>OX454528.1:89448322-91948322 GCA_949715645.1 Portevinia maculata
TATATACTATATATATACTATATATAAATGTATGTAAATGTACATTTACCTAGATTTTTCCTCACAGGTTGGATACATCGATATGTGCGCACATTGGGGATGGATATCCAAGTAAGTTTTATTGATTTGTTGCTTTTTATTATATTGAAACTAAATGCATTATATATATGACCTTTTTCCTACATTATATATTAAATACATTTGTCCATTCGGGGGTATAAGTTCCCGCGTTATCGGTCAGTTTGTTCTTGGTTGTTAACCCAGGGCGGAATTACAACTTCTACGATACCCGCCCGTCTGTTCACATACTTACCCGAGGGCCCATACGTAGTAGGGATGTACCATTATCTACCAAGCCATAACTTAGCGACCGCGAGCGAGGGTAGGTCCGCGACTTACCTACGATTTTGTTGTTTTTATTTGTGATTGCAAATCTTTTTTGTGTGATAACGCGATTGTCCTTTTTTTTCTTTTAAATCCACTAGATTAAGCGAAAGTTACTTATTTTTTTTTTAAGTTTTCTCCATTCGGGTGAAACCAATGATGATTATTATAGATCACTTTTGTCTTGGAGTAGAGTAAGCGTAGGGTAAGGCGGAGGCGTAGACTTAGTTTAACTTAGCATTTTTTTTTATATATTAAATTAAATTTTCCTTAGTAAAGCTAAGATTCATCGTACCCGGAAGTTGTATCCTAAGGGTCGTTTTTTTTCCCGCGATGGCCAATAAGAATGAAGTACTGTATCACTGTCTTAGTTTAACTAATATTACGTTAAACTAATTATATTATATTATATTATATATTTTTTTTTTTTATTATGGAATAAAATGTGTTGAAATTCACTGAACTATCTTAGTGTTGGACAGTTATTCACGAGGGTCTTCAGAGAATTTTTTTTTTGGCGGAATGGCAGAGTAAATTTAAGTGTCGGGAAAGGTAGGGAGTTGAAGGAGCCGCGAATATGGGAAGGTGATTCGAGCGCCTAAGGCGCTAAAGGGACTATATGTCCCTTTTCAATGTAGGGGCCAGCGCAAGCAGAGCGATGCGGTGGCCAAGGATCCGCAAGCTAATGCTGCGGTGGGGTGGGCCAGCTCAGGGGGGAGAAACAACATCTTCTACCTCCCCCCAAACCCCCTCTCGAGATACCACGGGCGTGGTCTTATTTTCTTTCGCGAACCCTGGTTGTCCAGGGCGTCGCAGGCGCTTATTTCAAGGCCAAGTCCACTTCGGGCCTGGGTCTACCGTAAGGTAGATCGGGCTTCTCCGGAGATAGTAGAGGTTACCAGCCCCGCACCACCGGGTGGCTGACTCCGTGAGAAGCGATGGATGGTAGTGAAGTTTAGGCATGTAAGAAGAATGTAACCCCAGTCCGAGCTCGCAGCAAGTACCCGCTCCCACCGACGAGCTAGCGCAGGACGCTGCCATGTCTAGCTGCGAGTGGTCGGACAACCCCCAACCCTCTTTCCTATCAGGCCGATCGTCAGTGCCCTGGCCGCCTGTAAGCGGGGGCCTGTCGAGAGGTTTAATGAGCCGCCGTGGTTCGAGCTTTTCCTTAGGGAGTTTTTCTTTTGCTGGAATTTGTTCTTTCTTTTGGGAATTTATTTTTTTTCTTGGCTCGGGGAAGGTGGGATAGCGACGTTGCAGGTGGCTGCTAAGGTGGGGCAACTGTCATAGGGATGGCTTCATCCATTCGCCCTGGCATTTCGACATCCTAGTCGAATGGATAGATGGCAGCACGGTAGCAACGTGGTTAAGGGGGCTCCTTTACGTTACAAGAGATCACCCTAATGGAAGATGCTCTTATTTTTGCAAATGGCCGCCAATGTCAAATCTGTTTTGACATTTGCGGACTAGACAGATGTAGAATACAAGTGAACAAGCCACTTCCCAAGAACGCAGAATAATCGTGTCTATTTTTTTGCGTAACAATTCGTCTGTAGTGTTGGCTCAGCGCGAATTCCGTCGCCGATTCCACGGCCGTCCGACACCAACTGCGCAAACACTGCGCCGTTTGGCCACCAACCTTGAAGAGTATGGGACCACACGAGACGTTGCCAAGAGTGGCCGGCACCGGAGCGCCCGTTGTACCGAGAATGTCGCCGCTGTTGACGAGCATGTCGAGCTGTCGCCGGAAACATCGACCAGACGCCGTGCCTCGCAATTAGCCATCAGCCGGTCGTCCCTAAGGCGTATTTTGGTCAAAGACTTGCGCATGTTCCCGTATAAATAATGATATTGATATTGATGAAATAAATAACTTCAAGAACTATGAAATTAAAATTAATTTTTTGTCGAATACTATTTCTTTTAAGAAGTGATACTTTATTCTAGCAGAACTATTCAATAGCAGGAAAGAAGTATCTTTGAATAACTCATAATTGGAATGCCATGCCGTATGTGCATTTTTTTGACGAACGTGTATGAAGAAAAGAAACTTTTGATTTTGATGGCGTATATGCCAAAACTCATTTTCGACGAAGATTTTAATATTTTAAAAACAAAAACCATATAAGGATGTCTGATTACTTTTATGAAATGAGAATTGCCAAATAGATATCATGTCAAAAAATTAAAAAAGCACCAGCTTTTAGTTCTTATACAATAACCATTAAATGCGATTTCCCAAAAACATGGAAGATACGGCACAACAATATTAGGGCAACGATGTATACATTTTGCTTCTACAAGGTGGCGCAAAAGTAATCCTCCTATCAGAAAATGCTATAAATTTTGCGATTGGCCCCTAATGTCAGTTCTGTTTTGACATTTGTGTAGTAAACACATGCGAAATACACGTTAATAAACAATGTTACGCTACACTGCTCCAGAACGCGGAATATTGGTGACTATTTATTTGAGCAATAATCGGTCGGTCGGCCAAAAAACATCGGAAGGTTATTTTTGCGCCACCTTGTATTTTAAATTCTTACGGTTACGGTACCAGTACCTAGCAGACGACATTGGTGCATCAATGTTGGCTATAGTTGTGCTATATGTACCAGAGGAGCCTCTTCGAGCCAATTAGTCAGCTTTACAACTCCCGTTGACATCGCTATAATGTAGTTCCCAGCAAACGGTGATGTTAAATAGTGTGGCAATCTCGTTAAGAGACGCGAGGCAGTCCTTTATTGGCGTGGATTCATTGGGCTGTATGTAGGGGCTTTAAAGCTGCCTGAATGTCGATATATATGACGACATTACTTTGTGGTATAGTATTCTCTAGAGGTCTGCATGAATGTATTCATTTGATAGATTTATGTGTGTGCACTACTTCAGCATACTGAATTGGTAACACATGTTTGAGCAAGACAAGTGCGTTTGGAGTGATCTAACAAAAAAACAAAACATGGTATTCACTCATTGTTTGAAAAAAGGAACGAATGTAGTGCTTGTTTTTATACCCTAAGGGTATATTAATTTTGACGCATAGTTTGTAACATACCTTAATATTGCCCGTAGACCCCTAAAAGTTACTATATTTATGATCAGCATCGATAGTAATGTCGATCTAGCCATGTCCGTCCGTCCGTCCGACCGTCCGTCCGTCCGTCCGTCCGTCCGTCCGTCGGCAAAAATTAGGCCTTTAAACTGGACCTAGAGAGCTGAAATTTTAACCATATACTCTCTAGGGTCCCGAAATAATCAAGTTTAAGAATTTTTGAAATCCGCCCACAGACACGCCCACAAACTCAAAAAAACAAAATTTTCGAAAAAATCGAATTTTGAGCTAGAAAGCTGAAATTTTTTATATATGATCTATGACTCCTAAACTGCTCGGGATAAAAAATTTTCAAAATCCGCCCACTGACACGCACACAAATAAATAAAATAATTTTTGTATACCCTATTCTAAGGGTATATTAATTTTTGAAAATCCAAAGTTTGAGCTAGGGAGCTGAAATTTATAATATATACTCTCTATGGGCCCTTTATGCTCATGTGTAAATATTTTCAAAATCCGCCCACTGACACGCCCACAATTAATTCTTTTTTTTTTGAAAATTCAAAGTTTGAGCTAGGGAGCTGAAATTTATAATATATACTCTCTAGGGGCCCTTTATTCTCATGTGTTAATTTTTTTTAAATCCGCCTACTGACACGCCCACAATTAAATAAAACAATTTTATTGAAACACCCAAGTTTGAGCTAGGGAGCGTTTTTTTTTTGATAAAATCCTTTAAATGTTATATAACAAAATATATAGAGCGTTCTTAACAATTCAACCATACTTAGACTTTTGTCACGCCCACTTATGAATAGGGTATCCAACAGTTCGCCCAAGCGGACTGTAGCCCGTCCCTATGTTTTTTTCTCTTTCGTGGGTGCTGAACGAAATGAGTGCACCTATTCAAGCTAATAAAACAGGAATATTCGTAGTGTGCTTGTCCAAATGATAATTATCTTATTGGTATTGTTTACTGCTTAGCATTGCAAAGATCATCGACATGCTCCCAAATATTCAGTGCACCCGATTTAAATTATGGATATAGGTACATAAACTAGAACCTATTCTTTATGAGTGTACTATTTACTGGGTGTTTGATTGAAATGAATATTCAACTCACATTGCCACCAAACTTGCAGGTACTCAATTCATTCTCGTTTGTAAGCCATGAGTCGAATGAGTTGGGTACACCAAATAATAGCCGTGTTTTGTTGATAAGCGTATATCTAGCTCAGCATAATTTTACAATAAAACAACTAGATAGTATTCTATATTCACTTTTGCGATTTGGATTATTATTAAAGCAAGGATGCAAATCCAAACGTATTATTTGAAAGATTTTTGAACATCATAAAATCCTTTGTTTTTGACAGCAAGGAAAAGAAAGGATGCTTATTTTTGCCTATTTTTTTTTTAATTTTCTTCGCATAATTTTCTTTGAAATGAGAATTTTTTTGGTTAATCAACGAACACATCCACTATCTCTGCATAACAATCGGAATATTTTTGCTCCCAACTTATTTTACCGCCATCTAGTCGCTTCATGGCATCAACACTTTATGTTCACTCCGTCTCAGTACTCGACTGCTGACCTCTTTATCGTCAGCACTCCTTTTTGTTATTGTTTACGTGTTAAATGTAGCTGAGCTGGATATACACCTTTCACCAAAACACGGCTAACATTAAATGTCTCAAAGCTAATTTAAAGCTATTCATACAGACCTCTCGAGTATTTACTGTTAACCAGTCAGCGGCTTGGTGAATTTCTGTGACTTCGGCTTGAAAGGCGAACAATTGCAAAGGTTTTCTGAGAAGTCTCCGGCAGCGACTCCTTTTTGTGTCTTAGACCTATCCGCAAATATTGACGGTGATTCATTGTTAAATTGTTAAGGACATCGCGTTGCCTCTACTCTGTTTTGACCGGTATTGTGTGCTTGAAGCCTAGAGCGAAATTCGTATCAGGAGCCAGTCGATCCGAAGAATGGCTTGGCCACTGGTGATAATCTCTCAGCCGTTGTGCTGAGTTGGAAACCATTTGCTCATCTATGATGTCGATCGGAAGGAGAAATAGCATGGTTTCAAGTACCGTTATTGGAGAGCTTATCAGTGATGCCGTGATTCTGCGACATGCCGCACGTTGATCTTTTTACATTTTTATAAGAATGGTGGTGGAATGGTCCAGGGAAGGCACACAAACCGTAAGGTTGGGGCGAGAACAATGAGATTTAGTTTTTCCTAGTAAAGAGGACAAAATCAACAACATCATCGATATATCCGATGGAAGACCGGCTTATTATATTAAAGATGCCAGCCAAATGAGAGAATATGGTCGTTATAACCGACTGGTCGTTAAGCGAGTTCGCCATAGACGACTTCGATTGTATTGTCTGCATTTAAAACCATTTATTGCGTTGCATTTTGTTGCGTTGTGACGCGTTTTTAACCACATCGGTGCAACGACATGAATTGCGCTATCTTGTGTAGTTGTATAATGATCGAAGTAATCCGACCAATATGAACACTAGGCTGGAGTGAATATGACAAAAAAAAAAAATATTTCAAAATTTGTTTGTTCCTGTGTTATTAATTGGTGACCCTATATTAGGACATCATTTATACAAAAAAATCAAGAACCTATGACTTTATCTTCATGTGGCGCAGACGACTTGAATTTAAAAAAATTAATACCTAATAATTTAAAAATTCTGCCCTCAAATCGGAGTTATTTTAAATCAGGAACCTATGATTTTACTTTCAGTTGAAGCAAATTACTTGAATTAAAAAGAAATTCAAGGCCTACAATTTAATTCTTCCTTCAATTAAGAGTAATATTTAATATTTTTTTCAAGTAATGTGTTAGAATCGCTGTCTATAAAGTCTAGTTGTGCGTATTAAACTATTTTAATATTTATACTTTTAGCTAAGGTACTCGTTTCACCACTTTCATAAACATTTCTTACAGTAATAAATACTTTTTAAAATGCCTAAAACTCGTAAAAATTTGTTTGTGGTAACCCACAAACGCTGAATGATAATATGTTGCCAACTTATTTTGATATAATTAAACATTGTTTGTGGAAAAGAAATGATTTAATTGTATTAAATAAGTAATGGAAAAGACCCCTCAATCAAGGAGATAAGTGAAATAGTATCTAATGACGTCGAAAATATGTGGAATAAAGCTTCACTTCCTACCATCAGTCATCAACAAGTTGTTGCAAGGTTGATTTCGTATTATAACAAGTATAAGAGTACGAAGAAATTACGCAATGAAACAAAAAAGCAGGAGTTTTATCAAGATTCTCTGCAAAAGCTGTTTAATATTGCAACTTGTAAATATATTTCAAAAGAATTGTGTCAATGTGAGACCAAAGTACCCATTGCAGAAGAACCCTTTTTAAAAGATCAACGACATTCTCGTAAAATGTATATTGGATCTGTTGATCAGGTGGCAACCAAGTCGTTGCATCGTAAGGATCGTAAGGAACTACGGCTGATACTCCAAGCACTTCTACTGCTGTTGCAGCTGTGGAATGTTTGTCTGACAGTGCTTCTACTGATACTGAAGTCAATGAATTTTGCCCCTTAAAACCCTGTAAAAAAAAGAAAAAAACTCTTCAAATGAGAAACAAACTACAGAATTTGGATACAGTTTCTGATAGAACCGGGGTTTCTGATAGATCGGCAGCTTTCATAGTAAATGCTGCTTTGCTGGATTTAAACGACGAGAGCGACGAGAGCGTCAAAAAGTCCGTCTAGGTTTACAATGTGAAGCTTCAGGTTTTAGAAAACCTATATCCTCACTTTATTTTGACGGCCGTAAGGATAAAACACTATTCATCGCTAAGACTGACAACATATCACATCGAAAGACTGTTACTGAAGAACATATCTCACTTATGTATATCGGAGCCAGATTCATAGTATATCGGACATCTTTCATTTGATTCGGGAAAGTTACTATCGAAAGAAGTATAGTTGACTTGCTGGAAAAACATTTTGAATTTCGTACGTCTTTGGTAGCATTTGGGTGCGATGGCACTGCTGTAAATACAGGACATAAAAACGGCGTCATTATATTGTTAGAAAAACATTTCGGCCGTCCTTTACAATGGTTTGTGTGCTTATTAAATGCAAATGAGCTACAGCTTCGTCATCTGTTTGCAAGTCTCGATGGGACCACAACCGGCCTCAATAGTTTTTCCGGAAGCATTGGGAAAATGCTTGGAAAGTGCCTCAACTTCAAAGTGGTGAAGTTTGAAGTAGTATATGCAGAACTTCCAGATGTGGATGCTGACTCTTTAAGCACAGATCAAAAATATTTGCATCAAGAGGTTCAGTTTTGCCCGCTTTAGGTAGCAAGGATCCAGGTAAGCTGGCACATTCGCGATGGTTAACTTGTGCAAACATGATTCTTCGGTTATATGTTGGCACAGAAAATCCTTCTTAAAACCTCAAAGAACTTGTCATATTCATTGTGAAAGTCTACGCACCAACCTGGTTTGACATAAAAGCCAAGCCATCATGTAAATATGGTCCGATTCACATTTTCAACATGCTTAAAAGTTGATTGTACTTGCGGGATGACCTTAAGAATATCGTTATAAGAACTATCCAAAAGAATTTATTCTTCGTACACCCAGAAAATTTATTGCTAGCTATGTTGCAAGATGACCAATCACACATAAGACAACTAGCTCTCCGAAGATTAATAAAGGCAAGACAACTGAAAAAAGGCAGTCAATTTCGTGAGTTTGAACTACCTAAACTACAAACAGATGCATCTAATTACTACGACTTAATAGACTGGTCGAAGGAGAATGTAACCCAACCACCGATTGGAGTGAAATACAGCGATACAGAAATATCAAACATGATTTCTTCAAAGGACAATTTAATATTTTTGCAGAAGTTCCCTTGCCACACACAAGCAGTAGAACGATGCGTTAAGCTTGTTACCGAAGCTTCATTATCTGTTTGTGGACAAGAGGCAAGAGATGGCTACATTAGAGCAAAGATCAAATATAGGCAAGAATTACCTTTTTTTTGAAACAAAATCGCAATATTTCAACCGTGCGGAAAATCCAAGAACTTGTGATGGAAACAATTAAACTTGTTTCAGATTCTATTTAGTGTTCTGTTATCTATTTGTACCTACAATGTATATTTAATAAAAACAAAAAACAAATATTTTAATGCATTTTATTTCGGCCGTTTTGAGATACCTTTTTTCGCTTATACTTCAAAGTTCAAGCCTAGTGCGCCACCTGAAGATGTTGACGTAGAAGACTGAAATTTGGAATTTAAACATTTAAGAACATGGGTCAACAATTTTTAACACAGGAAAAAAAAATATTGAAAAAAAAAATTTCGCTCTACTCTAATGAACACGGCTTGCATTTATTAATTTTTTGCTTTAAATGACAATTATTCGTCCTCCTTTTGTATGGAACTAAACATTCGCTTATTTATACTTGTGAAAGTATCCCATGCCATCCGATCTTACTCAATACTCCCAGCGTAAGATGACCGTACATCCAATAATCAAATTGCATGACCTATAGGGTTTTTCAATAAGAGCGCTACAAAAGTAGAGCGACAGGGACAGCAAACGACGCCGAATTTCTTGCCGCTCTTTTGACATTTCTCTTCAGTCTCTGCCATTTCATGATGGAAAGATATACGAGCCAACAACGAGTCGAAATTATTAAAATTTACTACCGAAATTCGGAGTCAGTGGCCTCAACGTTAAGAGCGCTACGTCCAATATATGGTCGTCATAATCGTCCTAGCAGATCAACAATTGAGCGTCTAGTGGAAAAATTTGAATCCACAAGCACAGTACAAAATGTTCCCGTGCCAGTGAGATAAAGAAGTGCCCGTAGTGTCGAGAATATTGCTGCCGCTGAGGCTTCAGTTGAAGAAAGCAAAAATGTGTCTCTCACACGTCGTTCTCAAGCGTTGGACATCTCTGTGACGTCGTTGTGGCGAATTTTGCAAAAAGATCTTGGTCTATATCCTTACAAGATTAAATTGGCGCAAGAACTGAAGCCGCTTGACCACCAGAAGCGTCGTATGTTCGTGAATTGGGCTTAGCAACAACTTGAAAATGATTCGGATTTTTATCGAAAAATCATGTTCAGCGATGAGGCTCATTTCTGGCTGAATGGCTTCGTCAATAAACACAATATGCGGTATTGCTCAGGCAGCAATCCACACTTACTCCATGAGTCATCATTGCATCCCGACAAAATTACGGTTTGGTGTGGTTTATGGGCCGGCGGCGTCATTGGGCCGTACTTCTTCCGTGATGATCAAGACCGGCACGATACTGCCGAATGAGAATCGCTACCGTTCAATGATAACCGAATATTTTTGGCCCCAATTGGATGATATGGACTTGGAGGACATGTGGTTCCAACAGGACGGCGCCACAAGCCACACAGCGAATGCCACAATCAATTTATTGAAAGCCAAGTTTGGAAACCGTGTTATCTCACGAAATGGTCCAGTCGCTTGGCCGCCTCGGTCGTGCGATTTGACGCCGTTAGACTATTTCCTGTGGGGCTACGTCAAGTCTATGGTCTATGCCAACAAGCCAGCGACGATTGATGAACTTCGTACGAATATCGAACGTGAAATTGCAGCAGTATCGGCCGATTTAAGCTTGAAAACCGTCGAAAATTGGGTTCAGCGTCTGGACTTCTGCAAGCGTGCCCGTGGTGGCCATGCAAAAGAAATCGAGTTCCATACATAATGGCATCGAACGTACTTTCACAGGAACAAAGAATTTCATTGATATCCAAAACCGTTTTTGTTTTATTTAAAAAAAAAAATTGTAGCGCTCTTATTGAAAAACCCTTTATTTGAATGAATGTCTTGCCTCATGCAAAATTGTTTTGGCAAAAACCTATATGAGCAGTTTATTTTCGGTCTTTTTCGTGTCAAGTTATTGTAATAATCTAGTGTCTAATATTGAATTAAATGCAAAGAGCAAAGTAAAGTACAGGGGACTGAATACAACAAAGAGTGTGTAGTGCTTTTTGCCAAATAATTTAAGTAATTGTTTAAGCAATTGAAGGACTTAACAATTTGCAATACACTTTAACTCCACTTAAAGAAACAAAGCTTCAAACTGCGTCGTCGATAAACGACAAGTTGTACAGGATGTCTACCTATTTGAACACGTGTTCACAGATGATACACTAACCACCCTAAAACATTACCAATACGTATAAACGCTACCAAAAATGAACTAATAATAATGAGGAGTAAGTGAAAATGTCGTCAGTCCTTTCACGTGGAGTCGGATATGAATGCTTTTCACTATATTGAAAATTTCCTGCTTTCATGTCAGCATAAATTCCAAATTTAAAATCATTTCCAGGAACACTTTGAACTTAATGATTCCAGTTACCACCTGAATTTGACAACTTATCAAAGCTTTCGAAGGGCCGGTATATCTACAAGAAGAGAATGTAAGCGAGTATGTGGATTTGTGCGAAGAGAACACAAACCCCGGAACGGAAATGAAGTGCTGAGTACTTCCTTAGACCACAAACATAGCTATCCCTTCTCCCCTGTTGTGTGTGATGCTTTTGTATAATGTGTGATGTATATATTATATGTATAAAGTCATAGTACCGGGTCGGTCTTCGAAGTGCAAATGTAGATGTCTGACGATTTGCTTGAATCACGAAACCATTAAATAAATATAATGCGACACACTGGAGAGGATGTGTCCATTCAAATATATACCTTTCTGCCTTCGGAAACAAAGAAAGACGGAAAAGGAAATGCAGGAAATTCAGTTCCAACACTTTCCTCACCACAAACATTCGCTTTGATGAAAGTATCAAGTCCAATCATTTTTGTGTGGCATTTATGTGTCCTTAGTGTCATTCCATTTCTTATGTATTCTCATTTAATAAATTATGTTCGTCCCTTTTGCAGAGCGAGTTCATAAAGGATGCAGTTTGCAGTTACTCACGACACACTTGGAATTGTTTAATGGATGGGAGTTGGGTGGAAAACAGTGAACATTGTCTCACCTTGACCGGCGTGTAAGTGAGGGTGGAACCTTGTGCGGAATGAGCTCGAAACCCACTCTGTGGCATATCAAATGTCTCTGCAGTATTGTTGAAGGACCACTTGAAGTTTTCTGGTGGTGGAAACGCGTCCACTTCACATATGATTTCGGCGGCTTCACTACGGGCGACACCGTATATTTTCTTTTGATCCGGTCGGCATATTGGTTTGTCTAGAACGAAAGTATTAAAACTTATTAACGCAATGAAAGGACTTTTTAATAAATAAATGAGAGTTGAATGAATAAAAATTTATCACAAATGCTACCTTCATAAAAAAAAATGCAAGAACAGCTGGAGCTGCTGGATATAATTTATACAATTTCAAGCATTATATGGGGTACTAGTACTAGCTTGAAGGGTTTGTTGACGTCACTGCAGCGGCTGAGTAAGTCATGTAAGAACAGCTGTAGAAACTCCATTTTTAGACAGAGACTGCAAGAACAATTTACTAGCACAACAAAATCAAAACCAAAGTATCGAAAAGGTAAACGAATTTCCAGGAGAGACTTGCCACCTGTTTATCAACTTAAAGCCGCTTATGACAGCAATCATCGTTCGGAACTCTACATGCGGTCAATATTGACACTGTCGGCCGCTTCCACCGAGATGGAATAGGTACATGCTTTCACGGCAATTGAAGACCATGAGAAATAAGTTCTTCTTGGAGATAACGAGAACAAAAGAAAGAGCATGTTGTCAACAAAGAAACAGACATCTACCCACTGATTATGGCATGACCATGTTTACTACATTAACTTAAACATGTTCACCAATCTCGAAGTAAACATTAACTCCTCGAATGTTACCTAAGTGGAGATTAAATGAAGAATAACTTTAGGAAACAACGACTAATTTGGCTTGGCATCAAATAGGGTGCATATTTTCAGCAAGGAAGATCGACTATGTTACCCTCGCCCAAGACGAACAATTGGAAAAAGTGCTAGAGGCGAGGCGATCTTCGATTCTTAGTCCCTAGCTTTGAGACGAACTAGGAAACCGATCCTCCGCTTTCAAGACCATCACGTTTGCCTACGCCCAGGTCTGAACAACTGGAAGCAGGGTGAACGCAATCACAAAAAAATGCAACATGGAAGTGTTATAGGGTGATACAATTTAAAAACGGTCTATAATGGCACAAGGAGACTGCAACTTTTCGTTAACCACTCTATCAGGAGCATATTGTGTAGCTTTGGGTTAAACTGTATTTCTAAGATATATGAATAGGTAGTCCAAACACGCATAGACGCGATTACAAAGACTAGATGTGTAACCTTTGGAAGTGATTCAAGAATGGAACCACATTATCTGACATTATGCATGACAACATCTAAAGAATATCTTCACCTGGAAGATATTTGTTTAGGGTTCAAAAGAATAAATTACATTTTACAGAGCCGGATCTTTTCCTCATATTTTCATTGCTTTATTATACCCTATTCTAAGGGTATATTAATTTTGACGCATAGTTTGTAATATACCTTACTATTGCCCGTAGACCCCTAAAAGTTACTATATTTATAATCAGCATCGATAGTAATGTCGATCTAGCCATGTCCGTCCGTCCGTCCGTCGGCAAAAAATAGGCCTTTAAACTGTGCCTAGTTTAAATTTTAACCATATACTCTCTAGGGTCCCAATCACACCTTTTTTTCTGTTGTCTGATTCGAGCGATAGTACCGTGGGGAGTTCCTGGATCAGTTTCATCCAGCTCTTCCGCCATATCATAAGCTCTTGAAAGACGACGAAAGCAGGTTCACCGTAGAGCCCAGACAGACGGGAATCTCTGAAGGACGGTTGGACACTCCACCACCCTACATGGCCCTGGTTCCGGGCCCACCCTAACTTAATTATTGGTTGTTTGCAAATTCTTTGTACAAGTAGTGTTTTAATTTAAGTGTAAAGTGTAAAGGACAGCTTAACACTACCTGGGTTCCCTTAGTCTCCCTCTAATCAGTACGAAAGCTCACTCTATAAGTAGGGATCGCGCATATAGTTGGTGCTTATTCTTTGTCTTCTAGGGCGGTTTAGTGAATTGACTGAAAATGTGTCTGGCCGGGGATACAAAAGCAGACTCAAGCAATCACTAGGGTTTTACAAACAAACAGAGCAAGAACACTATTGTGAATTTTTTTATTATTATTTTTTTATTTATTTATTTATTTATTCATTCATTCATTATAAACTTATAGCTATGTACAATTTTTAAAAAATTAATGAAATAAAAGTCATCATTCTGTAACTTAGGAAGTTAGTTTTGAATGATACATTCCAAAATTTAATTAACAATTCCATAAATATTTGAAGTGGGGTGACAATCAGTTATAAGTAATTCATAGAAACAATTTTGATGGAAACAGTTAATGGGCTTAATTTTTGCTGAACGGGAAAAGCATATAAATGAAAATACATAACAATTCTAGAAAAACAATACTCTACGGAGAATTACGAAGAAACTAGCAATATTCTATGCTTAAGCTGATTTTAAAAGGGATTCAATGCTGTCATTATCATATGTGAATAGCCAGTCTTTAACTTTTCTCAAAAAAGAAGTAAAATGAAGTGTCGTTCTGATGAATAACGGTAGTTTGTTGAAAAGCTTTGGAGCTGTAGCAGTGTAAAATTGTGAGAAATGAGAACTACGCGTGAATGGTTCGATTACAAGATGCAAGTTATTTATACGTAGGCAGTAGAGTTGCGAGTTTCTGCTTGGGAAATTGCCACTTCTTTTAAAAAACTCTTTTAACACTTTATATACGTAAAGGTGTCTCATTGGTAGTATTCGCAGTTCCTTGTATAGAGGCCAACTTGCAACGAGTCTGTTTTCGTTACAAATAATACGTATTAAATGTTTTTGGGCAATCAAGAGAGGTCTCAAATAAGTGGAGTAACATCCGCCCCAGCTCGATATGCCGTATTGAAGTTTAGACTGCGCAAGACCATTATAAACAAGAGACAGAACCTTTTTTGAGCAGAATGGTTTAATGAGGTACATTTTACGGGAAACCAACAACAATTCGACCGCAGGATACGAATGTGATTCTTCCAATTTAAGTTTGAATCAATTAAAACCCCTAAATATTTAAATTGACGCACAGACTCAATTTTAAAGCAGTTATCAGAGCATTTAGATTCGGAACTAAAATTGGATTTGCCACACTTGTGAATAGGCAAGCTAAATTGTTTACAGTTGTGAGCATGAAAGTAAAGATTATAATCAGAAAGATTATTACCAGAAAGCTTAAATGACACCAGCTTAGTTTTCTCACTAATAATAAGGTAATGACTAGCAAACCACGTTCTTAGGATTTCAAGATCTTCTTCAATTTTGGTTACACAATCGAGCAATGAGTCAGACTGGTAAGTGAATGCTATATCGTCAGCAAAGGCAGTAGCTGACCCATTTAGTTTCAGTTTGAAAATAGAATTAATATATATGACGAAAAAGAGCGGACCTAGCACGGACCCTTGCGGAGCACCATTTCTTAAAAAGCAGGAATTACTAAAGGTACCATTTACATTTACTTTTTGGTTCCTTTCTCTCAAGTATGATTGAAGCCACTTAAAAGATTCACCTCTGAGACCTGCAGCATAAAGTTTGTCAAGTAGAACATTGTGGTCAACCATATCGAACGCTTTTGTCATGTCAACAAAAAGCGCCATGGTGGTTTTCAACAAACTACAAACTTTCAAAGCATCTTCCGTGGACATTTTTGATCTAAATCCAAATTGTTTATTGCTAAAAAAATTATTTTTATCCAGAAAGGACATGATTCGAACTTTCATTAGCTTTTCAAAAAGTTTAGAGAAAGTGGGAAGCAGGGATATCGGCCTATAATTAGAAACACATTTTCTGTTACCTTTTTTAAAGAGAGGTATAACTTCAGCACTTTTTAAGCAATTGGGGAAGCAACCATTTTCAACACTTACGTTGAACAAGTACATAGCTTAAAATATCTACTACATATAATGCTATTCTCTTAACTAAACTACTTGAGATACCATCAGAAGTACATGAATTTTTACTTTTTAGAGAGAGAATAGCAAGATAAATTTCACGCGAAGTAATCGAGTTGAAAACAAAACTATTTGATTGTAACCTATCCGTTATAAAAATTGAATCATTTCAGCAGTTGCAACTCAAGCAAAAAGCGGCAGTAGGTTTCAGCTTTTCAAAAATATCTGTGAAATATTTATTAAAATGATTAGTGATGGAGCTAGGGTCCTTTAGAGAGACACCATCAACTTGTAAATTATCAATTGCAATTACATTCCTATTTTTGCCTAATATGCAGTCTACAACCCTCCATTCCTCTCTAATATTCCCTTTAGCTCTTAGAAATGAACTGGCATAATAGTTGTTTCGAGTATCCTCTATTTTATTTTTAACCGTTCTGCAGAGCGAAACATAATATAATTTTAGACTTTCATTGTTGGGGTGTTTTTTACATTTTTGCTGACACTATTTTTCTTGTTGATAAGCCTGAGAAGATTATTCGACATCCATGGTTTCAAGTGTTTATTTCTCGAAGATTTGCAAGATGGAGCAGTGCAAGACTTGATATGCTTTAGTAAAATTGATAAAAAGACATCAAAAGCATTAGAAGGATCGCTTTCCAAATAGACCGGCTCCCAGAATTAATTTTTTAAAAGTTCCTGTAGTAAATTGTGGTCAATGCAATTATTGGATTTATTTTGAGTTTTGCGACAATTTTTTAAATTCGGATTTAGAATGCCCTTCAGAGCGACCATTCTGTGTTCAGTTAGACTTAGATCATTTACCACTCCATTTGGGATTTTACTTTGTGATTTGGAATTTGTATTAAATCTAGCAAAAATATGATCAATACAAGTACTTGAGGAATCAGTCACACGAGTTGCCTCGTTAATAAAACTTTTAAGACCATTTGCAGCCAAGAGAAATAAGTAGACCTCAGTATAACTATCTGTATCATTTAAGATGTCAATGTTTATGTGTCCTAATAAAATTAGATTTTTAGCCTTGTTCATATTTAGAACATTTTTCAGATCATCAATGAAGATGCCTTTACAAACACTTTGCAGTCTATAGAAACACAACATTGTATAACAATCATTATCCCAACAGAAAGACAGTTTAATAGCATCTGCACTAGAAATATTAATTTTGGAGAAATCACACGCAACCCCATCTCTCACATAGACAGCTACACCTCCCGATGGATATAATTCATTACAATTAGTAAAGAGTGAGAAACCTGCAATATTGTAAAAGCTAGCTTCACTCTCATAAATCCAGATCTCGCTTAGGACAATAAGAACAGGTAAGTGCAGTAGCGTCTCAAGATGCGCTAAGAAAACTGAAAAGTTTTTCCTCAAACTACGGATATTCTGATGCAAACAGAAACACTCGTCAGAGAAGCTGGGATTATTGACTGGGTAAACACATATGTTAGGGACTAAGCGTGGGATAGAGGTAATCAAATTCATAATTTATCTAAGTCAGCGACACAAAATATTCTTACGTGATTGTCACCCTCACTCATCCGCATAAAAACTCTCCCATTCCTTGTCCAAACATATTTAAATCCCTTCTTGTTCTTCAGCGACAATGCAGCGTTAAGCAGTCGACGAGACTGATGAGTTAAGCAGTCATTCACGTACATATTTTCAGGTTGTCTTTGCGCATCAAATAGTTTTGTTGTAAGCTGTTCCTTCTTTCCTCTTTTTGCTTTCATAATTTTTTCTTTAACGGAGTGGGTAACGAATTTCACATGAAGTATATTAGTGCTCTTAGATTTTTTGCCATGTGCATTTGTAGGAGGAGTTGTTATTGTTTTCATATAGCAATGATCGATGTCAGCTTCGTTTATGTTTAAACCCAGACCGTCTCGAAAAATTGTTAGAGCAGTGTGAACGTTCGATATAGTTTTGTTGTGATTTGGAACGTTAAAAACTTCGATGCTGTTTGTTAGAAGTTGTTGCTCAAGATTATTGACCTTTTCTTCGAGAGTAGAAATTCGTTTGACACTTTCAATGTTTTTTGCGACAAGTTCATCGATTTGTTGCTTATGATATTGTTTGAGCAAGACAATCTCAGCATATACCATTTCCAAAGTTACAGCAAAATTATTACCCGTCGGTGGAGAGGTGATGGCAGTGTGGTTGTTGGTGTCAGCACTATTGGCAGCAATCGCAGTATTGGTAGTGAATGCGGTGTCTGCGAGGCAGGCAGAGTTTTCGGTGACAGCAGAGATTGTGGCGGTGTCGGAGGGGGTGGTGGTAGCAGCGGGCATGATGGTAGCAACAGTGACTATGGATGAAGTGTCAGATTGAATTATCGGTGTGAACGAGTTAGTAGGAAGTGATAATGGTGAGGCGGTCGATGGAGAGCGTTGAGTACGATGAATTGAAGAGTCGCCTGACACAGAACCTCGACGTTGAGAGCTGCATGGCGGGCATCGCCAGGCTTTGTTTGCTTTTTTCATGAAGTCAAGATCGTTGACAGTTATTTTAGCACACTTAGCATGAACAAATTTATTACAATCATTGCACTCCACTTTAAAGTCAGCCCCATAGATCCTTTTGCGACAAATTCTGCACGACATTTTTGAGTATAAACTAAGTAGGTAAACAGTTTACTTGAATAGAGAGAAATTTCAATTACTAGAAGAAAGCTCTCGGCATAAGTGCACCCCACAACGTCACGATGAGAACTGAATGACTCAGGTATGGTTGTGGATCAGAGCCGAAGGAGAAGTTGTTGGAGCGCTGGATGTGATTCCTTTCGCTCTGACAACTACCACATTGGCATGATGATGGGGGCAAATTCAGCACTAATCCTACCAGAACTTCTCCCGCCAAAAATGACAAGGCGGCAAGAACGTCGAATTTTAAACTAAAGATAATGAGAAAATGATTCAAAAAATCATAAAGAACAATATTAAAATAGGTGTGCAGTAAAAACTGACATCTGATTACAACCAGCTAAGTAAAAGCTCTCTGAAGAAAGAAAAGATGGCTGAATTCGCTCCAGATCGGTATGTCTGCATGTGTGTGTGTGTGATTGGAGATAATCTGGTAGTGCCGCTACCTCAACTCTTGGTTGCCCGCGTTTGAGAAAGAACGTGTTTGTGTTCACAGTAAGAAAAGTGAAGGTATAGAGAAAAAAAAAATACTGAAGTTAAAAAAAAACAAAAAAGGCACAGTATAGGAAGTTAAAAAAAGGGAAAAAACGAGAAAAAAAATTAGAGAGAATATCGGAGGAGGAATCCTAGTGATTGCGGCGGAAAGTTTCAACCCCCCATCATTATTAACGTAACGTTTAAAATAATACGTGCTTTGGCTTAATTTCCTTTTTTTAATGTTTATTGCTGTGTTGTTATAGGTGTTTGCTCGTTTAGAACCTTGGGTTCAGGCTTCTCGTTCGTGTCGAACAGAGGAGAAACTAAGTCGCGTCGTAAACATCTACGGTGTAAAGCGATCTTGAGAGCTCCCCAGCTCTGTGATATTTTTCAACCCCAACCAGTGGCCACCGTTTGTTATTTTGTTTAAATTCTAATAAATTGTTGAATTCCCCATTAGGGAAATAACACTCCTCTTTTATTTCACCACTTTTCAAATCTCAAATAAAGGTTTCGCAATCTTCCTTTTAAAAGACTGCGTGGCGCCCATTTCCCCTTTTTAAATTTTCAATCGTCTGCGGCTTTCCAGTGTCATCTTCTGAAGCAGGTAAAGTGCAAACCTTTATATTTGATTTAAAATATGATAACAAGTAGATTTAGTTAGGTGGAACGAAAGAAGGTCTACCTTACTGAAAAAGGGATCATAAAAATTTAATTTATCTGCCTAATCCCAATTTTGTTTACAACATTTAATAATGCATTTGGTCTTTCCCATATAAACGATGGATTTAAAAAATTTTGTAAAATTAAATACAGAAACTGCCAGTTCGTAAACACGTGGTACGGAGTGTACAACTCTCTGAATAGTTGTTTATCTTAAATTGCATTTAATTATGCCAGTTTTTTACGCAAAAAACAAATTTTAGGCACAAGCGGCCTAAAATGTATCGTCTCAAACCAATGACGTTTGCGAAGTGGAATGGGCCTACAATATGACGGCGACTCCGAACGGCAAATTTGACAAGCTTCTCATGCCAATTGATACTCTTGGGTGTTTGTCAGACTCTCGCTAAAGGTGGGGCAATGGAAAAAAAAAACTTTAGGTGTTACTGGGCGCAGGCGTGATTTGATCCTAAGACTCCTCGATTAGAAGTCCAACGTCCTTACCGCTGAGCCACTGCGTAACAGTGTTCTATGTATTCTCCTCAAAACTATAACGATTTCACATAAACAACATGACCACGTGTTTTTTAATAAATGACTTCGCTGTAAATTCTATGTATAAAGCAACCTTTTGCACTTTCCCTTTGACAGTAACATATTGCCTCACTTTGATCTTCATCGGGCGTTAACTCTCTCTCTTAGGCAGCCCGTTTCAATCTCTTTCATTTGTGTCCTTATTGCAAGAAGTTTGTTTCTTCTCTAGTTGACCGATAGAAGAAAAAAAATTAAAAATTTAAAGAAAACAAAAGCTACCTTTGCGGTAATCTTAAGCTCGTAACCTCCTAACTTTGGTCAAAGAAACAAAATGGACCTATTCTTTACTAGTCCATTCAAAGAGTTTTTTTTTCTTTTCAATACTTCATTCTTCGAAGTTTGGTCAAATCCTTATAAGTGAGCCGTGCAAATGGGCCACCACAGAGTTTCACTTTCCACTTCACTTTATTAAAAATGGAAAAGGGCTAAGAAAATGAAGGCGAACAGGTTGCACAGGGCAGAGAAAATAACAAAAGAAAAGGGAACACAAGTGTATTGTGTCAAGGATGGATTATTTCGCTGCTTTGCACCACACAGAAGTACCATGAAAAAGGAGCAAGACAAAATCTCTTTAACCTTTTCATGTATTTTCCCTTCTCATGCCGAAGGATCACCATCACGCATTCGTTTAAATTAAACGTTGGTTTTTTTTTTTGTTTTTATTTTTTAGTCGTACATGTTTTCGACCAAAGGGGGCCTTGTATCTGCTTCTGCATGGATAGAATGAAGATAGTATTTGGTGCTTACTTGAGGTCAACATAAAAAAGCGGACCGGGTTCGCCTGCCGCCCGGACTGACAATGGTATCCATTGTCGTAGTGTTTGTTTTATGTATTATTGTCCTTAAAGCTCCCTGAAGAGTCTTTTGTTTTATTACGTGCGCTAGTTTCAACTATTTGTTCTCACTTTTTCGTTCTTTGTTTTGGAATTCTTGATACATTTTTCAATAGAAGGGTATAGGAAAGGGTTAAGGTATTGCTTCTTTGTAACATACATCCCGAAAGGTTTAACCCAGTTGCGAGCTGTTAATTTTTTTGTATTTATTTTACTTGGGGAAAACTAACAACAAATAAATTAAGAACAAAAAAGACAAATAAATATTCATATAATGTTAGTTGCAAGAACAAACGAGAAAACTAAAAAGAAGTTATAATGACATAAAAATATAAGAACTGTTCTTACTGAAATAAATATATACAAGGTGGCGCAAAAATAACCTTCCGATGTTTTTTGGCTGTAATTTAAAAATTTGCTCAAACAAATAGTCACCAATATTCCGCGTTCTGGAGCAGTGTAGCGTAACATTATTTATTAACGTGTATTTCGCATGTGTTTACTACACAAATGTCAAAACAGAATTGACATTAGGGGCCAATCGCAAAATTTATAGCATTTTCTGATAGGAGGATTACTTTTGCGCCACCTTGTACGTACACGTACATGTGGGAAAATGTAGGAAAATATATCAATGGTTTAAGCTGGGTACTTACACATTACTTTCAATTCCACGACATTGCTATCACCATCTCCTTCAACGTTTGATGCTGTACATGTGTAATTACCAGCTTGATGGCGTGTGACACCCTGGAGTGCTAAATCACCACTGCTGACAATCACTCCAGCGCGTTGATTGTGCTGAATGAGTTGGCTCTGAAATGAGAGGGGGTGAAAATGTTGCATTTAAAATTCGTATTCTTATTCTTTTCAGTGTGGCTTGACTTTAGACTTTTAAGTTCATATTTTATTCAATATTAGATATCAACTTACATACTACACAAAAATGATTAAATCTAACTTAGAAACATAGGGACGGGCTACAGTCCGCTTGGGCGAACTGTTGGATACCCTATTCTTATTTCCATCCCTCATAAGTGGGCGTGACAAAAGCCTAAGTATAGTTGAATTATTAGGAATGCTCTTCATATTTGGTTATATAACAGTTAAAGGATTTAATCGAAAAAAACGAAGCTTTTTTAAAAAAACGCTCCCTAGCTCAAACTTTGGTTTTTAAATAAAATTCTTTTATTTAATTGTGGGCGGATTAGTAAGCGGATTAAAAAAAATATTAAGACAGAATTATAAAGGGCACCTAGAGAGTCTATATTATAAATTTCAGCTCCCTAGCTCAAATTTGGTTTTTCAAAAAAAAGGTTTGTTTTTTTTTAATTCTGGGCGTGTCAGTGGGCGGATTTAAAAAATATTTAAACATAAGTATAAAGGGCACCTAGAGAATCGATATTATAAATTTCAGTTTCCTAGCTCAAACTTTGACTTTTCAATAAACTTATTTTATTTAATTGTGGGCGTGTCAGTGGGCGGATTTTAGAAATTTTATCTCCCGAGCAGTTTTAGGAGTCAAAGATCATATATAAAAAATTTCAGCTTTCTAGCTCAAAATTCGATTTTTTGGAAAAAATATTTTTTTGAGTTTTTTTTGGATTTCAAAAACTCTTAAACTTGATTATTTCGGGACCCTAGAGAGTATATGGTTAAAATTTTAGGTCTCTAGGTCCAGTTTAAAGGCCTAATTTTTGCGACGGACGGACGGACGGACGGACGGACATGGCTAGATCGACATTAATATCGATGCTGATCATAAATATAGTAACTTTTAGGGGTCTTTGGGCAATATTAAGGTATGTTACAAAACTATGAGTCAAAATTAATATTACCTTGGAATAGGGTATAATAACAGGATACGTATTCTGAATTAATGGTTCTTATGCAGACGTTCTATAATTAACTTTAATCTTATGATTATTAATTTCGGCCTAAAAACTATTTTACGAACGAATCTAATATAATAGATATGTATAATCATCGAGAAAATTTTAAAACTTGCATCATTATTTAAATTTTATATATTATAAAACAAATTAAAAACTACCTTTTCTATTTACCTAAACACTTAACGTATTCTAACTATTATTCTAGCTACCTTACTCAAGAAGTGGTCAAAATCCCAATTGCTTTACGACCGCTTGGCAGTCGTCAACGTGCGAACACGCAGCTGTGAGCCGACTGAAGCCTTACAGCGTCAGTCAGCTCCCGGAAGCACCACCACAAGTTGACGGGCCCGGCCTCTCCCAGAAACGCCCTAGCTAACTTAGTCTAATTTATGAACTAAGAGGATGCAATTAAGATTAACGCACCGTCTCGGAAGGGGATTTTGACCCCAACTTCGCCTGATACATCTCGTCTTAAGATGGAAAAAGTGACTCTTGCGACTAATGTAATAACCGAATGTGTTCTACAGTCATGAGCTTAATAGGAATAAGTTAAACATACGCAAATATTACTCATTAACAGAACATACAGCGCCTAAAACCTGTCTTCTACAACCATATGTGTGAGCGAAGTTGTATTTTTGGCACAGTTTGAGGCCGACTCCGAACGGCAAATTTAGGAAGTTTCTCATGACACTTGAGACAGATAGATAGCTTAATTTAATCATTTATTTGTTGCCAATTAAATATTAATTTTTTAACTATCTATTTATTTACTAACTTATTTAATTTTGTTTGTAACATAAAACCAAAATATTTATTTGTATTTATTTATTTGTATTTATTTTTGATTTTATTAATACACGATACTACAAAATTTATAATCTTAAAATAAAGTATTTAGTGATAGAACAAAACATTTTAGAGAAAAGACAACTTATGTGAAAATTATTAAAAGTACATTTACAAACTAATTAATATTATTATTATTATTTTTTTTATATATATATATATGTATAAAGATCGTATTCTTAAAAATTTCTTTGAATGACAAATTTAAGTAGGTATATAATGCAAGAAAATAAAAATAAAAATGAAACAAAACAGCGAAATCAGCAACAGCCAGATTAAATGCAGGTTAATTATTTCCACCAGAGCAAAGAGATTCAAGCGAATGCATACTGACAATGCAAGTTGGTCTTTTTTCGGCAGTCTCTTTGATGAAAACCCTCCCGCCTCTCGTAAAGACGGACTGTATGACTTTATTGCGGCGTAGTTCATTAGCCCTCCGGAAAAATGCATGATTTGGTTTGGTGAGACTCTCGTACACACGGACAAATTTATTGCTCGTAAAGCCAAGGTCATTCAAAGTAATTGATTTGGCGTTTATTTTGTAGTACTCTGCGACCTTTTTCAGCAAGTTTATTTTGTTTTGGGAGTTCAAAAGCTTCACAAATATTGCACTATGGCGAGAGTTTCTCGCAGGTGCTGTACGAATAATTTCGACCTGTGTTATTGGTGACATGTTAATTTTAGAGCAAAAGCGTTGAAATATATCAGCCAGGTTTTCGTTTTCGGTCATTGGTATTACATGCAAAACGACATCTCCTGTAATGTTCCTCCGAGCGAGCTCATCAACTTGAAGTCTCAGCTGGGTGTTATCATTTTCTATCCTTTGAGCTTTTAAGATAGAGAGTTCATCTTGTAACACATCAACACCAGAACATTGGACCATAGCATTATCAACACTATTTTTAATGGTAAACACTGAGTGGTTTATAGAGCTGTATCTCTCATTAAATTCGTGTTCCAGCGATATAATCTTTGAACTGAAGTCACTCTCAATTTTGCTGATGCGTTCAGATAAACTGTTGAACATAATATTAAACTCAGTTTTTAACTGCGATACAATGCCATCAGTCATGTTTTTTTATCAGATCTTCCAATCGTGCTTCAATTTTGTTCCATAACTTTGTTGATGACAAGTGTGTTGCTGGAGAGCCAAATGAGGGAGAGATAGAGACAACACTTTTTTCTGCCGATCTCAGCTTTCTTTGTTGATCCTTTACACTGGACATTTTACAAAGGTTTTTATATGTACTCACAGAATCGACGAGATAAACTATTGCGTATTTTATTTTAAGATTTACACTTGAAACTATTATTTCAGCACAAAAGTCTATTGTTTAATTGTTTAAAAATCACAACGGAATGACTTTGACTGGTAAATCACTGGTTAAATGTGGAAAATTATGAATTTATTGCGGAGCTAAAACTGTCACTACTCTCTCAAACTCATGTCAAGTTATGTAAATATGAGCACTATGTTTCAATAGCAAAAAAAATGTATATAGTTATATGAATTTTTAAAAGTATTCTAACAATCTTGCGAGTAAGTTATTTCATAAAAATATTTACTATATTTACATAAAAATTTTGTTCCCCTTTTATAGCGTCAGAAACAAGTATCATATCTCTGTGCAAGCTCAGTCTTAATCATGTAAAATGAAGTCTCTGTGTACCTTTCTAAAATCGTATGCAGACTGCGAACGGCAAATTGAGGAAGCTTCTCATGACTATTGATACCTGTCAGACTTTCGCAAGAGGAGGGCAGTGGAAACAAAATCTCAGATGGTAAAATTCATTCTAGTAAAAGTTGGTGGTAGGTGGTTAAAGCTTGTCAAAACAGGAAGCGAGTTCATTATGGGCGCGCGCATTCATCGCCAGCTTTTTTTAACACTAGCGTGAACAAGCGGCAATGTCCCGAACCCGAATTCAGAATCTTGAAGCTTGGCACAATAATAGCGTTTTCGGCGTGAAAACCGCCTCCATCTTACCCAATCCCCAATAGACCTACAGCATTGTGCTCAGTTTTTTTGAGTTTGGCTCAATAGTTGTGCTGGCAAAGAAAGAAATTAAAAAAATTGTTTATATTTATAGAGCATGGGAGCCCACAATCTATGACATCTAAGGAATCAGAGGAAACAAATAAGAAACAGTATTTTTCAAAAACGGGGTGTGGAAAACGCTCTATACCTAACTGAAAAACATCATGACCTACATCGTGACCTCTTCAATCTTGTTTTGGAGTAGATAGTGCATAGGTCAGGTGTCAACACCGATCTTTAACAAATGGAGACCAGGAAACCCGATAGGTTGAACGGGCTCCAAAAGAGGCACGCACCGTTGGGCTTCTGTCTAAGAGCCAGAAGAAGAGGAAACAGAGGAAGGCGGCAATCGTGCGGCGCAAAGAAAGTGAACCAGCTAAATGCGCAGCGTTGAGAACGGCACTACCACAGTGGCGACGGCTAAGAGATGCAGGTCTGCAGAGGTTACCCCAGCCGTAAAAGAGCAGTGTATTTAAACAAAAGCTGCATCCCCTTCCAATAGCTCGAACAGGAATAAACAGAGGATGAAGGATTCAAGTAATTCTACCGGTCTAACTGCGTGCGCACCTTCTGCGCGCCCCTCAAGCTGATAGAGGTCCCCGCGCACAAAATCTAGGTGAAACAGTTGCACCAACCATCAATGGTTGCAACACCAGTGGACAGAAATTGTCTGTCACGCGAAACCGTACTTCAAAGAAAAAGGTAATTAAATTTACTCAGATTAACATTCAACATTCCATGGCTGCTATGTTCTCTCAGCTTGGACAATTTTGTGGCCAAGATTTGGTTACTGCAGCTATAAGCTACGGAACGAATGCAGATTGAACATCCTTCGTCGTGGGGTCAACTTATCTCCCCTATGATTCCGAAGTGCCTCCACCACCAAGAGCAATTGCCGAAGTCATAGACTATTGCGACGCAAACCATATGGGCCTAGTTATATGATGCGATGCCATGATTTGGGGCAGGTACTCTTAGGCGGCTACCAACTGGAGGGTTTTTTCGGAGGTGTCCCTCTCAGACCATATTTATATCGAATTCCGAATCGAAGGCAAAGCCAGAACCTTGTACGTGGGGAGGAATCCGAGAAAAACCAACTGGATACCCTTCAGGGAGGAGTAAGGGGAAAACTCTAAAAACCAACCAAACTCAGGACGAGACAAAAGGTAGAGGAAGTAAACAAAAACCCTAACAGAACGCCATTTTTCTATTGGAGCTCGGAACTGCAAAGAATCCGAAAAGAAGCTAGAAGTCGGCAGAAGCGGACACACTTAGACCAATTTAGGTCCATTGTGATACCACGCGT
This sequence comes from Portevinia maculata, assembly GCA_949715645.1. Taxonomy (NCBI): domain Eukaryota; kingdom Metazoa; phylum Arthropoda; class Insecta; order Diptera; family Syrphidae; genus Portevinia; species Portevinia maculata. The sequence goes on from OX454528.1 coordinate 89,475,134, forward strand.
GTATTTATCTACCTCAACTCTGCAGATGGGACTGGCCAACGACACGCGGTTGTTCAAAAACGGTCTCCCATCTACGTACTAACCGCGTCCAACGTCGTTTAATTGCGGTGATCTGCGACGAGAACCGATTAACTCGACTTGGTATGGTTGTTGGTTATTCTCTAAACAGGTCACTCAAGACTGATTTGGAGGAAGAGTAGAATCTCTACCAATCGAAACAGAAAGAATATAAGAGTGTTAATTCGAGTATCAAAAATTAATAAAATTGGTTAAAGTTATGAAAAAGGGCAAACCAGTCAAACTGGAATCACTTAGAAAACTTGATGGCATTTCACTGAGACGAAAGCAGAAACTCTAAGTCATCTGCTGGAGTCTTACTTTCCGGGTAACCAGATAACAATTGGCGCGCAGCCAGTCCCGCTTACCGATATTGGGAGTGAGCTGAAACAAATAACTAGGCGTAGCTGGTATTTTGCAAAAGTCTGTGGTAACGGATGAGGCTATCAAGTTCTTGCGTCGTTTTATGACTTCAAGGCGCCTGGTACGGACGCCTGGTACGAACTGACTGTTGCTACCGACTATAAAAAGATCTTCACTACTGTCCTGGCACTGGTATTCATACCAACACCCTGTCGTACATTTAGAGTGACATTTATACCAAAAATTGCCAGAAATGACTACTCACTCGCCAAGAACTTCACACTCCATGGACAAAACGCATGCCCTGCAAAGCACGGATCTTGATAGTTTATGGTGCCCAGTGCTCAGGTGAAAAGGAGAGCTAATCCTAAGCTTATTCGAAAGTCGCAATATTTGCCGGATGTTTGATCCTTAGTACGAGGAAGCAAATGGAGGAGAACATACAACCGCGTGCTCTGTGAACTCGTCATGCAGCATTTTACTTCAGTAAAGGCGACTTTCGACTTCTAGTCCTCGCGTTTGAGAAGACAAGGATTATCCGCTGTAACCTTCTGGGAAACAAACTGTGGACATGAACATAACTTGTGATATATTAAGTACCTAAGTAAGTAAGTAAAAAATTCATTTGTTCAACATTTTCGTATTACATTAGTTACAAGTAAGAATGAATTATAAAGCTATGGCTTAGCCGTCAGCTCGGTTAGCAAAATGGTTATACCTGTAAATTTGTAAATTTTCCAATATAGTTTTTTATTTTTTAATAAACTTAATCAATCATAATATTCTGATACTAATAACGACCTGTATTTGTAAATGGATTTAATATAATAAAATAACTTTTTCCAATCACACACTTTCAGAATTTGTATTGTCTCCTGCATGGATGCATGGTAAGAATTTTTTTCCGAAGTAAGCTAGTCGTTGTGGTTTGTAGATTGGGCAAACACTAATAGATAATGTCTTCAGCAGTCTTCTTTCGCTTTTAACTTACAAATATTACAGAACTGGTTGATGCGTTTATTATATGGGCTGCTATTTAACCCAAGCAACTCACATCTTGCTTTGAAAATAAGAGATAGTTCACTGTAGCTGAGTGAGTCATTGAAATAGTTCTTATCATTTAGATTGAAGTTCAAATGAGAATACAATACTCTGCTAACTGATTCGCGAGCTTTCACTATAAATGCCACACGAATAGAATCGTCATGTTTTTTATTATTAGATAAAGTTGGTTCTTTAAGTTGACCAGGTTGTTTAGATCGAATTAAATAGTTTCTCCACACACGTTTTCCATACTTTGTCGCCCACCAGTCCTTGTTTCTTAATTCATACGATAGCATTTTTTTTTCGTTATTCGGGAGTCTGGATACGAACCTATTTTAATAATGTAATCCGCTTGCGATAGTGCTTGTAAAAAGCATTGGAAGACCCGTTTCCAAATAGATTGTGTAGTTCGGGGATTTCATTGGTAAGTTGAAGTTCCTATGGAATTTCTCGATTACTGATCCCCAAACTTGAGAGGCGTAACAAAGAGTTAATTTAACAACTGAATCAAATATTCTGTATTTTGTTGAAGGAAGAATCCGTTCGTTTCCAAAAACATTCTTCCATGATAGATTCACTAAGCTTTGGGAAGACTTGGCTTTATCCGTTAGATGTTTACCAAATTCTAAGTTTGGGTTCAATTTTACTCTTAAATATTTGAGTTCCTTCAAAATCTCTAATCGGCTTCCATTGTAAAACCAACTATTACCACTTTGTGCTCGAGTTGAACGGGAAAAGACCATAATTTTAGATTTTTCAGTGTTTATGGTTAGTTCCCATTTTTTGCAGTAGCTGGCTAGTCGATTTATCATCAATTGAAGATTTTCAGGAGATTCACAGCCCTATTATGGCTATCAAATATCAATTATTTGATATTTGATAACATCTATCAATTGATAACTTTTACCCCATTGTGAATGCTAATCAAAATATCATTGAGAATGGGTTCTGTTTTGAAGTTTGACGTTTCTAATTTAAATTTGGTTTTTGTTTTGTGGCTGACGTCTAGTTTTGGTGAAATAATGTAAGTTGTTTTTTTTAAACCAAATTCGCTTTTTTCTTAATTTTTTAAATTTTTTGTTGATTTAGGAGTAGAGTTGTAAGCAATAGAAAACAAATCGAAAGATTAATTGAGTTGATGGAAGAAAGTCCGGACCTCGCGAAGTGAATTTCATCAAAGCCAGTCCTTACCAGAAAGTGGGAAGCCATCACGGTGGAACTCAATAGCTTAGGGCCTCCAGAACGGGACTCAACCAAGTGGCAAAGAGTTAGCGTTTTAATTTGCATAAGTTCGATGTATTTATGTATTGAAATAACCATTTTAGGTATGGATTGATCAAAAAACCAAAATAAAAAAAAAAACTTACTAACAACAAAATTGAAATGACTGCAACTGGTGGTGGGTCCAGTAACATAAGCCGATTGAATGACGCTGAAGAAGCAGTCAGTCGTCTTCTGCATTTCAATGCCTGTGGAGATCCCCCAGGATTTGAATTTGGTTTGGAGGAACCACCCAATTTTATAATTGAAGATGATGCAGAGGATGCAGAGGACGAAGGATTAGTTGCTGTGCAGAGCGAAGAAGTGGTCGCGGTGCAGGCCGAAGAAATTGCCACAGTACAGTCACCTTATTCCAGTGACAAGAAGTCGTACAAGCACAAAAATGAGGGTAAAAGAATTGCCCTCTTGGAAAATCAGACGTCGGCGCAAGAAAAGTTCTATGACAATATGACAAATATAATGAGTGGCATCGATACAAAATTACAAGCTATTGAAAAAGTATGCGCAACACAGAATATTACTACAAAAAAACTTACAATATGAAAAAAGAAAAAAAAAGTGAGGTGCTTAAGATTAAAAGAGAAAAGTTGCAGCTTCATAAAGAAAATATGAAAAATAAAGAGAACTACAGAAAAACCAAACTAAAACTAAAACAGCAACTCTTGGAAATTGAGCAGGGAAAGCAAAACTGAATTCTTATGTGGCAGTTTGATGCTGTTTTATGTTTTGAAGACTAATCAATGAAACTTTGTGATTTATTTTAAGTTATTTAATGGATTTTATTATTACTTTTGAGTTTTGAGCTTTATATGAACTTTGTGATTGCTTTTTAAGTTATTAAATTCCCTATTAATATGGAATTAATATGTTATGAATTCTTTTAAGATAGTTTTCTTTTACTTTTCATTGTGCCTTAAGGTAATAAAAGCAAACTAAAAAAGGAGAAAACGTCTCTTTTCATTTTGTAATGCATTATTTTATTTGACATTTATTCGTTTTACATAAAACATGCGATAGAATCCCTTATTCGGCTGCCTTCAGATAATGTTGGGTTTGTAGGATCAGCTAACACATCACGGTTTCCAAGACTATTGTCGTTTTCTTCATCGAAGACTTCAGGATTTTCCAATCTATACTTAACACAAATATTATGAAGAGCTGCACATACGTTAAATACTTGGGTGGCTTTCTTTGCCGTGTAGTGTAGTTCTCGCGCTTGCAATAGGCATCTGAATCTACTAATAAAAGAGATATTTAATTTTTCTTTTTTCTTTATTTTTCGTTTTTATTTTCACAACTTATTGTTTTATTTATTTTAAAGACGCGACGCGTTTCGGAACTTGTGTTCCATCCTCGGGCGTGGGTTTCGTTACTCACCCCAATAGTCCGTTCGACAATATTTCCACCCTGTGCATGTTTCTATTGAAGGTTGCTTGCAGAGAGTTTTCTGCAGCGTCTCTATATGGTGTAATTAAGTACGGCGAAAGAGGATATCCTCCGTCACCTAAAACTCCAAAGTCGGTTCTTCCATTACGATAGTCACCTTCTAACTTGACTTTTAACTGCGATACATTCCAAACATTTGCATCATGCGACGCTCCTGGATGTTTTGCATTTACAAACCTGATGTTCATTAAGTGATCACAAACCTTTAAATAAAAAACGAATAATAATTGCCTATTGCCTTGGAAAAAAATAACTTACAAGCATGGCATTTATACTATAATAGCCCTGTCTATAGTAATACACATGCCGAAGCTCTTTATTCGGTCCGATTATTTTCACGTGCGTTCCATCTACAGCCCCAACAACATTTGGAATTCTACTTTTTTCGAAAAAGTATATTTTTGCCCGACGTTCTTCTTCCTGGCTGTAATTAAATCGGATGCATTTCGGACAAATGTACCTTTCCAAAACGCTAAGCAATTCACTAAGAACAACCGACACCGCTGGTTGTGCCATGCCAATGCGAAAGTCATTTCCAACGCTCAGTTGGTAGCTCCCTTGAGCAAAGAATTTTAAAACTGCTGCTAGTTTTAGGGTATTTTGGATGGCTTGCTGATTTTTTATCGGTTGCAGTTTATCCTCAATATCGTTCAACACTTCTACGAAGGCTTGTTTCGAAAGTCGGAAGTTCTCTACGAATCTGGGACCGAATCACATCAAGTGAAAAAAATTACTATTAACTGCTTACATATTCGTCCAAATCCATTGGGTTCGAAGCATCCCTTAAAGTCCTGCGTATGATAGCTTGTTCGCGAACACGTACTTCATCATAATCCCCTTCAAAAAATAACTCTACCGATGACATTTCGGTCTAAAGTCGTTTTTTTTTTAACAATAAAAACAGGGAAATAAATTTTATGATTTGATGTTAATAGAAATTTTTAACGGTGCGAATATTTGATACGTATCAACAAGAAATTTGTGGTTGATAGAAAATTTGATGAATATCAAATTTTTTGACAACCGTAATACCAAGTTTATTGATAAAACTATTCACAATAGATCATAAATCTAATAAAATTCACATTTCATCAAAAATGTTGATAGGTTGATAACCATAATACCGTTTGATCAGTTTGTTTGATACGTATCAATTATTATCAAATATCGTGTTGATCTTTTTCTATGTCGTTTATAAATAGAGAGAATAATAAGGCACTAAGAAGACATAATTGCTTTACAAAATTCTGTGTTTCAAACCATACAGACAAATCATTTCCATCACAAACTGCTGCACTTGTTTCGCCATAAATTTTTTTAATGACTAGGAAATTTTCTAGAGATACCCAACTGTGACAGTTTATAGACGAGTGCGCTTCGGTTAACAAGGTCAAAGGCTGCTTTGAAATCTACAAAAAAGCTATACATTTTCTTGTTTCTAGCTTGAAAGGCTCTTATAATCGAAGATAATGTGAATATTTGGTCAACGGTTAAAAAGTTTTTTCTTAATCCAGCTTGACGTTCTGTCAGAATATTTTTTTCATCTACCCATCTTTCTAATCGTCCTACAAGTATGATACAGAATATCTTGTAATATATTGGTTGATCATCGCATTTTTTTTGTATTTCAAACATTATTAAATTTTAATTTGTTTTGAATAATTATAGAAATATAAGTTTTAGTATGAACACTTATGTGCACTTCAGTCATTTGGGGTTGGGTTTTGAATGTTAAAAAATAAATTAAGGCATTTTCCCAGAGTTTTATTTTATTTGGAGGTAGTTTTATGCATAAGTTTGTATGTTTTTTGCGTTCAGCAGTGTTTGACGCAAAGCTATTTTGTACAAATCGCAGTTCCTCCAACCTTTTGATGGTTTTGGGAAGATTTCTTACTTTGCCTCATTTAATTAACCCGGAATCGTCAACATAACCTCAAGAGTCTTTGCAGGCTCCTTCAAAACAGTAGATATAAAAAGTTAGTGCATTTGCATTCCCAAATGCTGCCAAAGGCTGAGGTAGGTTTCATATTTTATATAAAGCAATCTGCATTGCGCACTGTCAGGAGACAATTTCCTTCCTTCAATTTGATTTGAATTAGTAACGCAACAACCATCTCGGAGAATTAGATACATATACCTACCCTTTCACCTGCAGACAAAACTTGCAAATTTGGTGCATTTTGTAGGCCAAAAACAAGAGTCGTGGGCACCACACCAACATTTTTTTTTTTTTTTTTTTTTTTATTAAAAGAAAGGAAATCCAAACCCCAGAGCACCACACCAACCCAACATACTCGGGAGTAAACATTTTTAAAATCCGCCCACTAAACAATCAAAAAAATATTTTTTCAAAAAATGAAAGTTTGAACTAGGAATCTGAAATTTGAAAGATATGTATATACTCTCTAGGAGCCCTTAATGCTCATGTTTAATTTTTTTCTAGTTGTGGGCGTGTCAGTGGGCGCATTTTCAATATGTTAGGTCCCGAGTATTTTGGGGCTCTTAAGACCATATATTAAAAGTTTGTGACACTCATGTCACAGTTGTTGCGTCATCTTTTGTCGTTATATGGAGAAAAATCATTTTGTTCATTGTGTTGTATTTCCTTTTCTGATTGCAACAGTCTTCATTTATGTACTTTTTCTACCGCTAAAGTGAAGGCTTTTGCCACCCCTACAATTCTGCTGCCAACAGCTTTTCCCTATTCACGTAAGTACGCGCCTGCATACAGTAACGGTGTGGTCCAACCCCACGCTCTCCAAAAATCACACTATGTGTCTAAAATGCAAGCATTAATGTCTCACTTTTTCACGTAAACGGATTCAGTCTCCCCCTAGCCGTTACTTTTTGAACAACCAACCCATTGTTACCGTTCTAACCATTCGCGGCCTAGGTGTTCTGTGTATGGACACGGAAGACCTCCTCAGCAAAGTCCTTCTTAGCGAGGACGAGCTCTTAGGCTCGTCCTCTGACTCAGACTCAGATTCAAATAACTCCTCTGCCTGATTGCGACGATCAATGTTGCGATTAGTACAGATCAACCTCCACCACTCCAAAAAGGCTTCGGCCTCCCTTCTTATCCATCTATCTAAAGATGGAGAAGATATGGTCCTGATCCAAGAGCCATGGACTGTTAACAACCTGGTTCGAGGACTCCGGACTCATGGATACAAATTGTTGTATGCAACAGACAAAGGTAAATCTAGAACTTGCATACCAGTATGTAGCTTAAATGTATTTTTACTCCCTAATTTCAGCGACCGTGATGCAACCGTGGTGAATCTAGAGACTGATCGCGGCACCCATTGGATAGCCTCGGCTTATCTGGCCCATGACCACGTAGGGTCCTTGCCTGGTGTCAACCTAGAGGGACTGATCGCGGCAGCTGAACATCAAAAAACTGGTCTCATTATTGGATGTGATGCCAATGCGCGCCATTCAGTATGGGGCAGTTCTGACATCAACGACAGAGGTGAGTCTCTTTTTGATTATATTCTTAATACTAATCTCATTGTGTGTAACACTGGTAGTGAACCTACCTTTACTACAAAAGATAGACAGGAGGTTCTAGATATAACTCTGGTCTCCGACTCAATCCATCAGGAAATTATAGACTGGAAAGTCTCGGCGGAACACTCTTTTAGTGACCACCGTTACATTCCATTCAGTTTAGCCGATGACCCTCCCCGCCAGCCAGTTTTTAGAAATTATAGGAAAACTGACTGGCTCAAGTATAGAGAAGTGCTGAAAAGTTCAATGAAATCTGAACTCCTTAGTCCCCCCCGGAACACCATGAATGAGATGGTCAGGGTACTCACCTTGGCCCTCAATAAGGCTCTGACTTCTGCCTGCCCGCTCACACGGCCTAGAGACAAAAAGAAGCCGGTTTGGTGGTCCCCAGCACTAGGACCTCTAAGAAGCAGTTGTAGAAAATTGTTCAACCAAGCCAAGTTCACAAAAGCTGAAACCGACTGGGCTTCATACAAAGCATCTCTCCAGGTAGCTCCCACGTTACTATCAATATAAACCTGTCTAGGTCAATTGCACGTACGACTAACTTTAAAGGTCTGATTACTAGGGACAAACTGCTCTGGGCGATACACAGCTTCAAACCATACAAATCCGCCGGGCCAGATGGCATAATACCAGCTGAAATTCAAAACATCTCGGATATCATCTCGCCTTTGCTTGTGATAATCCTGAAAAGCTGCGTAAAAATGGCATACATTCCGCTGTTATGGAGAGAAGTGAAGGTAGTATTCATATCCAAAGCCGGTAAATGTTCCCATGTAAATCCTAAGGATCTCAGACCCATAAGCCTATCGTCATTCCTTCTAAAAACATTAGAAAGGCTGATTGATATCCATCTACGTACTAACATAGATACAAGACTTCTGTCTACGGCTCAACATGCATATTGCAAAGGGTTTCAGGCAGACGGCAGTATTGCCATGTCCTTATTCTTAAGTATACCAATTTGTAAACTTTATGATGAAAAAATAAAGAATCTATCTATCTATCTATCTATCATATTGCAAAGGCAAATCTGTTGAAACAGCCTTACATACGTTAGTACGTTCAATCGAATACTCCCTTCACCATAAGGAGTACACTATGGTTGCATTCCTGGATATTGAGGGTGCTTTTAATAACGTCAATACATCCGCGATCGCAAATGCAGTGTCAGATCTAAAGGTAGATGACTCACTTGGTGAGCTTATTAATCTACTTCTCATAAGTCGGATTATAAACTCGAAACTGGGTATAACATCGGCCAGAAGATCTGTCAGTAGAGGTACGCCACAATGTCCGCTCCTTTGGAACTTAGTGGTGAACAAGCTGCTGATGTGCCTAGAAAAGGAGGGCTGCAGGGTGATTGCCTATGTAGATGACGTTGCAATTGCCGCCTCAGGGAAGCACCTAAACACCCTGAAAGAACTTCTCCAAAACGCTCTTAATAAGCTAACCCCCACAAAACCGAACTTGTTCTATTCACTACGAAACACAAAATTCCATACATTGATCCCCCCTCTATCAGGGGTATCAGGGGAACAAGTCTAGTCTTTTCGGACGAGGCAAAATACTTGGGTCTCATTCTGGATAGAAAGCTTAGCTGGAAACCTAACATTCAGGAAAGAGTTCGTAAAGCTACAGCAGCACTCTTCTCCTGCAAAAAAGCCATTGGTAATAAAGGGGGGCTCCAGCCCCGCATTACCAACTGGCTATACATCTCGGTAATAAGACCGATACTTATGTACGGGGTGGTTGTTTGGTGGACTGCCCTAGATAAAGCGATAAATCGCGATAAGCTAGGCAAAGTCCAACGAACAGCTTGTCTCTGCATGAGTGGTGCACTGCGCACTACCCCCTCTGCTGCAATGGACATTCTGTTTCACCTGACACCCCTGGACATCTTTACCAAGGAAGTGGCTGCTAGTGCGCCTATCCGCCTCAAAACAAAGTTCCAATGATCCGAGAATGAAATCGGCCACGCATCTATTCTAGAAAATTTAGAATCCTCCCCAGTAACATAGACTACACCACCCCTCAGACCCTTTTTGACAAAAACTTCAAGGTCAAGATCCCTCCCAGAACATTCTGGGAAGGGCCACCCGTCGAAAATAAATCGATCCATTTTTATACCGATGGATCCAAAACCGACGCGGGGGTAGGAGGTGGTGTGTTCTCTGACAGGCTGAATCTCAGCCTCTCCTTTCGACTCCCTGATCACTGCAGTGTGTTCCAGGCAGAAATCTTGGCTATTAAAGAAGTCCTGTCGTGGCTGCAGAAGAACGTGATATCCGTTACGTATATCTGAATCTTCTCAGAAGTAAAAGGCAGACGGCAGTATTGCCATGTCCTTATTCTTAAGTATACCAATTTATAAACTTTATGATGAAAAAATAAAGAATCTATCTATCTATCTATCTAGTCAAGCTGCATTAAAATCCCTGGATACTGGGTCAACAAACTCTATCGTAGTCCGTTACTGTCGATCATCTCTAGTGGAGATGGCGAAGCATTTTAACATCCACCTGTGCTGGGTGCCAGGACATACAGACATTCCAGGGAACTGTAGGGCGGATGAACTCGCCAGAAAAGGTATCACACTGCCCTTTTACCTGATAAAGGTTCACTAGGCTTCACAATCGCTACATGCAAACTCATGTTTATGAGACAGACCATTGAGAACTGTAACCTTAGGTGACAAGTGGCAACACTTGTTTAGCGACAAAGCAGATTTGGCCAAAGCTGGATCTGAAACGCTCTAAGTGTTTGATATCTCTAAACAGACTTCACATTGGTCCTATAATTGGTGTGATCACCGGACACTGTCTAATAGGCAGACATGCAACAAGGCTTGGCGTCCACGCAAATGACTTCTGTAGAAGCTGTATGGACGAGGAGGAGGAGGAGACAGTTCTCCACCTTCTCTGCACGTGCCCTGCTCTTTCTCAAAGGCGTAAACTCCATTTAGGATCCTTCTTTTACAATGATCTTAACGATCTCATTAACACCGACATAAAAAGTGTGTCAAGCTTCATCAGAAGCTCCAACTGGTTCAACGAGTAGGAGGATGATACATCCGTGTGGTATTACAATGGGCCTGTCACTGGCCTAAGCGTGTGCCACTGCAACCTAACCTAACCTAAGGTGTTCTGTGTGACAGAGAGCTTAACTTTCAGTCACATAATGACGAGATATTCAATAAAGTCAACTCGGCCCTTGGTTGCGTCAAACGGTGGTCTAAAGAATTTACCAATCCCTACGTGACAAAATCCCTTTACATTACCTACGTCCGCCCTCTCCTAGAGTACGCTAGCCAAGTGTGATTACCGGGTCCACATTACAAGAATAGAAAGCACCATATCACGAACGCCTTAATTTAACAAACCTTCAGACCCTTGAAAAAAGAAGAGATGTGGCTGACATTCTATTTATACATCGTCTTCTCACTGGCTCCGCTGATTGTTCCTATCTTTTGGATTATATTGCCTTTAACACTAACCCTCGGAATTTAAGATCCCCTCCTCTTTTCTACCTTCCCATCAGTCGCACGTCGTACGGCTTCAATGAGCCGATATCCCGTATGTTGCAGAAGGTCAATTCTAAAGACCTCCTCTTTGATTTTAATCGCTGCACCTCTTCCCTCAAATTGTTATTGTTTGTTTTCTTGGTTTTCTAATAGAAATTAGGTTATCAAAATTTTAAATTTTAATAATTCGATCCGACTCCGATAAAACCACCTCCGTAACATCCCTAGTCTCCAGTTTAAAAATTGTGTGTGCTCAGTTTGCTTTGAAACTCGCAAAATATGTGAAATTAATTTCTGTTTAGCGTTTTGATTTTAAATTAAATTGTAAAATTGTGTTTAATGTTATTTATTTATTGACCTATTTAAAATTTGTCCTTACATTTGATTATTCGTCAGGGGGATGCAATTTTTGAAACCAAAAATGCAATAAAACAGAGTAGTATTTCTTTTTATACCCTATTCTAGGGGTATATTAATTTTGACGCATAGTTTGTAACATACCTTAATATTGCCCGTAGACCCCTAAAAGTTACTATATTTATGATCAGCATCGATAGTAATGTCGATCTAGCCATGTCCGTCCGTCGGCAAAAATTAGGCCTTTAAACTGGACCTAGAGAGCTGAAATTTTAACCATATACTCTCTAGGGTCCCGAAATAATCAAGTTTAAGAATTTTTGACACACGCCCACAAACTCAAAAAAACAAAATTTTGGAAAAAATCGAATTTTGAGCTAGAGAGCTGAAATTTTTTATATATGATCTATGGCCCATAAAACTGATTGGGACATAAAATTTTCAAAATCCGCCCACTGACACGCCCACAATTAAATAAAACAAATTTTGGAAAAAAATTAAATTTTGAGCTAGAAAGCTGAAATTTTTTATATATGATCTTTGGCCCATAAAACTGCTTGGGACATAAAATTTTCAAAATCCGCCCACTGACACGCCCACAATTAAATAAAATATTTTTTTTGAAAAACCAAAATTTGAGCTAGGGAGCTGAAATTTTTAATATATACTCTCTAGGGGCCCTTTATGCTCATGTGTAAATATTTTCAAAATCCGCCCACTGACACGCCCACAATTTTTATTTTTTTATTTTTGAAAGTCTAAAGTTTGAGCTAGGGAGCTGAAATTTATAGTATATACTCTCTAGGTGCCCTTTATGCTCATACTTAATTTTTTTTTAAATCCGCCTACTGACACGCCCACAATTAAATAAAACAATTTTATTGAAAAACCAAAGTTTGAACTAGGGAGCGTTTTTATTTACAAAAGCTTAGTTTTTTCGATAAAATCCTTTAAATTTTTGTCACGCCCACTTATGAGATATAGGAATAAGAATAGGGTATCCAACAGTTCGCCCAAGCGTTCTGTAGCCCGCCCCTATGTTTTAAATTATTGTCTACTTCAATTTATAAAAACCAAACATTGTTGTTTGATGGAAAACTGAATAACCGCTCCTGAAGATGCTGAGGAATACCAGCGAAACGTTGGGAAAAATAAATGTTAATGATCTTATTTGCATAAAAAAAGAAGCTTGACAAAAAAAGCTCAAAAATCAATTTTCATAATTAACTTACCACATAATAGAATTCACAGAGTGATTTTCTTTTCAAGATAGATTTCGATTTAAAAACATTTATTCATTCAAACATTATTGGAAATCTCGTAATGTTAAATATTTAATATGTTTTTTTCCAAAATAAATAATTTTTGAGCAATAAGGAGGTAAGTTTCCAATCGCAAGAGATTTAATGCTTGAGAATTATCCTTAGTGGGTTACGAGTATTCGAAGCACCTCTTAGATAAGTTTCCTAAAATTATGATCTCATAATACTTTTTCTTAAAAGAGCCATTGAGTTAAAACAACGGCATCTTCATTAAACCAATAGGTCTTGTGTTGAATCGAAGCTTTTGCGAAACATCTTAAGCTGTCCAGTCGCTTCGTTCGGTTACATTTTAAAAAACTTCATTTAAAGACCGCACTCTTCTAGCCAATTTGAAACTTTCAAATGAACCTGAGCTACCATTTTGAAGGTTGTCCATAATACCTCATTCCAGTAACTTTAAACTTAGTCAAGTCCTTTTTTACGACACTATTGGACCAATATTCAATATTCATATAATAATGATTTAATGTCTGCAATTACTCACTCAACAAATCAGCCACGCCACGTCAATAAAACAAGGAGTTATACAAGTACAATGCGAGTCCACGCTTTCAATGACCCCGAAATTATTTGTTACCAATTTACTTAATGGATCCTTGCCCATTTCATGGTCTACTTATATAAATTGTTTATCGTTCATAACAATGCCAAAAGTATTTTGTTGTCACTTTGAGCCATATAGATCCCACACTCACTTTGCGTGGAATAAGTTACTTATTTGAAGCTTCGTATTTGCATGGCTGACGAAATTTAATCAAACTAATTGTTTATTTAGTTTGCGTTAAGTTAATTGTTAAAATGAATAATAAATTTACATCACAGCGAATAGAAACACTTCAATCACACGTAAAAAAAAAACTTTGACAGGAAAAGTTGTTGTTTAACTCCAATCAAGCTGCCGGGGGTTGCCTTTTTCTTTAAGTAGACTACTGCGCATAGCTACAGAACTAATGAAATAGTGGAATGGGGTTCAACCCACACCAACATTAATCGTGGTGGAAGCCTGGCTTTGTTTAATTGAACGGTTGGCAGAATTTAAGATTTACTAAATGTAAACGTCTATGGATAATTAAAAGCTACTCGTCGCGAAAGGAAAAAATCTATATTATTCCGTTTTTCTTGAGAGTCATCACAGCTGTGATTATAAAATGAATAAATTACACTACGAGAATACGAGAGTTCGACATTGGGGGATAGCTTAACGTAGCACGTCGTTAAGTTTGTTGGCAATTAGTAGAGTCGAGGAGTTAATTGAATGTGTTTCCGTTGAACTGACAGGCCGGGAGGTGTGTGTTTACTTGAAAAGTTGGTAAATGGCATAGCAATAAGATATTATTTTTTAAAGTTGGTGAAATGAACGTTGAATGAATTTGAGGTTTGTTTCAGTGTGTCATGATGTTTCATATTGCTTTACATTAAACAGTGATATGTATATTTCACGTCGCTGATTTTGGAAAGATTTGTTAACCGTTTTGTGACAGAGTTTGGTAAATGCTCTTCACTTTCTTTGCAAAACGACTTTTCTTGATCGTGTGGTAATGACAGAAATAAACCTTTACTCATAGAAAAGGATACAGTCCGCTTGGGCGAATTGTTAAGATTTTGTTATACAGAAATTTTGTATATTTCTTAAGTGGTTTATAGAAAACCCCTTTTTTGTGAAAAAAAAGGGGAGCGTATCGGCATCTTGCTTTTTAAAATCCCGTTTTTTTTAAATCCCACTTAAAAAGTTTTAATACACCGATTTTTAAATACTGCCTCTAAAAATCCAGCTTATTCTAAATTCCGATCCCACTTGAATTTTAACCTTCATCTCATCCTCAGAAAAAAAAAGTTGTCTACCCTTGTGTGAAGATTTCTACACATATGGGATTTTAGTGTTTTCCGTGAATGTTTTTTTTTTTTTTTAATTAAGATAAATAAAAAAAATACTTCTATAATTTTATTCTAAAAAACAAGTGAATATAAATTTAAATTAGTTTTTCATGGATGCATTTTACACAAAGATTTCGATTATGTTGGTTTTTGCAAGCAGCTTTTGTGCAAAAACAACAAATCGTCTCGTATATATTATTTTTGGTGGCAGACTTTTCTTCATAGCAAACGTGACATCTTGCTCTACCTTTTATTCGTAGTCGAACGGTTCTTGGGCTTTTTGGTGGATTTGATGAAGATGGTGTAGAAATATCATCCAAAGATTGTGCTGCTGAATTTTCTCCTGAAACAATTGCAAGCAAAGATGCTGATGATGCCGATCTTAGTTTACCACTTCTAGCTGCCATATATGGTTTTGCAAGTGAAAATCTAAGTTCACCTAGAAAATTCCTTCCTATTGTTGTTGTTTGTCTTGCTTGCCAATTCGGATTCACTTATTTGAAAATAATTAATGAATTCAAAATATCAATCATATTTGCAAATACAGCCATTGGCCATCTACATATTTGTTTTTCTTTTACATCTGTAGCCAGAAAGCATTTTGTCAACTGTATCAACACCACCTATATCGAATGCAAACAAAAATCATTAGAGGACTTCAAATTTGAAGAGGCATTGTATATGAACAAACCTTTTGTTTTATTGTAATACTCTATAATTGATGGTAACTTTTTTTCACGAGATTCCATTTGAATAGAGTTATGTATTGTACTTTGCAATACAGTACATTTATTTTGCCTTCCAATGTACGAAAAAAGTGCTGTGTTGTCGGTAAATGCAAATGTAGATTGATACAACGTCCTTTTTTTACATTCAAGAAGCTTTGGTGGAATGCTTCTTTTATTTTTTCTCAAAGTGCCAACCATTGTAAGATTTTTTGACAACAATTTTTGACCAAGATCATACGAAGAAAAGAAGTTATCCATTGTTATGTTGTGACCTTTCAACCCATCAACGAGATCCAACTGGAAAAAAGTAAAAACGCATCTTTGATATCACTAACACGAACTTGTGCATATCTTGTTGTTCCAGAACGAATAGAAATTACATTTTCATTCCGAGATCTTTTATGCTAAAATGGTTGTGGTTGCCAAACAATACCATCTTTTGAAACAAGCAATGGATCCATATTTTCACCTCCAACTGATTCGTTTGTTTCATTTGATTTACTCACTTCCTTTTCAACGTCAGAATCACTATCGTCTGAATAGAAGTCATCGTCATCACCAACATTTTCTTCTGGCACAAATTCTTCATCACTGTCTCAAGAAATATCACTATCATTACCATCACTTTCAATCAAAAATGCTTCCATTTCTTTTACTGTAAGATATCTTGGTATCGAGATAGTTTTTTTTTATTATTATTATTAAATTCACAATATATACGCACAATGTTTACTTCCGAAAAGACTCAATGAAACTGGCATTTTTTATGAAATGCACTAATTATTCATAATGTGTAGAAATCTACACAACTAGCTAGTTAACGTAATTATAACAATAACAACCGTCATCAACTTTTTTTTTATGAGAAAATACGTTTTTTTAAGTAAAATAAGGGTTATAATAAAGTCAGAAAATTCCAAAAATTAGAAATTAGTGGTTTTTGAAAAAAACAAGAAGAGGTAGCTTATGTGTAGTTTTCTACACAAGGGTGGGATGAAGGTTAACAACGTCATCGTTCAAAATTGAATATTGCTTGTTTACAATTTTCTTTTATAATTTTATCCATTTCAATTGTTTTTCTTTTGTTTTTACAAAGAAATAACAAAAGTGACAATAAAAAAAACTGTTTCTGTTTTCCACTATATACATACTTTTTTGCTTACATTAATTGAATGAACTTAAAAACCGTGTAGGTGCACAGAAGAGCATAGTTTTATGTTTTTATGTTATCCCACGAGTAAACATTCTCGGGTAGGAAATTGCATTTGTTGCAGTTACCAGTGGTCGCAGCTAAAAAACATTGTTTAGTTTTTGATCGAGTGATTAGTAGAGAACAATATTAGAAAGCGCGATGAGTTCTATTACCGAAGTTAAATCCAACAAAGTAAAAGGTGACCGAAAATTAATAGTTGACGGTAACGCTTATCATCTTCAAAGACAAGTGGGTGAAATTTTCCAATGCAGTTGCTTGGATAGAAAAAAATAAATTTTGCAAGGGAATAGTCAATACAACTCTATCAGACGGGAAATATTCAATTAAAAAATTGCAATTACAAAATTGTCATAATCCTCATTCGTGTAGTGTACAAATTTGCAAAACAAATACCCACGAAGATTAAGAAAGATGCGGAATCCGTTTCTTTAAGCCAATCGGAAATTATACGTGAGAGTGTAGTGGAATGTGAACCAAGAATCAGACCATGCTTACCATCTTCTTCTGCTCAAAAACAAAAGATTTATCGTGTTTGAGCTTTATCGGTAAAAGAACCTCAAAACATAGATGACATCAATATACCCGAAGATTTGAAGCATCTTGAGGGTGAATTATTTGTTTTATCCGAAAAGGAATACGAAGGAAACGAAATTATTATATTAGGGATGTCTAATCTTGTGCACCTACCAACAGCAAAATGTTGGTTGATGGACGGTACATTTTACGTTGTTCCAAGTGTTATGCGTCAGTTATATAGCATTCATGGTTAATTTTTGGTTTCATGTCTAAAACGACAGAAAAATGCTGCGAACTATAATTTTCTGAGTAGTTGATAAGAATGGAATCACTTATTTTCAAAACGTGACATGTCCAGCCCACATTTAAAAATTTTCAGGAGACGAAAAAAACTGATTATTTTCTGTTTCCGTGGAAAATAAATCATAACAAAAATATGATATCGTACGGTTTGAGTAAGTTGACAGGTGGCAATGGTACGATGGTAGTGTATTCACTAAGTGATTGGCAGGTCGTGCATTCGAATCCCGACCACTGCCATGATTTTTATAAATTGAATACACACAACATAAAAAACAGATCTCCCTAAAGCAATATAGGCGCCACCTGTGGAGAAAAAAAAATCCATCGCACCAAACTTCTTTCCTATCCTTCTATTCTTTCAGTAAGTAGTACCGAAGCGGTATACCGCCTCTCGTATTACAGTATTGCGACGATATAATTGTGTATCGCAGCATACGCAGTTGAATGGTCCTCCTTTAACGTTCAAACACCTAGAAAACTATTTGATTTAACCCACCCGGGGTATAACAGTAATATGGGAAAAAGAGGATAACATTAGGGAAATATCAGAGACGTTAAATCAAGATAGCAATTTGATAGCCTCAGTGATAGCGGACAATCGGTGTTAATCACACATATGTGAAATACTCGTATATACATTAAATATCACTCCTAGTTTTGAAAATAACTTTTTATTTGACTCAGTAGGGTTTTTAAGGTGACATTTTCCGTAATAACTGTCATTATTCATAAAGGCCCATTTAGACGATCATTTCAGTTTCAGTTGAGCTATCAGTTAAGCTTCCAGTTAAACTGATGTTTAAATGCAAAAATTGAAGCGTTTAACTTAAACTGAAACTAAAACTGAAGCTGATGGAATTCCCATAAGTTGTCAGTTCAGTTATCAGTTGAACTGATATGTAAATACGTTTCAGTTCAGTTGTCAGTTCAATCGTCATTTCAATTGGAGTTGGCGCTGAATCAACATTTCAGATTTCCTGTTTGTTTTTCAATATGTCGAAATGGAGTGATAATGTGGTCAAATTCATTAAAATTTATCGGTTTTCATCGTCCATTACGCAATGTATTTCTTCTGTCTTTCGACTGCTCACAAGAAAAATGAAAGCTCAACTGAACACTGGACTGACGTCTAAATGCAATGTCTTTTTAACTGAACTGAACTGAACTGAACTGAAAACTGAACTGATAACTGATCGTCTAAAAGGGCCTTAAACAAATAATGAATGAAACAAACATTAATCTGGAAGTGTACAAGGGAGGTTCAAACAATCGATGAACTTTTACCTTAGATTGTAATCGATAGTTTAAACTGCAATCGATCTAACGGGCCTCAGACCAATGAATCATCAAATGGTATTGCTTTGATCGGATACCGGACATGTTGGGCTGGAAGGCAACCAGCCAACAGATGAGATAACTCAGAATTAGATATACAAGCAGCCGAGAGACTGATTCTTCTAGCCTTATACACAGCTAGAAGCTTCATTGATGGGTCCCAATTAATTTGCGAAGCAGCAAAAGAACAGCACAAGCCCTTGTGTCATAACTCGTGGTTGGTGGCAGACAATTAAAAGATCATATCCTTAAATTGAAACCAAATCAGAGTATTCGTCAGATATAAACCGGACTCTGCATCATGGAAACATTTTTTAGAAGGACGAAGAGGAAATAGAATCTATTCCAGCAGCGCCGGCGCTTATTCTGAATGAAAGCACGGTTCTTTGACAGATAGGGTGACATATCAGGGATATCTTTATCAGATCTAAAAGGATTTACTTACAAATCTGAATGGTTCGGTTACGCGCATGTCATTTTGAAGATGGTTCGAATATACCTACGTTCGAAAACTTTATGCATAAATCACAATCACGTTTTGATGCGTGCGTTGCTTTCATTGCGTCCTTAAGAGCCGCCACGTGGACCAGCGAGGATTAACGAAAAGCTATCGACGCTACAAAAGGCTATCAAATCGGTAATCTAAAAGTAGGAAAGATATTCAAGATTCAAAAAATTACCGTTATTTTATGACTAAAAAGGACATCATTTAAGACAAATTGCTTTTTTGAGGTCATGTTGATTTTTTACACTATTATCAATTCTTAACTATGATGAAGTTCAAGGATAAAGCTTTTATTTGCAAGGAATTCAGTTCGATTCTTAGGAATATTTAAAAAGTTGTGAAAGCTTAAGTGGTCCTTCTTGTCCCCTTCCCCACTACATTTACTAAACTCATTTTTGACTAAAAGCGCACTTATCACATTTATGAGCTAGGCCATCGACATGGAGATACACATAGGTGCGCTAAACACAAACATAAACAGAGATTGCTTAAGCCACAGAAGACTACATAGTTAAATATAGGGTGTACTTACATTATGTTTCCAAACAACCTTGTATGCGGCCGGATTAGCATGAACTTTACACTCAAAATAGACATCGTCGCCTTCTTCAATGTCTTCCGGATTAAGATTTGATCCCAGATCCAATTGCAATGTTGGTATAACTGAAATGAGAATGTTCAGAAGACGATTACTCGTTTGGCTTTATATTTCTTTTTTTGTATTATCCCTTTTGCTAAGACAAGGAAATAATAGTAAAAGCAATTGCATTAGATAAAAAAAGTAAACGAAAACGATGAAACATATGTGACGGGTTAATCTACGAGTATCTGTCTTAACATCGCTACAAAAGATGACAATGATGATGAAGAAGATGATGAGGACGAGTTTATCTTTACGACAGTGGGGTTACATTTAAATACTTCCTACATACAAGTAAACATATAAAAAGAACTTTCAGCTTTTGTTCTTTTTCGTAAATGACAAATGCGATAACAGAAGAGATAACTCAAATTGAGGATTGTTTTGGTTTATCCTTCTGGGGACTTTTTCGCGTTGTCCACCACGTTGTCGATTTAATTACAAGTTTTGTGAGTCTCGAAGATAACAGGGATAATAAGCTCAAAGCAGAGAGAAGACAGACTAATTGATTGCTGTCGATTTTTGTCAAAGAAAATTTTCTTAAAGTTTCAATGCGACCCAACGCTTGTGCGGATAGTAATGGATTAAGATGACACATTAAATCCTTCCCGATCCATCACTAAAAAAGGTTAGCTGATTATATTGTTGATAGCGGATAACAATATGCTCTCGACCCACATTCAATTACTTGTCCAAATCCATTGTCCAACGACTCAATTCAAAGCAAATGAACAACAACGAAGACGATGATGACGAGAACAACGCTGACCATGGCAAAGATTTAAATCGGAATTGGATTAAGAGAGGGTGGTATGACCACCTCCTTGGAATTGGATCAGACATACAAGGGTGATTTTAGTGAGCAATCCCAACCCAAATGAACTTAAATGAAATCTAATCAATTATATTGCAATTAGTGGTGTATTATGTGGAAGTTGCCGCAATTCAATTACTTTGTTGTCATCGTCCGATTTGTTCCAGTCCTTTCAGTGTTATTCCTTCGACCACATCGCAATCCGGTGGTTTGTTTTCTTTATCACTTTATGATAAGGGTGGTCGACTCGATTCAACTCAAATGGAATTCAATCGAGTGTAGAGGATTTAGTAAATTGTGTGATGCTCATCCTTGATGAGGTTGGAGTTGCTGTTCCTCTTGAATGCATTGAATTCTACTCCATTTGAACATCATGAATGCATGTCTGCAATGCTTAAATCCACCGATGTAAGAAGATTAATGACAAACGGAAAACGACATTAAAATAGCTTCTGAGGGAGGACAATACTGTGACTGACGCTAAAGCGTGTTGGCATTTGCGGATAGCTTCAAAAATACAATCATCATCAGAACTAATGACTCCTTGTATTGTGGCGCCAGCAGCGGATATGGATGGCAGTCGATTTAGTTTTAACACTGCAATGGCAAGTCGAAAGTTGTTATTGAATAAATCGATTCAAGTTTTAATGAATCTCATCGATGGGTTTGCATTTAAACTTTTTTGAAAGGAGGTGCTGGCTATGGATTATGTTTTTTATTGTAGAAAGGAGAAGCTTTCTGGAAAAATATCCGAACGGGTCTAGGGTTATCTAGGGAGCAACAATTTGCAGCAACCATGTGGGCGACGTGCAGATTGTGCAGATGAAATAAAAGCAGGTTAATAATTTAAAATGAAAAAAAAATGTAGGTTAGGTTGGAAGGGAAGTGCACAGCAGGGTTGCTGTGCTTGCACGGGGGCCCATTGGTCCATTGTGATCCCTTATTGTTTTATGTGGTAAACCTACATTTACAATAAAACACTTACCATACTCAGTTTAGGTTAATCTTGCCGGTTGGCCTATTGGAACCAACCTGTGTTCTTGACAAACCTGATAGTGTCCGTCAGTGGTACCTGCGCTACGTCCTCTAAGTCTTCGAAGAATCTGTTACCCAGATAGCGAAGTCGAGATGTCTGAAGGTTTGGACATTCGCAGAGCAGGTGTTTGATGGTCTCGGTTTCTTCTATATCTTGACAGCTCCTGCAGTAGTCTGGTGAGCTGATGCCCAGCCTGCTTGCCATTACACCTATGGTGCAGTGGCCTGTCAGTACGCCAGTTAAGATACGTATTTCTAGCTTATTCATTTCCAGAATGCTTTTTGTTCTTTTTTCGTTAATTCTTGGCCATAGACTGCGAGATATAACACAGTCGTGCCTTTGGGACCAGGTGGTGTTAATTTGTTCCCTCAGTTTTTGGTCAATGTTTCTTTTTGCTGCACTAATTGGGATGTCTATTGACGTAATGGCGTCTATTGCGTCAAGTTCTGACCCGATTCTTGCTAGCTCGTCTGCCTTTCATTCCCAACAATGTCGCTATGACCGGGGACCCAGCAGAGAGTGAACCTGTGTCGTTCGCCTATTTTGTTGAGGGATTTTTGGCAGTTTCTGACTGTTTTTGACTTTATAGTTTCGCTGTCTAGTGCTTTGATAGCCGCCTGACTATCTACGAAGATTGTGATCGTGGAAGGATCCAGATTCTTCGCGGAGATAGTTTCTGCTGCCTTGTCGATGGCGACAATCTGAGCTTGAAAGACGCTGCATTCATTGGGAAGTCTGTACGAGTCCTTTATGTCTACGGGCTCGCAAAAAACTCCCGCTCCTGTCCCCACATCCATTTTCGACCCGTCCGTATAGATGTGGATTTCTTGAACGTTGACGTGCGTGTTCCAGTTCTCTCTTTGGGGTATGTATGTGGAGTAGTTTTTCTCAAAGTTTCGTTTGGGAATTAAGTAGTCCGTTTTCCTGGATAGATCGATAGTAGTTGTGAATTATAGAGCCGTGTCCAAAGGAGCTGTGCCTCCAGATGTTTGCCTCCTTGAGGCGGAGGGCTCCTTTGGCTGCCATGCTGCGAATATATTCACCAAGCGGGGGTAGGTTTAAAATGACTTCCAGCCCGGCTTGGGGTGTTGATCTCATTGCTCCCGTTGTACCAATACATGCTAATCTCTGTACCTTTGAGAGGTTATGGAGATAGGTAGTCCTTTCTGTTGCCTTCCACCATACAATTGACCCGTATTTAAGTATGGGTCGTATGATCGCTGTGTACATCCAATGGGTTATGTAAGGGCGCATACCCCAACGTTTGCCAAAGGTCTTTTTGCATGCGTAGAAGGCGCATAGTGCTTTTTTGCTCTTTCTTCTGTGTTACGTTTCCAAGTAAGCTTAGAATCTAGGATGATGCCCAGATACTTTGCCTCCGGGGAAAGTTTCAGACGAATTCCGTTTAGCTTCGGCATATCGAATTTCTCGATTTTTCTTTTCCTAGTGAACAGAACACATTCGGTTTTGACTGGATTAACTCCAAGGCCGTTCGGTCTTGCCCACGAGGATAGTTCTTTTAGGGCAGATTCCATGAGTTCACTAATAGTGGGGAGATACTTGCCACTTATTAGAATTACAATATCGTCTGCGTATGCTACTATTTTCGTTCTTTTGACCTTTAGAGTCGTTAGGATTTTGTTGACCACTATGAGCCACAGGAGGGGAGAAAAGACGCCTCCCTGTGGGGTGCCCCTGGTCACTGTTTTCCTTATGTAACTCTCACCGATCTCTGAGTTAATTACTCTGCTGTTGAGCATTTCGTAAACCCAGTTCGTTATTTCTTTATTCGCTCCCAAGTCTTCGAGCGCTGTTTTTATGGCCGCTGTTTTAACATTGTTGAAAGCTCCCTCAATGTCCAAAAATGCAGCCATGGTGAATTCTTTGTGGTGTAGTCCTTTTTCTATTATTGACACAACTTCGTGCAGGGCTGTTTCAACGGACTTGCCTTTGAGGTAGGCGTGTTGAGTGCTGCATAGGTTGTTTTCGTTTAGAAGGTCCCTTGTGTATAAGTCGATTATTCTCTCCAGTGTCTTTAGGAGAAAAGAGGAGAGACTTATCGGCATATAATCTTTTGCTGTGCAGTGTATATGTCTCCCTGCTTTGGGAATGAATATCACTTTAACTTCTTTCCAGCTTTGCGGTATGTAGCAGAGTCTTATACAGCTTTTGAAAATGACTTTTAGCCATGGCAGTATTACACTAAGAGCCTGTTGTATCATTGCTGGTATGACATTATCTGGTCCCGCCGATTTGTAGGGCTTGAATGATTTGACTGCCTAAGCAATTTTGTGTTCTGTTATAATGCTTTCTTTTGCTATTTCCGTTTGTGTGTCTGGCGGAACAGGAGTGTAGTTGATCTCACACCCAGTGATTTCACTAGACTCCGGAAAGTGGGTATCCATTAATATTTGTAGAGTTTCTTGGCTAGACTCTGTCCAAGAGTCGTCAGCACGTTTAATATAGCCTGGGACCGTGGGGTCTTTGGACAATACTTTACGTAGTCTGGCGGCCTCGTTTGTACTCTCTATGGATTCGAAGAACGTGTTCCAGGATTCGAGTTTTGCTCTCCTTATTTCTTTAGTGTATAGATTAAGTTCGGACCTATACTTAGTCCAGTCTTCATCTGCCTTACTCTGTCTTGCTTTGTTAAACAGTTGTCTTACCAATGTTCGCCGCTTTTGAAGCTCGCTGGTCCACCAAGTTGCCTTTTTGGGTTTGCGATTGCGAGAGATGGGACAATGTTTAACAAAGGCTTTGTGCATATTTTTGGTAATATAGTAGACTGCGTTGTCGATTGAGTGAGTGTCGAGAAACTTGTCCTCTTTCGGATGCTGTGTGTACTCACTAACCGTTTTCGCATAGTCTGCCCAATTAGTTTTCCTAGGGTTCCTAAAAATTTGTTGTACCATATAATGTAGATTGACTGTAAAGAGTATTCTACTATGGTCTGAGAATGAGTTCTCTCGACAAACTCTCCAGTCTTCTACCCTAACATGACCATTGTTGCTTTTGAGAGTTATGTCTAGAATTTCTGCCCTGTTTCTGTTTTGGAAGGTGGGCTGGTTTCCCCTGTTACACAAAACTAGATTTGTGGAAAGAATGTATTCAAACAACGACTCACCTCTTTCATTTATTCCTGAACTATCCCACAGCGTGTGGTGAGCATTCGCATCGCAACCTACCACCAAGGATGTGTTCGGTGTGTAGGTAATTGCTTAGAATTTTAATAACGAACCTAATGTATATTCGTTTGAGGTGAGACGATAAAGAATGGAAACGACAAGTTGCTTAGAAAAAATCATTAATTTCTTCGCCTCCATGACGTTTGAAGACTGCCGCCTGCTTGTCGACTGCATGTACACATGAATTATCGTATTAATAGCCACCAAATAGCAGCAAGTTAGCACAAACAATTCTCTTAACTTTCAATTCTTATTAATAAATGTTTGTTAGCTTTAACTGACATGTGATAACGAGCGGATAACTTAACTCATCAAATTCGGCACACAAGGGCTTTTAAAAATTAAGATAAACATGGATGTGTGGAAACATTGAGAGGATGTGAGGGAACTGTCATCCCATATTGGACATATTGCACTTTCATACTGTGCTCTGTTCAAATGCCATAGTATTTGAAAGGAATATACATAAATGAGTGTCAGCTGCGTCGCTTGGCTCACATGAATGTTTATATTGCATTGAGGTTATTTTTCTTCCTTATTCGCCATTTACCAAAAGCTCATTTTTTTGGGAACGCTGGAGTGATATTCTTAGACTGTAAATGTACGGGAAGTAAAAGTTATTTTATTAATCTATTAGATTAAATCAGGTTCAGATCATGCATGATTCACATTTTTACTTAGAAGTGAAGCGAAAGTTATTTTCTTCCCTGGTATGTGCAATGGAAAAAACAATACGCGAAACTACTGGCGCCACCATGGACTTCCCAATCAAAGTCGTTTTATACACACTATAGAAGCGCCCGTAGTCCTTGGTTATCAGCTTGAAGGAAAAGTGACAGACTCCAAAGTGCATCATTACACTGTGTAACAAATTTCAAAATTTGTTTGCTTATGTAAACGTTTGCTTTGGTTACCCTGTACCAAGCGTCAAAATGTCAGCATATTTTAAAAATACAAAAAGTTCTACTTAAGTGTTAGCTTTTGCTTTAGAATTTGATCCAAATGGTTGCATTTGTGAAGATTAAAACTCTTTTGAAAATAAAAAAGAAGAAAATATATAAAAAAAATACATTCAAAATGTTACTTCGAGTTAACCTATCATATATCGTAACAAAAAAAATTGGAACTTCATATGTTCGATGTAAACAACTGCACTGGCTGCTTGTTAGATTTTCCAAACTCAGCATGCAGAACAAGCTGCTTTTACACAAGCAAGTACAAAAACCGGTTTGGACATATAAAGGGTATACAACTTTGGGGTTGTACCAAATCCAGTAATATCAACATTTTACAAACTTGTCAAAACAAAGTGCTAAGAAAAATAGTAAATGCACCATGGTTTATCAGAAACACTGATAACCACAGAGACCTAAGTATGGCTACCGTCGAAGATGAAATAAAACATTTTGCCCGCAAAC
This sequence comes from Portevinia maculata, assembly GCA_949715645.1. Lineage (NCBI taxonomy): Eukaryota > Metazoa > Arthropoda > Insecta > Diptera > Syrphidae > Portevinia > Portevinia maculata. The sequence continues at coordinate 89,501,608 of OX454528.1, forward strand.
AACAGGCACGCCTTCACGGTCATTGCAATAACACCATGTTACAAATTCGAGACGATACTAACCTAGTGCGCCGATTACAAAGGATAAAACCATTTGAATTAGCGCAATAAGATGTAACCGCGTGCTCATGGCGGTAATAGCACTTAGCAGGTGCCTCCACGGGGAAGCTGCCTGCCAAACGCGTATTTAACACTTTCAATAAAACTACGAGATAGGAATAACCTAGTTGTAGTATGAAGGTTTCAAAGGGAGGTGTTTTTTCTTTTCTTTTCCTTTTCTTAACCCTTAAACCCTACCCATCCCTGGAGAAACACTTTTACTACCCTGGGGTCCAAAAACCCCAATATAGACGGCTATTTCTGCCATGCTCGTGTTCTCAAACACAAACTATTGTACATATATTTCATGAAATAAAGAATCTAATCTAAATCTAAAAACAGAAAGACGTTTAATATAAATTATTTTTTATTAAAATCACACACGAAGTTAAATATTAAAATTACCTTAAAGTTTAGAATCGATGCATTCTTGGCACACAGACTGCCGCATCTAATGTCTTCCGGTCCTTATCCCTTGGACAGATTGCACTTTTTTTCCATTTACAGATAAATTGGGTATAACTAATGGCCCTTTCTTTTTATACCCTATTCTAAGGGTATATTAATTTTGACGCATAGTTTGTAACATACCTTAATATTGCCCGTAGACCCCTAAAAGTTACTATATTTATAATCAGCATCGATAGTAATGTCGATCTAGCCATGTCCGTCCGTCCGTCTGTCGGCAAAAATTAGGCCTTTAAACTGGACCTAGAGAGCTGAAATTTTAACCTATACTCTCTAAGGTCCCGAAATAATCAAGTTTACGAATTTTTGAAATCCGCCCACAGACACGCCCACAAACTAAAAAAAACTAAATTTTGGAAAAAATCGAATTTTGAGCTAGAAAGCTGAAATTTTTTATATATGATCCGTGACTCCTAAAACTGCTCGGGATAAAAAATTTTCAAAATCCGCCCACTGACACGCCCACAAATAAATAAAACATTTTTTTTGAAAATCCAAAGTTTGAGCTAGGGAGCTGAAATTTATAATATATACTCTCTATGCGCCCTTTATGCTCATGTGTAAATATTTTCAAAATCCGCCCACTGACACACCCACAATTAATTTTTTTTTTTTTTTAAATTCAAAGGGAGCTGAAATTTATAATATATACTCTCTAGGGGCCCTTTATGCTCATTGCATGCTTTTTTTTAAATCCGCCTACTGACACGCCCACAATTAAATAAAACAATTTTATTGAAACACCCAAGTTTGAGCTAGGGAGCGTTTTTTTTTATAAAATCCTTTAAATGTTATATAACAAAATATGTATGTATAGCGTTCTTAACAATTCAACCATACTTAGACTTTTGTCACTCCCACTTATGAGGGATAGGAATAAGAATAGGGTATCCAACAGTTCGCCCAAGCGGACTGTAGCCCGTCCCTGTGTTTTTAAATATCTCCGATCAGAACTTGGAGATTTTCAGGTAAAGTTGGCCAAGTAAATCTTTCTTCCATTTGAGGCGTGATGAGGTCAAGTGCCAGAGGAAATGTCGCCTTTTTTGGCGTTGATTTGATGCGATTTTCAGAAGAACATATGAGATAACACCCACTATATTCAGTAAACCGTAAAACATAGCCATCGGCCATCGCTTAGTATGTCTGGATACACTGTACCTATGACAAAGTTGGTCCATCAAATCAACACCACATTTTGTCTTATTGTAGAGTTCCACCATCTCAGGTAATTGGTTTCTTGCATCAGTATCTGCTTTGGTGTGCATTGTTGATAATAAAGGGATCAATTTTTTTTTGTTTGGATTTTGGTGGGCAGTACCTACGACAATAAAACAAGCTCTTTAGGAAAGGCAAATTCTGCTGTGTTGCGATCGCGATGGGTTAAATCAATATAAGAAGGTGGAATTTCTCTTTTATTTCGACGCAGCGTACCCAGAATTGTCAGTTTCTGCTCTTGGCTCACTCACAGTCTCGGTAGTCGGGGCTGGTTGTGAACCAATTGTAATCTGGTTACCCGGAAAGTGAGACCCCAGCAGATAACTAAGAGTATCCGCCTTCGTCTCAGTGAAGGTGCCATCAAGTTTTCTAAGTGATTCCAGTTTGGCTGGTTTGCCTTTTTTCAGAACTTTAACCACCCTACTAGTTTCACCTAGTGTTTCAATCTTTTCCCAGAAATTCTTATTAGAAGCTCTTATATTCCTTCTGCTTCGATCGGTAGAGATTCCAGTCTTCTTCCAAATCAGTCTTGAGTGACCTACTTAGAAGTTTTCTAGCTTCTCTTCGGATTCTCCGCAGTTCCGAGTTCCACCTGGGCACGTCAGTTCAAAACAGCTAGTAATGGCACCGTTCAGGTCTTGAACAGCTTCCTCTACCTTTTGTCTCGTCCTGAGTTTGGTTGGAGTTTTAAGAGTTTTACCTAATTCCTCCCTGAAGCGTATCCAGTTGGTTTTTTTCGGATTTCTTCTCTCCCGCAAAGTTATGGCTTCGCATTCGATTCGGAATTCGATATATCTATGGTTTGAGAGGGACACCTCCGAAGAGACCCTCCAATTGGTAACCGCCTTAAAGTATCTATTAGATAAAGTTAGGTCAATCACCTCCTGTCTTCTTGACGTCAAAAAGTTCGCTGTAAACCAACATTGTTGATGGTAAGAGCAGACGATAGAATGAAATCCAGGAGATGGTTTCCTCGCATGTTGCATTTGCTGCTGCCCCAAACAATGTTCTGAGCATTGGCATTGCAACATATAACTAGGCCCATCTTCCTGGTGTCGCAATAGTCTATGAGTTCAGCTGACGCCACGACGAAGGTCTTCCAATCTCCATTCGTTTCGTAGCTTATGACTGCAGCAACCAAATCTTGGCCACAAAATTGTCCAAGCTTAGGCGCTGAGAGAAGGTTTGACACAGCAAGATAAGCCCAGGGCCTTTCGGACCGCTCGTCACAGTGTATCGTGGTGCCACGAACACCTCCAAGGCCAGAGGTGTATGGATGTTATGTGGGGTTTTGTACTCAACCCGGAAAGCTTCTTGCTGATTAGAGCAGTAGCAGCCTTCGAATGTTGAAGGTTAATCTGAGTAAATATAATTACCGTGTTTTTCTTCGCGACAGCCAATTTCTGTCCATTGGTGCTGCAAGCATTGGTGGTTGCAGAAAATGTTTCACCCAGATTTTGTGCGCGGGGACCTCCATGAGTTAGAGGTATTACAGTGGAAGGGAACGCAGAAGGTGCGTACGCAGCTCCACCGGTAGGAGTGCTCGAAGCCTTCATCCTCCGTTTATTCCTGTTCGAGCTATTGGAAGAGGAGGCAGCGTTGGCTTCAATCCGCTGGTGCGTTTCGGTTGGGGTAACCTCTGCCCACCTGCATCTCTCAACCGTCGCCGCCGAGGAAGTTCAGCTCTCAGGCCACACAAGTAATGGTGCATCACTTTCTCATTAAAAATATCTATATGAAAGAGAAGAACATGGTTTTAGAGAAATCTTGTATCCTTATACTTTCTATACAAGCTAACAGCTCGAACGAATTAATACTCAAACTGTGCCTGACTTATTATAAGTGTGCAGAAACGTACAGAAAGTTAACATAAACATATGTTTGTTAAATAGTGTTTAGTCAATTTTAGGTTAAAAAAATATAGAATACCTATTTTGTCCGTTCACTGATCGACTTTGGCCTAGTATAGACATTAATTCGAATGAAAAAGTAAATTCCAAGAGCAAAAAGTTTGAATTTCTGTGTTATTTGATCAATAGCAAAACAACCTGTGTGTAACCCGCTCACAAACGGTTTGCAATGTGGAAAAACGCACAGAAACTTTCAGGGCAAGTTAAATCTTGATCGAATAAGCACTTCAAAGATCCGGGGAGAGCTCACGCCAAACAATCTATTTTTTTGATGTCAAACCAGCCAAATCCATAGGCGGACTAATGGGAATGCATTGAAGTCAGAAAATATGATTCCTCTAGTTCAGATCATAACTCCGTCGTTAAAAGAAACAAGAAGAATACTATTTTTATTATTATTTCACTCCAAATTGTTCAATATTCAAGTTAACACTTCCTTCCTAGTGGCTATGCGAAGAACTTGATAACCCAAAAGAGCTCTTGCTCCCACAAACAATGAGAATTCACCAGTGGGCTTATATTATCAACTTTTTGATCTGAAAATCTATATTGAGTAACCAAATAAAAAATACATTCGAAGGGCACTCCCACCATTTGATTCTTTAATCACCTACAACATGAGAACCCATATATTATCATATAGAAATTTTTCTTTCATTAAACCTCCTTCTACCGCTGGAAGAATGGACACACAGCAACCCAAACTACATATAACCTAAAACATACAAAAAACTTTAATATATCCTGTCACATATTTTGGTTTCTGTTGATTTTCCATTTCACACCCACATAACGCCTCTACAAATTTATTCTATTTCCTTTTTTTGTTTAGCTTGCGCCTATTTATTATTTATTTGTCTTGTTAACTTTTTTCTTTAGCCCCAGTGTAAACAGAATGCCTTCACTATTATACCAGAGTGTTGATTCGTTGTTTTCACGCATGCAAGATACACAAAGTTTTCGAAAGTTTTTGCAAGATTTTCCACTGCCACAGAATAAAGTGATTTCATTCCCGGAAGCAAATAAAAAACTTTTTTACCCGTTTTTTTTCTTGTCATTTGTTCCTTTCATTACTGAATGCTGCATACATACTTGGAGTTGAAAGTCTTCAGATGACTTTGCATATCAATGAGTAGCGACAAGAGACAACAACTAACAGAAAACAAAACGTAGATAAACTATTTTATTTTTTTGCGATATTTTTTTTATTTTGATTTTTTTGTGCAAAAAAGTTGCAGGACTTGACTTGGAATAATAGAACCGGAGAAGAGGATGACAATCTTATCCCTTCGGAACGTCCTGTGGATGAAAAGTCACAAACACTTAATTGAAAATACTTAAAGATCACTTTGGGGGTTGAGGAGTGCAAGAGGCAAGCAGTCGGTAGTGGTTGGATGGGATTCATTAAATTACTTTTTTTAAAAGAAAGTTTTGCAAATTTTATTATTTTGTTACGGGCAAAGCAAAACGAAAATCTTGCCCTAGGATATATTTAACATCAAAGTTCAGTAATTATATCTAAATTGAAAACTTTGTTATTTTTTTTACGTGCGTATAGCTTGTAAAAAGTTTCCCGAAGAAAAATGTGGAAGGAATAAAAAAAGGGGCAGCTTGTGAAAGGATTATTTCAGCAAAAATTAAAAATAACAAACTGCGTAATTGATATTTAATGACGTGATGGTGGTCATCAATACAGATTAATTCTTGGCGGAAACAAATTTCTTTTATAAAATTTTAACAATTTATTATAGAAGCTGTGGGTGGTAAAGTATTTTTTTTATAATAATGACATTATGGCATTATGCGACGATGACGTAGTAGTAGTAGTAGTAGTAGTGGATTTATTAATTCATAAAAAGTGGTATTTACAAAACAGTTGAAAAAAAAAACATAAATCTTTTGAGGCATGGCCGGAAGGGCCGTCAGCCAGATGATATCTCTTGTTAATAAATTTTCGAGTTTTGTGAATTAATGGTGCTTTGGTATCAAGTTTGATTAAATTTAAAATTCAAAATTCTTCTCTTATTATTTGCTTTCTATATGTAAGTGCTATTTTTATATATTGCGATAATTTTTTCCAATCTGTTCCATTTAAAATTGCTATGAGGTCCGTTCGTTCCAAGTAATTCCGTTTCCATATTTGTCGCCGTATCTCAGCTAGAATCGGACATCTTGCGATGAAATGCAGTACATTTTCCCTTTCGTTGCTGTTGCATAAGGAGCAGTTAAGTGTTAAGTCATTGCGATGCGGTATGAAATTAAGCGGTAATAGTTTCCCTCTTGCTCGGAATACCAATGATATAGTTTCACTGTTAAACTTGTCGTTGAAGTAGCTGGCTTCTCCTAGATCGTGTTGGAGTTCAGGATAAAGTTCCCTATGTACTGAGCTTTTTGCTCGCTCAATGTTTTCTTTTCTTGTTTTAGAATGGAGCTTTTCGAGAAGGTTATGAAGGAATGGCGTCCATTCTGATAAATTATCCAAGCTGAGATTGAAAGAGAGTTCACAAAAGTCTGCTAGATTTTTCCATTCCTCAAACCATGAGCTTTGTGACCTTACTATCGAGACTGCAATCTTTCTTGCTACTTTACTTTAGAAAGAACCTAAAGAGTTTTTCAGTGGTTTCTGACCGATTCCAGCCCCATGCTTCCGCAGATAAAGCATTGTTGATCTGGACGTTGCCAGAAAAACTTTAAATTTTGCGCTAGCTGATAGGTCTTTATTTCCGTAAACATTTTTCCATACCGTCCCGATCGCATTTTTGGAAGAGGAGAGCTTTTTGACCAGGTGTTTTTCCAGGTTCAAGTTGCTTGTTATAGTGTAACCCAAATATTGGTATTCCTTTACAGTTTCTATAGCCTCTACTCCATAGCACCATTTGTCGTTTGCAGCTAATCGTCCTGTTCCTCTCCGAAAGACCATTGTTTTTGATTTGCTTAGGTTAATAGTTAGGTTCCACTTCAAGCAGTACTCGCGCAATTTATTTATCATTAGCTGAAGGGACTCGGGTGATTCAGCTAAAAGGACTATATCATCTGCGTACATCAGTATTTTGATTTGAAACCCATCGATTGATATACCACACGGCATGTCTTTTGTTAGGTCTTCGATATAGAGGCAAAAACCTAAAGGGCTGAGATTGCATCCTTGTTTCAATCCTGCTAACCCCAGGAACCAATCTGATAAATTGTGCCCATCCCAAACTGCATAGAGGGTTTCACTATAAATGTCCTCAATCATTCTTCCAAACTTGAGAGACATCCCATCTCTAAAGAATTTAAAAATTAAGGCTTTTCTGTCGATGGAATCAAACGCGGCTCGAAAATCAATGAAAAATGCATATAATTTTCTTCGTTTTCGTAGATAGATCTCTGCAATATTGGTCAGGCTAAATATGTGGTCTACTGTTGAATATCCTTTTCTAAATCCAATTTGGAATTCACTGAGAAGGTGGTTGCTGTCAATCCATGCTGTGAGTCGGCGTCTTAGAATTTCCATAAAGATTTTAAGCGATGTGTTGAGAAAAGCAATACCTCGGTAGTTGGATGGGTCCATCTCGTCTCCTTTTTTTAATATGGGAAAGAGTATAGATTTTCGGAACGCCTCTGGTGTTTCTCCTGTTGTGAAAATGTCATTATACACTTTTGTGAGATGTGAAAGGAAATCTGTTGTTGCATATTTCCAGAATTCATTTGGGATCCGATCAACCCCCGGAGCTTTGTTGTCTTTTATTTTCGCTACAACTGACTGTACTTCAGATATCGTTATTTCTCTATCTAAAGTTAGATGCGACGATGACGTAGTTGACATATCGAACAGAAAAAAAGAAAAAAAAATATGGAAAAATATACTGGGAACGGCGTCATAGAACGCTTCATATAATGAAGCCCTACAATGAGTTCAGTGATTAAAATACACATTGCATACAAAAAGAAGCCCGAATTAAGTCCAGCTAAATTCTTCGATTCGTTACAAAACGAAATGAATTATGATAAACGTTATTGAAGAGAAAAGCGACTGACTAAAAAACACATTAGTAGTGAGTTTATATAGAATTCAAGGTTAAACTACATATAAGAAAGCGACATACAGATTAGCTATGTTCTCGTTACTTTTTAACATCGTCAGCAGGGCACAGCTGAAGTTCCAGAGGATATAGCAGTTGAGTCGGCCGTCGCAACTTCTTTCCACCCAGAAGCCTGATTTGACATGACCTGCCCTTTTTGTCCCTGCCTAGAAATACTTATTCAATTACCGCCATTTTAAAGTTTTTGCGTGGTGTTGATTAATGTGCAATTAAAACGACATCCCCTTCTTTCAGGTGGACTTCTTCGGCTTAGGGTGGAAGCAGCGCAAAAGTTGAAGGTATTCAAGCCGTTAAGGCCTTTGATGCAAACCTCAGTGACTGCTTCCAGGCATATCAAAGGGTCCCAGCGTCAGCTTCCCTTGAAGATGAATCCACAGATAGACTTCTGGAATCGAAAAGGCAATTTGCAGGCGTTGATTAATAATAATGAAATAGGATAAGTCCATAGGATCAGCGCTCACATATGCTCAGCTTTGCTTTGCGGATTGTCACCTTCATTAAATTTTTCATGGTCCGGATCAGTCTCTCGCAGAAACCACCCAACCATGGTGCACCTTCCACAATGGATTCATTTAATCTTTGAAATGAAACCCTTGATGACCTCCTCGTCATAAAGGGAATCCCAACTAGGCACTGAATATAGAACAATAGCAATCTTACCATTCTTATCCAAAGTATTCGAGAAAACTACGCTAAAGAAGATGAAAGCGCACCTAAGCGGCACCAACCTTTTGTATTCCGCCCAATCCGGATTTCGCGAGAAAAGTAGTTGTAAACCTGCACTCTTACTTTTTATCGACGATATCCGCAATGGCCTGGATACCAACTGTTCTACGTTCTTGATGTTGTTGGACTTCTCGAAAGCGTTCGACACGGTCTTTAAAAAGTTGCAATGGCAGTGGGAAGCCAAATATCTTCGTTTCTTGGAGTTCCCGCAAGGTTCGATTCTAGGGCCCATATTATTTTCACTTTAGGTGAACGGATTCCACCAACCTGCTAAACATTGTACTGTCCATATGTTTGCTGACGACTTCCAATTATATTTGTACTGCCCGCTGGATATGATTACTTATGCCATTGAAATGATGAATAAAGATTTAGAGATCATAGAACAGTGGCCCTTAAACACAATTTATCACTGAATCCAGCGAAGTCTAAGACACTCTGTATGTATAAGCAGTCACTAGATACAACAACATTTCCACCAATAACATTAGGGCATTCAGCCATAGAATACGTCATGAAGTTTCAAAACTTGTGAATAGTTTTCAACGATACTCTTACATGGCAGATCATGCCACAACTACTATCGGAAAGGTACATATTGGACTCCGATTGCTATGGGCACCGCGAAATTCTTTGCCGGTCAAAACTAAGATATTACCTGTGAAGTGCCTTTTATTACCTATATTGCTATATGGATGCCAGGTTTTCTGCTATGCTGACCGTAACACTAGGCGTGAACTAAATGTCATATATAACAACTTAGCAAGATATGTTTTTAGTTAACGATATTTAGACCAAATAATACGTTACTCTATGCAAATAATGGCCTCAGCTTCGACAACCTCGTAAGTTCAGAACACGTATCGTCTTGCATGGTATTATACAGGGTGCTGTGAACTAAGGCCATATCAACTAACCATAACTAACCATAGCCATAATGATGCTAATTCATTTTCAAATGCGAATTAACTCCATAATCCACTTATGCCTTATATGGTGTTAATTCGCTTAAGAAAGTGGCCTTAGTACTCATTTTATAGTTAATGAACAGTTTTTAAATATAAGTAACCTGATGCAACAGTTTGCCCTTGCACCTACTCCAAATCATTGTGTGATGCATTCAACGGTCTGAGTATATGTCACCTAAATGCGGGAAGTATACGGTCCAAGTATACTGTTCTTTATCAAATGTTTAGTACTTCCAAATTAGATGTAGTTATGGTGTCTGAATCATGGCTTAATCCTAGTATTTTTTCCCAACTCGTTATGTTTCCTGGTTTTAAACTATTTAGGAATGATCGTTCAGACAGAATCGGAGGAGGTGTGTGTATGTACGTTAGAGAAAATATTTCGTCCAATAATATCTATTCGTCAAGCCTTTCAGTAGTACAGTTTCTTTGTATTGAGCTTAGCAACTCCCTTGAAAAATGCTTACTTGTTGTTGTTTACTGTCCCCCAAACTGTTTTAGAGAGGATTATCTAACGGAACTGGAAGATATCCTACTGAAGTTAAGTCCAAAGTATAATCATTTGTTAGTAGGTGGTGATTTCAATGTTAATCTTTTGGATAACAACAGCACTACACATTTGTTTCACTATTTCTGTGATAAACTGGGATTGTCGGTCATTAACAATCGGTATCCGATATGCTTTCAGTCGAGCACGAATCCATCTTTGATTGATCTGTTCTTGACCAGCTCAAAGCTACTTCTGAATTCATTCACGATTTTATTTTTTGCTCTCTTGATTTCCATGTCAACGAGTTACGTAACAGTGGATTTTATAGTTACAGATCATATCGAAATTTCGATTTAGCAAACTGTGAACGCGACAGTAGCAACTGCAATTGGCACGAAATTTATAGCTCACCTGACGTTAGCGACAAAGTTGAGCTTTTTAATTCTATTGTAGGCAGATTATATAATGACTACGTTCCTATGGTCACAAAAATGGTTAAACCTAAACACTGCCCTTGGTACAACAATGATATCAAGTTGCGTATCAGAGAGAGAGAGCGTTTTTATAAAACATATCAAAGAAACCCTTCAGTGTTTAACAGAAGACAGTACACAGTTGCTCGCAATAACGTCAATGCTGCTATTTGCTCACTTAAAAGAACGTATTTATTGAAAAGACTTGATCCTTCATTATGCTCAAAAGATCTCTGGAGAAACCTCAAAGCTGAGGGTGTAACTGCTGATAAAACAAAATTAAAATGTTCCTTGAATCCAGAAGATATGAGCCGATTCTTTGCTCCATCTCGCAGTGTTGTAAACGAACCCTATGTCGTGTCACGATATGAGAGCTCTGACCAGTCTTTTTCTTTTGAGTGTGTAGGGGTAGCCGACGTTCTGGATGCCATTCGTTCAGTGAAATCAAGCTGATTTTACCCTTATTACTAAGATATATGTTGCACATTTTCAATGCATGTATTTACTCCTGTCAGTTTCCTGAGCAATGGAAAAAAGCCACTATTGTACCAATTCCTAAAAAAGTGAATCCGTCGAGCCCCTCAGATTTCCGGTCCATTAGTCTTTTGTGTTTTTTATCCAAAGTTTGAGAAAAAATAATTGCTAAACAAATACAAAACCATCTAGCTTTGCATAAAATGTTATCGGAATGGCAGTCAGGTTTTCGAAAAAATCACAGCTGCGAATCAGCCGTGTTGAAGGTAACTTCTGATCTACGCTTTGCACTTGATATTGGCAATTTTGGACTTAGCCAAACTTAGAAATAAGTATAATTTTTCCTCTGCGCCATTAAATTATTGAGTGAATACCTTAAAAATAGGGTGCAGATTGTCGAAACTGTGAGTGGAACATCCTTACCATCGGTTGTGAATTCCGGGGTGCCACAGGGTTCAATTTTAAGCCCCCTGCTGTTTTCAATATTTATTAACGACCTTCCTGAATCGGTTGTAAACTGCAAAGTGCTGATGTATGCTGATGATGTCTCAATATACCTAGCTCGACCTATAGGTTTAATGGAAGATTGTGTTGCTCGAGTTAACGAAGGTCTAGGAAGAATTCAAAGCTGCTCTACATTAAATAAACTTCAGCTTAATCCATTGAAAACTGAGGCTATGATCCTCTCGAGATCTCAAGTTAATTCACTTGGTTTTCCAGCGATTGAACTAGGTGGCAAAACTATTCCGTACGTTAGTAAGGTTAAATATCTGGGCTTCTGCATTAACTCATCCCTTAGTTGCTGTGATGCAGTCTCTGACACAATTAGGAAAGTTTACGCCGGTCTTCGTACCGTAATATGTTGATCTCACCTGCTGGTTCCCAGCATGAAACTGCGTCTAGTAAAAAGCCTGATTGTTCCGTTCTTTACGTTCAATTGTAATGTCTATCCTTCCATGGATTATGAATGTCATCGTAAACTAAATGTTGCGTTTAATGTTTGTGTACGTTACATATATAATGTCCGTGGGTACACCAGTGTTTCACGTTTTAATTCTACTCTTCTGGGTATCAACCTGGATAAATACTACTCCTTCAGAAATCTTTTAAAGATGCATAGTATTATTCACAACAAATGTCCGGTATACTTAAGTGAAACGATACATTTTTCTCAGTCACGTAGAGGAGTTTGCTTGATATTTCCACGCTTTTCTCACACAATAGCAGAACGCTCCTTCATTGTGTCAGCGATTCGACTCTGGAATTCTCTTCCAGTCGAATTGCAGACAATTTCTTCACTACCCATGTTCGAGAGGAGGATATTTCAACACCTATCAACCTAATTTTATCAAAGAAATATTTAAGAATACAATCTTTATATAAATATATAAAAAAAAAAAAAAAAATAATAATATCAATTAGTTTGTAAATGTACTTTTAATAACTTTCATATAAGTTTCCTTTTCCCTAAAATGTTTTGTATTATTACTAGATACTTAATTTTAAGATTATAAATTTTGTATTATCGTGTATTAATAAGCTCAAATAAAAATACAAAATACAAATACAAATACAAACACTAACCCCAAGCAGGGGGATTGCAGGAGGGCAGACGGCTATCCCATGGGCATTGCACTGTTTATGGGATTAGTTGCGAAATTGCAAGCAGATTCCATAAACAGTGCAATGGCTATGAGGGGGGTGGGGATACATAAATTTAAGCTTAAACGTTTTATTTAATGTCATGTATTGTTATTATTTTTGTTACTAATTCATTTCATTTATGTAAGTTTCAAATTAAATTAGATGCAGTCTGTCCTCACATATTTATAATGTTAAATTTGATGTTGAACTTACAAATTTTGTCAAGCCCTCACAAACTATAAGATTTACTTGTCTTGTCGTCATAGAAAAAGAGTCGGCCCGCAAAATCGACCCCAACGTTGTCAAATGGCCTGGATAGAGTGACTCTTTCGATAGGTAGAGGCGCGAAGGGTTTAGAAGCAGATAGTCCCTAAAGTTTTTTGACCAAATGCCGCCCTTTGAATATCCAAAAACGCTGCAGTAATTGGGCAAGCACTGTACCGACCCCAGGGTGAAGCATGCGTTCATGGTATTAGTCAACGATAACATTAACAAAAGGCGACATTCTGGCAAATATAATTTCATGATCTTCGATGGCCTTGCTAAAACTGTCCCCTTATGCAAAATACAAATCTCATTAGCAGAATTATCTTTTTGTACATACTGGGACCAGTGGTATTCAGCGTTCGCGATCTCAGCAGCTGACAAACGTGAAGGTTGGACTTCGAACTTAGAATGGATCCTCGAGGTTCTGAGCTTCGCTTTAGTGCTTCGAACAAAGCGATAAATGAACGCAGTAACTCGGAGTAAACGGTTTCAAGAACTATATCTTTTGTAGTTTACTAACGCCTCTTCCTTGATGTTCATAGAAGCCGCTGGCTCATCCATGGTGACAGCGGTAGGTCCTGGCTGTTGGTCGCGAAATTAGCATCGTTTTCCCTGAGCAACTGCGGCCCATTAGCCCACAGTGTAGATTTACGAAGGACATCACCACTTATTCTACGCGTTAGGAGATCCGCTGGAATCTCGTTCCCTCTGCAATGACTCTACTCCGAAATTTCCGTCAGCCGTCTGATCAATTCGACTTGGATTCAACTCAGAGTCATCTAAGAATCCTTCCGCGAGCGATATTTGATGGAAGATAGCTTCCAACACGCTTGCAGCCATTACCACCAATCCAAAAAATGAGGTTTTTAACAACAAACGTGTCAGGAGAGGCAGAGCGGTTATAACGACACCTCGAGTTAAGTGAACACAATTTCCAAACAGAGTGGAAAATTCTACACGAACGATTAGCAACTAAAGAGCCCTCACATCAGCACTGATTCAACGGATTCTCGGTTTACGAGTCTAAACTTGGAAATGAATGCTATCAGGGAGTTTCATGACGCAATTCATGAATGCTTACCGGCGTTGAAAGCGCTGGGTACAGAGACGGCATCCTGGGATCCGCTACTCATCCTTCTGTTAAACAAAAAATTGAATCGGCAAAGCCATCTATTTTAAGAACAGTCACTGCAAACTGGATAATTTTCATGTGTAAAAACAGGGAAATTAGCTCAGAGCTAGGGAAAGCATAGACGCATCTAGCGATACTCCTCAAGGTGGGGTCCTTTCGCACCTCCTTTGGTTTGTCGTGGCAAACGAAGTTCTAACTAAATTAGAACGCAGCGGAGTTAAAGCAGTTGCCTACGCAGACGACCTACCACTGTTAGCGATTGGAAAATTCCTCTCAAATAAAGTAAAATTAGCGTTGTCCAAGGTTAATACCTAGACTTAGAACTGCGGGCTGGCAGTTAACCCTCAAAAAACGGGGTTGGTTCTCTTTACCAATAAAAGGCCAATTCCGGAATTTAACCTGCCTGCAATTAAAGGGAATCTGCTAAAGATTTCCTCGATCGGAAATTGTACTGAAGTCCTAATATCAAGGAAAAGGCTAAGAAAGCATTGATAGCTTTCTATATCTGCAATAGAATAAACTGGTCGCAATGATGACAAAACCTCAAACCGAAATTGATATTTCCATTGACAGCAAAGCGGCAATAAAAACGATTTCTGCGTTAGAGATAAAATTGAAGTTTGTAGGTCGCTCTAGCGAAGATTTATTGGGTGCTGGCGTGAGTTTTGTATCTTCATAAATATAATATTATAGTTTGTATATGTATGCTCATAAAATGTTGATGATAAGCTTTTCCTTTCAAACTGCTTATCATGTCATCAAGTAGCGTAACGACTACAATTATTGGCACCCCTAAGGAAATTTCAAATTTGATCAACTATAACATTTTTATTTCTGAAGTTATTGGAATCTGTTGTATACCGGAGTATAAAATATTAAATTTCGCATTGATTGATTTAATAATTGAAAATATATTTAAAATGGCAATTTAAAAAAAGCTTACTAAAAACTACAATTATTGGCAACCTGATATAATTATTGGCACCCAAAAAAACTACAATATTGGCACTTTTTAAAACAGAAAAAACATCAAGCGTTACTATTTTATTTATGTTTTCAATACGTTTTATTTTAAATTATAAAATAATAGATAAATACAGTATCTATAAATAAATAAATAAATATATTTATTTTTAGGGAACTGTCGTTTACTTCACTGTTAAAAGGAACATAGCTATTTATTTAATTAAAAGTAAATAGCTATATAGTTTTGTAAACAAACAGCTACATAGCTAAATACACATATTTTTTATAGGAAAATAAAAAAATATATTATTTAATTCATTACAAAATAAATTAATTAAAATAGTTAATAAATAGATACTTATATCACATTTTCAAATAAAGGAACAAAAATTAGTTTTTAATTCATTTCAAAATTAATTAATTAAAATAATTAAATAAATACTTTTTATATTATTAACTTCCCAGTGGAAGTTCTTGTAATGGGACCGATTTTGTGAATCGCGGATTTTGACATATCTCCACGTTTCAAGGTCACCAGAATCCAATTTCATATAGAGATGTCTGTCCGTGTGTATGTACGTATGTGCGTTCGGAATTATCTTTCGCCACGATTATATGGAAAACCAAAGATGATATTGACATGGGACCGGGTTTATTCGATGCGTAATTACGTAACTCAGAACTGCCAGCGAAATCGGTCCATCCGTTTTTTCTTATTAAAAAAATAACTAAAATAATTTGCCTTTATTTGTACTATTTATTGTCATTTGTCATTGAGCAAATCATTATTACAGTGTGCTCCGTTATTTCGTTACATGCAAATTTACAGGGCTCCGTGTTCATAACAATGGTTGCATTAATATATTCACACTTCGCTGTTATTAACAACATTTAATTTCCATGAACAATATTAAAGAGCATTTTTTAATAATAAATAATGTGGTGGGTGTAAACCTTAGTGGCGCTATGCTATTTAAGCGTAGCACGCTGTAATGCTGTACAAAGCGTAGCTCGCTGAATTGGTATGGCAAAAGTGCCGCAGTGAAAAAAATGAGTCAAGAGTTGTGGTTCAAGACTGATTTAATAACCATTTTCCATTTCTATTTATACAAATTTCTTACTATTAAATCATGCTTATACTACGTATTACATGTCCAAATCATAATATGTGAATTCGATCCGTTTGTTTCATATAGTTGGGAGCGATGGTCAAAGTGTAACTAATAACAAACACATGAACTCGAATGAACCTCTACGTAGCATGAATCACTGTCGATACCGATCGAATGCCACTTGACACTTTCTCGAATCTGGGGCGATACGTTGTTACGTAATGGTTTATCGTACTTCGTGTGATTGCATTGAGTACGGCACATCACAATAATTCTTAACAATATCTTATGGCTAACCACATTTTAAAATTTCCCACTAATTGCATAAATCATATTGATCCCACTAGGAAGTTAGTCGTGTGGACCTTTCGGGTCGCACCCAGACCACTTTTTTTAAAGGAAACGAACAAAATCATAATAAAAATCAGTTTCTAATTCAAGTTTTTTTCGACATTTTGTGTAATAAATTAATAACGGTTGAAAGATACAACTATTGGCACTAATAAAAGTACAACTATTGGCAGTGCCAATAATTGTAGCTACCGAGGATTTTATTATTGGCACCCCCCTGCCAATAATTGAACCCTCATTTTTTTTGCAACCAATTATTGCCACTCCTTTTATAAACAAAATAATAATTTTTTTTACAAAATATATTTAAAAGTGACTTTTTTAATGTATTATTATAGTTAATAAAAAAAAATTTCATTAAAAAATATAAAAGGAAGTAGTGATAAGAAACTTACAAAATTATAGGTCCTTAACGTAAACAAAGGAAATTTCGAAGTTTTTTTTTTGTCGCACGTGTTCTCACTTTCAATTATAAAACAGAACTAAAAAGGAATATCTCCAAACTAAAGACGCAAAAATGTGAAGAAAATGTGCAAGTTCAAAACAAAATAATAAATTGACTATTCGAACCAAGGGTTACTGAGAAAATCACTGTTGAATGATGGGGTGCCAATAGTTGGGTCAAAAATTTGGGGTGCCAATAATAATTGTAGTCGTTACGCTAAGTTTCACTTAAGAAATATTTTTCTTTCTCTTGCGAACGTCTGACAAACATCCAAAAGTATCAATTGTCACGAGAAGCTTGTCAAATTTGCCGTTCGGATTCGGCTCAAAATGGTAGGTCCCTTCCACTTCGCATAAGCTATGTATGGAGAAGCTAGGTTTTTGGCCCTGTATGGGCCGTTAATGCCTAATATTTATTTTTTAATATTTTTTTTATTGTTAATTAAAACCTTAGATTCAAATTGCTTGTCATCAAATAATTTTGATTTAAATATCTAATATTTTTCTTGATTGCAAATTAAAAAAAAAGGTCGAGGTGTGAAATACCTTTAGCATTTCCGTTCTCACACCTAATAATAAATAAAGTATGTATGTATCTATTTATCCAGGTTATAAAGAGAAACAAATTGATCTGGGCATTTGATAATCAGAAACAAAACAATAAAGTTGAATTTTTGTGAAAGTAATTACTGAATAAAAATTAATTTGCGGAGCACAATGTAAAGCTCTGCTGGATTCCCAGTCACATTGACGTGCCGAGCAAAGATAATTCTAATGAAGTGGCCAGACGGGGTTCACACCTCGAACCAAAGCAGTCCGACACTCAATGAAGATTCCCCCATGTAACCTTAAACAGTTGATTGGGAACATAATACTAGATGGAGCACACTTCAATCATGTGCCACAATCAGGAAAATGTGTCCGCTCTAGAACAAACGTCAAACCGCGAGTTTACTACATATGGGCAAAAAAGCTATGTCCTCCTTAGTGGGTGTTATCACATGCCATAACCAGCTGAAGTGTCATGTCAAACGAATGTCAAAAGACTTACGCAAAGGTTGTGGCGATGAGCAAGTGCATAAAGATACTTCTCACTTGCACTGCCACTGCCCAGCACTCTGCCACGTCAGAAATAAATTCTTTGGAATATACCTAGAAGAATTTCGTGGCGAAACCGTTTTTGACTTACTCAAGTTTGCAAATGGCTCAGGATGGCTTGCTATTCCATGGGCTTTCATTGGTTTCCTAGTGTGGGAATTGGAAACCCTAAGGGCATCACAACGGATCCACACTGATCTAAGTGTGACGGGTGCCGGTTTTTCCTGCCTCGTCAATGCAGTAACCTTACCAAACCTAACCTAATCTCGCATACGATAATCTACTATTTGTTCCATGACTTTCAGAAAGAAGTAATTGTTCTAAAAGTTTTTGGAGCTGCAAGCCCACTTTTACACACCGCAAGGAAGGAAAAGTTCATTAAGGAAAATATTCTCTTCCCACTTGGAGATTTATAGAGCTTTCGTAAGTTTGCTTGCACACCTAATGAGATAACTGAAAAGTAAAAGAATTTTACATTTATGTGACAGAAAAAAAATGGGTTATCAGATGAAAAAAAAAAAACAAAATCAGGACATTATCTATCTTCCCGGGTTTCAATGAGACCCCTTTTGAATCGAAGCTAGGTACCAGCTTCAATTTCAATCGGTTCCTAAGCGAATCTTAATGCAATCACATTTACTGAGATTTTTTAACAATCCCTGCAGTTAGATTTGCTTATCTCAAGATACCATTTTTCCCCTTTACAGTAAATCCTTTGTCACTACTCCCAATCAATTTACTGATTGGCCAAAAAAAAAGCTACGACAACGGTGACATTGGATTCAATTTCTTGCTACAGTATCCAATTAAACGAGTGCCATTGATAGCAAGCAGAGCGATTCTCGCAAAATCGAATCGCATTCACCCTCCCCCTTTTCCCGTCCTGCCGTCTAACAAACTATCCGTATCCGTTTGCTTTTATTTTCATTATTTAGCAATCCTGGCATTGTCCGCTTAGAAAATTGGAAATTCTCTTTTCTCTCAAAGAGTGCAAAGATAATAAGTCCAATCTAGCCAAATTTAGTTATCGTTATCGTTCTCATTATGGGGATACCACTGCAACTCCTTAGTCATCCTCATCACCATTGACATTGTCATCATTATCATCATTGTCCTCGTCGCACAGCAAATACTGTGGATTAGTTCAAGGATTGCGAAGAGTAATCTTCTGGTATTGTCTTGGCGATTTGAAAGCAAATTACAAAAGATACTAAAATACTTCGAGTGCACGACCCGAGTATACTACGAGTATGTTGTGTACACCTGCGCTCCAGAACAATCGCAACTACAGTGAATTGGAGAGAGTACGAGTGTGCTGTGTTGTGTTGTATTCATCTGCCTTGTCATTGGGTTATTGTACTGATGCTTCTGCTGAATGACTATAAAACAAGACATAAGAGTTGAATTTGCTGATGATGAAAATATTCGGCCTCTAACGGTAGTGGGTCGTCCTCAATCCTACTGTTCAGGCTTAGAGCCAAAGAATGATGGTCTTGAGAACAAAAGGCGGATTATCCTGTTTGGTTTCTGCAGCAATTTGCGACTTTTGTTTCGTTGCGCGGTGTTAGCGTTGTAGCAACATATTTTCCTTGTAACATATGACAGCTTGACAGTGTTGTTAGGGCGGATTTCACGTACTGTGCCCCATTACTCGTGTGATGTCAAAGTTTGGGGAGGTTGCTTTTGATATAACACAGATTCGGTGACTCTGTGAGAGGAGAACGTGAATGAATTACATCATGTTTCACAGTTTTGAAAGTGACAAACAGCTTCCAGGGAGTAGATACTTATTTAGAGTAAAATTGATGATTTTTTTCATGTATGCTTCGCAGTTGGAGGGCGTTACTGAAGTAAATGGCAACGAAGTGTCTCTCAAGATATTAGTGTATGCTATATTGTTCGATATTTTGAAAGTATCAACGTACATTATATTTCAGGAAGCAATTTGTTTTATAAAAAAAAAGAAAATCGATTACTTCGTCAGAAAGAAATCGATCCATTGAGGAATGTCATTATCTTTCGCTTTGGCCGGTTGTTATTTCGACTAATAAGAAAGTGGTATTGTTCTTAACAAGTTTGAAAAGATGCTAGATATTTCGAACTCAGAGTGCACTACAAATGTAGACCATTTACCTAGCCAAGAACTATAAAAAGAATCCAAATGAATGGAATCCATTAAAAGGGTAAATCCATACTAATATTATAAATGCGAAAGTAACTCTGTCTGTCTGTCTGTCTGTCTGTCTGTCTCGATTTAACGCCAAAACTACTGAACCGATGTAAATGAAATTTGGTACACAGAAAGTCTAGAGCCTGAGAATGGACATAGGCTACCGCGGGAAAATGCTTCATCCGCTGTCCAGAGATCTAAGCTGATATCTAAGAAAAGTTGTAACTCTCGAATGCTTTCTAGTTCCTAGCTTTGGAATGACTCATCCAAATGAAAAAGGATTTTTTTAATATAAAGTTCAATTATGTATGTACAAAGATTTAAAGATATAAATCATCTTTGTAGGTTATCATGAAGTTGAAAAATAAGCATTAAACTATAAATTTTATACAATTCAAAAAAGTAAAATGTTCGATTGAAGCTAGATCGTTGGATTTTCCCAACGTTCAGTGGAGGAAAATTTGTGTGTGTGTGCGGCACAAATCTGTTTCTCTCTCTGTACCTTTTGTGCTGTGTGCTTCTTTTTTCTTTTTTTTTATGCATCTTTTGTAGTTTGTGTTGTTTTTTTTTGTGGCGCATGGGATTGAGAATGATAGGGTATGCATTTATGCAACTATGAAATATTATTGAGATTGAGAGGGAGTCACACTCAGAGTATATCCATATAATGAGTAGGGACACTCTCGACGTTTTCTTTATCAGTTCTTATCAGCAAGTATTTTGTTTTAAATTTTATGAGTGGCAGACTTGCGAAGCAAGGCGAGCACGGGACAGCTAGTAATATATAATTCTATCAAATACTCAGCTACCAGTGCCAGCTCCTAGTACTGAAAACTTGACTATCTGCTTGATGGAAAAGGAACAGGCTAAAAAGTGCATCCGTTTTTATTTGCTGACGATGGAGCCAACATAAGCGACGGACAAAGGTCCCCACAAAGAGAACTTGATGTATGGGCGGATGTTTTGGAGAGGAATGGGTATGTACTTGTTTTGCCAGTTCCCTGATTCACTCCGATCTATTTTGAGCCGTTTATACTTAAACCACGCTTTGGCGCTTGCGTTTCTTTCGTTACATCCAAAGGCTTTGCGTGAATTTTGACATTTGACTCAAATTCAAATATTACCGAAAGCAACCCAGCTTTCTGACAGGTTTTATTGCTTTCCTATGGTTGAACTGAATGCGTTATTGTCAACGAGATGCGCCAAAGCGTGATTGTGTTTCAGGCATTATGCGAATGGATGAAGTGGAGAGAAAACTCAGCCATATTTTGTAAGAGAAAAATGTCCCCAAAGCTGAGATAAAGATGATCGATCGAATAAGAAGCTCCCAGATTAGAGAAAGCCTTCCCGTCAAAGAACCTATCTCAAAGAAAATGGAGCGCGACGGCTCAGTTGGTACTGTCATGTCATGTTTAAAGGAAAGATCCTGCGCAACCCGTCAAAAGGCAATATCAATAATTAAGGTTAATATAAGCAACTGACGATACTTTTTGGCGGACTTGTAGGGTTGTAGTGATGTGGGAGGGTTATGATCCCTCTAGTCCAGATCATAATCTTGTCGTTTAAGAAGAAGCATAGGATACTCATACCTTTTTTTTATAATGTGCTCGCACTAAAGGGACTTTTTAGTACCCTTATCATGTAGTAGCTACACAGCGCGTGCGTTAAGGAAATTCGGCTTAGAAGGAGAGGCGCCGATGCACGTTGGTTTTGAATGTTTGTAGGTTATAATGTGAAGGAAAAATAGATCGTGGAAGAGTATTCCACATTCGTGTTGTACGGCTGAGGAAAGATTTTTTGAACTTCACTATACATCCTAATAAAGGCTTTAGGGTGAACTGATGGGCATTGCTTGTATGGCGGACTTTACGGTTGAAATGTTCAAGGGGTGAAATGCAACTGGCTATTTCGTTTGAGCACTTATGGTGGAAATAACGATAAAATAACGAAAGACAGGAGGTATAACGACGATGACTAAGAGAGTCAATCGATCTCGCCATGTCTCGGTCGCCGATGAGTTTTATCGCGCGTTTTTGAATCCTGTCAAGTAGCTCCAAATAAGTTATTGGTGCACCAGACCAGATACGAGCGTTGCACTCGAGTTTCGGGCGGATAATGGAATGACATCAGCCCTTGTACATACTATTGTGAACAAATTTGGACCAAATATGATGCAAAAATGTGGGCGCAGTGGCTCAGGGATAGTGTGTTGGACTACTAATCAAAAGGTCTCCGAAGTATTTTTCCAACGGCCTACCTCTTGCGAACGTCTTACAATGACAAATATCCAAGAGTATCAATTGTCATGAAAAGGCTTCAAATTTGCCGTTTGAATTCGCTTTAAAATGTTAGGTCCGTTCCACTTCGCAACAGCAAATGGTTGGAGAAGCTAGGTTTTAGGTCCTGTCCTATATGGACCGTTAATTCCTTATTTTCCGTTTGTATGTTGCATAAATAAGGAATAGACTTCCCGCTATTAGTTAAAACAAATATGACCATCGTGATGGGACCAATTACTTTTAGGCAGACCTGCCAGCAAAATGTAAGTAGGCATAGTCCAATTTTAAATGAAATTATGGGAAATTTTGTTTCTCTTCGTGACACAGAAGAGAGTCTTGCAACATTTCATTTTATCAAAAATCAGCTAAGAGAGAAAAAATTCTTTAAGGACATTTTTGGGTAGTTTCTTTTATTTTTGGACAGACTATACATTATGTCGATAGCAAAGGCGTCGCGCGCAATATTCAGATGCGTCTGCGATTTGCGAAATTATTTTTTTAACATCTTTCTATGACTGAACCAAAATGAACCCTAAATTCCACCAACAAGCAGATTGGTGTTTCAGCATATAAAATTAATTATTGAGTCAGATGTTGCTAATATTGTCGAGTATCTAACTATTGAGATGTATGATAATTGTCAAAGATGCCTAGTCACTTCCGTTTTTAATACTGATCGGCAAAATTCTCTAACATCTTTCTTCTCAGTTTTGTCAGTTCTCTCCTCTATGTATCAAAACATAATAGTTTGCGGTGATTTTTATATTAATTTGCTGAAAGATGACTTACATTCCTGCACACTACGAGATGTTGTCACCTCTATGGGCCTATATATTTTAAATTCGGAATCTACTCGTTTTTCACCCAATTTCAAACCCAGTTTGCTTGATCTAATTTCAGTATCTAACACCTCGTCGGTTCTCTTTATAGATCAATGCTCTTTAGAAGTGCTGTCTGATCCAGATTTAATTTTTTGCACCCTCGACCTGGATTTTTCTAGCAGCGCAATTGCGACAGTTTTTTTCTACCGTGATTTTAAATCAATTGACGTCCAGTTCCAGTCGCTTATCGCTACTTATTATCAAGTTTATTGGAATAGTTTTCAAAAGGTCGCAGAAGTAGATGAAAAGGCAAATGTTCTCGAAGAATCAATTGCATATCTTTATAACAAACTTGTCCCTGAAAAAATTGTTTCGAGGTCTGCGCTGCCATAAAAGCAAGATCAAAAATGTTAAATTATAGGAGCGTGTACCTACTTCAAGCAACTGGGAATTTTATCGAACTGCCCGCAACTATGCTAACTTTGTTACACGTAGCTCTTAAATTATATACTATGAAAGTAAATTAAATACAAATCTTCCAGCTAATAAATTGTGTAAAAATTGTGTAAAAATTTAAGAGACTAAAAAAATAGTTTCCATTTGTGATGTTGATCCCGATGAACTTACTAACAATTTCAGTTTACAAAGTGAGGAGGTGGCTAGTTTTGATCTCGCTGGAAACCTTGTGTTAGACCCTATCATGGGATTTGAAGTGGTTAGTATAGCAGAAGTATGTATATACATTTATAATTGCGATTAAATCGAATGCAATTGGACATGATGGCATATCACTTAAATTTGTAAAATACATACTTCCTTAAATAGTTCACCCATTAACGCATGTTATTAATTCTTGCACACTTTTCCTCAAAGTTGGACATAAGGGAAAATTATTCCAGTTGCAAAGAAGGTCTCCAACTGATTTTCGCCCTAAAAGTATCCTACCAATACTTGCAAAAGTCTTTGAAAAGCAGATTACTAACCATTTAAAGAATAACAATCTATTGGCTGAAACTCAATCTGGGTTTAGAGCAGGTCATAGATGCTCCACAGCTATCATGAAACTAACGAATGGCATACGGATAGAAATGGATAACGATAATATAACTGTATTGTGTTTACTTGATTTTTTGAAAGCTTTTGATAAGGTCAATCATGATATTTTGTGTAAGAAATTACATCATTATTTTGGTTTTAGAGAAAGAGCCGTTGAACTTTTCAAAAGCTATCTACAATGTAGATACCAAAAAGTGGTGAAGGTGAAACTTCTTCGGAATGGAGAGTGCTTAAAGCTGGTGTTCCACAGGGTTCCATTTTAGGGCCGCTACTATTTGGCATGTACCTACATTAATGACCTTCCCGCAATATGCAAGAGTGCAAAACTTCTCCTCTACGCTTACAATGTACAATAGTAGATTCCAGGTCTGTTCTATCGATTTACATCTGTGATCAGCAGATTAATTTTTGTGAAACTGTCGTAAGTCCTAGTTTTCATATAAATAAAAATCTGTCTTGTTGTGATCACATTAACTCTGTTATGCGTCGTTTGTATGGTTGTCTACGAAAATTGTGATTTTCTGCTGAATTCACCCCGCGGGAAACTCGTATGAAGCTTTTCCGTTCCTATCTTAAGTTAAGCTGCAAATGTATAGTACTGTGGCTGTGGCTTAGACTCGATTTCTAGTCACAAGATAAATGTGGCCTTTGATGATGCAGCTAGATATATATACGGTCTTCGTAGATCGGACCACATTTTCACTTATAGCCAAAATATTCTAGAATGCTCACTGGATAGCTATTTAAATGCAAGAAACTGCTTATTTTCACATAAACTCCTTACAACAAGAGCACCACGTTACATGTATTCAAAACAAATTTTCGCCCGATCTGTAAGATCTAGAAATCTTATTGCTCCACGTTTCGTTTATACTAGTTCAACTAGATTTTTCTTTGTTCATACAATAAGGTTATGGAATTCCTTGCCATCGCAGATAAAACAACATTATTCTTATAGTAAATTCAAAGAAGCTATAGATACATATTGGCTTTATATGCGATTGGGGCTTGCAAACCTTTAAAATCCATTCTAAAAATTGCTCGTATTAAAAATAAGACTGCTTATTGTAATTTTTGCTATTCTAGTAAATGCACTGTACTTTTTTTACTAGCTTTTTTTTTACTATGTTCTAAAATTAACTAATAATTAAAACTATTCCCTTTGGAAGGCTGCCAAACATTTAAAGAGACCTCAAGCGCAAGATCGCCCGTTAAAAACACCTGATGGGAAATGCATCGGCGACCCAAAAAAAAAGTCAAACTCTTTTTGGAGCACTTGACAAACGTTTTTAAACCTTTTCCAGCGTGGTAAATGAACGGCTTGAATTCTCTGATAGAATAGATGAAGACGTAATCCCCTATGTCTCTCTAAAAGAGATCCGCACAAATATTGACAACCTATCTAATAAAACATCACCAGGTTATGATCTAATAACTGCCCAAATCCTGAAGAAACTACCCTTCATAGCACTGTTAATTATAATGCTTGCTTTAAACAAAGATATGTTCCATATCACTGGAAGATAGCAGAAATTATAGTTATACCTAAACAAGGTAAGCCCCTATCAGAAGTCGCCTCATGCAGGCCAATCTCACTGTTGCCTGTATTATCAAAAATTTTCGAAAAACTGCTCCTTAGAAGACTAGATAGAATCATAGACCAAATAAGGCCTTTTCCCACCCATCAACTCTTTTTCAGAAATAAACATTCGACAATAGACCAAGTGCATCGAAAAAGCACTAGAAGAAAAACAAGTTTGTTCTTCATTATTCCTAGACGTTGCACAGGCTTTTGATAAAGTTTGGCATAAGGGTTTAGAGTATAAACTTAGTAGGGATCTACCTAGACAGTACTATGAGATACTTAAATCTTATATAACAAATAGATTCTTTAGAGTTCGCTATGGCACAGCGTATTCTGAACTCAATGAAACCCAAGCAGGCGTTCCACAGGGAAGTGTTCTAGGACCCACCTTGTGTTTATTGTATACTAGTGATATACCACACGCGAATGATACGATGGTAGCCACATTCGCAGATGGCACTGCCCTTCTATCAACTGATAGATGCGTGACTAGAACAACAGAAAAGCTTCAAAATGCAGTTGACGAGGTATGGGATTGAACGCAAAGATGGCGACTTAAACTTAATGAGTCAAAGTCCACCCATATAAACTTTACAAATAAAAAAATAACGAATGTTCCTGTGGTTATTAATAACCAAGTAGTTCCTTATTCTAATACAGCTAAGTATCCTTGTATGAATCTGGATGCTAAACTGAAATGGAAGGAACATGTGAAAAAGAAAGTAGAAGAGCTAAACATTAGGTACAGAAAACTTTATTGGTTGTAATTCGGGAATGTCCACTGATAATAAAATCCTATTATATAATCAGATACTAAACTTGTTTGGACATATGGTGTCCAATAATGGGTTTGTACAAAGAAAACGTATCTGCAAATAATACAAGTATTTCAAAACAAAGTCCTTCGAGGAATAGTAAATGCCCCGTGGTATATTAGAAGTAACGACTTGCATCGTGATTTGCAAATTGATGTTGTAACGGAAGTAATTAAAAAGAACGTAATTCGTCACAACGATCGTCTGCGGATGCATATTAATCCTGAAATAGAAGACGTTTTAAATATATTTAAATATATACAGTGAACTCCGGATATAACGAGGGTGAAGGGACCGGGCTAAATGGTCGCTATAGCCGAATGTCGCTATAACCGAAGGTCAGACAAATTATAAAAAACTTATGATTTACAAGTAGATAGGTACATACAAATGTTGTATGCATTTATAGTTTTATTATTCATACATAATTAAAAAAAAATCTTGTAATAGCAAATGTAATAAAAAATGCGCAACTGGTTTGCATCTAAGTAATTTCTTTGAAAAAAAAGTAATATTTCGCCGCTTAAGCTTTCTTTTTTCAGCAAAAACTTTTTCTAGTCGCTTTTCAGTCCTTATAAGCCACGAAAGTTCCATGTCGTTTCCACCTTCACCAAATAGAGCAAATCGTTTTAAGACCGAAATAGCACCTAAAGCATCTGTGACTGTGACTGGAATTCGCTCTTCCAATTCCGGATCGTCAGAATCCTCATCGTCATCAGATAGGACTTCATGCATGTTTATTGCTAAAGCTGAAGTTGAAGTTACGCTTTCAACAATCTCTTGATCTGTAGGGTCAACGGCAGTCAAAACATGGCTATCTACATCAATGTAAGTTTCCCAGTTACAGTAGTTTTCCTCGTTTTCCCAAATTCTAGTGAGTTCTGCCAAAGGCAAACTATCCAGTTCATCATCGGTATCATCAACGTCTGCAGGTGAAGGTGAAGAGTTACAGAAGCCTGCATGTCCGAAACATTTTCTTATAGTCTCTGGGGTTACTCTTTCTCATGCCGTTGTTATCATTTCTACTGCGTCTAAAAGACTAACACGAAATTCTGAAGTGCTATTCTCTAGGTGATTTACCATTTTTAATACCAATATTTTTCGGTAATTCAATTTAAGACACTTTATAATTCCCTGGTCGATGGGTTGAAGAACGGACGTTTTGTTTGGTGGTAAAAATGCCAATTTAATGTTAGTCAAATTGTCAATATGCGGATGGGCAGGACAGTTACCAACAAACAAGAGAATTTTTTTATTTCCGCGCTTTAACTCAGAGTTCCATTTTCTCAAAGTCTTTTCAAAAACTTCAGAAGTCATCCACGCCTTTTTATTGGCTTGATAATCAACCGGTATGCATTTAATATTCTTAAAGCATCGAGGTTTCTTTGACTTACCGATGATAAGTAGCTTCCGGTTTACTCCATCCATGCTTGCAGCAACTAACACTGTGATCCGGTCTTTTGACAGCTTACCACCCACAAATTTTTCGCCTTTTAGCTTTAATGATCTTTCTGGCGTTAGTTTATAAAACAACCCTGTTTCATCCGCGTTATAAATTTCAAAATTTGTATATCCATCTCTTAATCTCGGAAAAACGTTTCTTAACCATTCACTGCAGTCACTTTGAGAAACACTTGCTGCTTCACCACAATTTGTTCCGACCACGATGTTATGACGCTGTCGAAATCGAAAGATCCAACTTTCAGAACATTTGAAATCTGTCTTCCCTAGTAGGATGCCAAATTGATTAGCCTTTTCTTGTAGAATGCGGATTTCCGATTCTTTTTGATTTTTAAAGATTTTGACTCAATATCTTGTTGAATTTTTTCTCGATTTTTCCAAATCGTAGAAAGAGAGGAATGCGAATGCGAATGCGACATGAATTCTTTGCATAAATCTGCATTAAGTTCGCCATTCTGCAGTCGACAAAATATTGCCGACTTTTCTTTAACAGTCAATGTGCGTCGAACAGATGGAGGTGCCATTATGAAAACATGAATGTCACCTATATAATAAGTTCAATATTGATGTACAAATGCCTATGTCAAATATTAATTATCATTAACATGTACATATAAATGCACTGAAACATAGGCGCATATACGCTCTTACACGGTCATCGTATGTTCGTATGTAATTAACCTGGTGCGGTGGTCTCGGTCTATGATTGTCTCACCAGTTAGTTGGAATTTGTAACTCAATAAAGAATGTTGAAATAAGTAAGACTCTTCTATTTAATTGAAAATATAACATGGCGCAGTCGGGTTAAAGAACAAATAAAAAAAAAAAAAAAAAAAAAAAGAGAGCTAACGAAAAGTTTTTTTATTTATCTGAAATCGTGGCAAAAAATTGAATAAAATGGCAAATTGGGATTTCCAAAAGCCTGGACCATTAGTAGTGGATGGAAACGTCAAAGAAAATTGGCGCAAATTTTACAACATGTGGAACATATATACGGTGGCCACGAAAACGAACACAGAAAGTGAGGCTATCCAGACAGCAAGATTTCTGTCCTGTGCTGGTGAAAAGGCAGTAGAAATATTCCAAACGCTCCCAATAGCTGAGGCCAATAAAGATAATATTAAGGAAGTGATCAAAGCCTTTGAATCATATTGTATGCCAAGAAGCAATGTGGTCTACGAGCGATACATATTCTTTTCTCGAAGTCAGAAAGAAGGAGAGCCGTTCGAGCATTTTTTATCCGACATCGTTAAATAAGCTGAGAGCTGCGAATTTGACTGTCAAAAGGAATCTATGATTAGAGATCGGATGGATGGGCATTGCAGAGCAGAACATTCGATTGCAGTTATTGAAAACGGATAATCTGGACTTGTCTAAAGCTAAAGAGCTTTGTCGCGTGGCTGAACAAGCAGACATGCAGGCACAACAAATGCAAGCAGAACGAGGATCATCAATTGCAGGAATCTCAAAGAAAACTGGGCAACAACAAAATTCTAATTATTATAATAAAAATGTCAATGGACAAGCATCTAAATTTATATCTAATTCTAGATCTCCAACTCCAATGCATGTAACAAGACAAAGAGACCACCAAACCAGTGAAGAGCAAAGGAAATTTAATTCGAGTAATAGTATGAGCTACGGGTGCAATAAGTGTCAACGAAATCATACTCGCGGTCGCTGTCCAGCGTATGGACAAAAATGTTTGAGTTGCGGCAAGTACAATCATTTTGCTTCAGCATGTAGATTTAGGATAAATAATATTAATACTAATGAAATGATATATGACGGGCAGAGTGTTGAAGATGAGTCATATATTGATTCGATAGAGGTTGTTGGTGCTGGTTCGGGTGGTAGCATTGGTTTAATAAATCAGGTTCGACAGAGTTGTAAAAGTTGGTATGAAAACATTACGGTTGAAAATAGTTTGATTAAATTTAAATTGGACAGTGGGGCCGATGTAAATGTTATAACTCTGAAAGATGTAAAAAATATAAATTGTGAACATAAAATTAGACCGGTAAAAACTAAATTAGAGGCATATGGAGGTTCTTGGATCCCAACGAAGGGTTTAGTTAGTCTTCGCACTCAATATAAGAACAAAATGATTGAGGCAGACTTCATGGTAGTCGGCAGTGGTTCAAAACCTTTATTAGGTCTTTGTTCTTGCATCGATTTAGGTTTAATTCAAAGAGTGCATGAAGTAAGCAATATTAATGAATTTATTCATAAAAATCATGATGTATTTTTGGGCGATGGACGATTTCCAGATAAGTGCATGCTAGAATTAAAACCAAATAGTGTTTCTGTTAGTAAACCCCCTAGGCGAATTCCTATTGGCATTAGACAGAAAGTAAAAGAAGCACTTGAAAATATGGAACGTCGTGGTATAATCACCAAACGTGATCAACCTTCTGTTTGGTCACACCAGCTAGTAGTTGTAGAAAAGTCCAACGGATCTTTGAGATTATGTCTTGATCCCAGTGCACTTAACGTGAGCCTCAAAGACGAGCACTTTATAATTCCCACGCTGGACGATTTTTGTAATGCAATGAAAGAACTAAAGTACTTTTCAGTCTTTGATCTTAAGGAGGGATTTTGGCAGCTGGAGTTGTGTAATAAATCAAAAGAATTAACAGTCTTTAGTAAGCCGTTTGGCTCGTATCAATACAATGTTTTACCTTTTGGTATTAAAACGGCCCATGAAAAATTTCAAAAGTTAAATTCAAAATATTTTGGCAGTTTACCTGGTACATTTGTCTATATTGATGATGTTATAGTTGGGGGAAAAACTAAAGAGGAGCACGACGAAAATGTTAAGAAAGTTATATAAAGAGCTCGTGAAGTCAACGTTAAATTTAACAAAGATAAATTGCAGCTTTGTGTAAATAAAGTTAGCTATTTAGGTCATGTCTTCACTGGCGATACCAATCGTCCAGATCCAAATCGGGTTGAAGCTATTATAAGACTTAAAGAACCACAAGATAAAAAACAATTAGAAAGCATTATGGGTATGTTCAATTACCTTCGTGCTTTCATACCCAATTACTCGAATCTAAATGCACCTCTTCGGGAATTGCTAAAGAAAAATAACGAGTTTCAGTGGTTTCCCAATCATAGCAAAGTCTTCAAAGAGATAAAAGATACTCTTGCCCAACATTCCATTCTTCATGTTTTTGATCCAAAAAAGATAATTTTGCTTCAAACGGATGCGTCTCAAAATGGTTTGGGGTGTTGCCTTTTTCAAGATGGTAAGCCAGTGGCATACGCATCGAAAAGTTTGACTGATACTGAAACCAGGTACGCACAAATCGAAAAAGAGTTATTGGCGGTAGTTTATGCATGTGAAAAGTTCAAAAATTACATTTATGGGTACCATTTTATTATAAACTCCGACCATAAGCCTTTGGTGGCTATAGTAAAAAAAGATGTTGGTGAAATTCACTCGACTCGCTTGCAATGCATGAAACTGAAACTCTCAAAATATGATTTCGAAATCATGTATGTACCGGGCAAGTTTTTATACGTGGCTGACTTGTTGTTGCGGAATTTTATCAACGATCCTCTAATTGATATGGAGTCACCGTTAAAAGATCTCGTACATAGTGTTAATATAAGTGATCCGAAAAGGAAGATGTTTGAAGATGAAACTAAGAAAGATTCGGTACTACAATCCCTTATAGGCCTATATGAAGAGGGTTGGCCATTAAATAAGGAACAAGTTCCAGACAATGCAAGGTTCTTTTGGCAATTTAAGGACAAGATATTTGTTGAAGACGGCTTGGTATTTTATGAGAATCGAGTCTTTGTCCCACATAATTTAATTGGCGAAATGCTAGAAGTACTTCATAAGTCCCACATGGGCATTACAAAAACTTTAAATAAAGTTAAAG
Source organism: Portevinia maculata (assembly GCA_949715645.1). Classification (NCBI taxonomy): domain Eukaryota; kingdom Metazoa; phylum Arthropoda; class Insecta; order Diptera; family Syrphidae; genus Portevinia; species Portevinia maculata. The sequence continues at coordinate 89,533,609 of OX454528.1, forward strand.
CCACGCTTTATTGCCCTTACATGAGTAGGGATATAGAAAGCATGATTTTAAAATGTCGAAAGTGTGAAATATTTAGACCGGAAAATAGAAAGCATGCACTGATTCCCCATCCTTTGCCTACAATCCCGTTCCAAAAACTTGGAATGGATTGTCTGGAGTATGGAGGAAAATCATATTTGGTGGCCATGGATTATTATTCAAAATGGATAGAACTTCATTCAATTGCTGACAAATCTGCAGCAAGTATTATCAGAATTTTAAACAAAATATTTTCCATTCATGGTATCCCACAGAACATTGTCTCTGACAATCAACCTTTCAATTCTTATGAACTTCGGAGCTTTGCAGAAAATTCAAACTTTGATTTTATTTATAGCAGTCCTAGATATCCAAAATCGAATGGTCTTGCGGAGAAAGCCGTTCATATTGCAAAATCAATACTTAAAAAAATTAATTCATCCGAGGGTAGTCTAGAAGAAGCTCTTTTAGATTATAGGAGCACACCAATCCCAGGAATTGGGTATTCACCTGCAGAAATGCTCATGAATCGGAAGTTACGGACGTGGCTTCCGATACGAGATGAGGATCTTGTTCCAAAAATTCTTCTAACTTGCAGGCATTATTAGAACATCGCCAAGGAAAAGCCTTGATACATAATAATCCTAATCGACCACGTAGCGAAATCAATTTGAAGGAAGGAGAGAATGTAGTATATAGGCACAATAAAAGGTGGGAACCCGCTAGAGTAATTTCAAAACACGAGCTTCCAAGATCATACTGCATGCTAAATGAAAACAACCGAATCATTCGTAGAAATACATTTCACGTTCGTAAGTCAATGAATTCTCCCCATATAAAGTTACCCGATGTTGAAGAAAGAACAACTTCTGCCTCTAAAAACATTAATGACTCTTCGCTTGAATTTAATCATTCTAACAACCTATTGCAGGACACCTCATCCGTGTCACCTAATAACAACCCTGTTGATCTTGAATCGAAAACAATGCAACAACCTAGCACACAAAAAAAATTCTATAATGTTAACGAATTTATAGTTCAATTATTCAAGCACATCCATTGTCCTTTGTGTTTGATATGTTTCTCTTTGTAAGTACTTCAAAAAGATTTACTCTTACTTGTTCTTTTTTTCTATCAAATAAAATGAATTGAAAATAAATAGTTCTCCACGCTCAACAAACCGGTGATTTTCTAGGGCACTTTCCTCTTTGCATTTACTGACCTACTATGAATTGGATCATGGCCAGCGCAACACTGTGTACCACTTTCTTTTAAACAAGATTAGCAAAATGAAGCCTTAAGAAGCCCTCATGCACACATCGCTTGAAAAGCAACAACAAACCAGCACAATAATACACATATTTTCACTTTTTAATTGCTTAAAAGGACACCATTAAACATTTGTGCATGGCTGACACTCTCCGGCCATACCCCCACAGTGCCCTATTTTAGCAATCAGCAAATGAGCAAAAGCAGATCAGTTTGCATTAAAAAAAAAGAACAAAAAAGCTTATAGAGGTATACTACCAAAAGTAAGGGACTCCGGAATTCATTCACTTTTTATTTGCCTTCCTCGCTCCGCTCCGTTTAATTTTGCAGAATTTATCTCATTCCTGACGTATACACAAAGCGGAATACAAACAAATACTAAAGCAACAACTAAAAATAAATAAAAAACGTGATCCAACCTAAACCCTAACTGCTAGGGTCGCCCGTAGAAGGGGACTTTAAACGAAGTAGCACCATATTTAAAAAAAAAAATCCATATATTAAAAACGCTTCTAAAAATTCAGTATCTCATGCGGAAATAAACTATTTTCAGGATAAAAACAAAAAAAAGATTCTTTGTATGTGTAGTATTTTTTTTTTGTGTGAACGAAGCATCTCCCAGCCAGAGCCAGTGGAACAGTCGGATGACAGTTTGTGTTTTGGAAATGAAAGCTTCAGCCTGTTTAAAATGAATAAAAGAGAGCCCTATTGCATGCGTTTATATATTTATGTGACCTGCACAGCACAGGAATATGCTAGTTTTCTATTAAAGATATGAAATAAGGTGGGCAAACAAAGTCCCTGCTTTGGTAAGATGTTTTTTTGAGGAATGAACAGTAGGATGAATACCATACCAACCCGTTACAATAGCTCAAGTCTAAGGAGGAGGCTCACCCAACGTGAGAGAAAGAATTGCTTAAAAACCCATGAGATATGCATCCATCGTTGATGCTTTGAGAGGAATTCAGTGATGCAGTGCCTGTGCCATGCACGGTGTTTGCACAATTTTTTGTTTGAAGCTGTTGTCGATGTAGGTATGTATTATTTCCTCTAAATTTTGATAAAAGGCTGATGGAAAAGAATAGCTTGGAGAGTAGATGGCATAACCAGAGAGAAAAAACTCATTGCTGAGAAAATTACAAAGATCTATCATGGTTCTACTCACGACATCTTTGACATTTTATTAACAATTTTATTAGCTCTCCTTTGCTTTTATTCGTCCAGCAGGGCTGGCAGGATTAAGGTTCGATAGAGCATGCACTTTGTCCTTTGAGTGTAGAGTTTCGAATCCGTTTGTTTTGTCAAACCTAGGCAGTTTTCCGTCGAATCTCCACTAAGCTGTCATTCGTTGAGTTGGTTTTCAATCCAAGTTAAATGAACTCCAAAGCTAACACAAAGTTATTGCTATCAACAATGACGTTTTGTTCTTGCCGCTGAACAGTTATTTGTTTGTTTGTTGGCAGCATGAATTTGGTATTGTCCTCATTAACTTCAAAACCAACCAATTTCGCCTGTTCTTCAATCGCCGTAAAAGCCGCTAACACCGAAAGCTGGGAACTGCCGATGATGTCAATATCGTCCGCATACCCCAGTAGCTGGAAGGATCTGTTGAAGGTAGTGACTTCCGTGTTGGCACCTGCCCTTCGCTTTATTTTGTTCAGAACAAAATTGAAGAAGTCATATGACAGCGCATCTTCTTGCCGAAATCCGTTGCAAGTTTGGAATAGTTCAGAAGAGCTGCTTCCAAATTGCACATTACACAGCGTGTTTTCAAATGTAATGCGACACAGCTGGATCAGTAGGATACGTAGGATCTTCTGCTTCTTCCTTCGCTTGGGTCGATAATCTTCTCTCGTTGCCCTTGTTTTGCTCTGCAGCGTTCTTTGATGTGCATCTTCTGTGAAATGCTTCCGGTAAACGCATACATCATCATACTATGGGCTTTTTCTCTGGGATGGCTGGTCCCTACGGTGGTCCCGGGTACCTCTTTGATGATGTCGTGATATCAGTTCCCCATATTGTCTCTCGCTCATCCGCTCTCTGTACGCTCAAGCTACTCCAAATGGGCTATGGAGTTCAACGTCGAATTCCTTCTTTTGGGCAGTTCGCAGCTTCTTCTCGTTGGAACGTCAAGCTCTTAATTTAACCGCTACAAGAAAATGACCAGAGCAGAGCCAACGTTTGCGCCTCGGAATATGCGTTTAAGATATTAGTTGCATGCCTCGCATTGATTAGTACATGCTCGATTTGATTGACGATTCGATCATCTGGACAAGCCAGATTGCTGTGTTAAATCGAACTTGCGCAGTCCTGTCGTTATCTAGTACGTTCGTAAACTTCGACAATTTGCATTTGGGCGTTGGCCAGATTGTACAGATGATTTAAGAAATCTGCAGAAATGCAGAAACAACACATTTTCAATTTGCAGGAACTTTCGCAGATTAAGGAGCTCTAATGCCAGAGCGATACAGATACCGATAGATATGCGGAAGCGCTATACCACTTGCCCAATCACAATAACGCGGTTTTTTTATGCGGCATTCTTCCACGTTAGTTCAAATTACGATATACATATTTACCAACATATATACACCTACCGCCTCTCGAATTCGGCACTTCGCCGCTATGATATTGAGGAACACAAATTAATTAAAACGATTGGCGCCTGCTTGCCAACTGCATGCAGAAAAAAATTATTCGATTTACAGGCACAAGCAGGCGGTTTGATTTTCAAAAATTACTGCGTTTTCAAAGAAGCCCCTTATCTTCATTTAACTTTGCGAACTTTTTGTATTTTTTGCAGACTGAAGTTTCCCTTGGGGTGGACTCTGAAATGTTTTCTTAAAGAAATCCGAACACAAACTTACTCGTTTAAATATTTGCATTACTACCAAAGGTATCAAGAACTGATGTTGACCTTATTTTTTTTTTTTTCTTTAATAGAGTTTCTAATATTACTTCCAAGCCATAGTAATATTAACGTTACAATCAGCAAGCTGAGAGTTACCTATTCTGGTTAAAAGCACGAGACTCGGAACCAGAACTAGGCTCGGACGAATAATAGGGGTAGTTGGAAAATCTTACATACGACTCTTTCTCACTTAAGACAAGAAAACAAAAACCACCTCCCTTCGAAACCTTCATACTACAACTAGGTTATTCCTATCCAGTAGTTTTATTTAAACTGTTAAATACGCGTTTGGCAGGCAGCTTCCCAGTGGAGGCACCTGCTAATACCGCCATAATCACGCGGTTACATCTCATTGCGCTAATTCAAATGGTTTTTTCTTTGTAATCGGAGCACTGGGTTAGTATCGTCTCGAATTTGTAGCATGGTGTTATTGCAATGACCGTGAAGGAGTGTCTGTTGCTTGCGGGCAAAATGTTTTATTTCATCTTCGACGGTAGCCATACATATTGATATCAGTGTTTCTGATAAACAATGGTGCATTTACTTAGCACTTTGTTTTGAAAAGTTTGAAGAATGTTGATATTACTGGATTTGGTACAACCCCAAAGTTGTATACCGTATGTCCAAACCGGTTTTAGTACTTGCTTGTATAAAAGCAGCTTGTTCTGCATGCTGAGTTGGGAAAATATACAGAGCAGCCAGTGCATTTGTTTGCATCGAATGGCGAGCTCTTCGCGTTTCTTCTTGACGTGCGGTTTCCATTTTAATTTCGCATCGAGTATCATTCCCAAATATTTTGCCTCGTTTGCGTACTTAATTCGTACCGAATCAATGAAAATGGGTAAGTTGTCTACATTTCTATAAGTAAAATTCACGTGCTTTGATTTGAACTAGTTGAGAGCAATACGCCAAGTCTTTGTCCAATCACAAATTTTGTCAATAGAACGTTGGAGTTTATTAGTTGCTGATTCAACGGTATTACTGACCGCTAAAATAGCTGTATCGTCTGCAAACGTGGCTACTGTTGTGCCTTCTTCTTGCGGAATATCACTAGTGTCTATTAGAAAAAGAATCGGCCCAAGAACGCTTCCTTGGGGAACTCCTGCCGCGATTTCTTTGAAATCAGAGTAATCATTTCCGTGTTTTACACGAAAGAGTCTGTCTGATAAGTAACAACTAAGGATATCAGATAACTGCTTGTCTTAGCTTGACCTTAATTGATGTCAACTTTGAAATTAAATATGTGTTTTGTTTTGCAAACGTATAAGCCTACACTCTTTTCCAATTTGCATATAAAATAGACTAAAAACTTATCCTACTATGCTTATTTTAGCGGGGATATCTATCGAAGCTAAGCGGGTATATATCTTTAAAAGTATTTCCATACTTCGTAGGTTTCGGATAAATTGTTGTAATGAATTTTTGGGAAATGTATAAATTTTATATGTTAGGTCAAATTTTCAAAAATTATATTATATTATATTATATATTATATCATGGAGTAATTATATTATATATTATATGTGAAACTGTTGTACATTGAGCTCAGATTACAAGAAAAATTTGTTAACATATTGAGATATTAAGGAAAGCCAATCGTGCTTCTCGACCAGACAAAGCTCTTAACCTTTCATAACACATGAAATAAGTCAAGAGAACAAGTAAGTACACACGCTTATCTGTTTCACAAATAATGTTTTCCAAATGAAGTGTTTCTGTTTTTTAAACGTTATTATGTTTAAAATATATATTAAAAAACTAGATTTTTCTGGGTTTTTCGTTTTATTTACTCAAAATATTTTGTTATTTTTCCACAACTGACAGCTAATGTGACTAATAAACCTCATAGATACAGAAAGCCCATCTTGACCTTGTACATTGGAAGCCAAGCAGCAGCTGTATGTGTTATTAGCCGTATTTAGAAGGGGTTTACCTAATGCAGATTACTCAGGGATGTACTTGATAACCGCGACGATATTTCGAAATAAAAAGGCAAACGCAAATTTTACTTTAAAGAGGCATCTTCCTCAAATTTAAGGCATTGAATACGGCAATCATCACTTATTTGCGGGAGCATTAAAGTTTTACTGCATTTCTGAAACTTTAAGAATTTGAAAAATTGGTTTTTTATCAGCTCCAATCAATGGTTCATGGTGGTGAGCAGTAATTGAATAAATTCAGGTGAATGCGTCATTGAGTCAATTCAACAACCTCTATTAAGGATTGCAAGGTCATTATTCGTACGTCCTCTATGTTTTGCAGCGTGTTTGCCTTCAGGTATCGCAGATGAATTCACTATATAAATTGACAGCTTGCAACGTCCTCTATTTGTTGATACAAGGTATCGCAGAAGAGCTGTACCAATCCCCCATTAAAGCTACGTCTATACCTTCAATGTAAGCTATTTCGTTTTAGAGACAACAACAAAAAAATTCCCAGCACCTGGAAACTGGCACTCGTCTATCACATTTCGGTTTTCCTTTTTTCGCTCGTGGTAATAAATTATGCTCTAATCTGGAAAATATTTAAACCCATGGAATACATGCACATCAATTTCTGTAGGATGAAACTCATTGCCATAGTGGATTATCAATTTAATAAGCAAATAATTAAAGGATACATTCTATTAATAACCCTCTAAATTTAATCCCTAATGATGAGAGGATGCTCTTAATTAAAATACCACTAATGAAGTGGTTGGTAGACTTAAAAATGGTCGCACACATTAAAGAATGATTAGTTAAATTTTATGGATACGTTATAAGACTTACAGAATACATTCAATTTCATTGCTGTCTCTCTGATGCCATTCCGAACCAATTCGTTTGTTGCACGACACGCCAGACCTTTCCCATGATCCTCCCTTGTTGGAGTTAGAGATAGAACGGATATGCTAACATTGCCGTCTTCAGATACCTAAAAATGAAAATTAATTATAATTTAAGTGATTTTAAATCGACAAGACACAGTAAGGGTATTCATGCAACATCGAAAGTTCATCATTTGAGTAAAAGTGTAAGTTTGCGACTAACGTTTCATGAACACTCCTAAAAACTGCTTGCGTTAATGATGGTAAAGCAATCAGCTGTTGGATACGCGCTTTTGTTTCATCTGTGTATTGTGACAGAGGGTGCATTCAGCATAACGCAGCCTAACTGTAGCTCGACGGTTGATTTGTTGACAAAGTTTTCCACGTTTACCATCCTGATTTGCATACCAAATTTGCAATTCATTTTCACTGCAAAACAAAATGTCATTGCATCAGATCTGTTTGTGATGCAACAGTAGCTGTTAAATTGCGTGCAGTTATTCGGCAGTACTGCATTAAGGAATTCAGCCAAAAAGCATGTAGCCTGTAGCTCTAGCTAAACGTACTCGTAATAATAACAATTTTACTGTAAAGCTTAGATTTGCAGGATCTTTCACTATCATGGTTGATTTACATGGTGCGAATTTCGAAATTCCTAAAACTGATTTTGTAGCAAAGCGTTTTCTTAGGTGGTACGTATCGGAATCCCGCCTTTTAAAATCCGGGTTTTTAAGAATCACGCCAAAAAAGTTTTAAAATCATCCTTTTTTTTTTAAAAAAATACTGCTTTCTGAAATCCCGCTTATTCAAACTCCAGATATTTTTTAATCCCGCAGAATCCCACGTTTTTATTTCAACAATAGTACCAGTCGCAGGTTAAAATCAATTTATGGTTTTAACTAATGTTTATTTTCATTTTCAATTTCACATTCGCATTCAAACGTTAACCTGAGTTCAATAATTAGTTCCAGTTAAACGATGCCTACCTCAAAAGTTTAAACCTCGTTTATCAAAAATAACCAAAAAATAAATAATGGTTTGTGGCCTCAATGAAAGCTTTTATATTTTTTTATTGTATTCGTATTGTACATACTTTTTGGGATGGCTGGGAGGCATATAACAGCCTTAGTGTTCCGTCTTACCACTTTTGGAAAAAATTCTTTCTTAGATTCAAAATAAAACAATTAATTTGTATTACCAAATAAATTAATATTGAATTTGACAATCAAAAAACGGAGTGCTGTCAAGGTCAGTTCATGAAACTGCTTTTGGTTGACGAGTGTTTAAATCTAAATTGTGAAACCGATTGAACCTTTCAACACAATTTAAACTTCGATGTTGGGTAAGCTAAACTTAGGTTTAACTGATTACTGTGAAACTGGGCACGAGTTGTTAAATAAAAACATGGGATTCTGTGAAACGAATAAAATTAAATCTTTATTCGTTCCAACTTACGCAGTAAGATACATATCTTTTTAAGTTGTGTAAGCTTCATAGTATAATAAATTGAATACAAAGTTGGTGTTACTACTAACAAAAAAAAAATATAAAATTATAAAAACTTTTTTGGTCGGCTACGTAAAAAACGGGATTTTAAAAAGCGGGATTCCGAAACGCTTATGGGTAGGTGCCTATGTCTGGCAAGTGCCTATGTCAGCTTACTTTTTTGCGGTGGGGAACAAAATCAAAGAAAAATTCAAAATAGGGAAAGGCTACAGTTCGCGAACTGTTGGATACCCTGTTACTATTCCGATCCGTCATAAAGTGGGCGTGACAAAAATCTAAATATGAGTGAATTGTTATGACTAAAAGCGCCTTCTAAAAGTGGGCATGGCAGAAAACCTTATATGAATGAATTGTCCAAACCACAATACTTTTCGAATGATTTCTTCAATACAACTGGTTTTTTTTAATAGTCGGTGTGTCATTGGGCGAATTTAAAAAACATTTACACATTAAGGCCCCAGAGAGTATTATATTCCAATTTCATTTTCATTTCAGCTTCCTAGCTCAATCTTTGATTTTTTGATAAAATTGTTTTTGATCTTTGCTCTCGTTGACGTGTAAATATCTTTGCTCTCGGTAGGGGCTAGTTGGAAATTCCGAGCGTCACCGTCAGATTTGCAGAGTCACCGTCATCTTCAGATTTTCAGCGTCACCGTCATCGTCAGATTTTCAGGTCGGACGGCAAAAAACCAAAGTTTGAGCTAGGGAGCTGAAATTTATAATATAGACTCTCCAGGGGCCCTTGATGCTCATGTGTAAATATTTTAAAAGATCCGCCCACTGACACGCCCACAATTTATTTTCAAAAACTCCTAGAAAATCGCGCAGTATATTGTGTTCAATCTTATTTGACTAAGAGGTCCTTGCAACAACAAAAAAGGTCTTTAATAGTGGAAAACAGGTTATTTTTCCAAAATGTCATTAGAAGCCGCACGGTATATCTGCGTTCAATGTTATTTGATCAAGAGGTCTTTGGAACAACAAAAAGGTCCTTAAAAGTCCAAAAAAGGATATTTTTCCAAAATGCCATTAGAATCCACACGGTATATCTGTGTTCAATGTTATTTGACTAAGAGGTCCTTGCAACAACAAAAAAGGTCCTTAATAGTCGAAAACAGGATATTTTTCCAAAATGTCATTAGAATCCGCACGGTATATCTGCGTTCAATGTTATTTGATCAAGAGGTCTTTGGAACAACAAAAAGGTCCTTAAAAGTCGAAAAAGGATATTTTTCCAAAATGCCATTAGAATCCACACGGTATATCTGTGTTCAATATTATTTGACTAAGAGGCCCTTGCAACAACAAAAAAGGTCCTTAATAGTCGAAAACAGAATATTTTTCCAAAATGTCATTAGAATCCGCACGGTATATTAAACGCAATATGCATAATAAATCCTTATAAATTATCACCATTATAGCAAAATAATAAATTTTGAATAGTTAATAGTTATTACCTAGACAGCTAAAAAGCTAACCAACTTTTAGTTGTCATCCGCAACTAACTTTGGCAACCTAACGAGCTTAGTTACACAACCTGCAACTAATAGCTAATAGCTAAAATTAGTTGTCATTATGATAGCTAACCACCAAATCGATTGCATTTTTAGCGCAGCAAATTTAACTACATTAGTTACTTAGTTATGGCGTTAGCTAGATAACAAATTAGGTACCTAACGCGCAACTGTGCCAACATGTTTACACATCAATTATACGGTGAGTGCAGCGAGGCTCACACCTTTTTCTTAATTGTGGGGATTTAAAAATTATAACATTTAGCCCCTAAAGACAATACTCGTATATTCCAAATTGCAGATTTCTAGATCAAATTTTGATTTTTTCCATGAATTTGTTTTTTGTAGAAGGGGACGGGAAGGGTGGCGCAGATTCGAAACTTCTTCTGTAAATTCGGATAAACTTTTTTGCAAAAGAATATTAAAAAGTATTTCTCTTTTAATTTGAAACTTTGATATTTGTACTTTAAATGTGCAAAGTTTCGAAATATTTTACAGTACCCTTACAGTTTCGAAATAGGTATTTAAAAATCTGACTCAAAGAGCCCATTGAGACCCATGGTGGGACAAAATCGTCTTCGACACTTTTGAAACTTGTGACCCGTGCGGTGCAAGTTAAATCACAACAACATACGCCACCCATTAATGTATGTATAAAAACGATTGACACCTTGTTTTCTCCATCCACCAAAAAGAAGACCCTACCCTTAAATTTTTTTATACCAAACTAAGAAATTAAAAAAAGGCCCCCAAAATATACAAAATGACCCAAAAACAACTAAAATACGCCTCAATTTGATAAATTGAATGAGCCATTTTTCATTTTGAAATATAGCCCCATTTTTTGGGGGGCCTTTTACAATTTAGTTTGAGGCCATTTTGCATTGGGTCCTAATTTTATTCCAGGTTAATTTATCCACCGTTTTGTTTATGTTTTGTTTGTTTAACAAAAAATCTTAATGTGTTTAAGCGCCCATTAAATGAATTTATTTAAGCGCTCCAGTTTAAAAAAGTGTTTATATTATTTAGTTGGTCTTAAATGACTGCTTTTGTAGTGATGGAAGACGATTGTGCCATACAATTTGCTGTGCAAACTGAAGGCAGCTAGTTACAAATTGAGTTTGATAGAGAAGCTATTGTTAAAAGTTACAATCGAAGTGTACCACCATATATGCAAACAAATTAAGTAAGCAAATACCTTTTGATTGTGCGCATGCAGCTCAATATTTCCCATCCACCAGGTGATTTTCGCTGGTGGTCTTGAACCTACAGCTTGACATTCGATTTCGTATTTTCGATCCGCTGACATTGGTTGATTGTTGAATGATATCTCCACCAAAAGTGGTCTCACTAAAATGAAAAATACAAAGCAAATGACATTAATAAGCTGAAAGAGTTGTGCCCGACAGGTAAAATCAATATATTCGTTTTCTTTTATTTTTTTATGATAGTTATTTGAGTTAGATTAGATATGTACATGTACAAGTACATGTAAATAAAATAACGTTTACTCTTTGGGAACATATTTATTTTCAGAAAGAACAGTTACCATATTAGCTTAAAAAAACATTTAGTACAGTTCGTCTATTCGACGAATGATTAGCGTATTAGCTATACTCAATAACGTTAGCTTTCTAGGGCTATGATTTCAACATGACAATACCAATTGAGCCGATTTTTTTTTTGCGATAGGTTCTTTGACACGAGGGTTTTCTCGCATTTTGGAAATTCTTATTCGATAAAGCTTTGGTACTCCAGCTTTCATGCGAAGCATCTTTATCCCAGAAGAATCTTTTCATTCATATCAATGTAAGGAATAGGTCGGCGTGAATCAGAAAACGGGCGGCACAAGTATTCAGTTTTGTTCGGCTTTATACGATACCCATCTGCCTCCAAGTAGGGATCGAAATAAGGTTGAAAAACCAAAATAAAACTAAAAGATAGGGAAAGGCTACAGTTCGCTTGGAGCTGTTGAATAATTTTAATTTAATTTTGGTGGGGGCATACACCCCCATTTATTCAGCTTAATACAAGCTTTAGGTCTTAAAAACTAATTACAATAAGACTTACAGCTAGGGCTTTAAAACTAATACTTAAAACTAATTAGGTGGATGGTGAGGGGTGAAGGAGGGTAGATTTGAGGGAGGAAGTGCAGTGATTAAAATCAAAGAGGAGGTGGTTAGAATTGACCTTCTGCAACATACGGGATATCGGCTCGTTCAAGCCGTACGACGTGCGACGGGTGGGAAGATAGAAAAGAGGAGGGGATATTCACTCTATTCATATTCCTATCCCTCATAAAGTGGACTTCGCAAAAATCTAAGTATGGGTGAATTGTTAAGAATAATTTACATATGTTTTTATACAACATTTAAAGGATTTTATCGAAAGAAACGAAGTGTTTGTCAAAATCATCCCTTAAAAGTGGGCATTGCAGAAAACTTTATATAATGGAATTGTTCAAAACGACTTTATCTACATACTTTGCGAAGAATAGGACTTTCATTTGCAGTTATTTCTTCAATAAAACGTACTGTAAACATATTTTAACGTGAGCATCAAGGGCACCTAGAGAATATATGTTATAAATTTCAGCTTCCTAACTTTGACTTTTCGATAAAACGTTTTTTTTTTTTTAAATTGTGGGTGCATCAATAGGCGGATTTTAAAAAAAAACTTTGCACACAAGCAATTTTGGACCCTAAGGACAATAATTAAAAATTTCGGCTATCTACCTCAAAATTCGATATTTTTGGTAAATTTGTTTTTGAGATTGATTGGATAGACTTTAAAAATGCATGATTTTTACACTTGATTTTTTTGGGCTCCTACACGGTTAAAAATCCGGGAGTATTTTTTAATACCGCCACAGTATTACAGGCTGAGGCACATCGTGAAAATGTCAAAATTCACCACATTTTTATCGTCTTTAAAGAGGTGTACGCTCTTGAAAGACGATAACAATAGGCGAATCCGGAAGTGTAGATATTGCATGATGATGAAAAACACGGGTTGCAATATACAATTTGTAAGAAGCTCTTCCGACCTATTTCAAATTGTCAACATACAAAGAAGCGTCTGTTCACCGACTAGGACAAAACCCCTCTGTTTATAGCAGCAACCGCGGGTGGCAACGGAGCAGTAGTAGCGTATTCCCTTACTGAATGGAATGTCGTGCGTTCTAATCCCGGCCAAGTCCATAACTTTATATCGAATACATGAAACCTTAATCTCCCTAACCAAATCACTTCTATCATATCTCTCTATTCTTTCTATTAGTAAGTAGCACGTGAAAAGCATACAATGAAATAGGCCATTGCTAGGTGCTGCTTGCTGTTAAACAACAAAATGCTTGCGCTGTGTTCCTAGCCCAATAAGGGAACTGTAAGATTTACAGAAAAACCCTTTCGAGTTAAGTAAATTATAAAAAAAAAACTTCGAAAAGTAAGAAAATTCAGTACCTTAATTCCTTAGTAATTATCTATTAATTCCTCGAATTACAACTCAGCGGAGATGAGATGCAGAGTTATCATGCTAAGTTGCTGCAACCCAGTGTAATCTCCATTAAACACTGATCCTGCCAGTTGTGTGAGAGAGACAAATTCTTTAAAGGATATTTGTTTGAGAGGAGAAAATGCAATTGCAAAATCTATGAACTGTTGGTACCAATATTTGCAGAACGAATCTAAAAATACGTCGTACACATGGGTTCGGCTGACTGACTAGCCAAGATAATCTTCGATTAACAACCCCCGGGTAGAAGACGACAAGGCACCTTAAACATTCGGACCAAGCAGCCGCGGATGGCAGAGCACCTTGTCTGGATTACTGGAAGCAGCGTTACGATGGAACACTTCAATTTCTTAGGCTAAAACTCTTCGGGCGGCGAAATTGAAAAGATGCAATAAAATATCTTATTCAAAACCCTAGATGATGTCCTTGGCTAAAATAAAGTATTTGGGTACATGGGATTAGAGTCAATTTTTCAAATACCTTTCTCCAATTATTTTCAACGAACCACTCAACACCTTTCGTACTTCAGTACAAAAAGTTGTCAGAAAAATAAAAATATTTCCCTGCTCCGTCAAAAATATATTAATTATCCAAAACTCGACCTAAGTAACTAGCAAAAAAAAGTCTATTGGAAACTCCCTTGAAATACATTTCAAACCACTATGGCACCGGATCGACCTTCCAATGTCCGTCTATTTGGGGCTGTTATATGTGGTTAATAGAATTAAATCAGCGGAAGCGTCTTTCATTAATAATTTTTCAAAATATTAGGAAACATAATTAGCTTTGCTCTCGGAACAAGCATAGGATGGACTTCCCCAATGATGCCAAAACTTAAAAATCAATCCGATGACAGTCCACTGGATTTTAAAATCAACCGAACGCAAGAGGGCTGGATATTTTCACTTATTGCAGTTGGAGCTGGTTTCTGTAAGTAGGGAAGTGATGTTTTGTTTAGTTGCGTATATTGCTTATTCGTTCACACTGCCGCGGTATTCTTAAGCGGTATTCACATTTATTCATTTGTTCAATTATCTTGGTTTAACACCGTCCCTTTATATTTTTCGAGACGGACAGAATCCCGCAATAAATAATCCTTAAAATCAAAAATTCGGAATTCTAAAAATACAAATACCTGAAAACTTAATCCCAAACGCGAAACAAGAAAATTATTATTGTAGGAAAAAAAAAATAGGTTCAGAAAAAATTGATTTCCATTGGTGACTTCAGATTTTTCTCTCAGATTTTCCTTGCCCAATGGAGACTAAACGAGACTTTTTTTCCAGTTGTGTGTGAGATAGTTGAAAGCTCTTTGTTTATAAATTGGATGAGAAACAATTATTTTATTAGATTTTATTTTTACCATGGCACACAGTGCGTCCCCGACCAGACATAATATTTAGTAAAATTTTGTGCATTCGAGAGTTTAGAATTTCGATATTCTTCTTTCGAGATATCGTGGTAGATCGAATTTTTTGGGATTTTTTTGACTTTTTTCTTTTGAGCTTTTGAGGATTTTCCAGGTTTTGGTTTTCGGGATTGTGACCTTAGCAAGAGTGTAGTGGCGAAGATGTTTGAGTCTACTACTTGAGGCTACTAGCCCCGACGAGGCTAATTGAACACCTAACAGTCTTTTCCACTGCCCCACCTCTTTCGAATGTCAGACAAACATTCAAGAGTATCAAATGTCATGAGAAGCTTCTCTAATTTGCTGTTCGGATTTGGCTTTAAATTGTAGTTCCCTTCCAATTTGCAAAACAAAATGGTTGGAGAAGCTGGGTTCTAAGCCCTGTATGGGCTTTGTTATTATATTTTTTCATTGCCTCGTAGAACTCGCAGGCGTATGTCAAAACAATTCTTAAGAAAAAAATACGTGAACTTGATGATTTTAATGGATCTATGTCAAAAACATTCTGAATATCTCAGCAATTGAAAGAGATAGAACAAAACTGATACCTAACTAATTTGAAAAGAACGCCCCCGAAAACACAAGACCTAATTCAAAAATTGATTTTTGGTGTATATGGCAAATCAATTTTGGGGCGACGATATGCCAGCTCTATAAATTGCATTTGACTTCAACACACCCCAATTTTTAATAAGAGTCTAGTGCCCTGCAAATTAACATTAAATTTTTTAACGTGATAAAAGGCTTTCAATTAAGGGCAACAACCCATCGTCGTATCCTGATGAAGAGAAATCTTGAATACATTCCAAACCGAAGTTATAAGGGTTTAAAAATAAGCGGTATCGCTTCTAGAAAAGGTAGCTCAAGTAGGATGTCAACCATATAAAATAATTTCCATCGGAAACGGTTTCTAACTTAAAAACACCTCTCTCAGCTGCATACGTCGCTGGGGGCCTAGCCGATCGATATGGAAGAAAAACGACAATGATGTTGGCTTCCCTCATGTTTGCGCTCTCCTACACGCTGCTGATATTCGCCAGTCATATAGAAATAATGTACATTGCTCGGATACTTGAGGTATTTGGCAGAAAAAATTTTTACTCAGCACTATCGATCAATAAAAGACTTATTTAGGGCATCGGTGCAGGTTTCACAATGACAGTAGTCCCCATGTATGTCGGCGAGATAGCCACAAAGGAAAGCCGAGGATCTGCTGCAAGTCTTATGATGCTGTCCATGACACGTGAGTCCTTAATCAAATCTATTACATATCTCCATTTTATAAATTTGTAAATTCTCCTTTTTCTTTCTTACAGTTGGAATGCTTTATGTCTACTGCATTGGTCCCTACACCAAGTACATAGTATTTCAGATGACTTGCTTAGCCATTCCATTGATCTCCGTTGGCGGATTCTTATATATACCAGAAAGCCCACACTATCTCATAATGAAAGGCTTCGTCGATGCAGCAACAAAATCCTTACAAAAAGTTCGGGGCCAAAGTCTGGAAAGTGTTGCTAAGGAAATACCAATTATTGAAGAAGCTGTCAACCGCGCGAAAGCCGTAAAAAAAGGCCGCTGCGAGGACATAATACAAAATCCAGGGAACTGTCGAGCACTTACAATAGTTGTGGGCTTAATGGCCTTTCAGCAGTTTTCCGGTGCTGTCATCATCGTAATCAACTCCCAGTCAATTTTTATTCAAGCAAACTCAAGCCTCGACTCGGCTCTTTCGTCAATCATAGTCGGTGTAGTGCAAGTGATCTCCAGTGCAACACTTCAGGCGATAGTGGATCGGCTAAAGCGTAGAACGCTACTGAGGCTATCAGCGTTTGGTATGGGTCTGGCGCAGTTTGCAACCGGCACATTCTTCTACATCCAAGCCACGGGTGACCCATCAAAAATTCGTTGGGTTCCCATTGTGGCTTTCATTCTATTTCAACTGTCGTATCGCATTGGATTTGGACCGTTGCCATTTGCAGTCTTAAGTGAACTGTTCCCACCAAATGTTAAGTCGATTGCTGCGTCCAGTGTAACAGTAACTTGTTGGGGCTTGGGATTCCTTATAGGACGGTTTTATCCGCTGCTGGATTCGTTCGGTACGCATTACTTATTCTGGGGCTTTTCTATTTTGTGTTCGTTTGCGTTTCTTTTTGCGCAATTTGTCGTCATTGAAACGCATGGGTTGAGCTTGAAGGAGATCCAAGATCGGCTGCAACAAATTAAGTGAGGTTGAGTTGTAATTTGTTTAAAGAGATATCGCAAGAAAATATCAAGGATTGCAATGGCATTCAATTATATTGTTTTTTTTTTATTTATTTTTTTGTTTTCCTACGAGCTTTTTGATGTCGGTAGCGAACTAAATTGTCCTGGTCAGCTAAAAATAGTTCGTGCGCCTGAAAATAAGATATTGGGCATCTTATTGGTCATCTTTACTATTTCAAAATGTTTATCATGCGTTCTTGCAAGTCTCAATTGATTGGATTGACCTGTTTCAAAATGTTCAAATACTTGCATTGTCGTGTGCTGGAGAATAACAAGGAAAGGAGAGCTGATACAGGGATCCATCAAAACAAAAAGAGGATACAATCGCAAACTCTATTTTGGAAGCATATTGGCTTATTTGTTCGATTTGAAAGTATAAAACTGTCTGGTTCAAATATAAATGTTGTATCAGGAAACAGGTACCGGCTTTCAGGCTTAATGGTTAAATTGGTAAAGCTCTTAATTAAATTTGAATGGGAATTACCTACATATTGCGAATTTGGATGGTTTGATCAGAAGCATCTTAGAATAAATTTATAAATCAGTCTCTCTCCACTAATAATCGCGCACCACCACATCTGGATAAAATGCCCATTTGTTCTATACATTAGTAAAAAAACTTGAGCTGGCGTAAACCAGGGAAGCGTCTTAAGTCCCTATATATTTATTACAATTCTTATCTGCTTGAAGGAAAAGTGACGAACTCCAAAGTGCATGATTAATTCTTTGCTGATGATGGAGATGGAGGACGATCAAACGTCCCTGCATCGAGGACGTGATATATTGGGTTATGTTCTGGAGGTGTCGTATTCGTCAAAAAAAAAAAAACATTGCTTATCCTGCCCATTCACTGCACCACTCCGATCTATTCCAGATATTTATATGACTAACACGGGATTAGGTTTGTGAAGGGAGGCTTTGAGACTATCTTTGCTGAAGTGGAAGTCGAAACGGTTCTGCTTACTTTAGCGGAGTCAGCTTTATATTTTTAAGTTACAATTTTCTTGCCCAACCCGTTATTATAATTCGATTTTTAATCAGATTAGTGTGTATTTTGAAATTTATTTTTCAGGTTCAACATACTCTAGTTTGACTGAAGAAATGACAGCAAGCATAGTGCTGCCAAGTCACAGTCAAGAGTTTTCTTTCTCCTTTTATCTAAGCATATAGGTATACGCTTGAGTAAAAATGCACACCTAATGCCATAAAGCTGAACGGGAAAAAAACGCAAAAAACTTCAAGATTTTGGACAGACATAAACCAAATGCAGAATTTGTAGCTTGTTTTGTGCTATAATGAAAAAAGGAACTGTTTGAGAAAATTAAGAAGTTCAATTAATTTATGCAACATATAATGCATACGAAACGATGTATGGCTTGGGGTCTCATCATAGTCTCATTCATAAAACTCACGAAACGTCAAAACACCATTGTCAAGACGATAGCATTTCCGCTTTAGATAATGAGGTATCGTCTCGCATCGATTTACATATGCGAACAATTAAAGTGAGCAATTGACTTTAGATCTATTTTTTAGATGCCCCAGAACGTAATCAATTCAATTTAAAATAATAAAAAACTCTAGTTTATTCCTTTTCTCCTTGCGATTTAGAAATGAAAAACAAATACATTTATATATAATGTATCTGCTGATGTCGTCAGTGGGTTAGCTAAGACAAAGGTACGGCCATTAAACCAATTTACCGTTCCGAAAACATTCATACTAATTCGCTTACAATGGATAAATATTTCAAGCAAAAGGAATCAAAGGAATTCGTGAATATACGTATAAAAACACGTTCAGATAACAGCGCCGTCTATTGTTGAGTAGGAGTATGATTTCAACTAGATTCGTATCAGATTTCTTAATAGGATTCCTCATGCGATTGACGGAGGCTCTCATCACAAGCGATAATAGTGAACGAGTACATCTTCAGTTTGCCCAACTCGGAAGATCATACCATGTATTCTATCTATATACCTTGCCCACAACTCAACTTTCGCATTATACTGAGTAAACAAAATTTAGATATCCTCCAAGGATTTCCACCAGGATAAAACTCCTGTCTATGTGCAAGTCTGAATAGTTTATTTGTTGGACTAGTATCGCAGATTGCTAAAATTCCTCGTGACCGGAATTATTGATATTTATTCCAGGTTTGAAAGTTCAGTCTAGCCGTGAGGCACCATTTCCGAAGTACCAAAAGGTGTTTTTTTAAGCCAGTAAGTACTAGCTTTGATTTATAACAAAACATATGAAATATTATAAAATAAAAAATTTATTTGTGTTCAATCAAGGGGACAACATACTGCAATAAGTTTTTAAACATAACTTTATGTTATGATAGTTTAAGGAAATAATATTTGCATTGTTGTAAAGAATAATGATTATAAATAAAAAAAAAATATGGACACCACCATCTGATGAATGTCATCACGATAAAACTGCAAAGACTACTGATTAAAAATGACGCTGACAGTTTGCAATTTGTTAATTGATTTGTCAGATATAACTGTCTGAAGTTAGTACTGTCTTAAAATCACAAAACACTATATAATTATTCCTTTCAAACCTTCACCTTCATTTGCATACTGTGTAAGCCTGCCAATTGATGCCAACGTTGTCTAATTTTGAAAACTATTCAAGTTAATCAAAAAAGTATGAATTTAATTAGTACAGTCGAACCATTACTTGTCACTTTCGAGCTATCAAGACTTCACTAAGTAAAATACAAAATTGATATAAATACATAACGTATTTATTTGCGAACGTATATAACACAAAAAAAGTACAGGAATATAATTATTGTTGAAATAGTCTGTTATATAACTTAGATTTTAATTCTTTTATTTAATTAAAAAAAACTTTTATATTTTCGATGTTACTGGTTAGTCTTTAAATATAAACGCAAACAGATTAAAGAATTTGCAATCATTTCGTCTGAAGGTAGTTAGTTCAAATCATCCTTCAAATCTTTCTCCATTACATCACTGTCGCTGTCATCGTTATTGCCGAGCTGTGCAGATTCCGATTCACATCTGAATATATCGACAACATCTTCATCTGTTGGAAACTCCGAAGTCACAATATCGTCATCTAATACACACTGCACTGTTCATACGTATCTTCACTGTTTGTGTTGTTTAGGCGCCTACTTTTTTTTAAAATAAAAACTAAGCTTTAAGCTCGTTTCGATCAATATACCGGCCTAGTAATGTGTGTTTAGAACAACTAATAAGAAATTTGACAATTCTTATTCACACATAACGAAATCACGACTTTCTACACATATGTATACCTACTAGGTCATAGGAACAACAATGCCCCGAAAGCGATGCGTTATAAAACGAACTTGAAAAACACGCAGAATTTGGGAATTCCCCTTCAGAATTCGACTTATCTAAGGTTACGCCAAATAATCTCTTCGAGTTATCAAGACATTCGAGTAATAGAAGTTCGAGTTATCAAAGAAAAATTATATGTACACAGAGCTGATAGTGTGTTAAAAAAAAAAACAATGTAAATTTCAGTCTTGGCGCTATTGCCAACCAATTTCATTCGAGTTATTAAATATTCGCGTTATCGAAGTTCGACTTATTATATTTTGACTGTATTTTCGTTTTCAAATTTAATGATACAAATTCAGAGAATAGTACTACTTGCTGGTACTGAAAAACTTCATATTATGCGACAATGTTTATGTTATTAGGTTAATTCAACCGAGATAATTGCAATATCATTTTAATTCAATTCAATCAAAAACAGCAAATTGTTATTTTTACAAAAAATATAACAATACTACCAGTGTCAATAACCATTTGAGTACCTATATCAACCGCATAAATCCATGAAATTTATAATTGACCAACACAAGAGCGGCCGTAGTCAAGGAAGCCAACAACACCTAAAATAACTTGTTTTAAAGCCGCATTTTTCATTAATTAATAAATGCTCAACGGACAACTCTAATCAACGGAAAATCTCCGATATCCAATTAGTGGCAGATTGGAAATAGTTTTGATGGTTTTTTGGTGGAAAATAATTCCTCTCAGTAGTTGGGCTTGCAAGTGTAATCGGCTTACATAAATAGTTCGGGAAGCAAAATAAAATTTAAATATATTCCGCATTTTAGATGGTTTAATTTCATAGGTGGGTGATTTTTTGATGCATTTCGATTATTTGATTTCGATAGCACTAGAAGGCATACATATGTACATATATGCAACAGATTGATTTGCTCTAATTTGATTTTTTTTTTAGTTGCTTCGATTCGATTACTTTACAAATCGGAAACGAAGCGAGATTGTGGATGGCTGGTGTCGGTGAGTGGAAATTGAGATTATGCTAGTGTTGCTGGGATTAAAAGTTAGGGTAGGTTATTTAATGGACTTAGTGAGGAAGCTTTGTTTATGTTTCGACAAATTTAATACTAAATGTATGGTCTTATTTATTTATTCATTTAATCTACCAGGAACAAAACACTTAACATATGTTAACAAATGTAATAATAAAAAATTACATACAAATAAAAATAAGATAAGGTAATAAAGGGTGATTTTTTTAAGGTTAGGATTTTCATGCATTAGTATTTGACAGATCACGCGGGATTTCAGACATGGTGTCAAAGAGAAAGATGCTCAGTATGCTTTGACATTTCATCATAAATAGACTTACTAACGAGCAACGCTTGCAAATCATAGAATTTTATTACCAAAATCAGTGTTCGGTTCGAAATGTGTTTCGCGCTTTACGTCCGATTTATGGTCTACATAATCGACCAAGTGAGCAAACAATTAATGCGATTGTGACCAAGTTTCGCA
Source organism: Portevinia maculata (assembly GCA_949715645.1). Taxonomy (NCBI): domain Eukaryota; kingdom Metazoa; phylum Arthropoda; class Insecta; order Diptera; family Syrphidae; genus Portevinia; species Portevinia maculata. Next base: position 89,555,642 of record OX454528.1, read on the forward strand.
CTCAGTTTACTTTATTGGACATTAAACCAACCACACGAATGCGTACAGTGCGTACAGAAGAGAATATTGCGTCTGTTTCTGAGAGTGTTGCTGAAGACCGTGAAATGTCGATTCGTCGCCGTTCGCAGCAATTGGGTTTGTGTTATTCGACCACATGGAAGATTTTACGCAAAGATCTTGGTGTAAAACCGTATAAAATACAGCTCGTGCAAGAACTGAAGCCGAACGATCTGCCACAACGTCGAATTTTCAGTGAATGGGCCCTAGAAAAGTTGGCAGAAAATCCGCTTTTTTATCGACAAATTTTGTTCAGCGATGAGGCTCATTTCTGGTTGAATGGCTACGTAAATAAGCACAATTGCCGCATTTGGAGTGAAGAGCAACCAGAAGCCGTTCAAGAACTGCCCATGCATCCCAAAAAATGCACTGTTTGGTGTGGTTTGTGCGCTGGTGGAATCATTGGACCGTATTTTTTCAAAGATGCTGTTGGACGCAACGTTACGGTGAATGGCGATCGCTATCGTTCAATGCTAACAAACTTTTTGTTGCCAAAAATGGAAGAACTGAACTTGGTTGACATGTGGTTTCAACAAGATGGCGCTACATGCCACACAGCTCGCGATTCTATGGCCATTTTGAGGGAAAACTTCGGAGAACAATTCATCTCAAGGAATGGACCGGTAAGTTGGCCACCAATATCATGCGATTTGACGCCTTTAGACTATTTTTTGTGGGGCTACGTCAAGTCTAAAGTCTACACAAATAAGCCAGCAACTATTCCAGCTTTGGAAGACAAAATTTCCGAAGAAATTCGGGCTATTCCGGCCGAAATGCTCGAAAAAGTTACCCAAAATTGGACTTTCCGAATGGACCACCTAAGACGCAGCCGCGGTCAACATTTAAATGAAATTATCTTCAAAAAGTAAATGTCATGGACCAATCTAACGTTTCAAATAAAGAATCGATGAGATTTTGCAAATTTTATTTTTATTTTTTTTTTATTTTATTTTTAAAAAGTTCTCAAGCTCTTAAAAAATCACCCTTTAATATATATTTATGAATTACATAAATTTGGCTCTTAAGATATCAGGAGCATTTTGCTTAATGCAATCGGGATTTGAGTTTACATCTTAGTGACAAAAAATAGAACAAACGGGTGCATCGTTTACCGACTCTGCAAACCCTTAAATAGTTCTATGCGCAGCCGGATAAAAAAAATGCCTTTCTCTCAAATGGGGCCGGCTCCAGCCAAACAAGCGCCCTGTGCAAGATTTACAGAAAGCGCCCTATTTTGAGGTAGACTCTCCTTGAAGTTGCAATATTGCAAGTGATATGAGTTAATATGCAAAAATTCAGCACAGGTGTGATGGATGTTGCTCTTTTGGGCTTATTCGAACAAGTTTTTTGTTTTAAATGCAAATGGCAGTATCCGCGCAAGGTAAAATACATTTTTCTTACTCCTAGCAATGCGCTCCGGAATTCGGCGCCCTGTGCATTTGCACATCCTGCACATATGGTTGGGCCGGCCCTGCTTTCAAAGCTTTAACAGGTACGTAAAACGGTAAAGAAAAAAGCCATTCCGAACATTGTATTCCGTGAAAACAATTTTACTCAAAAAAACGGAGAATTGCATTTTCCTTCTGACAAAAATAGTTAAATCAAGCATTGATGTGAGGGAGTTCAGAAACTCTATTGAATCTGCATATCGTCACCTGAATGCAAGAACCGGCTAACTTGATTTTCGTAGTTTTGAGAAAATTGCAAAAAACGTATTCACCTGTTGGTCAGACTTCTTTTTTTTTTCCTGAAAATACTGATAAAACAACACTATATTTTTTTTCTGCGCTAGGGGCTTAATTAAAGAGTAGAAATTTGAAATCCCTTAATTTTTTTATAAAGTCGATTTTAAGAAAAAAATAGTTTTATAAAAAAATAGCAAGTTATCCACTTCTTGCACCAACTTTTTTTAACGGATAAAATTTTAAAAATTCAATTATCTGCTTATTCGCATTGAATAAATTTTGTTTGCTTGCTTTATTATTTTCATTGATAACAGAAAACAGTTTAATTTTGATGTTAACTTGGAAATATTTGACTAAAATTAAAAAAAAAAAATTGCAAGGAACACTTGATCAAGGCATTCATGTTGAAGTTCAAATATATGTATGAGTTGTCTACTTATTGCATGCCAAATCGATACATAAAATCAGGAAAAAATAGCTATCTGAAGATATCTACTTCTTGCACTGAATTTTCATCGATTGTTCTATTGGTCTGTTTTTTTCACAGTCCAATAGACGGCAGCAGGCCTGCAAAACTAGAAATCTGTTTATTGCAGTTAAAGCAAATCGATTCAACGAAGAAGAAAACCCAGATATCTCGAAAATGAATAAAATTGAGTTAGCTGGTTCTTGCATTCAGGTGACGATATTATAGTTTACATCTAAATGTGGGCAGCCTTTTTATCTGGATCCCCCCTTGGATACGGCCTTGAATGTCATTGGACTCTAAATGCGCATTCGATATACTGTCTGTTCATAATATCGACATTCGTTAAACTGGATGTAGAGTGTATTAAAGGCGAATTCAGTCGATTGGCTATTCCGAATTTGATTTAATTTTATCTTATTTTATTGATGTTCGTGTTGAGCTGTACAACACAAACATCGTTGTCAAATTTAATATGACCAAAAGACTTGCCTCTTCCTAAAGCTAATTGACAAAACAAACCATTGCTTTACCTTTTCAACATGCTGGAACGATTTCATTTCAACAAAATGGTTAATTAGTGTTATTGAAACAGCAATGAAGGAAACACTAATTAACACTAATTGAATATGTCTTAAATAAAGTCTCTACCCTCGATGTTATTTCTATTCGAATTGATATGCAACAAAGCTTATTTTCGTATATATATTTTTTTCTATTACATAATATTATTTCGCTAAGGATACTCACAGTACAACTCGATGGTAATATTGGTGGAGACATATTTCTTGTGAAAATTACTAGCTTGACACGTGTACACAGCATGCTGATGTATTCGTGATAGATTCCTCACAACAAGTTTGCTATTTATCGTACCGTCATAGGAAATGTCCACCATACTGTTTTGTATTTGACCATTCATTAGCCATGTTACCGTGGGCGGAGGACTTCCTGCAAATGATAAAAAAAAATTGATTAAAAAAAATCAAATAATTTATTTGAACAAATTTCCATTCGATTGAGTGGAAATATTTTAATTGGGGAAAAAGTCAATTTCAAATACGTGCAGATTATTATAAGGACTAAGGGGAAACAGATATAAATATTTGGACGCACACAGATAGATATACTTGTCTTTTTTTTCTTGTTAGTAACGGCGGACAACCGACCAGCTTTTAATTATTTTAATACAAAATTCTGATAAAGTAAAATTAATTCTGTAAGTATTTTTAGTTAAGGTTTTGAATTAGTCTAAGTGAATGACTGAACTAGTCATTCACTTAGTTGTTGCAATAAAGGTTGGTAATAATACTTTGCTTTATATTACAACAGTTGGTAACGCCCAATTTCTTCATAGAGTATCACTACTTTTTATTCCAAGAACTAACCAGGTTCCAGTACCCGTTCATTTCTATAATTATTTCATTGATTGCGATCGTACAGATAGTGTTGAGTAATCATAGTGAGTCTTTTTCGATGGTATGGATGTTCAGTCTATGGTTATTTTGTTCATAACACAACATCTTTCATGTGACCACCACGGCTTGAGAATTATTGATATGAGAATGGTTTCAATGAATTCAATGATGAAATGAATGAATAATAGCATTAAGTTGCACCCAAGTAGGTTAAATTGAAGCTTACGCTTACCTGTGTTTCACTAGGTGCTAAAACAGCTGTATTGTAAGGGAAAACATTAGCGTACAATTAAAAAAAAATCATTCTTAACCCTCGGATGTTCCTCACATGCACTCTAAAATTCCAACACATTAAAAAAGACAAACATAAAAACCACAACCTTCGACGCTACGTAAACAAAGCCGTGAAACGAAGATCACCACTATTTTCCAAACCAAATTACCGAAGGTGTAATGCCCGTACGATAACTTCTTTTGGTCAACTAACAAAATCAACAGCAACACGACCCGCTATCCGCCAGATGCTGTCTCAGCAGAATGGTAACAATTGCAAGCATGAACATACGACACTTGCTATAATCAAGAAAAACAGCAGCGAAAGGGAAAGGACAGAACGGATCGCCCCAACACTTTGTATTTTTTTCCACAGCACACACGCTCGGATTATTATTAGTTTTCGTCTTTGTCTTCCGTTTTTCCCCTTTTGTTTTCCTTCTTCAACAGCGCGCGGAACGATCTCAAAAATGCGTTTACACGCGTCGGGAGTCAAATCGTTACTTCATAATTAAAAGAGTAACGGTCCCTGGCTTTCCTGGGGAATACCAGAAGTGGCTATGCTAACATCAGAGAAGTAGCTATACAGTTTTATAACTTATTTCCAATTCAAATCGCAAGAAGATAACCTTTTCAAGATATTTGATGAACAGCTAGCAATGGCAACTTTTGCAATAAATTCGTGTGGCTTATTCTGTCAAATGCTGTACCTAAATCGGTATAAAGCCCGTCAACCTCTTTCGATTGAATTAATGCAAAACTTGGTGAGGAGAGTCAAATTGTCCATTGTTGAGCGATCAAAAACAAATCCAAGTGGCAATGGAGAAATGTCCAATAGGATGGATTATGTTTACTAAACCCGCAAGGTGTTCCAATAGGCAAACAATTTGAAGCAAAATAAAGCAGGGCTGCTGTGCTTGCACGGAGGCCCATTGGTCCATTGTGATCCCTTATTGTTTTATGTGGTAAACCTACATTTACAATAAAACACTTACCATACTCAGTTTAGGTTAATCTTGCCGGTTGGCCTATTGGAACCAACCTGTGTTCTTGACAAACCTGATAGTGCCGTCAGTGGTACCTGCGCTACGTCCTCTAAGTCTTCGAAGAATCTGTTGCCCAGATAGCGAAGTCGAGATGTCTGAAGGTTTGGACATTCGCAGAGCAGGTGTTTGATGGTCTCGGTTTCTTCTATATCTTGACAGCTCCTGCAGTAGTCTGGTGAGCTGATGCCCAGCCTGCTTGCCATTACACCTATGGTGCAGTGGCCTGTCAGTACGCCAGTTAAGATACGTATTTCTAGCTTATTCATTTCCAGAATGCTTTTTGTTCTTTTTTCGTTAATTCTTGGCCATAGACTGCGAGATATAACACAGTCGTGCCTTTGGGACCAGGTGGTGTTAATTTGTTCCCTCAGTTTTTGGTCAATGTTTCTTTTTGCTGCACTAATTGGGATGTCTATTGACGTAATGGCGTCTATTGCGTCAAGTTCTGACCCGATTCTTGCTAGCTCGTCTGCCTTTCATTCCCAACAATGTCGCCATGACCGGGGACCCAGCAGAGAGTGAACCTGTGTCGTTCGCCTATTTTGTTGAGGGATTTTTGGCAGTTTCTGACTGTTTTTGACTTTATAGTTTCGCTGTCTAGTGCTTTGATAGCCGCCTGACTGTCTACGAAGATTGTGATCGTGGAAGGATCCAGATTCTTCGCGGAGATAGTTTCTGCTGCCTTGTCGATGGCGACAATCTGAGCTTGAAAGACGCTGCATTCATTGGGAAGTCTGTACGAGTCCTTTATGTCTACGGGCTCGCAAAAAACTCCCGCTCCTGTCCCCACATCCATTTTCGACCCGTCCGTATAGATGTGGATTTCTTGAACGTTGACGTGTGTGTTCCAGTTCTCTCTTTGGGGTATGTATGTGGAGTAGTTTTTCTCAAAGTTTCGTTTGGAATTAAGTAGTCCGTTTTCCTGGATAGATCGATACCCAAGTAGTTGTGAATTATAGAGCCGCGTCCAAAGGAGCTGTGCCTCCAGATGTTTGCCTCCTTGCGGCGGAGGGCTCCTTTGGCTGCCATGCTGCGAATATATTCACCAAGCGGGGGTAGGTTTAAAATGACTTCCAGCCCGGCTTGGGGTGTTGATCTCATTGCTCCCGTTGTACCAATACATGCTAATCTGTGTACCTTTGAGAGGTTATGGAGATAGGTAGTCCTTTCTGTTGCCTTCCGCCATACAATTGACCCGTATGTAAGTATGGGTCGTATGATCGCTGTGTACATCCAATGGGTTATGTAAGGGCGCATACCCCAACGTTTGCCAAAGGTCTTTTTGCATGCGTAGAAGGCGCATAGTGCTTTTTTGCTCTTTCTTCTGTGTTACGTTTCCAAGTAAGCTTAGAATCTAGGATGATGCCCAGATACTTTGCCTCCGGGGAAAGTTTCAGACGAATTCCGTTTAGCTTCGGCATATCGAATTTCTCGATTTTTCTTTTCCTAGTGAACAGAACACATTCGGTTTTGACTGGATTAACTCCAAGGCCGTTCGGTCTTGCCCACGAGGATAGTTCTTTTAGGGCAGATTCCATGAGTTCACTAATAGTGGGGAGATACTTGCCACTTATTAGAATTACAATATCGTCTGCGTATGCTACTATTTTCGTTCTTTTGACCTTTAGAGTCGTTAGGATTTTGTTGACCACTATGAGCCACAGGAGGGGAGGTACGTAGGTATATCCTCTACAATTTTATTACGGAGTGAACAATATGTGCGCCGTAAATCAGTTAACCTGTAACGTTTCCAATTTTTGTAAGCATCATCCCGCTTCTGCATTAAAACACGAATATTATGGGAGAACCAGGGTTTATTTCGAGGATTAACGAACTTAGACTTTAAGGGTACATGAGTATCAAATAATGTAATAATATTGTCAGTTAAAAATTGTAACTGCTCATTCGAGGACGGCATATACAAAATACGATCCCAATTTTTGTCTCTAGTGTCCTCTTCTAAATGCTGAATATTTGTGTTTTGGAAATCCCGATATGTGATTTTTTTATACGAGTAGTCAAAACTGAACTTCAAGGTTAAGAAAATAAGGTCATGCTGTGAAAATGCAGGTGCGGAAAGCTGGTCGTACAAAGCTACGTCGCTTGTGTTACTTACAAAAAACAAGTCCAATAATGTTGCATTGGTATGAGAGAAGTGTGTTGGAGGGGTAGTGTTTACTGGTCTCAAATTAAACGATTGCATATTGTGAATAAAAACATTTGAGACCAAAAGGTTACAGTTAAAATCGCCGCAAAGGGCAATATTAGGGGAAACCAGAGAGATATCCTCTAACAGTGTGTAAAGAGGTGAAAGATCTATGTACCTATTTGGCCGGTATATTGCACCTAGGAGCAGACCACCCTCACTCCTAACAAAGTCTACAAACAAATACTCGATACTACTGAGAGCGTCTGATGAACATTTGACCCTACATTTACCATCCGTTTTGACGTATATTGCTACACCTCCCCCAACACGACCCTTTCTATTTAAACGAAAAATTGTATAACCCCCTAAGCTACAAACCTTATCATTCAATTCATCTCTAAACCAAGTCATTTTAAAATTGAAGAATGCCAAGTTATGAGTCTTGAGGATCTTTCTATCAATCCCAAGGCCCTCTATACTCTTGGCTTGAATGTGGGCACCCTTCTTCTCCGCGAGTACTTTGCAAGTGGAATACATACAGAACGACGTACTGGCTCAGCTGTTGGTGCGTTGGACTACTGAGCGAAGGGTTCGAGCTTTGGGTATCACTTAAGAATACCTGAAAGTACATGTATGGGTTATTTCTGCTGGTGTTTTTCAGTCTTCCACGGTATCTCGATAGTCTTTGCCTGAATGTCCGATATATCCATTAACGGTATCACTTAGTACTGGACACAAATTTAAGCAAGTGAATGCGTGCCACAGGATGTCGTAAGCTAATGACTGGACTAAGTGGAGTGCATGTCATACACATATGCAGCGAAATGCTTCTTTCTACAATAAGTAATTCCAAAGTATATTTCATATTGTAAATAAAAACAAACAAACATTCCTACTTAATAGTTGTTATGTAACAAGAACTACAATCCTACCCAAAACCAGCAATTTCTGCCCAAGGCATAAACAACTCTAGTTAATCGTGTAGGGAAATCTGAACCCATTACATAATCATTAAGTCGTGTGTTCTCATAATTTATTATGCAATACTTAACTCTATTTCTCCGACTAGGTACCCACAAGCTATATTATTACACTTACTTGCAAAATAACGACAGTACAATAAAAATGAAAATAAAGGATGGTTAACCCGTTCCTCCAACAGGGATGGTCCTTTGAAATACTAGGAAAACAATGGCAATCGTTTCATTAGAACCCAGACGTACTTTAAAGTGGTTCACACATCCAGCAGTGCAGACGTCAACAAACCCCAAACAAAAGCCAACCCACACACAAAGCGGTTTCCTAAAGCCTTTAAGGAAACGCAACACAATGAAAATAACAATACTGCAGGAGCCAGTTCGTTTTTGTCACATGCGATTGCGGCTATGATGGCGAAAACCCAATTAAATCTCAAAAGTACTCCTTAATGACTGTTTTCTTGTTTCGGAGTTTTTTGCTGAACCACTTTTTCTATATGCGCCCCTTAGTCATTCGTTCCATCTGTACAAAAAGCATTATTTTTTTTCTTCTCTTTTCGATGCTTCGGTTTCCGGTAGAATATCGGAAACAACACTCGACCCGACAAACTGTTTGCGTGCTGCTTGGAACGAAATCAATGATGGTGACAGCGGAAGCAAAATGCAGCAATAATACAGACAGAAATTTGCTTTAATTGTGTAACACACTGCTGTATGACCAAGTTCTAAGAAGGATTTTACTGTAACATGCATCATTTATGAGCTGTTCAAGAAGCTCGAGGAATCTCAGCAAAAACAACCTCATTAACAAACAAGAGCGGCGAAAACTTAAAAACAAATTGTGATACGGTATAACGTGAAGAAGGAGACTGAGATATCACCGTGTATCGTCGTCGCCACCACCCGCTTAAAGGACCTGCATCTGTTGCAAACGAGGAAACATACACAAAGAAGCAGGAAGAGGAAAGTGGACTATATTAACGCAGTCGGGATTAATTGCCGAACCGCTCTTCTGCATTAGCATAGTTTTTGTGTTTTGGAAAACACTCATGCCATGTTTATGTGTCCTGGCACAGTTTATCACATCACTCCCACTACACAACGTTAGCAATTACTGAAACGAGGTGAGCTTTTATTCAGTACACGCACTGATTGTTAAGTAAAGCACCGTTCGGTACATGTTGAGGCTTTGAGCGCAAAAACTTATGTTTGCGTGTCCTTTTTTTCATAGGAGACCATTTATTTCAATTTACATTACGTAAATTGCTCCGGTAAGCGTAAGAGGATCGTGTTAGGGCATGCGAAATAATGTTGTTGTCCATACGTACGGACCAAATAAGTATTTTTTTTCCTTAGGCCTACATTATGTGTGAATGAGTGGTGATTTGTGGAGGACAAATCCGTCCAAAAATACACATTATCCGACGTCGCTGCCGCAACTAGCATCTGTTATTATTTTTATTAGTTACATTATTTTGATAGTGCAATGACAAAGTATCATTTATACGAGTGGTTATTTATTTTATAGCCCTTCAATAATATATGTACAAGGTGGCGCAAAAGTTGTCAGGTGGCGCAAAAGTTGTCACCCGATGTTCTTTCGCTGTAATTTTTTTTATGAATGAAAAGCTTTGGTTCTGCTTTTGGATTATGTTAATTGGTGTCTTAAGTTTTTGCTGTATAGTTAACTTCACAAATGTCAAAGTAGAATTTACATTTGCCGCCATTTGCAAAAATTATAGCTTCTTCCGATAGGATGATGACTTTTGCGCCACCTTATATATAATATGTTTAGTGCTCGTCATAGGCATTAATGGAGGAAATTCGTGGAACGAGCTGAGAGGTAATCGACTTAAAAACCAATTTTGATCATTTTGTGGCAAAAGGCCATGTCGATAAAATGTCCCAGTTTAAAACCCCTTTAATCCACGAAGCGGCCATAGCAGTACCGTTATAAGTTAAACTATTTTACAGTAGATGATGAATACAGTACAAATCGGTTATAACAATATCGAAGGGACCTTAGAATTTCATCGTTATAACCGATTCATCGTTATATCCGGTACAATGAAAATAAAATTAAAAAAAGAAAACTTTATTAAAAAAATCTCTTCAAATGCTCAAGAAAATTGTTGAGAAAAGAAATCACTAATTATACCCTATTCTGAGGGTATATTAATTTTGACGCATAGTTTGTAACATACCTTAATATTGCCCGTAGACCCCTAAAAGTTACTATATTTATGATCAGCATCGATAGTAATGTCGATCTAGCCATGTCCGTCCGTCCGTCCGTCCGTCCGTCCGTCCGTCCGTCGGCAAAAATTAGGCCTTTAAACTGGACCTAGAGAGCTGAAATTTTAACCATATACTCTCTAGGGTCCCGAAATAATCAAGTTTACGAATTTTTGAAATCCGCCCACAGACACGCCCACAAACTCAAAAAAACAAAATTTTGGAAAAAATCGAATTTTGAGCTAGAAAGCTGAAATTTTTTATATATGATCTATGACTCCTAAAACTGTTCGGGATAAAAAAAATTTAAAATCCTCCCACTGACACGCCCACAAATAAATAAAATATATTTTTTTTTATACCCTATTCTAAGGGTATATTAATTTTTGAAAATCCAAAGTTTGAGCTAGGGAGCTGAAATTTATAATATATATTCTCTATGGGCCCTTTATGCTCATGTGTAAATATTTTCAAAATCCGCCCACTGACACGCCCACAATTTTTTTTTGTAAATTCAAAGTTTGAGCTATGGAGCTGAAATTTATAATATATACTCTCTAGGGGCCCTTTATTCTCGTGTGTTAACTTTTTTTAAATCCGCCTACTGACACGCCCACAATTAAATAAAACAATTTTATTGAAACACCCAAGTTTTAACTAGGGAGCGTTTTTTTTTTGATAAAATCCTTTCAATGTTATATAACAAAATATGTAGAGCGCTCTTAACAATGCAACCATACTTAGACTTTTGTCACGCCCACTTATGAGGGATAGGAATAAGAATAGGGTATCCAACAGTTCGCCCAAGCGAACTGTAGCCCGTCCCTATGTTTTGTGTTTGTTTTGTACATTTAGCAAAGTAAAATATTTTTCAAAGAGAGTTGTTAAATGTTTGGATTCCAACGTTTGGATTTGAATTCGAAGCGGCAAATACAGGATTCAGGACCATGAAGCGATTTAGTGTTGCGAGTGCAGAAAGTGCTTCGTTTACAGATGGAATGTGTATTTCTTCGGTCTCCTCATCTTCAGTGGCATTATCGTCTTCAGAGATATGGAAATCGAACAGGGAATGCCATGAAATTACAAGCACAGTGCACACTGCAGTGGCTACAGGAAATTTAACAATTATTATTGTCTATATGTAAAGTATGTGCATACCGTTAGGTCCATTGTGATACCACACAGATACATATATGTATTTATGTATCCACCTCAACTCATAGATGGGACTGGCCAACGACAAGCGGTTTTTCTCAACCCATCCACGTAATAACCGCGCCCAACGTCGTTTAATTGCGGTGATCTGACGAGAACCGATTAACTCGACGTGGTATGGTCGTTGATTATGTATTTTATTACATAGTATCGTTACATATTAAGCAGAATGAAAAAAAACGGCTGTAGGCATGTAAAAACACGTTTTTTACATCGCTATAAACAGTTTTTAGACTTAAATATGGTAAATTTGCATCGCTATAACCGATTTCATCGTTATATCCGGCATCGTTGTAACCGATTGCATATTACCCTGAGTTAAACGGAGTTTTGCCGGGACTTCGAAAATATATTGTTATATCTGGTTCATCGCTATATCAGGTATTGTTATAACCGATTTCTACTGTATATGAAAATACCATATAAGAAAAACACGCTCATAGACACACATTCTAATACACCATCATGCACTTATCCATTCTGCGATCCAATAGAAAAAAAGCGGCCAAGTGCGAGTCGCACTCGTCCATGAAGGGTTCCGTAGCAGCAAGTAACATCATATAAAAGTTCTTGTAGTTCGTTGCAACTTTGATCGATGTTTTAATAATAGATAAGTGGCGGTTTACGATTTTTGACGTATTAAAAACAAACTACTTACTAGATCGCGTTCAAACCTATTTTCGGTGGAAGTTTTTATTAGTTTTATCATTCCCTTATTTTAGAAGTTACCTGGGGGGGGGGGGGGCTCACATTTTACTACTTTGGGAGTGTCTCTCGCGCAAACTATTCAGTTAAAAAAAAATGATATTAGAAACCTCAATATCATTTTTGAAGACCTATCCATAGATACCCCACACGTATGGGTTTGATGAAAAATGATTTTTTTAGTTTCAGTTCTTAGTATGGGAACCCCCAAAATTTATTGTTTTTTTTTCTATTTTTGTGTGAAAATCTTAATGCGGTTCACATCATACATACATCTACTTAACAAGTTCCAACAGTATAGTTTTTATAGTTTCGGAAAAAAGTGGCTGTGACATGCCCGGACAGACAGACAGACAGGACGAATAAGGGTTCCGTTTTTTGCCATTTGGCTACGGAACCCTAAAAACATCTTCGACTTTCTCTTTAACGACCACGTTGTTATGTGGACTAACGATATCATAACCCTCCCACTTCACTGCATCCCTACTGGCAGCAGCGTTGGAACCTCTCAATTAAAGGCCGAAGGACCTATCGTCTAATACCGAATATACAATCATGGATAGGGTGAAAGCATGGAGTCGTAGACTTCTACCTGACGCAGTTTTCTACCGAACATGTATGTTTCCGATCATATCGACGGCTCCCCAATGTGCCAACACTGCACAGACACAGTATGTAGACGATTTGGGGACGTGTTTTTTCAGTGTTCACGGTTCCACACGCAATGACCGGTTCTGATATAAGCACTAGAAGGAAGACCGACACCAGAAAATCTAGTGGCATCCATGCTTGGCTGCAGTATAAAAGTGTAATGCCGTGTGCAAGTTTTCTAAAAACTTGAATGTAGAATTGAGACGTCTGGAATAGGAAAGAAGGCGAATACGCGAAAGAAACGAAAACGTCGGCGAGCATATAGCACAACCTTTAATAAATGGGGAAATAGTGGTTGGAGGCAGACGAGGGTTTAGTTTGGGTTAAAACACAAGCTTTCGATGCTTTTCATTTTTCTTAAAAAAAAAAGAAACTGTTCCTACTGTGGGAGGATTTTCCTCCACGAAGGGTCAGTCACCTTGTCGAGAGTACCATTCCTTCTGAATGGTGCCGGTGTGGAGGCTTAAGGATGCTGATTCAACGGGCTACACTGTCGACGACCTCCGTCGTCAGAAGGGTCACCCATGGCAGGCTGGCCGTTGAATCAGCATCTACTAAGAACTGCCCATAGGACATTCCGTCCGATCCCACTCCCCCTCCCCCATCCTTTCCCTCCCCTAGCTCCCTCTCACTCTCCTTTCTTCCTCTCACTCTCATTTCCTCTCAATCTCCCTTCCTTTATCCACTGGGCTGGACTTAAGGTATCACACGACCCGTGCCGATAGTCAGCCTGGCTGAGGGCCCGGTTTAATAAATAGCTCAGTCGCGAACGGAGTATTAGGATACCTGGTGACCTCCGGATCAGCTAGCCTTATCTGTACAATGCGGATCTCTGTACAGACGGACCTTCCTTTCTCCGCTACTCGTGGGAACATAATTATGAACAAAAAACAACAAAAACAAAAACAAAATATTAAGGCCGGTATCCCTTTGAAACCGGACGGTAGTACGGCGACGAAGCTGTCTATCGGATATGCTCATATGGCAGCTGATAGCGGAACTGTGGATAATCGTGGTTCCTCCGTCAGTACTTGCGAGCAAAACAAAAATCTTTCCAGCAGAAGCAGGACTGTGTATAATGGTCCCACCTCTGCTGGCAGCACCCCCCCAGGCAGTGCTCCTAAGCTGCCCCCTGGTATCACCCCTGCTACACTTGTCAGGGGCAAGACTGTGAAAATGCATGGTCCTTCCACTGGCAGTATACGCACGGATGCTACCAAACACAAACACCTTCCTAGTGGTAGTGGGACTGTGCAACATGGTCCGGCTTCCACTAGCGCGTCTTGCTGTAGAGCAGCGCCTCACCGCAACACCTCCAAGTTGCATTACAAAAACATACGCAATGCCAATCGTATAATTGGCTCCATCGGCGCTATCCCTGAGATAGATAGATCCCCTGCACAGATCAGCAGACTGGCCTGGGCACAAAATATCATTTCAGGTGACGACAAGACCAGCGGAGACATTGCGTCAAAGCGACAGAGATCGGTGGAGGAGGTCGCTTCGGCCTCCAAGCGCCTGAGGATGCACAATACCAGCATTCCTCCTAACGCGTCCATCGTCAAACCTCACAAGTCTTTCAGCGATGTCCTCAAAAAAGGAATTGTGGTCACAGTCATCGACCGCAGTGACGCCGACGGCAGGATCTCACTTGAACGGTGGGATCTCATCATGCTCACCCTACTCGAAAACTTCGCCGACTTTTCTAAGGACATCCCCGGATCACCGCTAATAATTCACGATGGCGGTTGGCATCAGGGCCGCGTAAAACTCATCGCCTGCGATGATCAACGATCATTGGATCTTTACAAGCTCGAGATCAATAAGCTTAGTGAGCTATGGCCAGGGGCCAAGCTTGAGGTTGTTGCGAGAGAGGATATCCCCTGCCGACCTAGATCGCGTGCCTGGATCCCAGTGAGCCCTTCATCCCCTGAAAGAATTCTCCATCTGATCAAAATCAGCAATCCATCCCTTCCAACTCATGATTGGAAGGTCGCTAAACTGGAGGAACAAAGGGGTTCCTACCGATGTGCTGTCATTGTCATCAATCAGGAATCCCTTGCTCATCTGGCGGCGACTGCAGGCGTGATTCGGTTCGGATGGAACGACATCACGCTGAGAGTTTACAAGAAGGACGATGTAGACGCTGACAAGCGACCTCATCATCCCTCGGAAACTGTTGTGTCGGGTGTTAGCGCACCTGTCACCTTCCCCTCCTTAGAGGTTGACATTCCCGAGCCATCTACAGAACCCACCACGTCTTCAATCCCTGTGATCGACTCTCAGTCGGTCATAGAGACGGACGAAATTCCTGACAAGGATCTTCTGAGGGTAGACAAGCTCCTGAGTTCGTCCTCTGTATTGGAAGACATGTCCAGCAAGGATCTTCTGAGTGAGGATGAGCTTCTCAGCTCGTCCTCTGAATTGGAGGACCTCAACAACACAGTGGTGGGGGTTTCTCTACAAGATTGTAGCAACAATGCTGCAGATCATACAGATTAACCTCCAACACTCCATTCGTCTATCTCTCTCCCAAGGAGCATTTCCACAGATTTGGAAGAGCGCTTTCATCACCCCGATACACAAAAAAGGATTAAAAAGTGAAATCACTAATTATCGCCCTATTGCCAAACTCTCACATATTCCCAAAATCTTCGAAAGTATCATATACGAAGCCTTAAGCTTTCGATGCAAGTCTCTTATTTCCCCTTACCAACATGGCTTTCTGAAAGGTAGATCAACCACTACAAATCTTGTCGAATTCGTGTCATTTGCCCTGTCAGCATTAGAGAACGGCAACGAAGTTGACGTTATTGCAACTGACTTTAGCAAGGCCTTTGATAAGATACCTCATCAATTAATTCATTTTAAATTGTCCGCTCTTGGGTTTGAACCCATTTTGTTAAAATGGATATCTTCCTACCTGGAAAACCGGTTTTATAATGTTCGCTTCAGATCCGTCCTATCGGCCCCTTTCTTGGCAACCTCTGGTGTTCCGCAAGGCAGTCATTTGGGCCCCCTTCTCTTCATCCTCACTATAAACGACATTGAAAAGGTCATTAATCACTCCTCTCTTTCTCTATACGCCGACGATACCAAATTCTTTAAACTCGTTTCTTCACCTCATGACTCCTTCAACAAGACCTTGATCGGTTCTCAACCTGGTGCCTCAAAAATTGCTTAGAGCTTAACATTCCCAAATGCCAATCTATTACCCTATCGCGCAAGCGCAACAAATCCCCTCCCCGTCACTACCTTCTCCATGGTCAACCAATCTCCTTCGTTCAATCTCTCCGTGACCTTGGAATAGTGTACGACAGTGAGTTAAATTTTCGTTTACATATTGACGAAATAATTCGTAAAGCCAACGCCTCACTTGGCTTTGTTAAACGCTGGTCTAAAGAATTCTGCAACCCCTACGTGACTAGATCCCTCTACACCACTTTTGTTTGCCCCCTCCTTGAGTACGCCAGCCAAGCTTGGTCTCCTTTTCATCAAGTTCACGTGCTCAGAATCGAGAACATCTAACGTCGCTTCCTTCGATTTGCTCTTCGAGGATTGCCTTGGAATGATCCTTTTACGTTGCCTCCATACTCAGATCGCCTAAATCTCATCAACATGAAATCCCTTGAGGATCGTAGGGACGCTGCGGACATTCTTTTCATTTATCGCCTACTCTCAGGCTCCGTCGACTGCGCCTCTCTTAACAACTCTATTTTCTTTAACACTAATCCTCGTAATTTACGCTGCCCTCGTCTCTTTTACCTTCCGACCCATCGAACCTCATATGGCTCCAACGAACCAATCTCCCGTATGCTGCAGAAGGTTAACTCAAATCTCTCCGTCTTTGATTTCAACCGTAACCCTGCCCGCCTTAAAATCGATCTCCTTCACCATTCCCCTAATCCTTAAGCTTTAGTTTTAAGCTTTCTTATTTTTTTAAGTTTTAGTATTTAAGTTATTCATTAGATGTTGGTTTTAGCTTGTAGTAAGCCAAATAAATGAGGGCTATCTCTGCCCTCACCAAATTAATTAAATTAAATTAAGGCTTCGGCCGCCCTTATTCTCCGGTTAACAAAAACTGGAGAAGACTTAGTCTTGGTCCAAGAGCCCTGGGTTGTCAACAACCTGGTTCGTGGACTTAAGACCCCTGGATACTACCCACTATATGTGTCCGACAAAGGTAAACCTAGATCGTGCATATTGGTGAAGAGTACTCTTAATGCATATTTGCTCCCTAATTTCAGCGATCGAGATACGACGGCTGTCAAACTAGAGACTGCTGGTGGCATATACTGGTTGGCATCAGCGTATCTTTCCCACGACAACATGGGACCTCTCCCTGGCTTTATCGCGGAAGCAGAGAGGCGAAAAGCTGCACTCATCGTCGGATGCGAGGCCAACGCGCATCACACTGCATGAGGCAGCACTGATATTAACAATAGAGGTGAGTCGCTTTATGAATATATTTTAAGAACTAACCTCATTGTGTGCAACACGGGTAATGAACCCACCTTCATAACTAAAAACCGACAAGAAGTCTTAGACATTACTCTTGTCTCCGTAAACATCCACAAAATGATATCGAGTTGGAAAGTTTCGGCTGACCATTCTTTTTCCGACCACCGATATCTCACTTTCAACCTTGACAACGCTGACACCCCTCGCCAATCAGCATTCCGAAACCCTCGGAAAACAGACTGGCCCAAATACAGGGATATTATGCGTGAACTTATTACCTCTGAACTATTAAGTCCCCCTTGCAATCCTAGCGAGCTTGACGACAAGGTTAATAAGCTCACCAGGGCTTTTAATCTAGCGATGGCTGCTTCATGCCCCCTCATACTACCCAGGGGGAAAAAGAAGCCTCACTGGTGGTTACCTGTATTAGGACCACTGAGAAATGATTGCAGGAGACTTTTCAATCGCGCCAAAAGCTCAAGATCCAACACTGACTGGGACTCCTATAAGACATCCCTCAAAGCATATAAAAAATAACTTAGGAGGGCCAAAAGATCATCGTGGAGACTCTTCTGTGGCAAAATAGAAGAATCCTCGGAGGCATCAAGGCTAAGAAAAATCCTTGCTTCAAATCCAACTATGCCCAGCTGCCTAAAGAAAGCAGATGGCTCGTGGATTACATCTAGCGAGGAATCGCTCAATCTGCTACTTGATACACATTTCCCAGGTAGCTCTAACATTACCGATCATAGCAACCTAAACAGATCACCTATGTTTTCACAGGTAACAAATTCTCAGAGTCAGAGTCTGATAACTAGGGACAAGCTCCTTTGGGCGCTACAAAGCTTCAAGCCCTTCAAGTCTGCAGGACCTGACGGCATAATACCAGCCGAACTTCAGATGACTTCGGATATCATCCTTCCAACTCTGGAGATGATTCTGACAAGTTGCTTAAAGCTGATTCACATTCCTCAGGCTTGGAGAGAAGTAAAAGTGGTTTTCATACCCAAAGCAGGCAAATACTCCCATGTTAGTCCCAAAGACCTCAGACCTATCAGTCTATCATCTTTCCTCCTCAAAACACTGGAGCGTCTGATTGATATCCATCTTCGTATGAACATAAACCCGCAACTGCTGTCTGCGGCCCAACACGCGTACAATAAGGGTAAATCGGTGGAAACCGCCCTTCACTCCTTGGTACGCACTATTGAATACTCCTTTTACCACAAGGAATACACTATGGTTGCTTTCCTAGACATAGAAGGCGCTTTCAACAACGTAAACACATCTGCAATCGCAAATGCACTGACAGAACTGAATGTGAATGGCTCGCTTGGGGAACTGATCAATCTTTTGCTCTCAAGCAGGATTATCAAATCGAAACTGGGCGATTCATCCGCTAGGAGGTCTGTCAGTAGGGGTACGCCACAAGGTGGTGTCCTTTCCTCCCTTCTGTGGAACTTGGGGGTGAATAAACTACTGACATGCCTGGAGGGGGAGGGTTGCATGGTGATTGCCTATGCGGAAGACGTTGCTATTGCCGTCTCAGGGAAATACCTCAACACCCTAAAAGAGCTACTTCAAAATGCTCTCAATAAGCTGACAAGTTGGGCAAGAAGATGTGGATTGGGGGGTTAACCCTCATAAAACCGAACTTGTCCTCTTCTCCAGGAAATATAAAATCCCTCACATCGATCCTCCTTCCATTACCGGTACAAGCTTAACATTTTCCGATGAAGCCAAATTCCTGGGTCTTATCCTCGATAGGAAGTTAAGCTGGAAACCCAACTTACAAGAAAGAGTAAAAAAAGCGACAGTAGCACTTTTCTCTTGCAAAAAAGCCATCGGTAATAAGTGGGGCCTACACCTACAGCCCCGCATATCTCACTGGCTATACGTTTCGGTAGTGAGACCGATTCTGACATACGGGGCGGTTGTCTGGTGGACTGCTCTTGATAAAGCGGTAAACCGAGATAAGCTAAGCAAGGTGCAACGTACAGCTTGTCTGTGTATCAGCGGAGCACTCCGTACGACCCCCTCCGCCGCACTGGAAATCTTACTGCATCTGACACTCCTGGATATTTTTAGCAGGCAGATGGCTGCCTGCTCAGCTGTCCGCTTAACAGCCATCTCACAGTGGATCAATTCGAATATTGGCCACTCTATAATTTTGGACTCACTTGGGTCCGTACCTAGAAACATCGACTACACTACACCCCAACTACAGTTCGAAAAGAAGTTTCAAATCACTATCCCCACCAGATCATTCTGGGAGGATGCTGGTTGCACGGAAGTTAAATCGATCCACTTTTACACCGACGGATCAAAAACTAGCGAGGGGGTAGGTGGGGGTGTTTACTCAGAAAGACTAAATATCAGTCTCTCCTTCCGTCTTCCTGATCATTGTAGCGTGTTCCAGGCGGAAATCATGGCAATTAAGGAAGTCCTGTCGTGGCTGAAGAGAAATGTGATATCCGCTAAGGATATCTGCATTTTCTCGGATAGTCAAGCCGCGCTAAAATCCCTGGACTCAGTCTCTCACAATTCCATCGTAGCCTTAGACTGCCGTTCATCTCTGCAAGAGATGGCAGAGCAGTTCAATATTCACCTTTGTTGGGTGCCGGGGCATAGAGTCATCCCAGGGAATTGTAGGGCAGACGAACTCGCCAAAAACGGAACCGCATTACCTCTTCTACCTGAGAAAGGTTTTATAGGTATGCCCATCGCTACTTGCAAACTTATGTTCAAGCTATCCGCAGTCGAGAGTACAAACCTCAGGTGGACAGGTAGTGATACATGTCTAGCGACTAAGCAAATCTGGCCAAAGCTGGATCTGCGACGCTCTTTGAGTTTGATCTCACTCAACAGACTGCACATTGGCTCTGTCATTGGTGTCATCACAGGACACTGTCTAATAGGCAGGCACGCATCAAGGCTTGGCGTTTACTCAAACGACTTCTGCAGAAGCTGCAGGGATGAGGAGGAGGAGGAGACTACGTCTCATCTCCTCTGCACATGTCCTGCACTCTCCCATAAAAGAAATCTCTACCTAGGAGCCTTCTTCGTCAACGAACTCAGTGAGTTAGCTAATACAGATGTTAGAAGTCTATCGCGCTTCATTAGAAGCTCCAAATGGTTTTAGCGAGTAGGGGTCGAAACTCCCGATCCATTTGGCATCACAACGGACCTCATTGGTCTAAGTGTGTTGGCTTTCTGCTAACAGTCACTTCAACCTAACCTAACCTACTGTGGGATTCACTGGTTTGACTTCAACAATTACGACAGACCCATCAATTTCGAATCACTAATGCCAATCAAATGCTGATGTTGCTGCATTTGTGTGTTCCATGAGTTTTTGCAATTGTATGGGAACACTGATTGATACTGCCTTTTAGACAGTACCAACTGAGCCGGTCGCTTCCCATTTTTTTGAGATTATTATGAGAAACTTAGACCTCTCTTAAAGGGATTTATCTCTCCGTTTCAACATGGATTTGTTTCTGGTAGATCTACCACTATAAATCTCTCAGTCTTTTGTCACACTGTCTTGAATGACCTTGAGAAAGGGTTACAGTGTGATGTGATTTATACTGAGTTTGCTAAGGCGTTTGACAGCGTTAATCACAATACATTGATGTCCAAACTAAACAGGCTTGGATTTCACTCCAATTTTTTAGAGTGGATTCGCTCCTATCTTACAGATCGTATTCAGTATGTTCGCATTAAGGATGTTCTTTCATTACCAGTGTATGTAACGTCTGGGGTCGCTCAGGGAAGTCATTTGGGCCCTTTGCTTTTCCTCCTATTTATTAATGAAATTCCTGATTTGTTTCTGCATTATCAATGTTTAATGTTTGCCGACGATTTAAAAGTTTTCCGACCTATGAAGTCTGAGCATGATTGCATTCTTTTGCAAGAAGACCTTGAGAGACTTTCTGTGTGGTGTCATAACAATGACCTTCGACTCACTGAGCCGTATTCATAAAGAAAAGGATATGCTTATACTTGCAAAATATGAAGCAAATCCTTCTGTTTGTATTCATAATAATTTCGAGCAAAGCCTTATTCTTTCCGAGTAAAAGCATATCCTTTTATTCACATAAAAGGTTAGGTTAGGTTAAAGTGGCTGTCAACAGAAGGCCGACACACTTAGACCAGGATTAGGTCCATTGTGATGCCACACGGATCGAGGGGTTTCCCCACTACTAGTTAAACCATTTAGAGCTTCTTATGAAGCGCGATAGACTTCTAACGTCAGCGTTAGCCAAGTCGTTAAGATTGTTAAGCAAGAAATCTCCCAGATGAAGATTTCTATTATGGGAGAGAGCTGGACATGTACAGAGAAGGTGAAGTATAGTCTCCTCCTCCTCCTCGTCCAAGCAACTTCTACAGAAATCGTTAGAATAAACGCCAAGCCTCGATGCATGCTTGCCTATCAGACAGTGCCCTGTAATGGCACCTATAGTGGAGCTAATATGCAGTCGGTTAAGTGAGATCAGACTCTTAGAGCGTCGCAGGTCCAGCTTTGGCCAGATGTGCTTAGTCGCTAGACATGTATTACTACCTGTCCACCTAAGGTTTGTTCTCTCGATTGCAGATAGCTTGAATAAAAGTTTGCAGGTAGCGATTGGGATACCCAGAGAACCCTTTTCAGGTAAAAGGGGGAGTTTGGTTCCCTTTTTGGCGAGTTCATCAGCCCTGCAGTTTCCTGGAATATCTCTATGTCCCGGCACCCAACAGAGGTGAATGTTAAACTGCTCCGCCATCTCCATAAGAGATGAACGGCAGTCGAGGGCTGCAATGGAGTTTGAAGATACTGAATCCACGGACTTGATCGCGGCCTGACTGTCCGAGAAGATACAGATATCCTTTGTGGATATCACATTTCTCTTCAGCCACGTCAGGGCTTCTTTTATCGCCATAATCTCCGCCTGGAATACGCTACAGTGATTAGGAAGACGGAAAGAGAGACTCAGATTTAGTCTTTCGGAGAAAACGCCGCCACCAACCCCGTCACTAGTTTTTGATCCATCGGTGTAGAAGTGGATCGCTTTAACTTCCTCAAATTCAGCGTCCTCCCAGAATGATCTGGAATGAATAGTGACTTGAAAGTTCTTTCCAAACTGTAATTGGGGTATGGTGTAATCTATGTTTCCTGGTAGAGACTCAAATGAGTCCAGAATGGTGGTGTGGCCAATGTTATTGTTAACCCACTGCGAGGTAGCCTTAAGGCGGACAGCAGAACAGGCTGCTGTTTGCCTACTAAAAATGTCGAGTGGTAACAGATGTAGCAGGATATCGAGTGCTGCAGAGGGGGTGGTACGGAGTGCTCCACTTATGCACAAACCAGCTGTGCGTTGGACTTTGCCAAGCTTAGCACAGTTTATAGCTTTACTTAGGGCAGTCCACCAGACAGCAACCCCATATGTGAGAATCGGTCTTACGACCGATACATATAGCCAATGCGTTATGCGGGGTTGTAGACCCCACTTGTTGCCAATGGCTTTTTTGCAAGAGAAAAGTGCCACTGTGGCTTTTTTTACCCTTTCTTGTATGTTGGGTTTCCAGCTTAACTTCCTATCGAAGATAAGACCCAAGAACTTAGCTTCGTCAGAGAATACTAATCTTATACCACCAATAGAGGGTGGGTCGATGTGCGGAATCTTGTGTTTCCTGGAGAAGAGGATTAATTCTGTTTTGTGGGGGTTGATACCCAAGCCACAGCGATTAGCCCATTTTTTTAGCTTGTTAAGAGCATTTTGCATGAGTTCTTTTATAGTGTTAAGGTACTTCCCGGAGACGGCTATAGCAATGTCATCCGCATATGCAATCACCCTGCAGCCCACCCCTTCCAGGTATATCAGTAGCTCATTCACCACCAAATTCCAGAGAAGGGGGGAAAGGACCCCGCCTTGCGGCGTGCCTCTACTGACAGACCTCCTGGCGGATGAAACGCCCAGATTTGAGTTGATAATCCGACTTGTGAGCAGTAGATTAATCAATTCACCAAGCGAACCCTCCACATTCAGTGCTGTCAGTGCATCCGTGATTGCAGATGTACCCACGTTGTTAAAGGCGCCTTCTATATCCAGAAAAGCAACCATAGTGTACTCCTTGTGATGAAGGGAGTATTCAATAGTGCGTACCAGAGAGTGAAGGGCAGTTTCAACTGACTTACCCTTACAGTATGCATGTTGAGACGCAGATAGAAGCTGCGTATTTATGTTGGTACGGAGATGGATATCAATCAGTCGCTCCAACGTTTTGAGGAGGAATGATGATAAACTAATAGGTCTCAGGTCTTTTGGGCTGACATGGGAGTATTTCCCCGCTTTTGGTATAAAGACCACTTTCACTTCTCTCCAAGCCTGAGGAATATATGCCATTTTTAAGCAGCTGTTCAGAATCATCTCCAATACTGGTGTGATGATATCTGAACACATTTGTAATTCGGCAGGTATTATGCCGTCTGGTCCTGCAGACTTGAAGGGCTTGAAGCTATTTAGTGCCCAAAGCAGCTTGTCCCTTGTGATCAGACCTTGAGAAAGAGTCACCTGTGCCAGTGATCTATTCAGATCAGTGTACCCGGTAATATTGGAGCTTCCTGGGAAGTGGGTATCAAGTAGCAGATTGAGCGATTCCTCGCTAGATATCGTCCAGGATCCATCAGCTTTCTTTAGACAGCTGGGCATGGTTGGATTTGAAGCTAGGATTTTCACATAAAAGTAAATGGGTATGCATAAACTTGACAGTTTACTTGAAATAAAAAGCAAATCCTTCAAAAAGTCTGAGTTAGATCAGTAGCAGACTCATCTCGGTAGTAAACGGTGGTGTTAGCTGATTTTCAGCGCCATGGCAGATGTTGTGCGTGTTAGGGATGCTAAATATTATAAGCCCCGCCTATCTACACTTGTTCGTGATTTTAAAGATTTATACCGTTTTGAAGAGAGAAATTTACAGTGGCTCGCGGACAGATTTTTAGGTACGAATGAAGAAACTCGTGGAGGTGCCTTGTCAACTGCCCATAGAATGAAGGTGTGTTTGCGATATCTCAGTGATCCTGGAATTCAGAAAGGTATCGGTGAAGAACTTGGTGTTAGTCAAGCTACGGTATCTCGGACTGTGAATGCAGTAGTTGTCAGCATAGTTGCACATGCAACTGATTGGATCAAGTTTCCAACTAGCAATAGTGAAATAACGGAAGCAAAAGAGTCATGGCAAAGGAAGTTTAAGTTTCCGACATCTATTGGTATAATCGATTGTACCCACGTAGGGATACTGAAATCAAAACTCTATGGAGATGAGTACATTAATCGAAAAGGTAAAGCTACTCTGAATGTTCAAGCCACTTGTTCTGCCAAATAAATGTTTACTTGTGTTGACGTTAGTTGGCCTGGATGACTCGAGAATATGGAAAAATTCACAAGTGTGTCTGAAATTAAGAAATCAAAACCATGTTGTGCTCATTGGTGACAGCGGATATGGGATAGAACCATGCCTAATGACTCCATATGAAAAGCCTACTTCTGGTGCGGAAGAAAAATATAATAAGCTTTTGAAAAAAGAAAGTGTAGTTATTGAACGATGTTTTAGACAAGTGAAACGCAGGCTTCCTATCTTACAGTACGTTTGTCGGTTGAAATTGGAAAATATACCAAAAATAATAATTGCCTGTGTCGTTCTCCATAATATCGCTAGAAATTTAGGCAATCCTGATTTCGAACCTGTTGAAGAGGCACTAGAAGAAAATCATACAAATGCAAATCATCATTTCGATAACAAGAACAGTTATGAACTACGTTTTCGTCTTCATGGACAAGAAATCCGAAGAAACTTGAGTATTATATTAAACAATATTAATATGTAGTTTACTTCAAGTGAAAATTTAAGATGTCTTTTTAAACCAAAAATACATTTAAAAAATAATAAATTAAATTTTTTTTTTTAATTTAATCCAATTATGTTTTGATTACAATTTGAAGTACGATTGTTCCCCATCGCTAACAGTTGTTGGTGTAGCTTTCTTTATCATTTCCAACTTCTTTTCATAGTATTCATTTTGCACAACACTCGTCCGGTACTGCTGTAACAGAACTAAGCGTTGAAGTTCTTTTGTAGTCAGTGCTCTAGTTTCATCTGTTTCATACTTGTCTGTCGCTAATTTCTTTTTTGGTGGTAACAAATTTTGTGGTGGTTCAGAGACACCACCGCATGCTTCCTCACGAGATACTTTACTGCTTCTTCGTTCATCAGCTAGTTCACTCCCTCTTTGCTGTATAGATTCGCCTTCATGAATACCGACCTGGATGGCGCCACCGATTCTCCCAATAGTTGGATTGCTGTCACCTTCCATAGCCTTTAGTAAACGTTTCTCCCAATCTAACAGATTGATCGCTTTTTCAAGTCCGTTTTTTCTTCAACCTTGTCTTCATATTGTTGATTATTTTTAACAAACCTTTAGCATCAATAGGCCTACCAAACGTTGCTGCGTATTTATTGGTGAGTGCTCCGATTGCTTAATCCTTCCTTCTTTTTATTTTTGGCACTTGAGATTTTTCCAATATAACGGGATTATCGGACACACCCTCTGCTATGAACTGAAGTTCGTTACTAGCATTTGTTTCCTTTTCACTAACTTCTTCAGTGCTAGAGTAATGCATATTTAGAGCACTAAGGTATACGTCTACTCAATAAATAAAACCTTTTGATGTGATCCGTAAGATAAAAGAAGTAGTTTTTTTTTTTTTTTTTGTCGGGGTGTGTGAGACTTTCTGCACTGGAGCACTCAGACTCAATACTGGTCCATTGCACTACCAGGCAGACACACCACATTTTACTGTGGGAATTTACTCCTTTTTCTAAGAAAAACGAGAAGGCGCTTCAATGATAAGGAGCTTAGGTTTACAGCACTCACCATATGCGCACCGACTACCTGCCACCTGATACGAGCAAAAGCAGGACAATCACAGAGGAAATGTTCCGCAGTGTCGTCGCTTTCTCCACAGGCTTCGCAGTTGGTGGTGTCGCTTAGGCCTAGCACCTTAAGGTGTTTGGCAAAAGCGTAGTGTCCCGTAAGAACGCCAGTAGTCTGTCTGCAGTCTTTTCTGTTGAGAGACAACAAGAATGCCGCGGATTTCCCACTGACGTCGGTGAGCATTTGCTTAGTCTATCTGCACCCTGGAGAGTCATGCCAATGGCGATTGTGTTCATAGGAAACCCAACCGTCAATGGAAGCCCTGAAAGAGGACGCAGGCAGACACATCGCTGGTTCAGGTCCTGAGAGGCCCCCCTCTGAGCCATGTCTAGCAAGTTCATCGGAGATCTCATTTCCCGTGATCCCCTTATGACCCGGGCCCCAGACAAGTTTAAGTGAATTCAGCCTTCCGACCGAATTCAGAGATATCTTGCATCCACGTACTATTTTGGAGGTAGTTAAGGGTTTGAGTAAGGCCTTAAGCGCAGCCTGACTGTCGCTACAGACGCAGATACTTCGCCCCCTCCACCTGTTCCTCGTAACATAGTCCATGGCCATTAGGATAGCATAAGTCTCTGTTTGGAAGACTGACGAATATTTGCCTAACGGAAAGAAAAGTCTAACGTTATCGCTCTCCACGAAGACACCAGCACCAGATCCTTGATCGGTTTTGGAGCCATCCGTGAAGATTCGACTGTATTCCCTTCCACGTTCAGAGTCCGGACAGAGCCAGTCCTGGACGCGAGGAAAGTCGACCTCGTATTTGAGCTTTAGCCGAAGTTCCAGTGTCATCGCATCAGACGGCATATCCATACAGGAGTCGAAGGACAACCGTTGCGCAAGTTCATCAAAACTCCAGTGCGAGTTATACCAAAAGCCACCTCTTCTAAGACGTGAGATAGCCTTGATTGTACAGCCCATGATATAAACATCAAGGGGCGGAAGGTTCAATAGTGCATCTAGGCCGGAGCCGGGCGTGCTGGGGAAGGCCCACGTGCAGCCGAGACATACCTGCCTTTGGAGTTTGGCAAAAGCAGCAGTGACGTGTTTACGTGAAAGCTTATTCCACCGAACAACCGATGCGTAGGCTATATAAATGGTCTTATCATAGCCGTATAAATCCATAGGACTCTTTTCGGTGATAAGCCCCATGTCTTGCCGAAAATGCCTTTGCACTGCCAGAAAACAGACAGCGCCTTGGCAGTCTTCAGCTCAACATGTTTGGACCAAAGAAGTTTGCTATCCAGGATGACTCCCAGATACTTTGCTTCATTGGAGAGTTGGATTGTGACGCCTTTTAGCACTGGCTGAGTCAACCCGACCAGCTTCCTCCTTCTCGTAAAGAGAACAACCTCAGTTTTAAGAGGATTGACCGAGAACCCATTCCTAGTGCACCATTCGTCGATCACGTCAAGGGCCGCCTGCGCGTTGGCGCATACAGTCGCTAGGCATGAAAGCACGGCAACATCATCCGCGTACGCCTGAGCGTATACATTCGAACTGTTGAGTGCGTTCAACAGAGAGTCGACCAGCATACACCACAGCAGTGGAGACAGAACGCCACCTTGCGGGCAGCCTCTGTTTACCCCCGCCATAACATAGCGGCCACAATAAGCATCCGCGACCAACGTTCTATTCATTAGCATTGCTTTAATCGACAACACCAATGGTTCGTCTACGCCGTGTTGTCTGGCGGAGCTGCATCAAAAGTCGCATTGTCAAAAGCACCCTCAATATCGATGAAAATGCCCATCGCGTATTCTTTTCTGTCAAAAGCGCCCTCAATTCTACCAACTAGATTTTGGAGCACAGTCTCGCAGGATTTTCCGCGTTGATAGGCATGTTGCATCTGAGATAGTGGGTGCAATCGCAAAGCAGTTTTGCGCACGTGAAGCTCGACCAGCCTTTCCATGCATTTCAGCACGAAGGAAGTCAGACTGATTGGTCTGAAGCTCTTGGCGAGCGAGTAGTCACTTCTGCCAATTTTAGGCTTAAATGCTACTCTAACTGTATGCCAGTGCTAGGGCAGCGATGAAGATTTTCTTCATAGTCGGTAGCAACTGGTTTGTACATTGTTGCAGCATGGCTGGGTATATTCCGTCCGTACCAGGTGACTTGAAGCCGTCAAAAGACGCAAAGGCATATTTAATGGCTTCGTCCGTTACACGGCCTTCGCAACATACCAGCTACGCCGAGTTGTTTGTCTTCGCTCACTCATAGTCTCGGTAATCGGGGCTGGTTGTGAACCAATTGTAATCTGGTTACCCGGAAAGTGAGACTCCAGCAGATAACTAAGGGCTTTCGTCTCAGTAAAGGTGCCCCCAAGTTTTCTAAGTGAGTCCAGTTTGGCTGGTTTGCCCTTTTTTAGAACTTTAACCAACCTACTAGTTTCACCCAGTGTTTCAATCTTTTCGCAGAAATTCCTATAAGAAGCACTTTTCGATACCCGAATTAGCCTCTTATATTCTTTCTGCTTCGATCGGTAGAGATTCCAGTCTGTCTCCAAATCAGTCTTGAGTGACCTATTTAGAAGCTTTCTAGCTTCTCTTCGGATTGTTTGCAGTTCGGAGCTCCACCAGGGAACCGGCGTTCTGCCAGGGGGTTTACTTACTGGGCACGTCAGTTCGAAACAGCTAGTAATGGCACTATTCAGGTTTTTAACAGCATCCTCTACCTTTTGTCTCGTCCTGAGTTTGGTTGGAGTTTTGAGAGTTTTTCCCATTTCCTCCCTGAAGCGTATCCAGTTGGTTTTTCTTGGATTCCTGCTCTCCTGCAAAGTTATGGCTTCGCATTCGATTTGGAATTCGATATATCCATGATCTGAGAGGGATGCCTCCGAAGAGACCCTCCAGTTGGCAATCACCTTAAAGTATCTATTAACAGAAGTAGTACTGACAGAAGAGAAGGAAAGGCAGCTGGCACAACAACAAAATTAAGAGCATCTGGCATGTCATTCATCGTTCTGACGAGTCTACCTTTTACTTGTGCTTGAAGGATATCCTCGCTAGTATAAGGTAATCTTTATGAATATGAAAAGAAGGAAATGCTTATACTTCAACCTTTTACTTTAAAGCATTACCTTATACTTCTACCTTGTACTTGGGAGGATATCCTTCGTTTTTATGAATACGGCCCAATGTCTCCAAATGTCAAAACCTATCCTTTTGTCGTAACCTCTCCCCAGTTTCATTTACGTACGTGATCGATAATTCCACATTGTCCATTATCTCCTCTAAAAAAGAGTCATATTTGACAAAAAAAACTAAATTTCTGCCAGCATATTGACTTGTTGGTTGCTAAAGGAAATTCAATGTTGGGTTTTATATTGAGGAATTCTAAGACTTTCATGATCCACTTACTCTCAAATGTCTATTCTTTGCATTTGTCAGGTCTAATCTCGAATACGGTTGTTGGTTTTAATTGACCGATTTGATGAAGTTGCTCCAGAAGACTGCCTCCGGAAATCATGTTAGATGTGTTCGTTATAAAAATGCGTTGTGGATCGAAATATGTGGTTTGCGAATCAGATGGGTGAATTCAGTCTCTACAACCTCAACTACCTGTGGGTTTTCTCTGTACCCGAACTTCCGAGAGTACATAATATTGGTCGTAGACCCTCTAGCATGCCCGAACGCCTTTTGGCGGGCCCTGCCTTGATCCCGTTATTACAATATGTTATATTTGTTGTAATTTTTCTGTTCTCTACTGACTTTCGCCGGTTTCAAATCTACACACTGATGTAAGTTTCATGATTATCGACGGGTTCATTTGGAGTTACGGGCCATTGTAAGTTAAAAATTCACAAAAAAGTGATCGAAAAATTATTTGGCTGGAAGTGAAAAGTTTTCTGGTTTTAAAAGGATACTTTTAGTTGCTTCTTCAGAACAAAAAAATTATTGGTATGTACAATATCAATTATACTTCATAAAAGTCAAAGTTATTTATGTAGAAAATAATAATAAATGTAAATAAATGGCCTTAGAGAGCACACCGCCAAAAGGCGGGCAATCCGTGTAAGGTGAAGTTTTATGGACATATGTACATCGATTTTTCGATTTTGTTTGTCGAATAACCATTGTAATTACTTTGATTTACGATCATATATCGAGCTTTATTTTAACGTTATATCTTATGTGACAATGTAGTGTATGTCCGTACTTTTAGTTACAGAAATGTCTAAGAAAATAGAAGAGCGATACAAGAAAGAAACTCACGTTCCGCCTGCACAAAGGCGTGCATTCAATTGGTGGAAAATGACTGATGAAGAAAGACAAGAACTGACGGATTCAGTTGTCGTTAGTGACATGGAATCTGGTGATGATACTGACTCGTCCGGCGACTTCGAAGAAGACAATTTCCAAAAGATGCCAGGTTTTCATTTATTGGCTGAAGACGAAGAACAAATTGACGATTGTATTGCTCAATTGAGAAGATCATCTACAGATTTTCTTAGTAATGCAATCAATATGAGTCTTAATCTGAGTAATATTATATCTTTAACTTCTGAGTCCATACAGCCAATTGATTCCTCGATTGTAGAACAAGAGGAACATTCTTCAGATACTGAAGCTTTGTCTAGAGTTGATCCACTCTCAACATCTCAAGCGGGTCCATCGTCTTATGCGGGTTCATCGTCACAGGCCATCCTTGCTGCAGTTGGTGTTTCTTTCGCCGAAGTAGACCCATCGCCTCATGAGGATGCTCCTGTTATGTATGCGACCATACCGTTTGACCACCCACGCCACAAAGCTAGACGCAATAAACGAACCCATTCACCACTGTCAGAAAAACAAGAAGGAGGACCAGAAGGTAAGCCGACTGACGGTGGATTGACTACAAATCTGTCCGAAATTAACCCTAAATCTGACGAATTTCAAAAAATAACTCGGAAAAAGAAACACCTGCAACTGCATGGAAACGAGGTTGTTTTCAACGGAGATGCCAGATTACCAGAACGGTTTAAGGAGTTAAAAACCCCATTTCAATGTTTTCAATACTTCTTGATGAGCTGCTGGATAAGATCTGTCATTACACAAATTTGAATGCTCGCCAGCAGGATGTTAACAGCAAATTCAATGTGGATACCGTGGACATGAGGCGGTACATAGGGATTCTTATATACATGTCGCTATATCGATACCCAAGCCTAGAAGTATACTGGGGTGAGCATTCATTTGAAGCAATTCGAAGAACCATGACATCGAAGCAGTTTTGATAAGATCCTGAACACGATCCGCTATTTAAAATCAAACCGATTCAGGACTATTTAAATGCTAGGTTCGATTCAGGGCCTAAGCTTGCGCGGTTGTGCGTCGATGAACAGATGGTCGCTACCAAAATGAGGAGTTCCTTCAGGCAGTATATGCCGAACAAACCCCATAAATGGGACATGAAGTTATTTGTGCTATGTGATTCGACCGGTTTTTCATATCGCTTTGAAATATACTACGGCAAAAACGATAATGTGGTATTACCGAATACTCCAAACTTAGGAGCAACCGCTCATGTTGTCATCCGTCTCACACAAACGGTTGAAAACTTTAAAAACCACATATTGTATTTTGATAATTTTTATACATCGCTCCCTCTTTTGGTTTACCTCAGAGGTAGAGGCATCTATTCGATGGGCACAATTCGTGCAACTCGAATCAATAATTGCAAATTATTATCTGACAAGGCAATACAAGAGCACGGCAAAAAAAGAGGATACATGGAAGAGTATATGGGTACAACTTACGGTGTGGATTTAACGACTGTCTTACGGAAAGATACAAAAAATGTTCGCCTGGCATCAACGTACGTGGGTACTAAATCATTTCTTTCAGGTTCGGCCCGAAAAAATTGCTCGATATGATCGCATAAATAAACAATTTATGGAGGTAGATTGTCCACGAATAATCAGGGAGTACAACTACCATATGGGAGGCGTTGATCTTATGGATGGTCTTATAGGACGATACCATATCCGCTTGAAAACAAAAAGTGCTTCATTAAAATTGTTTTATCATTTTCTTGATTTGACAATGGTAAATAGTTATCTTCTCCATAGACGTATTCATGATGGAGGAGAAACAGCCGAGCTACCGAAGTTCCGTGTTCAAGTTGCTAGTTCTTTGTGCTATTTTCAACAGAAAGGGGGAAAAAAGTGTTGGAAGACCTTCCAAAGAAGCTCCAAAACCGGGACAATCTACTGCTAAAAAGTCCTACGGATTGGGATTGGATGCTCGCTACGATGGCTTTGGCCATATGCCTGATCAATTAGATCGTTCCGGAAAGCGAACATGTAAGATGGCTGGGTGTAAATCGGAAACCCAAATGTTTTGCCTGAAGTGCAATGTTAGTTTGTGCTTGTCATCGTACAAAAAATGTTTCCAAATTTATCATACAAAACCATAATGACTTATTTGTGTATTTCTTTCAATAATCTGTATTTATTATTATAACTTTTCTTTATTTATTTCTAATAAAAAAATAAATCCGAAATAAAATCATAATTTGTTTACCCAACAAAAACAACTGTGTTCCTGGATTGCCCGCCTATTTTATCACATACAACTCAAACAAATAATCAGATTTTGTTTTTAGATTCATTTTTGTGTTCAACATATCAGTATTAATCCAACATAATTTTTTAATTGAAACAAAAATTGGCCCGCTAGAGGGTTAAATTACTTCATTTGTGATTAGAATGAAAAGTTTTGTCTTTCAATTATTTATTTATTTATTGATTTCATCAACGAAGGTACACTTGGTCCTCTAATGTATTACATACATACTTTATTCACAAATTGTTAACATACTTAATTAACCTCACCAAAGTCTGTTAAAAGCATAAGCAATTGATTTTTAAACGTATTTCTACTTATATTAGAGTGAAGATCAATGAGACTCCCAACTGAATTAGCTTCTCTTAAGCATCTAGTTATTGTTTCATAATATCCATATTGTACTCTATGCATAGGCTCAACAAAAATATTTTGATTTCTCAATGGTATCACGGGTCTTCGATATCTAATCTGTGTAAGCAGGTAAGGACAATTTATGTGTTTAGTTATTAGGTCTCTCACAAACATGATCGAAAAATACCTCCGCCGAATACATAAAGGCAAGATTCCAATCAGTTGGCATCTGATATTATATGGTGGCAAGTCGATATTCCAATTAAGTTTTTTTATCGCAGCTCTAGTAAACCATTTTTGAATCTTCTCTATCCTTGTAGAGTGAACCGTATAATATGGATTCCAGATAATAGAGCAGTAATCTAAGGAAGGCTTCACATATGCAAAATATAGGTATTTAAGGGTATGCGGGTCAGAAAAATCTTGAGAGTTTCGCAAGATAAACCCCATCATTGACCTGCATTTTGTGACGAGGTAGTCTATGTGACTATTGAAAGTGAGCTTATAGTCGAATAATACGCCTAAGTATTTTTTGGATGAGATGCTTTCCAAGGGTAGATTTGTTATACTGTAGGTAAACTGAATTTGTGCCCGTTTCCGGCAGAATGTAAGGCTATTGCACTTTGAAACATTAAGATTTAAACAGTTAATTGTACACCAATCTGATAATCTGTTGAGGTCTTCCTGCAACAATAAATAGTCCTGGGGTGATTTAATAGACCGACAAATTTTCAAGTCATCACCGAATATTAGGCATTCAGAATTAAGGATGACATTGGGAATATCATTAACAAACAAAAGAAATAACAAAGGCCCAAGATGACTGCCCTGGGGGACTCCCGAAGTAGCCTCAATGCGATCTGAGACAATACCATTAATCCTAACAAACTGCGAGCGTCCTCTTAAGTAAGAATTGAACCATTCTAAGAGACTTGAGTGAACACCAATGTTACGCAATTTATTAAGAAGAATATCGTGGTTTACGCGATCAAATGCTTTTGCAAAATCTGTGTAGATGACATCGCACTGCATACCATTTTCCATGTTGTTTGCGATAAAATTTGTAAAAATTGTAAGATTAGTCTCTGTAGATCTTCCAGCAATAAAACCATGCTGATTCGAAGAAATTGTGGACTTAAGGAGAGCTGTAAGTTTACCACAAAAAAGTTTTTCGAACAATTTCGGGATAGTGGGAATTTTCGATATTGGACGATAGTGAGTAACATCTTGTTTGGGACCAGATTTATAAATCGGTGTTATGAATGAGCTCTTCCAAGCATCTAGAAAAATTCCTTGCTCCAAGGAACTATTGAAGAGCATATGAAGTGGAACGGAAAGTTCATCCGCGCATCTTTTTAAAATAATGGCAGGAATACCATCAGAGACGTTGATGGTATTCCAGCCATTATCTCATGTCGGATACTAAATCGGACAGCGCAACTACTACTTCAGAAATCGATAAGTATATGCTACCAACGTTAATCGAATTCGTGGAGTAGTCAGATATCGTACCTGGTCGTAAGATAGGCGTATTATTTGAGTAAACAGATTTGAAATGGCTACCAAACATGTTGCAAATAACTGAGAGATCTGATGACAACTCGCCATTATACTTCATATTATTAGGAATTCCCGTAGATTGTTTTTTGCAATTGATGAAACTCCAAAATCGTTTACTATTGACTTTCAGGTCTGATTCTACTGAAAGGACATATTGCTTATATAAAAATTTGTTGAGAACTTTAAAATCTTTTTGAAGCCTCCTATATTTCAGAAGTAATTCTCGATCGGAAGATGATTTGCGCAAATGTTTATAAGTCTTGTTTTTCAGGTTATTTAGATGGATTAATCTTTTATTAAACCATATGGGCTTTGAGTTTGTCCTAACTTTAACCTTAGGTGTGTTTACGTCGATTATGTCCTTGACTATCCTGATCAGTGTATTATATGACTATTTCAAGTCTATGCCATCAAATATCGAAGACCACGCAATACCATTCAAACAATTTTTAATATTACCAAAATTGGCTCTATGAAAATTATACTTAAAGTTTGAAACAGAAATTGGCTTAACAAATTTGTAGAACTGAAAATCTAAGCTTAAGGCAACATGGTGTATTGAATCTGGCACAAATGTATCAACTACTTCACTCTCAAAATCAAAATTTACATTAAAAGGAACGATTTTTAGGTCATCGGAATCAAGTAACCAATTTAAATTCGACAAATTAAAGTCCCCCATAATGAGGATATGCTGATTATCATTCAAGTTATTTAATACAGAACAACAGTTATCTACATGAAGTTTATATAATTCAAAAGAACTCTTTGGTGGGATATAACTTACGATACAATAAATGTTTTTGGTGTTGTCAATTCTTATCTTGACTATTATTTGGTCAACATCTAAATGAGCGGATAAGTGGGGTAAATCAACTTCTACAGCATTCAAAGAAGCACGAACAGCAATTAACACTCCGCCGCCTCTCTCAGAACCAGTCAAATCAGCACATCGATCTTTTCGGAAAACTGAGTATTGCTGGTTATTAAAAATGTCGGCATTATGATGCTTGCTAGACAGCCAAGTTTCGGTGAAAGCCATGACGTCATAGTGTAGCGAGGAGGAAAAAAGTAGAAACTGGTTGAGTTTAGTTCGAAGACCTCCAATATTTTGGTAGTACAGATGAAAGCTTTGAGGATAAGGCGATGAGTCCGAAGAACTTAATCGTTTTTTGGATGGATACTGTCCGGGACGTTTAAAATCGCTTCCTTGATCAATGTTGCATTTAAAGCATTAGGTACCTTTCTCGGTCGCTTTATAAATTCATGCACCAATGTTCTATCAGGCCAAAAATCTTTCGCAACGATTTTGACAAAGTCAATTTCATTAAGAATCAATTTAAAGGACGATATATCCCTTGGTTCATTGAAATCATATTTAAAGCACTTTACGGACGCTGAAGCTGAAGAGATTTTACTTTTAATGTAGTTTAAAATATCGTCTACTGTGGTAGCAGCCGCAAGTCTTGAAAGGAATATGGCTTTTCGAGGATTCCGTTTAATAACAACCAGGTTAACCGAAGCTGTGTTGTCGACAAAGATGTCCTCAGAAAGCGAAAGAGGCGAAGTGGGCATGGAATTCGTAATCTATATTATGTATATGGACTTTAAATTCGAGATAGAACGCTGATATTTGGTCCATACATAAATACTCTCGAGGGGCTCGTAATGATCAAGTGCATACATTTTTTAAATACAATGGAAATGATGGCCCGTCAAAGTGCGACAACTTCCATTTGAAGTTACATAAATACTTAAAATGGCATTACTTCTGAAAATATATTGCAAAAAAAAAACATTGAGGAGACAGAATTTAGTAGCGCACGAAAATGTTGAACACATTGTATGGTTTTATGCAGCTACCATCAAGTATGGCTCCTCTAACTCAAAATTATTAAAATTGGTTTTTATTAAAATGCATTTTTAACAAACTTTTACAAATACGATTAGTAGAGCAGATCATAAAAGGGATAGGGGTCAGAATTTACCCGAGGTAGGCATACCGGTCGTAAGAGGCGACCAAAATCCACCCTTCGGGATAGGGATCAGAATCTACCCGAGGTAGGCATGCCGGTCGTAAGAGGCGACCAAAATCCACCCTCAGTATACCGAGTGCATAGAGTATACAAAAAATGCAATGATTAAAACAAAAAGATATAATACCCCAGGTGGCAGCCCAGTTCTACTGGAAAATCCACACTCTTCGGAGGCAGGCACTACGATTCTGGGGAGAGCCATTTATTGCAATCATCCGACCCTTTTAAAAATAGTAAAAGGGTACCTAGATCACCACCAACGTTATCTGTAAAAAAAGCAAAAACTAATCGAAGTCCTACGACGCCAAAAGATTTTGGACGCCTTTCGCGGGACTCAACGAAATGCAAAAGCTACGAGGACGAAAACAAGGAACTCCGCACTAAACTTAACCAAATTGAACAGCTTTACCAAGAGCTAAAAAAAGAGCTAGATCAGCTGAAAGCTGAGAACAAAGCACTTGTTGAATCTCAACTTAAAAAACAGCCAGAAGCCAAATCATACCGCTCAGCTAGCCGCGATTATCATACGGACGAAGAAGAGCTAGTGTGCGAAACGGATTGGATCACTAAGAGGAGACCGAACAAAAAACGGAAAGCCGGCTCCTCACCAGAAGTCATTGTGCTAAACGATAGACATCCCAAAAAGGCAAATGCCAACGAAATAGAAACGCTAAGGAAAAAACCTCAAAATAAGGTATACCTTCCACCTCCAATTAACGTTGTCGGAGTTTCAGACTACAGCAAGCTAAGTAGCATTCTTAAGGAAATAACAACGTCCACATTCAAAGTAACATCTCTGAAGAATAATGTGTGGAAAATAAATGTAAGCGATCCTGACAGCTATCGCGCAGTTTCTCATAAACTGAATACTGAGAAGGTCCAATGGTACACTTATGAAAACAAGTCTGAAAGGCCACACCGAGTTGTAGCCAGAGGACTCCACTCTTCGTGCCGCAAAGATGATATTTTGCAAGATCTTTAAACTAAAGGTTTCAAAATTATCGACGCGGTTAATATACCTAAAAAAGAAAAGTAAAAAACCGAACAAGACTAGGAAATTGTTGTCAAACACGGACTTCCGCTATTCATGCTTAGTTTCTAAAAGTCTGAAAACATCGAAAAAATATACAACATTAAAACTATCCTAAACATAGTGGTTAAAATTGAACCGTTGCGCCAAAGGACTCGTCAGATTCCTCAGTGTAAGCGTTGCCAAGGCTACAATCACAAGCACACATATTGCCAAAAAGAGCCGCGTTGCGTAAAATGTGCCGGTAAACATTTATCGAAGGAATGCGCTCTAAGTAGACAAGACCTACCAACATGCCTAAATTGCAATGGAAAACATCCGGCAAATTATCGCGGATGCGAAGTAGCT
This sequence comes from Portevinia maculata, assembly GCA_949715645.1. Taxonomy (NCBI): domain Eukaryota; kingdom Metazoa; phylum Arthropoda; class Insecta; order Diptera; family Syrphidae; genus Portevinia; species Portevinia maculata. Next base: position 89,593,827 of record OX454528.1, read on the forward strand.
AAAGAATTTCAAAATAGGCGCGACAAAATAAAGGAAACTACGCTACCAATCGCAAATAAGACCAAAAACAAACCTGAAAATGGCAACAATAAAACCAATGAAGGACGAAAAAAGGCTAAAGAAATGGTCAAAATACAACAACCAAGAGAAGGAAAATTGTTTAGAAAAAAGTCGCCGAACGCTGTTCCACAAACATACGCTGAAGCTGCGTTGCAAGGACGCGAACAAACAAATAAAACATCTGATCCAGTCTCCCAAGTTTTCTCTGCAATTCTTGCCAGGCTAGAAGAACAGAGCCAAATTAATAAACGTATGTTTGAAAAACTCGACAAGCTCGAAAATCAATTTCGAAGCACACGTGCAATAATATAAATATGACGGACTTAGTTAAATTAGTGACATGGAATGCGAACGGCCTTCTACATAAGATGGACAAGCTCGAGATATTCATTCATAAATATGATATTGATATTTGTTTGATTTCGGAAACACATCTGACGAAAGAATCCAGCACAAACATTCGAAGATACATTGCCTATCACGCATATCACCCTTCGGAAAGGGCGAGAGGCGGGGCATCCTTGTTGATCAAACATACTCGTACTATTGAACACTCAATCAGTGTAACAATTGAGATTGCCAAACTGCAGTTATGCACGGTGAGCGTAAAACTTAAACACATAAAATATGATTTTGCAGCTATCTATTGCCCCCACGTGCAACGATGGAAAGAAGCGATTTTATAAGCATCTTTGACTCACTTGGACGAAATTTCGTCATCGGAGGTGACTTTAACGCAAAACGTAGCTTCTGGGACTCGAGATGAAATTTCAGAAAAAGGTAGAGTTCTTTACGAAGCCGGTATAGAATTGGGGGTAGACTTTTATTCCTCAGGTAAACCGACGTACTAGCCCTCGGATACGGCAAAAACACCAGACCTCATCGATTTCTTCATCACGAAAGGTTTGTCGGGAAACTCTATTGTAGTTGAGGAATGCTTCGATCTTTCTTCTGATCATTCAACGGTCATTTTGACAATTAACGGCTGTCTACGAAAAAAAGAAGGTCCGCCCAGACTAGGTAGGTAGGGTAGACTAACTAACATGAAAACAAACTGGGAATCCTTTAAAAAATACTGTGAAAGTAAAATCGATCTCAAAGTGTCTCTTCGAACACCCCACGAACTTGAAGACGAAGTCGATCAATTTATTAACGTCATACAATGCTCAGCCTGGAAAAATACTCCCCTTAAACGGAAAATAACCACAAATTGCGAAATAACATATCCCTTGGAAATCACTCCATTGTTAAAGAAGAAAAGGAGAGCGCGCAAAAGATGGCAACAATCTTAACTACCTTTGTAGTAAACTTAAGAGAGAAATTCGAGACTTTAAAAATCGTGAAATTTCTAAATATCTTGAAAGCCTAACTGCGGATAAAAGTATGTACAAATTACTCGCTCTGGAAAGCCATGAAAGGCATTAAAAAACCAAAAACGCAAGCGGCACCCATCAGGAAAATCAATGAAGAATGGGCGAAGAGTGACAAGGAAAAAGCCGAAATATTTGCCGAACATCTGGGAGAAACATTTAAACCATTTGATGATCAAGCGTTGCTCGAATTTCCTGTCCTAACCGTGGCACCTGATAATTATTGAATAAAAAGTGTATCGCTACCCGAACTGCGCTTTGAAATAGAGAAACTAAAATTAAGCAAAGCTCCTGGATATGACTTAATCACAGGACAGGTTCTTAAAGAGTTACCTAGGAAAGCTTTAATCAAGTTTGCCTATCTTATCAATGCATCGTTCAGGTTATTGTACGTTCCACGACAATGGAAGGTAGCTGAAGTTATAATGGTTCCAAAGCCCAGTAAACCACTAAATGACAAAAAATCATATAGGCCAATATCGCTCTTACCGATAATGTCGAAGGTATTCGAAAAACTTTTGTTAAAGCGCCTACATCCGATTATCGAAGAACGTCGATTAATACCTGATCACCAATACGGATTCAGGACTAAGCATTCTACAATCGACCAGGTTTACAGAATAACCAATGTCATTGGAAAACCCTAGAGAAGAAAAAAATATGTTCTAGTGTTTTTCTCGACGTCTCTCAGGCCTTTGATAAAGTATGGCATACGGGCTTGAAACATAAGCTAAGACAAGCTTTTCCAAAACAGTTATCTGATATCCTTAGTTGTTACTTATCAGACAGACTCTTTCGTGTAAAACACGGAAATAATTACTCTGAATTTAAAGAAATCGCGGCAGGAGTTCCCCAAGGAAGCGTTCTTGGACCGATCCTATTTCTAATATACACTAGTGATATTCCTCAAGAAGAAGGCACAACAGTAGCCACATTTGCAGACGATACAGCTATATTAGCGGTCAGTAATACCGTTGAATCAGCAACTAATAAATTCCAACGTTCTATTGACAAAATTTGTGATTGGACAAAGACTTGGCGTATTGCTCTCAACGAGGCCAAATCAACGCACGTGAATTTTACTTATAAAAATGTAGACAACTTACCCATTTTCATTGATTCGGTACGAATTCCGTACGCAAACGAGGCAAAATATTTGGGAATGACACTCGATGCTAAATTAAAATGGAAACCGCACGTCACGAAGAAACGCGAAGAGCTCGCCATTCGATGTAAATAAATGCACTGGCTGCTCTGTAGATTTTCCCAACTCAGCATGCAGAACAAGCTGCTTTTATACAAGCAAGTACTAAAACCGGTTTGGACATACGGTATACAACTTTGGGGTTGTACCAAATCCAGTAATATCAACATTCTACAAACTTTTCAAAACAAAGTGCTAAGAAAAATAGTAAATGCACCATGGTTTATCAGAAACACTGATATCCACAGAGACCTAAGTATGGCTACCGTCGAAGATGAAATAAAACATTTTGCCCGCAAACAACAGACACGCCTTCACGGTCATTGCAATAACACCATGCTACAAATTCGAGACGATACTAACCTAGTGCGCCGATTACAAAGGATAAAATCATTTGAATTAGCGCAATAAGATGTAACCGCGTGCTTATGGCGGTTTTAGCAGGTGCCTCCACTGGGAAGCTGCCTGCCAAACGCGTATTTAACTGTTTAAATAAAACTACTGGATAGGAATAACCTAGTTGTAGTATGAAGGTTTCGAAGGGAGGTGGTTTTTGTTTTCTTATTTTAAGTGAGAAAGAGTCGCATGTACGATTTTCCACCTACCCCTATTATTCGTCCGAGCCTAGTTCTGGTTTCAAGTCTCGTGTTTTCAACCAGGATGGGTAATTCTCAGCTTGCTGAGAGTAACGTTAATATTACTATGGCTTGGGAGTAATATTAGAAACTCTATACAAAAAAAAAAGTGCCTTAAAATAGGCAAAACAAAATCAGCAATGTCATCACTCTGCTTGAAATGAAAATACTTTTTTTTGTGGGTCTGAGATTTATTCTTGTCCAATTCGTCTACAACTAAAGAATTGTTTTTTCCACATTAATTGTGGAAGCGCTTCAGCTGATTCCCGCATAACACGTTTCGGTGTTGACGATGTGCGACGTCTACGTTTCGGGCGGTTAAGTCTGGCACATCATAGTCGATTTTCACCTCAAAGTTACATGCGACTTCTTCCGGTAATGCATTATTTTCGTTGAGGCTTATGTTGATTACACCCATGAACCTTACTAATAATCAGTCACAAATGTAGACTTTTAGAAAGTGGTTAGGTTAAGATTTAGTACCGAACTTTAACAGAATTCTACCAATAAACAGTTTTACCTTTTTAAAAACAAACCCTCACACTTTCTTTTAAATCTATTACAATATTTCTATTATTGTTGTGGTTATCTCACAAAATCACACTTCCGTGTCCCGTCGCAGTCCCAACCGCGAGAGCGAAAAACTACCTGGGACGATAATGCATTTGTCAAATTTATTTCTATATAACCTTCGCAGATCAGTATTGTCGTATATCTATTTTTGACAGTACGTATGTTAGTATTTAGTACTTCTTTATTGGAAAGCATTATTTTTATACCCTATTCTAAGGGTATATTAATTTTGAAGCATAGTTTGTAACAAACCTTAATATTACCCGTAGACCCCTAAAAGTTACTATATTTATGATCAGCATCGATAGTAATGTCGATCTAGCCATGTCCGTCTGTCCGTCCGTCCGTCCGTCCGTCCGTCGGCAAAAATTAGGCCTTTAAACTGGACCTAGAGAGCTGAAATTTTAACCATATGCTCTCTAGGGTCCCGAAATAATCAAGTTTACGAATTTTTGAAATCCGCCCACAGACACGCCCACAAACTTAAAAAAAAAACGAAATTTTGGAAAAAATCGAATTTTGAGCTAGAAAGCTGAAATTATGTATGTTCTATGACTCCTAAAACTGCTCGGGATAAAAAATTTTCAAAATCCGCCCACAATTAAATAAAACAATTTTATTGAAACACCCAAGTTTGAGCTAGGGAGCGTTTTTTTGATAAAATCCTTTAAATGTTATATAACAAAATATGTAGAGCGTTCTTAACAATTCAACTATACTTAGACTTTTGTCACGCCCACTTATGAGGGATAGGAATAAGAATAGGGTATCCAACAGTTCGCCCAAGCGGACTGTAGCCCGTCCCTATGTTTTTTTTTTTAAATTAAGCTTTTCCCAAATTGTAAGCCACCCGATTTACCAGTTACTCTTATTATTACATATGTGTCCGAATGTCGTAAATAAAAAAATAGTAAGTATGGTTTTGAAGTAAGTAAAGTTAGGGAACACACCTTACGCTTACTCAGTTCAATACGACAAAAATGAAGAAAACATCAGTATGCTATTGATGATTTGTTTGGATCTCAATTGAGAAACGAAATGTAATATCGAAATTAGACCTTTTGTCTTCGGTTAAATCTTTTTAAGACTAATTTCCTTCTACATATGTATCAAATTAAAGTTTATAAATACTCGGTAACGTAGCTTAGGAAAATACGAATTCATTCAACGATGTGTATTGTAAATATTTCTCTTTTTCATTTAATTGAATCTAAAGACGAAGATATTAAAATATGTACTAAGAAATGACTTTTATGAATCTTCTTCCTCCTCAGCGGCAAAGTTATGATCAGGATAAAATGGATCGCAATCCTCCCACTTCACTGCATCCCTAATAGGCAATCGAATGCTGGTGGTGTTGTATTTGTACGATTCAGACATTTTTAGGTCTTCCTTTTTTTTAAGTTTTCAAAACGTATTGCTTATTGTTTGATCTTCCTTTTACGCTACCGGTGATCTCCAGCCGTGTCAACCAACTGATTTCCATGCACACTTATGGGACAGTTAAAATGTCCTTGGCAGTTCTGAGTTGACACTCTCCAACTCCCTCCGCAAAGCACAATCGAATGCAATAATGTTACACACGTCAAGGTGAGTGACCCTTTATGGGATCGACTTGTGATTTCGCAACTCTACGTCGACATAATTATCACAAGTAAATCCCATCATCAGCCAACCGCACTCCAGCCACCCCACCATTCCCACACTTGGGGTCAGTGTTGGATTTGGAGCAAATGCGAGGTTGGGGAAGGTGCTATATTAAGGGTGGATGTAAATCTATAATCCCGAATGTCCCTGCACCATTGTTAACCTCCACAGGTACCATATTAATTTGAAATATGGCCTATGTCGTAAACAGTGCAAGAGTGAATCACCGATCATAACAAATCATAGATTATCATGAAGTGTAAAGAGTAATTATTTCCCACAAAAAAGTGAACTTGTTTGCAATAAATCCCCATAAAAGAAGGTAATTTTTCCCCATCGAGGTGAAGTTATTGCCGTAAAGTTATTTCCGTGCACCAATTGATTCCTACCACTGTGCTATGAACAATTTGGAAAATTTAAGTCTTAATATCATAACCCATATGTAGGCGCAGTGGGGCATAGGTTAGTACAAGGTGGCGCAAAAGTTGTCACCCAATGTTCTTTCGCTGTATTTTTTTTTATTAATGAAAAACTTTGGTTCTGCTTTTGGATTATGTTAATTGGTGTCTTAAGTTTTTTCTGTATAGTTAACTTCACAAATGTCAAAGTAGAATTTACATTTGCCGCCATTTGCAAAAATTATAGCTTCTTCCGATAGGATGATGACTTTTGCGCCACCTTGTATATTGGACTACTAATCTAACGATATCAGTTTCTAAAAGTTTTTTCCACAGCCCCACCTTTTCCCAACATCTGACAAACATCCAAGAGCATCAATTGTCATGAGAAGCTTCTCAAATTTGCCGTTCGGATTCGGCTTTGAATTGTAGGACTGTAGGTCCTTTCCACTTCGCACAAGCCAATGGTTGCAGAAGCTATGTTTTAGACCCTGTATGGGCAGTTAATATATAGATTTTATTTATTTATGTAAGTTCATAAACTATTTTTTTTGTTGCGGACCCTTCATAATTCTCCTATTCTTTTAAAAGAGTGCCAAGCATATTTTTTTTTGGTATTTAATAATTTTTCCAAATACATGCTCATAAATTGCACAAAAATAAAAAGAAAATCCTCATAAATTAGATCCGATAAGTCCAATACGCAGAAATCCCCGCAGAAACACTCTATCATACTTCACACTTGACAGGCACAAAAAATAAATAAACTATAACGTGGACTGAAATTCATTACAAAATTTATGGCAATCGCAACAAAGGACATGCATAACTCCTGCTGGTGAATTTCAATTAAAATGCTTGCGCATATAGAGCTGCCGCCGATTTGGTTTTGCTTGGCAAGTGTTCCGATGCTTTTAATAACAATTTTTGACACTTCAATTTGCAACTTAAATAGCCCACAGCAATAATAATTATGATAAAGGCAGCCGATCAATATTAATTTACGAATATATGTGTGACCACTCGCGTCGAATATCTGCATGGGACGTTATTGTGTGAGTCAGCATATCAGAGACAGCATTTCTGGACCTTAAAGCCTACGAAAGTACACCCTTATATAGATTAATCGATTCAGCTTACCTGTCCACAGATAGGACATCAATTCCCTAGACTCCAGCTAATTGCGTTTGCCCCGTCAAATGGATGGCACTTGCTGACATTTGACAACTACATTTGCAGCGCACAATGATAAAACACCTCCCTAATCCACTTAAAATTTTGACATTAAATTGTCTAATTTAATTCGGTTAATTAAGCGGCTAAATTGAGTTGTTAAAATGGTATTTAAGTGTCATGCAGTACGCCCTCAAGGTGGGTGATCAAGTTCGCTGCTTTTGAGGTTAGAGTGCTCGTCTTCGTCCTCGTATTTTATATAAAATTTCATTGCAACTGAATTCCTTATGGCCTATCAAAGTAATTGCATTGCAGAAGAGCAACCATCCTACACCGGCGCGTACTTTTGGTGCTTCCATCATTTTGAGGAAGTTTTACAATCTGACAGACAACCTGCACCGAATGAGGAGTGTGTACTAGTCTTGCGGCTGGCTGATAGCATGTTTCTTTGTGGTACACGGGTAGCTACAAAAGACGTTAAAAAATTCGTTTAGGGTTATTACATCCTGCACGCTATTTTGGGCAATGACTTATGGGGTCATGAAGTTGTTTTTGCTATGAATGCAATAACGATTCCAGGAACCATACTACTCTTTGTTCCGTGACTAATTTAAAGTATTTTAAGTGGTTTACGTTTTGAGAAAACCTAGGCACCATGCAACGGGGTGTGGTTTAGTAGAAGGTTACCAAAATCGGACAAGTGGGATAAGTTGGTGTAATTTACCAAAATTATACATATTTGTGGAAAACAGGATTAGGAATTGTCTGCTGGAGTATAAAGGCCGGTTTCTTTTGGCGGCTGTTTGTATCAGAGCTTGATATAGCCATTGGAAGTAATACTGTTCAAAACGAAAGGATCGCGTTAATAATAATATTTAGTTATGGTATCCCCTGCTTGTGCCTCGGAGAGATTCATGCCCTCTTTCAGAGCCCTCTCTAGATACTTCTATTGTGAAGAGTGTCGAGGTATTGCTCTGATTTATCCTTGGCAGATTACACTCCCTATAGAGCACAGCGTCCAGTGCAGTTTCTTTGACGAATCTGAGAATGAGCTGTGGGTCCATGGCTTGTATGTCCTTGTCTGTTATTTAGTGCCTGTCCAAATATCTCATCCTTTTGTGGGCCAGTGCCCCACAGGATTCCAGTATGTGGTCTGGAGTTTCGGCGGTTTCACTGCAAAATCTGCAGAGCCTGTCGTCTGATATACCCATTTTCCTCAGGTGCTCCTTGAGTCTGCAGTACCCCGTGAGAAGGCCTGTTAGGATTCTTAGCTTGTTTTTGTTAAGACTGATACAAGTTTTGAATCTCTTTTTGTTGTAATTTCCTAAGAGTTTCTTTGCTTGCCACGGACCTTGGAGGTTAAGAAAGGTTTTGGCACTTGATTCTTTATCCAGTCTCCTGAACTCTTCGCGTTGATGAAAGAAAAGATAGGACATAACAAAGAATAAAAGCAAGGGACAAGAAGTTGATCTGTTGGTTTCTACAGATTCTTGAGACGAAGAAACTTCTTAAATTTGGGAATTCGAATTAGACTAAAAGCAGGACACTCTCTACTTGCACTGATGAGAAATTATACTCGCAATATTGGGCGCGTTCAATTTGCAAGGCTACTGCTAGTCCCCATTACTAATTGTTTAATTAAACTTTTTTGAATTAGCTTTATCAATATCTCAAAAATGGCAAGCGATGAAGGCGAATTTACCAACGGTGTGGACCGAATTTCGATGATTTTCTTGAAACAAATTCATGCTGAAATTAAGTAATATACATTTTTATTTGCTCCTTTTTTTCGCAGGAGAATTTGTTGCAGAAATTGTAGGTATATCATAAAAATATGTATTGTTCTAAGAAATAAAATAAACATGAACAAACATTTTTGATTTCTATTTTGCTTCCAACCGATACTCGATTCTCATCTACCCTCGATTTGTACCATTTTTTCCTATCAGTTTTGGATTTGTTTTTTGCTGAGCATAGCGAACTCGGCGCAGGGTCATAAGGCCACAGGCCAAAAGTCCACAATGGACTTTTGACCCACCTAGGTGGGTTATAAGTCCACAAATCAATTGTGAACTTATAACCCACCTAGGTGGGTCAAAAGTCCGCGCGAAATATTTGTGGATTACTGACCCGTCAATTGTGATCTTATGGCTCACTAAGATGGGTCATAAGTCCATAATTATTAAAAATTGTCATTTTTCAAATGAAAAGCAAAAATACAGTGGTTTTCATTATCTAATAATTTAAATCAAGTAGTTTAAGCATTTATGTGTCATTATTATAATACAATCGTTGTGGTTGAAGTGAGATGGAGGAAAAAATTATTAAATACGAATTTCTTTCTGGTTTGAGAAAAAATAGTATTGTATTATATTTAGAGGAAGAAAAACAATTATATTCAAAAAAATATAGTTATAAAACAAGTGACAGATATACATGCTGCATAAAATCGTGTAAAGCTAGTTTGATATTCGATACTGTGTTGAATAAAATTACTAAAATATGTGATACGCTTCATCCACATTCTGACCAATCCGATATGTTTAAAAGGATGGAACTCATTAATGCAATGAAAAAGGATTGTATAGATGGTGGGCTAAAAAGAAAAAATACGTCGAAACAAATTTTTGATGAAAAGCGCGTTAAAATGCAGGATTCGGCCAATTTATTCCAATATAAGACGGTTAAAAGAAGTTTGAACCGAATAAAAAGTAGTACCTTGCCAAAATCGCCAAAAACGTTTATGGAAATAAAGGAAATATTTTCAAATGAAAATGTAATGCTTCGTTATGGAATGTCTCGATATGACAAAAGCAATACTTTTTACATTTTGGAGTCTGATTTCCGGTACTCTATTTTTATATCAACAAACATGTGTAATCAAATTGAGGTATTACCAAGGTCAGAGCGGAATTATTTTGTTGACGGCACCTTTAGTGTATACTTCCATTAGGTGAATGGAAGCAATTATTAATTGTTTGTGTTGCACATTCAGAGCATGTAAGTACAGACCATTACTTAATCAAATTCTCAAAAAAATATCAAATTGAAGTAAGTTTTTAGGACTTAGTTTTTGAGAAGTTAAAATTCGCGCGAATTTTCACTATTACTTTTGCTGCTCATTTTTATGAGTGGTACTAAGTAGACGTGCGTGAGTTAGCAGCCGGATAAAGTTTATTTCCAAAGCCCAAAATCACTTGCCAAGACGTTAAAACTCGTTAATAATAAACATAACATCGTTCTATATAATAAAATTCTGACAAACCACTGCAACTACATTAATATAAGTTAATTCTTTAAATTGTGGTTCTGTAAAATCAAAATTATATACGTAATCTCTCCAGTTGTCAGTGCTCTCATATTATAACTTGAGTGAAACATAAGCCTTTTTTCCCTTAACACCCCCTCTTGAGTACCAGCATGTCATCAAAGCGCAATCGGCCTATGTGCTCTCCATCCAGCAAAAAGCCGTTTTCATCACCAGCATCGAAGCAACAAAAAAAAAATTAACACTTGATGACAGCACAGGGGAAATTTGGACTAAATTAGAGGAAGCTCTTCTTAAACAAAGTGAGTCTATTACATCTTCTCTTACCTTAAGAATTGCTGAATCCGAAGAGAGATTATCGAAAAAAATTGAGACTGATATTGCCACACTAAAATCTTCAATCGAAGATATAAACAAGCGTATAAATATTATTGAAACACAACTTAATGATATCAACACAATAAAACGCGAAAACGAACAACTTAAGGAGCAACTCAAACAACACAGCGAGACCATATCTAATATTGTTACACGTATGGAACAAACACAAGAAAAACATCAACAAAAAGAAATTAGCACCGATGCACTTCTTCGAGGTGTTCCGTTTCTACCGACGGAGAATCTTAAATCGATTTTCAACCACTTGTGTGCTCACATTGCAAGTTTCCAACCACCTTCACTAAAAAGTATTTTCCGAGTTAAATCAACGAATAATTATTCACACCCGCCAATTGTGATTAAATTTTTGTCACCGTTCGATAAAAGTTCCGTACTGCGATCGATTGCGAATTATTTTTTTTTTTTTATTTTTTTATTTATTTATTTTATCTACAAGCAACTTAAAGCTAACAGATATTTCAGGTAGGTATTTAAAATATAATCAGAAGGGGGATGAGTACAAAAGCATTTTCTTAAATATATCTCTAGATAAACAAAGGTCTATATCACTGCAAGCTTCATTGAAAGATCTAATAGTTCTACATAAAGGCTCATTTACACCGTATTTAGTTCTGTGCATGCTCTGAAAAAGAAAAGCTCTTGATCTTAATGATCTGGCAGGTACATAGATAGGTACCATAGATAGGAGAGTTGGGCATTTGATGTGATCGCACAGTATATCTCTTACAAACATTACATCATGAACAGCTCGCCGCGATTTTAATGAATTAATTCCAAGCAATTGACATCTAGCTGAATACTCTGGACGGAAGTTCCATTCCATTTTTAAAAAGATAATTCTTGTAAATCGTCTCTGTATCTTTTCAAGGCGGTCGGAGTGGATTTTAAATACCGGGTTCTAAATGACGTCAGCATATTCAAGAATCGATCTTACTAAGGAAATATATAAAGATAAGGGACCCTTATCCCTAAATTCCTTACAATTACGATTGATAAATCCGATGGTTGAGTTGGCCTTAATAATTGCATAGTCAATATGACTTCTTAATGAAAAAGAGGACTCAAGGATAACACCAAGATCTCTGACCTCTTCTACCCGGCACAGCGAATTACAATCAATAAAGTAATTATACAGCAAAGTAGAAGACATTCTTGAAAAGAAATCGTAAGACACTTTTTAATATTAAGTTTCAAACTATTTTATTTACACCATTTCGAAACGGCATTAAGATCTGATCATCTGAACTCTTTACTTTCAGAAACAATTTAAGGTCGTCGGCATATAAAAGACACTGGTAGTGCTTTATAGCAAAAGTAATATCATCAATAAAAATTATGAACAGCAATGGGCCTAAATGACTACCTTGGGGAACGCCAGAGATGCATTTAATAGGCTTCGATGACATATTGCCAATTCTAACTTTTTGTATTCTATCACTAAGATATGAGTTTATCCAACTTAGAATTTTCGAGTGAAAACCAAAAAGTTCAAGCTTTTTCAGTAAGGCTATGTGATTAACAGAATCAAAGGCTTTACTAAAGTCAGTATAGACCGCATCAACCTGGCATTTTTTCTCAATTGAGTTGAGAACATATGATGAAAAAGTACCAGGTTTGAAGTAGTTGACCGACCAGATATAAAACCATGCTGGGCCTCAGATAAGGACTCTTTGGTAAAAAATGCAAGTTTATCTTTAACAATGCTTTCGAAGAGCTTCGGAATTGCAGACAATTTACAAATACCCCTATAGTTCTCAATATTATTTTTTGAGCCAGACTTATGGATGGGGACAAGAAATGAAGACTTCCACTCTTGAAGAAAGATACCATCCGAAAGAGACTGGTTAAAAATAGCAAGTAAAGGGAAGCAAAGGGAATTATGGCAGTATTTAAGAACAATAGCTGGAATGCCATCAGCCCCAACAATGAAATTAGGCTTTAGAGACTTAAGTGCCAAAAGAACTTCATCTAAACTTAACTGCAGTGAGCCAACATCAACCTTACTTGTTATATTGTCAATTGAATTACAATTAAAACCTGAGTCAGAGTAAACTGATTGAAAGAAATTAGCAAACAAATCTAGTGTTGAGTCCAAATCAGATGAATCAGTATTCTTGAAGAACATAGCATTTGGAATCCCCACCGACTTCCTTTTACAGTTAATATAAGACCAGAATGATTTGCTGTTATATTTCACGTTAGTTTCAATATTCATAATGTAAGCCTTGTATAGAAATTTATTTAGAGTAGAGAAATCTTTACGTAATTTACTAAAAAACAACATATGAAAGTTGGTTTACCGAAAGACTACGAAACAACCACTTCGCCTTCGAGATTTGGGATTTGATGACAGCAATGACTCCGCGGTTTTCATTCACGAATGTTTAACGGTCAGAAATCGCTCTCTCTTCCAATACGCACTTAAACTCAAGAAAGATCACAAACTGTTTTCTGTGTATACTATGCGTGGGCATGTTCATATAAAAAAAAAACCGAAACGAGAAATCAATAACAATTAGTAATGCTGAGGACTTAACTGCTCTTGCTGCTGGCCCGACGACAACACATGCAGCTGATCACAATTGAGAACAAGAAGACATCAAACGTAAAAAGAATGTTTTTCTTCATCATTATTCTTTATTATTTTTTATTATTACTATTAATACTATTATTATTACTTTTTTTTCATTTCTAATATTTGTTTTTTGTATTATCCTCTTTCCCATTGTACTCGTACCTTTTGTAAATATATGTTTATTATCGAAGTTGCGTATTTACTCCGGTGACACGTTCTATCGTACTTGTGTTAAGGTGTGCTTTATTAGCCGCCAATTACTAGTAGCTCATACTAATGATTGGCCCTAGCGTTATGAATAACAAAGGGAATTCCACAATCGCTATGCATAGTGACATCTCTCGAGTTATGGTTGACATTTTGTGTAGTCAGCGTACTGGTCTGCAGGTCTGTTGTTTAAATGCTCAGAGCATTCCAAAAATTGATGAATTCAGATACTTGTTTGCAGATTCAAAGGTGGATGTTGTGTTTGTGACTGAAACATGGTTCCGGCCTGACTTTAATGACTCATTATACGGGTTAAGAGGTTTTGAACTGTTTAGACGGGACCGAGTGGGACGGATTGGCGGTGGAGTCGCCATTTATGCGAGTTGTGGGTTAAAACCAGAACTTGTGTGTCAGTCCTTACCGAATGATGGTACTAATTTTATATTTATTAAAATAACATGCAAAGATAACAAAATTTTATTCGGTTCAGCCTATAGACCTAACAAATACATTGAAATAGCACCATTATTAAATAAAATAGATGAATTGGCCAACATTTCACCTTATATTATATTAGGTGGAGATTTTAATAGCAATCTGCTCTTAGAATCAGCACTTTCTAATGACATGAGTCTTAACTTAAGTCCAGTAAACACGTCACGCCTTCACTATAACCAGCTATCTGCATCTTGTTTTTCTCACCATGACCTTATACACCTAACTTTTCAGTGTGACCCTATTGTTTCGAATAATAGTTATAGCTATAGGGACTTTTAAAACATCAATTATAGTTTTTTGGAACGTGACTTAAGGTCGGTTGATTGGCCTCAAGTTTTCAGAATGATATCTGTTGATGAGCAAGTGTCCTTCATTCAGGATAATATTAACTATCTTTTTAATGTCCATGTTCCTTATAAGACAAAAATGTTGAGATACAATGACCATCCCTGGTTTAATAATAATTTAAAAACCTTAATTAACAAACGAAATATGGCGTATAATACGTGGAAACGTTTTAGACTGGAGGTATTTCGTAAGGCTTATACTGACTTGAGAAATAGAGTTGTATTACAGATTAGGGAATCAAAAAAACGATTTTACTCGTTTCGACTAAATCCTTCTCTGGCTCGTCATAACCTTTGGAAAAATTTGATGGATATAGGTGTTGGTAAGCGTTTGAATAATAATTCAGTTACCAATATTGACTGTGATGAGCAGAATAAAAATTTTACATCGTTCTCATCGTCTGAGCCAAATGGCAGCTCTATGCTCTCAAGTTTTTCGGAAGCGGACAGCTTTACCACTGGGAGATTTAGTTTTGCCGCCGTTAATGAAGAAGATGTTTTAAAATTCTGTTTATCCATAAAATCTAATTCCGTTGGATTCGATGGCATTCACCCAGTATTCCTGAAGGCGACTCTTCCCTACACTTTAATGGTGCAGTAGTAGTGTATTCGCTTACGGAATGGAAGGTCGTGCGTTCGATTCCCGGCCAAGTCCATTACTTTATACCGAATACATGAAATCGTTATCTCCCTAAGTAACTTAGACACCACCCGTGGAGAAAAACCCTACAACTGCACCCAAACACTTCTTTCCTATCTCTCTATTCTTTCTAATACCAAGTAGCTTACACTGTGTTCCTAGCATTATAAGGGTACTGTAACAACAGAAAAAAATCCCTTTAGCGTAAGCAAATTATAAAAAAAAAAAAAAAAAAAAAAAAAAATACATAACAAATGTCTTTAATGTGATAATCATGACTGGAGTTTTTCCTAGCATCTGGAAACGAGCAAAAATCATCCCTGTTCCAAAAAGCCGTAATGAGTTTCGCCCAATAGCAATTCTACCATTCTTATCCAAAGTTTTTGAAAAGGTCATGAACACGCAGATAAGGCTATACTTGGATCACCATGACATGTTATGTCAAAGTCAATCTGGCTTTCGTCCTAACCACAGCTTCACGACAGCTGTAATAAATGTAGTCGAAGAAATAAGGCAGAGTGTGGATAAGGACCATGTAACTTTTCTTACACTCTTAGATTTCTCAAAAGCTTTCGACACTGTCAATCACCATATTTTATGCGGCAAACTAAGGGACAAATTCCAGTTCATGTCATCCTCAGTGAAACTTGTTTTCTCGTACCTGTCCCTTAGATACCAAGCAGTAGTTGCTGATAACCAAACGTCCTCCTTTCTTCCGCTAAGCAGAGGTGTCCCTCAGGGATCTATACTGGGACCTTTACTACTCAGTATGTACATTAATGACCTCTCCTCGCTTGGTTTCAACTCGTCCTTACATATGTATGCTGACGATGTGCAGCTTCGGTATAGCTGTCCTCTGGGTTTAATTGAAAATGGAGCTTGCGAGTTAAATGATGATTTAAATAAAATTTTGATCTGGTCCCGATCAAATGGACTCCGTTTGAATCCATCCAAGACCAAATGTTTGATTATCTCTAGAAAACCTTCAGACACTTCATACTTTCCACAAATACAACTCAACAGTACACCCATTCAGTTTGTTGAGTCAGCAAGAAATCTAGGATTAGTCTTTAACAAAACCCTAACCTGGACCAACCATATACAATTGGCAATTGGAAGAGTGTATGGTGGCTTACGTATGTTATGGGCCACCCAAAGAATTACTCCAATTAAAACAAGAATGATACTTGCAAAGTCACTACTCATCCCCCTATTATTATTTGGGTGTGAAATTTTTTGCAACTGTGATAGCAGGCATAGTAGGAAACTGAATGTTGTATTAAACAGCGTAGCAAGGTATGTTTTTGGTCTGCGGAGATATGAACATATTTCTACATATTCTAGACAAATATATGGTTTCAGTCTGGAAGACTTATTTGCTCTAAGGACCTTAACAATGCTCAACAATATTTTGCAAACACGAAAACCACCGTATCTATATAGCAAAATCCAGTTTTCCTCATCAGGTAGAAATTGTAATCTAACACCAGTACGCTACTCTTACCTCGTTTCGACTCGTCAATTTTTTGTACATGCGATTCGGTTGTGGAATTCCCTCCCCCAAACAATAAGGATGGTAGGATGTGGCACTCGGTTCGTAGCAAGGCTTAGGCAACATTTTGAGGCGCTTCGATGATAGACTTTTAACCGCCCCCCACTAAAAGTCTAGTTTAAATTTACAACTTTAATTCCTACATTTTATATTCCTTTGTCAATTATAGGTTTATCCTTTTCTCTTCTTACTCATGAGTAAGAAATCTGAAGACGCATATACGCATGCTTTTCAATATATTAAAGCAAATTTTTTTAAATTTTCTCCCGCTTCCTTCACTTTGGATTTTGAGCAAGCATTAAGGAAGGGGTTGAGAAAAGTTTTTCCAGCTGCGGAAATACGAGGGTGCTGGTTTCACTATTGTCGTGCAATCAAGAGGAAGGCTTCAAAAATTCCAAATTTTTTGCAAACTCTACGAAAAGAAAAGCAATTTCGTAAAATTTTCAATAAGCTTTTTGTTCTTCCACTTTTAAATCCTCAGCACATCCATAGAGGATTCGAAATAATCCACAAAGAAACAACCGGGTTTTCAATTTTTAAGGGATTTCTCGAATATTTCTGAAAGCAATGGATTACACAGGTATAATATATTACTGTTTTAAGTTAATTTTTCGATAGTTTTGAGTTAATTTTGAGTTTTTAGGATATTTCGAAGCAATTCTCGGTTTATAAAAAAAGTTTTCGAACCACAGGTATGCTCGAGGCTTATAATGTCAAATTGGGAAAACTCCTTCCAAAAAATGTGAATTTTTTCAATTTTGTTGACCAGCTACTTGATTAAGAATTTAATTTATCCGTCGATTTATCTTCGTCGATTGATGGCGAAACATGGCTAATGTTTGAACTGCCAAAAGCTAAATTTCAACAACGAAATAAATTAATAGATAGCATCATGTTAAAATTTGAAAATGATAAAATTACTCTTACCGAATTAATAAATCAATTGGCAACGATTTATAGCAATAAGACAGATTCACATGCATTTATTGATGAATGCGAAAATTTGACAGAGACGAAGGTGAAAGAGAAGAAAACGAGCTTGAAGACGAAGTTCAAACTTCGGGCAACGAACTTATTTGTGGAGTTTGCTTTCAAAACCCACGAGACATACTCCTTCAGCCTTGCAATCATTTAAAAATTTGTGAAGATTGTTTCAATAATGTAGTGGAATCAGCCAAACGAAACAGAAACGAAATCTTATGCCCTTTCTGTAGGCAAATAGTTGTTAATAGCTCAAAAGTATTTTTGTAAGTTGTTTGTTTAATTTTTTTAATTAATTCTTGTTTTTGTTTTGTTTTGTTTTAAGAGAGTTTCCTTTAATTTTCAAAACCTGAATCAAATTTTCATTTTATCTTTATTTATTATTTTTTTACTATTATGAATTAGACCCATACTATTTAAATACTATGCAATCAACTACATACATAAGAATAATTGTGGACTTATGGCCCACTTCCTTTTTCAGATAATGGAATTATGACCCGAAATGGTGTGGGCTTTTGGCCTGTGGACTTATGACCCTGCGCCAGCGAACTCACTCTCTCACAATGTGAGTCCGCGGATATTACAATTTCCATACTAATTGGATCCGTATGCGGAGCCGTATGTGGACTAATCCATATGTCATTGACTCCGTTTGCGGACGTAAAACGGAGTCTCTTGCTTGAAGGGTATGAAGGTGAATTCACCCATTGTTGAATACAGGAACACGATCAAAATTTGACACTCGTAGTTACGCGCTCAAAAAAGTTAGGTGTACTTTTGTGTCTTCTCCTCTCTCTTTTTATTTTGTACAAGAAGCAAGTAGGTACGAGATTTTTTTAAGTCAATTTTGTTGTTTTAAAACCGATTTTATAGTTAAAAATAGGCTGTAATTAAAAGTGGCAAGAATGTGTGAAGAAGAAAACAATCTGAGAAGCTGGGACATATTCAGTATCTAAGTTAGGGTCACTTTCAATAGATGACGTGCCCCAAAATTAAAATTTTCGGATTATTTTACATATTATTTTAATGTTACGTAGATATGGCAAGAACGTATCGATAGAAAAGAAAACAAACAGGGTTTCTATAAATGAGGTTAGGTTATAGTGGCTGTCAGCCTAAGGCCAACACACTTAGACCAATGATAGGTCCATTGTGATACCACACGGATAGAGGGGTTTCTTTCACTACTCGTTAAACCATTTTTAGCTTCTTATGAAGCGCGATAGACCTCTAACGTCAGCGTTAGCCAAGTCATTAAGATCATTAAGCAAGAAATGTCCCAGATGAAGATTTCTTTTATGGGAGAGAGCAGGACATGGGCAGAGAAGGTAAAGTGTAGTCTCCTCCTCGTCCATGCAACTTCAGCAGCAATCGTTTGAATAAACGCCAAGCTTCGATGCGTGCCTGACTATCAAACAGTGCGTTGTAATGGCACCTATAGTGGAGCCAGTAACGGATCTAGGATCTCGACGAGGGGTCGGGGGGCCCACACAATTTATGCCGTCATGACCTAACTTAACCTCATTTTCTAATTTTTTGATATATTTTGCATGAAACTACGATAGTGCCGCTTGTATGGACACACGGTTACCACTGCAAATAATTTTAATTCGGAACATCTGCTTCGCGACACAGTGTCGATAATTTTTTGATACACAGATATATATATATGCGCCCTAATAAAAGGTATAAAAAATCAAATCATATACGTATTATATTTAATATTTTAATATTTTAAAGAATGCAATATAGCATTCTATGAAAATTGCTCATCGAGGCAACAACTACTATTCTTTGGAAAATTGCATTCTTTATATGTCTCAGTTCACAGCATTCTCTAGATAGTATTCTATGAGCTGTCATTTTTTTGAACTGATTCACTCTGCAACATTTCCACCATTGAAATAGCTAGTATTTCTTTCTTACTATGAAAAGTGACAAATGGTAAGCTTTGAAATATTGCTCGTGGAGTCGCGGTGTTAGGTTCCTTCATTACCACCAATTATAACTGTAAACATGATCTATACGAATATCCGATGAATCTTGGCCTTATGCCAGTTATGGTTTGTTATTAGTAGTACAATTATCGTATATTGCGTTTCACCTATACATAATACAAATTAAATCAAATCATAACAAGATCAATGTGTTAGACTTTTGCCCTCACCTATAAACAAAAAAATTAATTCAAACTTAACTTACCGCCAAATACCACACAGGTAACCTCCAGGCTACCGCCTTCTTCATATGGCCCCGCTCTTGAATCAATTCGCACTCGGCGTTCGTTGAAAATATTCGGTTGTTGTGGTGGAACTGTAAATAGATAAATAACATTACATTTTTTCAACCAAAATAATAAACAGAGTATATATTATATAGGTACATTATACCTAATGTATGTGTGCAGTGTGTTTGTGCTATTGTGTTCTGTACAGATGCAAATGAATCAAAATTAAAAACACTTTCGCAATCAAGGATAACAAAAATACAAATGCTATTTCTGTTTCAACCCTTTGCCAGGCCAATGAGCAGGCAACAAAAAAAAATGTATAGAAAACTTTTTGTACAAATTTTCCAATTTTAACTACCCTCTGAGGCAAACGCGAAATGAAACACAACATGCCACCAGCGTCTCCCACGTCCAGCACTTTCGCGACTTGAAAACACCTACACCAACCTACAACCGAATAAAGTTCTCGTCAACAAATAAAAAAAACATAAGGAAAGGCTACAGTCTGTTTGGGCGAACTGTTGGATACCCTATCCCTTAAGTAAGCAAGTCATTGGGTTGACAGTCCTTGGTCATTTTGCAACAATATTTCTTTCTAACAAAATAACCTCAGTTGGAAATTTTGGTCAAAACGCTGACAAAAGTGAGCGTTGGAAAACACTTTGTTTAAGCGACTTTTCGTTTTTAAAGCGGTTAATCGATAAAACAATATTTGTGTAAATAGCGTCCCCTAAAAGTGGGTGTGGGAAAAATGCTGTATATGGAAGAACTGTTAGTAAGACTTTGTCTAGATACTTTGCGAAGAGAGGTGGTGCTCTCATCCCACGCTGTGTAGCCATTGCATGATAAGGGTACTAAAATCATCCCTTTAGTGCGCGTACATTATAAAAAAAAAAAATGGTCATTCCAAATTGCTAGCTCGAAACTTAGGACCTCAAAATTGGTGACAGAGCAACGGATATGACTAGTTCGGCAAAGCTTTCGATGCGATCATAATTATATAATTAATTTAAAGAGGTCTACAACGAATATTAAGGCACGTTAATACCAAAAAGAGATTTTCTGCCTGGTAGTACAATAGACCGTTACCGAGTCTGAGTGCTCTGGGTTTCGGATTTTTTTAAAAAAAAAACCATATTAAAAAACTTATAGTCAAAATAATAATAGCCTTCGGATAAAATATAAACAAATAAAATAACATAGTGAACACAAACTGTTGCAGAAGTTTTTAAATCACAGCACGGCAGCAAGGGCAATGAAGCTATTCCAGTTGACGATGAGTGTGGTAGATTAGTGCGAGAACCCACTCTGAACGTCCAGTCTGTGGAGTCGCAATAATTATAAACTCATTTCGTAGATTCAGAATAAGTCCTTGAATGAGTTGTTTGAAATGTGTATTCAATTATTTTGTTGCAAATGGCGGATCCATAGAAAACTCCCCTCAAACAACACTAACCCAGAGAATTATTTACCAACATTGCTATTTTTAAGTCTATTGTGTTTTGTGTATGTGGCTGAGTGTTAAAGTTGATGGATTTATTTATTTCATACTTTACTCCGACATTTACCGACGTGGCCAGAAATATTTCAAAAGTTTGGTCAAAATGGATTTTGTTATTTATTGCTGTGTCTGTGTGTCACGGGTATCTGGTGAACAGTTTATTGTGAATTTACAAAAGGAGAATTGTTGGATTATTTTATTTTTGAGGACACTAATTTTAAATTGTTGAAATGAAGCATGGCTGGATGTTGGAGAAAGAGTGGTGTTTTAAAGAAATGATAAAAACATTTAAAAAAAACGGGTTTGCTAATTCACTACTTACCAACTACTTCTAGATTTACATTGCTATTCCTAGTTTGTGATAACTTAAAGTCTACTCTACATCGAAAATTCCCAGCATCCTTTTCCTGTCAAAGAGAAATAAAACAAAAATTTGTTAGCAGTGATATTATTAAACTTTTGTAGCAAAGTTAAAAAAATATTAAATTCTACTTGGGCCTGGCAGGATCTTTATTTGAACAGCCTGCAAGTTTAGTTCATTTTGTTGGGAAATATAAATTTTACTAGGCTTCCCATTAAAAATGATACAAGTTGTTTATGTGAGAGATAGGGCTGGAAGAAGTTGAGTGTTCTCAAACGTTCAGCTAATTTTTCAATTAGGTTTTGGTCCTAAGAACGCGGAATCTTATCCAACCCTAGCTTGTTCGTCCGCAGGATCGTTGCCTGCATTTGGCCAGTTACCCACACAAGTTTAGCATTTATTGTATCATGCAGCGCATCGTATAGCAACAAGTATACTCCATTGAACTGGAGAACAGTGGGCGAAGTGCTGCTTGACTATTGATCCATCGGATAATCAGACAATCTATGGTCCGTTGCCAGAAAACTATTGCCTATACTATGCGTTCGAAATTCGAAAATATTTAAAGACAAGAAAGGTCTGCGACTCGCGATCTGAAGGGGTACCCGAGCCCTGCGTGACTATGTCTTCAACTGGTTTAATTAAATATGTATGTAAATACTTTTTGACTTTTTGATCTTTCATTTTTAGAAATTTAATTAAACCAGTTGTAGAAATAGCAAGTCCCGGCTACCCCTGCCAGATCGTGAATCAAATACCAGTCCATAGTTTTTCTTTTTGGTTTCGCGCAGCGCAGCAAATCACGTGCCCTACTTAATTATACAAATAAGGTGGCACCGATATTAAAATGCAAATAAAACCCCACTTATTAACCCAATAGAAGGAGCATTTTAAACCATGGATATAGAGCATTGTGCCTTCCTTTCGATAATACCGGCTACGTCTCTTGCAATCGAGCTATCAGTTGTTAAGATATCGAAGATTCAACCAACCGCTGAATCAGAGCCATGCTTTAAAGTCCCTTCGTCTGGAGTCGTGTCAGTGTCCATGAGGGCAGTCAAATGATGCCCTCAAGGAGGAGTACTCTCCCCATCCTGTGGTCACAAGTCTTCGACAGTTCTTGTAGTCAGCTCTTCTAAACTAGGCTACAACGCCATTGGGTATGCAGACGACCTGGCGATTATAATAGCAAGACCATCCCTAGCGTAATGCAGAAAACTTTACTCAACGTTGTAGATTAGTTAAATAATCAAGGTCTCTCCATCAATCCTTGCAAAACACTTCCAGTGCCCTTTACAAGAAGGTGACGGGTTTATTTTGAACCTATAACCATAAAGAGCACCACCTAAAGCTATTCTAGTCATGCCAAATATATCGGCGCAGTCCTCAATAAAATAAATTCTGCCACAGAGCGTGACACTAGAGCCATGTGCGCAATGTATGGCTGGACTTTGTTCCCAAAATTATATACTGGCTGTTATGGCTATTATGATGTTCAGACCTATTATAACATACGCGGTCATCGTCTGGTGGTCGAAAGTTCTTAAAAGGACAACGGCAACCAAGCTCCAGAAGCTTACATGACCACCGGGGTATTGCAGGCAACGAAGCAGCGGATGAGATAGCTAGCGGATGAGATGAGCTAGGACTGGATCAGGATCCGCGTTCTAGGGACCAGAATCTTATTGCAGTGTCAACTGGACTTCCGCTCTATGACTGATTTATAATTGGGAACATCAGCTTCGTCTAGCTCATTGGGAACATTTTCCAGATCTCAAGTAATACAGAATGTAGATTTTGTCTGCAGGAGGATAAAGCCTCCAAACACATTCTTTGTGAATGTCCGGCACTACATTCACATTGATTAAGCAGACGTATCTTCCACAGAGAATTACGTTCGCCAGCTGAGTTGAGAAATTCTGCCGCCAGCATGTGCTGGCCAGAAATTATTGAATGATAGAGATACAAAACCTTTACCCCATTGCCCCGCGACAACCATTATTTACTTTTTTATGTTAATTCACTTCCACTGAACTCTGTCTGTGAATACATGCGAATCAAAACGAATGAATTCAGCGTGATCAGTTACTTGACATTTCATTGTTTTTCTTTCGAAGAAAATTTATTTTAATTCTCCAAGCCATCGGATAGTTTAAATAAATTATCCTATTTTAAAGTGAATGTTTTTATTTTTATTCCCTTTCGTTTCAGAATGTTCATGTCACGTGAGTCTCCCGCAGATGCTCTACAAAATCCAAGGAAAAAGCAACGAAAACAAACATTGTGAAAATGGATGCAATTCCTAGAATGGCTTCAATCCACTTTTAAAAATATACTCGTATATCGGTGAGTTGCAATGAATTACCTTTTGAAGTGAATCTAATGTGTATGTTTTTTTTCGTTTCAGGTCAAATTCAATTTCCACTGAGTCACAATGATGATCAGAAGAAAAATCTTTCGGAAGAAATAAAACTGGCCACCATTGAGTGTATAAAGTGAGTGTATGCTGGACCAATATTACACTAAGGAATCAGCGTTGTTTATACGACAGATACTTTTGACCGCCTCGGAGTTCATTACCGATAATTAGTGTTAGTAGCGCCGTTATTATAAGGATCGTCAAGTGTTAGTCGTATTTTCAGAACTGCATCTGTGGACGCAGATTCAATGGACATAGTTCTGCACAGCCAATTTGCTGATACTGTCTTTATTCATTTGTACCGACAATAATAACTGTTCTCTTCAAGGCCGCCATCTCAGATGAAGAACTTGGTCAAACCTCGACTTCGGTAAGTAAATCGCCTTCAATTTGGTAGATTTATCATGACAACCTTTTTAAAGGGCTATTCAAAATCTGGGACGAATTCTTCTCATATTGTTCGATAAAATCGACTGGGAATCACAACTCTCTTACGACCAAAAGTGCTTCATCAATCTTGTGACAACAGTTCACAATCGCAAACGGTAGACCACGAAAAAGACCATAGAAAATCTCACAAATATGCAAGACAAAATTATTCATAAAAACAAAAAAAACAACAAAATTATTCATAGCACTCTCGAATATATATAAAGGGTCGTTATCTAAGGACTTGACAACTTCTTAATAATTACTATCGAAACATTTATGAATGGAATTCGACTTCGTTCATATGTCCACCACGGGAACGTATGCAGCGGTCGATACATTGAACCCAATTTTCGATGACTCGGCCGCACATTTCGACAAATACGGCCGCTATTTCTCGTTAAATTTTGGTTCTGAAATCCTCTAACGTCGCCGGCTTGTTGCCATAGACCAATGATTTAATGTAGCCCCATAAAAAAAGTCTAGAGTCGTTAAATCAGACGATCTCGGGGGCCAATAGACAGGTCCGTTTCTCGAGATAACACGTTCACCGAACTGACACTTCAATAACTCGATTGTTGCACCCGCTGTCTGGCTTGTGGCACCGTCTTGTTGGAACCACATATCACTGATGTCCAATTCATGCAATTGCTCAAAGAAATAACCTTCCAATATATCTCTGTAGCGAATACCATTTACAGTAACGTGACGGTCATTTTCATCGACGAAACAAAACGGGCCAATGAAGCCGCCGGCAAGAAAACCGCACCAAACAGTGACCTTTGCGGATGAAGTGCTGATTCATGGAGCATATGAGGGTTCTCACCTGTTCAGTAATGCATATTTTGCTTATTAACGAAGCCGTTTAACCAAAAATGCGCTTTATCGTTGAAAATTATTTTGCGATGAAATTCTTAATTTTCTTTCATCATGTCCAGAGCGCAATTCGAGAATGTACGTCGCGTCGCTTGATATGATCAAGTGGCTTTAGTTCTTGAGTCAGCTTGGTCTTATAAGGGTGTAGGCAAAGATCCTTACGCAAAATTCGACATAATGTGGCCTGGGAGAGGCCCAATTGAGAACACCGTGAAATTGGCTGATTTGGCTGGTTGACGATCGACGCCTCTACGGCAGCAATACTGTCCACACAAAAACGTAGGCTCACTGGCACGGAAACATCAAGCAGCGAATATTCTGACATAAAATGTTTCACTAGACTATCAATTGCTTGTCTAGTGGGACGAGAATTACGGCCGAACATTGGCGTTAACACTCTTAAAGTTGCGACCACCGACTTGGAATTTCGGCAGTACATTTTATATATTTGTAAACGTTGTTCATTCGTATACTTTATCATGATGGAAATGTTGATTTTACTGAATATTTTGACATGGACAGTTCGGTAATCTGTTTAAGGGTGCGTTCACACTGAATGTTTGTAGATGTCAAGTCGCTAGTGAAAGACCATTTACATATGTGATATGTTTTCTTGTTCAGCAATCGCAGAGAAACAATATGAATGCGAGAACATTGATATTAGCCGTGTTTCTTTGCACGCGGATATAGGCATGGCATTAAAAAACGACCATCGCCGCTTAAGAATTCATCAAAAAATCTTGGCAGCACACATGCACCTATGACGTTTATTAGTGACAAAGCTGTACCTAAGTTAAGTTAAGAAATTTATATTGAAAATCGTGAAATTCAAAAATATTAATTTCCGACAGTTGAAATTAATGCCAAACATATTCTAAAATTATAAAAAACAGTTTCACATTGACAGATTTACTAAATTTTGAAAAAAATAATAATAATACAATCCCGAACAAAATATTCGGCGGGATGTGCCAGTGGTCGGCGGGATGTCAAACTTTGACATTTCCTGAAAAATTCATCGCAACGATTCATCAGAAACGAAGAAAATGGGTTTTGGAAGCACTGTTTATCCCCGCTAAAGGACTTAGCGGCGATAGCTATTCCCGCTAAAGTTAGCGTATATAGGATAAGTTGTTGTTGTATGCAAATACAAATTTCAAATTATCCCTATATACGCGTGCAAAGAAACACGGCTATTATTCTCAAACCGTAATTTCGATCAATATTCATCGTCGCAGTCATTTTGTAAAGAAGGCCAACTATCTCTTCAAGAAAGACCAAAGAACTTTGGCATCGGTGAGCTGCAATAAATTGTTCTGTTTTCAAGTGAATCTAATGTGTTTGTTTCTTTTCGTTTCAGGTCAATTTAAAAATAAATTTCTAGAGGGTGACTCTAATGCTGACCAGGAGAATGTGCAAAATTAAAACTTTTCAAGTTTGGATAATGTGGTATCGGACAATACACTACTACAATACTTTATATTCTTTCCTTAAGAAAATTTCATTTCAGAATGCGGACCTGCAGCACGAAGAACAAAAGCTTTCTTTACACGCCGATGTAAAAAAGGTTTTCATCGATAAGACCAACGAACTCATGACTCTCGCTGGCGTTGGTATTTGGAACTTAATGTCAAGCGAGGAAGCTGTGTGGTTTGTAGATAAGTCACAGACTCAAGTGTTTCTGAGAACTGCGAAGAGGTTAGTTAGTTGAACAAATCAAAACATTTTTGTAACCAACAATAACTCTGTTCCACAGCTTTTTGACAAGTGCTTTGCTTCAAACATCATATGCGAAAGCACATGATGTGACAATATGACAGTTGAATTTCATTCTCTGCGTCAAAGACAAAAGTCAAGACTCTAGAAAAGCCAACAATACTCATGGAAAAAAAACAGAATAAGTACTCGTGGCTAAACAAATCGCTGGAGCAGATACCGCTGATACCAACCTCCAGCAATGGCTGAAACGTTATGCTTCCTCAACGTCAGCAGACACCCATTCTTCACTGTTATTGATGGTGAGGCTACGATCAGGATTAAAGGGATCATATAGCCTTCCCACTTAACTGCATCCTTACTGGTCCGCCTGTGGGGTAATCCGGTTGGACCTCAGAAAATAACGACATGCCTCCCGATTTTGAATCACTTCGTCCTTAGGCCACTCAAATGCTGGTGTTGCTGCATTGTGTCGAGGAGTTTTTAGGCCTGCTTCTATTTCGCTTTTGTACGGAGACGTTGATTGATAATGTCTTTTTGACAGGGTTTGTAAGATCTCTCCTTTGACATGATGGTACCAACTGAGCCGATCGCGCTCCATTTTTTCCGAGATAGGTTTTTTGACGGGAAGGCTTAATCGGATCTTGGAACTTCTTATTCTATCAATCTATGTTACTCTTAATGTCATGCGGAGCATCTTTATTTCAGCTGCCGCTAATTGCCCTCATGTTTTTTGTTCTTTGTCCAACTTCTATGATTTATGTCGTTTATCTCCGAGTTTTTTTTTTTTTTTGTCTTCTTTATCATTCAATAATCTCTTGTGCTGGCCGTTGTAATGTCAGCGGCGCGTCATTTGGAATTAATAGTAAACCTTTTAGGTACAATATATCTTTCAGGTCGCAGTGTGAGCCATGTGGGCAGGGGTATTTAAAAAAAAAAAACAATCTTCTCGGTTTAAGATAAGGTTTTGAGAGAAATACATAAAAAATGGAACACCGAATTAATGATTAAACATTACTGACAGATTGTAAAAAAATCGGCAAAATCGTTTCCTGATCTTTTTCGCTTTCTTTTGAGTTCTGTAATTAAACGCAGATTAGGTACCTACCTACCTACTATGAAATTGTTGTTATAACAATTTACATACAAGAATATATTTCATATTTCATATTTATTTATTTATATCGATTTAACTTACACAGTAAGATACAATATCTTTTAAGGTAGTGTAAGCTTCAGTATTAAAAACTATTACATGAAGTGAGTGAAAACTAATTTACAGCATATAATTATTGATAAAGTTCAAAAAAGGATAAAATATAGATAAAAGTCTATCATCGAAGCGCCTCAAAATGTTGCCTTAGCCTTGCTACAAACCGAGTGCCACATCCTACCATCCTTATTGTTTGGGGGAGGGAATTCCACAACCGAATCGCATGGACAAAAAATTGACGACTCGAAACGAGGTAAGAGTAGCGTACTGGTGTTAGATTACAATTTCTACCTGATGAGGAAAACTGGATTTTGCTATATAGATACGGTGGTTTTCGTGTTTGCAAAATATTGTTGAGCATTGTTAAGGTCCTTAGAGCAAATAAGTCTTCCAGAGTGAAACCATATATTTGTCTAGAATATGTAGAAATATGTTCATATCTCCGCAGACCAAAAACATACCTTGCTACGCTGTTGAATACAACATTCAGTTTCCTACTATGCCTGCTATCACAGTTGCAAAAAATTTCACACTCAAATAATAATAGGGGGATGAGTAGTGACTTTGCAAGTATCATTCTTGTTTTAATTGGACTAATTCTTTGGGTGGCCCATAACATACGTAAGCCACCATACACTCTTCCGATTGCCAATTGTATATGGTTGGTCCAGGTTAGGGTTTTGTTAAAGACTAATCCTAGATTTCTTGCTGACTCAACAAACTGAATGGGTGTACTGTTGAGTTGTATTTGTGGAAAGTATGAAGTGTCTGAAGGTTTTCTAGAGATAATCAAACATTTGGTCTTGGATGGATTCAAACGGAGTCCATTTGATCGGGACCAGAGCAAAATTTTATTTAAATCATCATTTAACTCGCAAGCTCCATTTTCAATTAAACCCAGAGGACAGCTATACCGAAGCTGCACATCGTCAGCATACATATGTAAGGACGAGTTGAAACCAAGCGAGGGGAGGTCATTAACGTACATACTGAGTAGTAAAGGTCCCAGTATAGATCCCTGAGGGACACCTCTGCTTAGCGGAAGAAAGGAGGACGTTTGGTTATCAGCAACCACTGCTTGGTATCTAAGGGATAGGTACGAGAAAACAAGCAATATATTTTGTTTTATTTATAAGGAAACCGGTTTAAAGTGGGACATTTTACGCGGTTAATTTATTTTGCCTCCACTTTCCAGGGTGGTTCATGAAATTTCGTTGCTCTACGGTCAATTTTGAACTGAGCGAAATAAGGCCCTCTCTGTATTAATTCGTTCGTTGATGGAAATATAGCCAAGTGCCAAATTTTTCTTCATTTAGCCTCACTTAAAAATAAAATAATGCCAAAACACCCTGAGTGTTATTTCACGTCACCGAGCATAGTACCAGCTATACCGAGACAGGCAATTATCTGTAGCATCTGGAGCTTGGTTTCTGTTGTCCGCTCAAGAACATTCGACCACAAGACACTGGTCGCCCATGTGATAGTGGGTCTGAGCATCACGATATGCAACCATTGAATCATTTTGATAATCAGACCCCAAGTTCACCCATACAGACCCTATATGGCGCGCATGTTTCTAATGGCACGCTATAGGATAGGTTAGGTTATGGTGGCTGTCAGCCTAAGGCCGGCACACTTAGCAATTGATTTTATTTTAGTAAACAAACACTCACCTTCACCGGATTTATTATCAATTCAGCAGGCTCCTTGTGCGTTCTAAAGACTGCTCTGTCTTCCAGTACTTCCTCGTCTCTCCAATGCGATGGGGTACCAGCGTGAGCACCCCTTGTATCAAAACTGAAACAAATTAAAGGAAACACAAAGAATCGAGTTAAATATATCAGCATTTTCCACAAAAAAAAAACTGTTTAATTTTTTAGAAGTGATGCCTAGAAAACTTACCTATAAATTGGAAGATTATTTTTGTACCAAACAACAAGCAGAACCTTGTCGTCGGGCAAACTCGACCCCACATCACATTTTATTTGAGCAGAACTGTTGACAAGTACACGAAGTATTTCACCATCTGCAATAAACAAATTTTTATATTAAATAAGTGCAAAATTATTTGATAATAGATAAGAACTATTAAAACATATTTTCAGGTGATAAAAGCGAAACATAACCACATTCAATAGAATTTCTTTCAAACTTGAAGCACGTGACTTTCATGTCATCTGTCGACAAAACATAATTGTGTCAAAAATATAAACACTTGTTCTTAACGCAACATTTAAACAATTTATCATATACTCAAAAAGTCCATTAGGAAAAGCTAAAAATACCCCAAACCAAACAGCTGCTGTCCAAAAATTCTGTCAGCATTTTGAGAGAACAATATACTCTATCGTTGAAGCCGAAAAAAACCTGAATAATAAGATGTTGCTCATAATTATTATACAAGACACTCAACAACCACTAAGCACACAAAGTGTAATTTCTTTTTAAATAAGCATGGTGGTAGGTTGAGTGGTATTACGCAGAACTTAGTACAAAACTCGAAGAAATGACCTTGGTTAAAAAATTAGCTGCCACCGATGACAATGACGTCCTCCTTCCCGGGACAATAATGGCGGTACACGGTGGAATAATGTACTCTCCCACCACTATCAGAAGGTTGAGTACAGAAGGGTTCTTTGCCAGCGTCCTTGTTAAACCACTTCAGTAAGATGCTTTCTTAAAATGCGTATAAATCACCATTAATTTTTTTCGAGATTTTTATTTTATTTATGCTGCTGCCACTTTCGCTTGTTTTGTTGTCCTTAGGCGGAAACATTGTGGGAAGGTGCAAGTTGAATACACGCTTTCTTGTACTCGCGAGTTAATACATAATTATTTAACCTTGAATTGTCATGTAAATATATTCCAACTCCAGAGTGACACTAATCCCCTGGATACGAGTTATATGTGTACGCAGGCGGAGGGCTGAGGACGCCAGTAGGCAGGCACATATGCATGTATAGATGTAGGAATGTATATCCTTGGACTGTACAGAACAGCTGACATTACGAATACAAATAAGACGCTTGCTAATTCATTCGCTTGACACTGGATTTGCTCCCAGCGAGATCCGTATTGCCTCAATGTGGGGTCACTTTCTATCAAGGTGCATATGCATCGCGCTCTGATAATTTCTATATTAACCCACCAATGGTGACGCAAATTTGACTTTCATCAATGGTGACGCCGCCGGTCTCACGCACCGGGGTTCTCAACTGAAGATTTTTCGAAACGTGTTACTAATAGTTCATGTTTTTTATTTATATTATGCTCTTTTACAATAAAGCAAAGATACGAGTATTTAATCAATTTAAGCTCTTTTATTTCAATAATTAAATTCACAAAAAAAATTTATTACAGCATTAAAAATAACAAAATTTTTAGTAATATATTTTTCAAAATTAAGAACAAAATAAAAGATCACATGTCCGTTAAGGAAAATAACGTTTTTTAGTCTTTCGACATTCGGAACTTTTACAAAATAAACCAAAATTAGTATCCTTCCAAACAAAAAATAACAAAAAAGTACATCTCAAAAACTAAATTTCTACAGGTAAACAGCTGCTGCAATACGGCACTACGTATTCAAGACACAAATATTTTTGACATTTGTGGCAAGAGTACTTGGTTTTTCTGTTTTTTTTCCATCCACACTCATAGCACCGACCAATTCTTGAAGGACCCGATGTCCCGCTTCATCATCTAATATATATATAATATAACAATAGGTCACCATTGGCGGGTTAAATACGTAATAAAATGTAAACTGAACCTGAGCGAAACAAGAGTCGTTTTTAAGGTTTCGTAGGGATATTGAATACTGGCGCCTATTCAGTGAGTTTGATTTCAATATTCCCGCTTGTGTCCTGGGGATTTTCGGATATATGCTAAGTGATTGTGGGTTGCGAATTGGATCAACTATCAGGGAGAACAAGTCGGGGCTGTTATCATTTATATATTTGCAAAATGCGAAGGGTTGTGGTTTTCACTTTCGGGTAGGGGTTAGAATAAACCCGAGCTGGGCATACCTGTCGTAACAGGCGATTAAAATCCACACTCCGTATACAGAGCGTATGGTATACACACAAATGCAATGGACAAAACAAAAAGATATAATACCCCAGGCGGCAGGCCAGGTTCACTGGAAAATGTACTCTCTTCGGAGGTTGGCTCTACGGATTCTGGGGAGAGCCATTTATTGCAACTAATAAATCCCTTCTCACAAGGTACACGGGTAACTCGATCTCCACCAACAAGATCGAACGTATCCGGAAAAATAAGTCGAAAAACGGGACTCAGTGAAAATCAAAAGTATTGAGGAGGA
Organism: Portevinia maculata; assembly: GCA_949715645.1. Lineage (NCBI taxonomy): Eukaryota > Metazoa > Arthropoda > Insecta > Diptera > Syrphidae > Portevinia > Portevinia maculata. The sequence goes on from OX454528.1 coordinate 89,626,426, forward strand.
AAACGACGAACTCGAAAGAGGTAGAATGGCTCAGGCTAGAATATAATGCTTTCAAAAATACGTGCCCACAAAAAGAAAATACAGTTAGCCCACATCGCTCACCCAGTCACGAATACCAGACGGATGGAGAAGAACTTAACACGCGAATCTAATTGGATCCAAATGAAACGGCCTAGCAAAAAACGTAAAGCTGGCTCCTCACCGGAAGTCAAGCCCCAAAAAGACAAAAACGTAGGTAGCGGCCAAAAACCCAAAAACAAATAAAATTACGTCCTCCGCCATCGACTATAATAAGTTGCATTGCCTCCTCCAAGGAACTTTAGAACCGAGGTATAAGGTCGCATCGTTCCGCAATAATACGTGGAAAGTTAATGTTGATGATGCCGACGGTTAGCGAGCAGTGTTCCAAAAATTTAATGCCGAGAAGATTGAGTGGTTTACTAACGAACATAAGTTAGAAAGACCATTGCGTGTTGGGACTCCACCACTCGTGCACTAAATAAGATATAATGAACGACCTTCAAGCTAAAGGCTTTAAAATTCTTGATGCCGCCAATATTGTTAAGAAGGTGAAGCAGCAGCCGGAGAGATCAGGAACGCGCACCTCAAACTTAATATGAAAGAGACGCTTAAAATTCTTTCTTGGCACGCCAACGGGCTCATACAAAGACTCGACGAGCTAAAAATATTTATAAAAAGAAAAAGATATTGATATATGCTTGATCTGTGAAACTCATCTAACAAAACATTCGAAAGTTAAGATAAGTGGATATAGCGCGTATAACGCCTTCCACCCAACAGAAAGAGGCAGACGCGGATCATCTTTATTTATAAATGAAGGTATCGAACACTCAGCAGAAATAAAGATTGAATTAAAAGCAAATCTTCAACTTTTTTAAACAAGTTTTTATTATTGGTTGCGATTTCAACGCTAAACACCCATTCTGGGGTTCAAGGCATGCCTCTCAGAAAGGTAGAAAGCTTTATAATGCGGGTATGCAACACAGGTTTGATTATCACTCGACGAGTAAAACAACATACTGGCCGACTGATAGAAATAAGATCCCAGACCTGATCGATTTCTTTATTGTCAAAGAAATATCTGGTAACTGTATAAAAGTTGAAAAAAAAACTTTGATCTCTCCTCTGATCATTCTCCAATCATTTTGACGATAAGCGAAGCTCTGATTAAAAAAGTAGCACGGCCAGATTAACCTGAGAGAAAGCTCATTGGGATGGCTTCACAAAAGATATTGAAACAAATATTGAGCTTAACGTATCACCTATGAACTTGAGGCTGTAGTTAATCGCTTCGTTGAAATCGTTCAGGATGCCGCGTAAAAGAATAGTCGCAAAATAAAGAAAACGGCGGTCCATTATATTCCAACGTATTCACAGGAAATAAAAGAGATGATTAAGGAGAAGAGAAAAGCGCGTAAAAAATGGCAACAAACTCGGGCTCCGGAACATAAAGCACAGCTAAACCGTTTCTGCAACTCACTAAAAAGATCTACCTCAGGAATAATTGTGTAGAAACTTACCTAGAAAGTTTAACGGTAGAAAAAGCTTCTAATTACTCGCTTTAGAAGGCTTTAAAAGGTATTGAAAAACCTCAAATTCAAGCAGCAAATGGGGCAGCCATGATAAAGAGCAAGTGCACGTATTGCCACCCGCCTGGGAGAAACTTTTAAACCGTTTGATAGGCAAAATCTTATTGAAACTATAAACACGTCGTATATGGTCAATATTGCAATTAGAAATGAAACACTAACCGAACTTAAGGAAGAAATAAGGAAACTTAAGCCTAAGAAAGCTACTTGATACGACCTAATCACGGGAGAGGTTCTTAAAGCTCTACCTAGAAAAGCGTTAATTCAGCTTCTGTTTATTTTAAATGCTGCGCTTAGACAAGAATATGTTTCCCGGCAATGGAAAGTCGCCGAAGTCATAATGGTCCTTAAGCCTGGAAAACCACCGAATGAAAAAATGTTTAATAGACCAATTTCGCTACTTCCAACTATATCCAAAGTGTTCGAGTGAATATTGATTAGGCGAATACAGCCAGTAAAAGAAGAAAGTCATCTCATTCCGGATCATCAATTCGGTTTCAGAAGCAAGCATTCTAAAGTTGAACAAGTGCATAAAATAACACAAGTAATCGAAAAATCTCTTGAAGAAAAAAGTATTTGTTCAAGCGCATTGCTTGACGCCTCCCAAGCCTTTGACCAGGTCTGACATGAAAGCTTAAAGTTTAAATTACGAGAAGTTCTGCCGGAGCATCTATATAATATTTTGGAGAACTACCTACCTGATAGATTATTCCGCTTCAAATGTGGAAACGCATATTCAAATTTCAATGAAATAATGGCTGGGGTACCGCAAGGAAGCGTCCTTGGTCCAGTGTAATACTTATTATACACTATTGATATACCACAGGTAGAAGACACTGAGCTAGCTACATTTGCTGATGGCACTGCTATCCTGGCAGTAGGTGAAACGGTCGAAAAGACTAAGGAAAAACTGCAAGAAGCTCTGGATAGAGTAAATGAATGGACTAAAGTTTGGCGAATCGCACTCAACGAGACCAAATCTGTTTATGTAAATTTTAATTACAAGAAAATAAATAATTCACCGGTCTTTTCAAATTCAGTTCAAGTTCCATTTGTAAACGAGGCTAAGTAACTTGGAATGGCACTTGATGCAACGCTGAAATGGAAAGCGCATGTAAATAAAAAGCAGTGTGGACATATGCTATACAAGTCTGGGGTTGTACCAAATTAAGTAACATTAATATTTTACAAACTTTTGAAAACAGAGTGCTTGTTAACGCGCCTTGGTATATCAGAAATAACGATATCCACAGAGATCTCGGCATTAAAACAATCCTACCACCCCGCGATGAAATGCCAAGACGGCCGTACCGCAGGGAAATCGGGAAGAAGGGAGAAGGGGTTAGTGGGTAAAATTCCCAAACTGTTATGGGTTTCGCCTTTTGAAGATTACCACCTCCCAGCGCACAAAAAAAAAAAATAATAAATAATGTTTAATAATATTGAAATAACTAAAAATGTATACCTTTATCAGATTTCTAGAACTTTTAACAATGTTAGCTTGCTTGATGAATATATCTTTTATTGAAAGAAGGACGCCTACAATGCCCAGTGATTTCAATTGTACATCATGCAGAACTACTCTTAATTCAACTTTGTAGAAAGCTTCGATTATGAAAGCAAAATGAAGTAAGGAAAGCAAGATCTAAACTGCAGTCTAAAAAAAACTACTGGACCGGAAGGTCTACCTGCCGAATGAATAAGGGCAGTGAGAGATGACTTGGTAGGAAGCAAACACAAAAACTTAATTCGAGGTATTGATCGGAGCAGCAGTGAAAGGAAACCTCAATCAACTTGAGATACGATTTCGCAACTGAAGTCAATCAGCTAAAGACTGAAATGACTGAAAAGGCCAAATGGTTAGGTGCTAGGTCCAGTACGCACAGTAGCGCCACCTTAAGTTAGTAAGTAAGTAAGTAGGGCAGAAACTCTCCACGGGTCGGGTACCCTTAAAGTAATAAGAAAAGGCAAAAATGGAGTGCGAAAATGCCATTATCAGATTGCGTTCGAGGTCTTAAGTTAGGTATGAGTAAGCCTAAAATGGTTGAAGAGCGCCAGTGGAAGCCTAACATTCTCATCAAAAGGCAAAGCAGGGGTCAGTTAACTTTGATGATAACATACTGTGGCCTGGAATGATTCGACAAATGGATCATTATCAGCTTTTAATAAGCTTCTTGACTTACTTTAGCTAGCCTTTCATAACAAATGCTGTAAAACCGGCTTGACTGGAGGAGACTTTTTGTCAGAAGTTTTCGTTGCGGATTTTTTTTTCGAAGAATTGCACTATTCTTATAACGAAATCTTGACCAAGCCTCTTATTCTTCTTTAACGGCGTCCTCGTGGTTTCGAATCACATCATCACTGAGGTCAATGAAATGCTAGTGTTGTTGCAGTTGTGTAATCTACGAAGGCGGTTAAAAAATTTCTGGATGCGTTGAATTCGAGATGAATGAACGTCATACCAAGGGTCCCAGATTACGCAAAAGTATTCTAATCTAAAGCGTACTAAAGACCAAAAGAGCATCTTTAGGACAAATGGGTCGCGAAAATCACCCGAGTTTCTTTTTATGAAAGCCAATAGTGAATGAGATTTAAACGCCATGCGATCGATTTGCAAACTCAAATTTAACTGGGTGTCAAAAATTAATTTGTATTTATGTATGTCTCCGGAATTTTTCCAGCCCTCATTCAAAAGGGTATGGAATTCTTCCTACCTAACATGATTGCCTTATTTAGGTTCAGTTTCAACTGGGGCTACATACCACGCACTTGGCGGGAGGTCAATGTAGTATTTATCCCCAAACCAGGTAACAAACCTAGTGAACTACCTAAATCCTATCGTCCCATAAGCTTGACATCGTTTTTCCTAAAAACAATGGAAATAATAATTGACGTTCATATCAGAGAATGCGTAACTTTTAGCATGCCTCTACATCCCTGTCAATATGCGTATCAAAAAGGCAAATCAACGGAAGGCGCCCTGTTAAAACTAACAAATCACATAAACCCCGCCTACCGTTGCAAAGAAATTGCACTATGCGCTTTTCTTGACATAGAGGGTGCTTTTGATAACACCGGTTATGATTCAATATCAAATGCTTTAATTCACCGAAAGGTAGACATTCCCACCATAAACTGGATAAAAGCGATGCTCGAAAGTCGGAAAATCACTGCTTCGTCAGGACAGACTTCAGTATCAGTTTCAGCTATAAAAGGCTGTCCACAAGGAGGAGTTTTATCACCCCTCCTGTGGTCTTTGGTCATAGATGACCTACTTCAAAAATTAAGTAACTTAGGCTACGACATAATAGGGTATGCCGATGACTTGGTAATCATTATTAAGGGCAAAGAATCAAACGTAGTTACTTCACGTATGCAAAACGCCCTTAAGATAGCTATAGACTGGTGCGTCAAGGAAAATCTCTCCATAAACCCCAGTAAAGCTATCATAGTTCCTTTCACAAAAAGAAGAAATCTCAGCTTAGCTCAGATTTCACTAAATGGCACGACCATTGAGTATTCCGACGAAGTTAAATATCTTGGAGTAATCCTGGACAAAAGACTAAACTGGAACTCTCACATCAACAACAAAATCACTAAAGCTAACAGAGCTTTATGGGCCTGTCGGCGCACATGTGGCAGAACCTGGGGAATCTCTCCAAAGATTGTCCACTGGATCTACACAGTGATGATACGACCCATTATAACATACACCTCCATTGTATGGTGGAGAAAATCCACACAAAAGGCCGCAATAGAGAAGCTCAAAAAGGTACAAAGGCTTGCGTGCCTTGGTATCTCCGGAGCCATGCGAACCTGTCCAACGGCTGCCATACTGGCAATAATAGGTATTACACCTCTCCACATATACATTCAAAAAGTGGCGATCCGCAGTGCAATAAGTCAAATACAGTTAAACGAGATAAGTCTTAACGATCATCCAGAACTTAAGACCCTTCTTGATGAACTGCCAGAACTCAACATGAACTGCGCGGTCACAGACCACATTCTTAAAACACTATGCTTCAACAAGCGATTCTCCACGGAGATCCCCAAGAGAGAAGCATGGGTTAGTAATAACCCACCTAACAGCCACAACGGCATAAAGTGGTATGCTGATGGTTCTAAAATGGAAGTGGGGGTAGGAGCGGGAATATACGGATCAAACAAACGCTTTACGATACCCATGGGAAGAAGTCCCAGCGTATTTCAAGCAGAGCTCCACGCCATTCAAGAATGCGCTAGCCACATAAATTTATCTGGTATAAAAGGTGCAACCATCCATATATTCACGGATAGTCAAGCAGCTATAAACGCCCCTTAGCTCGCACACGATTGACTCCAAATCAGTCATGTACTGCTTCAACACCCTACAGGCACTCGGAATAAGTAACAAGACCAAGCTATGGTGGGTTCCGGGTCATGTCGGGGTGGAAGGTAACGAAAAGGCCGACAAACTGGCCAGAAAAGGTTCGGAAACAAACTTCATAGGTCCCGAAGCCTTCTGCTGCACTCCTAGATCAGCAGGGACGGCAGCAATAAAAAGCTGGGAATACAGAAAATGTATCCATCTATGGGAAAGCATCCCAGGTTTAAGACAGACCAAACAAGCCGTTCGGCCTTTCAATAAAAATGCCAGCAAATGCCTAAACCTAAGCAGGCATGATATCAAAAACTTAGTAGGTTACCTTACTGATCACCATGATTTAACATATCATCTACACAAAATGAAAATAGTAGACCCTCCTGAGTGCCGACTCTGTCTTGAAGAGGACGAGTCAGCTGAACACATTTTATGTGAATGTCCGGCCCTAAACGGAATTAGGATGAAGATCTTTTTCAGGGAACAAATGTGCCCCGAGGACATAAAGAATTCTTCTACTAGTAGAAGTTATCACTTCATATAGGATGCAAAATTAAGGTAATCTATATACTAACATCAAAATTTGAGACAAAAGTTAGATCAAAATATTAGAAGTAAGAGAGTCTAAACTATAATAATCATGAGAAAACAGCCAATTTTGTATGCGCTTTAGAAAACATTCGGGTATGTGAACACATCTGATATTTTTCGGGAGGACAATAAATAAACGATTACTTATAACTGAATAAGAATTTCTGTATCCGGTGGTTGGCACTTGCAACATATTGAATGAGTTATTACGTAGGTTGTAGTTTGGGATTTTACTGAATTTTCGGTTACCAGACTTCATAATGACTGCTTTTAGAGCCTAAAACATTAAAACATTATAAATGATGAACAGGAAGAATCCCTAATTGACAAAACAAAGGAAAACTAGGATGCCTACCAGGTTTACGACAAATTGAATCGATTCCCAGGCCGAAACCTATTTTAATTTCTCGACTAAAACCAAACACATCTTCAGACGATGTCTTGAACCATTTGGTCTCAAGAAACTTGATCCCAAAAGATGACTAAATCAAATGCACTAAAATCAGCCAGGCTTATGGGTTTGTTGCGTCTTTCAAAATTGTTACCCCTTCAGTATATTTCGAAAAGCTGTGCAATAGCACTAGATAACCCCAAAATACGTTAGTTAAAGAATTTACACCCCGTTCGACAAAAAGTCACAAGAAAGATTGTTCGTCCGTGTTAAGAAACCAAGTAGGCTGTTCCTCTACTATCAAAATGTAAGGGGACTCCGCACAAAAACCGCTGAAGTATATTTAAACTCAAAAGCCCTATCTCATGATATCTTCTCCTTGACGGAAACATGGCTTATTGCCGGAATTTTAAACACGGAACTCTTCAATCATGAGTTCTCCGTATTCAGAAATAACCGTCATAACAATGACCTGAAAGCGCTTGGAGCAGGTGTCCTGATCGATCTTCGTTCCAACTTCGAGTCACGAAAGATTAACTTTCCATTTCAACTAAATGTCGAAGTTATCTGTGTAAAAATTACCCTTAACAACAAACATTTATATGTTGTTAACCCTCTGCGACTGACGTGTGCTAGTTTTCACAATTCAACTGACGTGGTAGTACACCAGACACCATTTGAACAGCTTGTATTTTCAAAATTCTTTTTATATTCTCACGTTTTATTATTATAACTTAAAGTTAAGAGTGTTCACTATTATTTTAAATCACTAATATATAAAATTAAAAATTGAACAGCATTTATTGATATGACATACATTTTTTTTTTCCAAAACTTACACATATTGAAAAGTTTAAAAAAAAAATCAAACATAAATATTTTCATTATTTACTTACACATTTATGAAAGTTTACACCTATGATAATCAGACTTACAAAAAAAAATATCCATTCATTGGTTCAATTAAAGGATTTGTAACATAAAAATCCAAATTTTTTTGGCAGTCTTTATAAACTAGCTTGAAGACAAATTGACTTTAAACAATCACGGCAACAATACCTAGTTAATCTTTTAAGTTTTGTTGGACATACAGAGCATAGTTTTCTTCCACTTAGTGGAATCGATTGAGTTCTTGGAGGTAGAGGAGGAAAATCTTTACCCATCTTGATTCACATTTTCAGTGGCTGTTACATGCGGAATTTCTTCAATTGGTTCTTGTTACTCTTTTTCGCCTGAAACTTCGTCGGCTTCCAAGAAATCGGTTCCTGGCTGAAAATTTGGGTCATCATCTTCATCGTCGAAATCGCTGAATTCGTGCTCGTTTTCTTCGTCCAACCAGTCTTCTATTAGCTGGTCGTGACTTACAAAGGCTCTTGTCGACGTTCTTTTAGATCTATAAGACCCTTGGTTAGTATTTGAGTGAGCCATCTAAGAAACAAACAACAAATTTCACTTAACAAAACAATTTTACTGACATGCTGCTTAGGAGACACTATGAAAATATAACTATTACACTGAGGTGGTTGTCTATCAGACGCATACCTTAACACTGACGTGGTTGACTTGTGGAAACTCTCCTTCATACAACAATGCATGCGCACACCACGACCGCACGCATTACGCTAACGCATGCTTGAGCATACAACAGAAAGGTACTGAGAGCGCGAGAGCCAACAACTGAAAGATAACGACACAACACAAGTTTTTAAATTTTCTGGTGTCTGTCATACTACCACGTTAGTCGCAGAGGGTTAATGCGTACATTCCATCGTCTCGTCTATGTTCTTTGTATTCGAAACATTTCTTGACCATATTTTTGACATATTTTGTTGTGACAGCACTGTCTTACTTATAGGCGATTTCAATCTGCCACATATTGGATGGGTAGCTTCTAATGATGATTGTCATTTCAATCCATCCTTTGACTCTGCCCAACAAGAGCTCGCTTTACTTGACAACATTTTGTCTTTTGACTTACAGCAAACAAGCTGTATAAAAAATTTCAGAAATCGAACTCTCGATCTTGTTTTCTCTTCTGACTCTGTTAGTACTGTGGTTCTGGAATCCCACTCAAGTATAACTAACATAGATAAAAATCATCCATCCTTGAATGTATTTATTGAACATTTGTACGAAAATAGTAATTCGTATGACGGTGACCGTTCGCAATCTTTTGACTTTCGGAAAGCAAATTTTCAAAGGCTTTCTGATGAAATTAACAGCTTTAATTTTAATCTTACTGCGTTATCTCATATTGAAGATGCAGTAGGTTCTTTTTATTCTTTGATGAATAACCGCATGAAAAAAGTGATTCCTGTGAAATCCTCGTAGTCCCATCCCTAGTACACTAAAGAGCTCAAATCGATACGAAACAGACGTAATAGGGCTTGGAAGAACTATTTAAAAAGTCACTGCCATTCAGATCTTGAACACTATTTCACTTTGTTCAATGAATTCAAATCTTTATCCTGCAACTTATATATTGCCTATATAAGTAAAATGGAATGGTCCTTAAAATTGAACCCCAAACTTTTTGGGTTTCGTCAATTCTAAGAAAAAAACCGATGGTTATCCATCGAAGATTACTTACAATAGTTCTACAACTATATTTGCAGATCATTTCAGAAAGTCATTTAGGGAGACCCCTCTTTACATTGATGATCAATATTTTAGTTATCTAACTAGTTGTTCCCAAATAAGTTTTAGTAGTATCTCATTCGATTTGGAAACAATTTTAAAATGTATTTCTTATCTGAAGACTGACTATTCATCAGGTCCTGATGGCTTTGCACCGATTGTTCTTAAAAAAATGCAGTCTTGCAATTGCTCCATATCTTAAGTATCTGTTTGAATTGTCCATTAGTACAGGTAAATTCCCTAATCTATGGAAAAGTGCTTTTATCATACCTGTATTTAAAAAAGGCGAACGTGGTGATATCACTAATTATAGGCCCATTTCAAAGCTTTCGTGTATCCCTAAGCTTTTTGAACAAATTGTTTGTAAAAAGTTAATATTTCTTTGTCGCAATATAATTTGTAATGAATAGCATGGATTTGTAAGAAACAGATCCAGTGTCACTAATATATTAAGTTTCTTGCATGATTGTTCTAATGCCTTAGAGAATAAATACGAAATGGATTGCATATACATACACTGACTTCTCTAAGGCTTTCGACCAGCTGTCGCATGAAATAATCGAATTTAAGCTCAGGGCTTTTGGTTTCCCACCATGTTTCATAAAATGGGTTAATTCATACCTTAGGTCAAGGGTTTACCAAGTGAAATTTAGAGGATCGCTATCTGTATCTTTCACAGCTCAGTCTGGAGTTCCCCAAGGAAGTCACCTCGGACCAATTTTATTTATACTTGCCATTAATGATGTTAAGGCATGTATAAATCACAGTAATATCCTGATCTACGCTGGTGATATGAAAATATATAAATCTGTCCCTAGTCAGCAAGACCGAATTTTTTTCAATCTGACATTAATAGCTTCGCCAATTGGTGTGATAAAAATGATTTATCCCTGAACCCTACTAAATGTCAACATAATATGACATTCTCTAGAAAAAAAATCCCTTCCACCTTTCAATATTCTTTGTCTCAACACATTCTTTGTAATGTTGATAATTTTAAGGATCTTGGGGCTTATTTGAATCCCAAACTGGTTTTTGCTAAGCATATCAATTATATTGTTAATAAATCTAATTCTGTGCTGGGCTTCGTAAAAAGGTGGGCGAGAGAATTTAATGACCCATATGTTTCTATGTCATTGTACAATTGTTTTGTCCGTCCGATTCTAGAGTATGCCTACAAGTTTGAACATCGTTCTGCAACATTCATTCAAGTCGAATAGAGGTCATTCAACGTAAATTTACTCGATTTGCACTTAGAGGACTCCCATGGGATGATCCATTTAACCTCCCTCCTTACAGTCAACGTATCAAGCTTCTTCAAATGTTACCCCTTTCTCAACGAGGGCTTAATAGCGATATCATTTTTTTACAGCAGCTTATATCCGGTCCAATAGATGCACCTGACTTGCTGTCGTCAATTGGCTTTAATTTTCGTGGTGGTGCCCATAATTTACGCAGTGTTGAATTATTGTTTAGCCCCCATCATAGAACGAATGATGGGAGGCATGAGCCTATTAGTCGCTATAATCTAAATGATCATGTGATTGACTTGCATGTTAGTAAAATTAAGCTAAAAAATATTTTGCGTAATAATGCTTTAAATTGTTTGCATTATTTTGTGTGTGTGTTAGTATTTTATTTTAGGTGCATAATTATTGTATTTTTAATTGTTTTGTCCTTACTGCACTAAATGATGAGCCTGTGAGAGCACATTTAGTGCCGGCTAATTTCTGCTCGTGATAGTTGCTTGCTTTAAGCACTCCACGACACAGAGCTGATAGTGTTTACAATTTTCCGGACAACATTCTTTTGCAAGACTAGCAATGACTGAAATTTGTTTTGATAGCCACCTCCATCTATAATAAATTGTGGTTAGGAGCTTAGTTGAACATATGTTACGAAGGTAATAGAAATGCCTAAGCGTGGAGATAAAGTAATTCTTCAATGCAGAAGCATGAGATGAGAATTTCATATTAGAGTCAAGTAAGAGTTAATTATTTATTATATTAAAAATAGTTGGAATTGATTTATTGGTACATTTATTCTAATAAAGTGGTACGTAGCATCAGTTTAAATACCCTCTACCGGCTAGCACAACATTTTCATCTACCTCGGAGTACACATTAACACCTCGATGAATTCAGATGATGAATAACTATATGAAAACGCTATAAATTCGGTTTGGCATTCGCGATGGTACACGTTTAATGTTTTTTGTGGAATGTAAGTTCAAAAAGCCTCTATACCATTTCATTGCTAGCTCCTGAACATTATTCAGTCCGAGCTGTTTTTATAATTACGGGAATACGTTTTTCACAAATATGTATATAGAAATAGCAATAGTTTAATTATATGCTTTTTGATGTAATTATAATTATTATTCCAGCACTTTCTTTCCCAAATGACTTACTATCATTTAAAAACATTATATAGGGCATATACGAATGTAATTAACTAAACCATTAACTATGCACAACCACGAATCCTTGACATTCGAACTTCTCGGTCAATGACTTATTATCATCACATCTGCCGAGTTTACATGTACGAGTACATGATACTAATCACCGTCGTCGTTATTATCTGATTCATACAAAGCTAACACATCATCCTTGAATGGAATGAATGAAAATTCCAGTAATTCACCCCCATTTGCCCCTTCTGACGTACAGTCAACATTCAATACTCAACAACAGAAAAACTTGTCCAAATGTTGACAAAAGTATGTCCTTCCAAAATTGATTTCAGTCAAAATCATTAAATATCGAGTAACTGCCTATGCCTACCTATCTAATACACCATCAATTAAAACATGCATATTTAATGGACTGCCAACTGTCCAATCTCTTGCTCTGCATTGCAATAGGTCAAAAGATTTACCGAGGAGGTGCGCCAGCTTATGTCATTACAACATTTTGGTGCTGTTTTATTCTTTTAATGTCATTTATTACGTGCGTATGCAGCAATTTGAATACTAAATTAGCGATTATTTTTCGTATGCTCTGCACTCGATGGTGTGGTGATTATGTGACGGCTGCCTGACCCATAGACATGGCAGAACCAGGACCGTGCCGTGGATGGGACTCATTGAAAATGAATTGATGATGATTATACTTTATCGAGGTAGGCTCGGACTTTCAACGTTTATGCTTATGCAGCGACAACACATCGACAAAATGAATTATGTCCACATAATGAAATGATTTAGGCATATTAAGTGTCTAAATATAGTGTCTATTCTAATGTTGTGCAAACACCATTGTGCTAAACAGGACGATGAGTAATTCATGCTTCTGATAAACACGTGCCGTTGTTGGTATCATAAATTTCGGTTTTGGCATGGACTTTGTTTACACCGTTCATCGAGAATAATATCTTTGTGTTCAAAGTTTAGTATAGATAGACTGTTGATTTATGGAAGGCAACATTTTTTAGATAAATGACATAATGCCTCCATGATGTATCAAAATGCGAGAGCATTATGAGTTTGTTGAGTTTGACCCATAATTTCGAGAAATTCAGCCAGCCTAGAGACTGAAACTGCTTACCCGTGCAGGGACGGGCTTAAAATATCACGGTTGTACAAGGTGGCGCAAAAGTCATCACCCAGTGGCGTTCACCAATCCGACTGAAAACTACATAGGATAGATGTCAAACGTCGTGGATCATTTAGAACATTGGCACACAGAATTGCCTAAGGCACACCCAAGGGCTGAAAACTCATCGGAAGATGCTATAATTTTTGCAAATAGCGGCAAATGTCAATTTTACTTTGACATTTGTGAAGTAAACAGATGACAACTTTTGCGCCACCTTGTATCTTCTCCTCATTCACGCAAAGTATTTTTTCTTTTGAATTAGCTGAGTATTATCTCTCTTTTCCTGCTTATCGTCAAGCTCTCGGCAGCATAAAGCAGAACTGCCAACTTAAGTTTTTTTAGAGCTTGCATTTGGTCTTCGGGGCTAGAACTTTGGAACGCATTCTTTCGCCAAACCGAAGCAGAAACGGATTCGTAGAGTAATTCTATGTCGGATGTCCACTATGTTGTCATTCGTGAAGCTAATGCTTAGAATTCCAGTGATCGATGCAAGTTTAAAATAATTAGGGAGAGCGACTTTGCATCATTTGCTTTCGATCGTCACGCGACACAGCTGGATCAGTTCTTCTGGGATCCCAAATTTGGCCATCATCAGGCTACGAAATCGATGAGGTGGTAGTTGCCCTTGACTTGAAATTCGTTGTTTTTTTTTTCTAAGATTTTTTTCCTCAGTATGAAAATTTGGTCCCCAATAACAGCTACTTCTAGAAATATAACTAGCATACTACTACTATTTCCTGCGCTTTGATGACTGCGTTCCCTCGCTATGTAGAAAAGCCTGCGTTCGGTTCTAGAGCTCGTGAGTACACAGCGGAGAGTTTTTTTTATTTATGCCCTCTCTGGCTACTCCAGAAGTGCTAATGCGTCCAATGTTGAATTTCTTCTTTCCGGAGGTTGCAGCTTTTTCTTTTCATTGGACGTCGATCTCTGAGTTTGGCTCCAAGAAAAAAAATGGGCAGAGTCTAAGTCTGCCCCTTTGAATGTTTTCGCATTCAGGGTGCTTGATGCGTGCCTCAGGCCGATTAGTACATGTTCGATATGATCGGCGGTTCGACCATTTGCCCATCTGTTGTTGTGTTGTGGGCACTATGCTCATCAATATCACATAATTTCACTTACCGAAGTGGGCGTTGAGGTTCCTAAGCACGATCTTGTTATCGAACTACAAACAGGCTCCACAGCGAAGATGATCTTCGATTAATAGCCCTAAGGTTCGAGAAGGAAAGAGAGACCGCACCTCCGTTTTAAGGACCAAGCCATAGCGGATGCCAGAGCGCTTGGTCTGGACAACTGAAGGACGGAGGTATGAAAGGCTGCAGTGTCTCAGGCAGAGACTCTTCATGGGTCTGGAGCCCGTTAAGTAAAGTAGGTAAGCATGCAGAAAAGACCCTGACTGACCATCAAATCAATGTGGTAAAGAAAAGCCTACTTGAGGAGGTAGATACATTAGGTATAAATGGAACCTCTCCTAGATTTGTTGCCATATCAGCAAGAGATGGCTGACTGCCCATCGCATATCGTGACACTGAAAACGAAAATCTTACGAGAAAAAAAGTGGGAACAAACGATTGCCTTCTCCTTAGATGCGAAATCAAAAGAACATATCCTCCCAAAAGGATGGAAACTATTCTTCAACTTGTGAAAAATGTTGGTTAGAAAAAAAGGACGCAAACCCAACCAGAAGAGAGAACAACTGTCACTTTGAGCAGAACACAATCAAAGTTCAGTGTACAGCAGTCAATCGAGAAGGCGCGTATGGAATCAAACCATACGCAGAGTAGGGCTGCTAAGAGAGATTCACTGAAGCGCTCTGTTCCTAATGACTCGGACGTTGAGAAAGCCCTTGCACAGCAGCCTAAAGAGTCGGAAGTACTAACCCTCCACGTCTATGGCGAAAAAAGGCACCTCATCAAACGACAAGACTGGTTCCTGTAGTTACCAATTAATCTACAGCACTACTACAGCATAATCTGCCTCGGTTTTAGGTCATAGATTTAATAAGGGACGCCTACCTAGACGTGGCGCATATCCAGGAGCCATATATTTACAAGGACCAGCTAAAAAGACTGTCAGGTGAGCTATTATACCAGGTTAATGATATTAACCCTTAATTCACTAGGTGAGTCACTGGGACTCACCCATCTTTTTCGTTCGCACACAGATCGTGCCAGTTTGACTGGGATGCTCCCGCAAAATATGCAAAAACTGCAAAATCTTCTAAAATCAAGTCTGCATTTGAGTACCTGCACGTTTTTTTTCTTCATATAGAGACAGTTACTTTTTCCATCAAATATGAATTAAGCGTTATTTTTCTGTTTTGAAAAGTGAATTGCTAGTTTTTTTATTTATTTTTTTATATGTTTTTTTTTAATTAAAAAAAATGTGATTTTTCAAAAAAAGACTTCGAAACTTCCATGAATAAATCTTAATTACAGAGCATTTTTATAAATATTTCTGCTTTATTTTATCAGGAAGATGTTGAAGTTCAAAGAACAAAAGTATTTTTTTTCAGAAACATATCCTAAATATTGAAAAAAAGCAATATTACACAAAGTGAGTCCCTGGGACTCCCCTAGGTATTTATGCGAGTTTTTTCACCTAGTGAATTACGGGTTAAAACTATTCTATTTCCAGAGTACTCCAACAAAGATCTGGTAGCGGCACTTGTAGAACTTCACACGGAAAGAGGACTCCACCGACCTGGAATTCAAAGCTCCTTTTTGTATATGATGCAAACGCTCACCATACAATGTGGGGGAGCTCCAATGTAAATAACAGAAGTCAGTCGCTCTTACAATTCAATAATTTTAATTACCATGAAATATTCAATCATAGGAATAGTCCCACTTCTAACTCTCTGTACCCCATTTATAAAACTCAAACTTCATAGAAGGCTGGCGCGTATCTACGGAAGCGTCAATATCAGATCATCGCCACATCATCTTCCATGTAAATTAGATAACAATATCCGCGAATCATTCAGACAGCCAAAATCATCAGACTGGGACTCATACAGCCTCACTCTTGGGGAAAACTTGGCTAGCTGTAACAGAACCGTTAGAGATATTGACATATTCTGCTCAGAGAAAAGCAAATCGGGCCATAGAATAATAACCTAATTGTCTAATAAGCCTTCAGAGCTGAGACTTTGAAACTCTTCAACAGGGCACGGATGGATCCAAAGCAGATGAACGAGGTGGGGCAGGAGTATACGAAGCAACCCCTAGGGATAGATAATCCTAAGCGGAAACAGTTCAGCTACTAATGCCTTTCAAATCAGCTCAAAACTAGTCTGAGACTGCCTCAAGCTACTCAAAACATTAACCAGTACCCTGATGTGGGTGCCTGGCCTCAGCGGCTTTGAAGGCAATGAAAAAGCAAGCCAGCTTGCCAGGAAAGAATTTGCAACATCATTCATGATTCTAAGACCATTCTGTGGTGTACGTATCAGCTCTGCTGAAAGCTTCATAAATAAAGGGTGGAAAAACACTGTAGGTCAAACAGGCCAAACAATTCATGCCAACCCCATCCATCAAAAGAACATGAAGCAAATGCAACAACTACCCAGAGGTCAGATACATACAGTCACAGGATTAGTGTCGGGGCACTTTAGAGTCATAAAACACCCTTTGGCCATGGGACTTGCTAAAGACAACACCTGTCGAATGTGAAATAAAGATGAAGGAACAGCAGAGAATATTATATGCCAATCTGACTGCCCAACAAAAACACGTCTTTAAGCAATCTAATCTTATCTTCCATACTAAGCAATTGTCAAGTTGACCCTATTCGTTCAGCCGGGAATTGGGGAAAACAATGAGTTTCCAATTTAACTGCAGTCAAGTCAATCAGCCACTTATGTGTGATTACAGGTGATTTATACCAGAAATTCTATTCAATCGTTAGTGAAATGTAATTGACTTAGTCAACTACACAATCCACTTAAACACGTCCTGACGAATTAAAAGAAAAAACATAGGGACGGGCTACAGTCCGCTTGGGCGCACTGTTGGATACCCTATTCTTATTCCTATCCCTCATAAGTGGGCGTGACAAAAGTCTAAGTATGGTTGAATTGTTAAGAGCGCTCTACATTTTGTTATATAACATTTAAAGGCTTTTATAGAAAAAACGAAGCTTTTGTAAAAAAACGCTCCGTAGCTCAAACTTGGGTGTTTCAATAAAATTGTTTTATTTAATTGTGGGCGTGTCAGTAGGCGGATTTAAAAAAAATGAGCATAAAGGGCCCATAGAGATATATATTTCAGCTCCCTAGCTCAAACTTTGAATTTTCAAAAAAAGTTTTTTTTAAATTGTGGGCGTGTCAGCGGGCGGATTTTGAAAATATTTTTACATGGGCATAAAGGGCCCCTAGAAGCTAGAAAGTATATATTATAAATTTCAGATTTCTAGCTCAAACTTTGACTTTTCAATAAAATTGTTTTATTTAATTGTGGGCGTGTCAGGGGGCGGATTTTAAAACTTTTATCTCCCAATCAGTTTTAGGAGCCATAGATCGTATATAAAAAATGTCAGCTTTCTAGCTCAAAATTCGATTTTTTTCGAAAAATTAGTTTTTTTGAGTTTGTGGGCGTGTCTGTGAGTGGATTTCAAAAATTCTTAAACTTGATTATTTCGGGACCCTAGAGAGTATATGGTTAAAATGTCAGCTCTCTAGGTCCAGTTTAAAGGTCTAATTTTTGCCGACAGACGGACGGACGGACATGGCTAAATCGACACTACTATCGATGCTGATCATAAATATAGTAACTTTTAGGGGTCTACGGGCAATATTAAGGTATGTTACAAACTGTGCGTCAAAATTAATATACCCTTAGAATAGGGTATAAAAAAGCGGCCAAGTGCGAGTCGGACTCGCCCATGAAGGGTTCCGCGCGAATTATAATTATTATTTACTTAAACACCTATTACAGATTTATTATTAGAAAATAATGGTTCACGGTTTACGCATAAGGTTTATGTTTATGAAATTAAATGTTTTTTTTTTTTATTTTATATTTGAGTTGATTGAATAAAAGGTAAATTGTGGTTTACGATTTATGATGTATTAAAAAAAACTACTTACTAGATCTCGTTCAAACCAAATTTCGGCGGAAGTTTGCATGGCAATGTACATCATATATTTTTTTAGTTTTATCATTCCCTTATTTTAGAAGTTACAGGGGGGGGGGCACATTTTACCACTTTGGAAGTGTCTCTCGCGCAAACTATTCAGTTCAGAAAAAAATGATATTAGACCACACGTATGGGTTTGATGAAAAAAAAATTTTGATTTTCAGTTCTAAGTATGGGGAACCCCCAAAATTTATTGTTTTTTTCTATTTTTGTGTGATAAATGCGGTTCACAGAATACATCTACTTACCAAGTTTTAACAGTATAGTTTTTATAGTTTCAGAAAAAAGTGTCTGTGACACTTCCGGACAGACAGACAGACAGACAGACATGACGAATCTATAAGGGTTCCGTTTTTTGCCATTTGGCTACGGAACCCTAAAAACATCTTCTACCAGCAAACTCCTCGTTTGACACAAAATGACACTTTTTCTCCTGACTGCTGGGCAGCAATGATTGTGAATTGCGTTGCTATTATTATCCTTTAAATTGTTCTGTCGTGCATTATCAGGATAAATGCAGCATTTCCACAATAGTTCAGTTCAAAGAGGGTTGTAAATTGTAATAAAATTATATCCTTTGTTGAGAGAGTCGTCTGGTATTCATGTTATCTCAAATCATTCAAACAAAAAAACAATAAAAAGCACTACAATGCATACGTTGAGTTGTATGGTTTACTCGAGCAGAAAATGGAATTTATATAATAAAAAAAAAATTGTAAACTTCTTGTCTCTCCTCCCCCGCGCCCCCAGACCCGCTTTTAACACCATCACCCTCAGGTAAAACACAAAATGCTATAGTATTAACTATCCGCTCCATTGCTCAAGGAGTGGGGTGGTGCTGCTTTAATAAATGTGAAATGAAGGGTGCATTAGATAATATTTGCCTATACGTATTTAATGCATACATGCCGGCAATATTATTTTTGTCGTGTTACTTTATTTGGGTTGGCCTTTGTGTTTTTATTGATAAACATATTGTTCATCCGTTCTTATGCTGAGTGACTGCTATTTTTAGCTTCGCTACCAAAGAGAAGAGGTCTCCTACATCCTACTCTAAGGCGTGTCATCGCTACACTACACATCCTGCGGTTTGTATAAATAATACAACGGGGAATTGATTTGCCGCAGGATATTTTCGCTCCAAACAAGTAACGAGTGCTTTTGCACCTTGTACAAAAACGAGGCGCTGGTTGTATGGTTTAATTTTCTAGGTGTTTGTTGTAGCAGATTCATGCGTTTAGCTTATAAAAAAGGTTCGAAGCGAGCCTCCCTCCATCCTCGTCATCATCATCATCATCATCATCATCATCATCATCATCATCATCATCATCATCATCATCATCATCATCATCATCATCATCATCATCATCATCATCATCAGCATCATCATCATCATCATCATCATCATCATCATCATCATCATCATCATCATCATCATCATCATCATCATCATCATCATCATCATCATCATCATCATCATCATCATCATCATCATCATCATCATCATCATCATCATCATCATCATCATCATCATCTTCATCATCATCATCATCATCATTCCCCCTGCAGCGACGGGGTTAGAATCGTCCTGAGGTAATGCATGCCTGTCGTAAGAGGCGGCTAAAATCCGCCCGAGGGAGTAATTTTAATGATGTTATGAGCGATGCTGTCTGGAGCACAGTCTCCTGGTAGGGCCACCCTTGGCATCGGAAACACCCGCTAAGTAGGAATGACGCGAACGTGACACCAAAAGGCGGCTCGAGTAGGCAGAACAAGCCTAGCAACAAAAAAAGGCCAGACAATGGCACGGCACCAGCTCACAGAAAGCTCAGAAAGAAGAAAGAGAGGCAGCCCAAACCCAGACCCGAGGCGATTCTCATAAAATCAATAGGTTCGCAAATGTACGCCGAAATCTTGCGAGAAATCCGCAGTAAAGCAAACCCTGACGACACGGAAACGAAAATAAAATCCGTCCGCCAAACGCATCAGGAGACGTCCTCCTTGAGCTTACGGCCAAATCAAAGGGCACTGATGGGTTCAGCAAATCACTGAAATCTATATTGGGCGTAAAGGCAAACATAAGACACCTAGAGCCTAAGACATCACTGGAAATAAGGGACCTGGGTGACCTTACAACAGAAGAGGAAGTAAGAGCGGCGATCAAAGGCAAAACTCACGACCCGACTTTGGACCTTCAAGTCTTCTTGACGAAGGCAAATAGAAGAGCGCAAAAAATGGCTCTCATCCAACTAAATACCAGAACTGCAAAAGAACTACTGGGCAGTCCTCGCATTAAAATTGGCTGGATTCCTTGCAGAAAACGGGAAAGAGTGGTTATCCCGCGCTGCTATAGATGCTTTGGATACGGACACCAACAGGCAGCGTGCAAGGGTACAAACCGAAAGGGCCAAGGAGTGGGCTTCAACTGCGGAGAGCAAGGTCACAAGAAGGTTGAGTGCAAAACAGCCGCCAAGTGCTACTTGTGCGCCGAGCTCAAGTTAACACCTGACTTGCTAGCACATGTAGCGGGCTCGAGAAACTGCCAGGTGTTCAAGATCGCACTGGATAAGGCGAAGAAAAGTATGCCACAATGATGAAAATTCTCCAAGGAAACCTTCACAGGAGCCGAACAGCTGACGACTTGCTTGCCCAAATTAAACTAGACGTGAAAGCCGATGCTATAGTTATAAGCGAGCAGTATAGAAACAAGGACGGACCTGGATGGTTTGCAGATCAGCTTGGCACTGCGGCAATCTGGATCCCGGACACAGGAGCAGTATCCATAAAAGATCATGGCGTAGGAAGAGGCTTTGTCTGGGTCAAGTTCGAGAGAGCGACATTAGTGAGCTGCTATCTCACCCCGAACGAAGGCATGAGCCAATTCAGGGAAAAGATAGATGGCCTGGAGGATACGATAAGGGAAATAGGGGGCTCAATATTGCTGGCTGGCGATTTTAACGCTAAAGCCCTGGAGTGGGGAATGCACACTACGGACTCAAGAGGAAGGCAAATACTCGAGATGACCGCCAGATTAGGGCTCAATGTGATGAACATCGGCAACACATCCACCTTCAGGCGACCCGGCAATGCCGAAACGATCCCGGACGTAACCTTTGCTTCAGAATCAATTTCCGGGGATATAGATAACTGGAGAGTCATCGAGGATTATACTGGCAGCGACCACCAATATATCGTCTACGACCTACAGGCGGAATGGCGTGTGTATCACGGAAACCACAGCCGCGCAGCGAGATGGAAGGTGAACATGCTAAACGAAGACCGTTTTACAGGCGTAATCGAGGAAGGGAAAGACGAGATCCTGGAGATGACAGGATCTGATGAGACAAAGACTTAAGCTACGATGCGGCTCATACACCGTGCGTGTGATGCCTCGATGCCACGATAAAGTAACTCGGCTGGACGCAGAAAACCGGTATACTGGTGGACTGAAGTGATCGCAGCACTCAGAACGAGGTGTTTACATCTTAGACGCAAAGTTACCAGGGGAAGGAGAGTAAACTCTGCAACCACCGGAGACTTATTATCAGAGTATAGAAACACAAAGTCCGAGCTCAAAAGGGCCACAAACGTCAGCAAACGACAGAAGTGGGAGGACCTCCGGCGGGACATTAACAACGACCCCTGGGGACTGGGTTATAAGTTAGTAATGCGCAAGTTAGGTGCTCAGGCGACCAGTCCTGTACTGAATGCGGAAAAAATGCTGGACATGGTAGACACACTCTTCCCCACCCATCCAGTCAGACCCCCTGACTCCATCTCCTCCATTACCCACGAGCAAGATGTGCCAATGTTCACCGAAGATGAACTGCTAGCGGCGGCGAACTCGCTTCAAAACAAAAAGGCCACTGGGCCTGACTGCATACCACCGGAAGCGGAAGGTGATTGCTCGAAACTGCCCTGAACTATTGCTGAGCATGTACAACGGCTGCCTTAGAGAAGGGATCTTCCACAAGAACTGGAAGACACAGCGCCTGGTACTTATCAGGAAAGGGAAAGGGGGCCCGGATTCTCCATCAGCGTTCAGACCCCTATGTATGGTGGACACGGCGGGAAAACTCCTAGAAAAGATGCTGAAGCCGCGACTCACAGCGTCAGTTCACAGAGCTGGTGGCCTATCCAAACGCAAACACGGATTCAGAAGACGCCACTCTACAATAGGAGCAGTCGATAAAGTGGTAAGGGCCGTCCGAACGGCTCAGCAGGGAAATCACCACTTAAAAAAAGTCGTCGTCCTGGCAGCCTTAGACGTGAGAAACGTAACTCATCCAGGTGGGCTGATATATTGAACGCCCTGGAGAATACCTTCAGAATACCAACAATTTTATTGAAACACCCAAGTTTGACCTAGGGAGCGTTTTTTTTTTTTTTTTTTGATAAAATCCTTTAAATGTTATAAATGGTTTTTCAATTAGAGCGCTACAAAAGTAGAACGACAGGGACAGCAAACGACTCGGAATTTTTTGCCGCCCTTTTGACATTTCTCTTCAGTAAGGTTTGCCATTTTATAATAGAAAGATATACGTGCCAACAACGAGTCAAAGTTATTAAAATTTACTACCGAAATTAATCTACCGAGACAGTGGCCTCAACGTTAAGAGCACTACGTCCAATTTATGGTCGTCATAATCGTCCTAGCAGATCAACAATTGAGCGTCTAGTGGAAAAATTTTAATCCACAAGCACAGTACAAAATGTTCCCGTGCCAGTGAGATAAAGAAGTGCCCGTAGTGTCGAGAATATTGCTGCCGCTGAGGCTTCAGTTGAAGAAAGCCCAAATGTGTCTCTCACACGTCGTTGTGAATGGGAATCGCTAACGTTCAATGATAACCAAATATTTTTGGCCCCAATTGGATGATATGGACTTGGAGGACATGTGGTTCCAACAGGACGGCGCCACAAGCCACACAGCGAATGCCACAATCAATTTATTGGAAACCAAGTTTCCTGATGCTATCGTCCCTAGGTATGGCAAGAAGTGGGGTCCTGAGCATAGCTTATATGTATGTTTATTTTTTTGATTTAATTAATTGATTATATGTTTATTTATATACTTACCTATTTATTAACTTATTTATTTATTTGTTTACGTTCCTTTTTATATATTCACCTATTTATTTATTTATTTAATTAATTGTTTATTTATTTATTTACCTATTTAGTTACTTATCTTTTTTATTTGTTTACCTATTTATTTATTTATTTTTTTAATTAATCTTATTTATTTATGCATTATTTATTTATTCATTTGCTATATTTTTTTGGTTTTAAAATAACTTTTTAATTATTAATATGTACTACATATTCATATAAATCTTTCTTTTTATATTGAAGGTTTTTTTCGTATTTTCCTTCAAGTTGATCCCATTCTTCCTGTATATATTCCTAATCCAAATTGAAAATAATGTTTCAGTAGAAAGATAAAATTTATTATCAAATCTCTGTAAAATGTCCAATAACAAAATTCTGTAAAAACATTTATATACGAAATAAAACATCTATCTATCTATAGTTAACATTTTAAAAACATTTTTAGAAAGCTTATTGCAGTTACAACATTTTGGTTGAATACGCACGGCTCAAAATCACTCAACACCTTTTATACGCAATTCTAAGGGTATATTAATTTTGACTCACAGTTCGTAACATATCTTAATATTGCCCGGAGACACCTAAAAGTTACTAAATTCGTGATCAGTATCGATGTCTAGTCTCTAGTCATGTCCGTCCGTCAGCCAAAATTAAGCCTTTTAACTGGAGATAGAAAGCTGAAATTTAATTACATACTCTCTCGCCCTAAATAATTAAGCTTAAGCATTTTTTAAAACCGCCCGCTCACTCGCCCACAATCTCAAACAAACGCATTTATCATTTATATGAATTTTGCATTCGGGCGCTCGATTTATACGCCCATCAGGTCCCTAGTCGTGTATACTGGAATGAGAGAAGATTTTATATCTTTCGCTACAGAAAGATCCTCCCTCGATCTGAAGTGACCTTTGGCGGAAAAAACACTCAATTTTTTCTATTTAATCCATTAGTTACCAAAGCACATAACCCGGTGCAGACTGGCCTGCAGCACGCTTATGCAAGTTGACATTTGTTGCGTGCGAATTCAGGGTTGCGTACTATATTGGGCTTGTTATCACCCCTTTGCCGTACTCCACCCTGTTAGGTAAGACCACCTTGTCTGCCATCGAACTTTTATTTGCGTGTCCGTATAAGGCCTGAAACGGGTTTGGCTTTCGTGAGCGGTGCCGCTTGCACTATTGGCCTCTTCGGCTGCGCTTGACTTCGTATTTTTGTCCATCACAAGCATAATAAACTTTATTTTGTTGGAAAATAACTGCGGTCTGAACGTCCCTATACACCAACCGGATCTTCTTGACGGACATTTCGTTTCAACTATTTAATTCAGCGGAGTACCTAGCATGAGAAACAGGAAAGAAAAAGAAGCTAGTATTTATTTTTAGTTATGGTACTCGTACCTTGCTCAAATATATACATGCATTGAGGCGGTGTATATTTATAGTGGCGACTATTCGGCCGCGCACTCATTTCTTGGCTGCAGTTACACCAGGCTTGACCGTCGTATACTCTCCGGTAAGTTGTCAAATTCTGCGCGTTTGTACAATTTAACCTCTTGTTTTCGCCGGTATTGTTAAAAACAAATTTCTCTGTTACAATTTTGGAAACAGATTTCCGTCGTCAGAAAGGGGAAAGGGGGGAAAGCACCCGGAATAAAAAAAAAATTCACCTGCATCAAAAGCACTCCGGACCCAAAAGTTCAGCGCATGGTTATCCTGCGAGCCCCCAGCATATGACATCCAGCAAAAATCACGTGCGAGCCATTCTTTGTTTGGCGGTCCCAAGAGAGAGCACTATAAGAGGGAGCAGCCACATCCACCAGCTTCCTATCATTTAGTCATCACCCAGTGCACCTGGCAGGACAAACCTTATTCAGTGTTGATTAGGGGCAAAAGCTGACTTTCTCTAAAAGTCTGATGGTGCGATATAACTGATCTATATACAGTACGAACTCGATTTACGCAACTAATAGAAAATGAGGCAGTTGCAATAACCGAGGTTTTTGCACTTACCGGGTTACATTTTTTTTTAAATAAAAAATAATGACATAGCCATTTTACTATCTTTCTGTAGAGATAATGACATGGATGTACTAGGTGGTGCAAAAGTCATTAGCCTATCTAAAATTTTAGACATCAATGAACACAATCCAAAAGCAGAATCGAAGTATTTCATTAAAAAAAATTACAGCCGGGTGACAACTTTTGCGCAACCTTGTATTTACAAAGAAATGGGTCCAGTGGCCTATATCACCAAACTACAAATTATAACACGGGGAAAGATATTTTAATTTCATTATCCTCTCAAGGTATTTTGAATGGAAAGGATTGGAAATGTCTTCGAGATATTGCGTGGCAAAATTTAAAACAGGCTACCGCGGTAATTACAATTATGTAGGTACATACAATTTTTTTATTTTTTTTTTTTTTATATTTTAACTTAAACTTGATAATTCAAAGAATTCTGGTTCTGAAGGTGGCACTAGTTGCATTTTAACCGATCTCGATAATATCATTTTTGATATTATCGGTAAAGAATCGCCAACAGTTCAAGGCATAGTTGGTGAGTCCTCCTCAGTACCTACTGAAGAGGTACTGTCACCCCAGTGCGCAAACGTGGAGGATATTGAAGGCGAAATAAGTTTCTCACAATTTTTTTTGATAATATATGTACGTATTGTTTAATTCAATCAGACCTCAAGTATCATCAAAAAAGACCAATAGACAGACAGCCGATAGGTGTGATGCTGCCGACGAGGCCTGCGAAACCGAACAGGTGAAACGGGCCACAGAGGCGGCGTCCACTGGTCAGCGTCCATCTAAGAGCCAGCGAAAGAGGAAAAGGAGAAAGGCGGCTATCGTGCGGCGCGAAGAAACTGCACCGCCAGTTGAAGGCGCAAGCGCTGAGAACTGCCCTTCCCCGGCGGCGACGGAAAAGAGATGCAGGTCGGCAGAGGTTACCCCAACCGAAACCAGCCAGCTGACTGTAACCAACGGTGCCTCCCCTTCCAATAGCTCGAACAGGAACAAACGGAGGAAGAAGACCTCAAGCACTCCTGTCGGTGGAACTGCGCGCGCACCTTCTGCGTGCCCTTCCACTAGTATGACTGATGTATTTCCAATGATTGGATTTACTCAGATTAACCTTCAACACTCCAAGGCTGCTACTGCACTCATCAGTAAAAAGCTTTCTGTGTTGAATACAAAAGCCCACATAATATCCATACAGGAGCCATGGGTGTGGAAAAATCGCATCTGTGGCCTTGGAGGTGTCCGTGGCACTACGATACTCTGTGACGAGCGGTCCGAGAGACCAAGGGCTTGTCTTGCTGTGTCGAACCTTTTCTCAGCGACTAAGCTTGGACAATTTTGTGGCCAAGATTTGGTTGCTGCAGCCATTAGCTACGAAACAAATGGAAATTGGAAGACCTTCATCGTGGCGTCAGCTTATCTCCCCTATGATTCGGTAGTGCCTCCACCACCGAGGGCAATTGCTGAACTCATTGACTATTGCGACACCAGGAAGATGGGCCTAGTTATATGCTGTGATGCCAATGCTCAAAACACTGTTTGGGGCAGCAGCAAATGCAACATGCGAGGAAACCATCTCCTGGATTTCATTCTATCATCTGATCTTACTATCAACAATGTTGGCTCGCAACCAACTTTTGTGACGTCAAGAAGACAGGAAGTGATCGACCTAACTTTATTAAATAGATACTTTAAGGCGGTTACTAACTGGAGGGTCTCTTCGGAGGTGTCCCTCTCAGACCATAGATATATCGAATTCCAAATCGAATGCGAAGCCATAACTTTGCAGGAGAGGAGGAATCCGAGAAAAACCAACTGGATACGCTTCAGGGAGGAATTAGGGAAAACTCTCAAAACTCCAACCAAACTCAGGACGAGACAAAAGGTAGAGGAAGCTGTTCAAGACCTGAATAGTGCCATTACTAGCTGTTTTGAACTGACGTGCCCAGTAAGCAAACCCCCTGGCAGAACACCGGTTTCCTGGTGGAGCTCGGAACTGCAAAGAATTCGTAGAGAAGCTAGAAAGCTTCTAAATAGGTCACTCAAGACTGATTTGGAGACAGACTGGAATCTCTACCGATCGAAGCAGAAGGAATATAAGAGGCTAATTCGGGTATCGAAAAGTGCTTCTTATAAGAATTTCTGCGAAAAGATTGAAAAGCTGGGTGAAACTAGTAGGTTGGTTAAAGTTCTGAAAAAGGGCAAACCAGCCAAACTGGACTCACTTAGAAAACTTGATGGCACCTTCACTGAGACGAAAGCGGAAACTCTTAGTTATCTGCTGGAGTCTCACTTTCCGGGTAACCAGATTACAATTGGTTCACAACCAGGCCCGATTACCGAGACTATGAGTGAGCCAAGACAAACAACTCGGCGTAGCTGGTATATTGCTAAGGCCGTGGTGACGGACGAGGCCATTAAATACGCATTTGCGTCTTTTGACGGCTTCAAGTCGCCTGGTACGGACGGAATATACCCAGCCATGCTGCAACAATGTACAAACCAGCTGCTACCGACTATGAAGAAAATCTTCACCGCTGTCCTAGCACTGGCATACATTCCAACACCCTGGCGTACAGTTAGAGTGGCATTCATACCAAAAATTGGCAGAAGTGACTACTCGCTCGCCAAGAGCTTCAGACCAATCAGTCTGACTTCTTTCTTGCTGAAAAGCTTGGAAAGGCTGGTCGAGCTTCACGTGCGCAAAGGTGCTTTGCGATTGCACCCACTATCTCCGATGCAACATGCCTATCAACGCGGAAAATCCTGCGAGACTGCGCTCCAAAATCTAGTTGGTAGAATTGAAGGCGCGCTTGACAGAAAAGAATACGCGATGGGCATTTTCATCGATATTGAGGGTGCTTTTGACAATGCGACTTTTGATAGCATGTGCAGCTCCGCCAGACAACACGGAGTAGACGAACCATTGGTGTTGTGGATTAAAGCAATGCTAATGAATAGAACGTTGGTTGCGGATGCGGATTGTGGCCGCTATGTTATGGCGGGGGTAAACAGAGGCTGCCCGCAAGGCGGCGTCATGTCTCCACTGCTGTGGTGTATGCTGGTCGACTCTCTGTTGAACGCACTCAACAGTTCTAATATTTACGCTCAGGCGTAAGCGGATGATGTTGCCGTGCTTTCTGTTGGATCATGCCTAGCGACTGTATGCGCCAAGGCGCAGGCGGCCCTTGACGTGATCGACGAATGGTGCACTAGGAATGGGCTCTCGGTCAATCCTCTTAAAACTGAGGTTGTTCTCTTTACGAGAAGGAGGAAGCTGGTCGGGTTGACTCAGCCAGTGCTAAAAGGCGTCACAATCCAACTCTCCAATGAAGCAAAGTAGCTGGGAGTCATCCTGGATAGCAAACTTCTTTGGTCCAAACATGTTGAGCTGAAGACTGCCAAGGCGCTGTCTATTTTCTGGCAGTGCAAAGGCATTTTCGGCAAGACATGGGGCTTATCACCGAAAAGAGTCCTATGGATTTATACGGCTATGATAAGACCATTTATAGCATACGCATCGGTTGTTTGGTGGAATAAGCTTTCACGTAAATACGTCACTGCTGCTTTTGCCAAACTCCAAAGGCAGGTATGTCTCGGCTGCACGGGGGCCTTCCCCAGCACGCCTGGCTCCGGCCTAGATGCACTATTGAACCTTCCGCCCCTTGATGTTTACATCATGGGCTGTACAATCAAGGCTATCTCACGTCTTACAAGAGGTGGCTTTTGGTATAACTCGCACTGGAGTTTTGATGAACTTGCGCAACGGTTGTCCTTCGACTCCTGTCTTATGGATATGCCGTCTGATGCGATGACACCGGAACTTCGGCTAAAGCGCAAATACGAGGTCGACTTTCCTCGCGTCCAGGACTGGCTCTGGCCGGACTCTGAACCTGGAAGGGAATGCAGTCGAATCTTTACGGATGGCTCCAAAACCGATCAAGGATCTGGTGCTGGTGTCTTCGTGGAGAGCGATAGTGTTAGACTTTTCTTTCCGTTAGGCAAACATGCGTCAGTCTTCCAAACAGAGACTTATGCTATCCTAATGGCCATGGACTATGTTACGAGGAACAGGTGGAGGGGGCGAAGTATCTGCGTCTGTAGCGACAGTCAGGCTGCGCTTAAGGCCTTACTCAAACCCTTAACTACCTCCAAAATAGTACGAGAATGCAAGATATCTCTGAATTCGGTCGGAAGGCTGAATTCACTTAAACTTGTCTGGGTCCCGGGTCATAACGGGATCACGGGAAATGAGATCTCCGATGAACTTGCTAGACAAGGCTCAGAGGGGGACCTCTCAGGACCTGAACCAGCGATCTGTCTGCCTGCGTCCTCGGTCAGGGCTTCCATTGACGGTTGGGTTTCCTATGAACACAATCGCCGTTGGCATGACTCTCCAGGGTGCAGACAGACTAAGCAAATGCTCCCCGAAGTCTGTGGGAAATCCGCGGCATTCTTGTTGTCTCTCAACAGAAAAGACTGCAGACAGACTACTGGCGTTCTTACGGGACACTACGCTTTTGCCAAACACCTTAAGGTGCTAGGCCTAAGCGACACCACCAACTGCGAAGCCTGTGGAGAAAGCGACGACACTGCGGAACATTTCGTCTGTGATTGTCCTGCTTTTGCTCGTATCAGGTGGCAGGTATTTGGTGCGGATATGGTGAGTGCTGTAAACCTAAGCTCCTTATCATTGAAGCGCCTTCTCGTTTTTCTTAGAAAAACGAGTAAATTCCCACAGTAAAATGTGGTGTGTCTGCCTGGCAGTACAATGGACCAGTATTGAGTCTGAGTGCTCCAGTGCAGAAAGTTTCACACATCCCGACAAAAAAAAAAAAAAAAAAAAAAAAAATCATCAAAAAAGCCCAAACGCAACAACAAAATGCGAACTGACCAAGTGGATATTTTTCGATTGAAGAAAATGAGGCTTCAATTCGAAATTTATTAATTTGCAGTCAGATGCCTTGAAAAAGTAATGGGAACTTGCGGACTGCAGAGCTGGAAGAGAAGATAAAAGTGTTGGAAGAAAACACCTTAAAATTAAGTGAATACTAAAAATAAAAATAAAATAAATAAACATATATTTCATTTAAAAATCAAAAGTCTAGTTATTTAATATGATATTTGCTTACGAACATTTTCAGCATTTTGAGTATCTTCGTCGCTTAAATCCTCAGTGGTGGTGAACATTTCGATAATACTATCTGCCGCTTGTCGGGAAATGTTGGTTAAGTTAATGCAAAATTTTATAACAGTAACTGCTTTCATGGATTGCAATCGTGTAAGTGCTTCAGACACGGAAATTTCTCTTTCAACATTCCAATCGCGTTTTTTATTATTTTCCGAGTTGATTAATGCGCTCGATTATAGCGATCAACTTCAGGGGTTGGGTTTCTCAAAATGGGGGTAATTAACCAATCCTTTAAAGGATATTCTGTATCCCCAAGCAAAACAGAATGAGAAAAAGGTCAAAATCCACTTTCAAATTTTGAAAAAAGGGGACTTCTTCGTAACACCCTTGAATCTTGCACACTTCCCGGCCAATTCACATATGCTTTATAAAAGCTATAGTCCGACGCACACACCAACATACAATTTATGGAGTGCTGTCCATGTCTGTCCACATATGCAGATTCAAACTCGCTGGGGGCATCTATGTTTGTTAAGGTTCCGTCTATACATCCGTAAATACATGGCATACCTTGTTAGCAAGAAAATTGTATGAACAACTTAAGAAATTAAACATTTTTTAACAACAATATTGTAAAACTTTTCACAAATACTTTCATGTTCATTTGGCCAATATACAACACTTTCAAATTATAAATTAACAATTGCTGCACAAATGCGAGGAACACATCTGCAAACAGTTGATTTAGATATCCCATGCATATCTGGTACACCATGTTATTGCCCTCCATTTCCAAGCCAGTGTAAAGCTGTGAGAAACTGCTGCCTTGGTGTTAATGAAAAGTTTTTTTTCAGTCGTATGGGCTGTGGCCCAATAACTACAATTATTTCCTCTGCCTTACATCAAGTCAGGCTATTTTTTTTAATAAAATTAAATAACTCCGAAATTACATTAGTTTATAAGCCGCCGATACATTTTGTTTTCTTAAAATTAAAACATGATTGTTACTTTCGCTACTATCGCTATTCGCTACTACTATGCCTTCGTTGCAAGACATTTTTTGGATTACTTTCAATATGAAACAAAATTTGTAGAAGGAATTACACGTCAAGTTTCAGTTGTAAAATATTCTCACTTACTAAACAAAATTTGTAAATTAATTTTCTTTGGTGAAACGTAACCTCACAATTAAGTCAACTTTTTCACAAATTTGTAACTTGTAGATTACAACTATAAATGGCTTTTGGTGAAACGAAAAGGGAAATATTCCCACAAATTTACTTTGTAGAATACAACTACATATTTGTAATACTCAAAGTTTGGTGAAACGACATAAATCAACAAAATCACAAATTTTGTTAAAAAATGCTTGTAAATACAAATTTGTAAGTTGTTGAAATAGGCCACAGGTCCAAACAAAACTATATAATTGTGAAACAACGGCATAAATAATAAACCAAAAGGAGAACCTGCAAATAAAAAAATAGATGAATAAAGAAGTTGCACTAATCGAGGTAAATGTGTTGAAAAGTTGCACTTATAGGTAGAGTCAAGAAGTGCGACGACTTTAGTGTTGCGAAAATCGAGGAGTTGCGCGAATCGAGGGTTGCGTTAACAGAGTTTGTACTGTACCTATATGCACCGGTACAGGTATACAGTGCTAACCGTAATCGCTTGCCATACCATCAATTGCGCGTTAATAGCTACCTAACCAAATCATACAGCTAACTATTCTTAAACTCATTCCCTTTTCCCGTAAATGAAGCAAAAAAAAAAAAGATGGAATTTTATATAAAATTTGTTTTTTTCTCCTCTGCCTATATGAATAGGTGCGTTTAAATAGTGCGCGTGTAGAGAAAGTTCGATCTACGTCATCAAAGAATTTGTGCACAAGCTTCTTCAACGCATCATGATCATCGGAGACCAGTGAGTAGGTACACCCCTACATTTTTTTCTGGCTTTCAATTTCTCACATAAATACTTAGTTTTCATATTGTCATAAAACTTAATCATAATCGTATTCTCTATTAATGCTAACATGTTGTGTAAATTCAGTAACGCATCACTGGCATCATGATGGTCATGATGCTTTGCAAAATGTTCATTAACGCAACTATTGGGATCACTTTCAACGTCAAGTGTTCATTATTGCAAAGTTGATCAAACTGATGCGCAAACATAACGAAAAAAAAGCATCACAGAAATACCTGATGCGCTGTTGATTCGCCGAAAAAAAAAGTAAGAAAAATGTCGGAAGAGAAAGAAAAGTAAGTAAACAAATATTTTTATTGATAGAAAAATTTATAGATTTTTGTTGAATTCCTTTATTTCAATTGTTCTCACAAACATTTAATTTTTATACAGGGAGTATTTCAGCGCTGCGGAGGTCAAGCTCTTAATAACCACAAGACTAAGGCATGAAAATGAATTTTCGTCTGGGAAAAAGTCAAGAGCATTTTTCTGGGGAAGGATTCTTTCAGAAATGCAAGAAGCAGCTCCTAACCTGAAATTTAAAAAAACACAAATTCATAGAAAGTTCTTAAATATTATGATAACGTATAAAAGAATTAAGAACCGAAATAAAAAAACTGGAAGGAACGCTACTTACTGGGAGCATTTCGACCAACTTGATCAAGTTTACGGGACAAAGCATTCAATCGAGCCTCCGCCTGCAAATTTAAGAGCAACACTCCCATCTCCTGTTATGTATCCTAGTCTGGATGAGGCAAATGAATACGTCCCAAACATTCAAGAAAGTGATGCTTTTAGCGCTATGGAAGAAGAAGATGAAGGATCTCTTGACTCACCTCCAGAACCAAGACCCGTCCCAAGACCTCCCACCAGAGGCCGCAAAACTAAAGACTGCGAAACTCTAGATTTTTTGAAAGAGGAGGCAAAAAAAGAAGAAAAACGTTTCGAAGAAGTGATGCAGTTGGAGCGACAGAAACTTTCTGCAGAACGGGACGGCATTCAAGAATTGCGGGGTTTAAAAGACATTCTTCGAGAAATGCTAGAGAATAGCAAATCCAATTAGATGGTGATAGAAACTACCTACTTTAAGTTTTTTGCATTACATTTTAAGTGTTTTTTTATGAAGTTCCTGCGATAGTGCAAATATATTTATGTTCTTTAGTTTAGTTTAAGTTTTATTGAAATACATTCATTATTTATCTTTTTTTGTTACAAGACACCAAATAAAATGTATCTGTTCTATCAAGCAGAAAAAAGCATTGATAAACAATTGCGTTTTTGTACACCCTCCTGCGTGTGTCTTGTCTCGGCTTCTGGTAATAATGGAAAAATTTCACGAGATTCATTGTTTGTCGCTCTCCAATCTGGATGAATTGAATCTTTTTCTCTGTTGATAATGAAATTATGCAGTATAGAACAAGACAAAACTATTTGTGTAATCTTTTCTATTTTTCGGACGTCTATATATGTAGTTCAAAATTTGAAACTTTTTTTTAGAATTCCAAAACTTTATTCTATAAATACTCTTGTGGAGCTTAGACAGGTGTTAAACTTATTTTTTCGGGTGTGAGATGACCATTGTCCTTAAATGGAACCATCATATACTCTGAAAGTGGGCACGCAGAGTCTCCCAACAGGTGGGCGTTTTCGGCAAACTCAATTCCTCCACTAGTCAGCGCCTTGAATATGGGACTGTTCACCCATACATTGGCGTCGTGGCAGCTTCCTGGATATCCAATAAAAACGTCGAGAAATCTAAATTTGCTGTCGCAAATTGCCTAGCACAAGAAACATGAATTTAACATACCTACTCTTCTTAATGCAGTAATCAAAGCTACCTGCATGCAAATCGGAAACGTTCCTTTGCGGTCGTAGTAACTGCTGGAACCCTTTTTTGGAGTAGGAATATTGAAATGAGTCCCATCGATACAGCCAACAACGAATGGAAATGGGTTTTCTCTACTGTTCGCAAAATCTTCCATTATATTTTTTTGTTGCGCAATGGACTGCCAACTTATTTCACTTTTTAAGCAACAGATAAGGTTTACGGTTTTCATAAAGATATTGTATGAAGTACCTCGTCCAATATTGAACCGATCAGAACGGATCCGAAAACTGACCCTGCCGTTGCACAATTTCCAAAGCGTAGTGTACAAACTTTTTTTTAAAGAATATCCAACGCAACCAGTATAAAAAGGTGTCCAAAAAGGATTTAATGATTTTCGCAAATCCTAGAAACATAGTTTGGTTTTCATTTACAAAAGTTAAATCATTAGTGGACTTACATCGAAGGTGGATCGGCACATTCTAAAATGATTTTGAAATACATCGTCTGGATATTCTTCTAGAACTTTGAAATAGTCCCTAATCTTAGGACTTTTCCTTCTTTTAAATCTGCTAATTAAAGTCCGTATGCGTGTCGACCTCTTTCTTCTTGCTTCACATATATTAAAACTAAATTTATCGTCTTTACGATCAAAGTTATCAACTAAAACTTTTATTAGCAAA
The DNA here is from genome assembly GCA_949715645.1 of Portevinia maculata. Classification (NCBI taxonomy): domain Eukaryota; kingdom Metazoa; phylum Arthropoda; class Insecta; order Diptera; family Syrphidae; genus Portevinia; species Portevinia maculata. The sequence continues at coordinate 89,661,499 of OX454528.1, forward strand.
ACTTCCATTTTAAATGTTTGATTTAAACAATGCGTTCTAAAACTCAAACGTCATATTCAATCAGCAACGCATCAGCTTAAACTGTGCATCGCATCAGCATCGCAAATAAGCAGTGATGAATGTGATGATGTTTCTGAATTTACACGTTATATCTATGTACAATAACTCACATGAATAATTCCTTAGAAATTAAGAGTACCTAGACAGATAATTTTTCAGCATAAGATACTTAGGTACATATTCTAGATATTTTTTTTTTACAGTTTTTGTTCTACATTTTGCCTCTTTAAAGACATATGTACATAACCACCCGTGAACTACCTTAATAACTTGGATTATCAATCTGAATCTAGGAATAAATCAGAAAAGTAAAGATGTGTTAGTTTAATTAAATGAGTTGAGATGTGTTAGTGTTTCCTTTAAAGTGATCACAATTCGTGACTACTCTGTTTATGAGAGTGAGGGGAGAGGGGCAGTAGTCATGGTTTAATGGCGTTTGTCAGTTAAAAGGGCGGGCCCCTCCAAGTGTTAATACATCCACGACACCATTGCTGTAACGAATTCATATTTATACCACCTTTCATTTTATTTTCTCACTCCCTTAGTTACTTGGTCAATAGCCCCACTGAACCAGCACGAACATTGGTGTGCGAGGTCACAGTTCATTTCCTTTTGCCTTCTGTTTTCCTTTTTTTTGGACGAACATTTTTTGTTGAGTCAGGTAGCCATCAAGCAGCAAATACCCACCCTACCCTCGAGTGAATGCCGTTCAACCGCAAACGTCCCAGCTGCTGCTTGTATTGTCGAGGATCCCACATTTCCTCACCGTTGCCCTCCCGGTTAGGATGGTGCTTACTGGCTAGAAGACACTCCTGACTGTTGCAACTGGCACTGACGTGCTTGAAGCTGATACCTTCGCGGCGGCACTGGTACTGGCCCCAGGTGGACCAGTTCGGTACTACACAAATGTATCCCTTTCCCTTAGCTCTGTGTTTGACTCCTCACTGTTCACCATCGCATTTCTTATCAAAAAAATAACACGTTTTTCTTCGACTTACATATTTATAATAATTCACTGTGAGTAGAGAACTTTGTACAAAATACAGTGCTGCCATTGTCAATTGTTGAGATTTATCTTCAAAATAAAGATTTTTTTCGAAGAATTTTGTTAAAAATCTTCAAATGGAGATTCAATTTTTGTTTTAAATTCTCCCTATAACATTATCTTCACAAAGGACACCGAAGACGCACAGAGAAGGCTTAATCAGGTCATGAGATGCGTACACGCCTGGATGTAAGAACATGGCCTTTGTCTAGCGGAAGAAAAAACCGAGATAGTCCTCTTAACTAAGAGATACATACCGACGATAATCGAATTCCAGGTAGGCTCCGAAGTAATCACCAGCAAGATGGCAGTGAAATACCTTGGAATAGCCTTAGACCCCAAACTCACGTTCTGGCATCACATAAAGTCCGGAACTGAGCGAGCTGTGAAGGTCACCCAACCACTCAGCAGGCTAATGGCGAACGTAGGTGGCCCAACGGCAAAGAAAAGAAGACTACTGATGTCAATCACCCATGCCATTCTCCTGCATGGTTGTGAGATCTGGGCCGATGCCCTCAGACAGCAGAAATATCGAAAAAAAAATCGCAGCAGTACAAAGGCTAGGAGCACTTCGAGTAGCAAGCTCCTACCGAACAGTGTCGGAACCAGCCGTTCTCGTTGTCGCGGGAGTGACAGCCATCGATCTCCTAACGGCAGAGAGGAAGTACGTATACGAGAACAAGACGGAAGCAGGCGTGGAATCGGCCACTGCAGAAGAGGCGAAGCAGCTCAGCAATCAAGAATGGCAGAGAAGATGGCGCGGCGAAACAAGAGGAAGATTAATGAATGGACACGGTGAAGTGAATTTCTATGCCACTCAGTTCCTGACTGGGCATGAATATTTCAACCGATACCTCCACAAAATGGGTAAAGTAGGGAGCGCAGCCTGCAAATATGGCGACTCCTCGGAGGACGATGCTTACCACACCTTTTTCATCTGTAGCAGATGCGCAACTGAGCGAAACAGGCTAGAGTCGGAAATAGGTATTTTCACCCCAGATACCGCCGTAACCCAGATGACGATGAGTACCGACGCCTGGAACAAAATCTGTTCATTTATCGAAACGGTACTTCGATCTAAAAAGAGAGAGGAAGACGAAAATATACCCTCACAAAACGGATGAAATCCTCATCGACACGAAAGAACACGTGAAGTATTTCACCAGGCACAGACGTCTTAGGCCACAGAAGACTAACAAGACGGCGTCCTTTTACGGACTTATAAACGGCGCCACCCTGATGTAATGCCAAGAGCGGTTCCAGGGTGGCTTGTAGGCCGTAAGCGGGGAGAGTTTAGTCCGTGAGAGTCGGACACACCAAGTGGTGATGGCCTACCACTTGACGGTACATCACGTATTCTCTCCTCCAAAAAAAAAAAAAAAAAATCATCATCATCATCATCATCATCATCATCATCATCAGCATCATCATCATCATCATCATCATCATCATCATCATCATCATCATCATCATCATCAGTTAGTGTAACTTTACAGTACAATAGACCGTTACACCGAGTCTGAGTGCTCTGGGATTTGGATTTCCTTTTTTTAAAAAAAAAAAAAAAAAGTGTAACTTTGATTTCGAAGTGCAAATATATTTTTTGTCTACGAGTAATAAAATACAAATAAAAAGAAAAAGGTTTACGTGTGTGCTATCTTAAAATAGTGCGGTGCAACTAAATTTACTTGTAAAATTTGAGGAGGTATTATTTTTGTGATATCTACCTATAAGTAAATTTTCATCAAAACATGGCTTCAAGTTCTTTTAATTACACAGGTGCAAAGAAACTTTGTTAAAATAAGATAGAAGCTGTCAAGCTATCAAAACGAACTGTCTACACGTGTTGGAAGGAAAACAAAACTACCACCAAAAAGAAAAACGAGCCTGTTATCTTAACTCTTGGTGGTGTGGAAAAAGATAGATATAGATTCAATTTATTTCGGTCAACATATTTTTGATTATAAAATCTTAGAAAACAGTTGCTTACCATATCGATATTTTCCAGAGAATTGCGGAAATTTAGAACTCTAAAATGGAGAAAGCTTATTGAAATCAAAAATGGGCATAGTGAAAGGCAAATATCATTATTTTCCCTGTACTGCAAAGATAAATTGGACAGAGTATAGAGCTTTATGGGCCTGTCGCTACCCGTAAGGTAGAACCTACACATTGATGATAATACCCAGCACATATGCCTCTATAGTATGGTGGAAAAAGCCATACGAAAGATATCAATAGAGAAGCTCAAAAAATTAAACCGGCTTTCATGCCTGGGTATCTTTGAAGCTATGAGAACTTGATCAACTGCTACCATAGAGTCAATTATAGGACTAACACCTCTCTACTTACAAAGCGGCGATCCGCGATATCCAACAAGTTTAATACAGTTAAATGAGATAAGGCTTAACGACCACCCGGAACTTACTACCCTTCTGGATGAACTCCCGGAACATTGACATGAACTGCGCGGTCACAGACCGCCTTCACAAAACACTATGATTTAATAAACGGTTTTCCGCTGCGATTACCAAGAGAGGCGCATGGGTTAGTAATAACCCACCAAAAAGTCATAACTCCATTAAGTGTTATACGGGTGGTTCTAAAATGAAATCGGGTTTAGGAGCCGAGATTTACGGACCAAACACTTTCATTACGATACCTACGGAAAAAAACCAAGTGCATTTCAAGCCAAGATCCACACCATTCAAGAATGCGCTTGCCACATTAATACATCTGATGGTATTACAGGCACCACCGTCCATATAATCACGGATAGTCAAGCAGCTATAAATGCCCTTCTTAATTCGCATACCATTGAATCCAAATCACTATTGCACTGTTAAATGACACTTCAAACACTCGACCCACGGAACAAGACCAAACTGTGGTAGGTTCCGTGACATTTTGAGTTTTGAATGAGGCAATAAAAAGGTAAACGAACTGGCACGAAAGGGCTCAGAAATTCCTTTCAAAGGTTCCGAAACCTTCTGCTGCACTTCTAGATCAGCAGTAATTACAGCTATAACATGCTGGGAACATATGAAATGTACTACCTATTGGGAGAGCATTCGAGGACTTAGATAGTTCAAACGAGCCATCAAGCCCCTTAATAGAAATCCAGACCGACAAATGTCTAAATGTGAGTCTGCATGATATTTAAAACCTAGTAGGTTATCTTATCACCTGCCCTTTTCTTATAACAATTCATTTGATAGATTAGATTATTAGAGATGTTGTCCCTAAGAGCATGGAAGGACTAATTGATATTTATTTTATAAGAGTATTCCCCGTCCCGCTTGACTTGCACTTGCACTCCAAGAAAATAGCCCTATGTGCCTTTCTATATACCGGGGGCAATTAAACCGGATATAACTTAATTTCAAGGGCAGTCACGTCAGTAGTAAAAGTATTGAACATTCGACAACCTCTGGATTGGAGCCATGATGGATAGGCAAACAAATACTCCTTCCTCGGGAGTAGTTTCATTGTCTGTAATAGCAATTAAAGACTGACGAAAAGGAGGAGTACCCTCTCTCCCTTTTTATCTACGTACTTGGCCAAGCATTACTTGGTTAGCTTTGGGCAGATATCCGGCCCCCAAGAAATTGATCGGCAGATGAAATTCGCCAGCGTTCTTAGGACCAGTAGGGTAAGGTCGGGAGGTTTTGACACGTTAAGGAACATTTGGAAATATCTTATAATCCAAATACAATTTCAAATTTTCAAAATTTACATAAGATACAATATTATTTTAGCAATATAAAAGCATTAATGATTAATCGATATAAATTTTTTTAACAGAGTTGTAAGGATTTTCCCCAAACCTTAGAAAGTGTCAATTCCTCCTACCATGAAGGAGGATTTGCCATTTACCTCAGGAGGTTTTGACATATGGAGGAGGATCTGACACATGATTGTTAAACAACATTTTAAAAATAATAAAACAACTTATATATCGCTTTTTTGATCAACAAATAACATTTCGTTTATTTTCATAGCATATTAATTCTTTGTTTGTTAGTTCAGTCTACTTTTATTTAAGTTTAAGGGCGTAGAATTAAAATAACAAAATACATTTACGAACAAAAAAAACATTTCATAAATTAATTTAAAATAAAAAATAAATCGCACTAGACAACGAAAAAAAAACAAACAAAACAAAAAAATACTTCATAAATATTTAGAAAGTAACAAAAAATGTTAATAATAATAAAAAATAACGAACGTCAAATTTTTCAAAGTCCACATTAAAATAAATTTTTGGTCTTGATTTGGAGCTACCAGGTCGATCAGAGGGCAACGGCAGTTTTGCTGCAATGTCAGCCCTTAAAGCTAATCCTATGTCTTCTACAACTGGTTCGAAGAAGCAGTTTTGGAACTTTTGCCGGCGATAATATTTAATTGTGTAAGGCAAAGAACTTGTCTCATCCACACTGTGAATGATGCCTACGTAGTAAAATATCTTGTTGCTATTGGTCCCGAATTCCACAAGCACGATGTCATTAATTGTCGGATTAAATTTTAATTGGAGTTTCAAGATTTTACATTTGACCGTTGGAGGCTCTTCTTCATCGTTAGAGACTTGAAAGGTATCAGAATCGTCCTGAAGACTAATTTTACCATCGTCAGAAGATGATTCACTGTCAAGAACTCGTCTTACAAAAATTGGTTTTGGCAATTTGCTTTTGCTTTTAGTTTTTATATGCTTGACTATTTTTTGTGCAGCTAATGCTTCCAATTTATTTTTTTCAGGTGTTTCTGTATAGACTTTGGAAGTTCCAGCATTAACGCGACTCTTCCTTTTAGACAGCTTCGGATACGGGCGAAGAGAGAATTTTCAGTGCTTCGGTATATTATATCTTCAGAATTTCCGTAAGGATTAACTAGCTCAGTTTCAGGCATAACAACGCTATCTTTATTTGATGATGTCGTTGGAATATTTAACTCGATTATAGTTTCCATTTCAGCTACCGCTGCTACCGGCTCTTGAGTAAAAGCTATATCGTGTTCCTGTAAATAATCGTCTTCCGAAAATATAATGTCTTTGAACGGAAATATACCGGTTGAAAGAAATCCGGATGTGATGTTTTCTGGGTTAGATGATCGCTTAAACGGTTGGTTTGTAAAGTATGCAACATTACTGATGTTAATAACTTTGCCGGGATTGTTAACCAAGAAATTGTTGAATGACTTCTTGCATAGCGCTTTAAAACTTGCATAAATGGATACATCTAAGGGTTGCAGCTTATGCGATGTATGTGGAGGGAAAGACAGCATAACAATTCCATTTTCTCGACAAAATATGATCGATTCAAGACTGATATGAGATGTATGATTATCAAGTAATAAAAGTATTGGATTTTCTTTAGAACAGTTACTACTCGTATATTGTTTTAAATGTGATAATACTTCTGGAAATATTTCACTTTTCATCCAACCGCTGTCTGAGAGCAGACCAATGGATCCGATTACAGAACCAGTCATGAAATTGGGGTTCATGCGTTTTCGCGGGAACACATAGACAGGCGGAACGTGATTCCCTGTGGCATTGACAATACCAGCCATTGTGACTAAGCTGCCTCTTTCTGCGGATGCAACTTGGGAAACTGTTCTTTTTCCCTTTTCAGCAATTACCTACAAGAACTATGAAAGTTAGAGTAAAATTCTAAGAGACATTAAAAAGTGATTACCCTTGGAGATTCAAGTACGGTTGTTACACCGACCGGTCTCATCCAAATTGTAAATTTTTTCGGGACCAAACTGATATTTCTCATACAGCCGCTTGAGATGTTGAAAAAAAAGTTGTACCGGTGCTTTTTTAAACCCATGAAGACGAGCCATACTAGTATTTTCTGGTTTTCGTAGACTAAGGCAACTGTTGCGTCGCATAAACCCCGCAAGCCAAGCCTTTCCAGCTTGTTCATTTGTATTCCAAACAATCGGGTATGAAATTTTATTTATCTTAACATATTGTAAAACAAGTTGCTTTGCCAGTTCATATGTCAAACCAAAATGCAATTTTGAACATTTTTTGAAATATTCAACAAGTTCCCTTTCTTGAGCTGTTGTGAGAACTTGTTTATTCGAATACTTTGTATTGAATTGAGTGTTAATTTGTTTGCCTTCCTGTTTTTTTTTTTGAGTCTGAATATTAAAGTGGTACGTTTAAGACCAAACTTTCGGACAGCACTGCTTATCGACTCTGTTTTGTTTTGAATGTCTTTAATGGCATTCTCAACACTTGTTTCATCGATGTTGCGGTGGGATTTTTTTTCTTGTAATTATTTGGCATTTTTACATTCTAAAAAAGAGTTGAAAGTTGTTTTACCACACAATTTTTTATCTTGACTCATAAAGGAGGATTTGACACTCTGTCAATTTCTCCTTCAGCAAAAATGTCAAATCCTCCTTTCTGATTAATTTTGGGACTAATACAAAAAAAAATTTCGTAATGGTTCTCAGGATAAACTGTTGTTTATTAATGATTTTAAAACAAATGAAGGTGCACTATATAGCACTTTCAATGTCAAAAGCTACATAATTAAAATATTACAGTTGGATTGCTTACCATAAAAGTTAGATAAAATGGGCACAAAAGTAAAAAAGACGTCCACTTCGCTTATCTTCTAAAATACAGTGAATGTTTATTTATCACTCAAACCAATCGTTACTAACTTCGTTTTCTCATCATTTAAAGTGCTGCCAGGGTTTTGGTTTTTCAGAAAAGTGCTGATGTCAGTTCCTCCTGCCTGTCAAATCCTCCCGACCTTACCCTACGGACTGAAGAGTCGATTGGGCTATCGCTATTACTGGCACTTCTCCATTTAGTTCACTCGGGAATCGGCCTGGGGCTTATACAACCCAAAAACTTAATCAACCCTTATTCCTACAAACAATTATAATATGTTCTAGATAATGGTTGTATGAGAAAAAAAGCTTTTTCGCAGGCCCCTGCGGCCTGAGATATTGTATTAACAAATAGAATATTATGTATAAGGAAAATGAAGAACGAAAAGCACAAGGCATGTGGAATTCCCCTATTCGAGAGTTGGAAGAAATTTCTTTTTCCGTTGCTGATACAAAACACGCTTCCTAAGAATTGCGACAAACAAGCTTGAATAAGGGCACACACATTAAGAAATATATACCCGCTCAGAGCTGTTGAAATGCTCAGGAAATCCGTTCGTCAAACTTCATTAGCATTGCTCAAATGCGGATTCTTGTGGAAGACAAATGAACACTACACACCCGGGAACAGTATTTTGAAGGAATAGTTGCACAATGAAGAAGGTGTTAGCGGAAACTGTGTGAGTTTCCGTCTCAATCAAGTCTCAGATCCTACTGAAACGAAATGCAAATCTACTTAAAAGTAATCTGTTGCTTCTTCAAACTATCATCAAATATATTTTCACATATTTTAAACAGAAAGTACGATCGATTCCGTTTTCAATTAGAGCCATGTCGGCACTTTCAGCCCTATAATTATAGTTCAAATCTACTCTCTGAATATCCGAATATAAAAGGAACTCACCCTTATTTAACCACAAGATCTACTGGCGGCCACAACAAATTATGTCCAAAGCAGCAAGATAGCTCTATTGCCTAAAATCAGAAGGGCTTCTCCCAGGATACTTTACGTACTCCATTATAACTAAAACCACAACAATTTACGAGAAGCTGCTGGTTTTGTGTCTGTAACCGTAACGATTTAACCGGACCAGTCTCAGTCTCACCGACCGTTAATCAAACCATTATTTGTAGTGAGGAAAAATAGAATAGGTAAAAATATATGTACTCCCAAATGTACTTAAGCACACACACACCAACCTCAGACTTGGAAGAGGTTACGAATTGAACAAAATACCTCCAAGTGTGTACCTATTCACTTATCAAAACCAAAGCGATAGGGATTTGTATTATTTTCCTTCCTCTGGCATAGTTGCAGGGAAACAATGAGAAGGATAGTAGCTGAATAAAAATACATTTCCAGCTGTGCAGGTAGCATACACAGAAGAGAAAACAAAGAGAAAATGGATATCACCATTATACACCGGAACCTTCATAAAGCAAAGCGGATAATGGGATTAATCCAAGAACACATGATTAGCATAGTACGCTCTCACTCGTCATTATTCTTTGTTGGAGGATTTATCCAAGCTTTATCAATGTTCGATGGGCGAAGTCTCACTTTTAAGCTATTTATCAAAAAGTGAGGATATTCAAACGCCAGCTAGAGTTTTTAAAGGGTAGCTCCGTTTAGAGAACTGATTTAAGTTCAATATCGCTGTATTCAAAAATCTTCCTGATAACTCATAGCATGCTTTGATTACATTTCAATTCTTTTTTTTATAAAAAACTTTAAAAAAAACCAAGAAAAATTGGTGCAGGGAAATAACTTCACGGGCAATAACTTCCCCTCGAGTGGGAAATAACTTCACTTTGTTTGTGCAGTTATTGCCCACTGAAGGTGAGCAATAACTCCACCGTAAATTGTGTAAAGTTATTTCCTATCTATAATTTGGGAATTTGTCTATGATAACTAAGAGCAAATTTGAAATGAAGGTGTTTACGAGGTTTTTGTAAAATTTAGTTTAGTTTACACAATAACAAAATATAACAATTTATTTTTGGCAACTTATATCGGTGCCGGGAAATAAGGCCTTACGCAATAAGGCCAATGTAGCGTTTTTTCACTTTCCATTGGTGCTGTTTTCAACAATTTGCCCTTGCACCTACTCCAAATCAAACAGTGACCCCAAGCAGGGGGGTTGCAGGGGGCAGCACGCCCCCTATATGCATTGCACTGTTTATGGGATTAGTCTTTTTTTTTTTTTTTTTTTTTTTTTTTTTAAAAAGGAAATCCAAATCCTAGAGCACTCAGACTCGGTAACGTTCCATTGTACTACCAGGCAGAAATCCTCTTTTTGGTGTAGAGGCATGTGATTGGGTGGCGTATGTTGTTGTTCCCCATGGGGATTGAACCTGCACCGCACGGGTCACAAGCCAACACACTAACCTCTACACCGTCGCCATGGGATTAGTTGCGAAACCGCAAGTAGACTCCATAAACAGTGCAATGCCTATGGGTGGGGGGGGGGGGCATGTTGCCCCTGCAACCCCCGTGCTTGGGGTCATTCTTTGATTTGGAGTAGGTGCGAGGTACGATCCTTGAATTATCATAAAATGTTAAGAGAAATTGTTTCCCACAAAAAAGTGAAAATATTGCTCACCAATTGTGGGCAATAACTTCACAAAAAAAAAGTGAAGTTATTTCCCACTCGAGGCGAAGTTATTACCCATGTGAAATTATAGCCCGTGAAGTTATTTCCCGGCACCAGAAAAATTACCATAAAATTCTAAAATTCTAAAATAAAACGCAACAAACAAAAATACAGTTTAGGAAAATTTACAAATATTAAGTCTTCATTACTTGCATTCTTGCCTCTTCCTTAATGGCGGCCTGATCAAGATTAAAGGGATCATAACCATCCTATAGTACATGTTCACTGGTCCGCCTGTGTTCACAGGGTTCAAAGTTTCAACGTCTACGAAATTGGCAGGCTTCCTGATGTCGAATTACTATCAAATGCTGGTGGTATTGCATTTGTGTGATACAGCAGTTTTAAGGCCTGCCTCTTTTCGACTATTTCGACACGTGCATGATCCCAATACTTATTATTGTTTAATCGACGTTTTACGACTCCGCTGCCGTTTACGACACCGCTGATCTCCAGATTTACATGCACATTTGCGGGACAGTTTCAAGATTTTAAATGTATCGGTAGGTTAACACGCAACTCAATTGCATAGCCCGTCCCTGGATGGACAATAGTTGCCTTGCAAATTGAAAGCGCCAATCATTTCATGCTTCAGTGCATTCAATTATTTTAAAAATATGGACGATGGTTCACTCATATGCATTAAGGGACTATTTAAATGGCCTTATTGCGATCCTATTGAATAACTAAATAAAAAAGTTACCAAATTTGGTAAATAGTTACTAAAATGGCAACCGTGCTTATGACCCATCGGCTGTGAAATTATGACGCACAAAAGTGGAATCAAACTTTGTTTGCGTGGGCCGCTTTACGGGTAAGACGAATTTAACCCTTTTCGCACATATTTTAGCCAGCCCAATTAAGGGTAGCTAGGTGCTTGTGTTGATTGGTAGGCGCCTATATCTGCTCTATTCTGCATATTTTTATACCCTATTCTATATACGCATAGTTTGTAACATACCTTAATATTGCCCGTAGACCCCTAAAAGTTACTACTCGTATATTTATGATCAGCATCGATAGTAATGTCGATCTAGCCATGTCCGTCCGTCCGTCCGTCGGCAAAAATTAGGCCTTTAAACTGGACCTAGAGAGCTGAAATTTTAACCATATACTCTCTAGGGTCCCGCCCACAGACACGCCCACAAGCTCAAAAAAACAAAATTTTGGAAAAAATCGAATTTTGAGCTAGGAAGCTGAAATTTTTTATATATGATCTATGACTCCTAAAACTGCTCGGGGTATAAAATTTTCAAAATCCGCCCACTTACACGCCAACAAATAAATAAAACAATTTTATTGAAAAAGCAAAATTTGAGCTAGGGAACTGAAATTTATAACATATACTCTCTAGGGGCCCTTTAAGCTCATGTGTAAATATTTTCAAAATCCGCCTACTGACCCACAATTTAAAAAAACTTTTTTTGAAAATCCTAAGTTTGAGCTAGGGAGCTGAAATTTATAATATATACTCTCTTATGCTCATGTGTTAATTTTTTTTAAATCTGCCTACTCACACGCTCACAATTAAATAAAACAATTTTATTGAAACACCCAAGTTTGAGCTAGGGAGCGTTTTTTCGATAAAATCCTTTAAATGTTATATACCAAAACATGTAGAGCGTTCTTAACAATTCAACCATACTTAGACTTTTGTCACGCCCACTTATGAGGGATAGGAATAAGAATAGGGTATCCAACAGTTCGCCCAAGCGGACTCTAGCCCGTCCCTATTTCCTCGAGAGTTTCGGTGGCCCGCTTCTTGGGCTAAAAGAATTAAACCCTTTTCTACGCATGGTTAAGCCCGCTCACGCGACTTAGTTGCTATCATGGCCATCTTCCTTTGTAAGATTTATCTTATATCCAGGTTGACTTTTGGAGTTTAAAGAGTTTAAGTTCCACACCCGAAGATGAGAGGTGTAAGCCAGGAAACGGATGAAAAAAGCTGAGGGTATTGGATAGGAAGTAACAGAACCTGTCAGTTTATAAAAATGAGAAATAGGGTCTCATGTCTAACACGAAAAAGTCTGTTTCCAAGGTAGGATTCCAGTATTTCGTATAATTTTTTAGGAAGGATTGTCCTTAGCTTATACCTTAGGCCTTCGTGCCATACCTTGTCAAAGGCTTGCGATACGTCAAGAAAAGCGCTAGAGCAAATCTTTTTCCATTCTAGAGCTTTTTCAATTTCATTCGCTAATCGATACACCTGATTCTGGAATGTTTGACCCGGAAGCCGAATTGATGATCTGGTATCAAGCGTCTTTCTTCAATTACTGGTTTTAATCGTTTTAGCAAAAGTTTCTCGAAGACCTTGGATATTATCGGCAGTAGCGAAATAGGTCTATATGATTTCTTATCATTGATATATAAAAGTCTCAGAGAAGCATTTATAATGTAGAGCAGCTTAACTAATGCTTTTTTCGGTAGCTCCTTCAGAATTTCGCCAGTGATAAATAAAGAATTTATCTATCTATCTATCTATCTAAAAGACTTTTGCAACGATACTTTTGAAACACGGCAATATCTAATTGACACATTAAGATCGAAAGCTTTTATGATAAATCAAAGATAAAATAACAATCACAAGGCGATACACCGTTTTGTATGCTTGAACTGAAAATTAAATCTATGAATCCGCTTAATTTTAGTCAGTTTAAGAAAAAAAATTAACGCCGTCACGTTACAAAATTAAAAGTGTTACATCTATTACGTGCAAACATTTTGAAATTTGTAGCAATAAGATTTGGATCAGTATCGAGCGCATAATCTTTCATTAAAATAGTTATATCGTCACTATGACTATACTTTTATTACCCATTTCCAGCCTCTGCTGAATGGTTTACAATTCAATTTCAAGCTGTTTTGTACCTTACCCATTCACAAATGCAATTAAGTCAAATCAAATCTAGATATTTACATGTAATCGACATTGTTCCGATTTTTTTCCTGACTTTACGAGTATAAAATGGCTAATGAAAAAATGTGATTCGAAATCAATTCTTCGAGCACATTATTTCTAGTCGCGCTCCAACGAGGTTTGTGCAGAAGTTAACCCATTGAAATCGTTATTTATGTAAAATGCTGCTAGTTGTGTTCATAAATCATAACAAGATATTCTTCCAATTAAGCTTGTTACACTTTTATTTCCCGAGCAAAGTACTGATTATGTGCGGTTTCAAACGAAGTAAAAGACGCGGAAAATTTTGCGAGCAATGCGTAAACTGGAAATTAACTACCCTGTCAAACAAACGCGCAAAGTGCAACAGTCAATAAAAGTATGCTGATTTCCCGGTCGCTCAGCTGGGGGTTGGGTTCAACGAAAAAGCGCTACGATTGCGCTCCGATAATCGAACACTCTGAAAGGTTAGCGAACCTGCAAATAAAGTTGGTGTGTTTATTGTCGTGAAGGGAAAATATATTCCTCCGATGACAGTAACACAATGGGCGCCACATAATTTTTGTTGGGAAATTGTGAAACCTGAAAAGCTGAAAGAAAGGTGAAAGTTCGACCACCGACGAATTGCGAACTGAAAGAAAATTCCAGAAAAAGAAAAGACGGTCGTTTTTTTTGTACCACGTTATAAGTCCCCGTTGGGGCACGGCAATTTGCTTTTAATGAACGGAATTGGATTTGGCACACAAAAGAAATGACGGAATTGCCGTTTGAAGTGGCGCAAGATCGCGTTATCCCGAACTGAGAAATTTCTATATACACGGTCGCGAAGCCCGATCCTACCGAGATCTTTATTTCTTTTTCCTAACTACCACAAATCACTATACTTATCCCTGTTTTGTCCTTTTTTTTTCATAGACGCCTGTTCCTCCTGAGTAGGCTTTGGACGTTGGTCCCGCTTGGAAATCTCCTGCACACACTATTCACGATTCCTGGCTTTTTCTACTTTCTACAGCATTACGCATTACGCTACCCTTCTCGATTAAATTACTTTTCCTTTTTTTTTCGTTCAACCATTTCTGATCCTCAAAGAAAACGTCCGTTACCACGACTGGTCAATCAAGAAGTGATTTTCCAGATTTCTTTGTCCATTCGGCCGGCCAGTGTCCCACACTCACACCATCATCCAACCTTGGGGAAGCAGAGCCAACGGCAGCCCTAACGTGACAATTCAGCTGTGGCGCTGAAATTGTCGACTGCTTCGTACTCCCTCACTCACACGTACGTGGGATAGACAATTCACAGCTCCCACACGATAACCCAGCTGTCGCTCTGAGAGTATCAACTGTTTCTTGTTCTACCCCCACCCATTCACGCACTTCCACGCATTTGGCTGGACCATGTCATTTTTCGCTACACTGTGTCATCTTTACACTAATGCGCTAACATGATCCCGCTAATGCTCTCACGGTTCTCATTCTTTGGAATTCGCCCATCACTGGAAACATCCCACGATAAGCGAAACCTCTGGCCGACCCTGGATCTACTCTCACACATTTCAATTTGACAGTTCGCGAATTTAATAACAAGGAAAAATAACCTTTCGTGAAAAGTAAATATTAATTGCAATTCGCGCCTTAAAAGTCAAGTTTCTTCACAAAGAATTAATTAATACATTTAAATCATGTTTCCCCATTCAACCAACCCTAAAGGAATCGAAAATAGGTGGCATAGGATTACAATAATCCCTAGGACCAGGCACCAACAATCCTATTCGGAAAACCAATCGCCCAGGAGATTTATCAAGTTGGGATATCTATTTATCAACCCTAATGTGCCCTAGCTCTCTCGGTGGGACCGCGCGCATATTTGGGGGAAAGGGGCAATGCCAGTTCTCACATGTGTGTATGTAAGTAAAGGGTTTTTCAATAAGAGAGCTACAAAAGTTTTTTTAAATAAAACAAAAACGGTATTGGATATCAATGAAATTCTTTATTCCTGTGAAAGTACGTTCGATGCCATTGTGTACGGAACTCGATTTCTTTTGCATGGCCACCACGGGCACGCTTGCAGAAGTCCAGACGCTGAACCCAATTTTCGACGGTTTTCAAGCATAAATCGGCCGATACTGCTGCAATTTCACGTTTGATATTCGTACGAAGTTCAGCAATCGTCGCTGGCTTGTTGGCATAGACCATAGACTTGACGTAGCCCCACAGGAAATAGTCTAACGGCGACAAATCGCACGACCGAGGCGGCCAAGCGACTGGACCATTTCGTGAGATAACACGGTTTCCAAACTTGGTTTCCAATAAATTGATTGTGGCATTCGCTGTGTGACTTGTGGCGCCGCGCCGTCCTGTTGGAACCACATGTCCTCCAAGTCCATATCATCCAATTGGGGCCAAAAATATTCGGTTATCATTGAACGGTAGCCAAAAAATTCGCCGCAACGACGTCACAGAGATGCCCAACGCTTGAGAACGACGTGTGAGAGACACATTTGGGATTTCTTCAACTGAAGCCTCAGCGGCAGCAATATTCTCGACACTACGGGCACTTCTTTGTCTCACTGGCACGGGAACATTTTGTACTGTTCTTGTGGATTCAAATGTTTCCACTAGACGCTCAATTGTTGATCTGCTAGGACGATTATGACGACCATAAATTGGACGTAGCGCTCTTAACGTTGAGGCCACTGACTCCGAATTTCGGTAGTAATTTTTTTAAGAATTTCAACTCGTTGTTGGATCATGTATCTTGCCATCATGAAATGGCAAACCCTACTGAAGAGAAATCTCAAAAGAGCGGCAAGAAATTCGGCATCGTTTGCTGTCCCTGTCGCTCTACTTTTGTAGCGTCCCTGTTGAAAAACCCTTTATTTTAATTTGTTGTTTAGTGTTTTTCTTTTTTCGTTTTCGTGCTGGTGTCTTGTAGAGAATTGACTCGTACAATTATGGCAAGTGTTGTGAGAGTGTGTATACGTGGCCGTCCGCCCACACGTCTCTGTGGCTCCTCCGGTGCTCCCACGAAAGAGTTGGCGGACAGAGCGTCATCTTCCCCCCATCGTGTGTGGCTCAGTACCGTGACAATGGTACTTCTGTTGCAATTGTCTTTAGGAGGGGCCGTCCGCTCGCCCTCCCCAATCGCTATCCCAGACCGACCGTCCGGTTGTGGCAGTGTCATGAGTGTCGACTACTGCATTTTACAGACCGCCCGTCTGTTTGGAGTGTGTTGGCGGATGCGTACGCAACTCCGCCGTTGCAGACCGTCCGTCTGGGTTTGGTGTCGCCGTTTGTGCCTGCAGACAGTCCGTCTGTAAGGGAGTGTGTTGGTCCGTTGGGAGTCTCCTGACGATCCGTGTCAGGCTCACCATCCGGACATTTGGGGCCCCACCTCTTGCTCCGCTGAACAGACCGTCCATCTGTTACGATGCGCCTTTTCCTCGACCCGTCGACCACCTGCCGAGCTGGTTTGCCAGTGTTGGGCCGCCTGCCCATGCTAAGCATCTACCTGTTGTGGTCGCCTACCCAAGGCTCTAGAGAAGTGGGCGCATGGCTTGTGGAACCATGGCTGCCCCTCCACTTCTTCAGACCCTGCATATGCGCACCGATAAAAGAGGGAATTTGTAAGGAAGTCAGGGACTGTGGAGTGGACCTTGTTGCGGGAAATTTTACCGCAACAAGCTATCATAAGAATTTGTCATCAAATCAACCGTCCCGCTGTATGTATGACAGAAAAAATATTCACTTACCAATTCCCGCTACACACATGAAAGAAATAATTGTTTTCTAGCAAGTATCATTTGAATGATGGCACATACCACACCACTGGTCAATAACGAAAATGTAGTTTAGTAATGTTAGTTAGTCTGTCCGTGGTTTTGAAATGCAATATTTGATGCTATGAAGAGAAGGGACATATTGTACCGACGTTGGAAGAGGTTTCGCTGTACTGAAATGCATGCAGACTATAAATCCAGCAGAAATCATGTCACATGCATGATAAAAACTGCAAAATTGAGGTACTATAGTGCCAAATTTAATTCTGACCGATCCTCAAAATTTGTTTGGAACCAAATTCGCGAAATTGGTCTATGTAAAAAAAATATTTCCGGTTATAACGACGACATTGACAGTGAAGAGTTAAATGACCGTCTCGCTACTTCAGGTCCTTCCAATACATTCAATTCTTCGGCTTTCTTGACTTTATTTGATAATAGTAGAATGGATGGCTTCGCATTTAACAGAGTAGATTTATACGCGGTTGGAATGACGATATTATCTATGAAGTGCAAATCTGTTGGTTTGGACAACGTCCATCCAGATTTCATTAAAATACTTCTTCCTCTCATTTTACCCCATGTTACGCATATATACAACACTATTCTTATGACTTCCACATACCCAACCGCTTGGAAAAAAGCTAAAATTGTACCTATTCCGAAGAAAGGTAATGCTCCGGAATACAGACCAATTGCAATACTTCCGTTTCTTTCCAAAGTATTGGAATCAATCATAAGTCGCCAAATAAAGAAATACGTCGAGAGCAATAAGCTATTGACAACAATGCAATCTGGTTTCCGTTCAGGACACAGTTGCATAACAGCTTTACTCAAAGTATCTGATGACATTCGGCAGGCTATCGATGAGAATAAAACTACTCTCTTGGCCTTGCTCGACTTCTCTAAAGCTTTCGATTGTGTAAATCCGTCAATTCTGTGTAACAAACTCTCCACTATACTCAATTTTTCTGTTCCCTCTAACAAGCTTATATATTCATATCTCACTAACCGTATCCAAGCTGTATCTTACAACTCCAAAATGTCAACCCTCCGTGCTGTTAGTAGTGGTGTCCCACAAGGATCTATACTGGGTCCTTTACTGTTTTCCATATTTATTAATGACCTCCCTACTGTACTGTCCCATTGTAAATTTCATGTCTACGCAGACGACGTCCAGCTTTACCTAAGCTTTCCAATTGGTATGGTGGAAGATTCTGTTGTAAAAATTAACGAGGATCTACGTTCTATTACGAATTGGTCCACACAAAATGCTCTCAAGCTTAATCCTGAAAAAACCAAAATCATCCCCATCTCTAAGCATCCACCTTCTCTTTCTATCTTTCCTCCTATAGAACTATACTCCACCCATGTAGAATACGTCACCCATGTACGAAATCTCGGAATTATTTTTAACAGTAAGCTTACATGGAACAACCATATTTGCTCCATAGTATCCAAAATATATGCATCGCTCAGAGGTTTATCTGTCAGCAAAGCAATACTTCCAGTTGAAGTTAAATTAAAACTTGTTAAAGCACTTATTGTGCCTATTATCTCATACGGTTGTGAAATCTTTTCTGACTCAGACTACATCTCTCTTCTTAAGCTAACAAAGGCACTTAATTCGACTGCTCGGTATGTCTTCAATCTACGGAGATATGACCACGTCTCAACAGAACGTCGCAAACTTCTTGGTTGCGACCTTGATGCCTTTTTAAAACATCGGTCCTGTATCTTTCTCTTCAAGATTATTCACAGACAACAACCAGAGTTTTTGTTCAACAAACTTTCCTTCTCCCGGTCTAACCGTTGTTTAACTATTAAACCATCGACTCATACCTGCTTGACATCTCGCAGACAGTTTTTTGTTCATGCTGTTCGGCTTTGGAACCAGCTGCCTCACCAGGTGAGGAATAAAATCGAATATAGACAATTTTCATCGGCGTGTTATTCTCATTTTGTACCAAACTGAAATCACTCACACTTATTTTCGTTATCTTAGTTCTTGGTGTATATTTATTCTCTTCAGTATCTTTCTTCTGTATCTTCATCTTTCTTTTCTTTATCAAATCACTTTCTTCTTCTAAATACATTTAAAAATTGTTTTTAATATATTTAATACTTGTACCTGTACTATTTATAAGTGCTTTGCTCTCTATGTACAGCGATTCTTATTATAACTAATAAATCTAAATCGAATCTAAAGAGCTTCATCCGGGATAGAATCAAAATATCGTTAAATACCAGTCTTATTATTATATTTTATCCGTATCCATGCCTTTTAAAGACATAATTATGGATATGAAGCTAGAGGGGTTATTCAAAAAATACTGAAATAGCTGTCTAAAGATTATTACTTATCTACCAAAATACAAAGTTTGAAATGAGCACAACTAACAGGAGTGAGTTAATGAAAAAGCCCCTCAAATGAAGCAGGCTTCATTGCTTCCTAGGCTATGAGTGAGTAGATATTGTTCTTTTATATGTTAAGATAATGACCTAAATTTGTTGATAATGGTGGTGAGTGCTAGACACGTGTATAGGAAGTGCAGGAATCTTTCTTGTCTCAGCATCATTTACGGAAGCTATTATTATTAATCCACTAAATATGCCATAGCAGCAACTATAGTTTAAACATTGTGGATTCTGCTCTATTAAATGAGAATGCTCAGATCCACAATTAATCCCTCGAACTTTAAGGCGATATACATTATTTACTCACAAAATCTCCCTCAGATTTTTTATTTGGCAGGTTACTATTTAGATTTATTAAAATGAATGCTTGAAATACCGAAAAGAGGATTTTGATAGTGCATCCGTACCATGCTTTGCAGTTGTTCATTTCCGTTCATAGGGAATTTAGGCGGGAGTTTGACTCCCCCGAGTAGAACCAGTATTATGAGGCTGACAAACATATCTGCCGAATCTGGAAGCATCGCACGAAGACCGTACCATCGAGATCCTTATGTTTGGGTTCAAGATACAATCACAGCTGTAGCATCGTCAATTCAGGCAAATCCAAGCGTTTCCACTTAAAAATAATTGGTGCAATTTGGAGTTATCAGATGGTCATTACAACGGATAATTCATGATGACTTAAACTTGTTTCCGTACACAGTCCAAATTGCAAGTAAGTTAAACCCTCTGGATTTGCATATTCGCCTGGAATTTGAAAAAAAAATAATTGAAATGACCAAAGAAGATAAACAGCTTGATAAATTGCTTGTTTATGTCTGATGAGGCCCATTTTGTTCTAAACGGAATATAAATGAGCTAAATTGCCGTATATGGAGTGAATCTAATCCACAAATACTCCATGAGATGGTACTGCACCCAGAACGAGTCACTGTCTGGTGCGCAGTTTCATCAAGGTGCAGTGTGATGCCATACCTCTTCGAAGAAAACAGTGTAACATTAACTGTCAATGGGGACCGTTATTTAAAGATGTTGAAGCAGTTTTTTTTACCCAGAAGTGCGCCGAAGAAGTATGCGTTTCAACAGCATTTGGTTCCAACAAGTTGGAGTGGACTGCACACATAGCCAGACCGGTTATGGCAGAGTTCCAACGAAAATGCCCAAACAATTTTATATCCAGAAACTCAACTTTCCACTGACCCCCAAGGTCACCTGACCTGACTGCACCAGACTTTTTTGTATGGTGTTATGTCAACCAAGAGGTGTAACAAACGAAACCAAGGAATTTGACTGAATCGAAGCAGTCAATTAAAACAATTATTGCCGCAATGAATAATTTTCTGATCAGGTGTCGCATTTGCGTGAATGAGCATGGATGTTATTTATGGTCTCTCATCTTCAAAAACAATTAGTTATGTAATAAAAACATAAATTTTCTATACAATAAAAATAAATACATGAAATACATTGATTAAAACAAAGTTATTTGATTTTTCTTATTGTAGCACAATTGGTGTGCCACCCTGTATGTACGCGGCAAGGAATCAATCCACAAACATTGAGTTCATTGTGTTTCATTTTTGTTGTAGATAGAATAGGTGTGTATAACTTGTTAACATGTTTATATTTGTGGACATATTCTACTCCCTCTATGGCCCACAGAAAAGTTAAGCTAAGGCTGTTGGTTGAACTATATCAGATTTGGGGAGAAAAGAAGCTTACCTCTTTTGCTTATTACCTTAACAGATTGTACATAAAACGCCATCAAACACTATTTGTGGAATAAAACGACTTTATGATAAAATAGTTTTATTAATGTATTTTGTATTTGTGTTTATTGACGTAGGGATGTTAAAGTACAGTAGTGGCGTGGGGTTCATATAAACTGATTGCTACAGTCTTCCCTTTTCCCAATCACAGATATAAAATGAACTATTAAAGCAAATAGATCAACGTCTGCCAAAAACCATAACGTATTAAACAAAATGAATTGTGTTTCGGTTGGAAATATTTTCAAAATCCGCCCACTGGCACGCCCACAATTATTATTATTTTTTTTTTTTTTAAATTCAAAGTGAGCTAGGGAGCTGAAATTTATAATATATACTCTCTAGGGGCGCTTTATGCTCATGTGTTAATTTTTTTAAATCCGCCTACTGACACGCCCACAATTAAATAAAACAGTTTTATTGAAACACCCAAGTTTGAGCTAGGGAGCGTTTTTTTTTTATAAAATCCTTTAAATGTTATATAACAAAATATGTAAAGCGTTCTTAACAATTCAACATACTTAGACTTTTGTCACGCCCACTTATGAGGGATAGGAATAAGAATAGGGTATCCAACAGTTCGCCCAAGCGGACTGTAGCCCGTCCCTATGTTTAATTTTGTTTTTCTTTTCTTTTTTCAGGTACTTATGAAACAAACTTGGGCGATTTACTAACTAAAATGAAATAAAGCATTTTAGAGAAGACCAAACTAAGTGAACTACAGCGCTTTAGAGAGGACCAAACAAATTGAATTTTATTTTGAAAATAATCACTTGATTATTTTAACCCAAAGAGCTTTCGGCGTCATTTAAATGTGCGAATTCAACCCTCTGCGCACATGATTACGGCACTGGTGGCACGATTTCGTCAACAAGGAACTGTAGTTGATTTTCCTCGAGCTCGAAGACCTCGTAGTGCACGAATCGAAGCAAATGTGGAACACATTCTTGCAAATGTTGTGGAAAGTTTCATTGCGAAGAGTTCTAAAAGAATTGCAGCTGTTTCCATACAAAATCCAATTTGGGCAACAATTAAAGGCAGGAGATCCTCAAAAAAGTGTTGTTTACGCAATTCGGAATAATTTCAAAATATTCCGAATTTAATTGGCCTCCAAGTTCTCCGGATTTGACTGCACCAGACTTTTTTCCATGGTGTTATTTGAAGGGTAAAGTGTACGTAAATAAACCCACCACCATACCGCAGTTGAAGGAGAACACTCGTGCTGAAATACAGGCGCTGACCCCAGATGCCCTACGAGGTGTTATGGAAAACGATTTAGAAAGTGCCCGTCTCTTTGAGCATGAAGCTGGTGCTCATTTGAGGGGCATTATATTCCATACTTAGCCGAAAAAATCTCCATAAATCATACTGTGTGGTTCTAAAATAAATTATTAATAAAAAATTAATTCTATAAAAGTTATTATCACTTTAAATTAGGAAGTCACTTTTGACCCACCCTGTACTTCAATAGAGAAAATGTCCGTTCACAAAACAAAAGACAATTTCCTTATATGATCGCTTCCGCTTCAGGCTACCAATGGTAGATATTAATTGTGCATATTAGTAAAGTGATAATACTTTACCGTTTATTCTTTTATCAGAATTTTTACATAACAATCCTGCAATTACAAAACTTCGTCGGAATTCATATTCATCTTACTGTTTTCGCAATGATATTCGAACGTTTTTAAAGTTGCCATTTGCTGTACAATTTAAAATAAAAAACTCTAGCAGACTGAAAGGTCAAAAGTGCTAAGTTTTCGACCAAGCACTGAGTACAAAGAGCTCTAGCCATACGAGCTGTATGTGTCACTGGTATTAATATCAACGTGAGAGAGGATTTATATACCCATTATCCATTCCCGAGAGTCGACGAATGTGTTATTATAATGAAATACAGGGAAAATGTTTGCCGGATTGAATGCTGAGAAGGGGTGGTGTAAAGGCGCTAGAAAGACTAAGATTAATCATGAAAGCAAGGTATTGAAGTCTTATGCCATCAATGGGAATACAAAATATGAAGTTCTATATTATCTATGTGTCTGCATAGGAAGTTCGAAACGAATAAATGAATATGAAGATGAAAACTATTGATACTCGTATCAGAAACAGAAGCAGATTGTTGAATTTATACCATGATGTAGAAATGAACTGGCGTATATTTTTAAAAAAGAACGAACATGGTCAGGTTCAGGTGCTCTAAAATCTCGTTTTTAAAGTTCCGCAGAAAATAAATTCAAGAAAATTTTGCTCACGGTTTTAATTTTTTTCGGTTTGAAGTTCATTCATCATAATTAGATAGGTATTTTTTTAAATGGTAAATGTTTGGTCTAGCTTTTATTGATTAAGTTCACGGAACAAATGTGATGAATTGTCTTTTTTTATGAGCTATAAATTTTTCTTTTAATTGGTATTTTAAAGTTTTTCATTGGTATCTAGCTATTGTTCATTTTGAATATAAACGTAATTTTTGTTTTAAAAATCTTCCTCAAAAAAACTTAATCTGCTCCGCAAAATTTGTCACAAAGAGCCAATTCTTTCTGACCAGGCAGTTGCAGACGCATTGTTCACGTTGTTGTGTTAGAAACGTCTAAAAAAGTGTGTACTAAAAGCATCCGAGATCGCAGGGCTATAGCAGAGATGTAAGCGATGGGCAAAGACAACGGTCTACTACGGCAGGCTTTACTTTATGCACGCGGTTAATACACTAGTGCGAACCAACCCAAAACAAAAGTATGAAGGAACAGCTGAGGAATACAGTTACTCCGGGTGGCAGTCGCAAAAGCGAAAATCCACCCGTGATCTTAACGACCGCGGTCGGGGCAAAAATTGTAGAGTCCCCAACCAACATACTACCAAAACCTCACATATGTAGAGGCGTTTACTTAGGAATTATAAGAACGTTTACTACCAAAGACTCTTCGAAAAATGGAGAAAGAAGCGGAGAGGTTCAACCTGATACGCTTTATCCTCATTTGGATAGGCAGGCAGCAGATAATTTTGATGCTGCTGCTGAACGGAGGATGAAACTGAAACCCCTCTTGCTGATCGAGTTCCTCCCGCACAAAATCTGGGTGAAGCAGTTGCTGCAGCAGAAATGCTTGCAGCACCAGTGGACAGAAATTGAGTGTCGCGAGATCGCGTATCTCAAAGAAAAACGCGGTAATTATATTTACTCAGATAAAACTTCCCGCAAGGCAGCGTTCTATCTACACAGCTGTGGTACATGCTGGTCGACTCTCTGCTGAACGCTCTCAAAAGTTCAAACGTCTACGCTCAGGCGTGCGCGGATGATGTTGGCGTACTTTTTGTTGGATCATGCCTAGCCCTAGACGTGATCGAACTAGAAATCTCAAAACTGAAGTTGTTCTCTTTACGGGAAGGAAGAAACTTATCGGGTTGACTGAAAGGCATCACAGTCCAACTTTCCAAGGAAGAAAAATATTTGGGAGTCATCCTGGGTAGCAAACTTCTCTGGTGCAGTCATGTTGATCTGAAGGCTATCAAGGCGCTGTCGGTTTTCTGGCAGTGCAAGGCATTTTCGGCAAGACACGGGGCTTATCACCGAAAAGAGTCCTTTGGATTTACACGGCTATGATAAGACATTTTGTAACTGCTGCTGGCTCAGAGGAAGTTATTTCCGCCTACGACCTCGGTCAGGGCTTCTATTGGCAGACAGAATAAGCAAAATGTTCCCGTTATTTGGTTGTCTCTCAGCAGAGAAGAATGCAATCAATCACTGGCATACTTATAGACCATTGCGCTTTTGCCAAGCATCTTAAGGTGCTAGCCTTTAGTGATACCACTAACTGCAGAACATTACCTTTGTGATTGTCCTGCTTTTGCTCGTATCAGATGGCAGGTATTTGGTATTGATGTGGTGAGCGCTGTAAACCTAGGATCCCTATAACTGAAGCGCCTACTCGGTTTTCTTAGAAATATCTCAGAAACGGGTGATGTAATTTCAAACAAATTTGAGGAATTTGCATCAAATTCAGAGCAACTCTGCGTAGGCACTCAGATTTTTCAAAGGAAACAAATTATTATTCTTTTATTGTTTTTGTTTCTAACAGTGATTTAAACTTTGAAAAACATTACATTTCCTAAAAACGGCTCTAATAAATTCGATTAATTTTGTGATTATCAATACTTGGAGTAAATGTCAAAATAAAGTATCCTTAAATTTGTTGGCAAAAGACTTGAACACATTAGAAAAGCTGACGGAATTTGGCGAAGTTATATCAAAGAAATTTGACATTAAAGCGAATACTATCACCTGAAACAAATTAACAACTCAGATTTGCAGACATATTTATACCCTATTCTAAGGGTATATTAATTTTGACGCATAGTTTGTAACATACCTTAATATTGTCCTTAGACCCATAAAAGTTACTATATTTATGATCAGCATCGATAGTAATGTCGATCTAGCCATGTCCGTCCATCCGTCCGTCCGTCCGTCGGCAAAAATTAGGCATTTAAACTGGACCTAGAGAGCTGAAATTTTAACCATATACTCTCTAGGGTCCCGAAATAATCAAGTTTACGAATTTTTGAAATCCGCCCACAGACACGCCCACAAACTCAAAAAAACAAAATTTTGGAAAAAAAATCGAATTTTGAGCTAGAGAGCTGAAATTTTTTATATATGATCTATGACTCCTAAAAGTGCTCGGGATAAATTTTTTTTAAAATCCGCCCACTGACACGCCCACAAATAAATAAAACAATTTTTTTGAAAATCCAAAATTTGAGCTAGGGAGCTGAAATTTATAATATATACTCTCTATAGGCCCTTTATGCTCATGTGTAAATATTTTCAAAATCCGCTAACTGGCACGCCCACAATTATTTTTTATTTTATTTTTGAAAATTAAAAGTGAGCTAGGGAGCTGAAATTTATAATATATACTCTCTAGGGGCCCTTTATGCTCATGTGTAAATATTTTCAAAATCCGCCCACTGACACGCCCACAATTAATTTTTTTTTTTTTTGGAAAATTCAAAGTATGAGCTAGGGAGCTGAAATTTATAATACTCGTATATACTCTCTAGGGGCCCTTTAAGCTCATGTGTAAATATTTTCAAAATCTGCCTACTGACACGCCCACAATTTAAAAAAAAATTTTTTTTGAAAATAAAAAGTTTGAGCTAGGGAGCTGAAATTTATAATATATACTCTCTAGGGGGCCCCTTATGCTCATGTGTAAATGTCCGCCCACAATTTAAAAAAAATAATTTTTTTTTGAAAATTCAAAGTTTGAGCTAGGGAGCGGAAATCTATAAAACATTATACTCTCTAGGGGCCATTTATGCTCATGTGTTAATTTTTTTAAATCTAGCTACTCACGCGCTCACAATTAAATAAAACAATTTTATTGAAACACCCAAGTTTGAGCTAGGGAGCGTTTTTTTCGATAAAATCCTTTAAATGTTATATACCAAAATATGTAGAGCGTTCTTAACAATTCAACCATACTAAGACTTTTGTCACGCCCACTTATGAGGGATAGGAATAAGAATAGGGTATCCAACAGTTCGCCCACCTTGACTGTAGCCCGTCCCTATGTTTTTTTATTAAGTTGAGCTTCGTATAACAGTTTTTAGAATGTTCACTTTACTTTTCGCAAAAACGGCTTTAACGATTTTAATTTTTGTTGGTGTCCTAAGTACTTGGAGTGAATGTAACAATACGACATGAAATGACATTAAGAACAAATTTGCAAACTCAGATTATTTTTTTTTTTTTTTTATTACGTAACAATCTTTTCAAAAAAGTCTGTGACCGCACATTTTACAATTCAGAGATTTGATACATTATCTTTCTACTGAAACATTTTCTTGTATGGCAAACAATAAATAACTATGAATGATCGGAAAAGTTTATCGAAGGAAAATACGAAAAAAAAAACCTTCATTTGACAAAAAGAAAAAAAAAGAAAAAATAAAAATAAAATAACAATAACAAATAAATAAATATATAAATAAATAAATAAATAAATAAATAAATAAAAAAATAAATGAATAAATAAATATATATATAAATAAATAAATAAATAAATAAATAAATAAATAACTATATGAATAAATAAGTAAATAATTGATTAATAACTAATAAATGATAGCAAACACAAAAATATCACAGATTAAACATTTAGCTGGTTTATGAGAGGATTCTCAGAACTATCACAGCTGTTATTAAAATTAGTAGTAAGTTTTCGAATCCTATCGAAGATCAACTCAACATTCGCCCTTCTGTGGAGATCTAGGGTTGAATTATGAAAGGGCAGGTTCAACATCATTTTTAAAACTTTGTTTTGTGATACCTGCAACTTTTTTAAATGGCATCTTGCTGCAGTACCCCATATTGGACACCCATATAATAGGATAGCCTGGAAGATTACTTTATAAATTATTATCTTATTGTCGTTTGTGAGTGAAGATTTTCTATTGATGAAAGGGTAGAGCATCTTAATTGCAATACCTGTTTTCCTTAACGTACTTTGAATATGTTGATCAAATGTTAGTTTCGTATCAAGGTGGACCCCGAGATACTTTATGGATTGCTCCCATGGTATGGTGTTACCATTTATTTGAAGCTGTCTGCTGGGAAGATAGCAAGCTTTTCTTTTTCGTGTGAAAAAGATGGCTTGCGTCTTCCCAGCATTCAGCTTAATTTTCCATTTGTTATAATATTTTTCAAGTATTTCGATCGCATGTTTTAGATTGTTCTCAATGTTGAGAGCAAATTCATGTGACGCGAATACAGCAGTGTCATCAGCAAAAATGGCTGCTTCACATTGCGGAAGACTTGGAAAATCTGATATATATATATTGAAAAGGGTTGGACCTAAGACTGAGCCTTGGGGCACACCAGAATCAAAAAATAACATGTTAGAAACACCACAATTTACTTGCACCTGAAAACATCTACTGGATAAGAAACTCTGAACAATTTTACATAAATACAAAGGAAACTCGAAGCGTAACATTTTATATATTATTCCATTGTGCCATACAGAATCAAAGGCTTTTTCAATGTCTATCAATATCATGCCCGTTGACTGACCACATGAACGATGGTCTAAACTCAGATTTTTGAAATAAATATCAATACTTTTTCTGTTTTTTTATGAAATTTCGTTATTTTATTTGCTTCTTCACCTACAGATCGAAAGCCATTTTGAAAACCAAAAATCGTTCATTAAAATTCTGTTACTAAGTCAATTACCGTTATGTATGCCTTTACAGGAAAGAAGGTCTGTGAATCCGCCTTAAGTTGGTCAGTTTAAGAAAGGAATCTATGCCATCATATTGATACAAAATCAAAACGGTAAAATTCTATTTTGTGCAAGAAATTTCAAGCAAGAACACCATCAAGTGTTTATACCCTACTCTAAGGGTACAAATATAATTTTTGATTTTTTTAAAGCCGCCCACGCACACGGTAAAAAAACAACGTTTTTTTTTGAAGAAATCAATCGCAAAGTATGTAGTTATAGTCGCTTTGATCAATTCCTTTATATAAAGTTTTCTACCATGCCCACTTTGAGGGTCGTGTTTTTTACAAATAAATTCCTTTAAATGTTGTTGACGAAACATGTATAGATCCTTCTAAGCAATTCACCTATACTAAGATTATTGTCGCGCCCAATTAGTAAGGGGTTCCCTATGTTTTTATTTACAGTCATATAATTTGGATCATCGTCGAGCACATATTTTTTATAAAAACATTTACATATAACAAGCAGCATAATGGTTGGTGTGCGTACTCTTACGGCATACCCCTATAAAATGCGACTATCTCCTTATTTGTCAGTACTTCTTTTAATATTTCTATCTTATATTATTACTTTTCATTTTTGCTTCTTTTTGTAAAATTTTGTTGTGCTAGCTTTTTATTTGCTTTTTTCTCTCTCTTTCTCGAATGCATAGCAAA
This sequence comes from Portevinia maculata, assembly GCA_949715645.1. Classification (NCBI taxonomy): domain Eukaryota; kingdom Metazoa; phylum Arthropoda; class Insecta; order Diptera; family Syrphidae; genus Portevinia; species Portevinia maculata. The sequence goes on from OX454528.1 coordinate 89,690,688, forward strand.
CTTAACTTGTTCACAAATGGCGGTATGCTTAAGTACTATGATTAAAGTATTAAAAGCCCAATGCTCGGGCCTTCATGTATGTCATATTAACGCTCAAAGTCTCCAGCCGAAAATTGACGAGTTTCGTAATTTGTTTGTCAAATCTTCGGTTGATGTTGTTTGTGTGTCTGAAACCTGGTTCAGGGGCGATTTCAATGGCACAATGTGTTGCCTCAGTGGGTACCGGGTTTTTCGTTGTGACAGGGTTGGACGCGTCGGTGGTGGTGTTGCAATTTATGTAAGGGATGGTATTGCATGTAAACTGCGTTTTGTATCAAGTGCGGGCTCTGAAATAGAATACTTATTCGTTGAACTGGTTAATGACGAAACTAAAATTCTTGTTGGTACTGCTTACCGACCAAATAGGAACACAAATTTGTTGTCATTCACCTCTCAGCTTGAACTTATCTCCACCACATGTCCTTACATAATTCTTTGCGGAGACTTTAACAGCAATCTTTTAGATGATAATAGTCCTGCACATGAAATGGGTTACTTCAATTTATTTTCAGTCAATACTACTGTTCATACGCATTTCTCTGAGCATTCTTCATCGTTACTGGATTTGTTCCTTGTGAGCCCCAGAAGCAAAGTTCTTTTCTATGACCAGCTATCGGCTCCAGCTTTTTCAAGACATGATCTGATATATCTCACTTTCGACTTTGAAACTTCATCCTCAACTCGTACTTTCGAGTACAGAGATTTTAAAAACTTAAACTATGCTCTCCTTGATGAACATGTTAGACACATAAATTGGAGTAGTGTGTACAATTTTCCTTCTCCTAATGAACAAGTTCAATTTCTTAACTCTAACATTCAAAACCTTTATAATTCCCATGTGCTCATTAGAACTAAAACTGTTGTACCACAAAATACACCGTGGCTCACTAGTCAAATTTGTTCCCTCATGCGGCAACGAGATTTAGCTTATAACCGTTGGAAGCACTACCGTTTGGTAGACCAACGACGAATTTACTGCTCACTTCGCAATAAAGTTGTTGCTGAAATACGTGCAGCTAAAGCGCAAACGTATTCATATCGTCTCAATACGTCTCTTGGCGGTAAGCTCATATGGCATAACCTGCGTAATATTGGCATTGGTAAAAGTAAATGTGTTACGACTGACGGTTTGAACCCTAATGCATTGAATCGTCAGTTTATATCCTCGCAGGCAAATAGTGACATTAATCAAACATCCCTTATATCTGAGAACCCTTCATCCTCTGCTCGTTGTCTAATTTTCCATTTTGAGGCGGTAGATTCCGCCGATGTGCTTGAAAGTATACTTGCTATAAAATCTAAAGCAGTTGGACTTGATAATTTACACCCATTGTTTTTAAAGATAATTTTGCCGGTATTACTTCCGTACATAACACATGTCCTTAACTCCATATTAGCTACAGGGATTTTCCCTTCGCAGTGGAAATCGGCCAAAGTTATACCTGTTCCTAAAACATCTAAGTGTGATGACTTCAGACCTATATCCATCCTTCCATTTTTATCAAAGGTACTGGAAAAGATTTTACAAAAGCAAGTGAATAGCCACCTTTCTACGAACAAGCTTCTGTCTCCTCGGCAATCTGGCTTTCGAAAAAAACATAGCTGTACGACTGCTGTGAAAGGAGTGGCTGAAGACATACGGCATGCTCTTGACAAAGCGCAGGTATCTTTCTTGGTCCTCCTAGATTTTTCTAAGGCATTTGATATGGTGGACCACTCTATTTTATGCCACAAGCCGTCTAAGCTCTACAATTTCTCTTCATGTGCCGTGAAACTAATATCGTCTTATCTAGTTGAAAGGACACAAGCAGTTGCCGTAAACAATAATTTATCTGACTTTCTTTCGATAACCAGTGGTGTGCCTCAGGGATCTATCTTGGGACCTCTTCTATTCTCACTGTATATTAATGACCTTCCGACTATCATTAAGCATAGTTCGATAAGTATGTATGCCGATGATGTTCAGCTCGTCTTTAGCTGCCCACTTGGATTAATCGAGCACGGGTCTACTTGTATTAATCAAGATCTTGTTGATATCGTACGTTGGTCAAAGCAAAATGGTCTGGTTTTGAATTCCAATAAATGCAACTGTATATTTATATCGAGAAGGACATTAGATCTTTCATACTTTCCCTCCATTCTTCTTAATAGAGAACCAATGAACTATGTGCAAACTGTCAAAAATCTTGGTATGACATTTAATAGGAACTTAACTTGGGACAATCATATTAATGTAACTGTTGGGAAGACCTATAGTATACTGCGTATGCTGTGGGCCGCTCAATCCTTCACTCCATTTAAAACCCGATGTCTACTCGCAAAAACACTTGTGATGCCAATCTTGACCTATGGTTGTGAAATTTTTTATAATTGTAGCTATGATTCTAAGCGGAGACTCAGTATCGCCTTTAACAGTATAGTGCGCTATGTAATTGGACTACGACGTTTTGCCCGTATTTCTAACTATTCAAAGTACTTGTATAATAAGACATTTGATGACCTTCTTAAGTTTCGTACTTTAAGTATGTTCTCGGACATTATTTTGACTCACCAACCTGAATATATTTATGATAAAATTAGATTTAATTTTTCCAACATATCAGATCAGCTGGTTCCTCCACGTGAATTTAGGATGATAGACACAACAGAATTCAGAAGCAAACTTAGGAAATATCTTTCTACTAATTCTTAGAAACTTAGCTTTTCTGTTTTATTTTTTCATTGTATAACTCATATTTTTCATTTATAACTTTCTTATTACTCTCTTGATATTATTCATTTTTATTTGTAAAATAATTATCAATTTTTATCCCCCATTCTTATGTTGCTCATGTAGCTTTCATTAATTGAATTTTTGTAATTTTTTTTTCCTCTTTTTCTATGCTTAATACCCTTTTATAAGATATGTATCTTACGGTATTTAAGCATTTCGTTGAAATAAATAAAATAAAATAAATAAATAATTTTACCACCCATTTCCAGCCTATGGCCGCCAGCAATATCAAATATCGTTGTGACAAGTGTACTACTCTGCGTCGAGCATCGCTACAACCACAAACAATAGCTCAAACCAATGCAACAGCCATACCACTACAGCGAGCAGCGAGAGAGTTCGAGGGATCCTCTACAACTTGATCGAGCGCAAAACACTCTGTTAGGAGGTCAATCACAGCCGCCGTGTAGCTGCACTCTTCAACAGCTATACGACGAGATGTTATGTATAAAAAACATAGGGGCGGGCTACAGTCCGCTTGGGCGAACTGTTGGATACCCTATTCTTATTCCTATATCTCATAAGTGGGCGTGACAAAAATTTAAAGGATTTTATCGAAAAACTAAGCTTTTGTAAATAAAAACGCTCCCTAGCTCAAACTTTGGTTTTTCAATAAAATTGTTTTATTTAATTGTGGGCGTGTCAGTAGGCGGATTTAAAAAAAATTTAAGTATGAGCATAAAGGGCACCTAGAGAGTATATACTATAAATTTCAGCTCCCTAGCTCAAACTTTGGACTTTCAAAAATAAAAAAAAAATAATTGTGGGCGTGTCAGTAGGCGGATTTTGAAAATATTTACACATGAGCATAAAGGGCCCCTAGAGAGTATATATTAAAAATTTCAGCTCCCTAGCTCAAATTTTGGTTTTTCAAAAAAAAATATTTTATTTAATTGTGGGCGTGTCAGTGGGCGGATTTTGAAAATTTTATGTCACAAGCAGTTTTATGGGCCAAAGATCATATATAAAAAATTTCAGCTTTCTAGCTCAAAATTCAATTTTTCCCAAAATTTGTTTTATTTAATTGTGGGCGTGTCAGTGGGCGGATTTTGAAAATTTTATGTCCCAATCAGTTTTATGGGCCATAGATCATAAATAAAAAATTTCAGCTCTCTAGCTCAAAATTCGATTTTTTCCAAAATTTTGTTTTTTTGAGTTTGTGGGCGTGTCTGTGGGCGGATTCCAAAAATTCTTAAACTTGATTATTTCGGGACCCTAGAGAGTATATGGTTAAAATTTCAGCTCTCTAGGTCCAGTTTAAAGGCCTAATTTTTGCCGACGGACGGACGGACGGACGGACATGGCTAGATCGACATTACTATCGATGCTGATCATAAATATAGTAACTTTTAGGGGTCTACGGGCAATATTAAGGTATGTTACAAACTATGCGTCAAAATTAATATACCCCTAGAATAGGGTATAAAAATAAACAGCGAAATTCTAATCAATGTCCAGCAGTTAAATAAAGAAAATGTGTCTCTGAAATCGAAGGTTAATGAACTTGAAGGCAAATTGAACTGGTGGGAGCAGAAGCAGTTTGACAATGCGATAGAAATTGTTGGTGTACCAGAAGTAAACAACGAAAATGCAGAAGAGTGTGCGCAAAAAATTTTTTCCGAAGCATTGAACGTCTCTGTGTCTTCGGATGACATTAAAAAATGCTTTGTGAAAAGGTTCGTGAAAGGAAATAAGACAAATAATATTCTATGCATTCATCTCTCATCATCTGTTGGTAAGCAAAAAATTATGAAGAGCAAGAAAACCGGAAGAAAAAACCTAAATACAACAATATTTGGCGATACTGCGAAAAAGAGTTCCAGCATTTACATCAACAATTGCTTCACGAAATATACTTTTGACTTTGAAATTCATTTTTTTATTCATTGATAAATATCTACTTACATACTAGACAAAAATGATTAAACCTAACTTAAAATTAACAGGATACTTATTCTTATTTATTGGTCCTTATGCGAACGCTCTAAACTTAACTATATCTTAGAATTATTGCCTTTCGGCCTACGAACTATTTTACGAACTAATCTTACATATATATTCCTCGAGAAAATTTACTAAAACTCGGTATCATTATTGAGATTTTATATAAAACTAATTACAAACTACCTATTCTACTTACTTAAACTACTTAACGTATTCTAACTATAATTAGGATTCTGAGCACTCGTTGCCTGGCGCAATAAGTGGTCAAAATCCCAATTGCTTTCCGAGCGCCTGGCAGTCGTCATCGTGCACACGCGCCGCCGTGAGCCGACTGAAGCCTTACAGCGTCAGTCAACTCCCGGAAGCACCACCACACGTTGGCGAGCCCGGCCTCTCCCAAAAACGCCCTAGCTGACTTAATCTAACTTATAAGCTAAGAGGATGTTACCTAGAGTAACGCACCGTCCTGGGAGGGCATGTTGACCCCTCCCCCCTCAACAAGCCACCAAAATTCGGCGAATTGCTTTTCCGTGTCGAATCTATCCCTCTCCGATATTGCGGTACTAAAACGGAGGAGCTCATGAGCATTGGCGACGTCCCCGTCATGGAGGAGCCGCTTATCTCTTGCGCTGCGGTAGCGGTGGTATAATACCGGGATACCATTCCTCGTCTGTACCAGCCCTTTTGCATCAATATGGATAAATGCCTCTGGCGGGATAAAGCCAGACCGGAGCGTACTCTCTATGTACATTTCATTGGGGTAGTAAGCCCCAAATATCAGACTATTGTCGCTGGCCATCGCCCTTGCAACGTGCCTTCGAGTCACCTTAATGAGGAAATTGTCAATCCTATTCAACTGAGCCCCATCGTATAGGACCTTGTTGGGATAGTATTTTATATAGTTGGATTCAGGCGTTCGGAACAACCGGAGACAGGTCCTAAGACATTGTCTCTCCAAAACCCGAATCTTTTCCATATAGCTAGGCGCTATATTAAACCATAATGGACAACCATAAGCGATGATCGGCCTTATAAGGGCCACGTAGCAAATGACCTTCACTCTGGAGTCAAGTTGACTGCTATGAAACAGTCTCCTTGTTAGAGCATAAGCCTTCTTGGCCCCAGCAAGACAAGCAACTATATGTCTATCGAAATACAGATACTGGTCAAGCCAGATACCTAGATATCTAACTGCGCTTCTCACCGCCAATGGCTGCCCATTTTGTCCAATAATGGCCAATTTTTTCCAGTTTTTTCTGGTATCCCTAGAGGCCCCAGCCAATGGAGTTCTGAACAAGATTGTTTCCGTCTTCTGAAAGTTGATTTTCAACTTCCAGTCGTCGCAATATCGCTTAATTTGATCGAAGTCACGCTGCAAAAGGATATTAATGACCTCGATTTTAGGACCTGATCTGTATGCCACCAAATCGTCGGCATACGCTATAGCATGGCTGAGTGAACCCACCAGATCACTCGTGTAAATGTTAAACAGGATCGGAGAATTGACCGCCCCCTGCTGTAAACCGTTTTTAATTTCAAAGACTCTGCTCGAAGTCACGTTGCCACATTTGACAACGAACTTCTTTCCCATAAGCATATTATAAATTACATATAGCAAAGGTTTGTGCATCCCCCGCCTGGTCAACTTGTAGAAAAGTCCCTCTAACCATACGGTGTCGAAAGCCTTCTCAAAATCAACCAGACAAGCACCCGTGCATTGGTTCTTGCATTTATTCCACTGAATGTCGGAAACCAGTTTCGACGCGGCATGAATAGTGTCATGCCTCGCCCTGAAACCAAACTGGTTGTCCGGAATTATGTTATTGTCCTCGACCCACTTTAACAGGGCTCTATTGACAACCTTTTCAAAGACCTTGCTAATATTCGGAAGCAAGCTAATTGACCGGAGATTGGCAGGGTTCGTCCTATCTTTACATTTTTTCGGGATAGGGTGTACCACAGCTACCTTCCAATGCGCCGGATAATATGCATTATTCAGCGCATTGTTAAACAGCGTGGTGAAAATATCTACAGCCTCCAGAGGCAGGTGTCTCAATACGACGTTTGGGACACCATCCATCCCCGCCGACTTTTTATTCTTTAGTGTCTCGAAGATGCACAGAAGATCATCCCTCGACACGAACAAGTGCGATGCATCTCGGCCATTGGCGACAACTGCATTAGCATGGTTTTCATCAGTGAACACGGTGAATCCGTTATTCTCAGATCGCCAATTCTCAAGTTCGGTGCGCAGATCGAAGTGGCTCACCAGAGCCCTATTCTCAATGTCGTGGTTACGGCGAACAGGATTGTTCACCGTATACACGGCCTCGAAACAAGCGCCCAGCAAATCCACCTTCTCCTGTGGGTCCTCGACCACGAAAAAATCGTCGTTTGAAGCGACACTTTCTGGACTTATTCCAGCAGTCAGTACCGTCTGTCTGTTCTCTGCTGTCTGGGAGATTCGAACACAAGGAATATCATTGTGATCTTTGCTCCTGAACAACTTATTTATCTGTGGGAACATATTCGGACTACAGGTTTTAATAGCCCGAATTTTATTGCCCCAATACAGACTTACAGATTTTTTGTAATTTTCTTTTATCAGCTGTTTCAGGATTCGGATCTCTGAATTCAGCATCCTTACCTCCGGGTCGTTGCGATCAGTAAATTGCCTGTACAGCCGTTTAAGCCTCGAGAGCAGTCTACTTTTCTGTCGGTATAGTGCGTCGATTGTAGGGTTTCTGTACTTTTCTGTCTGGCCGTCGTCGGAACGCCCTACTCGAGGAATAGTTCGTTCCATAGTTCGTTTGATGGCGTCGTTCATTTGCAATAAATGCCGATCAATGTCATCATTTGTCATGTTACTGTTTGTCGGTGGGTCGATCCCACTCGAACGTATATCTCGCTTTAAAAATCTGGAGAAGCGCGACCATTGTGCCCTCCGATAATCGAATGAACACACTGCTTCGTACTCCTCCAGCAGCGTTTGCTCGTTCGGGATCCGTATTGCGGCGGCGAGTCCGTAGTGATCACTATCGTACTCAAACGCACGCAAACAGTTCCGCGTGTTTTGATCTATGTTCGTCAGTTGAAGTCTTGCGTCCGTTAAGGCCAAGTCCAGGAAAGCACCGCTTCTTGGGAAAGAAGGGATATCCGTCGCGTACAACTCGAGGTTGTACTCAATCATATTGAGGCGCCACCAGTCGTGAAACTGGTTGCCCCTGGGATTTGCAGTAACATTTCCCCATGCCGCATGTTTGGCATTAATATCTCCGGCCAAGAAGTAATAATTCTCCTCCGAGTTCAGCTGCAGACCACGAAAAAGTGTCTCGAGCTCTGTCATAAATTGGTTTGGTGGAGGTGCTGCAGGTGCGTAAAGCGACACCACATACATTCTCCTCCGGCTATGGAGAGGAATGCATATGATGCATGCCTCCAACAACTGGAACCTACGTACGTCCCCGCTATATATAACCCTATGGCGCAGGCCTTTTCGAATTAAGATTCCAACCCCACCTCCTTGAGTGGAGTGAGGCCGGTCTCTTCTTATTACATGATAGTTTTTGTATCCCAATTTGTGCTTCTGATTTAGCTTAGTTTCGCTAACCAAAAGCACATCCGGGTTTTCGGTTTTCAACAAGTTGGCAAGTGACGTTCTTTTCTCGATCCTGACTAGTGAATTAACATTCACAGCAAGGATCTTTAAGTTTCCCTCATCCAGCGTAGCCATTAGATTTATGGCACACCAGACCCCACAAACAGCTCCGAATAGATAAAGTCAATTCGGGCCGCTTGTTCATTTAATTGTTTCTGGAACTTATCGATCTTTCCGTGCAGAGACAGAAGGATCGATTTTAAGTCCAGATCCACCTCTGGTGCCTTTTGGGCTACCTTTGGTTGGTTTGATGTCATGTGGGCTTGACCCGGTCCAGCTGCCATTTGGGCAAAGGACACGTTGGGTGCCACAAAATTTGCGAACGAGCGACTCCTCTGACGCCTATCATCTTCAGACTGCTGTTTGCGGGCCTGGACTCTCTTTTTCAATTCTTGGTACTTTGGACAACCCCTGAAGTTGGCGGGATGTCCAGAGTTCCTGCAGAGCACACAGGAGAGTACACTCCGGTCTTCGACTCTCTCCTTACCTAGAGAGCATTCACCATGTATGTGGTCCTTATCGCACTTCACGCATCTAAACTGCATGTTGCAGTTAGCTGCGGCGTGCCCGAACCTTTGGCAGCGCATACATTGAAGAATGCGATCTGACCTCTTTATTTTCTCCCACCTTACAGCATGGTAGTACAGGAAGCGGATATTTCGCAGCCTGTCGATTTTGCTGTCGGGAGTAAGCTGGACTAGGAAGAATGGTAAGTGACGGTTACCACCCCTTGCCACAGCGGAGGAAAACGGCTTGACCCCCACGAAATGGAGGTCGTCACGAAATATACTCGTAGTCTATTTATGGCAGCTAAAAAGCTAAAGGTAGAGAATAAATTTAAGTATTTATGGTACAATAATTCACAGATTTTGTTAAGAAAAGTGGATGGAGGAAACAACTTTCCCTCAAGTTCCATAACTAGTTGTAATGATATCATTTTTCATGACAACTCAATTAAAGAATCTGTTTTCGTAATTCACCAGATTATTAGAAGCCTTCGGCAAAACTTTGACTTATTAGTTGGCAATCTTGAAGCTCTTGGTAAATTGCCTGAAATTGCTTTTGTATCCGAAATTTGGATATATTCATATGAGATCAATGATTATAGTATACCTGCTACACTATTTACGCAAATTCCAATGATTCGTATGCTGCAGGTGGAGTAGGTGCCTTTGTGAAAGATTTGTATGATGATTGTGATATAAAGCGTTATATTTAGTTTGTCGAGTGCTGACATCCTAAAAATCTCTGGCTCCATATGTAGTGAATACTTTACCTTTGTTTGTGCATATAGATTTAATTCACAATCGTTAAATGTATTTCTTGCTGAATTTTCAAGTTTTCTGTGTAATATAAAAGCAAGTAATCTTGTAATTTTAGGGGACTTTAACTTGGATTTGTTAATCTCATGTCCTTATTTAGATTCATACCTTGCACTTATGGCCGAGCATCGATTAATCTCCTTTGTTAATGACATCACAAGGCCCATAGCTGGTACCTGAATTGACCACGTATTTGGTCGTTTCTCTAAAATTCAGCCTTATCAATGTGCTGCGGCAAATCTTGACCTTAATATCTCTGATCACTGTATGACTGGGATTTTGCTCCCAATCATGGCAAGAAAGGAAACCAAAAAACATTCTCAGCGTAGTCTGATAAAAATTAATTTTGAATACCTGAATAGTTTATTGCGCTTTATTAATTGGGATGAGGTTTATGATGAAGCTAATGCTTCTATGGCTTACGATTTATTTACCAAAATTTTACAAAACTTCATATCCGCTTCTAGTTACGTCTCTCTGCAAAGAAGATCAGAGATAAGACTCAAACCCTGGATGAACTCTTCTCTCCTTAATATATCCGGACGTGTAGAGAACGTTACTACCATAACCAAATAAGAAATTCTCAAGGTGATCTTAAAAATGAATGGAAAGTGGTTAATAGTATCATTAATCGCAATATTAGTAAAGTTGATACTTCTATAACACTAACCAACGATAGTGTTAATATTTCGGATCCTTCAGAAGTAGCAAACGAATTCAATGAGTTCTTTGCTTCAGTAGGACAAATATCATTTCCTAGTGATTCATCCAATTATTATTATGCTGAGCCTAGAAACTTTCCTTCAGGTAGTGTTCTATACAGAAATAGCTTTTACTTTGAATCTATTTCCGGTTTTGAGATACTGAAAACTATAAATTCCCTAAACAATTCAAATTCATGTGGTAATGATGGTATTTCGAACCTTGTCTTAAAAAAAATTGCCCTTAACATAATTGATATTTTAACACATCTTTTTACGAGTAATTTGAGTGTTATAACTGGTACTTTTCCTGAAGAACTGAAATGTGCCTATGTCATACCTCTTTTTAAAAAGGGTAGTCGCAAGGAAAAAAATAACTACAGACCGATCTCGCTGTTGCCTTCTATTTCAAAAGTACTCGTATTTGAAAAAATATTCAAATGTAGGATGTTGAAATATCTTAATTATAAAAAGTTTTTTAGTTCGAGCCAGTTTGGATTTCGATCAGGCCTTTCTACTGAGGATGCTCTTTTGGAATTTTGTTCCTTTATACATAAGGGATTAGATGACAAAATATTTTGCAGTGGGCTTTTTGTAGATATAACCAAAGCCTTCGACATGGTTGACCACAAAATTCTTTTAAGCAAAATGTATAATGCAGGCTTCCGTGGCTGTATCTATGATTGGCTCGATTCCTATCTGAAGGACAGAAAACAGAAGGTCAAAATAGGAATCAGTCTTAGTAACTCTAAAACCATTAATAGTGGCGTTCCACAAGGTTCTGTTCTTGGGCCTATTCTATTTTTAATTTACATTAATTCTATTTTTGAGGAACCGTTTGCTGGACAAGTTAAGGCGTTTGCAGATGATTTGGGTATCGCCTATAGATCAGTTAGCCCCTTGGACTTAGTATTTATTTATTATTAAATATTCTTTATTTCAAACAGTTTTGTTTTCAGAGGTTTACAAAGAATCTATGGACATGGCATGTTGCCGTCTGCCAGATAATGACATTTCATTTAATATAAAATAAAGCTTAAAATATTTGATTGGTAGTTCATGATTTAACAAATTTCACAAATTATAGTACTTAAATTAAGTAAAAGGTTGAATAACTTAAACAACTTAGATTCCAATACTTCAAAAACTATTTCGATAGGTAAGAGCATGGTCACAAAATTTTGAGAGGTTTATCCACCCTGCCGATCCATTTAATATTTGTATCGTTTGTGCTCTAGAAAGGACACTATGTTGGAAGTAAAGCCTTCGGATCTCCTGCAAGATTGGGCATATAGCTATTAAATGGAAAACATCATCTCGCTCGGATCTGTTGCAGAAGTCGCACAAGGTTGGTAGGTCTGACCGATGAGGCAAATAATTTAAGCTAAGAATTTCCACTCTTGCTCTAAAAATAGTGCTTTCACAGGGAGATCGATTTTAAAATAATTATCAGCTTGAAGGCGATGGTTTAACTCTCTGTATGTAACCCTTGTTGTGGATGCCGATGCACGATTCAAATGTTGAAGATAAATTTGTTCGTCAACTTTTGAAATTACATTTGAGAAAAGCTCCTGCCAATTATCTAGATTGGATTCGGAAAGTTTGAGAGGGAGGCCATGAGAGCGTGCAAGTGCAACCCATTCTTTAAACGGTGACGCTTGTGTGCGCAAAAGGTTAGTCATGATAGACTTGTGGAGACTAACCCCGGGTTTTTTCATAGTTTTTAGCAAAAAATCGGAATTAGCCTTTAGGTTTTTGATATACACGGGGGAAATACCAGACTCTATGTGTATCGCATATGTTGGAGTTGAATTCGGTAAACGAAATAGACGTTTGAAAAAGGATCTTTGAACTTGTTCAAAATCGTCGAAGTATATATGGCCGAAAGTTTGAACACCGTAGCACATACAGGTGTTGACAGTTGCTTCAAAAACACGATATTTTGATCCCAGGTTTATATTCTGGTTGGCGAAGAAATTCGGACACATAACGCTAAGAGCAGTTTTCGCTTCCTTGCTCTTTAATTGTACGTGCTTCGTAAAACTAGCATTTGCCGATAACAGGACTCCCAGGTATTTTAACTCCTGCACAACCTCTATGCATTCACTGCCCAGAAACCAATTTTCTTCTCTAGATCTTTTACATTTCCGAGCTTCAAACACCATTATCATTGTTTTAAGAGCATTTATCCTAAGGTCCCAGGAGCTGCAATACCTCTGAAGCTTGGACTTAGTATCTGATATAAATCATGACGTCCATTTGCTAAGAACTTGGTTTGCTGGGCATAAACTTTTAGTAAGTAATAAAACTAAGCTTATGTTTTTTAGCCTTAATACAGAAGTCATCCCGATATTGATTTTATATTTCATGCACCAACCTGTCCAAAATTTAAAATGCATAATAATAGCTTTTCTGTTCACACTGCTAAGGTCTCTTTTGATGCGAATGCCGCTTGTAACGTCAAATGCTTTAAAATTGAAAATGTTGATTGCTTTAAATACTTAGGCGTTATAATTGACAGAAATTTTAGCTGGTCTGAGCATATCCTAAGTCTGAAGCAATATCTTCTTTCCACTATTCGTTGTTTTTATCGTCTAAGGATGTTTTGTTCTAACAGTTTGTTAAAAATAATATATTATGGGATTTTCCATTCTAAATTGCAATATGGAATAAGCTTTGGGGGGGTGCATACCAGAACAAACTTCAGCAACTGTCTGTACTGCAAAAATGTGCAATAAGAAAAGTTTGTAATTCTTCCCGACTAGCTCATTCCATGGAGCTATTTAGGCTAACGAGAACTCTCCCATTAAAACATCTTTTTTATTTTAATCAACAAGATCTACTTGGTACGACCCTTTTTTCCTAATTTTACAAATATAAAAAAAGGCTAATGAGAAAATGGGATTAAAAAACAACTCTTATAAAAGCGATAACACATTCGTGTACTAATTTATTTTATGTTTTTTTAGTGGTAATGCGATTTTTTACACTACTACTGGAGTCGTTCATCTATGGGAAGTTTTCAATTTCAATTTCAATTTATTTATTTGGCAAAGTACAAATAAAAACATAGGGAAAGGCTACAGTCCGCTTGGGCGAACTTGATTATTTCGGGACCCTAGAGAGTATATGGTTAAAATTTCAGCTCTCTAGGTCCAGTTTAAAGGCCTAATTTTTGCCGACGGACGGACGGACGGACATGGCTAGATCGACATTACTATCGATGCTGATCATAAATATAGTAACTTTTAGGGGTCTACGGGCAATATTAAGGTATGTTACAAACTATGCGTCAAAATTAATATACCCCTAGAATAGGGTATAAACAGTACATGAAAGCTCATAACAAAATATTTTAGCACATAATTGTATTTATAAAGAAAGGAGCGCAATTAAAACATTAAGTGAAAGTTAATTTTAAAATGGTTTAAACTTAATCTAAATCAAATTTTAAGATATGCGTATGCTAATACACAGGAAAGGAAGCAAAGATGGAAAAGTTGGAAATGAGGGGGACGAAAGAGAAAAACTGAAATGAAAGATGAAATAGAAAGAGAGAAGAATAGTTTACAAAGATGAATTAGCTCCTATTACTTGTTTAATGGTGGTAGGCAGTGAATTCCAAAGTCTGGTAACATGAACAAGAAAGAGGCGAGACGAGTTCAAATATTTTGAGGAGGGCGTGATAAAATTGAAAGTTCTCGGCGACTGAACAAATTTTAATTTTTCAAATAAATATTGTGGTGATTGTGTATGTATTAATTTATGTATAAACACATCTAATATTCCAAAAATTAAGAAATGAACACACAAGGACATGCTTATGGTAATGAGATATATGCTCATATCTTCTTACTACAAAAGCATATCGAGCCATTACGTTGAAAGCGACAAGAAATTTTTGCTGGAAGAGGGAATCTAATTTACAATAGATAACTATAGCATACTTAGTCAAAGATCGGCAAAGAAGGCACTTTATCCTCAGTTTGGTGTTAGCAGGTGTAAAACTAGAGAGCAGCCAGAGCTTTCGCAATCCTGAATAAATACGGGCTATAATATAGTGTACATGATCCGAGGCGGAAAGTGACCTATTTATTTTGTATCATAGACTTACCACAGTGTCAGAAAATGTAAGCCTCGTGGAATTGAGAAAAATAGGCGGCAGCTCTTCAGTGTTACTAACGTTTCTTTGAAATCAAAATAAGCTGACTCTTTCTTGGATTTAAAATCAGACCATTATCTAGAGACCATTTTGCAATAATAGACTAGTCTGAATTAAACCTAGCCACAAGATCTTCAACCAGCTCAGGTGGTCGAGACAGGTATATCTGCACGTCATCGGCATACAGATGTACAGATGTGTTTCGACACACTTGTGGTAAATCGTTAATATAAAGACAGAACAGGATTGGGCCAAGAACTGAACCCTGGGGAACTCCAGAAAGTATATTTTTTGGTTGAGAGTATTTAAGATTAGCAATAACCCGTTGAACACGATTTTTAACCAAACACACTGAGGAATCACTCAAACCAAAGTAAAGTTTTAATTTTTTGCAAAGAACCTCATGACTGACCATGTCGAAAGCCTTCGAGAAGTCCAGTGAGCACAGCAGTGATAGATATTCCTTGTCATATTGGTTTCTAATATCATCAAGCACTTTGTAGAACAGCTATGGCCAGGTCCGAAACCTGATTGCACTGACGATAATAAATAAAGTGCTTCGAATAAAGTTTTTAACTTGCATATTTTCTTTGGTTTTCCTAAAGTAGAAGTACGATTTGCATTTTTGGCCCTTTTATAGTATCTACTGCTTTTTGTAACGAAAGGAGATATATGAATCAAAGTTACACTTTCGCGTGATAACTTTTCTTTCATGACATGCAAAAGTGTTTTCTGTATCGTTTTTTAGAGAATCCCATCTCAAACTTTGAAAAAGATGCAGTGGAAACCGTTTGAGACAATTTCAAGGTGTGATACGAGCCTCTCACTCAGTACTCCTACTCCAAAACACTAACTACTGAGCCACATTTTCCTCTTTGGTGTAATTAAAATATTGTGCAGGCTGTCGTTTATGGTGCAGGGAAATAAGTCCACGGGAACTAGGTCCACTGAGGGACTTAGTTCCCACTTACTGGGAAATAAAACCACTTTTGGAAGTGGACTTAGTTCCCATGTTAAGTGGGAACTAAGTCCATTTTTTTATGGGAACTTAGTCCACATTCAAATATAAGAAGAGGGAACTAACATCCAACATTTAGAATTAAACAAAAAACTGTAAAGTGCAGTTAGTTATCACACTCTTTAAGCAAAGTCTTAAGCTTATCATGGTGACATAAAGCCAAAGTTTCAAAACCGTACCTCGCACCTACTCCAAATCAAACAGTGACCCCAAGCAGGGGGGTTGCAGGGGGGCAGCAATGCCCCCCCCCCCTCCATATGCATTGCACTGTTTATGGGATTAGTTGCGAAATCGCAAGTAGATTGCATAAACAGTACAATGCCTATGGGGCGCATGCTGCCCCCCTGCAACCCCCCTGCTTGGGGTCACTGTTTGATTTGGAGTAGGTGCGAGGTCACGGTACCTATATTACTCTGTCTCAGTTCGAAGTTAATTTCTATTTTGTTAATAAAAATTGCAAAGTACCTACTTGACTCTTTAATTTTATTTTGTTCTTAGTCGACAGTGAGAATTTACTTCACATTAAAAGGGAACTAAAACCACTCAGAGTTTTGGGAATTTATTTCCTACCTTACATGGGAACTAAGTCCACTTCGCGAAAGTGGTTTTATTATTTATTTTAATGGGAACTAAGTCCCTCAGTGGACTTAGTTCCCGTGGACTTATTTCCCTGCACCGTCGTTTATGGCTTAGAAATAATGCAATATCATACTTTCTTTAATTATTATTTTTCACTGCGCAAATAATTCTAGAGGAATAACCATATCTCTGGCAGTGCCTACGATTTGAAGCTGTTAATTAGACTTTAGTTCCAGTTAAACCTTTCTGTTCGTATAAACGAAAGGACACGCGTTCGAATTCGGAATAGCCCATTCAGCAAACAAATAACAATATCAAATGCAGTGGCATCTTCCATAGCACTCACATTATGGGAACAAATTTCTGGGGATTATAATCGAATGCAAACCTAAGTAAGTTATTCAGACCCCACTCATATAACAAGATGTTTTTATACATAACGTCTAAAGGCATACATTACGACAACAAATAACCCTTAGTACAGAAAAGCAATTGAAAAGCTTTTCGCCAATCCATAATACTCCGGAAATATCGGCTTTCAACAGAAATTTGTATTTACATATTTTACCTATTCCACCTTAAAGTGAACTTTTGTGAAAAAAAGCTGGCGCTCAATAAGCTAGATTAAGATGTTTTTAAGTATCATCCACGTAGATATTTTTCAGCGCTGGTATATTTAATGTACAAGTATATCCATTTCCATCAAAACGATCAAATGCGCTGATAAGCATACGCGTTAAGTATTGGTAAACATTTTTATTTTTCCAGATTTGTTGCCGTAAGGCTGAGTTCTTTAGGTGTTGGAAGACTTGGAGGGTAACAAAAGACTTTGAAGAGATTGAAATATATGCCAGCACACAACACCAATTGAGGGGTATCGGCAAACGGATAATAACTGCGGAGAAGTGATGGTGGTATTTAATGATTTATTCAGGAAGCTCGGTAGCGGTTAAGGGAAATAGGATGTTAAATAGAGATATTTTTATTGATTTGCATGATAAAATGATAGAATTCGTATTGCGTATTCTTTGTAACTTAATTTGGCAAAAATTACGCGAGGGTATGAGATAACAAACTTACCGACTCATGTCAATATAGCATACAAGTGAAGAACTTTGTCGGCAGTTCTTGATTGATTGAACATCTGCCAAAAGTTACAGATTATTAGTTGCTATATTTTCTACAAGACCACTGGTATTTGGCCCTTAAATGAAATAAATCAATATTTTCTGTTACGATTTTTACTAATAGTGTACTCCGAGCCCCACATAATGCGACCGATTTTATGCAACTTAATTCTAATTTGAATCTAAAGACGCTGTTAAGTTATACTTAAGCTATAAATAACTTATTTTTAAATGCACATTTTCATTTTTTGTTATCACTGCACATTCTTTACTTGCTCCCACAAATTAATTTTCCCACCAGTAAATCACATTTCAATCCCATCCAATAGTTCCCACCGTTCCCATAAGGTGTCGCAATTCAAGTCGCGCTAGACTCTGATGATGCGAAAGCGCAATTTAATACTAAGCCACTCATGTATTTCAGAACGATATTAATAGGTGTAAGACAATAAAATAAGTAGCTATTCTTTAAAACAACATATAACCAGAAAGTTGTCAATTTTATTTCATTTGCTTGCACGGGTTTGCACTCGGACAATTACACGACGACTTAGCAAGGGTTTTGAACTCTAGCTACGTGCAGCAAAAAACAGATGCCACTCGATTTCCAAAGGTAGTTACTTAGGCTGTAAATACAAAAAATGGGTTCTGTTGTTCAATTTGTTTAATTAAGCATTTAAATTTGATCCATAATACTGGAACAAAAGAAGTCACAGCCGGAGTGGATGGACGCTCGTTCCACAGCTTTTTTAATGAATTTTCCTAAGAATTCTGGTGGTAGATTCTCTACTCATTTTTGAATGTTCTCTTTTGGCTTGTATCTAATTGACTTAAAAAAAGAATGAAATGATCAAGTTTGGCGATAATGCGGTTCAGTTTTAATCGTCAAAACGCTGAGGTCACTGTTTCGCTGCGCAATGTACAATAAGTGGACAGACCGCCGGTGTTTGACCAATATATACGATACACAAAATGCACTGTAAATTCATTTCGGTTTACTATTCATTTAATTGTGGCGTTAACAGCCCAAATACGGCCAAAAGCCTAGCTTATCCAGACATTCGTGTCACCAAAATATTTTGGCAGGAATAAAAGGGACCTACACTTTTTTGTCGATTTCGAATACAATTTTTGTTCGGATGGGAAACTCGAACCACTCGCGCAGAGGTCCAACACAACGGTAACAATGCGCCAATCGGTTTGCCCTTGCACCAAATATCATTTTCCCACATTTTCCCCATATTGCGGCCACTAATCTTTGTTTGGCACACTAGTTATAAAGTCATGTTAGAAATAGTGCTGCCACTAAGAAAAAATTGGGAGCGTATCGGAATCCCGCTTTTCAAAAATCCCGAAAAAAAGTTTTAAAATCCCGTCTACTAAAATACTGCTTTTTTAAAATCCCGTCTTTTAAAATCCCGCTTGTTCAAAATCCCGATCTATTATAATCCCGCTTTTTAAAATCCCGCCAAATCCCGCTAATCCCATTTTTTTACAAAACATTCGTAAGACAAGTGCAGTACTCTCCTAGCTTTTGTTCTGTGTATGACAGTGCAGAAAAACAATTCCCGAGAAAACAAAATACTGCTGAAGCGGCATCGCAGATTGAAATTGTTGGTTTTACGAAAAAGTGCTGGCTTGTATAAACTCATTGCAGATTTGAGAAAGAAAGCAATTGTGGTGCAAACTGAAATACAAAAATTACGAAATGGACAAGAAAAATTATATAAAAAAACTAATGTTATAAAGTCAGTCAAATCAGAAATAGAAAAAAACGAGTAAAACAGGTTTTTTGCATTGCATTGCTTATAATACACTTGAACTAATAAAATAAAAAATGTTGTTAATGATTTGAAGTTTTTTTTGTTCCCCTTTGCAGAATATCATATAACATTACTTTATTTTTTTTTTTTAATTATTGAAGATTGTCATATTTATTACTTAAAAATTTATTTTGATATTATTTATTTCTTAATTTGTTACTTCCTCTAAAAATGATAAATGTTAAAATAAATTGCATTTCAAAAAAACACTCTTTGCTTAATTTTTTTAATTTTCTTATTATTCCGCTTTTGCATATTTTAAAAATCGCCCGATTTTTTAAAATAAAGCAACTACTTTTGATTGTAAAAGCGGGATAATAAGAAACGGGATTATAAAAAAACGGGATTATACGAGTAGGAGACGGGATTTTAAGAATCGGGATTATAAAAAGCGGGATATCGAACCCAACCCGAAAAAATTCCCGTATCAAATTTGAGTAGAAAAACTCAATAAGTTTATAACATTCAGTTTTTCATCGACAACTAACCAAAGAATCTTTAATTCTTTATTTATTTATTTTTTTATTTACAATATTTTTAGCAATACTCTTTTTTATTTATTTATTTGTATATACCTATCAAAAAAATAACAGTAGTTTACATAGTTTACCCGCAAAGCTTATGTCATATCTGCAGGAGGTTATTTTGCTAAAAGTGTAAGAATGCTAAGAGTTGAGATACATTGTGTTCAAATTTCAAATAACCGATATAATGTATTTTACTTTTATTTAATTGTGATTTTTTTTAAATTTTTTTATTCTACTCGTATATACATATTCTCAAGGTAGCAGAAATGTAAGTTTATTAGCTTGGACTTTGATTCAATGAAAGAAAATGTTGTGTTATGAGAGCTTCCTTTGTTGACCTCGGATATTGATGAGACTTCTAGGTAATTCGTTCAGGAACGTAGGGACTATATGTTTTAGTTGAAGATTTCCGTACACGTTGTATATTCGACGTTGGGCTTGGCTTCTTGTGTTGACATCATGTTGTAGTGGAGTTTGAAAACGATTGTCTTCATAATATTTGAAACGCTGAGAGTTCTGAAATCGTCGTTAGTTATTATTTTCAAGGCTCTGTTTTGAAGTTCCTCCAGTGATTGTATATGAGTTTTTGCTGCGCCACCCCATGCTAAAATGCCATAGCGAAGCTGTGATTCTATCAACGAATACAAAACTTGTTGTAGTACCGGTTTTAGTGTGCATTTTTCAAGTAGAATAGTGCAAACAAGGCACTCTTTAATGTACGACGAAGATTTGTTGTGTGTTCATCCCATCTGAAGTTGCAGTCAATAGTGATCCCTAAGTACTTATAGGACCTTACTTCATCGATACATAAAGCTATTGATACGGCTGGACAATCCTTGTTTTGATATGTGAATCCTAAATATACCGGTTGACAGTGAAGTCCACGGATGTGCATCAATTTCGTTTTTGACACATTTATAACAAGGCCATTGTTGTGACACCATCTTACAGCCTTGTTAAATTCAGATTGCACAATTTGCTTCGCAGTATCCAGCGTTCGATGTCTTACTACAATGGCTGTATCATCAGCGTACGCAAACTGAATGCTTTTTGTAAAGACTCGCATCAGCTCGTTCGTGTATATAATAAATAATAATGGGCACAGTTTTGACCCCTGTGGTATACCGCGTTCAATCCCCTTCGGTTCACTATAGTTCCAAGAGATTTTGACTTTGAAATGGCGATGAGTCAGGTAATCTTGTAACCAGCTACCAAGGATCCCCTAATTCCAGCCCTGGCAGCAGCCTCCAATATCCCATGATGATTTAGGGTGTCAAAAGCTTTACTGAAGTCCATGAACATGACCAGGACGTGAAGATTTTTGTTGAGGCTCTCATTGACCGTACTTGTAAGTTCTCCTAAGAGCTTGTTCGTGCATCTATTTTTTGGAAAATCGTATTGGTTTGCTCTAATCAGGGAATACTTGTCAAAAAATTCATTGATTCTTTTCACAGCCACTTCCTCAAGGCATTTTTCGACGACAGGCAGGATTGATATTGGCCTGTAGTTTTCAATGTTACTTTTTGCACCTCTCTTATATATCGGACGTACAATGACCGTTTTGAGCGTTTTTGGTACTACACATTGTTCCAAACTACTATTTATAATTTTTGTGATTATTGGTCCAAGAATGTCTGCATTTGCTTTTAGATCAGCTGGCCTTATACCATCTATGCCTGATGCCTTACTCGCATTTACCTCACGTAATATACTCCTAATTTCATTATCGTTAGTGTGCTGTATATATATTGAGTTCGCGACGCTGCTGTTCAGATGGTTTGATGTTGTGTTCCCGCATTTGTGGATTATTTGAGTTGCTTCCTTAGAGAAGTAATTAGAGAACTCACTGATGACCTCGTCGATGATTTTATTGTTCAAATTTTTAAGGATCTGCTGATCCAAGGACATTTTGCTTCTTCCAATTATTTAGTTAAATACAGAGCTTTTGAAGGACTAGTATAGTTGATACGTATATGAAGCAAATCGCGTTTTCTAGACAGTCAGTCGATATCGAGGAGAGCACGTGAGAGCGATGTATGAACAATGCTCGATTTGTTTACGGAGGTCGATATATAATGGATTGTGGCTGCACCATCAATCATTCCGATTGCAGTGACACTGCATTAACAACTTAAAGTGCAGTTTCGTGTATTTCTCTGAATTTAATTCGCCACTTGATACAATACATGTCCGAAAAGTGAGAAATCATTTGGAACAATGCATAACATTCGACAACTTCCTTACGTCTCACAAATTCATGTGTCGTTTCTTATACCTCGGCTATATCGCTACCGGTGCAACTCGGGAAAACCTAACAAATAATGCTACACTAATGGAAGTTCGTTCAATTAAGAAGAAAATGGTACTTTTGGCTACTCATTTGGCAATTTTTATGGCTAGATAGATTGATCACGAATCGAGCGATCCAATGTATCGCTTAAAGCGCTTGAAGCGAAGGGATCATAACATGACGGCCGTTGAAATGCTACCAATTCTTTCAGCGTACAACAAGCGCATTTGTGGTGTCGATATTTTTGATTATGCCATGAAAATTCATAGCGTCCGCGTTAAGAAATTTACGAACGCCTGCGATGCAGCAATGGTCAATGCTTGGGCGGTTCATTGTTTGTTGCGCTGCCATGAACAAAAAAATCAGTCAAGACAAGAAGAAGAAGAAAGTTGTCATCATGAGCCAACTTGACTTCCGGGCTTACATCACTGAATGCTTGCTGCGCCAAGAGAACATTGTTTTCACAACTTGTAAATAGTATTTCGTTGACACTTAAAATTGTAAAATATGTTTCATAAAAAAATACAGGAATATGTTTTGCGCTTTGGGTTCACCTTTGACTTTTTGTTTATCGTGAAGTACTATTGGCCGAGATCTCGACCACCACCCCTAAGTAGTAGGTACACATGGACAGGTACAACCAACATTTTATTTGCGCGTATTCTAACTCAAAAGATGAACCCTTACAAAGTATATGTAATACATTTTGAAGAAACATTTTTCGTGCCGTTACATATGGGTTTAGTATCTACATATTTATATTTTTTTTCGTTTAGGTACATGATTATACCCTATTCTAAGGGTATATTAATTTTGACGCATAGTTTGTAACATACCTTAATATTGCCCGTAGACCCCTAAAAGTTACTATATTTATGATCAGCATCGATAGTAATGTCGATCTAGCCATGTCCGTCCGTCCGTCTGTCGGCAAAAATTAGGCCTTTAAACTGGACCTAGAGAGCTGAAATTTTAACCATATACTCTTTAGGGTCCCGAAATAATCAGGTTTACGAATTTTTGAAATCCGCCCACAGACACGCCCACAAACTCAAAAAAAGAAAATTTTGGAAAAAATCGAATTTTGATCTAGAAAGCTGAAATTTTTTATATATAATCTATGACTCCTGAAACTGCTCGGGATAAAAAATTTTCAAAATCCGCAGACTGACACGCCCACAAATAAATAAAATAATTTTTGTATACCCTATTCTAAGGGTATATTAATTTTTGAAAATCCAAAGTTTGAGCTAGGGAGCTGAAATTTATAATATATACTCTCTATGGGCCCTTTATGCTCATGTGTAAATATTTTCAAAATCCGCCCACTGACACGCCCACAATTATTTTTTTTTTTTTGAAAATTCAAAGTTTGAGCTAGGGAGCTGAAATTTATAATAATATATACTCTCTAGGGGCCCTTTATTCTCATGTGTTAATTTTTTTTAAATCCGCCTACTGACACGCCCACAATTAAATAAAACAATTTTATGGAAACACTCAAGTTTGAGCTAGGGAGCGTTTTTTTTTTGATAAAATCCTTTAAATGTTATATAACAAAATATGTAGAGCGTTCTTAACAATTCAACCATACTTAGACTTTTGTCACGCCCACTTATGAGGGATAGGAATAAGAATAGGGTATCCAACAGTTCGCCCAAGCGGACTGTAGCCCGTCCCTATGTTTTTATTTTAATTTTGCGTTATCCAAGTAAAATGCAGGAAGGTGAGTGTAGGTACTTGTTAAATTTTCGCTTTTTATCTGAAAATCCTTGGAGAATACATTTTCAACGCAGAAAACTCAAAATCAAACCCGACAATTTACGAAATGGCTTTGGCAATACTGATACGAGTATCTACGCGATTGGGCTTGCCTACAAGTACCTACCCAAATGCACGTGCCCTTGTTTCCGTCGAGAAGTCCCACATCGCACTTGGGTTTATTATAATAAAATTGTGAGTGAATGAAAAAAACAGGCAACAAAAATCATCGTTATTAAATTCACTTTTTGAATGCGTATACTGATTGCAGCCTGAAAATCAAATTTGCACACGACGACGAAGGTAAAGAATCTGGCAAATGTACGGAGGCTACACAAAAACACAGATCGAATAAAAGCGAAAGCCAAGTAGGTACAGAAAGGAACGCGAACACTTCATATGAAATTTAATATTGCCGACAGATTTTAGCTCTTGTCTCACACTTTGCGAGGCTCTTCTCCCCCATTGAATGAAAACATGCCTTTGTTAAGCTCAGAGTAGTAGCTTAGTGACTCTAAGTACCTATGTATCTCAGACAGTTATTTACAAAAAAAAGTTCTGTAAAATTCTGGGTCGGTACCTACATGGGCGTTGTCGGCGTTCGTTTACGAAAATGGTTAGGATGTTTTGTATGTAAATGGCACTTTCACAAAGAAAATAAACTCCTAGATATTGAAATATGTATTTCATTTCGAAGAAAGCGTTTAATTGTTCATCTATTACTGAAATTGGTTTTATCCTTACATCTCAAGGCCGTAGGATGGATTAACACTGAAATGCTTCATTATGGTAACGTAGAGGTAGGTATATCAAATAAAATAGAGCCCAATCGTCTAATTTGGTACTGTCATGTTCAAAGCAGTATCAATCAACATACCAATAAAACCGTGATGGGATGGATAAGAGGCGCATGCCTTGGCTGTTGGATAATTGGATGCCTCGGTACGATGAAATGCAAACTCCACACCAATTCATGAGCCCAAGTTATAGGGTCATCGAAGTGAAGGCGCCAAGAAATCGACTGTGAAAGCAAATGGTGGACCAAACCCAAACTATGGGATGTTTAAAGTGAGTAAACTCTAGTTAAGCCCCACTTTTTAAACTAACGTGTTGAGGTAGCAAGCCGAAGTACCGAGTCAGTTAGTGGCTTAAGAGAATTGGCGCGAATGGTACCCTCCAATACCCAAGCAAGGTCGGTTGTATGAGTTCCTTATTACGGAAAGTCGGCTCTGCCGGAACCTGCCCCACTTCACGGACTTGCCCGTGGATCTAAAATGGGCACAACCCCAAGCGTAAACAAGGAATAAATAAAAAAATATACAGAAAGGCTACAATCCGCTTGGGTGAACAGTCGGATACCCTATTTCTATTCCTATGCGTCTAAAATCGGGCGTGGAAAAAAATGGGTGCATTGTTAAGCGCGATCTAAATATTTTCTCACACAACATTAAAGGAAAGTTTTTGTAAAAAAATACATCCTTAAAAGTCATGCCAGAAAACCTAATATGTGGAATTGTTCAAAACGACTTTATCCACATACTTTACGAAGAGTAAGACTTCCATTAACCCGAATCATCCTGAACGTTATTTTTTGGATTTTTTAAAAAAAAATTTTTGGTGCGCTTTGTTAAGAGCAAAAATAGAAAATCTGTGTCAATAATTTTTTAATAGAGGTCCTTGTTCTCCGAAAATATCCTGTAGCCATATGGCAACGCCAGGAGCTACAGGGTACACGTACACTGTACTCACATATAAAATTACCAAAAACTGAATAAAACGTCATTTTCTTATTAAATTTATATTTATTTCATTTAAAATAATAATTCTGCTGTTTGATAGGGCTTAAAACATTTCAGGCAAAGGCCTTTATCGCACTTTGCACAAGCAGTTCGAACAATTGAACGGCAAAGGTGTCCATCACAGCGTCTTCTCTTTTCTAAGCGAACGACTAGATGGCTGCGTGAGTGCCTAAAGGCCAATGGCCCGTACTGATTGCCGTTAGTCTGGCGACATCAACACGCGTTCTGGCTAAGAGGTTGTTTGTTCTGGCATCATCGTAGGTTGGCCAAATCTTTCTTGAAATGACACAGTCCGAACGATTCGTCCATCTAGTCTCGGCCCCTGAGATGAAGTGCAGGAGGATTTCTCTCTTTACATATCCCAGCGGAGGGAAAACTTCCTCCGCATGTGATACGCACAGAGCAGAGCCACGTCTGGCGAGTTCATCGGCTCTCTCATTTCCATCAATGTTCCTATGGCCGGGAACCCAGACGAGAGAGATATCTAGCCGATGACAAGCCTTATTCAGCGTATCCCTGCATTCCACCACAAGCTTGGACGTAGACTTAGTTGAACTAACAGCCTTAATCGCGGCCTGACTGTCGACGAAGATGCCTATTTTTTTTCTGTGTGTCAATATGTTGAGAAGCAGTCTACACAACTCCTTAATTGCAAATACTTCTGCTTGAAAGACGCTGGCTGCGTTGGGAAGGCGAAGGGTTTTAGAAATATCTAGCTCTGTAGAGAAAATGCCAGCTCCTACTCCACAGTTCATCTTGGAACCATCTGTGAAGATAGGTATGTCGAATTCATTTACGACCGCATTTTCTTTCCATTCTGATCTAGAGGGGAATCTCACAGAGAAGCTTTTATGGAAGTTGAGTTTGGGTGTAATGTAGTCTGTACCTATTAGACCTATGCCTTCGGGAAGTGAAAGAAGGATGCTGGTATGGCCATATGGCCTTTCCGACCAACATTTAGATTCCTTCAATCTAACAGCACTACACGCTGCAATGTTTTTGATATACAGATCCACTGGCAGAATGTTGAGAATCACATTGAGCGCCTCGGTCGGGCTTGATCGAAGGGCTCCAGTGATTCCAATTCCAGCTGTTCTTTGGATTCTGCTTAATTTAGTGACGTTGTAGGCTTTACTTAAAGCGGGCCACCATACTAGGGATCCGTAGGTGAGGATGGGACGTACCACCGCTGTGTACATCCAACGAACCATCTTTGGTTGAAGCTCCCACTTCTTGCCGAAAGTTTTGCTACAGGCGTAGAAAGCAACGCTTGCCTTCCGCACTCGGTGTTCGATGTTGGACTTCCAGTTGAGTTTGGGGTCAAGCGTGACTCCAAGGTATTTTGCGCTGGTGGATAAAGGAAGATTTTGGTTATTTAAGCGGGGAAGTGAGAAGGTTGGTATTTTGGTTTTTCAGTGTTGTCTGCATTTTTTGCTCATGTAAAATCGGGCAGCAAAACAACCTTTTTTACCCGGTTATTGACTTTGAGTTAAATTATAGGTTTTTCTCGCACTTTCCTTCAAAAGATTGCTATTTGGTAAATATAATTCTTTTCAGATTTGTTAAATATATTGTTTCAGTAGTAAGATACAAAAATATCATATCTCTGTACTTATGTAAAATGTGTGGTAGCGTACCGAATGTAAATCAATATTATGCGAAATAAATCTATCTATCTTATGGGATTTAAAAAAAACCCGGTTGTAACCGATAAAAAATAACCGAAAAAACCGCTTAACCGAAACAAAAGAACCGGTTTCGGTTTTAACCGGCAGGTTTTTCGCATCCGTATCAGCCATTGACACCTACGGGTGTCATTGAACCATTGATCACATCCTCTAAATTGTCAGCAGTTGAGGTCACCAGCCATAAGCCACTGACCTTGAGCCAATGACTTTATAAAAACCTGCGGCCGTCAACAACAGTCACAGTGTCCAAATGCCTTAAAGCAACGTCCGGAGCTCTTCTGAAGTAAAAACCGATTTAATTCTTGGCAAGATTGCAGCGCCCTGTACTATTCACGAGAACAGATCCACACCTCAAGTAGGGGTGTTTTCGACTCTGTCATTGATTTTGGCTCTGGACAAAATTTTGTCGAGACTCAAAAATGACGGAATAAATGTGTGTTTGCGATATTTAATAACATGATCAATAAAATCATTGAAGGAATTCTGGGTAAGATAAGCATTGGGCTACAATGTGTGGCCTAAGTGTTACCCGTCAAAACTGAACTGATGCTTTTTATTCAACACCATAACAAAAATACAAACTTTCAGACTTACCCGCCTCAACAATCAACAACTACTGTCTCTATTTTTTTTGTATAATCTGCACGCACTAAAGGGATTTTTTGGGACGCTTATAATGTAATAGCTACACAGCGCGAGCGTTAATCTATGCGGTGCAACATACATAGGAAACAAGCTTAAGCCCAAACTGAACTGAAAGCTAAATACTTAACGCCAAATGACTTAAGCTGGTAAAGCTTTTTACGCTTGTAGTAAAAGTCGAAACTTACAAAAAAAATGGTTACTGGATCGATGGGAATGAGAGAGCCGACAAACTGTCGTGGCTCCACACTTAACAAATCTTCTGTTGAGGAAGTCAACCCACCGCTTGGTTTCGTAAAGGTACAATTTTTCTTGCCCTTTACCTCGAAGGCAAAGTCTAGATGGTCGAATCTAACGAATTGTGCAATGTCCAGAAAGATGTGGCCCAAATACCGCAGAACCCTATTCACAGATCATGTGCGGATTTCGCAACATCATTGACTTCCTCAATACCACATGATGATCTTTAATCTTGGCCTTATATTTTTTTCTACCTTCATTAACAGGTATTGTGACTGGTGTGTCTCAAATCAGCCATTAATCCTTTATTGGATGTTTCTGGCAGTAATGGATTCCGCATTTGCACTTTGCCTACTTACCTGCTATGATTCCCTCAATCCTGATCATAACAGTGCCGCTAAAGAAGAATAAGTCACGAAGTGATTCGAAAACATGAGGTCTTCCTTTACTTGTTGAGTTCAAAACTGTAAACCCCACAGGCGGGCCATTGGGGGTGGTTTATGAGCCCTCAAGTCCAGATCAAAACCTATTCGTTGAACAACAAGAAGATACGAGATATTAATTTGGAAGAAAACAATTCAGACTCGGATGGCCTAACCTCATCTACCTGTATTCATCCCTGAATTCGGGGAGCCTAAATTGGTTCCACATTTTAAATGTTTGGCCCACTTTTCAATGGCCCACATTGAAAGCGAAAACGGGCCAAAAAGTCATTGAAAATTGGGTTCACTCATGCAGGCGTTAATGCGAAGCACATTTGAATGAAAGTGTTCCATTATTAGCTGCCTTGATCGTACTTCGACCTGAAATATTATTGTTTAAATAACAAATACTCGTAGATGTTTTATAAAAAAAAAAATGGAGCGCTCTTAATGAAATACAACACTATAGGTACCTTCGTCTAGTCCGGAACTCGCATTATGACCCCTACTAAGACTTAGTGTCATCGAGGAGCGTCACAGTAGGTTCTGTTGGTGTTTACGATTTTACACTTGGA
The DNA here is from genome assembly GCA_949715645.1 of Portevinia maculata. NCBI lineage: Eukaryota > Metazoa > Arthropoda > Insecta > Diptera > Syrphidae > Portevinia > Portevinia maculata. The sequence continues at coordinate 89,719,778 of OX454528.1, forward strand.
AACCTTTTGCAGTCAACAGCTTTTGGTATTGCTGAGAGCATCTGAGATTAAACTTCAATACATCGAAACTTTTCTATTTAGCCAATTTAAACAAAAATTACAACGAACACTTGCCAAGCATTAAAACTATTTCAGCTAAAAAATCTTCTTTGGAGTTCAGGAATAAAACTCCTCTCTTCATGATACCTACATAGCATGAGCAAATTGACATATTTCCTCCATTATAATGCACAAAGCCGCAAACTTGCTCAAACACTTATGTTCCCCCTTCCGATGGAAATTTTTCCAATGCCAATTTAGCACAAGTGGCAAATAATGCTTGCAAAATTGCACCCCCATATTATAATTGTTTGAAATCGTTAAATTGCATCCTTTTTCTTTGTGGGTTTAAAAATAAAAACCTAAGACAACTCTTAACCCTAAGCTCTTATGGTGCAAAAATTAATTTGATTCCACCTTTCACTGCTTTTGCTAGTGCACATGTTAGCACTACCAGTAATTTTTATCCTCAGAGCAACTTTCCCGTTCCAAGTGGCATAAAGCCAAAAAGCATAACCATGGATATCCAACCGCTATGTTACTCATGCAAGGCCGCTTGCCCTTTACACTTCTGCTGCCGCTTTAAATGTAGCTGTCTTCCTCCAGAGTGGTTTCGTCAGTATAGCTCATCCTTTATGTGGTAGATGCATACAAACGAACACATAGAAGGCAGAGTACAGAAACAAAATATCTAAGTAAGAACCTATACCTACTATACAGATCTGTGTATTAATGTTATGCTTTTAGTTTGTTTTTTTTGCTTACTCAAACGACTATGCTCTTATTTTCCAGCTGCAAGTGCCCAGCAATTAACATGGCTTACCACCAGAAAGACCACAACTAGCTATAGAGCACAGTACATTATGTGCATACTAAGCTGTTATGTACCTACGTTACAAGGGTCACCTGCGGATAATTTTACGCGCAGAAGAACTCTTTAAGGAACAGCGTTAACCCAACCCAATAAACTTTAAAGCTGAGAATTCAGACAAGTCAGACAAATATTACCCTGTTTCTTTATTAATAAAATTAATTTATATCTATATCTAACCTGACCTAAACCGATGCTGGGGTGCAAATTGGAAATCGCAAAGGATTTCTTATAAAATTTGAACAATAAGAACGTTTACTTTCCTTTTCTCAAGGGAAAGGGAAATGTAAATAGCTAGTATCATCCGCGACCGAATTATTGCTAAGCGAGGGAGTGATTTTGATCGATGATGGGGCTGGATAATGATTGCTGATTTTTGATGCTGGAACATGATGTTTTTTTTATTGTGAGGAAATTAGCTGAGCCTGATGATTGATCACAGTAACCGAAAGAGTTTTCCATTCAAATTTGTTTTCACTACGGTCTATGGATAATAACAATAATTAGATGATCGATCCACCTAGTAGGAGAAGGGTGTCAAAGCGGCGCGAGTTGTGTATTAGTAGATAACAGATTATATTAATAATTGGGATAATTGAAATGCAGTGTATCTGAAGTTTTTGTATTTGATATAGAAATGTTATCCAGCTGTGGTGCTATAGGGAATTTTTAAAAATTTGCTAAACACCAGGGCGTGGCGTCCATATAACCCGATTCGTACAGTATTCTTTTTTAAAATTTCAACCAGACAACACTTTTTAGTTTCTTTTCTACCAAATCGCAGGAAACCCTACCAATTGAACTTATAACATGTATGTATTTCATATAAACACGTACGTCATTGAATTATTATTGTGTCATCAGCATACTGCACTCTGAAAAGCAAAAGCAAAGGCAATCCGAAATATGTCGTTTTTTGTCATAAGAATTCCCACGCCAGTGCGGAGAGAAATCCTTTTTTTCCCTTGCTTGGCTCCACAAAGTACCTAAGATTTTCTTACACATATTTAAAAAAAAGAAATCAGAAATTAACAATAAAAAAAAACTGTTTTATTCGGACTAGTATACAAAAAAAAAAACAAAAAAAAAATGTTTTATGACTTAAAATAAACGTAAAAACTAAGTAACATTTAACTAGTAACACATATACAAACATAGGGACGGGCTACAGTCCTCTTAGGCGAACTGTTGGATACCCTATTCTTATTCCTATCCCTAATAAGTGGGGGTGACAAAAGTCGAAGTATGGTTGAATTGTTAAGAACGCTCTACATATTTTGTTATATTTAAAGAATTTTATCAAAAAAAACAAAGAACGCTCCCTAGCTCAAACTTTGGTTTTTCAATTAAATCGTTTTATTTAATTGTGGGCGTGTCAGTAGGCGGATTTAAAAAAATTAACACATGAGCATAAAGGGCCCCTAGAGAGTATATATTATAAATTTCAGCTCCCTAGCTCAAACTTTGGATTTTCAAAAAAAAGTTTTTTTTAAATTGTGGGCGGTGTCAGTAGGCGGATTTCGAGTGTCTGTAGGCGGGACCCTAGAGAGTATAGGGTTAAAATTTCAGCTCTCTAGGCCCAGTTTAAAGGCCTAATTTTTGCCGACGGACGGGCATGGCTAGATCGACATTACTATCGATGCTGATCATAAATATAGTAACTTTTAGGGGTCTACGGGCAATATTAAGGTATGTTACAAACTATGCGTCAAAATTAATATACCCTTAGAATAGGGTATAAAAATCATCTTATTAGTCTTTTTTTCAATTAGTCTTCATTAGTTATTGCAAAAAACAGGTCTCCTATCTTTTTGTGTCAATACAAATCGTTTTAATATAAAGTGTTTGCATTGTGGTAATCTAAATGCTTTTGACTTACGATAAAATCAAAACATTTTATATTTTTGCTTTGAAATGATGATCTTATTAAACATATCCTGTTAACCACGTCACTTCGCAAGCAATTTCTCTGCTTGCATTTAACATCTGTTATAATGGTGAAAATACTTTCCGACTTCGCGTTAGAGTGTGGCAATGTTAAAGCAATTTTAACTATTTTTCCCTCGTGTGGGAAAAGTAAGTCATTAATAAAATTCTTCATATTACAAATTTGAGGCCACATTTCTTCAATCTGCATCCCATCACAAAATGACTTTTGGCCATCGCTTAAATATATTGCTTATTCCTGAATTCGGCCTCTACTTCAGTAACAGAAAAATCTAGCTTGTTTGCAATGTTAGAAATAGTTGTGCTTGCACTCTTTTGAGCATCAAATGCTATGTTTGGGTTAAAGAACTCCATTTGACTAAGCGACCTTAGAACAACAATCTATGTACACAAACGTGTGTTTTGAGAAAAAGGCTTTTGAGTTTTTGAACTCTTTAATTTGGATGGTGTGTTAAAAAGGTCTTAAGGCTTAAGAAAAATTCATTGAGTTTACACTCGATTAAGAAGATTTTAATTTGAAACCCTAATAAATTTAATGGTTTGACTCTAAAATCTGACTAAAAAACTACGAAGTACCTTGGTGCTCAACCGAACGACGCTATAACTTATAACAATAAGGTTCTATGTACCACTTACAACTTTGTTGACAAACTTTTTTCTTTACAAAGAACTTTATGACCTTAAATTTCAGGGTTAACAAATTGACAAAATAATAAAATTACACTTTTGAATAAAAATATCATGCACCCTTATTACGAGTTTCAATTAATACATTTATTTTTATTATTCAAAAATGTGGTACATAGAAAACAGTTTTTTTTTTTGGTAAAATAAAAATTAATTTTAAAGTAGGTAAAATAAAATATAATCTGAACAAACAAAAAATCCATCTTCATTAAAATAAAGTTCTTTAAAAAATTAATAAATTTAGTTGTGAAAATCAGTTGTCCGAGACGATATTATTTATAATTCAAAACGAAAATGTGTTATAATGATTAGTAGGTTAGGTTAGGTTAGGTTTTGAATTGTAGAACATTGGACCGATTTCTGCTGGTGGACAAGTTAAAACATTTTGAAGATCAAATGTAAGATATGTAGGGGTTTTCGAACCTTATTCCGACGCCTTTTGCTCTTTCATGTCAGACTTAATTTTAACCCGAATAGTGCTGTAATTATTTTGTTCGAATTTTTCAACCAAACTCATACGGATTATAGACTAGACATCCCTGAGTCCGAAATTGTTACTATTTCAGTTTTACCTGCACAGGTAATACAGGTATGACGATTCATGTGCTGTGACCATATTGTTACGCTGGCACTGCTAGGGCACTTGCATAGGATTGCCTTGATTAAAGTCAAATGTCAACAAAAACTACTTATGTTCGATGTGAAAGTGTTGAAAACATTTGACACAAAGGCCAATATTGCATTTCATACAGCACGTAATCATAACACTTTTGCAATTATCACCTGCGCAACGTCCTCTTTTTGCAAGTGGACCTACCTTTAAACAAGTTGAAGCAGTTAAAGAAAAAGGGCAGGTCTCTGATATTTTCTGGGAAGTCATCAATCATTAATAAAAGAGGTGCCGAACATTTTCCAAATCGTTCATTACATTTCGGGTTTGATAGGGGATTTTTTCCTTGATAAATTTCGAAATTTACCGTATAACCAGAGGGCGTACACACTGAACAGGCTTTGAAAACAAATCTTATTAGCTCACCTTTGATAAATTGCTTGCAACTATGTCTTCCATAATAAGCTATCATACTTTCATCATAAGATAATAATTGTTGTATGGGATGGACATTTTTAAGCATATTTGCCTTTAAATGGTCTGTCATGGGTAGCAACTTCCACAGCTTGTCCTTATTTCCATGTGGTGCAGCGAAGTTTGGTTCAAAATGAAGGGAAGAATGGAATTTTTTCAAATCGCCCTAGCCGCATTGACTTATCAATTAATTCGTTCCGTAGATCCTCAGAGCTATTCCAATAGGCCTTATAACTAGGAAAAGAATTGTACCCACTCACCATTAGAATGCCAATAACAGTTCGCATTTCGCGAATCGAACATTTTTGAATTGGTTTTCCTTCTTTTTTTATGGCATTTAGTGCTGAGCAATGGCTGATGTGTTCCAGTAACTCATTGTCAAAAAACCGTTCGAAAAGTTCATGCGACTGCACATCACGACAGTTAAATGTCGAAGTTTGCTTCAGGAAACATTGGTAGTCCAGCAACATAATTTGACCATTTGAAACTAGTTGCTTTGTTGGAAGCAGGTATTCGCACGTCAGACAGAATGAGATTTATTTTCCTGAGTCGAGTGGCAATCGGAAGCACACAATTTTCATTTTTCTCTTCTTCAATTACTTCAATTGCACTGGAAGCATCTATTTTCACCTGTTGTATCTCTTGGGTAGGTTGGTCAACCGATAGGCTCAATTGCGACTCATCTAAGATATCAATGAGAACGTCATACACGTTATCGGTTGGAATAGGCTGCTCTCCGAGCTGAATTGTATCAATATGTTAACCATTTCTTAATATTTATTCACAACCGGCTCTCAATTGATTCCCGCTCAGATCATCAATCGTGCCTCCTTCATTTTTATCGGCATCGTCTTCTCCGGTGGTATTTCCATCTTCATTGTTCAATGTAAATAGCTACCATCTACCAAGTCATCAAATGCATTATCTTCTTCATTTAGCTGCTGAAGATAGTCTGCAGCCTGCTGAAGTGATAGTTTTCTAAAGAAAAAAACAAGATTCTCTCAAAATTCGAACTCTTTTAGTCCCAACGTCACCGTACAGTCACATCGTTAAAAAAAATTAACACGTACCTACCCCAGCGGGGCTAACGTGACTGTACGGTCACACCTTCAGGAAAATACTCAAAACTAGTACAAAATTTTTTTTTTCATGAAATAAATAATATGCATACACAATAAGTTATTAGCTTACTATTGGTATACATATTACAAAGATAACTGGAAAAATATAAGCAAAAATTTATTACTTAGTTCTTCATGTTTGCCATTATGCACTTTTTTTACGCTTTAAATATGAACCTAAAAATGCACAGCTCGCTGTGTATGCATGAAGGGACTGATGTAAATGCTGTTTTGTTTTGAAGTGACAATTGTTACACAACAAACTTATGATCCGTTATTGATTTAAGCGTTGTGGTACAAGACACCTGACATTACTCTATAGTTCTACTGTGTGTACGCTCACGCTGGCACAATTCGGGTTAAGATGGATTTCCATTTCTGATTTCATACACTCAGTGAATTAATTTTCTTTCGTCACAACTAGATAAGTTTTGCACTTCCCGCTTCTATCAGATTTTGGTCGATGGAAGTCTAAGTTGAAATTTGTATTGTTCGTTAAAAGCTCTCCTTTACATTATCCTCAGTTTTGTTTTTATAAAGATTATACATTTTAGTTATGTTTAAGTTAGAATCTAAGTACAACTTTGAAGTTTTGGCTCGAGTGTAATGAGACTTAGGTTTTGGGAACGAATTGATATGAACCTTGACTTCTAAGACCTTCTTTTCTGGTATCCTTTTATTTGATTTTAAACCACTTTCACTTTTTTTAGCAATACCAGTAACATCATTTTTAAATTTGTGAGAATTGTACACTGGTTTTTGAGATATGCAAAAGGTTCCAAGCCAAAGCGGTTTACAAACTTGCAGCCTATTATTTTCACATAAATCCATAAAATAGCCAAATGAAAAATTTCGAGGCGATAGCAGTCGATTTACCTTTTTTCGAATAGTTTCAGTTCTTGTTGTGGATTTAAGAATAAAAACATAGGTACGGGCTACAGTCCGCTTGGGCGAACTGTTGGATACCCAATTCTTATTCCTATCCCTCATAAGTGGGCGTGACAAAAGTCTAAGTGTGGTTGAATTGTTAAGAACGCTCTACATAATTTGCTATATAACATTTAAAGGATTTTATCAAAAAAAACGCTCAAACTTGGGTGTTTCAATAAAATTGTTTGATTTAACCGTGGGCGTGTCAGTAGGCGGATTTAAAAAAAAAATTAACACATGAGCATAAAGGGCCCCTAGAAAGTATATATTATAAATTTCAGCTCCCTAACTCAAACTTTGAATTAAAAAAAAAAAATTGTGGGCGTGTCAGTGAGCGGATTTCGAAAATATTTACACATGAGTATAAAGGCCCATAGAGAGTATATACAAGGTGGCGCAAAAGACATCATCCTATCGGAAGAAGCTATAATTTTTGCAAATGGCGGCAAATGTAAATTCTACTTTGACATTTGTGAAGTTAACTATACAGAAAAAACTTAAGACACCAATTAACATAATCCAAAAGCAGAACCAAAGTTTTTCATTCATAAAAAAAATTACAGCGAAAGAACATCGGGTGACAACTTTTGCGCCACCTGACAACTTTTGCGCCACCTTGTATTATAAATTTCAGCTCCCTAGCTCAAACTTTGTCGGGACCCTAGAGAGTATATGGTTAAAATTTCAGCTCTCTAGGTCCAGTTTAAAGGCCTAATTTTTGCCGACGGACGGACGGACATGGCTAGATCGACATTACTATCGATGCTGATCATAAATATAATAACTTTTAGGGGTCTACGGGCAATATTAAGGTATGTTACAAACTATGCGTCCAAATTAATATACCCTTAGAATAGGATATAATTAGTTTTACCTTCTTGATCCAAAGAGTAGAAACCCTTAAACATTTCCTCGCGTTCTACTTTGGATACAAGGTTTTGACAATGAAGTCTACAATTTGAGTCCTTTGTGTTTTTAATTCCTTTTTTAGAAACGGTTTCTCCCCTGCCACTCGCATAAGCCTCTCCTGCTTGACGATTTGTTTTCCGAACATTTCTTTTCCATTTTTTATGGTTTCTCAATTTTTTCGAGCCTTGACCCACATTTTTGTCGACTGTGTCTTTTGTCTATTAGGGCCCAACTCGATGACATCACCAACGCATAAAGAAGTAATAATTTCTTTAAAATTAATTTTAGGTGGGAATTTTTCTGTTAAAACAAACATAATATTGTACCTAATAAACTAAAAAAGTAGGAGATTAACTTAACAAAATTTAAATATACATAACTTGGTAAAAACACTCTTGTTTAATCTTCAAATTGAATCTAGTAAATTAAGCACTTCTTTCTTAAAAAAAAAACATGTTAAAACCTTTCCACTTGAAATCAAACTACGTATTTTGTCATTTTGACTGCCAACAATTCTAATTAACATGAAATAAATCTCAAAACCTACTCGATTCTACTTAAAAATAATAAATACATTTTGAGCATTAAGGTTCTAACTGCACTTCAAAATGCACCAACGTTCTATCTTCATTTTCTGTTTTTTTTTGAATTTGGTAAGCAAGCTTCTAAGTCTCAGTTAGAACCATTTTGACTAAATCTTAAATGGAAATATTGCAGATAGAACTCCGTATCCCTGGATATCTCAAAAGCGGAAAGAGATAGGGCAAAATAAAGAGCGTGAATCGAAAGAGTATAATCAATTTACCCAGATTTGATTATAATTATTTTTTTTTTCAAAATTTTCAATTAGAACCATTTTGTTCTAAGGTCGCGTAATTGAATCGTCTCCAAATGGCAAACGTTTAACCATATGTAAAACAGCTGTTTTATAGAAGCTAAGGATACTTGTTTTTGAAGATAGTTTTTCCTCAACACTCAGTTGCGAAATAACATTGATGCATTACTGCACACAAAAATATTATCCAAATTTTGAATGTACCCAACCGGATTCACCAAAACCACAATTTAGTTTTGCCATGGAACCAAACAAAAATCCGAGCTTAGAAAATTTTGAGCGATTTTCAAAACTAATAATTGACTTTCATGCACAATGCAGTGAATTCTATGTTGGAAAAGAGCGTTAAACTCATTAAAAAATTGTAGCGAATATTTAAGGAAATAGAAGTAAGCTTTATTTTTCCCGTTTTCAAGCTCTTCGTGGATAAAATCGGCTTTCATTATCTTTTCTTCAAAGGAAGCCATACGGAAATAGCTTTGAAGTACTTCCCAGCGGCCGACGCGTACTTAAAGGTCTTAACTTTTTCTTCGTCTCAACTCCGAAATATTCTTAGAATTCTAATAGTTCAGCTGAACTCTTGGGGAACTTTTAGAGACGTATGTTGAAATACCTCGCATAAGCTCTTCACACTTTTCGGGAAGGTGCTTCCATGCATGCAAAGCAACTAATGCCAATGAATGACAAATACATTTCATCGAAAATAAATGTGGACGAACCGCTTTTTGTTTTGTGTACAAAGAATTATGTTCTTCTACCATAACAGAGGCGTAATTATAAGCCATACCTGTAATGTTTTGCATTGGTTAATTGTTTTTTTATCCATCACTGCGGAAAAAGCTGCAAATAAAACGTCGGCGTTGGAATCTATTGCGTTGACAGTGATGACGTCCAACAAGTTTGTGATGACCTTCCCCTGTACATCCGGATGTACGAACCCGGCCAAGCAGCATGAGGTTTTGGAGTTAGCTTTTAGCTCATTTCGAGTGCAAATATTTCCTCAAAAAGGGAAATTTGCCCTAATCTGGCGGAATTGAATGTGCATGTCGGGTCGGGTTAAAAATGCTCTCACTGGAGAGTTGCTCTTGAGAACAAATTTGTTGTATATCCCTTTTTCGCTCTTAGCACTGTGTTTGACTCCTCTTTGTTCAACATCAGCTTTTTCATGAAGAGCATTTAAATATCTACGGAAGTCAGACAAAGACGAATTGCGATACCATACAAGGGAAGAAATTAAATTGAAACAAGATATCATTTCAAACAAAAATCTTATTGGAAACTGGAGGGAATAAAAGACAGACGCCACTCAATAAAGATGTAGATAGAATTTATGTTGGCATCGTTGCCAACTGCTCGGAGAGTTCAAAATCTAACCTAGTAGCGAGTCGATGAAATACCAACCTGAAGGACCACTCGAATTCACAACGAAGTTTCTTAACACAGTCAATATTTCAGATTCGCCACCGCATGAATTTAAATTAAAAAAAAAGAAACGTTGCTGTTGCGTATTTTGGATGTACGAGTATATCGGAATGGTTATGTAACGGAGCAAGACTTATTGCGAGAGGTCTGTACAAAAACATAATAAAAGCAGAAATCATTATGTAATGGTGAACAATCCGGCAAAGAAGTACATATACCTTCTTAGAATAACTCTTGACTCAACAAAAAGCTGACAAGGATGTACCATGCAGCGACACCAATTTCCAGTAAGCTCTGCATTTGACATGCCAGAACACAAAGCTCAAAGCCAAACTATAGAATTTATTGAATTGGACTAAAATCTTCAGTTGTTATGCATGGCATGTTGTATGTGGCATTATTTAGAGTAAAGCGACCAAGTACATTAAAATATAATGCTACCTAAATCCTCTTCATACCCGACACATGGTATGGAAGGAGGTACCTATAAGGCTAAGTTATAAAAATAATTTATAATAGTTGATTATTTGATTATTATTTAAAATAAAATAAGATGTTGAACGATGTGATTCTTGAATTTCATTTTTTAACCGACTAAACTTCAATGGTAAAAATATGGTAAGGATTGCAAACGAACTTGGTTAACGCAATACTCCATTCGTGCAAATGCCACTCCTCGATTTTCGCAACACTAAAGTCGTCGCACTTCTTGACTCTATAAGTGCAACTTTTCAAAAAGGTAACCTCGATTAGTGCAACTTCTTGTGTGCGGAAAAAATGTTATATCCTTTAAACTATAAACCGCATTGGCTTGGTTGCTTAAACTAACTCAGTCGGTGTTCGGAGCTTGCCCACAACGGTCGTGGCGCGACGGTAAGTACCTGCGGTAACAAGTTATAGCTATGCCGTACTTCTGGGGGCGTGTGTCACGTGTGCCATTCTTACATTTAATTTAATCGTATATAATTTAAAATTACTAAGACTTAATAGTAGACTTATATTAAACCGAAAAATAAAAATTTGGCAACTATTATGACTTAATGTCAATTTTAGGGTTCCTTTAAAATATAAGTTGTTTTTTGTTGATTTGTAATGGGGTTTAAGTTTTTTGTTTTTATTGTTTAAATTAATATTTATTTATACTAAATCATTGATTTATTTCTCTTAATATGAACTACCTACATAAATAAATAAAACGTTAATATTTTTCAAAAAGTTCATGGGTTTCATTAAATACGCTACCAAAGTGCCATACGTCTCTGAGACGTATGATTATCTTTTACGTCATAAAAAATATGATTATCTTTCTAGGGTTAAATGTGTATCCTTTTTCAAAAGTAGATATGTACATGCTGAACACGGTTAAAAATTCTGGGGTGTTTTTTAATACGGCCCCCGTATTACAGAAGTATGCAATACATGAATAATTTGTTTTTAATATTCCAACTTTATTAAACATTTTTTGTAATAATTTGGTATTCAAATTCAGTACATATCCCACTAAAATGTTTTTTTTAATACTTTTCCACTAAAATTTAATCTTCAAATATTAAAATATAATATTTCTATATTATAATCTATTACCATTATTATTGAAAACTAATATTTCAATAATTTGTTATTTGATTTTAATAAAATATCTGGTTAAAAGTGACCATAATAAAATAATGTATTGAAATTTAATATTTGATTGTTTTAAAATTCAATAAATTTTGTATTTAGCGCGAAACTCTCGACTGTATTACACTTATAGAACAGTACGTTTAAATGCACAACAATACTTATCTTTAATATGTCAGTATTACATTTAAGTAGAAACTGTAATGTATTGAAATTGAATATTTGATTGTATTAAAATTCAATGCTCAAGAAATACTTTTTAACTCATACCTGAATTGAATATCGAGGAATTTGTTTTTTTATACCTTAACCCTTCAGTATTACATTTTAAGACCAAGGTATTGATTTTTAACAATTCAGTATTAGATTTTAATATCTTGGTATTAATTTGTAACCCTCCAGTATTAGATTTTAATACATAGGTATTCATTTTTAACCCTTCAGTATTACAGTTTAATATTGAATATAATTTTGTCGAAAGAAAAGAAAACTCAGTTAGTTTGTTTCAACATGTCGGTCGGCAACATGGACTTCCTAATGGATAATTTAGTTGGGACTTATATTAAAGTGAAGAACGTGGAAAAAAAAACAATAATTTAAAAAAAAAACGAATGAATCATCTGAATCCTTTGTCGTTTCAAATGAAGATATCCTTCTTTCAAGTAAGTAATAAATAGCAAGTTTAAGTACCATATATTTATTTCCTGGATAGTGCAAACCGTGCTAATTTATTTAAAATTTGTTTTTGTTTTAGTCTTGGAAAACGAAGAACTGGTGAACGGACTTACTTTGAAAGATCGAGACGGTGTGCTGATTCCAGTGAATTCCTTGTGCGATATAGTGCGGCAGTATTCAGGCTGTGCCTGCTTCCTTGTGGTTCTTGACACTGCTGATGGAGAGCCTCCTAATGAAATTAGTGAAAATTTGAAAAAAACAAGGAGCAGCAATTGGGAGCTCTCTTCTTTTATACAAAGAAGTAAAAACCTTTTTCAATAGTAAATTTAATGTACCTATATAAATAAAATTTTCCTAATTTTACATGGATTAAAAGCATTTATAAAAACAGGGACAGCAGCATACATTTTGGATGAGTACGACTGTACAAATACGCTAAAGGATTCTTCCCGAAGGGCGTCAGTGACGGCGGGAGCCTGCGCTCAATTTGGTTTATATTCCAGTACACTAATCACGTGTTTTTTTTTATTTAGTTTATCTATGACTTTGAGATACGCTATCCTGGGGCAGAGCATGGTTTTTTCGATGAGTGGGCAAAGTATTCTTCCGTCGCGAAAGACATTTTTATTGAACTGTTTGGAAAATTAATCATCGAAGAAATCGAAGGTTTGTTTCATATTTCATTATTTAATTTGTCATTGAATGTAAACTAAAAGCTTACAAAATTTCCAGAAGAGAATCAAGAAATATCAAAATTTCTTTTTTTGCTTCGTGGATGGAATCATCACTGCGCAAGGTCCTAAATCGAATAAGAAGAGATTAAATTTCGTGAGCTCCATTGCTAAACTAATCAAGTTTGAACTGGTAAGAAACCTAACTAATTTTCTTCCTTTTTTAATTTATTACCATTATGTGTACATACTTGTACATATGTATAATATAGCTAAATACACCACGAGAGAACTTCGATCTTACACAACAATAAACACATATCATTGCAGTAGGACCCAACAAGCAAGCTATATCCCAATATTTTATTGTTGTGGACAAACAAATCATTACCTGCCGAAGTAACTAGATATAGTTTTATTGAAACATTCGACCTATTTTTTTTTTTTAATTTTCTATGTTTTCAATATTGAGTTTGATTATAACCTCAAGACATTTTTAGATTTCTTTGTAATTTTCATTTATATAATCGAAGAAAACCCAAAAACAAGCAGGTTGATTGAAATTCAATCAAAATTCAATAAAATGTTCATATTGCGGTCTTTTTTTATTAATGATACTTGTGTTAAATATTTTTAGTTTTTATATAGTTATAAGATTACTTTGTTCTTCCTTTTAATAAAATAACTTTTTTATAAAAGAATTATTTCTTTTTTTACTTTCAAAGTTCAAGATTGACGGTTTGATATTCAAAAGATCTAAGGTATTATTTTGGCAAGTATTTTGGGTGTTTATAGTAAAAAAGAGAATATGTATACACAACAGTTTGGCAACAGCTGAACCTTCCTACCCAATAGTAATAATTATGTACAATATATATAAAAAAAAATTTAAATACTATGCCATTTAACAATTAATCCAATAAAATCTTAAATAGTATTGAAATTAAATAAATTAATATTAAATTTTAATACTTTGTAGATTTAAAACAAATACAATAAAATTTTATATAGTATTGAAATTTAATAAATAAGTATTAATTTTCAATACTATGTGGGTTCAAAAGTAATCTAATAAAGTCTTAAATAGCATTAAGAAATCTATATTTATGTAATAATCTTGTATTACATTTAAACTCTCTTTGGGCTTAAAACGAGTAAAAAAATATTCAATTTAAATGAAAAAATATATGTTTTCAATATCCAGCGTATTAAATTCTAATATAAATGCCCCTAAAACCAATACAAGAATGGATGAATTTTATTTTTTTGCTTTAAATACTTATACTTATGCGTGTTACTATTTAATAATACGAACTTGTTTTTTAATACAAAACAGTATTGAAATTCAATATGTCTTCAATTGGATTTGAAAATTAAATATACTCAAAGCATTACATTTAAATACCCTTTTGGACTGGTCATATATGCAACCCAAAAAATATTAAATTTAACGCCAGGATTTTTAACCGTGAAAGTGTAGGCCCTTTTGACTTCTATTAAACTCCCTTTTAGGTCTCCCGACCGATTTCGGCGTCTGAAACTTTTCAGCTTCCCATACTCATATCGGAAGCAGATAGATAGCTGAATTCTTCAAATCAGGTCACCAGGTTCCCCGCTGCAAATACTCTCCCATTACACCCACACTTCATCTTACACCTCTAATTGGTTTCCACTGAAAAAGGCACAAACTCAATTCCACTGCATCCATGTCGCAGGGCATATTGCTACCGTAAGTGTATGTATAGGAAGTTGCTGCACCGAGCCTCTTTACTCCATCCTTTGGTTGCATTAATTAAATTTGATTCCAGATTATTTTAATATCCAGAGTCCACCCAGAATATACATAACACCCCTGCGTTCGCATCGCATCCACGCCGCCGGTCAAATTTCTACCGCAGTTTATTGTTGTGAACCATTTACTAGCCCTGCCTCCCTACACTGCCTTTGCATTAATTATCCAGAGGAAACGTTCGAATCGCACGTTTTGGAACCAGCTACGCAGCCGTCTGCTTGTTCAGCTATGCACAGCAGGTTCATTGGTACTTCAGTAGATGGGAAAGTGAAAGACAGTACCCTGCATTTCAACCCATTAAGGGTGGTGGTTATTGAATATAATTTCTGAATCTAATTACCAACTTAAATCCTTGTGTTATTAGTGGCCCGTTAAATAATTTAACCCTTTTCTTGTGCGCTGCGTTGTGTGTTTACTTTGCAGCTTACCTTACTTGCTCCAATTTGCTTTTCCATCCGCTTTCTTTTGTTCATGTATTTTTTGTGAACAGATCCCTAGGCTTCATATCAAGGAGGAAAAGGACCCGAATTTTAGGGAAATGGCGAATTGTTGTTAAGTATTTTAATTTTTCAGGTGTTTTCAATGTTTTTTTGTGTTTTTTTTTTTTTGCAGGTGCGAAAGGATCATACTAGTATGCTTCAAAATAAAAATTGAAAGAGTTTTATACTAGTATGTCTTGTAAGTAAAAAGAACGTTTACTGCGTCAGGTGAAGTCTCACGGTTGACTTTAAGAACGTATTATGACTACTTAGAGGAGTTGTGTTGTTATCCTTACATATATTACCAGAGAAATGTTATTTCGAATTCAATTGTTTTGTTTCCATTGAACTATAAAACAAATTCATATCAGACCTGTTTCGCGGTGCGAGTAAAGCAAGCAGCAATAACGAGCAAAAAATTGCGCTAAACCTAAAAGCACCGCAAGCCCATTTTATCGTTTAGTATTGACTTTTAACCATCTGGCATTTGTCATTCAACCGAAATTCAAGTAGCTAAATATTTTCAGAGGACATTTTTGAAGATTTTGAGCTTTTTAGAATGCCCAAAATATAACAACAAACCGAAAATTCCTCGGACAATTCCTTTTGAAGAGCTTGATGATGATCAGTTTTACTCCCTATTTAGATTTGATATGATCACTGTCCAATTCTGGATCGAAGATTTCTAGATCCAAGCGCCTGCAAAAAATCGAGAGCTTCCTATCACTTACGGCGATTCTGTAAACAAAACATATTCCGATCCCTCAAAAAGTAGATGTGGAAACATTTATAGTATAAATGAATTGTTCAAAAGGATCTTGTCTATACATATTTTGATATACAAAACAGTTTTTTCATGTTTTTAAGGATTTTTCAAAAAAGCAATGTTTTTGTAAAAAAGGTGTGGCAAAAATATATTATGGTATGGGAGAATTGTTAAGAACGACTTTATCTTTTTTATATAATGTACACGCACTAAAGGTATTTTTTTAGTACCCTTATCATTATTGCCTACACGTTCAAGAAATGATCAATTCATTTTATTTCGTAATAATGTTTTCAAAAAAGTCTCTGACCGCACATTTTACAATTCAGAGATTTGATACATTATCTGTGTACTGAAACATTTTCCTGTATGACAAATAATAAATAACTATATTAATAAATAAATAAATAATAAATAAATAAATTAAAAAACAAATAAATAAATAAATATATGAATAAATAAGTAAATAATTGATAAATAACTAGTAAATGACAGCAAACGCAATAAATATTAACACGGAAATATCACATTTAGCTGGTTTATGAGAGAATTTTCAGAACTATCAGAGCTGTTATTAAAATCAGTTGTAAGTTTTCGAATCCTATCGAAAATCAATTCAACATTCGCCCTTCTGTGGAGATCTATTGTTGAATTATGATTTAACATAATTTTTAAAACTTTGTTTCGTGATCCCTGCATCTTCTTTAAATGGCATCTTACTGCAGTACCCAGTAAATCTGAATTATAGATATTGAAAAGGGTTGAACCTAGGACTGAGCCTTGGGGCACACCAGAATCAAGAAATAACATGTTAAGGTGTGTCCACACCAAAGAAACATTTTTTAAACAATTTCAGAAACATTTCAGAAACATTTCAGAAACAAAGAAACATTTCTGAAATGTTTCCGAAATGTTTCTGAAATGATTATTTTGGTCTGGACGATTCGCGAAACATTTCTGAAATTTAGGTACAGAGAAAGAGAGAAAAATGGGAAACAAAGAAACATTTCAGAAACATTTCAGAAGTGTTTCTCAAAGCGTCCACACCTAAGAAACATTTAAGAAACATTTCTTAAATGTTTCTGAAATGTTTCTGAAATGTTTTTTAAACAAATGGGAAACATTTCAGAAATGTTTTTTAAACAATGTTTCCTGAAATGTTTCTTTGGTGTGGACACACCTTTAGAAACACCATAATTTACTTGCACCTAAAAACATCTAATGGATAAGAAACTACGAACAATTTTACATAAATACAAAGGAATAGCCCCGGCGAATAACTGTTTTTTTAGATGCTCGGGGAGGTAACACCCACTACTTAAGGAACGAGCACTTATTAAATAAAAAAAAATATACATGTAAAATGTTGGTGTACATATATGAAGTTTTTGCCCATTTTCCTTATGCCTAAGCAAATCAACCATTTCTCTTGCTAACTAAAGCGGTGAAGATTTGGTCTATTTATATTTTATTGTCAATTTCTTTTTGTTGACATGAATAACTTATTTTCATATACTCGTATTATAAGCAAGTGTATGAAAGTGAGTTTTATATAAATGTATACCCTCTTCTATAAATATTGACTCATAGTTTGTAACGGCTTTAATATTATCTTTATTTCCACTCAGAAATGCTCAGACTAAAAAGCCACCTGCATTTCATCCCTAGAACATTTCAACCGCAATACCCACCATGAAAGAAATGCGTAGGTACAACACGATTATGCAATGCTCTATCTTATTCCGTTTTTCCTACCCATTATGACTTACAAACATTCAAAATCAACGTGCGTCGGTCTATCGACTTTCCTTAGTGCTCTCTTTATTACACGAAAAGGGTGCTTAAAACCCCTTTTGCAGGTGCAAATTATAAAAAAAAAACTACAAAAGAACCCAATCTTATTGCTTCACCTCAAGAAACATCGGCAGGACACTCGGCCGCGGATCACCCATCCACTGACTATTATCAAATTTATGATTTCGACACGTGCATCCTGCTATTATTGATAAATTGTTGGATCGTCCTTTTACGACAACGGTGATCACCAGTCATGTCAACCTTAAGATTTGCATGCAACTTTGTGTCGCTAGGCTTAGCTGATTGTTTTGCCCGAAACCAAAATGTTAATTATTCCTTCGTTCAATCATCAATCAACTACATATACATATATACCTCTGAAAGGCCCACCTCTCTTCCACCTACCCTCACGTAGGCTCCTGTGCACGAGGATAAAGGAAATCTTACGACACCAGCCCACAAATATAGGACAAACAAAGGATATATCAAAATGTATTTGGTTTAAGTAAAAAAAAAAAAACAATAAAAATTATAATATATAAGGTTTGTTTGGAGAATAACATAATATTATGTATACCGCA
Source organism: Portevinia maculata (assembly GCA_949715645.1). Lineage (NCBI taxonomy): Eukaryota > Metazoa > Arthropoda > Insecta > Diptera > Syrphidae > Portevinia > Portevinia maculata. Next base: position 89,738,004 of record OX454528.1, read on the forward strand.
GCATTGTCTTCATCCAGATTTCTTCCTGGCACTTTGTTCGGTCTTTGAAAGTATTCTTTGCCTTTCTTACCTTTGTTTTTTTCCTCTTATCATGAGGTTTGAGGGCATAGTGCCGGGGTGGTAAAATAACAAAGAGAAAACATCTTTACCAAGTATCTATCTACGACACAAGCATAAAAGCATTGATTGTGTGTGTTTCATATAGAAGTGGCGAGGTCCTTCAAGTGGGAACATTTCAACTGAAAACATTGTTTAATAAAATTTCAATTCATGCTGCGTTCTGTTCTGATCAAAAGGTTGACAAACTTGATGTTGTTCTGTAGACAACTGGAGCAGTGACATGCCAAGATACTGCTTTTGCTACTTGCAAGAAAACATTTGCCTTGCGGTGCACAGGAGAGATAGAGAGCAGGGAATGAACACAAGGAAATCGGATTTCATTTTTCGATGAAAGCAAGCAATAAAAAGCGGATTTATGATAGAATCCTTGTTGGTGTATATTCGCTTCAGAAGTTTTCTTTTCCTTGTTTTTTTTCTTTTATTTTTTATTTTTTGATTAACATAGAAAATAAAAAGGAAACAACTATGGGTTGCAAAAGTGGGTGATGTAAAAAAGTCTCAGTGAAGCAATCGCGTGTAACGTCGACTGACATATTGTGTTGCAAATCGCACGCACATGATGCATGTGAAGTTTAAAACGGTGACACGTGCTATTTTTTGTTGGAAACATATTACGAAGCTGGGTCACGACCTGCTTTGTCGGTCCGAAATTTTAACAGAATTCAAATGGGAAGTGAGCGATTGACATGAGCCACTATATTTCAGGTGAATAATATCAGAGCCCATTTCGCTCACAGCCTTTTTGTTTTTATTGCTTTCGTAATTGCATGATGTAAGTGGTATCAGTGAGGTGAAAATTTAATTTTTTAAAGTAGGTATACTTCGCAGGGGGATATTAAATTTACGTGATGCGATGATGAATTGTATAAAACATTATCGTGAGCGAAGGTAGTCCCATTAGAAAAAAAAGAAAACTATATCATACGTCGCGAACTGATGAAACTGTGTGGCTTTTAGTAGATCACTTAGTTCCGGAGTTCGAGTTTTTCCGGATTTGTGTGGTAATTGAAGAGATTTTTTATTAAAAAAATAAGTACATAGTTTGATATTCAATAAGCCAACTGATATGATGTCTGCATCACAGGTGGGAGACGTCAAAATACATTAAACAGCTATTGTCACGTGAGTTCTTATTTGTCATAGGCAATTAGATATTTAGTGAAAATTAAAAAACATTTTGTAGACAATGTCAACGTTTAATTGTTTTCTGCATAGTTGCATTTCTCGCTTACATTTTTTAAGAAATATAAATTAATAAAAGCTGGACAACAATCAGGAACCCCTGCTGCTACATCGGTTTAGCAAAACAAATGGGTTCAAAACTCCTCACTCGAAGGATGAAATGCATGCTCTATCGAATCTTAACCCTACAAGTCCTGCTTTATGGTGCCGAGTGCTGCACGATTAGATTTCCTTTTTAAAAAAAAAAAAAAAAAAAAAAAAAAAATGTCGATGCAGTCCAAAAAACTAAATAACGTCGACTACATTGGCTCGGCCACATTGAGCGAATGGAAAATAATGCTCCAACCAAGAGGATCTTCAACTCCCAGCCCCCTGATTCGAGAAGGCAAGGAAGACCGTACCTCGATTTTAAAGACCAAGCCATAACGCTTGGTCTGGGGAAATAGAAGCAGCGTGCCCGCGATCTCAGAGGATGGAATGCCGCAGTATCCTAGGCAGACACTCTTCACGGGTCGGGAACCCGTTAAGTAAGTAAGTAAACTCTCTCTATATATTGTTTGAAAATGAAAATCTTTTCGCTTGACATTTGAAAAAATTTCTATCAATAAAAAAGTGATTTCTTCGGAAGAAACTTTTTTTGCACACAAAATTGATGACTATTTGACACCGTAAGCTCTGGTTCATAGCTCAGTCTCGTAGTTAGTGATTGTATTAAAATCATTACTTATTGCGATGTGTAAGATTATAGGAAGTAACACTAGGGAAAAAAATCCATTATTCTTGACAAAATCCGAGAATATAATAACATAGGGAAATTCTCCCCTTGGGCGAACCGTTGAATAACTTATGCATGTTCCATTTCGTCAAATTTGAGAAGCTTCTCGTGACAGTTGATAATCTTGGATGTTTGTCAGACGTTCACAAGAGGTGGGCAGTAAAAAAGCTTTTAAGGTGTTTCTTGGCCCCGGCGGGATTTGAACCTGAGACCTTTAGACTTGTAGTTCAACACACTTACTTCTGCGCCACTGCGCTTATAAAAAACTTAAAAAGCGGGAATTGTTGAGGACGATTATAGACCATATTATTTCGTTATAAAGGGTGTTCAAATCTGAGGTATAATTTTAAATTTTGAATGAAAGACATAAATTGTGTGAAATTTGATTTATTTTTATTGGAAATCAATGAACATTGGTTCCGGTTAATATTGAAAAAGACTGTCGTCCAAGTGACCTCCTCTGCTAGCTCTGCAGACTGTCAACCTTTTACCAAAATTTTGAATCACTTTTTCGCATATTGATGGTTCAATATTTGCTCGATGATGTAGTCTTTGAGATGTTGAACAGTTTGAGGATTATCGGCATAAACTTTACTCTTCAATAAACCCCATAAGAAAAAACTCAGTGGCTTTAAATCGCATGATATTGGTGGCCAATTCTGTTCTTCGGGAAATTATGCGATTGTATACCCTATTCTAAGGGTATATTAATATTGACGCATAGTTTGTAACATACATTAATATTGCCCGTAGACCCCTAAAAGTTACTATATTTATGATCAGCATCGATAGTAATGTCGATCTAGCCATCTCCGTCCGTCCGCAAAAATTAAGCCTTTAAACTGGGCCTAGAGAGCTGAAATTTTAACCATATACTCTCTAGGGTCCCGAAATAATCAATTTTATGAATTTTCAAAATCCGCCCACTGACACGCCCACAAACTCAAAAAAAAAAACAAAATTTTGGAAAAAATCGAATTTTGAGCTAGAAAGCTGAAATTTTGTATATATGATCTATAACTCCTAAAACTGCTCGGGATATAAAATTTTCAAAATCCGCCCACTGACACGACCACAAATAAATAAAACAATTTTATTGAAAAACCAAAATTTGAGCTAGGGAGCTCCCTAGCTCAAATTTATAATATATACTCTCTAGGGGCCCTTTAAGCTCATGTGTAAATATTTGCAAAATCCACCTACTGACACGCCCACAATTTAAAAAAAAAAACTTTTTTTGAAAATCCAAAGTTTGAGCTAGGGAGCTGAAATTTATAATATATACTCTCTAGGGGCCCTTTATGCTTATGTGTTATTTTTTTTTAAATCCGCCTACTGACACGCCCACAATTAAAAAAAACAATTTTATTGAAACACCCAAGTTTGAGCTAGGGAGCGTTTTTTTCTATAAAATCCTTTAAATGTTATATGACAAAATATGTAGAGCGTTCTTAACAATTCAACCATACTAAGACTTTTGTCGCGCCCACTTATGAGGGATAGGAATAAAAATAGGGTATCCAACAGTTCGCCTAAGCGGACTGTAGCCCGTCCCTACACCGAAAAAATATTTTGATAAAACAACTGTGAAATTAACATTTTTCGGTGATAAAAGTGATCCAACATTAAAAATATCACTTTTGATATACTGATCATATCACTATTACATTGACGATATGGATTTACTATGAAAATTCATATATTGAAAATTAAAATGTGAAAATAATAAAATCGTTTTAACATTTCTTAATTAAAATTTTACATGCCAAACTGATATGCAAAAACTGATATTGCTGATGCTAATTTTTTCTTTTTTTTTCTTTGCGAAGTGGAACGGACCTACAATTTTACGCTGAGTCCGAACGGCAAATTTGAGAAGGTTCTCATGACAATTGATACTCTTGGATATTTGTCAGACGTTCGCAAGAGGTGGGGCAGTGGAAAAAACTCAAGATGTTTCTTGGCCCCGGCGGGAATTGAACCGGGAACCTTTCGATTAGTAGTCCGACACACTAACCATTGAGCCACTGTGCCCGACTAAAAATATAATTTAGAATATAATATAGTTTAGAGAACGCAATCATGTTGATATTTTAAGATATCAAAATAATCTTAATTCACAGCCTTTTGTAGATCAAGTTAATATTGTAATAGCGTTAATATGATATTAAAATTGTAGAAATATGGTTAAATGCAAACCAAATTTTGATATTATTTATTCATATTACAATATAGAAAATAATTTTAATTTTTTTATATTTTAATATCTACCTTACCTTATAATTATTGATCTAATATTTTAATTCTTATAAATACAATCTTTCGTATAATTTTTTGAAAAATTGATATGATATGCTATTTGATATTAATAAAATATTAGAATGATATGTCGTTTTTTTGCGGTGTATGTTTAAACTTGTCTTTCAAAAGATCGATTAAGTTCGTTGCTGTCTGGCATGTTGCACCATCCTATTGAAACCACATATTCTGTACATCAATATCTTATAATAGATTCCACAAAAAGTTTCTAATCATCGCTTGATATCGAGCTCCATCCAGCGTTTAAATGCATATCTTTGAGCAAAATGTTAAACAAAGTTGTTGGTTTGAGGTTTAATTGCGACGACAAATTGACGTCCTTGGCTCTTCAGCAACCCGTTTTCTAACAGCTGCAATATTTCCACTCGAGCGACCACTCGGATGATAGGCTTTACTTTTCTGATCTTGAACCGAATCAGTTTCTTCAAATTTATGAACGATAAGCTTAATAGCACGGTTTGACGGAGCATATTCTCTACCGTATTTTGAACGAAATTTTATTTCAACTTCTGCAAAACTTTCACCATATTTCAAATAAGTTTTAATAATAAAAACACGTTGCTCAATAGTGTAAGTACCCATCCATTTTAGCTAACGGGAATGTACCTATGTACTCCATACCTGAAAAAAATTCTTTGTAATCGAATAGCTGTACAAAAAAGGGCGGCCAATTTAAAATGATACGTCAAATTTGAACAAGGATTTTTATCGAAAAACAATGTTTTTGTAAAAAACGCCACCAAAAAGTAGGCGTGCCAAAAAACTTTTTATTTACGAACGACTTTATATACACATTGCGGACAGCAGAACTTTCATTTCCATTGATTTCTTTGATGAAACGTTTTTTTATTAAATTGTGAGCGTGTCAATGATAGGATTCAATAAATCTTAACCACTCGAAACAATATTTATTTTCCAAATTGTAGATTTTTAGCTGGAAATTTAAAATCAATTTCGATGCTGATCGCAAATCAATTCAGGGGTCTACTAGCAATATTAAGTTGTGAAACAACATATGAGTCAACATTTTAATACCCTTAGAATAGGGTATAACAATGCTCATTTTTCGAAAGTAAGGTACAATAATTTGTTTCAAGTTGCCTTAAAAGAGGCCAATTGGCCTTGTGGAATTGTGAGGAAAAGTTTAAATGATTTTGTAGATCCAAATCATCTAAATTTTTTAAACTTTTTAGCGACCAAACATTTCCTATTTATTGACCTAACAAAAACTTTTGGCTCTCTCCTGTAAGAAACCACCAACAATTCAACAAGTAAAAGCTTGTAATTTTGCTTGCACTCGTTTACATTGCATTACATTCCCCCCGAATGCATTTAAGTATCATCCTTAAATCCAAACGGTTCAACTAACTTGAGGATGGACCACCAACGCGACTTGAATGTATTTTCATTATGAAGAGTTAACACTTCCCTTACAGCAATAAAAGTTTAGTACACGCGGAAGAAATAAAATAAATTACACATCTTAAATCTACGAAATCAAATCAGATGGTGGTGAGTGAGTGTTGCTTTCTCCTTTTTCTCACATTGAACTGAAATCTATAACAGCATTGCACTGAATTCTGACAGAAGTACCTACCTTACCTACTATACCTATTGTTGGCTAAAACCCCCGTTCAGTAAAACAGTTTTCATTGCGTTTTCTGCGAAAGCAAGGTGAAAGTGAAACGCATAAGTGGAGTGAATCTGAGATAAGTCGTTTTCTGCGATAGAGGTGAATGTTTCATCAGAAATATAAAATTCATTATCAAATCTCTGTAAAGTGTGCAATAACAAAATTTTGTAAAAACTTTTATATACGATAGAAAATAAAAGGAATGTCTGTTGATATACATAACTCGCGCTAATATGCAGTCTGTTAAAAGAGATCAAAAACTCTGAGATCGTCGCAGGTTTAATTTTTTTTATGCGTATTGTGCTTAAGGGGTTTCATTTTCTGTAATTGATGCAGTACCGTTATAATGTGTGTACACAGCTCAAGCTTTTTCAATTCTGCACCTACAAATGCAATGCCATTGTTGACGTATTTAAGTGCCTACTATTAGGTGCTAGAACTGGGAAGAAGTAGAACGATAGGAAGGATTGGTTCCTGCATTCGGTAGGGTTTCTTTCTATACGGGTGACGTCTAAATAACTTAGGAAGCATTTAAGTTGAAGTCTTGCATTCAATTTTAGTCCGCAGAAACTTATATAATACTAATGTTATCGTACATATGCAAAAGTACGCTACACTTCTTTTAATTTTTATTCAGCGGATTTTTGCTTCATAGGCATGCGATCAGCAAGTGAATACTCTACGATTGCACTGCTGCTAACCGCAGCAGAACAAATCGCTTGACATGCACTACCAAATTAGGCTTGTTCTTTCGATTGTTTTGAACGTTTTAGTGAGTCTTAGAATACTCTAAGCTATCAATTCAACATTCACTCGTTCGTTATTGTCTATAGAGTTTATTTTGCGGTACTTAAAATTTAGCTCGTTGAAGACCTGTCAGTAGGTGTTAAACGAACTACTGACATGTCTGGAAGGGAAGGACTGCAAGTTGATCGCTTATGCAGATGACGTTGCTATTGCCGTTACAAGAAGCATCTTAATACATCAAAAAAAAACTTACGAACCGCTCTTAGTAAGCTTTTTATATGGGCAGATCCTAGTGGTGTGGGCTTAAACTCCACCAAAACGCAACTCCTCTTCTGTAGGAAATATAAAATTCACTACATCGACCTCCCCAGCACTTAACTTTCTGCTTTATCTGACACCCCGCATCATTTTCATGGCATGGTTGTTCGCCTCAAAGCTTCCTCACAGTGAAATGAATCAATAGCTAAGTAGCCATACAAACAAAAGATTGTACAGAGAAGCAAAAGTCATAAAACTGTCAAAAACTTTGCAAACTTCATTAAACTGTCAAAATTTGTATGGCATTTGACAGTTCGGTGTGGTAAATCACCGTAATATTTTGACGTTATCGACGCTTTTGCGGCGTAGAATGAATACATACCCTGAACGCCTCTTGACCACAAATATCAAGTTATCAGAATCTAAAAATGATTGCGGACAGTTAATAGGATAAAAAAGAGATGTGATCGGTTCTAAATGAACTGCAAACTTTTCTTTAAAAAAGTTTAAAAATTAACCTATACGTGTTTTACAATACAAAAACACGTAATCCTTCACAACTGGAATCTCATTTGGTGTACTAAGCCATATTCATTCCTGCATTAATTCCCCTCTTCGACGAAAAGCAACAAAATTGGACGATCTTTAATATTTGTGGTTAATAAATGCTATGCAAAATACGAGGAAAAGTTCAGCCGAAGCACATAAGATATGCCATTTGTTAGAGAAAACTATCACTCAAGTCGATTTTACCACCCGGACTCTAGCGCCACCTTAGTAGTAAGTAAGTAGAATCTAAATAACTTACCCAGTACTGGGAAGTTAACAAATCGATCTCGTATGTGTTGCTATGGGGAGTAATAAAGTGATTGAGTCCTTGGACTGAAATTACCAACAATTAAATAGATGTTGTATCCGTCTGGCAAATCCTAAGGCTCCCACATCTCTTCGATATATGTCTGAAGTCTGATATTCCCGTGCTATTTATTTATTTTTTTTATATTCTTACAAAAACAGGACACTTCTACTGTTATGTGAGTGCTGTCTTGTGTCACTGACAAAAAGCCTACCAGCAACTGTACAGGACCGACAAATATTTACACCTTTGAGGTTCGGCTACAAGAAAGTCCATTCGATACAAATCATCTGAAAACAAAGTGGCTTATTGCTATGAATGTCTTTCGTGAGGCTATTCTACTGGGTAGCACGGCAAACAAAATAAAAGAAACATTTCCAGCATCAAAGAATTTCGAATTTCAAACCGCTCTCATTACTCTGCTTTTATTGTGAATGTCGAGTATGCATTTATGTTTGTATCCAACTGATATAATGGTGTCCATTAGCGAGCACTGTCCTTGCTGTGTCAGAATAACAGTTTGTTAAACATTCCCCTTGCTTTGCTTCGCTGAATTTCTTTACCTTTTTGCACTCTGCTGTCATTTGTTCTGGTAGGAGTAGGAGGATCTAGAATCTCAGAATTCAGTTCACCATTATGGCTGGCGGTGGTGTACTGGTGTTACAGAGTCTGCATCATTGCACAAGTAAATCCTAGAGCAAAGTACCAATAAATCCCACGCCGCACAATGCTGGGGAGATAACTGGAAAAGAGTTGTGTTGAGGGATAAAGGACATTCTCCCAGTAGATTTATTGTCAACTGCAATTGGAAAACGTGTCCCAGGGACACTTACTGATTTTAACATGCTTTCATTGCAGAAAACATACAAACAAATTAAATGGAATACTTTCCACCAAACACTCGAGGTTAGAATCAATCAATGTCCATTGTGACTTGCAAGAGCAACATTTGTACTAAAATCCGTGGGATTATACAACTAGTCAATACAGTATACTGAAAGAAAGTATCCAGGGTCGTGATTTCTATTATGTGTGACCTCAATAGCTTGCGAGGACGTTTTTTTGAAGTGTATGTAATATGTGGTACGTTGTTTGCATTTAAGGGTTAATGCCGCTTCGAAGGACAATCTGATGGAGGAACTACCTATAAATAATTAATTCATGTCCTTCGATGTATCAATGAAATTTTGCAATGAAATGATGTATATTTGTGGTGGTTAATATTCTTCGGTGTGCCTTCGTAAGAGCCCTTAAAATTATCCATTTCCTCATCACACGCAAAGGCGATCGAAGTAGTTCAATCTATGTACCTACTAGTTAAGCCTGTTGGCCAGTCCCTGAAAATAATCTGTTATTGATAATAGATACTAATGGCTACCGCTTTTACAGAAATTGTTTTATTATATTTCAAATACTGTGTGATCAGGGTGCGGAGATATTTAGGCAGGGTAAATGCTGGTGAAAGAATTCAAAAAAATTCTTTCAGTCAGTGAGATGTTTCATATTCATTCGTCTCTCTTCTTGGGTAAAATACGAAAAATACAAAAATGAATAGATCGTTAAGCTGAGTCTTTTTCTCACAAAGGAATATCTATCTTTTCTCACATATGAACCAGGCCAATGAGTTTGCAAAGTTCGACTCTTTGTGATAAGAACAACTTTTCTTACAACTTAGGCTGCGTTTCCGGTGCAAACGAATTTTACTTGCGCGAACAGAGTGGTTCCGCTGCAAGCGAATTTTATTCCCGCTAAGTTTTAATTTATTTATGGAGATACGCGTATGTAGTAGGAAAGAAACATTTATTTGCAGGAAGTACTGCTAAGTAGTCGTGTTTTGAAGTGCAGTGATTTGGGAAAGTTTATCATGGCTTTGTCGCTTTGTGAAGAAAATTTAAATTTTGTTAATTGTGAATTTAATTCAATTTGTAAAAAAAAACTGGAAAATGGAGAACTTCACAATTTACACAATTCGTAATGATGACCTTTTTGGAATATTATAGAATGACTCCAGATACATTCCGTTATATTTTCTCAAGTCTAAAGCCCACGACAGAGAAAATGTCCTCACGGCGTATTACACACTCTTCTACCAAAAGATATAATCCCCCACCCGCCCTGCTCTCATACATACATTGCAAACTTTATCTTCCATCTGTATAGTCTTTATCCTTTAAAACTAGAAAAAAATACCTATCTTGAAGTCGCTTTACTCGCGCGAATCAAATAGATATTTTTTTTATTACACTATCAGCTCTGTCTCGTGGAGTGCTTAAAGCAAGCAACTATCACGAGCAGAAATTTACCGGCACTAAAAGCGCTCTCACAGGCTCATCATTTAGTACAGGTGTTAGTAAGGACAAAACAATTAAGAATACAATAATTATGTGCCTATAAAATAATAACACAGACACAAAATCATGCAAACAATTTAAGACATTAAAGCATTATTACGCAAAATATTTTTCAGAAACCATGTCAACAATTATATTCCATTTTAAAGAATCGCAAATAAAAGCATCACAACAAGGCATCAATCACAAGGTCAGTGATGCATTCGCGGTGCGCATATTTTTGACGTTTTGGAACTCAGTCACAGTCGTAGGCTACTACTAGCAAGGGCGGCAGCGTATGAAATTCTGTATGTATACCACTTGGGGCGAAAACCATGAACACAATAGGCGTTTTTCTTTTTTAGCTCCGAGCGGGGCACTAAGCTGTCAAAAAAAAGAACTGTGTTACTTTTTTAGCTCGGAGCGCTCTGAGCACAAAATTTGTATTTGTTTTTTATCTCTGAGCTAGCTCAGGGCTCGCTCAATGAGCTCGATTAAAAATGACCGAGCACATAGAGCGAAAAGCTGAGCGCGGCTGACTTCATTCATTATTTGTGCTTTTTCCATAGTTTATTTACTAGAAATAATAATTTAAATGGAACAATCCTTGACAAACACCAATTTCAGAAGCGATCCTGACTATTTTGAAAATTAATAAAAACAAATTATCTAATGACAGTTCAGTGCCCAATTCTGTTTCTTAATTAGCTCGGAGCGCTCAGGTTATGTTCAGCTCGGAGCGAGCTCTGATCGCTCGGGCCCCGCTCTGTTCCCCGCTCGGAGCTAAAAAAGAAAAACGCCTAATGACGCATATGTTGCAAATTGGAATGATAAATAAGCTATGTGCATTGAGAGTCTGCAACACCTTTCGCAAAACCTCCGGTTATGCAGTCTGTATCATTATTTGCGGAAATGACGCCAATAGACTAATGACTGAAACAGATGTGCAGCACAACGCATGTAGTGATGCATGCAGTAACACACATGAATTACATGTGCAGTAAGAAATTGCTCCAGAGAAAATATAAGAAAACTCGCCGGAGGGTGAGGTAGTAAGTGTGACCACTAGATTCTTTCAAAAATATTCTACTAACAACAAAAAATGGAATATTTATTCAGTATTTTTGTATTCGACTTTTATATTTCACTTGGTGATGCAAATAAAATAAATAAAATTAAATAAAAAGGCAAAACTAAAAAAAAAAATATTTCAAACAGAATGTAAAACAAGCTAAGCAGAAAAAATTACTCATCTTAAAAAAGTAAATATTAAAATACTAAATCAAAATTCATTATTATTCATCTTCTTCCTGCATATTATACAAATAAAACATTTAAATAGTCTAAGCTCTAAGTATGTTACTCACTTTTTGATGAATCGATTCATTCTGAATTCGTTGAATAAAACTAGACGAATTTTCAACACGTCACATAACAATTTGAAACTAAATGCAACCACAAGCTATGAAAAAACTACGCACAGTACAGCGCAGTTAGTGCCAAACGCACTGTGTAGAAAGGCCTGTTTCTTTACTATAAATAAAATAGTGCTATCCGAAAAAAATATTCCACTTTTTTATGTGATTATCTTTCGGAAAAAATATTTTATCTGCAGCTTCACAAGTAGAGTATTATATTTCACAACGGTCATACTCAAATACGACGAATAGATGGACCATTATGAGACTGGTAAACACGTTTGCCAAATCTGGAAGCATCACACGAAGACCGTACCATCGAGATCCCTATGTTTGGGTACAAGACACAATCGCAGCTGTAGCATCATCAATTCAGGCAAATCCAAGCGTTTTGACTCGAAACTTGTCGGCGCAAATTGGAGTTATCAAACGGCTATTACAACGGATAATTCATGATGACTTAAACTTGTTTCCGTACAAAGTCCAGTTTGCAAGCAAATTAAACCCTCTGGATTTGTATATTCGCCTGGAATTTTGGCAAAAAAAATATTGAAATGACCGAAGAAGACAACAGCTTGATAAATTGCTTGTTTATCTCTAATGAGGCACATATTTTTTTTTTATAATTTACGCGCACTAAAGGGATTTTTTTTGTACCCTTATCATGTATTGGCTACACAGTGCGGGCGTTAGGGAAATTAGGATTAGAAGAAAAGGATAGTTGCCGATGCACGTTGGTTTTGAATGTAAAGGAAAAATTGAGCGTGGAAGAGTAGGTATTCCACATTCGTGTTGTACGGCTGAGGAAAGACTCTTTGTACTTCACTGTACGTCTGAATACAGGCTTGAGGGTGAACTGATGGGCATTCATTGCATGGCGGGTAGTGCGGTTGAAATGTTCAAGGGTGGATTGCAACTGGCTATTTCGTTAGAGCAATAATGGTGGAAAGACAGGAGACATTGCGACGATGACTAAGAGAGTTAATCGATCTCGCGATGTCTCGGTCGCCTATGAGTTTTATCGCGCGTTTTTGGATCCTGTCAAGTAGCTCCAAATAAGTTATTGGTGCACCAGACCAGATATGAGCGTTGTACTCGAGTTTCGGGCGAATAAATGCCTTATAAATTGTAGCCAGATCAGAAGGGGTGAAATATTTCTTACATCGCTTAAGGAAGCCTAGACATTTCGCAGCGTTCTTGGCGACATCGAATGTGTGGTCATTCAAACGAAGGTTGTCATTGACACACATACCGAGAATGGAAAGTCTTTCGGTTTCAGCGATGCAAGTGCCATTCATGGATAATGGCAATGTGTGTGGGTTTTGCTTTAATGACAGGAGACAGCATTGTGTTTTGGAAGCATTAAATTCCACTCTATTGGTTGTACCTACCCCACTGTGTTATGCTGTTAAGATCGGAATTTAATTACACGATTAATAAGGGCATTGCAGTCATTTCTGGCTCGTTTAAATTTTTTCCGGTTTTCCTCAGATGGGTTGGCCTTATAAGACCGAAAGCTTACCTCTTTTAACCTCTTTGCAGCTCGAGTCACACCACGCGTTTACCTTGGGTTTGATACTTTTTATCCGGTTAGGGATAAAGCATTTCATACCCAATAAAATCATGTTTGTTATCATATCAGCAGCGGCATCCACGTCACTGTCGAGGAAGCACAGCGACCAGTTAAATCTCTTAAAGAAAGAGTTTAGTTTTTCCCAATTGGCTTTCTCGTATTGCCATACGGTTCTTTTATGAGTTTGTTCTTTAACTATGTGGCCGGAGTACGAGAAATAAGCTGATATGACACAATGGTCTGACGAACCTAGAGGCGGTAATACGTTTTTTTTTTTTTTTTTTATTTATTTATTCATTAAAATCTTATGCACATTAAGACATATTGTCTTATAATCTACTGCTAAGTTACAATCTGAATAAAGGAGAAAGCTAGAGTAAAAACAATTTAATTTTTAAAGGTATTTGCCAAAGATTGCTAATCAATATATAGAAGCATAAGGATATATACAGAGTAGAAAAGAAAAAGGAAAGAAAGAAAGTAGAAAAAAAGTAAAAACAAAAAAAAAAAAGAGAAAAGGAGAAAGAGAAAAGAGAAGAAAAGATTATACGGAAAAATATAGCCTAATTTTGCTCTTAAAACTCGCAGCATCTTCCACTTCTCTTATGTGACGCGGCATAGAATACCATAAGCGGACAGAATATACAAAAAAATTGACGCTGTGATGTAAGGGAGGCATGGTGCGGATGGGTAAGCATTCCTGACCTTTCTGAAGTTGCCCTTTATATCGTATTTTTCAGGGTGAGATGTGAGAAATAAGTAGTGTGTTGGCGGTTCGACTGCTTATGTGCGGTATTCGTGTAGGCTCATTTACAAGCTGAGTGAGATTTGTAACCTCAGCAAAAATCTCAACATACCTTCCTTCGGGTGTTGTCTGTCCAGAATGTCGAAGCCAATGTGAATTGTGTATATTGAAACCACCCGCAATGACGATTTCAGTACGAGGATGAAAGGTTACAATTCTTGTGATGGAGTCAGACAACGCATCCAACTCATTATAAGTTGAATGTCTGTCCAAATTGGGGCTTCTGTAAATAAAACAGTAGTGGATTAATTGCCTACGGACATGAAATTTGAGCCAAATGTAATTGAATTCCGGATTGGAACATTGGCCATATTGAGGCTGAAGTTGGTAGGCTACGTATATTTTTTTTTTTTTTTTTTTTTAAATTCTGGCTCGCTAAAGCGATTTAATATGGGGCACTTCGACCTAAAAAGATCTTTTGTGCCGTGTGGGCCAGAAAAATTTAGACTAGTAGAGTTTCCACTTTCCGTGTAAAGCGGACAATTCTACTAGTAGAAGAATTCTTTATGTCCTCAGGGCACATCTGTTCCCTGAAAAAGATCTTCTTTCTAATTCCGTTTAGGGCCGGACATTCACATAAAATGTGTTCAGCTGACTCGTCCTCTTCAAGACAGAGTCGGCACTCAGGAGAGTCTACTATTTTCATTTTGTGTAGGTGATATCTTAAACCATGGTGACCAGTAAGGTAACCTACTAAGTTTTTGATATCATGCCTGCTTAGGTTTAGGCATTTGCTGGCATTTTTATTGAAAGGCCGAACGGCTTGTTTGGTCTGTCTTAAACCTGGGATGCTTTCCCATAGATGGATACATTTTCTGTATTTCCAGCTTTTTATTGCTGCCGTTGCTGCTGATCTAGGAGTGCAGCAGTGCTACGTATATAGACGGCGAGACCGCGATGGGGAAAGAGTAATGGTACTAAGTTGTACCCAGGTAGACTAAACTCTGTTAAATCAATTCCAACGCTAACCTGAGTTTCTTTAAGTGCCAAAACAGCTGGTTTGTTGTGGAAAGCGTGGGCGTATAACGAAAAAAAAATGTTCCTAAAGCCACGAATGTTACTTACATCCACCACAAAATTCCTACACATTATAAAATACAAACATAAACGAAAACACAAATTCCGACCCTACCTAAGCAAGAACCGTGAATTGAAGATCCGCGTTAGATTTCCTAAACAAATTACCGCAGGTGTTATGGCCGTACGGTAATTTTTTGTTGGTCCACCAACAAAATCAACAATTGACGGGCCGCTATCCGTCTGATGCTGCCTTTAGTCAGCCATTACAAGTGTACAGACGAAAATCGTACGACACCTACAATGGCCAAGCAAATGCAACAGTGATGGAGTGGGATGGGGGACGGAGGGATAACCAGCGATCTGGCTTTTTATATTTTTTTCTAAACGGAATGTAAACAAGCAAAATTGCCGTATATGGAGTGAATGTAATTCAGAAATAATCCATGAGATGGTACTGCACCCAGAACGAGCCACTGTGTGGTGAGTAGTTTCATCAAGGTGCATTGCGGGTTCATACCTCTTTGAAGAAAACGGTGTAACAGTAACTGCGTTATTTAAAGAAGTTGAAGGTGTTATTTTTACCCAAAACTGCGCCGAAGAAGTATCCGTTTCAATAGCATTTGCTTTCAGCAAGATTGAGAAACTGCACACATATCCAGACCGGTTATGGCGGAGCTCCAACGAAAAATCCCAAACAAATTTATATCAAGAAACTCCACTTTCCGCTGGCCCCAACGGTTACCTGAACTGACTCCACCAGACTTTTTTTTATGGGTTTATGTCAAGCAAGAGATGTACAAAACAAAACCAAGGAATTTGATTGAATTGAGGTAGTCCATTAAAACAACAATTGAGGCGATCCCGACTTCAACCCTTAAGGCCGCAATGAATAATTTTCTGATCAGGTGTCGCAAATGCGTGGATGAGCATGGAGGTCATTTACGGTCTATCATCTTCAAAACCAATTAGTTATATAAAATAAAATTGAATTTTCTATACAATAAAAATAAATGAAATACGTTGATTAAAAAAAAGATGTTGCGCCACCATGTATCTTATACCTTATACAGAATAATGAATAAGGCGAAAGCGTGGAAGAGTAGAATTCTGCATGATTTTTTTAAAAGCATATTGGGATGCAGAACTGAGTCGTCTGGAACATGAAAGAATGCGAAGATGTGAAAGTCAACAAAGCGACGGAGAGCGTGTTACCTACATAATCATGAAGAACGACAGTTCAAGATACATGTACGTTACGGTGGCAACTGTCATTTGTAAAAATTGGCAGGAGAAGCTTCTCAAATTCTGCCGTTCGGATTGGGCTAAAATTGTAGGTTCTGTACTGGCCGTTAATGCCAAATATTAAGTTATTTATTGTGAACTTAAAATTTAACAATATGTTGTTAATTATACGACTTTCATAGTCGGACAAATAACAATAACTTCTACAATGCTGAGAAGTTAAAAAGCTGGTTCATAGTGCTGAGACAGGCTAAAACTATCAATGAAGCCCCTACCGATAAACAAACTGCGAGTTAGAGGAGACATAACATTCTGATAATTTAAATATTTAGGTGAGCACGGAGACACATTTCACATCTCAAATCTGTCTATGCATGCCAATCAGTGTTTAACACGGTAATGTGAAAATACGCCAAAAGAAATAAGACCATACTTTAAAAATTTGGCATTATTGCTATTTCAAAAATACCAAATTTTAAAGCCGATTTGGGGTAACGTCGGTCGTTTTCTACTATTTATTTACTTATGATGCCCATATGTCACCTTTGTATAGTAAATCTTTTGCATCTTCTTCCCAGGAAATGTTTTTTTTCGGATTAAACAATGTTGGCATATTTTGCCCCCTTCAACGCAGTGTTTAACTCGCTCACGCAACTTCGTCGGTCTGCTGATATTGAAAAACAGTTCTGTCTTAGGTTTGATAATTGTTTTAAGTGTCATCGAGGTTCATTGAAAAACTATATATGTAAGTTAGTCATGAGGATTTATGTCTCAGTAAGGAAATCCTATTTGTATGGATTTGCAATGTTTCCGTTTTCAAATTCGAATTTTGTATTCAATAGTTCGATGAGAAAAAAAACGATTTAATGCATCGGATTTTTGTTTTTGCAATACCTATTGTACATTGTACAGATATATGAATTTATTTTCAGAAAATTTTCAATGAATATTAAAAGGATTGATAAGTTAATAAAACTTCATAGTCTCGATCGTAGATCGAACAAAATATTTTTCGGAAGCAGGGGTACCTATATTTGTATTTTTTGTTTCAAAACTCTTTTATTGTCACAAAGAGAATATAAATTTTCCATAATTTCACTTGAGTTTGGACGGCCTATACCACTTCTCTACTGGAGTAGAAGAGTTGAAGGAGAGCTCCTTCTTAAAACATTTACAGGAGTTAAAATTACATACTCACTCCCAGATAAACGAAATCCATCTTTCGTTTTAATTTTTGTTTGCATTGCCTTTGAAATATTTTTCGGATTTTTCAAAGGACTTCTTTGGAGAAAATTATACAAAGCACTTACCCCGACGACTTAGTCCGGTTTAAATACCCATTCGCCGCATTCTGTTATGTTTATGGAGCTGTTACTATTGCCGATTTTTGCTGTTTTCTTCCTCTTTGGACATTATTTTGCTTTGTTGGCGGTGATGGTGGTTTATGTCCTTTTGGTTTTTTTTTTTGCGGGAGTATGCGTTTTTTTACGGTCCGCAAAAATGAATAAAACTGAAATTTTGCTTTGAAATTGTTTTTGTGCTCAACGGCTTATTTTTTTGCTTTCGTAGACATATGGGAGTAACTTTTTGCACTTGATGCTGTGCTTCTCGTGTCCTTTGATTTGATATTTTTTTTTTGCTTTTTTTTAACATTTCATTGTGTCGGGTCGCAGATCTCGTTTTGGATTTATTTTATTTCTTCAGTGTTCAGTATTGTTTTGAAATTTGTTTGTTTTCGAATTGTTTCGCTTCGAAATATGTACATACATACCTATATGATTCCTCAAATGTGCGGAGAAAGGGACAATTGAAAGGTTTTTTTTGTTTTGGCGGTGCAATCAGAATACCTTGGGGTTTTACTGTATATTTGGTAGTATTTCCAACACCTTTTTGTGAGGCCTGTATAGGCAGTTTTATGAGCTATTAAATGGTTTTCGTAGGTGTGCGCCTTACCTTTGGGAATTAATTTGCCTTTCAACAACCCAGCAGGAGTTCAGAATGAGCACGTACTGAGGAAAGCTTTGATAGCAAGTTAAAGTATTTAGGTAACTCTGGCTAATTAAAGTGGTAGCCAGCCTGTGCGTGATTTGATCAGCTAAAGTTGTATGTACCTACCTACCTTTTATTTTATTGCTTTATTTTTTCACATTCTTAACAGCCACCAAATGGTTAGAAGGATTTAAAGTTCAGGTCTATTGAACGTCAACCAAATTAAGTATATCTGCCTAATATCAAAAAATATAGAATTACCAAGAAAAAGAATCTCATACACATTTTTGTAGGAAACATTTTTGTATGGCGGGTGTTGTGTTGACATCAGCATCCTTGATATTTCAAGAGCGGTTTACTCCTTCACTCAGTAAGAACAAATGCAATGAATCATCTACACACAGTGACACCGTATGCGTATCACATATTCTCGTGGTCATCGTCATCCTCCATTCCTCCTTGCATTCTGAATTTGTCAATTCGCTATAGTGCGGCTCCTCACAAAATAAATTAGGAATTTGATTGAAGTAGGTGAAAAATTGCCATTACAGTAAATTTCAGTTCGTTTGCAATATACCTATTTCTCTTTATAATACTAATGCAATCAGAGTGTTCTTATAAAAGTTACTTTTTGTTATATGTTCTTGTTTGGATGCGCTTATGATATGAATGGTCGTTTCCTACGGCGCTGGCGATCTTACAGAGGTGTAAATAATGGTTGTTGTCATTTTGGCATGTCTACATAACTATGTATGTGGTGCAGTTGCTTTATTGATTGGTAAGAGCTAAAATGCGTGCGTAATTCTTGACTTTTGCGTGTAGATTGCGAGAACAGTAGCTGTACACAGGAAGGAGCTTCTAAAGATGTTGTTGAATTTGTGGCAAAATGGTCGGAGCTAGTTAGTTTTTTGCAACACAAAATCCTGTGTTGACAACATGAATGACAGGAAACTGTTTCTTATGTGGCGCGGTATATGATTTATCAATTTGATACAATTTCAATGATATGTATTTCGATGTTTTATGACCGTTTCATGGTGTGATGCGCGCTTAAATATTAACGCTTCTATGGGTATCCTGGCATTTTGGTATGTTATAAATGTGCAAATCCGTGGGCTGACACGACTCGAGATCATGGGCGTTGTAAAAAGAAAATCAAACAAGAAATTATAGGAGGATGTCAGTGCGTGTAGAATTTGTTTAAAAGCAAGCGCTATGGAAATGTATGTTTATAGAAAACACACTTTATGAACAATGCGAAAGGGGTGCTTCTGGGGGATGACGAAAAAAACAGGTGGCAACAGTATTTTGAAGGACTTCTAAACGAATGTTTCTTGGATATAATTTGCCAAAGCCGTTCATTACAATGAAGAAGAACTACCGTTCATTACTGTCGAAGAAAGTAGGAAGGTGGTAGGTAGGTAGGTAGATGGATGCCCTTGTGACTGTTGTCACGGCTCACTTAGACCAACTGTTTGGGTCCATTGTGTCCATTGCTGTTGGGGTTTCCAAAATTTTGAACCTGCAAATACAAAAGATATGCTGCTGTTAAACAGCTCAGTGATCCGCTTTATTAGAACCACCCGGATCTATATGTAAATCTCAGGAGTTTGTTAAGCTCAATGTCGGTCAGATCCTCCAGCTCCTCAAAAAAGTAGCTGCCAAGAATCTTGAATCTCTTAGTGCTAAGGGCAGGGCATTCACATAATAGGTGACGAATAGATTCTGTCTCTTCGACGTCTCTACAGCTCCTGCAGTAATCGTTGTGCGCTATGCCCAGCCGTTCCGCGTGTAGGCCCACCACGCAGTGTCCTGTAAGGACCCCTGTCAGTGTGCGTATGTCTCTGCGGTTCAGCCCGATTATGGCCTTAGATTTCCTTTTGTTTACCGCTGGCCAAAGCTCCCTCGTGTGTCTGCATGTTTCAAGGCTGGTCCAACGTAGGTTTGTTCTACTCATGGATTCGGCGTTGATTTTCCGTGACAGTGTACTGAGCGGAGTTTGTAAAGATTTCAGCGCCAGAGATGCATCCATCTCCGATCCGCATCTTGCCAGCTTGTCTGCTTCTTCGTTGCAAGAGATGTCCTTGTGTCCCGGTACCCAGCATAGGGTCACCGAGTTTACGGTTGATATCTCGTCCAGGTGTTTTCTGCACTGTAACACCGTCCTTGATTTAACAACTGCTGACTCCATGGTCATTATGGCCGCTTGGATGTCAGAGTATATAGTGATCTGCTTATCGGCCAGTTTACGCTTCTTCACCTCCTTAGCGGCTTGAGTGATTGCAGCTGTCTCTGCCTGAAAGACGCTGCATTCATCGTTGATTCTGAAGGACATACCCAGGCCCAGAGTCTCACAGAAGATGCCTGCACCTGTACCCGCATCCATTTTGGATCCGTCGGTATAGATAGCTATTTCGCCTTCTTCCGTGACTGTTCTGTTGATCCATTCGCTTCTTTCTGGGATTCTGGTAACGAATCCCTTTTTGAAGGCGAAGGTGTGTGGTAGGTAGTCAGTGGATTTTGTTTCTTTCGAGGCTCTCCATCTTGCCTCGACCGATGCGTGTCCGTAGGGCCTGAAAGACCATAGTCCCGACTCCCTGAGTCTAACGGCCGTTTTAACCGCTATGCTGCTGCAGTGTATGTCCAGGGGCGTGAGGTTAAGTATTACCTCCATGGCTGCAGTGGGTGTGGTCCTTAGTGACCCTGTTATCCCAATGCAAGCCGTCCTTTGTATCTTAGTAAGGCTTGATAGATGGCATTTCTTCTCAGTAGCCTTCCACCATACAGCTGCGCCATATGTTAGAATGGGTCTTACCACCGCTGTGTACAGCCAGTGTACCATATGTGGTTTAAATCCCCATGTGTTGCCGAATGCTCTTCTGCAGGCATAAAGTGCCACGTATGCCTTTTTCACCCGGTCTTCTATATTTTCCTTCCAGTTGAGTTTGGAATCTAGTATAACCCCCAAGTATCTTGCCGTCTTGGATACTTGCAGGTGCACTCCATTCATCCTTGGTAGTTCAAAGGCCGGTATTGCCTGTCTTGTCTGGGTTTACTCCGAGTCCTTTTTCCGCAACCCATTTGCTGACCAGTAGGAGTGCATAGCTGAGTCGCTCACTGAGGACTGGGATGAATTTACCCGGGACCAGGATTGCTACATCGTCGGCGTAAGCGCTCACGATAAAGCCTTCCCGCTCTAGTATTTTTAAGAGTTCGTCCATGACTAGGATCCATATGAGCGGAGAGAGGACGCCTCCTTGTGGGGTACCTCTGCTGACTTTCCGTTCTATACAAACGTCTCCTAGATAGGACTTGATTCGTCGTGTGCCTAGCATTAGTCCAATCCATTCACATAGACTGTTATTGACCCGGGCCCTTCTAAGGCCGCGCAGAATTGCGTCAGCCTCGATATTATTGAAGGCTCCCTCTATGTCTAGGAGCGCACTCAAAGTAAATTCCTTGAATTCCAGTGATCTTTCCACCACGGAAACTACTTTATGTAGTGCGGTGTCTACAGATCTGCCTTTGATGTATGCGTGCTGCGATTTGGAAAGGTAATTATCGCTGATCGCTTCTCTGACATGCACATCAATTAGTCTTTCCAGTATTTTTAGCATGAATGATGACAGACTTATAGGTCTGTAGTCCTTTGCTGTGGTGTGGGTAGCTTTCCCTGCTTTAGGGATAAATATTACCCTCACCTCACGCCATGCTTTGGGAACATAGCAAAGCCTTAAGCAGCCCATATAGATGCGTTTTAGCCTTGGGATAGTGGCATCCTTAGTCTTCTGAAGCATTATAGGTCGAATATTATCTATTCCTGTAGGAAGGTGGTAAAAGATTATATAAAACGAAAAGCCGTTGGGCAGGACGAAATACCCTCTGAGTTCTGGAAAGAGATGGGAGATCCTGGGTCTAAATGGTTATGATTCTCATCATGATGTTCAAAGAAGAGACCCTACGAACCATGTCAAAATGCAATTTTTCTCAATCAGTGCATGAGCAGTACAGTTTTGCTGTTCCAACACACAACCCAAACTCAAACTATCAGACGGCTGTTTCAACACGCGCTAAAATAGTTACGATTGCATTTCCACGAGTAAGAGTAAGAGTCCTCTAGCCGAACAGTTTAGTATAAGTTTACGGTTTTAGAAATGAGTATGATTTTTAAAATTCGAACTGAATTGTTGGAGTTGAACTTCAGACCTTAGAGAATGGAATTAAGCCCCATGTGTTAACTCTGTAACCTTAACCAGAGCAAGAACGTTTTTTACTTCCTGGCATTATGCCCAATTTTACAGGGAATTCGCCGACTTTACTTTGGCAAGAGCTTTAACAGTTTGAAAATGTGTCCAAATCCTCAATCGATGCAGTGATTCGAGATCGCTTATTCGATTTACCGTACATGCCATGAATTACCGAAATTCTAAGTAAACTATCTTGTTTTAATTTTGTCCTTTCCAAAGCTCTATGAAAAGCCTGGATCTATTATATTCCGAATACCTTATTTTGTTTTAGTCAAATTTGGAGGCTTAATTAACACAAATCCGTGCTCCTAATCTTGTTTTTTTTTTGTATTAGCTAAACTAAAAGCCTATTGATTTACTATAAATTAAACAACAATTTTTTTCTCTAATATTCTTGTAATTATTGCAATTCTTAGCTCTTTTTGCTGGTTTTAAAATTTTGATTTTGCTATGCTTATGTTTAAAAAAGTGGGTTAAACTTTTTTAAACATAAAGTTTTTGAAATTAATTTTATATTTCATAATTTATGGATGTAGGTACATATTATAATTATTATTATTTTTTGACTTCTCTTCTTTGCTCTTTCTTTTTTCTTCTCAAAAATGTCTCAAGATAAGCTTGATCTATGTATAAAACACTTCATCTGAATAACTGTAATCTTTTTTTAACTTTGAACGTTCTATAGTCAATACGGCAGACGGCTGTTAACCATGCTTTACAATATACTATATTATGACATGAATTTTAATCTTACACAAAAATGAAAATAAAGAACATCTATCTATCTATCTGTCTATAAATCTTTAAGCTTTACATACTTAAATTGGTTTGTTTGTTGTTTACTAACCAATCGAGCTCAGATAATTTGATAACTGACTCATATGGAAAATGAAAGGAATGTGCATGTGGTTTATTTTAAAGTTGAACGCATTAAAAAAAAAAAAACACAATTGAACGTAGGCACACAAACATGAGTTAATTCAAGAGTCGAATTACCCTTCAATTACCCTTAAACACAGAATATTGCGCGGTTTCTAATGATATTTTGCAAAAATATTATTTTTTCGGATTAAAGTCCTCTCGTAAAAAAACCATGAACACAAAAATGCTTCCGGGTTTCTAAGGACATTTCATTATTCAGGAAAATATATATTTTTTTTCAAAGACCTCTTGGTCAAAGAACATTGAACACAGAAATACTGCGCGGTTTCTAAGAAGATTTCGGAAAAATATCCATTTTTTTGGTTCCAGATATATATGAATAATATATTATTTGGAATATATTATATAATATAAAAAAATAAAAATATAAAAATATTAGGTATTAACGGGCCTTAAACCTAGCTTCACCAACTACTTTTTGGTGCGAAGGGACCTACAATTTTAAGCCGAATCCGAGCAGCAAATTTGAGAAGCTTCTCATGACAATTGATACTCTTCGATGTTTGTCAAACGTTCGCGATTATATAATATAACTGAAGGCCAATTTAAGAATGTCGCTTTGATTTGGAATTAGGTTATATTATATTTTATTATTATAATATAACCTAATGTCAAATTAGAGCGACATTCTTAAATTGGCATTTAGTTTCCTCGGTACATATTCAATTTTGTTTTCTCCGCCCTGCAACTAAAATATCTACAAATTATGGTCGCCTTTTGTGTTTTGGGTTTGTGTTTAAAGCCAACGTTTGTCCGTCGACAATTTGTATACCCTATTCTAAGGGTATATTAATATTGTCGATTTAGCTCCTTTTCCTGCACCCCTGACAGGAACCTATAGCCATCCTTCTATTTTTATCAAAGTTACTGGAATTTTTTTTACAAAACTTTCTACGAATAAGCTTCTGTCTTCCCCGCAATCTGGCCTTCGAAAAAAACGCAGCTGTACTACCGCTGTGATAGGAGTTGCTGAAGACATACGGCATGCTCCTGACGGAGGACAGGCATCTTTCTTGGTCCTCCTCAATTTTTTTAAGGTGTTTGATATAGTGGAAAATTATATTTTATGCCGCAAGCTGTGCATGCTCTACAATTTCTCGCCGTGTGCTGTAAAACTAAAATCGTCTTAGTGGTAGGACACCAGCAGTTGCCGTTAATAATAATTTATCTGACTTTCTTTCGATAAACAGTGACTCAGGGATCTATCTTGGGGCCTTTTCTATTCTTCCTGTATCCAACTATCGTTAAGCACAGTTCAATAAATATGTATAACGATGATTTTCAGCTCGTTTTTGGCAACCCACTGAGTTTAATCGACCACGGTTTTACCTGCATTAATCAAGATCTTGCTCATATAGTATGTTGGTCAAATCAAAATGGTCTTGTTTTGAATCCCAAGAAATGTAACTGCAAAGTCATATCAAAAAGGACATTCCCCCAATTCGTCTTAATAGAGATACAATTTAGTATGTGCAACCATTAAAAATCTAGGCTGACCTTTAAATACATCAAAAAATCAAGAAAAATAGCCTCATTACAAAAAGTAACTCCCAGACGTTTTAGATGTCGGCATCACCCCACCAGACGCCCCCAAAAGGGGAAAAAAAAACAAATTGATTTGTTTACTTTATATTTAAAAAAAAATCAATATATTAGAATTGTGGCGTTATTTTCTAAAAGTGTAGGTGCCACTTCACCTTGGAGCCTACCGCCCTAAGCCGTATAAAGCGCGGCCCGCTGTGTCGTGCTAGTTAAAGCGCAGCTCGCTGAAAAGAAGGCAAATTACTGCCACAATAGTAAAGAGTCAAGAAGTGTGTTCAAGACTAATTTTTATTCATGCAAATCCACTCTATTTATACTACAATTCTTAATACTAAATTATGCTATCCTAAGCAATACTTATTCTAACGTTTGATTCATAACATGTGAATCTGATTCAGTTGACCCATAAATAATGTGTGGTGGGTGCAATGAATGAAAATGTAAACAATAGCAAACACATGAACTTACGCGAACCCATTTGTAGCATGAATCACTGTCGATACCGATTGAATGCCATGTGACACCTTTCGGGTATGTGGAGCGATACAATGTTACATAATGTTTTCTCGCATTCTGTGTGCTTGCATTGCGTCACACTACATCCTTCCCCCACAAAAAAAAATGATATTTGTTTACATTTCTTAAAATTTAAATAAATGTCATTTGAATGAATACATGTTTAGTTAGGGTCATTGTTTTCTTACTTTATATAATGTCGAATGATAATCTTAAGTGTGCGCACATATTCTCTTATCTTCTTACTTTTGTTCTTACTTCTGTCTAGATCTAATTAAATTATTATTATGTATCTCATATTCCTTATTTTCTATTATAATACAGCTATTAGGACCATTTTGTGATATTATCTTATATGGACCTTTAAATGGTTTATCAAATTTTTTCTTATTCTGAGTTCTTAAATATACCATGTCACCTACTTTAAAATTTAATTTATGTACATTGTCTTGTGTATTAATTCTTTTATTTTTATCGTCTAATAGATTGTTTCTAGCTTGTTCATGTGAATACCTTAATTTACATTTTAGTTCATTTAAGTAGTTATCCATGTTATAAATTGTTTCTTTATTCGTTAATATTTCACATGGTAATGTGCTTAATTTACCAAAAACTAGTTCAAATGGTGAATATTGAGTACTACTATGTGGTGTTGAATTGTAACAGTATGTGTAGTATGGTAACCATTCATCCCAGCTATCTTTATCTCCTATAGTCATCAGGTAATCATTTAAAACTCTATGATTTCTTTCTAGAGACCCTAGTGTCTCATGGTGGTACGGTGTTGATACTAATTTTTCTATGCCTAATGCTTTGCAAATGTTTGTTAATAGTTCATTCGTAAACTCTGTTCCTCTATCTGTCTTTAATTTTCTGAAACATCCATACTTCAGTATGAATTTCTCTACTATCGTTTTGGCAATGGTGACTGCATCTTTAGTTTCTACTGGGAATGCCTCCACAAATTTTGTTAGTTCACATTGTATGGTTAAAATGTATCTAAATCCTTTTGAAGGTCTCAAGGGGCCTACGGTATCTATTGAGATAATATCAAAAGAGGTACTTGGCGTGTCTGTCATGACGAAATTTTCTTTGGTGTATCTTGTTATTTTGACTTTATTGCATGTTTCACAATTGTTAATGAATGCTTTTACCATTCGGTTCATGTTTTTCCAAACGTATTTCTGCTTTAGTTTACTGATGCATCTTCTGATTCCACAATGTCCTCCTATTTTCGAATCATGATGTTCTTTGATTAATCTGTGCTTTTCTTCTTCATTTATGACCTTCTTCGGAGGTTCATATATCAATATGTCTAAACAATCATTCATGTTTCTGTTCTTTTGCAGCTTATTAAATGTCTCTTTAAATTCTTGGACGTCCATAATTTTAAATATCAAGCTATTACTTGCTAGCGCTAGTTTATTTACACCTGCATTGCTCATCATGAATATTAGCTTCTTCAAGATCAATTTTACCTCTGATAGAGAATTATCGCTAACTTCTACAATTACAGTGTTTGCTGCTATTATTATATTCTTTCTTTGGGATCCCCTTTTATTTCTTTCTATCTATCTGAATTCAATTCTCCTCATCCGCCTTATGTCCGATATTGATGTACAGTCCCATATGTGAAGGTGATCAATCCCCACATTTGAGTCTAAGGCTTTCGCACAGTTTTCGGTTGTTATTGGTGTTTTATTCTTTCTTTTCATCGCTCTTGTTACTACATCGACATTGTATTTAGGAATCATTTGTTTCAGTTTCTCTGAGTTCAACTTTAATCTCGATAGTGCATCTGCATTCGTATTCATTTTTCCTTGTTTGAATACAATTTCATAGTCATAGTCCATCAGGTCCACGCGTATTCTCGTTAGTTTTGATGAAGGGTTTTTGTGTGTGAATAAGCTCACTAATGGCCTGTGGTCTGTGTACACTATAAATTTTCTTCCAAACAAGTATGGTCTAAAGTGGTTTATTCCCCAATGAATTGCTAGTAATTCCTTTTCTATTATGGGTTTGTTTAGCTCGTGTTTGTTCAATGATTTGCTCGCATATGCTATTGGCCTATCCTTTCCAATTTCTCCTTGCGACAAAACGGCTCCTAGCGCAAAGTTAGATGCGTCTGTTGTCAGAATGAAGGGTTTCGAAAAATCTGGATAACTTAACACTGGTGGTGACATTAGCTTTTGCTTTAGTGTCTTAAATGCTTTCGCGCAATCTTCAGTCCAGTTGAATAGTTGTTTCTTTTTCAGTAATTGGTTTAGAGGTCTGGCTATGTTCGCAAAATCTTGAATAAGCCGTCGGTAGTAGTTGCAAAATGCTACAAATCGTCTTACGTCATCAGCGTTCTTCG
Source organism: Portevinia maculata (assembly GCA_949715645.1). Lineage (NCBI taxonomy): Eukaryota > Metazoa > Arthropoda > Insecta > Diptera > Syrphidae > Portevinia > Portevinia maculata. The sequence continues at coordinate 89,765,874 of OX454528.1, forward strand.
GTTCTGGATAGCCCTTAATCACTTCATATTTCTCTGGATCTGTGCAGACTCCCTCCGCTGTTATTAGGTGTCCAAGATATACGACTTCTGATTTCAGGAAGTCACATTTTCCTGGATTCAGCTTTAGATTGTACTTGCGGAGTCTCTTCAGCACCTTGATAAGGTTATCATTGTGTTCTCTAAGGTTTGAACCAAATACAATGATGTCATCAACATATAAAGGGGTAGTCTTTTGAATTGGTAGTGTCCCTCATTTGTGGAAAATGCTGTCACTAGTCGTGAGTGTTTGTGTAGTGGTATTTGATGAAATGAACTCGTCATGTCCAAAGTTGAAAAGTATTTTGCGTTGCCCAATTTATCTAGTATATCTTCCAGTCTGGTTAGTGGAAATTTGTCATCTACTACTTTCTTATTTAGTGATCTGAAGTCTACCACTAGCCTCCATTTTTCTTGACCATTCTTGCTTTTCTTCGGTACAATTAGTAGTGGCGAGTTGTACGGACTCGTTGATGGTTCTACTATGTCCTCTTGTACCAGGTCTGCGACTTGTTTGTTTATCTCTTCTAGGTGCGAATGTGGTAGTCTGTAGTTTTTTATGTAAGTTGGGTTGCTGTCCTTCATTGTTATGCGTTGTTCATAGAAGTTGTTCACGGATAATGTTTCTCCTTCAATGTGGAATACATCCTGAAATTCTTCACATATTTTCCAAATCATTTCTGATTCTGAATTACAAGCCTTCTCGATCTTGATTTCTTTTTTCAGCTTTTCTATTCGTTCAGATTGGTTTTTGTTATTCTTGCACGCTAGTATTTTAAAGTTCTTAAGCGGTTGAATTCCAATTGTGACATTTTCAATGGTCACTGTGCTTTCCTTTGTGTTCATCATCCTTATATGCTTTACGCCTTGTATTACGCCTGGTATTATGGTGTTGGCAACAAACACTCCCTTTTTTATTTCTTTTCCAATAACTACGCTGTCTTCTTTGAGTTCCATTTCTACTACTTGGATAACTTCTGATCTTGGTGGTAGGGTCAACTTGCCTATACTCTTCATGTCCATGTTCATTGGCAGAATTATCTCCTCTTGATCTGTGTTCACCGTTAAGGTATACGTTTCGTAGTCTATTTTACAGTTGTACGTTCTCAGAAAGTCTCTTCCTAGTATTCCGTCTGTTGGTATATTTATGTCGTCATTTACAATGTGAAATTGATGCTTTAGTGTTCTATCTCCTATCAATAAGTCTAATTTAGATGTACCTTGAGAAAATATCGTTTTGCTTGTTATGCCATTTATCTGACATACCTTGTTTTCATTTACTTCTATTGCCAAGTTATTTTTGCAGACAGAAATGTCCGCGCCTGTATCCACCAGAAAGGTGAATATTCCTCTTACTTTCTTTATTTTTAAGCTAACAAAATTTGTGAAGTTATTCCCTCTATCAATGTTTAAAACCTTCTGAAACTTGCTCTTCCCCGAGTCTGTTGCCCGGGGCGACCCATGTTTTCCGACCTATTACTGTATTGTTGATTTTCCTGTGGTTGGCTGTTACTCGGGAAATTTCTCCTTCCCCTGTTGTTGCTGTTCTGGGGTCTGTTTGAGTGGTTGTGACCATCACTGTAGTTGCCCTGAACATGACGTGGGTTGAACAATGGGCGTGGGTTGAACCTGAAATTCGCACGTTGTCTTTGGTATCCCCCTCTCATGTTCGCTCCGAAGTGCATAACATTGTTTTGAGTGGGTGTGGCTTCTACTTCTTGAGCAACTTGTATGGCTTCACTAAGCTTTGTTACCCTAGCCGCCTGGACCACTGTTTTTACGGCTTCATTTAGCCCATTCTTGAAGGCGTTTAGCCCCAACTGGTCATTCAGTGCGACTATTATGGCTTTGTTTGCTTCGCCCTGAGTTGATATCTGAACATCGTTTAGCTGTGCCACCAAGGCTTCTATTTTTTCTGCATAAGTGCTAATGCTTGTGTTGCCCTGATATGTCCTAGCTAGTTCATTATGAATTTTCAGTGGGTTCGTCTTTGGTCTGTATAGGTTGGTTAGGGTCACTTTTAGTGCTTCTAGTGTTTCGGGTTTTGCTTCTGCTAGCAGCTTGTGTTTTACTTTGTCAGCTAGTTTGGTCGTCAATATAAAAGTTATTAGTTTTTTCTTTTCGTTTTCGTCAGTCAGTGTGTCGTTGTACACTTCAATTAAGCCTAAGAAGTTGGATAGCTTCTTTTGGTCCCCATCGAATTCCTGCACCAGCTTTACAGCTGTTAGGATGTCGAACCTCGTCATTTCTAATGTTTCTATTTTAATCTTTCTACCTTTTTTTTTGTTTTAGTAATTTTTCTATCTCCTCAACTATTCCGAGGAAATATTTTCTTGTTTCTTCCACTTCTTCTTCGTCTAGTTCTACCCTGATTTCATCCCAAATTTTTTCAATTTCTAGTTTTGTTCTAGTAATATAATCTCCTGAATATTCCCTGTTCGGATTTTTCTGTAGATTCGTACGTATATCTAAAAGAGGTTTGAATTGCTCCATACTTCATCATACATTTTCTTTATTTATATTAATTTGCTTATACATTGTTAATTCTACCGCGTACTACTTGCTTTTTTACATATTTCTTGTAGTAGCTGTTCAACTTAAAAAAGATTAAAATTACTAATAATACTATAACTACATTTTCCTGTATGGTGCTGCCGATTATGCTGGTCCCACTCAGGTTGTTATTGATTACTTCGTCTTTCGTCTGTTTCTGTCCCATCTTGGTGTTCGTCTCTCAATCCTCTCAGTTGTTTTATCAGCTTGCTTTTTAGTTTTCTGTCGGTCGTGATGGGGATAATCCTGTGCAGCTCTGCTCGTTGCTGCCGGCGTTGTGCCTGTTTCCCCGCTCTGCTCCTTCGTTTTTTCTTCTCTGGGTTAGGGGTTTCTATCGCTGCGTGGCTTTTATTCTTCTGTTGCTTCCTGCGGTACTCCTCTATCGTCAGAGCCCTTGGTCCCGCTGATTTTGGAGTCGGGATGTATTGGGGTATGGCTGTCTCCCTTGCTGTTGCAGCTGGTATGTATGGTTCGTTTAATTCTGCAAAGAGTTGGTCCAGTTCTGCTTTGTTGTAGGTCATGCAGGATGTTTGGTCGCTCGCTTCTTCGCTGGAACTTAATTTATCTTTTAGCGAAGATGGCAGGATCGCCATGTGGCGTTATTTTCTAAAAGTGTAGGTGCCACTTCACCTTGGAGCCTACCGCCCTAAGCCGTATAAAGCGCGGCCCGCTGTGTCGTGCTAGTTAAAGCGCAGCTCGCTGAAAAGAAGGCAAATTACTGCCACAATAGTAAAGAGTCAAGAAGTGTGTTCAAGACTAATTTTTATTCATGCAAATCCACTCTATTTATACTACAATTCTTAATACTAAATTATGCTATCCTAAGCAATACTTATTCTAACGTTTGATTCATAACATGTGAATCTGATTCAGTTGACCCATATATAATGTGTGGTGGGTGCAATGAATGAAAATGTAAACAATAGCAAACACATGAAAGTACGCGAACCCATTTGTAGCATGAATCACTGTCGATACCGATTGAATGCCATGTGACACCTTTCGGGTATGTGGAGCGATACAATGTTACATAATGTTTTCTCGCATTCTGTGTGCTTGCATTGCGTCACACTACAGAATTAAAAAGTGCATTTTTTGCTTATTTTCAGGGCGTCTAGCTGGGTCGGGCGACAATTTAAACGTCTGGGACCCAAAAATTCTTAATTAGTGCATACTTCTCTATAATTTGTGTATTATATAAAAATGGTTATACCCTTGAAACAAAAATCCGAAAAATCAACGCTTTCAAACCCCCGCCCTCAGCCCCGGCGAAAAAAAAACCCTGCCAGACGACTGCATTTGATATCACGATGCTAGTACCTTTACAAACATGTAAATGAATTTTGGTTATACCACCACTCCCAAAATATGCTGTCGGCTCTTAGACTATAAGAGGGGTACGAAGAAGAATATGTAATTAAAATATCAATAAATTTACATATCTTTGCTTTGTCTCACATAACAACAAATTACATATAACTACAAATACATTTGTAAAGAAAAAATTGTCGCAGGATATAAACCGTCTGTCTGGATGTCTTTTACAAACTGGATGTTTTTTTTAAAGATTTGAGTGTTTTCATAAGTTCAGTCTGTCCATGAAACTAAGGGATGCGTTGTCAAACTAGGCCATTAATAAGTGCTGCCCCGTGGCGTTGTTTGCCCCCCCCCCCCCCCCCCCCTTTCGCCAACAACAACAAAATATTAATAAAAATAACAACAGTTCTTCGCTTAGACGGGCAACTCCCTTAGGCGTATATAAAATTTGTCATCGTAACTATCCGCCTAAGGTAGATTTCACTGTTTGTATGTGTGTGTTAAAAATTTGAAGCATTTGATTGTCCTCAGCAATAAAACGATGCTTAATAAGGTCGAAATGGCGGATCCCACGGGCGGACCAGTAGGGATGCAGTAAAGTGCGAGGGTTACAATTCTCCTGATCATAATAACCTAGCCGCAAAGGAAGAAGAAGAATATGTAATTAAAAGATCAATAAATTTACATACTAATTTTTGAAAATCTATGACTTTTACCAACAAGCCCTATATGTACCTCCAAATACCTTTAATATTATTTAATATTATTCCGCAACTCTCAAGTAAATTTCAAACAACCACAAAGTCTTCCACCTTAAGAGCCAGACTTTAAAAAACCAATATATCAAGGACTCCACCATGAACACAAAAAAATTCTACGGATAATATCATTTAAAAATGCGTCCTCGTCCTCAGTAGTCTTTCTCGTCAAATATATGGGAGAATACTGCCTTTAAGAACAACCCAACCGAATAACTATTACTCCCGTAGGCCTTTTCCATCACGTTGTACTGTATGTACGAAGACTTTTCTACAAATCATCCATTTCATGTATGTATAGATAGGTACTGTGTACATACATACATCTGTGTTATGTTTAAAAGAGGATTTCACTTCACTCCCGTTCCAACTTGAAATATAATCGAAAATAGCGGGAATAGGAACTTTAAACCAAGTGAGCGGGAATTTTCTTTACAACCCACATCGTCCCTACTACTCCTGCTTCTTGGCTTTGTGTGTAACACATAAAGGATGGGCGAAAACATCCTTGATGAACAAAAAAAAAAAGAACGAATAATCGATTTAAAAACACAAAACAAAAACCAGTGGTGATTCAATCCTCCAAGCAATTTACTCACAAATTGATGAAATAAATTTTCCAACACACTTACTTCCTTAAATATCTGCTCGCCCTGGAAATATGTAAGTCTTCTTTTCATCTATTCATTCATCCATCTTTGCTGTTTCTTTTCTGGTAAAGGAACTGGCAAAGCTCGGTTCTTTTTCCTTTCAATTTTATTTTTATTTTCTTTTGTTTTTTTATGTTTTTGCGAGAAATTCGTTTGTCTTGCGAGTTGTGACACCTGAATAAAGTTTGTAAAGCAACTCGTGCGGTTACAAGAGAACGAATTAATAAGGACAGGAAAATTGAGGTGTAACTACTGGGCTGCGGTTAAGGGATCTCGACCGAATGCTCCCAGCAATGTAAAGACTTTTGTCTTTCTTTTCTTTTATGATGTTGTGGTTATTTTCTTCCTTTTTTTCATTTAAATCCTGATACAGTTTGTTGGTGAGAATTTTTCGGGGCCCGCTTGATTTAAAAAAAAATCGACATTTATGCCGTAAAATGTCAACTTTTGCCTACTTTTATTTATGGCTGAAATTGTTTTAAGTGAAGATTATATATAACCAATGTATGTATGTACTTTCCTAACAAATGCAATAGATTTACGAAAAATGTCAAAAGAGTTGAAAACGCATAATACGGACGGGCTAAGAATATCACTTTATTTAGGTGTGTTTGAATATCTGCCCAGCCTGGACATCATTCGATTTGAAAAAGCCGTCAAATTCGAAACAACAACAAAGTGCTATAAAATCATTCTCAAGTTATACAATTTTGATTGAAATTTTGTTTACACTTTACAAATGTGTTAGATTTTCTTATTATTCGTTCACCTTAAACAAGAAAAACCTATTTGCGAAACTCGCGGAAGAACTGCTGTATATTGAATAATAATGGTTCATAGGAGAGCCAAGGCCCTACCTAACCAAAACAAAAGTATGATGGAACAACCGACGAATATAGCAGGTGGCACTCGCAACGGCGAATATCCACAAACATACTCTGTGACGAGAGGACCGAAAGGCCCGGTACTTGTATTGCTGTGTCGAACATTCTCTCAGAGACTAAGCGTGGACAATTTTCTGGAAAAGATTTGGTTGTTGCAGCTATAAGCTACAAAACGAAAGGAGATTGAAAGACCTTCGTCGTGCCGTCAGCTTATCTCTGCTATGATTCGGTAGTGCCGCCACCACCAAGGGCAGTTACTGAACTCGTAGACTGTTGCGACACGCGGAACGTGCTCCTTGTTAATTGGCATCGCCACATTTAACATGGTTTGGCGCAGCAGCAAAAGCAACGAGGAAACCGTCTAATGTATTTCATACTAACGTCTGATCTTACCATTAAAAAAATGTTGGTTCACAGCCAACCTTTGTGACATCAAAAAGACAGGAGGCGATCGACTTGACTTTATCTTATAGTTACCAACTGGAGTGTCTCCTCGGAGGTCGAATTGGAATCACTTGATGGCACCTTCAGTGAGACGAAAACGGAAACTCTTTGTCATTTTTGATCACAACCAGCCCCGATTACCGAGAGTGGGAGTGAACTGAGACAAACAACTCGGTGTAGCTCAAGTAGTGTTCCAACAATATTATGTCACAATTCATAACATTCCAAACCTTGAACACGAAGTTGAGTAATACAAAACTAAATCGATTACCACTCTACAATGCATGCATTAACATTAACAAAACTTTTGTTTTCTTTGCATGCCCTGAACATCGCGTCATCCGTTCTACACTGATTTGCTGGTGTCAAGTAGCGCTACAATGTGTAGCAATTAAAGCATATCTTTCTGTTCTGCTACTAATGGCACACATTAAGTACAGGCACCGCTTTCGGAATTTCAGTAACGATCGTAAGAACAAAGAATCTATTAGCTAACTTTATATCTAGATAAACTATTAGGGTGTGTTGGGTATCAATACACTATGATATCATGTCGAATGGCTAAAATGATTTAGTATAAATACAAGGTGGTGCAAAAATAACCTTCCGATGTTTTTTGGCTGTAATTTAAAAAAAAAATAAAAAACTTTGATTCTTCTTGTGGATTATTTTTATTTGGTCTTTTAATTTTTTTTACATCAAGTCGAGAATATGATGTCATGTAAATGGCCGCCGCCACAGTTGATTGTCATTTGAGCCCTTTTTATGGAATTTTCTATCACTTTGGCCAAAACTTCCGGCGATAGGTCCTCACATTGTTGTCGGATATTGTCTTTAAGAGCTGCAAGAGTCTGAGGCTTGTTGACATAAACCCGCGACTTCAAAAAGCCCCACAAAAAGAAGTCTGGAACGGTCAAATCAGGCGATGCTGCTGGCCGGTGCAAATCACCAAAACGGGAGATTAGGCGCCCTGGAAATGCATCCTTCAGCATATCGGTTGTGGCACGTGCAGTGTATGCCGTTGCACCGTCCTGTTGGAACCACACGTTTTCCAATCCCAATTCATTAAGTTGCGGCAAAAAGAACTCGTTGATCATTGCTCGGTAGCGCTCACCATTCACAGTAACCGTTTGGCCCGCGACGTCTTCGAAGAAAAAAGGTCCGATGACTCCTCCAGCGAAAACAGCACACCATACAGTGACTTTGAGCGGGTGTAATGGCTCTTCGTGGGTTACACGCGGATTTTCAGTGCCCCAGAAGCGTAAATTTTGCTTATTTACGTACCCGCTAAGATGGAAATGGGCCTCATCACTCATGATTATTTTTGATGAAAAATCATCTTCCTCTTGGTGGTGATTAAGGATGGCTTGAGCGTATGTTAGACGCGATTGGCGGTCAGCAGCTAACAGCTGATGCACCGTCTGGACTTTGTACGGAAACATCTTCAAATCACGTACCAAAATTCGCTGTAAAGTCCGTCGACTGATACCCATTTGCGTGGCACGTCGTCTGGTCGATGTCGACGGCGCTTCCATGACATCTTCGGCTACAGCAGCAATATTCTCTGCAGAACGGCTACTCCGGGGTCTGCCACGCCTGGCAGCATCTTGTGTTGTGCCAGTCTCTTCGAGGCGAGCTGCTAAACGTCGCAGTGTTTCACCAGTAGGCGTTGGACGGGTAGGAAATCTGCGACGAAATTCACGTTGTGCGAAAGTCACCGACCGATTATTGCTCAAATAAATAGTCACCAATATTCCGCGTTCTGGAGCAGTGTAGCGTAACATTGTTTATTAACGTGTATTTCGCATGTGTTTACTACACAAATGTCAAAACAGAACTGACATTAGGGGCCAATCGCAAAATTTATAGCATTTTCTGATAGGAGGATTACTTTTGCGCCACCTTGTACATATAAATATTTTAAGAAATCAATAAAAGCTAACTTCTCACACGTGAGAATAACTTTAACGAAACTAAAGGTAACTTCACTCTAAATGGGAAGATAATCAATCAACATTTTGTCGTGTATGGTAGACAACACGTCAACACAGAAGGATTCAAAACAGACTAAAAAGTAAGCGCTGGCTTTTTAAACGCCTGTTTGAATGAGGGCACATTCTGCTTTTCCAACAACTTTGTCCACAAGATAACATTTAAACAAAAAAGAAACAAAACATGAGGAAAGGCTATAATCCGCTTGGATGAACTATTGGATACTCTATTTCTATTCCTCTCCCCCAAAAAATTGGTACGGAAAACATATAAGAATGGATGAATTGTTAAGAAGGATATTGTCTACATATTTTGTTGTTGTTGACGTTTTTTAAAATATAAATCCAACGCGTAATTGCTGAAATTAAGCTAAATTACTTAAAAGAAATCTCAACTAATTTTTGAAAGCATGCGTGTGTGCCAGCAAAGCCTCGACGTTCATTTGGTAGAGATAATATTCTAAAATTAATGTCATCGTTTCAACTTTAAATGAACAAGGTGATGCAAATAACAAAAGAGAAATTAAAATTTTACAAATGTTGAAAATGTAATTTGAAAGTAAACTAAAGTTTAAATTATCGGAATTAAATTAAACTAGAATATCAGAAATAATAGATTCTAAGCCAATATAGTCAAATCGTAAGAGCCAAATTTTGATTTGCTTTATAAATGGTCCAGGTATTGATAATAGGTTAGGTTGATAATGCTCTGATAGACTGCGGGAGTTTATTAAACAATATTCGAGCATAGTTAACAAGCAGCAGAGGAGTGAATAAATTTATGGAGGCTCTAAAATGCCTCTGAACGCTAAAACCTTATTCCTAAAACTTATACACCGTTATATAGACGCTGTATAAGCTGAACGCATTTGAAGGTTGATTAGTCGTCGCCTGAGAATTGTTTTGTTCAATACGCCACTTTTGTCGTTTTTGAATTAGGATTTTATGGTTATTTTTATGCTCCATTTAAATCTGTAATTCTATAACAAATATTTACATATTTATAAAAGAAAAGTCGAAAGAATAATAATGGAACGAGTTTAAATTGTGATCAAATCGACATCAGGCTAAACATTGACGGTACAATGCTCACTCACAACACGAAATTCACTAGAAAACAAAGAGGATCATCTATTTGAAATTTCGCAGCTGAGAGGAGAACATATGACTCGGAGCTGTATCTACTTTTCTGATCTGATTTGATTTGACAGTTTAAACTCACATGTTTAATGCTAAGCACTTTGAACACTTTTCTTATTTTATTGTAAAAGCTTTGTTAATAAAAAAGATGAAATCTATTTTTTTTTCAAATCTTAGCATCCAACTCCATGCTTTCTTGCCTTTCAGATATTTTGGATGCGAATATAGAAGCTGGAACACAAGTCAAAAAATGTGACTTTTACGTTTATTAATATAGCTTGTAAACGGTTTGGCAAAACACTTTGAAAATTGGTAGGTGAACTCTTTATAAAACTAACTTCAAGTTAAAAAAATGAAAAAAAATCCTATCACACAGTTTCGGAGTACCAAGTACACAAACCTTTAAATGCGTTTTTCTCGAAAAAGTGCCAATGACATATGGAACAAACCAATTCTCGGGCTATGCCTGTATAAAAACGCCTTTGTATCGAAATGTCATTTTCTCCTTCTCTCTTTTCCACTGAGAAATTGAAATTATTTTGTATTTTAATTCAATGATGCTCAGTATTTCCGCAGTGTAGATTCAAAAAAGATTAATAAATCAAAAATGCAAGTATAGAAGAATTAATTGAGGCAGAGATAGGAGATAATTATTTATAGTGGCAGAGACACGTTATAGTGCGTGTGCGAGTGTTCAGCTTGTAATAGTATCTGCTTTAAGGTATTGGTGAACAATTGAAATGAAAAAATTGCGACATTTATTACAGCTGCCATAAAAGATTGCATGTGTTATGATGCGGATTCGTCTTGGGAAATCGGCTTAGGACAAAAGTTATTGACTTCAAGCCGATAAGTGATCGCCTGGCTGTGATCCGCATCAAAGCTACCTTCCAAAACATAAGCCTAATATGTGCACACGCCCCTACCGACGAGGCTAAAGATCCCATCAAGGAGGAGTTTTATGACCTCTTGGATGTAGCCTACGGAGCCTGTCCGGAGTATGATGTAAAATTTGTACTCCGGGACTTCAATGCAAAAGTCGGAAAGGAAAACATCTTTGGCGGGGTAGTTGGTAAGAACAGAATCCACGAAACGACAACAGACAACGGCTACCGACTAATCGATTTTGCAGCAGCTCGTAATACGGTGATAAGTAGCACTAGGTTTCCAAGGCTAAGAATCCACACAGCAACCTGGCGCTCTCCAGACGGTCGAACCGCCAACCAAATCGACCATGTGCTAATCGATGCGAGGCACACATTCCGAGGGGCAAACGTCCACTCTGACCATTTTCTTGTTGCGGCTAGATTCAGAGCTCGACTGTACAACGAAAAGAAGCTGCGAACCGCCCAAAAGAAGAAATTCGACGTTGGACGCCTTAGCACACCTGTCGTAGCCAGAGCCTACAGGGAGCGCCTGAGTATGAAACTCTCTACTGTGCATTCACCTACAACAGCCGCCAACAATCAGTGCTGCCAGTATTGCGACATCATCAAGGAGGTAGCCGAAACCAATCTAGGGTACTAGCCACCCAGAGAAAGAGCCCGTGGTATGATGATGAATGCGTGTACAGGAAAAAGGTGACACAGATGCACACAAGAAAACGCTGCAGCGCAAAAGAAGGGCAGCGAGGGAAGAGTATCGAGCCAGGAGAAGGGAGGAGAAAAAGATCCTACGTAGAAAGAGGAGGACCTACGCAGTATTCCACCTCAAGGAAATCGAAGAGTCTCGCGATCGAAACAACATCCGGAGGTTCTATAAGAAATCCAAGCAACTTCAAACCGGAACGCAGGCTCTTCGAAAAAGCGAAGGAAACCTAGTCACCGAAGCGCAGGGAATAGTAGATGTGTTTAACCAACATTTCCAGCAGCTGCTTAATGGGCATCATGTAGAGAGAGTGATAGGGCAAGAAGAAGGCCCACGTCCAGTCAATGAAGAACCAGTTCCATCACCCAGTATAGAAGAAGTTGGCTTAGCTATAAAAAAGCCTAAGAACAACAAAGCCGCAGGCTCTGATGGCTTACCAGCGGAGCTCTTCAATTACAGTGGTGATGTTTTGGTAGGGCGCATGCACCAAATCATCAGCCAAGTATGGGTGGAAGAAAACATGCCCGATGACTGGACTATCTATCAGCTCCATATGCCCCATCTACAAACAAGGCGATCCTATGTATGTCTTGCAAGAACTATCGTCTATCGAGGCATATATCTGCTTAATGTCGTATATAAGATCCTATCAAACGTACTGTGTGAACGTCTTAAACCGTTTAGCAACACACTTATCGGCACGTACCAGTGTGGCTTCCGCAAAGGCAGATCGACTATAGACCAAATTTTCACACTGAGGCAAATCATGGAAAAGTCAATGAATTTCAAGTCGAGACACACCACCTATTCATCGACTTCAAAGAAGCGTATGATAGTATACATCGTCAGGAGCTCTATATGGCGATGACTGAATTCGGAATCCCGGCAAAACTGATTCAAATGTGTCGCGTGACTCTGGAAAACACGCGATGCAACGTGCAGTTTGGAAATAGTTCCTCCGAACTATTTCAAACATACACTAGATTTCGGCAAGGGGACGCGCTATCATGCGATTTCTTCAATCTCGTACTGGAGCAGATAGTGCGCAGGGCAGGTGTCAACACGGAAGGCACTATATTCAACAGGTCCGTTCAGTTGCTGGGTTATGCGGACGATATTGACATCATCGGCTGATCACAGCGCTCCGTGATAGAAGCTTTCACGGCGATTGAAGAACAGGCAAAATCTGTTGGCCTTGTAGTAAATGAGGACAAGACTAAATACATGCTATCAACAAACAAACAAACATCTGTCCGTCGCCTAGGACAAAACGTCACTATTGATAGCAACAATTTCGAGGTAGTTAAGGAGTTCATCTACCTCGGAGTAAACATGAACTGCACGATTGACATCTTAGTGGAGTTCCGGCGAAGAATTACCTTAGGAAATCGCTGCTACTTCGATTTGGTAAAACAAGTAGTTTCAAAACTCTTAACTCGGAGGACGAAATGTATACTTTACAAAACCCTTATCCTGCCAGTTCTGCTTTATGGTGCCGAGTGCTGGACGATAAGCAGAAAGGGAGAGCTGATACTGGGCTCCTTCGAAAGAAAAATTCTTCAGCGGATTTGTGGTCCTGTGCGCGAGGAGGGCGAATGGAGGAGAAGATACAACCGCGAACTCTATGAGCTGTACCAAGATGTGGATGTAGTCCAAAAAGCCAAAATACGTCGACTACATTGGCTCGGCCACATCGAGCGAATGGACAATAATGCGCCAGCTAAGAAGATCTTCGAATCCCAGCCCCTAGGTTCGAGAAGGCAAGGAAGAGCGAACCTCCGTTTCAAAGACCAAGCCATCGCGGATGCCAGAGCGCTTGGTCTGGACAACTAGAAGCAGCGTGCCCGGGATCGTAGAGGATGGAAGGCTGCTGTGTCTCAGGCAGAGACTTTTCATGGGTCGGGAGCCCGTTAAGTAAGTAAGTAACAATTGAAATTCGTTTATTTGTTTGTCCATTAACGAAAACGAGCATTTAAATTTTTTATTTTGTTTCATAGTGTTACACAAGCGAATCTACAATATCAACATTTTTTTTCACAGGCAGCTGAGTTGTGGTTATCAGTTTGGGCAGCTAAATGCAATAAATTTCTTCTTTTTGGTATTTTATCTGACACAATCACTGTATAGCTTATAAAGGTTGGAATATGTTTTCAGAATAAGGATTTATGTAACGTTGTAATTACTTATGCACTGAATCTTTTGTACAACCGTTGATAGGTGTAATATGATACTCTAATGAATTAGCCTGTATGTATATCCTTTTTGGTTTATATATTTTTATAATCTTTGTATTTCAATTATTTAGTTATTCTTGTGAATCTATATTAATTCAAAAGTAAACACTTCAACTTACCCGGTTTGTAACCATCGGTGTGCTCGTGTGATGAAATATATCGTAAGCTCGTCATAATGATGCAAATTAAAATACGCAAAGCGAACTCCATGTCGTAGGTCGGGCAGCGCTCGAGAGTGTCCTTTTTGTAACCGGAAAAAATGACCTTGCAACAAATGGAATTAAATTAATTTCGCAAAAAAACACAAAACTTGTCTCACTCGCATTAATATGCACACTTCACTCGTATCACAGAAATAAATTAAATTACTTTACTAAATTATGGGACAAATGGATTTTGATGCGCTTGACAAGGGCTGGAGTGAGGGATTATTTTTACACAAATATGCGTCAGTTTGAACTGTTGATTAATAAGCTAGAAGAAAGATTAATTGCCTCTTTTTTTATTCACGTACAATTTCCTGTATGTAAGAGCTGTGATTATTATCCACACATCCCACATGCAACATATCCCGTCGCGATGAATAAATAGATGATGCACACACGGAACATTTGCTGCGAGTAAATGTCATTAGCCTGTAACAAGGACAAGGAAAGGTCCTTTTCGGTATTTTACTTCTCCTATCTTTGCATTTGTGCAATTATTCCTGTCTCAATAAACGCTGACATTGACAGTAGTGTCATTGACACATATTCTATGTTGTAGTTTTTTTTATGATGCGCGGAATTCCTGTCTGTCGTTAACCCCCTGACATGTGGTTATTTTCAGGATAAGCGACAATCTCAGCAACACAGGAGGCACTGAGCCCTTTATGAATGCAGTCAGCAGGAGGCGCAGAGCACAGCAGTAACCCGCAGAGTTGCTGCTCCTGTCAGGAAGTGAAGTTTTTTTTTTTTATTATTATCAACAAGGAAATTGCTTCATTTGCATAGGTCCTGTTGCGGATTCTCCTCCTGCTGGTGACAGTGGCGGCCCATGTGCTTGTATCCAAAGTAATGGAAGAGCAGAAAGAAATAATCGAAGCAGTAAAAGTTAAATTTGCAGCTGTGATGGACACAATTATTTGACGTATTCATCATCATCATCATCACCGCAACCCAGCGAGCATTGATGATGTGATTTGGTATTTATGATGTCACGCGGATAAAATATGCTTCGTCTTTCTTAGCAATGTACAAAGTATTGTGTTTAGCTGGGGAACACTTGCTGACGACGCTATTCTCTAATGGCTTAGTTTGTCATTTTTATGGATCTGTAATTATAAGAGAAAGACGATGTCGTTAATGCGATGCGTTGTTAACAATGTCATTAAAAAGAAACAAAAAAAATATTAATGGCTGAATAAGAGAGTATTGTAATTTTTGGCTTTTGAAGAAAAAGCCTATAAGCAGATTTATTTATTTTTGTTTTAATTGTTTCTCTTGGGGAGGGGAGGCATTTTTATTGCTGCCATTATCACCTAAGCATTATTTTAATTTCCTTTTAGTGGATTGAATTGTCTTCTTGTGGTGGACATAAAGTTGTTGTCGTGATTAAATTGAAATGGATGTAGATACATTTACAATGATTGGTAGTTTTTGCGCGAGTATTAGTGAGATTTTGGGACTAGATAATGTCGAAAGTTTTGATGTTCTGAAAAATGCTATGGACCTGAATGATAACAACTCAAGTAAACAAGAAAGATGAAGTGGGTGAGAAAATGATTAAATGTATTTTGATTTTTGTTGTGTTTTATTGTTATTAGTTTTCCACTCAGTAATGTTGATGTTGGATTGTTGGGCATTACAGTTCTTTTATTGTTTTCTGATGATGATGAGTTTGGTCTTGCGGGTTGATTGGCCGTTTGTGAAAAGAATAATCAGTGTAAATAATGGGAATTAATTATGGTGATTTCGAATAGTATCTAAATAATGACTTTTGCTCGGGCCCGCCTCCGCGGAGTCATCAATCGCACCTGCAAATTCAATGTTATTTTCTCTGTCTTAGTAAAGCCTGGTTTTATAATTTGAAGATTATTTTTAAGATCAAACACCATTTAACAGAAATCATTCAAACGTTTAAGAAAGCTTGAAAAGTCCCATGTCCGGCAGGATTTACATTACCATTATGCACGATTTATTGAAAGCTAGTAGGCAAAATGAGGTACAAATGCAATCGCCGAATGCAATTGTTGCATTTTTGGAAGTCTCAGAACATAAGAAGAATAACGCAACTATGAAGGTATACAACAAATAGCAAAGCGTCTGTGTTACTCGACTCGCTCTTGACCAGAATAATGTTAAAGTTTTAAAGGGGGTCGCTTTCCTGGTGCTACAAATGGGATCACCAAATAACTTATGGCTTGTTGTCCATAAGTTATTTGGTGATCCCCATCTAGAGCAGCATTCCGCAGGGATTTTGCAGGCATAAAGTGGAGCTAAAGTCCTCACTATAGGGCAGTTACTTTGTCTGTAAGGACTGTAAGTGAAAAGATTTATATATATTTGACAAACCTATGTACAAAAATTATCAACAAACACTGCTCTAGAAAACAAAATTAAGCTTATTTACATATCTGCATAGGTTAGGTAGAAATGGACTTTGTTATAGAGTAAGTTATGGTATTGTGGTATAGTAGGGTAATGTGGTACGAGTTTTTTCAAAAACTAAGCAGGCTACCGGAATGTTTGTTACACACAAAACTAACGATTTAGAAACAACGACCAACACGTGTTCTGGCAACTTCAAAGCTATTCGCGTGTTTGGTAATTTGTGTCGAATATATAATTGGTTGTACTCGAGTCTTTTGTATGCTTCTGAAATTATTTTTTGCGTTTTATTGTTTTGTACATTACTTATACCTAAGTTACCTCGCAAAAAACGATTTGTTAAACTTTATTAAATAATTATTAGTTATTCTGTAAGTATTTTTTTGTTATTTTTAATAAATAATTTCTTATGTGCATACATCGTCGGCTAATGTGGTACAGCTGCCATCGGCCAATGCGGTGTACTATACCACATTACCCACTTCGAAATTCCTTCGAATAATTACTGTTTTCTTTTGTTTTGTGTCGTTAGAAAACATGGCAAAAACATGGCTTTAAAGGCCTATTATTAATGAAGAGATAAGATTCTTTAGCCGTGAGAATAATCGAAAAGTAACGGTTTATGATCTTGTTGGAATGTTCACTAAGGCCTATTAGAAAGTTCAGACCGGCCAAATTGCCGTCAATAGTCTTAAAACGACTGGAATATATCCTTTCGATAAATACATTTATTCGGATGCTGACTTTATAGCTGGGGAAATGGAAAACTATTTTGAAGAGTCTATTTCAACGGAAATAACAGCGCACTCTTCTACCGCATTGCCCCAACTTATCAACTGCAAGCAAGGGGGAACCATCTTGGCATCCTAACGCGCAAATGAAGCCATTGAGCATTTTACCACCATTAATAGATGAATGTGTTGCAAGTACAAGCAAAGGGCTATCACCCTCTATTCCCCACTGTCGAGTTCAAGGTCTGTCAGTATTTTCGCCATCTAAAAACAATTCCAACGCAGATGCAATATATTGTAATATAAAAAATTTTAAGTTGTGAAATAGAAATTGAAATGACATCAAAATTCACAAATTCACAAATTAAATGATTCTGATGACAATGAAGAGTTCGCGGATATTCCTCCATCGAGAGAAGCAATGTGCGTCTTCTGCAAACAAATTTGGAATGAGTATAAAGCGATGACCAAATAGATTTCGTGCCTGCAATGTGAAATGGTTTGGTCTATTGTATGAATACCTTTTTGAAGCCAATAACGTAGTCTTAATTTTTAGCTATAGGTATATGGCTCGATTCAGAGCGATACTTTTGCAATTATAGTCAAAATAGTAGTATGAATACTACAATATCCGATGTTCCTCTATAGGAGCATTGATTTTATAATTGCCTTTTTGACAATAAAAAAACCAAAACCTCTGCACGCCATACACACTTTATTGATCCGGCTCACTGTTTGACCGCTCTACCCCAAAAAGGTAAGGTTATTCGAGTACTACAAACCCGCTATACAAACATTTTTAATCACAATAATGGATGCACCGTATCTTCAGTATAAGATGTGTGCCAATTTTTGTTGCATTTTGTATTTTTGTTTACATAATGTTGCGAATCTCAGCTAATAGTATGTATCTGCCAAACGGAAAGAAAAATAACAAAAATTTCTGTGAAGCGGCGCTGGATTTTGTTGTTGTTTTGTCCATCTTAGGAAATTTAATAAAATAATTTCAAAAAGATACACTTGTTCGCATCCGGTCAATGGAGGGTCCGGTTTAAGGAACGTTAAATGTATGCAATCTGATACACAAAAGCTTAGTGAGAGCATTTGTCCGTCTAAGGGATCTGTCCACCTAAGAGAGCTGTCCACAATGGGAGATTCCACTGTAGCAGTCACATGGGGCTTCGCTTATATTGTTTTTTCTTGCACACCTAACTCTACCGTCCTACCTCTGGAAATGTTTGTTTTTTTTTGTTTTTAATAAATTTTATTTTGCAAGCGCTTTTTAAAAATACATTATTATCTCTGAATCTATTTTTATCATATGTAATGGTTCGCAACTTTCTTCCCATGTCACTATTTAACGATTCTTCTTTCGCTTCATTCTATTTTATGAGTTTTTCTCTTAGTAGATTTGTGGGGTTCAAAAACTTAGCCCCTTTTCTCCCTTTCCCTGGCTGACTCCTTCGTTGCTAGTTGTTGTTCCTCATTTGTTCATATTGTTCGTTTAATTTTGACTCATATTTCGGAACATACCTTAATATTGCCGGTAGATCCCTAAAAAAGTTACTATATATACGATCAGCATCAATAGTATTGTCGATTTAGCCATTTCCGTCCGTTCTTTCGTCGGCAAATATGAGGCCTTTAAACTCGAGTAAATTTTAATAAAATACTCTTCAGAGGGCGCAGTGGCTCAATGGTTAGTGTGTCGGACTACTACAGATAAATAAGTTGTTCAGGAGGAAAGATCACAATGATATTCCTTGTGTTCGAATCTCCCAGACAGCAGAGAACAGACAGACAGTACTGACTGCTGGAATAAGCCCAGAAAGTGTCGTTTCAAACGACGATTTTTTCGTGGTCGAGGACCCACAGGAGAAAGTGGATTTGCTGGGCGCTTGTTTCGAGGCCGTGTATACGGTGAACAATCCTGTTCGCCGTAACCACGACATTGAGAATAGGGCTCTGGTGAGCCATTTCTATCTGCGCACCGAACTTGAGAATTGGCGATCTGAGAATAACGGTTTCACCGTGTTCACTGATGAAAACCATGCTAATGCAGTTGTCGCCAATGGCCGAGATGCATCGCAATTGTTCGTGTCGAAGAATGATCTTCTGTGCATCTTCGAGTCACTAAAGAATAAAAAGTCGGCGGGGATGGATGGTGTCCCAAACGTCGTATTGAGACACCTGCCTTTGGAGGCTGTAGATATTTTCACCACGCTGTTTAACAATGCGCTGAATAATGCACATTATCCGGCGCATTGGAAGGTAGCTGTGGTACACCCTATCCCGAAAAAAGGTAAAGATAGGACGAACCCTGCCAATCTCCGGTCAATTAGCTTGCTTCCGAATATTAGCAAGGTCTTTGAAAAGGTTGTCAATAGAGCCCTGTTAAAGTGGGTCGAGGACAATAACATAATTCCGGACAACCAGTTTGGTTTCAGGGCGAGGCATGACACTATTCATGCCGCGTCGAAACTGGTTTCCGACATTCAGTGGAATAAATGCAAGAACCAATGCACGGGTGCTTGTCTGGTTGATTTTGAGAAGGCTTTCGACACCGTATGGTTAGAGGGACTTTTCTACAAGTTGACCAGGCGGGGGATGCATAAACCTTTGCTATATGTAATTTATAATATGCTTATGGGAAAGAAGTTCGTTGTCAAATGTGGCAACGTGACTTCGAGCAGAGTCTTTGAAATTAAAAACGGTTTACAGCAGGGGGCGGTCAATTCTCCGATCCTGTTTAACATTTACACGAGTGATCTGGTAGGTTCACTCAGACATGCTATAGCGTATGCCGATGATTTGGTGGCATACAGATCAGGTCCTAAAATCGAGGTCATTAATATCCTTTTGCAGCGTGACTTCGATCAAATTAAGCGATATTGCGACGACTGGAAGTTGAAAATCAACTTTCAGAAGACGGAAACAATCTTGTTCAGAACTCCATTGGCTGGGGCCTCTAGGGATACCAGAAAAAACTGGAAGAAATTGGCCATTATTGGACAAAATGGGCAGCCATTGGCGGTGAGAAGCGTAGTTAGATATCTAGGTATCTGGCTTGACCAGTATCTATATTTCGATAGACATACAGTTGCTTGTCTTGCTGGGGCCAAGAGGGCTTATGCTCTGACAAGGAGACTGTTTCATAGCAGTCAACTTGACTCCAGAGTGAAGGTCATTTGCTACGTGGCCCTTATAAGGCCGATCATCGCTTATGGTTGTCCATTGTGGTTTAATATAGCGCCTAGTTATATGGAAAAGATTCGGGTTTTGGAGAGACAATGTCTTAGGACCTGTCTCCGATTGTTCCGAACGCCCGAATCCAACTATATAAAATACTATCCCAACAAGGTCCTATACGATGGGGCTCAGTTGAATAGGATTGACAATTTCCTCATTAAGGTCACTCGAAGGCACGTTGCAAGGGCGATGGCCAGCGACAATAGTCTGATCTTTGGGGCTTACTACCCCAATGAAATGTACATAGAGAGTACGCTCCGGTCTGGCTTTATCCCGCCAGAGGCATTTATCCATATTGATGCAAAAGGGCTGGTACAGACGAGGGATGGTATCCCGGTATTATACCACCGCTACCGCAGCGCGAGAGATAAGCGGCTCATCCGCGGCGAGGGCATCGCCAATGCTCATGAGCTCCTCCGTTTTAGTACCGCAATATCGGAAAGGGATCAATTCGACACGGAAAAGCAATTCGCCGAATTTTGGTGGCTTGTTGAGGGGGGAGGGGTCAACATGCCCTCCCAGGACGGTGCGTTACTCTAGGTAACATCCTCTTAGCTTATAAGTTAGATTAAGTCAGCTAGGGCGTTTTTGGGAGAGGCCGGGCTCGCCAACGTGTGGTGGTGCTTCCGGGAGTTGACTGACGCTGTAAGGCTTCAGTCGGCTCACGGCGGCGCGTGTGCACGTTGACGACTGCCAGGCGCTCGGAAAGCAATTGGGATTTTGACCACTTGTTGCGCAAGGCAACGAGTGCTCAGAATCCTAATTATAGTTAGAATATGCTAAGTAGTTTAAGTAAGTAGAGTAGGTAGTTTGTAATTTGTTTTTTTTTTTATTTGTTTTTTTTTTTTATATAAAAATATAAAATTTGATAAAGATTCCGAGTTTTCTTAACAATTTTCTCGATGAAAACATAATTATGTAAGATTAGTTCGTAAAATAGTTTTTAGGCCGAAAGGCAATAATTATAAGATAGAGTTAAGTTTAGGGCGTCCGCATAAGGATCAATAATCTAGAATAAGTATCCTGTTAATTTTAAGTTAGATTTAATCATTTTTGTCTAGTATTTAAATTGATATAAGCTAATAATTAATAAAAATGAATTTAAAAGTAAAAAAAGTGTGTCGGACTACTAATCGAAAGGTCCAAGGTTCAATTCCCGCCGGGGCCAAGTAACATCGTCCACTTCGCAAAGAAAGTGGTTGGAAAAGCTTGGTTTTAGGCCCTATATGGGCCGTTAATGCCCAATATTTATTTATTTTACTCTCCAGAGGGTCTTATTAATTAAGTTTAAAAATTTTTTAAATACGCTCAATGACACGCCCACAATCTCAAAAAAAAAAAAAAAAAATTTACCGAAAAAATCGAATTTTGAGCTAGAAAGCTGACATTTTCAAAATATTGTCTTTATGGGCCCAAAATGATCGTGCTCAGATTTTTAAAATCCACCCATTGACATGCCCACAAATAAAAAAAAATAGTTTTATCGAAAAGTCAAAGAAAAACGAGATATTTCAGTAAAAATGGTGCGTCGTCCTGGCAGTACCATGGACCAGTTTTGAGTCTTCCACCGTTTTAAGTGAATCCAAAGAATTTAATGACCCTTACGTTTCTATATCCTTGCACAATTGTTTTGTCCGTCCGATTCTAGAGTATGCCTCTCTAGTTTGGACACCGTTCTACAACATTCATTCAAATCGAATAGAGGCCATTCAACGTAAATTTATTCGATTTGCACTTAGAGGACTTCCATGGGATGATCCATTTAACCTTCCTCCTTACAGTCAACGTATCAAGCTTCTTCAAATGTTACCCCTTTCTCAACGAAGGCTTAATAGCGATATCATTTTTTTACAGCAGCTTATATCCGGTCAAATAGATGAACCTGACTTGCTGTCGTCTATTGGCTTTAATTTTCGTGGTGGTGCCCATAATTTACGCAGTGTTGAATTATTGTTTAGCCCCCATCATAGAAAGAATTATGGGAGGCATGAGCCTATTAGTCGCATGAGTAGAATCTATAATCTAAATGATCATGTGATTGACTTCCATGTTAGTAAAATTAAACTGAAAAATATTTTGCGTAATAATGCTTTAATGTCTTAAATTGTTTGCATGATTTTGTGTTTGTGTTAGTATTTTATAGGTACATAAAAATTGTTTTGTCCTTACTAACACCTACACTAAATGATGAGCCTGTGAGAGCACTTTTAGTGCCGGCAAATTTCTGCTCGTGACAGTTGCTTGCTTTAAGCACTCCACGACACAGAGCTGATAGTGTATTAAAAAAAAAAAGTGAGCACCCCGAAAAAATGTTACATTTTGTTAGAGAGCCTAGCATTTTTGGTAGGTTGATAGATGATAGATGGTTGCCACAGGCTCATGTAGACCAGAAGTTTAGATTCATACGGTGTTGAGTACTTGGGGAACTATGCATTAACCCTTTGATCGGAAAACTTGTCTGACCACTTCTTTGCAGATGTGCTGAGTTCTAATATAAATGCCAAGTATTCACGCATTTTTGAACCGTTTCTTGTAAGCTTGTCCGCTTCCGGAATATATGCATGCACTGGCACTCAGCATAGGGTCGTGGCCGTGTTCGTAAACGATATTTCATGGATTATTTTATAGATTACAAGATTACAAGTAGCAACTGCTGGTAACTGAACTCCTTGCTGAGGGCTGAAATAAACTTAATTGAAACGAGGATGACAAAACAAGTTTATTAAACAGATAGGTAGCCACCATCGTTAAAGCTTATGTATTGTCCTCAGATTAGGTTTGCATGTATTCGTGTTATTAATTTGATAAGGTATAATAACCGTTGATCACGACCCTGCTATTACTTTTCTATAACGGCGAGGCGACCAGAATTAAAGGGGATCATAAACCTTACATATTACTGCATTGCTATTGGACCGCCTCAATAAATATCGGTAGATCTTCCGGTTTCGGATCACTTCATCACAGGGGCCAATGGGCCATTGCGTACTATTTGTTTGAGTTTCTTTTTACGACATCGGTGATTTCCAGTCGTGTCAACCCACGGATTTACATGCACACTAGAGGGAAAGTTTCAAGATTTTAAATGTGTCGCTAGGCTCACATAAATTGTGAAATGTAAATGTTTTTGGGGGCGCAGCGGTGATATTTTTATCCCGACCCTGTATCTATGGGCTCATATGGAACTAAGATATTTTTCGAAAACCTTTTAAACTGTGCGGAGCTGGGACAATAAGTCCCGCCTGCATAGACTGTGCAGGATCAAAATGCATAGAATATGGGACACCAACACTCCGGCAAATCAATGGAAGATTTTGGTTTTGCTCGCTACCTGATGCCAATAATAAGTTTATGAGAACTTCACCAACTTGCTAAAAGACGAAATGTATAAATATCGTTATTTATTTAGTTCCTAATCAACCAGGAAAAACTAGTCCTTTAAAATAGAATTAATTTTTGACGGCAAACTGAGCTGGAACTGGCTATTGTCGCCCTCTGCATCGGCTATTGTTTTACCTTATATTTCAAACTAAGCCTAAGGCAATCAACAAACCTCACACAATGGATATATTTTATCCTTGTCTATTCATAATGAAAACTGCATTCAGTAAGAATGCGTAATTCAGTGAATCAACAAACAAATTAAGGGCATTTCACAGAGTTGGCATCTAACATCTCCCCAGTCCCCACACGAGCTCACTCACTCAAAAAGCGTTTCTTGACGAAAACATTTCCTTATGACACACAATGACACAGTTATCCTGTATGAAAGGAATCATTATCCACAGACAATTTGACCTACTTAACGCATCTTTTGATCTACCAAGAGCTTCAAAATTTCGCTTTGCAAGCAGCACCCAACTCAGACAGCCAACGCTGATGGCGAAGAACAACTGCGACTAAGTGAATTGTCCCTAATTAAGAATTCACTCTCAAAGTCCTACAAAAACGCATTTCGCACTCGAAAACGTGCTCATAAAGCAAAACAAATAAATGAGTATCAATATGGCGAATCGGTCATCACTAACAAACCAACAGCAATATCATGTCAAATAAAATTGCCATCTATACTTTGCCGTTTCATCCGCCACCGAGATGAAACAGAAAATCGCAAGCAAATCAAACAAAATGGATTAAATCTTGCTTTTGCTAAGCCTTTTATGCCCACAGGAAAGTGAAATAATTTTGTGTGCAAATACAACCCCAAAGAGTAGGAGTGGTTAGAGAAACATCAACCGATTTAATATCCATAGCTTCTTCTTTGTTGAGCGTCGATAATCGCGTGCAGCTTGTCGTTGTCGTTTTAGTTTTATTTTCAATTTCATTTCAGCGAAATCAGAAGAGAGTTAGGGGTAAGAAATGGCAAATTCCAATTATCCTTTTGATCCCTTTGTTGGCATTCGAGCGTAATCCAAAAACACACCTATTCGCATACACACACCCACTCGGTGTACATTCCACACCATTTAAAGTCCGTGGGCAAAAAAAAATAACCTCAATAAAAATTACTATTCGTCGGCAATAAAGCCACCGCATTCGTGTGAGTCATAAAGGGATTTGGTAGGTTTAAGCTCTTTACGAACCATGAATTCAATAGAAACAGTGACATAATGGCAGAGCGATGTTCACCTTTAAAACACTGTGCCTCTCAAATTGTGCTGCTTCCTAGTCTGGGATTGGAGTGATAAGAGGAAATGACACACAGGATATACTACTTGTGGAAACAACTGTAATATATAGTGATTATGCTCAACATGAAGATATTCGAAGGGGTGGGCTTTATTTTACAGTGGAATACAGTCGTAGGAACGTGTTATCGCAAGAAAAACGATTATGTGCTTTATGTCGTATTTAAATTTAATTTATAACTCATTTTTGAGTTGAGGCAAGAAAGGGGCTGTAGATAATGGAAATCAATATTTACTACCGGTTGACAATATCCAAGCCATTGAAGCCATTAATTGAGTGAAGTCTAGTCCTGCAAACCCTTAAGCAGGTTTTTTAAGGAAAGGGTCGGGGTGAGATTAACATCTTGCGTTTTTTTCCACTGCCCCACCTGCTGCGAACGTCTGACAAGCATCCAAGAGTATCAATAATTGTCATAAGAAGCTTCTCAAATTTGCGGTTCGGATTCGGCTTAAAATTGTAGGTCCCTTCCACTTCGCAAAGAAAGTGGTTGGAGAAGCTAGGTTTTAGGTATGGGCTACTGCCTAATATTTATTTATTATTTTTTTAATTAGGCGCAGATATGAGCTTGAGAGCTACAGAATGTATCAATATCGATAAGTAAAATGCACTTCGATAAGTCCACAATATCATTTGACTTGATTTAACTCAATTTCACAACGTACACAAATTATTTACAGTGCAATAATAACATAATTTCGCAACCCACGCGAATAAATGTCTAAGAAAAGCATTCACGATGCAAGTTCAATAACTCCATTTTGTAAGAAGAACAAATGATTCCAAGAACTTGCAAGCCAAATCAGACGCTATGTCAGCAATCAATATCGCTTGATAATTTCTTGGAATCATATAGGTAAGTGCAACAACGAAAACGTACGAGTAAATTCAAAATGTAGACAGTAAGTCAGTCTGAAGATAGATTTCAATAAATGAACACCGCGTGTTGAAATAAATGCAAAAGATTGTTTTTTTTCCATTTAAACTTCGTGTAGAAAACTCTTAAGTTCAATGACTTTTGAGACGTCTAGACGTTTGCTAAATAGGCCAGAAGTTGACTTTAACTTGTAAACGCGGAAATAATCAATCAGTTCAGCAGCATTTATAAAAATAAAATATTCGCTGAACCTGTTGAAATTTTATGGCAATATTGCTAAAATTGAAGATTAATTAGAATCAGTTAATACTTTTCGCTCCACTTTTATATGCTCAGAAACACGGTATTTTGTACGAGATTTTGAATAGAAGAATAACCTTATTTGGAGCTAGATTAGCAGCTGGCACACACAGGATACCACCCGAACACTACAAAAATTGCGCAGATACATACGAGAACAAGGGCTTCAAGCTGGTACCCGAGCGGGATTTTTAAATGTGGACCAGGTGTAGTTACCGCATCCGTAAGCGAGCAATATGTCACTGTGAATTTGTAATGTAAAACTCACCTAATTCAGTGACGCATTGTTAGCTAACTGACGTGGTAGTTCGGGCCCAGATATTTACCGATTCGAATATTAAATATTCTTATCACGCTATTCAACAATGAGCTGGAAAACGTACATAGGACACCTCTGTGTAAAACGCTTTCCTGAAAATGGTTAAAACTAAAACAAACCCTGCTAACCGAAGTGAATGATATTTAGTTTGCTAAGCTTCTTAAAAACTTAAGAACCGCCGGCTCTGAAAGTTTACCAACGGAGATTTTCAAATGCGGATATGATATTTATTTAGGAAATACTCGTATGAATCAAAACTTGACTATCAGGTCCATATGCCCGATCTGTAAACAGGCGATCCTTTGTCCTACAAGAACAATCGATGCAAATGCTTTATGTCACATAATATTATAATACTCTATCCAACGTACTATGTGAATATATCAAGCCATTCCACAACACAGTACGTACCAGTGTGGCTTCGACCCGGATAATAGACCAAATGTTCCCACTAAGGTACTCCACATCGGATGTTGGTATTATGCGCAGGTAAGGTATCATCACGGAAGTCACTTTCTTCAACAGATGCTAATGGGTTACACAACTATCGACAACATCTGCCATTTTTAGTGGGCCCTGGTAAAAACTTTAAAAAAAAACAAGAAAATATAGTGTAAATATTAGTATAATATTAAAACCTAGATTGTGTGTCCGAAGCTATATTTTTGACACGAATGAAAGGGACATACAGTTTAACACCGATTCCAAAGGAGAAGCTTCTTATGACACTCTTTGATGTTTGACTTTCGTGACCGTTTTGTTGTTTTTGGGAGGGATTCGAACCTTGAAACCAACGCACTTAAAACAAGTGAAACATTTTTTGTTTGCGTGTAGCTAGGTAAAAATCATTGAAAGACATCGCTTGCGAGCTTTGCGATAGTGTGGGACTTGAAACACCCAATAAAAGCACCCAGGGAAGGCATGATGTTACCATCCTTCCAGTAATAGCACCTAGTCGTCAGACTTATCAGCAATTTTGTTTTAACATTTTCTTATGTACTTATGTACTGTTTTTAGGAACTAACTTTGGTTTGTTACCTTTTTTTCTTAATTCATTATCACTTTGTTCGTGTGATTATGTTGTAACACATATATTTCTTTCCTTTTTACCTAGTTAACTAGTTCAAAAGGTTTAACTCTACGTAATCCTCTAACTAAATTGTTGTTATTAAGTAGTTGAACTACTTCCATGCTAATGGTTGCGAAGCCTAACTTCATGTCTACTTGCGACCTTCCGAACCTCACCCTCTACCATTTAAATTTTTAGATCCCTATGTAGATCAGCATTACGTTTGCACCACGGCGCATTAACAATAGTGCGTAATACTTTCTTTTGAATGCATTGTATGCTTTGAAGATTTGTCTTTCTTGTGCACCCCCATAACTGGATGCCATATGTCCAAATTGGTTTTAATATTTGCTTGTAGAGAAGCAGTTTGTTGTAGATTGAGAGGCATGAATTCCTCCCTATGAGCCAATAAATTTTATTGTATCGTATATTTAGTTCATCTCGTTTTTTTTTGACATGTATTTTCCAACGCAACTTTGCGTCCAAAGTCAAGCCTAAATACTTAGCTGAGTTCGAATGCAGAACTACTTTATTATTTATATACACAGGCATGTGTTGTACTTTTTTATTCGTAAAGTTAATATGAACCGACTTTAGTTCATTTAATTTTATTTGCCATTTTTTGGTCCATTTGGATATATCATTTACTGTCCTTTGCAGTTTTTCTGTAACTTCCGGTGCGGTTTTTCCTACTGCAAGTACAACAGTATCGTCTGCAAAAGTGGCAACAGTAGTTTCGTCATTTTGTGGTAGGTCGTTCGTGTATAGGAGGAACAGTACTGGTCCCAACACAATATTTTTTTATTTTATTTTATTTTATTTATTTCAAAATCGCTTATAAATTTTTGAAAGCCTTTAAATTAATTTAAGAATTTGAGTTTAATGTATTTGTTCAAGAATTAGTCAATTTAAGTTGTCCAAGCACCTGAATCAAAAGACCGAAACACAAAAAAATCGAGATAGCGAAAAAAAACAGAATAATATAATTTATTTGCCTATCAAGCGTAGGTACTACCCTCTTACATATCCTCGATCCAAGTGACCGAGCTAGTTTTTACTTGTCAGAGAAAAGCATTGCAAATCAAATAAGAAAAAAGAATAAAGAATATAATTAGAAATATGAGAGTAATAGAGTAGAATAAATATAAGAGTTTTATAACTGGTAATCTAACAAGTTAATATCTGCAAATGGAGAAGATGACAACATAGAGAAACAATACATTTAGAGAGCAAAACATAACTGAGAATCTATAGCATTTTTAGCAAGAAAAATTATAAGGCAAATCATTTAAATTGTTAACAAAAAACACTAAGAGCAAGCGTGAATTTATCACCAATGGTCAGTAACCAAATTGAGATATGCTGTCGTTCTCAAACAGTATTTATTAAGCTATTTACAAAAAAAGAGAAAGCAAGCAATAAACATAGGGACGGGCTACAGTCCGCTTGGGCGAACTGTTCGATACCTTATTCTTATTCCTATCCCTCATAAGTGGGCGTGACAAAAGTCTAAGTATGGTTGAATTGTTAAGAACGCTCTACATATTTTGTTATATAACATTTAAAGGATTTTATCAAAAAAAAAACGCTCCCTAGCTCATACTCGGGTGTTTCAATAAAATTGTTTTATTTAATTGTGGGCGTGTCAGTAGGCGGATTTCAAAAAAATTAACACATGAGCATAAAGGGCCCCTAGAGAATATGTATTATAAATTTCAGCTCCTTAGCTCAAACTTTGAATTTTCAAAAAAAAAAAAATAATTGTGGGCATGTCAGTGGGCGGATTTTGAAAATATTTACACATGAGCATAAAGGGCCCATAGAGAGTATATATTATAAATTTCAGCTCCCTAGCTCAAACTTTGGATTTTCAAAAAAATTGTTTTTTTTATTTGTGGGCGTGTCAGTGGGCGGATTTTGAAATTTTTTTATCCGAAGCAGTTTTTGGAGCCATAGATCATATATAAAAAATTTCAGCTTTCTAGCTCAAAATTCGATTTTTTCCAAAATTTTGTTTTTTTGAGTTTGTGGGCGTGTCTGTGGGCGGATTTCAAAAATTCGTAAACTTGATTATTTCGGGACCCCAGAGAGTATATGGTTAGAATTTCAGCTCTCTAGGTCCAGTTTAAAGGCCTAATTTTTGCCGACGGACGGACGGATGGACATGGCTAGATCGACATTACTATCGATGCTGATCATAAATATAGTAACTTTTAGGGGTCAAAATTAATATACCCTTAGAATAGGGTATAAAAAGAGAAAAAAGAAAAAGAGGAAAACAAAAATTGAATAATAAATAGAGATTATCAGTGATTTGCCAAATAGTTGAAAAGTAAACATTTAAATCTTCTTGTGCTCTTTACACTTCTCATACTTATGGGCATGGAGTTCCAAAGGCGAATAACATGGACGAAAAATTGACGCTCAGTAATAAGAAAATTGTATCGAGGTAGTATAAGAGCAAACGACCTTGTTGAATGAGGGAAGTTCAGCTTACCGTGTAAATAATCAGGCGGTTTTATTTGAATGATTTCATGTAGATAGGTAAGTGAGCGAAAGTTTAATAGATTTTCTAGACTACAGCCAGAAATGCGAACAGCAAAAGAGGAAACGTGGTCATAGCGACGGAGATTATAGACATAACGGGCAATGTTGTTATATGCGACATTTAATTTGCGGTTGGTGGCAGAGTCCAAGTTGCAAACAATTTCACATCCATATAACATAATGGGTAGTAGTAGCGTTTTGGCAAGAAGAGGTTTGGTTTTTATGGGGATGAAGCTTCGAGTGACTTGGAGAACACGGAGACTACCATACACTTTACCGATTACTTTAGTTATGTTTTCGTTCCATGTGAGGGAACGATTGAAAACTATTCCAAGGTTTCTAGCACTGCTAACATATTCGATTCTATCGTTTTCAAGATTCAGTCGTCTTAAGACTGATAAATCAAAGATTTTGCGATAGATGGGGAGGCTGTTGATTTGACAGGGTTTAGGCACAGATGATTTCTCTTAGACCAGCGAGAAATGGAAGAAAGGTCCTCATTTATCAATGCAACGGCATCATTCTTTTCCCGAAACGGTCGACTTATCAGAAGCTGCACATCGTCAGCGTAAAGATGAATTATACAATGTTTGACAACTTTTGGGAGCTCATTTATGTAAATTAAGAAGAGAATTGGGCCAAGAATTGATCCCTGTGGCACTCCATTCAAAACATTGAGAAAGATCGATGATTGACCATTTGCCACCACGCATTGTTGCCTTCCGCTAAGGTACGAGAGAATCAACTTACAAGACTCTATAGAAAACCCAAAGAAATTACGCAGTTTTTTACATAAAATTGAATGGTTAACAGTATCAAAAGCCTTTGAGAAGTCTAAAAGCGTCAGAAGAGTGATCCTTGTCCATTGCGGTTCTTATTTCGTCAGTAACAAAAAGTAGGGCAGATTTGCAGCTGCGCTTAGGTCTAAAACCAGACTGGCAAGTGGTTAACAGGTTGTTAATCGATAGATATAATTGTATCTGCTTCATAATGGTTTTTTCAAACACCTTTGATAGAAACGGGAGGATAGCAATGGGTCGGAACTCCGTAGCAGTACCCCTTTGCTTTTTAAGAACGGGAATAATTTTAGCTTTCTTCCACTACCTTGCGGTACTCCAGCTTTGATGTGTTTTAATTCGGAGTACTCATTCTCTTGCTTAATTCTAAATAATCGTTGCATTATATACGACTCTAGTATTTCATGGTACTCTTTTGGAAGATATTTTTGTAGCTTACGGATTAATCCTTTGTGCCAGACTTTATCAAAAGCCTGTGTTACATCAAGGAAGATAGCAGAGCATATTTGTTTTTCTTCTAAAGATTTTTCTATTATATCAGTTATTCTGCGGACCTGATCTATTGTTGAGTATTTATTTCTGAATCCAAACTGATGGTTTGGGATCAGTGTCTTTTCTTCTAGAATCGGATGGAGTCTTTTTAAGAGCATTTTTTTCAAATAGCTTAGACAGGATTGGCAGCAATGATATCGGCCGACATGACGTTACTTCACTGGGCAATTTTCCCGGCTTAGGTACCATGATAACTTCCGCAAACTTCAACATGCGCGTAACATACCTTAGTCTCAGTTTTTTCAGAATTTCACCTGTTATTAGATCAAATCCCGAGGTTTTTCGGGTTGATCTTTTCTTTTATTTCTTCGGCTATTTCCCTAGAGGTTACTGCTGGAATCGATCTCTCGTCTTCGCATATTTCTTCCGTTTGTTGGGAAATATCATTATCGTCGTATGACTTGAAGACGTTTTCAAGATGTTCCGCAAATAGACAAGTGAAACATGATATCATATTACATGAGTCAGCTTCGGTCTTACTACCTCAGTGTATAGCCACATGATAATTTTAATACATGATAGATCCCATGTTTCATTAAATCCAGTTTCAGACAAAGAAAGGCTACCACTGCATTCTTTGTTGTTGAGACTACAGCTTAATTTCCCATCCAGTATCATGGGAGTGGTACTTTCATTGGCGGGTGGAAATAAAAAAAAAAATCATTCTGCTTTGACTTCAGTGCGGGCACGTGTCTGCAAAGGACTTCAGACCTATCAGTCTAACCTCCTTTATACTCAAAACCCTGAAGCGTGTCCTAGACATTCATATGCGAAGTACTCTGCCAGAAACATCGCTTTCCAAATCACAGCACGGCTATCTCAAGGGCAGATCCACGGAAACGGCTCTCAATGAGGTAGTGCGAACTATCGAAAAATCCATACACTACAAAGAATACACCCTAGCCTCCTTCTTGGATATAGAGGGAGCCTTCAACAACGTAAACACGGAAGCTATTCTTGAATCTCTGGTCGAACTGGGCATAGAGGAATCTATTAGGAAATGGATAGCTTCTATGCTCGGAACAAGAGTTATTCATGCAAAACTAGGCAACAGCCACTTAACCAAATTTGCCCATAGAGGAACGCCACAGGGTGGCGTCATTTCTCCGCTACTATGGCTTATGGTTATGAACAAAATTCTAGTAAAACTACACCAGGAAAGGGTCAAAGCTGTCGCGTATGCGGACGACGTAGTGATACTAGTGTCAGGGAAGTTTCCCTCCGTGATAAGTGATATCATGGGGAATGCTCTAGAAAAGGTAAGCACCTGGTCTACAAGTTGTGGCCTCGGCGTTAACCCGAGCAAAATCGAACTGATGGTCTTCACCACCAAAACCAAAATACCCGATTTTACCCTACCCCGCCTAAACGGTCAACCACTTACACTAACCTCCAGCGCTAACTATCTGTGTATCGTGCTCGATCCTAAACTAAACTGGAAGCATAACATTGAATACAGAGTGAGGAAGGCGTGTATTGCCTCCTATGCCTGTATCAGAACCTTTGGAAAGAAGTGGGGACTTCAACCAAAGATGACCTTGTGGATGTACACAGCAGTAGTGCGTCCAATCCTCACCTATTCACCTGTATGGTGGCCCGCGTTGAGTAAAGGTTACAACCTCACAAAACTGAAAAGATTGCAAAGGACAGCCTGTATAGGCACCACGGGTGCACTGAGGTCGGCCCCAACGAACGCCTCCTGACCTACACACAAAAGATACCGCACTATGTAGTGCGGTAAGACCCAGGGAATCGGGGTGCTGGACTGCAAGGCCATACGGCCACAGCAGCATTCTGGACTCGCTACCAGAAGGCTTGGTCACGTTTCCAACCGACTACATCACACCCAAACTAAACTTCACAAAAGGCTTCCAAGTAAGCTTCCCTTCCAGAGCTTGTTGGAAGAGGGACGAAGTAGTGAAAGATTTCGACACGGTCATTTACACCGACGGTTCTAAGATGAACTGTGGTGTGGGGGCCGGTGTCTAGTCGGAATCACTAAAAATATCAATATCCCTTCGCTTGCCGGATTTTGCCAGCGTTTTCCAGGCGGAACTACTGGCTATCCGAGAGGCCTGCACGCAACTAGGGCGTGACACAGCGTACAAACAAAACATTGCTATTATCATAGATAGCCAAGCCGCAATCAAAGCTATTGACTCGGCTACCATATCCTCCAAACTGGTGCAGGAGTGCCGGAACGAGCTTGCGCGACTGTGCGAACGTTTCAGTGTTACACTACTCTGGGTTCCAGGGCATAGTAACATAACAGGAAACGAGGGTTCAGATGAGGTGGCCAGGCAGGGCTCAGCTCTGGACGACTCACTCGCTGCAAGGGTTCACATACCGATGACACAAATACACTCACAATTTCTGCAGAAAGCCAATCTTCAATGGAGAAGGTTAACTAACTGCATCATATCGAGGAAGATATGGCATATTTATGACAAAGGGAGAACAGGGGATCTTCTAAACAGAACCCGCCCCGAAGTCTCCAGATTCACGGCGATAATCACCGGGCACTGGCCAATTGGAGACCAAGCGGCCAAACTGGGTATCCCATTTAACACCCACTGCCGAAGCTGCGGGAATGTAAACGAAAGAGAAACTCTCTTCCATTTCCTCAGCGAATATCCGGCACTGGCAAGAGCTAGACTGCGGGCACTGAATCCCCCATTCTTCGACGACCTTAGCGCTATATCGAGCAAAGGGATACAAAATCTTATCCGTTTTCTCAACGCCACAGGTTGGATATAGCCAGAGCCACACATCAAATCTTCTACAACCACTACAACATAGGTCACACCAGTCGTGGTAACAAAAAGGCACAATAAGTGCTAATTGGGTTCAAGCCGAACCGCCACTTCTACCTACCTACCTTGACTTCAGTGAATCTAAGCTTAATCAACATTTTGTTTACCACGACAACCCATCGAAGTGGGGAGAACACTCTAACGTGAGCAGTTTTTGAATACACCTTGAACTCTGAGTTTCTAAGTATTTTTTTTAAACAGATAAAAGATAAAAGTTTTGTTCTTATTCAAGTCCGATCAGTCTCTTTTTACTGCTTCGGTCTGGATATAGGAGGACATTTAAAAGCAGCAAGAGCGTATTTCGTGTCCTTTAATATGTCTTCCATGGTACTGATGACATTGCGAAGTACTGTTTCTACTTCTTTACCTTGAGTGTCCACGTGCTAAGCCGGAGTTCTGTTAACTTTGAATGTACATGTCATTTACCGTTTCAAAATATTTTCCATAGCAGCAGAGTTGCTCTCATAGCACCTGTTATACATAAACACGCAAAGCGTTGTAACTCAGTCAAATGTCTTTTGAGGCTATGCCTACTGGACCACCAAACAGGCAGCGTCACTGTACGGCACTGCCAGATAATGCTGGTCGCCAACGGGGCTCGAGACTCTATGTGCTCTCTCTTAAGTGAATTGTTTGATAAAGTTAGTTGAGTGCTTGCTAAGAAAACAACCTCTCATAAGGTAACCTTCTTTAAATTGTGAATAGAATCATTTCAGTCTTAGTAGGCTAACCGGTTAGAGTTTTCACAGAATTATCTTAGGAGAGTTAGTTAGTTACTTCCGCCAACAGAGAGCACGCCAATCTGTGCAAAGACTTTGACGACGCGCACAGTTCGGCAGTAACTGCTCTACACCTTAGCATCTCCAGAATCCATTCCACAAGCGTGAGTTCGATGTCTAACAATCACAACACAGTCCCAATATTGCAAATAGTTTGGTTGTTCATCGCACCCTCAACAACACAGCAAATGTATAGAACATTCAAACTTCTTGCGTTCTATGGCCGTTAGCTCTATCAATCCCATCTCGTGGGACTTGTAACAATCATAGGTAGCCTTCCCTGGTTTGGGAATAACAAATACATCGAGCAACGCTAACCCATAAATCCTAGTTAGCACTGTAAGTAAAATTTCTTTTTCACTTTGCAGGAGTACAGGATAAACGCAGTAAGGTCAAGGAGATTTTAAAGGAAAGAAGGACAGCAAGGTTTTGCACATCTTCTCCCTAGTATCAAGTGCCGAGGCGGCCTGCTACAGTTCACCTGTGGATTTTTTTCTATGAGGAAACACTCCAGTGGCAAAGCTTCACTGTGGCCAGGCAAGTGGATATCAATTTACAGTGAAGTTCCTTTCCACTTCGGAGTTGGTCAATGTACCATGAAATATTCTAAGTACATTCAGACTAGAGCCAGAATCAGCCGAGATGACTATCTGCAGTGTAATCACCGCAATGACGTCCTTCAGTTCCGCTTTTTATACCCTATTCTAAGGGTATATTAATTTTGACGCATAGTTTGTAACATACCTTAATATTGCCCGTAGACCCCTAAAAGTTACTATATTTATGATCAGCATCGATAGTAATGTCGATCTAGCCATGTCCGTCCGTCCGTCCGTCCGTCTGTCGGCAAAAATTAGGCCTTTAAACTGGACCTAGAGAGTTTACGAATTTTTGAAATCCGCCCACAGACACGCCCACAACCTCAAAAAAACAAAATTTTGGAAAAAATCGAATTTTGAGCTAGAAAGCTGAAATTTTTTATATATGATCTATGACTCCTAAAACTGCTCGGGATAAAAAATTTTCAAAATCCGCCCACTGACACGCCCACAAATAAATAAAACAATTTTTTTGAAAATCCAAAGTTTGAGCTAGGGAGCTGAAATTTAAAATATATACTCTCTATGGGCATGGGCCCTTTATGCTCATGTGTAAATATTTTCAAAATCCGCCCACAATTTTTATTTTTTTTTTGAAAATTCAAAGTGAGCTAGTTAGCTGAAATTTATAATATATACTCTCTAGGGGCCCTTTATGCTCATGTGTACATTTTTTTTAAAATCCGCCTACTGACACGCCCACAATTAAATAAAACAATTTTATTGAAACACCCAAGTTTGAGCTAGGGAGCGTTTTTTTTGATAAAATCGTTTAAATGTTATATAACAAAATATGTAGAGAGTTCTTAACAATTCAACCATACTTAGACTTTTGTCACGCCCACTTATGAGGGATAGGAATAAGGGTATCCAACAGTTCGCCCAAGCGGACTGTAGCCCGTCCCTATGTTTTTAATTGCTGTTTGTACCTTTTTCATGCGAATGAGTATAAATCAGTTTTCAGGTCAGATTTCCTGGCTCTATTGAATAGCCTGCCAACTGTTTTCCTTAAAAGTGAAAGTCTAGCTGTCCATAATCGGGTATGATTAACTCAGCCTGCTTCATCCTCATATGGCCAGCAACATGGAAGGCGGTAATGAAATCGCTTTGCGATTATGGGCGCTCACCCAACTTTCGACCATAACATGTTTGTTGCCTCGTCGAGTATCTTCGATAAGCCTCACTAGTTCAACCGATTTGGTGTAAATAGTGAGATAAATGCAAGGTACCTACACCCAGCCTAAGGCCCGATTTATTCACTCTCAATTAAATTCTAATTCTCAGGAAATAGAAATCTGCAAATTTAAGGAAATTCGATTTATTTACACTCGATTTGAGATTTTGATCGAGGCTGCCGCAATTGGTGCAGGGAAATAACTTCACGGGCAATAACTTCACATGGGCAATACCTTCATCTCGAGTGGGCAATAACTTCACCTTTTTGCCCATGTGAAGTTATTGCCCGTGGAGTTATTTCCCTGCACCGCCGCAATTACCTTTTTTTTATTTTTTTTATAATTTGCTTACGCTAAAGGGATTTTTTCCGTTGTTACAGTACCCTTATAGTGCGTAGCACAGCGTAAGCATTTGTGTTTAACAAGCAGCACCTGGCACTATCGTATTTCATTGCATGCTTTTCGGTGCTAGTTACTATTAGAAAGAATAGAGAGATAGGAAAGAAGTGTTTGGGTGCAGTTGTAGGCGCAATAAAATTCGATGTTAGCTAACAGGTCAAAATCCACCATTTCATAGGGATTTTATGCACTAATTGGGAATTAAAAGAACATTTCTATTGATTTACTCTCAATTAGCGTTGATATTTAGTTTTTTTTTTATATGGTTATTGTCTCAAAATTTGTTGTATTTTACACAACAAAAATACATTTGTCGAACGCAGACAATAATACTTTGGATAAAGGACATGCTTCGTCGAATCGATTACAGCGTATTTAAAGCGGTCATTCAGATGAGCTATGCAACTATGTTGTAAATATCAATTTGTATCTTCGGACCATAATAACAATAACTTACTCAATATTGGGAGTTTAAAAAAATATATATAAAAACCTGTTTCCGACCCGGTGATTGATAACCTCTATATCACGGAACACACACAATTATTGCTTTTCTATGTAAAAATTCCTAGGACTTTTTTAAATCAAACTTAAATTTAAATGCGCCAAGAAAAGCGGACGATTTAACTAATTGATAGTGAATAATTCGGCATAAGAGAACCTCTTCGAAATTCAAAGATTCTGTCATCGAGGCGATCATAAACAGGTACCCTATTACCCCTATTTTTGTAATAACATTTAAATGTCCAATGATAATGCTAGGAGCGTATCGCTTTTTTCGTCACGAGCACGCCTATCTCTCTATTAATTCAAATGGTTATTTACCAAATACATTCATTTGAAAAGTAGCACTCCAACTCTCAAAGGAACTGACCAACATTTTGGAGTAAATATCCTTTATAAAACACATTACCAATTCATAAAACAACGCCAATCCGCCTTTCTATTGTATCTAACTAACGTGCTGCCAAAAAAAATACAACAGTAACCAACAAAAATCAATAGTCATTCAGACTGTAACTACCTTTGCGACTTCATAAGCCAACAATTTAAACGGACATTATGCTACACACGGGTGGTGCGGCCTGTGCACCCCTACATACATTAGCGTGAATAAAAAGCCAATTAAATATTTTTTTTTTATTTCAAGTCGGTCGTTTTATATCAATTGCCTTTAGGGGCTCGTTCAGCGGAGGCTCTGCCACCTCCGGTAATGATATTGCCAGGCCATAGGCGTAGAAGCAAATTTCTGCAGGCAGCTTTAAACAAAGAACTGTAGATATATGCCTGGAAATAAACTTGGAAACGGGGCTATCATCATTCGTTCGTGCCTGGGCAAATTGCCGACAAATTATGCCAGCTGGGATTTAGTGGATTCGCGGTTGTTTCAATAATTTCTGTTTGTTTCTCTTTCTGCTGGGTGAGTTTTCTCTTGCGCAGGATAGCTGGTACCGGTTTATTGTTGCCTTATATTATCCAATTGTTGTTGCTCACGGTGTACTCGTATTTGGTGTCCTTGTAGCTGACTTTTTGATTATTCTATTACACACGGCAATAATACTGTATAAGGCGACAGTATGCCTACATTAACATATGCCATGTAAGGGACCAACAAAGGAACATATAAGGTTGGAAATGAATAATGTGCTGGGGAATTGTAAAAATACAGCCGATTGAAATAGAGCAGAGTAAGTGTGGTTCCACCCTGCAAAAAAGCGATTGAAGAAAACAAACCAGTTGATTTATATTTAAATACACACTTTTAAATACGTTTAAACACATTGAATCAACCCCCAAAAACAACCTTGCAACTTTATACATTTAACATGTGCTTGATGATGGCGAAAAGCTGATGCAAAGATCGGAATATCAAAGATTTGTTTTAGCTGATACTATGAGAGAGAAGATAGGTTAATACTCGTATATAGGTATTTTTTTGACTACACATTAATAGCTCATTTTTCAGTTTACCCAACAACAAATCAGCACTCAGTATTATTTTGCCAGGGAACTCAAGACACAGTGCAGCTTTATAAAATTGAAAACCAAATGGCGATGAAATCATTATGGGTTTGAGGAATGTTTTTGGGGTGTACCATGGTTTCCGGTCGGCAATTTAAGAATGTCGCACGAAAAAGTCACCTGAGACCAAAAAAAGGCTCCCACCCCTGCCACCGTTTGCTGAATCGCGTTGAATAAATACATGAGAAATTTGATACAGTGGACTATATAGGTACAATATGTTTAAGAGTTTTCTTTTGGTAGGAATTGCATTTTGAATTTGTAGATTTTGAAATCTGATACCTAGATTTAGAAGGTTGATACTTCTCTTTACCTAAGGAAATTTTTTTTTTTTTTTTTTTACAATTTGCTTACGCTAAAGGGATTTTTTCTGTTGTTACAGTACCCTTATAATGCTAAGAACACCGTGTAAGCTACTTGGTTTTAGAAAGAATAGAGAGATAGGAAAGTTGTAGGGTTTTTCTCCACGGGTGGTGTGTCTAAGTTACTTAGGAAGATTAGGATTTCATGTATTCGGTATAAAGTAATGGACTTGGCCGGGATTTGAACGCACGACCTTCCATTCCGTAAGCGAATACACTACTACTGCACCATTGCCACCCGCATCTGTCTTTGAGTTTGAAGTGTTATGATTTTGATACAGTGAATTTTTTGGAGTTTGTCTATAGCTTTCTGCTAGAATTTGATTCGGAGAGTGCTTCGAATTACCTGGAATTGGGACTTCTTTCTTGTATCCTCCCCTTACTATATGAACCTAAACTGATCCCAGGTGTTGGACGAGCTAGGACTCTGTCCCATTTAAAAAATTAGGAAATAAAAGTTACATCAAAAACAATAACTGACATTAACTAACGAAATTTGAACTTCCTGTTTATAGTTCCACATACAAAATCCGAAAAAACAGCAGAACTCAGAAGACAGAATCAAAGAACATAATACCAGACATTCGTTCGTCCGGAGCTTTTTTTGATGCGAATGTAAGTTTTATGCGGATTACGAGTGCACATTTTTAAAAACCATCTGATAACAATAACTATGTTCTTCTATGATTTTCAGACTTTCACCACTGACTTTTTTCTGGGTGAGATTCGTGTCTCGAACCCCTCACTGAGTATTCTACCTCTTCTTATTATACCCTATTCTAAGGGTATATTAATTTTGACGCATAGTTTGTAAGATACTTTAATATTGCCCGTAGACCCCTAAAAGTTACTATATTTATGATCAGCATCGATAGTAATGTCGATCTTGCCATATCCGTCCGTCCGTCCGTCCGTCTGTAGCCAAAAATTAGGCCTTTAAACTGGACCTAGAGAGCTGAAATTTTAACCATATACTCTCTAGGGTCCCGAAATAATCAAGTTTACGAATTTTTGAAATCCGCCCACAGACACGCCCACAAACTCAAAAAAACAAAATTTTGGAAAAAATCGAATTTTGAGCTAGAAAGCTGAAATTTTGTATATATGATCTATGACTCCTAAAACTGCTCGGGATAAAAAATTTTCAAAATCCGCCCACTGACACTCCCACAAATAAATAAAATAATTTTTTTTGAAAATCCAAAGTTTGAGCTAGGGAGCTGAAATTTATAATATATACTCTCTATGGGCATGGGCCCTTTATGCTCATGCGTAAATATTTTCAAAATCCGCCCACTGGCACGCCCACAATTTTTTTTTTTTTTTTTGAAAATTCAAAGTGAGCTAGTTAGCTGAAATTTATAATATATACTCTCTATGGGCCCTTTATGCTCATGTGTAAATATTTTTAAAATCCGCCCACTGACACGCCCACAATTTTTTTTTTTTTTTTTTTTGAAAATTCAAAGTTTGAGCTAGGGAGCTGAAATTTATAATATATACTCTGTAGGGGCCCTTTATTCTCATGTGTTTTTTTTTTTTTTAAATCCGCCTACTGACACGCCCACAATTAAATAAAACAATTTTATTGAAACACCTAAGTTTGAGCTAGGGAGCGTTTTTTTTGATAAAATCCTTTAAATGTTATATAACAAAATATGTAGAGCGTTCTTAACAATTCAACCATACTTAGACTTTTGTCACGCCCACTTATGAGGGATAGGAATAAGAATAGGGTATCCAACAGTTCGCCCAAGCGGACTGTAGCCCGTCCCTATGTTTAAAAACCATCTGATAACAATAACTATGTTCTTCTATGATTTTCAGACTTTCACCACTGACTTTTTTCTGGGTGAGATTCGTGTCTCGAACCCCTCACTGAGTATTCTACCTCTTCTTATTTTCCTTAAGGAGGAGGTAATGCTTTGGATTAAGGCGATCATAACCCTCAAACTTCACTGAGTTCCTACTGATCCGCCCGCGCGACGGTTGAACCTCAAAAAGTATCTCTCGATTTCAAATCAATTCGTCAAATCGTTGCATTTATGAGATCAATGGGATTTAAGGTCTGCCTCTCTTTTGCGATTGTATAGCAACATTGATTTTTGTTGCCCTTTTTGACGGGGTTCATAGGATCTCTCCTTTGAACATGACAGCACCATATGAACCGGCCGCGCTCCATTTTCTTTGAAATAGGTTCTTTGACGGGAAGGCTTACTCGGATCTTGGAACCTTCTAATTCGATCAAGCTTTGTTACTTCTACTGTCATCCGAAGCATCTTCCTCCCAGCAGCCGTTAATTTGCCCTCACACTTTTTGTACGCTGTCCAACATTGTGAGCTGTATGTGAGCGCCGGGGCACAGCTGCAGTGTTGAGCCTTCCTATGAACTTATATTGCATTTATCGGTCACAGAATATGGCTGAGTTTTTTTGATATTTCATCCACCCTACGCTTACCTGATGATAGATATCGTCATAGCAGGTTGCTACGCTATTGATCATAGAACCCTGATACCTTAACTTTTCGCACTTGGGAATCACTTTTCCATTCATATATTTGTGGCCACAAACCATAACCGCTAAAGTCGACTTTAGACGAAATTGAGATTTTGATGCCATTCGATTCAGCCTACTCCAATCTATTTTGGAAATTTTTTCTCAAATTTTTATCTTTAAAAATGGGGCCACACTTTCAAAAAAACAGAACAGCTTAAGTCACTTTCTTTAGTTAAGATTAAGGAAAAACAACCAAACTAAAAAAAAAAGAAGAAATTATCTAAAGTTGACTTAAGATAATTTTTTTGTAAGATCTACAACAAGGAATTAAGACTAAACTTGACTTTAGTTGTTTTTCCACATTAAATCTATACAATTATTAAATTTTTTTGTCGATGAAAAATAGCTAAACTTAAGTTTGGCTGTTTTTCCGTGTTAATATTTTTCGTTTTGTTAATTTTTTTCAAAAGGAATAACGACTAAACTTCAGATTAGTGGTTATTCCCAAATGTAGAATGAGTAAAAAGACTTTCTTATCTGCAGTTTAGCGCTTATTCCAAATTTAATTGTGATGCACGAAGGACCTAAATTGATTTTAGTTTTGTTTCCCCATCAGTAATTCAGTTTGTGAAAATCTAATCTCGAGTTTGGTTGCTCTTCCGTAACAAAAGTTAAAAAAAAGTGTTTCTTAAATATACTATAGTTCTTTTTCCATATTCAAAGAAAGAATAAGTGTTGTCTAAACTAGACTTTGGTGTTGTGTTTCCTGTGTTTGTAGACGAACTTTGTTATTCCATGTTTTGTTTCCTTGTGTTGTCCCTTGTGTTTTTATAAATAATTTTTGAAAAAAAAACTAAACGAAAAATAGCATGTCTCGATCGCAAAGACTTTTGGAATTGGCGCGAACGCTTAAAGAAAAAGGAAGAGCTGAAGGTAAGAGTGATTTAACCCTTATCGTGGTTGGCATTTATATTTTTTAATGTTTTTTTTAATGTAATGGGTTTGGTATTGGAATTTACTCTTTTTTTTACAGAAAAAGAGGCTCATTCAAGAAAGGTATTTGTGATGCAAAGAAGTTCTACACCAGAACAAAATAAAGGTATTGGTTAAAGGATGTATATTTTATATTTTCTGAGCAGTGTCGAATTATTTTTTTTGATTTGCACAGGAAATGAATCAAGTTCGTTTACATTTCCTGAATCCCCGGGAACTAATATTACAAAAAAGCCAATATTCCAATGGCCACAAAAAAAATTCAATTTATCAATATTCGAATTCGAAACACGAAGTTATATCAGAAAAGAATGCTTTCTTTCCTGAGATATCTAATGAAACTAAATCATCGATGAACGGATTTGACTTCTATATAGATGTATTCAAAAGTAAGAACACTATTTTTTCTTTAA
This sequence comes from Portevinia maculata, assembly GCA_949715645.1. Classification (NCBI taxonomy): domain Eukaryota; kingdom Metazoa; phylum Arthropoda; class Insecta; order Diptera; family Syrphidae; genus Portevinia; species Portevinia maculata. The sequence continues at coordinate 89,809,235 of OX454528.1, forward strand.
GGATATATACATTTTCAGTTTTATATTATTTTAGACAACTCAAATGAGTTCAATAATGAATATAGAAACGCAATATCTCCATCAGCGAATATTATAACTTATGATAAGTTGCCAGAATGGGAAAATTCCGATGATTCTATAAAAGACCCTGATTTTATAATAAATAATACTGTTACGTCTTCTGATTCGCACCCAGAAAGTGAAAAGATAGAAGTTTTTGATATTCCGTTCAACAACGATGATCCACAATCAAAAATCAAGAATAAAAAACGTTCTCGTCAGACATTAAGGAACACTGGAAAGTCATATAAAACTCTTTCTGGAAAAGTTAAGCATGCAAGAGTTCCAAACCCCATTGGAATGTGTCGAAGCAACTGCCAAAACATAATTTCATTGGAACAGATAAAACAACTATTTAAACAGTATTGGGCTTTGGGAACCTATGACCAGAGAACTTTAAACATAGGAAATCTTCTGACTATAGGAAATAAAAAATGTAATACTCTGTCTAACGCAATGCAAAGAAAGCGACGCCGTGAAACCTCAGTAAAGTACTTTTTGGAATATGATGGCATGCGTACACAAGTTTGCCGCCATCATTTTACGATATGTTTTTCTGAAACAGAAAGTTTCATTAAAAACGTAATAGCCAAAAAAGTTTCAAGTCGAAGCGAACCCTTTAAGAATAGTCGTGGTAAGGGGATTCCTGTAAACAAACTAACACTGGATCAAGAAGAAGAAGTACGCAACCACATAAATAAGTTCCCATCGTATGAAAGCCATTACAGCAGTCGCCACACATCCAAAAAATATATTCATGGCAGTTTAAATCTTTCCATAATGCATCGGATGTATAGTGATGTAGTGAAGTTCAGAAATATTTAAAACACTGAATTTAAAATTCAAAGCTCCCAAACTAGACACGTGTGCAACTTGCATTGATTTTTTATCTAAGATAAAAATAGCCCAGGATGAAAAAGAAAAACAAGATTTGGTAGAGCGGAAACAAATTCATGTGAAAAAAGCAGACTTTGGCTTTGAACAAAAAAGGGTCGATAAGGAGAATGCTAGACAAAACAACGATATGGGAGCTTTTGACTCACAACAGTGCCTACCAACACCATTCTTGAGAAACTCAGTAAGTTTTTATAAAAGGCAGCTTTGGACCTTCAATCTCACGATCCATGATTTAAAAACGAATGATTCCGGTTGTTTTATGTGTCACGAGGGAACTGCGCGGCTAGGTGGAAATGAAATTGCTTCATGCGTTTTCAAACATTTACAATCTTTGCCTTCTTCTGTCACTAAAATAACGTTCTACAGTGACTTTGGACGGAGCCAAAATAAAAATTCTTTTGTTTCTGCTATGTTCCTTCTGTTCGTTAAAGAAAATCCTTCATTGGAATATATAGATCATAAATTTTTGGAACCTGGCCATACCCACCTTGAGTGTGATTCTGATCATGCGTTAATTGAACGAAAAAAGAAAAAATCCAATGTTGAAATTAGTGTGCCAAGGGACTGGTATCAGTTCATCGGAAGTATTAATTCAAAAATTAAAGTTGTTGAAATGAACGAAAGTGATTTCTTCAACTTTAGTGAAATTTCGAAAAATAATATTAATTGGAAACGATGTAATTTAGAAGGCCAGAAATTTGTATGGAACTCAGTAAGGTGGATTCGCTATACAAACATCTATAACCAAATTTTGTATAAAACAAACTTAGATCCCGAAGAACCATTTGACATTTTACCGTTAGTCAAACGAAGAGCATCGACACTTTCATTGGGTCACTTAAAAAATTTTGAAGACCTACCAATCTTATCTTAAAAAAAAGAAGATCTTATAGATTTATTACAATATACATAAATCCAGATTTTCATTCCTTTTATAAAAACCTCAAAACAAGTTCCACCGAACTCAACATTCATCCAGATTTAAGAAGTGACGATGAAGATTAAAAAACACTTAATTTTAGTTTTTAACTTGATTATGTCTATTTTTGTTTTTTTTTATTAATTTACATTGCATGAAGTAAAGTTTGTTGTTTTTTTGTATTTTTAATCGTATAAGTTTTCAAATAAATAAAATGTATTCTATCTCAAGGTTAAAAGTTGGTTTTCATTCTCTGCTGAGAACATACATAAAAGACGACATAATTTTTCATTTTAAATTTAGGAATAAGAACTAAAGTTGCCATAAGAACAACTGGATAATTTTTTACACAAATGACAAGGAAAAACAGCTAAAGTGGACTTTAGACCAGAACAAAAAATTACTTTAAAATGGAAAAACAACTAAACTCCAGATAGGATTTTTTATGATAAAAACCTAAAAGGCCCTAACGACTAAATTATAAGTTTTGTCAATAAAATCGTTTACAGCTATTTTTTAAAAAACATTTTTTTTCGAACTAAGAAAGAGTAAAATCATCTTTATTTTACTTTTTGTTTCAACGCGATCGGAGTTTCCAATCGCCCAATAAAGTCGTTTGTAATTTCACTGGTTTGTCAAAAACTTTAAACTGCTCTCCTGAAAAATTAGTAAAACAGACTTTAGCGGTTTTTTCTTGTGACCACAGATATTCATATAACTGTCTGGAATAGGTCGGAGAGGGTCAGAGAACGGGCAGAACAGCTTTTCTGTTTTGCGGATTAATACCACTCCCCTGCAAAACATCAACCCATACATCAAGTGCTCATTATAAGATTTTTTATACCCTATTCTAGGGGTATATTAATTTTGACGCATAGTTTGTAACATACCTTAATATTGCCCGTAGACCCCTAAAAGTTACTATATTTATGATCGGCATCGATAGTAATGTCGATCTAGCCATGTCCGTCCGTCCGTCCGTCGGCAAAAATTAGGCCTTTAAACTGGACCTAGAGAGCTGAAATTTTAACCATATACTCTCTAGGGTCCCGAAATAATCAAGTTTACGAATTTTTGAAATCCGCCCCCAGACACGCCCACAAACTCAAAAAAACAAAATTTTGGAAAAAATCGAATTTTGAGCTAGAAAGCTGAAATTTTTTATATATGATCTATGACTCCTAAAACTGCTCGGGATAAAAAATTTTCAAAATCCGCCCAGTGACACGCCCACAAATAAATAAAACATTTTTTTTTAAAATCCAAAGTTTGAGCTAGAGAGCTGAAATTTATAATATATACTCTCTAGGGGCGCTTTATGCTCATGTGTAAATATTTTCAAAATCCGCCCACTGACACGCCCACAATTAATTTTTTTTTTTGAAAATTCAAAGTTTGAGCTAGGGAGCTGAAATTTATAATATATACTCTCTAGGGGCCCTTTATGCTCATGTGTTAATTTTTTTTAAATCCGCTTACTTACCCACGATTAAATAAAACAATTTTATTGAGACACCCAAGTTTGAGCTAGGGAGCGTTATTTTTTGATAAAATCCTTTAAATGTTATATAACAAAATATGTAGAGCGTTCTTAACAATTCAACTATACTTAGACTTTTGTCACGCCCACTTATGAGGGATAGGAATAAGAATAGGGTATCCAACAGTTCGCCCAAGCGGACTGTAGCCCGCCATCGTTAACATGGCTTTCCTTCTATTGGGTAGGAATTAGATCGCCCTTATAGACTTGGAGATGAGAGTCATGGGCCATTTGGACCCTGTTTCTCCCATGCTTTTCCCAGAATTCAGAGAATATGTCGTATAACCCAACAGCTTTACGTTTTTTGGACCGCCTTCCTTAATTCTTTGACATTTGTGACGGGTACTTCGTCCTTTTCAGGTACGGCATTTCGAAAGCATAGCCGAGGTGATTGTTAAATTAGAAGTAATTCACAATACTGTTGCCACCTGTGCAGTCTTTTTTCGTCATTCACAAGAAGCAGCTTTTGAACATTGCTGATGAGCTTTGGCAAAAGAATTTCCTAGGCATTCCTCTTTCTCTGAGCGGCTAAAATTGCTGTGCGGAGTTCATGAATAGCCTGGTTTCTATCAGCATCCGAAGAAGAATTTTCGTATATGATCTATGACTCCTAAAACTGCTCGGGAGATAAAATTTTCAAAATCCTCCCACTGACACGCCCACAATTAAATAAAACAATTTTATTCAAAAACCAAAATTTGAGCTAGGCAGCGTTTTTCTTACAACTGCTTCGTTTTTTTCGATAAAATCCTTTAAATGTTATATAACAAAATATGTAGAGCGTTCTTAACAATTCAACCATACTTCGACTTTTGTCACCCCCACTTATGAGGGATAGGAATAAGAATAGGGTATCCAACAGTTCGCCCAAGCGGACTGTAGCCCGTCCCTATATTTTTCTCTTAATCCTGATCATTAATCTCATGGCACACCCACTGCAGTATAGACAAAATGTTCAAAGCAATAATACCATTGTGATTGAGGTGATCAGCGGATATTCGTTTTAAAAGTAAACGTAAGGCATTAACCCATACAGAGTTTAAAACCCAGCTTTTCCAAGCATTTCCATGGCAAAGGCAACCATTATCTTCAGATAACCAATAACGGAAAAATGAAACGTCAGAAACAAAACATGATTGATTGAAGTAGCAATTCTAAATTATGAGAGCATTCCCTCGATTTTCAATGGAAACCTCTGGAAGTGTTTGTTCGAATAAGAAGTTCCAAAAACCGAGGAAGCCATCAAGTCAAGGAAACTATTTCAAAGCAAATGGACCGCGACAAGATCAGCTGGTACTGTCATGTTCAAAGGAGAGATCCTGCGAAATCCGTCAAACGGACTATATACAATCGCGAGAAACAGACAGGCCGACCAGTAGGGATGCAAGTTGTTTCAAACCTCACCAAAGAAGTAAGTCAATATATTAAATCTGTCGCTGGGTAGCATGAATTGTAAAATTGTTTAGATGTGATTTCTTTCTTTATTCGCCCTTTACGACTAGGGCAAAGGCGAACATCAGTTTGATTTCATGTAGACTGATAAAGTTGCCACAATAGGTATAACTTTCAAACTTTGTTGTCATTTTCGGACATTTGGGCATGACGCCAAGCCAACAATGCGCGTACTGTAGCCGCTGCAAATGAAAATATGGCGGGCAATCCGGAATTGTTTATTTCGGCGTCGATCGCTACAGTTCTCAATAAAAAATCTCGACCCTCATCCGTTCAAAATCCAGTTAATGCAGGAACTAAAGGCGCAAGACCATGGCTTGTGTTAGGAGATCGCAAATTGGGCTATTGAACAATTTGAAGCTGACCCTTATTTTTTTCTCAAAAAATTGAGTTTTGAGACGAAGGCTTACTTTTGTCTAAATGTATTTCATTTTTGGAGTAATACAAATAGCTCATGAGACTGAATTACACCCACAAAAGTGCACTGCTTGGTTTGGTTTTTAAGCTTCTGGCATCATCGATCCTTACCTCTGCCTAAGTGGAGACTTTATGCCTGAAATCGCATTCAAATTATAATGTTATGATCCGTTCTTCAGAATGAATAAATGTTTGTCATTCCAACTTAATTTTTGCAGTCACTATTCATCTTAAAAGAAACACAGTTTATGTCTTGTCTTCGCGACTGCGGTATAGTCATTGTTTAAGATGGATTAGGGGATTTATTGAACATTCTAATCCGCAACAAATCAGTGTCTTTAACATGGGGATATCGATAACAACAAACATAACTAAAGTAAGAGCCTAATCAATCGATCTTATCCTTATGGAATCAGGGAGTAACAATAAAATATAAAGAGTACCTACCACCGCCACCCACTTACGGAATATGATCACATTTAATTGTATTATTTCCTGAAAGTCCGCACGAAATCCAATATAAAAGGAATACACTTCAAAAGACAAAGCCATAACAATTTTTCATGCAATATATCCCAATACCACATATGAGCACGCTGCTCGTACGTTGCTGTTAGTTGGCCACGGTCTTTCGTTCCATTCTTTATTTCTGCACAGTTTATGGATCATACGGAAAAGACAAATAATAAATACCAGAGCAGCAAAGCAAAGCAAAGTTGTTTACAATTTTTATTAGACTTTAGCGCAAGGATATATTACGAATCCTTCGACATTTATGTGCTGCTGTTGGAATTGTACTATAAAAAGCAGCAAGCAATGATGACACTAGTGTGCGCGCAAAAGTATCCAACAAAAATATTCATTCGAATGCCAACATAAACTAAACTGAAAACGTTACGAAATCGTTTCCGTGAATTGGGAAAGTTTATGAGGCGACGATTTTCGGTGTTTTAGAACGCAACAATATTATTATTAGATGATGTACAATAATATTTCCCAAATACCACTGAAAAGATGGTAATATGACATATTTTTGAAAAAATATGGGTTAATTTTTTTTGCAGACTTAAGAGACGAGGCCACAGCAGAATTTTATTATTCTTGTTATCCTTCGATTATTTTGAAGTCTTATAGGACGCAGAAATATTCGTTTCGGCTATTTGGCATTCACGAATCGATTGAATGGCGAATATTTAACTATGGAATGAACCAAATTTAGATCACTAGAATGTGGGGTGAATGAAACTTCAGTCAGTAAAGAATAGAAAGGGTTGGCTCAGTTATAAAAATAAAGCTTAAATGTTAACAAGGCTGCCGGCTTTGATGGTTTACCTTCGGAGGTCTTTAAATGCACTAAATGCAACAAATCACCAACCAAATAATATCCGATGACTGGACTAGCAGCTTCTTAGGCTCCAAGCATATTAGCGCGATACGATGCTTGAAGGGATGCGATAAGTGACTTGGGGCACAGTGACGCAGTTTTGTGCTATCTCATCTATCGCGATGTCATCATCAGATAAAGAGCTTCTGAGCGATAATTTATATTATAAGTTACTACGAAACCGGCGAAGAAAATGTTGGCTTATGTTGTTGCAATGGCTTCTGAAACCATATTCCCGGGGAGATCTCAGCTTAAAAAATGAGTCAACGCACGGCGCACGAAAATGAGTGGTATGCGCCCTTGTGATAATTAATTCCAAATGACGCCTCGTAGATGTGGATGCACATTGAGATCGCAGCAATGTGAGCCAATGTGAGATGGAAAACAGCATTTGTCCAGCCTGTACCAAAAAAAGGCGAATCTTCTTCTCCCTCCTCCTACCGACCAATTGCACTTACGTCCCTTCTTTCTAATGTCATGGAAACGCTGATAAACCGTCAGCTATTGAAATACCTTGAATCGCGAAAACTTCTTAATGACCGGCAGTATGGTTTCGCAGCAACAGGTCCACTGTTGATTTGATGACCTATCTAACCGAAAAGTGGAACCAATCTCTTCAACAAGGTGGTGAAAGTAAAACTGTTGCGCTTGATATTTCAAAGGCATTTGACAGAGTTTGGCATCAAGCTCTCTTGTCGAAAATGCGTGCATTTGGAATCGATGATACTCTTCTTCAATGGATTAGAAATTACCTTTCGGACCGTTCAATTCAAGTTGTTTTGGACGGTTTCAAGTCTGCAACCCACCAAATAATTGCTGGTGTCCCCAAGGCTCTGTTCAGTCCCCGACTCTCTTTCTAATTTTTATAAATGATCTCCTGTCTGTTACTTCTAATCCAATCCATTCCTTTGCTGATGACTGTACCCCCAGCTTCTCATATTCGTTTCTTCGCTCACGCCCCTCATCTTCGGGTGTGGAACTGGAACGGCAACGTATGTTAAGCTCATTAAATTCCGATCCTAACCGCATAACTCAGTGGAGTACAACCAATAGAGTGGAATTTAATGCTTCCAAAACACAATGCTGTCTCCTGTCATTAAAGCAAAACCCACACACACTGCCATTATTCATGAATGGCACTTGCATCGCTGAAACCGAAAGACTTTCTATTCTCGGTATGTGTGTCAATGACAACCTTCGGTGGAATGACCACATATTCGGTGTCGCCAAGAATGCCGCGAAGTGTCTAGGCTTCCTTAAGCGTTGTAAGAAATATTTCACCCCTTCTGATCTGGCTACAATTTATAAGGCGTTTATTTGTCCGAAACTCGAGTGCAACGCTCATATCTGGTCCGGTGCACCAATAACTTATTTGGAGTTACTTGACAGGATCCAACAACGCGCGATAAAACTCATTGGCGACCGAGACATCGCGAGATAGATTGACTCTCTTAGTCATCGTCGTAATGTCTCCTGCCTTTCGTTATTTTATCGTTATTTCCACCATAAGTGCTCAAACGAAATAGCTAGTTGCATTCCTCCCCTTGAACATTGGAACCGCAATACCCGCCGTGCAAGGAATGCTCATCAGTTTACCCCCAAGCCTGTGTTCGGACGTACAGTGAAGTTCAAAGAATCTTTCCTCAGCCGTACAACACGAATGTGGAATGTTCTTCCCCGCTCCATTTTTCCTACACATTATAACCTACAAACATTCAAAACCAACGTGCATCGGCATCTCTCCTTTTCGTCTCACCCTAATTTCCTTAACGCCCGCGCTATGTAGCTAATACATTATAAGGGTCCTAACAAATCCCTTTAGTGTGCGCTTATTATAAAAGAAAAAAAAACATCTTGCAATCGATTTTCAGTCTTTATAGGTACCTGATGGAAATTTTATATCCGGAAACTTTTACTACCTGTGAACAGGTACATATTTTCCCAACAGTATGTCTTTCCTCAGCCGTACAACACGAATGTGGAATGTTCTTCCCCGCTCCATTTTTCCTACACATGATAACCTACAAACATTCAAAACCAACGTGCATCGGCATCTCTCCTTTTCGTCTCACCCTAATTTCCTTAACGCCCGCGCTATGTAGCTAATACATTATAAGGGTCCTAACAAATCCCTTTAGTGTGCGCTTATTATAAAAGAAAAAAAAACATCTTGCAATCGATTTTCAGTCTTTATAGGTACCTGATGGAAATTTTATATCCGGAAACTTTTACTACCTGTGAACAGGTACATATTTTCCCAACAGTATGTCATAAAATTAAAGAGTAAATAAGAAACGACCGCTGGAATTTCCCAAGATCAAACAATGAACTACTTGAAAAGCGTATAAAAAGATGCGCACTTTTAAAAAGTTGTTTGACACGCCCAATTTTTGTGGCTTTTTTCACGACAAAACATTGTTTGTAAGAATCAGTTATATGCTATGTTTTTTGCCACGTCTACTTTTTGGGTCCGTTTTTGACCAAAAACCATGTTTTTCGATTAATTGCTTAAAACGAAAATTACAGTATAAGCAAAATATGTAGACAATGTCCCAAGGCGTTATAGGCGTTTTAAGTCAATTTGGTATTCTGCTAGAAACAATCAATTTTCTAAAATAGACAAACAATAAAGATAGGGTATCTTACAGTTCGCCAAATCAGATCAAAGATCAAAGAAGTACTACTTCTTCAACAGCCCACCAACCTAAACTTAATGGTTACCTGACAGCGATCTGTTAGTGTTATCACCCTGCAGAAGTGACCCATAACTTAATGAATCAAACGGAAAAAGTGCGAAAACACTCTTCCAAACATCTCCATTAGATCAAAGTAATTGTTCATCATAAGCAACGGTTCTAAGTTCACTTTCAACCATTCTTCCCCATAATACAATTCAACGCAGCTGTGTTTTTTTTTTTTTTTTTTTTTTTTATTTTTATTTTTTTTTTTTTTAAAAGGAAATCCAAATCCCAGAGCACTCAGACTCGGTAACGTTCCATTGTACTACCAGCAGAAATCCTCCTTTTTGGTGTAGAGGCATGAGAATGGGTGGCGTATGTTGATGTTCCCCATGGGGATTGAACCTGCACCGCACGGGTCACAAGCCAACACACTAACCTCTACACCGTCGCCACCCGCTGTGATTCTTACTTGGGTTACCAATAAACCAAATAAATTATTCTGCCACATTTCCTTTCCAATATTTCATCGCAACGACTCACATGAAAGGCGCAAAGAGTGAATTAAACAATTTTGCAACGCAATATCGTAAAAAAGAAAAGGAACAGCACCATCTTTGCGTAGTCTTACAAACGATTCCACACACATGTGTTTAGTGCAGCATCCTACCATCCGAAAACATATTTTTGAACCCTGGTTCGTGTTTTGAATTTTTAAAAAGTAATCACACTCTGTTGGTTTACCCTTCTCCATATCTATACTCGAAGCGTTACTACTTATTTACACATCACATCTAATAAAATATAAAAGAAAACACAAAGAAACCAACCACCTCTCAAACCTCGTCTCCAACCAAGGGACATTAAAACCACCAGGTCCCGCAGTAACTGAGCTACACGATAAGACACTCGCACAACCAACAACAGATACAAAGGGGGTGCGAAATAAAGTCCATTAAACTAATAAATTCCAATCGTTGCGATGATGAAAATTTTAATTACGATGTCAAAGACTTTGTATTTGCTTCAATACAAAAGTTAATTAGAACTACCTCTCTAAAACAGTCCCTTTGTAAGGATGCGGCTACTGAATGGGAACCCTTTCAAGTTGGTGTCTTAGCTGCAAAAAACAAGTGAAACCACAACATCTGCAGTGTTGGAAGGCGCAATCGACCAGGAAACTGAACAGCTATTACAGCACTCATCAGGAGTGTTAATGTCGAGAACAAAACTTGAAGAAGCAAATACACAGAGATTCATGTTAGGGAACTGGCATCGAGGACGGATGCAGTCCTCGAAAAGGAAATGAAAGGCAACAAACATATGTCCCTATATGTAGATACATTCACTATATGCTTCGATTTTTTTTTCAGATATTCTGAATTCCCATTATGCAATGCAAAACAAAGGAGGCAAGAACAAAAAAGGATAAAAGGAAAATTGTCATCGAGTGTAGCCAGTAACATAAACACAGAGTCCTCCACCTCCCGGGTGACAACGGTACCGTACCGCTGGAAGGCCATTTTAAATTAAAAAAATTGTTTGATTTTAATTAACTGCCTTCGTTAGTTCTGCTTTTACTGCGGTTAGTTCTAAGCTGCTGCAATTTTCTGGCTGGTATTCCCGATGGACTTGTGGATGCATTCGACTTATTTCCTTATCGGTGAAGCTTTGATCAGGATTAAAAAGATCATAACCCTCAAACTTTACTACATTCCTACTCGTCCGCCTGTGCGGTTCACCGGTTCGACCTCAGTGAATATAAGCATACCTTCCGGATCACTTCATAACATAGGCCAATCAAATGCTAAAGGTGTTGCATTGGTGTGATCCGGGTATTTTTAAGCCTGCTTGTCTTTTTTACGGTTTGGACGCGGAAGACTTGTTACTCAAAATGTTGACACTATTTCGCGCGAAATTGGAAACCAATTTATTGAGATCAAGCTATGGGAACTAGAGAACTGATTTTTGAGTGCCGTAAATGTCGAAGCATTTCTCATGTGATTTTTAACTTTCTGATATGCGGTGAAATCTATAAGTGGGGCCGTTAACAGTCAGGACGGCAGATACCTTCGCTAACAACTAAACATAGTGCATTGGTTGTACACCGCGATTGTAAGACCAATTCTTTTCTATGCTTCAGCTGTCTGGTGGGAGACGGCTTACACCTAATCCTACCTTAGCATTCTGAACAAGGTACAGAGAATTGCTTGTCTGGATATAAGTGGTTCAATAAAATCCACACCGCTACTATAGGTTTGGATTGATTGCTGAACCTCCAACCCAGTCAGCTCTTTACAAAGAACGTGGGAGCTCTAAGCCCATACTCTAAGCATACTTCACTTTTTTGATCAGAGAGGACTCATGCCACGAAAGACCACGTTATGACTTCGATAAAGTCTTCATACCTGACCAGACAGGATTGGATTTCCTCTAATATTGTAATCAAAGGAGCAACCCATCTTAATAACGGGAGCAGGAGCAGGAGGTTTCTGAGAAACGCTGAGAATCAAAAAGTCTCACGAATACCAAATTACTGCAGCGTTTACCAGCTGAAATATTCGCAGCTAAAAAAGCAGCTCAGACCGTTCTAGCCTTGGAACTACCGCAATAGACCATTTTCGTGGACAGTCAGGCAGCACTTAAAGCGATCAACTTCAATCTTGTAGCAGTAAAACATCACGGGGTTGGGTACGATTTACCGCATTTTGAAACCTCGTTTTAAAAATCTTGCAAAATTTCGCATCTACAAAAGCTCAAATCAAATATTTTGAATAAAAAACATAGGGACGGGCTACAGTCCGCTTAGGCGAACTGTTGGATACCCTATTCTTATTCCTATCCCTCATAAGTGGGCGTGACAAAAGTCTAAGTATGGTTGAATTGTTAAGAACGCTCGACATATTTTGTTATACAACATTTAAAGGATTTTATCAAAAAAAACGCTCTCTAGCTCAAACTTGGGTGTTTCAATAAAATTGTTTTATTTAATTGTGGGCGTGTCGGTAGGCGGATTTAAAAAAAATTAACACATGAGCATAAAGGGCCCCTAGAGAGTATATACGAGTATTATAAATTTCAGCTCCCTAGCTCACTTTGAATTTAAAAAAAAAAAAAATAATAATAATTGTGGGCGTGCCAGTGGGCGGATTTTGAAAATATTTACACATGAGCATAAAAGGCCCATAGAGAGCATATATTATAAATTTCAGCTCCCTAGCTCAAACTTTGGATTTTCAAAAAAATTGTTTTATTTATTTGTGGGCGTGTCAGTGGGCGGATTTTGAAAATATTTATACATGAGCTTAAAGCGCCCCTAGAGAGTATATATTAAAAATTTCAGCTCCCTAGCTCAAATTTTGGGTTTTCAATAAAATTGTTTTATTTTTTTGTGTGCGTGGCAGTGGGCGGATTTTGAAAATTGTATATCCCGAGCAGTTTTAGGGGTCATAGATCATATATAAAAAATTTCAGCTTCCTAGCTCAAAATTCGATTTTTTCCAAAATTTTGTTTTTTCGAGTTTGTGGGCGTGTCTGTGGGCGGATTTCAAAAATTCGTAAACTTGATTATTTCGGGACCCTAGAGAGTATATGGTTAAAATTTCAGCTCTCTAGGTCCAGTTTAAAGGCCTAATTTTTGCCGACGGACGGACGGACGGACATGGCTAGATCGACATTACTATCGATGCTGATCATAAATATAGTAACTTTTAGGGGTCTACGGGCAATATTAAGGTATGTTACAAACTATGCGTCAAAATTAATATACCCCTAGAATAGGGTATAAAAAATCGAATGGAAAATATCTGGAACTTATATTGATTTTTGAGACAATTTTAAACATTCGAATCCAGTTCTCTTGCGATTGTTGATGGGGTACAAGCGTTTGAGAGTTACTCCCAAAGTATTTTTCAATTTTAAAATCATAAACATATTAAATATTTCACTATCATAAGTAGGTACTAAAGTGAAGTAAACCAAATAATTCGACTTCGCTCTCTCTTTACCTACCAATATACCAACAAAATGCCCAAAGCTTCCTGTTCTGCTGCAGCTGCTGCTTCTACAAACTTATTTGTTGCTGCTCAAACTATAACACTTGATATGCTTTTTCATGAGATTATAAAACTACAACCCGGAACCCGATAAAGTGTGTAAAACAAGTAATTACGAACATTTTTTATATAATGACTTTGATTTATGAATGATTATAATTACAACAACAATCTTTATAAGATCCGTATAATAAGAATAATACTACTAGTTAAACTTTCTCGTCTTTTAATAATGAATAATGATACCATAAATTGCTTTTTCATCTCAGGCAGACGGCAGTATTGCCATGTCCTTATTCTTAAGTATACCAATTTGTAAACTTTATGATGAAAAAATAAAGAATCTATCTATCTATCTATCTATCTAAATTGCTTTTGTATTGATCATCTTTATACACTGGCGATCACAAGGATCTATATTCATAATTAGTATGCCCACCATTTTTCGATATGACCTCTATAAGATGGTTTGGTATAGAATCATATCGTTTTTTTTTTTTAAATAAGTAAGGGAAATTCGAGCCCAGGCATCACGAATAGCTTCGATTAAAGTGTCCTTGTCTTAATACACTTTAAGAGATAACAACGACCAAACATTTTCGATTATGTCTAAGTCCGGCAAATAGGGCGGCCATGGCAAAATGTCCACGTTTTCTGATTGAATCCAACTTCTAAGAACCCTGGAAGTATGGATAGGGCCATTGTCTTGTTGGAATATCTAAGACAGCGGTCCGAAAATGTTTTTCACTTTTGGAAATGACCGTTCCAGCAAACATTTATATTTATTTTCGTTCATTCTTGTGGACAAAAACTGCAACTCAATTGTGCCATAGTGGTTAGCAGCTCCCCACACCATTACGGCTGTGATGTCTTGCCAAAATAAGCTAGTCCTTTCTATTATCACGGAAATAAAAGTTGTAACGATCGGGGCCGTCAAGGTTAAACTTTTTCTCATCCGAAAAGACGTTTTTTCCATTCACTGCTCAAATTTCATTCGATGCTCCTTGTGCACTTGCCTCAAAACTGGTTTCTTTTTAAGTTTTTTTCTCTGTATAGTACCGCTTTTTCGTAATATCCTTCGAACCTTTGCTATGCTGGCTGATACTCAGCTGTTGGCCCTTATTTTAGTCACTGGTAGAGTAGAATTCGAGGCAAGTCGTAGAATAACCCGCTTTTCTCGCAATGTTGTTGCTTCTGCCGTGCGTCCTTTTTGATGTTTCCCATAGTGTTGTGGATTTGCAAAATAACAGTTATCAACAGTTACAACAGTCTTACTTCTATTACGCCTGTCAAAGTCTTTCCGGAACCCATTTTTTTTAACTAAATAAAAACAGTTCTTTTCGACGCTTTTCGATGTTTTTTAAATATTCTTAACAAAACTTTGAAAAAAATAGCTGATGTGAACTCCTGCAACGAATATTCGCAATAGCCTCATACTAGTGGCGCATCTTTTTATACGCTTTTCAAGTAGTTCATTCTTTGATCTTGGGAAATTCCAGTGGTCGTTTCATATTTACATTTTAATTTTATGACTTAGGCTCTTTTCACATTATCCGGTTTCGCCCGGACGGCAAAAAACCGGACGGTGAATTATTTTTAGAAGCGTGAGAAAAAGCATAGCTACTTTCACACTACACGGCGACGGATTTTCGCCGTCCGGCTGCCGTTCATCAGCCGTTCACGCGACTAAAATTACGGCGACCGGACGGCGACCGAAAGCTCAGTGAGATACGTTTTCAAATTGATACTTTCACATTGCACGATTTAAAACCGTCCGATCAGTAGTCGTCGCTTTTTGGTTTTGCAATTTGTTCATTGTTTTTCATTATAAAGCAAATAAAAAATGCAAGATATAGACGCAGATGTGTTGATTACACTATTTCAAGAAAGACCTGTGCTTTGGGACAAATTTGTGGACACATTCAAGGACAGAAATGCTACGAAAGATGCCTGGCATGAGGTTTGCATAGCACTTCACCAAGAATTCGATGCTCTTGATCCCAGGGATAAAAATGCGTTCAGTAAGTAAAGTTTGGCGCTGAAGCGAATTCTTGAGTTTTTCATGCAATTCGTCAAAGGAGGCAATTGACATGCGGAAATAGTTGAAGAATTTGTTTGAATCGTTTCGCAAATCTTCAAATAGGGTATGAAACAATCCCACTTCCTGTCTCCTTTCATTTATGGGATGTACCCAAAATTTGCGTATTCGTTGTCGTCTATTTCGTCGACGATTATATAAAAATAACGCAATTATTTGTTTAACCCGCATTGTAGCTTAAAAGGACAATATTCAATCACAAACTGAGCTTGCGACGGAAAAAAACCGTGCATAAACCGTGTAGTGTGAAAGTTTTCTAAATTCGGTTTTTGCCGTCCGGGCAAAACCGGATAATGTGAAAAGAGCCACTGTTGGGAAAATATGTACCTGTTGACAGGTAGTAAAAGTTTCCGGGTATAAAATTTCCAAAAGGTATAGAGACTGAAAATCGATTGCAAAATGTATGGCCTCATCCTTGTGATCGCCAGTGTATGATTTCTTATTCGGGGTTATCAGTAATTCACCAAAATATTCGTAGTTAACGTACAAGTTTTGATGTATTTCTTATGCATCTGTCATCTGTGGATCATTTACCCGACATGGCAATTTTGTCTGAAAGATGGATATGGAAATATGGATCTATGAATTGGAAATTCCTAACTTCTATATTCGAAATTTTAAATACGCGGCAAAGTGAAGCTGTTCAGCTGGTGGAGTGGCGGTCTTTTATAGGAGTGATATTGTGTGTGCTGTATTAAAACCTGATCTTATATGTGCTGATTTAATTGTCAGGTATTCATTACAGTTTTGTTGGAGTATAGCGATTGCATTCATATACATACTATAAATGATTTGTGGTGAAGTTATCTGGCTATTCTATTCTCATAGTTCTAAAAATGTAACACTTTACGGGATTTTAACATAGTCTTTTGTCCAATTCTTTTGATGCTGATAATTTGCTGGCTATTTTGTCTTCCTTTGGCTTAACCTCTGTAATAAACAAACCTACTAGAAGACCGTCTTGCTTTTATCATATATTTATAAGATTGCACACGAACGATAATATTATATACAGGGTGTCCCTTAATTCGTTGGCAATATTTTAGGGCAAGATTTATGGGTATATTCTAAGGAAAAAATTGTTCTACAGTTCCATGTTTTCCCTAGTATCATAAAATCTATGGGTTTTTCTACAAACTTGTCGTAAGCTTTTATTTTTATTATAGTTGCCTTCATTCAAAAAAAATATTAAAATGTTATGTTTATTACGCATTTCCTGGAGAAAATTGAACCGAAAGTCAAAAAATTAGCATGGGCAGGAAAAATGGAACGGGTTAAAAATTGGGTATCTTAAGACTGAGTTACATAAGATATAAAATTTATTTAAATGCAATTACAAAGGCTAATATTTCTTCTAAAAATAGAGGCCTAAACGAAAATTCTGTCATTAGTACTAACAGCGCAATTACCGTTAACATGGGCCAGGGTACACCCAAGTAAGCCTTTTCTTAAATCCTCAATAAATGATATAAAAATTAGAGATAGGCCCTTACTGTAGAACAATTTTTTCTTTAGAATATAAACATAATTCATGCCCTAAAATATTGCTGACGAATTAAGGGACACCCTGTATAAGACTAAAGTTCATGATCAAGATAGCTGATCATAGCTTAACCGCTATCCAAATTGATGGTTGTGTTTCAAGGAATAAGGTGTCCTACACGAACAATTTTTTGAAAATTGATTATCCTGCTCTTATATCTGCCTGATGAAACCTTAAACTTTAGATTTCAAACTGTAGAAAAATTTTAAAAAAACATAGGGACGGGCTACAGTCCGCTTGGGCGAACTGTTGGATACCCTATTCCTATTCCTATCCCTCATAAGTGGGCGTGACAAAAGTCTAAGTATGGTTGAATTGTTAAGAACGCTCTACATATTTTGTTGTATAACATTTAAAGGATTTTAGCAAAAAAACGCTCCCTAGCTCAAACTTGGGTGTTTCAATAAAATTGTTTTATTTAATTGTGGGCGTGTCAGTAGGCAGATTTAAAAAAATTAACACATGAGCATAAAGGGCCCCTAGAGAGTATATATTATAAATTTCAGCTCCCTAGCTCACTTTGAATTTTCAAAAAAAAAAAATAGTAATAATTCAGGGCGTGCCAGTGGGCGGATTTTAAAAATATTTACACATGAGCATAAAGGGCCCATAGAGAGTATATATTATAAATTTCAGCTCCCTAGCTCAAAATTCGATTTTTTCCAAAATTTTGTTTTTTTGAGTTTGTGGGCGTGTCTGTGGGCGGATTTGGCTAGATCGACATTACTATCGATGCTGATCATAAATATAGTAACTTTTAGGGGTCTACGGGCAATATTAAGGTATGTTACAAACTATGCATCAAAATTATATACTAAAACAGTTTTACAATTCTACATTGCTCAAAAAAATTGATTCAAGGAATAAACCTCGTCCAATGGTAAATAAACATCCTCACAACACTAGGCTAATAAGATGTTATGATAAACGATGCAGTGAACTTAAAATTGAAATCCCGAATTATAGAGAGTTATGTTACAAATGGGTTTTTGCTGATAATGTAGGTAATTCTAGAAAGCAGTGAGAAGTTGTCAACGAAATAATGAATATAAAAGCCAGAAGTTAATATTTCTATTAAAATTGGTAACCATTTGGTGGTTACCTCTGTTTATATCCCTTTTTGTAATATCCTCGGTAAAGATTTCCCCGCAAAATGTCCTCGGTCAAAATATCCTACCTTCAACATATCATTTTTTTGTGAGTCGAAGAGGTGTCCCAGGAAAATGTCTTAATTTTTCTTTAAAAAATCCGGCCTATTCCCGCCCGCTTTGCGGGTAAAAGAATTTAAAACTCTGCACACCTCTTCAAAAAATGAAAACTCTGGACACCTCTTCTACTCACAGAAATTAAAACTCTGGACACCTCTTCCATTGTTATATCCCATAATAGTACCAGGGTGACCCGCTTCGCGGCCAACGACCTTGCCACGTCGAATCAATCGGTTCTCGTTCGATCACCGCAATTAAACGACGTAGGGCGTGGGTAGTACTTAGATGGGGTACCACTTTGGGAATGCCGCGTGTTGTTGGCACCTCTTGCGAATGTCTGACAAATACACAAGAGTATAAAATTGTCATGAGAAAGCTTTTAAAATTTGCCGTTCGGATAGGGCGTATAACTGTAGGTCCCCTCCACTTCGCATGAAAGTGGTTGGAGAAGCTAGGTTCAGGCGCTGTATGGATCGTTAAGGCCTAACATGTATGTATGTGACCCGCTTCGCGGGTAAAAGGTTTTAAAACTTCGACTCACAAAAATTAAAACTCTGGACAACTCTGGACACCTCTTCGACTCACAAAAAAAGGGTATTTTGACCGAGGATAAAAGTAAAACTATTATGTCTGATTGAGACAAGAACTCACATATACAAGGTGGCGCAAAAGTTGTCAGGTGGCGCAAAAGTTGCCACCCGATGTTCTTTCGCTGTAATTTTTTTTATGAATGAAAAACTTTGGTTCTGCTTTTGGATTATGTTAATTGGTGTCTTAAGTTTTTTCTGTATCAGTTAACTTCACAAATGTCAAAGTAGAATTTACATTTGCCGCCATTTGCAAAAATTATAGCTTCTTCCGATAGGATGATGACTTTTGCGCCACCTTGTATAAATATAACGACAATGATAAGGATCATGCAAATAATAATAAATCTGTGATAGCCAGGCGACCCCCTTCGGGATATGGGTCAGAATTTACCCGAGGTAGGCATGCCGGTCGTAAGAGGCGACTGAAATCCAAACCCCCATTCGGGATAGGGGTTATAATTTACATGAGGTAGCCATGCCGGTCGTAAGAGGCGACTAAAATCCATACTGGGGGTAGTTCCAAACCAGGCCTCGGAGGGGAGCCTCGGTACGATACGCTCGCTATCCGAGGTTGTAGAGTTATAGCAGAGATGTAAGCGATGTCTGTATGGGAATAGACTACGGTCTGCGCCCATGCAGGCTGCGCCTTACTCGCTGTGAATGCCCAATCGCGAACCAAACCAAAAGGAAAAGTATGAAGGAACAACCTAAGGTTATATCCACTCCAGGTGGCACTCGCCAACAGCGAAAATTCACCCGTGGTCTTAACGACCAACATACTACCAAATCCCCCCGCCTGCACAGGCGTTGACTTAGGAGCTGTAAGAACGCTTGCTTCCGCAGACTCCTGGAAAAATGGAGAAAGTAGCAGAGAGGTTCAACCTGATACGCTTAATCTTCATTCCAATAGACAGGTAGCTGATTGTTGCGTTGTTGCTGATGAGGCCCAGGAAACCGGACAGGTTGAACGGGCTGCAGAAGCGGTACGCAGCGGTGGGCTTCTGTCTAAGAGCCAGCGGAAGAGGAAACAGAGGAAGGCGGCAATCGTGCGGCGCAAAGAAACTGAACCAGTTGAAGGCGCAAGCGCTGAGAGCTGCACTACCTCGGCGGCGACGGCTGAGAGATGCAGGTGGGCAGAGGTTACGCCAACCGAAACGCGCCAGCGGATTGAGACCAACGCTGCCTCCTCTTCCAATAGCTCGAACAGGAATAAACGGAGGATGAAGGTTTCGAGCACTCCTACCGGTGGAACTGCGTACGCACCTTCTGCGTTCCCTTCCACTGTAATACCTCTAACTCATGGAGGTCCCCGCGCACAAAATCTGGATGAAACATTTTCTGCAACCAGCAATGCTTGCAGCACCAGTGGACAGAAATTGGCTGTCGCGAAGAAAAACACGGTAATTATATTTACCCAGATTAACCTTCAACATTCGAAGGCAGCTACTGCTCTAATCAGCAAGAAGCTTTCCGGGTTGAGTACAAAACCCCACATAACATCCATACAGGAGCCATGGATGTGGAAAAATCGCATCTGTGGCCTTGGAGGTGTTCGTGGCACCACGATACTCTGTGACGAGCGGTCCGAAAGGCCCAGGGCTTGTCTTGCTGTGTCGAACCTTCTCTCAGCGACTTAGCTTGGACAATTTTGTGGCCAAGATTTGGTTGCTGCAGTCATAAGCTACGAAACGAATCGAGATTGGAAGACCTTCGTTGTGGCGTCAGCTTATCTCCCCTATGATTCGGTAGTGCCTCCACCACCAAGGGCAATAGCTGAACTCATAGACTATTGCGACACCAGGAAGATGGGCCTAGTTATATGTTGCAATGCCAATGCTCAGAACATTGTTTGGGGCAGCAGAAAATGCAACATGCGAGGAAATCATCTCTCCTGGATTTCAGTCTATCGTCTGATCTTACCATCAACAATGTTGGTTTACAGCCAACTTTTTGACGTCAAGAAGACAGGAGGTGATTGACCTAACTTTATCTAATAGATACATTAAGGCGGTTACCTACTGGAGGGTCTCTTCGGAGGCATCCCTCTCAGATCATAGATATATCGAATTCGAAATCGAATGCGAAGCCATAACTTTGCAGGAGAGCAGGAATCCAAGAAAAACCAACTGGATACGCTTCAGGGAGGAAATGGGAAAAACTCTCAAAACTCCAACCAAACTCAGGACGAGACAAAAGGTAGAGGATGCTGTTAAAAACCTGAATAGTGCCATTACTAGCTGTTTCGAACTGACGTGCCCAGTAAGTAAACCCCCTGGCAGAACGCCGGTTCCCTGGTGGAGCTCCGAACTGCAAACAATCCGAAGAGAAGCTAGAAAGCTTCTAAAGAGGTCGCTCAAGACTGATTTGGAGACAAACTGGAATCTCTACCGATCGAAGCAGAAGGAATATAAGAGGCTAATTCGGGTATCGAAAAGTGCTTCTTATAGGAATTTCTGCGAAAAGATTGAAACACTGGGTGAAACTAGTAGGTTGATTAAAGTTCTGAAAAAGGGCAAACCAGCCAAACTAGACTCACTTAGAAAACTTGATGGCACCTTCACTGAGACGAAAGCGGAAACTCTTAGTTATCTGCTGGAGTCTCACTTTCCGGGTAACCAGATTACAATTCGTAGCTGGTATATTGCGAAGGCCGTGGTGACGGACGAGGCCATTAAATACGCCTATGCGTCTTTTGACGGCATCATCGCCTGGTACGGACGGAATATACCCAGCCATGCTGCAACAGTGTACAAACCAGTTGCTACCGACTATGAAGAAAATCTTCATCGCTGCCCTAGCACTGGCATACAGTTAGAGTGTCATTTATACCTAAAATTGGCAGAAGTGACTACTCGCTCGCCAAGAGCTTCAGACCAATCAGTCTGACTTATTTCTTGCTGAAAATCATGGAAAGGCTGGTCGAGCTTCACGTGCGCAAAACTGCTTTGCGATTGCACCCACTATCTCAGATGCAACATGCCTATCAACGCGGAAAATCCTGCGAGACTGCGCTCCAAAATCTAGTTGGTAGAATTGAGGGCGCGCTTGACAGAAAAGAATACGTGATGGGCATTTTCATCGATATTGAGGGCGCTTTTGACAATGCGACTTTTGATAGCATGTGCAGCTCCGCCAGACAACACGGAGTAGACGAACCATTGGTGTTGTGGATTAAAGCAATGCTAATGAATAGAACATTGGTTGCGGATGCGGAATGTGGGTAAACAGAGGCTGCCCGCAAGGCGGCGTCCTGTCTCCACTGCTGTGGTGTATACTGGTCGACTCTCTGTTGAACGCACTCAACAGTTCTAATATTTACGCTCTGGCGTAAGCGGATGATGTTGCCGTGCTTTCTGTTGGATCATGCCTAGCGACTGTATGCGCCAAGGCGCAGGCGGCCCTTGACGTGATCGACGAATGGTGCACTAGGAATGGGCTCTCGGTCAATCCTCTTAAAACTGAGGTTGTTCTCTTTACGAGAAGGAGGAAGCTGGTCGGGTTGACTCAGCCAGGGCTAAAAGGCGTCACAATCCAACTCTCCAATGAAGCAAAGTATCTGGGAGTCATCCTGGATAGCAAACTTCTTTGGTCCAAACATGTTGATCTGAAGACTGCCAAGGCGCTGTCTGTTTTCTGGCAGTGCAAAGGCATTTTCGGCAAGACATGGGGCTTATCACCGAAAAGAGTCCTATGGATTTATACGGCTATGATAAGACTATTTATAGCATACGCATCTCAGGGGCCTTCCCCAGCACGCCTGGCTCCGGCCATGCACTATTGAACCTCCGCCCCTTGATGTTTACATTATAGGTTGCGCAATCAAAGCTATCTCACGTTTAAAAAAGAGGTGGCTTTTGGTATAACTCGCACTGGAGTTTTGATGAACTTGCGCAACGTCTGTCGTTCGACTCCTATCTTATGGATATGCCGTTTGATGCAATGACACTGGAACTTCGGCTGAAGCGCAACTATGAAGTCGACTTTCCTCGTGTTCAGGACTGGCTCTGGCCAGACTATGAGCCTGGAAAGGAATGCAGTCGAATCTTCACGGATGGCTCCAAAACCAATCAAGGATCTGGTGCTGGTGTTTTCATGGAGAGCGACAACATTAGACTTTTCATCTCCTTAGGCAAACAAGCGTCAGACTTCCAAACGGAGACTTATGCTATCCTAATGGCCATGGACTATGTTGCGAGGAACAGGTGGAGGTTGCGAAGTATCTGCGTCTGTAGCGACAGTCAGGCTGCGCTTAAGGCCTTGCTCAACCCCTTAACCACCTCCAAAATAGTCCGTGAATGCAAGATCTCTCTGAATTCGGTCGGAAGGCTGAATTCACTTAGACTTGTCTGGGTCCCGGGTCATAATGGGATCACGGGAAATGAGGTCTCCGATGAACTTTCTAGACAGGGCTCAGAGGGGGACTTCTCAGGGCCTGAACCAGCGATGTGTCTGCCTGCGTCCTCGGTCAAGGCTTCCATTGACGGTTTGATTTCCTATGAACACAATCGCCGTTGGCATGACTCTCCAGGGTGCAGACAGACTAAGCTAATTCTCCCCGACGTCTGTGGGAAATCCGCGGCATTCTTGTTGTCTCTCAACAGAAAAGACTGCAGACAGACCACTGGCGTTCTTACGGGACACTACGTTTTTGCCAAGCACCTTAAGGTGCTAGGCCTAAGCGACACCACCAACTGCGAAGCCTGTGGAGAAAGCGACGACACTGCCGAACATTTCCTCTGTGATTGTCCTGCTTTTGCTCGTATCAGGTGGCAGGTATTTGGTGCGGATATGGTGAGTGCTGTAAACCTAAGCTCCTTATCATTGAAGCGCCTTCTCGTTTTTCTTAGAAAAACGAGTAAATACGCACAGTAAAATGTGGTGTGTCTGCCTGGTAGTACAATGGACCAGTATTGAGTCTGAGTGCTCCAGTGCAGAAAGTCTCACACACCCCGAAAAAAAAAGATAGCCAGGCGTATTCAGAAGAACGGCCCAATCACTCCGCCACCCCAAAATGCGCACCAAACAGTGGCTCGTGGTTGATGCATGGGACGTTGATACATCATTCTTAGATTCGCAGCTCCCGAAGTCACAAGGCAGCCATTCCTCGAATATTTTGTTCCATAAATAACCTCATGCCTACACTCTTGTTTTCTTAATATAACAAATAGGGGGTCTTGATCAGAAACTCTTGATATGAGGTCCCGTTTAAGAGGATAACCAGTGAAAGAGAATAAACAGCGAAATATATTACATCTACCAAGATGGGGATGTATGCACCTAGGTGGCCTGAAAAGTTAAACTCGTCTACTACATTGGTTCGGTCGCATCGAGCATTTCAGCGTCTACTAGCATCTCGAAGCCAAACTATAGGGTTCTATATTTCTTTATAAACAGCGAGTCCTGCTTTAGAAACACTACCTACAATTTTTGGGCATCAGATAACAGAAAATTAGTAATCATAAATCCTGATATACCATTGTTATACTCGTATACCTGGTTAATTTAAATAAATGAATGAGAGAAAAGAAAACACTACCTAAACCCTTATGTATCTGAGTTTGAAAAATTTAAATTTTATCGGCCTCTACAGGCAATGCCACCCTGTATATACAACAAGTGACAACAAGTTTTTAATAAGGTTGCGTAATCATAAATTCGCTGCTCCTAATCTTAGCTAATGGATATATTTAGTTAAACTTTTTTGGTTTGCAAAATAATGTCATGGCCTGTGGATATTCCTTTTTTTGGTGGAAACTCCAACAAATGTCCTTCAGCCGAAAGAAAACTTTTACTAAGATACCAATTGTGTGCTTACGATGTTGCGATAGAGCTTTATCTTTTGATATTTTGCTCGTGTTTTCTTTATAGTCAAAATAAGTCATTTATCTGTGTGACAAATAGCTACATTACCCAAGGGTAAAATACATATCTCAGCACAAGTCGATATCGAGGCACGTACAACCGAGGAAAAAGTGACTTCTACTCACGCACCTTAATTATATGACTAAGGAGAAGAAAAGGGACAAAAAACATGTCCCTGCTGGGATTAATCGCGTAAAATTAGAAGCAATACGTTCCTGTGCATGTGACTGGTCATGGTTTCCTATATTAGCTTGCCTTCAAGATCATTGTGCGTGTGTAGGTAATTACCTCCCGCGAAGCCATAAGGGTTACAAGAAAAAAAACTTAACTTTGATATACATTGGCGGCCCAAGTGACTGCGAAAACCCCCCACACGATTTTTATTTTTTTTTTCCTTCCACAAATGCCCTTCACAATCATTAGGCTTTCTTTGAAGTTCAATAAGGACCTTTATTCACTGAAATCCACTTAAGCTCCAATTTGCCTTGTTTTATAATATAAATGTCGCGTAAATATTTTTTTCTTATTTGAACGGCCCACAGAGAGTTCGTTAATTTAAATTTCTTCAAAAAAGAAGTAGTCATCTGGAATACAGGTGCGCCCCTTGAGTATTCAGACTTTTTGTTGTTGGGTAAATTGCCAGAGCGGAGACAAAATTCGACTCCTATGGGGGAATGTAGGTACATAAATGTGTGTCGGAAAAATAATCGAAAGGCAGTACAAACGTTTAGCAGCTCTTAGTTCAATTAAATTTGTGCCCTTTTCAGTGACGAGAGTGCTTTCGCTGTCACCTTCCTCGTAGGCCATCCCCGCATGTGTGTTTAATGTATTATTATTTTTTCCTTTTGAAGAGTTGGTCAACACCGTGATGGTCAACACACATAAACGGGCGCTAGTAAATCTTGCTTATACCTGCGCCGACAACGACAATGGGCATGAAACACAGAATGCCTGTCACGCAACCATATGCCAACCATTTATGTACACACATTGGTAAAGGACTCTCGGCGGAATTCCATGTCCGAAGTCCAAAAAATACACTGCGTGTATTCTTGATGTTTCGTCCTTCCTATCCGAACCATCAGACCCATGGGAAATTGCCGATGGCTGCGGTAGAGTATTCAATTCGAAGGTAAAGAAAGGAAAGTATTGTGTGTAAGGACATTTTAGCGGTAGGTAGGAAAGGGGTGTCGAATCAGAATGTCAGACATTAAGGCTGAAATGTTTCGTTCTGGTTATTGTCACACTATCATGATACTTATGGTAGACAAAAAAAAACCTTTAGTCCCGATACAGAACCCATTTCACCACCCACCGCATTTCGTTTATTAACAACGGTAAGAATGAGGGCTTGCCGACTTCTATGGGGGTGAACAGAACTATTAAGCAATTAACAATATCACTTTTCCACCCATTTAAATGTTGCTCAATAGGTACCTAGTTTTTTCGGAACGATTGGGATTGGGTTGCACGAGTGCCTTCGCTCGTTTTGGACACTTTGAGGTATAATAAATATTTGAATCCTCAAATGTTACGTAAGATAATAATTGTTTGATTTCTTCAACAAAACGGTTTATTTTTTTAAATAGTGGGCGTGTCAGTGGGAGGATTTTAAATATCTTTATACGTGAGCATTAAGGGCCCCTAGAAATGACATATTCCAAGCTTCAGCTTTCTAGCTTGACTTTCGATTTTTTTCCATAAATTTGTTTTTCTGATATTGTGGGTGTGTCGTGAGCGGATTTTCAAAATGCTTGCACTTATTTCGGAGCTCTAGAGAGTATATGTTTCAAATTTGAACTTTCTAGCTCGAGCTTTAGGGGCAAATTTTTGCTCACGGACGGATGGACAAGGCCAGATCGACATTCCTATCGATGCTAATCACTTTAAGGGGTCTACGGGCGTTATTAACGCATGTTACAAGCTATGAGTCAAAATTAATATACCTTTAGAATAGGTTATACAAAATTAATATACATTTAAAACAGGTTTTAAATGTATATTAATTGGCGACTCATAAATGGGGCACGAGGACAAAGGTAAACCACGACAGATGGTAGCAGCCGCATTACGTTTCAGGTGGCGCCCAACGTGGGGCAGATGCCGTCCCTACGACCTGTCTCATTAGAGACTTGCAGAACACGGCACCACACTGTGGCCTATCGTCAAACGCTTAAAAAAAAATAAATGTTGTTAACACTTCGTCGATTCGACGAATAATTAACTTATTATTATAATTAAGTAGGCTACTCAAGACACTATTGCGTTTCTTCTACACACTCCTCATGTGGAGAAGAAATATTGTACAAACAACGCTTACCAATCAAAAAAAGCAAAACCCATGATCTACAGAGTGTGTTGGACGAGGAGCTATTGCCAAGTACCTACCTTTTATATCAACTTAATTTTTGAGTAGGCATGTGGAGAAAACGTATTTTCTATCGGTGGGGCTATCATATCGGCGCAGGGACATAAGTCCCGAAGACATAAGTCCCGAAATCAATTAGGGCCTTATGACCCACTTAAGTGGGACATTAGTCCCGAAAAATTAATTCGGGACTTATGTCCCACTATACATTTCCTAAATATACGCCTGAGAGAAACTAAGAAGACCACTCCAAATGCTACAGCAAATAGTCAAATCGGTTTCGTTATCGGTGACGTGAAATAAAGCCAAACGAAATAAGGCCAAATTCCAAATTTGGCATCATTTCGCTTTCGAAAGCGAAATAGAGCCAATTTGGCTTTATTTCGTCATGAAAAACGAAATAATACCAAAAAACTAATGGAAATAAGACCAAACCACTTTGTTGTGCGCAAATGTGCAACTATTATCGATTTGTTTGCTTACAGTTATGTTATGAGGCTTAACGGTAAAACGGTGCCGTGACATAACCCCAAGCGTCATAAGCCCAAATTTTGAAATTTGGCCTTATGTCGCATTGTGAAAGTGACATAAGGCCAACTTTTAGCATTTGGTATTATGACACATTGGAAAAGCGTCACAAGGCCAATTTGGCTTTATGACACTTTCGCTTGGTGCTGCTTTCAACAATTTGCCCTCGCACCTACCCCAAATCAAACAGTGACCCCAAGCAGGGGGGTTAGTTGCGAAATCGAAAGTAGATTGCATAAACAGTACAATGTCGGTACGGTTTCGAAAATTTGGCTTTATGTCATTTCCCGGATTTGGCCTTATGACGCTTTGTGAAAGTGACATAATACAGTGACAGTGAAAGTGACAAAATTATATTTATCAATTCGGGACTTATGACCCACTTAAGTGGGACATAAGTCCCGAAAAATGAATTCGGGACTTATGTCCCTGCGCCTATCATATCAACCTTGTTGTTTTTGTTTGCCTTAAGATCTAATAAGTTTAAAAAGATTCATAATTCGGTCATTATTAGTCTAAATTCATTAACCTTGTATCTTACATTCACTGTATCTGTATCTTAGCATATAGGTACTGGAATTCTTAATACTGTTAGCTATTTTCTCAAAATTATTCTCTCTTTAGCGAAATGTTTACTATGGAATCACATGAAAATAAGGAGTTTCGTAACTTTCCTTGAAATAGCATTCACACATTTTGCTTAAGAAACTTCTATAAAGAAATCGTTTATATTTTCAGTCTGCTGTAAACCTGGTAAAAACACGGTACATCTTTGAGAAAGAAAGATGGCACTATGAAGTCACCTATTTTGAAATCATTAAAATAAAACTTGGTGCGTAATAATCGCAATCGCAACGAATTAAAATACAAACGAGGTGTAAGTCAAATCAAAATTTACATCTTAAATATCCAGCCAAAACAATAATTACGTCCCACTCCCTCACATAAGTACATTCATAGAGATAATGTCAAGTAAATCGCGTTACAATCCAAAACCTCGGAGTCATCTAAAATTGTATAGGTCACAATTAAATACAATCAGAACTGCGCGAATATTCTACTACCAGTTAAAGAAATTTAAAGTATTTTCCATTGGCAAAGTACTTATTTATTTATTCTAACGGAGTTAACAACTAAACATAGACAACACGTCGCAGACAGCGAACGAAGGTTTCTTATACCGTAAATAATGTCTTGTGCTAGGTTCCCACTTGCCGTTTTGAAATTGAAAAAATTGGCAAGTGGAAATAGCGAAAAACTGGTGGTCATTGAATTAATAAACAGCGGTTGTCAATGACTGACAACGAATTTACGCGACAAGTGTAAATATCTGAACTTGCAAATAAAATGTCGCTTTGTAATTGGCACTGAAAATTGATTGGAATCGTCTTAAATTGTTTGTCAATCAATACACATGTTGACGCACAAGGAAGGTAAATCAATTCATACCGAAAAAAATAAATAAATTATTTGGGTTGGGGTCAGAATCAGAATCCCAAAATACAAAAATTTCGGCATTTCGGGTTTTCGGGGTTTTGATTTGACTGATTCTGTCCGACTCTCAAATAATTTCAATCTCTAATAATTTCAATCTCTAATAAAATAGAAAAATTAATTTTTCACCATTCTTTTTCGACACGGTTCAACAGAAAATAAATACGTTTTTTTCATTATTTTTTAAACACAAATTTACTTATGTACATTTCCATTTAATAAACATAAAGCTACAGAAAACTCACACAACGTCCGACAGTGAATTACGGTCATTGACAATTAAAAGACGATTCCAAATTGAAAGCGCCAGCGGAAAGTAGGTTTTAGTAAACTGACAAAGCCATTTGTCAAAATTTTATTGTCAACCAACTGACAAACGATTTTTTTGTCAATAATTGGCATAGGTGGAAATGAACTGGCAATGACGATCACAAGAGTTGTCAAACTTTGCCAATTAAATGATAATTGGAGACTCATCATAATTCTTAAAAAAAAAACAGCGATTTTCATTTATAAAATATTCAGTCGCATGGCAACTTCGCGCTAATCTGTGGAAATATTTATTGATGTTGTTGGTGGAGAAAAAATGTCTGTACCTATCAAGCTAGGAATTTGAGTTTTCAGCATTATAGACCTAGTTTCGTCGCTATTATCTCTGCTGTAAAATAGGAATTACAGAGTCAAGAAATGTAGACGGAATTAAGTTGATAAATGTTTATATGATTAGACACCTATATCGATTGCAGTTGCTTAAATTTTAGCTTTTAGATTTCTTAAGATTTCATTTTCTGACGGAACTGATGGTAGGTAACTATTCATAATCAATTTTAACCTTCCAACCACACACTGGGGTATGACACACCCCACATGGATTTCAAAAGTGTGCAGGTCCCGTTAACATTTTTTCCTAAGGATGCCATACATATGTATATTTAAATTTAAACTCTCTGCAGTAGCAGGCGAGGGTGTTTAGTTCTTAGATCTTTTTAACGTGTTTAGCCGGGCTTCGAAGTTTTAGCTTGGGTATCATATACCCCAGTATGCAGTGCGTGTTAGTATTTTTTGGAATTTGTGAATACATTATTTTAGTGAAATGTTTTCTATTTTAGTTATTTTGGACTAAAAATTAATAAAACAAGTGTGTTGTTTGTTCAGCCATACACGAAGTTACTGTAGATGACAATAATAATTATAGTTTTACAGCAAAATGACTTTTCTTGGAGACGAATCAATTGAAAGCCTTTTCTTTGCTGCTGAAGGGATGAAGTCAAGAATGAACTAGCTTCGAACCTTGAAAATCAACATTAAAAATTGTGTAACTTCTGTAATCGAAAAAAAAAATGAAAACGTGACATGCCGACTTCCCATGTGCGAGGATCATCACTGATCACTCACTGCAATGCATAGAATGCAGTGAAAATTTTTTTAATTTTTGTGTTTAAAAAAGCAAACATTTATCCCACTATTAAAACAATACATTGGAGTAAACAATAACATTAAAGAAAGAGTATTAGAAAGCGTAATGCGACAGTTTTTAAAACTATTATTTTAAACTTTTTTATGAATTTGACTGATTTTAGTTGACAACTATATATTAACTTTTTTTTGTAACCTAATTTGGAAATTATTTTTTTTTTAAATATTTTTATATTTTATGTTATTCATCGTATTGAATTTTGTTAAAATGAAATAAAAATATGAGTAGAAAAATAACAACATATATATATACATAAAATGATATTTTTTTAAATTCTTTTGTGGTGGGGTGTGTGATACCCCAGTGTGAGGAGCGCGTTAGAAAAAATATGTGTGAGGACGGAAGGTTAATTCACTGTTTCATTGATCTGTACTGTTTTCTTTTCGCAGTGTGATCCATGTATATGGATCATTGTTAGGTTAGGTTAGGTTTATGTGGCTGTCGGCAGAAGCCGACACACTTAGACCAATTTAGGTCCATTGTGATACCACGTATAATTATCTACCTCAACTCTGTAGATGGGACTGGCCAACGAAACGCGGTTGTTCTCAAACGGTCCCCCATCTACGTACTAATCGTTGGTTATGGATCATTGTTAGGGTGACCAGATCTATGCTGAAGGAAAAGACACCTTAAATGTGACAAATGTGTAAATATGGTTGAATTGTTAAGAACGCTCTACATATTTTGTTATATAATATTCAAAGGATTTTATTGAAAAAAAAAACGAAGCTTTTGTAAAATAAACGCTCCCTAGCTCAAACTTTGGATCTTCAAAAAAAGTTTTATTTTTAAATTGTGGGCGTGTAAGTAGGCGGATTTTGAAAATATTTTCACATGAGCATAAAGGGCGTGTCAGTGGGTGGATTTTAGAAATTTTATCTCCCGAGCAGTTTTAGAAGTCCAAGATCATAATATGTATCTAAAAAATTTCAGCTTTCTAGTTCAAAATTCGATTTTTTCGATAAATTTGTTTTTTTGAGTTTGTGGGCGTGTCTGTAGGTGGATTTTAAAATTCTTAAGGTGATTATTTCGGGACTCTAAAGAGTATATGGTTAATTTCAGCTCTCTCGGTCCAGTTTAAAGGCCTAATATTTGCCGACAGAAGGACGGACGGACGGACATGGCTCGATCTACATTACTATCGATGCTGATCATAAATATCGTAACTTTTAGGGGTCTACGGGCAATATTAAGGTATGTTACAAACTATGCGTCAAAATTAATATACCCTTAGAATAGGGTATACAAAAGTAAGAAAATATACAATTATTACAAAACGAAACAATAAGTAAATAAAAAAACAATTTATTTATAAGGAACCTAAAACATTCTTTACTATTGCTTAAGTTTTTGTTAGCAACCTAGAAATGTTTTAAGTGATATTCGAATGTGGCAAAAAGCAATTTAAAAACTTATACGTATTTTAAAAAATGTTTTAATAATTATTTGGAATATTATTTAATAATTTCACTAAAACGAGTGAAAACAAAGTATTCCCAAATGAGGACAGACATTATGTGTTGTTTGTTTAGCGTAGATATATCTAATAAGTTCTGCCACTTTAACAAAATTGTCATATTTGACATTGAAGAAAATAAGCGTCACTGTATGATTCACACTTTGTATTCACCGATAAGGATTTCGAGAGAGTATTAGGCACCGCCATTCTGCCAGTTAATGAAAGTACTTTTAAGACCGTCTTCACGCTAAGACTTTCTACGGCTCTCCATTTTTTTATGTTCAGTGTGTTAAATAAAATTGTTATTGCGGTTTCGTTTCATAGGAATAATTAAAAAAACTGAGAAAAACCAAAAAAAGAGGACGAATCGGTTGTTTTTTTTTTAAATAAAAATATCCGAAAAACTTTTTTATCGCGGATAGAGGACTTGTCCTCTTTAAAAAGGGCGTCTAGGCAGCCAAATCGTGGGTCATAATAAAATACGGCTGATAATACACCGTTAGAGATTCTTTAGAAAGAGAAAGAATGAAAAGTAAGTGAAATGTACATACCCAGCTAATATTTGTTAGGTACTTATATCTCGGCTTCCAACTTTGAAAGTCCATTTAAATCGGCTTTTCATTGGATAACATTATCAAGCGTACATTTTTTTCTTCCTTTTTTTGAAGAAAAGGAAATCCAAATCCCAGAGCATTCTTACTTGGTACATTGTACTTCCGTACCTACTTACACACTGATGTACTATCGACCATGAGCCGGTGGACTCCATAACTCGTTTTTTGCGAAGATAAATATTATATAGGTAGACACGTTTTGTAAAAGGATTAATTAAAATTGCATAATTACGACGGTGAAGGAAAATTGCGTGCATAGCATGGATAAGTTTGATTGTACAGAATGGTTCTCTTGTCCTTTAATATCTTCGTCATTTTGGCAGCATTTTGCTGCTGTTTATCCACCAGTCACCTCCAACTCCCCACCAAGCAGGATCTGAATACATAAATCATAAGAAATATGTACTAATCCCAACTATACAGGTAGAAAGAAGCTCTGGATGAATGGGTGGGATCGGCAGGCTGAATTGAATGGTACCAAAGGTTCGCTTCCTAATTTAACTCGACACACAATTGGTAGGAAGCGTGCAGGAGACAAGGTGTTGCGGGAAGTTAACCGAAATTAAATATTTCAATGTCTGGGGAAATTAAAGTAGAAGTACCTTAGAGTGTAATTCGTTGTTTTTTGTTGGATTTCCCTTTATCTTGTGTAGCTCGACTTCACTTTATATTAATAACGTGTAGACACTAGACTCACAGTTGAAATGTCATTGGGGTGGGGACTTTGGTATTCACAGAAAACACGTATAGGGAATACTAGAATAGAAGCATACTCACATACGTATAAAAGGTTACGTTATCAAATAGTCATCGTTATCAAGGACAGGAAACGAAATGCCACTAACTCGCTCAGACTAGTAATTAGTCTGAACGAAACAAAACTACTACTAACCATAGGAAAGTACATATTTTTCGATGAAGTGAAATGGAACTGTTTAGGTGATTATGTACAGTACTTGTCGGACAAGAAAATGTGTCCAAACTCTTTAGATTTATCAATACTGAATGATATAGGTGCATGTATAGGTAAGGTATGCAATATAATCCATTTCGAAGACAAGGTACTAGAGCATTATAGTCAGCTTTGTAACGGAAATTTAATGATTTAATATCGCTTAATGCATACTCAAGTCAAAAACAGTTCTCGGGGTAGATGTTAACATATTAAAAAACAAGTCCGGTATAGACTAGTTTTAGTATAAACAACAACAAAAAAAAGCCCAAATATTTTTTTGTTAATATGGATTGCACCATGCAAAGGCATAACTTTCATTCTTAAATATAGGAGCGTAAACAGCCTGAGAGTCTTTTCTGAAGCTTTTATATAAAAAATAAATAAATATAGACCATCCGTATACCGCTTAGGCCTAGCTTAACGTGTTTCTGGACAGCGGCGCGATTTGAACCTGAGACTCCTCGATACAATACATAACCATGGAGCCACTGTGCCGTTGGACCAAAAATCAAATTACCCTAAAACGAATGGGTTCAAAACTCCTGACCCGAAGGACAAAATGCATGCTCTACCAAATACTATCCTGATTATTCTGCTTGCGCGGGCGCCGACTGCTAAAAGATTATCAGTACGTAAGATATGATATTGGTCTCCTTTGAAAGGCAAATTCTTCGTCGAATATTCGATTCACTTTGCGAGAAAGTTGAATGGAGGATACAAGCGTTACCTCTATGGCTGAGCCACATCGAGCGAATTGACAATAATGATCTAGCCAAGAGGACGTCAGACTCCCAGCTCAAGAAGGCGAGGAAGACAGATAATCCGTTTGAAAAATCAAGCCATCGCTGATGCCAAAGGAGGATGGATAGGTCGAAGTGTTAATTATGTGACCAGGTAGTGAAAAAACTGAGTTGTTAAAGAGGTACTCGTAACTAATGGTATTTCGGATTTTATACTCGACAAGTTTTCCTTTTGTTATACATACATAATTATTATTTTATTTCTAGAGTATTATACATATTTCATTAATTTCCGCAAAATAACTTTTTAAATAACTATTTTAGTTGCAATATTTCTGGAAATGAGGAGGAATTTTAGGCATATAAAAAGACATATAAAAGACAGCGTTAATAACATTTTGCTAAGTTAAAATAAGTATACAGGTTGCGGCAAATAGCTTCCTTTTTCGAAATTCGTGCTATTCAGGCTGTGGGTCGTTGCCTTGAATGTATTTAGTATTTAGTATTTATTTATTTAGATCTACGATACATAAACATCAACAGATCAAGAAAAACAAAAACAAAAGAGAATAATACTTTAAATTACAAAAAAATAATTATCTTAATGCTAACAATGCGAGTTCCTTAAATCTAGTTCTGGGTAAAGCAATATCGAGTTGATCATAAACAAGATTAAATAACCTACAACAGAAAGTAAACGGCTCATTGGCCCCGTATAAAGTGGAGTGATGAAATTCAAATAACAGAGGTCTGGCCCTAAGAACCCTGTGAGGGGCATAAATACGAATTAAGGAAAGTAAGTTATCACAATCATTCAAAAGAAACGGCGTAAAGTAAAGCGCAAGAAGTTATTTTTAAACTTTTGCAATTCTGTTAATGTTTTTCAACGAAAACGGATTCCAAACAACACTACAATATTCCAGACAAGGACGAACCACGCTTGTATAAATGGCCTTAAGAGTATAGGGATCCGTAAAGTCCAATGAATTTCTTTTTAGAAATCCTAAAGCGGAATTAGCTTTTGACATTAATTTGTTGATATGGGGATCAAAGGTGAGTTTACTATCGAAAACAACACCCAGATCTTTAAATTCAAATACAACATAAATTGTTTGGTCTCCTAGACGATAAGCGTGCATTATAGTATTTTGTGTTCTATTATACGACATGGTGGCACATTTGTCAATATTAAGAGTATTATTATAATATTATATTATATTAAGTTATATTTATTAAAACATGAAAGTAATGGGTCAAAAAATCCGTAACAATCAAACTTTTTTAGAAGGATATGCAAATTAATTCTACTAAAGGCTTTCACAAAATCGGTATAAACTACATGCACTTGCTTGTGATTATCAATTGAACATAAGCAATAATTGGTAAACTGAACAAGGTTAGAGCAAGTCGAACGCCCCTTCCAAAAACCATGCTGAGAACCACTTATATGGCTACTAAATATGAATACCATCCGTTCCTTCACAAGGCGGTCTAAAAGTTTTGGTATAATCGACAATAAATTTAGAAACTGGTCTATAATTCGAAATTTGGTCTTTTTTACCGCTCTTATAAATTGGAGTTATAAGTGAAAATTTCCAATCATCAATAAATGTCCCACTAGCCAATGACTGATTGGAAATAGAGAGCAAAGAGTAGCTGAGAGAATCTGCTCAAGATTTTAAAACAACCGGGTAAAAACCCAAGAAGTCTGGATTTTTACTGTCCTTCAAATCCTGTAATGCCAGCAATAATTCCGATCTAATTAGTACCAAAGAACTTGAAGCAGTAAAAGTTTGCAAAAATGGAAATAATCCTCACTAAAATTAGTAAGGCTGGAAGAATCGTAATTACTTTAAAAAAAAACGACGCGAACATGTTCAAAATATCTTTTGGATTACTGGATGATTTGCCTTGAAAATTCATAATTGATGGAAAACCGATACTAGCCCGTTTAGAATTTATGTACGCCCAAAAACACCTTGGGTTAGATTTCAGATTCATTTCCAAGCGCTGAATGTATTTGTTCGAGAGGAACCTAGAAAGAAATATAAATTCTTTTCTCAACCGAGCAAATAATTCGTAATCCGATAGAGATTTACTCCTCTTAAAGTTTTTATGAGCTCTGCTTTTGGCATTTTTAAGATTAAGTAGCCGTTGGTTATACCATGGTGGATGAGAGTTTACTCATTTACGCACTCTAGGCACTAAAATAGTGAAAACAATCTTAGAGAAAGCGTTAAAGATTTTAGCAACTGAGTTGTACCGAAGTTCATCACCCCAGTTCACTGACACAAACTGATCACTCATTATTTTCAAGTTGGAACTATTAAATTTAAAAATGAATTTAGTCGAATTACTACGACATTTGATTATTATATATATAAGTTTTGATTAAAATAATAATAGCGTTATGAGACACAGAATTTCTTAACAATGGTAAGCAAGAATCAACAGAAACATTCATATCATCTGATGCAAAAACAAGATCTAACAAATTATTAAAAGAATTACGAACATTGCTAAATTGACAGAGCTCTAATGACTGGAGAAAATCCAAAGTAGTCCTTTCAACTTCCGAAGAAAAATGATACGGTAGCACGTTATTGCCATCAGAAATCCAATCGAGTTCTCTAAAATTAAAATCCCCAAGAACACAAATGTTAATGGAACGTTGGTCTTCAAAAGTTAAAATGACTAATTCAATATTATGTAAGTGCTTATCATAAAGATGCGGTACTATTTGTAGGAAAATAACTAAGAAATACTAGCAAATCAGGATCACCGGCATTAGCAGCAGTCACTCGAACACAGACTTGTTCGATATTTAATACACCTTCCACCAAAACAATATCGATGGGAATCTCAGAAGCAGTCAAGTTGCGGCGAATAGCAATCAAAACGCCACCACCAATCAAACGCCATCACAGCGGAACACAGCAAACACCTTCTCATCGAATATTTCATAAGTATGAATATCATTATACAGCCACGTCTCCGTTAAAGCAATGACGTCATAATCGCACGCATCAATCGCTATTGACAGTTCTCTTAATTTCGAAGAGAAACCACTCGTATTTTGGTAGTATACACTTAGTTCACGTGGCGATGACGAAGAAGAAAAAGTGGGAGACGGGGAATTTGACCTAAGTACACATTCCACAGCCTCGGTAATAACGTTAGCAGCCGCGTAACCTGCACTTCTTCCTACTATGTAAATTCAAATAGAAATAAATGTGTACCTATTTATGTTAATTATTATTAAAATTGATTTAAGATTGAAGTCTAGAATTCTTTTTGGACCCCAATA
The DNA here is from genome assembly GCA_949715645.1 of Portevinia maculata. NCBI lineage: Eukaryota > Metazoa > Arthropoda > Insecta > Diptera > Syrphidae > Portevinia > Portevinia maculata. The sequence continues at coordinate 89,846,883 of OX454528.1, forward strand.
TTTTTTTTTCATATTCGTCCCGTTGTCAAAACCCTGACTGCTACAATTGTTCAAGTTGAGTCTGTGTTTATTTATAACATTAACCTTCCGTCCTCACACATATTTTTTCTAACGCGCTCCTCAAACTGGGGTATCACATACCCCACCCGCAAATATTAAAAAAAAAGTTGCCATTATATATATGTACATATATATATATATTTTTTTTTTAATTCATATTTTAACTTTATCAAAACAAAATTCAATACGATTAATAACATAAAATATAAAAATACTGGAAAAAAAATAAGTTTCAAAATTAGCTTACAAAAAAAAGTTAATTATAGTTGTCAACTAAAATCAGTCAAATTCATAAAAAGTTTTTTTTTTTTTTTTTAAAAAAACTGTCACTTTACGCTTTCTAACACTCCTTTTATAATGTTTACTTCATCTACTGTTAAAATAGTTTATATATATTATAGCTTTTTTAAACCCAAAAATTCACATTTTTTGAACTGCATTCTATGCATTGCAGTGAGCGATGATCCTCGCACATGGGAAGTCGGCATGTCACACAGTAACTTACTTTATTTCTGAACAAACCTCACACTTGTTTTATTATTTTTAGTCCAAAATAACTAAAAAAGAAAACATTTCACTAAAATAATGTATTCAAAAATTCAAAATAATACTAACACGCACTGCACACTGGGGTGTATGATACCCAAGCTAAAACTTCGAACCACGACTAACCACGTTTAAAAAATCTGAGAACTGAACACCATCGCCTACTACTGCAGAGAGTTTAAAATTGAATATACACAGGCATGGCATGCTTAGGAAAAAATTTTAACGGGACCTGCACACTTTTGAAATCTGTGTGGGGTATCTCACACCCCAGTGTGTGGTAGGAAGGTTAAAAGAACTTTATGCAGTCCTGCACGAGTTGATTAGTACAAATTCTATGGAATTCACTTAAATATAAAAAAATTCACTTAAATAAAAATTGAATTGAATTGAATTGAATTGAATTGAATGCTTCTTTAATGATATTTTATTGTCATCTGATGTCAACAAGTCGTGTTGTCTGTGAAAGTTGTTCCACGTGACTAAGGTCCGCGATGCATCCATATATACATAACAGCATAATACAGGGTGGGCCAAAATTGACTTCCTAATTTCAAAAAATCATAACTCTTGTGTTTTTAATTTTTTTTCTTTTCTTTTTTAAGTTACTTATAAAACAATCTTCGGAGATTTACCAAAATGAACTACAGCACTTTAGAGAGGACCTAACTGATTGAATTTTATTTTAAAAATAATCACTCTATTACTCGTACTTTAACTTATCGGCGACATTTTAATGTGCGAAATCCACCCTCTGCGCATATGATTACGGCAACAAGGAACTGAAGTTGATGTTCCTCGAACTGGAAGACGTCGCAGTGCCCGAATCGAAGCGAATGTGAAACGCTTCTTGCAAGTGTTGTGAAGAGTCCAGAAACATCGACACGAGGGCGCTCAGGTAAACTCGGTGTGTCCCGCAGTTCATTGCGAAGAATTCTAAGAAGCGAATTGCAGCTGTTTCCATGCAAAATCCAATTTGGGCAAGAATTAAAACCAGGAGATCCTCGAAAACGTGTAGTTTACGCAGTTCATTTACAAGAAATGGCAAGGCAGCAAAATGGTTTTATTCATCATCTCATAATGAGTGATGAAGCTCATTTCCACTTAAATGGATTCATTAATAAACGAAATTGCCGTATATGGGGTAATAAGAACCCAAAGTTGATCCATTCGCGGGAAGTGCACTCTCTGGTGTGGTGTAACTTCAGAAAAAAATATTGGCCCATTCCTCTTTGAAGACGATGCCGCCAATACTGTAGCCATATGTGGTGAAAGGTATCGGGCTATGTTCGAAAAATGTTTGAGCCCAGCGATTGCTGATAGTCCTGAGATGTGGTTTCAGCAGGATGGAGCTTCTGCACACACTGCTCTCGCCGCAATGGCGCTACTAAGGAAAATTTTCGGCAACCGAATAATTTCCAAAAATTCAGTATTTAATTGGCCTTCACGCTTTCCGGATTTGACTGCACCACACTTTTTTCTGTGGGGTTATTTGAAGGGTAAAGTGTACGTAAATAAACCCACCACTATCCCGCAGCTGAAGGAGAACATTCCTGCTGAAATACAGGCGTTGAGCACAGATGTCCTACGAAGTGTAATGGAAAACGCCCGTCTCTGTGAGCATGAGCTGGTGCTCATTATATTCCATACTTAGCCGAAAAAAATCTCCATAAATTATACTCTGTGATTCTAAAATAAATTATAAATAACAAATTAAATCTATAAAAGTTATTATTACTTTAAATTAGGAAGTCTCTTTTGACCCACTCTGCATTTGGAAATTTTAATGCGCTATATGATTTCAGGTTTCACATTCTCAACTATCAGCTCTACTGATTCGCTTTGAATGTCTTTTCCGCAAAAGTGGCCTGAAATATCTACTTTCACAGCCAATCGTAAGTGCTCCTGCAAGGTTTTCGTAGCATCAACCACCCGAAGGAGAAGATCACGATCTGTGTTCTTATGACATCATATTTCTCCGCCTGTACAATGACAAGAGGGATTTTATCGGCATTAGGTAGACAGATCTAACAAGGAAAGTCCGATTTTTTACTGCGAAGGAGTGCTACCGCTGGCAAACTTTTAATTGTATTGTTTGAGCAGAAAAATGGATCTAAAGTATAAAAATACAGAAATCGTTTACCCGCGTCAATTTTCGTAGCAATATTTTCGAAATTTGCCGTCCCTGCAAAGTGTCGCTCGTCATGCAGCTGTTTCTCACTTTAATCAAAAAAAAAAAAATTTCACTTCGTTCTCGTTTCAGTTTGTCCAAGTCACAATATGAAAATACGATAAGTGCACAGAAATAAAGAGGCGCTTTAGACGCCTCTTTTTCTGGCGCCTTTGAGCGATAACTCAACCTTCCCCTTTTTATTGCACATCCCTTGCGAAGAATAGGACTTTCATTTTTAATGGTTTCTTCAATGTTTTTTTTTAAAAGTTGGCGAATTTTAAAAATCGTTCAACTTGAGCATTTTGGGCCCCTAGAAAGTATATTATGTATTCCAAATTTCAGCTTCCTAGCAAAAAGTTTGATTTTTCAATAAAATGTTTTTTTTTTTAATTGTGGGCGTGTCAGTGAGCGGATTTTATAAATCATACTGTAAAGGGTAAAAGAAAGAGTGGAAAATCTATTTTCCCTAAAATACAGGACAAATACATTGAATTACTCGTATGTTCAAAGAGGGATGTAGCTAAAAACAGACATCGCACAGCACATTCCTCATACTCACATTTTAATTTAAATAGACATTAAAAGTGGCAAAAGATTGCCTAAAGCCGATGGAATGAACTCGGAGTTGGAGCCTTTTTTGCCAAATTGAAAGAAAAGGTTTTTTTGATATTTTTTAGTTCTCTCCTCATCATTTATTTTGGTTGTGTGCCTCTGTCACTTTGTGGAATCAACCAACTGTGACATATCTACAGGATCCGATTAGCAACTAAAGGTAAGGCAAAAGGCAATAATGGATCTTCAGATAGGAAAAACTTTTCGTATGACTGAACTGCAGTAGATACACAGGCAAACTAACAGGAAAGGACATTAACAAGAGGAAGAATAGCCACATGGTCACTGAAAGAGGATTGTGAAATGTGAGATAGTCGGAAAAAAAATGTAAGGGGATCTTTTGTAAAATGTACACAAGGCATCATTTAAGGGACATGAATTGATTTAAGCGCCGAGCTTCTAATAAAAATGTTGATTGAATGTGCCGAAGTGAATGAGTGTGTGCTTGTTTTGAAAGTAGAAGGAATTTTTCAACTCGTAATTGGCAATTTTGTTGTTGATGAATGGTCGAGATGCTTACGCTAAGGAATAAATTAAAAAAGTTTTCCTTTGTTTTGTTGTTTATTTTTGGTTGGGCGAATTGTAAGGCGAGGCGGTATGCTGGTATCAGGAACAAGAGCGGGAGCAACTTTTCGGTCGACAATTTTCAACAAATAAATGAACGAACGCCGAGCATTCGGGATAAGTATTTGATGTCTACCAATTTGTACAGGATAAATATTGGGGTTCGTTCAGTTGTTGTGCATACAAAACAAAACCTTAAGAAGAATATAAATATTTGTTTCAATCTCTCGCAAAATATCAAGTGCTTGTTCGTGCGAAAAACTAATAGCACAAGACGTCTGCTTTCGTTTTGCTGACATTATAAAGTAAGAGTCAATTATTTCGCTCAAGATTCTGAGAAAATCAATTATTCCTTAATACCCCATAAACAAGTTACTTGAAAGTTAGTTAAAGGGCCTGGTAATTTTCTATTAATTGCTTCAGCAAAGTGTTGTCCTTTCGCAAATTTTCCCCTATCTATTTATGATCCAATAAATTTCGATGTAAGAATATATTACTTTCTCTTTCTCTAACTTTCTCTGCATATTTTCTGCCCCAGCGTTTATACTACCGAATCCCTGCCATCGCATGTCCATTCATCAAAACAGAAGAAAGTATCTAATTAATCAACACTACTATATAAATGTCCTGCCCATACCCAAGAGTGCGTTAAGGGCATATAAATTGCCTGTTGTGTATAGTGAATCCATGTACAACCGTAACTTAGCTAAATGAGGTCAATACTGTCTTTCTAGGCATTTGTAAAGTAAATTATATTGTATAAATGTGTTGGCTATTTTGTTTTAAGTATCATTATTCAAATGATTAGTGAGTAACAGGAATCCGTTTTTTTTTACATTTTTACACGTGAATATCGAAAAAAGGAATCACTGTTAACACGCTGTTCCTTTAAAGGTTGTGTAACTCTAGTGAAAAGCGATAAATTTTACGAGAACGGGCGGAATTAGCGGCCGCATATTTGGGGGTTGTGGCACTTTGACAGGTCAAGGTTTATGGGAAAATAAATAAGGTTGTACAGGTACCTACCTACTCGTACTATATTTTGAAGCAGGCATTTCTGGGCAGACATTTTATAGGAACGTTGATTTGTGTGTTGAACTACTGACATTTCATGTGTAATTACTAAGATATTGTGTTTTGTATTGTCTGTTACATGCACAGAAAATATACAAATATGAGAGTACTGGGACTATCGTTAAGATGTTTAAACTCCACAACAACTTGTATCAATATCATACCTAATCTATGGCAATTCTTTCCTTATTCCAAATTTATGTTTGATATATCTTCCGTTCAGTAACGTTTATTCTAAGGCAGGTATTCTCCCCAATGAAATCTGACTAATTTCTCAATGCAACATTTATTTGTACACATGTGTTTACAATATCTTACAATTGTAAAATTGCTTCAAAACTATTATCCTGTTTACATGAGAGATTCAATGCGGACTCAATCTGAATTGAATTCCATGTATAAACGCAGGTTGAAAGATCAAAGGATTCACTCAATCCGATCACAACATTTTCTGCGATGACTTAAATTTGTTTTCGTACAAAGTTCAAATTGCAAGCAAGTTAAATCCTCTGGATTGGCCTATTCGCCTGGAACTTTGCCAAAAAATGATTGAAATTTGAGAAGAAGACAACAGATTGATAAATTGCTTATTCATGTCTGAAAATCAGCATGTAAAGGCGAATTGTGCGCCCTTTCTGTTTTCCTTTATTGTGTTCATTTGGCTGGGATTTTTGTCGCCACTAACCCAAGGCTGTACAAAACACGTATTGAGTCTGAATACGCTGAGAGCGAAAACCAATTCAGTTTCAATTCGATCTTTCGATTTGGTCATGTAAACGTACTGTGTTAACCATTGAACACAATTTGGTCCTGAAGGATTTCTGTTAACCCTAGTCCCTTCTTGTCTTATGTTAAGAGCTTGTAATGACCACTTGCAATACTTTGAAGAAGTTTGTCTCTCTGCCTTTCCTTTACCGTTTTTTTTGTAGCAATTTTTAAAGTCCTTGGCAGTCATGAACACCGTCCTTGCTTGCGAAAGCTCAGAGCAGTGGCGTGACATAACCCCAAGCGTCATAAGCCCACATTTTGAAATTTGGCCTTATGTCGCATTGTGAAGGTGACATAAGGTAAAATTTTAGCATTTGGTATTATGACACATTGGAAAAGCGTCATAATGCCAATTTGGCTTTAAGACACTTTCGCTTGGTGCTGTTTTCAGCAATTTGCCCTCGCACCTACCCCAAATCAAACAGTGACCCCAAGCAGGGGGGTTGCAGGGGGGCAGCATGCCCCCCCCCCATATGCACTGCACTGTTTATGGGATTAGTTGCGAAATCGCAAGTAGATTGCATAAACAGTACAATGCCTATGGGGCGCATGCTGCCCCCCTGCAACCCCCCTGCTTGGGGTCACTGTTTGATTTGGAGTAGGTGCGAGATACGGTTTCGAAAATTTGGCTTTATGTCACTCTCCGGATTTGGCCTTATGACGCTTTGTGAAAGTGACATAATACCAAATGCTGGAATTTGGCCTTATGTCACTTTCAAAAAGCGACATAAGGCCAAATTTCGAGATTTGGGCTTTGACGCTTGGGGTTATGTCACTGCACCGCTCAGAGCACCGCTGCGGATCGCATTTAAAGTAGTATCTCATAAGACTTTGCTATATTTCTTATTCTTGCCCTTCATTTTTTCGGGTTGAACTTCACATGTGGTAAGTACTTATTTTTATCAAAGAGGTAGATGCTATATACGTTTACAATTTTGCATTTGTAGAAGCTTAAAATCTGAGAAGTTATGCAGTTTGAACGGCTTTTTTCCAAAAGTCTTTGACTATTGTATGTGTTCGGACATAGGGACACCACCCTGGTGAGTATACCACCGAGTTCCCTTATAAAAAATAAATAAATATTAGGTATTAACGTCCATAGAGGACCTAAAACCCAGCTTCTCCAACCACTTTCTTTGCGAAGTGGAAGGGACCTACAATTTTACGCCGAATCCGGACGACAAATTTGAGAAGCTTCTTATGACAATTGATAGTCTTCCATGTTTGTCAGACGTTCGCAAGAGGTGGGGCAGGGGAAAAAAACTCAAGATGTTACTTGGCCCCTGCGGGAATTGAACCGGGGACCTTTCGATTAGTAGTTCGACACACTTCTAACTTTTACTTTTAAATTCATTTTTTAATTGTTACAGAATATCAACTTACGTACTAGACAAAAATTATTAAATCTAACTTAAAATTAACAGGATACTTATTCTTATTTATTGGCCCTTATGCGGGCCGCCCTAAACTTAACTATATCTTATAATTATTGCCTTTTGGCCTAAAAACTATTTACGAACTAATCTTACATATGCATTCGTCGAGAAAATCAAATAAAATTCGGTATCATTATTAAGATTTTATATTTTTTATATAAAACAAACTACAAACTACATGTTGTAATTACTTAAACTACTTAAACGAATTCTAACTAACTATAATTAGGGTTCTGAGCACTCATTGTCTTGCGCAACAAGTGGTCAAAATCGTAATTGCTTTCCGGGTGCCTGGCAGTCGTCAACGTGCACACGCGCCGCCGTGAGCCGACTGAAGCCTTACAGCGTCAGTCAACTCCCGGAAGCACCACCACACGTTGGCGAGCCCGGCCTCTCCCAAAAACGCCCTACCTAACTTAAACTTATAAGCTAAGAGGATGTTACCTAAGGTAACGCACCATCCTGGGAGGGTATTTTGACCCCTCCTCAACAAGCCACCAAAATTCGGCGAATTGCTTTTCCGTGTCGAATTTATCCCTCTCCGATATTGCAGTACTAAAACGGAGGAGCTCATGAGCATTGGCGACGTCCTCGCCGTGTATGAGCCGATTATCTGTCGCGCTGCGGTGGTCACCTTAATACCTTCGAGTCACCTTAATAAGGAAATTGTCAATCCTATTCAACTGAGCCCCATCGTATAGGACGTTGTTGGGATAGTATTTTATATAATTGGATTCAGGCGTTCGAAACAACCGGAGACAGGTACTAAGACATTGTCTCTCCAAAACCCGAATCTTTTCCATATAGCTGGGCGCTATATTAAACCACAATGGACAACCATAAGCGATAATCGGCCTTATAAGGGCCACTTAGCAAATGACCTTCACTCTGGAGTCAAGTTGACTGCTATGAAACAGACTCCTTGTCAGAGCATAAGCCTTCTTGGCCCCAGCAAGACAAGCAACTATATGTCTATCGAAATATAGATACTGGTCAAGCCAGATACCTAGATATCTCACTACGTTTCTCACCGCCAATGGCTGCCCATTTTGTCCAATAATGACCAATTTCTTCCAGTTTTTTTCTTGTATCCCTAGAGGCCCCAGCCAATGGAGTTCTGAACAAGATTGTTTCCGTCTTCTGAAAGTTGATTTTCAACTTCCAGTCGTCGCAATATCGCTTAATTTGATCGAAGTCACACTGCAAAAGAATGTTAATGTTAATGATTTGATCTTAGGACCTGATCTGTATGCAACCAAATCGTCGGCATACGCTATAGCATGTCTGAATGAACCCACCAGCTCACTTGTGTAAACGTTAAACAGGATTGGAGAATTCACCGCCTCCTGCTGTAAACCGTTTTAAATTTCAAAGACTGCTCGAAGTCACGTTGATAGATTTGACAACGAACTTTTTTCCCATAAGCATATTATGAATTACATATAGCAAAGGTTTGTGCATCCCCCGCCTGATCAACTTGTAGAAAAGTCCCTCTAACCATACGGTGTCGAAAGCCTTCTCAAAATCAACCAGACAAGCACCCGTGCATTGGTTCTTGCATTTATTCCACTGAATGTCGGAAAAAAGTTTCGACGCGGCATGAATAGTGTCATGCCTCGCCCTGAAACCAAACTGGTTGTCCGGAATTATGTTATTGTCCTCGACCCACTTTAATAGGGCTCTATTGACAACCTTGTCAAAGACCTTGCTAATATTCGGAAGCAAGCTAATTGACCGGAGATTGGCAGGGTTCGTCCTATCTTTACCTTTTTTCGGGATAGGGTGTACCACAGCTACCTTCCAATGCGCCGGATAATGTGCATTATTCAGCGCATTGTTAAACAGCGTGGTGAAAATATCTACAGCCTCCAGAGGCAGGTGTCTCAATACGACGTTTGGGACACCATCCATCCCCGCCGACTTTTTATTCTTTAGTGACTCGAAGATGCACAGAAGAACATCCTTCGACACGAACAAGTGCGATGCATCTCGGTCATTGGAGAAAACTGCATTAGCATGGTTTCCCTTTCCATCAGTGAATACGGTGAATCCGTTATTCTCAGATCGCCAATTCTCAATTTCGGTGCGCAGATAGAAATGGTTCACCAGGGCCCTATTCTCAATGTCGTGGTTACGGCGAACAGGATTTTTCACCGTATACACGGCCTCGAAACAAGCGCCCAGCAAATCCACTATCTCCTGTGGGTCCTCGACCACGAAAAATCGTCGTTTGAAGCGACACTTTTAGGACTTATTCCAGCAGTCAGTACTGTCTGTCTGTTCTCTGCTGTCTGGGGGATTCGAACACAAGGAATATCGTTGTGATCTTTCCTCCTGTACAAGTCCGACAGACTAATCATTGAGCCACAGTTCCCTACTTATACTGATTAAAAACGATTAACCAACCATTTTGAACCCAGAATCCAGTAGTGCCGTGTGTGTCTTAATTTCCATCGGAAATGACTTATAATGGACTGGTAAGTAATTTGCGTTACTAATCAGTATCTTTTGAGTAGCTACAATGGAGTTATCTTTCCCAAAAAAAGAACGAAATAGAGGCTTTCTTAAATGTTTTAAACGTTGCTGAAACGATTTATATCTTTATTGACTGAAACTCAAAACAAGAAAACCCATTAGGTACTTTTCCATTTCAATCAGCCAAATTTTATACCCTGTTATTGCTGGCACACGGTCCGTCGAAGCATGCGATTTGCGAGTGCCACCCACTTTTTGTATCAAACAAGAACTAGGTCCATAAAATGTACTCTGCATTTAATTTCAAATGTAATCAAACTCAAGTTCGCATAATAAAAGGCCAGACAGAAAAATAAATAAAAGAAAGGGACCTCTTACTCTTAAGCAGTCATAACCTTTTCATGTTGCTCACATCAGTAATAAAACTACAGATGCGTGTTCACATAGATTTTGTAAAATTAAATGCAGAAAAAAACGTCATATGGATATGGTCTATCCGTGACTGGAACTAACACAGTCTCAAAATGCCTTCATTCGAAAAATCGCACTCCAAACAAGCGAGAGCACACATCCAGGATCTCTAACCAGATATCATATTTATCTTGTAATTCCAGTTACATCCAACCACGTAATTAAATTTGAAATTTCATTAAAAAAGGTCCCGGGAATGAGAACGAAAGCGATATAAGTGACACAGACCGTGAAGACGGATGTGGATGATGATGACGGGAATATGAATGATCAGAAGAGAAATTTCAAGCAGATTCACCTGTGCGGAACCTCATTCCCCTGCCTACTATGAAATCGCGCAATGGCACTATCAAATGTTCGCCTGCAAAGCAAATTAACACGTTAAGAAAAAAATATGCGTAGGCGTATGGAGCGCAAACTATAAAGGATCATATAATTTCTTTTCACGTTCTCGGATCCCTGTCTCGGAAGCCCTTCGGATTATAGTGCTCGTGCATCTCCTTCTGAATACGTTAAAGGATACTGGAAGAATTCACCAAAAGGAATTTTCACATTGTTTCATTGTTCAAGTCTGGTGATGGTGGTTTTGAAACTGGGAAATGGGTAAGGGTGGGCGTGAACGTGAGCATGAAGCACATTCTTATAATTTTACCTTAACCGGTTTTTCTTCCCCTGGATGGATAGTGTGCGGTTGGTATTTCAAATTCAGGTCGTGAAATCCTTCGATTCGAAAGAAAGAACACAAAGAATATGTCGAATGCTAGGAGCACTACGTGCCTTTGATTTTTTTATTTTATTTTATAAACTTAGGTATGTGGCAAAGAGCTTGCTATAAGTTTTTGTTCGCCTTTGATAAGTTGTGTCCCTTAATACAAGTGCGAGAACACCAATAGAATTCGTATAGAAGTCTGAGTTCACTAAAGAGGAAGCCCTGAAATGTGACTTAGCTTGAAATTGTCAAAATGTTCGTAGGAGGCATTTATTTGGATTGCAAAGTTCGGCTAAAATCACCGAATGAAATGGCGAAATAATTGATACTTTTAACATTATTGATTCATATCTATCTGTTTTTTTTAGCAAGGCACAGCCTAAACCGCCAATCGAAGGGTCATACAACTTGGAGACTTGTTCCTTCTATTTGTCTTTTTGATATGAACTTCTATAGTCCTGTCCGTTTTCTTTGTTTTGTAAATTACGATAACTCATGAGTACAAGTGACTTTTATGGCGTGTTCTCTATGTCGTAAAATTTATTTTAGAGGAATGAGCGCAATGGTTTAAGGCTAAATCCTGACTAATCCAAAATGCCTAGTAATTAGTAGAAATTGTCCGAATCGGGTTTTGGATACGATGGAAGAAAATGAAGAATTTCATCGCAAAATCATCTTAAGCGATGAAGTAAGAACCCTCATGTGCTGCATGCAACAGTTCTTCATCCGCAAAAAGTCACTGCTTGGTGCGGTTTTCATGCCGGTGGCGTTGGGCCGTTTTTTTCGTCGATGAAAATGATCGTCACGTTACAGTAAATGGTATTCGGTACAGAGACATGTTGGATGGTTATTTCTTTGAGTAATTGCATGAATTGGACATCAGTGATGTGTGGTTTCAAGAAGACGGTGCCACAAGCCACACAACTGGTGCAACAATCGAGCTATTGAAGTCTCAGTTCGGTGAACATGTTATCTCGAGAAACGGACCCGTCTATTGGCAGCCGAGATCGTGTGACGATTATGAGGCTTATGGGATATATTAAATCATTGGTCTACAAGTCGGATTCCATTTATAAATGTTTTGATAGTAATTCAAGCCAATAAATAAATTTGTTTGAGATATTATCTCAAGTAGTTTTAATTTTATTTAAAAAAGAAGAGTCCATATTGAAATACCCTTTATATATACTCTCTAGAGGCTCTTAATTCTCATTTTTAAATATTTTTCAAATCCGCCTACTGATACGCTAAAGTCGTTTATATAAAGTTTCCTGCCATGGAAATGTAAGGGGCGTTGTTTTTAAAATCCTTTTAATGTTGAATAATAAAATATGTTGATCCTTGTTAACAATTCTCCCATACTTAGATTTTTGTCACGCCCAGTTAATGATGTATAAGAACAGGAATAGGGTATACAACAGGTTGCCCAAGCGGACTCTGGCCTTTCCCTATGTTTTCATATAGTTAAGTTGTCGGGCGCAGTGACTCGGTGGTCAAATCGAAAGGTCCCCGGTAAATTCCCGCCGGGGCCAAGTAACATCTAGAGTTTTTTTTCCATTGTCCCACATCTTGCGAAAACCTGATAAAGATTCAAGACTATCAATTGTTATGAGAAGCATATCAAATTTGAAGTTGGCTTTAAATAGTAGTGGGCGCAGTGGCTCAGTGGGTAGTGTGAGCTCGGCTGGGCTCCATATAACGTCGCCTGAGAATTGTTTTGTTCCATATGCCATTGGCACTTTTTCGAGAAAAACGCATTTAAAGGTTTGCGTACTTGGTACTCCAAAACGGTGCAGGGAAATAAGTCCACGGGAACTAAGTCCACTGAGGGACTTAGTTCCCACTTAGTGGGAAATAAAACCACTTTCGCGAAGTGGACTTAGTTCCCATGTTAAGTGGGAACTAAGTCCATTTTTTTATGGGAACTTAGTCCATAAGAAGAGGGAACTAACATCCAACATTTAGAATTAAACAAAAAACTGTGCAAAGTGCAGTTAGTTATCACACTCCTTAAACAAAGTCTTAAGGTTATCATGGTGACATAAAGCCAAAGTTTCAAAACCGTACCTCGCACCTACTCCAAATCAAACAGTGACCCCAAGCAGAGGGGTTGCAGGGGGGTAACATGCCCCCCCCCCCCATATGCATTACACTATTTATGGAATCTATTTGCGATTTCGTAACTAATCTCATAAACAGTGCAATGCATATGGGGGGCCATGCTGCCCCCCTGCAACCCCACTGCTTGGGGTCACTGCTTGATTTGGAGTAGGTGCGAGGTCACGGTACCTATATTACTCTGTCTCAGTTAGAAGTTAATTTCTATTTTGTTAATAAAAATTGCAAAGTACCTACTTGCCTCTTTAATTTTATTTTGTTCTTAGTCGACAGTGAGAATTTACTTCACATTAAAAGGGAACTAAAACCACTCAGAGTTTTGGGAATTTATTTCCCACCTTACATGGGAACTAAGTCCAATTCGCGAAAGTGGTTTTAGTTCCCGTGGACTTATTTCCCTGCACCCTCCAAAACTGTGTGATACGATTTTTTTTTAATTTTTTTAATTTGAAGTTAGTCTTATAAAGAGTTCACCTACCAATTTTCAAAGTGTTTTGCGAAACTGTTAACAAGCCACTTTAATAAACGTAAAAGTCTCCTTTTTTGACTTGTGTCCCTCCTCCTCATAAATTTTGAAACAGATTTTTTTTTCATACACGTGGAACACAAAAAAATGGATATGGCACAAAGCAATTCTTATCCAAAATATCTGAAAGGCAATAAAGCATGGAGTTGGATGCTAAAAATTTGAAAAGAAAAATCGATTTCATCTTTTTTATTAACAAAGTTTTTATTCAAAAAATACAATAAAAATATAATGACAGGCCGCCTGTGCGAACTGTTGGATACCCTATTCTTTTTCCTATCCCTCATAAGTGCACGTGACAAAAGTCCAAGTATGGTTGAATTGTTAAGAACGCACTACACATTTTGTTATATAACAAAAACCAAAAAGCTCTCTCGACACCTATAGAACAAAAAACTGCATTAGCTGCCCACTGCATTAAATTCGGACATTATCCTGACTTCGAAAACGTTGACATACTACAAGAAGAATCAAATTATATGAGGAGGTACACAACGGAAATGTTACATATAATAAATGTACCAATACAAAAACGACTTAACTATAAAACGGACACCGACAAATGCGCACACATCTACAGACATCTTATAAACAAACAACGGAAGACGAAAATAGTTATAACTCAGCCGGCATCATAACTTTATGTTTTATGTTCGTCATACCAACAAATTTGTTGTGAAATGTAATTATTTATGTTGTACAATAAGTTGTGTAAGTTTCACAATGTAAATGTAAATTGTTCATTTTATTGTCATAATACTTTTTCTTGACAGTCCCTGAAGATGACTTTCGAAGAAAGTCGAAATATTGGACAAAATATATAATTTAAAATACAAAAAAAGAGTATTTTTAAATTAAGACCTACAGCCCGTTAAACAAACATTAGTTATATAACATTTAAATAATTTTATCGAAAAAAACGAAGCTTTTGTAAAAAAAACGCTCCCTAGCTCAAACTTTGGTTTTTCAATAAAATTGTTTTATTTCATTGTGGGCGTGTCAGTAGGCGGATTTAAAAAATATTATCTGCCGATCAGTTTTAGGATTCATAGATCATTATATAAACACTTTCAGCTTTCTAGCTCAAAATTCGATTTTTTCGATAAATTTGATTTTTTGAGTTTGTTGTTGTTTGTTTCAAAAATTCTTAGACTTGATTATTTCGGGACCCTAGAGCTCTCTAGGTCTAGTTTAAAGGCCTCATGTTTGCTGACAGACGGACGGACATGGCTAGATCGACATTACTATCGATGATGATAATAAATATAGTAACTTTTAGGGGTCTACTTGCAATATTAAGGTATGTTACAAACTATGCGTCAAAATCAATATACGCTTAGAATAGGGTAGGTATAATAAGAAAATTATTCAAAGTGTTTAGCATTAAACCAGTGAGTGAAAAATGTCAGATCAAATCAGATCAGACAATTACAGCTTCGAGTCATATGTTCTCCTCTCAGCTGCGAAATTTCAAATAGATAATTCTCTTTGTTTTCTAGTGAATTTCGGGTTTTGAGTGAGCATTGTACCGTCAATGTTTGGCCTGATGTCGATTTGATCACAATTTGCACACGTTCCATGTTATTCTTTCGATTTTTTTTCATTTATAGGTATGCGAATATTTGTAACATTGAACTAAGAAATGCGATATCTCTTGCCAAACAAATATGTAAATCAATTGGCATCAGTACAATTTGAATTTTCAAATTTGACACATTTTACATGGAGGTGGAACAAACCAATACTAAAATTTTGTTTGCGATCTGGGTTCCGTATACATAGCGTTTCTTTAGCACGAGTGCACGTAGGACAAACCAATTCTCAACTTTGTTAATATTTTCTGTATCTCTTGTCGCAGAGATATGCACGTTAAACAAAACAATTCTCACAAAAAAGTTGCGATAAATTATATGGAAAATTTGTCCCAAACGCTAAAAAATGGTTTATGGCACAAAACAATTCTACACACTGTTGATTTTGGTGGATATGGGACAAAGTCGATGTTCGATATCTCGGGATTGGAAAGACTTAGAGCAAATCGAATCACAGATTTAAAAAGAGCATACAAAATTACCATAGAATCCGTTCCTAACTCAAAAACGACAAAAGTGGCGTATGGAACAAAACAATTCTCAGGCGACGATAATCGATCGGAATCCGGTTCAAATTCCGCCCTGGGTCAAGATCCAAATTAAATTTTTATCCACTGCCCCACCTCTTGCGAACTTCTGACAAACATCCAAGAATATCAATTGTCATGAGAAGCTTCTCCAATTTTCGGTTCGGATTCGGCTTAAAATTGTAGGTCCCTTCTACTTCGCACAAGCAAAATGGTGGGAGAAGCTAGGTTTTAGGACCCGTGTGGGCCGTTTGGCTATAACTTTTTTTTATATAACGACTTGTTTCCGTGCCAAAACCATCAGGTCGTCGTTTTTTGAGGCATTCAATGGAAGATTGTTCGCCTGTGTGTTCAGCTGACAAAGCCACCTTGTATTTTGAATTTTTTTCTCCATATCGTAGATAGACAAGAATTGTGGCTAAGATTTCAAAGCAGTCAATCGAATCTAACTCTCAGCTCTTCAGGTACACGGCGAACAAAGACAAAGACAAAGACAAAACAAAACTAGAACAAATGACAGCAGCTGACTCTGAATGGGTAACACGATACCAATATTGAACATGAACGTCACCTGAATGCAGTAACACGAAGTTGTTTAGAGAATGTATTTTTTTTCTATGGGAATGTAAAGTAGTAGTTGGACAACTCCTTTCCTCAACACAAGAAGTAATATCCTGCGTCGATATTAATTTAATAGGTAGTAACGTTCCCACTTTGGGTTGGGGACACAATCCCGAAAACCAAAATCCCGAAAATCCCATATCCCGAAAATCCCGAAAACCCAAAATCCAGAAAATCCAAAATCCCGAAAAAAGAATCCCGAAAAATAATATCGCACTCATTATACAATACTGTAGTAACTCAAAATTTGTCATATTTGAGATAGATCATTATTCAAACGTAAAACTCAATTCCCTACACGTCAATAAAATCGTCGTTAGCATAGTGCAAGAAAGAAAAAAGAGTTGGCACTATAAGTCATTGTTCATGGTTAACTGACTGTAAGAAACCGCCAACCAATATTGCATCATCTTTAGTTAGATCGACATTCGGCTAGGAAGGAGGTGCCACTTTTCTTTCTAAAGCGCATTATTTCGAGTTGCAACGTTTTTGCTGCGTCAGGTATGTAAAAATTAAACTATTAATTCAAGTTAATACAGTACAGTTGATTTAAACCCAAAGATGAAATTGGTGTATGTCTAGTTGCAACACTATTATTGATTCAAAAAAATTCAATTTAAAATAATATTTTTACTTGCGACATTCTTATTGGTTAAGTAAGTAATTTTAGACTTAATACAGTTTTGTTGAAGAATTTTTATTAGGTGTTTTTTTGTGATAAGTTGTTAACATTTAAACAAATATTTATAAGTTAATCACAGCATTTAAAATCACGCTTTTGAACATGTCCGAGTAAAAACAAAAAGATCCTCATTAGCTTATTTTTATACCCTTTTCTAGGGGTATATTAATTTTGACGCATAGTTTGTAACATACCTTAATATTGCCCGTAGACCCCCAAAAGTTACTATATTTATGATCAGCATCGATAGTAATGTCGATCTAGCCATGTCCGTCCGTCCGCCCGTCCGTCCGTCCGTCCGTCGGCAAAAATTAGGCCTTTAAACTGGACCTAGAGTGCTGAAATTTTAACCATATACTCTCTAGGGTTCCGAAATAATCAAGTTTACGAATTTTTGAAATCCGCCCACAGACACGCCCACAAACTCGAAAAAACAAAATTTTGGAAAAAATCGAATTTTGAGCTAGGAAGCTGAAATTTTTTATATATGATCTATGACTCCTAAAACTGCTCGGGATATAAAATTTTCAAAATCCGCCCACTGCCACGCCCACAAAAAAATAAAACAATTTTATTGAAAAACCAAAATTTGAGCTAGGGAGCTGAAATTTTTAATATATACTCTCTAGGGGCCCTTTAAGCTCATGTATAAATATTTTCAAAATCCGCCCACTGACACGCCCACAAATAAATAAAACAATTTTTTTGAAAATCCAAAGTTTGAGCTAGGGAGCTGAAATTTATAATATATACTCTCTATGGGCCCTTTATGCTCATGTGTAAATATTTTCAAAATCCGCCCACTGGCACGCCCACAATTATTTTTTTTTTTTTTTGAAAATTCAAAGTGATCTAGGGAGCTGAAATTTATAAAATCGAATCACAGATTTAAAAAGAGCATACAAAATTACCATAGAATCCGTTCCTAACTCAAAAACGACAAAAGTGGCGTATGGAACAAAACAATTCTCAGGCGACGATAATCGATCGGAATCCGGTTCAAATTCCGCCCTGGGTCAAGATCCAAATTAAATTTTTATCCACTGCCCCACCTCTTGCGAACTTCTGACAAACATCCAAGAATATCAATTGTCATGAGAAGCTTCTCCAATTTTCGGTTCGGATTCGGCTTAAAATTGTAGGTCCCTTCTACTTCGCACAAGCAAAATGGTGGGAGAAGCTAGGTTTTAGGACCCGTGTGGGCCGTTTGGCTATAACTTTTTTTTATATAACGACTTGTTTCCTCTCTATGGGCCCTTTATGCTCATGTGTAAATATTTTCAAAATCCGCCCACTGGCACGCCCACAATTATTTTTTTTTTTTTTTTGAAAATTCAAAGTGATCTAGGGAGCTGAAATTTATAATATATACTCTATAGGGGCGCTTTATGCTCATGTGTTAATTTTTTTTAAATCCGCCTACTGACACGCCCACAATTAAATAAAACAATTTTATTGAAACGCCCAAGTTTGAGCTAGGGAGCGTTTTTTGTGATAAAATCCTTTAAATGTTATATAACAAAATATGTAGAGCGTTCTTAACAATTCAACCATACTTAGACTTTTGTCACGCCCACTTATGAGGGATAGGAATAAGAATGGGGTATGCAACAGTTCGCCCAAGCGGACTGTAGCCCGTCCGTATGTTTTTTTAATAATTAAGAGTTACTACATTCTAGGTGATTATGTACAATATGTAAGGTAGGGTGGAGTGAAATAAAAAAAAACAAGCAAACGCCCACGATGCATACTTATTGTACAAAACAAAACATTTTTTTTGTGTAAAACACCTTACATTAGGGTGGAGCGAAAAATATTTTTTTCTTATTTCTCCATATACATATGAAGAATGGGTGCTATTTAGATTCAAAATAACGGGAACAAAATTTGAGAGCAATTGAAATATTTTTAGAGGGTGCACAACGCATTTGAAATTCTTAAAAACAGCATTAATAGTAAAAGTGTTAGATTTGTCAGACCTAAACACATACTTCCATACACTTTATCATTCACACATTGAGAATTCGAAAACTTTATATATACAAAATTAATAATTTTTTTTTTTATTTTCCTATTATACATAGTCGGGATAGGTGCCATTTACCGTCAAAAAGGCGGTCAACAAATTTCAACATGATCAAAAAATATCCTGAGGGCTCACAACAGCCTTGAAAAATTGTATAGGGATATCAAAATCAAAAATATATGCAATGGGGAAAATTATATGTTTTGCAGCGATTCGCTGATTTCTGTTACAAAACCACCCAGAACTCACCACGTGGAGGTTGCTGCTATTGAGTTCCACCCCCACCCTACCCAACCAACTTTCCATTAGGGTGCAGTTGTATACTTTATTCTATACAAAAACTCTTTTTTGAATGAAATTCAGGCATTTTTTGTCGAGATGCGATTCTAGCTCTTATTAACCCATCCCTATTTTGGAATCCAAATACTTCGCTAGAAGCTTCGGTTACTAGCTTAACACAACGTTCCACACTTTGCGTATGACATGGGAACCGATGGAAACCAATAATACTGCAATCGCCGCTTTTAACCATGTCCGAAATGTTTTCATCGCCAAGAAACTTCGTTACAGGGGGCTCAGTTATTTGTAGGCCCTGCCAGTTGACTAAATCTACATAATCATTGGCTTTAAAGTTGAGTTTTGGCACTGTAAACCTACGAACATTTATTTCGCTTTTCTCCACTCGAGCTTTCATCACTCGCCGAAGTGCCAGCTCACGAATCGATTTTCTTGGGTCTGTCATCATAGCTAAAAGTAGGTTTTCCGGATGGGCATAAAATGAATTTCGTTGGATGACAGGATCTATGATCTTTTTGAATTTCGAGTCCAGATATCGAGACAATGAAATCATTTTCCATAAGTGACGCGCACCATCTTTGCAAGAAGGATGACTCTTGATAAGAAACCATAACGGAGCATAAACGCGACCAATGAAATTTACTAGAATGAGTAAATTGTCTGATGGATTCTTAGTTCCAATATAAAGCCTCATAATTCTGTTTGCCGCAGTCAGCCAACGAGCATGTGATAACTTGCCGGGATTTCTTTGTAACAAAGACACGGAACAGTTTCCAGAACCTACAGCTTGGTATATATTATGCAAGTACTTTTGGTCACAGCTTAGATCATTTGTATTTTTAATGTCCGGTAAAACATCAAGTATTTCTTTAATTGGTACAAATTCTACAATATCCAACTTTTCGCAACACTCCAACATTTTGCCAATTGGCCCGGAAAAGCCATATGGACCTGTTGTTTGTCCGTCTAAATTTTGTAGAAGATGTCGAAGAGGCAGCTCATTACAATGAAGCAAACATATATTCCATTGTAGAGGTTTCCCCACAGCTTCTTCCATCAATCTTATAACACCCCCCTTTGAACCAGTATTTGCAGCCATTCCGTCGCATCCAACTGCAACAAAGTGATTCAGGGATATCTTGTTTTGATGTAAGAAACTGATTATGGACTCGCACATGCTTTTTGATTTTCCATCGCTAGGGGAAACATGTCCCACATAGCGTGCACCGGGTTCTTGAACAAGAGAAATTTGCTCTTCGACAGACAATTTATGATATGATTGATCACCTTGCTTTGTTAAGATTTTAGTACGATCTTTGCGGCCATCAAAATAAAGGCTTTCAAGCTGGGTACCTTTAAGTAAATTATTTTCTTGGAACTTTTGCCGGACTCCATACCTTAAGCGCCTTATTTTGGATCTATCTATGACCTTCGATTGATCCTCCAGGGTTATTATACCAACGTCTGTCAAAACACTACTTGCAATTATAGCGGCATTTCTATCTGAGATCCCTCTGCGATCACAAGCAAGTCCCAAATTAGGTAATTTAAGTCGCATTTGGTTTGTAATGAGCTCTGTTTTTATCTTTTTAGGAGGAGAGTCTTCAAAGTCACTGCTTTTGTCAGTTGTCTCAGATTCAGAAGTATTGATTCGAGTTTCGACAAAAATTGTTTTAATGTCAGGATCCGTACTATTTGATTGTCTCTTTTTTTCAATTTTCTCAGCTCTGTCTTGTTTTCTTTTAGAGCTTTTTTCCACTTTCCGAGTAGCAGTCCAGTCAATATTTCCGATACACAACTTTCTAATTGTTCTCTGATCCGTTAAAAAAGCTCGCTCCATAATAGGAACTTTATTTGCTTGACCACACAAGCACGCTTGAAATAGTGCACACTGGCAAGAGCATATGTCAAATAGCGTCTCAGATTTTTTCAAAAACTGCTCCAACTGTATTTTGAAACTGTCTAATTTGTTCCGTTTTTCGTTTATTTTATAGTTTTTAAGATGTTTTTTATATTTCTCGTGGTATTGCCGAATTTTCCTTACAACAGAGGAGTGAGAAATAGTAGGAAGGGAAACCTTTTTCCATACCTTGACCAAATTTTGAGCCACTTTTTCAGACACTTGAAAAACAGTTGGTTCTTTTTTTGTTATACTTTTCAGATAACAGACAGTATTTAAGAACTCCTTCATAACATCTTTGAAAGTTGGCAAACATGATTCTTTAAATGGTTCCGTATTTCCAAAAATTAAATCTTACACCCTTTGCCTTGTAGTAGCCATCATACAATAATATTTTTTTATTAACCAGAGTTTCGACAAAAATTGTTTTAATGTCACGATCCGTACTATTTGATTGTCTCTTTTTTTCAATTTTCTCAGCTCTGTCTTGTTTTCTTTTAGAGCTTTTTTCCACTTTCCGAGTAGCAGTCCAGTCAATATTTCCGATACACAACTTTCTAATTGTTCTCTGATCCGTTAAAAAAGCTCGCTCCATAATAGGAACTTTATTTGCTTGATCACACAAGCACGCTTGAAATAGTGCACACTGGCAAGAGCATATGTCAAATAGCGTCTCAGATTTTTTCAAAAACTGCTCCAACTGTATTTTGAAACTGTCTAATTTGTTCCGTTTTTCGTTTATTTTATAGTTTTTAAGATGTTTTTTATATTTCTCATGGTATTGCCGAATTTTCCTTACAACAGAGGAGTGAGAAATAGTAGGAAGGGAAGCCTTTTTCCATACCTTGACCAAATTTTGAGCCACTTTTTCAGACAGTTGAAAAACAGTTGGTTCTTTTTTTGTTATACTTTTCAGATAACAGACAGTATTTAAGAACTCCTTCATAACATCTTTGAAAGTTGGCAAACATGATTCTTTAAATGGTTCCGTATTTCCAAAAATTAAATCTTACACCCTTTGCCTTGTAGTAGCCATCATACAATAATATTTTTTATTTTATTGTAGGGTATTTTTCATTTTTGACTGGATATCAACACAACCTCTCTCTTACATATACAAATATTGAGTGAGAAGAAATTAAATTACGTAGTATTAAAAAGTAAATTGAATTTTCCAGAAACAGAATATATTTTTAGGAAAGCGTCAATATTTAAAATAATGTCACAGCAAAATATTTTGTTTAATATCAAAATTAATGCTTAATATTATTATTAATTTTGTATATATAAAGTTTTCGAATTCTCAATGTGTGAATGATAAAGTGTATGGAAGTATGTGTTTAGGTCTGACAAATCCAACACTTTTACTATTAATGCTGTTTTTAAGAATTTCAAATGCGTTGTGCACCCTCTAAAAATATTTCAATTGATCTCAAATTTTGTTCCCGTTATTTTGAATCTAAATAGCACCCATTCTTCATATGTATATGGAGAAATAAGAAAAAAATAATTTTCGCTCCACCCTAATGTAAGGTGTTTTACACAAAAAAAATGTTTTGTTTTGTACAATAAGTATGCATCGTGGGCGTTTGCTTGTTAAATTGACGACAAAAAAAACGTCAAACAATCACTAGGAAAAGGAAAACGACAAATATGTTGAAGAAACATCGGGCTCTTTGCATTCTTCACCTTCATTATTGAAACTGGTAAGTCATTGTAAGTGACTGGCCCCAGGATGAGGACAACGAAGCTGTAAAAGAACAACCGGTGTACTCGATATCTTCACCTTCTCCAATCAATATCCAGTTCTCCAAGAAATTAATATGGACAGTGCACGAGTACTAGTAATGTTAAATCGACGACTGAATTCAACCAAAGGAAATATAACATTTCACCACTGTACACTGATCAGCGTTATTTTGATTATTCCGGACCCTAATTTTATACCTGGTACAAATAGTAAGCTAGACCGTTTACTTCAAGGTGGAGCAACAAAATTGTCGAGTAGTTCTTCGTCAAGTAGCTCTTCTTCAAGTAGCTCCACATCAAGTAACTCGGATAATGAAGCTTAAAATGCACCCCTTGCTTCAACTGGTGGATCAGCAATTCAAACAGCCATAGAGCCAAATATTGCTTCGGAAGTGCAGAACAACACCAAAGGTAGAAAGAGGGTACGTAATGTAGGAAATTGGAAGATTAAAATAGCAAAAACACTTCGCAATACTGGTAAAGCATAGAAAACGGCGACTTAAAAACAAGTACCTGCAAAGAAGATGTGTCCGACATGTGGCGAAAAATGCAGATTAAATTGCAGTTCAAAGATAAATGAGACATCAAGACAGGATATTTTCAACAATTATTGGAATTTGGGAGACTTACAAAAACAAAGAGAATTTATAATTAGACATAATACAGACATTAAACCAAAATACAGATCCTCATCCACTCAAAAAAAAAAATTCCCAGGGCATATTTTGATTCTTACTTCCGAGGTTTGAATGATTAATTTTAACGCAATAAAAGATTCAGACTAATGTAAAAAACTTTATAATATACTTAAGCTTATATTTTATATTTTTGTTCTCTTATATCCAATTTAGTGACTACATTATACTGTGCAATTACAACAGTAGAACTGAATAATTAATTAGAAGAAAAATGTTATGTTTTTGAAGGTTTATATTGATATATTTTTTATTATTTAAAAAAATAATTTTTTTCTTAGAAGGATAATTTTGTGTTTTTGAAGGCTTATTTTTTAATTTTTTTGTTGAATAAGTGTTTGTACACAATGTTGAAATAAAATGTTATTTTCTTTTTTCATAAAAGTCTTGTCTTTATAAACTGGTTTTCTTTAACTACAAATAAATTGCAAATTGTTGTAACTTCAAAAAGTTTCTTGAAACTGTGGAGAAAAAGTGCACATAAAATCGTAGTAACTCAAAATTTGTCAAGAAAAACTAAATAATTCAAAATAATCCATCTCTCTGAAAACTTTTTTGGGGGCAACACCGTCCTAACTCAAAAATTGCAAATATATTTATTACCTGCAATATTTAAAATAATACGTAAATAGATAATTGCTTTATTTTTATTAACAATCCTAATAAATTATTAATTTCATTATAATCAATAACAGGACGTGAGTTATCAGTTTTTCGCCGATTCTGGAAAAAGTCACATTTTGAGTTACAACAGTATTGTATTATTAGTGCGATACATATATAAAATGAAAAATTTGCGCAAATTTTTCATTTTATATATTATTTTTCCTGTTTTTGTTTTCGGGATTCTTTATTTAATTTTGAATGTAAAATAGACAAGTGTTTGTCCATTCCATTTACCGTAATAATGTTTTGCAATTGTTTGCGTTGTAATGTTTTGCAATTCGCAATGTGCATTCAGTTGAGCTGATCTCAAATAGTGTGATAGCTGACCGACTAGATTTTTGTTAGACAGTGAACATCGTAATACAAAGTGAGTGTCGTGCATGCCTTTATAATTAAAAACTTTATATTATCAGTGGGTTTGAATTCTTAAGTAGAAATGAACGTGTCCGTCGTGAAAAAATAACAAACAGCGTGAGAAACTGCTTATTGACGGCTACAAGGATACATTTTACTGGGAGTGTGAGCAGCGAAAGCGTTCTGAAATAAGTTATCTCAGATTAATTGCGTAAAATATGAACTTGTATTAAATATTGTTTTGATATGTTTTTGTAAGACTTGAACTGTTTGTTATGTTTTATTTATTTGAAGTTTTTTATTTTGTTTATTTTGTTAAATAAATTTGCCAAATTTGTTTCTTGCTACAATATAATTTTTAGTTTCATTTTCGGGATTTTGGTCTTTCGGAATTTTGGATTTTCGGGATTGTGGCTTTTCGGGATTTTAGTTTTTCGGGATTGTGGCTTTTCGGGATTTTGGATTTTCGGGATTTTGGGCTTTCGGGATTACGTTTTTCGGGATTCTGTCCGACTCCCTCCCACTTTACTACCTTTCTACTGGTTTGCTGGTTTCACCTTAATTAACGTCGGCAAGCGTCCCAGCTTCAAAAAAGCGATAGTAGACTTTGTGAGCAGGATTTCCCATAGTGGTTCCCAAAAACTTTCCCACGAAATAAAAAATAAAAAAAAATTTCGTTGTAAATCTTTTGTCTTTTCAGCTCATTAGGAAAACATTCATATTCACAGATACTATTAAGTGACAATGATAATTATTAGAATTAAAATCACGAGTCACAAGCGCTAGAATAAGAAACAAGTGTTAAATTCTTGGTTTTATTTTTGACGTTTCATTGCAGCAAATGCAAAAATAAATATTAAGAAAGAAAGACAGTCTGCTTGGGCGAACTGTTGGTTAACCTATTTTGTTAAGAACGATTTTATATACATACTTTGCGAACATTTTTTCCATTGATTTCTTCAATAAAAGGTTAAAATTGCCTTGATGTAATTTCTTTTGTGTATAGCTCAGTTTTGAGATGTGCTGTAGGGATATTCTAAGCTCGTCCTTGTACGCAAATGATTATTTTTGCAATTAATTTTTGAAAATGTCCGGTCAGTTTTGGGTCAACCTTTTTTGCGATATTATCGCTACAAATGCATTTTCTTGTAACCCTCAACTAATACATACATTCAGTTTAAATCGGTGTTAACGACATATCGGTTTTAACGACCAAATCCTTGAGTCCCGGCTATGGGCTCCATATAATGGCATTGATTAAAATAACACTTATTACATATTATCGGTTACAAAGGCACTGCTAACAACGACCTATTTATTAGTTATTAATAATAACGACTTAAATAAATATATGTGGCGCACGATATTTGTATGTTTTAAAACTGTAGAATAACCGACATTCTGTCTAGACAAGTACATATCTTGATGACTTTTACTAAACATTTTTCTTTTAGTGTTTATTAATTTTGAGTTCGTTCTTTAGTAAGGAAGTGATTTTGTAGAAATTTATGAATTCTCCTGATTTGCGTGAATTAAAGTTTTTATAACTTCGAAAATTAAGTAGTAAACTGACAGCTGTGCGTTTATGCGGGTTGTGTAGTTCAATGCAGAATAGTTTATTAACTATTACAGTCAGTTTAAATTTTGCTTAATATTACCGGAACCCATCGACCAAACGTTATGGCATAAAAAAGCGCATATTTGATTTTTGTTACATTTAACATCTGCGGGTAGTAAATTGACATGGGTTCGTTCACAAAAAAAAAATTAAAAATACAAAAAAATGGCGTTGGAAATAGGGGTATTACAATGGACACTGAAAGAAAACAACTGCGCATAAATGTGTATGTGGTTCTTAGCTGCAATGATTGGCGATGGATTGCCCTTATATATAAAAATGCCCGTTCTAGGTAGGCACACGCTGAAACAATAGCCATTCAGGAGGTTACTAACATCTGATCTGAAGGTGAAAAATCGTCCTCTTTGTCTGCATGTAAAGTTGTCGAAACAAAATCCTATGCAACATTGTGGTCGAAGTCTATAACTATCTAACCAAGAAGTTGAACAAATGAAATTTGTTATTTCCCATTCAGCTGTTTTAAATATATATTATGTTCGAAGATTGAATAAATCTAAAGCAGAACTTCCCTAATTTCTCGTTACGGGAGCTTTACGTGCGAAGTTTAGAGGCAAAATTCCTACGGGAATAGTTCTTGCAACGAAATTCAACTGTTCAAATGCGAATACATATTTAAAAACATAGGGGTGGGCTACAGTCCGCTTGGGCGAACTGTTGGATACCCTATTCTTATTCCTATATCTCATAAGTGGGCGTGACAAAAATTTAAAGGATTTTATCGAAAAAACTAAGCTTTTGTAAATAAAAACGCTCCCTAGCTCAAACTTTGGTTTTTCAATAAAATTGTTTTATTTAATTGTGGGCGTGTCAGTAGGCGGATTTAAAAAAAATTTAAGTATGAGCATAAAGGGCACCTAGAGAGTATATACTATAAATTTCAGCTCCCTAGCTCAAACTTTGGACATTCAAAAATAAAAAAAAATAATTGTGGGCGTGTCAGTAGGCGGATTTTTTTGAAAATATTTACACATGAGCATAAAGGGCCCCTAGAGAGTATATATTAAAAATTTCAGCTCCCTAGCTCAAATTTTGGTTTTTCAAAAAAAAATATTTTATTTAATTGTGGGCGTGTCAGTGGGCGGATTTTGAAAATTGTATGTCCGAAGCAGTTTTATGGGCCAAAGATCATATATAAAAAATTTCAGCTTTCTAGCTCAAAATTCAATTTTTCCCAAAATTTGTTTTATTTAATTGTGGGCGTGTCAGTGGGCGGATTTTGAAAATTTTATGTCCCAATCAGTTTTATGGGCCATAGATCATATATAAAAAATTTCAGGTCTCTAGCTCAAAGTTCGATTTTTTCCAAAATTTAGTTTTTTTTGAGTTTGTGGGCGTGTCTGTGGGCGGATTTCAAAAATTCTTAAACTTGATTATTTCGGGACCCTAGAGAGTATATGGTTAAAATTTCAGCTCTGTAGGTCCAGTTTAAAGGCCTAATTTTTGCCGACGGACGGACGGACGGACGGACATGGCTAGATCGACATTACTATCGATGCTGATCATAAATATAGTAACTTTTATTGGTCTACGGGTAATATTAAAGTATGTTACAAACTATGCGTCAAAATTAATATACCCCTAGAATAGGGTATAAAAAAACACCGCAGCAAATCGACTGTGTCAAAAGTGAAATTTGACAGAAAATCTCAAAAAATCGCAACGAAAAATAAAATGTTGCGAGAAAAGATGTTTCCTCACACTTAAGGTAAGGTGCGAGAAATTTGCCGTATTCACATATAACTTTAACACAAGGCACGGAACGAATCAAAAAAGCTTTTGAAGACTGCAGCAAACAAAACGAAAAGCGGAAAGTTCACCTTTATGATAAGTGAACTACAAAATATTAATTTCGCACATGATAGCATGTCTTACACACGTTCTCCTTGCACCTTTGATATTCTCAAATTTTCCTCCGTGCCGGCCATGTGAGTCACCCATCCCGTGCACACCCACTCGTACCTATACCTATCTCCAATACATTTATATTTTTGCACTGATTCCACTCAGCCAGCATGGAAGTGGTACAAATACAAGGAAATTCCCGTACTTTCCGTCTTTCAACTTAATATCAATTGCCAACCGCCACCTGTCAGACTTGTTGTGCGTGGGTCTTGCCGAATGTGTGCACGAAATAAATAAAAACAGAACGTAAAAGTTTTAATTGTTTCTTTTCTTCTCGTCCTTACTCAAACTCCAACTTAAACACACGTCCAAGAGCAATGAGTAATTGGGAAGAATAACTTTCGCAATGGACATTTCCAGCCCTC
The DNA here is from genome assembly GCA_949715645.1 of Portevinia maculata. Lineage (NCBI taxonomy): Eukaryota > Metazoa > Arthropoda > Insecta > Diptera > Syrphidae > Portevinia > Portevinia maculata. Next base: position 89,875,430 of record OX454528.1, read on the forward strand.
TTGATGAGGTAATTTGTTCGGCAAACGAGGGATTTTCAGGCTTTCCAATCCTCTCCTTGGGCTAAACACTCATTTTTCCAAACGGACTGTTTCATGGCAGGAAGAATGCTCTGGCCATTATGAGTGTGATCGTTATATTGATTGAGGCAAATCACAGCAGAAACCTAGTTAGCCGGAGAGTTGAAATATCGGGGTAGTAAAGCAAATTTAATGGAATGTTAAAACGTTCTTAGAGACGGTAGATGGTTGGTGGGTAGATACTTCTTGGGACATGAAAATATTTCGCAAGGAATGTCAGACATGGGTGAATGAAGCAGAAACCTTACAAAGTACATAATATTGGTTTTAGTTTAGGACTTCAAGGTGATTTGGAGATAGTGATAATGACAATATATAGATGGAGAAGGTTGTTATTGTGGTTTATTTTGTGGTTTCCAAATGGCACTTTCAATTCTTAAGTGCAGGTTGTTGCGGGTGGAATTTTGATTTTGACTGACATATTAGACTCGTTTTGTCCTGCACAAAAATTTTAATGAATCATATATGAATTTACGTATTTAATTTCTATGGAGGTATGTGTACCTATAGAAAGTGAGTTGGGAAGCAAATGAGTCCATCACAATGTTAAAAGAAGTGGTTTCAGAATCGAGTCTTGAATCAGTTCTTTGCATTGGAATACCAGAAACAATCTATTCAGGAATGTGTAAGTTTCCTATTGGAATGTTAAAACAAGCCCTTTTTTATTCAAACTCTGAAAAAGCAGAAAAAGGAAAGCCGAGGTCAAAACTGGACAACAAATAAGAAACATATTGTGAACACATACTGTAAAAATCGGTCATAATGACATTCAAATGACTGACGTATTTGTTCATTACTATTACGATAGGTCGTAGTAACCGATATATATGACTTAATGAACGTAGGTATGGCTTTAAATGAAATCAATCTAAATTAAACTAGAACACTTTTTAAGTTGAAGTTTTTATTTTTTATTTTAAGTACATAATGTACATAAATTAATTTTTTTTTTATCAGAAGTAAGTAAATACTTGGTTTGGGTCCCGGGTCATAACGGGATCACGGGAAATGAGATCTCCGATGAACTTGCTAGACAAGGCTCAGAGGGGGACTTTTCAGGACCTGAACCAGCAATCTGTCTGCCTGCGTCCTCGGTCAGGGCTTCCATTGACGGTTGGGTTTCCTATGAACACAATCGCCGTTGGCATGACTCTTTAGGGTGCAGACAATCCGCGGCATTCTTGTTGTCTCTCAACAGAAAAGACTGCAGACAGACTACTGGCGTTCTTACGGGACACTACGCTTTTGCCAAACACCTTAAGGTGCTAGGCCTAAGCGACACCACCAATTGCGAAGCCTGTGGAGAAAGCGACGACACTGCGGAACATTTCCTCTGTGATTGTCCTGCTTCTGCTCGTATCAGGTGGCAGGTATTTGGTGCGGATATGGTGACTGCTGTAAACCTAAGCTCCTTATCATTGAAGCGCCTTCTCGTTTTTCTTAGGAAAACGACTAAATTCACACAGTAAAATGTTTCCAGTGTAGAAAGTCTCGCACCCCGACAAAAAAACAAAAAAAAACAAACACCAAACAAAACAGTGCAGAATGCCAGTTCCGTGGTGGAGCTCGAGAGTACAATGGAAAAGTATCAAGTCTCAGTACTCCATTGTAAACTGCAAAAAAGAAAACAAAGAAGTTCGATTTATCTATCTTTAGCTCTATAAATCTAAATCAAACGAGTTATCCGAAAATTCTTCTTGCTTATTCTGACGTTCGAATTCGATCGAAAGTTTTTCGAATCGGACGAATTTGTATTTTGAGATTCGAACGAATAGAAAGTTTATTCGAGGGAAATCGGTTTTATTCGAACGAAAAGAGACATTCGAAAAAGTTGACTATTCATTCGAATCTCAAAATAAGTATGATTATGTTGTTTGCTGTTTCGAAAGCTCTGTGTATATTCCTATAAGAAGTCAAGAACAACACATCGGGTTTCTTTTTGTTTTTGAAACATCTTCTGCGATTTCCATATCAATTTGCTGAGGATATGAGGAAAAACGGGTTTGTATTTGTATTTTGTATTTGTATTTTATTATCATCATAGCTTGATTTTAAGATTAACATCTTGTTTATAATAAAGCTTAGAATTGGACATATGCATAGGTAATATTTATAACAAAAAAGAATTAACGATTGTATGTAAATAAAGTTAATTTAAACGAAAAAAGCTTAATATAAAGTACAAGGTTTACAATATTTAAAGACTATGTACAATGTTTAAATAAAAGGGGGAAAAAGGTGAACGAAAAAGGAGGGTATAACAAGAAAAGAAAAAAGAAAAAAAGAGAAGTAGAGAAAAGTATAGCAAAGTTTACCAAACCCAACAGAAAACAAAAGCCGCGAAAAAGGAAGGTTATGTCATTGGATAGTGTGAGAAGACATTTTTCTTAGCCCGCCAATGGTGACGCAAATTTGACTTTGATCAATGGTGACGCCGGTCTCACGCACCGGGGCTTTCAACTGAAGATTTTTCGAAACGTGTTACTAATAGTTCATGTTTTTTTTTTAATTATGCTCTTTGACAATAAAACAAAGATATTTAATCAATTTAAGCTCTTTTATTTCAATAATTCAATTCACAAAAAAAAATTTATTGGAGCATTAAAAATAACAAAGTTTTTAGTAATATATTTTTCAAAATTAAGAAAAAAATAAAAGATCACATGTCCAATAAGGAAAATAACGTTTTTAAGTCTTTCAACATTAGGAACTTTTACAAAATAAACAAAAATTGGTGGATATCCTTCCAAAAAAAAAATAACAAAAAAATACATCTCAAAAACTAAATTTCTACAGGAAAACAGCTGCTGCAATACGGCACTATACGTGTTCAAGACACAAGAGTACTTGGTTTTTCTGTTGTTTTTTTTCATCCACACTCATAGCACCGACCAATTCTTGAAGGACCCGATGTCCCGTTTCATCATCTATATGTAAAATACGCGAATAATAAAAAAATATTTTACTTACATACATGGTGATACACAGTCTCACGCACCTGTTAGTAAAAAAAATACACAACGTGTGCTCACTAAGCAGGTTCGACGTGAACTGATGGCGGGGGACATGCAATGCGGCAGCTACTCGAAATTGCAATTAAAACATTAACGGAGAATAAAGTTATTCCATTTTTTTAACACACCCGGTCTCACAGACCAATAGGTCACCATTGGCGGGTTAAAGGCAGTTAGATTATCTGAATTTCGCACATGGCGTGGCAAGGTTCCATAACCGAGTTGCGTTAACAAAAAACTGTCGCTCTGAGGTAAGACATGAAAAACGGGGAACTATAATTTGGTTAGATCTTCTAGACAACGAGAACTGGATTCTTTCGTTAAGGTATAAAGGTTGGTGCGTTTAGATAATATTTAAGAACTTTTTTAGAGTTCTAAGTTTTATAAGGTTTTGAAAAGAGATCCCATATATACTTTTAGAGAATGATGATATGTGGTCATAACGGCTGAGACCAAATTTATAAAGAGCCACACTGTTAAAGGCAACGTTGAGCTGCCTTTGACTTACGCTGTCGACCTTGCAGAAGATTTCACAGCCATAAGTCAAGATCGGCGTTACAAGGGCTTTTGGTAGCCTAGTTGGCCAAAGCAATCGAAGAGCCCCGTATGCCTTGCCTACAGCCAGTGTGATGTGGTTGTTCAAATTTAATGTTCTATTAAAACATGTACCAATGTTCTTGACTATATCCACAAACTCGACTTGGGTGTTTCCGAGTTCAATGGCAGGAAAACAGGAAATATCTACGATTCTTTTCGATATTACAAGGCATTTAGTTTTTTGGGGATTTAAGGCCCCATTTTTTTAAGAACATCGTTTTATAGATGAAGCGTCCTCATTAATCTTGATAACACAGTCCTCAATCATACCAAGCGGACTGCTTTTCATTATCTGAAGGTCGTCAGCAAAAAGATGTGCATCACGGTGGCAAATTACTTTCGGAGCTTCGTTAACATAAATCGAGAAGAAGGTCGGGCCGAATATTGATCCTTGCGGGACTCCACAGGAAAGCGGTAGAAAGTCGGAGATCTGATCTCCAAGAAAAACCGCTTGATGTCTTCCAGAAAGATAGGAGAAAATGAGCTTCACTGCTTCGGGTGTAAATTTATACATTTGCAATAGCTTTTGGGACATGATGTTGTGGTCGATGGTCTCGAATGCTTTCGAATAATCCAAAAGTATTAGGAAGGTAACTTTATTATCATCTAGCGCATTTCTTGCCCGTTCGATAACGTCGACTAGAGCCGTTGTACTACTATATGACCTTGACGAAAACCTTGACTGTTTAGATGTAATAAGACTATTTAGGTTGAGAAAAGCTGTGAGTTGCTTTTGCATGAGTCTTTCAAGGACTTTCGATAAAAAGGGTAGGATTGAGATGGGACGGAATTTAGTATTTGCACTATTTTTAGGAATTAGGTTGATCTTAGAGCATTTCCATTGTGACTTAGAGTATTCCATGTGAGATACGGCAATATGAGAGGTAAGATTGCTTTAAGGAATAATGGATGTAAATTATCAAATTCAGTAGCATCTGACTTCAAAGAAATGAAGCTTTCAACAACCTCCTCGGGGCTTACTCCAGAAAAACTAAATGCAGACCCAGTGTACAACGGTGTGAACTCTTCACCACAGAGGTTTTGAAGTATATTGTTTCTTTGTGGAATTGATGAAATAGAGCTACTGTTGATTTCATTGCAATAAGCATCCTTGCTTTCTAAGTTAACTCGTTTGTTAACAATTTCCTTTAGGTTTTTCCACAGTTTACGGCCGCTCAAAGAAAGGTTTAGACGACGCGGATACCAACTTATTTTCGCGGCACAAATGATAATAGTTTGAGTAGAAGTTCTTTCATGCCCGAACCAAGAACAATGTCTGAAAGTGGATTTTCCTTGCAATCGGGCACTATCTTTTTACCTATCTAAAACCTTTATTCCCTCTAACGTGTAGCCGGCACTCAGAGTACACGCTTATTGTTTGGGAAAAGTGACCTATGGCCCACAAGCCACAAGGGAGATATCGAAGCGCTTGATGAAACACTTAAAGATTATACGCAATAGCAAAATGCTAATGGGTGTTGTGACCGTTTTACTTGCTCGCGATTTGAGGCAAACAGTGCACATGGTACCAAAAGGAACTCGTCCTGACGAAATTAATGCATGCCTAAAATCCTCATACCTTTGGCCACACGTAAGGATTTTGTGCCTCACAATGAACGACAATACAATTAAGAAACGACTTGAATGCATACGAGTTTTCGCAGTTACTGTAATTGATTAGTGATGGGAGAATTCAAAAAAAAAAAATATGGAAAAATAAGGATTTTTAATAATTCATACCACCTCTTTTATGATATCTTTCATGTGACTCTTCAATCTTGCTCTGCAGAAAATAGTGCGAAGGGCAGGTGTTAACTCAGAAGGCACTATTTTCAATATATTCGTCCAGCTACTGGGGTATGCGAACGATATTGACATTATCGGCCGTTCCCAGCGTGCCGTGTTAGAGGCTTTCACGGCGTTTGAAGAACAGGCGAAATTGGTTGGTCTTGAAGTAAATGAGGGCAAGACCCAGTACATGCTATCAACATACAAACATCTGTCTACCGCCTAGAACAATACGTCGCTGTTGATAGCAATAACTTCGAGGTAGTTACGGAGTTCATCTACCTAGAAGTAAACATCAACTTCACGAATGACGTGGAGATCCGGCGGAAAATTACCTAGGGAAACTTCGGTTTAGCGAAACAAATGGGTTCAAAACTCCTCACTCGAAGGATAAAATTCATGCTCTATGGAACATTTATCCTACCAGTCCTGTTTTATGGAGCCGATTGCCGGACGATAAGTAGAAAGGGGAGCCAATATTGGGTTCCTTTGAAAAAAATACTCTGTCGGATATTTGGTAATGTGTGCTAGGAGGGAGAATGGAGGAGAAGATCCAACTGCGAACTCTATGAGCAGTACCAAAATGTGGATGTAGTCCAAAAAGCTTAATCACGTCTACTACATTGGCTCGGACACATTAAGCGAATGGAAAATAATGCTCCAGCCAATATGATCTTCGACTCCCACCCTTCTGGTTCGAGAAGGCAAAGAAGACCGAACCTCCGTTTTAAACACCAAGTCATCGCGGATGCCAGAGCGTTTGGTCCGGAGAACTGGAAGCAGAGTGCCCGCGATCGCAGAGGATGGAAGGCTGCAGTGTCTCAGGCAGAGACTCTTCACGGGTCGGGAGCCCGTTAAGTAAGTAAAGTAAGTTTTATGATATGAAGTCTTTGACGGAATAAACTTATACTGATGTAGGAAATCTGAATAATGAACCAGTGTTATTTGCTAAGAAACATGCTATTCTTACTCCAAAAATGACAAAGTAAATTACATATATAAGTTCTCTCCCTTTACAAAAAATCAAATGTGTAGCAGTGTCATACAATTAATAGATTAAGTGGGGCACTCCCAAGTAGAGTTTTTGTTCATACACTTAGACCTACCGGCTCCTCTTCCCGGAAGCTTATATTGAAAGTAGGAGTATCTGTTATGCTGTTTAGGAACTGCAAACCAATTTAAAGGTTCAACAGAGGTTGTACTTCGCGAAAACATCAGTGTCAAATGAAAACAAATAAACATCAGCTAACATTGGAGAATTTTTTTGGCGGGAGAAGAGTTTTGCGCTAATATTATATTTTAAAATGTTAATGATAAGAAGAATAATAACAAAAAAAGTTCCAGAATCAAGAAGAAATATCAGAACAATATACATAATAGGATTGTATACATAAAATAAATATCAAACAGTGTGATTCGTGTTGGTATGGCAAAAAGTATATTTTTGTTTTGAAATAAATTAAGTTGAACTAAAGGGTTTTTCAATAAGAGCGCTACAAAATTTTTTAAATAAAACAAAAACGGTTTTGGATATCAATGAAATTCTTTATTCCTGTGCAAGAACGTTCGATGCCATTATGTATGGAACTGAATTTCTTTTGCATGGGTCCAGACGCTGAACCCAATTTTCGATGGTTTTCAAGCATAAATCGGCCGATACTGCTGCAATTTCACGTTCGATATTCGTAAGAAGTTCATCAATCGTCTCTGGCTTGTTGGCATAGATCATAGACTTGACGTAGCCCTACAGGAAATAGTCTAACGGCGTCAAATCACACGACCAAGCGACTGGACCATTTCGTGAGATAACACGGTTTCCAAACTTGGTTTCCAATAAATTGATTGTGGCATTCGCTGTGTGGCTTGTGGCGCCATCCTGTTGGAACCACATGTCCTCCAAGTCCATATCATCCAATTGGGAACAAAAATATTCGGTTATCATTGAACGGTAGCGATTCCCATTCACAGTCACGTGCCGGTCTTGATCATCACGGAAGAAGTACGGCCCAATGACGCCGCCGGCCCATAAACCGCACCAAACCGTAATTTTGTCGGGATGCAATGATGACTCATGGAGTACGTGTGGATTGCTGCCTGACCAATACCGCATATTGTGTTTATTGACGAAGCCATTCAGCCAGAAATGAGCCTCATCGCATTTGGACGTAGCGCTCTTAACTTTGAGGCCACTGACTCCGAATTTCGGTAGTAAATTTTAATAATTTTGACTCGTTGTTGGCTCGAATATCTTTCCATCATGAAATGGCAAACCTTACTGAAGAGAAATGTCAAAAGATCGGCAAGAAATTCGGCGTCGTTTGCTGTCCCTCTCACTCTTCTTTTGTAGCGTCCCTGTTGAAAAACCCTTTATTTCCTATAGATATGTAATTTGTTTAATACTACGAGTATGTTAAAAACGAAAAAAACAAATAATTTATAGCAACGTTATGCAAACAAAGAACTGAAATTGCATGTAAACACGCCCTTTTGTTCAATGTTTCCACTGTTTTTATTGAATTTTTTGAAGTTTTTCCTCTTCAATGACTTTTGAGTTCACTTAAAAATACACTTTATATAACACTATAACAATGCTTTCTCCTTACGATTTTCGCAATTCTACTCAATTTTGTTTTCCAATTTTTTGACTTTTTGAAAGATGTTCTGCACTTCTGCAAGAGAAAGCTTCGCGGAGTACTCCATAGGATCAGGTCACAGATAAACGCCGTCCGCAAAAATTTAATTGTGGCGAATATTTTGACTGGCTTTGGAAAAGGAGATACAGTATTCATATCAAGAAAGAACACCTCTTATTCCCTCTGAATGTTCAAGTGACTTAAATTCCCTCTGCTGGTTTTGTTTGGAATGACTATAAAAAAGGCTCACGGTCAATCGTTGAGGATGGCTGGTGTGGACTTGATTATAACTGCTTTTCCCTTGGTCAGCTGTATGTGGATTTCAATAGAGTAAGCTCACAGCACAGTTCGGTAATTCGGCATTCATGAGGAACAACCACAAACGTAGTTTATAAAGATGTTTTAAAAAAAGTAAAGATGGTTAAATAAATTTATACGGACATAATAATAATAATAATATTAGATTCTTTATTTCATGAAATATATGTATAATAGTTTGTGTTTGAGAACACGAGCATGGCAGAAATAGCCGTCTGCCGAATTAGACATATACCTACTCCGTTCCACATGTTTACGAACAGGTAGCTTCTTGATTTAATTTTACGAATTTTATTAAATCCTTCGATAATATGGAAAAAACCAAATGCAAAATGAAAGAAAATTGGGATTAGATAGATAAATTCAATTTTTTGATGCTTTTCCCAATAAGGTCATAAAATTAGTCATTTTTTTTCCTTCCACCTGTTTACGAACAGTAACTAAATCTACCTAATAGATGCTTAAAAAGGATTAAAACAACACAATTTTTTTTGCAATAAATTAATATGGGTTCTATTAAGATTATTACATCAGTTTTTAATAATGTGTACTACCTGCCGATCGCTGTATCACTTCAAGAAGCCTGCTATGAAGAGATTTATACAGGGGTGGAATCGGCTAAGGTGATAGTTGATAGTTGACAATCAAAATCATAACTTTACGTCCACGTAAGGTGATTATCAAATTGACAATCACCTTTTTGCTATAAATTTCATGTGACAGCTATTTAGGTGTCGCTTTCATACATTTTTGTTATTTTCATAGGTATGCACCTCGGCTTCAACTCCAAATAAATTAAATGCCCTAGTGAAAAAAGAATATATATTAAATAAATTCAAATAAAAAAGTGAAATTGGAAAATTCGTGAAGTGCAATGTTTACTTCATTAGAATTTTTCTACACAAATGAAGAAAATAATTACACAAATGTCCAACTATTAAGAAGAAAAATGAGAAATAAAGCAAATATCTTGGAACTTTCAAACCTGATGAAAGAATTCATAGAATTATAAATATTCATTGTTGGCTATCATTTATTATTGTGTATTTTAGATTTTTGAAAAACTTTCGCTTATCAAAAGAAGCGTTTGTGTTTTTTTGGGGACTGCTTGTTTTAACAACTGCAATAAGGTCAACGCATGTTCCACCCATCCTTCAATTGGCTGCAACTTAAAATCTTCTTGGGGGTGGTGGCTATCAAAGACAAGTTGGGGCTGACTGGCTGAAATTACTGCTGCAGTCATTAAAAAAATGCAGTCAATACTTTGTCCATTTATGATAAAGTTTTTGCCTAAGGACTCAACAAAATCATATTTGAAATATAAATCATGAAAAATAAACACACCTCAGCTGCTCGGAATGACAGCGTCGGCAAGGAAGTGACGTTTAAAACTCTAAGTGCTGCCAATAATCAATCATTTTTTAGTGATCGCTTTACGCAGAGCAAAGAGGAGTTGATAAGCAAAAACGACAATCAAAAAGCGACAATCAACTATCCCCTTAGCCGATTCCAGCCCAGTTCTTCCAAGTAATTTAGTGAAATTTCCGATCAGGCTTGTTGTATGGCTTCAATTATTTCTTCCGCGTTGAAGTATTGCTTTGCCTCCTTCGTAGATTTTCAATAGCCATCCAGACACGTTTTCCATGATGTTCAGGTTCGGTGAATATGGTAGCCATGCCAGTAGGTCTACATTTTGGCTCTGAACACAAGTTTTGGTTATTCTTGTGGTATGTACGTACACTGAGAAAAAAGTGAGCGGGAACTATACCTATAAAGTATTCTTACGGAAATTATAGGTAATTAAACAATAATTTGTGTAATATTTCAATAATTATTTGTAAAATCACTATAAAAATTAGGATATCTGCCAATATTTTTTTTAGAATTATAGGAAAAGCGAAAAACGATGTTTTCCTATGCAAAATTGACGTTCCACCTATAGTTAATTGCAAAGAATACAATATGTATTGGAAAAAAACCTATAATTATAATAAGCAGGTATACTAACTAGCAGGTATATACTAACAATAGGTAATATTAAACAATATTTAGGTATTTTTGCTATAGTTTGTAGTTATCGGGTTTGATTGAATGGAATTGAATTGAAATAATATACCGATACAACTTTTCAGTACCAATAAAGTATTGTCGGAAATCCAATATTTTTTTTTGGGTTTTGTAACAATAAAACGCAGAAGTCACGAAAACGCCTATAATTATGGTTGCATTATACCGAAAAATTGAGCTAATTTACCAATATGTTTTCTGAGTGCATAGGTGCATTGTCCTGTTGGAAAATCCATCATTGTCAACCAAACAATTCGGGAAAATGAGGAAAAGCCCTAGGTTTGTAGGTATTCGCTGTCACTCAAGCTTTGCAGTTCCGTATAAGCTTACTGCTCCCCATACAATTACTCCACCTCCCTTGCTGTGTCTTCTATTCAAGGTTATTACATCCTTCCTCAAATCAGGGAAATAATACTTGAATCCATCAGGTCCATCCAAATTAAACATTATTTCATCTGACAAGACAACGGTATGCCAACCTCGACTCCACCTGATGTGACTTATTGCTAAATCAATCAATCATTTTTTTTTTTGCTGAATCACGCAATAAACAGTTAATCTACTACCTTCAACTCCAGTTTCTGCGTTGATTTTACTAAGGGAGAGTCTTGAATTTGAAGCAGCTCTCAGTATCGCCCTTCGATCCTGACTTGCTCTGATTATTCCTCCTTTCCAGTTGTCCATAGCTCTCAGGGTCCTTAAGATAGCTGTACACAACAGTTCTTCTCTCTTAAAATCTTACCGGCTATAACACGGATAGATTTGCATTGCTCCTGGTAAGCTCGGAAGCTTTGGCCTATTTCCTCTTTGGTTAATTAATTTCTTTTACCCATAGTTGTTGTATCTATGAAAGTATGTTTTGAACTAAGCTCCCTGGTAGTCTTAATGCCGTTATATTTGATTTAAAATATGATTACAGGTAGATTAAGTTACTGTTTGTAAACATGTGGAAAGAAAAAAAGGACTAATTTTAGAACATTATTGGGAAAAGCATCATGAAAATTAAATTTATCTGCCTAATCACAATTTATTTTCTACAACGAAAACAGCCTTCTTTAATATTGTATTTGGTTTTTCCCATATTATCAAAGGATTTAAAAAATGTCGTAAAATTAAATCAAGAAGCTACCTGTTCGTAAACACGTGGAACGGAGTGTATGTATACAGAAACTTCACCATTTTTCCAGCTTTATACACTAATGCCCAATTTTACAGTGCTGTTTAAGCCCAACTTATGGTTTGACCTAAAGTTTGTTTTCGTTTTCAATTTCACACTTCACGTTTAATCCTTTACCTCAGTTCAATAACTAAGTAGTTTCAGTTTAACGAAGCAACAAAAATTATTAACTTTTATATAATTTTTTTTTTTTTAGTTTGATGACTTGGAGGTATATCAGTTCAGAACAAATTCCTTATAAAGGTCGAAAAAAATCAATTCTTTATTATAATAAAACAAAACAATTTTGAATGTGACAATCAAAAAACGGAGTACTGTCAAAGACAGTTCATTAAACTACGTTTCGTTGACCAGCGTTTAAGTTTCTATTGTTAAACCGAACAAACGTTAAACAACAATTTAAACTTCGATATTGGGTTAGGAAACCTTAAATTTGAGCTTAACCATGAAAATTCTGCGGCTTCTAGCTTGATACCTCCTTTATGGTGAATTTAAGCCGAATTCCACAATTGCAACAACGCCAGTATTTGGATGGCCACAGTGACAAAGTTTGAAAATGTGAGGAATTTCGGAACCGTACATTTTTATTTGGAATTTACCCGAATGTTCAGGAAAGTTTTGAAGAAACTTGTTTGTTTATTTTAAATATTTTTCGTTTGTTTACTTTTAACTTAAAATACAAGACTTTATTATATTATTACCAATTCTTGTGGCCAAAAAATACAAATAAAAATCCAACGATAAATTCTAAAAAGTGGTTCGTTTTATTTTCGCCTTAGCTTTTTTATTTAAATGATATAGGTACTTAGTAAGTTCTTTTACAATATATGTAATACAAGTGACTTTAACTGGAGCAAAATACTTTTTTTTCTATGTTTGAAAGCCTTATTTCAGCAAGAGATTCTGAAAAACTAGAAAATTTCTCGTAAGCCGGTATACATATAGATTTACTTAAATCAGACTGTATTGGGTCACTTTCCTTAATGGGACAGCGCACACGATGCTACCGTAGTTACTAACTCCTTTATACTCAGTTTCATTTGCAGGAAATTTTCCAAGTTTAGTTTTTGTTATGGTTACCATGGTTTCATTTCTTATTGATTTCCATTTTCTCCCTTGCGCGCGGATGAACAATCTGGTGCCACTAATTCCCTGCTACTGGGAAATCTTCTGTTGTAACAACGCCTTCATAACGCGAAAATTTCAAGTTGCATTTAACAATATTACTCGATATGTTTTTGGATTAAAAAGATACGATAGTGTTTCCGCTTATGCTAAAATGATTCTTGGTTGTACGCTAAACAAGTTCCTTGATTACTGCACTATCAAGCATCTACATAATAATCATAACCACCAAACAGCCTCCCTATTTATATGATAAGCTTCAATTCGCACAATCGCAATGCTCCTAAAACTTGATACCACCCCTGGTAGCCAATTTTTTGTTCACGCTTCTGGAATGCACTTCCCCTCAGTTTAAGACGACTCAAGGATGCTGACAATTTTTGCGATTCTCTCTTTCACAACATTGCAGGCACACAGCTAAATACAGAAAGTACCTACTACCTAAGTTAATAGAAATCGTTTCCATTCTGTCGTTTTCTTTTTACTTCTTTTAAATTGTTATACCCTATTCTAAGGGTATATTAATTTTGACGCATAGTTTGTAACATACCTTAATATTGCCCGTAGACCCCTAAAAGTTACTATATTTATGATCAGCATCGATAGTAATGTCGATCTAGCCATGTCCGTCCGTCGGCAAAAATTAGGCCTTTAAACTGGACCTAGAGAGCTGAAATTTTAACCATATGCTCTCTAGGGTCCCAAAATAATCAAGTTTACGGATTTTTGAAATCCGCCCATAGACACGGCCACAAACTCAAAAAAACAAATTTTCGGAAAAAATCGAATTTTGAGCTAGAAAGCTGAAATTTTTTATATATGATCTATGACTCGCAAAACTGCTCGGGATAAAATTTTTTCAAAATCCGCCCACTTACACGCCCACAAATAAATAAAACAATTTTTTTGAAAATCCAAAGTTTGAGCTAGGGAGCTGAAATTTATAATATATACTCTCTATGGGCCCTTTATGCTCATGTGCAAATATTTCCAAAATCCGCCTACTGACACGCCCACAATTAAATAAAACAATTTTATTGAAACACCCAAGTTTGAGCTAGGGAGCGTTTTTTTTTGATAAAATCCTTTAAATGTTATATAACAAAATATGTAGAGCGTTCTTAACAATTCAACCATACTTAGACTTTTGTCGCGCCCACTTATGAGGGATAGGAATAAGAATAGGGTATCCAACAGTTCGCCCAAGCGGACTGTAGCCCGTCCCTATGTTTTTTTTTCTTTCTTAGAATTTGTTTACTTGTTTATATTCAGTTTACCTTAGTCATACTTTTTTTCTTTTCTTCTTTTTTAATATAAAACAACAATACATGTACATATTTTCAGTTAACATGAAGTATCATAATCCAACGGCTTTTTACAAGATTCACATTTATAACTTGAAAGATTTTGGAGGTCTATCATAAATGTTGTTACTAATGAATAAATAAATATGAAATATGAAATGTTTTGTTTGTGATCTGATGATTATCTATTCAAATGAAACTACTGATTTCGTCTTTTTAGTATCGTGTGCGAAACCGCGTTACTTATGAATCAGTAACTCGTTAGTGACTTCGGTCACAAATCAATTTAGTTTCTTTAACAATGCTCAATCCAAAGAGACCTTAGGCATTTTGCGGAAGTTCAAAAAGAAAAGAAATACTGCTGTCAACAAACAAGTTTCTCTTTAGTGATTTGCCAAAGTAAACAGTGTTGAAATGCCAATATTTGTCGAACACATTGTTGACTAATTGTAGCGGAATAAATACACAGTTAGAATATTTATTTCCGACATCTCAAATGATAGTGTCTAAACAATAGACAATGTATTGCGACAAAGACTTAGATGAGCCGGTGGTTTGAGATTGTCTATCAGTTATACATATGGTTGCCAGACGGCCGGGACTCTTTGGGATTGTCGAGATATTTTCAACGAAGTCCAGAGCACCAGCTTAAAAATAATTTTTCCTGTCGAACCCTTACATTTCCATCAAATTCAAAAAATAATTAGTTTTCTCGCTTACTGCGAAATTTTTTTCGAAGCGTATATTATTTTTGCCGAACTCTTTCACTTAACAGAATTTTAATCGATAAAGCAAAACAAAAGAAAAGAAAAACAAATCGAGAACGAAAGGCGGCAGTTATTGATTCGGTTGAATTTGAATGAAAGTTATTTTAATGGAAATCTTAAGTACGCCTGGAGGGACTAAACTGGTTAATTCTTTAAAATCAAGCACCAAGTAGGGTAAATTACCCAGTTACAAGCGCCCCAAAAGAGAAGATCTGATTTTAAAATACTCACAAAATTAAGTTGTGATCTCTTTTGTTAATGAAATAAAGGCTTTTTATTTCAAATCAAACTTATTAAATTGTTTTTACTTTTTCTTCATCAAAATTAAACTCCATTTTCCTAATTTGAGCTAGTCCAGAAGCGTGTCCTCTGTAAATAAGACCACGTAAAAATAAATATTGTTATTTTTGACAGGTAATATTATTTGTCTCTCTTATTTCTTATGATATTTTTGATCCAATAATTGATATAAACTTTCATTGTTTAGATATCATTTCGGAATAAATCCTAAGAATGGAGGTTGTCCATCTTAAAATAGTAAATTTGAAAATCATATACATTTTAAATTATTACATATTTGGAAAAAATAAAATAAGTTGATTGATAAGAAGTATTAAATATATCTAATAAAGGGTTTTTCAACAGGGACGCTGCAAAAGTAAAGCGACAGGGACAGCAAACGACGCCGAATTTCTGGCCGCTCTTTTGACATTTCTCTTCAGTAAGGTTTGCCATTTCATGATGGAAAGATATACGAGCCAACAACGAGTCGAACTTATTAAAATTTACTACCGAAATTCGGAGTCAGTGGCATCAACGTTAAGGATTTTCATCGAAAAATCATCTTCAGCGATGAGGCTCATTTCTGGCTGAATGGCAGTGGCGTGGCGTGGAAAATGTTAAATGGTAAGTCGGAAAAAATATGCACCTGCAACCGCTTTCTGAAATTATATTGTGTACTGCAAATCGCATAGAAGTAAACCAATTCAAGCCAATTTTTTATACTTCAAGTCATTTAAGCTTAAATTTACAATGAACCTAAAGTATAATAAAAGTGGCTTCGAAAGAAACCTTTTAGGCAGATGCAAATGCTGTACCTTAAAGAAAATTGATAGTAAGTAATAAAAAAACAAGGAACTTCATAAATCACGGTTTGTTAAATAAATAAATACATAAATAAAAATTTAAATTAAAAAGCTTCACGCATAATATTTACAAAAATGTATAGATTTTATACTCGTATCTATAATATATTAAAATATTTTAATATATAAAAATATTTTAAAAATAGTTTTTGTACAAAGTTAAAAAGAGAAAATATTAATGATTAATATTTTTTAAAATCAAAAACAGTAGAATTTGGAAAAAAATGTGAAAAGTTTTGTTAAATATTTTTTTTTATTTGTACTCTAAGTCTATTCTTCTACCTTTTTTCACGTATTCTGCAAGAACTCTTTCATAAAAGTTAGGCCTACTTTTTATTTTTAAAAGGAGTCGCTTTTCTATGGATAAAAGTGCTAAATCAGAAAGCCTGTCTTCTTCTTGAGAATTTCTCAAATATGTATGAACTCTTTTCAGAGTGGAAAAAGATCTCTCCACGGAACCAACAGTCATTGGTAGTGTTAAAAATAGTCCACTTAATTTTAAGATTTGAGGAAATGTTTCACACAATATTTCACTTCTTTGATGTTTATAGAGGGATAAAACGTCAAGTGGTTGAATTGAAGACGTAGTATAGAGAACTTTCAGCTCATTTTTTAAACCTGCAAGATCGAAAATTCCAGGGAAAAAGTTAATCAGCGCAGATATTTTATCATCTGGGCTTGACTGAGCAAAACGACTGTATTTTGATTTATTGAGTAAATCCAAAAAAATTAAATCCGTGAAGGATTTATATCGTGTCTTAATTTGAGATATAATATTGTCCTTTATTTCTACAAAAAGGCGCTTATAGTGAGTCTTTAAATCAAAATCAAGTAATCGGCGTTTCCGTGGAGGTTCAGCACAATCATTTATACTTTCAAAAATTAAATCAAATTTGTTTAGAAACTCAGTAGAAAGCCAAGACTCAAAAGACTCGATTTCTCGCTTAGCAACTTCAACATCTGTTTGTTTATTTTGTATTAAATTAAACAATACATCGGATTTAGCAAATATTTCGGAAACCGCGTGCAGTAAAAAGCTAAAATCTTTCCCTTCTAACTTAAGCAATAAACTTTCGGCCATTGAAAGTGCGTCAGTGTCCCATTCTTTTGGGTGGTCTAATATTTGCTTAAAATGTTCAATAATATCTAATCTACAGTTAAAAATAACGTTAACTATTCGGCAATGGTAATGCCAGCGAGTTTCTGATACTCCCGGCATGCGTCTGTTTGCTATTTGTTTTAAAATATTTGAACGTTTAGTTGATTTATTAAAGAAGCGTTTTATTGTGTTTATATTGCCAAAAAAAACTTTCAATTCAGGTATATTTTCCAGTGATTGAGATAACACCAAATTTAAAACATGTGCGTAGCAAGGAATAAAATAAGCCATTGGACAAGCATCCAGGACTTTTTTTTAACACCACCTAGTTCCCCTGACATAACCGCAGCCCCATCGTAAGATTGCCCAACTAATTTCTCCTTGCAACCGTATACATCAAGTATATTGATGGACACAAATCGCGTTTCACTTATTTCTACTTTAATTTCGCATTTGATCACTGCGGCTATACTTTGTATTAAATCGTTTTGGATATCATTTGATAGACCCGAAAAAACCGGATTACGTGCACTTGAACACTGTTCCAAATGAGAGTCCATTAACTGGTCATACTTAGATAAGTATAACAGTGTTTCGACATAATTGCCACGATTATTAGAATCTGGCTTTTCATTATGACCCCGAAATGCTTGTTCCTGCTTGCCTAAAAGAACTACCGTATCTATAAAACGTTCCATTAGTTTACGGTTTCTATCAACTTTTTTGTTGTGAGCTACAAAGGAATTACCTATCGAGGTTTCAATACGATCAGTACCGAATTGGTGCAAAGATAAACAGCTACGAATGTGTTTTTCGGTCTTGACATGTTTATTTGCCGAATTAATTAAATTGTTTATGTTAGCGTAGCCCGTGCGACTCCAAACACTAGGAGAATTAGAAAAAAGGAGGCACGGAAAACAAAACATTTTATTGAGCTTACAGCTACCAGTCAACCAAGTATATTTTTGATATATGGATGCATTGAAATGCGAAACGAAACTGTCCTTGCGCTTATAATCTATTTTCATAGGAGTAACTTTTTTTTTTTTAGAAAACTCAACTTACAAAAATAATTTTCTTCTTCCAAAAGCAAATCTACTAAACAACAATTTACTATTAATAATGCCATTTTCTCCTTTGCTGAATCTAACTGAAAACAAAACAATTTAAACTTTTCACACTTCTCACACTTTTCACTGTTTTCGATAACTTTAAATAATTATATATTGCACAACAATAATTCGACTCAATATTACTTTAAGTTACACATCGCAGTCTGCTCATTGTATATGAACTTTATAGTATTCTCACTTCGTGTATACGACGATACGCCACCAAACGCCGTAAAAAAGAACCTTCAGAAAGCGTTTATGCATTTTTGTAGTTATTTCTGTTGTCTTCTTCCATTCTCGTTTATATTTACAGTGCGTACTCTTTAGTACTCTTTCCTTTGATAATAAAGAGGATTTGCAAAAGTGTGTGTTTTGTCACTTTAATTTTTCTTTACTTCTCAGGATGTGAATATGATGTTAAGGTGAGAGGGGCGGGGGATACATATATAATTATGCATTTTGGTAGTTATTTTTGTTGTCTTCCATTCTCGTTAATATTTGCAATGCGTAATCTTTAAATAGCTACTCTTTCTTTCGATAATAAACAAGATTTGAATAAGTGTGTGTTTTGTCACTTTCATTTTTCTTTACTGAATATGATGTGTTGGTGAGAGGGTTGGGGTATATGGTTGGTGTATCATATGTTGGTTTTGATGGAAGTTTGGGGTAGGTTATCTCATATTGCAAGCAGCTGTATTTAAAAAAAGAAAAATTTCCGCCGGTTGAGCTTCGTACTTTTGCAAAGCCACAAATTTTAACTTACAAAGTGAAACAAAGTGAATAAGAGTTTTTATCCGATTTTAAGACTTTCATTCTGATAAGTATCAAATTATTTATCATTATTATATTATTATTTCATTCTTTTTCATATATTTTATTATATTCATATTTATATATTTTGTTACGTTTTTATAAATTTTAATATATTTATATATATATCCACCTATACCTACATCGACCTAAAAAGATCTTTTGTACGGTATGGGCCAGAAAAATTTTAAACTAGTAGAATTTCCACTTTCCGTGTAAAGCGGACAATTTTACCAGTAGAAGAATTCTTTATCTCCTCTGGGCTCATATGTTCCCTGAAAAATATCTTCTTTCTAATTCCATTAAGGGATGGACATTCACATAAAATGTGTTCAGCTGACTAGTCCTCTTCAATACAGAGTCGGAACTCAAAAAAGTCTGCTATTCTCATTTTGTGCAGATGATATCTTAAACCGTGGTGACCAGTAAGGTAACCCACTAAGTTTTTGATATCATGCCTGCTTAGGTTCAGGCAGTTGCTGGCATTTTGATTGAAGGGCCGAATGGCTCATTTCGCCTTAGACCTGGGATGCTTTCCCAAAGATAGATGCATTTTCTATGTTCCCAGCTTTATATAGCTGCCGTTGCTGCTGATCTAGGAGCGCAGCAGAAAGGTTCGGGACATACGAATGGTATTTCTGTACCTTTTCTGTCCAGTTCGTCGGTCTTTTCGTTACCTTCTACCCCGACATGACCCTTAACCCACCATAATTTGGTCTTGTTTCTTAATCCCAGTGTTTGAAGGGTATTGAAGCAGTACTGTGACTGATTTGGAGTCAATGGTATTCGAGCTAAGGGCGTTTATAGCTGCTTGACTATCCGTGAATATATGGATGATTGCGCCTTTTATGCCAGATGAATAAATCTGGCTGGCGCTTCTTGAATGGTCTGGAGCTCTGCTTGAAATACGCTGGGACTTTTTCCCATTTGTATAGTAAAGCGTTTGTTTGGTCCGTATACTCCCGCTCCTACCCCCGTCTCCATTTTATAACCATCCGTATACCACTTTCTGCCGTTGTGGCTATTTGGTGGGTTATTGCTAACCCATGGTTCTCTCTTTGGGAGTCTTATCATCACTGTGTAGATCCAGTGGACGATCTTTGGAGAGATTCCCCAGGTTCTGCCATATGTGCTGCGACAAGCCTATAAAGCTATAGTAGCTTTAGTGATTTTGTTGTTAATGTGAGAGTTCCAGTTGAGCCTCTTGTCTAGGATTACTCCAAGATACTTGACTTCGTCGGAATACTCTACGACCGTGTCGTTTATTGTGATCAGATCTAGGTCTTATTTGCTCCGTTTAGTGAAAGGAACGAGCCATTTCTTGATCCATAGCATATACGTTTAATTCGTAGTTTAAAAACATGAATGCGATATTGCTTATACATACCGTTTTAATAAAAATTAAATTTTTCTAGACTATACATTTTAACTTTCTTTTAAAAAAAATGTCAGCTCACCCAAAAAAAATGGAACTCACCCATACATTATGTCCTGGCTACGGCCGTAGTGGGCAGATTTTAAAAATTCTTAACATTTATTATTTCGGGCACGTAGAGAGTATATGGTTAAAATTTCAGCTTTCTAGCTTGAGTTTGAGATAGTAGATACACGTTACTATCGATGCTGATCACGAATATTTTACAAAAAAACTGTAAAATGACAAGTGACCTGCCTCAACATAGGCCACCTACAATATGATCGATTCCCTAAAAGATAAATATACTTATTCAACTCTATTTCTTTGAATAATGGAACTACACAAATTGAATATTTCCGAATCAAATACTGAAGAAATGATAAAAATCGTTGCATTTTTGGACGAGATACAGCGAAAATAGCAAAACCCTAAAAAATCATAAACTCATAATTCCTTGTTTGATGGAAAATACCAAAATACCGAAATCAGCTTTTATTCAATATCCTGTTGAAAAATGTTTCCTTTCCCCTTACACCATCTACCTCTCATCATACATTCCATTTACCAAAAAGTATTCGGCTGTTACGCTGTTACACAGAAAAATAAATACTTACACGTCCATGCGAAGGAAAATCATATGGCGCGACCAGAGGCAGACTGTTGAAAATGCGAGATATCCATATAGGTACAAAATTCCATACAATGATAGAATTCTTATTTTTGTCAGAAATCCTTACGAAATACCTTATCGAAGAAAAGAGGATCAAATAAACTCTTCGCTCTGTTTAATAACCAACAGTTTATTTGATTCTCTTTTCTTAATTTAAAGCTCATACAAATATTTTATGCTTAAATTGAGAAGCAATCACTCCATCCTTTTGGTCTCCAAATTCGTGGAGGTTGAGCTTTTTGAAATCGTGTTGATGATTTTACTATAGAGTTTATATACAATGGTCTGCTTCACAACTGAATTTTTCAAACAGAACTCACCTCAGCTACATACATACAAAACTCGCCAAATAAGTTGCTGAAAAGCGGGTTATATTTTTGCATAAGGAAGCGTGTATCAAACAGAGAGGAGTCAAACGCGGTGAACGATAAGGGGAAAACAAGGAAAGAAAGCCAATTTGTTCTAACCAGCCACATATTTCATAACGCGAAAATTTCCGGGTTACTACTATGCTTTGTTTTGCTATCGCTTTGCGTATGTGTTTCTTATGGGGTATGGAGAGGAGTATGTGATGTTGGAGAATAGGCATGCAATGGTGTGAGTATTTGTGTGCGTAGAGCAGTAGAACGATATGAGAGCAGGTGAATAGCAGGTGGTGGGTTGGTAGAATTTGTTGCTTGCAAGTGCAGTTGTAGGAAACATACAAATCTTATGTTTATATACACACATTAAGATGCATATTGCTTGTTGGATTGAAACATTGTTGAAAGGTAGAATTTTAAAAGGTAACCCGGCGTGAATCAAGTTATATGGGCGCCTCGCCACTGCTGAATGGCTTCGTCAATAAACACAATATGCGATATTGGTCAGGCAGCAATCCACACGTACTCCATGAGTCATCATTGCATCCGGCCGGCGGTGTCATTGGGCCGTACTTCTTCCATGATGATCAAGACCGGCACGTTACTGTGAATGGGAATCGCTACCGTTCAATGATAACCGAATATTTTTGGCCCCAATTGAATGATATGGACTTGGAGGACATGTGGTTCCAACAGGACGGCGCCACAAGTCACACAGCGAATGCCACAATCAATTTATTGGAAACCAAGTTTGGAAACCGTGTTATCTCACGAAATGGTCCAGTCGCTTGGCCGCCTCGGTCGTGCGATTTGACGCCGTTAGACTATTTCCTGTGTGGCTACGTCAAGTCTATGGTCTATGCCAACAAGCCAGCGACGATTGATGAACTTCGTACGAATATCGAACGTGAAATTGCAGCAGTATCGGCCGATTTATGCTTGAAAACTGTCGAAAATTTTGTTCAGCGTCTGGACTTCTGCAAGCGTGCCCGTGGTGGCCATGCAAAAGAAATCGAGTTCTATGTATGGATGGCATCGAACGTACTTTCACAGGAATAAAGAATTTTATTGATATCCAAAACCGTTTTTTTTTTTTGTTTTATTTATTTTGTAGCGCTCTTATTGAAAACTCCTTTATAAAAAAAACTTAAAACGATTCTTGTAAGCAAAACGTTTAGTTTACTGAAACCACCTAATCCTATGTAAAACTAACTCGAAGTAGCTGCTCTCAAGAGGCTAGGATAGTTTAGGATAGTCAGGGGAACATTCTTCTCTGCTTCTTGGGATGTTAGGTTGGCCTTTGATGGGAGTTTTGAAGAATTCCAATCCTATATTTTGAATATAAGACCTGGAAGTTTTTGTTACACTGAAGTGATTTGCGAAACTCTCCTCCGATTAAAAACGTCTAGTATGCGTAAAGTGCACGAAAGAGCTCCTTAAAATTGTATGAGGATCATTGCAAAGAACCATCTTACTGAATCGCGGATTTCTACAATGTGAAAATGTCCATGTGAGTCCCAGAAATTCAAATGTTTTCTATGTAGATATGTTCCATTTGCAATCCGGCAAGCCTCAAATTCAAAATTGTACTGAATTCGTCATTACGGCCGCTTTTAATATACAGAGTTCAAATTGGCTTCGATATTCTGCATGGACAATACCCGAAGGAGACAGAAGCTATATAAGCTGAGATCTTTGCTAGGTAAATATTCTGACTCAGCATTTAAATGAGCTGATACGAATACCGGATACTAGCCGCCAAACCGCAAACACGCTTTACATTTACCTCTCACCTATTATCGTCTCAAGCCTCATCAGGCAATTGAATGATTTCATCAAATTCCTCGTACTCCAACCACGTTGTTCGAGAATCAACTCCCTAGAAAATAGACTGGTAGTACGAAAAAACTAATTAGGAAGAATTAAACGGTTTCTAT
This sequence comes from Portevinia maculata, assembly GCA_949715645.1. NCBI lineage: Eukaryota > Metazoa > Arthropoda > Insecta > Diptera > Syrphidae > Portevinia > Portevinia maculata. Next base: position 89,898,850 of record OX454528.1, read on the forward strand.
AAGAATTTTATCTGGTCGCTGTACTTAATCGATAGCGACGTTGATGCTGCTGCTGGTATGATTACAAATATAATTCAGCTAGGAATGAAATCCGTTATCCCTTACAGGACAAAGGGTATTAAATCAAAGGTTAACGTAAAGTGTGACTTGAGCTTCAAAGATGCTATAAGGGTAAAAGAGGTAAGTTTTCAGCCATATAATGCCGACCTATCTGAGGAAAACCGAACAAAGTTTAAACTAGCCAGAAATGACTGTAGCGCCTACATTAATCAAGTTAACTTCTCCTACGACCCCAAGTTGAAGCAAAATATAATACAAAGCCCACGTTTGTTCGTTTGTTGAAACATTAAAAATTCGGTTCTTCATCAATCCCGACAGTCATTTAAAATGCCATTCCAGTCAGCAATCTTTAGATGTGACCAATCTGCTTGCAACTTAATTCCCCTCTCAACGTTCCCAGATTGTGCTTTTTTAACTTCCCAGTATATACTGTGGAAGATATTGTAACTGTTCCGAAAATGAAAATCAGGATTTACAACATATTTTAAATTTTGAACGTCCAAAAAGGTTTTTCAAACGTTTTAAGAATATGCATGTGTGTGTGTGTGTATGTGTGTGTATGTGTGTAACAATGTACGTAAATAAGTTTCAAACCCATTCATCCCTTTATTCTCAATTTTTTATTCATATCAGACCTCCTGGACCACAGCCACCACACTTGTCTGTTCCTGCAGTTGGGCAAATGGATACTGCATGGGACAAATCTACTTTCGTACTCGTACGGTGGCAACAGTACTTCAAGATCTGTACGTACACAAACCCAATGATCCTGAGGTCTGTATTTACGCTGGATTAACTACTGCGTAAGTTTTTCTATCCATCCTATTCTTTATTGCTCTTTCCTAAACGATGGAACTGTATTTGTCCAACTCGCTCCCAAAAGAGTCTAGTTTTCGAATAATTTAGTCTACAGCAAATAGTTATTTTGTTTTCTAAACTGCAGATAGTGTTTGATAGCATAACATAGGACTAGAATACAAAAAATACGGTGCGTAGTTTCGTAATTGTGCGCAGTGGCTCAGTGGTTAGTATGTTGGCCTACTAATCGAGAGGACCCTGCTTCGAATCCCGCCGGGGCCAAGTAACATCTAGATTGTTTTTCACTGCCCCACTTCTTGCGAACGTCTGATAAACATCCCAGAGTGTCAATTGTCATGAAACCGTCCAGCTTACATTGTGTTCTTAGCATAAGGGTACTTTAACAACAGAAAAAAATTCCTTTAGCGTAAGCAAATTATATAAAAAAAAAAAAAAAGATTTGCCGTTCGGATTGGGCTTAAAATTGTAGGTCCCTTCCACTTTGCACAGAAAATAGTTGGGGAAGCTTTGTTTGGGCCGTTAATGCCTATTTTTTTCTAGTTATAAATTATGTTTTTAAAAAGATAAAGATTTGATTTAGTATCTGGACAGTAGAATTAACCGTCCAGACACTTTTATTTCAGTTTTTCTGTGATATTTTAGGACTTTCATTGTTGTAAAACATTTTGATTTTTTATAAAATTACTTGCTGTACCCGCCCGGCGTTGCCCGTGCTCAAGAGTCTAAATACTCGGTGTTCTCTGCGCCTAAGAAAAAGAAATACTTGTCTTTTTTTGATGAGAAACAAAATTGCAAGTCAAACTTGGTGGACCGATTTTGACCAAACTTCACAGAAACATATTCAAGTCAATACAATTTGAGCTCAATCGGTTCCGTGGTTAAAGGGACTGCACACTTGTCTGCGCTTTGCTTAGCCCGATTACGCTACTTCGTTGCTCCGCTAGGGGTAGGTGCTAGTTGCCTGGCAGGCGCCTATGTCACCTGACTTTTTTGAATCGAACAACAACACAAAAGAAAGAAACTTCGATTTTTATTTTCTTTCAATCAATTTGTTATGCGCACGGTTTAACAACATGCAGCAATTCTAATTTAATGTCAACAACGAAATCGACCAACATATACAAAACTGGGAATATAGCGCCACCTATAAGAATGCAACTTAATTATAAATATGTATCTCGAATTTTACAATATTAGCTCCCATTAGTGAACACGATATTTTGTGTGTTTCATACACACGCTGCAACTGATCATTTTGGCGATGTAAAACTATATCTCCTGCTTCCAAATTTTCTTCAACCATTGCAATGACAACTTCATCGATTGTTGGTGCACTGAAACGTCTCGTATGTTGTCCTACAGGAGTTTGTATTCAACCGTGCATTGGTATTGGAATGCTACTCGCCGCAATTCTACATTCACGACGTTTCATCTTCTTCGTTGGTTTTCATTTATTTGAACGCTATGCTGATGACGATTATGTTGTTGTCTATCTCGGTCTCCAGTTCGGACGACTGCGCGTTGTTCTTGCGATATTCTTTCCCGAAGTTCCGACACCCCCTATTTCATCCTGTCAAAGTTTTGTTTTTGAGATAAAAAGTAGTATTCGTCCTTCCTAGGGCCCAAACGAAACCGTCAAGCTCAAAATCGTTAAAAACTAACCATTCTGTCTCGAGTTATGCGCATGAAAACTGAAAACGCTCAACAACTGATGTTGCCTATCATCATTGTCCACCTCATCTCAATCACCCCTACATTTCAACTTACTCACACATAGGTACTAGGTACTAATGCAATGATACTGAAAATACTTCACAATCAAAAATGAAGGATTCAATCACCATCCAACAAATCAAAGTATCGAATCCGTTTCAAAAAGTTACTTTGTGTAACATAATAAGCATAAACAAACTTATTAGGTATATTTAAAAAAAAAATTCAAAATTGTTGACAACAACAATTTGCTTGGCAAATAATTAAAATAATTGACAACAACGATTGCTTTTAAAATTTTAAATATTTTTTTTTGTATTTGAAGTGTCAGTACTCGATTTCTACCCAGTTTTTTTTTCCCCAAAGTGCATTTTCGTTATTCACATCTACAAATATGAGAAGAATAACCAGGTCATTTTCTGTTTCCTAGGCCAAGTACATACTTCTTTAGATACAGCTTGTGTCTCAGTGGTTAGTGCGTTGGACTTCTAATCGAGGGGCTCAAATCAAGCCGAGGCTCAGTAACACCTAAAGTGATTGTTCACTGTCCCTATCTGCCAACATCCAAGACTTAAAGTTATCAATTTTCATGAGAAGCTTCTCAACTGTAGGCTCTCTCATTTCGCAGCAGCAAAATGGTTGTACAAGCTATGTATTAGGGCGTGTATGGGGTTAATATCTAATATTTATTCAATGTTAAAAAAAAACAATCTACCATAATGTATCCGGACAATGCTATGTAGTATCCGGACAGAACGTTGTTTATTTGAAAGAAAAGCGTTAATTTTACTGAAATAGTCTCAAACAGCTGCTACATAAATAGCAATCATTTATGTTTTTCGCTAACGTATGCAAATAATTTCAAGTAAATTAACTGTCTGCTGTGAGGGTTTAGTATCTAAGACCTAAGAGAACTCTTGTCAATGCTTGTTCTGCCCGAAAAATTTAGTGCGACCATCTCGGTAAGGTAAGAACTGTTTATTAACTTATTCTAATCGAAATCGTTTGTTTTCATTAAAATATATATTATACTCGTATTGCTGCTGTATAAAAATATATCATAAATTTTTATCGAATTTTTTGCTTTCCGTATACCGAAACATTAATTTATAACATTTTCAGTTTCCTGACAGATTGCGCGCTACTCGAAAAGTAAGCAAAATTTCAAACTCTCATTTAAACGCTTAGAAGGATGTCTCATCCGGTCTTCAGTATCTCAAATTGAGATTTAGACAGAGGAGACAACTCTACTATCTCTGAATTTCAAATATGTTAATTTCTGTATAATGTTGTTATGTTGCATATTTGGACCCAAACGTTGTGGGAGACAGTTAAGTCCGCACCTGCAGAGTTAGAGTTTCAAACAGGTTTACGGCTGGGACTCTACGAGTAATTGGCTGGTATTTCATTTTGCCTTTAGCGCGTATTCCTTATACACCTTGACTTCGGTTATCTTACTCTCTTTCTGCGGAGGTAAATCTAAATCTATCACAGAAGTAAGATACATATATGGCGTTCCCCTATCCTACACCCTGGTGATTTAAATTTTAATATAAAGCCATTTTCTCTTTCATATTATGGGTACAGTGATGTAAACAAACAGAGAACAGCCTTACATTCGATATTATATTCTGATTTTTTTGTTAGTGCTACACCAAATGCTTGAAGAGTACCTACTCTGTCTGCTTTCGAAACAATTTTAAGCTTCTTGTGCGAGTAAACATAGCCCGGAACACTCAAATTTTACCCAATAATTATTTCTATCCATTCGGTAGTTCGAGCCACTTTTAGTTGGTGACCATCGAAAAAATTTAATTTGCTTTAAAGACTGTTACACTCATACATGTACATTATGGAATGATCTTAAGGCAAAAATGAAAACTGAACATGCGGATTGGCTACATTCGTTTTTAGTGGATCGTTCGTTACTTTATCTGTCACACCAATCGTAGAATCTGCCGACACAGGAGCAATGAATTATGCAATTTAAAGGTTTCGACCGTCGAAAGACTTACCTAAAGGTATTCGATCCCCAAGAAAGAAGCATGGCTTAGCAATAACACACCAAACAGACACAACGGCATAAAGTGGTATACAGATGGTTCTAAAATGGAAACGGGGGTAGGAGCGGGAATTTACGGACCAAATAAACGCTTTACGATACACGTGAGAAGGCGCAATCATCCATATATTCACGGATAGTCAAGCAGCTATAAACGCCCTTAGCTCGCATACCATTAACTCCAAATCAGTCATGTACTGCTTCAATACCCTCCAAACACTCGGATTAAGAAACAAGACCAAATTATGGCGGGTTCCGGGTAATGTCGGGGTAGAAGGTAACGAAAAGGCCGACGAACTGGCCAGAAAAGGTTCAGAAACACCATTCATAGGTCCCGAACCTTTCTGCTGCACTCCTAGATCAGCAGCAACGTCAGCTATAAAAACCTGGGAACATAGAAAATGTATCTATCTTTGGGAAAACATCCCAGGTCTAAGACAGGCCAAACGAGCCATTCGGCCATCTTATAACAACGCCAGCAAATGCCACCATGGTTTAAGATATCACCTAAACAAAATGAAAATAGCAGACTCCCCTGAGTGAATGTCCAGCCCTTAATGGAATTAGAAAGAATATCTTTTTCAGGGAACAAATGAGCCCCGAGGACATAAAGAATTCTTCTACTGGTAAAATTGTCCGCTTTACACGGAAAGTAGAAATTCTACTAGTCTAAAAAATTGTCTGGCCCATACGGTACAAAAGATCTTTCGGTCGAAGTGCCCCCCTATTAAATCGCCTTGGCGAGCCAGAAGTTAAAAAAAAAGAAGATATTCGTTTACTTATCAGTAATATAAATGATTTATTATTTATTACGGGTTCCTTCAGCTGTAATTGTTTAAGAGCAAAAAATGGCACATAACTTATTAAAAAAATAACAATATTTATACATTTGCAGAGTATTGTGTATAGAAAAATATATATTAAGTTTTTTTTGTGTGAAATAGGGTATTAAACACGAAAAAAATGCCGAGCACCTAAAACATTGCTTGAAAGGTCCTCTTCGCAGGCTATAGGCTTGGCTGTTTGATCGAATAATCGAATTAAGCTCCCCCAAAAAATTGGTGTAACACAAAGTTTGTTCTGTTTCCAAGAAAAAAATTGAAAAATCAATGACAAAAACAGCTTAGAAACTTACTGAGAAAGAAAATTTATGAGTGACCTGTAAGCGCTTGAAAATGGTGAGAGTAAGAGTGCGAGTAAGAGTAATATACAAAACAAATTAAGTTTAACATGATGTTCGTCGCTATTTTCTGATCACCAACAGCAAATTTCAGTCTTAGTCCTGCTGATGGCACCATGTTTAACTGTCTGCGCACTCGTGTAAGAATTAATAAAACTTAAAAGCTTAATGCTGGTGCTGTGCCCTGGAATGATTTTAACCAGAGACTGATTGGTCAATAGTCCAATGCACTTTCCACTGAGCCTCTTGTGTAGCCAACCTTTACTACCCTAGCAAACCAGTTTGAATGTGAATATCTTTAATATTGCAACTGATATTTTCCGTACAGGGACGGGCTTAAAATATAACAGCAGAAGAGTACAGCTGGCAAGTCAAAAGGAGTTTATATAGTCCACATCTCACACCAACAAAATTATTTGGTCTGGCCGGACCAAGTAGTACAACTTACCGCCGCCAAAGCAGTTGTCCGTGCTAGGATTAAGAAAAGTGGCGATGAAAGGGAAGACGGTGACCGATCTTTACAAGGCGACATGAGCTCAATTCGGTTTGAGTGAAATGGTATTATTAGGTGCGTTTCTTTGAGAAATGTATCCCCAGGAGTGTTCTTATTCACACGTTAAACAACAACAACAACAACATTGTATTGCCAGAAATACTGGTAATAATACTGGTTAAAGTTGTCGATAACATCCGCAGCAGGGCTGCTTTGGGATACGTGCTGCAAATACATACAATAATTTGTGTTGCAAATAAAAATGTATGGCTGCTGGCCATAATTCTTATAATCGTTCTTATAATCAACCGTGGATACATTTCTCAAAGAAACGAGGCTTGTTTCTGCGGTTCTTTTGTCGTAGAAGGTGAACTCGTACGATGTTCAAGCGCTTACAGGTCGATTTTAATAGTGTAGTCAGAAAACGTTTTCTCCCCTGAAACTCTTCAAAGAGATTCGTCCATACCCCCTATCGAAAATATAAAACGTCAGCTCTTCTGGAGACTTGCCAGGTGGTCTGAGAAGCTTGTACTTTCCGGCTTTAATTTGTCTTATGCATACATATTCATGTTCTTTTTATAATAAAAATTATCTCAAGTAAGTTTGTTTGTGAAATCAAACACAATTTTGCTTACCTATGAAATGATTTCATTTGCCTTGAGCATGTTCTTGTATTTTTATTGCTTTGAATGAATGCGTATGGTATTAATATAAAGGTAGTGTTGGGGATATACAGTGCCGCTCACTTGAATAGAGTCCCTCCTTTGCTTCGACTTCCAACTTCAATGACTTTTAAACTAATAAAGAAAACAACTCAATTTCTTTTTTTCAATTTAAGGTTATTAAATTTTGTAAAACATAAAAAAAAATATTGAAAGTGATAATTTTACTATGCATATTAAAGTTATAGGACTCAAACTTTTTGTATTAAATTTTAGCTCACTTGAATAGAACCCCCCGTATAATATTAGTTTTCACATGCAAGCCAAGGCAGGTAGTTATGCAAAAGATGTCTCTAATATATTTTTGTTATTTTTAAATAATTACAGTCAAAATGGGACGTGGATAATCATTAGCCGGGGACGAGAAAGCTAAAATCAAAGCTTATCGCGAGTGTGACTTGTCTATTCACCAAATAGCTTAAAAAAATGCAGCGGAGCCGCAAGGTAATATCAACATTTCTACGCAATGAGTCCAACTATGGTAAAAACATGAAAGGGCGAACTGTTTTTGCCGTTACCGCTGCTGACAAAAGAGCAATTTTGCGACTCGTCTCAAATTCGCACGATTCAGCAGTGAAAACAAAAGAAAAAAGTGGTGTTATAGCTAGTGTTTCTACGGTAAAGCGGGTTATTTCAAAGGCTAAAAACTTTAAGCGTTTAAAAGTTAAAAAAAAACACCGCTTAACCCGTCCGTAAGGAACAACGTCCTTGTTTCTGTCGCGCTAACATGACCTGGAGTAAGGAATGGAACCGTGTTGTTTTCTCCGATGAAAAAAACATAGGGACGGGCTACAGTCCGCTTGGGCGAACTGTTGCATACCCTATTCTTATTCCTATCCCTTATAAGTGGGCGTGACAAAAGTCTAAGTATGGTTGAATTGTTAAGAACGCTCTACATATTTTGTTATATAAAATTTAAAGGATTTTATCACAAAAAACGCTCCCTAGCTCAAACTTGGGTGTTTCAATAAAATTGTTTTATTTAATTGTGGGCGTGTCAGCAGGCGGATTTCAAAAAAATTAACACATGAGCATAAAGCGCCCCTAGAGAGTATATATTATAAATTTCAGCTCCCTAGCTCACTTTGAATTTTCAAAAAAAAAAAAAATAATAATTGTGGGCGTGCCAGTGGGCGGATTTTGAAAATATTTACACATGAGCATAAAGGGCCCATAGAGAGTATATATTATAAATTTCAGCTCCCTAGCTCAAACTTTGGATTTTCAAAAAAATTGTTTTATTTATTTGTGGGCGTGTCAGTGGGCGGATTTTGAAAATATTTATACATGAGCTTAAAGGGCCCCTAGAGAGTATATATTAAAAATTTCAGCTCCCTAGCTCAAATTTTGGTTTTTCAATAAAATTGTTTTATTTTTTTGTGGGCGTGGCAGTGGGCGGATTTTGAAAATTTTATATCGCGAGCAGTTTTAGGAGTCATAGATCATATATAAAAAATTTCAGCTTCCTAGCTCAAAATTCGATTTTTTCCAAAATTTTGTTTTTTTGAGTTTGTGGGCGTGTCTGTGGGCGGATTTCAAAAATTCGTAAACTTGATTATTTCGGGACCCTAGAGAGTATATGGTTAAAATTTCAGCTCTCTAGGTCCAGTTTAAAGGCCTAATTTTTGCCGACGGACGGACGGACATGGCTAGATCGACATTACTATCGATGCTGATCATAAATATAGTAACTTTTAGGGGTCTACGGGCAATATTAAGGTATGTTACAAACTATGCGTCAAAATTAATATACCCCTAGAATAGGGTATAAAAACAATTTTGAGAGTCCTGAAGGATTTAACTAATACTTCCATGATTTGCGAAAAGAGGAGCATAAATTGGATCGATTACACAGCCGAGTGGGCGATTCGGAGCTTTGCCTACATTTCATTGGATAATATCCAGAAACTGTATGATTCTCTGCCTAACAGAGTTTTTTGAGGTTATTCATAACCAGGGTGGAAGCACCCATTACTAATTTTCGTTATTTTGTTCTTAAATTTAATTTAAATTGTGTTCCTTAATATTTACCTAAACTTAAGATTGTTTAATACAAATATTTTGAGTCCCATCACTCAAATGTATAGTAAAATTATCACTTTCAATACAGACACCATTTTTTATTATGTTTTACAAAACTTAATAAACTTGAATTGAAAAAGAAATTGAGTTGTTTTCTTAATTAGTTTAAAAATTATTGAACTTGGAAGTGGAAGCAAAGGGGAGGTTCTATTCAAGTGAGCGGCACTGCATGGCATAAATCAAACTATGTATATAATTTTATAAAAATGAAAAACAACAATTCGTTTTTCAAACCCAAAATTTGTCTCGATACTCAAATTAAAGCGTACGGACACTAAAATCTACCGTTCGAATAGCCAATCACATCGTTTTTTTTTAACAACATAATAAAAAACTATACACGCTTATTTCATTGTTTTTAGTCCCATGTAACATTAACCAAACTTTTCTAGACCTTAAGAAACCCTTAGACTATTTGCTGTAGCTTTAGTGGTAACAAAATTAACTTAGTTAAGAAATATATAAACTGTCTGGGTACTAGTGCCTTTACGCTATTGGATATTCCTAATTTTCAAACCGCTAGTTCAGTTTCAGCAAAAACCTTAAGTTTAATATTTTTTATTTTATTTTTCTGAGTTTAAATTACCCACTCAAATATACAACCATTGATATGTATACCTACACATATGTAGATATTTCTTTTTAATTTCCCTCATTTCGCTTTGAACAATTTGACATGAAAATTGAAACAATCTGCACACCAGTATAAAAAAGGGAAGGTACATGCTCTTGCAAACGTCTGACAAACATCCAAGAGTATCAATTGTCATGAGAAGCTGCTAAAATTTGCCGTTCGGATTCGGCTTAAAACTGTAGGTCCCTTCCACTGCCCAAGAAAGTGGTTTGAGGCTGTTAATGCCTAATATTATTATTTATACTATACTATATAGGTACTATCGACACCTCATTCGCAAAGAAATTAAAATGATATTCCATAAAAATAAATATCTTCGCACCATTCCAATGGGCATAACTAACAATAAGACTCTTATTCCATGTCAATTACCTCACAAAAATCACGAACGTGTGAATTCAATTCCCATCGGTATACCTATTTAACAGGAATGACCTCAAGACCAATTCAAATAAATAAAGACATTACATTCCTTCAAAATCAAAGCCAAAATCTCCTTCATTTTCCACTCAACGAACTGATAAATGCACATCTATCTATATCTATATCTATATATGTATATAAAAATCAATCCATATTTCAGTTTGTTGCCGCTGTTTGGCCAAACGCGTTAACCGATTCCAATGAAATTTTTTTCCATGAAAGGTGACGTCTGTACAAAGGATGATTGCTATGTGCGATATATGTATCTGCATCGGTGTGTGAATTATGGGCATTTGAGTGAGTACACATTCATATGCGTGTAAATTCCGATGCAGATACAGAGACCGCACATATAAAAAACCATCGCCAGACGTCGCCTATTTTGTTATCCGAACGCGCATATGAAAGAAGGAGACCAGACCAACGTTTCAAGCCTATTGTGCTGTTTGTGCGCACTTTCATTCTTGAGATATCGTGTGTTTAATGTTTTATTCAAATAACTCTTATTGAATTTTTTTGCATTTTTTTTTGTGAATCGGACATCGGAAAGATGTTTTTCCCACATTGATAACAATCGGTGTGAAAGTGAATGAAAAGTGATTCTATCCAAGTTTTTTACTTTTGCTTTGTTGTTTAATTCGCACAAGTAAGCTGACATAGGCGCCTGCCAGACAAAAAGCACCTACCCTAAGCGGAACAGGTTGAGCTCAAATCAGGCAATTTTCGGTATTGGCCGAGAGTGTGTCTGTGAAGTTTGGTCAAAATCGGTCTTCTTTTTTTAGGGGCAGCAACATAGGTACGCCAGATACCCGCTATAGACAATAATAAGGAAGTCTACTCGAACATATTGGGCAATTGAATTCTCGGGCACGGGCAAAGCCGGGCGGGTGCAGCTAGTAATCTATAAAACAGAAAGCGACGAAGGTATTTGCCCCAATCTTGTTGCAACCCAACAAGTTTTCGTGAAATTGAATAAAAGGCATCAAAGAGGATTCCTTGTCCAATGACAACAAGTTTAAATGGAGCATGTACTGCTGTTCATTTAAGGAAAATAACTCAATCTATCCATTTATCAAAACGAAAATCCATCAAACAAGTATCTCACCAAGCAACAAGAAGGTAATCATGTTTGTTGCCTAGCTTCCAATTCGCACTCAAATGTGAACATAACTTTTTATTTCTTACTCATAAGTAAAGAAAAAATTCTGAAATCATAAATAAACCCATCAAGATAAATGATAAATCCTTATAACAAATGAATACATAAGTGTATGGCCCCCTATCACCCGCGCTGTTAAACACATGAATGTATGGACGGGTGGATTATTTTTAAAGAAAATAATGCATGAAATAAGGATACAAAAATTCGCGTACCATATTCTTATTCGTTATAGCTGAGCATATTGCGTGTATCCTTTTTTACAAGTGTTGTTGGCTTCGCACTTTTATGTGGTGCTGCTGTTGCGCTGAGTTGAGGATGTGCTTGGGTATTGTGAAGTGTTGAGGGGGACAATTTGTTTATTTTTTTTCTAAGTTGCAAGTATCCCAGAATTAATGTTTAATATATTGTTTGCATTATCCTTGGAGAAGCCTTTTCCTATTTATATTTACTGTATGCACAAAAACACCGGATATTTTTCTTCATAATATATCTAGGTATTCAATTTAATCTAAAAAAATAGTAAAACGCCACACTATTTTAAAAAAAATTGCACAAAACATTGCGCCAAGATTGCAATTTTGGATAGGGAGCGCTCGGATGTATTCTCGGCACGCACACGTTCAATTAATCTCACATGGGTTATTATTAGAATTTTTTTATTGAGAAAAAAAACCGTCCCGAAATACCGGAAAATACTTTATGTCTGATGGCTAATATTTAACCTTATCACCTTATTTACCTATCCAAAGGAATCTGACATTTTCCATGACCTTTCGTTTTATTTATTTATTTATTTTTCCAGAATTTACAAGTCAGGATAAAAAGGTAAAACAGAATCAACCATCTAATTGTAATCGATGGGAAACGCACACGACCCGGACAGCGGAACCCTTACGACGACTATACAAAACCGCGATCTTTTCAGTACTAAAGGATTTTTCACTCTCTGTTTGGAATTGGTTTATTTGAGAGGAATCTACTGAAAAGGAACCTCCGAATAGGATAAGCGCAAAAGTCCTACAGAAAAAAAAAATAAAATCATATCAAGGACGATGAGGACAAAAAAAAACACCTGCCTCTGAGCATATTCTCTAGCTCCCTATCCTAGTCTCTCAGTGACATTATGTTTTTTTTTATAAGAAATACACATTCCAATAATTTCGCTTTCAGTCTTTTGTACATTTCTGTACTCTCGCTCTCGGAACAGTACAGAGAGGACAACAGCTGGAAAAGTCAAATTTAAGGAGCATACTTTACTTCACAACTTCCGCTCTGTGAGCTGTGACAAGATAATAGAGAGCGAACTTCAAGAAACTTTTGCATCTGCGCCAAATTCGTCAGAGTTGGAGATACAGTTCTCTTATACGAGAGCGTTGGACGCCATTCCAAAGTCCATGTCATTCCATGAATTGAGAAGCAAATACACTTTTAGACTTTGGCCTACATCAATTTCACTGTTTACTAAATAAGTCTTTTAACGGAATATTTTGAAGGACCAAAACTAATCAATCTTAGCCATCAAAATGTTGGTTTTAATTAGCTTTTCTCTTTTTTTTTAAATTGAGAGCAAAAATCCTAAGAATATGCATATTTTTGTCCTACATATCCTTGGGATATATTAATTAATAGGAATCCCCAAATGTATCGAATGAATGGTAAATGAAATAAATTGAGAAAAATGTGTCAGTTACTTTATCACACATATTTTCCCCTCTTTTGCAGAATCTGCGCGAAATAATAAAGTTTACGTAATACAAAGTGCTTGTTGGTGGTACTGGGGCAATTGAGTATGGTTCGGGATGGAAGCGTAGCTGAGCACAAAGGCCAGATGTGATGTTTGTGAGAAGATTAAACGAACATTTTACGAATATCATCCGAGATAACACCTTGCTGGTAGGAGTTTCAATGGAGGTGATTTTAGTTTGGGAAGAGTCCTCCTTACAAACAGTAACGGCTTGCAGCAGCAATTAAAACGTGGGAGCATAATGAACGTTAAGATTTCTGCGTAGTAGAAGAAGGTAGTTAGAATGTTTACTTTCATATGTGAATGACCTACAACGACAAAAAATGTATTATGCTTTGGAATAAAGACAAAATTGAAAATTGAAAAAAAAAATGTCATATTCCTGGGATTTGTAAAATTTAAAATTGTTAAAAAGTCCTCGCCTAATCCTTCGAACATGCCAGTTGTTGTTTTCAAAACTCAAATAAATTCAAGTTTATTTAAGACTAAGGGGCAAACCCCTTATATTTATTTCTTTAAAACTCTCAAAAGTTATAGCTAGTGAGTTTTTCCAAAATCCGCCAATCCTTTTTTTGGTGTAGGGTCTAATATGACATTTCCAAAAAAAAACTTTTCCAAAGAACACATGCAGATATCGCTAGACTGGCGGGAATCGGGAATCAGACGCTTTACCTACCTACCTACTTAGGGTCTACAATCGTAGGGATAACGCAGTAAAGGGACAACGCAGTAGAGGAAGACCTCGCCTTAGGTGGCGCAAGCAAGTGGAAGGGGATCTCAACCAACTTGGAGTGCGCAACTGGAGGCAGTTAGCCAAAGATCGTGATAACTGGGGAGGCGTCTTGGTTGAGGCCCAGGTCCACCCCGGACTGTAGCGCCACCTAAGTAAGTAAGTAACTTTGCGTTTCTTGTACATTAAGGGAAACACAGCATCGTACATTTTAATAGCATTCTATTTAAAACAACGTATTTGTCATTTTTGATAAACATATTTGATTTTAACTAAAACTTTTTTAAATATAAAAATGAGCAAATCATTCTTGATACTGTGAAATGACTTTGATTCAAAGCTTTTATTAACAAAGGAGAGATGAAAAGAGGTCACAAAGACTTTATTTTAATAATTTTTACACTTTGGTTTTAATTCCTTTTATTGAAAAAAAAATTTAATAAATTTAATAAATGAAAACTTAAAACCAAGGTTCGCAGAACGATAAAATATGATTCGTTCTCTCATGAAAAGTTCGCAAAAGGAATTTGATTTCTGATTCGATCGCGAACCTTATTTTTCGGTTCGTTTAAAAATAAAATTTGTTTTCACAATCGAATCAAATCTGTTGCGATCTGTAAAATATGGCGAACTGGTCGAATAACAAATCATTTTACATGAAAATACATGCTAACATTGTGATATACTTTTCTATTGAGTTCGTGTAATTGTGTTTTATTTATGGAAGGAGTTAGAGGCCAGACTTCGAACAGGGGAGACAATTGAAAAGACACAAGAAAATATCATTGCCAAAGAAACAACAAAATGACAGGAAATTCTTACTAGAATGGTCGATATTATTAAATTCCTCGCAAAACAGAATTTGGCTTTTCGCATCCACAGAGAAGAAATTACTAGTACAAATAGGGACAACATTTTAGAATTGGTGCATCAACTCGCAAATTATGATCCAATGCTTCGAGAACACGCTTTACGAATAAAAATTGGTGGAAGAACTATCAATTATATGTCACCACAAATTTAAAACGAGTTCAGTAATATTTTAGGAGATAATGTTCGTCAACGAATTTTCAGTCAAGTTAAAAAGGCCAAATAAACTACTCAAAACAAAATAGGGCCCACTACGTTTTTTGGCTTTCATTTGAAAAATTAAATTAGTTATTATATTTTTTTTTAATAAATTTTAACCATATACTCTCTAGGGTCCCGATATAATCAAGTTCAAAGTTTTAGAAAAAATCGAATTTTGAGCCAGAAAGCTCATTTTTCAAAATCCGCCCACTGACACGCCCACAATTAAATAAACCAATTTTATTGAAAAACCAAAATTTGATCTAGGGAGCTGATTTTTTTTTATATCCGCTTACTGACACGCCCACAATTAAATAATTTTTTTTTATTGAAAAACCAAAGTTTGAGCTAGGGAGCGTTTTTTTTTACAAAAGCTTCGTTTTTTTCGATAAAATCCTTTAAATGTTATATAGCAAAATATATAGAGCGCTCTTTACAATTCAACCAAACTTAGACTTTTGTCAACCCCACTTATGACGGATAGGAATAAGAATAGGGTATCCAACAGTTCGCCCAAGCGGACTGTAGCCCGTCCCTATGTTTTTAGTTATGATTTGTTGTTGATTTGTTTTGCTTAGTAGCGAGTAGGGCCTCCTCTACTCCGTATTCATTGTATTAGCCTATCTGGTACCGTTTCGACCAGATGCGTTACATTTTGTTCGGGTATGCGCTTCCAACAGGCTTTTAACGCGTTTATCAGCTCATGTTTAGTGTTGACATGGCTGTGGTTTTCTTTGAGGGTTCTTTTTCATTGGTCCCGTAAATGTTCGATGGGATTGAGGTCTAGGCTCTTTGCTGGCCATGGCAAAGTGAAATATTGGCGTCAGAAAGAGCTGCTTGCTTGCTACGGGCCGTATGTGGGCGAGCATTGTCTTGCATAAGAACAATCCCATCGCCAACTCTCTGTGAAAATGGGATCACAACAGGTCGTATTACCATCTCAACGTAACTGGCGGCGGTAACCGTGCCCTCATCCGGAATTACCAGCTCTCTTGTGCCTAGCAAACTTATTCCAGCCCATACCATAACTCTGGGGCCCGGAAATTGGTCACTTCCGTCAATGCACGGGTCGGTAAAACGTTCACCTTGTCCTCTCCACACGCGTACTCGTTTATCATCACTCAAAAACTTTGTCTTGCATTCGTCTGTAAAGAGTACAGACCTCCAGTTGTCCATGGTCCAATTTGAATGCTCACGGGCATACCTTAAGCGCGCTGCCCGATGAGCCGCTGTAAGATTCGGGCGAGTTTCACGCACTTCACGGATCGTTGACCATCTTCGTGGAGTCGATTGCGAATGGTTTGATTACTGACTTAAGTGCCAGTTGAATGCCGCAGTTGAGTTTGTAAAGCCAGGGCGGTTACGGTACGCTAGCGACGTGCAGTTATTCAAATGTACCGGTCTTCTTGCCGTGTTGTGGCTCTGATTCTTCCCGATCCAGGTCTCCTTACTACACTACCAGTCTCCCGAAAGCGTTTCCACACGTTTCGGATAGCTCGCCTCGACACGCCGATAAGATTTGCAACAACCCTTTGAGACTCTCCTTGCTCCAGCATATTTACCGCTCTAATTGCGTATTCAGTATCCAAATGACGTCTAGAACCGGGCATGGTAATCACGTTTAATCACGAAGAAATAAGGAAATTCAATTAAAGAAAATAGCACTTCGCAACAACGCTAAAATCGGACTGAGAAAACAAGTGCAATAATTTTTGAATTGACTGTTCTTTCGAGCCATTGGCTTTTTTTGCCTACTCACTTGGAGGCAACGGTAAAATTGCTGTTTAAAGCATTGATAAGGACTCATGCATAGCAAACTCTACAATAAAATGATTCGTTTCGATAATGTTTACCAATTAAGTATTTTTTAGGCAAAATACAAAATAAATCTTGGGTGGGCCCTATTTTGTTTTGAGTAGTTTATTATTGCATTATGTTCGATAGCACCCCAGATGTATGACACAAAGATCCACCCAGTCAAGTATTGCATTATCTTAAAATTGAAAATCTGAAAGTAGTAGAAGTGGAATCTTTTATTGATTTTAGCGAATTAAAGAACAAAACAGTTGAAGGCATTTCTGATATGATTTAAGGTAAGCTAAAATCTGATAGTCTTGGTATCATGGATTGTAGAGGTCAAGCATATCATGGCTGGAAAATATACAGGAGTGCAGCAAAGACTAAACGACATAAATCCAAAAGCAGAATTTATGCCCTGCTCCAACCACTTTTTGAACTTGGTTTACATACATGCTGCTCAGTGGCGGATCCACGGGGGGGTCATCGGGTACGGTACGTAATTGACATCCAAAAAAAACACCTAGATCCTCAAAATCTTCAGCTATGCTTATGTGAACATTATTTATTGAATAACGTGGAACAATATTTTGGAGTTCTGTTAAAGTTTATGCAAGCGACATTTAGAAATAAGTCGTTCGATCTGCACCACTCACTGAAACTTATTTTGTAGCAGCATACAGTCGTTTAAATACTGTTTTGTATTCTGTTTAAATTAATCCAGCCAAGTAAATTATTACAATGAATTTAATATATAAAATCGTAATACATTTATTGTTTAATCAAAAAGGTGTTGATGGTTCGGTGGTTAGCAGCAAAGTCAAAAACCAGAGCCACGAATTCCAAATACAAAGCTCAGAGAATGGACTGTCTTCTAATACATATAAAATTTTAGCGTTACGAATTTAGCCGAAGAATACATATAATATTTGAGTGTGTACTCAGTAATTTGCAATGCAATACAATTTAGTTAGAGCGATAATGTAAGTGTATTAAGTTAGTATGTATTTAGACAAAAATTAGAATAAACGTTATGAAAGAGTTAGAAAATGTAAGAGTACAATTACATGTTAGATGAACAATTAAGCAGTAAATTCAAATTATGCAATCAGCTGGTTACAAATAGGGTGAACATCTGTTGTTTGTACAACTGGTGCGTATATTACAGAACAAATACTGTTGAAATTTTCGCATAAATTTTTTATCATCAGCTTACATAAGGCAGTAGCTATAATAATATGTCTTATATTTATATTCGGCAGATCATTTTAAAAAAAATAGAAATAAAGAAGCACTAGACACTAGAGGTAACTTGAATTTTCTTAGAAAAATAGTCCCCTATACATAATGGATTCTGTCTCGACAAACTCCATCGTAGTCTTAGACTGCCGATCATCTCTCGTGGAGATGGCGGAGCAGTGCAACATTCACCTATGCTGGGCGCCTGGACACATAGATATTCTAGGGAATTGTAGGGCGGATGAACTCGCCAGAACCCTTCTACCTGATGAAGGTCCCTTAGGCATTCCAATTGCTACATGAAAACTCATGTTTATGAGGGAGGCCATTGAGAAAACTAACCTTAGGCGGACAGGTGGCAACACGACAAAACAGATTTGGCCAAAGTTGGATATAAAACGCTCTAAGTGTTGTGGATCTGAAACTCTCTAAGTGTTTGATATCTCTGAGCAGACTGCAATTTGGTGCTACAATTAGTGTAATCACCGGACATAGGCAAGCATGCAACAAGGCTTGGCGTCTTTACAAATGACTTCTGCAGAGCTGCTTGGACGAAGAGGAGGAGACAGTTCTCTGACTTCTCTGTACATGCCCTGCTCTCTCGCAAAGACGAAAACTCCATTTAGGATATTTCTCTTACAATGATCTCTTCGATCTCATAAACATCGACATTAAAAGTCTTTCAAGCTTCATCAAAAGCTTCAACTTTTTTTAACGAGTAGGAAGAACATTGATCCATGTGGTATCACAATGGACCTTTTTATTGGTCTAAGTGTGTCGGCTTCTGCCAACTGCCACTATAACCTAACCTAACCTACATAATGTTTTTAATTATTGCAAGAGTCGACCGTAAAAAACGTACGCCTTAAGTTTTTCAAGGAGAATCGTCAAGTTTACTCCACTAAAAGCTTTCACAAAACCAGTGTAAACCACAGGTTCTTGTTAATGGTTCTCTGAGGATTCATTGGCTCCATGGTTAGTGTGTTGGACTACGAATGGAATGGTCGATTTCTGCGGGGCTAAGTTAAATCTATAGTTTGCTCCACCTATTGCGTGTGTCGTTGAGAAGAAACTTCTCAAATTTGCTCTTTGGTTTCGGTTTAAAATCGTAGGTCCCTTCCAATTGGGTGGAGAAGCTAAGTTTTAGGCCTTGAATGGTTAATTATATTAATTCGATTTATTAAATAGAAAAGGTTGACCGACTCTTTAAAAAATTATGCTGATTTTTAATGGCTTAGGTACCGTTTAATAAAAAAATTAAAATGAGTATGTTATAATACTATTCTAATTCCTCAGCACTAAAAATACGGTTGATGCTGTTAGCTAAGGGCGCATATAAAAAGAAAATTTCAGTCCCTATTAGACATCGACTTCAAAAAATATTTATCTGAATCAACATTAATTGGCAGTCCTACCTATCTAGCTTGACTCAGAAGTGAACTACAGATACGCATCAATGAGATAGAAATGATCGTACAATATTCCATCGAATGCAGGTCATATCCTAACGTGATTATAAACTGCTAGCAGAGATGCCACATCAGTGGCGGACTAAACCCGTCAGAGGCCCTGGGCGGCAAAGCTGAATGAGGCCCCCCAGCTTTAAAGAAAAATTAGTTTTACAAGCTTTTTATTCAGTTCACATTTGTATGTATAAAAGAGTGTTTATGTTTATTTCGTTAAAATCTGGCAAGTGAAATTTAAATTCGAATTAAATTATTTAGGCTAAATAAACATACATACCTACAATATGGAATGGATATGGGTGAGGAAAATAAAATACGTATCGATCGACAAAAAAAAAATTTGATAAAATACATCAAAGACCTCCTCAATAACTTCTGTGAAATCGATTTCTTTGGAAATTTTTCTTTCTATTGAAAGCACGGCTAGATTAACCAGTCGCTCTTGATCCATTGTAGGTCGAATACATGAAGTATGAGCGATATACAGGGCAACGATTCACTGAAGTCCCATTTTATTATAAACTAGCTGACTATGCTTGCCTTACTTCGCCAGTCTGCCACTTCTAAATTTGAAACAAAATACTTGCTGAAAAGAACTAATAAAGAAAACGTCGAGAGTGTCCCTTCTCATTATATGGATATAATCTCATTGTGACTCCTTCTAAATCTTAATTACATTTCATACCCTATCTATCTCAATCCCATGCGCCACAAAAAAAACAACACAAACTACAAAAGGTGCATAAAAAATAGAAAGAAAAAGCGCACAGCACAAAACGTATAGAGAGAGAAAAAGATTTGTGCCGCACACACAAACGAATTTTCTTCCACTCAACGCTGGGAAAATCCAACGATCTAGCTTCAATCGAACATTTTACTTTTTTTGAATTGTTGAATTGTATAAAATTTATAGTTTAATGGTTATTGTTCAATGATTTATATTTTAAAATCAATGTACATAATTGAACTTTATATTAAAAAAAAATCCTACTCGTATTTCATTTGGATGAGTCATTCCAAAGCTAGGGCTAGAAAGCATACGAGAGTTACAACTTTTCTTAGATATCAGCTTAGATCTCCGCTTCCGAACAGCGGATGAAACATTTTCCTGCGGTAAAAAGTAGCCTATGTTCATCAGGGATAATGTCGGCTTCTTATGGTAAAACAATTTTTCAAATCGGTCGAGTAGTTTCGGAGCCTATTTAAAACAAACAAACAATCAAATCTTTCCGCTTTATAATATTAGTATAGATTGAAAGATTTGGGGGCCCCCAAGACCGGAGGCCCGGGCGGGCCGCCCCTTCCGCCCCTTCCGCCCCCTGGTTAGTCCGCCACTGTGCCACATCCACAATCGGCCCAGATGGGCGGCTCCCCTCTAATTATGTGGGAGAATATTATGCGCTATAATGATTTTAACTATGGAAGGACTTCAAACTACGTCATATTCTGCCATCACAATGGTCCAATCAGGAAAGGCGGGCGAAAATTAAATCAATTGCATTTTGAAATCGGCGAGAAGTGCACTTATGGTATTTAAATGATTTGATTCAGCACACGATTCATTGCGGTGATAAATGTGATTATTCCTTTAATGGACGTCGATGGGTGTCGTTTTTTTTCGTTTCAGATGGATAGATATAGTGTTCTTCTAAAGATTAGAACGGGTAATGAGTTCTGCTTTGGGGTAATTAATTCTACTAAATTCTGTTTGTTATGGAGCATTGAAAAAAAGCCCGTCATTAAGGATTTATAATGGAATTTGGTTCATGGTGTGTCCTAGTTTTCTGCTCAATGGACTTTTTTGAATAGTTGTGATGATGTGGTTTTGTTAAACATCCACCCTATAGTCGAGGAGATGGGCATTACGGTGCGAATGTGCGAAGCAAATGTTGACATAATAAATGTTGGCGATAATATGAATAAATTTAATTTCCGAAAATAAAACTTCAAAATGAAGGAAAAATTTAGATAAATATAGTTAAGCTGTTTGTAGAATTTAGCATTGTTTGAAGTATCCGGGGAAGGTGTAAAACAGATAACGCGTACGTACATTGGTAACATTTCTAAGTAAAAAGTTCATGTCACTAATAAACATCATCCGCTTTGAAAATTGAATATCTAACAATTAATAATTGTGAAGGTATGATTTGTAGATTTCTCATAATATTTTCGACATCAAACCCTATTTCGGCTTGCGAAAGACTGATAATTGTATAATGCATTACTCATAAGCAGGGCTCGGATTTTTATGCGCTAAAAAACCCAAAATATTCGCATAAAATATGCACATAAAATGAGAAAATATGCGCTTAAAAAGTGAAAATATGCATTAAAAACTAAGAAAAATAATAAAAAGACGTTGAAAACGTTTAAAAAATTAGTCTTTTATTTAATATTAATATTAAAAATAAATAAACATAAAATATACTTCATTTAACTGAAAAGAAAACTAAAATATTACATTTCAAACTAATTAAAATAAGGCAACTAGTTGTCCAAATTCGTTGAAAAAGCCTTGTTTAAATAAACCATAAAGTTTTTTTTGGAAATTTTCAAAAAGAAAACTTTGTCTGTTTGGTCGGAAAAAACTCTTATACATAAAAAATGATCTTTCAACGTCAACAGTTGTAAGTGGAGCATTCTTAAATGACACTATTTTTATTTTACTAATTGAATAGTTCTCCAGGTTCTCTTCTTCGTTATTTTTCAATGTCAATATCCTTGAGATTTTTTTCATTTTTATGTACCCTTCGTTTTAAATACATTTTCAATTTTCTTTTGAATTACTCCTCCTATTGAACCTTCGACTGAGTTAATTTTTGTAAATGCATCTTCCATCAAGTCTATTTGGGTTTTAAGTGTATTCCATCCCTTTAGCTTAGTGATACTTTCAATAAGAAATCCATAATTGGAACTTATAAAAATTAAATGATTTTTTAACAGTGACTGGTTAAGTAGTTCTTTTGTTTTTTTAATAGAAAGAGCTTCAGATTCATTAAACTCTTTGACTACCTATCCCTTCAAATTGTTCAAAACTATTTTGAATAATATTCCACTGCATTCACCCATGTTCCCCATCTAGTAATTATAGGTTGAGGAGGAAGAGGAATTCCGGGATTTTTTTCCTTAAACATTTCTACCCGTGTTGGTGCTTTGAGAAATATTTTTTTTTTCCATTAGACACTAACGTATCAACGTCATTGAAATTGCTTCTTATTTCCTCTGCAACACGATGCAGTTGTTTTTATCGATGTCTCCAAGTAAATTAATCGAGTCATCAAAAGAGCGGGCGATGGTAGCATTGTTTGTTTTTTCTAATGTTTTTCAATCCAAGTTACAATTCTTTTTGATCAGGTAGAGATAGCAAAAGGCACGGGAATGACATTGGAATAAGATGACAGCTGGAATTGTGTTTGATGCTGCCAAGTTAGTTCTATCGTGGAGGTTGAAACTTTAAGCTTTAAGGTGCTTATGCATGTTTTTCAAAGTAAACTTTTTCATTTTCATGTGTTTTAGATATTACGAAAATATGTACTGAAAATATGCATTTATTTTAAAAAAATGTCCAATGAACCAAAAAATGCATTTATATGCATTTATAGTAATATTATGCAAAAATATGTTCTAACAATTGAATGCCATTTTAAAAGACTTTTACTGATTCGAAAAACTATCTTATTTATTTGCTTCTACGTTTTTCAAAAAAAAATATGTATTAACATAGAAATCCCCTGCTCATAAGTTAGCGAAAGGTTCATCACAGTAGGTGTTAATAGTAATCTGTCAATAATCGCATCGCTGTCTAAGCCTACTTATGAGATACAAGAACAATCTATAAATATGAACGAACTTTAGTTGGATGAGACGACTAAACCATCGCTATCGGGCACGAAATGTCTTGCTCTTGATTTCCGCTTTTTGTAAATCAAAAAGGGGCCGTGTTCGAAAACGTCAACTGCGTCAAAAATGTATAAAAGATACATTTTTATTACAAAGTCTGTTTATTTACTTTTTATTGTGAGCTTATAGGAATTTGCACCTTTAGAACTTTTCTCCTGGTATTTCGTGTTTTCAAAATAATTTCCTTTTTTTCCAAAGAATATTTTTTTTTATTCTAATAACTATTGAAGAAGCTCTTAGTAAGACAAAAAGTACACAAAATTACGAAAACGGCCATGGGCACCAAGTGGTTGGCCAAAATGTTTTATAAAAATTCGACCTCCAATGAATGTAGTATAGGTTTGCCTACTTTGCCTTATCTAAATATATTCAATGCCTTAAATAAATTTCAAACAACTAGTTGTCTTAGTTCAGGATATGAAACTGCAATCTGCAGTCTCAAACAAAATGATGATTTCGCAATAACTAAAAAATAATACTGTAACCCTATGTGTAAGCCTTCACTTTATAGATTTTCAATCAAGCAGGGCTGCTTTGGATACATGCTGCAAATAATACAATAATTTATGTTGCAAACAAAATTGTATGGCTGCTGGCCATAATTCTTGTTATCGTTCTCATAAGAAATTTATCTTCGAATTTAGGCATAGATCCCCATTTTTTATCTTATAAAAGGCTTCTGATGAGATAACAGCTCTTTGAGAATTGAAGCTTTTCCGCAAGTGTCCAAAACATTCTTAATTGAAGAGTTAAGATTCAGGCATCTTCTCTGTATATCCAGACTTGAAAGAGCCTATACGATTCTCGGAGTGTCTTCCATCTGCTTGCATCAATTCTGAGACAGAGTGAGACTATGTTAGGTATCAGGACACTGCCGAATAGAAAATAATGCGCAAGTCGATTAGCTTGCGAGAAAGGGAGGGGAGCTAGAGGCGGCGTTATCAAGGGAATAATGAAAGATAAATCTTAAAGATTGCTGACCTTATATGGGCAAATCTTGATTGTAGGGTGTTAAGGCGCTTTGGTCGCATTTCGATCACAAATTTTGTAGGGACATTCTTATACTGAACAGGAAACAGTTTAGCACAGTGATAGGGATTCTACTGAGACACTGTCTTCTGAGAGAAAGCACGTCAAAGGGCTAGCACTGGTATTCACGTTCCTAATAGGGTTAACGAGTGGAAATAGCCTGGCACATCCAGCAGCAGCTAAGAGACAGTAATCACACATCGAAATTCAAGCTATTCCGTGCAACCGCAGCATATATGCTACTGTACGGGGAACAGATTTGGCGGTGTTACTTTTATGATGAAATTGAGAAATTCCTAAGATACTTTATGAAGCGTATATTTAAACTGCCCTCATATAATCCCAATTATATGCTGCATTTAGAAACTGGAGCTTCCCCACTTTTCTTGGATACCCTAAAGATGTATGCAGACTACATTGCAAAACTAGGGAAGATGGAAGAAATTAGGTCGCCATGGATTATCCTGAAGCGTGCGATTTCAACAAGAGGTCAGTTGGTATAAAAAGTGGGAGGAGTTGGTGGCAAAATATGGACTGAACGTACTCGTAAATATTGCAGCTGATTCACATCCCGCGATTACGAACATATTGCAAAAGGCGGGTAATACATTGAACTATAGATTTAATATCTAAAGCATATTCATCGCAATATAGACTGGTGTATGGTAGATTGAATTATAACCGAATTGAAAATGAATTGACTTACCTAGTTAACCGCTTTTCCCTGCAAATGATAAGCACAATATTCAAACCAAGAGGAGAATCGGTAAACCTTTATTTTATTAAGCATCGTCCCGATCTTCCAATCTTATATGAATAATGTAACCTTAAAGAGAGGGAAGATGCAACATTTTAAGAGGCCTCTACCCAAAATGTTCTGTTTGTTTTCCAAAAATCGTGATCGACATCTATTCCTTCTATATAAATGTTAAAAGCACTACCACCCCAAATTGCCAATATGCATTTTTCTCGCTTACATATATGCAATTGGCCTTGAATTTGGTAGTAATAGCTGTGTCTTTTATTTATACCTTTTATGATACCATCATCAGAAACCGTTATGTATTTGATTTTTTGGTTTTGGTAGCATCCGTAGGATCGCATCCAGCTATGCTTGATGGACATTTTATTTCTACCAAGGAATCGTCGTCGATAAGTCCATCTGGAGAAGCACCAAGAAAGTAATACTGTTTATCGATAAAAACTCCTGAGTTCGATATACTTCTGCCCAATTGCTGTTCCAGTTGCAGCCTCGCAGTGTCTTCGTTAATTTTTCCATACATGACGGAAGGTGTTAATAAGGTCGTGGGATGTTCAAGTCTTTTAACATAACCTTCGATTTTTTTTGCTTTGCATATTTGTCCGAAATATGAGGCTGTCAACATTTTCTTTCTGATAGTCAACCATTTTTCATTACTGGACTGTCCCAATGTTTGTTTTTCTAAAAGCCGGCGATTGTTTTGATTTTGCTTTAGTTGTTCTATTAGACAGTTTTTCTCTGCAATGAATTTATCTTCATCCATGTCTGGTTGGTGGCAACTGGTACCATACCCAACATCTTTGACAACACCTGACCGGTTTATGCGATTTAGTTTGCTCTTACGATAAACCTTTCTCGCATTTCGTCTGTGGGCTTGTAACACGCTTTTCCGGAGTCGCCGAATTTCCATTTGTTTTGCCAGGGAATTTGAGCTATGTCCATATAGATGTTTAAACAGTTCAGAGATCTGCCGTTTAGAGTTAAACTTTACAGCTGCTGCAGTACACCTGAATATCCTTGCCCAAGTGAAAGGTTGATTCTTTTTCCTCCTACTAGTTTGGCTACAATAGAGTTGTAGTGCTCGGCAAGATTGTTAGTGAATCCAAGATATAGACTCTTGGCGTTCATAATAAGTCTTCTTGTAGGAATCATCACTGTATCATAAAGACCATCTGATTTCATCATGGGAATTAAATTCACGTCATTCTCTTTAAATTTTTCTTTTATGTATAGGGTGGGCATTCGTTGTGATCTCCAAAAACATGATGAATATCATTGCTGATATCTGCTTTAATTAAAGGTATTGCTTCTTCCTCGGATTGGCTTTGCTGTCGTCTGAACTTAATGGCACTCAAAATATACTTCCGTATTCTTTCAAGTCTTATATTTAAGGCTCCTTTTAATCCTGTTTTACAACCTCTTGATATGTTCTCTAATTTATTTCTAAAATTTCGCATTAAATGGTTGCAGCATTCAATTTTGGAGATTCTCCTTCCGCCGTAGGGATCGGTTTGAATAATTTTTTGAAATGAACTGTTGAAGCATTGTCATATAGCGTATGCCGTTTTCAGCTACACTGGTTTTAAATGCTTGTAGCAGTATTTCTGACTCCATCAGCGTTGAAGGCCCTTTGTGGTTAATATTGCACGCGTGGTCCTGTTGTTGTTCCGTATCACTTCTAGCGCATGTAACGCAGTACTAATTTCTTATTCCTAAAGAAATTACTTTACCGGTATGCAACCCCACCACAACAGCAGCACCTGACAGAGCAGATTTTTTTTTCCTGTAAGATCGTTTGCTCCAGCAAGCATCTGTCACCACAGTTATAAACGGAATTCCATCTACCGGAGCAATATCACCACGCTGTCTGGCGGCCTCAGCCTCTTCGTTAGCAGCCTCCAACATATTTTTAGCTGCCACGGCTTTCCAGATATCCCCAGTTTGTTTTTCAACCTCACTATATATTTTAAATGATGGGCATGGAATATCTAATATAGATACGATTTCCTCTAACTGTGAGTATCCGCAACCTACACTGGTAATGGCCAAAACAGCAGCAGTGTTAACATCCATTGCATCTGGATTTTTCTTATTTAGGAACACTCGACTCTCATAATTGCACATTTCACATCTTAAAAAGATCGAACTTGCAAAACCCACTCGGACTTCTTTAACAATTTTTATATTGTTTAAACTGCAACCGACTATGTTGGTCTATTGCTTTCAACTCATTAAAAAAGTATTGAAGGTCAATTATCCTTCTTCCTTCTATGAGGGCAACGGAATCGATCGCAGATGTCTCTCTTTCCATTATCAGACTTTCTAGGCTATCCGATTCTGGTATTAGGCCTTTCAACTCAAAATGTTCATTAGTTTTAAGACCACCTTCACCTTCTGAAACTTGATGCTGGCTTCCATTGACAATCTGAGTATTTTCAGGATTTTGTCTTGACTTCGTTAAACTAAATAAATATAAAAAAAACATACAATATGGAAAAATGTTTGAAAAAGTTGATTTATCCTATAAAACCCGGACAGTTGATGTTAGCCCACTCAAAGGCAGATTAACTTACTTATTTTGCAATACACGTCTCCTGTTGGCTGCTAGTGTACTTTTTCCCTTTGACTTGTAGCATAACTTTCGTTTTCCCATTTTTTTCACTAAAGGTTGTTATTTTAAGATCCTTTTCCTTAGTTTTATGTGTCTCTCTTCACTATAAAAATCACTCGTAACTATGTATATAGTATAGGTCTACACTTCTCACTTTTCAATAGGTAAATAGGTACTGAATGAATAATTTGTTCTTCAAACTATTTTATAAGCGTTATTTCCTTGTCTCTATAGTATCTCTTCACATAACGTTTTATACCTACAGTAGGATTTCCTTGGATTGCAATCCTTTCACTCACATATATTGCACTAACGCAAAGAATTAAACATCGAGCTCCCGTAGTCCCAGGTCAAAAAACCCCGACCAATGTAATTCTGCATACCTACCTCTATAAGGATAGAAAACCTGATATTTTTAGTTCTAGCTTCTAGTATTTTCAATTATTATATTTTTTTACATACCTGGGTCAAGTCAATACGCCTTTAACAAAAGCATTATGAAAAAACCGACAACACCATTTAAAATGTATTGCGTACCTACCTAGGCAGCCTTTTTCTCAAGTTGTTATTAGGTTTTATTTTTACCTGATTTCACTTATTGTACGCATTTTCTGTACCTAGTGGGAAGTACGTATGCAGTCAAAATGTCCTTATTGATTATTTTATTATAATGGCTAGCTTAATAATAAAGCCAAAGGCAACGGCAACAGCGCAAAAAAATAATAATTGCCCACAAACGGCAACAGCGCAGTGGTACATTATGCCCTTTAGCCTAAACCACCATTCACCAATCTTCCAATCCACCCAGACTTAATAATATTCACGGAGTGAAGGGTACCTATCTATGCACTTTTCAATAATCAACTTTTCTACAACGATTTAGCAATGAAACTTTAGGGTATCTATCTGAAAATCTTGAGTAATATCATGATTTTGTTTTTGTAGTATTGTTTATTAGTTTAAATAATTTTCTGTAAACAAATTTTATACTGAAAGTATAGGCTAGATCCACATCTTGAAAAGTGCCTTTATCAACCCCCACTCTTTACTCTTTACTTTGAGTCAGCGAAACAAAAATGCAAAATCACTTCGAATCGCCACAGAAATAGATTTGCTTACACATACCCACATCCACACATGATTTCTTTTATTGAAATCGCACTTCAGACTTCACACCAAACTGGTTTTATTTAGAACACACCTCTGAGAGCAGTAAAACACAAGATAATCACTTTATGATTGATTGCGTGCTGTTCTGACTGGCTGTTCAGATCAGGCCACACAACTACCGCCACCTTCACGGGAAATCGGGAATTATTTCTTGCTAAAGTTGATAAACTAAGCAACGTAGATACAAAATAATTTTTTGAAAAATTTAAACTCGGTATTTTGTGAGAAAATATACGTAAATAAATATATATTTTTATTGGATCTGTTAGCTGATATGATACTTTGTTGTTCTGAGTAAAAATTGAAACATACGTTCATCAATATTCAGATGAAAAACGTAGTTCAATATTTCAAAATATTGTTTGTTTTTAAACACCTGTATTTTCCAAACCAGTGTAAAATTTCAAGATCTGTCTCGACGATATTGCTGTTTTGGATATTACCTTTTAGCTGAGTTAGCGATCTCCGATGTATATAGTACTCTGTCTTATCATGGTTTGGAAAATAGTAAATCGATTTTATGCAAATTTTCCCAAACACCTTTGGGAATTCTTTAAATAAAATATAACTGAGATGTTTTTTTAAAAAAACTATTCCGATCATTTTTAAGAGGAAATTATGTTCTTTCAAGTGCATTAAGTTTCAAGTCAGTAGCTCCAGTAATAATTTATCAGTTTGAGAAACAGAATGCCATTTTTTCCACTTTTGCTCGATTTCTGGGTAGAGGCCTCTTAAGGCCATACGAGGTACATCGGAAAAATGTTGCTGGACTTTTATGAAGTTATTAATGTATTGAACGGGAGCCTTAGGTTGGAAATTGTATACAACTACGCCACAACTGCAAGCCGCTACAGAACTTTGTAAGGTAATTTTTGAGCAATACGATCTATACTCAAAGCCATTATATATATACTTTAAGCTAAATTGTCAATTTGGTAGACATCGTTAAGTTTAACGGCTTTTGAACACTTTTTGGAAATATAAAAACAAAATGGTTGTAAAATTATATGAATTACTACTACTACTAGTTACTTTACAGTGCTTACTTTTGTGTATATGTTTGAATAGTTGAAAAGGGAATAACTCCAAAATGGCCTCATTTCAATTTCCTAATTGGCATAATGCCAACATCCAAAAGTAGATCTTGTTTGGTTTTAAACATCAATAACGCCAATTTTTTAAAGGTCGAGAAATATAACTTCGCATACTCGTTCTTTTCCACATTGGATATTCTGAGCCCCAAATCTGGCATACGCATAACTAATGATACTGAATATTAATGACAGTAAATTTATCTTTCGTGTTGACAGCGATTCCCGCCTGCATTAACGTTCCATTAAATAATGATATCTCCCTTAAAACATTATGCATGGGATTGCTACCTATGCATAATGTTTTACGAGTATAACCGATTTTTTTTTATTTTTTTATTTTTGAAACAAGCTCAAATCCCAGGTGTAACCTTAGCTCTAGCATGTGTATGTCTTATTGTTTCAATTTTAATGCAAATTACAATTATGAACATGATAACTCCATTAATTTAATTTTTATCACCATATGAACATTAAGGCTTTGTGACCACTGCACTCAAAAGACCTTGTATGTGTTTTGTTTTGCTTTGCAAGAATTTCCCGCACTGTCAGAAAATGTTTTTTAAACAGTGAATTTGTTATGAGAAGGAGATTTACACAATGAAATTTTTGAGCTTTTATGATATAATTAGGAAAAAACTGACATTAAATGTACGTATGGCTACTGGGAGGGGCTTTTTGTTTTAACAACACATTTCCAGGAGAGTTGACAAGGATATAAAACAAAATTTCATGCAAAAAAGCACATATACAAAGTCGTTTCCAAGTTCATATTTAAGGCTCATATTGGTTCTTGGTTCAGTGTAAGGTAGGGTTCCTGGTTATTTCTTATTTTTCATGTGAAGCACGAGCCCCAATCGGCTCTTAGCCAAAGAAAAGATAAGAACATAGATTTATGATCAACAATGTCATTACGTTAGGTACACTTGTATTGAAATGTATCCAAGCTATAAAGGATGAGCCAACAGATGGTGTCGATGTTGGTTGACATTAAGTGACATTTAGGGAATTTATCATGTCTGCAATTTATGACAGTTGTTCTCGAGTGCAAAGTAAAGTCCAAAGTAATTTTAGTAGCGATTTTGTTTACCGCACAACGATGCGATTTTGTTTTACAAAATTATTCTGAGACTCATTGAAATTTGTTTTATCGGGCACAGTGGCTCAATCGTTTGTGTGTTAGGATACAATCGAAAGGTTCACGGCTCAATTCCCGCCGGGGCCAAGTAGCATCTTGATTTTTTTTCAACTGCCCCACCTCTTGCGAACGTCTGACAAACAACCGAGAGTATTAATTGTCATGAGAAGCTTCTTAAATTTGCCGTTCGGAAACGGCTTCAAATTGTAGGTCCCTTCCACTTCGCAAAGAAAGTGGTTGGAGAAGCTAGGTTTTAGGCCCTCTATGGGCCGCTAATATTTTATTGATTCATTAAAAATTTTAATCCTCGGATGCTGACCTCTATTCGAAGTAATGATGATCAAATCAACGATATTGTATTGCATACATAATTGCCATCTTCAATCTAAATCAATAACAACTTTAGCCCTGACTGACTGAGTGATTTAGCAACGCAGAGCCCAAGCCCAAATTGTACAGTGATTAAACTTGGAGGATATGTTCGTTTAAAGTCCTTGCCACTTTGGGGAGCCCTTTTTGAAAAATTTTATTAGGCGCGTCTAATGAAGGGAGATCTCTGAGCGCTCAGAGATTTACTAAATGGGACAAAAAATCTCAGCTGGCGCAGTATTTTTTTCTGGGCAGATTTTTAGACAAACATTTAATAGCTCCGAGATTTTGTTTCGCGAGCGACGCGATTATTAACACGATAACTTACGAACCCGTTGACTTAACTTTGCATATTGGTAGCATGTTAAGTAATGTTGTCATTTGCCATGAACGACTTTTGTCCTTTCCTAGGTCGTGCCGGTTTTCAATCCTCACTACCTAACGCAGACGAAACGTTAAATTTGTAGAAGATTTTTTATGCGAACAAACTGTACACAACTGAGAAAGACACTAAGGAGGGGAAAAGCAATTAAAGTGTATGTTGTTGGGAAAGAAGGTGGAGCTGCGCGAGTTTCTGGCGGACTCTCTGAAAATTAGGCGTTTGGGCTGGGTTTTTGAAAGAACGATAATAGCGTAAGCGATTTTGATTTTAAACAAGCTTAGCAATGTTATTTGAAACGTGATTTTAATATGTTATAAATGTAAGGAATTTAGTTTTTACTAAAAATTTACTTCTTCGAATTGATGGATTGCAATTTACAATTAAATGGATTATAAACAAAGTCTCTCAAAAACTGCAGTAGTTGGCTTCCCTGCACAGTGTTTGACATTCTACGGAACTACAGTTGTTGGCACCCAAAAATCAAATAATAATATACCTCCCTTTCATTTTGCTCTAGGAATTCTTTGACGACGCTTAAAACATCTTCCTTTCGCTTTGAAAAACCTTTAAGTTGACAAAGCTTTATGCAATTAACAATTGTTGCCTCATCCTCTTTCGATTAAATTGGAGACGGGCCATTACCGGGTTCATTAAAAGTTCTAATTCTTATTTCGAGAATTTCAGAAAAAACATTACTTTCCAAATTGGAAGTCCTTATTAAAATTCATAACATTTAACACTAAAAGAAATTGCACTCATAGGTGTTTGCGCTTTGATTTACGAATATCGACTAAAGAGAGCCTTTAATTTAGTAAATGCAGGAAAATGTAGCAAATTTATTATATTTTTGGAAAAACAAAAATATTCCTCAAAAGAAGTACCTAACTGGAACAGAGCAAATCACTATTGAATAGAGAGGTGTCAACTACTGTATCAAAACATAGGGACGGGCTACAGTCCGCTTGGGCGAACTGTTGGATACCCTATTCTTATTCCTATCCCTCATAAGTGGGCGTGACAAAAGTCTAAGTATGGTTAAATTGTTAAGAACGCTCTACATATTTTGTTATATAACATTTAAAGGATTTTATCAAAAAAAACGCTCCCTAGCTCAAACTTGGGTGTTTCAATAAAATTGTTTTATTTAATTGCGGGCGTGTCAGTAGGCGGATTTAAAAAAAATTAACACATGAGCATAAAGGGCCCCTAGAGAGTATATATTATAAATTTCAGCTCCCTAGCTCAAACTTTGGATTTTCAAAAAAATTGTTTTATTTATTTGTGGGCGTGTCAGTGGGCAGATTTTGAAAATATTTATACATGAGCTTAAAGGGCCCATAGAGAGTATATATTATAAATTTCAGCTCCCTAGCTCAAACTTTGGATTTTCAAAAAAATTGTTTTATTTATTTGTGGGCGTATCAGTGGGCGGATTTTGAAAATATTTATACATGAGCTTAAAGGGTCCCTAGAGAGTATATATTAAAAATTTCAGCTCCCTAGCTCAAATTTTGGTTTTTGAATAAAATTGTTTTATTTTTTTTGTGGGCGTGGCAGTGGGCGGATTTTGAAAATTTTATATCCCGAGCAGTTTTAGGAGTCATAGATCATATATAAAAAATTTCAGCTTCCTATCTCAAAATTCGATTTTTTCCAAAATTTTGTTTTTTTGAGTTTGTGGGCGTGTCTGTGGGCGGATTTCAAAAATTCGTAAACTTGATTATTTCGGGACCCTAGAGAGTATATGGTTAAAATTTCAGCTCTCTAGGTCCAGTTTAAAGGCCTAATTTTTGCCGACGGACGGACGGACGGACGGACGGTCGGACGGACGGACGGACATGGCTAGATCGACATTACTATCGATGCTGATCATAAATATAGTAACTTTTAGGGGTCTACGGGCAATATTAAGGTATGTTACAAACTATGCGTCAAAATTAATATACCCCTAGAATAGGGTATACAAAAAGCGGCCAAGTGCGAGTCGGACTCGCCCATGAAGGGTTCCGTAGCAGCAAGTAACATCGTATAAAAGTTCTTGTAGTTCGTTGTAACTTTGAACGGTTTACGCATAAGGTTTATGTTTATGAAATTAAATGTTTTCATACCCTATTCAAAGGGTATATTAATTTTGAAGCATAGTTTGTAACATACCTTAATATTGCCCGTAGACCCCTAAAAGTTACTATATTTATGATCGGCATCGATAGTCATGTCGATCTAGCCATGTCCGTCCTTTCGTCCGTCCGTCGGCAAAAATTAGGCCTTTAAACTGGGCCTAGAGAGATGAAATTTTAACCATATATGTACTCTCTAGGGTCCCGAAATAATCAAGTTTACGAATTTTTGAAATCCGCCCACCGAGCTAGAAAGCTGAAATTTTATATATATGATCTATGACTCATAAAACTGCTCGGGAGATAAAATTTTCAAAATCCACCCACTGACACGCCCACAATTAAATAAAACGATTTTATTGAAAAACCAAAATTTGAGCTAGGGAGCTGAAATTTATAATATATACTCTCTAGGCGCCTTTCAAGCTCTTGTGTAAATATTTTCAAAATCCGCCTACTGACACACCCACAATTTAAAAAAAAATCTTTTTTTTGAAAATCCAAAGTTTAAGCTAGGTTTATGCTCAAGTGTTAATTTTTTTTAAATCCACCTACTGACACGCCCACAATTAAATAAAACAATTTTATTGAAAAACCAAAGGTTTTGAGCTGGGGAGATTTTTTTTACAAATGGTTGGGGGGGGGGGGGGGGGGGGGGGTGAAACACATTTTACCACTTTGGAAGTGTCTCTCGCGCAAACTATTCAGTTTAGAAAAAAATAATATTAGAAACCTCGATATCATTTTTGAAGACCTATCCATAGATACCCCACACGTATCGGTTTGATTTTCAAATCTAAGTATGGGGAACCCCCAAAATTTATTGTTTTTTTTCTATTTTTGTGTGAAAATCTTAATGCGGATCACACAATGCATCTACTTACCAAGTTTCAACAGTATAGCTCTCATAGTTTCGGAAAAAAGTGTCTGTGACATACCCGTACAGACAGACAGACATGACGAATCTATAAGGGTTCCGTTTTTTGCCATTTGACTACGGAACCCTAAAAAGAGTGTCAACTACTGTATCCGTTACGCTAGCACCGCTGTGCTGGAATTTGACTGCCTCAGACTAAAGCCTTCGATTTGAATCCGCTCCAATAGCGGTTTAAAGATAACATTACATATATTAATAAATTTAATGCATTAAAATTGGGAGACATGTCCATCGCGAAATGGTCTAACGCAGGAGTTGTTCGGCCTAGGATCGGATCCAATAGCATTAAGTCTAACATTAAGCCTACTAAACGTAAGTCATATAACCCCATGTCCAACACTAACCTCGATCCTAACTGGAGTTTCAAAGCTGGAACTTTTCCATTATTCTCCCCTCAACTCCGTCAACCCATTCCCATTTCTCAACCAGCCCCCAAAATATCTACTCCTTCTCGCTCCCATAATTCCTCTAAGCTGTCATCTCCTCACATTTCCTCCACTCGACCCACGACCAACTCGACGTCACCAGGGCTTCAACCAAAACGGGTATCTTTTAATTTGACCCCAAACTCCACTGACCCTTCGAGACATACTTCAACTTCTGCTACAACTTCCTCCAATTACCCGAATTTCGTTCACTCCCATATTCTCAATCCTGCCCAGACCTCCCATATTAACACGCCAACCCCAACCTCTGAAGCGTTTATCGATCCTTTACTTCCCCCAACCATCAAACTAACATCCAAATTTGTTAGCCCTACATCCTCGAACAATGACCTCGACGGCCGTTACGTCATTACGGCTTCGAGATCAAAGACTCTTTGAAAACGTTCGCATATACCTTGCCTACTTGCACGACAAGCCTGAATCAATCTGCATTGACGGAAAGACCAAGACGAATATTCAAATCTCAATTCAGAAAGAAGGCCTCCCAACTGATCCCACTGCACTCCGTGATATTTTCACCCGCTTCCATGAAAGCTTTAACATTTCCTCTACTAATGTGGCCAAGGATCTATCTGCTTTTGCTTCTCATATTAATTCCAAACGTATCTCATATCTTCAACGTAACCGAGTTGATCACAATAACTTTTTTCGTCCCTAAAACACCTTTGGCCGCCTCAGATCTGAAATTGCCTCTGTCCTTCTACTATCAAAACGTAAGAGGACTACGCACCAAAACTCACGCAGTTTTCCGTCGTACTCACACTCTTCCTTTTGATGTTTATGTTCTTACCGAAACTAATCTTTCCCCGAATATCTTAAACCAAGAGTTGTTTCCAGCATCTTTCAACGTCTTTCGTGATGATAACGTCACTTGTCTTCTAGACATAATTCCCTGTCGTGGCGTTCTCATTGCAGTTCATAACAGCTTGAACTCTTCCATCATCTCAACATCAACCTCCCCTCTTCTAGATTTTGTTGTAGTAAAAATCTCGCTCGTTAACCGTTCTCTCTACGTAATGTGCTTCTACATACGTCCGTCTCAACCCATCGAATGCTACCAACTCGTCGTGGATGCCATCGACCATTTACTTGATACTTGTAAGCCAAACGATGAAATCATAATTTTCGGCGATTTTAATCTCCCTAATCTACAGTGGAGCTTATCGGAAGATCAATCTTTCTTCGTCCCAATAAACCCGATATCTAGTAAGGAATGCCTTTTTGTCGACCGCGTAACTGATTCTGGGCTTTGTCAAGTCAGTGGTGTTAAAAATTATATGGGACGACAGTTGGATCTTGTTTTCACAACTGACCCTGCAAACTCCTCAACCATTGAAAGTTCTTTACACCTTTCTACTATTGACGCTTACCACCCTCCTCTGCTCATTTCCTTCTTTTATCGCTCCTCTTCCCAATCCCTGCCTCCAACTAACCTGTACTCCTACGAGTTCCACAAAGCTAACTTCCGAAAGATCAATGACTTTCTGAGCAGAATCGAACTCAATTTCTCGAACTTATCCGTTGATGAAGCTGCCACCCGTTTTTATGACGAAATCTTTAAATGCATTTCCTTATTCGTTCCTTATTCGCGCCATAAAATTTCACCATCTTCCCCTCCATGGTATAATAGGAAACTGCGTTCACTTCGTAATAAACGTAACAAACTATGGGCAATCTATCTTCTAACCAGAACTACTACAGATTATTCGAATTATCTCGGTTCGTACTTACAGTTCTCTAACCTTTTTCACTGTCTCTATCAACGCTATCTTTCTGATGCTCAAGCTAACCTCATCAAGTACCGACGGTCATTTTTTTATTTTGTTAATTATAAAAGGAAATCTGATGGATATCCCTCCTCACTCTTGTTTGAAGGCGAGTCCTTAACGGACCCATTTGTAATCGCAAACTCTTTTGCTACCGTGTTCAAGCAGTCCTTCACTGATGACTGCCTAGAACCGGATCACTCTTACTTCAGTTATCTGAAAAACTATACCGTTGGCCCATTCATTTTACCTACCTTTGACCATTCCATGGTGTGCGACAGACTTCTTCATCTCAATGATGAATTTGTACCCGGCCCAGACGGCCTTCCAGCCATTCTTCTCAAAAAGTGTTCTGCGATTCTTTCACCTTTCATTGCCAATCTCTTTCAACATTCCTTATCTCTTGGGAAATTTCCTAAAATCTGGAAAACGTCCTTCATTTCACCTGTTCACAAAAAAGGGCCAAAGAATGACGTATCTAACTATCGACCTATTGCCAAGCTGTCGCATTTACCCAAGGTTTTCGAAAGTATGATGTACGATTCATTATCCTGTCAGTGCAAGTCTCTTATCTCCCCCCTTCAGCACGGTTTCCTCAAAGGTAGATCCACAACCACCAACGTGGTTGACTTTGTCTCCGTTACACTTTCTGCTTTAGAAAGTGGCAATGAAGGGAATTTAATCGCTACTGACTTCAGTAAGGCCTTTGACATAATATCTCATCGTTTGATTCTTTTCAAACTCTCCTTCCTTGGTTTCGATCCCCCACTATTGAATTGGTTTTCTTCTTACCTTGAGAACCGCTCTGTTCTCTCTTTGCCTTTTAAAGCCACCTCTGGTGTTCCCCAAGGTAGCCACCTTGGACCTTTGATTTTTATTCTGGCTATAAATGATGATCCTAAATGGGAACGACTGTTGCATAGTTGGAGTTATATACATGCCACCAAACATAGCAAATTATCGCACTCTGAGTGATGTTATTGAAGTAATCTCCCCATTATCCCCTAAGCTCGTTTTATGTGGTGATATTAATATTAATCTGTTAAATCCGTCATCTAGCTCTAACCTCAGATCGTCAATGTGCTCACAAAATCTTTTCTTTGTCAATTCCACAATTCCAACTCACTTTATGCCCAATTGTAGACCGTCTCTGCTTGATGTTATTCTACTTAGTGATCAATGTTTATTAAAGTTCTATAGCCAACTAACTTTTCCTGTTTTTTCTCACCACGACCTGCTGTTCATTACTCTGAATATAGACGTTAGCTCGAATGAATCTTACAGCTACCAATTTCGTGATTTTCAGAGCATTGATCTTCATAGTCTACTTCTTGAATGTGGTAGCCTTCAATGGGACAACATTTACAGAACACCACATGTAAATGAGCAAGTGATCATATTTAATAATTGTGTCAATTACCTCTTCGATAAATATGTTCCTATCAAGTCGCGCATTATTAAAAATGCTAGATGCCCCTGGTTCTCACATCGTGTTAAAGAAGCCATACTCCTAAGAGACAATTTGTATCGTCGTTGGAGAAGGTTTGGTTGCATAGAGATGTACGTGGAATTTAAAAGAGCCCGAAACAGAGTCTCCGCCATTGTAAAAAAGTCAAAGCTTCTTTATTTCACAGGAGTCTTTAACCAAAACCGCTCCTCAAAATTTCTGTGGAAACAGGTCCGCACTTTGGGAATAACTAAAAAATCATCCATTGGCGACCACGAAATCGATATAGATGAGTTAAACCGGAAGTTTACAAACGCTTCTACCTCTAGTGGCCATAGCTCTTTGGAGTTCTCCGTTAACAATATTAGGGATGAAGGTTTTTCACTGGCGACTGTCGACGAAATTGAGGTTGGTAATGCAATTTTTGGGCTTAAATCAAAATGCGTAGGACTTGACAATGTTCACCCAGACTTTGTAAAAATACTTCTCCCTTTCATTATTACCCATATAACGCATATTTTCAACACGATACTGATTTCGTCGTCTTACCCACTAGAATGGAAAAAAGCTAAAATTATACCCATCCCTAAAAAGTCCAATGTACTTGAATATAGACCGATTGCCATTCTTCCATATCTGTCTAAAGTCCTCGAGTCTATCATCAATCAGCAAATCAGAACCCATGTTAATAACAACAATTTACTCACATGTCTACAGTCCGGCTTTCGATCTAACCATAGTTGCATTACAGCACTTCTCAAAGTTTCCGATGATATTCGGGAGGCTATTGACTTAGATCAAATGACTTTGATCGCTCTGTTAGATTTTTCCAAAGCATTTGACTCAGTAAATCCTGTGCTGTTATGTAACAAACTTTCAATGTTCTTTAATTTTTCCGTGACTTCAATTAAACTCATACATTCTTACCTCACCAGTCGTGTCCAATCAGTGTCTTACAACGGAGTGCAGTCTGCCTATCTTCCCACTCATGTGGGTGTCCCCCAAGGGTCGATCCTCGGCCCTCTTCTGTTCTCTATGTTTATTAATGACTTGTCTCAATATATCTGTTATTCAAAATTCCACATTTACGCTGACGACGTGCAGCTTTACTACAGTTTTGAAATAAAGAGTATGGCGGAGGCTGCTGAAAAAATCAATGACGATCTGTCTTCGGTATATACATGGGCAACCCAAAATCATCTTAGCCTAAATCCCTCCAAGTCCAAGATTCTCCCGATTTATAAACGACATCTACAGTTACAGTCCATCCCCAAAATCTTGCTTAATAACACGCCAATTCAATTTGCTTGTAAAACCACAAATTTAGGAATTACCCTTAACAACTCGCTTAGTTGGAATGACCACATCAACAGCGTGGTAGGTAAAATATATGCTGCACTTCGTGGCCTGTCCTTAACCAGAGGCTCTCTTCCGGTTAAAACAAAGTTAAGACTCGTTAAAGCACTCATTGTGCCAGTTTTTACTTACGGTTGCGAATTATTTGCTGACTGCGACTCAGAGTCGTTTAGGAAACTTAAAGTTGCAGTAAACTCAATTGCAAGATATGTTTTTAACCTCAGACGATACGACCACGTCTCCACTTTCACCCGTCAACTCCTCGGATGCGATCTCCAGAGTCTTCTAAACTATAGAGTAATCGTTTTTCTACATAAGCTTATCCATACGCGGCAGCCAACTTATTTATTTGAGAAAATCGTATTTCCGCTTTCCAGTCGTAGCTTTTCTTTAATCCCGCCCGTTCATACATGTTTAACTTCCCGTAGACAATTTTTTGTTCATGCCGTTAGTCTTTGGAATAATTTACCTCTTAATATTAGACGGAAAATCAACCAAAGAAAGAATTTTCTATTATCTGCATTTTCGTTTTTATCCAGTCAAAATTGAAGCTTCTCCTCTATGGTATTCGTTGTAATTTTTTTGTAATTTTTCTGTTACTTAATCTTGTTTCGGATTTTTATTTTTCATTATTGCTATTGTGCTGTTAACTGTTTACAAACTCCTGTATAAGCTAAAAGAATCTGATTCTTATATGTACAGAGAACATTATATATTTAAATAAAAATAAAATAAAATAAATAAAAATAAAAATATTGACAACGTCATTAAGTTCTCCTTCATCTCCCTCTATGCCGATGACGCTAAATTCTTCAAAATCATTTCTTCTCCACACGACTCTGATCTTCTTCAACACGACCTCAATAGGTTTTCGGTCTGGTGTCAAAAAAACGTTATGGAGCTGAATATTGCTAAATGTGAATTTCTTACTTTTTCACGTAAACGGATTCAGTCTCCCCCCAGACGTTACTTTTTGTACAACCAACCCATTGTTACCGTTCTAACCATTCGCGACCTAGGTGTTCTGTGTGACAGAGAGCTTAACTTTCGGTCACATATTGACGAGATAATCAATAAAGCTAACTCAGCCCTTGGTTTCGTCAAACGGTGGTCTAAAGAATTTACAAATCCCTACATGACAAAATCCCTTTACATTGCCTACGTCCGCCCTCTCCTAGAGTACGCTAGTCAAGTGTGGGCACCATATTACCGGGTCCACATTACAAGAATCGAAAGCATTCAACGTCGATTTCTCATTTTTGCTCTTCGTGGGCTCCCGTGGAATAATCATCTTATCCTTCCACCATATCACGAACGCCTTAATTTAATAAACCTTCAGACCCTTGAAAAAAGAAGAGATGTGGCTGACATTCTGTT
Source organism: Portevinia maculata (assembly GCA_949715645.1). Lineage (NCBI taxonomy): Eukaryota > Metazoa > Arthropoda > Insecta > Diptera > Syrphidae > Portevinia > Portevinia maculata. The sequence continues at coordinate 89,940,143 of OX454528.1, forward strand.
TATACATCGTCTTCTCACTGGCTCCGTTGATTGTTCCTGTCTTTTGAACTACATTGCCTTTAACACTAACCCTCGAAATTTAAGATCCCCTTCTCTTTCCTACCTTCCCACCCGTCGCACGTCGTACGGCTTTAACGAGCCGATATCCCGTATGTTGCAGAAGGTCAATTCTAACCACCTCCTCTTTGATTTTAATCACTGCACTTCCTCCCTCAAATCTACCCTCCTCCACCCCTCACAATCCACCTAATTAGTTTTAAGTATTAGTTTTTAAGCCCTAGCTGTAAGTCTTAGTGTAATTAGTTTTTAAGACCTAAAGCTTGTATTTAGCTGAATAAATGAGGGTGTATGCCCCCACCAAAATTAAATTAAAATTAAAATTTATTTTGTCTAGGTTTATGAAAAAAAAAAAAATACAATTTTTTTTTAATAAATTTAAGAACCTTTTTCCATGTCTTGTTGGATCTGTTTATTTTTCCTTCAAAACAATTGCAAGAATGATCTTATTTAAACGCATGCTGAATTCTTTCACCAGAAGTTAATTCTTATCCATTAATGAATTAAGAACTTCTGACTTTTTTTATAAGAGTTATTTTTAATTTCATTTGCATTTTTTCAAACGTTGAACTTTATCAACGGACTGAATGTTTAGAAGAGAAAATAATTCCACCAAAAACGAACGAGTATATCGCGAACCAATTCACTTGGTCATTCACTGCGCTGGTCTCTTAAAAATTGTTTGCGATGAGTCTTTAATTTTTAAATAGGCACAAAAAAATACGAAATTACTGAAAAAACTAAAGAAAAATGTACTTGCGGGCGTTGTTCCAACATCGGAACTTCGATGTGACTGAGGGTGGGTTTTTTTTTTTTCCATCGCAGTAAAATAGAGATCAAATTCCAGGGATGGACTTTTTTCATGAGGTATGGTCAATCACCGCAATTAATCGACGTTGGGCGCGGTTAGTACGTAGATGGAGGACCGTTTGAGAACAACCGCGTGTTGTTGGCCAGTCCCATCTACAGAGTTGAGGTAGATAAATACATACCATTTGGTCTAAGTGTGTCGGCTTTTGCCGACAGCCACCTAAACCTAACCTAACCTAACCATAGTTATGGTTTATTATCCAGTCTTAAAGAAAGTATTTCATCCCTGGTTGGTGAAAAAAAGAGGATCTTTACATGGCACCTTTACTTCGAAAACATAGCATTCTGGGCTTATCATTTTTTTTAGGTTTGACAAATTTTTATAATAAAAAAATAATCAAATCGATAAAACGCGTTTAAGAGTTGTTAACAAATAGCCTGGGACAGTTTTCTCTCATTTTCTCACTGTTATGCGAATGAATCTCAATTTTGTACAACAAGAACTTCAATGGGAGAATGTGCGGACGTCAATGTGTGTTTACCAATAGAGACACAAACTTGTGTCTTGGGACAATTTAAAAATTTAAGCAAGCTTAACTAAACAGCATCTGTGATTAATGATGATTTAAGAAAATCTAATAACTACGCCTGTGTATGTTTTCTGTTCATTCATTATTTCATATCTACGAGACCAGTCATTCCAATTGTTATTCAACTCACATCAACGATTGGCCCCATTGCACTTGCCTTTATACAAATCGCGACAGGATTCGCGCCCAGATATGCAATTAAATCGCATTAAAATTGATTGGGAATTAACAGTTTTCAGTGAATGCTTTTTTATGGTCAATAGCGAAAATACGCGTGCCGTCCGCATCGCCATTGACAACAATACTGCTGGCTGACGAATGCACCCAAACCCAACTGAGAATGTTGTTGGTCCGCTGCTGTTTGTCCCGTTGGGTTTACCCAATTAACATTTATTATATTCAATTTATTGTCATTTATTATTAATTTTTCAGATTACAGCACATGGCAACGTTTCTTCTTGTTATGGTCCTGTAGGTGAGTTCACTATGTCCTGGATTGTATGCAAATCGCGCACTAATTTGTGCGCTTCGCCCATCTCGTCTATTGGGTGTGTGTATTTGTACCAATATTGTTTGTGTTATTTGAAATCACACAGCCACCAAAAAATACACACATTGATATACAATACATACTATAATATAACCTATATGATTCTTAAAAGCGGTGTGTTCTGCTTTATATATTTATTTTATTGTTGCATGTCGCACCGTAAAATACCGACATTCAGTTTTGATAAATTAACAAATTGGATTTAATTGTGCGCGAATAATAAATAATTCAACGGGCAGATAATAATTGTTATCGCTGAGTTTCGAATCGATTTAACAATTTGTAAATAAACGATTGCGAGCAATTACCTGACGATTCTACTCGTACAATGCGTAATTGTTTCTTTTTGGTAATCGGACATGTTTGTGTGGGACTTAATTTATAGAGTATTCGATACAACAGGAACCAGTTCAATCTGAATGTGCGTTGTGTATAGATGCAGCATTTTTTTGTTAATGGGTTCACTACATATAGATGTGTTTTAATCCATTTATTCAATGTTTTAATGGCAGGCCATTGTTAATTGATTACAATGAATTCCCATATCAATGAGTATAGTATTCCATCAAAATAGTGAACCAAAAACTTAACAATATAAGTCAACCAGGGAACGCCCCGTGGAAATTCGACCAATTTTTTCTATAAGTTCATTCCCTCTCTGTCTCTCTCTCTCCCACATACCCTCAAGCACAAAACTTAAACTGTGCGCATACAATGTCGTTGCTCGTGGTTGTTACTGCTCTGTGAACGGAGTTACTACAACAAATGCATGCACATCTGAAAACGCCCTTCGCGGCTAAGTCGCCTGTTCGCGCGTTTATTGACGTTTGTTGACAAAGTCGCCTGTTTGTTTTTATACCCTATTCTAAGGGTATATTAATTTTGAAACATAGTTTGTAACATACCTTAATAATATTGCCCGTAGACACTTAAAGTTACTATATTTATGATCAGCATCGATAGTAATGTCGATCTAGCCATGTCCGTCCGTCCGTCCGTCGGCAAAAATTAGGCCTTTAAACTGGGTCTAGAAATAATCAAGTTTACGAATTTTTGAAATCCGCCCACAGACACTCCAACAAACTCAGAAAAACAAAATTTTCGAAAAAATCGAATTTTGTCCTAGAAAGCTGAAATTTTTTATATATGATGTATGAGTCCTAAAACTGATCGGGAAATAAAATTTTCCAAATCCGCCCACTGACACGCCCACAATTAAATCAAACAATTTTATTGAAAAACCTAAATTTGAGCTAGGGAGCTGAAATTTATAACATATACTCTCTAAGCGCCTTTCAAGCTCATGTGTAAATATTTTCAAAATCCGCCTACTGACACGCCCACAATTTAAAAAAAAACCCTTTTTCTTGAAAATCCAAAGTTAGAGCTAGGGAGCTGAAATTTGTAATATTATATGCTCTTTATGCTCATGTGTTAATTTAAATCCGCCTACTGACACGCCAACAATTAAATAAAACAATTTTATTGAAAAACCAAAGTTTGAGTTAGGGAGCGTTTTTTTTTACAAATGCTTCGCTTTTTTTTAAATAAAATCCTTTAAATGTTATATAACAAAATATGTAGAGCGGTCCGCATAATTCAACCATACTTAGACTTTTGTCACGCCCACTTATGAGGGATAGGAATAAGAATAGGGTATCCAACAGTTCTCCCAAGCGGACTGTAGCCCGTCCTTATGTTTTTTGTTTTTGCAGATCAATATCTACCTAATACCTTTCAAATCCAGTTTGTTTGTGTTTTCTTCCTCACACACTAACAATTAACAATTGAGTGAGAATAAGGCAATAATAACCAAAATAGTTTACAATTTGTATTTGTTTTTTTATTTTTCATACATAAAACTTTTAATTAACATTAAGTGATTCTATATGATATCCGATTCGTTACTACTAATTTAACTTAAAAAATCTAAATAACAATTCAAACATTTTTTTTGATCTTACTAATTGTAAAGTGATCAATGAACATTTAAATTTCTCTATATACCTACTATGTTTTTTGTAAAAACTGTCATCTTTATAAAGTTTTTCCTGTTCATTTTCTTCATTAACGTAAAATGTTAAACCATTAAAAGACCTTACTCTACTAAACGCAACATATAGCTGACCGTGTGAAAACACTGGTCGCCTCAAAATTATTCCAATTTTATTAAAAGTTTGTCCTTGCGATTTGTTTATCGTCATGGCAAATGCAGGTATAACAGGGAATTGTGGTCTTTGAAATTGAAAGGGTAACACAGTTCCCGAAAAAGTCAAATTAATTCTTGGTATCAAAATTCGTTTTTTCACTGCTGTTCCCGTTAATACCTCACAATCTAAAGTATTGTGGTGCATGCGCTTAACCCTCAGCCTTGTTCCATTAACTAAACATTGAGCTGTATTTAAATTACGTATTAACATAACAACGCAATTTTCTTTCAAAGTTAACTTATGTGGTGGCATCCCGCTTATTGTTAATAAATTTAAAAATTCTATTGGAAAATCATTTGTATTTATATCTTCGTTTTCCATTATTTTATCGTAACTGTTGTACGTTTTTTTTTTGTCCATCGATACGGTTCAAAATATCACCATTAATGAGAGAGCAATCTTCATTCGTTGGTGCTAAAATTGCTCGCTTAAGCACTTCATCCGACAAAATTGTCTCTCTTATATCACCGTAAATGTCTTAAATGATATTATTCATATTTCCGATTGCACTCCGTGGTATCTCAATGATATCTTCACCAAATAAATCATAAGTAGTCAAATGTCCATCTCCCATTTTTTTTAAAAATTTTATAAAATCCACTTCTTCGGGAAGAGCTCGCATATTTTAATTCAACTTAACTTTATGGAATTTATGAAATTCCTCCCAACTTATAATACAATTTTCTATCAAAACTGATCTTGATGCATGAGGTACAACGGGTAGAATTTGGAGTAAATCACCACATAATAAGACAGATTTGCCTCCAAATAATTTTTTTTTTCTTCACCTGAAGCTAAATCTCTCAATAACTTGTCTATTACTTTAAGTGCAATTTCCGGACACATTGAATATTCATCTATCAATATCAAAGATGCTGCACTTATAAAACGCCCTTGACTACTATTTGGTCGCACATTGGCTGAAGAATTTTCTAAAATAGGTATGGGCAATTTAAAAACATTGTGTAACGTACGACCATTTGTAAGTAAAGTTGATGCAATTCCACTGTAAGCGGTAGCTATGCAACGTAAATTTAACGCATTCATTCTATGGATGATTGCAGTTTGCACAAATGTCTTTCCACATCCAGCATGCGCTGACAGACAAAAAACATTTGATCCAGTATCTTTGTATTGTACTTCACGCAAAACTTGATCATTTATATGTTTCTGTTCGTTATTTGCATCATCATACATTTGCTCATAAATTAACTGTTCGTCAAATACGTCCACAGTATCTATATCATTGACTGACAAATTTCTTGGCACAGGTAAATTAAATGCTTCACAATTTAAGTTATGAATAATTAAAACCTCCTCAATCTCAAATAAAGTAAGGCCACTGTATAATATGAACGCAGTCAAACTCCAAATGTACCGGTTCGAATGTGGTTACGGTTCTAAAAATCTAATGATGATAATTGAGATGACTGAATTTAAAAAAAAAAACATTTAGATAGATAGATAGATACTTAGATAGATAGTTTTATTCATTTCATACTTAAAGTACTAACAATATTAATGAAAGAGAAATATAGAATAATAGTAATCATTCTTTAACTACAAAGTTAGTGGTGAATGATACAGCAAATATTTAAAAATTCAAAAGATATCTGATGTGGGGTGACAATCAGTGTATTGGTTGCTTATAAATAATTATTTATGTGTATCTTAGGCAAGAGATCTTTGCACATTTGTTTCTATTTTTTACTTGTTGTTGTTTACACTTGTTTTCACAATTTTTTTGTTTAGTTTGTTATTTTTCGCTTAAAAAAAAAAAAAAACTTAGGCCACTGTATAATATGAACACAGTCAAACTCCCAATGTACCGGTTCAAATGTGAGTTTGTTATTTTTCACTTAAAAAAATAAAAAAGTTAGCAAAATGCATTTATTTGACCGTTTTTGGAGTAGAGAGCAGATTATTGCCCCACACAGCAATGTTGTTGTTTTGGTAATTTCATCCAATTCGCTTTATTTTACCTGCTGTATTTCATAATGTGTGTTATATATGTGGATGATTTTTGTATTGTGCACTTCTATGTATTTTTCCCTATCCAAATATTTAATATAGTGTTGGCATATCTATGTTACGAATAATAGCAAAAATGGGTGGAAACACGTTATAGGCAACTCCGTATTAATATATAAATAGATTTTCAAGTAACTTCAAGCATTTCCAAGTACATTCAAGCATTTTCAAGTAACTTCATCACATGATATAAAATTTTTCCGTTCAGATTGGCAGATTATTGCCTCACACAGCAATGTTGTTGTTGTTGTAAATGTAATTTGATCCAATTCGCTACTTTTCACCTGCTGTAATTCATAATGTGTGTTATATATGTGGATAATTTTTTTTTGTGCACTTCTATGTACTGTCCCCTACCCAAATATATATAGTGTTGGCATATCTATGTGAAGTATTATAGCAAAAAAGGGGGGAAACACGTTATATGCAACTCCGTATTAATATATAGATTTGGCCATTTATGGATATTTTTCGAAAACCTATGTGTTAAGGGATATCGAAAAAGTCAAATCATTAAGCATGATATACCTACTGGAATTGAAACTGAAATACATTATACCAGTAATACGTAATTGGATTGCAGTATGAACATTATTACAGACGGTTTTGTAATTAGTGTTAAACTGAGTCTTCAAAAATCTTACACAAACAGTCAACAAAACCTTACTCTAAATGTTTGCTCTTACATGAATTACAATCGCAAGGCAAACATTAGCAACAAAAGTACATATTTAAAAAGTTTCTGTGAATCACTTCATTCTTAGGTATTTATATTTGTGTTTAAGCACTTTCTCAGTTTTTTTTGCAATGCTGCACATGTAGAAACTACTTCACCTATTAAGTATGCACAATGATTCCCGTTTGTGTTGCTCGCGGCGGCGTGACGATTAAATTACTTTCACCCATTATCCATGGAGTAATTTTACATTTCCTTTCAAGGGGTCACTCGTTTTTTTGCACTTGAGTCCAAGCGGGGTAAAAAAAGGGAGACATGAAAATGAGGTATAACGGTCGTACTGTTTAACTGTTGTACCCTATGTACCCCATGCTTCCATATTCTACTTCACATTGTACTTCAATTGTAATAGGCGCTGGTAACAATTGTGTACAGAAGCCTAAGTGGTAGGTTTCCTTACAGTCCTTTTAGCTTGGTAAACTTAGAAGTTTTATCGTTAATTTGTATGTCACGAATTATAGGACAAAATACGAGTAGTTTGGAATTTCAGGGTACAGCATAGAAAATGGTAATGTCACCTACTGAAGTGACGAATAAAAATGTAATTAATAAGTCTTGGTCTGACTTATGGAATAGGTTTGGTTAGGTTAGGTTAAAAAGGGGTATGCAATTTGCATACAACACTAGGAACCAGAAGGGCCCATCGCGATCCCTAAGGAACTAATTGAAAACCAAGACTACGCAATTGGAGAGAAACCTAAAAACACTAAAAAAAAGTGTTCCTAGACAAAGCCCAATCTTCCTGCAGAATCTAACCAGCTTCCTATGGTCTATGCCGCTCAGCTCCCCTAATTCCTCGAAGAGGTATTCCCCTAGAAACCTCCTACGATACCGTGATATGCCCTCGCATTCACACAGTATGTGTGTTATGTCTTCCTCGGCTTATATATCACCACAGAACCTGCACGTGTCCACATCCACCAGACCAAGCCGCCTAGCGTGCTTCCTTAGAAGACAGTGCCCTGACATAATCCCAATTACTGTTATAAGCTGTTCCCTGCTTAGTTTTAAAATTTCCTTAGATCTTTTCTTGTCCAAATGAGGCCACAGCGCTCTAGACACCCTATGTCCCTCTAAATTCTGCCATCTGAGGTCAGCCATTTTTAAGATCTTCTCATTGATTACTCCCTTAATAACGCCAATGGGTGGTTTAATGTTCATACCCCGCTATTTTCCATCTCCCCTCCCCTTCTTGCTAGCTCATCGGCTTGCTGCTACTTTTAGCATTGTTCGACAGTTTCCGACTATCTCGGAATTAATGTTAGCTGATTCTAGTGCCTTAAGTGTCGCCTGACTGTCAACGTAGAAGGCGATATCTCTACCCGACATTGATTCCATCTGCACTATCTCTGCCGCCCTTAGAACAGCCAGAACTTCCGATTGGAAGACACTGGTTGTGTCCGGGAGTCGTATAGACTCTCTCAGGTCTGGATCAGCAGAAAAAATGCCAGAAACCGTTCCCTCCCCGTCTTAGAGCCGACAGTGCAGATAGTAACCTCATTTGCTATTGTGACTGCATCTCTTTGCCACTCCTCCCATGGCGGATATGACACCTCATATAGGGGATGTCAAAGTCGACCAAGGGACAAATCTCGTCAGTCCGTATAGGATTTCCGGGTAGCACATCAGTTAAGATCGTGCGGTGCCCAAAACTGCAGTCCATAAACTGGCCCAATTTTTTGAGGCGCAAAGCGCTATTGCCAGCAAGTTGTTTTGTTTGTAAGTCTAGCGGGATAAAGTGCAGGAAGACTTATGGAATAAGGTCGTACTCTACATTACAGCCTCATGAGATCGTTGACAAAGTATATATTTTCAGGAGAGTAGAGGATAGGCTAATGCATGGGATCGTATCTAATAACGCTGACTAATGATAATCGTATGACACGTTATGTTAGGTAAGGTTTAACAGGGTTATGGGGGCTGGTACCTACTAGAAGACATAAGACAAACACACTAAATGAAGATTTCGATCTCATAGAAAAACTAACTATAAAAAAGTCGTCTTCATCAAAGAATTTTATTTCTTTACAAAATCCTGATAAGTAGTCTATGCATAGTAGTCTATACATGTTATGAACTCTTGGCTAATTAAGAAATTATTTCCCTGGCATTTTCTCTTATAATGAGCAATTCGCTTATTTTGTCCGTTTTCGAAAGAGCTTAGTACTTCACACAAAATCAATTAAACTGTGATCAGACATAATCCCCGGCTAAAATAAAATAAATTTGCTGCACTTTTCCGGTAGTTTCCATCAGCTAAAAATCGCATTGCGCAAGTAATTTCCCATATTGGGAGTACGGCAAAAGAACGCGTAGAAATAAATGTCCCCTTTGTTTCATCGAACATGTACCTATGTATATGACTTCTTCTTTGCTCAGTCTAGAATTAAAAAAAAACTAATCGAAACGATTTGGTAGAAATTGAATTTCTAGTATTTACTTTAAATCGGCAGCTACAGAGGATAAGATGTGTCGCTGAAGTTTCTTCATTTCATTTCGTTCTCGTCGTTTTCGTCACCAAAAAACAGCTCGATGGAGCTCACCATTTTGTTATATATTCCTAGATAGCTCCAAAGAAATATATCGTGCAGATACAGGCCAAACATATAACTGCAGCGTCCACCAAAACACAGCATTTGTCACAAAAGACGACGAAGGGGAGAAATTTATTCGACAATTTAAATACTGAGCTAAGTAACATTCAACCTCTTGAAGCTTTCGAACAAGTGTAGCGTAACGACTACGATTATTGTCACCCCAAATTTTTGACCCAACTATTGGCACCCCATCATTCAACAGTGATTTTCTCAGTAAACCTAGTAGTATAGTCAATTTATCTTTCAACCGTTATTAATTTATTGAACAAAATGCCGAAAAAAAATGTGAATTAGAAACTGATTTTTGTTCCTTTCCTTTTTAAAATAATATAAAAAGTATTTATTTAATTAAACCCTTTTGAAAACATAAATAAAATAAAAAGCCTTGAAGTTTTATCAGTTTTAAAGAGTACAAATAATTGTAGTTTTTTTAGGTGCCAATAATTATATCAGGGTGCCAATAATTGTAGTTTTTAGTAAGCTTTTTTTAAATTGGCATTTTAAATATATTTTCAATTATTAAATTTTTATTTATAATACCCAATCAATGCGAAATTTAATATTTTATACTCTGGTAAACACAAGATTCAAACAACTTTAAAAATAAAAATGTTATAGTTGATCAAAGTTTAAATTTCCTTAGGGGTGCCAATAATTGTAGTCGTTACGCTATATACCTTTCGAGACACGACTGGTCAATAACAGGATCATAATCATAACTATTCTAGAAGCTTCTAAAAATTTCTAGAACATTCTATAGATTGATGCATTTCCGGATGCTGGGATTCTCGAAGCTTCTAGAAGGAATTGCAATAATCTCATCTTAAATTGGGGAGGGGGAGGGAAGCTAACATAAGGGTTTCAAAATTTATATGTTGTGTTTATATTGAATGGATGAGCGTAGGAATTTAGCATGAGATGAGGAAGTGTCAAACATGTTGGGTTCTGCAGCAGAAGTGAACTGTCAAAAATACATTACTGAGCCTTATCAATAATATTAAGATCTTGCAACGGAAAATTGTGGGCGCAGTGGAGAAAAATGTCTGTGTCTGACTACTTATCTATAGGTCTCAAATCCCAGATATGGTCCAGAGCATATATGGCCAAGTAACATCACCTGGCCCAGATGGTATTTCCGCTATTTTTCTTAAGAAGTGCTCCCCTATCCCCTTTCGCACCTCTTTAAGTTCTCACTATCTGAAGGCGACTTTCCACAGATATGGAAGTCCTCCTTCATAACGCCGATTCATAAAAAGTGATTAAATAGTGAAGTTACTAATTATCGCCCGATAGCCAAACTTTCGCATATACCCAAACTCCTGGAAAGCATTTAGTACAAATCCTTAGGCCCCGGCCACGCAGTGAGCGACTGAGCGACGAGCGATTGAGCGACACGTCGCTAAGCGACGCAAACAAATTAAAACACATGAAATCGTATGGGGGTGGCCACGCAAGCCCTGAGCGACTAGCGAATTTTTTGAGTGACTGAGAGACGTCGCTCTGCAATCAAATCTGTTTTAATTTTTTAGTTCATCGCTGAGCGACGAAGTAAGTCGATGTATAAAATAAATGCGGAAAGTTTAATTTCAGCTGTCCAAAACCGCCCAGTTCTATGGCAGGACACGCACAAAGATTACAAAAATAAAAATGTCACTGAAAAGCAATGGAAAAAAGTTGGAAACATTTGTAATTGTTTAAGTAAGTTTTTATTTAAATAATTTTTAATAACAGTAGTGTTTTTTGTTCAATATCCGATTTCCAAAAAATATCGTGTTAACTCATTTCTCATATTGATCGCTCCCATAATTTGACAAAAAATAAAAAGAAGAGGGCGGCAACAATCAATTTGGACTCTGAATTTTTACAGTTCGAAAAAGAAAAACTTAATATTTTAAAGCAAGAGGAGGATAACGATGACCTTCAATTTTTTAAAAGTCTTTTGCCATTTATGACAAAATTTGACTATTTCGATAGAGATAAGAAACGACTTTCAGAATATTATTTTGTCAAAACTAAAAAATAAAAATAAAGAATAATAAATAAGAACAAACCTTAGTAATAAAACTAGCCGCTGTTCCGTACTAATTCCTTTCCATTGTTTTTTTAATCTTGGTCGAACTTTTTCTAACAGCAAATCAAAAGTTGGTACTGACATACGACAATATTGCCAAAATCGGTTTATTGGATGTATACCAACACTTCGTTTTCTCCTTCTTATAATAGTTCTATAAATATGAACGCGACTTTCAATTAAAAGACAACGACAAACTTCACTTGACAATGGCATTTTTGCAACTAATCGCTCAGCGATGTCGCTCAGTAAATGGCCACCCATCGCTCAGACTCGTCGCTCAATCGCTCAGTCGCTCGTCGCTCACTGCGTGGCCGCAGCCTTAAGCTTTCGATGCAAGTCTTTAGTTTCCCAAAACCAACATGGCTTTCTAAAAGGTAGATCAACCACCACTAACCTCGGTGAATTCGCGTCCTCTGCGCTAACGGCCTTAGAAAGTGGTAAAGAAGTCGATGTTATTGCTACTGATTTTAGGAAAGCTTTTGATAAGATATGCCATAAATTAATTCTTTTCAAATTGTCCACCCTTGGTCTCGAACCAAATCTGCTGAAATGGATATCATCTTATCTGGAAAACCATTTATATAATGTTCGCTTCAGGTCCGTCCTATCTGCCCCATTCCTGGCAACCTCTGGTGTACCACAAGGCAGTCACCTAGGTCCACTTCTCTTCATCTTAACTATAAACGATCTGGAAAGGGTTATTAAACACTCCTCTATCTCTCGCTATGCCGATGACACCAAATTTTTCAAACACATATCTTCATCACAAGACTCCTGCTTGCTACAACAAGACCTAGATAGTTTTTCTATTTGGTATCTCAAAAACTGCCTAGAGCTCAATGTTGCGAAATGCCAATCCATAACCTTATCTCGTAAATACAGCAAGTCCCCTCCCAGTCTTTGACTTCTTAATGATCAACCTATACATATCGTACAGTCTCTTCGTGACCTTGGCATATTGTACGATCGCGAGCTTAATTTCCGTTCGCACATTGACGAGATAATTCGTAAAGCCAATTCATCCCTTGGGTTCATTAAACGGTGGTCAAATTAATACTCTGATCCCTACGTGACCAGAACTCTCTACATTACTTTTGTCCGCCCCCTCCTCTACTACGAGAGCCAAACGTGGTCACCCTTTCAGCAAGTTTATGTAACCAGAATCGAAAACATACAACGACGTTTTCTTCGATGTGCCCTCCGCGGACTGCCTCCCTATCAAGACCGCCTCAAACTCATTAACTTGAATAGCCTCGAAGACCGCAGGGATGCAGCAGACATTCTCTTCATTCATCGCCTCCTCTCAGGCTCTATCGATTGACCGTCCCTTTACAACTCCATCTCCTTTAATACTAACCCTCGTAATTTAAGACATCCCCATCTCTTCTATCTACCAACCCACCGCACGTTCTATGGCTCCAACGAACCAATTTCCCGTATGCTACGGAAGCTAAACTCAAACATTTCCATTTTTGATTTCAACCGCAGCACTCCCTCCATTAAACTTAGCCTCCTTCTCCATAAACCCTAACTTTACTATAAGTCGTAGTCTTTAGTTTTAGTATTTTTTTTCTCTACCTTGTAAGTATAAGTTTTAAGAAGTCTAGCTAAAGTCTTAGTTTTGTAGTTTAAAGACATATAACTTGTATTAAGCTGAATAAATGGGGGCGCATGCCCCCACCAAATTAGCACCAAATTAGAGTTTTATCCGATGCCCCACTTCTTGCAAATGTCTGCCAAACATCCAAGAGTATGAATTGTCATGAGACGCTTCTCAAATTTGCCGTCAGGATTCGGCTTAAAAAATTGTAGGTCCCTTCCACTTTGCACAAACAAAAATGGTTAGAGAAGCTAGGTCTTAGGACTTGTATGGGCCGTTAATGCCTAATATTTATTTTCATTCTTATAACAAAATATGTAGATCCTGTTGAACAATTGGGAGAATTGCCAGGCGCACTTAATTAGGGATAGGAATAGAAAAAGGGTATCCAGCAGTGCGCCCAATCGGACTGAAGCCTTTCTGTATGTTTTTTTTAATTATGCAAGTAATTTTTATATGAAGAATGTTCTAAAATAGCCACACACAAATGTGTTCCATGAAGCCCAAGCGCTCCGCAATTATACAAAAATACTCTTAATTCTGAAGAAGCTACGATGACAATAAGTAAGTAGTAGAAACATTTGAATTTGGTTTTTGAATGACGATGACTATGACCATTGGAAATGACCATTGGAAATGACCATTGGAAATTCCTTTATATTATTCATCTGAGTAACCTGAAAAGTTATTTTAAGACATACGTATATGACTGAGGTCGTTAAGTTAAAAGGGAACTCGAAACAGGAATGAATTAGCAAACTTTTAAATGCAAGGGTTCCATGCCAAAGGATACCTTAACACTCCCATTTTAAGTTTCTCTCTGCCTTAGCTTCGTGGCTTTATCGCACGCCCACCACATCGTTCCAACTTTTTAAAAGACTCGTTCGCTCCCATTCTTAATACACCAAGTAAAGCGAGTACTAGCGTATGACGCGCGCCGCGGAAATGTGTTACATCTCAGGAGGACTCTAAATTTTTTATAATACATAGTTGCAACTCAACTTGAGAATTCCTCGGTTTTTGGTCTTTGGTCTTCTTTTCGTGCACCACTTCAGTGTTGTCGTCTCCGTGATGTACCAGTCAGTGTAATATAACACCCACCAAACGGGTATCCTTTTGTGGGCCAGCACCTTATAGCTGGAGCTGGAGGTGGGTATTTCATGGATGGTCGAGTGTTCAGAATATGCTGTGAAAGTAATGCAACTATACAAACTTTTGTAAGTTGGGCTGTTAAGATAGACATCCAAGGATGTACAGATACAGCACACACCACACCACGCAGTGATTGAGAATGAGGACACAATACATTCTGGTCGATTTTTCTTTCTTCTGCCCCTCTCTGCCCTCCAAATCGCCTAAACACCACACTATTCCTGAGGTTTTTTGAATAAAACATACCTACGCTGACTCCCGGCATATTTCGTTTCCTAGAATAAGTTTTGCAGTCATTGGATGCATCGGTTGCACATTGGGGTGAACGAATTTATTCGTATTATACTTTTTTATATGTACACGTTTAATGTATGTGAAGTTCTCAAATAAAGTTCTATATTCGCTAGAGTTTCGGTGTAAATATTTGTTTTTGTTTTGCCTATTGCCAAATAGCTTAAAGTTGTTTAAGAGGGCATTCCATGTGGGGAATGTACATATGCTTTGTTTTTAGTTCGTAAAAGTGGAAAGTTGTTGTATTTTTTGTTTTGTTTTCTGAATAGGAACATAAATAAGCTGGTTTAGGGTGGCTGAGGTAAGATCGACTTCAAGAAGGAATGTAACAAAGCCCGTCCTGCTGTAAGGAATACAGACACAGCATTTGGAGAATGACACTCAAACCTCTTCTTCTTGCGGTGAGGCTATGATCGGGATCAAATAGATCATAACCCTCCCACTTCACTGTATCCCTACTGTTCCGCCTGTGGGGTTCGCCGGTTCGATTTCAGAAAATAACGGCAGGCATCCCTGCTTTGACTCACTTCGTCACTGATGCCAATCAAATGCTGGTGGTGCTGCATCTTCGAAATTTTTTATCTATCAATCATTGTTACTCATGCTGTCATGCGAAGCATGTTCATCTCAGCTGGCGTTAATTTGCCCTCATACTTTTTGGTACGCTGTTTAACATTGTTAATCGTATGTGCACAACTGCGGTGTAGAGCCTTTTCGCTTCAGCTAAGGGGACATTTTTCGGTCACAGAAGATTAAGTTTTCCACCAGTCGATCGACCCTACGCTTAAGCGATGCTTAATGTCGTCATCACAGCTTGCCTCGCTATCCATCATAGATCAGAGATATTTGAACTTTTCGCGCTTGGGAATCAGTCTTCCATTCATATAAATATATAAATGTCTGGAATAGGGCAGAGTGGATCAGAGAACGGCCAGTATTCTATTCTATTTTTTCGGACTAATACTATAGCCGTTCTACTCCAAAACTTAAATCTATACATCAGCTGCTCGTTGCAGGAACTTTTGATCCTCGCTAATATTGGGTCCTTCGTCAACACAGAATAACTGATGCACTATGGAATTAGTCACTTTTCCTTTAAGCAGATAATCAACGACTGTTATAAATATCAAGGGACTTATGGCACTTCTCTGGTGCACACCGACTTCGATTGCTAACACCTCGGTGCCCTCAGTGGGGCATCTTACTCTTGTCTTTACTCTCTCATACATATCCATGGCCGTACGTAGGTTTCTGGAACTCAATAACGTTCCGTCCACTGGTTAGGCATGGGATCGATTCTCATTTGGAGATGAGAATCATGAGCCAATTGGACCCGATGTCTTCCATTTTTTTCCAGAACTCACAGGGTATCTTGTCCGCCTAACTGCAGTCAAAAATAAACTACAATTCACACTTAGCAAATTAAGATATTATTATTAATAGACTGTAGTGTTGTCCGGTTAGCAGTGGCATTAATCTGTAAACCAGAGAACAAACTGGAAGGACCAACGGAGAAGATTAACCATTGCAAGCTTGGCTATTACGCCGTATGCTTTACTCACCAGCAGGTAATCTGCTATATTAGTGAGCTGCAAGGTATGGTATCGAAGGGAAGCTGAAACATAGGGACGGCCTACAGTCCGCTTGGGCGAACTGTTGGATACCCTATTCTTATTCTTGTCCCTCATAAGTGGGCGTGACAAAAGTCTAAGTATGGTTAAATTGTTAAGAACGCTCTACATATTTTGTTATATAACATTTAAAGGATTTTATCAAAAAAAACGCTCCCTAGCTCAAACTTGGGTGTTTCAATAAAATTGTTTTATTTAATTGTGGGCTTGTCAGTAGGCGGATTTAAAAAAAAATTAACACATGAGCATAAAGGGCCCCTAGAGAGTATATATTATAAATTTCAGCTCCCTAGCTCAAACTTTGGATTTTCAAAAAAATTGTTTTATTTATTTGTGGGCGTGTCAGTGGGCGGATTTTGAAAATATTTATACATGAGCTTAAAGGGCCCCTAGAAAGTATATATTATAAATTTCAGATCCCTAGCTCAAACTTTGGATTTTCAAAAAAATTGTTTTATTTATTTGTGGGCGTGTCAGTGGGCGGATTTTGAAAATATTTATACATGAGCTTAAAGGGCCCCTAGAGAGTATATATTAAAAATTTCAGCTCCCTAGCTCAAATTTTGGTTTTTCAATAAAATTGTTTTATTTTTTTGTGGGCGTGGCAGTGGGCGGATTTTGAAAATTATATATCCCGAGCAGTTTTAGGAGTCATAGATCATATATAAAAAATTTCAGCTTCCTAGCTCAAAATTCGATTTTTTCCAAAATTTTGTTTTTTTGAGTTTGTGGGCGTGTCTGTGGGCGGATTTCAAAAATTCGTAAACTTGATTATTTCGGGACCCTAGAGAGTATATGGTTAAAATTTCAGCTCTCTAGGTCCAGTTTAAAGGCCTAATTTTTGCCGACGGACGGACGGACGGACGGACGGACATGGCTAGATCGACATTACTATCGATGCTGATCATAAATATAGTAACTTTTAGGGGTCTACGGGCAATATTAAGGTATGTTACAAACTATGCGTCAAAATTAATATACCCCTAGAATAGGGTATAAAAAGAATGGTTCCAGAGCAAGGCTCTATAGGAATAATTAATAGACTGGTTTCTTTGGAAGTTTGTAGCAAAAGAATTCGTGGTTCAGATTGGTATTTATACAATATTTGGATTTCATCGCCCGAGTCCAAATCCCCTCCTCGATAACCTATAATTGCAGCGTCGTCTTTTACACCCTTCCATTGGTTGCTATATATTTCTTATTTGTTTACTATATCCCAAAACACTTGAATCAGCGCAAAGACAATAATTCGTTCAGTGCTCCCCATTCGGTCACACATGCCCTCGTGCATTTCGGTTATTTGACCCTTACCTCGTACAACGCATATATGGCATTATGCTTAGGATGCAAAACAAAGCCTGCGCCACTTTGAGTAGTACACAGCATAGTTGATATATGATCCGTACATTGTATTGTGAATGCGCGATCGCTTGTTGTATCGTAACGAGTGGGTACCGAAATATAATATGGCACGAGTGTACGTATGCCGGGGTGACTGACTAATTGCTTTTTAATGGGTTGTGCTTTAATGGCTTTTCAGGGAATGAATTTGTATGCCGTTTAAATTGTATCAATGGGTGGCTGCTATAGATTATCGAAGAAGTGGAATGAAGACGGGGACTCAAAGCGTACACTGGCGATATTCCCTACAAGACAAAATACTGCAAAAGAAAAAGAAATAATCTCGCAATATTAAATTTTTGTTGGTATGTATCGACTTTTGTGTAATTATATTACACATTTTTTTTCTAACTGTAACTGCGTTTATTTAAAATTTTCTCCACAAATAGTTGGACTTTAACAAGATACACCAAGCCATACTTAACCAACATCGGTGTGCGGCGGGAATCTTTTACGATAAGCCTTTTTATAAGAATTGTATATGTTCGACATAACTTAGAGCTGAAATTTTAACCATATACTCTCTAGGGTCCCGAAATAATCAAGTAGTTTTTTAAAACGTAATAGTTAACTACATGGCCTCAATGTTTTCTGCTGCTCTTTAGACAAACTGTATTAGGTACTTTACGCGCATCGATTAAAAAAAAAAAAAATTGTAGGTATGGGAAGTTGTTAAGGACCATAAATTAATTCCTAAATATGAAGAAAAAATGTGGCGCTTTCCAATTGCACATATTTACATATATCCAACCGCGCACCTTCTCCAAACCTAACAGTGAGCCCAAGCAGAGGGGTTGCAGGTAGTAATGTGTTACAGAACGGCTAGAGACGTTCACATAGTACGTTGCATAGGATCGCCTTTCTTGTAGATAGGGCATTCTCTAACCTTATTTAATATGATTCTTTCGGCACAATTCTAATGTGAAGGCAACCCCTAATATGAAGGCCAGGCCCTTGCTTTGACTATTGCATAGCGGGCCATTATCCGTATATCTGAGGGTCTCATGTAAGGCTATTGAGACTTGTTAGTCAGTTATTTCCGAAAGAGCATTATAGTGTTGCTATTTTCGTCTTAGTCAACATTGGCGAGTGAAAGTCTTGTTGGTCAAGACTGATATGCCGAGAAGACGAGTAGCCGGTGGCTACCACGGAAATGCAAAATAAGCTCCATTGATATGTTTTTTTTTATATAATTTGCGTGTGCTAAAGGGATTTTTTTTCTGTAGTGACACAGCACCCTTATAGTGGTAACAACAGCGCGCAGGCATTTTTGTTTGTTGCTGCAAGTAGCAGCCAGCAAATGATTCATTTTGGGTGCTACTTACTGCATGAAGGAATAGAAGGATAGGAAAGAAGTTGGATGAAATTTTTTTCTCCACAGGTGGCGCCTAAATTGCTGTTTTTGTTGTATGTATTCAATTTATAAAAATCATGGCCCTGATATGTAGTCATAGAAACAACACTAAGCATCGCCGAAGATTATTTTATAAATACAAAACTGGGTATAGCCCGAAGACTGAAACTTTATCTTGTTTAACTTTACTATGAGTCAGTAGCAAAAAGAATGGTTTCCGATAATAAAAGTTGCAAAAGGTGCAAACAAGTTTTTCCTTGTCTTTTGAAGTGCCACATTCCGAGTTAACTTTAAAATGTAATACAATAGAATTAAAAATCTACATCATAAAATAAAGTTGTTCGCATTTATACCTACACATAATAACTTTCACACACAAAATACCCGAAACAAGAGGAACAAAACAGATCCAACAACAACTTAGCGTGTATTCCTTCAAACAATTCAGCGAATATTGCGGACAAACTGTTGGTCAGAATGGAGAAAAAACTGCAGCAGTTTGAAGATAAATTTAAAAATGAAATTGTTGCAATGCTTGATGACAAATTTTAATCGTTGGAACAAAATCTTAATGAAATAAAGTCAAACAGGTAAAGGATCCAACCCATAGAATCCGTTGCATCATTTGTTTCAACTGATCCGTTGACTTTAAAGTAATTGACGGAAGGAACCGCCTCATAGAATCCGGCGCCAACTTTGTCAGCCGAAAACATTGTTTGTATTTTATATGCCTTTTGTCTAAAAAAACCCCTGAACGGTCCAACTACCTTAATTGCCAGAACAGTCCAATTGTTCATTTCTCACCGAACTCTCTAGTCTAGTGATAAAAGTAACAAAAATAATTATCCCTACCGGTTAGGACAAAAAACCTAGAAAATTCAATTGTGTCTCCATTTGTTGCTTATACAAGTTTAGGGTTTAAGAAGCCAATTTCTTTGAATATTTTATTATTTTTTATGGACAACGTTTTTCTTTCAAATAAATAATGCAATGCAATTAATGATGTTATCCAACAAGATCTGAAAGAAGTTTTAATGAAATAAAACATAACTATAGACTTTTTGAAAATTAAATCTGCAAGTACCTTAATTCTGGTTGATTTCAACAATTTGTCCATTTTTCCATACGAAGATTAAAAATCTGGGAGTAATATTTAACAGCACTCTGTCCTGGAGCAACCCCATAAAGAGTGTAATTGCAAAAATACCTATATGGTTCACTTCGCGGTCTATCAAACCCTTCTCACATACAGAGGTTAAAACTAGGCTGGTCAAGGCGTTAATTGTGCCGATTTTGAGCTATGGTTCCGAAATTTTCGTCGATTTAGACCTCGTATCGCTGCGTCAATTGCAATTGGCATTTAACGCTATTACCAGGTTTGTCTTCAACCTCGGCAGGTTTGGTCATATATCCGTCAAAATTATAACAAGAAAAACCCCAAATTATTTGTTTGATAAGTTAACGTTCTCGCAGTCAGGGCGAGGTACGACTTTAAGAAATAGTACGTACACCTGCCTGACAATGCATCATCAATACTGGTGTCCTTGTTGTTCTTAACTTTTTTGCAGCTAGGCAAACCTCTTCAATACTATAAATAAATAAAGTGGTGGAACCGGTTATTCAGTGACTGGACATGTGTTCTCTTCTTGCCCAATTACTGCCTCTTTGTGATTCAAGTCTCACAGTTGCTCAATACTCTGCTCAAATACAGTTAATATTCCCTGTACTTAGGGGACTAGGTTAACTTTTCTGTTTTGAAGAGCCTCCGCTCCGGTGTAAAAACCAGAAGACAGTTGCTTGGCCTTTTAATAAAACCACTCGATATTCTTTCAATCTCGAGACTCTTCGATCTCCTTGAGTTAGAAGACTACGTATGCCCTCTTCTAAAGCAGGATCTCCTCACTTCCCTTCCTTGCTCTTAGCTTACTCTTACCTTGCTGCCATTGTTTTGTGCTGCAGCATTTGCAGATATGCCTGTTCTGTCACCACTGAAATGTTCTGTGAAGTCTCTGGAGGATTAGCCTTAAAAAAATACCCTACTAACCACAACTCCAAATATGACGAAGAAACTCATGTAAGGTATTTGTCATCCTGATTGTCGACGAAAAGGTTCATTCTAGTGAATTCATCCGCCGTTCTCTTACTGAGGGGCTCTTGAAAGACTTCTGAGGCTCATTAGCCAGTCTTTCAGATAGAGCAACAAGTGGACATATATAAGTTGATTGCGAGTATTGTAGACAACGAAAGATGTGATGACGTATTTATTAATCTAATAAATGGTTCAATAAGTGACAACAAATTGATTCAAACGTTCAAGGACCCTGAACCTTAAAGGAATAGTCTAAGAAACACTACAGTGAGTAAACATTTTATTGTGGAGAAAGCCAGCAGGGCATATAAATAACTTAGCCCCTGCTACGAAATTTCTTAGCAATGAAAACAAGTTGAAGTTTGTCAAAAAACGGCGATTGTAGTATTATAGCTTTTTCTTGGTTCCCATACCAAAGTGTGGAACGTTCTGTCAAGCTGGAAACCGAGTGTTGACGATTTCAACAACAAAATGCATAATGCTAACGCAAGCAAGTTGACCTGCAGTACCTAGTGACCCACACTAGACACAATGCCGCTCGCATGCATAAGCATTATGCACGCATAAGCACATTACTCAACACCAACTGGAATGACGGCGAATATCGGTCAACCAATTTAGCACACCGATGTCATAATGCAGGTGGTGCTAATTTAGCATTACGATAAGAATAAGGTTACATTGTAAGCTAAATTTAAGGTATAAATAGTCAATAAGAAACTACCAATAAATAATTCCATTTGTTAAAGCTAAAGTGGCTACAACTGAATTCAATAATTTTCAACAGCTATCCCCCACCCCCCACCCTATAAGGTATTCACTTATATATTTTTATGAGTTTTACATTCTCTGAAGGGAAGAATTTACACCGAGGCTTTAAGCGAAGTTTTTGGATTCCAAAACGGGGATGGGCTACTTAGAGCGAGGAATCGCTTCTCGATAACATTTGCCTAAATTTAATACTAAATCATAGGAAAAGGCTGCAGTCCGCTTGGGCGAACTGTTGGATACCGTATTCCTATCCCTCATATAGTCAGGGAGTCAAAAATCTAAGTATGGCGGTGGCAATGGTGCGATGGTAGTGTATTCACTAAGTGATTGGCAGGTCGTGCGTATCTGTTGAGAAAAAAAAACCATCGCACCAAACTTCTTTCCTATCCTTCTATTCTTTCAGTAAGTAGCACCCAAAAATAGGCAATGAATCATTTGCTGGGAGCTACTTGCGCAACTAACTAAATGCCTGTGCTGTGGTTTTACCATTATAAGGGTACTGTGTCACTACAGAAAAAAGAAATCCCTTTAGCGCACGCAAATTTTGAAGGATTTTATCGAAGAAACAAAGTTTTTGTAAAAAAAACGCCCCTTAAAAGTGGATATGCCACTTTATATAAAAAAGTTGTTCAAAACGACTTTATCTACATACTTGCTATAGGTATCGATATTACTATCGATGCTAATCACGAATATAGTAACTGTTACGGATCTACGGGCAATATTAAAGTATTTTAAAAATGTTGACTCAAAATTAATATACCTCTATTCAAGTTTTAGTGTATAATAAAGTAAAAGCTGCACCCTACCGGAAGGCTGGTCGTGTAGGGTGAGCGGAACTCAATAGCTGCAACCTCCACGCGGTGAGTTCTGGATTGTTTTGTAAAAGAAACTAACGAATCGCTGCAAAACATAAAACATTCCCCATTGCATTTCTTAGATCCCAATATAATTTTCCAATACTGTTGTGCACCCTCGAATATTTTTTGGCCATGCTGAAATTCTGTGTTCACCTTTTGGAAGGCTAATGGCACCAAGCACGACTATGTCTAAGAACAATATTTTTTTTTAACTCCCACCTAACGTCTAGGGGCTTCTTGAAGAAAAACAAAAAAAACCAATTAGTGTTAGTAACAAAGGTGCTTGCAAACACCGGGTGAAGTGTTATCCTTCCCCAGCCAGAGTTCCAGCATATATACCTATACCTACTGTAGACACCTTATTCAGAAGGACATCTCGAGTTAACTTTAGTTTTGCCTCTTTTTGGTATCTCAAAGTACCGCAATTACGGTCTGAGTGTATCCTAATTATACCTTACCTACCTAGCCTACTCAGCGTAGACCAATAAAAACCAATTACAACACGATATGCTACATTACCAGTAATTCCGAATGGGTAAATGCTAAATGTTGGCATATAGCTCATTAAACGATTTGCAATGGTAAATACTAGCTGGTGTTAAATCAACTGAATAATTGCTAGTTACATGCAAATTATTCAATCGGTGTATTTATGCTTATCTATTTGTCATTTTTCAAACAAATAATTAATCAAGTAGCGTCGAATATCGGATACCGATAGGAACACGCATACCAGGGTTTATAGTTATTTAAGGATCGTGACTACACATTAGGTGATTTGTTTTCGCCCAAATCACTAGCGTAGATAACACACACAAATAATTAATTTTTGCAAACAAAATGGATTTTTTTTTCAGTTTTCGGGGAGATTGTTCGAAAAATAAAAAAATGCTGGAACTTTGAATCGGATGTTTTTGTACATTTTGATAAGAACTACGAGTGTTAATTTTGTATCTGCTTTTTTGGAATGAAACTAAGTAGATTGGATAGTTTATATGTCGAGAATACCTGTTGGAGGTCGGAGTTCGTAAGGACAGGGTGGGGTTCATCATTATTTTAGTATTCAGTATTTTAGTATTTTTAGTATTTATTTTATTTAATTCCATCGCTCAAAGACTGAGGTATCATGTAGCTGATATGACCTATCATCAAGAAAGGCGATCAGATGTCTTGGTGGACTATCGAAGCGTATCCCTCCTAAATGTTGAATATATGGTAGGGTAGTTGAGGATGAGGAGCCTATCTACTTTGGAGTATTCACGTTTGTTGCGACTACTACTAAGGACTCCTTAAAGTGCACAAAGCATTTCTCCCGCTTCCCTTAAAGGAAAAAAAGTATACTTTATTGCCAGAAAACTGCATTATCCATTGTATGATTTAAGGGCTAAGTAACGATAATTAAAAGTAGTTTTTGTTTCTTTCTTGTTTCATCAAAAACAAATGAATTTGATATAAATTTAGGCAAATTCAAATCAGGAAAAAATATTACATTTAGCTTGGCAATCATAAGTTAATGAAGGGTTTTTCAACAGGGATGCTGCAAAAGTAGAGACAGGGACAGCAAACGACGCCGAATTTCTTGCCGTTCTTTTGACATTTCTCTTCAGTAAGGTTTGCCATTTCATAATGGAAAAATATACGAGCCAACAACGAGTCGCAATTATTAAAATTTACTACCGAAATTCGGAGTCACTGGCCTCAACGTTAAGAGCGCTACGTCCAATTTATGGTCGTCATAATCGTCCTAGCAGATCAACAATTGAGCGTCTAGTGGAAAAATTTGAATCCACAAGCACAGTACAAAATGTTCCCGTGCCAGTGAGATAAAGAAGTGCCCGTATTGTCGAGAATATTGCTGCCGCTGAGGCTGCAGTTGGAGTAAGCCCAAATGTGTCTCTCACACGTCGTTCTCAAGCGTTGGGCATCTCTGTGACGTCGTTGTGGCGAAATGTGTGAATGGGAATCGCTACCGTTCAATGATTACCGAATATTTTTGGCCCCAATTGGAAGATATGGACTTGGAGGACATGTGGTTCCAACAGGACGGCGCCACAAGCCACACAGCGAATGCCACAATCAATTTATTGGAAACCAAGTTTGGAAACCGTGTTATCTCACAAAATGGTCCAGTCGCTTGACCGCCTCGGTCGTGCGATTTGACGCCGTTACACTATTTCCTGTGGGGCTACGTCAAGTCTATGGTCTATGCCAACAAGCCAGCGACGATTGATGAACTTCGTACGAATATCGAACGGGAAATATTATGATAATCGGCGATTTTAATGCTCGAATTGGTAATTTTCAAAACTCTCCTGCTTATAGTTTATTTACTTCATTCAGCACAATTAGAAATTTGAAAGATCAAACCTTCAATAGGGAAGGTAGGCTTCTGACGGAATTACTTATGGATTTCGGGTTGTATGTGCTGAATGGGGTAGCAAATGGTGATGTGAGCGACGAACTGACGTTTATTAGCAGCCAAGGTCAATCGGTCATAGACCTTTGTGCGATCTCGGGAGATTGGTTGAACGTGGTTGATGATCTGCAGGTGCCCATAGCCAGTTTCTCAGCGTACTTACCACTAGATGTAAAATTCCATCTCGTTGAGAATACCCGTCAGAGAATCCGAGTTAGTCTCCCCAAACTTAAGTGGGTCGAAAGTAGAGTTTATCGGTACAAAAATCTTTTGAATCACCATTGTAATGCTCTCCCACTGCAACCTGAGAGCGACATTGATATGATTGGTGACAGTGTTACAAGGGTAATCCACACTTCGGCTCCTCCTGTGAACAACACCCCTTCGTTCACTCCTAAAAGCAAATGGTTCGATAGAGAATGTAGCAACTTACGAAAACTCTCTTTTAAGTTCTTAAAACTTTTTAGAGCTACAAACTCATTTGCCTTCAAATCGTTGTACCTGCGCGCCAATAAGGAATTTAAACAGTTATGCTATCAGAAAAAAGCTAGTTACCACAAAAGTCTTGCAACTAAGTAGGCTACAACAGTCCAAAAACTCAAAAGAATTCTGGAATAATGTTCAGGAATTGGGAGGGCGCATTCGAACTGTGAAGATTTCTGTCGAAGCTGATACGTTAGCTGCTCATTTTAAAACACTGCTATCAGCGGAGGAGGGTCTTCACAGTTTTAGCTTTGCATTACCAAACACAATGGTATCTGAACTTGACTGCCCGATTTCCTTAGGAGAACTTAAAGCTTCCTTGCAGGCTATGAAAAACAACAAAGCTCCGGGGTGCGATGGTATTCCAATTGAATTTTTTAAAAACGGAACAGACCAACTCGAGACTTATATTGTGGATTTTTTCAATTTAATATACAACAGCGCTTGTGTACCAACGTGCTTTACCAAAGCGCTTATTTTTCCTATTTTCAAAAAAGGTGATGTGATTCGACCAGAAAACTACAGAGGCATCTCTATTCTCAATTCTCTAAGAAAGATTTTTGCTTCGATCTTATACACAAGACTTTCCAGGTGGATAGAGGATAATAATCGCCTCAGCATGTATCAAGCTGGTTTTCGGGCTTGTTTTTCCACCGTTGATCATATTTTCGCGCTGACTAGCATCGCTAGAAAATATATTGAAAATAATAAGAAACTTTTTGTGTGCTTTGTAGATTTTAAAGCAGCGTTTGATACAGTTAACAGGCAAGCTTTAATTTATAAACTGGCATCCCTTGGAGTGTCAAGAAAGCTCTTAATGTTGTATGCCAAATTTCTTTCGTCATCTTGCGCAGCTGTGTGGGATGGGTCGAACCTGTCCGAATGGTTTGAGACATCTGCAGGCGTCCCTCAGGGCTGCATATTAAGCCCAATTTTATTCGCGTTGTACATTGATGCAATATCTGATATTCTTCCGGGTGGCGCTAATTTTGCGGGAAATCACATCAAAGTACTTCTGTACGCTGATGACCTAGTGTTACTGGCGGAAAATCCTTCTTCTTTGCAACTGCAAATTAATAGATTGCAAACCTACTGTAAAACTTGGGATCTCCATATCAACGTCGCAAAAACCAAGGTCATGGTATTTGAGAACCAGCAGAGAAGACGACCTGGGGAAGGAACTTGGCGCCTTAACAACGAACAAATTGAGGTAGTTCGTGAGTTCAAGTACCTGGGTGTTTTGTTGTCGTATAATCTAAACTTTATCAAGCATGCCAGAGAAAAAAGTAGTGAAGCCAAACTGGCACTCAACATGATGTGGCCGAAGTTCTTCGCCAATCAAAACATTGACCTTTCTTCGAAGTATCAAGTGTTTAACGCCACAGTTAATACTTGTATGTGCTATGGTGTGCAGGCCTTTGGTGTGAGCCCCCTCGAAGAATTTGAGGCAGTCCAAAGATTCTTTTTCAAGCGTCTATTCCGGCTACCAAATGCGACTCCGACCTACGCTATTCATGTAGAGTCAGGTTTGCCTCCCATCTGCGTGCGAAACCTGAAAGCTCATTCTGATTATTTAACCAGAGTGGTAATGAGAAGCGGGAATAATCTTTTCAAGACTATCCTAATAAGATTGCTACAAACCAATGCTTCTCCATTTAAGGATTGGAACCAGCTAGCGATATCTCTCGAACTGAATGTCTTCTTTACTTTAACTAATGTTAACGACTGGCAGAGGCTTTTTGCAATGATCATTGCTAAAGTGGATGACATATTATACGATCAGCACCTAATTAGAGCATCTTCCTTAGCTTCAAGGTTAATCTATAGGAACCTAAACCATCATTTGCTATCTCACGAAAGTTATTTCAATCTAAATTTGTCATCGAAAGTTATAAGCACCATTTTTAGAGCGAGAGCAGAATTAATAAATTTGAATTCCATGCCACACAGAACAGATCTTGAGGAAACGTGTAATCGATGCAACATGAGAGTGCCTGAAAATATTCACTACTTCATTGCGGAATGCCCTATTTTACAAGAGATTCGTCGACTATACTTCCGAGTAAGCAATCTGTCCGTAAATGGTCTGTACGATATACTAAACGGAGCTAGGGGGTGGCTTGTTTTGTACAAATACTGCAATCATGCTCTGTTATATCGTAATAGCTTTTAAAAGCCGTTCTTCTTAAGTTATTGCTTTAATAATCCAAAATTTTTCTTTTATGTTTCAAATCATTTAAAATTGCTAATTATTTTTTTTTTGTGTTCTAAATCACTTCCAAATTATAAATCTTTATGTTGCAAATCATCAAAATTGTTTTAGACCACCTCGCTGATCCATTCCTTTAATCTAGTTTTATACTTAGATACTGATGTACAAATTGCATTTATTTTATTTTTTTTTGTTTTATTTTATATAAATATATTTTTTTTTTCTTCTTTTCTGTCGACTAATTGTTAAAGACATAACGAATTAATCTTTTATGCTTAAACCCAAAATATTGTGTTGTAAATAAGTATTTCTTTCTTTTTCAATTTTCCTTTTCAATTTAACTTCTATGTAATAATTTCTTTAATATCTATGAAATGTCATTTCCGGCAGACGGCTATTTCGGCCATGCTCGTGTTCTCAAACACAAACTATTGTACATATATTTCATGAAATAAACAATCTAATCTATCTATCTATCTAATCGAACGGGAAATTGCAGCACGAATTTATGCTTGAAAACCGTCGAAAATTGGGTTCAGCGTCTGGACTTCCGCAAGCGTGCCCGTGGTGGCCATGCAAAAGAAATCGAGTTCCATACATAATGGCATCGAACGTACTTTCTGGAATAAAGAATTTCATTGATATCCAAACCCGTTTTTGTTTTATTTAAAAAAAAACTTTTGTAGCGCTCTTATTGAAAAACCCTTTATATCCACTATGGCAGGTAATTATCCACATTGGAAAAATTAACAAAAAAACTCACCCTTATCCGTCTGGAGGTTGTGCACAATATCCCACGTGGTTCCGTATCTATAATGTTATATCCAATTCATTAACGTTTAATTTATAAGCCAAACTCACTATCAGAAGTAGGTATTCTAATTTAGGTAGGTATGTTACTTTGTATTTTTAAGTTCAGCTAAGTTAATTTAACAGAAAAATTTAGGAAAATTAAGCTTAGGCAATTATAATAACTGTAGCAAGTTAGCAACAGATAATTCTATTTTGTTTGACCTTAACGCACTTTATGTATTGAACTTAGTGGTTATATAGTTTTTTTTATATTTTTTTGGGTTGAAATAGGATACCGAATGCACGCTCATTGCTACACCGGTACTACGAAAACCGAATCCAGACCACTTGCTCTTGTATTCCGCCAGCCGCCAACTGACCGCAGCTCCCGACCCACCTATGACCGCTGATTACTAGTTTGTCGCGCTCCCCAATCGATGTATGACTGGATCGATTAGGCGATAATTGCTGATATACTCGTAGTAATTTGTCTATGAGTAGGAGTGCTGGCGAAGGGGGACGAAGTCTCCAAAAGGGTGTGGAGGGACTTTTGTACTGGTCGTCTTTGGTGGTGCTCTGTGGAGTTGTAGCGGTTGATTTTGTATAATAGGTTGTGGGAAAAAAACTATTTTTGGGTCTTACGATGATCTTTTCTTTTACCAAATCCTCTTCTTGCCGAATATCGACGATTGGGACTTAAACCAAAATGTGATCTCACGCAATTAATTCGAGAATGATTTGAATATAATGGCTCCAGGAAATAACCCCCCAAATGAAAAATGAAATAACTTCCCAAAATTTGTATGGAGGTGGGAATTTATTTCATATGAAATAAACCCCCAAAATTGGGGACTTATTTCATGGGTTTTTTAGGACTTATTTCATACTTCAAATTGGGGGGTTATTTCATAGTGAAATAAGTCAATTCAACTATAAAATAACTAAGCACAATTTTGCAATTAGGACAAGTGCTAAAATAAAACTTCGCACCTACTCCAAATCAAAGAGTGACCCTAAGCAGTGGGGTTACAGGGGGCAGCATGCCCCCATATGCATTGCACTGTTTATGGGATTAGTTGCGAAATCGTAAGTAGATTATGCATAGAATGCAGTGAAAAAAATTTGATTTTTTGTGTTTAAGAAAGCAAACATTTATCCCACTGTTAAAACAATACATTGGAGTAAACATTGAAGAAAGAGTATTAGAAAGCGTAATGCGTCAGTTTTAAAAACTATTATTTTAAACTTTTTTATGAATTTGACTGATTTTAGTTGACAACTATATATCAATTTTTTTTTGTAACCTAATTTGGAAATTATTTTTTTTTAAGTATTTTTATATTTTATGTTATTCATCATATTGAATTTTGTTTAGATGAAATAAAAATATGAATAAAAAAAAATACAAAATTATATATATATAAAATTACATTTTTTTTTTAATACTTTTGGGGTGGGGTATGTGATACCCCAGTGTGAGGAGCGCATTAGAAAAAATATGTGTGAGGACGGAAGGTTAAAATCAACATTTTCATAATGGTGAGAATACGAAGGAAGAACTTTTTCAAATAATTAAAATTTACTACCGAAATTTCGAGTCGGTGGTCGCAACTTTAAGAGCGCTAACGCATATTTTTGGTCGTACTTCTCGTCCCAGTAGACAAAGAGTTCATAGTCTAGTGAAAAAATTTGAATCAGAATATTTATTGCTTGATGTTGCCGTGCCAGTGAGACTACGTTCTGTCCGAAGTGTGGAGAATATTGCTGCCGTAGAGGCGTCCGTGGCAAGCCAGCCAAATTAGTCAATTCAACGGCGTTCTCAAGAATTGAATCTCTCCCAGACCACATTATGGCGAAGTAAGCATCTTGGCATACACCCTTACAAAATCATGCTGACTCAAGAACTAAAGCCACTCGATCATATGAAGCGACGTACGTTCTCGAATTGAGCTCTGGACATGATGAAAGAAAATGAAGAACTTCATCGCAAAATCATCTTTTTGGTTAGACGGCTGCGTCAATAAGCTAAATATGCGTTAATGGACAGATGCTTCATGAAACAGCAATTCATCCGCAACAAGTCACTATGTGGTGCGGTTTTCACGCCGTTTCTTTGGCAATAAAAATGGCCATCACGTTACGGTAAATGATATATATTTGCTACAGAGACATGTTGGAACGTAATTTCTTTGAGCAATTGCATGAATTGGACATCAGTGCTATGTGGTTCCAACAAGACGGTGTCACAAGTCATACAGCGATGAACGTGTTATCTCGAGAAACGGGCCCGTCTATTGGCCGCCGAGACAGTGCGATTTAACGCCTCTAAACTTTTTTTTATGAGGCTTCATTAAATCATTGGCCTATACCAACAAGCCGTCGACGTTAGAGGAGCTCAGAGGCAATATTGAACGAAAAATAGCGGCCGAGTCATCGAAAATTGGGTTCAATGTATCGACCGCTGCATACGTTCCCGTGATGGACATATGAAAGAAGTCGAACTCCATTCATAAATGTTTTGATGGTAATTCAAACAATACATTTTTAGCGGTAAAAGAAATTATTTCTAATAGTCAACATGGCTTCGTTCATGGTAGGTCATGGTCTGCTAATTTAGCTTTGTAGACTAATTACATTTGGAATAGTTATGAGAAACGTTCACAAGTCGATGTAATCTCCACTAAGCTAAAATCTTTGCATTTTCATTTATCAATGCTTAAATGGTTCGTTAATTACCTAAAGGATAGAAGTGAAATGGTAAATGTCGATAATTTGACTTCTGGAAGTAACTTCGGGTATTCGACAAGGTAATCATCTGGGCCCTCTTTTATAAGTTTTATTTATAAACGAAGTTCACAAAATTTTTCATTACTTAAAAGTTTTGACATTCGCGGATGATTGAAATTATTTGTTCGTGTAAATAATATTCTGATTTTCAATAAGTTATCGGAATATTGAAATCATAATGCTTTAGCACTTAATATTTTTAAGCGCAAGGTTTTTTCGCCATTCCGTGTTGCTATTTCATAATTATTTAATAAATGATTTTAGACTCGCTCGAAACTACTCAAAAAAGTGAAGGATCTTAGTGTCATATTCGTCATTAAATGAAATTTCACTTTGAGTTATTGATTCCACTGCCTAGTCTTACTCTATGTTAGGCTTTCTTATGCGTAGTAGCAAAGGCTTCGGAAATGTACCTAGCCTAAAGTTGGTCAGACCATATTAACCCTAGAATGGTAAACATATTTTTTGACTCTTTATTGGTAAACCTCGCCTGTGAGGCGACTTTTATAAAAAACGCACATTTCACCGTTAAAAAACAAAAAGACATTAAAACAGAAAGAAAAACGTATTTATTACATATTTGTTTACAAGAATTGGCAAAAAACAATTCGTTATTAAATATCTTAAAAATATTACAGTAATATTTGGAGATCACATATTTTAATCTATGGTATGAAGAGATGTTTTACAAAAAAATTAAAAAAAATAATAAAAATCAGTTCGAAGTAATAAAAAGTCTGCTTCGTACAGCCCTTAAATCTAATTAACATATTTTAAAAATTATATAAGGCGTATAACTTCAAAAACTTGTGCAGAACAAAATTAATTTTGTGGATTTTCCACGTACATTTTTACGTCACATTTGCCAATTTTGCACAAATTGCGCATACAAATTTGTTCAAAAAAATTACCTCTTTTGGTAAACCTCGCCTCACAGTCGACACATGTGTGTATAGTATCGGCAATACAATGGAGAAAAACAAAGCACGTTTGCGTACAAGCACGTACAACACTCAACAGAGTTGGCACGAGCGCATGCTTTGATACGAGCATCCGATTGGGAAATATCGCAAAATAAAAAAATTGTTTCGCCTCGCAGGCGATGTTTACCATTCAAAGGTTAAGAATATTCATCGATCATTTGGGATTCACCATATGCCATTCACAAACTAAGATTAGAATGCACAAATAATTCACCAGATACGCGGTTCGTTAATTATACATGTTAGCTAAGCCTTCCAATTATGACAGAAGATGCAAATTAGTTGGTCTGCATTCTGCAACACTTAGTTTCACTTCACTTCGGACATGTTTATTCGCAATATAATTAATTATCATATTATTTCGACAGAATCAGTCTATCAAATATTTATGCTCCCCAAAGGTCAATGCCGGTTAGAGGCTAATTTTTCACTGAGAGGCTTAGGACCATTTATGGTCATTATTGCAAAATTGTGCAAAATATTGCACAATATTGTTGGCTAGGCCCCCAGACGGTTCAATATTTTTTACAATAATTTAGTTGGCAGCTGATACTTGTGTAGACAACATTTCGATACACTCTAAAATAAATTTTCTCTCATCCTCTTTTGCTTGTGACATTTTCACTGAAATCACTCGCGGAGGTGTTTACTCTTCGACACTTGAAAATTAAATAAACAAATATTGTGCAATTGTACCCACAGACGATACAATATTTTATATTGTGCAATAAATATCAAAAGGGTTTTGATTTTGCTCAATATATTGCACAACCTTGCAATATTATCCATAGACGGACAATAATATTGAGCGTCTAGGGACCGCTTTAACTTCAAACTTAAAAATATTTTTCTTTTTCGCTTCCAGATATAGTGAAAACGAAAAAAACTGGGTTTGTGTACCTAAATAATTTTGCCTGTGTTCGATTGATGTGTAAATAATTGTGTCACTTAGTTTTGTATGATTTTAACAATTGCTTGTTGGAATTTGATAATTTTTTTTTGTAACTTTTTGAATAAAACTGCAAACATTTAAAATGAGAAAAGTTAATAAACAATATTTTCTTATTTCAAAAGTTCTCCAGCTTTATAGGTTGGTTAAAGTGCGAGCAATGCAATGTGTAAATAATTTTGCCAGTGACTGGACTGTTCGCTAGATAACGTAGTGTTTTTTATGCTTTATGATGGAAACAAAAGAAAAAACATTTTCCAGATCTTGAAATGTTGTGCGTTTGGAAGATTTTGATAAAATCTCCTGAAATGCTGCTTGCAACTGCTCCTACTTGTTGAAGACAACACCCCTTTCGAAACAATCATCACTGTTCACCCAGGGGCGTATCTTAAACATGGTTTCAGTGGGGGTTTTTAAATTATTTCGAAATTATCACTAAAACTGTTTTTTGGAGTATATGGACTTAAATTTATAAAAAGAGAAAGTTGGATAACTTTGTGGACAACTTATTTTAATAATAACCAATTTGGCTAAGGTACATATTTTTTTTTTACATTTTGCGGAAGGTTTGAATGCCTATATCCGGCCCTTTTTTTAGTGCAAGTGCACCACTGATTTCGCATTAAGCAATACAGCTGATTGCAAATATTCAAAATAAAACTGTTTATGATTTTGTTATTTTGTTTTAAGTCTTCTGTATTTTAAGCAGTATAATCATCATTAAAGGAATCTGTCACTCAGTTCTAAACCGGTCATGGATATTTTACCTGGTACCTCCACAAGATTGGGAAAGTAGGGAGCGCAGCATTCACGTACCGTGACTCTTCGGAGGACTTTGTTCGATCTTGTAATATGAGTAATGCCTATAATTGTAAGTGAATTGTATGTGAATTGTAATAAGTGGGGTCAGAGGTTCGTAAGGCGTGTAGTCATAGGTTAATCCAAGAAGATAAACGCTACGATTGTTGGTCAACGTGAATCTGATCACATGATGTCCCAGTGTACTGATACCCAATACACTCTAATAGTTTTTCCAGTTACAAAACCGCTCAAATTCCAAATGGGTACATGTACTTAATGTGTGCCATTGGTCAAATAAAGAATTGAGCCATTACATGCAACCATTCTTTAAGCTTTAATTGCTACACATTGTAGTGACATTTGACACCAGCGAAGCAGGTTAGTACGAATGACGCGCGGAAACAATTATTCATTGATGGATGGTGCATAGAAAGTAAAGAAAAGTATTGTTTAGTTTATGCTTATGCATGCATTGTAGCGTCGTCATCAATTTTGTTTTGTCGTTCTCTACTTTGTGTTCCCTTCGCGGGGGTCAGTCACCTTGCCGTGTGCACCATCATTGCATTCGATGGTGCCGGTGCGAAGGCTTACGGCGCAAGTTCAACGGGCTATGCTGTCTAAGGGCCACCCAAGACAGACAGGCTGCTGACGAGCGTCAACCAAGTACTGACCCGGACTCTACGTCCCCTCTCCTCTCCTATTTTTCTTTCTCAAGGCGCAAGTTGAGTACGTGTACTACTATGCGGCCTTTACAGGACAATACGTCCTTCCCCTTTCCCCTTCCTTACCACCTGGGCTGGACGTAAGGTGTCATACGACCCGTGCCGAGAGTCAACCTGGCTGAGGGCCCAGTCAACAAATAGCTCAGTCGCGCACGGAGTATCCGGATACCTGGCGCCCTCCGGATTAACTAGCCTTATCTGTACAATGCGGATCTCTGTGCAGATGGACCTCTTTTCTCCGCTACTAGTGGGACTTTATTATTATGAATACCAACAAAACAAAAACAAAACAAAAAAAATTTATGGCCGGTATCCCTTTAAAACCGGACGGTAGTACGGCGACCAAGCTGTCTACCGGCAAAGCTCTTGTGGCACCAGCTAGGATTGGGACCGTGGATACACATGGCCCCTCCACTAGCGGTTGCGAGCAAAAAAACCCCTTCCCAACAGACAGAGGACTGTGCATCATGGTCCCCCCTCTGCTGGCCCTTCAACTACCACCGCGTCTGCAAGGCTGACTGAAGGAGGGACTGTGCCTTCTCATGGTCCTTCTGGTGTCGGCGCTAAACCCACAACTAAACCCAATTCTGGCGGGGGTGGGACTGTGCATTATGGTCCTACCCACACCAACAGCGCCGGATCGCGTCATCGCAATCCGTCCTCGACGAACTACAAAAATCGTCGTAATGCCATCCGGATCCAGCGTATGTGTGGCAACATCGCGGTGAAGGACAGGACCCCGGACCAAATCGCGAAACTGGCATGGGCCCAACAAATCCTCAGTAAAACCAGTGGGGATTTGTCGACAAAACGCCAGAGATCAGTGGAAGGGACCATTTCGGTTCCCAAGAGACAGAGGGTGCACAACACCGGCAACCCTCCCACTACCGTATATCACAGGCCTTTTAGCGAGGTCCTTAAGGATAAAATTGTGGTCGCGGTTATAGACCGTAGTCACATAGACGGCACTATCTCCCACGAAAGATGGGATGATGTAATATCTGCGCTCTCGGGCAATTACTCCTCATTCATGAGAGAAAACCCGGGACCACCGCCGCTAATCCATGAAGGCGGGTGGCATCAAGGCCACATCAAGCTGGTCGCATGTAGTGACCAAAGATCGGCTGACCTCTACAAGCTTGCGATTAATAGGCTTGGAGAGGTGTGGCCCGGCGCAAGGCTCGAGGTCGTTGCGAGGGAGGACATCCCCTGCCGGCCAAGATCGGGCATATGGATCCCCCCAAATCCATCCACTCCAGAGGGCGTCTTAGATATTCTAAGATCAAGCAACCCCTCTCTACCGACCCATAAACGGAAGGTGGTGAAACTGGAGGAGCAAAAGGGCTCCCACAGATGTGCGGTAGTCATCATCAATCAGGAAACCCTGGCTCCCCTGGCAAAAATAGATGGCCTCATACGATTTGGCTGGATCGAGGTCAAATTGAGGGTGTACAAAAAGGACGAACTCGAGGCGGGAAAACTTCCTCCTCCTTCTCCTCCCACTGAACTCTCGAATGATGAGCCATCTACCTCGTTCCCTTCGCTGGAGGACTATGAATCCGCCGATCATGCGGCAACTGCAAAATCGTCACTCCCCGTAAGCGATATCCAATCGGATATGGAAACTGACGATTTCCTTGACAGGGTTCTTCTGAGTGAAGATGAACTTCTCAGTTCGTCTTCGGAATTGGAAGGCCTAAATAACACCGTGGTGGAGGTGCCTCCAGATTGTAGCGACAATGCTGCAGTTAATCCAGATTAACCTCCAACACTCTATCAAGGCTTCGGCCGCTCTTGTTCTTCACCTTTCTAAAGGCGGGGAAGATGTCGTCTTGATCCAAGAACCATGGATTGTACACAACCTGGTTCAAGGACTCAAGACTCCTGGATATTACTCACTGTATGTGACCGACAAAGGTAAACCAAGGTCGTGCATACTAATGAAAAGAAACCTTAATGCTTACTTACTCCCTAATTTCAGCGATCGGGATATAACTGCTGCGAAACTGGAGACTGCAGGCAGATCACTCTGGTTGGCATCGGCATATCTCGCCCACGACCACGTGGGACCTCTCCCTGGTGATAACCTGGAGAGACTGATCGAAGAAGCAAGGAGGCAGAAGGCTGAACTCATAATCGGTTGTGATGCTAACGCACATCACACCGTATGGGGCAGCTCGGATACAAACAACAGGGGTGAGTCACTTTTTGATTATATCTTAAGCACCAACCTCATTGTATGTAACATAGGTAATGAACCCACTTTCATTACCAAAAATCGACAAGAAGTCCTTGACATTACTCTTGTCTCCGATACCATCAACGATATGATAACGGGTTGGAAGGTCTCGGCTGAACACTCCTTCTCTGATCACCGTTATCTTCAATTCAACCTCAATGTTGATCCTCCCTGCCAACCTATTTTCCGCAATCCTCGGAAAACCAATTGGCCCAAATACAGAGAAACTCTTCGCGGACTAGTTACCTCTGAACTTTTAAGTCCACCCTGTAACTTTTCCGAGCTTGACGGCAAGGTCAACGAGCTTACCTCGGCTCTCAATAAGGCGATGTCCGCTTCCTGTCCCCTCATACGACCTATGGGGAAGAGAAATCCACAATGGTGGAACCAGGAACTTGGACCACTCAGAAATAATTGCAGGAAACTCTTCAATCGCGGTAAAAGCTCGAGATCACTTACTTATTGGGACTCCTATAAGGAAGCTCTCAAATTATACAAAAAAGAGCTAAGGAAAGCCAAAAGATCATCCTGGAGACTCTTCTGTGGCAAAATAGAAGAAGTCTCTGAGGCATCAAGGCTAAGAAAAATCCTAGCTTCAAATCCAACCATGCCCAGCTGTCTAAAGAAAGCTGATGGATCCTGGACGATATCTAGCGAGGAATCGCTCAATCTGCTACTTGATACCCACTTCCCAGGTAGCTCCAACATTACCGGGTACACTGATCTGAATAGATCACTGGCACAGGTGACTCATTCTCAAGGTCTGATTACAAGGGACAAGCTGCTTTGGGCACTAAATAGCTTCAAGCCCTTCAAGTCTGCAGGACCAGACGGCATAATACCTGCCGAATTACAAATGTCTTCAGATATCATCACACCAGTATTGGAGATGATTCTGAACAGCTGCTTAAAAATGGCATATATTCCTCAGGCTTGGAGAGAAGTGAAAGTGGTCTTTATACCAAAAGCCGGGAAATACTCCCATGTCAGCCCAAAAGACCTGTGACCTATTAGTTTATCATCATTCCTCCTCAAAACGTTGGAGCGACTGATTGATATCCATCTCCGTACCAACAAAAATACACAGCTTCTATCTGCGTCTCAACATGCATACTGTAAGGGTAAGTCAGTTGAAACTGCCCTTCACTCTCTGGTACGCACTATTGAATACTCCCTTCATCACAAGGAGTACACTATGGTTGCTTTTCTGGATATAGAAGGCGCCTTTAACAACGTGGGTACATCTGCAATCACGGATGCACTGACAGCACTGAATGTGGAGGGTTCGCTTAGTGAATTGATTAATCTACTGCTCACAAGTCGGATTATCAACTCAAAACTGGGCGTTTCATCCGCCAGGAGGTCTGTCAGTAGAAGCACGCCGTAAGGCGGGGTCCTTTCCCCCCTTCTCTGGAATTTGGTGGTGAATGAGCTACTGATATACCTGGAAAGGGTGGGCTGCAGGGTGATTGCATATGCGGATGACATTGCTATAGCCGTCTCCGAGAAGTACCTCAATACTATAAAAGAACTCATGCAAAACGCTCTTAACAAGCTAAAGAAATGGGCTAATCGCTGTGGCTTGGGTATCAACCCCCACAAAACAGAATTAATCCTCTTCTCCAGGAAACACAAGATTCCGCACATCGACCCACCCTCTATTGGTGGTATAAGATTAGTATTCTCTGACGAAGCTAAGTTCTTGGGTCTTATCTTCGATAGGAAGTTAAGCTGGAAACCCAACATACAAGAAAGGGTAAAAAAAGCCACAGTGGCACTTTTCTCTTGCAAAAAAGCCATTGGCAACAAGTGGGGTCTACAACCCCGCATAACGCATTGGCTATATGTATCGGTCGTAAGACCGATTCTCACATATGGGGTTGCTGTCTGGTGGACTGCCCTAAGTAAAGCTATAAACTGTGCTAAGCTTGGCAAAGTCCAACGCACAGCTGGTTTGTGCATAAGTGGAGCACTCCGTACCACCCCCTCTGCAGCATTAGATATCCTGCTACATCTGTTACCACTCGACATTTTTAGTAGGCAAACAGCAGCCTGTTCTGCTGTCCGCCTTAAGGCTACCTCGCAGTGGGTTAACAATAACATTGGCCACGCCACCATTCTGGACTCATTTGAGTCTCTACCAGGAAACATAGATTACACCATACCCCAATTACAGTTTGGAAAGAACTTTCAAGTCACTATTCCTTCCAGATCATTCTGGGGCGACGCTGAATTTGAGGAAGTTAAAGCGATCCACTTCTACACCGATGGATGAAAAACTAGTGACGGGGTTGGTGGCGGCGTTTTCTCCGAAAGACTAAATCTGAGTCTCTCTTTCCGTCTTCCTAATCACTGTAGCGTATTCCAGGCGGAGATTATGGCGATAAAAGAAGCCCTGACGTGGCTGAAGAGAAATGTGATATTCGCAAAGGATATCTGTATCTTCTCGGACAGTCAGGCCGCGATCAAGTCCGTGGATTCAGTATCTTCAAACTCCATTGCAGCCCTCGACTGCCGTTCATCTCTTATGGAGATGGCGGAGCAGTTTAACACCTCTGTTGGGTGCCAGGGCATAGAGATATTCCAGGAAACTGCAGGGCTGATGAACTCGCTAAAAAGGGAACCAAACTCCCCCTTTTACCTGAAAAGGGTTCTCTGGGTATCCCAATCGCTACCTGCAAACTTTTATTCAAGCTATCTGCAATGGAGAGAACAAACCTTAGGTGGACAGGTAGTAATACATGTCTAGCGACTAAGCACATCTGGCCAAAGCTGAATCTGCGACGCTCTACGAGTCTGATCTCACTAAACCAACTGCATATTAGCTCCACTATAGGTGCCATTACAGGGCACTGTCTGATAGGCAAGCACGCATCGAGGCTTGGCGTTTATTCTAACGATTTCTGTAGAAGTTGCTTGGACGAGGAGGAGGAGGAGACTATACTTCACCTTCTCTGCACATGTCCAGCTCTCTCCCATAATAGAAATCTTTATCTGGGAGATTTCTTGCTTAACAATCTTAACGACTTGGCTAACGCTGACGTTAGAAGTCTATCGCGCTTCATAAGAAGCTCTAAATGGTTTAACTAGTAGTGGGGAAACCCCTCGATCCGTGTGGCATCACAATGGACCTAATCCTGGTCTAAGTTTGTCGGCCTTCTGTTGACAGCCACTTTAACCTAACCTAACCTAACCTACTTTGTGTTCCAGGTTATGAATGTTATGAATTATGACGGAACATTGTGGGCAGACTACATTGTCAAAATTGCCTACATGTGATTTCTCCCCATGTTCGCCCTTTACGACAGTCACTGTTTATCAGGGGCGCTTCGGGGATATTCTTAAACCGACCTTGCATGGGATGGAGAGTGTTAAATGACAATTTCACTAAATTTGCCAAATATCGGAGTTTCAATTTGTGGTTATCTGACAGCACTATAGGTACTTTAACATTTCAATTTCACAAAATTCTTATTTTTAGTAAAATTAAAACACAACGTTTTTTAAGTTGTATTTCAAATTGCATTATTTGTTTGCTTTTAGAAACACTTATCGGTTCAATAACTCCGCACCTCGACTGTAAAACTGTAAATGCATATATGTACCATGTATGTGCAGTGCAATGTCCACAAAAGTTCTCCTGGCTTTTAAAAATCCGTTTCCTCCTGGGTAGTTTATGCAGCAAAACTTATGGCAGGATAATATGAATAGCTTAATGGAATGGTCAGTACGTGTGGTTACCATCTAGTGGTAGAATATCCTTGTGCTTATATGCGCCAACACAAGAAGTCGTTAAGGGGAACAAAGTACAAATAATACAACAGCTCTCGCATGCTGGCTCTATGTCCAGTACCAGTGTAGTATAGTGAAAGTGGCATCGTTGCAATGGAGTTTAGAATGGTATGGTCGCTGCTTCTATCAGCAGAAGTCATAAAGAATCGAATGGATTTTTTTCCTGGTGTTATTTGGGAGAATTGGCCAACGGTTTCGTGTTTGTATCTGCACTTGACGGTTTGAATACTGTTAGTTCGAGTCTACACATATATGACATACATATACAATACATAGGTCTGTATATTTGGATGGGGGATGTTTTTCTAACTGGTCTTTGCAAATAGCTGTGACAATGACTTGATGTATTGGATTTTTTATTTGCAGATATTGGAATAAGGATGTTTGCTTTTAAAATTGGAATGGATACGCTTAGAAGCATAACATCGAATCTGAGGTATGAAGCGTATAAATTTTGGATGACTTTAAATCAATGTTCACACAATAAACACGTCCTTACATTGTCGGATGTTCCCTTATCGGATGGAAAGTGGAATTCAATTTTTGGCACTAAAATCTACAATTAATAGTTTCTTCGAGCTGGAAGTAAAATTGCATCTAAAATGTGTGTATCGGTGTAGGTAGGTAGGTACTAACTTTTTATATACTATCTACCTGGGTGGTTCAGGGTAAAATATTTAACTGGTGGAAATTAAATGCTGGAATCCATGCATGATATTCAGTAGGCAGCAATGCTATACATTCTACATGCATACAGTTGCCATATTTCTTAGAGGCTTATTAAAACCAAGGAGCCAAAAAAGCCACTTTCGAAAAAGTTATTTTTGGTAAGAAAAGTGATATGGACATAATTTGTTGGATATTCTTCCTGAAACACACATAGATAGCCATAGAATTGTGTACTCGTACATAGTCTGTGTCCTGTGGTTCACCTCGGTAAGCTTTCCGGTTTCGGATCACTTCATTACCAAGGCCAATCAAATTCTTGTGTTATTGCATATGTGTGATCCATGAGGTTTCAGCCTGCCTCGTTTTAATGATTACCACAAGTGACATGCTCCTGTTATTGATCTTAGTTCTGCGATACCAGTGATCTTCAGTCAAGTCAGCATATGGATTCAAAATCTCCATGATTTTAAACGCGTCGCTAAGTTCACCTGAATGCAAAATTGTGTAGATGTGATGTACCTATCCACTTAGTCGCCTTTGTGATATTCTTAGCCCGTTCCTGCACATGCAAAAATAGCATACGTACCCACACATATTTATAAAATCGAAATAATCAAAATGCATCAAAAGCTGAATTTTATTAGATCTCCCAGATTTGATCCGCTTTAGAATGATCCAGTAATTTTTCTGTTAGTCTACTAATCGAAAGGACCCCGGTTCAAATCAGGCCGGGGCCAAGTAACATCTAGAGTTTTTTCCACTGCCCAACCTCTTGCGAACGTTTGATAAAGATCCAAGAGTATCAATCGTCATAAGCATCGGTGGCGACGGTGTAGAGGTTAGTGTGTTGGCTTGTGACCCGTGCGGTGCAGATTCAATCCCCATGGGGAACAACAACATACGCCACCCAATCACATGCCTCTACACCAAAAGGAGGATTTCTGCCTGGTAGTACAATGGAACGTTACCAAGTCTGAGTGCTCTGGGATTTGGATTTCCTTTTTATATAAAAAAAAAAACATTAAAAAAAAAAAAAAAATCGTCATGAGAAACTTCTCAAATTTGCCGTTCGGATTCGGCTTAAAATTATAGGTCCCTTTCACTTCGCACAAAAAAGTGATTGGAGAAGCTGGGTTTTAGGCCCTGTATGGACCATTAATGTCAAATATTTTATTTATTTTTACAGTCCTCTATGGCAAATTTTTGAATATACGCTATTCCTATCCACCATAAAGTGAAAGAACGTGGCAAGAAACATATTAACGGCGAAGAAGGATTTTATCGAAAACAACCTTATTTTTCTTTGTAAAAAACGCATCAAAACTTTGTCTACATACTTTACGAAGATCAGGACTTTCATTTCCACTCCTTTGTCGATAAACCGGTTTTTTTTAATAGTTGACAACTACCAAAATATCGAAAATGTGAGATCTCGACTTCACAGAAAGTTGGGAAAAATATCGACAATTAACATTTTAGCCAACGAGATTTAAATATTACTTATTGCTTTATTAATCGGACGGAAACATAATCGCGGGCTGAAAATCTCCAAAGCTGAAAAATCTTAACCGAAATTAAATTGAAATGTAAACATAGGGACGGGCTACAGTCCGCTTGGGCGAACTGTTGGATACCCTATTCTTATTCCTATCCCTCATAAGTGGGCGTGACAAAAGTCTAAGTATGGTTAAATTGTTAAGAACGCTCTACATATTTTGTTATATAACATTTAAAGGATTTTATCAAAAAAAACGCTCCCTAGCTCAAACTTGGGTGCTTCAATAAAATTGTTTTATTTAATTGTGGACGTGTCAGTAGGCGGATTTAAAAAAAAATTAACACATGAGCATAAAGGGCCCCTAGAGAGTATATATTATAAATTTCAGCTCCCTAGCTCAAACTTTGGATTTTCAAAAAAAATGTTTTATTTATTTGTGGGCGTGTCAGTGGGCGGATTTTGAAAATATTTATACATGAGCTTAAAGGGCCCCTAGAGAGTATATATTATAAATTTCAGCTCCCTAGCTCAAACTTTGGATTTTCAAAAAAATTGTTTTATTTATTTGTGGGCGTGTCAGTGAGCGGATTTTGAAAATATTTATACATGAGCTTAAAGGGCCCCTAGAGAGTATATATTATAAATTTCAGATCCCTAGCTCAAACTTTGGATTTTCAAAAAAATTGTTTTATTTATTTGTGGGCGTGTCAGTGGGCGGATTTTGAAAATATTTATACATGAGCTTAAAGGGCCCCTAGAGAGTATATATTAAAAATTTCAGCTCCCTAGCTCAAACTTTGGATTTTCAAAAAAATTGTTTTATTTTTTTGTGGGCGTGGCAGTGGGCGGATTTTGAAAATTTTATATCCCGAACAGTTTTAGGAGTCATACATCATATATAAAAAATTTCAGCTTCCTAGCTCAAAATTCGATTTTTTCCAAAATTTTGTTTTTTTTGAGTTTGTGGGCGTGTCTGTGGGCGGATTTCAAAAATTCGTAAACTTGATTATTTCGGGACCCTAGAGAGTATATGGTTAAAATTTCAGCTCTCTAGGTCCAGTTTAAAGGCCTAATTTTTGCCGACGGACGGACGGACGGACGGACGGACGGACGGACATGGCTAGATCGACATTACTATCGATGCTGATCATAAATATAGTAACTTTTAGGGGTCTACGGGCAATATTAAGGTATGTTACAAACTATGCGTCAAAATTAATATACCCCTAGAATAGGGTATAAAAAGGGTAGGGTGGGGGAGATTCGACACTTTTTCTGTAGATTCGGAATAACTTTTTTGCAAACGAATATCGAAAATGATTTTTATTTGAAATTTTAATATTTGTACTACAACAATGCATGGTTTTTAAATGTCAAATGTTAATTAAAATACCCTTGCAGTTTTAACAAAAGTTTAAAAATCTGCTCAAAAAGACAATTGTGCCCCATAATAGGGCAGGCGGTGTAATGTGAAGTTTGGAGATGCGGTGTCATGTGTCCTCCTCAATCTTGCTCAACAGTGCGCAGGGCAGGTGTCAATAGGGTAGGCACTATTTTCTATAGAACTGTCCAGC
Source organism: Portevinia maculata (assembly GCA_949715645.1). Taxonomy (NCBI): domain Eukaryota; kingdom Metazoa; phylum Arthropoda; class Insecta; order Diptera; family Syrphidae; genus Portevinia; species Portevinia maculata. Next base: position 89,984,864 of record OX454528.1, read on the forward strand.
TACTGGGTTATACGGAAGATATCGACATCAGCAGTCCCTCCCAGCGTGCCGTGGTAGAACCATTTACGGCGATTGAAGAGCAGGCGGAATTGGTTGGCCTTGAAGTTGATGAGGACAAGACCAATAACATGCTGACGGGGTTTCTGATTTTCTTAAAATGTCTCCGAGTGCTTATTTTTGAATATCTATTCCTGTAGGTACTTTCGACTTGGGTCAAAACTGCCCCATGCGCTTTTGTCGATAGTGCCCCTTGATGTGTTTTTGGAGAACAAATGATTATTCACAAAACTTATAAAAACAATTTAAGTAAATGTAAAAAATAACTTCAATAGATTATGTACGATTAAAAACAACTGGGTTACTTTAAGTGTTGCGATATTGGGCATTACTCGACTTTGGCAGAGCTTCTGCAATGCAATCCAAAAATAACTGATGAAATATTCCATTTGATCGACTTAACATGAACGGCAACGATAAGCAACAACATATCAAAATGAAATTGTAATATACGGCTAAAACGGCAGAAGGAACTGACTTTTATGCTGCGGATACAGACCTGAGAGTGTCTATACGACTTCCGGATACAAAGAGTAAAGAGAGTCTTCCATTCGGAGGTTCTAGCTGTTGTTAGGACGTAGGTACAAACTAATGGATGGGATCAATATCCGATAGGGATATCGGCATCTATCTTTATATTCAGGCTGCACTCAATGCACTGGAATCAGTCAACATCAATTCCGAAATTTTAGATAGCAGTCAAGCAGTGGTTATCAAACCACCTCTGGGCGTTATAGACGGCATTATAAGTGAGCAAATCAGAAAGGCTGCCGAACTGATTTTTCTTGACAACCATTTATCCCATTGTGAAAGAAGTATAACTGAGTATATTACAATTCAACCAAAACGGCCAAGTTTGTTAGCCTAATATTTTTATGAATAAAAGGCAAATGACTGTGAGATATAACTCGGATTAAATACAGATAATCATCCATGTCAAATGAGCCGTTTATAAAGTTTTACGAACAGTAACTAAATCGTTATCATATTTCAAATCAAATGTGAAGGCATTAACAGTACCACGAACCTTAGTTCAAAACATAATTTCATAGAAACAACAACTATGGGTAAAGAAAAAATCTTTAACTAAGGAGGAAATAGGCCGAATTCGAGCTTACCGGGAACAAGGCAAATCTATCCGTTTTATAGCCGGTAAGATTGGAAGAGGACCTACTATTGTTCGTAGCTATCTTAAGGACACTGAGAACTATGAAAAAAACTGGAAAGGAAGGGTAAGCAAAGCAACGGCAAGACAAGGTCCACGGGTGATACCGAGAGCTTCTGCAAATTCAACACTTTCCGTAAGCAAAATCGATGCAAAAACTGAAGTTGAAGCTAGTAGATCATCACGTGATACAGCAGGCCAAAATTCAATTTATCTACTTAATCCCATTTTTTTATCAAGGATTTTAAAAAAGTCGTAGAATCAAACTAAAAAACTTTCGTAATCAAGTGAAAAGGAGTGTTTGTCGAGAATACTCGTACGTTATACCCTTTGAAAATGCGGCTTTACTTTTATCCGGCCTATGCTGAAAATAAAATCAAAATTGAAGATGTTTTTTAAACTTACCCACATTCTTTATGTTTAGGATTCTTTATTTCCGTTTTTACGAGTTTAGAAAATGGCTATTGAAAATATTGTTATTAGTACGATACCCCTCGATAGTTCCATTTTTAATATCGTTATGCACCATATAGAGAACCAGGTGCATCGAGTTATTTTATTAAATGCAGGACCAATAGTGTGTCCAATGCTCATGAGTTCAAGAGAAATAATTAATTACTTATTGGTGTGTAGTCCTTTGGCTGGGGAGTGACTATGTATCCCCGCTTTGGGGATGAAGATGTCCCGCACATCCTTCCAGCAATCTGAAATATTGCTTGGAGAAAGTGTATAGTTGTTCGGCTTGTTTTGGCGTCCGGTAGTGCTAACTTGTACGGTTCGAAGGATTTCAGTGATCACGCTTTTCTTTCTTTGCTAGTAAGGTTACTAGTGATCAGTTGTTTATCCGGAAGTGAGGGTGCTATCAATAGAATTGTTTACCCGACTACCCAGATTGATTGCAACCCCCAAATTGGTTTCAAGGAATAGCTCCAAGATTTCCTGGTTGCTTGCTACTCAACTGCTTTCTTCCTTACAGAGGTAATGCATGTGGGTGGGCTACTTGGCGGAATCAAGAGGACGGTAGATTCAATGCATGAGCAGTAATTTACCCAGGTTATTAGTTTCGGTGCTCTGGTTTTCTGTTCCAGCTCATTAAGGGTTATGCGATTTTCATTACAGTCTTCTTAAGTTCATGTTAGTTTTGCCCTATTAAAAAGATTCCTGAGAAGTCGAAGTTCCTTTTCCAACCACGCTGACTGACGAGACATGATTTTTAAAAGAGTCGATTAGTGCCCGTTTGAAAAGTTTATTGATTCATTTAACGGATCATTAACTTGTGTCATAAGTCTCTTACGAAAGGCTATCTCAGCATATTCTTGTTGCAAATATATAGGTTGAGGAGTTAAAAAAATCCAAAGAAGACTCCCCTATAGGTTGACTCTGATGGTGTTGGCATACAGTACTAGATCCCTTAGTATTGTGAATGCGGGATCGTCATTTGCATATGGCTATGCGGATGCAAGAATGAGCTGGGCTGATTCCAGTGATCGCATACTGCCACAGTCACCGCAACAAAAATCATATAGATTATAAAAAAAATAAAAATAAAAACATTGGGAAAGGCTACAGTCCGCTTGGGCAAACTGTTGGATACCCTATTCCTATTCCTATCCCTCATCAAGTGGGAGGGAGAAAAATCTAACGATAGGAAAATTGTTAAGAAGGATCTGCATATATTTTTATTCAACATTTAAAGGATTTTATTGAAAAAAACTAAGTGTTTGTAAGAAAACGACCCATAAAAGTGAGCATGGCAGAAAACTTTATAAATATAAAAGAGTTGTTCAAAAAGACTTTCAAAACTTTTTTTTGTTTAAAAGTGGGTGTGCAGAAGGTGGATTTTAAAAATATTTAGGTACACTTGAGCATTAAGGGCCGCTAGAGAGTATACATCCCAAATTTCAGCTTCCTAGCTCAAACTTTGATTTTTCGAGAAAAAGTTTTTTTTTTAAATTGTGGGCCATGGGATGCATGTTTGTGGATTTTAAAAATTCTTTAACTCGACTATTTCAGACTCCTAGAGAGTAAATGTTTAAGAATTGTTACGGAGCAGTGCACTGATCTGTAAATAAATACAAATTTATTAGCACAGCTGATAGATTTCCACTGACACACATTTGTTACTTTCCCCTCATTGTCCAGATTCCGTCCATCATCCTGCACACTCCAGTACCTGCAAAGAAAAGAAAAAAAAATTGAAGAAAAAAAAAATGTAAACAAATGTTTCACTGCAGATTGTCCACATGATTCGACGCACAATCCGTATTTCGGTGAGCGGACTTCAGTGAGACAATGATTCCCTTCACCTTTTTAATTACCCGTTCCATTTCCTGCAATTAATCAAAATTAATATTTTAAATAAATAATAATATAATAAATATATAATAAATAATTCCTCACCTGCAATCCTTCCATTCGTCCGACAACCAACATGTTTTGACAGTTTGTGGTTTTGTTACTAGTTTGTCCTTGCTTTCTCTTTTCTCCCAGTTTCTTTTATTCTCTTCCTTTCTTTTCACATAAATATGTTTATTATATTTTCCCTTTAAATTTCCCTAATTGGAAATCAATGTCCCGATTCCAATCCATTTCCGATTTCGTGTTATGTAATGGCTGAGCTTGTACGTATATGTTTTTATTTTATTATATTTTATCTTGTTTTATTGATTAGGATTAGAATATGTATTTTTATGACGAGGAGTATTTATTTTATTGACCGGACACAACGAAACAACGAATTTTGACGACTGGAAGGTGAACTATTTCTTTCTCCTTCCAGGATTAGCTGAATAAAGGGGAAATTAGGAAGGTATACATGAAAGAAAAAGGAAGGAATAGGGTATAGAAGGAGGATAAAGAAAGAAAGAAAAGAGATTTACAAGATCGAAATACTATGTATGTATGTACATAATTTCACGGTCAACTGGTCACAGCTGTGCAAATTCGTTTTCCTGGGGCCCTACTCTGTATTTCGTTCCGATTATAAAAACTTCCGAAAACGAATTATTTTTACTCTCTATTTCGAAAGCGAAATGAAATCTACTACTTTCGGATTTAAAATTTCGATATCGGAATTTTTGTACCTGGTAACTCGTTTCCTAATGTCAAAAGCACTGAAATACGGAAAATTTATTTCGACAACAAATGTGATACCGGAAAGTCGTACGAAATATAATGTATGTTGTTTCTTGAAAGATTAAACAGTAAAAATAACAATTTATGTTTTTTGCTTATTTATTTTCTTTATTTAGTCATACAGAATATTTAATAAATTAAATGAAATTTCGTTCTTATCTTTTTGTTTTTACTGATTTAATAAACAATTTTTGATTTGATCTCGTATTCCTATAGCAATGTTGGCATAGGGAGAATTATTAGATTCGTCAACGATATCCGGAGCATCATCTTCTTCCGGTACTATATCCCATATGAATGCCACATTATGTGCCAAGCATACATTATGCAATGCACAACAAACATTTATTATTTGCACAATTTTTTCAGGTGCGTAGTGTAGTTCTCTTGCTGCTAACAGGCACCGAAATCTTCCTTTAAGTACACCGAATACTCTCTCAATTAAAAATCTTGTCTCAGAGAACTTTGAATTAAAGTAGCTCTCGGCACTGTTTTCTGCAGCGTTACGAAATGGTGTTAAAATCCATGGTTCCAAATTGTATCCGGTATCACCTTGAATAAAAAGTTTGAATTGAAAAAAAAAAAATATAAAAATGTTGATTAAAGTTTCCAAAATGTAAAATACCAAGTATACAACACGACTTATCTCCAATATCAAAATTTTGCTTCACAAATGCACGTTCATGAGATAGGCTCCATACATGTGAGTCATGTGCTGCACCACCATATTTGGCGTTAACAGCCCGTATGTACCTTTCATGATCACATATCTGCAATTTGTATAAGAATGCGTAGTTATTGTTGATTGAAAAAATCAAGATATATTACTTACCACCATAGTATTGATGATATGCTTTAATTTTCTGTTAAAATATAAGTGTTCGTTTGTTTTTGGCCTAATCATTTGAATGTGTGTTCCATCGTCTTGGACACAAGATTTTTTCTATTGCTTGGCAGACTTCTGCAAAACAACTTGATGTTGTTTGTTGTGCCATGCCAATGTAGTAGTCGTGTCCTATTTGTTGCTGATAGCCGCCTTGGCCTAGAAGCTTAAGAGTTAAGAGTGACCGCTAGTTTTAACGTCGGTGGTATTGCAGTTGACCTCAAAGGGGTAGAGAGCTCATGTTGAATTGAGTTCAGCACATACAAAAAAGCTTCCTTAGAGAGGCAAACGTTCTGAAGAAAACTGTAATGAAACAATATACAATAAACTAAATCCCAGCTATGAATAAAGTTTTACCTTTTTTCACTTCCTTCCATAAAATTGGATTTGTCTCTAATGATTCTCCGCTCAATACGCTCTTTATTTGTTTCTTCGTCAAACCACAGTGCAACAGAATAAATGTTTTTTTTTATATTTTGTGGAGCTTTATAATTTTTTTTAATATATAAACATATAAATTGATTTTATGTTTTAACTTTCACAACCTTTCACGATTTGTTTGTTTACTTTTTTGTTCTTGATATTTGACAGTTCACAAAAGATTTGTTTCGAGACTGAATCGAGACTCAACAAATAAACTACTTAAACGGAAAAAGTATTGGGTACTAATTTTTGCGTTTCGAAAGTGTTATAGAGTGCCAATTCAAAATCGGAACGAAAATCAATTTCTTATAGGATTGACTTTCGGAACGAAATGCAGAGTAGGGCCCCTGAGCGGTCGTTGCCCTCAGAATTAATTGGTTTATTTATAAAGTAAATTGCGGGCATTTCGCCATACACTGGCTAAATAGTTTAACTTGCTGAGAAAAAAATATATATACATGTATATGGCAGATTTTATTTAAAATAATTACTGGAACTTAGGTGGTCTAAACTCCGTTTTAAACAAGTGGTGAAGCAAGTGGACTGGTGGGCAGATAGAGTCGCTGCAGAGGTAGGTGAAATATTCATTTTAAAAGAAGACATATTAAGAGTACTTTTCTTAAGGTTTGGGTCTTGTTTGGGCCACCACTTTTGGGCTGGTGCTCAAACCTCTGCCTTTTTTTTGACCTTGAGCGTAAGAGTCTTGGTGCCGTGCTGGGACAATCCCCCGTGGAGGCCAGCGAAACCGCTTCAACAGGTTCAGGTTGTACGGCCACAGAGCCGCACCAACATGAAACAACAACGACAATCATCACCACTGTGAACAAAGACAAATTTAATAAAATAACAAAACTACAAAAGTGACAACATTAAACAGTGAAACATATATTATACAAAAGAACAATAATATACAAATACAAACATAAAGTGCAGTGCGCCGAAGTGTTTCCCACCCCTCTAAAAAGCCGTGGCGTATAGTCTGAACTCCCTGGCTGAATTTAGGTTTAATTTTCAATTTTAATTTTTTTGTGAAGCCTTATTTTTTTTTAATTGGTTTTTTTGAAATCCTTTTTTTGCTTTTTTAATGAATTGTTTTTTTTTTTGAATCATAAGTTTTAGTTTTAGTTTAATTTTATTTAGTTTCCTTTTAATTCGAGTTTTAAGTAAGGCTAAGGTAATATTTTTTGTGAATTCTGCCCTTAATAGTGATAGTGCGCGTATTATAGGCCGTATTGGCCGTCATCCATCTACGTTCTTCGTCGTGCTGGTACCAGGACAACGGCGGACCGTATAAAATCGTGAGTACTTTAAGTTTTCTTTATATATTTGAATTTTAGTTTTAAGCTTTAAGTGCAGAATTTTAGATTAAGTTTTTTTTTGAATTGCCTTGCAGTAGTTTTAAGTCTTTTTTATATAAATTAAATATTGGAAAATAGCCTTCATGGCCTTGAATTTTGATTTTTTCTTGTGCGTTTAAAAATGCGCGGCTAAATCGTTGCATTTGGTGTGTGGACGGCTGTGAAGGCCGTCCTTCTATAGATCGACAATGACATATCAGGACAATACAAACTTTGACGACATGACGCGACGACATACAAACTTTTCTCTGCGTACATACTGACATAAATCCTGACTGGAGGGTTCGTGGAGTGGCTATCACTCACAACATCGGCCAGAGTGATAGCTAAGGTTGTGTCGAAAGACACAAGGGTGGGCTGGCCAACCCTTGCTAACAACATCAGGCATGTTTCGGGGTCGTAACGAACCGGTACCGAGGAGAGATTCAGGGAAGGTGAGTTGCGGTTAGGGTAAGATAGTTTTAGAGTAGTTTTAAGTTTAGTTTAGTTATATTTTAGGGCTCAGCTTTTAATGTTAGATTAGTTAGCTTAATCTTAGGCTAGTTAGGTTAGTTCGCGTGCTCCCTCCCTTCTCTCTCTTGGGTATTGGCCCATGTCCTTGGACATTTTCTTTTCTTTTATTTTTACTATCCTATCTTTTTTTCGTCCGTCCGTGGTCTACGTAGAGTAGCTTTCTTTCTTTTTTTTCTCTCTTTTTACAACCTTTTGGCATGGACAAAACGGTTGTTGAGCAGATGGTATATGGTGAGGGGATAAGAACTACCCCCGTCCGACGAGCTGAGCCGAGCAACCACAAGCATGCCCCGTCCTCCTCACCTGTATCGAAGTTGCCCCTGTGGCTCGACCCTGGTTCCCAACATAACAGATTTCAGCTTGCATTATCCAGGTTAAAGGCCTTATTTTTGTCCGACGGACGGACGGACGGACGGACGGACGGACATGGCTAGATCGAAATTACTATCGATGCTGATCATGAATATAGTAACTTTTAGTGATCTACGGCCAATATTAAGTTATGTCACAAACTATGGGCCAACATTAATATATCCTTAAAATAATACAAAAAAAAACAAAAATCAAATTTCATTTTGAAAAATATTGTTATAAATGATTAAATCCATGTCAATATTTTAATTACCAATCCCGAAAATTCAGGGATTAAGGCATTATATTCTCTGGATTTTTGGGACCCGAAATTGATGGAACCAAAAAATTACCCGCTGTTTGTTAAATGTAATCCTCCGACTTCACTCCGTGGACACTGGACATAGTATTCAGAGATACAAAAAAAATCATTCCTTAAGCTGAATTAGCCCTCATACCTCATACATATTAGTTCTGTTTTTAATGGACTTCTTTTGGGGTGTCACTACTACAGCAACTGTCCTCATATTTTTCGTTGCATATATTGTAACTTCCAAGTAAAAGATTTATCTCAATATATACCAAAAAAGGACAGCTTAGGTTAAGTTGTTAATAAATATATGCACTTAAGGCCCTTTAGCGTCCAGAGCCAAAATCGAAATTGATCCTGAATCCTTAAACAGTACAGTATTACCTTTTTAGTTGCCATCAGTCGTCAGCGGCAGTAATTTTTAATAACTTGACTTGACTTCCCGCCCGCCCACACGTACCCCCCAGACCAAAAAAAATATGGAAACTTCCAACTCGCTCAACATTCAATAACTCCTGGCCAGGCAAGCATATGGATACAGTCTCATTTATAAGGGTTTGACAAAGCAGACGTTACTTTGGTCAATTCAGTTTAAATCCCAATTGGTGAGGAGGATGTCTGGCGGGAATATGTGCTTGTTCGTGTGGTGGAATTACCCTCAGCCTACCCGTAGCTTGTAGCTGGAGTCCATTATCGTCGTCCAATTTGTTCATTGATGATGCCGTTGTCATTGTGGGAAATGGTCAAATATAGTGGAATGAGTATACTCTCCAATCTCCAAGTCGAATGAAATGGGATTATGTAATTTGTCGGGTTTCCCTACATAATGCGAGAAGGGACAGGGGAGGTCCTCAAACATATGCTTATTGGAAAATGGGCCTGTTTCATTGTCAGAGACAAACATTGATGTTTTTCTTCTTCTTTTTTGAGAAGGGGCTGACGTAGGTTATGCTGAAGTAAAAATAGCTAGGAAAGGAGCCTAAACGTAAGGCTAACTTCAAGGGACGGATAGGAGGAATGGAAGTGCCAGTTCATGGGTTACGAGTTCGAACATTTGTTAACGCAATTTAGGGTATTGGGAAACCCGAAAACAATGTGATAGATTGTTCCTGAATGCCGCTTTCAATTTGAAACTAATTTCGATTAAATGCTCTGGCATTTTGTTGTATCTACTCAATTTGGTGCCTATTAAGTTCGGTTTTGCTAGCGGAAATATTTGGTAAATTAAATTGGCTGAGGTATGCACAGATGGCAGGTGATAAAAGTAGCGTGGTTTCCCCAAGTCATTTAGGTCTACATACATTAAAAATATTTCGACTTTTCCTGCTACATATCTATGCCTTTGAAGTAGTTCAGTAAAAATGTAAATATCTTGGAATTTGAATCCGGTGTGAATATGGAGGGTTATTTATGGAAGAACTCTCGTGTACTGGCAGCTGTGTGCTTCGATTCATTAGCAAATAAAGTATTTCCACAAGTACAATAAATTATTGCAGTTATGCATGTGCTACTATTTGTGACCACCTCAACAACTCTCGTGACAGTCAAAGAGGAATTTTTAGGTGGCCTGACATACATAAAACTCCGCTCAATTTATGGTCGCGTATGTGTCGCAGTGACATGAGTGGTCAAAACGTGCGCTTTTGACGTAATAGTGACATCAGATATTCAACGCGTTGTAATTTTGGTTGACTTTGTAATATCACAATAGTTGATATTTCTGTACGCAAGAACTATTCCTACAATGTTTAGAAACTAGATGGCAGAGCTGCCAGCTTGGGGTCTTTGCCAAAATCAGGGCTTGTTTTCCGATTGACACTATAGGAAATATGGGGAATAAAAGTTCAAGGGGCAAATCTGAGGTATTTTTTTTTAATTCTGTTTTATTTGCATTTTAATATTATTTCATTTTTGGTTAGCTGAAATGAAACTGTTTTTGAACACCTAAGGGTGCTTTTTTCAATTGGGTTACCTTAGGTCAAATAGGGGTATGAAAACTCATGCATCACTAGGCACCATACTGGGCTCACCGCGATTTCTGAAGAACCAATTGATCGAAAAAATCAAATAGAATGCAAAACCTAAACGATTTCCCTCGGAAAGCTCCCGATTTCCTTGCAGAATCTGATCAGTAGTTTATGTGGCCTATTTCCTCTATCTGCTCGGAACCTCCTTCGGCTTCTCAATACTCCCTCGTATTCATACAGTAAGTATTTTATATTCTCATCTGCTTGCAGATCGCCGCAGTAGCTGTAGTATTTGCTCGTATCTGTCAGTCTGAGCCGATTTGCATGTTTCCTCAGGAGACAGTGTCCATAAAGGATACCAACCATTGTCCTGAGCTGCAATCTGCTTGATTTAATACTTTCCCCAGATTCCTTGTCAAAATGTGGCGATAATGTCTTGGATACTCTGTGCCCAAGTAGGACCGCCCACCTCAGATCAGAAGCCTTGTAATTTGCCCTCTCATAATGTCCTTTACGACGCCCAGAGGTGGTTTGATAATCACTGCCTCACTGCTGTCTTAATCGTCTCCTGGTCTAGCCCCTCGGTTCTGCCTGCATAATGTCTTGAGCATTGTGGCGGTAGCACCTGACTATTCCGGAATTGATGTTAACTGATTAAAATGCCTGACTGTCGATGTAGATGACGATGTCCTCACCAAATATTTATCTCATCCGAATAAGAATAGCGAGAAGCTTCGATTGGAAGACACTGCTTGTATCCGAAAGTCGTATAAACACTTTCGGGTTTATATCGGCAACGTTAATGCCAAAGCCAGTTGTTCTGCCGTTTTAAGACCGCATGTGTATATTATACGCGACGTTGAGTGCGGTTACTACGTAGATGGGGGACCGTTTGAAAACAATCGCGTGTCGTTGGCCAGTCCCATCTACAGAGTTGAGGTAGATAATATATACGTGGTATAACAATGAACCTAAATTGGTCTAAGTGTTTGTCGGTTTCTGCCGACAGCCACCTAAACCTAACCTAACCTAACCTGTGTATACGAGTATTATAATTTCAATCTTTTGTATTATTATTTATATAAATATTTTATAGTATAGGTCTTACCATCTACATGAATAAATAAATGGCTCAACAAATAAAATGAAATAATTCAGTTGTTAGTGCATTTCTTTGCCATAAATCCCTTTATTATATGACACATCATACGGAATGTCAAAGTCGGCCATGTGGGTTATTTTATCAGTCATTATTGGATTGCCTTACAGAAGAACTGCTAAAATCCAAATCGCAACCCTTTAAGTAACCAATATTAGTAAGCCGGTGGGCAAAAATGTGTCCAGCACTGACGTAGGGGTGGTAAGGAGAGCACACGTGATGGCTATACTTGCCGTTATTTGCACCACCGCCAATTTTCCGAGTATCTTTTCCTTCTTTGTCGCCTTCCACCACACAAGTGCGCTGAAAACCCCTACCCGATACACAAACCTAACTTTCCTATCATTCTACTTCTTCCTAGTTGTACCTAATAGTAGGGAATTGGAATACGTCTACAAAGTTATTGCATTTGTAGGTGTTGAATTGAACAAAGCCAAACGCACCGGCGCGGCGTATGGGAACAATATAAATCTCTGCTTACTAAATACACCCAAGAGTTGCAAAGATCTTAAAGAGGCATTGAAACTTGCGAGAAGCTTGTAAAACGTTCCCAAGTGGTGCGTCTCCAAAAGACACTCTCAAATGATCAGTATAACTGCATGGGGCTGTTAATCAAAACGGATTGTACAATCACATGCTACCGGGAAGAAACTCTGAAGACATTACGGCAGGCTCATTTACCTTTACTAAGAGCATATCATGTGGCTTTGACATTGTAGAGATTTCAACTCCAAGAAACCTCAGCAGAAGTAACAGTTTATATCCAGATATATATGTATTTAGTTAAGTGGGCTGTAACTTATACGAACCATTTAAGGCACCGGGTACAGACGATAGGTAAAATTCAAGCCCTTATCCTTTTCCCTTATGGATTTCTTTATACCCACCAAGATCGCCTTTAAAGTTCAGTTTAAGCTGGGGTTTCATGCTAAGTACTTGGATGAGGTAACGTGGTACTTATCCCCAACCAGACAATAAGCTGAGTGAACTTCCCAAATCATACAGTCCCATAAGCTGGACATCGTTTTTTCTCAAAGCAAGGGAAACGATTATTGAAGTTCACACCAGAGAACATGCCTATCAACACGGGAAATCCTGCGAGACTGCTCCAAAATCTAATTGGTTGAATTGAGGGCGCGCTTGACGTGAAAGAATACGCGATGGGCGTTTTCATCGATATTGAGGGTGTTTTCGACAATGCGACTTTTGATAGCATGTGCAGCTCTGCCAGACAACACGGCGTAGACGAATCATTGGTGCTTTGAATTAAAGCAATGCTAATGAATAGAAAAGCGGTTGCGGATGCGGATTGTGGCCGTTATGTTATGGCGGGGGTAAACAGAGGCTGGCCGCAAGGGGGCGTTCTGTCTCCACTGCTGTGGTGCATGCTGGTCGACTATCTGAACTCAACAGATCTAATGTATACCCTCAGGCGAACGCGGATGATATTGCCGTTCTTTCTGTTGGATCATGCATAGCGAGGGCGCAGGCGGCCCTAGACGTGATCCACGAATAGTGCACTAGGAATGGGCTCTCGGTCAATCGTCTCAAAACTGAGGTTGTTCTCTTTACGAGAAGGAGGAAGAGTCCTATATATTTATACGGCCATGGTAGGACCATTTCTAGCATACACATCGGTTGTTTGGTGGAATAAGCTTTCACGTAAATACATTACTGCTGCTTAGGACTGGCTCTGGCTTGACTCGGAGCCTGGAAAAGAATGCAGTCGAGTCTTCACGGATGGCTCCAAAACCGATCAAGGATCTGGTGTTGGTGTTTTCATGGAGAGTGATAACATTAGACTTATCTTCTCGTTAGGCAAACATACGTCAGTCTTCCAAACAGAGACTTATGCTATCGTAATGGCCATGAACTATGTTGCGAATAACAGGTGGAGGGGGCAAAGTATCTGCGTCTGTAGCGACATCCAAAATGGTTCGTGAATGCAACATCTCTCTGAATTCGGTCGGAAGGATGAATTCACTTAGACTTTTCTGGGTCCCGGGTCATAACGGGATCGCGGAAAATGAGATCTCCGATGAACTTGCTAGACAGGGCTCAGGGGAGGACTTCTCAGGACCTGAACTGGCAATATGTCTGCCTGCGTCCTTGGTCAGGGCTTCCATAGACGGTTGGGTTTTATAAGAACACAATCGCAGATGGCATTATTCTTCAGCAGACAGATTAAACGATTTCTCCCCGACGGACGTCTGTAAAAAATCTGAGGCATTGTTGTTGTCTCTCAACAGAAAAGACTGCAGACAGACTACTGGCGTTCTAACGGGCCATAACGCTTTTGCCAAGCATCTTATGGTGCTGTGGTGTCTCTTCCTGGTAGTACAATGGACCAGTATTGAGTGTGAGTGCTGCCGACAAAAAAAAATTACTGTGGTGGGTAAAGAGTTTCAACATTACTATAGTAAAAACATTGACCTTGTCGGAGCAGAATACCACTTTTATATTATACATTCCACCTATTTACGACAAAGTTCCTACTTGCAATTGATTTAGGGGATACAAAGTGGACAACATTAAACTATGTCCGGAGATTATTAAAGTTGTGTAGTGTTTTTCTCTACAAAAAAAAGAGTACCTATTATAAATTATAAATTATTTATACTCGTATATGTATGTATATTATATTTTTTTACTTATAACTTATTCACCACGCCACGCAGAAGTTTGTTGGTACTTTATTATAGGGTGTCATGGGCATAGATGCACCACCCCTTTTTCAAACGATCATAAGTCTTTCAAAATAAACTCTTCGTGGTCGGTTTTTTTATATTCATTCGATGGGTTATTTAAGTAGAAACGTAAAAACTTAAATTTTTGATAGCGTCTGTCTTCTGAAAGTTAGCATAAATTTTTTGGAAAATGTGAAGTGGTGCATGGTGCACTATGGTATGTACTAAATGCACCAAACGCGTGTGCAGAATGCACCAGGAGGGTGCTTATTGCACCACGGATTGATTTTAATAATTGAAATTACATAATTTCAATTAATATATCGAGTTTTATTGGAACAAAGATAACATATAGGATAACTAAAACACAATAAATAAAAAAATATAAGTTTAATTAACATTAAGAAAATTAACAGAAAATTAACAAAAATAAATTATTACCTAAAAAAAAAATACATATCATATAGAACAAAATAACAATAACAAGTTGTTCGAACATAAAAATGCTTCAAAATAAAAAGAATTAACAAATATTTATAATATTTATATATTTATAATATATATATAAATTTGTACGATTGCTGCCGTTTAGTTAGCCCCAACACATCAGGATCTTTCATGACGTATCTTATATCATCCTCTTTAACCACTTCTTTTTGATTTGAGCCACAAAAATTAAATGAACCATTCATTACAGCTGTTCTTGAAGGATTTTAAATAGGTTGTCAAAAAACATTTCAACTGAATATTTGTTGAATGATGTCGCTCGTGCTAAGCTGCGTGCTTCAAGTTTTTTTTAACGACAATTCTGGGTGCCTTCCCCGGAAGCCCCGAAGCCAATCTAGGCCAGCCATTGAACTAGTTTTCCAGCTGGCTGGTACCTATATTTTGCATCTGATTAATGGATGCTAGTTGAAAAGCTAACATGCGGCATTCGGTTGCTGTGATTCCATAAACAATTTTGGCGCAGTAAGTAATATAGGATTTTAGAGATTCCTCCTGCCAGTCAGAAAAAAACTTTCGTATATTTTGCAGTCAATGATATTGTTGAAGCTGGACAACTCTTACATTTTTTGTAATATCGTCGAACAGTATGGTACGACAGACCAACTTGTTTTGGTGCTCCTCGGAGAGACATTCCGCAATCGATTTTTATGAGTGCTGCTCTCATCTGGTCTTTTGTATGAAAGCCTTTTTTGCGTAGTAATACTGGTTTTCGCGTCATCCTAAAAAAAAGTTTGCTCTTAAAAAAAGTTATTCTTCGCAAAATCGCTTAGGCTCACAATGCACCATGGTGCATTTAGCACTATGCTTATGTGGAGCATTGTGCACCAACATGTATTTTTTGATAAAAATTTGAATATTGAGAAAAAACACAACAAAACTATTAACTTCTTTTTTTAAAATATAAACGAAATGTCCTAATTAAGCGATTTAATAATTTTAAGTGAAGAAAAACTCGATTTACAAGCAAATATTAAAAAAGTAAACTCACCTCGATTTTTTTGGTTTTCACTTGAATTTCACAAACCACTTTGCACACTTGCGCAAACAAACACGGACACGACCAGATTGAATCCTAACGCAGTTGCTTAATGTAACGGGCACATATAAATGAGGTAGACACCAATACAGCTACCAGTTTGCTGGATATAGCTGTAGTGCATTTTGCACCACTGCACTGGTGTATTTATAACCACCTCACCCTACTTTTACAAATCCACCTCGAAACGAAGGTGGTTTGTTAACCCAGCGTATCCTCTGTCATTTTAACAGATTTGTACACCCTTTTTCTTCAGTTGTTCCACTAAATATCCAAAGCAAGCTTCCCATTTGATTTGCATGCAAACACTAATACAGATATGTAGGCAATTAGTGGAGTTTTTTAGCTGTTTCTTAGTTTGGTGGCAAATTAAGAGAATTTCTCTAAGTCGACTACCTCGTATAGGTAATCTGTGTTGGCCACTAACCTGAAAGGCAACAAAACTTTAGGACCACACTACGACCCCTACAGCCTGATGGCGGGCATTTCAAAAAGGGGAAGTTATTTTGCCGCACCTTGTGTATAAAATGGCTAAGGAGAAAATGCGATTCGAAACCAATTCTTATAAAAGCGCGAAATTATAGAAGGTATATGAATCTCTATGCTAGATATCTAGAGTTTCCGTATTTTCTCAAATACCATAAATCAATGTCAGCTATCAATCAACGCATATATCTCGTCCACCCCCCGGCTAACGTTGTCACATTCTCATTCACAGCGCTAAGAGTAGGCGGTATCCCTAAAAAAATCAAAACATCCGTTGACATTCTAATTACACTGTGAATCCCCGTAATAAATTCACATTATGTCCCTAGCTCAAGGCAACCGGAAAAACCGCAACTTTTACAAAACCGAACAACGTTACGTAGAAGAAAAATTTCTTCGGTCAAACCAAAGTATGCAACGATCCTGATTTCTGTAAATTAATTCCAACCGCCTTCTCCTCCACCAGTGCTTCCTGTTAAACTATCAATCTTCAGTTTGATGACAGGATTTGCTGCCCTTCTGGTCTTCGCCCCCTAGTAAAGAAATTCATTCGACCAGTTCGTCCATCCCTCTGGTCCGGCTTTAATGAATATTATCAAATCCAAATTCAGCCGTATTACACCGTAAATCTATTTCTTTGTATACATTTCTATTATCCATGTCATGTAAGTTTGTATATGTTGAGAAAGAAAATTCAGAAATAATATTAATTTCTCTTATCCAAATACGCACACACACTCACACACAAACGTGCGTTGTCGCTACGACTACGGTGAATGTTTTTCATCAACCCTAAGCTAAAATTAAATTTTACTTTGGCATTCTTTGAAAATGTGTTAAGTATTTTGCCAAACATATAGATTGTAGCGGTAGTACATAATTTGAAAGGAATTCGTCCATGGAAGAGCTTGAGCGAGTAAGTGAGTCAGTGAAGAAGGATTGCGAAAGTTGCTTTAATGGAAATTCTGTGGGGTGTACTAAAATGCTTACGATTCGTTTTTATTAATGTCCTTGGCCTTTTCGCAGCATCAGTTTAAATAGTACGAGCGTGTTGTCCTGTTGCCCAAATATCCATTACAACGTCTTGAGTTGGATTTCTGATGACTATTATCGTAGCATTCGCCTTTACTTGAGAGGGCATCATATCCTTGACATAGTGTCAAATGACGTGTCAAAATGTAAAATTTATGTATGTATGGCTTTGAGGGAAGTTTTCTTGTCATGTTCGGGTCATAAAAGTTGCCAAGTGTAATGGGTATAATTTACAGGTCTGTAAGTTTTTCTTAACTTGTGTCTGTTGATTTCCGAATAAAAGGGCAGTACATACTGTTAATCCAACAGTTCGATGGTTGAGGGTTTGCATCACTCCTTTGATCCATTTCATTTAATGGACGGTTTTGTATAAATGCTTTATGAGAAAGTTATACGTTAGTATTTCACAAAATAAGGACAATGGGAAAGTGGTGTTAAGTTTCGATGTGACCGAACGCCCTGACGTGATAAAAGGATAAGTTTTAATGGAAAACATTTTATTTATCAATTTTACTGCTTCGGGATAGTTGGTAAGTTGGGAGTGTTGTCAACGTTGATAGTAGGGTAGCATGCCCCAAGACAGCTGTCATTCTCAACACATGAACTATTAAAAGAGCCGTAGCTCTGTTATTAACATTTGAAAGAAAGCAGCACCTTATGGCTTAATAAATGGTTACGCACTTGACACGTATCTACCGAAAATCGATTTCCTTAAAACTTGTTACGGTTTATTTTGTAAATGGTTCTAATTTCAAATTTCAACTTAGCTATGTGCTTTTATTAAAAAGCTACACACGAAATTGCGCCCTAAGGTTAAAACAGCACCGAAAACCATGGATATCAGATGACATAGTCACAAAATGTCAACGAAGAGATGAACTCTTCCGCAAATGGAAGAATAATCGACAAAATAACACTTTCGCTCATGAATACAAGCAGTAGGTACAGAAATCACCTAAATAAGGAGATATCACTCCAGAAGTCGAAGTTTTATCAAACTCAATTTACACAATCATACAAGGACCCGAAAAAAACTTGGGCATTAATAAACGAGTTATTGGGAAGGGAAAAAAACATCTATAGATGATACAATAAGAACAATTTTTCACATGAAAAGAACATGTGCGCAATAGCAACTGAGTTTGCTCATCATTTTTTGACTGCATCCACAAAAATTCTGCATCTTTGTAACCATACAACAGCAGTGTTTTAAAAAGAAGTTAACTATTTTTATTAAAAAACGTTTTAAAATAACAAAAAATGGAATTAAAGTATAAATAAGGTAAACAAATTAAATGGTTTTGTACTAATTCACAGGTTAGTTTTTATTATGTAATTTGGTACTTAATCGCATATCTGCGTTTGCTAATGGTTCCGGATATTGGTTAAAGATAATTTGTACTTAAGGTTGTCAATTGAATCGGCGACTTCACAGTTTCCTCGAAAGAAGTTCTTCAGAACTGCAAGATCATTAAAAGCATCATTCACTGAGGGTTTTTGAAGAGGAAGGACTCTGATGAAATCTTCACCATCAGAATCGGCTTCCTCGGAATTAATTTCTAATGCATATGTGACTTCGTCTATAATTTCTGCATCCGTCATATCCCCGAAACAAGGCAAATCTGCATCTATGTCTACAAGAAATTCAATTTCCTGTCTGAGATTTATCGGTAAATCGGCCTCTTCCTGGTGCCCACTTCAGACTCTCTCTGTGCAACAAGAGTTTTAGCAAAGCCCGCCTTTTGAAAACAATTTTTTACTGTCTCGGCGCTGACCATCCACTAGGCTCTTTTGACCATTTTCATACCAGAAAGTAAGTCAAAATGTTTGGCAAAATCCGTTAAAGATTGCCCATTATCAAGATGAAGAATTTGCCGTCTTACTATGCACCTTCGATAATGCGATTTGAACGACCGAATTATCCCTTTTTTTTTAATTCTGGCTCACCAAGGCGATTTATAAAAGGGGGGGTACTTCGACCTAAAAGATCTTTTGTACCGTAGAAGAATCCCTTGGTCCAAGGGTTGAATAATAGAAGTTGTATTTGGCGGCAGAAATTCTATTTTGATGTTGTCTAAAATAACCTGATCATCTAATTTGTGACAAGCAGCATTGTCAACAAAGAGTAACACTTTCTTACCGTTCGCTCTGAATTTTGCGTTGAGCTTCTTCATTATTTCGCTCCAAGCCTTTTTGTTGGAAAAATATTTAACAGGGACTGTAGGTTACGAAAACACCTAGGGTTTCTGGATTTCCCTATGCAGAAAGTCATTTTATCGCTACCATTTGAACTTACCACAAAACGAATCGTTATTCTATCTTTGTTTCCTTTTCCATGTGATGGTTTTTCTAGCCTGTTTGCCAATGTTCCAGTGGGCTTTGAACAATAATGCAGATTCATCCGCATTGTAAATATTTTCTGCACTATATTCATGGAGATGTGTCGGTAAGATGTTGGATAAATACTCCTCAGCACCGTGCGTATCCGGCGAATTTTTCTGTTCGTGTGTGTTTTTAAAATGTATATTTTCCCTAACTTTCCAACGCTCCAGTCAGCCTTTGGAAGGTTCAAAATCGACGTTCATCATAACAGCAAATTGTTTTGCTTTTTCCATCAAAAGAGGACCACTAATTACTGCATTTTTCTTTCGCATGTCCTTTAACCAAATTAATAGCGCGTTTTCAAAATTTTTATGACAACGAGTTCGCACCCGTTTCTTTGTCAAATTTTTATTTTCTGCCGCTGCATTCAAAAGTAATTATTGCTTGTTTTTAATAATCCTTGCTGGTGCGCTGCAGCCATATTTTGCAAATATATTTTTTCTGGATTCTCCCGAATCGATTCTCTTCAGAACTTCTAATTTGTTTGTGATATGTGAAGTTTATTGGGCACGTTCAATTAAAGAAAGAAATAATCTAAGTGGTGGCCGTATTCAGCTTTTTATAGATACCCTATTCTAAGGGAATATTAATTTTGACGCATAGTTTGTAACATACCTTAATATTGCCCGTAGACCCATAAAAGTTACTATATTTACGATCAGCATCGAAAGTAATGTCGATCTAGCCATGTCCGTCCGTCCGTCCGTCCGTCTGTCGGCAAAAATTAGGCCTTTAAACTGGGCCTAGAGAGCTGAAATATATACTCTCTAGGTTCCCGAAATAATCAAGTTTACAAATTTTTCAAATCCGCCCACAGACACGCCCACAAACTCAAAAGTTTGAGCTAGGCAGCTGAAATTTATAATAATGTACTCTCTAGGGGCCCTTTATGCTCATGCGCTAATTCAAAATCCGCTTACTGACACACCCGCAATAATATAAAATAATTTTATTGAAAAACTAGAGTTTGAGCTATAGGGAGCGTTTTTTTTTTTTTGATAAAAATGTGGAGCGTTCTTAACAATTCAACCATACTTAGACTTTTGTCACGCCCACTTATGAGGGATAGAATAAGAATGGGGTATCCAACAGTTCGCCCAAGCGGACTGTAGCCCGTCCCTATGTTTTATTTCAGTTATGCGGAGCAGTATCAGTTTAAGTGAATGATTTTTCCAGTAATTATTTGTTCATTTAACCGAATTTTTCAATTAAGCGGGTTTCAGTTAAGCGAAGTAGTTTGTATGAAGGTTGTGAAAAAATGCAATGTGACAAATTTTGTGTTTCAACTAACCGAATTTGTCAGTTAAGCGTATTTCAGATATCCCGACTCGACTGTATTTACTGAAGACAAATAAAGCACCTGGTGTAGATGGAATCAGAGCCCTAGATCTTAGAGCGAACGCCGATGTCTTTGCACCAATAATTTTGAAACTTATAAGCCTAAGTATAATACAGGGAAATATTCGTGAAACAATAAAAACTGCAGTCGTGAGACCGATCTACATATAAAGATGGAAAAAAAATTGTATTGGAAATTATAGACCAATATCAATACTACCTTCAATCGACAAATGTGTAGAGGAAATAATAGCGTGTAGATTAGTGAAATTTGTCGAGAAATATGAACTTTTACACAAAAGCCAATATAGATTTCAGAGAGGCAAAAGCACCAACCAGCTACTAGGGGAATTCGCTAATTTTGTGAACAATAAACTTGATCAAAATCATCACGTACTTCTTCTTTCCTAGATTTCAGCAAGGCTTTCGATACCTTAGACCACAACAAACTACTACCCGTTTTAGAAAATGCAGGCATAAGAGTCCATCTGGATGAGAAACTATCTCAAAAATAGAAGATTCTTAATTAGGTAAGATTGGAAAATATCAAAGCAAAGTAGAGGAAATATATTACGGAGTTCCACAAGGATCCAAACTAGGACCAATACGTTTTATAATATACTCTGATGAATTGCTACAAGCTCTTTAAAACAGTTTTTCGCTTGCATTTGCCGATGACACTGCGATTGTCGTTTCAAGCAAATCGCTTCAACCAGCGGAAAAACCCTACAAGGGAAGTTGACCACTGCAGTGCAATGGTGCCACGATATGGGTCTAGTAATAAATGTCTCAAAAACAAAGGTAATGCATAAAAGTCAACCAAATTACAAAGAAAGTAATGTGCAAATAAAATTCGAGAACCAAAACTGCCCTAACAGTTCTGTGGAAGTATTAGAACTAGGTAGTGAATATAACTACCTCGGAGCTATTATAGGCAGCCACTTCTTATGGCATAGACATTTAGAGAAGGTAAAAGGGGACTTGAAGAAGCAATGTTAGCAATTATATATCTTAAAAGGTGTTCGACGTTTCAGGTGCTCAAACAAGTGTACTATACATTAGTTGAATCAAAGCTCAGGTATGGAATTCTTGCCTAGGGTACGGCAGCCGAAAGCCATCTAAAAAAACTGCAAAAAATACAAAGCACAATCATTAGATTAATTCAGCAAGGTAGTCAACATGGCGAAACTTTAAATTTTCTACCCGTTAGAAATATGTAATAATATATATTAATGACAGTCACACTGGAGTATTATGAAGATGATCGTTTTAAAGTACCGATTCGATACGAAGTCATCACACGAAGGCGAGCACGATGTCTATTTGATATACCGTCTTATTGTAACAAGTATGGTAAAAAACAACTTAAGTAAATACAAAGATTTTAAGATATGAATCATCTTTGTAGGTTATCCTGAAGTTGAACAATAAGAATTAAACTAAAAATTTTATACAATTCAAAAAAGTAAAATGTTCGATTGAAGCTAGATCGTTGGATTTTCCCAGCGTTCAGTGGAGGAAAATTTGTGTGTGTGTGCGGCACAAACCTGTTTCTCTACCTGTGCCTTTTGTACAATGTGCTTTTTCTTTCTTTTTTTATGCACCTTTTGCAGTTTGTGTTGTTTTGTTTATGGCGCATGGCCATGGGATTGAGAAAGAAAGGGTATGAAATGTAAATGAGATTGAGAGGGAATCACACTCAGAGTATATCCATATAATGAGTAAGGACACTCTCGACGATTTCTTTATCAGTTCTTATCAGCAAGTGTTTTGTTTTAAATTTGAGAAGTGGCAGACTGGCGAAGCAAGGCGAGCACGGGACAGCTAGTATATATATATACAACTTACCTTACCTTTAAGTACTATCGCTATTAAGTACTACGTTAGACTATTTCCTGTGGGGCTACGTCAAGTCTATGGTCTATGCCAACAAGCCAGCGATGATAGATGAACTTCGTACGAATATCGAACGTGAAATTGCAGCAGTATCGGTCGATTTATGCTTGAGAACCGTCGAAAATTGGGTTCAGCGTCTGGGCTTCTGCAAGCGTGCCCGTGGTGGCCATGTAAAAGAAATCGAGTTCCATACATAATGGCAACGAACGTACTTTCACAGGAATAAAGAATTTTTGTTTTTGTTTTATTTAAAAAAACTTTTGTAGCGCTTTTATTGAAAAACCCTTTATATTGAAAGATTAAGATGTATTGATTTTCATTATTTTCGAATTTTTTTATTATTTTATTAAAGTCACTTTTTATATTTACATTTATAAAAATAACCGCCTGCAGACAAACCTAATGGTTTTGCGGGCAAATCAAATGTTTTTGTAAAAATTTATTAACAATATCTAATAGAATACAAAAAAAAATAGTTCACAATTTGTTATTTGAGTGGCCAAACAGAAAGACATATCCAATGTCAAAATGTCCATGGCAATTATGTTTGCCCGTTTGAAGCAGCCATTATGTTAATATACATTGACCTTCTTTATACTCCGACCTAAAAGTTGGTTTAGTGTAAGCACATTAAAGAGGGACAAAAATGTTTGTATCAGTCTTCTAATTAAAGTTACCTGGACTATAGGGGGGATGGGGCACCTTGATACGATTTTCATTGGAACTCAAAAAAAAGCAAAATATTAATTGTGTTCATTGTCGTTTTAATTATCTTATTTTAGACGAATGTACTCTTAAATTCATCTACAAAAAAATTTAAGAGCTATTTACTAAAAAATGAAATTTGAATCAAACTGCCCCACTCACGGGGTACATTGATACATATCAGGGGCACTTTGATTCAGGCAAAAATCAGTATTTATCGAAAGCTTTCAGTTAATAAAACAAGTTTTAAATAGTTTCAAAACATATATTATTACAACCAGTATTTAAATGTTTTGTAATTCATGTTAAAATAAGTTTTAATAAGTAATAAATAATAAAGTAAATGTTTTCTTAGGCTTTAAATAAATATAAATAAGTATTTCATGTATAAAATAAACAGTCTTCAGATTGTTACGATAAGTCTTCAAATAACTTTGATTGGCATTTTCAATGCTTTTCTTATTATTGACAAACATCTACTTACAATGAAATGTTATAAGCAGACAAGCCTATCTTAAAATTAAAAAGAGAAGCTGTTCTGCTAGTGCCCTACTTAACTATCGGATGTGGTAACTTCAGGATAATGTCAAAAATATTAACAGAAGCATCAGCTTTAATATCTGGAAATAGAAAAGTTCCAGTAGGCTTGCGTTTCAACAGATGTGAAAATCGTTTGCTCGGGCATCTTTTCCCAACAAAATTCTTGAAAGGTCGCTTCTTTTCTAAGTTTATTACATTTGTTATAACATAATCGCCTTCCTCAAGATCGCTGGAAACAGGCAGGGCCGCATTAACAGTGTCGTTATCAGACAACTTTATATTGATTTCGTCGGACTCGAATGATTCTTCGGAATCGAATGATTCTTCGGAATCGAATGATTCTTGTAACTCAACTTCACCAGAACAATTTGAAGAGTCTGATTCCATAGTTATAATCTTATGAGAAGTTGTTTTTAACTTTTTGATGGGTTTTGGATCTACTAGAAAAAGCAATTTCTGAGCATTTCTTAGATCTGTTGCACGTTTTTGTTGTTCTTTATACCCTATTCTAGGGGTATATTAATTTTGACGCATAGTTTGTAACATACCTTAATATTGCCCGTAGACCCCTAAAAGTTACTATATTTATGATCAGCATCGATAGTAATGTCGATCTAGCCATGTCCGTCCGTCCGTCCGTCCATCGGCAAAAATTAGGCCTTTAAACTGGACCTAGAGAGCTGAAATTTTAACCATATACTCTCTAGGGTCCCGAAATAATCAAGTTTACGAATTTTTGAAATCCGCCCACAGACACGCCCACAAACTCAAAAAAACAAAATTTTGGAAAAAATCGAATTTTGAGCTAGGAAGCTGAATTTTTTTATATATGATCTATGACTCCTAAAACTGCTCGGGATATAAAATTTTCAAAATCCGCCCACTGCCACGCCCACAAAAAAATAAAACAATTTTATTGAAAAACCAAAATTTGAGCTAGTAGCTATAAGTGTCGTTTTTTTGTAATTTTTGGGTAGGGCCATACAGCTTCAGGCCTTCAGGAGTTATGCATAGTTTTGATGTTGAAACTTCAGAAGTTACCTGAAAAGCTTACATCATTAAAATAAAACTTGGTGCGTAATAATCGCAATCGCAACGAATTAAAATACAAACGAGGTGTAAGTCAAATCAAAATTTACATCTTAAATATCCAGCCAAAACAATAATTACGTCCCACTCCCTCACATAAGTACATTCATAGAGATAATGTCAAGTCAATCGCGTTACAATCCAAAACCTCGGAGTCATCTAAAATTGTATAGGTCACAATTAAATACAATCAGAACTGCGCGAATATTCTACTACCAGTTAAAGAAATTTAAAGTAATTTCCATTGGCAAAGTACTTATTTATTTATTCTAACGGAGTTAACAACTAAACATAGACAACACGTCGCAGACAGCGAACGAAGGTTTCTTATACCGTAAATAATGTCTTGTGCTAGGTTCCCACTTGCCGTTTTGAAATTGAAAAAAATTGGCAAGTCGAAATAGCGAAAAACTGGTGGTCATTGAATTAATAAACAGCGGTTGTCAATGACTGACAACGAATTTACACGACAAGTGTAAATATCTGAACTTGCAAATAAAATGTCGCTTTGTAATTGGCACTGAAAATTGATTGGAATCGTCTTAAATTGTTTGTCAATCAATACACATGTTGACGCACAAGGAAGGTAAATCAATTCATACCGAAAAAAATAAATAAATTATTTGGGTTGGGGTCAGAATCAGAATCCCAAAATACAAAAATTTCGGCATTTCGGGTTTTCGGGGTTTTTATTTGACTGATTCTGTCCGACTCTCAAATAATTTCAATCTCTAATAATTTCAATCTCTAATAAAATAGAAAAATTAATTTTTCACCATTCTTTTTCGACACGGTTCAACAGAAAATAAATACGTTTTTTTCATTATTTTTTAAACACAAATTTACTTATGTACATTTCCATTTAATAAACATAAAGCTACAGAAAACTCACACAACGTCCGACAGTGAATTACGTTCATTGACAATTAAAAGACGATTCCAAATTGAAAGCGCCAGCGGAAAGTAGGTTTTAGTAAACTGACAAAGCCATTTGTCAAAATTTTATTGTCAACCAACTGACAAACGATTTTTTTGTCAATAATTGGCATAGGTGGAAATGAACTGGCAATGACGATCACAAGAGTTGTCAAACTTTGCCAATTAAATGATAATTGGAGACTCATCATAAGTCTTAAAAAAAAAACAGCGATTTTCATTTATAAAATATTCAGTCGCATGGCAACTTCGCGCTAATCTGTGGAAATATTTATTGATGTTGTTGGTGGAGAAAAAATGTCTGTACCTAATACCTATCAAGCTAGGAATTTGAGTTTTCAGCATTAAAGACCTAGTTTCGTCGCTATTATCTCTGCTATAAAATAGGAATTACAGAGTCAAGAAATGTAGACGGAATTAAGTTGATAAATGTTTATATGATTAGACAATTATATCGATTGCAGTTGCTTAAATTTTAGCTTTTAGATTTTCTTAAGATTTCATTTTCTGACGGAACTGATGGTAGGTAAACTATTCATAATCAATTTTAACCTTCCAACCACACACTGGGGGGTATGACACACCCCACATGGATTTCAAAAGTGTGCAGGTCCCGTTAACATTTTTTCCTAAGGATGCTATACATATGTATATTTAAATTTAAACTCTCTGCAGTAGCAGGCGAGGGTGTTTAGTTCTTAGATCTTTTTAACGTGTTTAGCCGGGCTTCGAAGTTTTTAGCTTGGTATCATATACCCCAGTATGCAGTGCGTGTTAGTATTTTTTGGAATTTGTGAATACATTATTTTAAGTGAAATGTTTTTCTATTTTAGTTATTTTGGACTAAAAATTAATAAAACAAGTGTGTTGTTTGTTCAGCCATAAACGAAGTTACTGTAGATGACAATAATAATTATAGTTTTACAGCAAAATGAATATTCTTGGAGACGAATCCATTGAAAGCCTTTTCTTT
Organism: Portevinia maculata; assembly: GCA_949715645.1. Lineage (NCBI taxonomy): Eukaryota > Metazoa > Arthropoda > Insecta > Diptera > Syrphidae > Portevinia > Portevinia maculata. Next base: position 90,011,792 of record OX454528.1, read on the forward strand.
GCTGCTGAAGGGATGAAGTCAAAAATGAACCAGCTTCGAACCTTGAAAATCAACATTAAAAATTGTGTAACTTCTGTAATCGAAAAAAAAAACTGAAAACGTGACATGCCGACTTCCCATGTGCGAGGATCATCACTGATCACTCACTGCAATGCATAGAATGCAGTGAAAAAAATTTTAATTTTTGTGTTTAAAAAAGCAAACATTTATCCCACTATTAAAACAATACATTGGAGTAAACAATAACATTAAAGAAAGAGTATTAGAAAGCGTAATGCGACAGTTTTTAAAACTATTATTTTAAACTTTTTTATGAATTTGACTGATTTTAGTTGACAACTATATATTAACTTTTTTTTGTAACCTAATTTGGAAATTATTTTTTTTTTTAAATATTTTTATATTTTATGTTATTCATCGTATTGAATTTTGTTTAAATGAAATAAAAATATGAGTAGAAAAATAACAACATATATATATACATAAAATGATATTTTTTTAAATTCTTTTGTGGTGTGGTGTGTGATACCCCAGTGTGAGGAGCGCGTTAGAAAAAATATGTGTGAGGACGGAAGGTTAATTCACTGTTTCATTGATCTGTACTGTTTTCTTTTCGCAGTGTGATCCATGTATATGGATCATTGTTAGGTTAGGTTAGGTTTATGTGGCTGTCGACAGAAGCCGACACACTTAGACCAATTTAGGTCCATTGCGATACCACGTATAATTATCTACCTCAACTCTGTAGATGGGACTGGCCAACGACACGCGGTTGTTCTCAAACGGTCCCCCATCTACGTACTAACCACGCCCATCGTCGTTTAATTACGGTGATCTGATGAGAACCGATTAACTCGACGTGGTGTGGTCGTTGGTTATGGATCATTGTTAGGGTGACCAGATCTATGCTGAAGGAAAAGACACCTTAAATGTGACATAAGTGTAAATATGGTTGAATTGTTAAGAACGCTCTACATATTTTGTTATATAATATTCAAAGGATTTTATTAAAAAAAAAACGAAGCTTTTGTAAAATAAACGCTCCCTAGCTCAAACTTTGGATTTTCAATTGATACGTATCAAACTACCCCGCTGTTGGGTGTATCAATGTGCCCCAACTGTCCTGACACAATATAAATATTAATTGCAATTAAAAGAACGCTTAAAAACTACTTTTTAGGTAAATATCACATTATACATATTCTCAAAATCTAACTTAATCTGAAACTGATAACACAAAATACTCTTTACAAAAACTCACTCGAAAAAAACTAAAAAAAAATACTTACGGACTAGGAAACCAGGTTTGGTCTCGTTTTTTTTTTAGGTAAATATCACATTATCAATGACATATTCTCAAAATCTAACTTAATCTGAAACTGATAACACAAAATATTCTTTACAAAAACTCACTCGAAAGAAACTAAAAAAAAAATACTTACGGACTAGAAAACCAGGTTTGTTCTCGTTGGGCGAAATACGATGACTGAACAGAGATGTCAGACAAACATGTGGATGCGTTGAAAGATATGTTGCGTTGTGCGCGTGGTTGAGCGGGCTGCTGCGAACAATTTTCAAATAATGTCGACTGTACTATGTGCACCATGTATCAATGTCCGCCATCTCCCCCTATGTCGTTCTTCAGCCTCGTGCTAAAATGAGGTAGGTATAAAAATAAAAGAAAAATATTCGAAAATTCTATGATTATTGAAGCAGCTTTTCTTGACGTCCTTCACACAGAAAAAAAAAACATGTAAAATCCAAAAAAAAATAAACATAATTCAAAATTTTGCAATGATTTTGCTTCTTATTTTTTTTCTTGTTACTTTAACCCTATTACTGCCATGTCATTTGACTAACGTGAGCTGCCAGGGAGTGACTACACTAATACAAAATACATAGAGAATTCATTTATTTTATTGCAAAAAAAGGTAATTTAATTACAAATAATTTAGCAATTTATTATTTAAGTTATTTAACTAGGTATTTATTTTGACATGTAAGGCAAAGAACTTTACTTTTACTTTTAAATTCATTTTTATTAATTATTGGCTTATATCAACTTAAAAACTTGACAAAAATGATTAAATCTAACTTAAAATTAACAGGATACTTATTCTAGATTATTGATCCTTATGCGGACGCCCTAAACTTAACTCTGTCTTATAATTATTGCCTTTCGGCCTAAAAACTATTTTACGAACTAATCTTACATATTATGTTTTCATCGAGAAAATTGTTAAGAAAACTCGGCATCTTTATCAAATTTTTTTATTTTTATATAAAAAAAAACAAATTACAAACTACCTACTCTACTTACTTAAACTACTTAACATATTCTAACTATAATTAGGATTCTGATCACTCGTTGCATTACGAAATAAATGGTCAAAATCCCAATTGCTTTCCGAGCGCCTGGCAGTCGTCAACGTGCACACGCGCTGCCCTGAGCTAACTGAAGCCTTACAGCGTCAATCTTCTCCCGGAAGCACTACCACAAGTTGACGATCCCGGCCTCTCCCAGAAACGCCCTAGCTTACTTAATCTAACTTATAAACTAATAGGATGTTACCTAGAGTAAGGCACCGTCTTGGGAGGGCATGTTGACCCCTCCCCCCTCAAAAAGCCCCCAAAATGCGGCAAATTGTTTTTCCGTATCGAATCTATCCCTCTCCGCTATTGCGGTACTAAAACGGAGGAGCTCATGAGCATTGGCGACGTCCTCGCCGCGGATGAGCCGCTTATCTCTCGCGCTGCGGAAGCGGTGGTATAATACCGGGATACCATCCCTCGTCTGTACCAGCCCTTTTGCATTAATATGGATAAATGCCTCCGGCGGGATAAAGCCAGACCGGAGCGAACTCTCTATGTACATTTCATTGGGGTAGTAAGCCCCAAAGATCAGGCTATTGTCGCTGGCCACCGCCCTTGCAACGTGCCTTCGTGTAACCTTAATAAGGAAATTGTCATTCCTATTCAACTGAGCCCCATCGTATAGGACCTTGTTGTGATAGTATTTTATATTGTTGGATTCAGGCGTTCGGAACAACCGGAATCTCCAAAACCCGAATCTTTTCCATATAACAAGGTGCTATATTAAACCACAATGGACATCCATAAGCGATGACCGTCCTTATAAGGGCCACGTAGCAAATGACCTTCACTCTGGAGTCAAGTTAACTGCTATGAAACAGTCTCCTTGTCAGAGCATAAGCCTTCTTGGCCCCAGCAAGACAAGCAACTATATGTCTATCGAAATATAGATACTGGTCAAGCCATATACCTAGATATCTAACTACGCTTCTCACCGCCAATGGCTGCCCATTCTGTACACTAATACCCAATTTCTTTCAGTTTTTTCTGGTATCCCTAGAGGCCCCAGCCAATGGAGTTCTGAACGAGATTGTTTCCGTCTTCTGAAAGTTGATTTTCAACTTCCAGTCGTCGTAATATCCCTGAATTTGATCGAAGTCACGCTGCAAAAGAATGTTAATGACCTCGATTTTAGGACCTGATCTGTATGCCACCAAATCATCGGCATACGCTATAGCATGTCTGAGTGAACCCACCAGATCACTCGTGTAAATGTTAAACAGGATCGGAGAATTGACCGTCCCCTGCTGTAAACCGTTTTTAATTTCAAAGACTCTGATCGAAGTCACGTTGCCACATCTTACCAAGAACTTCTTTCCCATAAGCATATTATAAATTATATGTAGCAAAGGTTTGTGCATCCCCCACCTGGTCAACTTGTAGAAAATTCCCTCTAACCATACGCCCTGTGTTTCTTTATTCATTCTGAATATTCGGAATATTCCGACTGAGCCATTTACGTTTCTTTATTCAATGGAATATTCCGGATAATCCATTTCGGTGTTTCTTTATTCATTCTGGAATAAATGGAATGCATTCTTTTTGTCCCTAGAGAAAGGTGGAATAAAAAGAATATTCCCTCGTTTGACAGATGCACTTGATCAAAAAAAAAATAGAAGCAACAGCAAACAATCAAATGGGTGAGCAAATTTATTGTCTTTTTTTTATATTTTTATGTGTGTTGTTTTAAGTTATAAATTTTTTTATATATATTTGAAATGCCGCATAGATGTTGGTAGTTGGTGACAAGATGATTTCATGAGCAGTGTTGCCACTTATGCTATATAAAAAGGTGTATGTTTTTTGAACTTGTACTAAATCCTTACTCGAAAGGACAACATATTTAATGTTTTACTACTTTCCTTCGATTCAACATATTTAACATAATAACAACACGAGAATATAATGTTATTCATACAAATAATAACAATATCTTAGTAATAAATAATATAATATGCTTTATCTGAGCGAAAGTTGTATATTACTGTATTGGGTACTTCGTTAATTAACGCAGCTGTGGAGACTTAAATAGGGACAAGTCGTTTGCCGCTATATATTGTTTTGGTTGTCGAAAATATTGATAGCTTTAAAATGTTCAGTCAGTCACAAATTCGTCACTGACAAATAAATTTAGAGAATTCATTAGCTGTTTTTGTTTGTAAAACAACATTATTATTAATTGAATAATCAAATTATTTGCGCTGTAAAATTAAGAAGGAGTATCTAAACACTATTTTTGAACAGTAAAACGTAAAAAATATTGTAGAATTGTGTACGAGAAATAAAAATTAACTTTTGGCAAAAATGTATTTTTTTTTTTGGAAACTAATTAGGTTGAACGAATTTGCTATATACATATTTTTAATACTACTAAGTACAAACGAACAAAAACAATTAATTAATAACAAAGTTGTAAAAAAAAAATTAAAATGCCTTTAAATTGCTGCATCAGGAGCTGCACATCATTTTGGTCAACATGTTCACTGTTTTTATATATTTTTTTTGCCTGAAATTGTATGCTTCAATTTTTCAATGACGTTTAAGAAAGAAATGCGGCACTTCAGAAGGAGATAGTTTTTTACGCACGTGCTCTATCGAATTTTGCTTGTCAGTGTTCACAATGGATGAATAATTTGTTAATTGACATTCATAGTACCAAAATATCGATTGATTAATAAATTTTGTCGCTTATCAATAATTGATTTTTGACAACGATAATAAGGGTGTTTAATTAATTTAATGTAATTTGTATTACTGAGATATCGTTATTATTATTGTTTTTGTGAACTTAAATTGTATTTTCTTAAGGTTTATCTTCTCATATTTGTTTTATTATATATGTTTTTATTTTAGTGCTGTAGTGGAGTATTACTTCACATGTGAGTTCAGTAATAGAAAAAATATATTAATTGTAAGTAGTAAATGTTGTACTTGTTCTTGAACTAAGTGGCAGCGCTGGTCAATAGACAAATGGCTGTCATTCTATTCGGTCCATTTTTATACCCTATTCTAGGGGTATATTAATTTTGACGCATAGTTTGTAACATACCTTAATATTGCCCGTAGACCCCTAAAAGTTACTATATTTATGATCAGCATCGATAGTAATGTCGATCTAGCCATGTCCGTCCGTCCGTCCGTCCGTCCGTCCGTCCGTCGGCAAAAATTAGGCCTTTAAACTGGACCTAGAGAGCTGAAATTTTAACCATATACTCTCTAGGGTCCCGAAATAATCAAGTTTAAGAATTTTTGAAATCCGCCCACAGACACGCCCACAAACTCAAAAAAAACAAAATTTTGGAAAAAATCGAATTTTGAGCTAGAAAGCTGAAATTTTTTATATATGATCTATGGCCCATAAAACTGATTGGGACATAAAATTTTCAAAATCCGCCCACTGACACGCCCACAATTAAATAAAACAAATTTTGGGAAAAATTGAATTTTGAGCTAGAAAGCTGAAATTTTTTATATATGATCTTTGGCCCATAAAACTGCTTGGGACATAAAATTTTCAAAATCCGCCCACTGACACGCCCACAATTAAATAAAATATTTTTTTTGAAAAACCAAAATTTGAGCTAGGGAGCTGAAATTTTTAATATATACTCTCTAGGTGCCCTTTATGCTCATACTTAAATTTTTTTTTAAATCCGCCTACTGACACGCCCACAATTAAATAAAACAATTTTATTGAAAAACCAAAGTTTGAGCTAGGGAGCGTTTTTATTTACAAAAGCTTAGTTTTTTCGATAAAATCCTTTAAATTTTTGTCACGCCCACTTATGAGATATAGGAATAAGAATAGGGTATCCAACAGTTCGCCCAAGCGGACTGTAGCCCGCCCCTATGTTTGTTTCTTTATTCATTCCATTCTGGATATTCCGGATAAAAAAATCGAATATTCTGTCTTTTCTATTCCTTATCCGGAAAAAATAAAGAAACACACGGACGGCGTCGAAAGCCTTCTCAAAATCAACCAGACAAGCACGCGTCCACTGAATGTCGGAAACCAGTTTCGACGCGGCATGAATAGTATCATGCCTCGCACTGAAACCAAACTGGTTGTCCGGAATTATGTTATTGTCCTCGACCCACTTCAACAGGGCTCTATTAACAACCTTTTCGAGTTCTCTATTGTCTGTTGTGGGGTATCTGTGAATTAGTTCTACAATAATTATTATAATGTCGTGCAAAGTTTGCAATCATAAAGTGGATCGATCAGAACCAAAAATAAATGCTCTGATTGTCACTCTTTTTTTCATGCGTCTTGTGCAAAATTGATGGTAAATGATCTGGAATATATAAAAAAAAAGCAATGGAATATGGAGTTGCACCGACTGTTCAATCATCCGCCGTAAGTCCCTTTCGGGAGTTCCTGCTGCACTTTGTTCCAACAATACAAATATTGTGCCGATAAATAATTCTGCACCTGAGGAGGAATCAACCACATCAATGAATATAATCTAGACTGCAAACAATCCGCCGCCGTTTAATGAAAAAGTAAATGAAATTCCATCGTCAGTTGAATCGCCAATTACTTTGGGAATGATTTATAAAGAGTTGCTTATAATAAAAGAAACACAGAAAGAGCAAATAAATGCTCTCCAAGCTGAAAACAAAGTACGAGTATTTGAAAAGAGAATTTCACAGTTGGAGACTAAAGTTAATCACCTAGAACAACAACTACTAGCTAACACTATCGAACTTTTCAATGTTCCTAGCACACATAATATTTCTGATTCTGACATCGCCCTGAAAGTTTTTCGAAATGGTTTGAACTTGTATGTTTCTGAAAAAGATAGTGATTTCTGTCATATGAAGAGAATTACAATGAAACAGCTAAATAAATCTCCTAAAAGAGTAAATATTCTGCAAGTGAGACTGGTTTCACGATACTGTAAAGAGAGAATTATGAAAGCGAAATATGAGCACAAAGCAAAATTGGTAACAACTGAACTGCTGAAGATATACATAAATGAGAGTCAATCTTACCACACTCGTCAATTGTTCAAAGCTGCTGAATCGAAGAAAGTCTCTAAGGAATTTAAATATGTATGGACAAGGAATGGGACGGTTTATATGCAAATGGAGGAAGGCGATGAATTAGTTAAAATAAATTGTAAAGCCGATTTGGATAAATTATGAACTCAGTTGGTATAAATAGTTCTATCACGTCTTCCCAACGCATACAAACCGCCTCTACTCCTTCCTCTAATGTCGATGAATATGAAACTCTTTGTTTACATCAGAATATCTGTAGTTTAAGAAAAAATGTTCATGTTTTGTTAGCACATATCGAAAGTCTCGCGAATTTGCCTATTATTATTGTTTTGAGTGAAATTTGGATTTATCAGAAAGAGTTTGATCTTTACAATATTCCGGGTTATTTGCCTTTTGGCAATTGCAATGATTCATACTCAGCCGGTGGGGTTGCAGTTTATGTCAAAATTGGTTATACATGCGATTGTTTTTCGATTAAAATTACCAGCGCCGATGTTATGAATTTGTCGCTTACGTTTAAAAATGAAAACTATTCAATACTTTGCATTTACCGACTGCATGACTTTAGTAAAAGTATGTTTATTGATGAGTTCGGTTCTATTTTGAGTGAAACCAAAGCAAATAACTTAATTATCCTAGGTGATATAAATATAGATATTTTAAATGAATCTGACAGTGACACTGTAAACTACTTGTTCATGATGGCTTCTTATGGTCTCAAGAGTATTATAAATGTACCAACTCGTGTAACTAATTCAACCAAGAGTTGTATTGACCATATTTTCACGCGTTTACATAAAAACAATAAGACAAATTTGTGTGGTAATGTTTATGATTTTAGACTTACCGATCACCATATGAAAACTCTTAGTATTAATTGGCCATATTAATTCTTATGATGTAAATAGTTCCTTACGGAACGAATTTCATACAAATTATGTCATGTTAAATGAATGCCTAAGATATGAATTTTGGGATTCAGTCTATTCAGAAAGCAATCCTTCGGTTGCCTATGACTTATTTGTAGCGATTCTTAGAAAACATATAGTAAACTGCACTTTTTCGTGTATACATGATTCGAATCGCAGAAAAAGAATTAAACCTTGGATGACTACTGAACTTTTAAAGACAGTGAAAAGGAAAAGAAATTTCGCTCTTAAATATAGAAAACATCCTCATAATATTAGACTAAAAAACTACTATGACAAATTGTGCAAAGAGGTGGATAAAGAAGTAGTTGATACGCGTGATAATTATTATTATTTTATTATTTCTTTATTTCATCAATCAAAGAACAAAGTTCTCTTATAGACTAAGATAACAATATTTTAATAAAGCTACATAAGTAAATAAAGGTTTATTCATAAATAATTGTAAATAAATATATACAAACATCAAGTAGATCTAAGTACATTTAAAACATAAATTTTAAAGGTTTCTCTTGTGCAAATTCTAAAAAAGTCTAACCTAGTACAAACTGAATTTGCTTCCCTGATGCAACGTGAAACAGGTTCATTACGACCATAATTTGATCTGTGAAATTGTTCGTAAAAAAGAACATATTCTCTTGAATTATAACTAGGAACGCGAATTGATATTAGTACAAGAAGCTGTGCACATTTAATATGGTAAGTAAGTAAAGGGTGATTTTTTTAAGGTTAGGATTTTCATGCATTAGTATTTGACAGATCTCGCGGGATTTCAGACATGGTGTCAAAGAGAAAGATGCTCAGTATGCTTTGACATTTCATCATGAATAGACTTACTAACGAGCAACGCTTGCAAATCATAGAATTTTATTACCAAAATCAGTGTTCGGTTCGAAATGTGTTTCGCGCTTTACGTCCGATTTATGGTCTACATAATCGACCAAGTGAGCAAACAATTAATGCGATTGTGACCAAGTTTCGCACTCAGTTTACTTTATTTGACATTAAACCAACCACACGAATGCGTACAGTGCGTACAGAAGAGAATATTGCGTCTGTTTCTGAGAGTGTTGCTGAAGACCGTGAAATGTCGATTCGTCGCCGTTCGCAGCAATTGGGTTTGTGTTATTCGACCACATGGAAGATTTTACGCAAAGATCTTGGTGTAAAACCGTATAAAATACAGCTCGTGCAAGAACTGAAGCCGAACGATCTGCCACAACGTCGAATTTTCAGTGAATGGGCCCTAGAAAAGTTGGCAGAAAATCCGCTTTTTTATCGACAAATTTTGTTCAGCGATGAGGCTCATTTCTGGTTGAATGGCTACGTAAATAAGCACAATTGCCGCATTTGGAGTGAAGAGCAACCAGAAGCCGTTCAAGAACTGCCCATGCATCCCAAAAAATGCACTGTTTGGTGTGGTTTGTACGCTGGTGGAATCATTGGACCGTATTTTTTCAAAGATGCTGTTGGACGCAACGTTACGGTGAATGGCGATCGCTATCGTTCAATGCTAACAAACTTTTTGTTGCCAAAAATGGAAGAACTGAACTTGGTTGACATGTGGTTTCAACAAGATGGCGCTACATGCCACACAGCTCGCGATTCTATGGCCATTTTGAGGGAAAACTTCGGAGAACAATTCATCTCAAGGAATGGACCGGTAAGTTGGCCACCAAGATCATGCGATTTGACGCCTTTAGACTATTTTTTGTGGGGCTACGTCAAGTCTAAAGTCTACACAAATAAGCCAGCAACTATTCCAGCTTTGGAAGACAACATTTCCGAAGAAATTCGGGCTATTCCGGCCGAAATGCTCGAAAAAGTTACCCAAAATTGGACTTTCCGAATGGACCACCTAAGGCGCAGCCGCGGTCAACATTTAAATGAAATTATCTTAAAAAAGTAAATGTCATGGACCAATCTAACGTTTCAAATAAAGAATCGATGAGATTTTGCAAATTTTATGCGTTTTTTTTTTTAAAAAAGTTCTCAAGCTCTTAAAAAATCACCCTTTATATCTCTAATATACATTATTGCAAAATATGTACGTCGATTTACCAAACTCTGCATACCAAATAAAAGACATCTAGTTTTATAAGATGGAATGTCGTTACCCCAGTGAAGTTTATAATACATAAACCTTGAAATATTTTTCTTTGAATTTTTTTGATTCTTACACACGAATTATTGTAATAAGGGTTCCAAACCGTGCTGCAGTACTCAAGCGCTGATCGAACAAGAGAGATAAAAAGGGTTTTTATAGTATACGGATCTGTAAATTCCTTACTATTTCTTTTAATAAATCCTAACCTTTGGTTGGATTTATTTATAATAAAATCGATATGAGGAAGAAAAGAAAGTTTGGTATCAAGAATAACACCTAGATCTTTTTTTTTGCACTACACGATCCAAAGAAGTACTATCAATTTGATAATCATAATAAATTGGAGAAATTTTACGAAAACAAGACATGACTTGGCATTTTGAAATATTAAGATGTAGGAAGTTTATACTTCACCATTCTGCCAGATTGTTCAAATCATTATTTAATAAAGCACAGTCGTCAGAGCATTTTATGCTTCGATATAATTTGAGGTCGTCTGCAAAAAGAAGACAATGAGATTTTAGAAAGATTTTAGGAATATCGTTTATAAAAAACAAGAACAATAATGGGCCCAAATGGCTACCCTGAGGGACACAAGTATTCGGCTAGAATGCCGATCGTCAATCTTAACCACTTGAACTCTCGATGTTAGATAAGATTTCAACCAATCAAGAAATTTAGAATGAAACCCCAATTCCAAGAGTTTGTGTAAAAGAATATGATGGTTAACGCGGTCAAATGCTTTGGCAAAATCTGCAAAAATTATATCGGTTTGACGATTAGATTCAAAATTATTTATAATATAATTTGTCATTAATGAAAGATTAGTGGATGTAGATCTTCCAGAAATAAAGCCGTGTTGGAAATCTGATACAAAATTTTTTAATTGGAAAGTAAGCTTGTCACAAACTATTTTCTCAAATAACTTAGGTAGAGCAGATATTTTGCAGATTGGTCTATAATTTGTAATTTCTTGCTTAGATCCAGATTTGTGAATTGGTGTTATATAAGAGAGTTTCCAACAATCTAAAAATTGACCTTGGGAAAGCGATAGGTTGAAAATAGCCGTCAAAGGAATAATTAATGACGATGCACATTTGAGCAATAAGATTTGTGGGATCCCATCAGGACCTGCCGTTTTATTGGTATCTAAGCCTGATAAGGCTGATTCTACTTCAGAACACGATAAAACCATAGACCCTATATTAACGATGGTAGAAACCTTAGGTAAATTTGCATAAGTCGGAGTATTTGTGGAATAAACAGACTGAAAATAAACAGCAAAGAAGTTACAGATTTGTTGAACATCACTTGTTGACTCGTTCTGGTACTTCATACAGCTTGGATACCCATTGCTTTTCTGCTTAGAGTTAATATATTTCCAAAAATTGGCACTGTTATATTTAACATTTGACTCAATAGAGAACAAATAAGCACAATGTAAGAACTTATTGAGTGTATCGAATTCTTTTTGAATAGTCAAATGGATAGACCGCAAATTAACATCATCATGGTTATATTTGAATAACTTAAATGATTTATTTTTTCTGTTCTTAAGATTTATAAGTCTTCTGTTAAACCATGCAGGATTACTCCTAGACTTGGTTTTTTTATTTGGAACAAATCTACGTACAGCTTCGTTGACAATAGATTCTAGAGTATCATTGGCGTTTTTTAATTCAGTTTTAGATATGAGTGAATCCCTAGGAATAGATAAGAGATATTCATTCATTGCATCAAAGTTAGCCTTGTTGTAATTAGGTACAAAACTATTATCGTTGAAAACATTTTTCATGTAAGTAAAAAAAACTTAAATTTCCTTCAAGTGCAATATGATGTACCGAGTTATTGACAATTGGAATATCAGATTTTTCCACATATATGTTAAATTCCTTATCTACAAAAACTGGGTTGGGGGCATAATCCCGAAAACCAAAATCCCGAAAATCCAAAATCCCGAAAATCCAAAATCCCGAAAACCCAAAATCCAGAAAATCCAAAATCCCGAAAAGCCAGAATCTCGAAATGCCAAAATCCGGAAAAAAAATCCCGAAAACGAAATCCCGAAAAATAATATATAAAATGAAAAATTTGCGCAAATTTTTAATTTTATATATTATTTTTCGGGATTTCGTTTTCGGGATTCTTTATTTAATTTTGAATGTAAAATAGACAAGTGTTTGTCCATTCCATTTACCGTAATAATATTTTGCAATTGTTTGCGTTGTAATGTTTTGCAATTCGCAATGTGCATTCAGTTGAGCTGATCTCAAATAGTGTGATAGCTGACCGACTAGATTTTTGTTAGACAGTGAACATCGTAATACAAAGTGAGTATCGTGCATGCCTTTATAATTAAAAACTTTATATTATCAGTGACATTTTGTGTTTGAAGTCTTAAGTAGAAATGAACGTGTCCATCGTGAAAACCAACAAACAGCGTGAGAAACTGCTTATTGACGGCTACAAAAAATACAAGGATACATTTTACTGGGAGTGTGAGCAGCGAAAGCCTTCTGAAATAAGTTATCTGAGAATAATTGCGTACAATATGAACTAGAACTTGTATTATATTATTTTGTCATTGGTCGTTTTTGATATGTTTTTGTAAGACTTGAACTGTTTTTGTTATGTTTTATTTATTTGAAGTTTTTTATTTTGTTTATTTTGTTAAATAAATTTGCCAAATTTTTTTGTTGGTACAATAAAATTTTTAGTTTCATTTTCGGGATTTTGGTCTTTCGGAATTTTGGATTTTCGGGATTGTGGCTTTTCGGGATTGTGGGTTTTCGGGATTTTAGTTTTTCGGGATTGTGGCTTTTCGGGATTTTGGGCTTTCGGGATTAAGTTTTTCGGGATTCTGTCCGACTCCCACAAAAACTAGGTCGAGAATTCGGCCTAAGCTATTACAATTTTGATTGATTTGTATTAAATCATACTGACTAAAGAAGTCAATTAAATTAATTTCAGTTTCAGAAATAACATCAAATGGAACCAAATAATTATCATCTGAGTCCAATAACCACTTAATATTACCTAGATTAAAATTACCGATGCAAATAATATGTTGCGAAGGATTTAAAGTATCAAGAATGGATTTACAATTGTTTAGAAATATATTATAACATTCATAAGAACTCCTTCGAGGTATATAGTTAATAATTATAAATAATTCAATATTTCCGTTTAAAGTTAATGAAACAATCAATTGATCAATATCATAAATAGTTAAAGACATCGTATTTGAGTTAAGTTGCATTTCTTTACATGACAAGGACGAACGAATGGCGATCAGAACATCGCCTCCTCTGTCCAAACCAGTAGTTAAGTAAGATCTGTCTTTTCGGAATACAGTATAGTCTGAGTTAAATAGTTCTGATATTAATTGATTTTCTGTTAAACAAGTTTCAGTTAGTAAAATAATATCGTAAGAACAAGATGAAAAATAATATATAATGATTCGAGCTTAGTCCTTATACCTCCTACATTCTGATAATAAAAAGATAGATTACTTGATGAAGCAGCAACGTTGCATTCGTTTAAAGATGAAGAATGATTTTCGGATGGTCCAGGAACTTCGTTTGGTTTATTGCTTACGTCGAATTTACAGATTGGCCCGCAGAGTCGTTTTTTGGGTGGTTAATAAACTTTTTCACCTTAACGAACATAGGCCATATGGAAGAGTCACCCATGAGTTTATTATAACAATCAGAGGGGACACTCAGTTTAAAGTTCACATGGGAAATATCGGTTTTAATTAGCTTAAAGCATTTAAAATAGTTTTTGGGAATATTCGATTGAGCCGATATATAATTTATAATGTCTTCAGGTTGAGTGTCAACATTAAATTTAGAAATGTGTAACCAAACAGAAGAGGTCAGAGTATTTCAAACACTTATTTCGCTACCCGTTAAGCAATCGTTACGATGTTTATTAGGTCTAATTCTTTCTGTATTCAGATTTTTATTGTTTTTATTGTTTTTGTTGATGTTTACATCGTTTATGTTTGAATGACTAATTGGTTGTGTAGGAGCGAGAGAGTTGAGAACATTGGGATTGCCAGTATTATTATATTCACTAACAATACCATCAAAAACAGCAGCAGATATTATGTCAATAAGTTTCAAAATGCAAGAGGTAATATTAAAGAAGAGTGGAGAATCGTCAATAATATATTAGGAAAAGGTATACATTCTAATTCAATAGAGGTTTTGGAAGTAAATGGTGTTATTCTATCTGATTCGAATAGCATAGCGAACAAATTTAATGAGTTCTTCATCGAAATTTCAGAGAGCCTTCTGCTGAATCTAATCATATCTGCAATTGTAATACCTCACAAAATACGTTTGCAGAAAGAAGTCAGGTAAATAGTTTTGTTTTTAACACTATTTCATCCGAAGAAATACGAGTATATAAGCTTATAATGTCTTTAAAAAACAAAAGCTCTTGTACAAGTGATGGTATTACAAATGTGATTTTAAAACATAGGGACGGGCTGCAGTCCGCTTGGGCGAACTGTTGGATACCCTATTCTTATTCCTATCCCTCATAAGTGGGCGTGACAAAAGTCTAAGTATGGTTGAATTGTTAAGAACGCTCTACATATTTTGTTATATAACATTTAAATGATTTTATCAAAAAAAACGCTCCCTAGCTCAAACTTGGGTGTTTAAATAAAATTGTTTTATTTAATTGTGGGCGTGTCAGTAGGCGGATTTAAAAAAAATTAACACATGAGCATAAAGGGCCCCTAGAGAGTATATATTATAAATTTCAGCTCCCTAGCTCACTTTGAATTTTCAAAAAAAAAAAAAAAAAAATTGTGGGCGTGCCAGTGGGCGGATTTTGAAAATATTTATACATGAGCTTAAAGGGCTCCTATAGAGTATATATTAAAAATTTCAGCTCCCTAGCTCAAATTTTGGTTTTTCAATAAAATTGTTTTATTTTTTTGTGGGAGTGGCAGTGGGCGGATTTTGAAAATTTTATATCCCGAGCAGTTTTAGGAGTCATAGATCATATATAAAAAATTTCAGCTTTCTAGCTCAAAATTCGATTTTTTCCAAAATTTTGTTTTTTTGAGTTTGTGGGCGTCTGTGGGCGGATTTCAAAAATTCGTAAACTTGATTATTTCGGGACCCTAGAGAGTATATGGTTAAAATTTCAGCTCTCTAGGTCCAGTTTAAAGGCCTAATTTTTGCCGACGGACGGACGGACGGACATGGCTAGATCGACATTACTATCGATGCTGATCATAAATATAGTAACTTTTAGGGGTCTACGGGCAATATTAAGGTATGTTACAAACTATGCGTCAAAATTAATATACCCCTAGAATAGGGTATAAAAAGGTCGCCTTCAATATTAGTGACATACTGTGTTACGCGTAGTATAAGTAATGGATGTTTTCCATAATCCTTAAAATGCGCAGAAATAGTACCTCTTTTTAAAAAATGAAATCGCAAGGATATACCTATATCTCTGCTTCCGACTTTTTCCAAAATTTTTGAGAAGATAGTTAAATCGAGCATGGTCTCCTTCCTTGATTATGAGAACTTTTTTTCCAATAATCAGTTTGGTTTTAGGTTAGATAAATCCACAGAAGATGCAATTCTCAAATTATGTACCCACTTGTATGAAGGGTTTAATTATTCCAAATGTACAATGGCTCTTTTCATTGATATGACGAAAGCATTTGATATGGTGCATCATAACTTGCTTCTCAGAAAATTGTATAATGCAGGTTTTAGAGGTGTATTGCATGATTGGTTTCGATCTTATCTTACGGATAGGAAGCAAGTGGTAAATATTAATGGAAGTTTTAGTAGTTCTCGTACAATAAAGAATGGTGTTCCTCAGGGCTCTGTTCTGGGTCCACTTTTGTTTCTAATCTATATTAATTTCCTCTTCAGTCAGAACTTTAATGGATTGCCTACAGCGTTTGCTGATGACATCGCTTTTTCTAATCAAGCGCAAACACAGTTTGATTGTATTATCAAAATTCAGGAAGACTTACAAGGACTAAGGCAATGGTTTGCATTTCATAAGTTTATTGTCAGTGAGAAAACGAAACTTATGGCTTTTCAATCATTGGGAAATGTGGTTACTGATTTCAACGTATTTTTTCATTCCCACTACTGTATAAGGTTTTCTTTACATCTGCATACTTGCGGGAGTATAAATTTTAATGAAAATATTTTATGTTCAAGCAAATGCTTTAAAATTGAGTCGGTCAGTCAATACAAATATCTAGGGGTGTTAATTGATTTTAATTTGAATTGGAAAGGTCATACGCAATCAGTTAAATCTCAAATGCTGCAGGTGGTACGCAAACTATATCTTCTAAGACCTTTCTGTTCCAAAAAAATGTTAACTATGATTTATTATGGTCTTGCAAACTCTAAGTTACAATACGGTATTACGAGTTGGGGAGGTTCCTATAATAATACCATTTGCCCTTTACTTATAGCCTAAAAATATTTAAGTAGAATAATATGTGGACGAAATCGACTTGTTCATAGTTGGCCTCTGTTCAGGGAGTTACGAATTTTGCCTTTAAGAAATTTTTATATTTTCAAAGTTCTCAGGGAATTTTTTAAGCAAAGTGGTAACACTCCTAATAGAAACTGAAGACTCTATAGCCTACGCGTTAATAACTTATCACTAGTTAATGTTCCGATCGCATAATTTGTTTTTTTTTTTGGTTTGGGAATTAGCTGGAAGATAAAGTCATCGAAAGACATTGCAGAGCTAGTACGCGAGGGATGCTTCTGCAATAGTGAGAGACTTTAACCCATCTAAAAAAAACTCCCGGGTGACTGACATTCGCCATCCCGAATGAGATTGCATCTAGTCGATGACTAATCGGCAATTTGTTTTTGAACTACATATATGTTGAATTTAACAGATAAATCCGCCGTTTGTCGGATTTCTAAACTTTTTTCTTGTTTGAAATCAATATCTGATTTCTTAGCCCTAGCTAACTCTTATAGATCAAGAGGTTTTAAACGTCTCAATCTCCTGATTGCATTGTCATTATTTAATAGTTCTGTTATTTCTGTGTTTACGTGGTTGAAAGGCCTACTTCTATGCCTTTGAGCAACTTTCTTAACTTCATCTTCAACCATTTCAACATTTAGATCTTTATGCAGATCGGCATTGCGTATGTACCACAGTGCATTAACTATGTTCCTTAGTACTTTATTTTGGAAAACCTGAATTGCTTGTAAATTTGTTTGGCATGTGCATGCCCACAACTTGAGCACGTAGGTCCAAACTGGTTTCAGAACTTGCGTGTATAGCAATAACTTATTGCAGTTAGACAGGGATGAGTATCTCCCAATAAGCCAATACATTTTACCGTATCACATGTTCAACTCATCTTTTTTTTTCTTTGCGTGCGCTTTCCAACGCAGTTTAGCGTCTAGAGTCATGCCTAGATATTTGGCTGTGTTTGAATATTCCACTACATTGTTGTTAATGTAGACTGGAATGTGTGGTACGTTTTTATACGTGAAATATGGACTCACTTAAGGTCATTTAATCTAATCTGCCATTTCTTAGTTTATTCTGAAATATTGTTTATTGCTGTTTGAAGCTTTTTTGTTGCTATTTTGACAGTTGCTCCCACAGCAAGGACAGCTGTGTCATCTGCAAAAGTAGCTATGGTAGTTTCTTCACTTTCAGGAAGATCGCTAGTGAAAAGTTGGTATAGAACTGGACCTAGCACACTGCCTTGCGGTACACCAGCTTTAATTTCTCTTAATGTTGAGTACTCTGCATCTTGTTTAATTCTTCAAATTCTTTTTCGATTCTATCTGTGATTCTATGCACCTGATCAATGGTAGACTGCTTATTTCTAAATCCAAATTGGTGAATTGGGACTAGCGATTTTTCATCTATTATTTTTTGTAGACGTTTTACCAGCACTTTTTCGAATAACTTGGACAACATTGGCAGAATAGATATTGGGCGATATGAGGTAACTTCGTTAGGTGGTTTGCCTGGTTTATGTATCATTATTACCTCCTCGACTTTCCACATGCTTGGCACATATCTTAATTTAAATGCAGCATTAATAATCTGCGCTAGTTTTTTTAAACATTTTCGTGGAAATTGCTTCAAACATTCTCCTGTAATTAAATCAAACCCTGGGGCCTTTTTTATATTTATGCTTTCTTTAATTTCTTTGGCAAGTTCTTTAGCTGTTACCGGCCGAATAGGTGTATCTTCTTCGCACCATATTTCGAGTCTTGGTTGCTTTTCGCCCAGTTACCTTCTCTGGTTTTTACTGGCGGAAAGTAAGCTATTGGCCTGTTCATTTTCTTCGTTGCCATCCAGAGCGAGTAGTCGGTACTAGCATCATTTGTATGACTTGTGAGGTAAGTTTTCAAAGACACTTTATTGAATTCTCTTACAGATTTTCTGAGCTTATAATTTAAGTTGTTCAGTGTGGTCTTGTCGCTTGGCGCCCTTGTCTGTTGCCAGCGTTTTCTAGCTTTCCTCTTTTCTTTAATAATTTCACATATTTCGGGAGGATAAGAGTTTTGTTTGATCTTTTTTGTTGTTTTGGGAGTGGCAGCCCACGCAACTTTTTGTATTCTGAGCGTCAATATTTGGACTGCTTCTTCTAGTTGATCTTCTGTTTGAATAGCTGGTGATAGTTGGATACTTTTTTCCAACTTCTGTCTGAAGTAGTTCCAATCAGTCAGTCTATTTACTAATTTTGGGCTATGGTCTTTTATTATTATTTTATCTCTAAGTGTTAAGAGTATAGATGAATGATCTGATTGAAGATCAGGTCCGTCCTCTATGCTTATTTTATTTGAAGATATATTTTTTGATAGAAAGAAGTCGACAAGATCTGGGGTTTTATTTCTATCTGTTGGCCAATAGGTAGGTTTTCCCGTTGAGTGATATTTGGCGCCATCTTCTTTATTTGCTTCATATAGTTCTCCGCCTCTAGTATTAGTGAATCTAGATCCCCAATACTTATTTTTGGCGTTAAAATCCCCTCCCGCGATTAATCTATTGTGAAATATGCGATCGCATATAAAACCAAATTTTCTAATTTTTTTACTTTTACTGTTCCAAATATGTTTAATAAACTACCGATTGCTGTTAGAAGAACATACAATTTTCACTCATTTTCAAATAAAGTAAAAGATTGGCCTTTTACTATCGGATATAAAGATATTGAATCATTCTTTCGCTATGTGTCGTAGAATTATTCACATTTCTGTTTCCTCTGCTCTAAGCTTTGTATTCAAATACTTTATTAATTTGCAAATGTCTCCTAATTTGTTATCTACCCCACATCAGTTTGTATGAATTATAAAATGTTCACTCTTACGTGTCATTCAACACTAACTTTAAATATTTACAGAATGATTACTATTATTCATCCTCTATTATTATTTAACTGATTTATTGTAATAATATAAGGTTTTTTATGAATAAAACAATACGATACAATACCTTGCTGATATTCGGAAGCAAGCTAATTGACCGGAGATTGGCAGGGTTCGTCCTATTTTTACCTTTTTTCGGGATAGGGTGTACCACAAGCTACCTTCCAATGCGCCGGATAATGTGCATTATTCAGCAGATTGTTAAACAGCGTGGTGAAAATATCTACAGCCTCCTGAGGCAGGTGTCGCAATACGACGTTTGGTACACCATCCATCCCCGCCGACTTTTTATTCTTTAGTGACTCGAAGATGCACAGATTCGGATCTCTGACTTCAGCATCCTTACCTCCGGGTCGTCGCGATCAGTAAATTGCCTGTACAGCCGTTTAAGCCTCGAGAGCAGTCTACTTTTCTGTCGGTATAGTGCGTCGATTGTAGGGTTTCTGTACTTTTCTGTCTGGTCGTCGTCGGAACGTCCTACCCGAGGAATAGTTCGTTCCATAGTTCGTTTGATGGCGTCGTTCATTTGCAATAAATGCCGATCAATGTCATCATTTGTCATGTTACTGTTTATCGGTGGGTCGATCCCACTCGAACGTATATCTCGCTTTAACAATCTGGAGAAGCGCGACCAGTGTGCCCTTCGATAATCGAATGAACACACTGCTTCGTACTC
Organism: Portevinia maculata; assembly: GCA_949715645.1. Taxonomy (NCBI): domain Eukaryota; kingdom Metazoa; phylum Arthropoda; class Insecta; order Diptera; family Syrphidae; genus Portevinia; species Portevinia maculata. Next base: position 90,032,291 of record OX454528.1, read on the forward strand.
CTCCAGCAGCGTTTGCTCGTTCGGGATCCGTATTGCGGCGGCGAGTCCGTAGTGGTCACTATCGTACTCAAATACACGCAAACAGTTCTGCGTGTGTTGATCTATGTTCGTCAGTTGAAGTCTTGCGTCCGTTAAGGCCAAGTGCAGGAAAGCACCTCTTCTTGGGAAAGAAGGCATATCCGTCGCGTACAACTCGAGTTTGTACTCAATCATATTGCGGCGCCACCAGTCGTGAAACTGGTTACCCCTGGGATTTGCAGTAACATTTCCCCATGCCGCATGTTTGGCATTAATATCTCCGGGTAAGGCAAACAACAGTTTTCTGTGTTTACTGTTACTGTTGCCCTTCGTCAGTAAATGCATCCACAGGATGATCGATGTGTTTTCCAGGGGGTAACACAACATTATTTACTTTGCCTCGGATGATGTTATGAGCTGAAGGTCGGCCTTGCAAGCTTGGTGGCACCTATTGAAGACCAATCGGTTATATCTTTTCAGATGAATAATTCAGCAGTACTGTTACCACTTTGACGACCTTCAGTTTCTTTAGTAGATTCGTTGCTTGTTATTTCATCCTCTGATTCAAATGCAGTCTCCAAAACATCTGCTTCACTATCTGAGATGTGCTCGATGTGCTCGCAACGAAATGCAGCAAATATTCTATTTTGCAAGAGTTGAGGTTCTAACATGAATAAACAATAAGCAGTTCCATTTATTTAGCTGTAAACGAACTCAAATTCAACGTCGTTGTAGTGTCTTAGAGTCACTACGTAACAGTGTATGTTCTTTTTAAATATTTTTTGTAATAATTAAATATTATCGAAACATAAAAAAAAATTAATTGTATATAACAGTAACATAATGCCAAATAATAAAATACATTACACTGATTTTGCGTTAAAAAAATTAAAAAAAAAATTGTATTGGTTTAAAATAAAATAGTGACTTACAGTTACAGCGTGGCAGGAATAAGGTTGAAAAGGTTTTTCTGTATCTCAGGCGTAAGGTATTATTATGTGAAAATAAGAAGAAATGTATTTGAATTAAAGATATCGTCATTTTAAAACAACACGGTGATTCCCGTTAAATCATATCGATCTTCGTGTTAAAACAGCATTACGATTCCCGTTTAATCAAAATGATCCTCATGTTAAAAGAGCACGATGATTCCTGATGCACATGTTCATATAACATGAAATTCTATTTTAATAAAAAGGTTTGTTTCACAAAATTTTATTTTATTTTTCATATAGCTGTTTATTTAAAATAATAAACTATACCTGGTTAATAATTCAATTATTATAAAAAAAAAAAAACTGTACAAAGATCAAAAGTATTCCTAAACAAGTGAGTTACAAAAATTTATTTCTTAAATATATTTTTCCATTATTATTTGGGAAAAAATGGAAAAATGAGGGCTTGTAAATTCTTGGAGTTCTTTCAATTCAATTTTCCCAATTAATTTAGCCACTTCATACGATTGAAAATGATTGTCAATATATACAAGTTGAACTTCACAACATTAAACATTATATTTTAGTACATACCTTAAATAACTGTATTTTTATAGGGTTCCGTAGCCAAATGGCAAAAAAAGGAACAATTATAGATTCGTCATGTCTGTCTGTCTGTCCGGAAATGTCCCAGTCACCTTTTTCCGAAACTATAACAACTATACTGTTGAAACTTGGTAAGTAGATGTATTCTGTGAACCGCATTAAGATTTTCACACAAAAATACTTAGAACTTAGAACTGAAACTCAAAATTTGTTTTTTCATCAAACCCAAACGTGTGGGGTACCAATGGATAGGTCTTCAAAAATGATATTGAGGTTTCTAATATAATTTTTTTCTGAACTGAATAGTTTGAGCGAGAGACACTTCCAAAGTGCACCCATTAAATTAGTTAGTTGGTCGCGATCTGTTACGTAGATTTTAGTTAGCTACAAAGTTTAAGAAGCAAGGAGTGGTTGTTTCTATTAATTTTTAATAAAAATGGGGAAAAAGGTTTTAACCACGGAAGAAAACGGCAAAATTGACGCCTTTCAATCTGAAGGGTTTTCAATGAGAAGCATTGCCAAGAAAATAGGCCGAAGTGACCACGTTCTGAGAAATTATAAGAAAAATCATAAGAATAGCGTCAAATTCAGCTGTCTCAACAAGCAAAATAAAGGAAAAAGCTTTGATAACTGCCAGCACATCAACTGTTCGGCGAGCTGTTATGAGTGCAGAACATCTTAAATTAAAAAATAAATAAAAAAAGCCCCCACTAAACGCCGTAAGAAAAGAGCAGCGGTTGAAATTCGTACGCCTTCACATGACATGGGACACCAGGTGAAAAAAATTTAATTTGGATGGCCCTGATAGTTACAACTACTACTTCCATGACCTTAGAAAAAATTAAATTTTTTTGACACGTCACCATTCGAGGCAAGGAGGGGTAATGGTTTGGGGAGCCAATTCGTCCAATAGGGCGTTCGATTTGGTTTTCATTTCCAACAAAATGACGGGAGTTTCCTACAAAGTCCTTTTGCAATCAGCCTTCCCCACTATGAAAGAACTGTTCGGCCCTCTACAGTGGTTATTACAACAAAACAATGCGCCAATCCACAACGCTCGTGTAGTGAAAAGCCTTCTTGCCTAAGAAAATGTGGAATTGTTGCCGTGGCCACCTTATTCACCTGACCTCAATATAATTGAAAATGTTCGGGGATGGCTCACGCGTAAAGCTTACGAAGGAGGTAGGCACTATGAGACTGTAGTGTACATAATAACTACACTAACAAATAGCCTCATCATCAAATGCAATTCTCCCAGCAACACAAAAACATAGACACACATTCCACATTTCTCACAAGACAGACATTTCCCACCAAATCCACTCGACACCCGATAGACAGCTAATGCTCGCCATAGAGTCAAGGCCAATGACGATTGCACATTTACGTGTTGCAGCAAATTGTGCTGAGTAGTTCATTTTCCTTTTTATTTCTGTCTTCCTTTATCATATTCTAATGTAAGTAGCATGTAAGATATTTTTGTATAAATAGGCTAAGATCTTTGAATAAAAATTAATTACTATCTGACTTATGAATGGTATGCTTGGCTTCTTAGCCGTTTATTCATTTCAGCTCGGCTCTTCAGCCATACAAACAGTTCGGCTCTTTAGCCATCAACTCTTCAATTGGGATAGCCAATAATCCCCATAAAAATTATTAGGGAGGTAGTGTTCTAATACAAAATAAATTACTTACATTACATGGCGATCCTGCCACTGACCCTAGTAGAACAATGAATACAAATGCGGATGCTTAAAATAATATTATATAAAAAACAAATACATTACATTTAAATATGCATTTGCGCATCAGGAAGGTTTCGGCCGACTTATAACATCTGGAAAAATTATGCGAAAGCTACCTCAAGAATTCGCCTTTCTGCTTGGATTGGGAAACAAGAAACAATTATCTACGACAGACAATGATGAATTAAACTAAAACATTACCAAAACACCAATCCATTCAGCAACGCCTTACAGCAGAGACGATGTGAGCCCACGTGCACCCTGACAGGCTTTAGATACGAGTACAATCGATCTATAAATCAGCAAATATTTTTTATTCGTCAAGCTAGTTACTAAGTTTGTTATAATTTTGCAATACCTACCTTGCATATTTCTGAATTTACAACCATCAGATGTGATTTGTATATGTATAAGCTTGTTATTTTCAAATTGAATTATTTTTTTTCACCACATTTAATATAATTTTTTTTTTGTGAATATCTTTCTGCTTTAAACAAAAAAAAAATGGGAGGACAAAACTCCAAAGAGAATATTGTCGTCAACTCAGGCGACAATAATAATAATAATAATGGAAAGATGATAGACATAGTAATAGTGATAGCCATACTTATTATTATAATAGTGTTAAGTAAAATAGCAAGAAATATATGTAAGAAAAAAATAAATAAAGTAGTTGTCAATGAAGTGAATAAGGAAATAGCTAGGATTAATGTTTAAATTATATTACATATGTATAAGATTTAATTGACGTTTAAATAATTTTTTTTTAAAAAGATATGTTAACTATATTAAGATCATTGAATAATATTATTAATAACTTCAAGAAAACGCCAAAAAGGATCTACACTAGTAGACATTTAATTGACAAAGAATTAGAATTAGAACAATTAATTATAAATTTTAGAGACTCAGACCAACACGAAGACTATGGTCCAATTAAATTAATAATTGAAAATAAAATAACAGAGTTAAGGAATATCCTAAAATACAAAAGAAGTTTGTTAGAAGACATAAAAGAAGAGCCAAATTCAAGTAATAAGGAAAAACATATAAAATTAAATACAATGGCGACATTTGACATTGTAACAACACTAAAAGTCATTCCCGAATACAACGGAGAATTCGACAAATTAAACAATTTTGTGAACATGGCAAACTTTATAGCGAGCACACTTACGAACGACACAGAAAAAAACAAACTATTTTAATTCATACTAGAAACTAGACTAACAGATAAAGTAAGAAACAAACTAAGTACAGTAACTCGACCAACAAACCTATCTGAACTGATAGAAACTTTGAAAATTATATTTAGAAGCAAGAAAAATGCACTTCAATTACAGTCTGCATTAGGAAAAATTGTTCAGGGACCTAGAAATATTAACAGCTATGCAGAAAAACTTGAAAGCCTAGTAGCAGAGTTAAACAAATAGCAAATAGCTGAGCAGGGAATTTTTTTTTTAACAAAAACTAGTAGAAAAATTGATTATGACAATTATACAATATCCATATTAGTCAATAGCAATGGGTTAGTATTGCCACTTAATTACCAAGACACAGAGAGATAACATTGGCAGCAAGACCACAATCACTTCACCCTATCTCACTTGATATAGTAGATGATAGCATTGTTTTAAACCAAGAGGTCCAAAAAGGAGAATTTATAGCGAACGCCATTATTACATCCAGGCGAATGACACAAATTGCATTTCTATAACCTCAAGCTCAATTCTCAAAAATGAAATTGGCTACAGACAGAAGTAACATACTTAGGTTATTTGATAACGAATGAGGGGATACAAACTGACCCTGAAAAATATGAGACTATTACAAAATACCCATGTCCAAAAAACGCGAATGAGGTAAAACGATTTGTAGCATTCTGTAATTATTATAGACGATTCATTAAGGATTTTGCAGCCATAGCAAGACTACTGAATACATTATCAAAGAAGGGTATAGAGTTCAAGTGGGCAGACGAATGTCAAACAGCTTTTATAACATTGAAAGAAAAGCTCATTAATCCACCTATTTTAAGATACCCAGATTATGACAAGACATTTATAGTAACGACATATGCTTCAAACACCGCGCTTGGAGCAGTATTATCTCAAGGTGAAATAGGAAAAGATCTTCCAATTTCCTTCGCTAGTAGAACTCTGAACAAACATGAACAGAACAAACCTATAATCGAAAAAGAGTTACTTGCAATACCCTGGGCTATAAACCATTTTAGACCATATTTATATGGAACGAAGTTCACTGTAGTAACAGATCATAGACCGTTGGTTAGTCTCTTCACACACAAAAACCCATCGTCCAAATTGACAAGAATAAGGCTAGATCTATCAGACTACACGTTCGATATCTATATACTCGTATATAAAAGAAAGTGTCCGAAGCGATGTAACCGCATAACTCGAGATTGGCCGAACCGATTTTGATCATTTATACTTTGTTGGAAAGGTATTTTCTCAGCACGGGTTTTAGAAGAAAAAAAAAATCTAAATTTCAAAATGGCTTATTTTGACCACCCAGCGTGTTACGACAGGTTTTTTTCGATTTTTTTTAAATTTTTTTTTTTTTTTCATTTTGTATTTATTTATTTTGGCAACAACCAAATAAAGAATCACATTTGAATGTAACATATCGTATCACAATTGAACTGTCAGATAGACACGCAACGTAACGCCATCTATTATCGATCAATGGAGAAGCCAATTTTGTTTCATGTTTGGTGGCGCTGTCGGATTCGGATTTTTTCATTGCGATTTTGTGAGTTTTTGTGAATTAAAATTGATATGAGAATATATCTATATCTATTTATATATATATGTATATAAAAATCAATCCATATTTGCGTTTGTTGCCGGTGTTTGGCCAAACGCGTTAACCGATTCCAATGAAATTTTTTTTTAAAGAAAGGTGACGTCTATACGAGGGATGTTATGTATGTGCGATGTCTGTATCTGCATCGGTGTGTAAATTATGTGTTTCTTAAAAAAGAAAAAAAAAATGACAATGTATTTATACACTGTGTGTTTCATATGTAGGTATCATGTGCTTTGAAACAAATTTAAGTGAAATAATAAAAAGTTTTTTTGTGTAATAAAGTATAAACAAGGCTCAATGAATACAAACGCAGATGCATTATTACGCACAAAATTAGACTCGGAGATATTGAAAGAAATGATTCCGACATCAGATATAAATGTCATAACTCGAGCAATGACGAACGAATTAACAAAAAACGAAACTGATAGTGGTATACCCAAAAGCAATGCTTTAAACGTAAGGCCTGATCAACTTTACCACTTCATTTTCAGAAATAAAAAACGTACGTAAACTAGAATTCAAGACTGTGCTCAATAACTCGCGAGAACGAAGAAATACTTCGCTTAAATTAATAAACGTCGACGATAAAAAAGTAATAGTAGAATATAGCGATAATCCTAATCAGGACTTAGGTCAGATTTTGGAGAAACTAGTATTCGCAATGGCCAAGAGAAATATTGAAAAATTAGCTATAGCAAAAACTGATATAATATTCGAGTACATCAATATAAATGAATTCAAAAAGATATAGTAGATACGTTGCAGCAAAGATTTAAGAATAAAAAGCTAGCAAACTTAAAAATACTGATATATCAACCAGCGCTGAGGATTTTTTTTTTTTTTTTTTTAAATTCTGGCTCGCTAAAGCGATTTAATATGGGGCACTTCGACCTAAAAAGATCTTTTGTGCCGTGTGGGCCAGAAAAATTTAGACTAGTAGAGTTTCCACTTTCCGTGTAAAGCGGACAATTCTACTAGTAGAAGAATTCTTTATGTCCTCAGGGCACATCTGTTCCCTGAAAAAGATCTTCTTTCTAATTCCGTTTAGGGCCGGACATTCACATAAAATGTGTTCAGCTGACTCGTCCTCTTCAAGACAGAGTCGGCACTCAGGAGAGTCTACTATTTTCATTTTGTGTAGGTGATATCTTAAACCATGGTGACCAGTAAGGTAACCTACTAAGTTTTTGATATCATGCCTGCTTAGGTTTAGGCATTTGCTGGCATTTTTATTGAAAGGCCGAACGGCTTGTTTGGTCTGTCTTAAACCTGGGATGCTTTCCCATAGATGGATACATTTTCTGTATTCCCAGCTTTTTATTGCTGCCGTTGCTGCTGATCTAGGAGTGCAGCAGAAGGGTTCGGGACCTATGAAGGGTGTTTCCGAACCTTTTCTGGCCAGTTCGTCGGCCTTTTCGTTACCTTCCACCCCGACATGACCCGGAACCCACCATAGCTTGGTCTTGTTACTTGTTCCGAGTGCCTGTAGGGTGTTGAAGCAGTACATTACTGATTTGGAGTCAATCGTATGCGAGCTAAGGGCGTTTATAGCTGCTTGACTATCCGTGAATATATGGATGGTTGCACCTTTTATACCAGATAAATTTATGTGGCTAGCGCATTCTTGAATGGCGTGGAGCTCTGCTTGAAATACGCTGGGACTTTTTCCCATGGGTATCGTAAAGCGTTTGTTTGGTCCGTAAATTCCCGCTCCTACCCCCGCTTCCATTTTAGAACCATCCGTATACCACTTTATGCCGTTGTGGCTGTTAGGTGGGTTATTACTAACCCATGCTTCTCTCTTGGGAATCTCCGTGGAGAACCGCTTATTGAAGCATAGTGTTTTATGGATGCGGTCTGTGACCGCGCAGTTCATGTTGAGTTCTGGCAGTTCACCAAGAAGGGTCTTAAGTTCCGGATGATCGTTAAGACTTATCTCGTTTAACTGTATTTGACTTATTGCACTGCGGATTGCCACTTTTTGAATGTATATGTGGAGAGGTGTAATACCTGTTATTGCCTCTATGGCAGCCGTTGGGCAGGTTCGCATGGCTCCGGAGATACCAAGGCACGCAAGCCGTTGTACCTTTTTGAGCTTCTCTTTTGCGACCTTTTGTGTGGATTTTGTCCACCATACAATGGAGGCGTATGTTATAATGGGTCTTATCATCACTGTGTAGATCCAGTGGACAATCTTTGGAGAGATTCCCCAGGTTCTGCCATATGTGCGTCGACAGGCCCATAAAGCTCTGTTAGCTTTGGTGATTTTGTTGTTGATGTGAGAGTTCCAGTTTAGTCTTTTGTCCAGAATTACTCCAAGATATTTGACTTCGTCGGAATACTCAATGGTCGTGCCATTTAGTGAAATCTGAGCTAAGCTGAGATTTCTTCTTTTTGTGAAAGGAACTATGATAGCTTTACTGGGGTTTATGGAGAGATTTTCCTTGACGCACCAGTCTATAGCTATCTTAAGGGCGTTTTGCATACGTGAAGTAACTACGTTTGATTCTTTGCCCCTAATAATGATGACCAAGTCATCGGCATACCCTATTATGTCGTAGCCTAAATTACTTAATTTTTGAAGTAGGTCATCTATGACCAAAGACCACAGGAGGGGTGATAAAACTCCTCCTTGTGGACAGCCTTTTATAGCTGAAACTGATACTGAAGTCTGTCCTGACGAAGCAGTGATTTTCCGACTTTCGAGCATCGCTTTTATCCAGTTTATGGTGGGAAAGTCTACCTTTCGGTGAATTAAAGCGTTTGATATTGAATCATAACCGGTGTTATCAAAAGCACCCTCTATGTCAAGAAAAGCGCATAGTGCAATTTCTTTACAACGGTAGGCGTTGTTTATGTGATTTGTTAGTTTTAACAGGGCGCCTTCCGTTGATTTGCCTTTTTGATACGCATATTGACAGGGGTGTAGAGGCATGCTAAAAGTAACGCATTCTCTGATATGAACGTCAATTATTCTTTCCATTGTTTTCAGGAAAAACGATGTCAAGCTTATGGGACGATAGGATTTAGGTAGTTCACTAGGTTTGTTACCTGGTTTGGGGATAAATACTACATTGACCTCCCGCCAAGTGCGTGGTATGTAGCCCCAGTTGAAACTGAACCTAAATAAGGCAATCATGTTAGGTAGGAAGAATTCCATACCCTTTTGAATGAGGGCTGGAAAAATTCCGTCATTTCCTGGTGCCTTGAATGGTTTAAATGAGTTTATTGCCCATTTTACCTTATCTGGACTAAATAGTCTACCAGATAAACTATTATTTCTGCTGAGGTTAGTTGGATATGAAACCTCAGTAGTTTGATCAGTTGTGTGATCGACAGTTAGGGAACCAGGGAAGTGAACTTGCAGCAAGGTTATTAGAGTTTCTTCCCGGTCGCTTGTGATTGTTCCATCAGGTTTGATGAGCAATCCCATGCAGTTTGAAGGATCTGTTGAAAGCGCTCTCTGGAGCCGCGCTACTGCTGGGAGTTTTTCCAGCTTTTCGCAGTTTGCGTGCCATGAGGCCCTTTTAGATCTTCGCAACTCTTGGTTGTATTTGGTTAACATGGATCGATATTGATCCCATACGCCGGTGCGTTTCGATTTATTGAATTGTTTTCTCACCTTCTTGCGGATAGTTTCCAGGTTTTCATTCCACCATGGTACGCTTCTTTTTACCACGGTGCGCTTTACCTTACAACTATTCCTAAAGGATGAGATAATGATGTCGTTAAGCTGACATTGTGCAGCGTCCGCATCACTCGGTGTTAGTGGTGAATCTGGTAGCAGATCAGTTCTGATTGCCAGATTTTCACTATAGGTTCTCCAGTTAGTTAATTTATTATTGTATTTGACCGGGGCGCACTCGGTGTTGCATCGCAGCCTGAACATAATATGCATATGATCAGACAGAGAAGCTTCATCAGACACGTGCCAGTCCTCTACAATGTTTTGTATAAAAGGAGACGAGAGAGTAAGGTCTAAAACTTCTTCTCGTATACTGTTCCTAAAAGTGGGCTTATCACCCTTATTTAGAATAACTAGGTCTTTACTATATAGGTAATCTAAAAGTAACTCACCTCTTTTGTTTGTGTCTCGGCTGCCCCAAATCTGGTGATGTGCATTCGCGTCGCAGCCGATAACAAGATGTACTTGCTGAGTTTGGCAGTACTGGACAAGTTCCTGTACTGGTGTAGGTGGTACCTCCTCTATGTCCCCAGCAAAATACGCCGATGCGCATACAAACTTGTGTATCACATGGCCATTGTGGCGTTCAATTAAAACGGCCACCAGGTCCCTAGTATTGAAACCTGGAATGAGAGAGAATTTTATATCTTTCGCAATGGAAAGAGCTGCCCTAGGTCTGAAGTTACCTTTGGCAAAAATTAGCTCTCTATTTCTGCTGTTAAGACCAAAGATCTTACCTGTAGTTGCCCATGGTTCCTGGATTAAACCAAGAGCGACGTTCCTTTCGGCACATCTTTGGCTATAGGTGTCCGATGCACCCATAGCGCGGTGCAGGTTTGCCTGCAGCACAGTTAGAGACGTCATTTCTTCTTCACGTACTCGGGATTACGCACTCTATGAGGTTTGTTATCACCCCTGCGTCGTACGTAACCCTGTTGAGAGAGACCACTTTGTCTCCCCCTTGGACTTCTGGTGTTCTGTCCATCTTTCCCGCTTATATGTGCCTGTTCGGCCGCCAGTTTTGGCCTAAAGCGGTTACGGTGCGCGTTTGTGCTGTCCGTTTTCTTAGCCTTTGGATAATTGACAAAAAGGAAATGCATAGAATAATAAAAGTATTCCATAACACCCCCTATGCAGGTGGACATTCAGGTGTCAGAAGGACAATAAATAAAATTAAACAACGATATTGCTGGAAAAATTTAAGCAAGATGGTAAAAAAGCATATCAATGAGTGTTTAGTATGTGCGCGGAGTAAACAAATTCGAAACACTAAAGAGAATTTAGTAATAACTGAGACACCAACAACAAGTTTTGAAATAGTAACGGCAGATACAGTAGGACCACTCAGGCCATCGAATGATTTCCGGTATATATTAACATTACAATGTGAATTGACCAAATACGTAGAGGCGGTACCAATGAAAAGTAAAGATGCGAGAACGGTAGCAAAAACTCTGGTGGACAAATTCATACTCAGGCATGGTAGTTTCAAAAAATTGAAAACAGATATGGGATCAGAATTCATTAACAGCATTATGAAAAATGTATATGAAATCTTGGGTATAAACCATATAACATCAACACCGTACCATCATGAAACCCTGGGCTCAATAGAAAGAAACCACAGAGTGCTTAACGAATACCTTTTAGCTTTTTCTGAAGAAGATAACTGGCATGAATGGATACCGTATTTTACATTTAGTTACAATACGACACCCCATTCCAGCATCGGGATATTGCTCCTTAGAATTAAAACTTAGATTAAATGAAATGAATAAAATAGCAAAGAACCTATTAGAACGAGCTAAGCTAGAAAGAAAAGAAGTATTAGATAAGAAATCAACCCCACTTAAAATTAGGATAGGAGATTTAGTATATCTAAGAGTAGGAAATAAGAAAAAAATAGATTTACCTTATAAGGGACCCTATGAGGTCATAGAGTTAAGAGGTGTAAATACTAGAATAAAAATAAATAACGAAATAAAGGAAGTACATAATAATAGATTGAAAAGATTAAATCACTAAACAAAAAAAAAAAAAATTTTCCATAAAGAGTGAGGTGAGTGAGTAATAACTACACTAACAAATAGCCTCATCATCAAATGCAATTCTCCCAGCAACACAAAAACATAGACACACATTCCACATTTCTCACAAGACAGACATTTCCCACCAAATCCACTCGACACCCGATACACAGCTAATGCTCGCCATAGAGTCAGGGCCAATGACGATTGCACATTTACGTGTTGCAGCAAATTGTGCTGAGTAGTTCATTTTCCTTTTTATTTCTGTCTTCCTTTATCATATTATAATGTAAGTAGCATCATAGACTAATTAATAATAAAGACGCACCGCTTCATATAAAGGAAAAGTCACCACTTTGAGATTGCCTCCACGGAGATTGCCTCCATCTCATGCATGTTGTGTCGTTAGCTTGTGTTTCGGAAGTTGCATCAGACGAAAGTTGTTACAATCGAACACATTATAGGATATTTGCTGCGATGACTGGTGGATGTTTTTTTTACTCTGTAAGTGGGTATGTAGTTCTTGCGTTTCGAATATTTTTCGTGAAAGTACCTAGGTGTAGGTATTCTGCTTTTAATTAAGGGTACCTATGTAATTTTTCCGTATTTTTGCTATGATTTAAAGGAAAATACGTGGGGGGTGGTCTATTCTCACTCCATTTACAGTTAATGGGCTATAAAGTGGGTGACCTCTAATTTCGATATGTAATCACTTTAAACGCTACATATTACAGCAACAAAAATTGTTTTGCACATTATGGAAACACAATTTAGTAGCGCATACAAGTCTTCAATATTTTGGCTACATCTGTCTAGCTTCAAAAAAGTTAGGGCTCCTTAAACTCAAAATTATAAAATTGTTTTTTTTTTATAATGCACTCGCGCTATAGGGGTTATGACTACCCTTTTCATGTATTATAAGATACACAGCGTGAGGACGCAGAACTTTTTTATTTTTTGTTCGGCGGAACTTCAGCAATCACCCCTTAAAGGATTATACCGCTTAACTGGGACACTCTGTAGGTATACCTATAATTATTTTTTTTACGATTTTTGTTTTGTTTGTCTTTTTTTTAGATTTTTTTCTTTTATATTTATTAAGTAGGTATTCAAGTAATTCAACTTTTTCATATTTTGTATACCCTATTCTAAGGGTATATTAATTTTGACGAATAGTTTGTAACATACCTTAATATTGCCCGTAGACCCCTAAAAGTTACTATATTTATGATCAGCATCGATAGTAATGTCGATCTAGCCATGTCCGTCCGTCCGTCCGTCCGTCCGTCTGTCGGCAAAAATTAGGCCTTTAAACTGGACCTAGAGAGCTGAAATTTTAACCATATACTCTCTAGGGTCCCGAAATAATCAAGTTTACGAATTTTTGAAATCCGCCTACAGACACGCCTACAAACTCAAAAAAAAACAAAATTTTGGAAAAAATCGAATTTTGATCTAGAAAGATGAAATTTTTTATATATGATCTATGACTCCTAAAACTGCTCGGGATAAAAAAAATTTCAAAATCCGCCCACTGACACGCCCATAAATAAATAAAATAATTTTTTTATATCCTATTCCAAGGGTATATTAATTTTTGAAAATCCAAAGTTTGAGCTAGGGAGCTGAAATTTATAATATATACTCTTTATGGGCCCTTTATGCTCATGTGTAAATATTTTCAAAATCCGCCCACTGACACGCCCACAATCATTTTTTTATTTTTTTGAAAATTCAAAGTTTGAGCTAGGGAACTGAAATTTATAATATATACTCTCTAGGGGCCCTTTATTCTCATGTGTTAATTTTTTGTAAATCCGCCTACTGACACGCCCACAAATAAATAAAACAATTTTATTGAAACACCCAAGTTTGAGCTACGGAGCGTTTTTTTTTTTGATAAAATCCTTTAAATGTTATATAACAAAATATGTAGAGCGTTCTTAACAATTCAACCATACTTAGACTTTTGTCACGCCCACTTATGAGGGATAGGAATAAGAATAGAGTATCCAACAGTTCGCCCAAGCCCGTCCCTATGTTTTAATATTCTGTTTATGTCTATTTAGTAGATTAATGGGTACATTGTATATTTCATATTTTTTTTAAGGTGTAGTTTTTGTTGTTGATATCATTGTCAGCTCGAAAAAAAGGTTATTCCTGAATTATTTTTAGCTTAGGGTGTTGCTTCGGTCATTGTATATAAACTCTCTAAAGTTCATATACAATGCTTTGGTACCTTTTGAGAAGTTGCAAGCTTTGCACTTTCCCAGACACCAAACTTTTTTTAGAAGAACAAGAATGATGTAATCTAGAACTGCGATGTGATGGGATCTACAAACGTTTTTATCGGAAAACCAAAAAGTAAACTTTGGAATTCGTTTCTATTATGCAACTCTCTATTATTGTAGTTTTATTTTTTTCAAGTGTGGAGTACTATTTATATAATTTTTGAAAATTTCTATATGAATCTTACATATTTCAAAAAATAAATCAGTAGGAGCAATTATGCTGCCAAAATCGGATGTTTTTGAAAAGTTTTTGTGAAAGAGGAATGGTTCAGAAGCCTTTGTCAATTTAATAGATTCGCCAGATCTTTTCATATCGGTGTCACATAATTTGCAAGGTATTCTAGTTTTAGCCCTTAATACTGCAGCACCGATGAAGTATCTAAGGGAAAGATCCTCTATTAAAAAATGTTCTTCTAATATTTGAAACTCGAAAAGCTCAGTGTCCTCGTTTTCTTCCAGAATTAGAGCATTGTCAGAAAAGCTTAGATTTGCAGTATCATTTTGCAAACAATCTTCTGCTTTCAATTGGGAAAATAAATTTTCTGACAAAAATTCCTCTGTGTCGTGTTCGCAATTTGATGTATAAGCATTGTATATAAACTCTAAAGTTCATATACGAGTACAATGGTAGTTTTAGTTAGTAGTCCTGAATATATACATACTCTGAACTGAATATGAATTGCGTTCTTATAGATCGGTACAACTTGCAACACAGAAATATAATAAGCCAACATGAATGATAGTAGCAACAACCCGGTGTAGGAAATTCAAAAGTGGTGACTTTTTCTTTGTATGAAGCGGGGTGTCTTATTATTAATTAGCCTATGGTAGCATGTAAGATATTTTTGTATAAATAGGCTAAGATCTTTGACAAAAAATTAATTACTATCTGACTTATGACTTCTTAGCCGTTTATTCATTTCAGCTCGGCTCTTCAGCCATACAAACAGTTCGGCTCTTTAGCCATCAACTCTTGGGGTTGGGATAGCCAATAATCCCCATAAAAATTATTAGGGCGGTAGTGTTCTAATACAAAATAAATTACTTACATTACAAGACCTCTTCGAGATTAGAAATTATATTTAACATTAGTCTTTGTATGGTCTGAATTTCTTTTCGAGGCATCTTTGGCTCTGAATACACAAATAAAGAAAAATGCTTGTTCTTTTAAATTAGCAATCTTTGAATTAAGTTAAGATTCATTGATAGTAGAACAAGTTATTGAAATAGTTTTATTCTCATCAGGAACATTATTTGCAATGGCGCGAAGTTATAGAGGTTGGAAGAATTATTTTTTGATGTTGTCTTGAGACATTAATCTTCGCCTAAGATTTGTTCATGATTGTCCATAAAAATGATTTCCTATATAATAAGTTGCGTAATGGTTTTTAATTTCCTCTTATACATAAAGATAAAAGATACATTTTACTAAAATGTTGATTAAATTTAATAAGTTCCTAACTGATAGCTAATTAATCGTTCGACAAGAGTCCATGCTTGTAAACATCAGTTGTAGCCATAACCTAAAATGCCAATGCAATTTGTTTACAAGAGGCAGGCCGGGACCAAACAAATGCGTTAACAGCAGCATTTGTTTGGCATCAGTAATGTAGTGATCTGAAACCGTGAAGCCGTCCGGTGTTTATTGATGTCGAAATAGTGAATCCACAGGCGGACTCTTTAACTCTCAAAGAAGGCCAGGTGTTATGAGATTGAATGGTCTAAGCTATAGCTTTTGTTCTTCCCATCTGAAAATTCCAACAAAGATGAATGTGCGTGTAATTTTTTTTTTAACAAATTATACTTCAATACCCATCTTAAATCTAAGAGAACCACTTGAAAGCGCACAGGCATGCCTTGAGAAATTATCACAATTGCCAAGTGAAATTGAAGACTAAATAAGGTTTTTAAAAGTCGGAGAGGAGTCTCAGGTGCTCTTGGATCTTATGCATATCTATTCACACCATTTTAGCTAATAAAGTTGTCTGCATCATTTCTTACTTCCCCTGTCGTGAATATTTTCTTCCGTTGCTAATTCTTGCAGGGCATAATAAGCCATTTACAATTGTAAATTCACTCACATACAACTAATTTACTATTCTGCTCAGCCATATTCGTTTAGCTCCAAAACGCAGCATCTTCTTTGAGGTCTCCAACCGGTGAGGGTGTAAAAAGAACAATGCGAACTTGTGTACTTTGGCAACGGAGAACTAAATTCGCACAACAACCGACAGGACTAAACTTGGCTGCTCACCTGATTATTATTCCGAAGGTGAGCGTACTCGTCTCTCCCGCTGTGTGTCAGTGACAAATTACTTGCACCTCGTCGTCGTCATCGTAGACGATGTTATAGCTGTCGATGCCATACTCGTCCTCATGTTGGCTCAAGGATCAAGGCAGCGAACGGTGGGTGACATGAACAAAACAAATGACAACATGTAAGTTAGTCAAACTTTATGCACGTGAATTGAAACAATGGTTTTGCCATAGTAAAAGTGGCATCTTGACATCCAAGGACTTTACAAATAGCAAATACTCCTCGATGATGGTGATGGGATAACAAATTTGCTCCCTCCCCCCAAACTGTTTTAACCTGAACGGAATGCCTTAAAATTCTCGTTAGGGATTCCACTGGGAAAAGCTGAGAAACTAATTTGCCAGAGATGAGTGGCAATGAAGGGGCATTGAAATTTTAGAAGCGTGTCTCAAACAACACCTGTGACAGCTACGAGGAATGAAATATGTGTTCAAATCGATCACTGGCCAATTGTTTTATTTTACAAAGGTTGAATGCGATTCCACAGCAAGTAATTTAGTTGTAGTCGTTCCCGGTTCCACTGAAGGTTGACACTTTGCATTTGAAAAAAGTAATAAAGCTTTCTTTTAACGGCGCAGGGACATAAGTTCCGAAGACATAAGTCCCGAAATCAATTAGGGCCTTATGACCCACTTAAGTGGGACATTAGTCCCGAAAAATTAATTCGGGACTTATGTCCTACTATACATTTCCTAAATATACGCCTGACAGAAACTAAGAAGACCACTCCAAATGCTACAGCAAATAGTCAAATCGGTTTCGTTATCGGTGACGTGAAATAAATCCAAACGAAATAAGGCCAAATTCCAAATTTGGCATCATTTCGCTTTCGAAAGCGAAATAGAGCCAATTTGGCTTTATTTCGTCATGCAAAACGAAATAATACCAAAAAACTAATGGAAATAAGACCAAACCACTTTGTTGGGCGCAAATGTGCAACTATTATCGATTTGTTTGCTTACAATTATGTTATGAAACCAACGACCATACCACGTCGAGTTAATCGGTTCTCGTCAGTCGTTCCGCAGCTCTCATCGAGATAGGGCGGCTAGTTAGTGTTCAGCGGAAAAAAAAAGGAAAGTGTAACCGTGATAAGTAGCGATTTAGTGAAGAGATTTTTATTCCAAAGTTGGCTTAGTAAGCTAAGCGTCCGACTCTGACGCCGGAGACTCGGGTTCGATTCTCGGCCAAAGTCTTTAATTTTTATTTTTTTTTTTTTTCTCGGAAATAAAGTGATAAAGTCAAAAAGACAAACAAAAAATAAAACAAAGTGCCGCGCATATCAGGCGATGGACCCCGAAAAATCGGAGGTCCCGCTTACGGGTGTGGGTGTGCCGTTGCGACGTGTGGTGCGAACACGTGAGCCGGCAAAAAAAACAGCAGCAACAACAGCAGTAACAAAAGCAGCAATAGCAGCAACAACAGCATCAGCAACAACACCAGCCACAAAAACAGCCTCAGTTTGTATGACAAGGGCAGCTTTAAGTGGCACAAAAAATAAATCAAGTCCAGGCGTAACAACAGCGGGTTTCGCGTTGCCCAGGCGGGTGTCCTCACCACCAGCAACAACAACATCAACAACATCAACAACAACTACAACTCCAATAGCAGCACCTAAAATTGTAGCTGGAAATGCAGCTACAGTAGCAGCTCTCGCTACAACGCCAGCAGAAGCTGTAAGCGAGGAGTATAGGACGGTGGAAAAACGGCGACGAAAGTTAAAACCGAAGCCGAATCTTTCAGCCAAGAGAAGGTTAAACTTGGCAGGCGATAGTGTGGCATCATCGGTGGCTGCAACGGATGATGACGGAGCAAACTCCAGCTCTTATGAGTATGACGGGGGAGTGGACCGGTACGTCGGGGAGGGAAACTCCTTCAAGGACTTACCGGTCGATGACGAGGAAGTCGTTCAAATGGACGAAGAAAAAGAGGACGATGAAGAGGCGCAGCTGGACAAGCTTATAAAAGAGCTACTGGAGAAGCGCGACCAGTTGCGCAGAAAGAAGCTGCAGCAACAGCAACAACAAGCTGTGCTCAAGCAGCAAGTTCAGCAACAACTTCAGGAGAAGCAACAACAACGACAACGACAACATCAGCAACAACAACACCAACAACAACAACAGCAACAACAGCAACAACAACAACAGCAACAACAACAAGAACAATCAAAGCAGCAACAGCAGCAACAAAAGACACAACCTAAGGTAAAAATTCCACCAATAAATGTGAGTAATTTTGAAATAGTAGATAGCATTAGGTTATGTAAACTTATCACGAAAAATTTCCATGTTAAAAGGCTTTCAGCCAACAAACACATAATTTTATGTGAAAAAATAGAGGAGTACCATAGGGTTCATGCCGCCTTGGGAGAGGTTAAGACCGAGTACTTTACGTACACCCCAAGGGAGCAAAAACTTAAAACCGTTGTGTTGAAGGGAATTGATCCCTCAATAAAAACGGAGGAGCTAGAAAAAGAGCTCAAACTTTTTGAAAGCGACGACCTCAAGTTCGTGGGGGTCAAGCCGTTTTCTTCGGCTGTGGCAAGAGGTGGTAACCGTTACTTACCATTCTTCTTAGTGCAGCTTACTCCCGACAGCAAAATTGACAGGCTGCGAAATATCCGCTTCCTGTACTACCACGCTGTAAGATGGGAGAAAATAAAAAGGTCGGATCGCATACTTCAATGTATGCGGTGCCAAAGGTTCGGGCACGCCGCAGCTAACTGCAACATGCAGTTCAGATGCGTGAAGTGCGATATGGACCACAAACATGGTGAATGTCCTCTGGGTAAGGATAGAGTTGAAGACCGGAGTGTCCTCTCTTGTGTGCTCTGCAGGAACTCTGGGCATCCCGCCAACTTCAGGGGTTGCCCAAAGTACCAGGAGTTGAAAAAAAGAGTCCAGGCCCGCAAACAGCAATCTGAAGATGATAGGCGTCAGAAGAGTCGTTCGTTCTCTAATTTTGTGGCACCCAACGTGTCCTTTGCCCAAATGGCAGCTGGACCGGGTCAAGCCCAAATAACATTAAACCAACCAAAGGTAGCCCAAAAGGCACCAGAAGTGGATCTGGACTTGAAATCGATCCTTCTGTCTCTGCACGGAAAGATCGATAAGTTCCAGAAACAATTAAATGAACAAGCGGCCCGAATTGACTTTATCTATTCGGAGTTGTTTGTAGGGTCTGGTGTGCCATAAATCAAATGGCTACGCTGGATGAGGGAAACTTAAAGATCCTTGCTGTGAATGTTAATTCACTAGTCAGGATCGAGAAAAGAACGTCACTTGCCAATTTGTTAAAAACCGAAAACCCGGATGTGCTTTTGGTTAGCGAAACTAAGCTAAATCAGAAGCACAAATTGGGATACAAAAATTATCATGTAGTAAGAAGAGACCGGCCTCTCTCCACTCAAGGAGGTGGGGTTGGAATCTTAATTCGAAAAGGCCTGCGCCATAGGGTTATATATAGCGGGGACGTGCGTAGGTTCCAGTTGTTGGAAGCATGCATCATATGCATTCCTCTCCATAGCCGGAGGAGAGTGTATGTGGTGTCGCTTTACGCACCTGCAGCACCTCCACCCAACCAATTTATGACAGAGCTCGAGACACTTTTTCGTAGTCTGCAGCTGAACTTGGAGGAGAATTATTACTTCTTGGCCGGAGATATTAATGCCAAACATGCGGCATGGGGAAATGTTACTACAAATCCCAGGGGCAACCAGTTTCACGACTGGTGGCGCCTCAATATGATTGAGTACAAACTCGAGTTGTACGCGACGGATATCCCTTCCTTCCCAAGAAGCGGTGCTTTCCTGGACTTGGCCTTAACGGTCGCAAGACTTCAACTGACAAATATAGACCAATACACGCGGAACTGTTTGCGTGCGTTTGAGTACGATAGTGACCACTACGGACTCGCCGCCGCAATACGGATCCCGAACGAGCAAATGCTGCTGGAGGAGTACGAAGCAGTGTGTTCATTCGATTATCGGAGGGCACAATGGTCGCGCTTCTCCAGATTTTTAAAGCGAGATATACGTTCGAGTGGGATCGACCCACCGACAAACAGTAACATGACAAATGATGACATTGATCGGCATTTATTGCAAATGAACGACGCCATCAAACGAACTATGGAACGAACTATTCCTCGGGTAGGACTTTCCGACGACGACCAGACAGAAAAGTACAGAAACCTTACAATCGACGCACTATACCGACAGAAAAGTAGACTGCTCTCGAGGCTTAAACGGCTGTACAGGCAATTTACTGATCGCGACGACCCGGAGGTAAGGATGCTGAAGTCAGAGATCCGAATCCTGAAACAGCTGATAAAAGAAAATTACAGAAAATCTGTAAGTCTGTATTGGGGCAATAAAATTCGGGCTATTAAAACCTGTAGTCCGAATATGTTCCCACAGATAAATAAGTTGTTCAGGAGGAAAGATCACAATGATATTCCTTGTGTTCGAATCTCCCAGACAGCAGAGAACAGACAGACAATACTGACTGCTGGAATAAGTCCAGAAAGTGTCGCTTCAAACGACGATTTTTTCGTGGTCGAGGACCCACAGGAGAAAGTGGATTTGCTGGGCGCTTGTTTCGAGGCCGTGTATACGGTGAACAATTCTGTTCGCCGTAACCACGACATTGAGAATAGGGCTCTGGTGAGCCACTTCTATCTCCGCACCGAACTTGAGAATTGGCGATCTGAGAATAACGGATTCACCGTGTTCACTGATGAAAACCATGCTAATGCAGTTGTCGCCAATGGCCGAGATGCATCGCACTTGTTCGTGTCGAAGGATGATCTTCTGTGCATCTTCGAGTCACTAAAGAATAAAAAGTCGGCGGGGATGGATGGTGTCCCAAACGTCGTATTGAGACACCTGCCTTTGGAGGCTGTGGATATTTTCACCACGCTGTTTAACAATGCGCTGAATAATGCACATTATCCGGCGCATTGGAAGGTAGCTGTGGTACACCCTATCCCGAAAAAATGTAAAGATAGGACGAACCCTGCCAATCTCCGGTCAATTAGCTTGCTTCCGAATATTAGCAAGCTCTTTGAAAAGGTTGTAAATAGAGCCCTGTTAAAGTGGGTCGAGGACAATAACATAATCCCGGACAACCAGTTTGGTTTCAGGGCGAGGCATGACACTATTCATGCCGCGTCGAAACTGGTTTCCGACATTCAGTGGAATAAATGCAAAAACCAATGCACGGGTGCTTGTCTGGTTGATTTTGAGAAGGCTTTCGACACCGTATGGTTAGAGGGACTTTTCTACAAGTTGACCAGGCGGGGGATGCACAAACCTTTGCTATATATAATTTATAATATGCTTATGGGAAAGAAGTTCGTTGTCAAATGTGGCAACGTGACTTCGAGCAGAGTCTTTGAAATTAAAAACGGTTTACAGCAGGGGGCGGTCAATTCTCCGATCCTGTTTAACATTTACCCGAGTGATCTGGTGGGTTCACTCATACATGCTATAACGTATGCCGACGATTTGGTGGCATACAGATCAGGTCCGAAAATCGAGGTCATTAATATCCTTTTGCAGCGTGACTTCGATCAAATTAAGCGATATTGCGACGACTGGAAGTTGAAAATCAACTTTCAGAAGACGGAAACAATCTTGTTCAGAACTCTATTGGCTGGGGCCTCTAGGGATACCAGAAAAAACTGGAAGAAATTGGCCATTATTGGACAAAATGGGCAGCCATTGGCGGTGAGAAGCGTAGTTAGATATCTGGGAATCTGGCTTGACCAGTATCTGTATTTCGATAGACATATAGTTGCTTGTCTTGCTGGGGCCAAGAAGGCTTATGCTCTGACAAGGAGACTGTTTCATAGCAGTCAACTTGACTCTAGGGTGAAGGTCATTTGCTACGTGGCCCTTATAAGGCCGATCATCGCTTATGGTTGTCCATTGTGGTTTAATATAGCGCCTAGTTATATGGAAAAGATTCGGGTTTTGGAGAGACAATGTCTTAGGACCTGTCTCCGGTTGTTCCGAACGCCCGAATCCAACTATATAAAATACTATCCCAACAAGGTCCTATATGATGGGGCTCAGTTGAATAGGATTGACAATTTCCTCATTAAGGTCACTCGAAGGCACGTTGCAAGGGCGATGGCCAGCGACAATAGTCTGATATTTGGGGCTTACTACCCCAATGAAATGTACATAGAGAGTACGCTCCGGTCTGGCTTTATCCCGCCAGAGGCATTTATCCATATTGATTCAAAAGGGCTGGTACAGACGAGGGATGGTATCCCGGTCTTATACCATCGCTACCGCAGCGCGAGAGATAAGCGGCTCCGCCATGACGGGGAGGTCGCCAATGCTCATGAGCTCCTCCGTTTTAGTACCGCAATATCGGAGAGGGATATATTCGACACGGAAAAGCAATTCGCCGAATTTTGGTGGCTTGTTGAGGGGGGAGGGGTTCAACATGCCCTCCCAGGACGGTGCGTTACTCTAGGTAACATCCTCTTAGCTTATAAGTTAGATTAAGTCAGCTAGGGCGTTTTTGGGAGAGGCCGGGCTCGCCAACGTGTGGTGGTGCTTCCGGGAGTT
Source organism: Portevinia maculata (assembly GCA_949715645.1). Classification (NCBI taxonomy): domain Eukaryota; kingdom Metazoa; phylum Arthropoda; class Insecta; order Diptera; family Syrphidae; genus Portevinia; species Portevinia maculata. The sequence goes on from OX454528.1 coordinate 90,055,330, forward strand.
GACTGACGCTGTAAGGCTTCAGTCGGTTCACGGCGGCGCGTGTGCACGTTGACGACTGCCAGGCGCTCGGAAAGCAATTGGGATTTTGACCACTTGTTGCGCCAGGCAACGAGTGCTCAGAATCCTAATTATAGTTAGAATATGCTAAGTAGTTTCAGTAAGTAGAGTAGGTAGTTTGTAATTTGTTTTTTTATATAAAAATATAAAATTTGATAAAGATTCCGAGTTTTCTTAACAATTTTCTCGATGAAAACATAATTATGTAAGATTAGTTCGTAAAATAGTTTTTAGGCCGAAAGGCAATAATTATAAGATAGAGTTAAGTTTAGGGCGTCCGCATAAGGATCAATAATCTAGAATAAGTATCCTGTTAATTTTAAGTTAGATTTAATCATTTTTGTCTAGTATTTAAGTTGATATAAGCTAATAATTAATAAAAATGAATTTAAAAGTAAAAAGTAATCGGTTCTCGTCAGATCACCGTAATTAAACGACGTTGGGCGCGGTTAGTACGTAGATGGGGGACCGCTTGAGAACAACCGCGTGTCGTTGGCCAGTCCAATCTACAGAGTTGAGGTAGATAAAAAATACGTGGTATCACAATGGACCTAAATTGGTCTAAGTGTGTCGGCTTCAGCCGACAGCCACATAAACCTAACCTAACCTAACCTTATGTTATGAGACTTAACGGTAAAACGGTGCCGTGACATAACCCCAAGCGTCATAAGCCCAAATTTTGAAATTTGGCCTTATGTCGCATTGTGAAAGTGACATAAGGTCAAATTTTAGGATTTGGTATTATGACACATTGAAAAAGCGTCACAAGGCCAATTTGGCTAGATGACACTTTCGCTTGGTGCTGCTTTCAACAATTTGCCCTCGCACCTACCCCAAATCAAACAGTGACCCCAAGCAGGGGGGTTGCAGGGGGGCAGCATGCCCCCCATATACATTGCACTGTTTATGGGATTAGTTGCGAAATCGAAAGTAGATTGCATAAACAGTACAATGTCTTTGGGGTAGGTGCAAGGTACGGTTTCGAAAATTTGGCTTTATGTCACTTTCCGGATTTGGCCTTATGACGCTTTGTGAAAGTGACATAATACAGTGACAGTGAAAGTGACAAAATTATATTTTGTAACCGTCGAAGGTGTTGTCGGTCGGTCAGGGTGTAGTTGTGTGGGTAGGCTCTCGTTTTCTGAAGGAAACCGATCAGCTTTAGCAAAATTCCAACGAAGTCTTGTTTCCCTCTCTACCACGAGTATGCGAAGCGCAGTACTCGTTGAATAGGCAGGTAAGCAAGCGTGTGAGTGAAAGCGGAAAAAATTATACCTCAAGACAAATTTAATTTTAACAAAAACAAAATTACTTTATTGGTATTTTAATAAAAGAAAAAAAAAATATTTTACAAATACAAAGTGTATTGAACAAAATATAGAGCAAGAGGATTTTAAGCAAAAAGTTGGCTCAAGTGTGGTACTTTGGCTTGCGACGAAACGTCTACAAGAGGAAAATCTCAAACTCAAGTCAGCCTCATAAAATTATGTTCCTTCTTTTATACTGGTTGACAGCTTTTTTTTTTAGTTACATAGAAATTCCAGTACGGAGCTTTTTGTTATACAGTTCTTGTAAATAATAATTTGGCAATGATCATAATTTATGTGCTTTTTTTTGGACTCTAATGGTCAAAAGTTTGATTTTGTAAGTTACAATTTTTTTTGATGTGAAAGTTATATAATTTAAATAAATTCTTTTCTTCAATTCAGTTACTTTACAAAATATAGTATTCTTATAAATAATCCGTTGTTACAGTCTCCCCCTCTGGCGCTGAGATCGTCTCGGTGATGCGGCAGGTAATAGAGTGTTTTTCTTTGGTCTGCCTCGTCTTTGTAGAGTACGTATCGGCTGTTCACTGCTGAGGTCTGGTGAAGTGCTGTATTTAGTTATTGATGACGTGTGATAAGTTCCCAAGGGAATAGTTGGGTTATCCCTGGCGGCAATTTGGTATGTTGCGGACCCAATTTGTTTAGTTATGACATATGGTCCGTCTCTTCTCGGCATAAATTTTGATGTAATGTTTTTTGATGCTTTGCTGAGAAAGTGGGAGGTTATTAGTACTAGGTCTCCTACATTGTAAGTATGTTGTGGTCGTCTCTTTTTGTCAACGTATTGTTTGTTATGGTCTTGTGTCTTTTCTGTAGCTTCTTTAGCGATTTCAAGTGTCGTCGCTAGTTTTAGCAACGTAGGCGTAATTTGCGGTATGAAATTTTCTGCTTCTATGATGCTCTTCAAGTCATGGTTTACGTCGTCGAGTGTTCGGAGTTCACGACTGAATGTCAGGTATGATGCGGTATATCCGGTACTTTGGCACTTTGCAGTATTCATTGCGAACTGGATTGAAGGTATATCGTCAGCCCATGAGGTATGGTTGTTTCCTACTAGGATGGCGAGTTGCGTCTTCATGTCCCTGTTTTTACGTTCGACTGGGTTGGATTCGGGATGATATACGGGTGTAAGAGTTTGTTGTATTCCAAGGCAGTGGGTTAGCTGTTGCATGAGTGCTGAGGTACTGTGGTCCATTTTCGGTCAATAGGCGGCGTGGTATGCCGTAGCGTAGGAATACTTCATTCAGCAGCGTATGTGCACAAGTCTCAGCTGTTGCCTCAACTAAAGGGAATATTTCCACCCATCGGCTTGCGATGTCCTCGGCTATTAGGATCCACTGGAACCCATCCGCAGTTCTAGGCAAAGGACCAAAAAGATCGACTGAGAGTATCTCAAATCGTTGGTTGCTGGAAACTGTTTGTAAAAGTCCCGTTGGCTTCATATTACTAGGCTTATATCTAAGGCAAGCAAGACAATTGCCTATGTGCTTAGTGATATCAGCTCTCATTCCAGGCCAATAATATCTTGACGAAATTCTTGCTATTGTGCGGTCGACACCGTAGTGACCTGCAGTAGCAGAGTTGTGATAACTTTGTAAGATTGTCTGTCGTTCACTTACTGGTATTACAAGTTGTGCGTTTTGAGCATCGGACTCGGGTGAGTACCTGTAGAGTATGCCATCATTTAAAAGATATCCACGGGTTACCCAGCGGTTGATGTTTTCATCGTTGCTCTCGAACGATTCAATAATCAGTTTAAGCTGGTTGTCCTGAAGTTGCGCTTCACGGATCTCCTTTGGTCTTCTCGCTTTCATATCAATATGAAAGTTGCAGAGTTCACACGCGGTTTCTGAGTGCTCTTGGTATTCACAAGAAGGTCTCGATAACATGTCAGCTACTACGTTTGTCCGTCCTGGGGTATACTCAATTTTGAAATTATACGGCTGGAGTTGTAATGCCCACCGTGCAAGTCTACCAGTTGGTGATTTGAGGTTCATGAGCCATTTCAAAGGTTGATGGTCGGTCATTAGCGTTACTTCAACTCCCTCTATATAACCTCGAAATTTATTAACGGCCCATACTATTGCTAGAGCTTCTCATTCTGTAGTCGAGTAATTGCGTTCAGCTGCAGTTAGAAGTCTCAAGGCGTATTCAATTGGATGTTCGTCATCCGTCTCCCCCTGGACAAGAACTGCCCCAATAGCATAATTGCTGGCATCTGTCTTGAGGTGGTAAGGTTTTCCATCACATGCTTGTTGAAGGATTGGTGCGCTGGTGAGTAAGGTTTTTAATGTGTCGAACGCATTCTGTTCTTCCTTACCCCAGTTCCATAAGGCGTTTTTCTTTGTTAGATTGCTAAGAGGTTTAGATACATTAGCAAAGTTTTTGATGAATCGCCTATACCATGAACAGGTTTGCAGGAAGGATAGTACTTCTTTTGCATTAATTGGCTTTGGTCGATTTTGTATAGATGCAATTTTGTCTGGGTCGACTTGAATACCATGGCTCGTTAGACGATGTCCAAGATATTTGACGTCTGAGCAGCAAAACTTCGATTTCAATCTATTAACCTTTAATTTGAAAAACTTTAAACGGTCAAAGATTTGTTTCAGGTCGATTAAGTGTTGTTCGAAATCTCTGGAACATATTATAATGTCATCTAGGTAGACTAGAATGAACATGTCAGGAAGTCCGATTTTGAATCTGTCCATTAACCTCTGGAAAGTGGCGGGAGCATTTCGTAAGCCGAATGGCATACGTTTGAATCGAAACATCCCAAATGGAGTTATGAAACCTGTTTTGTCTAAATCCTCCTCAAATATTTTAATTTGGTAGTAACCGGATTGTAGATCAAGAGTGGTTTTTATTGATGTGTTCTTCGTAGAGTGGAGTAAGTCGTCAATTCTAGGTAAAGGATACCTGTCTGGAACAGTGATGCTATTGAGTTTCCTGTAATCAATGCATACTCTGATTCCTCCATCTTTCTTTGGGACTAAGACAACTGGTGCCGCCCAAGGAGATTCGCATTCTTCAATTATATCGGTCTGGAGCATTTTGTCCAATTCTAATCGTAACTGTTGTCTTCGGGTTGGCGATAGTCTATATGGCGTAGAAGCTATTGGTTCGCTATTCCCAGTATTAATTTTGTGTACGACAAAGGGCGTTGCTTCCGATAAAGGGTCGAAAATACAGCTTTGTTCCTTCAACAGATCATTTAACCTCTCCTTGTTTTTCTCACAGAGCTCAATTGCTTCATCACTTCTTAGTTCAACATCCATAGAATTTATTTCCATAAAGTAGGAATCAGGATCGACATCTTGTTGACTGGTTGCTAAATTTGGAAAGCGGTTTTGGTTTTGAATCCTTCTTTCTGGAGTAACGTCGGTACTTCTTAAGCAATCATTGAAGATATTTTGTATTGAGGTTGGTGAATAATCATTATTCTGAGCGGATGACATAGTGCTCTTCCTCTTTACAGGTGATGTTAGCCTTGATTGTCCGTGTGGCGAAATAGGTTCCAATGGTTCAAACCATGACAAAAATGGGGATGTGGGTTTCGATAGTATAAGAGAAGAATTTTCTTCTGCTTCCAATTGTCGAATGAATTGTGACGTTTTTGCAATCGGGGAAATCGGGTTAAAAAGGTTCGTATATACAGAGTTCAATATAGAAACTGGTGATCTGTTTTGAACGATCGTATGAGCCGTGTCGTAAAATTCGAATCGTTTCTGAGTTTGATCAGCGAAGCACCAGTTCCTTTGGCCTATATCAAGGACAACTCCATTTTCTTCGAGAAAGCCGATTCCGATAAGGGTACGATTATCTGTTGCCTTAGGCAATGCAATGAATCGGATTGGTCGTAAACGATTACCAAATATTATGGTTCTGTCTGCCATACAAATTTCGTGCGACGTGGATTTTCCGTCGGCAAGTGTAATGGTAGCATCGGCGTTGCGGAACTTTGTGCCGTAGCGGAGAAGGTGTATGAACAGTTCTCTTCCGGCGACGCTTGTTCTTGCTGCTGTGTCGATGTAAGCTAATCCCGTTTCACCATGGGATGCTATTGTTATAGTCGGGAGATCGGAACCTAGTGTCGTTTTCATACTGTTAAAGGATACCGTAGGAGGGCCTTTAGGCAAAACCTTACAGTTTGGACAGTTGGATCTTACAAATCCCGGTGCTTTGCAATTGTAGCAATGGATCTTGGATTCCGTTGGAGCTGGAATGTTAGACATCTTTGCTAAATCGTCCTTCTTCTTTTTCAGACATTCATCAGTTGTGTGTCCTCGGTGTCTACACTTTGGATAGGTGCACCTCTTAGTTTCGAAAATATCAGAGTGAAGATTCTGCTCACTATTCTTTTCTGTCCTTGAAAGTTCAACCGACCTGGCCTTTACTAAGAGCTCTTGAAATGTGGTGATGCTTTCTCTGGATACACCGTCGCGAATATTAATATTGAGGAGACCATAAACAAGGTCGATCATCATTGGTTCTGCTGGCATAGGATCAGGTAATTTTGACAACAAAGCTCTTTTCATGCAAATGAAGTCATCAATGGGTTCCGTAGGTTTTTTTTTTTGTGCTTAAACAATTCCATGTATATTCGGTAGGCTGGCATAGCAGGAGCGTACGCATTTACGAAGAAGAGTGAGGACATTCTGCCATGTACTAGCTTCTGTCTTAACACCTTGCCACCAGTTAACAGCGCTATCTACTAATAATAGTGGGAAACCTTTTATTGCGTCTAAATCATCTATACGTTCGACGTCTTTATAGACAATAATTGTCTCAATAAACGCTTCCACAACGTAAGGATCTCTATCACCTTTGAACCGCGCAGTGCAGTTGCTGAAACTTCCTTTTGTTGTTGGTTTTATTGCTGCAAGAAGTTGCTTTAGCTGGTCTTCCGAAAACTGTGCCATCGTATTGGTAAGTGTACGCGGTGTCGGTTTTGCTGACGCTATTCGGGAACTTCTGCGCAAATCGTTGCCTTCCGTTTTTGCTAATAACAATTATGCTTCTTCCAGAAAATTGGCCTCTAGTTGGGCGTCAATGTAACCGTCGAAGGTGTTGTCGGTCGGCCAGGGTGTAGTTGTGTGGGTAGGCTCTCGTTTTCTGAAGGAAACCGATCAGCTTTAGCAAAATTCCAACGAAGTCTTGTTTCCCTCTCTACCACGATTATGCGAAGCGCAGTACTCGTTGAATAGGCAGGTAAGCAAGCGTGTGAGTGAAAGCGGAAAAAATTATACCTCAAGACAAATTTAATTTTAACAAAAACAAAATTACTTTATTGGTATTTTAATAAAAGAAAAAAAAATATTTTACAAATACAAAGTGTATTGAACAAAATATAGAGCAAGAGGATTTCAAGCAAAAAGTTGGCTCAAGTGTGGTACTTTGGCTTGCGACGAAACGTCTACAAGAGGAAAATCTCAAACGCAAGTCAGCCTCATAAAATTATGTTCCTCCTTTTATACTGGTTGACAGCTTTTTTTTTTAGTTACATAGAAATTCCAGTACGGAGCTTTTTGTTATACAGTTCTTGTAAATAATAATTTGGCAATGATCATAATTTATGTGCTTTTTTTTGGACTCTAATGGTCAAAAGTTTGATTTTGTAAGTTACAATTTTTTTTTGATGTGAAAGTTATATAATTTATTCTTATAAATAATCCGTTGTTACAATTTTACCTATCAATTTATGAACGTTAATAAAATATAAAATATTTCCAACTGTTTGTTTCATTCGGGACTTGTGTCCCATTTTCAACGATTAAAATTCGGGACTTATGTCCCTGCGCCTCTTTTAACATGAAGAAAATATTCAACTTGGTGATAACCGAAACGGAATTTGGTGGTAAACGAATAACTCACATGCCTGTAAGGGGATGGCGCGCAAGGTGATCGCTTATGCGGATGACGTTGCTAATGCCTTTTCAGGAAAGCTCCCCAACACATTAAAAGAACCACCACAAAACGCCCTTAACACGCTATCTAGTTGGGCAGATCGTTGTGGTTTGGCTTAAACCTCCACAAAACTGAACACGTGCTCTTCTGTATTAAATGTTAAATGCCGCACAAACCGACCATTCCTCTTTTAACGGTACACGTCCGACGAAGTTTATATTTAGGTCTTATTTTAAATAGGAAGTTAAGCTGGAAGCCCAGCATTTGAGACAGAGTTAGGAAAGCTACGGTAGCAGTTTTCTTCAAGGAAGTCCACCAGACAACCACGCCGTATGTAAGTATCGGTCTCACGGCCGACAAAATGCTCCTAGTGCGGCTGTTCGCCTTAAAGCTTACTCACAGTAAATCGATCATAAAATTGGACATTCCACTGTCCTGAATACATTCAGGACCCTTCCAAGAAAGGCTACACAATACTTAAGTCACAATTCGGAAAGGATTTCTAAGCCACCATCCCCTCTAGGTCGGCCTGGGATGATGATACATTCTTGGACGAGCAATGGATTCTATTAATTTCTCAGACTGTCTAAATCTTAGTCTCTCCTTCCGCCTTTACAATCACTGTAGCGTGTACCAGGCAGAAATAACGGCAACTAAATAAGTTTTATTTTCTCTAAATGAATATGCCCTAAAGATATCCGGATTTGCAACGACAGGAAAATTGTCATCAAGTCCTTGGAATCAGTCAATATGAACTCTATGCCGGGGCATAGGAAAAGTCCGGGAAACTGCAGGCTGAAGAAATCGCCAAATATGGAACACCATTACCTATGTTACCTAAAATAGGTTTAGTAACCCATCGCTATGTGCGAACTCATATTTCAGCGAGATGCAATCGAAAAAAAACCTTTGGTTGGTTGGATATGTCAAGGAACTTAGCAGATTTGACCAAAGTTGGACCGACGACATACTGTGGTCCAAAATTACTTTTACCGTTTCAAAAATCATATTTCTTAAAAGAATAAAGATAGCGCTATTATTTTTTTTTCTGCTTAAAGGAAATTTCCAAGGCTGTAAAAACTTTAAATTTCAAAAGAAAATACTTTACAGAGTGTTTCAGAAACTTTGGCTGAAATAAGATTTTCCCAAAAAAAAAAAGAAATTAACAGAATATTTGACTTTAAAAACATTCCCAAATATTGCAATAAAAAAAGTTCAATTCAAGAATATTTCAGTGTAAACAGGGTATTCCAAAGTAAAACTCATCATGTCATCAGTGGATGAATAAAGCTAGCGACCCAATTTTGAAGAAGTATTATTTAAATTGTTTCAAGTCAAACAGTGTAGGAAAATAGTAAACGGGCCAAAATATTAATGAAATAAAATGAAATATAATAAATAATGATTTTTTTTTAATAAAATAGAATACACAATTTATGTCCTTTTTACTATTATACATTTTAATTTTCTGTTAAAAATGCATTGGCATTATCATCATTTTGAAAATTAAGACTTATTAGCTGTGATGGATCTGATGATAAAGCTAGCATATTAAATAAATCTTCGTTTTGTCGTTTCCGTGAAACCTTGTAAGTATTTTGGTGTCGATATCGCTGGTAGTCTTTGTTCCTTTATTGCTGCGCTTCTTCTGAAAGTTCCCCTTATGGCAAGATTAGATGCCTACTATGTTGTTCACCATGGTCCAGAATGTTGTGCAGAGTCGGTGTATGAAGTATTTGGCTTTTAACGAACTTGTTGAATCTATCAACATTAATGGATTGCGTAGACGATAGTAATAAATTCCTTGTCTACTCGGGTTTAGCTGACGCTACTTTTGAGTTTTCGAAAAATGTTCATGAAGTATTCCCATCATTTGTGTACCCAAAACTTGAATATGGTGAATCCGTTATTCTCAGATCGCCCAGCAAATCCACTTTCTCCTGTGGGTCCTCGACCATGAAAAAATCGTCGTTTGCAGCGACACTTTCTGGACTTATTCCAGCAGTCAGTACTGTCGGTCTGTTCTCTGCTGTCTGGGAGATTCGAACACAAGGAATATCATTGTCATCCCTTCTCCTGAACAACTTATTTATCTGTTCCAAACCAGATAGTATTGCACTCTCTAGGTACATTTTATTGGGGAGTAAGGCCCAAAGATCAGACTTCGAACACAAGGAATATTATTGTCATCCCTTCTCCTGAACAACTTATTTATCTGTGCCAAACCAGATAGTATTGCACTCCCTATGTACATTTTATTGGGGAGTAAGGCCCAAAGATCAGACTATTGTCGTTAGCCATCGCCCTTACGACGTGATTTCGAATCACTTTACTGAGGAAATTGTCAATCCTCTTCAACTGAGCCACATTGTAAGGTACCTGGTTGGTATAGTATTTTTTTAGTTGAATTCAGGTGTTCGGAACAACCGGAGACATGTCCTAAGATATTGCCTCTCCAAAATCCGAGCCTTTTCCATTTAACTAGGTGCTGAATTGAAACAAAATGGACAACCCTAAGCGATATTTGGCTTTATAAGGGCCACTTAGCATATGACTTTACTCCATAGTAAAATTACAGTCCTCTTGTCAAAGCATAAGCCTTCTTCGCCCCAGCAAGACCAGCATCTTTATAATCTGAGTGAATGTACTAGATCACTCCTGTAAATGTTAGACAGGATCGGAGAATTCACCGCCGCATGATGTTTACCGTTTTGAATTTCACGTTCACCACGTTTGACAACAAAATTCTTTCCCATAAGCATATTGCAAATAACATATAGCAAGGGTGTGTGCATCCGCCTAGTCAAATTGTAGAAATGTCACTCTAATCACATAGCGTCGAAAGCCTTTTCAAAATCAACCAGACAAGCTGCCGTGCATTTTCGCATTTATAGATACATTGCATAACAGCTCAACGAGGCATGAAACCGACAAAAAAGTGTCATGCTTCGCCCTGAAACCGAACAGGTTGACAAGAATGATGTTATCGCCTTGACCGGTTTCAACAGAGCTCTATTGAACACCGTCTCAAATCGCGCGTTTTTGAATCCTGCCAAGTATATCCAAAGAAGTTATTGGGGCACCAAAAAAAATATGAGCCTTGCACTCGAGTTTCGGGGGGATTAACGTCTTATAAATTGTAGCCAGATCAGAAGAGGTGAAACATTTCTTATACCGCTTAAGAAAGTTAAGACATTTCGAAGCTTTCTTGGCGACATCGAATAAGTGGTCAATCATTGTCCTCTACGGCGCTGTACCCGGGCACCCACTACAGACCAACGCGGTGCGGTTCGCATAATGCATTAATCATTGTGCCACAATACCAGACTATTTCGGATCCGATGGCTCCTTGAGGTCGGCCTGACTGTCAATGTAAAAGGTGATACCCCGATAGCATATTAGCATTAATTCCGCAGCCTTAAGTAAACCTTAAGCCAGAACCTCCGACTGGAAAACTTAACTTAAACTTAGCTCTGTTTCCGCAGAGTATATTCCGGACCCCGTGCCATCGTCGGTTTTGGAGCCATCCGTTAATACTGCAATGTCACTTGAATTAATGACTGCATTATTCTGCCACCAGCTTGTAGGGGATAACATCCGCCAAGCGCAAGTTGCAACTGCACAGTTTGCGCATGCCGTGTATGCGGCATATTTTCTGCTTGCATGTACATGCAGGAAGAGCACATGTTGCCGCTCTCATTGCAGTAAGCCGCATGACAGCGAACGTTACCGTGTTGGCAAATCGTTCTTCTATAGAACCTGTAGCACCAGCCCCAAAAAGTGTATGCCGTTGCAGGGGTGCAGGGTTCGTAATTTGGCGTTATGTCGCTTTTTAAAAGTGACATAAGGCATTAAACTGTTTATGGAATCTTCTTGCGATTTCGTAACTAATCCCATAAACAGTGCAATGCATATGGGGGGGTATGCTGCCCCCCTCCAACCCCCCTGCTTGGGGTCACTGTTTGATTTGGAGTAGGTGCAAGGGCTAATTGTTGAAAACAGCACCAATGGAAAGTGTCATAAAGCCAAATTGGCCATATGACGCTTTTTCAAGGTGTCATAATACCAAATGCTAAAATTTGGCCTTATGTCACTTTCACAATGAGAAATCTCGAAATTTGGCCTTGGGCCTTGGGGTTATGTAACGGCACCGTTGCAGGGACGAACTAAGAATATCACTGTTCTGTTCTCCAAAAACAGAGTTTGTCCTAAAAGGGGACTCAGGTCATCGATTCAAAGGAACTTGAAGATGCAACATACGAAAAGCACTGTAAAGTTTGTCACGGCAGGACGCATGCCATTTTTATCAGTAGTAATGTAAATTTGCATTCTAGAGGCTTCGAAAAAAATCCAGCCCATAACTACATAATTACCCCACATTCTATAACTTAGCTATTTAGTTTATACAATTTTGATTTTCTTGAAATTAATACAAATTTTCTTACGTATGTGCGCGTAAAACTGTTTTCGTTGCCTATTTATAATTCTATTGGCCCAGTGGGTAGTAAACTTCCAAGCTATAACAGATAAACCGCTAAAGGTAAAGAGCATTTGTTAACATTTTTTCTTGATAGGGTTCATATATCGAAAACAAAAGTCTGGTATCCGACCAAAATAAGTTAAGATATAGCATTGCGTATAAATAAAATAAATCACAAAGAATTTAATTTTAGTATCAATACATTGAAACCCCATTCTCTTAAAAGTCACTTCAATTTAAACTTAAAAATTGGAGTGCTACTCACTCTGAATTTGTCTTGTTGCGTACATCTTCGTAGGCTATAATAGCGTCTAAGGCTTGTTAAAATGAAAAAGGATATCCTTTCCCTTGACGGCTCCTGAAATTCATTAGCGCTTCGCAAAAATCTTCATTACCTACTTCATTTAAACATCCAGGTAAGGTGTTCTTAGAAATTAATTTGCATAAGAAAACTTTCGTTCAGACTCAGTACCGCATATTTTTCAACCCGCAGGTTCCCGTTCCTCGCATTAGAATCTTTGAAATTTCCTAGCGAGATTTTTTATTGCTCACCGCATGGGGAGAGGGTGGAATGAATATATAAAAGATAATTTTAACACAGTTTCTATTCACAGGAGTAATGTATGCAGCATGGAACTTTCTAATAAACATATTAATTAATTGCCAAATTATGCAAAAGTTACAAACACATTCATTAACATACGCACGGGAAAGGAAGTGAGGGACCTCGTGTCTGGCAGAATCACCACCCAATACAGAGATAGATCGTCTGCAAGGTTATAACTACTGCCACCGGCTCCTACTGCTGTTCCTTCTTGCTGCTGTTTTTTCATGCCAACGGGAATTTATTAGTTCGATATACCTGGGTGACGTTCTTAAAACTTTTCACTGCGTATAGTGTATACCCAGTCATTTTTTTTTTCTTCTTGTTTTCTTGTCTTATTCGCTACTTGATTTAGTTTTGGGAACTTTATTTCTATACTGGATGAGTTACAAGGTATCCGTAGAAAATAAGTTTTTTTCTCTCCGGAACAAAAAAGAGTCGAGAAGTCCTCTGAAAGCCATGCTCGACCAAAACGACCACATGAATTGCGAATTAGTTGCCAGAGAAGGAACGTGCTTGAGTAACTTATTCTATCTCTTTTGAACAAATTCACCAGCGGGTTCTTCTGTTTGAATTGTTCAGCGCGCTCAATGCTCTTCAATTAGAGTATGTTCGTGAAACTTGATTTTTCTGAGATTCTTGAATCACGAATATTTTTTAAATGGAAATGGGTTAAATATGGAATGAATGCCTTTGGGGTAGAGCTGCAATGCAATTGTAAAATTAACGATTTGCGCAATTTGGATATAAACTCAGGTTACCAAATTCCAATATTTGGCCTTATGACACTGCACCTGAATATGTGGTGACGTGGAACAATTTTCTTCATATCTATCTTTTCTTTTTCAAAAGAAAAACTTGGCCAAATATAAGCAACACCAGATGGAATACGAAGAATGTACCATAGGTGGAATAAAAATTCTCTTGTAAATTCTTGATCCTCATCCAAAATGCAGTCAATAAAGGAGATCTGTCACTTTTGAGCCAAGAGCGAACATCAATTGGGCTGGTATCACAATTAAGCTGAGTGTAAGGTAAGTGGTTTGTAGATCCAATTTTTTTAAGTGAAGCAGGTGAAACGACAAATTAAAATGGCATTTACTGCCATCTGTCAATCACAAGGATATTTGTCTCATCTACCTTCATGCTGCATACAAATTTAGCGAGCATTTATCTTTGGTGTTAAGAGAGTAACTGGAGACTAGGGTCGCTAGATGTAAGGGCTTAAGGATAAAATTAATTAAGCGCTTTTTCTTCATTACCACGGATACATATTACATCGAGGCAAAGAATAAAAAAAGGACAACGAATAAAAGCGGGTACGAGATGACGTGCTACACGCAAAAGCAAGAGCAAATTTATTTCTACGTGAACGTCTTCGACTCGTGATCTAGAAGGAGAACCCGGGGTCTGCGGGGCTATCCTTTAAACTGCTGTAACTAAAAAAAAAACGTCATTGTTAATAGTTTACTTTTCATAGGCATAACATTTAAGAAGTATCTATTATTTTAAGTATTTGTATGACTGGCCAAGAGCTCTGGCATCCGCGTTGGCCTGGTCTGTTAAACGCATGTTCGGTCTTGTTTGCTGTCTCAAATCTGGGGGCTGGTAGTTGAATATCCTCTTAGATTCGTAGGCGAGGTACGATCGCATGGGAGGTGTATGCACAAACAAAATCAGTTGGATCTGCTTATAAATCTTTTAATGTCAGACATAGGTGTTGTGAATATTTCTGTGAATACTTCCAACTTGGGGCAGCAAGTTCTCTTCTCTATTGAATTATAAAACAATGGAAACAATGCAATTATATATAAAGTTGCTGCACTGTAACAAATCCTTCGAGCCAACCATCAAAAAAGGGTAAAACCGAAATCTACGAACTGCCAAAGATGCGGATTTAGCAGCCTTTTTCGCACAAATAAAAGCAAACAATGTGACACAATACAAGCAAACCAACAAGGACCAAGCACAAATTTACATAACAAACATAGGGACGGGCTACAGTCCGCTTGGGCGAACTGTTGGATACCCTATTCTTATTCCTATCCCTCATAAGTGGGCGTGACAAAAGTCTAAGTATGGTTGAATTGTTAAGAACGCTCTACATATTTTGTTATAAAGGGTGATTTTTTTAAGGTTAGGATTTTCATGAATTAGTATTTGACAGATCACGCGGGATTTCAGACATGGTGTCAAAGAGAAAGATGCTCAGTATGCTTTGACATTTCATCATGAATAGACTTACTAACGAGCAACGCTTGCAAATCATAGAATTTTATTACCAAAATCAGTGTTCGGTTCGAAATGTGTTTCGCGCTTTACGTCCGATTTATGGTCTACATAATCGACCAAGTGAGCAAACAATTAATGCGATTGTGACCAAGTTTCGCACTCAGTTTACTTTATTGGACATTAAACCAACCACACGAATGCGTACAGTGCGTACAGAAGAGAATATTGCGTCTGTTTCTGAGAGTGTTGCTGAAGACCGTGAAATGTCGATTCGTCGCCGTTCGCAGCAATTGGGTTTGTGTTATTCGACCACATGGAAGATTTTACGCAAAGATCTTGGTGTAAAACCGTATAAAATACAGCTCGTGCAAGAACTGAAGCCGAACGATCTGCCACAACGTCGAATTTTCAGTGAATGGGCCCTAGAAAAGTTGGCAGAAAATCCGCTTTTTTATCGACAAATTTTGTTCAGCGATGAGGCTCATTTCTGGTTGAATGGCTACGTAAATAAGCACAATTGCGGCATTTGGAGTGAAGAGCAACCAGAAGCCGTTCAAGAACTGCCCATGCATCCCAAAAAATGCACTGTTTGGTGTGGTTTGTACGCTGGCGGAATCATTGGACCGTATTTTTTCAAAGATGCTGTTGGACGCAACGTTACGGTGAATGGCGATCGCTATCGTTCAATGCTAACAAACTTTTTGTTGCCAAAAATGGAAGAACTGAACTTGGTTGACATGTGGTTTCAACAAGATGGCGCTACATGCCACACAGCTCGCGATTCTATGGCCATTTTGAGGGAAAACTTCGGAGAACAATTCATCTCAAGGAATGGACCTGTAAGTTAGCCACCAAGATCATGCGATTCGACGCCTTTAGACTATTTTTTGTGGGGCTACGTCAAGTCTAAAGTCTACACAAATAAGCCAGCAACTATTCCAGCTTTGGAAGACAACATTTCCGAAGAAATTCGGGCTATTCCGGCCGAAATGCTCGAAAAAGTTACCCAAAATTGGACTTTCCGAATGGACCACCTAAGACGCAGCCGCGGTCAACATTTAAATGAAATTATCTTCAAAAAGTAAATGTCATGGACCAATCTAACGTTTCAAATAAAGAATCGATGAGATTTTGCAAATTTTATGCGTTTTTTTTTTAAAAAAGTTCTCAAGCTCTTAAAAAATCACCCTTTATAACATTTAAAGGATTTTATAAAAAAAACGCTCCCTAGCTCAAACTTGGGTGTTTCAATAAAATTGTTTTATTTAATTGTGGGCGTGTCAGTAGGCGGAATTAAAAAAAAATAACACATGAGAATAAAGGGCCCCTAGAGAGTAGTAGTAAGTAAGTAAGTAAGTAAGAAATTCATTTATTTAATATTTTCTTATTACATAAGTTGCAAGTTAGAATGAATTTTAAAGCTATGGCTTAGCCGTCAGCTTGAGAGTATATATTATAAATTTCAGTTCCCTAGCTCAAACTTTGAATTTTCAAAAAAAAGAAAAAATAACTGTGGGCGTGTCAGTGGGCGGATTTTGAAAATATTTACACATGAGCATAAAGGGCCCATAGAGAGTATATATTATAAATTTCAGCTCCCTAGCTCAAACTTTGGATTTTCAAAAATTAATATACCCTTAGAATAGGTTATACAAAAATTATTTTATTTATTTGTGGGCGTGTCAGTGGGCGGATTTTGAAATTTTTTTATCCCGAGTAGTTTTAGGAGTCATAGATCATATATAAAAAATTTCAGTTTTCTAGCTCAAAATTCGATTTTTTCCAAAATTTTGTTTTTTTGAGTTTGTGGGCGTGTCTGTGGGCGGATTTCAAAAATTCGTAAACTTGATTATTCCGGGACCCTAGGGAGTTAAAATTTCAGCTCTCTAGGTTCAGTTTAAAGGCCTAATTTTTGCCGACAGACGGACGGACGGACGGACATGGCTAGATCGACTATCGATGCTGATCATAAATATAGTAACTTTTATGGGTCTACGGGCAATATTAAGGTATGGTACAAACTATGCGTCAAAATTAATATACCCTCAGAATAGGGTATAAAAACAACAAATAAAGGGTCAAATTTGACGTATCATTTTAAAATGGCCGCCCCCTTTTTCAAACTATTAGATTACACCGAAGTTTTTTCAGGTATGAAGTAAATACATTCCCGATAGCTAAAATCGATCGGTACACTATTGAGCAACGTGTTTTTATTATTAAAACTTGTTTTAAATATGGTGAAAGTTTTGCAGAAGTTGAAAGAAACTTTCGTTCAAATACGGTAGAGAAAATGCTCCGTTAACCGTGCTATTAAACTTATCGTTCATCAGAGAAGTAAAGCCTATCATCGTAGTGGTCGTTCGTGATATAATCAGACCCTCAATATCTATTGCCAGTCGGTACTAGATTATGAATAGTTCATGTGTCAGACGTCAAGATTGTTTAATTATGCAATGGCATGAATTCGTTCACTGACGGCCGACCGAGCTAAATCACTTGTCTTGTTCGTAATGAATTAAAACTATTAATTTTAAGTTTCTAATAATAAATGTTGAATTCCACTCATAAGACGGATTATTAATTAATTAATTGGATCTCAACATATTGGCGACGAGGATGGGATGATGGATCAAGCGGCAGTATAAAGCATCATACAATCTAACCAAGCATGGATGGAAGACATGCTAAGGAAGACCACTGCAGCAATGGAAAAATTGTTGCAGAGTAATCCATCAACATCCAGCTCAGTACCAAAGTTTCGTCCATTTGAGGTTGAAAAGGAAACATGGGATACTTATCTTTTCCACCTAAAACAGCACTTTTCAGCAAATAGCCTCACTGACGACAATTTGCAAAAAGCACATTTCCTCTCAACATGTGAAAATCATATCAACGAGTTCCTTAAAAAACTTTTTGAAACTAATGATGTGAGTATATACACGTTTAAAGATATTACCACGAAACTTACATTACATTTGCAAACAAATATCCACATTCCACATACTCGCATCGAGATGCAAATTTTTGAGGCAAAAAATGACTCCAGGACAATCTTATGCCAACTGGATAGCAGATTTAAAGGGAATAGCACGAGACTGCAATTTCGTATGCACCAAGGGGAACTGCAAGACTTCATACGCGGACAGTATGATCAGAGATATGCTTGTTTTCTACACGCCTCATGAACCAGTTCGTATAGCCGCAACTCAGAAGAAGAATCCGAGTTTGGAAGAAATTGAGGAAATGGTGATGGCATACGAATCGACCCAAATTGCATCTGCAATATTAAAAGGAAGCAGCACTTCCACAACATCACTAACCGCTGAGGTTAACCAGATAAGTACAAGGGGTCATCAACCAAACAATTTTCAAAGTAAGTCTAGTGAACCTGAACACATGTCTATTAGAAAATCTTGTCCAGGATGTTTGATACATCATGATCGCCATCGAAGTAGGTACCTTGAGTCAATCTGCGACCATTGTAATCGGCGTGGACATCTCAGAAGCGTTTGCTTATCTGCACAAGGGACAAGAGCTGAAGGTCGAATGAAATCACAAAATCGGTCAAAGAGTCGTGGACGTAAGCCGAGTAAAAAATTCAAACGCAAATACAATGACACTGCTCATTCCATTAATCTCGTAGAGGAAAACGTCGAACATAACGAACAGGCATTATCTGTAGCAGATCGTGTGAATTTTGCAAAACCGGCTGAACAGGTTTTATCAATAGCATCTCAAGCACAATCAGTGAATAGAGGCCGCAAAATATTCGTATCGCTTCAAGTTAATCAACAACCTATGGTGTTTCAGTTGGACACAGGCGCAACCTGTTCTTTAGTTGGCATGGATGGATACCACAGGCTTGGTAGTCCCCAATGTAAGCCGACCAACCGATCATTAAAATCCTATGGTTATGTGGGGGTGCCTGTGAAGGGAGTCACAGATGTGACAGTAAGTTTAAAAAACAAAACATGTGACTTATCCCTCATGGTGATCAACAGTTCCCGTGGTGCCAACATAATGGGAATCGACTGGTTCAACGCATTTGATTGCAAAATTCTAATTGGAAAAGATGAGTTTGTGTCTCAGAACGTAAGTGGAACGAGGGAAGAGCTAGAATCCGATGCAAATAGTCTCTGTGAAAAATACATAACTGTCTTCAGCCCGGAACTTGGGTGCAGTAAGTATTTTGTAGCTCATCTCACACTTAAACCAGCCAGCCGAAATTTTTCAAACACCGACCAGTGCCTTTTGCTCAAAAGGACAAAGTTCGCAAAGAACTTGAGCGGTTAATAGGGTTAGGCGTTTTTAAACCTGTGGATTCCAGTCAATGGGCAGCACCAATAGTCCCGGTTGAAAAGTCGAATGGGAAACTGCGCATATGTGGGGATTTTCGTATTACCATCAATCCTCAACTCATCATTGTTCATCACCCGTTGCCCCGCGCCCAAGAGCTTTTCCACAAAGTAAAAGGAGGCCAGTTTTTTACAAAATTGGATTTCACTGATGCCTATCTTCAAATTCCTCTGGACGAGGAGTCCAAGAAGCTGTGCGTTGTCAGAACTGAAATAGGCCTTTTGGAATATCAGCGTGTGCCATTTGGAACTGGCAGCTCTACTGGAATTTTCCAACAATATCTGGATCAACTGACGGCAGATATTGAGTTCTGTGGTGCGTATGTCGACGACATATTAGTATCAGGGCGAACAATCTCGGAGCATCTGCACAACCTTGAAGTAATACTCGAACGACTTGAACGACATGGATTACGGTGCAATATTGAAAAGATTCAATTTGCACAATCGCAAATTGAATACTTAGGCCATATTATTGATGCAAGTGGGATTCGACCTTCTGATTCGCGATTAAGGGCAATCCGTGATCTCACAAAGAGGTTTTTGTATGGGGCAAAGAGCAACAACGCGCTTTTGCCTGTTTCACGATTAGTGCACTTTAGCAATGATCTGCCAATAACCTTGGCAACGGATGCATCATCGCACGGCATTGGTGCTGTGATCTCTCATATATTCCCGGACTCATCAGAGAGGCCAATCGCATTTGCATCTAAGACTCTAACCGAATCGCAAAGGGGATACAACCAAATCGAGAAGGAAGCTCTTTCGATTGTATTAGGCGTAAAAAAATCAGTATTTGTTTGGGAGGCAGTTTGAGCTGCTTACTGATCATCAACCTCTTGTTACGATTTTCAGCCCCAGCAAAAAACTCCCTCAAATGACAATACAGCGACTTCAAAGGTGGGCCATCACGCTTATGGGTTATACTTATACCATACGATATCGATCAACAAAGCAACATGGGAATGCTGATTGTCTATCGCGGTTGCCGATAGGTCCTGACAAGGGGTTCGATCAATCAGAAGAAGCTTGTCAAATAGATGAAACATCGTCTCTATTAGTGGAAGTCTTTCCTGTCAATGCTGCAGTTATAGCTAAGGAATCTCAAATGGATCCGACCATGCGCAAGGTCATGGCGTATGTGCAGAATGGATGGCCTAACAAGTTGCCAACAACTGATGAAAAATTATTACCTTACTTTCGTAGGAAACTTTCGTTTACAATCCATACTAATGTTCTTCTCTTCCACAGCGGAAGCCCGAGAGTTGTTGTTCCCCCGCAGTTGCAGCAAAAGGTGTTGCGGCTCCTCCATCAAGGTCATTGGGGGATTTCACGCATGAAACAAATGTCACGCAGATACTGTTGGTGGCCCAACATCGATAACGACATCCAGGAATCCGTTGGGAAGTGTCAGGCATGTCAAATCAATGCTAGTCAACCGCCAAAGGAATACACCAGCTGGAAGTATGGGAAAGGATACATATTGATTTCGCTGGACCATTCCAAAAACATATGTGGCTGATTGTGGTGGACTCAAACTCAAAATTTCCTTTCGTCATAAAGATGTCACCCACGACATCGCACGCAACTATCAGTGCCTTACGATCTATATTTGCACTGGAAGGGTTGCCGAAAACTCTGGTTTCTGACAATGGTCCCCAGTTCACGTCAGCCGACTTTCAAGAGTTTTGCCGAAAGAACTCAATTCAGAACCTGACATCAGCACCGTTTAACCCCGAGTCAAATGGGGCAGCAGAGAGAATGGTGCGTACGTTTAAGCACACACTTCTCAAAATATTGGGTGACGTATCCAACTGTGATGAAGCACTTGCGGTTTTTCTGTCAACTTATCGGATAACTCCTGACGAAAATGGCAAATCTCCCGCAGAGAAGCTACACGGGCGACAGCATCGAACACAGTTATCAGCGATAGTTCCTGAAAACCCAATTACTCAAAAGGGTAAGAACCAAGTTACTCATAAATTTGCTATTAATCAACAGGTCTTCGTGCGACAATACATACCAAAAAAGAAGTGGGTACCAGCTGTTGTACGGAAGCAACTAGGTAGACGTATGTATCTGGTGGAAACCAACACTGGCATGTAGCGGCGACATCAGAACCAAACAAGATATCGCTTCGTAGAAGACCTGGTAAGTACTGAAGGTCAAAACGTTCCAGCTGATTATTTGACGACATTACCGCAGACGACGTTAGCGCAGCCAAGTACTAGCAACAGGTTCATCAATGCCGAAGAAACATCAAAGCAGCACCAACAACATATCATTGAAGAACCTAACATTGAGATTTATCCAGAAAAAAGCCCACCTGCAATCGACTTGGATATATCAACACCGCTACCGGAACCCAGTCTATCTAAGGAGATTGTTGACCATGAGCCAATAAGTAAAGGAGAAGTGCCAAGAAGATCCGATCGCCCTAGTAAAAAACCAATCCGGGTCACTCCAACTTAAGAGGGGAGGTAACTGATACAAGGTGGCGCAAAAATAACCTTCCGATGTTTTTTGGCTGTAATTTAAAAAAAAACAATGAAAAACTTTGATTCTTCTTTTGGATTATTTTTATTTGGTCTTTTAATTTTTTTTACATCAAGTCGAGAATATGATGTCATGTAAATGGCCGCCGCCACAGTTGATTGTCATTTGAGCCCTTTTTATGGCATTTTCCATCACTTTGGCCAAAACTTCCGGCGATAGGTCCTCACATTGTTGACGGATATTGTCTTTAAGAGCTGCAAGAGTCTGAGGCTTGTTGACATAAGCCCGCGACTTCAAAAAGCCCCACAAAAAGAAGTCTGGAGCGGTCAAATCAGGCGATCTTGCTGGCCAGTGCAAATCGCCAAAACGGGAGATTAGGCGCCCGGGAAATGCATTCTTCAGCATATCGGTTGTGGCACGTGCAGTGTGTGCCGTTGCACCCAGTGGCGTAACTACGGGGGGGGGGGGGCAAAGGGGGCAATTGCATAAGATTTGCATAAGATGCATGAAACAGCTGAAGCATGAATTCTGGTTTTAAAAAAAAAAATAGTAAGTGTGGATTGGGGGCAATTTTATGAAAAATAGTCTTAAAATAGGTAAAACGTTATTGAAAACAGTTGAAATTTCCCTATTTTTCGTTATAACTTTAATTCCATTTTTCAAAATGTCACTTTATTAAGTACTACTTTCGTTTTTACTGTTCAACGGTTTTATCAATTCAAAGTCAAAATTGCAAACTAGATGCCCAAAGATCTTTCAGTTTTTGAAAAAATGTTAAATAGCACGAACTACTTCTGCTGAAAAATGCATGTTTTCCATTTCTCATTTTTGTAGTATACTTTGTGGCTCATAGAATTTAAAAACTCTGATAACGCTAAAAAAAAATAAGTAAGCCATGAATTTTAAGTAAAAAAATCCTCTTCTGAATGTTAACGTTATTGGTGTACAAGAGAAAATTGAAAAGTTGTGAATTTTTGTGATTAAGGTTTGTTATTTTAGAACGTTGTTGCGTGATTAAATTTTATCTTAACAACTTCCTAGTTAATTGTGATGGCAGACAAAAGAAAGAAAACTACAACAATAGATAAATTCTTCAAAAAAAAATCCAAAGATAATGAAGAGGATATCATTGTTGAACATGCAGAAAGTGTCCCATCTGATGCAAATAAAGAAAGTAAGTTTGTTTAAGTTTTGTTTCATGAACAATTTATTGTTTAATCATTAGTTAATAGTTAATAACAACTGATAACAATTATTATTCTTTTATACAAAATTATCTTTTGGCAACTACCTATACCCGTTTAATGAAAAGTAAATACAAAGTTAAGAGGTACATTTAATTACCAAAACAGTAGATAATAAACAAAAGCAAATTTCATGTTTTTTGCTTGAAATTAAAATTTCAAAATGCAGACTAATCCGTGTTGGACTCTTTGTTTAATTAAATAAAGTTTTTATGTGTCAAGTTTGTAAACCCAGTGGCCCTATTTTAGGGTTGAAAATGCAGTCAATTGAATAAAAGACAACAACAATAAGTCGTTTAAAACGAAAAAAGGCTTCAACTATGATACTTAAATCAGCAGTGATTTAAAATGTTGTGTCTTTATGAGTGCTTTTTGACTGGTTTGATTCTTTAAGTTTGCTGAGAGTTAGAATTAAATTTGTAAATGACGACTTTTTAAAAGGGACTTAATAAACTAAATTACAAAAGTAATGCATTCTATAACAATAACAATATATGTATATGTACATAATGTATATTTTATCCACTTTTACAATTTTGAAAATTCCTTTTTCTTTATTGATTTATCCATCCAGGCTTTGAAATTTCATATATTTCACATATGAATCTACCTCTACCGATACAAATATGTATGACTAAAATATGTTTGACATAGGCAATTTCGTAGGAAAAAGTATGGACCGTTTAGAAAAAGTTGAAACTTTTAAGAAACTGTGGGTTCCAATAAGTTCATTCCACTTCCCAGTTAACAAAGACTTGTCCGGAAACAATCGAAAATTCCGAGTAGCATGGTTGAGCGAATTCAACTGGTTGTGCTACTCCAAAAAAGGAAATGGTGTTTTTTGCAAATACTGTGTTTTTTTCGGCCCTAAGGAAGGGGGAATAAATAATCAGAGACTTGGAATATTTTGCACCAAACCATTCAATTTGTGGAAGAAAGCTTTGGAAAATTTTCGCAAGCATGAAGAACTCATTTACCATCGAAACGCATTTTTTAATGCGAATGATATAAATCGATCAGTTGAAGGGAAACAGGTTGCAGTAAGTATACAGCTGGATCAAGAAAAGTGTAACACAATTGGCCGGAATAGAAAACAGCTTGTCCCAATAATTGAAGCCATTTTGCTTTGTGGTCGTCAAGAATTGGCCTTACGACGACATCGAGATAGTGGTCCTATAAGTCTCAACAATAACACAAAAGACCAGGGTAATTTTCGTGCAATATTAGCATATAGAGCTAAAGGTAATGAGGAGCTTCGTGCGTTTTTGGAAGGGACAGATCGCAACAAATACTTAAGTCCTCTAGTGCAAAATGAGGTCATTGATGCTGCCTATTCAATTTTAATACAAGACTTGGTGAGCCGAGTGAATCGTGCTAAATCATTCACTGTATTAGCTGATGAGACAGCAGATATATGCGGTACAGAACAACTTACCATAGCTTTGAGGTACTTTGATATAGAAAAGAACGAGTTACTTGAGGAGTTTGCTATGTTTGTACCTGTAACAGATCTTACTGGAAATGGCTTAGCAACTACTATATTAACCAGTCTTAAAAATATTAATGTTGATTTAATTTATTTAAGAGGACAAGGATACGATGGTGCCGCTGCGATGTCAGGACGTTTAAAAGGAGTCCAAGCTTTAATAATTCAAACACACCCCATGGCTCCTTATGTTCATTGTATGGGACACACTTTCAACTTAGTCGTCTCCGATGCTTGCTCCGTTCCTATTATTCGAAATGTTTTAAGCACAATAGAGTCTGTTCGAAACTTCTACATCTCGCCAAAACGCAAATCAGTTTTAAATAATTGCATCGGAAAAATGAATTTGAGAGCTCAGTCTTTAAAACGGCTCTCTCAAACAAGATGGATTGAACGTTTTCATGCGGATGAAGACTTTCTGGAGCTGTACGATGTTGTAATTGAATCACTAGAAATAATACACTTATGGGATGATAAAGAGACTGCTAGGGATGCAATGGCATTTTTAAATTCAGTAATGTCTGCAGAATTTTTAATCGTCGCTCATGTTGTTGCACATATTTTCGCGTTTGGTTTGCCCCTTAGCAAATTGTTGCAGAAGAAAAATATTGATTTAAAAGCAGCTGTGAATCATGCTGACAATTTACTAGCAGTGCTTGAAAACATGCGTGCAAATTCAGAATCAAAATTCGCAGAAATTTTCAACTTAGTAGAGGCTAAAGCAAAAGAGCACGACATTTCCATTTCATTTCATTTTCATTTCATTTATTTATTTAATTACATAGCTTTACACATTAAGATACAATATCTTATTAAATAGCGTAAGCTTCAATATTTTAAACTAAGTTGAGTCAGTTGGTAAGAAACAATAGATATGAATTCAGTTTATACTGTTTAATAACTACAATAATTTATTATTATTACTGATCTCGTTGAGAAAGGAGAGGTAAAATGAACTAAGAATACAGTAGTAGGAGTAAGAAGAAAGAAATAAAAAGTAACAATATTACGAAATCTCGTCATCATCATCATTAAAGCGTCTCGAGGTACTGCCTGAGTTTCACCCTGAACAAAGCTGCACAACTCATCAATCGAACAGAAAGGGGAAGGGAATTCCACAGACGGACTGCAAACACAAAGAACTGTCGGGTTGATACTAGAGGTACGTACAGCGAATTGGTACCAGGCTGCAAGATCTATTAGAGCGCGGCATACAAATTTTATTATAAAGGTTCGTCGGTTGATGTGTAAGCATTACATTATGAAGCAAGGTTAATGTTTTAAATTTGAAAACGTTTTCTAGCGTTATGCCATTAATTTGCTTAGAGAAGTGAGATATGTGGTCGTGTTTTCTCAATCCATATATATAACGCGCAATACTGTTGTATGCCACATTCAGTTTTCTTTTATGTTTGTAATCGCAGTTGCTAAAGATTTCACAGCCGAATAGCATTATTGGTATAACTAGTGTTTTTGCAAGAATAATTCTAGTTTTAAGGGGTGTTATTTTTTGACTTGCCCATTTCGCTTCCAAGAATCGCAAAACGCCAACAACATCGTAACAATCCTCAAGTAAATGACGTCAAAAGTTATTTTCGAATCACTGTTTTCCTTCTTTTTATTGACACTTTCCTCTCAATGCTTAAGGGCAGATTTTCATCACATCGGAAGCTATTTACTGGCTTTTCTGATTTACTTGGAATTTCAGATGAAAAATTCCAAAATATAGATGATCTTTTTGAGTTTTATAGGGAAGATCCGTTCTTGGATAATAAAACAGTTGTCAGAGGTCAGAGCTGAAATATCCCTTTGGCATCAATCATGCGGAACTAAAACTTATGAAAGTGCAATTGATGCAATCGGAAACTGCGATAAGGATATGTTTCCAAATGTATTTAGGCTTTTACAGTTTATGGTTACACTGCCCGTATCCACTGCAGCAGGCGAACGGTCGTTTTCTACTCTGAAGCGCATAAAAACATATTTAAGAAATTCTATAGGCCAGGTACTTACACTTTATATAATAAAATTTATTTTTAAAAAAGTTAACTGGAAACATTTTATTACAGAACCATTTGACAGCCTTAGCAATGATCAGTGTGAGCGACAATCGTACAGTAGATGTCAATCGGATCATCGATATTCTTGCTCAAAAGAAAAATCGTCGAATTGACATAATTTTGTAATTTTTAAATCCTGAGTTTTTATGTTATGCGAGTTCTCAATAATAGTTATATTAATCAGAACAGTCAAATGTTTTGTTATTATTTTTCATCTAAAAAAAAAGTGCCCCAGAAGCGTAAATTTTGCTTATTTACGTACCCGCTAAGGTGCATAACACCAGCACCACCTCACATTCTGCCCCCAAATCTCAAAAGTCCTTCAGCGATGTCCTAAAGGACAAAATCGTGGTCGCGGTGATCGACCGCAGCGATCCGGAGGGAAGAATTTCCCCCGAACGATGGCATAAGCTGAGGAACAAGCTACTTAGCCTCTATCTGGCCTTCATGAAGGACCACCCTGGACCAGCTCCAGTAACTGAGGATGCCGGACTACACCAAGGGCATATCCGGCTCGTCGCCTGCGACAATATTAGATCGTTGGATCTGTATAAGATCGCCATAGGCAAACTCGGGGAGGTTTGGCCTGGAGCGAAGCTTGAGGTTGTTGCGAAGGAGGACATCCCTAGCAGACCGAGGGCTCGTGCTTGGATCCCTGCTGAACCCCCCTCCGCAGAAGAAGTATTGTCGGTTATTAGACTGGGCAATCCCTCACTCCCAACCCACGACTGGAAAGTTGCGAAGCTGGAAGAGCATAGGGGATCCTTCAGATCAGCTATTATAGTGATCAACCAAGAATCCCTGGCTCCTTTGGCAAAGACCAACGGCGCAATCCAGTTCGGTTGGGATAAGATTACACTTCGGGTGTACAAAAAGGATGACCCAGAAGCTAATAAGCCTCCGAATCCCTCTGATACAGGACTCAACACCCCTGATCCTGGAGCATCAATCTCCCTTCCATCCATGGAAGATGATGAACCAACTGTGGCTGCTCCCACTCAGCCCTCTACGTCCACTGCTAACACCAACTCTAGTATGGACACGGAAGACCTCCTCAGCAAAGTCCTTCTCAGCGAAGACGAGCTTTTAGGCTCGTCCTCTGACTCTGACTCAAATTCAAACAACACCGTGGTGGAGACTCCTCTGCCTGATTGCGACGATCAATGTTGCGATTAGTACAGATCAACCTCCACCACTCCAAAAAGGCTTCGGCCTCCCTTCTTATCCGTCTTTCTAGAGATGGAGAAGATATGGTCCTGATCCAAGAGCCATGGATTGTTAACAACCTGGTTCGAGGACTCCGGACTCATGGATACAAATTGTTGTATGCAACTGACAAAGGTAAACCTAGAACTTGCATACTTGCAAAAAGTAGCTTAAATGTATTTTTACTCCCTAATTTCAGCGACCGTGATGCAACCGTCGTGAGTCTAGAGACTGTTCGAGGCACCCATTGGATAGCCTCGGCTTATCTGGCCCATGACCACGTAGGGTCCTTGCCTGGTGTCAACCTAGAGGGACTGATCGCGGCAGCTGAACATCAAAAAACTGGTCTCATTATTGGATGTGATGCCAATGCGCACCATTCAGTATGGGGCAGTTCTGACATCAACGACAGAGGTGAGTCTCTTTTTGATTATATTCTTAATACTAATCTCATTGTGTGTAACACTGGTAGTGAACCTACCTTCATTACAAAAGATAGACAGGAGGTTCTAGATATAACTCTGGTCTCCGACTCAATCCATCAGGAAATTGTAAACTGGAAAGTCTCGGCGGAACACTCTTTTAGTGACCACCGTTACATTCAATTCAGCTTAGCCAATGACCCTCCCCGCCAGCCAGTTTTTAGAAATTATAGGAAAACTGACTGGCTCAAGTATAGAGAAGTGCTGAAAAGTTCAATGAAATCTGAACTCCTTAGTCCTCCCCGGAACACCATAGAGCTAGATAAGAAGGTCAGGGTACTCACCTTGGCCCTCAATAAGGCTCTGACCTCTGCCTGCCCGCTCACACGGCCTAGAGGCAAAAAGAAGCCGGTTTGGTGGACCCCAGCACTAGGACCTCTAAGAAGCAGTTGTAGAAAACTGTTCAACCAAGCCAAGTCCACAAAAGCTGAAACCGACTGGGCTTCATACAAAGCATCTCTCAATGCTTACAAAAAGGAACTGAGGAAAGCCAAACGCTCGTCTTGGAGACTCTTCTGTGGAAAAATAGAGGAATCTTCGGAGGCATCTAGGCTAAGAAAAATCCTCTCAACCAACCCAGGTATGCCCAGCTTTTTAAAAAAGGCGGACGGCTCCTGGACCACTTCCAGCGAAGAATCGCTCAATCTACTACTGGATACACATTTCCCAGGTAGCTCCCACGTTACTAGCAATATAAACCTGTCTAGGTCAATTGCACGTACGACTAACTTTAAAGGTCTGATTACTAGGGACAAACTGCTCTGGGCGATACACAGCTTCAAACCATACAAATCCGCGGGGCCAGATGGCATAATACCAGCTGAAATTCAAAACACCTCGGATATCATCTCGCCTGTGCTTGAGATAATCCTGAAAAGCTGTGTAAAAATGGCATACATTCCGCTGTTATGGAGAGAAGTAAAGGTCGTATTCATACCCAAAGCCGGTAAATGTTCCCATGTAAATCCTAAGGATCTCAGACCCATAAGCCTATCGTCATTCCTTCTAAAAACATTAGAAAGGTTAATTGATATCCATCTACGTACTAACATAGATACAAGACTTTTGTCTACGGCTCAACATGCATATTGCAAAGGCAAATCTGTTGAAACAGCCTTACATACGTTAGTACGCTCAATCGAATACTCCCTTCACCATAAGGAGTACACTATGGTTGCATTCCTGGATATTGAGGGTGCTTTTAATAACGTCAATACATCCGCGATCGCAAATGCACTGTCAGATCTAAAGGTGGATGACTCACTTGGTGAGCTTATTAATCTACTTCTCACAAGTCGGATTATAAACTCGAAACTGGGTATGACATCGGCCAGAAGATCTGTCAGTAGAGGTACGCCACAAGGTGGAGTCCTATCTCCCCTCCTTTGGAACTTAGTGGTGAACAAGCTGCTGATGTGCCTAGAAAAGGAGGGTTGCAGGGTGATTGCCTATGCAGATGACGTTGCAATTGCCGCCTCAGGGAAGCACCTAAACACCTTGAAAGAACTTCTCCAAAACGCTCTTAATAAGCTAACTACATGGGCAGATCGTTGTGGGTTGGGTGTTAACCCCCACAAAACCGAACTTGTTCTATTCACTAGGAAACATAAAGTTCCATACATTGATCCCCCCTCTATCAGGGGCACAAGTCTAGTCTTTTCAGACGAGGCAAAATACTTGGGTCTCATTCTGGATAGAAAGCTTAGCTGGAAACCTAACATTCAGGAAAGAGTTCGTAAAGCTACAATAGCACTCTTCTCCTGCAAAAAAGCTATTGGTAACAAATGGGGGCTCCAACCCCGCATTACCAACTGGCTATACATCTCGGTAATTAGACCGATACTTATGTACGGGGTGGTTGTTTGGTGGACTGCCCTTGATAAAGCGATAAATCGCGATAAGCTAGGCAAAGTCCAACGTACAGCTTGTCTCTGCATGAGTGGTGCACTGCGCACCACCCCCTCTGCTGCAATGGACATTCTGTTTCACCTGACACCCCTGGACATCTTTAGCAAGCAAGTGGCTGCTAGTGCGGCTATCCGCCTCAAAACAACGTTTCAATGGTCCGAGAATGAAATCGGCCACGCCTCTATTCTGAAAAAATTTAGAATCCTCCCCAGTAACATAGATTACATCACCCCTCAGACCCTTTTTGACAAAAACTTCAAGGTCAAGATACCTCCCAGAACATTCTGGGAAGGGCCACCCGTCGAAAATAAATCGATCCATTTTTATACTGATGGATCCAAAACCGACGAGGGGGTAGGAGGTGGTGTGTTCTCTGACAGGCTGAATCTCAGCCTCTCCTTTCGACTCCCTGATCACTGCAGTGTGTTCCAGGCAGAAATCTTGGCTATTAAAGAAGTCCTGTCGTGGCTGAAGAAGAACGTGATATCCGTTACGGATATCTGGATCTTCTCAGATAGTCAAGCTGCATTAAAATCCCTGGATTCTGGGTCCACAAACTCTATCGTAGTCCGTGACTGTCGGTCATCTCTAGTGGAGATGGCGAAGCATTTTAACATCCACCTATGCTGGGTGCCAGGACATACAGACATTCCAGGGAACTGTAGGGCGGATGAACTCGCCAGAAAAGGAACCACACTGCCCCTTTTACCTGATAAAGGTTCACTAGGCATCCCAATCGCTACATGCAAACTCATGTTTATGAGACAGACCATTGAGAACTGTAACATTAGGTGGACAAGCGGCAACACTTGTCTAGCGACAAAGCAGATTTGGCCAAAGCTGGATCTGAAACGCTCTAAGTGTTTGATTTCTCTAAACAGACTTCACATTGGTGCTATAATTGGTGTGATCACCGGACACTGTCTCATAGGCAGACATGCAACAAGGCTTGGCGTCCATGCAAATGACTTCTGCAGAAGCTGTATGGACGAGGAGGAGGAGGAGACGGTTCTCCACCTTCTCTGCACGTGCCCTGCTCTTTCTCAAAGACGTAAACTCCATTTAGGATCCTTCTTTTACAATGATCTTAACGATCTCATTAACACCGACATAAAAAGTCTGTCAAGCTTCATCAGAAGCTCCAAATGGTTCAACGAGTAGGAGGATGATACATCCGTGTGGCATCACAATGGGCCTGTCACTGGCCTAAGTGTGTCGGTCTCGGCCGACAGCCACTACAACCTAACCTAACCTAACCTACCCGCTAAGATGGAAATGGGCCTCATCACTCATGATTATTTTTGATGAAAAATCATCTTCCTCTTGGTGGTGATTAAGGATGGCTTGAGCGTATGTTAGACGCGATTGGCGGTCAGCAGCTAACAGCTGATGCACCGTCTGGACTTTGTACGGAAACATCTTCAAATCACGTATCAAAATTCGCTGTAAAGACCGTCGACTGATACCCATTTGCGTGGCACGTCGTCTGGTCGATGTCGACGGCGCTTCCATGACATCTTCGGCTACAGCAGCAATATTCTCTGCAGAACGGCTACTCCGGGGTCTGCCACGCCTGGCAGCATCTCGTGTTGTGCCAGTCTCTTCGAGGCGAGCGGCTAAACGTCGCAGTGTTTCACTAGTAGGCGTTGGACGGGTAGGAAATCTGCGACGAAATTCACGTTGTGCCAAAGTCACCGACCGATTATTGCTCAAATAAATAGTCACCAATATTCCGCGTTCTGGAGTAGTGTAGCGTAACATTGTTTATTAACGTGTATTTCGCATGTGTTTACTACACAAATGTCAAAACAGAACTGACATTAGGGGCCAATCGCAAAATTTATAGCATTTTCTGATAGGAGGATTACTTTTGCGCCACCTTGTATAATCAGACCCTCAATATCTATTGCCAGTCGGTACTAGATTATGAATAGTTCATGTGTCAGACGTCAAGATTGTTTAATTATGAAATGTCATGGATTCGTTCACTGACGGCCGACCGAGCTAAATCACTTGTCTTGTTCACAATGAATTAAAACTATTAATTTTAAATTTCTAATAATAAATGTTGAATTCCACTCATAAGACGGATTATTAATTAATTAATTGGATCTCAACAGTTCAAGTGAAAAAATATTGCAGCTGTTAGCAGAAGTGTTCCTGAAGAGCCAAGGACGTCAATTCGTCGTCGTTTACAGCAATTAAACCTCAAACCAACAACTTTGTTTAACATTTTGCCCAAGGATCTGCATGTGAAGGATGACAAAATACAGTTAACACAAGAATTAAATCCAACTGACCACGCATTGCGTGGCCCAATTAACGAAACTCAACAACAAAATGACAATTTTTTCAAGCAAATTATCTTCAGCGATGAGGCTCATTTTGAAATTGGCTGTTATGTCAATAAACAAACCTATCGCATTTGTGCTGAAGAAAATCCCAAAGGATTGTTTGAAAGGCCAATGAAAACAAAAACAATTACTGTATGGTGTAGATTTTGGTGTGGCGTAATTGGTCCATTTTTCTTCGAAGATGAAAATGGCAATGCAGTTATGTACTGTGGATGGGGCTCGTTATCAAGCGATGATTATAACTTTTTTTATGGAGTCAATTGGAAGATATTGGTGTGCAGAATACATTATGTGATTTCTACAGGATGGTGCTACATGCCACACAGCTACGAACTCAATCGATGTTTTGTAAGAGAAGTTTGCCACCAAGATGATGCGATTTAACACCACTGGATTTTTTTTATGGTGATTCTTGAAAAGTAAAGTTTATGCCGATAATCCCCAACCTGTTTACCACCTCAAAGACAATATCATCGAGCAAATATCACTTATTGAACCATCATTATGCGAAAAAGTGATTCAACATTTTGGTAAAAGGCTAACAGTCTGCCGAGCTAGGAGAGGAGGTCACTTGAACGGCAGTCTTTTTCATTATTAACCGGAACCGATATACATTGATCTCCAATAAAAATAAATACATATTTCACACAATTTATGTCTTTCATTCAAAATTAACAATGATACCTCAAATTTTAACACCCTTTATATTTTTATTGTCGTTATAATGTCGGCTAATTAGTATTGTTTCGACTAAGATGGCTAGGACATGTAGAGCGAATGGACACCAACGCTCCGGCCCGAAGAGTCTTCGATTCCAACCCGGAGGCGCGCGCAAGTGGAAGGGGATCTCAACCAACTGGAGGCAGTTAGCCAAAGATCGTGCTAACTGGAGAGGCGTATTGGTTGAGGCCCAGGTCCACCCCGGACTGTAGCGCCACCTAAGTAAGTAAGTAAATAATTAGTAGTGTTAATTTGATTTCTGATTCGATCGCGAACCTTATTTTTCGGTTCGTTTAAAAATAAAATTCGTTTTCGCGATCGAATCAAATCTGTTGCGATCTGTAAAATATAGTTCGGTCGCGAATTTATTTAGATACGTTCGCAAATGGTTCTCATAAGAAAAAAAACTAATTTTACATGAAAATTATATTTCATATTTTAATATTGAAAGAATATAAGTTAAAAGTATTTTTATTACATATTAAGATTTTGGAATAAATTTGCTTTCAGTGTAACTAACAAAACAGTTGTTTATTGTTTCTTTGAATAAGTTGTTTCTGTTTTTTCTCAAAAAAAAAAAATGGTAGAGCGCGGGGCAACAGAGACTTGAGTTGGTGGCACTGCCAGCACTACTTGTGCAAGTTTTCCTAGAAGAACCTCTTTGCTGCTCAATGTTTTCCAATGCTCAATTTTTCAAAGTAAGCAAGTTGATTCGTCAGCTTCTTCATTATAAGAAACATATTAATTTAACTCAAATGTCTTTATTTTCCCCATCAATATAAATTACCCCATTTCAACCAAAATAATAGCTTTTCAATATAAATCGCGAATTGAGAATGCTTTGTTTTAATGGATCTTTACGGATCCTTATCGCGAGCGAACCATATTCTACCTAAATTTCTTTTTTCCGATCTCTCACGAACGAGAGATACAGAAAAAAAAGGATACACTTCGTTCGTGAGTGAACTATACATTTTTAAAGATTGAACATTTTATCGTTCGCGAACTTTATTTTTTATGGTTTGTGAGAAGATCGATTAAGAACGATAAAGATCCTTTTTTAGGGTTCCGTAGCCAAATGGCAAAAAACGGAACCCTTATAGATTCGTCATGTCTTGTCTGTCTGTCTGTCTGTCCGGGAATGTCACAGCCAATTTTTTCCGAATCTATAAGAGCTATACTGTTGAAACTTGGTAAGTAGATGTATTCTGTGAACCGCATTAAGAATTTCACACAAAAATAGAAAAAAAACATAGGGGCGGGCTACAGTCCGCTTGGGCGAACTGTTGGATACCCTATTCTTATTCCTATATCTCATAAGTGGGCGTGACAAAAATTTAAAGGATTTTATCGAAAAAACTAAGCTTTTGTAAATAAAAACGCTCCCTAGCTCAAACTTTGGTTTTTCAATAAAATTGTTTTATTTAATTGTGGGCGTGTCAGTAGGCGGATTTAAAAAAAATTTAAGTATGAGCATAAAGGGCACCTAGAGAGTATATACTATAAATTTCAGCTCCCTAACTCAAACTTTAGACTTTCAAAAATAAAAAAATAAAAATTGAGGGCGTGTCAGTGGGCGGATTTTGAAAATATTTACACATGAGCATAAAGGGCCCCTAGAGAGTATATATTAAAAATTTCAGCTCCCTAGCTCAAATTTTGGTTTTTCAAAAAAAATATTTTATTTAATTGTGGGCGTGTCAGTGGGCGGATTTTGAAAATTTTATGTCCCAAGCAGTTTTATGGGCCAAAGATCATATATAAAAAATTTCAGCTTTCTAGCTCAAAATTCAATTTTTCCCAAAATTTGTTTTATTTAATTGTGGGCGTGTCAGTGGGCGGATTTTGAAAATGTTATGTCCCAATCAGTTTTATGGGCCATAGATCATATATAAAAAATTTCAGCTCTCTAGCTCAAAATTCGATTTTTTCCAAAATTTTGTTTTTTTGAGTTTGTGGGCGTGTCTGTGGGCGGATTTCAAAAATTCTTAAACTTGATTATTTCGGGACCCTAGAGAGTATATGGTTAAAATTTCAGCTCTCTAGGTCCAGTTTAAAGGCCTAATTTTTGCCGACGGACGGACGGACGGACGGACGGACGGACGGACATGGCTAGATCGACATTACTATCGATGCTGATCATAAATATAGTAACTTTTAGGGGTCTACGGGCAATATTAAGGTATGTTACAAACTATGCGTCAAAATTAATATACCCCTAGAATAGGGTATAAAAACAATAAATTTTGGGGGTTCACTTAGAACTGAACTAAATTTTTTTTTTGTTCATCAAACCCATACGTGTGGGGCATCTATGGATAGGTCTTCATTCATTCATATTGAGGTTTCTAATATCATTTTTTTCTAAACTGAATAGTTTGCGCGAGAGACACTACCAAAGTGGTAAAATGTGTGTTCCCCCGCTGTAACTTCTAAAATAAGGGAATGATAAAAATTAAAAAAATATATGATGTACATTAGGTACCATGCAAACTTCCACCGAAAATTGGTTTTAACGAGATCTAGTAAGTAGTTTTTTTTAATACGTCATAAATCGTAAACCGCAATTTACCTTTCATTCAATCAACTCAAATATAAAAAAAAACATTTAATGTCATAAACATAAACCTTATGCGTAAACCGCTTTTTTTTATCGTTCGCGAGCGATATTTTACGAACCCTGTGTTAAACAAAATTAATATCCGATTATACAGTTTCGGCAATCAGGCTGCTTACAGAATATAAACACGAAGCTCTCATAATACACTACACCGTTGCACTGCGGTATCTAGTATCCCTTCAGTATAAATGCGCATTGTTTAAAAAAACAATTAGCTAGGAACATAGCAAAATAATAGAAATAGAAAGTGGAACGTATTCAAAAGTTATGTCAGATGGTTTTGTGAGGCTAGGTTAGAAAAAGTGCATTTGTCGCACATTGTGTAAAAAGGTGTTATAAATGGCTTGGTTCTTATCATAAGGCGGGTAAGTGCACCTTAAAACTGCAAAATTGCATGTGCTCACTGCGAGGAAGAGCCTTTTTTAACAAGAATACGAAAAAGTGAAAATTGAAAAACTTAATTGTATAAACTGTTCTCACGTTAATCGACAATTTTGTTTAGAATTGCCAACTGACCATAATGCCTTAGATAAAATATGTGGTGTCTTCAATAATAAACTTGAAATTGAAAAAAAAGAGTATCTATCAACGGCATTCTAATTTAAGGTGCATGTATTTAAATATTCAAAGTACCACTTCCAATATTGAACAGATAGAAGTGGTTATTGAAGAAAACGAATTTCCTGAAATGATACTGCTAACTGAAAGCGGTGTGAAAAAAATATGTTGAAAGTTGTGAATTTGAAATAAGGGATACGTACCAATAATAGCATATTTACAGTCAAGACATACTGGAGGGTCTAGGATAGGTAGATATATATAAAAGGAACACTGCGACATAGTCATTTAAGTGAATATTTTATTGACAAAGTTATGTGGGTGGCTACAATAAATGTGTTTTAAGTAAAGATATGTGGACTATCGTCGTAGTATATAGATCTCCTTAAAGTGCAGTAAATTGGTTTATATGGGAAGCTATAACAGTGGTGCGATATATATTTGAAAAATTCGGAAAATATATTGTTTGTGGGTGACTTCAATAATAATTATTTCAAAAACGATAGTTGCAAAAACAAAGCATTTATTTGTATAAGCTATAAGAAATTGAAATTGGTGGAAGAGCTTAAAAGAAGTATATATGTATACAAGTTCATTAATAGACTATGCTCTATCTAATGTGTGGAGCGGTTCAATCAAACCTGTAATAGAAAAACGTTTTAAATTAATTGGCCATGAAACTATACTTATTATTAATATTTGAAGCAATGCCATTACTTAGCCAGACAAAACAATAATCCAAAGAGTTACATAAAGAAGGCTTACAGAACTTTTGACAGATGAAACTTTGACCTTTCAGAACTTTAATGACGAAGTGCAATATTTTGAAAAAAGAACCTAGCAACTTATTGGTGGAATGTGCAATAAATTCTGTTCACCACTAAAAGATGGTTCAATAATAATTTTTTTGCGACAAATAAATAAAATAAAAGTTAGTCTTTAAAAAAAGCTCAATAGCCGTTTTTTTTTGCACGCGGATATAGGGATAATTTGAAATTTGCATTTAACATACAACAACAATTTATCCTATATACGCTAACTTAAGCGGGGATAGCTATCGCCGCTAAGTCCTTTAGCGGGGATTAACAGTGCTTCCAAAATCCATTTTCTTCGTTTCTGATGATTTGTTGCGATGAATTTTTCAGGAAATGTCAAAGTTTGACACCCCACCGACCACTGACACATCCCGCCGAATATTTTATTCGTGATTTTATTATTATTATTTTTCAAACTTTATTATAAGGGTTATTGAATTTAGTAAATCTGTTAAAGTGAAATGGTTTTTCATATTTTTATAATATGTTGGCATCAATTTCAATTGGCGGAAGTAAATATTTTTCAATTTCAGGATTTTCAATACAAAATTCTTAACTACAGCTGTGTCACGGTGCATGTCATACGTGCATGTGTGCTGCCAAGTTTTTTTTTTATGAATTCTTAAGCGGCGATGGTCGTTTTTTTGTGTCAATACTATATCCGCGTGCAAAGACACGGCTAATATTAACCAAATGTTGAGCATTGAAACAATTATGTGATTATTAGAAACAAATATAAGGCGGCTTTAAGACAATGTTAATATGAATATATTCAAAAGGAACCATGTATAAGAGCTTCGGATCAAAAAGGTCTTTGGAAAATGTTAAAATGGTGAACGGTGAACAAATTAGAAATGAAAACCAAATGGCTAATCTTTTGAATATTTATTTTATAAGTCGTATTAAAAATAAAAACAAAGGTATTCCATCTGTGATATACATTTTTTTAATAGAACCGGTTGCATGCAATTTGAAATTGTCCTTACTTGAGAACAAGACTGTATTGAGTATCATTCTGGGAAAAATCAATAAGAAGAAAGATTATATGGGTAAATATTGCAATTTTTCTAAAACAAAAAAACTAGATGCGTTTGGTGAATACATCGATGTCTGAGAGTAAATTAAATTCCCTACGTGTTTATTAAAACAATATGTGATAATACCTGTGCAAAAAGTACCCAATGCGAAAACCCCTGACAAGTTTCGGCCAATAAACCCACTTCCAACTATTAAAAAAGAGTTTTTGGAAAAGTTGTATCTGAGCAATTTATTAAATATATTGAGCAAAATAACATTTTATGTGAACAAGAATCAGGTTTGCGGTCGGGTATATTCAAGTGAAACTGCACTCATGTGAAACAATTTATGTAATGTTTCTTGATGTTCAAAGAGCATTTGAAACAGTTGATCAAGTTATGGTATCAGAAAACAATGATCATAGATTGTTTCAAACTTATTCAGAAAATAGACAGCAATTTACGAAAATTGACACTGAAATTTCGGGCTCACATTTTTTTGAGCTGGGTGTTCCTCAGGGCTCAATTCTTGGTGTCGAGCTGTTTCTGCCCTATAGAAATGACATATCAATTGTAATAAAATATATTAAAGTAATGCTAGTTGCGAATTAGTCATTCGCCATAATGTGGTCTGGGAGAGGCCCAATTCCTGAGAACGCCATGAAATTGACTGATTTGGCTGGTCTGCGACAGACGGCTCAACGGCAGCAATATTGTCCACACTTCAGGCAAAACGTAATTTCACTGGCGCGGCAACATCAAGCAGCAAATATTCTGACTCAAATTTTTTCACTAGACTATGAATTGCTTGTCTACTGGGCCGAGAATTACGGCCGGAAATTGTCGTTAACGCTCTTAAAGGTGCGACAACCGACTCGGTAATTCGGTAGTAAATTTTAATTATTTTTAAACGTTATTCCTTAGTGTACTTCAGCATCATAAAAATGTTTATTAGACATTGGACGCGTTCAATTTGCAAGGCAACGCAAGTCGACTGCAAGTTAACTTACGACTAGTTATTTGAACGCGTTGCCTTGCCTCTCTGTCTAAGTTCACATATGTTTTTTTTTTATTTTTCTCAAAAAGAATCCAAACTTAAGTTTTCAAAAAGTTCCACTTTATGACAAATTCAGAAGAAGATAAAATTCTTAGTAAGTTATTTTAATCTTTTTATACGTTGAACTCCATTTAATCAAATTACGATTTTAGGTACGGTTGTGTTGTTTGTTGTAAATGACCTACTGGCGCCTGCGCTATCGCGGCGTCATGGGCGTCTAAACGCAAGTGAAGAAAATCAATAAATAAATAAAAAATCAAATAAATAAATACAATGCACTTTTTGAATTCTGAAACCAAATGAATCAGATGTTTTTGACATTTCTACTTCACTAACGAATTAGTGTTGATTTCTTTAACTTGCTCGAAGGGGAAATTTTCAGTGAACAGCTGATAATCACGTGATATATTCATCCAATCACAAGGGCTTTAATAGTAGTGACTAGTAGGTAGTCGACTTGCAAATTGAACGCGCCCAGTGACAGTTTGGTATTCGATTTAAGGGTGCGTTCACACAGAAAGTTTGAAGTTGTCAAATCGCCAATGAAAGACCCTTTATATAATATATAAGTGGTAATAACATAATTGAATTAAAAGAAAAACTTGAAGAAGACTTTTGTTATTTAAATGCTTGGTTAAATAGTAAAAAACGCAACAAGAAAATGGTCAGAATCGAAGTTTGCCCCTCGGCCTCGGAATGTGTAAATGTTGAAGATGTTGGATGCGTGCCTCGCATCATTTAGCACATGGTCGATTTGGTGGACGGTTCGACCGTGTGGAGAGCGCCAGGTTGCGTTGTGGATGCGACTATTCTGTCAAAATTGTTTTCCTTACCGATTTTGGCGTTGAAGTCCCCGGACACTCTCCGAAGACTCCGCCCAGGGTAGGTGATGTGCACATATTAGAGTGATGTTGTAAAATATGCTTTGGATGCGGATTACAACCAGTCGCTGACCTTCGGTCCGAAATCAAGGACTGCTTTAATTGATGTCGCACTGTTGTGGTTTTTGGATACTTGTTCCTATCCATCGTGTTTCCTGTACCGCGGTTATATCGGTTATACACCGCTCGAGGACAGATTCAAATTTTTGAGCAGCACCATGAGTGTACAGCGTAAGGTTATGTTAGGTTAAAAAAGGGTACGCAATTTGCAGACATTACTAGGCACCAGAAGGGCCCATCGCGGTCTAGGGAACCAATTGAAACCAAGACTTTAAATCGCACCTCCGCTCAAATAGTGTCATAACTCAAAAAAATTAGAAAATCAATTTATTGCACCATTACGTCCCCCATACTTCAAACTCTCATCTGAAAAAGTGTCATATTTATTGTTCGAATATTTGTCCCTAGATGACACAAATATTTCATTGTAATGTAATGCAAAAGTAACGGCGGCCCAAACTTTTTAATGTTTTTTTCTCGAAAAAATGATTTTTTGACTTATGACACTATTTGAGCGAGGGTGCGAAGTGGAGTAAAACCTAAAAGCTTTTCCTAGACAAAGCCCAATATTTCTGCAAAATTTAACCAGCTTCCTGTGGTCTGTGACGCTCAGCTCAGAAGTATTCTCCTAGAAACCTCCTACGATTCCGTGATA
Source organism: Portevinia maculata (assembly GCA_949715645.1). NCBI lineage: Eukaryota > Metazoa > Arthropoda > Insecta > Diptera > Syrphidae > Portevinia > Portevinia maculata. The sequence goes on from OX454528.1 coordinate 90,095,914, forward strand.
TACCCTCGCACTCACACAGTATGTGCGTTATGTCTTCCTCGGCTTGTAGTGTAGAGCGTACGTACGTTCTAGGTGCATGCACTCAGTTCAAAGTCCGCTGACATTCATGATCTTAAATGAGGCATGTCCATATGTCCCAACCCCCCAACTTGGAGGGCCAGTTCCAGAATACCTTCTGGAAGAAGTGATAGTATTCCGTTTTTGGAGTATGACAGCTGCCGTTGACCGATTAAGTGCTCATTCGCCATGGTCTCTATTTCAATACTCTGACTTTGTCTTGAAAATCATAAATGACCTCAGCTCTAAATACTCGTATGTCGACGTAGCTTATGTAAGGCATCTGCCATGCTGGCTCTTGACCACACCGTTAACCCAAACACGTGAATTCATCCGCCGTATGTCCTCCTTCTGAGTGGCTCATGCAAGACTTCTAAAACTCATCAGAAACTATTTTCTTCTTGTTCAACAATCTCGCTTATGAGTTTAGCAATTCAAGTCTGCGAGACATAACCAGTATCTGGGGGTTACGCGAGAATGAACGATAACCACCATTGATGCGTAGTCTTGGTTGCTGCACTTGGCATTGCCATGTTGACATCAAGTCAATGCTACCCCTAATCCTACAGCACCCAACCACCCCAATTAGGCAATTAGGCTCCCTTATACCAGCAAAGATTTAACAAAAATATTGCACCCAAATTTCGTTTTCGCTTAGTCTCAGAGATTCTGTGATGATCGCATTCGTCGTTGAAATTTCGATCAGACTTAGCTTTGGTATAAATTTGTGTACACCAATCAGTACTCATTCAGAATATCTACGTCTTCTTAGTACACTTGGAGCTGTTGACAGTTAATCAATCAATGTACTCAGCTGTCTGTTCTCATTTTAAGTTACATTAAATGGGACAGCAGTCTCATACATTTAATGCTCTCCTCTGCCAAATATGACACCAATCCCTATAAATCAATCTCACATGCCACGAATAAGCCGTAAATGACCCACAATCACGCCCTCAATTCCTCCGAGATTCATACCTACTGTTGCCAAATAACCGAGTCGTCGGCAACACCTACATCCACTTGCCGCACAATGCCTACAACCTAGGATAATCATTTTAACGTAACGGTTATTAATTGTTAAAAGTTTAAAATCTTCCACTATAATCGTAAATCAGAGAGTGCACATCATAAAATCCCATCCCCACTCGCCACACATAGGTAGGCAGAAAATTTAGTTCGCACCTCGAACACACACAATCAAACCATCTCTCCGGAATCCTGGTTTGAATTTGGATTACCAATATTCCAGTTAGGTAGCCTATTCAATATTCATGGCACGTTATATTGATTGGCCTACTTTAACTTTAACCCATTCGCACCGTTCGGGCATGTCGAAACTTTTGCAAAAATCAATCAGTTATTTGACCGTTGCCAATTCAATTTTGCGCCACAGAGCACACATTCACTCATGAAGGAGACTTCACGTCCTGGCACTTTTAAGGCACGAAGGTCGCAAATAATTGAACTGATGAGTGTTCAGGTGCGGACACTGTGCATAGATTTGCAGTTGACATTGTCATTCTCTTGAAGCTTCATGCCGGAACCTAATCCCTGTCGTTTTCGCAGTTTATTTGCAACAATGCAACGGTGGACTGTAGAGTGACCAGGCACGTAAAATAGTTTACATGAATGCAAGGGGTAGGCCGACCAAAAGTAGGAATGCGTCAAACGAGTTCCAGTATACAACAGTTAAAGTGCATAGTTATGGAGACACACAGGGAAAACAAAAATTTACTGGGCATTAATTTGTGCTGCCGCTGGAGATCCTTTTAGCAAGTCAGTTACCAGATGGAGCACTGTCCGATGTAAAAAGATTTATTTGTTACTCCGCACTCATATCGATGGTGTTGGAGTGGTTGGCCGTGGACATGGCCGATGTCAATGAAGACAATCGAACTGTAATCCTACCTCGTAGATCGAAAATGTTTAATACGAACCCATTCATCGACGTGGAATATTCCACGAGATGATTTTATTTATCACGTCGCGTTATCGTTGTCGTCGTGCTCATTTTTAGCAGAAAACCATCGGGCAAACCTTTCTGAAATTGAGTTTGGTTAAGTGTTGGAGGATGATGGCTCGTGAATTGTACATTTCGAAGCCTATTTCTGTTTGCCTCTGTGCGGAAATCTCATTTTAAACATAGGGGCGGGCTACAGTCCGCTTGGGCGAACTGTTGGATACCCTATTCTTATTCCTATATCTCATAAGTGGGCGTGACAAAAATTTAAAGGATTTTATCGAAAAAACTAAGCTTTTGTAAATAAAAACGCTCCCTAGCTCAAACTTTGGTTTTTCAATAAAATTGTTTTATTTAATTGTGGGCGTGTCAGTAGGCGGATTTAAAAAAAATTTAAGTATGAGCATAAAGGGCACCTAGAGAGTATATACTATAAATTTCAGCTCCCTAGCACTTTGGACTTTCAAAAATAAAAAATAAATAATTGTGGGCGTGTCAGTAGGCGGATTTTGAAAATATTTACACATGAGCATAAAGGGCCCCTAGAGAGTATATATTAAAAATTTCAGCTCCCTAGCTCAAATTTTGGTTTTTCAAAAAAAATATTTTATTTAATTGTGGGCGTGTCAGTGGGCGGATTTTGAAAATTTTATGTCCCAAGCAGTTTTATGGGCCAAAGATCATATATAAAAAATTTCAGCTTTCTAGCTCAAAATTCAATTTTTCCCAAAATTTGTTTTATTTAATTGTGGGCGTGTCAGTGGGCGGATTTTGAAAATGTTATGTCCCAATCAGTTTTATGGGCCATAGATCATATATAAAAAATTTCAGCTCTCTAGCTCAAAATTCGATTTTTTCCAAAATTTTGTTTTTTTGAGTTTGTGGGCGTGTCTGTGGGCGGATTTCAAAAATTCTTAAACTTGATTATTTCGGGACCCTAGAGAGTATATGGTTAAAATTTCAGCTCTCTAGGTCCAGTTTAAAGGCCTAATTTTTGCCGACGGACGGACATGGCTAGATCGACATTACTATCGATGCTGATCATAAATATAGTAACTTTTAGGGGTCTACGGGCAATATTAAGGTATGTTACAAACTATGCGTCAAAATTAATATACCCCTAGAATAGGGTATAAAAACGTGCGATATTGAAAAAATGGACAGGAGTTCAGGCTTGTGTATTAATGGATGGAACTCACTGAAAACGAGCGCATATGGAGGTACCGATATTAACTTTATAATTCTGGACTACACCCGTTTATTTGCAGCGTTCGTTCTGGTCGATATCATAACTTATTACTGCGATGTCCTTTGTGGGGAAATATAAATAATAATATCGATATAGGAATCGATAGACTCGTTGATACCGCGTGCTATTGACTTACGTTCACAATAATTAAGGTCATATCGATGGCACCAGGCGTATTCGAACTAATGGGTCGCGAATCCCGTCTGTCTCCGGGATTTTAAACGGAGCAAAATTTCACCAAATAATACCACTCTCACAAAGCATAGCAAACGAAAAATCACTATACTTAGCTTTGAACTGTTCCTTTGTTTGCTCCTGTCTTCTAGCTATGAACCTGGTCTCCTTTAACATCCTTTCGCCTGTCTTCCGATTTCTGCTTCCTTATTTTTCTTTCTACTTTCTTCCTTAACTTTTTCTTCCACTATAAGTTTTGGTTTTTTGTCCCCCTCATTTAGCAATGATAGGATCCACAACGGTTTGATCTAACGATGGCTGTGAGAAGTTGGGTATTGTGTGTGTTTTTCGAAGAATTCGTTAAAAATGTTTATTTTAAATTCTCCCTACAACATACATATCTATATTTTTAAGATTTTTTATGTGCAAACTGAATTTTAATTTTCCATTGGATGCTTTGTTTGCCTTTTAGTTTTTTCTGAAATTTGATACTCATTATTTTGTTTTATAATGGACAGGCACTAAAGGGATTTTTGGATACCCTTATAATGTAATAGCTACACAGCGCGGGCGTTAGGAAAATTAGGGTAAGAAGATAGGGAGAGATGCCGATGCACGTTGGTTTTAAATTTTTGTAGATTATAATGTGTAGGAAAAATGGAGCGGGGAAGAGCATTACACATTCGTGTTGTACGGCTAAGGAAAGATTCCTTGTATTTCACTGCACGTCCTAATACAGGCTTAAGGGTAAACTGATGCGCATTCCTGGTATGGCGGGTATTGCGGTTGAAATGTTCTAGGGGTGGAATGCAACTGGTAATTTCGTTTGAGCTCTTATGGTGGAGATAACGATAAAATAACGAGAGACAAGAGACATTGTGACGATAACTAAGAGAGTCAATCGATGAGTTTTGTACGGGTATGGTTATCCTTGACGTCGAAAAAGCGTTTGACACAGTATGGCACGAGGGCTTACTTACTAAGCCTACGTTTCCCAATCTACCTAGTGAAATTAATCCAGTAATTTTTATCAGGGCGTTCTTTCAAAGTTTCTGTTAATAACTTTCTATCAGCAGGTTTCTCCATTGATGCAGGGGTACCCCAGGGTTCGGTTCTTGGGCCAATCCTATATAATATTTACACGCACGATTTTCCAAAATTAACTAACTGTGAAATTGCAATTTTTGCAGACGACACATGCATTTATTCATCAGATTCAGTTTGTTTAAACATTGAAACGAAATTGCAATCTGGCTTAAATGTCATCCAAACATACTTTGTCAATCGGAAAATTAAATTAAATGCTTCAAAGACTCAGGCTGTCTTTTTCACTAGAAAAAAAAGTCTGCTTCTTACCAAGCAACAGAATAGTAATAAATAATATACAAACGGATTGGAAATCAAGTGCTAAGTATCTTGGGGTTCACCTTGACAAGTTGTTAACATTTAGCCTTCATGTCCAAGAAACCATCAGGAAATTAAAATGCTGTATTCATTTATAAACAGAAGATCAAAAATGAGCCGAGAAAACAAACTCATCATTTTTAAAGTAATCTTTCAAGCAATCTTGTTTTATGGATCTCCAGTTTGGGGCAAATGTGCAAAGAGCCACATACGTAGACTACAGATAACCCAAAACAAACTACTGAAAATGATTTTAAACCTATCTTGGCATTTTTCGACCGAAGAGCATGCAATCTCAAACATTGAAAAAATATCAGTAAGACTGAATAAATTATTTGATTACTACAGCTGGTCCTCTGACAACCCCTTGATTTCAGGTCTTCCACATTAAACAAACATAAAATCACTACTTGTTTCAATTATTTGTTATTATTTATTTATTTATTAATTTACTATATTTGTTATTTTTTTTTATTTATTTATCATTTATTTATTTATTTATTATTTATTTATTTATTTATAATTTATTATTTATTATTTATTATTTATTACTTATTTATTTATTGTAATTATTATTATTTATTTATTCATTTATCTAGTCATTTATTTATATATTTATCTATTTATTTATTTATAATTAAAATTGACTTCATTATTATATTAATTCCTCGTCTGCATTTGTTCAGTTATTCATATTTGTTAAATTATTTATATTTGTTAAAATTGTATGTATGTTTCCTTAAATTATTCATATCTGTTAACTTATTACATTTGTCAATTATATCTATAATTGTTAATCTATTTATAAATTATGTTTATTTAGTAATTGTACTTGTTAATGTAAGTGATATTTGAAATGAAGTTGCCCACCACCACTTCTTTCATTTCGATGATCCTATTATAGTTCGTATTGAGGTTTTTTTCATCAGCTTTTCCTCAAATTATTACTTAAATATATATATAGTTTGATATTTTTCATTTACAATTATATAAGATTATCAGTAGTAAGGTAGTAATAACCACATCTCTGTAAATTGTGCAATAGTAGTCTTTAGAATGTATATCTTTGCTGAAATAAAATAAATATAAAAAACAGAGACATTACGACGATGACTAAGACAGTCAAGCGATCTCGCAATGTTACAGTCACCAATGAGTTTTATCGCGCGTTTTTGGATCCTGTCAAGTAGCTCCAAATAAGTAATTGGAGCACCAGACCAGATATACGCATTGTAAAATAACGATAAACGCCTTATAAATAGTAGCCAGATCAGAAGAGGTGAAATATTTCTTGCAGCGCTTAAGGAAGCCTAGGCATTTCGCAGCGTTCTTGGCGACATCGAATATGTGGTCATTCCAACGAAGGTTGTCATTAACCCTTCTGTCAACTATAAGGTCTGGCCAGATATTTCGACATTTTGATGGCAGTTTTTTCTAAGAAGTTATCGCCCAAGCTTCTTGAAACTGCATGATAAGGCCAACCATTATTTTTCCTTCTATTTAATATAAATTTTATTTATAAAGGGTCTGCCATCTAACGTTTTTTTTTCAGCTAGTGCTTATTTCGTGAATGGTAACACTTACCTCATGTCTGATTTGACAGATAATTAGTTTTATCCTTCCGCTGAGCGAATATGGTTGTGTGTACGCTTGAACAACGCTGGGAAATATTGCGACATTACTTTGAAAATCATGGTAATGTTGCAGAATGTTTGCAAAAATTGCGTACGGATTTTGGAAGAAGAGAAGCACCGTCAGCTCCGTATATCCGTTATATTGTGAAAAAAGTGAAAGAAACTGGCATCCTCATCGATAAACCAAAGCGTGAAAAGCCAAAAACAGTGCGTACACCCGAGAATATTGCTGCTGTGGCAGAAAGTGTACGTGAAGCGCCATCAACATCAATTCAGCGTCGTTCTCAACAATTGAACATAGACATCATTGAGACGAATTTTGGCCGAAATTGAACCGATCGTATAGGCTACTGCATGGCCAGCCGAGGCAGCCATTTGAATGAAATTATTTTCCATTATTAACCGGAAGGATTGTACTTTCAAATAAAAAAAGAAATTTGAGAAAATATTCAGTAGTTTTTTTTATAGCATTTTCAAAAAAAAAAGTTATTTGGCGGACCCTTTATATATGTACGTTTGAAAGAAATAAGCATTTTTTCAATTTTACTACCTTCCGTCAATGACAAGGTTGGACAGACCTATACAATTTGTATGGAAACTATATTTTTTTGTGCTTTCACGTGCAGCGGTTTTTTTTTTCATTCTGTGATGACCGTTCATACAAAAAGTACGAAGGTCTGGCCAGAACTTGTAGTTGATAGAAAGGTATAAAAGTTGTGATTGACACATATACCGAGAATGGAAAGCCGTTCGGTTTCAACGATGCAAGTGCCATTCATGGACACTTGCATGGTGTTAGGGTTTTGCTTTAATGACAGAAGACAGCATTACGTTTTAGAAGCATTAAAATCCACTCTATTAGTTACACCCCACTGAGTTATACTGTCGAGATCGCAATTTAATGAGCTTAACATACGTTGCCGTTCCAGTCCCACACCCGAAGATGAGGGGCGTGAACAAAGAACGGAAACAGTACCAACTGATCAGAATTAATCAAGTTACGTTCATTTTGAAACAACAATCAATAATAGTGATGGTTTTTGAGCGGAATAGAAAAACTTTCTATTTTAAAAGTTGGCTAAAAAGAAAAATGACAGCCTTGCAATTACTTTTGAATGTTGTTGATGAATTGGACAATCTGGCATTGTCCCCTTATTATACTGGAGGTGACTTTGGGCTTGGTGTGAACCCGCATCACATTCAACATGCCAACGCCCCAGCATCTGTCGCCTACCACTTTCAACGGTTGAACGTATGGGCGAACGTCGATTGAAGAACCGAAAGGGATCAGCTTCAGCAGTCGCCAATGTGGGCAAAGACGGTCAAGTTTGTATGGATGTTCAGCAATTTAAACCTAGCGAACTATCCGTAAAAGTATTGGACGATGAGGTAGTTGTTGAAGGTAAACACGAGGAGCGTGAAGATGAGCATGGTTTTGTCTCTAGGCACTTTGTTCGCCGGTATGCCCTACCAAAGAGCTACGATTCGGAGAGGGTAATCGCTACTTATTCGTCGGACGGAGTTTTGCCCGTAAGCATTCCAAAGCCAGCCGTTGAAGACAAGCCGAAAGAAAAGATTATTCAAATTCAACAAACAGGACCAGCACACTTGAATGTGAAGGAGAATAACCAGGAACAGCCGGTTGAGAGTAGAGCGGATGAAGCGAGACTCCAAAATTGCAGTGAGGATAAATAAATTCTTTGACAACTTTTATCCCAATACTGGCGTCTTTAGACTGAATTTCCTTTTTTGTGTTCCCATTTTAAAGCATTTATGAAGAGTGCTATTTATTTTTTTCTTTTAATAAATCATTAGTTTTATGTAAAAGAAAAACTGAATTGATTGCATTCGATTTAAGTTCTGTTTTTGTTTTTAGAGAAAATTTAGTATCGTGAAGCCAATTTACATAAAACCTTATCAAAAGAAATAAAAAGTTTGTTAGTAGTAACCTTAAGTTACATAGTTCTAAAGCTGAAGCTATTGCGTTTCTTTACATTAGCTGCATTCGCGTGCAAAGAAACGAACGCGGATATAGGGATAATTTGAAATTTGCATGTAAAATACAACACCAACTTATCCTATATACGCTAAATTGAGCGGGGATAGCTACATATCTCCTATGGCAAGTTTTTTTCGATAAATTCTTCAGCGGCGATGGTCGTTTTTTAATGCCATGCCTATATCCGCTTGCAAAGAAACACGGCTATTGATAGCTACAGTGCAGGTAGCTATAGCTACTTAATTTTTGTGCAACTTTCGTTTACTGAAAATGTAATTAATAATACATAATATTATATATTGCTACTTAGAAAAAATATTTCATGGAGGAAAAAACTGATTTATGTATGTCTTTAAAAAAATAAGTTTAAGACATAGAAGGCTGCTAACCCCTCAATGAAAATAGCTGATAGACGTTAGGATGGTTTTTCTCTCATTTTAATAACTCGTTATACCAACAATATAGCTCATTATAAATTTAAACAATTTTTAAAGTGTATTTTTTATAGAGGTATAATATTTCTAATAAGGATAACTAGTAAACTAGCTGTTATACTAACAAAGTGTGTTACACTTTTTTTCAGTATACTTTGGCAAATCACCATGGAAAGACTTACACCAGAACAACGTTTACTAATCGTGGAAATTTATTTTTAAAATTTGCGCTCTTTTCGCCAATCTTATAGAGCACTTTGTCAAGCTTACGGTGCGCATAATCGTCCATCTGAGCAGCTAATACGCAATACTATGGATCGAATCATGACCACATTTACTCTTTGTGATAATATTCATCGAAATCGAGGGCGTACCGTGCGTACAGAAGAAGCCATCGTTGCTGTAGACATGGATGTGAGAGAGTACCCGAATTTATCGATCCGACGCCGTTCTCATCAACTCGGTCTCTGCTCGTCCACTACTTGGTAAATTTTGAGGAAAGATCTTTGCCTATATCCATATAAGATCCAACTGGTGCAAGAATTCAAGCTAGCGGACTCAATTGCGTCATGTATTCTGTGATTGAGCTGAGAATCAACTGGAAGCTGGGATGGAAAATGACATTTTTGAGATGTACTTAAAACTGTTTTAAGATTGTACTGAAATGGAGCCAATTGTACTAAAAAATGTATTTTCAAAAACATATTAATAACAAATTATAAAATGAATAACTTTATAACAAAACCAGAAAAACAAAAATACTTTAAATGGTTGAATGAACAAAAGTATCTTGTGAATGCTAACACATGAAGTGGGGGTTGGAGTTTAAGTACTGTTTAACGCTTTGCCACAAGACATCATCAGACTTCCATCAGACCTTAGTAGGGTAGGTAAGGTTTCCGGGTTGATAGAACAGACCGAATCTGTTACACCGCACTTAGGTCCATGTGGACCCATTCTGGTACTACAAGGTGGCGCAAAAGTAATCCTCCTATCAGAAAATGCTATAAATTTTGCGATTGGCCCCTAATGTCAGTTCTGTTTTGACATTTGTGTAGTAAATACATGCGAAATACACGTTAATAAACAATGTTACGCTACACTGCTCCAGAACGCGGAATATTGGTGACTATTTATTTGAGCAATAATCGGTCGGTGACTTTGGCACAACGTGAATTTCGTCGCAGATTTCCTACCCGTCCAACGCCTACTGGTAAAACACTGCGACGTTTAGCCGCTCGCCTCGAAGAGACTGGCACAACACGAGATGCTGCCAGGCGTGGCAGATCCCGGAGTAGCCGTTCTGCAGAGAATATTGCTGCTGTAGCCGAAGATGTCATGGAAGCGCCGTCGACATCGACCAAACGACGTGCCACGCAAATGGGTATCAGTCGACGGTCTTTACAGCGAATTTTGGTACGAGATTTGAAGATGTTTCCGTACAAAGTCCAGACGGTGCATCAGCTGTTAGCTGCTGACCGCCAATCGCGTCTAACATACGCTCAAGCCATCCTTAATCACCACCAAGAGGAAGATGATTTTTCATCAAAAATAATCATGAGTGATGAGGCCCATTTCCATCTTAGCGGGTACGTAAATAAGCAAAATTTACGCTTTTGGGGCACTGAAAATCACACATTACACCCGCTCAAAGTCACTGTATAGTGTACTGTTTTCGCTGGAGGAGTCATCGGTCCTTTTTTCTTCGAAGATGTCACGGGCCAAACGGTTACTGTGAATGGTGAGCGCTACAGAGCAATGATCAACGAGTTCTTTTTGCCGCAACTTGATGAATTTGAATTGGAAAACATGTGGTTCCAACAGGACGGTGCAACGGCACACACTGCACGTGCCACAACCGATATGCTGAAGAATGCATTTCCCGGGCGCCTAATCTCCCGTTTTGGCGATTTGCACTGGCCAGCAAGATCGCCTGATTTGACCGCTCCAGACTTCTTTTTGTGGGGCTTTTTGAAGTCGCGGGTTTATGTCAACAAGCCTCAGACTCTTGCAGCTCTTAAAGACAATATCCGTCAACAATGTGAGGACCTATCGCCGGAAGTTTTGGCCAAAGTGATGGAAAATGCCATAAAAAGGCAAATGGCAATCAACTGTGGCGGCGGCCATTTACATGACATCATATTCTCGACTTGATGTAAAAAAAATTAAAAGACCAAATAAAAATAATCCACAAGAAGAATAAAAGTTTTTCATTTTTTTTTTAAATTACAGCCAAAAAACATCGGCAGGTTATTTTTGCGCCACCTTGTAGTTGTTCTGGCCTTGGTCCTCCATCCTTAGTTTTCTTTTCTTACTAAAACTTGTCCAGACAATTGGATGTCCTTATTAACCTGTAAAGATTTGAAAGTGAGACATCAGACAGTTCTTTAATGTCTTTAAAGAAGTATCTGCCAAGTTCCTCAGGTGGCATAGCCTTAAGCAGTGACAGAGAAAGTGGGGTGTATCTTCACGGATCTCTTCGTCACCGCAGCCTCCACAGATGTCATCATCCTTGAGAATTAGTTTCATTGTGTGGTTCTTTAGCAAATTGTGACCGGTATGAGTTCCAATGAACTTAGACAGTGGTGTCACAACGTAAAACCTTGTTGGTCCTGTTCTTATTATATTTTGGCCACAGTTTGCTGGATATATCACAAGTGATTAATGATTTCCACCTGTTGTTGGTTTTCTTTCGGATCTTGTATTCCACTTTTCTCTGAGATTACGGAGTGCTGGTTCGACCAACTGAAGTGCCTGTTCGTGGTCCATCGCAGACCAGTTTCTTGTTCGATACAATAGCCTTATAATGTAAACACAGCGAACACGTTTTGTTTGTTGCTGCAATCAGAACCCAGCAAATGTTTCATTGCCTGTTTTTAGGTGTTACTTACTTCATGAAAGAATATGAGAATAGGATAAAAGTTTGGAGCTGTTGTAGGGGGTTTTCCTTCACGGGTGTCGAATTGATTGCTTAATTAGATTTGTGTTGTTGTGTGTATTCAATTTTCAAAATCATGGCCCCGGTCGGGATTCGAACGCGCGACCTGTCAATCACTTAGTGAATACACTACCATCGCACCATTGCCACCCACGGTCCTCCCACTCTTGCCAGTTCATCCGCTCGCTCGTTGCCGCGGATATGTCCCTATGTCCATTTAAACATTAAATGCCATGAAAGGGCCATGCCCAAAAAGGTGCAGGGAAATAACTTCACGGGCAATAACTTCACCTGGGCAATAACTTCACCTCGAGTGGGCAATAATTTAATTTTTTTTTTGTGAACTTAATGCCCACTGATGGTGAGCAATAACTACACTTTTTAGTGGGAAATAAATTCTCTTAACAGTTTATGATAATTCAAGAAACGTACCTCGCCCCTACCCCAAATCAAACAGTGACCCCAAGCAGGGGGGTTGCAGGGGGACAACATGCCCCCCCATATGCATTGCACTGTTTATGGAATCTACTTCCGATTTCGCAACTAATCCCATAAACAGTGCAATGCATATGGGGGGCATGCTGCCACCCTGCAACCCCCCTGCTTGGGGTCACTGTTTGATTTGGAGTGGGTGCAAGGGTCTTTAGTTACAATAGACAAATTCTCAAATTATAGGTGGGAATTAACTTCACAAAATTTTGGGTGAAGTTATTGCTCACCATCAGTGGGCAATAACTTCACAAAAAAAAAAGTGAAAGTATTGCCCACTCGAGGTGAAGTTATTGCCCAGGTGAAGTTATTGCCCGTGAAGCTATTTCCCTGCACCGCCCAAAAATGGTACCTTTTTTTAATTTAATTTTTTTTAATTTAATTTTGGTGGGGGCATACACCCCCATTTATTCAGCTTAATACAAGCTTTAGGTCTTAAAAACTAATTACACTAAGACTTACAGCTAGGGCTTAAAAATTAATACTTAAAACTAATTAGGTGGAGGGTGAGAGGTGGAGGAGTGTAGATTTGAGGGAAGAAGTGCAGTGAATAAAATCAAAGAGGAGGTGGTTAGAATTGACCTTCTGCAACATACGGGATATCGGCTCGTTCAAGCCGTACGACGTGCGACACGGGTGGGAAGGTAGAAAAGAGGAGGGGATCTTAAATTCCGAGGGTTAGTGTTAAAGGCAATATAGTTCAAAAGATAGGAACAATCAACGGAGCCAGTGAGAAGACGATGTATAAACAGAATGTCAGCCACATCTCTTCTTTTTTCAAGGGTCTGAAGGTTTATTAAATTAAGGCGTTCGTGATATGGTGGAAGGATAAGGTGATTATTCCACGGGAGCCCACGAAGAGCAAAAAGGAGAAATCGACGTTGAATGCTTTCGATTCTTGTAATATGGACCCGGTAATATGGTGCCCACACTTGGCTAGCGTACTCTAGGAGAGGGCGGACGTAGGTAATGTAAAGGGATTTTTTCACGTAGGGATTGGTAAATTCTTTAGACCACCGTTTGACGAAACCAAGGGCCGAATTAGCTTTATTGATTATCTCGTCAATATGTGACCGAAAGTTAAGCTCTCTGTCACACAGAACACCTAGGTCGCGAATGGTTAGAACGGTAACAATGGGTTGGTTGTACAAAAAGTAACGTCTGGGGGGAGACTGAATCAGTTTACGTGAAAAAGTAAGAAATTCACATTTACCAATATTCAGCTCCATAAAGTTTTTTTGACACCAGACCGAAAACCTATTGAGGTCTTGTTGAAGAAGATCAGAGTCGTGTGGAGAAGAAATGATTTTGAGGAATTTAGCGTCATCGGCATAGAGGGAGATGGAGGAGAACTTAATGACGTTGTCAATATCATTTATAGCCAGAATAAAAATCAAAGGTCCAAGGTGGCTACCTTGGGGAACACCAGAGGTGGCTTTAAAAGGCAAAGAGAGAACAGAGCGGTTCTCAAGGTAAGAAGAAAACCAATTCAATAGTGGGGGATCGAAACCAAGGAAGGAGAGTTTGAAAAGAATCAAACGATGAGATATTTTGTCAAAGGCCTTACAAGTCAGTAGCGATTAAATTCACTTCATTGCCACTTTCTAAAGCAGAAAGTGTAACGGAGACAAAGTCTACCTTTGAGGAAACCGTGCTGAAGGGGGGAGATAAGAGACTTGCACTGACAGGATAATGAATCGTACATCATACTTTCGAAAACCTTGGGTAAATGCGACAGCTTGGCAATAGGTCGATAGTTAGATACGTCATTCTTTGGCCCTTTTTTGTGAACAGGTGAAATGAAGGACGTTTTCCAGATTTTAGGAAATTTCCCAAGAGATAAGGAATGTTTAAAGAGATTGGCAATGAAAGGTGAAAGAATCGCAGAACACTTTTTGAGAAGAATGGCTGGAAGTCTGTCGCACACCATGGAATGGTCAAAGGTGGGTAAAATGAATTTGCCAACGGTATAGTTTTTCAGATAACTGAAGTAAGACTGATCCGGTTCTGGGAAGTCGTCAGTGAAGGACTGCTTGAACACGGTAGCAAAAGAGTTTGCGATTACAAATGGGTGCGTTAAGGACTCGCCTTCAAACAAGAGTGAGGAGGGATATCCATCAGATTTCCTTTTATAATTAACAAAATGAAAAAATGACCGTGGGTCCTTGATGAGGTTAGCTTGAGCATCAGAAAGATAGCGTTGATAGAGACAGTGAAAAAGGTTAGAGAACTGTAAGTACGAACCGAGATAATTCGAATAATCTGTAGTTCTGGTTAGAAGATAGATTGCCCATAGTTTGTTACGTTTATTACGAAGTGAACGCAGTTTCCTATTATACCATGGAGGGGAAGATGGTGAGATTTTATGGCGCGAATAAGGAACGAATAAGGAAATGCATTTAAAAATTTCGTCATAAAAACGGGTGGCAGCTTCATCAGCGGATAAGTTCGAGAAGTTGAGTTTGATTCTGCTCAGGAAGTCATTGATCTTTCGGAAGTTAGCTTTGTGGAAGTCGTAGGAGTACAGGTTAGTTGGAGGCAGGGATTGGGATGAGGAGTGAAAAAAAAAGAAAGGAGCAGAGGAGGGTGGTAAGCGTCAATAGTAGAAAGGTGTAAAGAACTTTCAATGGTTGAGGAGTTTACAGGGTCAGTTGTGAAAACAGGATCCAACTGTCGTCCCATATAATTTTTAACACCACTGACTTGACAAAGACCAGAATCGGTTACGCGGTCGACAAAAAGGCATTCCTTACTAGATATCGGATTTATTGGGACGAAGAAAGATTGATCTTCCGATAACCTCCACTGTAGATTAGGGAGATTAAAATCGCCAAAAATTATGATTTCATCGTTTGGATTACAGGTATCAAGTAAATGGTCGATGGCATCCACGACGAGTTGGTACTATTCGATGGGTTGAGACGGACGTATGTAGAAGCACATTACGTAGAGAGAACGGTTAACGAGCGAGATTTTTACTACAACAAAATCTAGAAGAGGGGAGGTTGATGTTGAGATGATGGAAGCGTTCAAACTGTTATGAACTGCAATGAGAACGCCACGGCAGGGAAGAATGTCTAGAAGACAAGTGACGTTATCATCATGAAAGACGTTGAAAGATGCTGGAAACAACTCTTGGTTTAAGATATTCGGGGAAAGATTAGTTTCGGTAAGAACATAAACATCAAAAGGAAGAGTGTACGACGGAAAACTGCGTGAGTTTTGTAAAGTCAGTCAAGTCAAAGTAAAGTCATTTGAAGGACACAAGATTTGTCGAGAGGGAATAGCAGAAGGAATTGGACTAGCAGGAAATGTAAAATAATCCGAATTAAGGAGCGGATCTAAGGAATAAAACTAAGTAGAGTGAATTTTTGTAGTGTAAATCTCAAACAATAATAGTAGATTCGGTTGGTTAGGAGTATTGTGATCATTAAGTCTGGTAGGATTCTGCCCCGTATTTTCCCGCGAATATTCGGGACACGCGATCCGGCCCACCATTTTGGTATTCGGGGCGACGCCATAGCGGGTCATTCCTTACATTCTGTTCTGCTGGACAGGATTTCTCCTTTTGTTGACTTGCTGTCCGGGTTGTATTCGTTGACCGTCTTCTTTTGTGTCTCGTGATACCCTTCAGTGTTTGATGTTGCTTTTTGTTTGAGTGTTCACAGTGCTTTCGATGTTGCTTTTTGTTTATGTGTTGCCAGTGCTTATGCGCGGGAGTGTCTCTTATCGTGGCGGTCCGCCTACACTCCTCTGCTGCTCGTCCGGTGCTCCATCGACGGAGTAGAAAGGAAGAGCTCTCCCCCCCCCCCCCCCCCACATCAAACCTAACACCCCAACGTGCCAGTGGTGGTTCTGGCGCAGATAGAAAGGTAGGGGCAGTCCACCCACACTCATCTGCCACTCCTATACTCTGTTTGCAGAGTGTCTCCACGGTCTTCGTTGTATAGGCGCTCCGCCTACAACCCTGCGATGTGGTCAGTTGGTCGGTCTCGCACTTTCTTTGTGTGTGACCTCGTTGGGCCCATTTTGCACGGCTAGTTTAGTACCAGTGCGTGGGCACTTATATACTGCTGACGCTTCGCCGTTGCGTTGGGGTTTTCTGCGTCATCCTGGGACCTCCTCTCTCAACTCTGGTCGCTCGGGGTCATACGTCGCGGTTGGGTACCTGTGGGGGTGGTACCTTCGAGGTTCGTGGAAGGTGGCCCAAAGGCTGATGGGACCATGGTTGCCCTCCACTTTCCTATGACCTCGCAGATGCCACCCAATAGAAGAAGGGTACGGGAAGAAAGAGACGGACAGAAGGTGAAACATGTTGCGTAAAAATCTTCCGCAACAACATAATGTACACTTTTTTTGCAGATTTATCGCTTCGACTTTCCATTTAAAATTTTTCACTGCTGTGATGTTATAATTTTCTGGGTTTAGCCGTACCTGTTCTACAAATTTTGCAAAATACTTGTGTATATTTTTGCAATAAACAAGCCAAACAAGAAAAACTTTATGTGGACCAAAACAATAAACATTTTAAAATGTGTAAGAAATAGGCGGTTTTGTCATTTTAACCCTTATCAAAATTGGTCAAAATTGCTCAAATACACCAAATACATATGGCTTAGTTCGCCTATTTGTGAATGTTTCTTTTGCAATATATTATCATTTATCAGCTTTTATGATAATTTTTTTGCAAAAAACATACGTCGTTTTTTTGGGTCAAAATTGCCCAATATGTTTTTTTCCAAAAAACGTTGACTGCAATACCCTGTTTTCTTTGGCAGGCAAGACTTCTATTTTCGCACTCACTCGATCAATTCTTTTCTGAAATTGCAACGGCAAAAACAAAGGTGGCCATGAGAAAGTGTCAAAAAATGTGTAGACCTTTTTTATAAATAAAACTGGCTGCACCCGCCCGGCTTTGCCCGTGCCCGAGAATTCTATTGGCCAATATGTTCGAGTAGACTTCCTTATTATTGTCTATAGCGGGTATCTGGCGTACATATGTTGCTGCCCCTAAAAAAAAAAAATGATTTTGGCCAAACTTCACAGAAACACTCTCAGGCCAATACTGAAGATTGCTTGATTTGAGCTCAACCTGTTCCGCTTAGGGTAGGTGCTTTTTGTCTGGCAGGCGCCTATGTCAGCTTACTTGTGCGAATCAAACAACAAAGCGAAAGTTAAAAACTTGGATAGAATCACTTTTCATTCACTTTCACACTGATTGTTATCAATGTGGGAAAAGCAACTTTCCGATGTCCGATTCACAAAAAAAATGCAAAAAAAATTCAATAAGAGTTATTTGAATAAAACATTGAATGCACGATATCTCAAGAATGAAAGTGCGCACAAACACCACAATAGGCTTGAATCTGCATCGGAATTTACACGCATATGCACATATGCATGTGTACTCACTCAAATGCCCTACCGATGCAGATACAGATATCGCACATACCAATCATCCTTTGTCCAGACGTCACCTTTCATGGAAAAAAATTTCATTGGAATCGGTTAACGCGTTTGGCCAAACGCCGGCAACAAACTCAAATATGGATTGATTTTTATATATATAGATATTACAAGAGTTCTAGAAAGAAAACATTCGAGTTGGTTGTTATTTCTTATTTATCTAAAATAAAGAAGAAGTGAGTGCAATATTGCATTGTTCTAGTTTTAATTTTTCATAGAACCGAAATGACTGGATTGAGTCGGGCAGAAATAGAGCGAATGCTTGAAATTGAGATTGATGATAGTAGCAGTATTGCCAATGATTCTGCAAGAGAGGTAGAAGAGGAACATATTTCGAATAAAAGTTCCTTACATGAAACTGACTCTTCAGATGGGGAAAGTTTACCCTCGATAAATGAGGATCATATCAGTTCGGATGACGAGTCACTTCCCACTCCAAGACAATTTTTTTCGAAGGATGGAATTTGTAAATGGTGTAGGTGGCCAGCAAGAGATTTTTCGTTGGGCCGTCATAGAACCGAAAATGTTATGAACAGTTCCCCAGGACCAACTCAGTATGCTGTCTCACGAGTAACCGATATAAAATGGGCTCTTCGTTTGTTTTTACCATATGATATCATTGATATTATTGTTAAGATGATGAACATTGAAGGTTAGGAGCTCATTTTTTACATGGTGCTTTTTATGTCAACATTTGTTTTTAGGAGAAAGTGTATTCAGGGAAACCTGGATAAAAGTTAATGCGACTTCTAACGAGGCCTATATTGGACTACTTTTGCTGGCCTGGAGTTTTTCGGTCCCATGGAGAGGCTTTAGAAAGTTTGTGGAATGATAGCAAGGGAAGACCTATTTTCAGAGCTGCAATGAGTCTTCGAAGATTTCAAAATATAATCGAGTGTCATACGTTTCGATAAGAGGTATGACAGGAACGAACGGCGAGCTCGGGATAAACCTACCCCAATAACAGATTTATGGAATAAATGGGAATGTATGTAATACCTATATGAAAAACCTTCAATCCAGGTGAGTGCGTTACTGTGGATGAACAAATGGTAACATATCATGGGAGTTGTCCTTTCAAACAATACATTCCATCTAAGCCAGGAAAGTATGGTATAAAAGTATAGGCTTTGTGCGACAGTAAGACAAATTTCGCCTGGTCTTTGCAAGTTTACATCGGTAAGGAAAGAAATTGTACTCCCGAACGAAATCAAGTCGAGCTATCGTGTCGTTCTAGACCTTATAAAGGCCCATTTATACGATCATTTCAGTTTCAGTTGAGCTATCAGTTCAGATTTTAGTTAAACTGATGTCTAAATGCAAAAATTTAAGCGTTTAACTGAAGCTGAAACTGAAACTGATGGAATTCCCATAAGTCGTCAGTTCAGTTATCAGACCCAGATATGCCTGACGTCCTATATGTAGGTCGGTCAGACAACTGTAAAAAACCGTTTGACACGTGCCGGTTGTTTATGAGCTGATTGCATTGCGAAAGAGTCATTCTTCACGAAAAGACGAGTTTTTAGTGTGTTCCATAAAAAAAAAGTCTGATTTTACAGTGTTCTGTTATAAAGAAATTGCAACATGTCGGAATACGGTATTCGGTTCGCAAGGTAGGTATCGTTTTTTTTCTAAATTTAGATTTACAAATTATACTGATTGCGGTATGTTCTACTAAATTATTACTCTTTCGATAGTTCAGTTGTCAATTCAACCGTCACTTCAATTGCAGTTGGCGGTGAATCAACATTTAAGAGTTCCTGTTTTTTTTTTCTAATATGTCGAAACGGAATGATAATATGGTCGATTTCATTAAAATTTATCGGCTTTCATCGTCCATTACGCAATGTATTTCTTCTGACTTTCGACTGCTCACAAGAAAAATGAAAGCTCAACTGAACACCGGACTGACGTCTAAATGCAGTGTCTATTTGAACTGAACTGACCACTGCACTGAAATCTGAACTGATAACTGATCGTCTAAAAGGGCCTTAAAAGACTTGAAAGGAAGAAACTGTTACGGATGTTGCCTACACCGATGTTAATCGGTAACTCCAATACTTTTTAAATAATTTCGAACGATGTGTTCGCATACACTGCAATAAAAACATCGCCAAACCATCCCTGCTCAATACACTGAACTGATATTCGCTAAAGACTACTTTTCAACAGGAAGTGGAGTGAACACGCTCCCTGATAAGCGTTGGAAGGGAAATCGTAGATTTTTTTTGACGGAGGATCGCTTCTCGAGTGGCAGTCGTGGCATGCACAAGTGCGTTCTTGGATACTCCAATGTACTTTTGCCATTAATATAAGTGACCAACCGCGATAAAAAAAGTTTTTATCTAAATCGTTATCCCAAAACGATCACCAAATTAAAATTGCATAATTGATCACCCATTAATCCAAAAGGTGATCGCCAGTAACCAGCAGTACGGCAATTTAATTAAATCCTACCACCAACATTGGATTAATCGCAAATAATGCTCTCAACGCCAAACGATATTCGTATGTACCTACATCAGTGGATTGCATGAATTGTCAATCTGTAACAAGAAAACAGAAGCGATTTTGGAAATCCCCCCCCCCTGGAGTTTCGTATCACAAATAGTGGTCCGCTTGATTAAACTACAGCGCCTTCATCATAGACGAGAGAGCATCCCCAAAACCCAAAAAAATAAAATTTGCGGAAAGAGACTGATTCCATAACCGATCTCGTACCAACGAACCACACAACGCGGCAGTCGAGAAAGCCGCCACGATCAGCAAGTACCAGAAACCAGCGAGTGCAAGTGCAGTAGTAACACACATGCTTTTTTTTTAATCTGATTATTTCTTTTATTTATTTATTCCTAACTTTTGTTTTTTTTCCGTTTATGCTTCGAATTGCACGATAAATTGTTGAAAAGAGTAATAACTTAAGGAAGAAGGTTATTGTAACTCGAATTGGGGAAAAAATTATACGGTAACTTAAAAAGTTAAGTAAATCAATACGTAAACAAAAAAAAAAAAGGGTATGGATCGTACTACAGAATAAATATCACAGGTAATATTGCACAGAATAAACACATGAATTTATAAATCGCCAACATCTAGTATCAATGCCTAATTATATGTTTGTTCCTAAAGTGAGAAATACATATATTGCGATCGGACCGTGTAAGGAGCTTGTGATCACAACTTCGACGAACGGCGTTTAATCAACCAACAAATGACTACGGCTGTAAGAAGTAAGTGTTATTTATTCTAATTTATTGTAGAGATCCCATACGTACAACCAAATTTTAAATCGATATATAGTCCATTTGATAAGCTGGAGTGTAATTTTTTCCTTAATAATAGTAATTTCGATTAACGTCAGAGCACATAAAGTAAAATAATTAATTGCTAGAATAAGAGTAAATATAAAAAAACACAAAAAAACGTAGAATGAAAGTAATAATAATAGTACCTATTTACAAAAGTTAATTGGCTAATGATGTATCGCATTACAGATCATACTTATAGTTTTAATAAATGAATTTATAACGTAATGCAATGAATTGAGTTAAATTTTGTGGGGTTGTTTATGGTCGGACGTTTTCTTGCAGGATGTCTTAAGTAAGGCATCCAATTATTTTGGATTAGGGACAGCATTTCAGATTACAGGTGTGAGTGTTGTCACGGCGTGTCATTGACATATAGGGAGGGAACAAATGCACCTAAGCAACATACCAACGAAGTTGCCAATCTCATAAGCGCTGCTAAGATCGGTAGTTGGCAATATAAGAGGATTAATTTAACTTTTTTTTTTTGATAAACCCTTGACATGAAGTAGGTTATCTTTGGTTGTTGTTTTTGGGTTTGAAGGGCAAAGAACCACCCCATCCGGCGAGCTTAGCTGAGCCATGCCGCAAGCATGTCAAGGTATGCCCTAATACATCCCGAAGGTGATGCAAGCAGCAACAAAGATATGGCGCCCGAACGTATCGGCCTTGTTTTACACAAGATTAATACTGATTTAATTTTCATCATACCACTGTAAGTCCCGAAAATACTGGTATTGTTCAAAGTGTTCTCGCGTTGCGACAGTGTTGTATTCAAATCAGACGTTTTTTTTAAAGCTTACTTTTAATATACAATTTTAAATAACACCTTTTTAAATTGATTTCGTTCTTGATCAGTATCAATAAGTCCCAATAAATCATTTTCTTATTTTTGGTTATTGCGTTGCGATTGATATAGTGTTCGAGATCAAGATTATGCGGATATGCATTTCGATCTGTACGCAGTAAAGTCACATAAGATTCAATATGCTAATTGGTGCTTACATTTGCGACTGCGAGATAGATCAAGTTGCTTTAATAAATTAATTCTTTTAGTTACCATCGTGAAATAGGTATAGTCCATTGATTGGTTTTACTAACCGACCAAATGTAGCTACTTTTCTAATTACAATAAACCAAATACGATCAAATGATGTTTTATATAGAAGCGCTTATGTGGTAAATAGATACACAGAGAGTAAGGAAGTTCGACCATATCAACCCCAACTATTAATGACAGTTTTTTTTAATCAAAACAAATTTTTATTCATTTTTTGTAATAGGGAATTTTGGCACAGAGTTAGATATTTGTTTTTAGCCTTAACATAGATTCCAAAATGGAATCAAATTCCAATATGAACAGTACTCGACCCAGAACTTCGCGTCGTTTGAACCCAAATCAATCTAGGAACTCCCAGCAGAGTATTAACAACTCTCAACGAATTGAGCCTAGACCTAGAGTTACCAGAACACCCCCAGCAAGCAATTCGATTTCAGTTAATCAGGCACGAAATCAATCTCTTAGAGAAATAGAAACATTGCCTGTCAGTGGAATAGCAAATCAATCTGCTAGTAGCGCAGTTACTAGAAACCTTAGTCATCAAATTACAAACTCAAATCCTCAACAGAATTCTGTCCCAAACATTGAGAATCAGCCTTCCAATAGTATGGCATATTTAGAGAATGCACAAAGATCCAATCGGAGAGTAGATGAACCATCTCCTGGAGTCACTGAACCTTCAAATGGGAATAACATTCAACCACCCGTAGTTCAGAACTCAAATGGCAATCGTGAGGTTGAATCCATTGCGTCCGCATTTCAAAGGATCCTTGAAGCAAACCAACGAGTTTATCTATCCGAACTAAGGTCTATTCGTGACACTATGGTTGAACGGTTTGAAAACTTAAACCTGAATGCACATCATCCACTGCCAAATGAAGAACATAATCGTACCCAAGTCAACCCGAACTTTCCCGCCGATTTTGATCGATTCCTGAACGGTTCCTTTTCCACCAATAATCGTCACTCTCAGATAAGTCATGTCTCGAATTCGAACGCGGTTTCAACAAATTCTTTCTGCAAGATTGAAAAATGGAAAATCGTGTTTGATGGTAGTGACAATGTAAACGATTTTTTGTTCAAGGTAGAGACTTTAAGGGAGAGGTCACAGTGCACCTGGGACCATCTTCTAGCTAATTTCCATGTTCTGCTAAAAGGGAGGGCTGACTCATGGTTCTGGCTGTTCTCCAAAAAGAATCCCAATGCTACGTATAGTCAACTCAAATACGCCCTCATCAAAGAGTTTGGAAAGTTAGAAGACGATCAAGACCAAATTATTAGGATGTTAGGAAGACGTCAGGGATTCAAAGAGTCCTTTGACGAATTCTATACTGACCTTACAACGATGAACGAAAGACTCCGTGAACCAATGAGTGACCTGAAGATGATTGACCTTATTAAGAAGAATGCTAAGGAAAACGTAGGAGCACTTTTGTTTCCTTACCAAATTAGTTCCTTAGAGCATTTAAGAGATGTTGCTCGTCGAGCTGAGAAGTTCCTTCAGCACCAAAGTGCTCACAGGCAACACTACTTCAAGAGGAGTGTTAATGAGATAGATTCCAATGCAGTGGATAAGTGTGAAGTCGAAGAGTGCGTCGATCAAACAGAAGTTGCTGCATTTTCTACCAATCGTTATGCAACCAAAAGCTCCTTGGACACATCACGAATTAAGTGCTGGAACTGTGATGAAGTCGGACATTCGTTTTATGACTGCTCGTCAGAAAAACGAAATTTGTTTTGTTACCGTTGTGGTGAGAAAAATGTAATCACACCTAACTGCAAAAATCACCCGGTAAACAAAACAAGGAGCGAGATGGCCACCGGGGACTCTCGTTCCAACTGCAGATCCCCGAGTTACTAAATTCAACCATAGAAACATCAGAGAGGCATAGTCAATCTGATGGTAAAACCGTACCTGACATGACCAATAACCCTCAGCCTGGAAAATCTAACAAATTAGTTCTAGCGAAGCCTCTACCAAGATTTGCGGATGCTCTCACTCAAACAGAAAACCATAATCTTTCCTTACACCAAAGAAAAATTAACTATGAGCTTGCTAAGTCCAGAATCTTCAATACACCAGTCAAACAGAAAGCATCTGAAAAAATTCTTAAGTGTAGATGCAGATACAAGTGCAGAAATATGTACAAACGCATAGTAGAGTCAACGTTTATCAATGAGAGCACGGATTTAAGGCCTTTTATCAATGTTAAAATTGGCTCTGAAAACGTATATGCCTTGCTTGACTCTGGCGCTTCTGTATGTGTTCTTGGGAAGGATTCCTTTGAGTTCCTGAAAAGAAACTCAATTAAAATCAAGAGTATGGCTTCCACTCTCAGCACTGCGGACGGAACGAAGCAGAAGATACATGGTTTCTGTACTTTACCTGTTTTCTTTAATAACAGAACCCATAACATTGTCTTTTATATCGTTCCCACACTTCAACAGAAAGCGTATCTGGGAATAAGCTTCTGGAAAGTGTTTAACGTTGCTCCACAGATTGTCTCAGAGCTTTCTGTGTCTGAGAACAAAACTTCTGACTGTAACCTTCATGACTTAGCCCCAATTCAGCGTTATGAGCTGGAGAAAGTTATTTCTCTTTTCCCATCGTTTTCGAAGCTTGGTTTAGGACGAACCAATCTGGAGATGCATTTTATTGATACTGGCGATGCCGTTCCAATAAAATCAAAACACTTCCCTCTCTCTCCACCTCGTCAAGCGGAAGCATACAAGGAATTGGACAGAATGCTTTCCTGCGGCGTAATTGAGGAAAGTAATAGCCCATGGTCTTCTCCAGTCGTGTTAGTCCAAAAACCAGGCAAAGTCAGGCTCTGCTTAGATTCACGTAAGCTTAACAGTGTTACGAAGAAGGATGCTTATCCTTTGCCACATATTGGTGGATTACTCAGTAGGTTAAAAGACACTCACTTCATATCGGGGATTGACCTCAAGGATGCCTTCTGGCAAATCCCTCTTGAAGAAGGGTCAAAAGAAAAGACGGCATTTGCTGTACCGGGACGGCCACTGTACCATTTTACAGTAATGCCGTTCGGGTTATGCAACGCCCCACAGAGAATGAGTCGTCTCATGGATCGGGTCATGCCAGCGCGAATCCGTGAGAACGTCTTCATTTATTTAGACGATCTACTAGTATGTTCGGCAACCTTCGATGAACATCTTTCTTTGTTGGCTGAAGTAGCGAAGTATCTAGGGGAAGCAAAACTTACAATCAATGTGGGAAAGAGCAAGTTCTGCCAGCGAGAAATCAAGTACCTTGGCTACATAGTTGGCCAAGGTTGCTTGAAAACCGACCAGTCTAAAGTAAATGCCATTACGGAATTTCCTTTGCCAAAAACACCTCGGCAAATTCGACGTTTCCTTGGAATGACTGGTTGGTATCGGCAGTTTATCTCAAACTTCTCTGAACTTGCTGCTCCGTTAACCAATTGTCTTCGCAAATCAAAAGCATTCACTCTGACAAACGATGCGGTTACCGCTTTCCAGAATCTGAAAGCCGCTCTGACTTCCGCCCCAGTCCTAGCGCAACCGGATTTTTCGAAACCCTTTGTAATCCAGTGCGATGCTTCCAGCACAGGAGTTGGCGGAGTCCTATGCCAGGTCAATGAGGATGGAAATGAGCGTCCCATAGCTTATGTCTCCCAAAAGCTGAACAGAGCCCAGCAGAACTATACCGTGTCCGAGTTAGAATGCCTGGCGGCGATCGTGTGTGTAAAAAAGTTCCGACCCTACATCGAAGGTCTACCCTTCAAAATTATAACGGACCATTCAAGCCTGAAATGGCTAATGTCCCAAAAGGACTTAAATGGCCGTCTTGCACGATGGAGCCTTAAGCTTCAAGGTTATAATTTTGATATCGAGCACCGCAAGGGATCGCTAAACATCGTGCCAGATACACTATCTCGGGCAAACATGGATGAATTAGTAACTGGTGAGAGCAGTGTTAGTTCAGATATTGACTTGAAATCTCAATATTTCCAGTCTGAATCCTATAAAAAAATTAAAACTGAAATTGCTGAAAAGGAAGATCAGTTACCGGACCTTTGCATATCGGAGGGATTTGTTTATAAGAGAGTTCGATTTCGAAAGGGAGTAGAGAACGAAGAGGATGAACTTTGGCGGTTATGGTTGCCTCAAGAGTTAACACCCCAAGCGATTAAAAACGCACATGATCTTACCGGATTGCACGGCGGGGTTGCCAAAACGTTAGCAAGAGTTCGCCAGAAATACTTTTGGCCGGGAATGGTCAAGGAAATCAAAGTGTACGTAAGTGCCTGTGAGGTCTGTAAGGGCATCAAACCAGCAAATATTAGTCTGCGCCCAAAAATGGGAAAACAAATTGTGACCGATCGGATCATGCAGCGCTTATACGTCGATTTTCTTGGGCCGTATCCTCGCACAAAAGTTGGAAACTGCTCACTTTTCATCGCAATCGACCACTTCTCTAAGTTCATCTTTCTAAAACCCTTCAAAAAAGCAACAGCAGCAAATGTAGTTAAATACCTTGAATCCGATGTGTTTCATCTTGTAGGCGTTCCTCAATACTTACACAGCGATAATGGGAAACAGTTTGTTTCCAAGGAATTCGCAAAGCTACTTCGAACTTATGGTATAAAGCACGTTAAAACTGGACTTTATTCTCCTCAGGAGAATGCGTCCGAAAGGGCGAATAGGGAAATTTTAGCGAAGCTGCGTGCTTTAATAAAAGACCAACACGACGATTGGGATAAATATATTTCACTAATAGCAGCGACTCTTAGGAGCGACCATCATTCGGCAATAAACTGTTCTCCTTATTTTGCCATGTTTGGTCAACAGATGATCCTTAATGGGTCAGAATATGAAGTCCTGGCTAAATTGAAATGTTTGAACGAAGCTGCGATAGAAGTCGCTTCGAAAACCGATCGGATGCAAATCATTAGAGATCGAATCAAGCAGAATCTGTTAAAGGCTCATGTCAAGGGAGAGAAAACCTATAACCTACGAGCAAGAAACATTCAATTCAAGGTAGGACAAGAGGTGTTCAGACGAAATTTTGGACAAAGCTCATTTCCTGAAGGTAAAAACGCTAAATTCTTTCATAAATTCCTGAAATGCAGAATCCGCAGACAGATAGGTAAATGTCTTTATGAAGTAGAAGATCTGCAAGGAAAGGTGGTAGGAACTTATCACGCGAAGGATATAAGACCCTAGAGGCAACCTTTCGTTTTCCTTTTTGTTTCGTCGCTCTACGCTTGAAATCAAAGCAGGTTTGTTACGGATGTTGCCTACACCGATGTTAATCGGTAACTCCAATACTTTTTAAATAATTTCGAACGATGTGTTCGCATACACTGCAATAAAAACATCGCCAAACCATCCCTGCTCAATACACTGAACTGATATTCGCTAAAGACTACTTTTCAACAGGAAGTGGAGTGAACACGCTCCCTGATAAGCGTTGGAAGGGAAATCGTAGATTTTTTTTGACGGAGGATCGCTTCTCGAGTGGCAGTCGTGGCATGCACAAGTGCGTTCTTGGATACTCCAATGTACTTTTGCCATTAATATAAGTGACCAACCGCGATAAAAAAAGTTTTTATCTAAATCGTTATCCCAAAACGATCACCAAATTAAAATTGCATAATTGATCACCCATTAATCCAAAAGGTGATCGCCAGTAACCAGCAGTACGGCAATTTAATTAAATCCTACCACCAACATTGGATTAATCGCAAATAATGCTCTCAACGCCAAACGATATTCGTATGTACCTACATCAGTGGATTGCATGAATTGTCAATCTGTAACAAGAAAACAGAAGCGATTTTGGAAATCCCCCCCCCCCTGGAGTTTCGTATCACAAATAGTGGTCCGCTTGATTAAACTACAGCGCCTTCATCATAGACGAGAGAGCATCCCCAAAACCCAAAAAAATAAAATTTGCGGAAAGAGACTGATTCCATAACCGATCTCGTACCAACGAACCACACAACGCGGCAGTCGAGAAAGCCGCCACGATCAGCAAGTACCAGAAACCAGCGAGTGCAAGTGCAGTAGTAACACACATGCTTTTTTTTTAATCTGATTATTTCTTTTAGTTATTTATTCCTAACTTTTGTTTTTTTTCCGTTTATGCTTCGAATTGCACGATAAATTGTTGAAAAGAGTAATAACTTAAGGAAGAAGGTTATTGTAACTCGAATTGGGGAAAAAATTATACGGTAACTTAAAAAGTTAAGTAAATCAATACGTAAACAAAAAAAAAAAAAGGGTATGGATCGTACTACAGAATAAATATCACAGGTAATATTGCACAGAATAAACACATGAATTTATAAATCGCCAACATCTAGTATCAATGCCTAATTATATGTTTGTTCCTAAAGTGAGAAATACATATATTGCGATCGGACCGTGTAAGGAGCTTGTGATCACAACTTCGACGAACGGCGTTTAATCAACCAACAAATGACTACGGCTGTAAGAAGTAAGTGTTATTTATTCTAATTTATTGTAGAGATCCCATACGTACAACCAAATTTTAAATCGATATATAGTCCATTTGATAAGCTGGAGTGTAATTTTTTCCTTAATAATAGTAATTTCGATTAACGTCAGAGCACATAAAGTAAAATAATTAATTGCTAGAATAAGAGTAAATATAAAAAAACACAAAAAAACGTAGAATGAAAGTAATAATAATAGTACCTATTTACAAAAGTTAATTGGCTAATGATGTATCGCATTACAGATCATACTTATAGTTTTAATAAATGAATTTATAACGTAATGCAATGAATTGAGTTAAATTTTGTGGGGTTGTTTATGGTCGGACGTTTTCTTGCAGGATGTCTTAAGTAAGGCATCCAATTATTTTGGATTAGGGACAGCATTTCAGATTACAGGTGTGAGTGTTGTCACGGCGTGTCATTGACATATAGGGAGGGAACAAATGCACCTAAGCAACATACCAACGAAGTTGCCAATCTCATAAGCGCTGCTAAGATCGGTAGTTGGCAATATAAGAGGATTAATTTAACTTTTTTTTTTTGATAAACCCTTGACATGAAGTAGGTTATCTTTGGTTGTTGTTTTTGGGTTTGAAGGGCAAAGAACCACCCCATCCGGCGAGCTTAGCTGAGCCATGCCGCAAGCATGTCAAGGTATGCCCTAATACATCCCGAAGGTGATGCAAGCAGCAACAAAACGTTACGTGCGATAATTTCTTCACTTCCCTCGAATGAGGAATAGAATTGCTAAAAACAAAACTTACCTTAGTTGGAATATTGCGCAAAAATAAAAGATGTTTGCCGGGACAAATTCTGGATATGAAAGAAAAACCGGAGCAATTTTCACATTTTTTTGATAATGATAATAATACAACCCTCGTTGCACATATCCCGAAAAAAAACCGGATAGTCATTCTTTTGAACACTTTGCGATAAAGAGGTAACAGATGATGCAAAAAAAAACGGAAATAATAAAATATTACAACTCTACAAAATCAGGGGTAGATATTCTTGACCAAGTTATTCGCATTTACACTTGAAAGCATAAACAAATAGATGGCAACTGACGTTATTTTATAACATGTTGGACATATCAGCCTATAATGCTTTTGTGATGTACGACGGGCGTTCAATATATTCTCGGTATCGGGGTGAAGCTGTGGTTGCATATATAAATTGACTTATTTATCAAGTAATACTATTATTTTTGTGCATTCATGTAAAATTTCATATAAATGTGATTATTAATTCGCGTTTTATCTCTAGTTAAACTGAATCATAATGGCAACTGAGAAGATGATGGTGAAAATTGAGCATCGCGCTGTAATTAAATTTCTCACTACGCAAGGAAAAAGTCAAAAAACTATTCATGAACAGATAGTGGCTGTTTACCAGGGTTCCGCACCTTCATTATCAACTGTGCAAAAGTGGTCAAGTGAGTTCAAGAGAGGCAGAGAGAGCATTGAAGACGACCCCCGCTCCGGCGCCCCGGCTACTGCTTGTACGGGAGAAAGCATCAAAGAAGTCGAAAAACTTGTTCTTGAGGATGCCCGAATAAAGGTGAAAATGATGGCAGAGATCACCAAGCTTACAATTGGTACCATTCACACAATTCTTCATGACCATCTTAATCTTTCAAAGGTCAGTGCAAGGTGGGTGCCACGAATGCTCATAGCGCCTAAGAAAAAAGGGAGAATCGCATGCTGTAGAGAGCTTTTGGAGATGTGTAGTGAGAACGCGGACGGTGTTATGGATCGAATTGTTACTGGGGACGAAACATGGGTCCACCACTATGACCCTGAAAGCAAACAAGAGTCCGTGCAGTGACATAAAAAAGGAACAGACCACCCGAAGAAGTTCAAAGTCACTCCGTCTGCCGGGAAGCTCAAGGCCACAGTTTTTTGGGACTCAAAGGGAATCTTGCTAATTGAGTACAAAAAAAGGTGAAACCATCAACGCCACATCCTACACTTCCACTTTGCATAATTTGCGGGAGGAAATTAAAAAGAAAAGACGGGGTAAACTCGCAGCGGGTGTTTTGTTTCTTCATGACAACGCTCCTGTTCACACGGCGCGAGTTTCCAAGGCTGCTGCGCGAGATTATGGTTTCGAAGAAATCCAACACCCACCCTATAGTCCAGACCTTGCCCCTAGTGATTATTTCCTGTTTCCGGATTTGAAAAAATGTCTTCGTGGAAAAAGATTTTCGGATGATGAAGAACTCAAGTCGGCAATAAATGGGTATTTTGCAGAGAAAGAGGAAATTTATTTTTTTGAGGGTTTAAAAAAGCTTATCTCAAGATGTAACAAATGCATTGATGTTAGCGGAAATTATATTGAAAAATAAAGACAATTTAAATTGAATTCGCATTTTCCTTCATATCGATACCGAGAATATATTGAACGCCCCTTAGTTGAGTACTTATAAAATTCCACAGGTATTCCATCCGGCCCTGATGCTTTATTGTTTTTCATTCTTTTATCCGATATGACTATTTCTCCGTCTAATTCAGTAATATTAACATTAGGCAAAGCAAAACGGATAGCATTTCGATAGGGGTCTGAAAGTAAAAGTTCCTTGAAATAATTAGATAGCAAATCTACATTTATTACTGGCGAGACTTTTTTACTACAACCTCCCAAAATACGAACATTCCCCCAAAATGACCTTGAGTCCTTACACACCAACATTTTGGAAACGGTATTTTGGACGTATAGTAGCTTTTTACGGTTACAGAGTTCTTTGTTTTGTATATATATATATATCATCACTTTTGCAAATGCAATTGACACTATTGATAGCTGACTATTTTCAATATGTATACGCTATTCTGAACGAACGATTCTGGAGCCTGGAGGATTCTGAAATAGTTCCGTTCACAATAACACACTAATTACTATGTCTATATATACAAGGTGGCGCAAAAATAACCTTCCGATGTTTTTTGGCTGTAATTTAAAAAAAAAAATTAAAAAAATAGTCACCAATATTCCGCGTTCTGGAGCAGTGTAGCGTAACATTGTTTATTAACGTGTTTTTCGCATATGTTTACTACACAAATGTCAAAACAGAACTGACATTAGGGACCCAATCGCAAAATGTATAGCATTTTCTGATAGGAGGATTACTTTTGCGCCACCTTGTATATATATGTCTATCTTTCCCAACATGAATAAAGCAAAAGATTTCAAAAGAAGAATTTTTTTGGAAGAATTAGGAGAAGCTTTAATTCAAGGGGAAATGTCCCGTCGAACTTCTCTTCCACATAGTGCTCCGGGAAGATCAGTGGTTCAAGTTCTGCAAACACGAAACCCCCCAGAACAAGCTACAGTGTCAACATTGAAGAAATCTCGCTGCTATTTGTGTCCAAATCCCTCCAAGAGCACGAAATATTCAACAAAATGTTCAAAATGTTTAAAAAAAATTTGTAAAAACCATTCTCAACAAAAAATTACATGCGAAAAATGTGAAAACTAAATAAAAAACATAATGGGGAAATTTGACCCACAAATACCATATGCGTTTTTTTAAGTACAGGATAAGGGTTAACAAAGATATTCAGCAATGAAACTACTTTTTAATTCAAACTACACTTTTAAATGCAATTAAAACAAATCAAATATAATCTACATTAACGATTCCTTTTTCCTGATTTTACGAGTACCTACAGAAAGTGGTAAATGAAAAAATGTGATTCGAAACCATATCTTATAATAGCTAGAAAGTTTTCGCAGGACCCAGTTTTGCACATTACATATTTCATTTGAATCATGTACCTTTTTGGTTCAGTGTAAGAGACTTTGACTTTGCGATGCCAGAGGGATTCAAAAATGTGCATAAATGATATTTTGAAAGATAGAGATTTTAGACTTACGAAAAGGTAAAACCTTGAAGAAGAAATTGAGACTTTTTTTCTTGTTGAAGAGCGCAAGAAGTGCATTGGGGTACCTAAGAAAAGATAACATTGAGAAATAGAACATGTTTGTCAACTATAAATTTGTTTGTCTGGCTCAATAACTCCTCCTAATACGATAAAATGCAAACACGAATATCGTCGACTATTTTCAGGATTTAACTTAAAATAATACAACCCAAATCGAGCTCAATTATAGGTTCTGCCAAATTTCTGAACTTTCACTTCAATTCTGTAATTCATAGCACTCCCTTTTCCAGCTCTGAACAATATAGCTGATGAGACTGAAAGAAACAACATTTGTCGGCGTTCTTATTGAAGGGAATTTGTAGCTTCAAATCACCCAAAATAGGTCAGTGAGAGTAAGCCGCAAAAACGCTTTTACTTATTACCAACAAAGCTAAGGGGGCTGATCGACACGACTTCGGGAATAACCCAGTTGACGTTGCAAACGTCGGGTTAGCTACTCGTATTTTTATAGCATCAAAGCGGCTTATCAACACTTTCAAAGTTCTTTTTGACGTGACGAAAATTGCTTTCTAATGCAAATTAACTGTGTGGAAAATGTAGATTTTCCTTTTAGAATCGTGCGGGGCTCAGGCGGTTCGTCGTCATTGTCACTGCACAGCTGAGGGCGGCTGACATGTGGTGAACCCGGCAAAACTTTAGTTTCATTATTAATTTCGAATACTGATGCTGATGATGGTAAGCAGCGGTATAATGTTGATAATAGTGACGGCAACGATGATGTACAGAAAAAAAGGGAGAGATTGGAGGAACTTACCAGTTACCAACCTTTGGAAGTGAATTGTGTGGAGGGTTTAGCGAAACTACCACAGACCGCAGAATAAATTTCGAAGTGTGCATGATAAAGGGAGTTCTTTGATGCAAAAATAATATCATCTTTTCCGGATAGTAGCAAAAGTGCATGCCGTGGATACGGTGGTATTGTTGCTACTGCTTCTAATGTGTGAGTAATATGGGCTGCATTCGGTTTAAATACAACTTAATGATGTGGCTTTTCGAAGTTGAAAATTTGTATGAATAATTTATACAGTCCAATATTTTCCATTTACCTTACCATTTGATTCTTTAAGGGAGAATTCCTAATAGGTTTTTTTTTTTTTTTTTTTTTTTTTAAAGTTCTGGCTCGCTAAAGCGATTTAATATGGGGCACTTCGACCTAAAAAGATCTTTTGTGCCGTGTGGGCCAGAAAAATTTAGACTAGTAGAGTTTCCACTTTCCGTGTAAAGCGGACAATTCTACTAGTAGAAGAATTCTTTATGTCCTCAGGGCACATCTGTTCCCTGAAAAAGATCTTCTTTCTAATTCCGTTTAGGGCCGGACATTCACATAAAATGTGTTCAGCTGACTCGTCCTCTTCAAGACAGAGTCGGCACTCAGGAGAGTCTACTATTTTCATTTTGTGTAGATGATATCTTAAACCATGGTGACCAGTAAGGTAACCTACTAAGTTTTTGATATCATGCCTGCTTAGGTTTAGGCATTTGCTGGCATTTTTATTGAAAGGCCGAACGGCTTGTTTGGTCTGTCTTAAACCTGGGATGCTTTCCCATAGATGGATACATTTTCTGTATTCCCAGCTTTTTATTGCTGCCGTTGCTGCTGATCTAGGAGTGCAGCAGAAGGGTTCGGGACCTATGAAGGGTGTTTCCGAACCTTTTCTGGCCAGTTCGTCGGCCTTTTCGTTACCTTCCACCCCGACATGACCCGGAACCCACCATAGCTTGGTCTTGTTACTTGTTCCGAGTGCCTGTAGGGTGTTGAAGCAGTACATGACTGATTTGGAGTCAATCGTATGCGAGCTAAGGGCGTTTATAGCTGCTTGACTATCCGTGAATATATGGATGGTTGCACCTTTTATACCAGATAAATTTATGTGGCTAGCGCATTCTTGAATGGCGTGGAGCTCTGCTTGAAATACGCTGGGACTTTTTCCCATTGGTATCGTAAAGCGTTTGTTTGGTCCGTAAATTCCCGCTCCTACCCCCGCTTCCATTTTAGAACCATCCGTATACCACTTTATGCCGTTGTGGCTGTTAGGTGGGTTATTACTAACCCATGCTTCTCTCTTGGGAATCTCCGTGGAGAACCGCTTATTGAAGCATAGTGTTTTATGGATGCGGTCTGTGACCGCGCAGTTCATGTTGAGTTCTGGCAGTTCACCAAGAAGGGTCTTAAGTTCCGGATGATCGTTAAGACTTATCTCGTTTAACTGTATTTGACTTATTGCACTGCGGATCGCCACTTTTTGAATGTATATGTGGAGAGGTGTAATACCTGTTATTGCCTCTATGGCAGCCGTTGGGCAGGTTCGCATGGCTCCGGAGATACCAAGGCACGCAAGCCGTTGTACCTTTTTGAGCTTCTCTTTTGCGACCTTTTGTGTGGATTTTGTCCACCATACAATGGAGGCGTATGTTATAATGGGTCTTATCATCACTGTGTAGATCCAATGGACAATCTTTGGAGAGATTCCCCAGGTTCTGCCATATGTGCGTCGACAGGCCCATAAAGCTCTGTTAGCTTTAGTGATTTTGTTGTTGATGTGAGAGTTCCAGTTTAGTCTTTTGTCCAGAATTACTCCAAGATATTTGACTTCGTCGGAATACTCAATGGTCGTGCCATTTAGTGAAATCTGAGCTAAGCTGAGATTTCTTCTTTTTGTGAAAGGAACTATGATAGCTTTACTGGGGTTTATGGAGAGATTTTCCTTGACGCACCAGTCTATGGCTATCTTAAGGGCGTTTTGCATACGTGAAGTAACTACGTTTGATTCTTTGCCCCTAATAATGATGACCAAGTCATCGGCATACCCTATTATGTCGTAGCCTAAATTACTTAATTTTTGAAGTAGGTCATCTATGACCAAAGACCACAGGAGGGGTGATAAAACTCCTCCTTGTGGACAGCCTTTTATAGCTGAAACTGATACTGAAGTCTGTCCTGACGAAGCAGTGATTTTCCGACTTTCGAGCATCGCTTTTATCCAGTTTATGGTGGGAAAGTCTACCTTTCGGTGAATTAAAGCGTTTGATATTGAATCATAACCGGTGTTATCAAAAGCACCCTCTATGTCAAGAAAAGCGCATAGTGCAATTTCTTTACAACGGTAGGCGTTGTTTATGTGATTTGTTAGTTTTAACAGGGCGCCTTCCGTTGATTTGCCTTTTTGATACGCATATTGACAGGGGTGTAGAGGCATGCTAAAAGCAACGCATTCTCTGATATGAACGTCAATTATTCTTTCCATTGTTTTCAGGAAAAACGATGTCAAGCTTATGGGACGATAGGATTTAGGTAGTTCACTAGGTTTGTTACCTGGTTTGGGGATAAATACTACATTGACCTCCCGCCAAGTGCGTGGTATGTAGCCCCAGTTGAAACTGAACCTAAATAAGGCAATCATGTTAGGTAGGAAGAATTCCATACCCTTTTGAATGAGGGCTGGAAAAATTCCGTCATTTCCTGGTGCCTTGAATGGTTTAAATGAGTTTATTGCCCATTTTACCTTATCTGGACTAAATAGTCTACCAGATAAACTATTATTTCTGCTGAGGTTAGTTGGATATGAAACCTCAGTAGTTTGATCAGTTGTGTGATCGACAGTTAGGGAACCAGGGAAGTGAACTTGCAGCAAGGTTATTAGAGTTTCTTCCCGGTCGCTTGTGATTGTTCCATCAGGTTTGATGAGCAATCCCATGCAGTTTGAAGGATCTGTTGAAAGCGCTCTCTGGAGCCGCGCTACTGCTGGGAGTTTTTCCAGCTTTTCGCAGTTTGCGTGCCATGAGGCCCTTTTAGATCTTCGCAACTCTTGGTTGTATTTGGTTAAAATGGATCGATATTGATCCCATACGCCGGTGCGTTTCGATTTATTGAATTGTTTTCTCACCTTCTTGCGGATAGTTTCCAGGTTTTCATTCCACCATGGTACGCTTCTTTTTACCACGGTGCGCTTTACCTTACAACTATTCCTAAAGGATGAGATAATGATGTCGTTAAGCTGACATTGTGCAGCGTCCGCATCACTCGGTGTTAGTGGTGAATCTGGTAGCAGATCAGTTCTGATTGCCAGATTTTCACTATAGGTTCTCCAGTTAGTTAATTTATTATTGTATTTGACCGGCGCGCACTCGGTGTTGCATCGCAGCCTGAACATAATATGCATATGATCAGACAGAGAAGCTTCATCAGACACGTGCCAGTCCTCTACAATGTTTTGTATAAAAGGAGACGAGAGAGTAAGGTCTAAAACTTCTTCTCGTATACTGTTCCTAAAAGTGGGCTTATCACCCTTATTTAGAATAACTAGGTCTTTACTATATAGGTAATCTAAAAGTAACTCACCTCTTTTGTTTGTGTCTCGGCTGCCCCAAATCTGGTGATGTGCATTCGCGTCGCAGCCGATAACAAGATGTACTTGCTGAGTTTGGCAGTACTGGACAAGTTCCTGTACTGGTGTAGGTGGTACCTCCTCTATGTCCCCAGCAAAATACGCCGATGCGCATACAAACTTGTGTATCACATGGCCATTGTGGCGTTCAATTAAAACGGCCACCAGGTCCCTAGTATTGAAACCTGGAATGAGAGAGAATTTTATATCTTTCGCAATGGAAAGAGCTGCCCTAGGTCTGAAGTTACCTTTGGCAAAAATTAGCTCTCTATTTCTGCTGTTAAGACCAAAGATCTTACCTGTAGTTGCCCATGGTTCCTGGATTAAACCAAGAGCGACGTTCCTTTCGGCACATCTTTGGCTATAGGTGTCCGATGCACCCATAGCGCGGTGCAGGTTTGCCTGCAGCACAGTTAGAGACGTCATTTCTTCTTCACGTACTCGGGATTACGCACTCTATGAGGTTTGTTATCACCCCTGCGTCGTACGTAACCCTGTTGAGAGAGACCACTTTGTCTCCCCCTTGGACTTCTGGTGTTCTGTCCATCTTTCCCGCTTATATGTGCCTGTTCGGCCGCCAGTTTTGGCCTAAAGCGGTTACGGTGCGCGTTTGTGCTGTCCGTTTTCTTAGCCTTTGCTTTAGCATCCAGCACCACAGTTGTTTTAGCAACTGAGTTACCCTTGGCAGCACTAATGCCAGCCACTGGTGGTGTGGCGCTACTGTTGGCGCTTGTGGAAGGCTTTTCTGAAGCATCAGTGGCAGTACTAATACTAGCCCCTGGTGTTGTAGCCTTTTGTTGGTTTTCTCTTGACGCCTGATTCGTCGATTTGTCCGCGCTCTTGAGGATTATTTTGATCTGTCCAAATCTGAACGAGACCATCCCCTTTAGCTCAACAAGTCGCTTCATCGTGCTTTCGTTTACAGCAAGGACCATATGCGCGACATCTCTGTCGTCAGATCTTTGCAGAACTCTCCACGTTCTGGTGTTGAGTTCTTTATTCTGGCCATCTAGAATTGCCAGTATTCTTTCATTCGCTACTCCGGTACTATGTGGGAAGAAGGCTCTGACGATATGTGGTTTCGGGAACAGTTCTTCCCCCACAAGCGTCACTTCCATCCCGCATTTCTCTTTGAGCTTCGCGAAGTTTGTGCTCATCCACTCTGCAGTGGTAGCATCCGCACATACTATCATTAGCCATCCGGCTTTGAAAGTTGTACCGCGGAAGGCTGGTTTGGTCCCCTCATCACGTTGTTCGATGGTGATGTCCATAATCCTCTCCTGAATCTGAGCCATTTGCTCATTACTGAGAGGATTGCGATCCAGATCGACAGGTACTACACCCAGTCTTACAAAGCTCGCTATGTCTCTATAGGAGACTTTGTCGACGGCTGTATTTCCTGTGCGAGCTCGTTTCGCTTCGGATTGGGGCGGCGTATTGTCCTCGGACCTTGTACGCTTCACCTCGGAGCCTGTGTCGACCTCTGTCGACAGAGCAAGTGCTCTGGCCTGCTCTACGTTTTTTCCCTTTTTCAGCGCGCGCTTAAAACGGCGCTGTTCGGATGGTGTGAATTTGACGCGCTTAGACTCAGTCTGTGCAGTTATGCCAGAGGTCTCCGGCGCGCCTGTATTCAAGGGATGCACTTCATCCGAGAGTATGCTAACATTGCATAGCGTACTGGACTCAGAGATATCTTCACTAAGAAGGGACAAGTTCTCTTCTAAGCTCATCATCTCCGAATCTGTGGTTTGTGACCCTTCCCGATTGGCAGGTGTCGCGTCATTTACGCCAGGGTGTTCTAAAACATCCCCAGTTGGTAAAGCAGGGTGTTCTGAAACATCCCTAGTTGATGATGCAGTTGTAGAGGCATCATTCTCTATTTGTTTTTTATTAAACGGATCTATTTTGATTCCCACGAGTGAACGGGAGAGGAAGGTCGCCCGTGGTCTACCCGTATAACCACAGGAAGGCTATCTTGAAATCGGAGGTCGCCTGGTATCCGAAGTTCGCTGCTATCGACTAAGAACCCCTTAGCCATTCATCTCTCGGCGCTAGCTGTTCCACCTTAGATTTGGGGATTTGTTGTTGGGGTTGTCTCCCCGGGCATTGCCGAAAAGTTGTAAGTAAGGAGGGGGGGGGGGGGGGGTTGGGGGTGGTAAGCAAAAAGGGAGAGGGGCAGATGGGGTATGTAAGGGTGGGGTAGGAGCGGACGTGAAGTCCTGGTCAGTTCTTGGTTGACGCTCATCGGACGGCCTGGCCCTTGCAAGCCCGATGACTCTTTACGTCGTAAGCCTCCGCACCGGCACCATCGAATTTGTTTGCGGTGATGGTGCGCACGTCAAGGTGACTGACCCCGCTAAGAGGCCTAATAGGTTTTGTTTGTAAAGTTTTTAATATGGCGAGTGGTGTGTCGAATAGCGGAAGGATATTACGGAAAGTATTTATCTCGTGACCGTGATATATTTAAATTTGTATAACTAATATTTTTACGATCCTAAATGTTTGGTGTGGAAGGCGTACATTTATTGTATGGTTACTGACATCTTTAAAAAAAATGTTTAGCCAAGTGTTTCTTTATTTTACCCTTCCAGGTAGTACCTAGAATTCTGCTGAATAAGATACAGTTATATAAAATAAGGGACAGTAACTAGTGGCAGCGATGACCGATGAAAGGAAAAATACTTAGGTAATAACATAACTCTTTAAAGCGATTCAACGTGACAATGGCAATGGTGCGATGGTAGTGTATTCACTCAGTCCAATGGCCGAGATGCATCGCACTTGTTCGTGTCGAAGGATGATCTTCTGTGCATCTTCGAGTCGCTAAAGAATAAAAAGTCGGCGGGGATGGATGGTGTCCCAAACGTCGTATTGAGACACCTGCCTCTGGAGGCTGTAGATATTTTCACCACGTTGTTTAACAATGCGCTGAATAATGCACATTATCCGGCGCATTGGAAGGTAGCTGTGGTACACCCTATCCCGAAAAAAGGTAAAGATAGGACGAACCCTGCCAATCTACGGTCAATTAGCTTGCTTCCGAATATTAGCAAGGTCTTTGAAAAGGTTGTCAATAGAGCCCTGTTAAAGTGGGTCGAGGACAATAACATAATTCCGGACAACCAGTTTGGTTTCAGGGCGAGGCATGACACTATTCATGCCGCGTCGAAACTGGTTTCCGACATTCAGTGGAATAAATGCAAGAACCAATGCACGGGTGCTTGTCTGGTTGATTTTGAGAAGGCTTTCGACACCGTATGGTTAGAGGGACTTTTCTACAAGTTGACCAGGCGAGGGATGCACAAACCTTTGCTATATGTAATTTATAATATGCTTATGGGAAAGAAGTTCGTTGTCAAATGTGGCAATGTGACTTCGAGCAGAGTCTTTGAAATTAAAAACGGTTTACAGCAGGGGGCGGTCAATTCTCCGATCCTGTTTAACATTTACACGAGTGATCTGGTAGGTTCACTCAGACATGCTATAGCGTATGCCGATGATTTGGTGGCATACAGATCAGGTCCTAAAATCGAGGTCATTAATATCCTTTTGCAGCGTGACTTCGATCAAATTAAGCGATATTGCGACGACTGGAAGTTGAAAATCAACTTTCAGAAGACGGAAACAATCTTGTTCAGAACTCCATTGGCTGGGGCCTCTAGGGATACCAGAAAAAACTTGAAAAAATTGGCCATTATTGGACAAAATGGGCAGCCATTGGCGGTGAGAAGCGTAGTTAGATATCTAGGTATCTGGCTTGACCAGTATCTATATTTCGATAGACATATAGTTGCTTGTCTTGCTGGGGCCAAGAAGGCTTATGCTTTGACAAGGAGACTGTTTCATAGCAGTCAACTTGACTCCAAAGTGAAGGTCATTTGCTACGTGGCCCATATAAGGCCAATTATCGCTTATGGTTGTCCATTGTGGTTCAATATAGCGCCCAGCTATATGGAAAAGATTCGGGTTTTGGAGAGACAATGTCTTAGGACTTGTCTCCGGTTGTTCCGAACGCCTGAATCCAATTATATTAAATACTATCCCAACAAGGTCCTATACGATGGGGCTCAGTTGAATAGGATTGACAATTTCCTCATTAAGGTGACTCGAAGGCACGTTGCAAGGGCGATGGCCAGCGACAATAGTCTGATATTTGGGGCTTACTACCCCAATGAAATGTACATAGAGAGTACGCTCCGGTCTGGCTTTATCCCGCCAGAGGCATTTATCTATATTGACGCAAAAGGGCTGGTACAGACGAGGGATGGTATCCCGGTATTATACCACCGCTTTCGCAGCGCGAGAGATAAGCGGCTCATCCGCGGCGAGGACGTCGCCAATGCTCATGAGCTCCTCCGTTTTAGTACCGCAATAGCGGAGAGGGATAAATTCGATACAGAAAAACAATTTGCCGAATTTTGGTGGCTTTTTGAGGGGGGAGGGGTCAACATGCCCTCCCAAGACGGTGCGTTACTCTAGGTAACATCCTCTTAGTTTATAAGTTAGATTAAGTTAGCTAGGGCGTTTCTGGGAGAGGCCGGGCTCGTCAACTTGTGGTAGTGCTTCCGGGAGAAGATTGAGGCTGTAAGGCTTCAGTTAGCTCAGGGTAGCGCGTGTGCACGTTGACGATTGCCAGGCGCTCGGAAAGCAATTGGGATTTTGACCACTTGTTGCGCAAGGCAACGAGTGCTCAGAATCATAATTATAGTTAGAATATGTTAGGTAGTTTAAGTAAGTAGAATAGGTAGTTCGTAGTTTGTTTTATATAAAAAATATAAAATCTTAATAATGATACCGAGTTTTAATTGATTTTCTCGACGAATACATATATGTAAGATTAGTTTGTAAATAGTTTTTAGGCCGAAAGGCAATAATTATAAGATATAGTTAAGTTTAGGGCGTCCGCATAAGGACCAATAAATAAGAATAAGTATCCTGTTAATTTTAAGTTAGATTTAATCATTTTTGTCTAGTACGTAAGTTGATATTCAGTAACAATTAAAAAATGAATTTAAAAGAAAAAGAAAAAGTGTATTCACTCAGTGATTGGCAGGTCGTGCGTTCGAGTCCCGACCAGGACAATGATTTTTATAAATTGAATAGGTACACACAACAAAAACCGATCTCCCTAAAGCAACTTAGGCGCCACCTGTGGAGAAAAAAATCCCATCGCACCAAACTTCTTTCCTATCCTTTTATTCTTTCATGCAGTAAGTAGCACCCA
Organism: Portevinia maculata; assembly: GCA_949715645.1. Classification (NCBI taxonomy): domain Eukaryota; kingdom Metazoa; phylum Arthropoda; class Insecta; order Diptera; family Syrphidae; genus Portevinia; species Portevinia maculata. The sequence continues at coordinate 90,138,148 of OX454528.1, forward strand.
AAAATAGGCAATGAATTATTTGCTGGGAGCTAATTACAGCACCAAACAAAATGCCAGCGCTGTGGTTTCCACTATAAGGCTACTATGTCACAGAAAAAAGAAATGCCTTTAGCGCACGCAAATTATAAAAAAAAAAAAACCTGACAATGTGATTGAACGTTACTCATGCTTTTTTTCACGTCAGAGGAAAACAGTAAATAACACCCAAGTGCTTTATTTCTTCTTTGAAGTGACAATAAGGTCCACCACAAAAAAAAACAAAATTTCCGTCCATTTTTCGGTTGCCCAGCAGCGACCAAGACAGGTGCAGCTAATGCAGATGCTGCGGATGATGCTTCCTTAGCTAGTGTAGCCTGAGTTGGTGTCTGAAAAGAGAGATCATAAGAATCACTTTCCGCCACTTTCACTCACAACGCGACCTCGATATCAATTGTGTCACCAGCAATATCATCCGGCATATTATAATCTCGACCATCATAGTCATCATCAGCAAATGGATTCTCAGCTGCAAGTCATTGCTGAATTTGGATTGAGGGATACCTACATTATAATCTTGCCCAACACCATTTTGAACATTATCTCCGGCAAATAATCTTAAGTCGGTATGCGCCATAAGCTTTTGGTTTTTTTAAAATTGAGTTCGCTCGTGTTGCACATGGAAGATAAGATTCGTCAATCTTTAAAGCGTTAACTAAAGATTGTTTATTCAAACGAGAGTTCTCGAAAAACCTATAGTAGCTTTGTTATATATTTAAAAATTTAAATAAATGAACTTATATTTCGTACGGCAATTCCAGTAGGCAGTGGCGAAGCCTCATATTGTTCAAGTCGTTCATGAACGACTAACTTTCACAAGAAGTTATCTCAATTTTTGCGTTCTCTAAACTATATGCAACATATTTATACTCTTCTTCCCATTGCTGTAATTATTCAAATTCCAACTCTTGCATTTCCTATTTGAACATTTCCACACAGAAGTGAACCACCTACTAACCAACCGTAGCTTTGGTCCAACTCTTCTTTCCAACTCGTTCAAACGATTCGGCAACGAAATGATACAATGGAAAGTATAGGCACAGAAAAAAAGAAATTCACGTGTTGTATGGGTCGTTTCGTTCAAGTCGCTTTTGAAGGAGACGAGCTTGGTATGATGTGTGAAACGAATACAGATACAAGACAAAACATAGATCGAGCGCTGTAACAACCATTTCGTTCAAACCATCTGATCTTGTGTATGTACTCGTGCAAACGATTCTGCAACGAAATGATACAATTGAAAGTTAGGAACGCACACCAACGACCATACCACGTCGAGTTAATCGGTTCTCGTCAGATCACCGTAATTAAACAACGTTGGGCGCGGTTAGTACGTAGATGGGGGACCGTTTGAGAACAACCGCGTGTCGTTGGCCAGTCCCATCTACAGAGTTGAGGTAGATAATACATACGTGGTATCACAATGGACCTAAATTGGTCTAAGTGTGTCGGCTTCTGCCGACAGCCACATAAACCTAACCTAACCTAGGAACGCACAAGCAAAAAAAATCCAGTTTTATATCGACCATTTCGTTCAAATCCCTTTTGAACGAGAAGGGTTTTTTTGTGCTTGAAGTTTGTGTCGTGCAGAGTATATCCATATAATGAGTAGGGAGTAGGGACACTCTCGACGTTTTCTTTATCAGTTCTTATCAGCAAGTACGTCTGTGTCACAGAATTTAAGTAAAATAACAAGGTTCCCAGAACGATAAAGTATGATTCGTTCTCTCATGAAAAGTTCGCAAAGGAATTTGATTTCTGATTCAATCGCGAACCTTATTTTTCGGTTCGTTTAAAAAAAAATCGTTTTCGCGATCGAATCAAATCTGTTGCGATCTGTAAAATATAATTCGTTCGCGAATTTATCACGTGCGAACTATTGGAGATCCGTTTACGAATGGCTCTCATAAGAAAAAAAAGTCATTTAACATGAAAATTACATTACATATTATTTTAAAATTGAAAGAACATAAGTGAAAAGTATTTTTATTTATTAAGATTTTGGAATAAATTTGCATTCAGTTTAACTAACAAAACATTATTTATTGTTTCTTTATTTTTGTTTATATATTATTTATTATCTCCTTTCTTTTTACAATTATAATTACAAAACAATAATAGTAACACGATTCTAAAATGCATTATAAAAAGGAAAAAGATAACAGGAATTTATTCTGTAGCCATGTAAGACTAATGGCAAATGATCCTTTTAAATGATCTAGTTTAATAAATAATTTGTGGGGTAAAACGTAATTTCAAAAATATTGTTTCTATCGATAATTTGTTTCTGTTTTTTGTCAAAATAATGGTAGTGCGGTTAAAGCCCGTTAAATTGCCAGCACTACTTGTGCAAGTTTGCCTAGAAGAACCTATTTGCTGCTCAATGTTTTCCAATGCTCAATTTTCTCTCGCAAAGTAAGCAAGTTGATTCGTCAGCTTCTTCATTATAAGAAACATATTAACTTAACTGAAATGTCTTTATTTTCCCCATTTCAACCAAAATAATATAATAACTATTGAAAATATAAATCGCGGATCGAGAATGATTTTTGTATGGATCTTTACGGATCCTTATCGCGAGCGAACCATATTCCACCTGAATTTCTTATTTCCGATCTCTCATGAACTGTATCGTTCGTGAGAGAACTATAAATTTTTAAAGATCGAACATTTTATCGTTCGCGAACTTTATTTTTTATAGTTCGTGCGAAGATCGATAAAGAACGATAAAGATCCTTATTTTATCATTCTCGAGCGATATTTTACGAACCCTGTAAAATAATGAACTTATCAATTGCTTGCTTATTAAAACGTTATTTATATATTTTATTTTAAGTGATGAAGAATTGGTTTTTGTTTTATAAATAAAATCTAAATGTAAAAACACATTTTGTTCCTTTAGTCTGAAAAATTCGAATTGTTAAATAAACTTCCTTAAAACGATATAAACGTTATTTTTTTGTTTAATTTCAAAATTTCTTCTTCCTGGTAAAAATGATCTATAGCAATTAAAACTTCACTGAACGACTACACATTTTTGGCACGCGTCGCTACTGCCAGTAGGTACATCCTTTTTGGATTTTCTGATGCTTTTTCGAATTTCTCTTAAGGATTTCTTTTCGCTATTTTGAAGTGAAAAAATGTCCTACGTATTCCATATTGCTTTTATTTGACAGCTTAAGGCAATTAGGTAAGCAAATCGAAAACCTCACAAAATTTTCACATCGATCGAGATGTGATAATGCAGGTTAGGTTCAGTTAAGAGGAATCGACTGGGTTAATCAAATTCGTGATTCCCGCAAATAGCAGAATAAGGCCGTAAATCGAAGTTCGCCTATACACGGTACCGAAAAACAACGTAATATAAATTGCGCTCTTAACTTCTTCTGTTCTTTAACCAAGAAGGTATGATCTGGCCTTCACTGCGTCCCTACTGGTCCGCCTGTGGAGTTCGGCGGTTAGACCTAAAAAAGTATCGGCAGGATTCCTGGATTAGGAAGCCAATCAAATGTTGTTGTTGTTGCATTTATGTTATCCAGGAGTTTTAAGCAATGCCTCATTGACTGGGCTCCTAACACTGACCAAACATCAATTAAACATTCAATCTGTTCTAACAACCCTCCATCCAACGCAGGACAATTATTTTTCCCCTTTTTCAGCTCATATTTATTTATTCAATGGAATAAAAATATAAACATTTAACTGTCAGATTGGAAATTAACCGACATTAACGTAACATAAATGTTATTTCAAAGTGTCATTGCGTAAAGTTTTGTTTAAAATGTCTGTCATTGTATTGTACTCTAAGTTACTGTTTGGTTGCTACTAAAAATATCAAACGGGGGTTAATTTTATTTTATTTCCAACAAATAATAGCAACATTAGCAATATCAGAGCTAAAGTAAATATTTAAAGAGCCGAACGAAATAATGCATTTTTCTAACTTTGACCATGGGGTAAATTTTGAGAACGTGTTGTCAAACATTGAATAACCGTTGGTGTTGCTGCATTTAAGAATGTCAACATTTCCTTTTGGGCGTTTACACTGAATATTTTGTCGATGGAGAACAATCGTACGAAACAAACTAGCTTTGGCAATAATATGAAAGCATTTTCGAAGGCCGGCCATTGTAAGGGCAACCAATTCATAGCGTTGACAACTATTTTGTTAACTCATTACTTGCTTAAAAACCACACAGCTTTGAAGCTGTTGCACCTCCACGAAGGGTCAGCCACCTTGTCGAGAGTACCATTCCTTCTGAATGGTGCCGGTGTGGAGGCTTAAGGATGCTGATTCAACAGGCTACACTGTCGACGACCTCCGTCGTCAGAAGGGTCACCCATGGCAGGCTGGCCGTTGAATCAGCATCTACTAAGAACTGCCCATAGGACATTCCGTCCGATCCCACTCCCCCTCCATCCTTTCCCACTCCTAGCTTCCTCTCACTCTCCTTTCTTCCTCTCACTCTCCTTTCCTCTCAATCTCCCTTCGTATATCCACTGGGCTGGACTTAAGGTGTCACACGACCCGTGCCGATAGTCAGCCTGGCTGAGGGCCCAGTTTAATAAATAGCTCAGTCGCGAACGGAGTATCCGGATACCTGGCGACCACCGGATCAGCTAGCCTTACCTGTACAATGCGGATCTCTGTACAGACGGACCTTCCTTTCTCCGCTACTCGTGGGAACATAATTATAAGCAAAATCTTTCCAGCAGAAGCAGGTCTTTGCATAATTTTCCCACCCCTGCTGACAGCACACCCCCCCCCCCCCCCCTCCCCAGGCAGTGCTCCAAAGCTGCCCCCTGGTATCACCCCTGCTACACTTGTCAGGGGCAAGACTGTGGACATTCATGGTCCTTCCACTGGCAGTATACGCACGGATGCTACCAAACACAAACACCTTCCTAGTGGTAGTGGGACTGTGCAACATAGTCCGGCTTCAACTAGCGCGTCTTGCAGTAGAGGAGCGCCTCACCGCAGCCCCTCGAAGCTGCATTACAAAAACAGACGCAATGCCAATCGTATAATTGGCTCTATCGGCGCTATCCCTGATATAGATAGATCCCCTGCACAGATCAGCAGACTGGCCTGGGCACAAAATATCTTTTCAGGTAAGGACAAGACCAGCGGAGATATTGCGTCAAGGCGACAGAGATCGGTGGAAGAGGTCGCTTCGGCCTCCAAGCGCCTGAGGATGCACAACACCAGCATTCCTCCAAACGCGTCCATCGTCAAATCTCACAAGTCTTTCAGCGATGTCCTCAAAAAAGGAATTGTGGTCGCAGTCATCGACCGCAGTGACGCCGACGGCAGGATCTCACTTGAACGGTGGGATCTCATCATGCTCACCCAACTTGATAACTTCGCGACTTTTATAAGGACATCCCCGGACCACCGCCAATAATTCACGATGGCGGTTGGCATCAGGGCCGCGTGAAACTCATCGCCTGCGATGATCAACGATCATTGGATCTTTACAAGCTCGAGATCAATAAGCTTGGTGAGCTATGGCCAGGGGTCAAACTTGAGGTTGTTGCGAGGGAGGATATCCCCTGCCGACCTAGATCGCGTGCCTGGATCCCAGTAAGCCCTTCATTCCCTCAGAGAATTCTCCATCTGATTAAAATCAGCAATCCTTCCCTTCCGACTCATGATTGGAAGGTCGCTAAACTGGAGGAACAAAGGGGTTCCTACCGATGTGCAGTCATTGTCATCAATCAGGAATCCCTTGCTCATCTGGCGGCGACTGCAGGCGTGATTCGGTTCGGATGGAACGGCATCACGCTGAGAGTTTATAAGAAGGACGATGTAGACGCTGACAAGCGACCTCATCATCCCTCTGAAACTGATGTGTCGGCTGTTAACGCACCTGTTACCTTCCCCTCCTTAGAGGTTGACATTCCCGAGCCCTCTACAGAACCCACCACGTCTTCAATCCCTGTGATCGACTCTCAGTCGGTCATGGAGACGGACGATATTCCTGACAAGGATCTTCTGAGGGAAGCCGAGCTCCTGAGTTCGTCCTCTGTATTGGAAGACATGTCCAGCAAGGATCTTCTGAGTGACGATGAGCTTCTTAGCTCGTCCTCTGAATTGGAGAACCTCAACAACACAGTGGTGGGGGTTTCTCTACAGGATTGTAGCAATGCTGCAGATCATACAGATTAACCTCCAACACTCCATTAAAGCTTCGGCCGCCCTTATTCTCCGGTTAACAAAAACTGGAGAAGATTTAGTCTTGGTCCAAGAGCCCTGGGTTGTCAACAACCTGGTTCGTGGACTTAAGACCCCTGGATACTACCCACTATATGTGTCCGACAAAGGTAAACCTAGATCGTGCATATTGGTGAAGAGTAGTCTTAATGCATATTTACTCCCTAATTTCAGCGATCGAGATACGACGGCTGTCAAACTAGAGACTGCTGGTGACATATACTGGTTGGCATCAGCGTATCTTTCCCACGACAACATGGGACCTCTCCCTGGTGGTAACCTGGAGAGCTTTATCGCGGAAGCAGAGAGGCGAAAAGCTGCACTCATCGTCGCATGCGACGCCAACGCGCATCACACTGCATGAGGCAGCACTGATATTAACAATAGAGGTGAGTCGCTCTATGAATATATTTTAAGAACTAACCTCATTGTGTGCAACACGGGTAATGAACCCACCTTCATAACTAAAAACCGACAAGAAGTCTTAGACATTATTCTTGTCTCCGTAAACATCCACAAAATGATATCGAGTTGGAAAGTTTCGGCTGACCATTCTTTTTCCGACCACCGATATCTCACTTTCAACCTTGACAACGCTGACACCGCTCGCCAATCAGCATTCCGAAACCCTCGGAAAACAGACTGGCCCAAATACAGGGATATTATGCGTGAACTTATTACCTCTGAACTATTAAGTCCCCCTTGCAATCCTAGCGAGCTTGACGACAATGTTAAGAAGCTCAACATGGCTTTTAATCTAGCGATGGCTGCTTCCTGGCCCCTCATACTACCCAGGGGGAAAAAGAAGCCTCACTGGTGGTTACCTGAATTAGCACCACTGAGAAATGATTGCAGGCGACTTTTCAATCGCGCCAAAAGCTCCAGATCCAACACTGACTGGGACTCCTATAAGACATCCCTCAAAGCATATAAAAAAGAACTTAGGAGGGCCAAAAGATCATCGTGGAGACTCTTCTGTAGCAAAATAGAAGAATCCTCGGGTTTATTCCGTTATTATATTGAATATTATACTCATTTTTGTTGGTTTCTCTCGTAAGAGTTGTTTTTTCTACTCATTTTAACTACAGTCACAAAAACAAATTGGGAATGGGGCTTAATAAAAAATGATCTTTCCTTAAAAGTAGCTCGATTTAAAATTCTAAGTCGATGACAACCGGTCAGTTGCGACGTGACGCACTTACTAACCTCTGGAATCAGGCTCAATTCCCACGAGTGATCCATTAAACACGAAATAACACTTCCATTACTTTCGCATTACTACTCGCTGCACCATACACGAATTCCCCCCGCCAAATAAATTCCGAGCCGAACTCGAAAACACCACCTTGTCATTCCCCGGAGACTGAAAAGTCCCAATTGCAATTGCTGTCAGAAAATTTGAATTTGTAGAAATAATTGCAGAATTAGAGTGTAGTTAGTCACTTTGTCCGCAACATATATATACACTTACCACTCATTAAATTCACCTCAAGGGCGGACAATGAGCGTCCCCAATCGCCGCCGTCTCATACATTGATATCAATCGTAATTCAAATACTCATTACGGAAAAGCTACATTTGTACACTTCCACAGCGCGTCCGGCACACAATGGTGCAAAACAGGCAAAAACCCCTAAAGTTAAAAATTGTGTTTAGAATTTTTTTTATTTTGTTTTATAATGGCTTTATGCTTTTCCGAAGTTTGAGGCATTTTTGTCTTGATATAGGCTTTGCAAGAGGTAGACTCCTAAAATTGGCCTTTTTCTAATTTTTAAATCCATTTTTTTTTGTATTGTACCTATTGTTTGTACGAACAAATAGATAGATACGTTTAAATTAAGGTTTTTTTGTTTTTTTCTTTTGTTTTATTCGAAAACTGTATATTTTGGCATTACAAACCAATTAAAATAATAACATTTATAAAAAGTATTTTTTTTGTTTTTTGTGAGCTCAAAATGTACTCAAATAAAATTGTTCTTAACTTTTCCCTTGAGTTTCAAAAAAAACCTACACTTGTGACTATATGTTTCTAATACTCGTAGCTACAATATTCAATATCATATTTTAATAAGAATTGGATCCGACCGGCTCCGACCCCGGAAATGATGTGCAAATTTGTATTGCCTTAGAAACGCAAACAACATGCTTATAGCGACAATGAAGATAAACAGGTAATAATTTCTCCGTTTATAATTGATTCAGAAAAATATATACATAACTTTAGGTTCTGTTTTAAGAAGCAATAGTAAGCTTTATTTATACAATAAAATGAAAATAATATATTTATTGAGTCATGAGATATTTAGTTTTTTAACCATTAATTTTTTCTGGCATACGCAATTTTTTAACTATTACATCACTTTTCTTGGGAAAACGCTTTGAAAACATAATATTTAAGTTATTTCAAAAGGTTCATGAATTGTTTTTCACACAATTTTATTTTTTGAATGATATAAGGAAAAAAACTAGGAACACGTAAAAATCGTCATTAAAAATAAACACTTTTTTAAACAGTGGCCAACCTTTTGATAGTTTTTTATGATCTAGAAAAGATTTTGATGCGTGCGATATTACAACCTTAGATATTGTGCAATTTCATTCCCATTTACCTGTTATTCCTATCAAAAAAAAGGTTAGGCATAACTAGTTTCTTAAAAAACAGAGCGGAGCTAAAAAAGAACTTCAAAATGTCTGAAATTATTTTAAGTTACAAAGTTTTGTGTAAAGTGCTTTTCATAACATGGATTCTGCAGAACCGTTGTTATTAGGACAGTTACCGTCACTGAGTGAAATCATGCGGTGCAAATAGCTTCAGGAATTAAAAGAGAGATTCGTTCATCAATTGAAACGTAGAGTGGTTATGGCTTTGTACAATAAATCCAGATTTTACCAAAAAAAAAATAACGAAAGCAAAATAACGGAGATCACTTGAACTGATTTAATAAAAGGCTTGCCGTTATATTGGAAGTGATACACAGCAATTCTGCGATACCCAACCATGACGGGTTCACTGCGAGGATAAAGGTAAGCTAGAGGTTTCGCTATATCATTGGTATTACTGAGCAGAAGTTATAAAAGGTGCAGAAGAGAAAATCAGGGCTATCGGCGATTCCGAGGGAAAAAAATTCCCCCCCAAACATTTTTTATTCATTGGAAAATATTCCTAGTATCGTGAATCTTCATCGGAATTTATTTCCCCCGGAATTTTCGGAGTTATGTTCGAAGGCGTTGACAGTTGTCAATCACAATTAATTCAATTATAATTTCGGCTCATATTTGAGAAGATTTTGATAATGTATTTTTTTTAAAAGAAAATTGTATTAATGTTATTAATTATTTTATTATACTCGCGTTCGATTTAGTGAAGTGACATAAATAAGTGACACTGGAGGTCCTACGCTGTTCAGTTCCTTCCTTGGAAGCTTCCAAAATTTATTCACATTCTTTATTTACAGTCTTTGCTCCTATTCGTAGCAGTGGCGTATCCAGAAAAAAATTTCAATAATTTAAGTTAATAAAATAAGTGAATCCAACAGTTATGTTGTTCTCTAAGACACCTTAACTTGCTTAATCCATAAAATTAAACTTTTTGTGAACCAAATTTTATTAATTTGTTATAGGTAGGTATTAATAATATGTATAGGCAAGAAATAATAATGAGCTTTGTTAATTTTTTATATAAACAAATTTTGAAAACTTAAATTTGAATGTTAAAATAGTTAAACATAATGTTTAATTATGGTTTTTTGGGAAAATCAAATCCATTCTCCTATTTTTTTTGTTGGCAAATTGTTGAACAAATTCCTCAGTATCTATATTGATTTCTCTGTAAATGTTCATGTTGTTGCCCTCAGCCAAGTCTTTAACGTTCTCAGGGCGGAAAACGTTCTCTCTGGCTCTGCTGACGTAACTGGAAGTACACACAATACTTTTACTATCTTCCTTATATTTGGGAATTGCATATTACAGCAAACGGGAAGAGAAGCTAAAGCTGTTGCTGGGATATTTTCTCGAGTTTTCTCCTCCCATGTTTGTTTCCATATCTAAATAATGAAATATTATACATAACTTTTTAGTTACCGGAACTGCTCTATCATTTAAGTGTGTTTTGTATGTTAACATACGAGCAGTTAGACAAATGTGGACTCGATTTTCAAACATTGAAGCCCAATACGCCACTGATTCGTAGTGAAGCCATTGGCAATGTCGCAGCTTCCATCACATAAATGTACCATCATCTGCAATTGTCTTTGATTAGTTGAGTTAGACCTATATGTTTATTTTTTTATAAAATTATCGAAATAAAACTTGAACAAAAAATACTTGCATAAAGAAAAAATTCTTCTTCTTTTCTAAAGCTCCAGTTTCTTTTTGTTTGAACCACAACAAACCTATGCAACTCTTATTTCACTTTTTTGATTTGAAATACAAACTCCACATACAAACTGCTTAGATTTTTGAATTTCCACCAGCATACTTGCGAAGGAAATATTCCGGAGGGAATTCGGCGAAATTTCCGGGGGAACTTTTTCGCTTTTTCGAAATTCATGCCGATACCTATTTTTGAAAAATGGGAAATATTCCGGGGGGAATTTTGTTCACGATAGCCCTGAATATAAAAATGCCAACGACCTTGCCATATCGAATCAATCGGTTCTCGTTCGATCACCGCAATTCAACGACGTAGGGCGTGCTTAGATGGGGGACCACTTCGGAACATCGCGTGTTGTTGGCATCTCTTGCGAACGTCTGACAAACATCCAAGAGTATCAAATTGTCATGGGAAAGCTTCTCAAATTTGCCGTTCGGATTCGGTGTAAAACTGTAGGTCATCTCCAGTTCGCATGAAAGTGGTTGGAGAAGCTAGATTCTAGGCCCTGTATGGGCCGTTAAGGCCTAATATGTATGTATGTATGTAGAAGACTAGGTACAAGCAATTTAGGATTTACCACTCTCCAGGAAATGTTTTCGATTATGAACGAATGAATATGTTTTTCATATAATCATGACAACATCTGACATTGTTATAACCCTCTTTTGATCTGAACCACAGCAAAAACGTCTTCCTTTAAGTCAAGAAGCTTTAGAACTAATAAAGCAATATTTTATTATATTTACTTAATTATTTACTTCTAAGTTTTTTTTAATTTCATATTTTATTTAAGAAAGAAAAAGTTAGCTAAATAAACCACCAGAGATTTACTAGTCTAAACACTAATAGTAAAAAAATAATAACCTCGGTCATATTTATTTATTTTCAACCAAATTCTTTTGAAACATGGGAAAGCCCAAATTAAACATATGTGCCAAATTTCATTTTCTTCCAATTCATATCTCAGTTTTAATGTACGAGTATTTTTTGCCGTTCTCACATACAAAGTGCACCACTGTACGTCGGCCGGCCGACTGAAGCGACGGCGACGTTCCAAAATATACATATGTGTATATGTGTATGCACAAATGGAACCAAAATTAGCATATACCTATACACACGAGTGTAGGGTGAATTCGGTGTGGTTATCCTGAAAATTATTTTCACCTAGCAAATTACATATTATTTTAGGTACTCGAATGTATGCGCAACTTGCGGTATGAATGCGTGTATTTATACTATCGTGCGGGTGTGAGGGGTGAGGAATGCAAAACCCGACATACACGGTACTTACCCGGCAGCATCTTCATACATATTTTGTGCATAATTGTTCTCCGGAGTCCGAGGTAAAATCCTGCCACAGGGCATCCCAGACGTTATTATGCAGTTGTAAGCGGCTGTGGCGGGTAGGAAATGTAGTATCGCCAGCCAACGAAATCAGATTCGTTCACTGAGGATGCCAGCGTCTCTATGTCAATGGTACAAATCGTATTTATGCTGTTAATTGCAAATTAATGCGGCACGATAAATTCGAAGCTCTAGAATCCAAAACATAACCAAATGTCCGCACAATAAAAGTTCGCTCAGTACTCTGGGTCACGAATGCTCTCAGGAGCAGCACCGCGTGTAGGTACGGTATTCCGTGGAAGGGTCGAGCAATAGGATCGTTGTTCGGTTAATACAATGTTTGCTTTTGGTTTGGCCGGTGGAAGTGTGTGTGCGCTTTCATTTCTAAAAACGGTCAAACCGGACGCGGATGTCCTGTGATTGCCGTACGCAGTAATCCAATGATTTAATTTGTATTTTGCTTCATGTCGGTTTAATTGCAACTTTGTCTCGGTCAATATACAAGCAGCCAGCATTCGAAGTGGCTGAAACGTTCAGCGTCCAGTTGAGCCGTATTATTTTCCTAGTTTTAATAAATGCGCTTTGGTAAGGGCTTTGTATATTCTGGCTGGAAGGCGGAGAGTTGCAAGTATAATGCTCCTAGTCGAGGAAAAAAGTATGGTATCGATTTTATTGTGCTTAATTAGTACGGAAAGGGTCCAAGGGTGATAGAAAGCTGCGTTGGTTAGTGTACAAATTAAATATTCTGATTGCCCTGAGAGCTGATTAGATAATCTACTATTGGCCTGTGAGAATAACTTTGATAATGATAAATTAGCGTAACTTTTTGGACTAAGACCCCAAGATGCCAAACGAACTCGATGTATGAGTTCCATTTAACACTTTTATCAAAGATGACGCCGAGATATTTAAGTCCATTGGAGTGATTAAGTTGGTTCTGCTGATGGTGATAGGTTTAATTATACAGTCTCTTGTACAAGGCACTAGAGCGGTCTTGCAAGTATTGATAGAGAGTTCTTCAATATTATAGCACTTAGTTGGTCGTGCCAAATTTTCCCTCTAAGACCAGAATCATTTCCATACAATTAGCCAATATATCGGACCAAAATGAACAACCATATGCGATGATTGGATTTATAAGCGCAAGACACATAAAATTTTCCTGCGGTCAAGTTGACTGCTTTGAAAATTATCCTTGACAGGCCATAAGTGGGTCCTAGCAAGATAAGCATCTGTATGTCTATCGAAGTACAGATGCTGGACGACCCAGTTATCTCACCAAGAATGGTTTCACTTATAATTCCAAAAATTACCAATTTTGTCTGGTATCCCCAGATTCCCTAACACTGTAGTTCAACATTGATTGTTGCCGTCTTCTAAAATTTGTTTTTCCGAAGGTGGGCTATAATTTTTCTTCGCATTTTATGATAATTTATCCTTTGCAGGGATCAGTCACCTTGACGTGTGTACCATCATTGCATTCGATGGTACCGGTGCGAAGGCTTACGGCGCAGGTTCAACAGGCTATGCTGTCTAAGGGCCACCCATGACAGACAGGCTGCTGCCAAGCGTCAACCAAGTACTGACCCGGACTCTACGTCCCCTCTCCTCTTTTTCTTTTCAAGGCCCAAGTTAAGAACGTGTACGTGCTACTATGTGACCTCCACAGGACAAAACGTCCCTCCCCTTTCCCCTCCTTTACCACCTGGGCTGGACTAAGGTGTAATACGACCCGTGCCGAGAGTCAACCTGGCTGGGGGCCCAGTCATCAAATAGCTCAGTCGCCCACGGAGTATCCGGATACCTGGCGCCCTCCGGATTTACTAGCCTTATCTGCACAATGCGGATCTCTGTGCAGATGGACCTCTTTTCTCCGCTACTCGTGGGATCTAACATGAATAAAAACAAAACAAAACAAACAAAAACAAAAAAATTTACGGCCGGTTCTCCTTCTTTACCGGACGGTAGCACGGCGACCTTGCTGTCTACCGGCAAAGGTCACCTGGCACCAATTAGTGCCGGGACTGTGGATACACATGGTCCCTCCACTAGTGGTTGCGAGCTTAATAAATCCCTCCCCGTCAGGGAGAGGACTGTGACTCATGGTCCCCCCTCTGCCGGCCCTAACATGACAACAACGTCTGCTGTCAACGCTTCTAAGCTGACTGTAGGACGGACTGTGGCTACTCATGGTCCTCCTGCAAAAGTCGGCAAAAGCGTTGACAATAAAAAACTTGATGGTGATGGGACTGTGAATCATGGTCCCCTCCCTTCCAACACCAAGCGTCCCCGTATCAACAGATCCAAGGCTTCTTATAAGCAACGACGCAATGCTATCCGGATCCAGCAGATGTGTGGCACCATCGCGGAGAAGGATAGGACGCCTGCACAAATAGCCAAACTAGATTGGGCGCAGCAGATCCTTAAGTCCTGCGACCCGTCGATAAAACGCCAGAGGTCAGTGGAAGGAACCAGCTCGGTGCCCAAGAGGCAGAGAGTGCACCACACCGGCATCTCTCCCACCATCACACCTCTCAGGTCTTTCAGCGACATCTTGAAGGACAAGATTGTGGTCGCAGTCATCGATCGCAACGACATTGACGGGTCCATCAACCAGGAGAAGTGGGATATGATTAAGAGAGCGCTTTCGCGCTCCTTCTCCACCTTCATAAGGAATCATCCCGGACCTCTTCCGCTTACGCATGAAGGCGGGTGGCATCAAGGTCACATCAAACTGGTCGCGTGTGATGACCAAAGATCGGCCGATCTCTACAAGCTTGCAATAACCAGGCTTGGAGAGGTGTGGCCTGGCGCAAAGCTCGAGGTTGTTGCGAGGGAAGACATCCCCTGCCGACCAAGATCTCGCATCTGGATCACTGCGGATCCATCCACCCCTGAGGGCATCCTGGAAGTCCTGCAATTGAGCAACCCTTCACTTCCGACCCACAACTGGAAGGTTGCCAAACTGGAAGAGCTGAAGGGCGATTACAGATGTGTCGTGGTTGTAATCAACCAAGAAACCTTAGCTCCTCTGGCCAAGAACGACTACATGATTAGATTCGCATGGGACGATGTCAAAATGCGGGTCTATAAAAAGGACGAAATGGATGCGGGTAAACTACCCCCTCCTCCTCCTCCCCCCTCTGACTCTTTGATCGCAGTCTCAGATCCTGGAGCTTCAATCTCCTTCCCCTCGCTGGAGGATGATGAACCCTCTTTGCCCAAAAAATCACCATCCACTTCCGACGTCCTGTCAGATATGGAGACTGATTATCTAGACAAGGTTCTTCTGAGTGAAGACGAGCTTCTCAGCTCATCCTCGGAATTGGAAGGCCTGAACAACACCGTGGTGGAGGTATCTCTGCCTGATTGTAGCGAAAATGCTGCAGTTAGTACAGATTAACCTCCAACACTCCATTAAGGCTTCGGCCGCACTTATTCTTCGTCTAGCCAAAGGCGTGGAAGACATCGTCTTGATCCAAGAACCCTGGATTGTACACAACCAGATTCGATGACTCAGGACTCCCGGATACTACCCACTGTATGTGACTGATAAAGGTAAACCCAGATCGTGCATACTAGTGAAAAGTAATATTAATGCTTATTTACTCCCTAATTTCAGCGATCGAGATATGACTGTGGCAAGACTGGAGACTGCAGGCAGATCATTCTGGTTGGCATCAGCTTATCTCGCCCACGATCACGTGGGGCCTCTCCCTGGTGATAACCTAGAGAGGCTGGTCGATGAAGCAAGGAGGCAGAAAGCTGAACTCATAATCGGTTGTGATGCTAACGCTCATCACACCGTATGGGGCAGCTCAGATATTAACAACAGAGGTGAGTCACTTTTTGAATATCTTTTAAGTACTAACCTCATTGTCTGTAACCTAGGTAATGAACCCACATTCATTACCAAAAACCGACAAGAAGTCCTTGATATTACTCTTGTCTCCGATACCATCAACGACATGATAACGGGGTGGAAAGTATCGGCTGATCATTCGTTCTCTGATCACCGATATCTTTTATTCAACCTTAACGTTGATCCTCCATGCCAACCTTCCTTCCGTAATCCTCGGAAAACCAACTGGCCATTATACAGAGAAACTCTATACAAACGTGTTAACTCGGAACTCTTAAGTCCCCCCTGTAACTCCAACGAGCTCGACAATAAAGTCGATGAGCTTACTCTGGCCCTTAACGAAGCAATGTCTGCATCGTGTCCCCTCGTACAACCTAGGGGGAAAAAGAAGCCTCAGTGGTGGTCCACTGAGCTGGGACCACTTAGAAAGGAGTGCAGGAGACTCTTCAATCTTGCTAAAACCTCAAAAGCTATAAACGATTGGGACTCCTACAAGGAATCCCTCAAATTATACAAAAAAGAATTAAGGAAAGCCAAAAGAACGTCATGGAGACTCTTCTGTGGAAAAATAGAAGAATCCTCTGAGGCATCTAGGCTAAGAAAAATCCTTGCCTCAAATCCTACTATGCCTAGCTGCCTTAAGAAGGCAGACGGCTCTTGGACGACATCTAGCGAAGAATCGCTCAATCTGCTACTTGATACTCACTTTCCAGGTAGCTCCAATATTACCGGCAATTATAGCCTTAACAGGTCACATGCACAGGTAACTTACCCTCACGGTCTGATAACTAGGGACAAGCTGACTTGGGCGCTACAAAGCTTCAAACCCTTCAAGTCTGCAGGACCAGACGGCATAATACCTGCCGAACTACAAATGTCAGCGGATATCATCCTGCCTGTGCTGGAAATGATCATGACAAGCTGTCTAAATCTGGTACATATCCCCCGGGCTTGGAGAGAAGTAAAAGTGGTTTTTATACCCAAGGCTGGCAAATATTCCCATGTCAGTCCAAAGGACCTCAGACCTATTAGTCTATCTTCATTCCTCCTCAAAACGCTGGAGCGATTGATTGATATCCACCTCCGTATGCACATAAACCCGCAATTGCTGTCTACAGCTCAGCATGCGTACCGTAAGGGAAAGTCGGTGGAAACCGCTCTTCATTCCTTAGTACGCACAATCGAATACTCCCTCCATCACAAGGAGTATACCATGGTTGATTTCCTTGACATAGAAGGCGCCTTTAACAACGTTAACACATCTGCAATCGCAAACGCACTGGCAGAACTGAATGTGGATAGCTCGCTTGGTGAATTGATCAATCTACTGCTAAATAGTCGGATTATCAATTCAAAACTGGGCGTTACATCTGCTAGGAGGTCTGTCAGTCGAGGGACGCCGCAAGGCGGTGTTCTTTCTCCCCTTCTCTGGAACTTGGTGGTGAACAAACTACTGATAAACCTGGAAGGGGAGGGCTGCAGAGTGATTGCCTATGCGGATGATGTTGCTATTGCCGTCTCTGGGAAACACCTCAACACCATAAAGGAACTCCTGCAAAACGCTCTTACCAAGCTAACGAGATGGGCTAATCGGTGCGGACTGGGCGTTAACCCCCACAAAACCGAGCTTGTCCTCTTTTCCAGGAAATATAAAATCCCATATATTGACCCTCCCTCTATTAGCGGTACAAGCTTAACTTTCTCTGACGAAGCAAAATTTTTGGGTCTAATCTTCGATAGAAAGTTAAGCTGGAAACCCAATATACAAGAAAGAGTCAAGAAAGCTACAGTAGCACTTTTCTCTTGTAAAAAAGCCATTGGCAACAAGTGGGGTTTAAAACCCCGCATTACGCACTGGCTATATACATCGGTGGTAAGACCAATTCTTACTTGGTTGGTGGTTGTCTGGTGGACTGCTCTAGAAAAAGCTATTAACCGCGACAAGCTGGGCAAAGTCCAGCGTTCAGCGTGTCTATGCATTAGCGGAGCACTCCGAACTACCCCCTCCGCGGCTCTGGACATTCTGCTACACCTGATACCCCTTGATATATTTAGCATGCAAACAGCGGCATGTTCCGCTGTCCGCTTAAAAGCTACCTCGCAGTGGACCAATAACAATATTGGCCACTCCATTATTCTAGACTACTTTAAGTCTCTACCCAGAAACATAGACTACACCATACCCCGTTTACAGTTCGGAAAAAACTTCCAAATCACCATTCCTTCCAGATCTTTCTGGGATGATGATGCATTTGCGAATGATAAATCGATCCACTTTTACACCGATGGATCAAAAACTAGCGATGGGGTAGGTGGTGGAGTCTTCTCAGAAAAGCTAAATCTTAGCCTCTCTTTCCGTCTTCCTGATTACTGTAGCGTGTTCCAGGCGGAAATTTTGGCGATAAAAGAAGCCCTGACGTGGCTGAAGAGGAATGTGATATCCTCAAAGGATATCCGTATCTTCTCGGATAGTCAGGCCGCGATTAAGTCCCTGGACTCAGTCTCTTCAAATTCCATCATAGCCCAAGACTGCCGATCATCTCTTTCGGAGATGGCAGAGCAGTTCAATATTCACCTCTGTTGGGTGCCGGGGCATAGGGACATTCCAGGTAACTGCAGGGCTGATGATCTCGCCAAAAAAGGAACCACATTACCTCCTTTACCTGATAAAGGTTCCCTAGGTATACCAATCGCTACTTGTAAACTCTTGTTTAAGCTATCCGCAATCGAGAGAACAAACCTTAGGTGGACGAGTAGCAATACATGTCTAGCGACTAAGCGGATCTGGCCAAAGCTGGATCTGCGACGCTCTAAGTGTCTAATCTCATTAAACCGACTGCATATTAGCTCCACTATAGGTGTTATCACAGGTCACTGCTTAATAGGCAGGCACGCATCTAGACTCGGTGTGTGCTCAAATGACTTCTGCAGAAGCTGTATGGACGAGGAGGAGGAGGAGACTGTACTTCACCTTCTCTGCACGTGTCCTGCGCTCTCCCATAGAAGAAATCTCCATCTAGGGGACTTCTTGTTCAATGACACAAGCGACTTAGCCAGCACTGGCGCTAGAAGTCTTTCGCGCTTCATAAGAAGCTCCTATTGGTTCAACGAGCAGTGAGGGTAATCCCCAGATCTGTGTGGTACCACAATGGACCTATCATTGGTCTAAGTGTGTTGGCTTTGGCTGACAGCCACGTCTACCTAACCTAACCTATGATAATTTATGAATCGTCATGATCATATTTCAAAATCTAATGGTACCTGCTGATAAGCGAAATGAAAGCTTTCCCCAAACGCATAATAGCCGAAAAAATGGATCATTATTTCAAAATGAAAATGTCTATATTCCATTCATGCAATTCCCCCAAAGCAATGCAAAATGGCCCCAAATTGTTGGCACGATGATCAAAATGAAAAATTACCCCAAGAAAACTGTAAATGTCAGTAAAAGAATGCATGGCAAACAACAACAAATCAAATGCGGGTTAGGTCCATTTTGCATATTTTTGGGGCCTTTTTATACCCTATTCTAAGGGTATATTAATTTTGACTCATAGTTTGCAACATTCCAAAATATTGCCCGTAGACCTCAAATATGTTCGTGATCAGCATCGATAGTATCTAATTTCAATCTAGCCATGTCCGTCCATCTATCCGTCCAGCGGCATAAATTAGGGCTTTAAACTCGAGCTAGAACGCTGAAGTTTCAAACATGTACTCTCTAGGGGCCCGAAATTGTTAAGTTGAAGAATTTTTAAAACCACCCACTGGGCCACAATCTCAAAAAATCCAATTTATGGAAAAAATTAAATTTTGAGCTAGAGACCTGCAATTTTTAAAATGGTATCTTTAGGCCCCCAAAATGCTCGGCACGCCCACAATTAAATTAAAAGTCAATGTTTGAGCTAGGAAGCTGAAATTTATAACATATACTCTCTAGGGGCCTTTAACGCGTATGTGTAAATATTTTTAAAATCCGCCTACTAACACGCCCCCTTTAAAAAAAAAACTGTTTTATTGAAGAAGTCATTCGCATTAAAGACGTTTTCAACAATTCCATTAGATAAAATTTTCTGCCATGCCCACTTAGTGACGTTTTTTACTAAAAAAAACTTTGTTTCTTCATAAAAACGTTGGTATTAAACAAAATATGAAAATCCTTCTGAACAATTCTACCATAATCAGATTTCGTTCACGCTCACTTAATGAGGGCTAGGAATAGAATAGGGTATCCAACACTTGCCCAAGTGGACTGTAGCCTTTCCCTATGTTTTATTTTCTTAGACTGGTATAACAAAAAATGATACTCCAAGAAACGTGCAGAATACTGTTATGGATGTTAAAGATATGACACCGTGGAGAAGCTACTTAGATTCTATATCAAAAGAACTTTCCATATGCCTACAGTACAACAAACTATTTGATAATGATATAAACTGGACTGTCTTAACTTTTTGTTATATCTTTAAAGCTCCAAATTGATTACATATAAATTTTGTTTAAGTGTTTTAAGTTGAATAAAAAATATATTTGCGCTCTCGTTAGAGAGCGACATCAAATAAAAGACTTTATTTAATTTTTGTAACTTTTTATTGAAGTCGAAGCTTCAGATCCCTTACCCTTGGTGGGGGGAAATCTTCCGCTATACGAAGTGACTGTTGGTATGGTAGACTTAAGACTTAAAAACTTGAGATACATCGATCCCCTTTTATATTGCTTAATTGCTAACGCAGCATTTTGACTGCGGATCATAAGATGATATTCTCACCCGAGTTGCTGAAGGCAAAAAGTGCTGAGTCACATTTCCTCATCTTTTATAAACATTGAAGCGATGGATACGTATTTTGTAAACATCGATTAGGACAAAAAGTGCTGAGTTACAGATCTTTCTCATAGCATCTATTTGTATACATTGAAACTTATGGCAAAATGTTTAATTGTTGAATTTGAAATCTAGATGCGTACAAGTGGGTTCCGATATAACACCTCCCCCCTTAGAGTCTTCTAATGGTCGGAAAGTGACCTTTGGAAGATTTACATTGTGTATTATCTTCTTATTTTTGCATTTTAAATAGGTATAAAGGATTATGACAAGTATAATGATTAAAATTATCATGTACATAGATAAACTAGTATGTTTGTGCTTGTATTTTAGTTCTTCAATTTCTTTTAAGTTTTGTATATTTTGGTAATGTAATTCTTGAAAAGTTATATCTTTTGATTTGGTATAATTAATATTCTCAATTACATTTGGTATTAAAGGTTCGTGTTTATAATTTTGTCTTTCGTACATTTTATTATTTATTTCAATTTTACAATTTTCGAACTTAATTAGGTAGTTACCTTTAACAGAAATGTTTTGATTATTACAATTTTGATTTATTTCTTGTAATTTTACATTAATTAACACAAGATTATTATTTCCTATTTCTAATATTTCTGGGTTTACATTTTTTATTAGTTTACAATTCATTTGTTTTTTAAATAGATTCTGTAAGCAGTTATCATTTATTTTTGATAAATATTTTTTAATATTCGTATTATTATAAATTGCTTGATCTTTAGTTAAATATATTTTATGAGTTATCTCTAATTGCTCACTATCTTCTAAGTTTGGTATGGGTTGAATATGTATTTGTTTGTATAATTCATTTGTATAGTTTGGCAATCAATTCAATTATAAAAATAATAGAGTTTTTATATAAAGCAGGTTCTAATTTGATTTCTGAAAGTTTTTCAATTGTAATATTATTTTTATCAATTTCTATTTCTGAAAATATGTCTTTGCTTAGGATTCCTAGTCTCGATGTTAAAATTATGTCTTTAATTTTGTCGATGTCATTTATCAAATATTTTATATTGTCTTTAATTTCTATTTGTACTTTCAATTTGTTAAGATCCCTTTCTAAATCGTGTTGAATGCGAATAGATTTTTCTATATGTTTAGTAAGTTTCTTAGTTTTGTTATTAAACATATTAGTTACTAACGCAATTTGTTCATTAAAATGATTGTTGATCTGTATTTGTAAATTTGAGTTTTCTATTACATTATGTGTATTTGTTTCTATTAATTCTAGCCTTTCTTCTACTTCTTGTCTATCATCGTCGTCCATAGTTCCGGATAAAAATTTCATTCCTGTACCTAAAATATTAATAAGTCCTCTTTTCTGTCTGTTATGTGGTATTATAGTCTTAAATTCTTTTCTTGTATGTTTCATTAAATTAATAATTTCAATGTTTGGTTCAGGTAAAAGTTGTATAGGGTCTTCTAGTACTTCTAAATTTGTTTCGTACTTTGTTAAATTTATAATATGAAGTATTTTAGTATAGTTTTCTATTATTTGTATCTGTTGTAGTTGTATAATTGTAAAACCGTTACCGTGGTTGTAATTAGTTATTTGTATTTCTTGGCTATAGGCCAGTGTTAACTGCCCTAGAACTAGTATCGATGCCAATTTTAATTTCATCATTTTTAATTTTTTTCTTTTTCTTTCGAAACTGGTCCTTGTGTAATTTTTGTAAGTCTCTGTTTGGTTTAATAGTTACTTTATTTTTATCTATTTCAATCACTTTTACTTTCCTATGTTTTGTTTTTAATTTATCGAAATATGTAGGATTATAAATTTAGGATTTATATCGGTATCTTTTCTATTTTTATTCACTCTGGCTAAAACTTTATTTCTTGTACTTTCGATTCTATTGAATATTGTTTTATTGTCTATGCGTCCGAAATGTATGTCACTCGGTTTTTCTCTAGTAGTTAAGTGAATCGTATTGTTGTAAACTTCTATTGTTCGCGTCACATTATCGACTAAGCTTGGCTTTTGCTTTTCAAATAATCTTATGTTCTCGTTGAGAGTAGAATGCAAGCGCTCTATATCTGAGTTACCTGTGTGTCGATATGGCGTAGTAATGTGGGTTACTATCTCGTTGTCTTTGAGATATTGTTTAACTGTGTAAGATAAAAAACATTTATCATTGTCGGTCGTTAAGATTTTTGGTTTACCTAGATAAATAAATATCTTAGTTATAGCGGGTAGCACATCAGCTTGATTCTTTGTTTCTGTTCAAGTGCTATAAATTTTGAAAATTTGTCAATACATGTTAGGTTTATGTGGCCGAAACACTTAGACCAATTTAGGTCCATTGTGATACCACGTATATTATCTACCTCAACTCTGTAGATGGGACTGGCCAACGACACGCGGTTGTTCTCAAACGGTCCCCCATCTACGTACTAACCGCGCCCAAAGTCGTTTAATTACGGTGATCTGACGAGAACCGATTAACTCGACGTGGTATGGTCGTTGGTTCAATACATGCTAGGTAGCTACCATTTCTTGGTATGGGCCAAATGTCCATATGGTAGTGTTCGTGAGGGCCTGAGGGCGTGGACGTGTTTTCATAAGGTAGTTTTATCGGATTCCTTTCTATTTTGAAATTACACATTTCGCAATTGTTCAATACTTTATTAATAGTTTCACGTAAACTAGGTGCGTAAAATTTTCTAATGACTTCAAGGTATGTTTTTTCAATACCCATATGATTAAATTTTATATGGATTTTATTAATTGTTTCCTCAGTTTCTGGAGGAATTCGTCGTCATTCGCGTATTTGTTCAAAGGTAAATCGTCGTTATTTATGAATATTGCATTTGTGCAATTTATATCACATTCTGATATTATTAGATCAAAGTCTTTGGTCGTAAAATTTTTTCTCGTAATTGTTATTAATCTTTTACCTATGTACGGAAAGGATATTTCCTGAGAATCTTCATTAGTTGTTTTGATGATTATCTGACATTTAAACATGTTAAGGGGTTTTTTCTGTTATTGAGATTAAGTCTGTACTATCTGATTGGACACTGTGTTGTGTACTCGTTAAGTCTTCTTCTAAAGCGTTAATTTCAGGTGAAATCTTGATTCTTGATAGAGCATCGGCGACTTTATTTTCTTTGCCTTGCAGGTACTCAATATCAAAATCATATTCTTCGAGCTTTATTTTCCAACGTTGTAGTTTAGAATTAGGCTCTTTTAGATTATGAAGCCAAACTAGCGGCCTATGATCTGTTAAAATTTTAAAACGTCTACCATATAGGTAATGACGAAATTGTTTGGTTGCCCAAACGATTGCTAGGAGTTCTTTCTCTATAGTGCTGTAGTTGCACTCGTGTTTATTAAGTGTCCTGGATGCAAATGAAAGTGGTCCGTGATATTGGGACAATACTGCACCTATTGCAAAATTGCTTGCATCGGTTGTTAATATAAATTCTTTACTAAAGTCTGGGTGTTTGTTAATTAACATATTTGTCATTGCAACTTTTAGTTTGTTGAACGCGTCAATATATTGTTCGTTCTTTATATCTATTTTTGAATCTTTTTTTTAGGTATAACGTCATAGGTTTGATTATTTTAGCATACTCCTGGATGAATTTTCTATAATATCCAGTTAAACCTAGGAAGGATTGTATTTCTTTTATGGAGGTGGGAATTTGAAAATCTTTTATTGTTTGAATTTTTGACGGATTGGGTTTAATACCTTCTGGTGTAATTATATGTCCGAGAAATTCGGATTCTTTCTTTAGAAAATCACATTTATTCAAAGAAACTTTAAGATTGACTTGTCGAAGTCTCTCGAAGATTAGTTTCAAATGTTGAATATGTTCTTGTAGTGATGAAGAAAAGATGATGATATCGTCAAGGTAAACATAGCATATTTTACCAATGTAGTCACTTAGAACTTCGTTCATCATGCGTTGAAATGTAGCAGGAGCATTCTTGAGACCAAATGGCATTCTGATCCATTCATAATGTCCTGAAAGTGTGGAGAAGGCGGTCTTCTCACGATCTTGTGGATCTATTTCAGTTTGGTAAAAACCTTTTGTTAAATCCAAAGTAGAAAAGTAATTGGCTCGACCCATCTTGTCGAGTATATCTTCAATTAGAGGAATTGGAAATTTATCCTCTTTGGTAACCTTGTTCAATTTGCGATAGTCAATAATTATACGCCACTCTTTATTTCCCATCTTGTCCGTTTTCTTGGGTACGACCCATATCGGAGCATTATATGGTGAACTCGAGTGTTCGATTATCCCTTGATCCAGAAGATCTTGGATCTGATTATTGACTTCATTTTTATGTACCTCGGGATAGCGGTATATCCGGGTGAAAATTGGGGAATTGTCTGAGACAGGAAGTTTGTGTTTGACGTGTGATGTAAATGTTAGGTCGTCACCTTTGAGAAAGAATACATCTTGAAATTCTTTCAGGGTTTTAGAGAGAATTCTTTTTCCTCAATATTCATGTGTTCAGTATTTTTTTGTTCAAACTCGTCAAAGATAGTGTCATGTGGCGTTAAGCCGTTTAAGTGATGAATTTCCATCATGTAGTCTTGTTCGTCAATTAAATCAAAAAATATTGGAATTTGTATGTCATTCAGTGTTAATGTCTTGGTTGCATAATCTAATTTACTATTATTAGGTAATAGAATATTATTACCGATTATCCCATTGTAATTTGGACTAAAATTCAATATATGGAAAAGACAGTTTTCTTTTACTTTATAGGCGAATTTTCCTTTGGGAAATAATGCTTCTTCTGTCACTACGACAGGGTTTCCTACTGTGTTAATTTGTAACGGTTGTTTTCTAGTTTGTATGTATTGGGGTGGAACGTCTATTTTATTAATGATACTATTTGT
The DNA here is from genome assembly GCA_949715645.1 of Portevinia maculata. NCBI lineage: Eukaryota > Metazoa > Arthropoda > Insecta > Diptera > Syrphidae > Portevinia > Portevinia maculata. The sequence goes on from OX454528.1 coordinate 90,163,678, forward strand.
TGCTCCAGTATCTATGAGCATACGTATAACTTTGTCGTTTTTCTCTATTCTGATATAGGGAAGTCCGGATTTATTTCCGAGGCTTGTGCCCGAAAATTTTGATTCTCGTGAGTTTCGTTATTTGTTTCTAAATTCCTTTCAGTATTACTACTATTACTTTCATTGTATCCCGCAGTATTGTTAGAATAATTTCCTCTGTTGTATTTAACTTGTCTGTTAACCGGTGTTGGGTTACATCTCAATTGACTACTACTTGGATCTATGTCCATAGGCTGTTGTCTAGAGTTGTTTTGGTTATAGTTCCTATCTGTGTTGTAATTATTCTGGAAAGGGGCTCTGTTTTGAAAATGATTGAATGGTGGTCGAAAATTATTTGGTCTAAAATTGTTGTTAGGGTTGTTTCTATTTTGGCCAAATGCTTGGAAATTTTGTCTTCTAAAATTATTTTGGTGATTCTGTGGCACAAACATTTTTGGTTGAACGTTCTTAACATTATTGCTGAAGTTTTGCCTTGCCTGTCTTTCTTCAAAAGGGTTTGAATCAACAAATCCTGCTTCTGTGAGCTCGTGTAGGGCTTCCTGCAAACTCATTGGTTTGAGGGCGAAAAGAATTGTTCGCATGTGTACCGGCAATTTCTCTTTAAAAATATGTAAGGCTGTAAGATTATTATTGTTCACTTCATGGACTTTATTTTCTTGAACCGATTTTTGGTTCAAATCGCACAAAGTTGTTTGTATGTCGTTATAGAAATTTAAAACGTTACCTCTGAAACTGATTTGTCGTCGATCTTCGTACAACTGTAGGCTGTTCTTGAATCCTCCGAAATTATTAATTAGCATTTGTCTGATTTCTAACCAATTTTGTAAGTGGGAGTGAATCTCAATGCATCTTTTTGCTTTTCCAATAAATTTGGATTTTAAAATATTTATACACATCAGTTGGCTTTGATTATCATACTCGTTAAGAGTTGGTATTATTCCATCTACATTTGTGAGGAATGTGTAAAGATCTTCAGTGCGGCCATCAAACGTATTGAGTTTCTCAATATATTTTAGGGGATTAAGCGTTAAGCTCTTTTTGGGTGTATTATTTACTTGGGATGTAGCCATTTTGGTTTTCTGATAATTTTCTATACTTAATTCACTTTGATTAAACTTATGTTTATTTTTTTCAAAATTTGTTAATAAAATGTTGTCAATATATGGATTTTCACTTTTAGTGTCTAAAATATTATTGCCCAAACTAAGGTTTAAGTTGTTACTGCCAATTCTATTATCAATCTTATTTTCTAGTAATTCAATGTTTTTATTTTCAAAATTATTCTTACAATATTCAGGTATACTTCTGTTTCGAATTTCTAGTAGATGTAGGTCTTCTTCTTCTGCTGAACTAGATTCCTCGTCAGTGTATCTGCTTTCTGAGTTACTTATCTTCTTCTTCTGCAATCTCTTGAACATCTATTTTATGCTATATGTTGGGGCTCTAAAGCTGCCCTTTTCTTCCCGTCAATGTTAGTACGGTTTATCAATTTTGTATATTATTACTTTCCTTTAGTCTATGAGGTTGATTAATTTCTCTATGAGTTTTGTGGTATTTCCATGTGCATTGGAGTGAACCACTAATTAATCGGTTTTTATTCACTGAATAGATTTATTGGATCTTCGATCTTTCCACTGAATTTGTTTAAAAATGTTTTACCCGTCAATGTTAGTACGGTTTATTCACTTTTAAAACTTTTCTAAAAATATCTTAATCAATTTTGTATTAACTTATTTTTATTTTTCACGTCGTAGACTCAAAGATTTGTTTTACTTTTTTTCGCAGAAAAAACTTATTTTTGAAATTTACTTCACTATTTAAACGGAACGGTAGATTTTTACAAGGATTACACGATTTGTACAATCCTACCGACTGCGCCAATTTTGTTTAAGTGTTTTAAGTTGAATAAAAAATATATTTGCGCTCTCGTCAGAGAGCGACATCAAAAAAAAGACTTTATTTAATTTTTGTAACTTTTTATTGAAGTCGAAGCTTCAGATCCCTTACCCTTGGTGGGGGGAAATCTTCCGCTATACGAAGTGACTGTTGGTATGGTAGACTTAAGACTTAAAAACTTGAGATACATCGATCTTCTTTTATATTGCTTAATTGCTAACGCAGCATTTTGACTGCGGATCATAAGATGATATTCTCACACGAGTTGCTGAAGGCAAAAAGTGCTGAGTCACATTTCCTCATCTTTTATAAACATTGAAGCGATGGATATTTTGTAAACATCGATTAGGACAAAAAGTGCTGAGTTACAATTCTTTCTCATAGCATATTTTTGAATACATTGAAACTTATGGCAAAATGTTTAATTGTTGAATTTGAAATCTAGATGCGCACAAGTGGGTTCCGATATAACATATATCTAAAAGTGATGAACATGCCAACGATCGACTCCCAAAAAATGTTGCCCTTAGGGCAATTTATATAATAAAAGCAGGTACGGTGAATAGATGGCGTCGGCCCAAAAATGTGGCTCAGAGCTTAATCTGAATGCAGACGAATATCAAAGTTGGAGAACAGTTCCTTATCAGCTCGTCTAAAAAAAAGATCTGCAGTTAAGGGAGAATCTTATAAAGGAGGCAGTGAAGTCGCATCACAAAACAATTTATATAGTCGTCTATGTCACAACTTGCAAGAGAACAACTATTTTCGGGACGACCTAAGCATAGAGCGGATGTCAATGATGGTTAGACTTCGAGCTGAACTGCTATAGCTATGCTATATACATAGGGATGAACTGCCCATTAATGCGGTATTTGCAACACCGAGGAAAGGGAAGATATTGTACATTTTCTTGGAAAATGTCCCACCCCAAGGGAAACCAGGAGACATTTCTTTGGTAGTAGTGTCTGCTTCATTAATTTAACTAAACATGTCAAATATTTTTAAGTACTGCAAAACAGCTCTATCATACCGTAATCTTAGGACTGGAAATTTCTAATATTTATTGTGTGACTTAGTAGATACCTACTCGTATTTTTTATTTTTATTTTTTTTATTTATTTATTCATTTGTTTGTGTAAATTGGTAGCAAAAGTATCAATCGGCCGACGGCAACGTCATGCTTAACTTTTGTATATGTAATAAGACAATCATTTGCTGAAAATAAAATCTTTCTATCTAAAATGTATTTGTTGTTAAAACGGCGTCACTGATTTCAAGTGGAGAATAACTTAGTGAAATCGACTACGGTTATCTGATAACTACGAGTATTTTATACCTTATGAGATTTGAAACACACCGTGTTGCGCAGCCATGAGGCAGAGGCCCGGTGTATGAGTCGAAGAGATGTCCAGAGGCTGAAACTTTACCCGCGAACTGGTCCACACAGGTACTGTTATCAATTGAACCATTTTATACATTTTGAGCTTTGAGGTATAGTATGCATCTTCAAAAAAGTATCGGAGCGCATGCAACCTCTGCAACCCCCCTTCTGGCGGTCACGGTCGGATTTGGAGTATTTGCGAGGTTGGGGTAGGTGCTATGTTGGGAATATTATTTATTAAAATATATACATATACTCGTATTATTAAAATACATACCTCGTTTTTTTAAGACTTGCGTTGCAAAGAATCACCCTACAACTTTTGGGCGATTGTTGATTATAAGTTTATGCCCAAATGGATAAATAGAATCACTATCAATAGTTATCGAAAAAGTCTAGAATTATAGCTGGGAAATAACGTCACACAAAAAATGTGAAATTATTTCCCAATCGAGGTGAAGTTGTTGCAAGTAAAGTTATTTCTTTTTATTCTAACTTTTTATTGTAAAGTCACTAGAAAATGCATATGTGGGTGGCAATGGTGCGATGGTAGTGTATTCACTAAGTGATTGGCAGGTCGCGCATTTGAATCCCGAGCAGGACCAAGAAATTGAATACACATAACAATACAGATCTCCCTTAAGCAATTTAGGGGCCACCCGTGGAGAAAAAAACCATACAACAGCACCTAAACTTCTATCCTATCCTCCTATTCTTTCAAAGATGTAGTAGTAGCACCAAAAAAACAGGCAATAAACTGTTTTGCTGGGTGACACTTTACGGATTAATTCCAGTAGTTAGTAATGTCGGTCTGTTTTGCTGTTGTCTGAAAGATCCGGACACATAGACTATCTGTGCGGCTTATTTATCTGTATTAGGAACATATTCGGAATACAGGCTTTTAGATATAGCCCCAATTTCCCCAATACGGACCTACAGATCTCCTGTAAAAAAAATATGAGGCGTTAACTGTTCATACAGTGCCTAACATCTAACTTCTCCTCAAACCATTTGCCTGGGAGAAGTGGAAGGGCCTACAATTTTAAGCCCAATACGAACGCCAAATCTGTGGAGCTTCTTATGATAATTCATACTCTTGGGGCGCAGTGGGAAAAAACTATAGTGTTTCTTTGCCTGGTGGATCTGATCCGAGGACCTTCCAATTAACATGCTACTAGGCGCAGACCTACAGATTTTCTGTAATTTGTTTAATAAAATGTTTCATGTTTTGGATTTCTAAATTACGCATCCTTCGGTTTGTCGCGATCAGTAAACAGTATATGCAGCTTTTTGAGCCTTGAGAGCAGTCTACTTTTTTGTCTGCACGTTGCTTTTCCTGACGATTTAAGTGGACACAGTTAACATTAACATTACAGAATCCTACGACTCTACTATAGGTGCAAAAATTCATTTAATTTTTGCATTATGTTGATATTCAAGATACGACGTATGTTATTGCTGGAATGTACACACAAATATTGGAAGCAAGTAATGCAAAATCGCGCTCGCAGAGGTAAGCAACTACATAATGTGGAACACACCTTATACCCTGATTTTATCCATCGCTCAACTGAACCCCCTTCCCGTCTTTATGCAGCTTTTGGTTTGATTGTAACTATGACGGTGGTCTAAAACTCTTCTCTGCGGCACTCACTACTAGTTTAAGGAACAGCTAAACAGCAATTAGATATTCCAAAAAAGACCAAATCACCACTTCCCCTTTAATATATACATCCACCCAAAAAATACTGAGTTAATCTAGCTCCTCAAAGGTAACATCTAATGTGTCATCCCAACACATGCCTAAGTTTATACCGATTTAACTAATAATTGAGTTCCACCACTCAAAACTCGACGAAGATCAAGAGCACAGCAGCACTGCACAAGATTATTAAAACCTAGCATGCAGGCCCCTCGCACATTAATCATATTAAAACTTAACAACCCTTCAGTTTGCAATTTTAGGCAAAATGTGCCCTAAAAAGAATAAACAAATCCAAAAACTGGATATAAAGAAAAAAATTCGACGGCATTATAGGTAGGAGAGTTTGTCCATTTTCCACGATAACATCCACTTACAGAAAGGGCTAGTGGGAATTCGTAAACTATTCAATTATTAAGCATCACCCTCCTCTCGCATACTAACTGGGACGGACAACCGAAAGCACTTAGAGTACCTACAACTCGGCCGAAGGCAAAAAAACATTCTATTTTAGGAACGTTGACAGAAATAATTAATTCCGAACCAAATGCAAAATCGTTTGCCTATTAAAATATTCCTTTTCGGATGCAAGCCTTTCCCAAATCGTGACATGGACGATGATGACCCGCATTCGAGTGCACTGCAACTTGCTCAACAAAATGAATTAGTTGTAGAGTAGATATTTTAGTTTTAGTTTTGGTTTCAACCAGAGAAAATAAAAAAAAAAAAATAAAAAAACATGGATTTCCTACACGAAAACTGAAAAAAGGACATCAGCCCATACTTCGCGGCCAATTCCCAAAAAGAATCTTAGAGAGCAGTGTCAATACAAACTCCAAGACCAGAATCCCTTTGACTATAAACACTCATCATGGTCAGTGCATTTTAATCAGTATTTTAGCATCGGCTAATTAAAAGCGGTTGCGGAATTGCATACGCTCCAAGGACGCTGCAAATCCGGTTTGGGCGTAGCAATGAAATCCGGCACTCGATCCCAATTCACTGCCCGACAATGGACTGCAGAGTACCCGCTCAAATGTTTGCTTGAAACACCATCCGCAAAAATCCAACTCTATTATAAAACATTTTGCAGGCGATGTTCACCTAAATGAGGATCCAGGAATTCTAAGGATCTTTATTGGTCTTTGCAGCTTGAGGGAAAAAAAGAAATATTACCTATACCACGAGAGAAGGGAATAGGATGGTAAATTATTAATGCAGCTTAAAAGCCATTGGAATCTCCTCTGATCACATTGACCTCCACACTCCGCTTTACATTTCTGGACCAAAAGTAACCCCTATCCAGGCTTTTATTTTTCTCACAGCACTGCGCTCATAATCTGAACATTAAGTGCAATGGCTTCGTGCACTACTGCTTTTGAATGCGCATTTTAGTGGTCATCAGTTTGTTCCTGTAGCGGTGGCTTCTTTGTTGTAATTACGGTATTTTAATAGCATTAATACGGCGGCGAATAAAGGTTAATAGGGATTTCCATTTCCTTGTCCGTTGTGTGCATATTTCGTTGGAGGATCAAGCTGCATGGACAAAGCAGTAAAGCGGTTTGTATACACTTTGCTGCATGAAAAGCGGGTGTTTAATAGTAACAAAATTAGTGGATGGGCAATATCACTGCACAAAGTTACCTTACAAAGTGTGCTTAAAGAAAAAGGTAAGGTTACCTTACCTACCATCGAATGCATTATTATATTCATGAAATCCTGCTCTATATTGTTCTTCAATATACCCAGTAAGGGTCATTGAAAGAGTTAATTTTGATATTATTCTAGAAAGTGTTCAATTCAGTTTTATGTGGTAACTACTGCTTCCTTAACGCACAAATACTTACCTGTGTACAAAATTTAATGTTGAACATTCCAATCAGAATTCAGATACTCCCTATGAGAGGGGTGACAACGGTGTAAGTATGTTCGCTTGCTCGGTGCAGGTTCAATCCCCTTGAGTTATGGATTTAATGAAATCCCGCCAGTAGCCGAACACTGAGCTATGTACACAAATGAAATAAAAACGTCGCTTTCTATTTTATGGTTCTTTATTGTATGAACGCTAAGATCAGACTGAAAGTCAATTATACAATGTCTACTTAATATAAGCTTAACAATAGAATAGATAACAGTAATCACAGCAAGAACGATGAAAGACCTGTACAGTGTCTAGTAAATAGCAAACCCGTTAATAGCCGGTCATGTACTCATATGTGTTATGATTTTGATCATCTTTGGATTTCCCAAGGTCAACGGAACTTGTGAGAAAGAACATGTATACTCTCGTTGTTTCCATGTAGGCTGTACGGTATGGTTCAGTATACATGACTCTTGGGGAAGAACAACATACGCCACCCCTTAATGGAGAGAACCGAACCTCTACACCAAAAAGAGGATTTTTGTCCGATAGTACAATATAGGAACAAGACCGAGTCTGATGTCTGAGTGCTTTTGGATTTAGATTTCCTTTTTCCTTAAAAAAAACACAACAAACAATTTACCGTCGTCCCCGAGGTATAGGAACTGACCCAATGAATAGAAAGTGACACCAAATTAGTGTTGTTTACTAATAGCGCTTCCGAGGAGCATGAAAAAATTCTGACCGACGAATAATTTGCTGTAAGTGTAACAAGGGTCTAGATGCGCCTTTACGCCGATAATAAAAACAACCAGCTGCCTCAACCTAAAAATACCTGCATATATAAAACAAGAGGGCAACATTGTTCTTCTTACGCCTCATTTATGTTCTCACCGAAACTAATCTTTCCCCGAATATCTTAAACCAAGAGTTGTTTCCAGCATCTTTCAACGTCTTTCGTGATGATAACGTCACTTGTCTTCTAGACATAATTCCCTGCCGTGGCGTTCTCATTGCAGTTCATAACAGCTTGAACTCTTCCATCATCTCAACATCAACCTCCCCTCTTCTAGATTTTGTTGTAGTAAAAATCTCGCTCGTTAACCGTTCTCTCTACGTAATGTGCTTCTACATACGTCCGTCTCAACCCATCGAATCCTACCAACTCGTCGTGGATGCCATCGACCATTTACTTGATACTTGTAAGCCAAACGATGAAATCATAATTTTCGGCGATTTTAATCTCCCTAATCTACAGTGGAGCTTATCGGAAGATCAATCTTTCTTCGTCCCAATAAACCCGATATCTAGTAAGGAATGCCTTTTTGTCGACCGCGTAACTGATTCTGGGCTTTGTCAAGTCAGTGGTGTTAAAAATTATATGGGACGACAGTTGGATCTTGTTTTCACAACTGACCCTGTAAACTCCTCAACCATTGAAAGTTCTTTACACCTTTCTACTATTGACGCTTACCACCCTCCTCTGCTCCTTTCTTTCTTTTATCACCCCTCTTCCCAATCCCTGCCTCCAACTAACCTGTACTCCTACGACTTCCACAAAGCTAACTTCCGAAAGATCAATGACTTTCTGAGCAGAATCGAACTCAACTTCTCGAACTTATCCGTTGATGAAGCTGCCACCCGTTTTTATGACGAAATCTTTAAATGCATTTCCTTATTCGTTCCTTATTCGCGCCATAAAATCTCACCATCTTCCCCTCCGTGGTATAATAGGAAACTGCGTTCACTTCGTAATAAACGTAACAAACTATGGGCGATCTATCTTCTAACCAGAACTACTACAGATTATTCGAATTATCTCGGCTCGTACTTACAGTTCTCTAACCTTTTTCACTGTCTCTATCAACGCTATCTTTCTGATGCTCAAGCTAACCTCATCAAGGACCCACGGTCATTTTTTCATTTTGTTAATTATAAAAGGAAATCTGATGGATATCCCTCCTCACTCTTGTTTGAAGGCGAGTCCTTAACGGACCCATTTGTAATCGCAAACTCTTTTGCCATCGTGTTCAAGCAGTCCTTCACTGACGACTGCCCTGAACCGGATCACTCCTACTTCAGTTATCTGAAAAACTATACCGTTGGCCCATTCATTTTACCCACCTTTGACCATTCCACGGTGTGCGACAGACTTCTTCATCTCAATGATGAATTTGTACCCGGCCCAGACGGCCTTCCAGCCATTCTTCTCAAAAAGTGTTCTGCGATTCTTTCACCTTTTATTGCCAATCTCTTTAAACATTCCTTATCTCTTGGGACATTTCCTAAAATCAGGAAAACGTCCTTCATTTCACCTGTTCACAAAAAAGGGCCAAAGAATGACGTATCTAACTATCGACCTATTGCCAAGCTGTCGCATTTACCCAAGGTTTTCGAAAGTATGATGTACGATTCATTATCCTTTCAGTGCAAGTCTCTTATCTCCCCCCTTCAGCACGGTTTCCTTAAAGGTAGATCCACAACCACCAACCTTGTTGACTTTGTCTCCGTTACACTTTCTGCTTTAGAAAGTGGCAATGAAGTGGATTTAATCGCTACTGACTTCAGTAAGGCGTTTGACAAAATATCTCATCGTTTGATTCTTTTCAAACTCTCCTTCCTTGGCTTCGATCCCCCACTATTGAATTGGTTTTCTTCTTACCTTGAGAACCGATCTTATAATGTTCGTTTTCGTTCTGTTCTCTCTTTGCCTTTTAAAGCCACCTCTGGTGTTCCCCAAGGTAGCCACCTTGGACCTTTGATTTTTATTCTGGCTATAAATGATATTGACAACGTCATCAACTTCTCCTCCATCTCCCTCTATGCCGATGACGCTAAATTCTTCAAAATCATTTCTTCTCCACACGACTCTGATCTTCTTCAACAAGACCTCAATAGTTTTTCGGTCTGGTGTCAAAAAAACTTTATGGAGCTGAATATTGCTAAATGTGAATCTCTTACTTTTTCACGTAAACGGATTCAGTCTCCCCCCAGATGTTACTATTTGAACAACCAACCCATTGTTACCGTTCTAACCATTCGCGACCTAGGCGTTTTGTGTGACAGAGAGCTTAACTTTCGGTCACATATTGACGAGATAATCAATAAAGCTAACTCAGCCCTTGGTTTCGTCAAACGGTGGTCTAAAGAATTTACCAATCCCTACGTGACAAAATCCCTTTACATTACCTACGTCCGCCCACTCCTAGAGTACGCTAGCCAAGTGTGGGCACCATACTACCAGGTCCACATTACAAGAATCGAAAGCATTCAACGTCGATTTCTCCGTTTTGCTCTTCGTGGGCTCCCGTGGAATAATCACCTTATCCTTCCACCATATCACGAACGCCTTAATTTAATAAACCTTCAGACCCTTGAAAAAAGAAGAGATGTGGCTGACATTCTGTTTATACATCGTCTTCTCACTGGCTCCGTTGATTGTTCCTATCTTTTGAACTACATTGCCTTTAACACTAACCCTCGGAATTTAAGATCCCCTCCTCTTTTCTATCTTCCCACCCGTCGCACGTTGTACGGCTTGAACGAGCCGATATCCCGTATGTTGCAGAAGGTCAATTCTAACCACCTCCTCTTTGATTTTAATCACTGCACTTCCTCCCTCAAATCTACCCTCCTCCATCCCTCACCATCCACCTAATTTAGCTTTAAGTAGTTTTTAAGCCCTAGCTGTAAGTCTTAGTGTAATTAGTTTTTTAAGACCTAAATAGCTTGTATTAAGCTGAATAAATGGGGGTGTATGCCCCCACCAAAATTAAAATTAAAATTAAAACTAAGGTCGTCGAAGAATGGTTGATTTAGTGCCCGCAGTCTAGCTCTTTCTAGTGCCGGACATTCGCAGAGGAAATGGAAGAGAGTTTCTCTTTCGTTTACATTCCCGCAGCTTCGGCAGTGGGTGTTAAATGGGATACCCAGTTTGGCCGCATGGTCTCCAATTGGCCAGTGCCCGGTGATTATCGCCGTAATTCTGGAGACTTCGGGGCGGGTTCTGTTTAGAAGATCCCCTGTTCTGCCTTTGTCATAAATAGGCCATATCTTCCTCGATATGATGCAGTTAGTTAACCTTCTCCATTGAAGATTGGCTTTCTGCAGGATTTGTGAGTGTATTTGTGTCATCGGTATGTGAACCCTTCCAGCGAGTGAGTCGTCCAGAGCTGAGCCCTGCCTGGCCAGCTCATCTGAACGCTCGTTTCCTGTTATGTTACTATGCCCTGGAACCCAGAGTAGTGTAACACTGAAACGTTCGCCCAGTCGCGCAAGCTCGTTCCGGCACTCCTGCACCAGTTTGGAGGATATGGTAGCCGAGTCAATAGCTTTGATTGCGGCTTGGCTATCTAAGAGGATAGCAATGTTTTGTTTGTACGCTGTGTCACGCCCTAGTTGCGTGCAGGCCTCTCGGATAACCAGCAGCTCCGCCTGGAAAACGCTGGCAAAATCCGGCAGGCGAAGGGATATTGATATTTTTAGTGATTCCGAGTAGACACCGGCCCCCACCCCACAGTTCATCTTAGAACCGTCGGTGTATATGACCGTGTCGAAATCTTTCACTACTTCATCCCTCTTCCAACAAGCTCTGGAAGGGAAGCTTACTTGGAAACCTTTTGTGAAGTTTAGTTTGGGTGTGATGTAGTCGGTTGGAAACGTGGCCATGCCTTGTGGTAGCGACTCCAGAATGCTGCTGTGGCCGTATGGCCTTGCAGTCCAGCACCCCGATTCCCTGAGTCTTACCGCACTACATAGTGCGGTATCTTTTGTGTGTAGGTCAAGAGGCAAAAGGTGCAAGAACACAGTGAGGACGTCCGTTGGGGCCGACCTCAGTGCACCCGTGGTGCCTATACAGGCTGTCCTTTGCAATCTTTTCAGTTTTGTGAGGTTGTAACCTTTATTCAAAGCGGGCCACCATACTAGTGATCCATAGGTGAGGATTGGACGCACTACTGCTGTGTACATCCACAAGGTCATCTTTGGTTGAAGTTCCCACTTCTTTCCAAAGGTTCTGCTACAGGCATAGAAGGCAATACACGCCTTCCTCACTCTGTGTTCAATGTTATGTTTCCAGTTAAGTTTAGGATCGAGCGCGATACTCAGATACTTAGCGCTAGAGGATAGCGTAAGTGGTTGACCGTTTAGGCGTGGTAGGGTAAAATCGGGTATTTTGGTTTTGGTGGTGAACAGCATCAGATCGGTTTTGCTCGGGTTAACGCCAAGGCCACACCTTGTAGCCCAGGTGCTTACCTTGTCTAGAGCATTCCCCATGATATCACTTATCACGGAGGGAAACTTCCCTGACACTAGTATCACTACGTCATCCGCATACGCGACAGCTTTGACCCTTTCCCTGTCTAGTTTTACTAGAATTTTGTTCATAACCATTACCTAGCCATAGTAGCGGAAAAATGACGCCACCCTGTGGCGTTCCTTTATGGGCAAATTTGGTTAAGTGGCTGTTGCCTAGTTTTGCCTGAATAACTCTTATTCCGAGCATAGAAGCTATCCATTTCCTAATAGATTCCGCTACGCTCAGTTCGACCAGAGATTCAGGAATAGCTTCCGGGTGTACGTTGTTGAAGGCTCCCTCTATATCCAAGAAGGAGGCTAGGGTGTATTCTTTGTAGTGTATGGATTTTTCGATAGTCCGCACTACCTCATGGAGAGCCGTTTCCATGGATCTGCCTTTGAGATAATCGTGCTGTGATTTGGAAAGCGATGTTTCTGGCAGAGAATTTCGCATATGGATGTCTAGGACATGCTCCAGGGTTTTGAGTATAAAGGAGGATACGTGCCCGCGTTTTCCCACCTTCGGTATAAACACCACCCTGGCGCGTCTCCAGGAGTGTGGTACGTGGTTTAGCAATAAACAGCTTCGGAAAATCGACGCTAACCAAGGTATTGATAAGTTTTGCGTTTTCTGTAACATGACAGGCATAATGCCGTCAGGCCCCGGAGTCTTATATGGGGAGAAGCTGTTAATAGCCCAGGAAATCTTTTCCTCGGAAATTATTGAGGTGATGTTGTTGTTGGGAGCAGGTTGTACTTGCCGAGGCCTCTCGGGTTGCGTACTAATATCACTGCATCCGGAAAAGTGAGTGTTTATAAGGAGTTCCAGGGTCTCCGCTGGGGATTCTGTCCATCCTCCGTCTGGTCTTTTCAGAAAAGAAGGGTTGGAGTGTTCCTTGGACAAAATTTTGCTTAGCCTAGCGGAGTCCTTAAGGGTTTCTATCGACTGACAGTAGTTCATCCAGGCCTCCTTTTTGGATGCCTTTATGGCTTTCTTATACAGACTTAGACAGTCCTTATAAGGCCGCCAAAAATTGTGTTTGTGGCAGATGATGAAAATCGCTCTAGTCATCTGTCTGAGACTGGAGAGATCTTCGTTCCACCATGGGGGAAGCGTTTTTTTACTGCGTTTAACTGGGCACGAGACTTTGTATGCTATATCCATAGCCTTCTCAAAAGTCTTTACCTGTACCTCCAATTCTTTAATTGCAGCTGTGTTTGTTTCAGGTATATTTTTGAGTTTTGTCCGAAGGACTTGGCCAAACTTGGTCCAATTAACTCTTTTGGGGTTTCTATAAGGTTTTGTGGTCTCGATTTCGAGACTCATGTCGTAGAGGATCCATCTGTGGTCTGAGAGTGACTCCAGACTGGAAAGTCTCCAGTTGTCGACCTTAAAGTTATTATTGTTTGTTTTTAATGTAACATCTAGTACCTCTTCCCATCCCCTGTATGTTTCCGTACTCGGAAAGACAAAAGTTGGGGTCCTACCCTTGTTACAGACTGATAGGTTAGTGGTTGACAGAAAATCAAAAAGTGACTCACCTATTTCACTATCTTCTGAGCTGCCCCCTATAGAATGCCTGGCGTTGGCGTCGCAGCCCATCAGTAGGTTATCCTTCACTGTTGTTGAGGCGGTCCTCTGGCGGTACATACATCTTTGGCAAATGCTTTCGCTTAAGTTAGTCTTACGACGGTCCAAGAATTTCACCTCTCTCGTCGTAATACTAATGCCCCCAAACTGTCTCCCATGAGCCATGTATGCTGAAGCCAGGTATGTTGCTTGGTTCGCACACTCCAGTTTAATCACTGTCAAATCATATGAGCTAAGATTGGGACATAAAAAACCTTTTAGATGTTTCTTAGCTAGTATGCATGTTCTAGGCTTACCTGTGGCCTGGTGTTTGTAAAACAGGTCGTATTGTGTGTCTTGGAGCCCCTTTACGGATGAGTGTCTCACCCATGGCTCCTGGATAATGCCGATGTCAATGTTCTTCTCCCTTAAAAAAACCATTAGATTATCGGAGGCACACCTTGAGTGCCTCAGGTTAATCTGTATGACTTTCAGCATTATGTGGTTGAAGGGGTTTCGTCGGCGATCATCAGGTCCTCCAACAACTTGTCGGTATCGACGATTTCCACATCGTCCTCGTGACCCGAGGAAAGGAAGACTTTGGGCATGCCAAGCCCTAAGTTTATGGTCAGTTTTCTCGAGTGCACCCAGGCACTCGTTGTTTATGAGTAGGAGGAAGGCCATGGTATTTTTATATGGTTCCTCCGCCTTGATGACTGACCAGTCATCCATTGGAACCATCGGGTTGTGGAGTTTGAGACATTGCAGGAGCCTTCCCCCTTCTATCTTCATATTGGGCAACCAAATGCGGGCCCTAGGTCTCCTCGTGATGTCCTTAGCTGGGATAAGCTTGAGCTTCAAATCATCCCAGGCGTCGCTAACCTTAGCAACGCATCCACTAAGGAAGTCCTTGGAGAATTGGTCGGCGCACTTGATTTCCCGATATCCCCTCACCACCTCGGCGGAATCAAAGTCGGGAAGAGGTTCCCCTTGGTTGTTGACGATGTGGTCTATCACCATTTCGGAGAGCTTGGCCTCAATGCTTCCCCACGCATTGGCTGTGGGTTTCCCGTTTGAGAGATCATCCACTAGTGCGACCTGAAGGTGATCCCTAACCACCTCGGTAAAGGGACGGTTCTGGGCCGCACCGGCCGCCGACGTGCTTGGCTTGGCTGTTGCTGCTGAACCTTCAACAACCTTGGTTTTTTAGGAGCTGGGCGGTGGGAGATCTCTTCTTGAGACCTGTCTCGCTTCGCTCCCTGCCGGCTTTTGTTTTTCAGGCTCTCGTTGTATTCGTCAACGATTGCCTGGTATTTGATCCTATCCGCCTGATCCTTTTCGTGGACCTTTCCGACAGCCTCATTTTTCGCTATCTTACCTAAGATATGGAGGGCCATCTGGTACTTGCTCTAATTAGCTTTCCCTGCGGGTTTGGGTTTGTTTCGGGTCTGTTTGGTTGTTAATTGCATCTGGCACCCTCATCTGCTGGTCTTTTTGTGTTTCGTCTTCTTTTCTATCAATTTTAGTTTTTTTTATATTTTGTTCCCACGAGTACGATCGGAAAGGGTGGTCCATCCTGGCAGAGCCGTCTTACCAGGACAAGGCACTTATACAACCGACCTTGCCTGGGCATCGGAGGGGGCCGTTAACGATCAGTTGGTTTATCCACTTACTGACCATGCATCCATCGGCACGGGTACCTCTCCCTGGGCTTAAAAGTGGGATTTTTAAATTGGGTTTACTCCCGAAAAACTCCCGAATACGCGGGGTTATCTCCCCGGTGATTACCGGAGAGTAGGAAGTGGTGAGGATAAGGAGGGAGGAAAAAAAAGGGGGGGGGGGGTGAATGAGGGAATATATAAGGGTGAGAGCGGACGTAAAGTCCTGGTCAGTTCTTAGTTGACGCTCATCAGACGGCCTGTCCCTCAACACATGCCCGATGACTCTTTGCGCCGTAAGCCTCCGCACCGGCACCATCGAAATTGTTTGCGGTGATGGTACACACGTCAAGGTGACTGACCGCGCAGGAGGGCAGGAAGGGTTACGCCCACCTCGCTTGTACAGGTACGTTAATTAATATTTCCTTTTTGACGGACTTCGTCGTATCATTCATTTGAGCATTACAATACCAATAGTATTAATTTTTAATAATATGGTAAGAAGGTAGGTAAAGTGACTTGTTGTATACCAGTCTCCTGTCAGGAGGCGCTTAAGCGCCATTTTGGGACCACTATTGACCAGAACTGTTTAAATAAATTAAAAATAGAAAGTTAAAACCAAAATCATCCTGTGGAGATGAGGAAGGCAATAATGTTATTGAATCCGTTGCATGAGATGTCTGACAGGTCAGCAAAGAAAAGCCTGTCAAGTGTTCGATGTTTATTTTTGGCTAAAGCTAAACATCCGCAAAGAGAATAAAACAAAAATTGACTTTCATTTGCGTCACTGCAGCTTCGGCAGTGGGAGTTGTGGGAGATAAGCTTGTCCGCATGCGTGCCTATAACTCAGTAATGCTTGTTTTTATGGGGACCAGCGGCCTGTACCACAAATGATTTTCACTTGTTTATCAAGACTTACTGTAGTCTTGATAAACAAGTGAAAATCGTTTCAAATTAGATTCAAACCAGTAAAATTCAACTTTAATTAAATTTTAATGACGCAATTCGTTGGATTCGTCCATTGAGGTGTACCGTATCAGCTGTTCTCATTTTCCAAAATGTGCAATCTTCTGCAATCCCACTACCTCTTAAAACACAAGAATTCGCAGAGAAATCAGTGGGTTGTAAAGATACATTATTTTTTTGTTGTTGGAATTGGCTGAAGAGTGAGATTCTACTCGCTATTGTTTCAGGACAATTCTGAACGTGTTGTTATATATATAAGAATTAAAAGCTGCGCTTTGTTTTGTTTTGGGGACTGGCAAAAAAAATCCACCTCGTGGACACAGATGAGCTATATGAGATAATCGACTTCGAGAGTCTCTCTAGCTTGAGTTTTAGGGCCTAATTTTTGCCGACGGACATGGCTAGATCGCTAATACTATCCATGCTGATCACGAATAAAGTAAATTTTAGGGGCAATATTAAGGTAGGTTACAAACTATGAGACAAAATTATTATACTCTTAGAATAAGGTATAACCATAGGGAAAGGCTACGGTCCGCTTTTGCGAATTTAAGGTATGTTACATGATGTGTTTTATTCATCCGTATCCGAATAGAATAAGGTATAACCATAGGGAAAGGCTACGGTCCGCTTTTGCGGATTTAAGGTATGTTACATGATGTGTTTTATTCATCAGTATCCGACATCGCCCTCCACATTCAAAATTAGAAAGAAACCGAACGTAATAGTATTGATTATAGTTCCCGGGCGGTATGCCTATTTTAACAAAAAGAACTCGATTTATACTCTTATACGAAAAGTAACTAAAGTAACGAGTGAAGATATTTTTGTAACGGGTAATCGGACCTTAAGTTTCGTATACATACGGGTATTACTTTTGTCGTTGCTTTTACAGCACTTACACTGATAATACCAGATTTGCTTAATGGCACCGAGAGCTGAACGATACTCAGGAAAGGAGAGCCTGTATTGGGTTCTTATGAAAGTAAAATATTCCGTCGGATATTTCGTCGTTTGAGCGAGGAAGGCAGATGGACGAGCAGATACAACCTTACGAGCTGTACCAAGATGTGGATTTAGAACGAAAACCAAGGACACGTCGATTACATTGGCTCGACCACATCATGTGCATGGACAATAATAATCCTAGGTTGAAGAGGATATTCAACTCCCAGCCCCAAGGTTCGAGGCGAGACGACATTGTTAAGGTGGACATTGTATCCATATTCTCTCATTAATGCTGTGTTTGTTGTTTTAAGGAAATAAACAGAAAAAACAACGTTATGTCAAAAACACTTAAAAACATAGGGAAACGCTACAGTCCGCTTGGGCGAACTGTTGGATACCCTATTCTGTTCCTATCCTTCATTAAATGGGCGTGACAAAAATTCAAATAAGAAGTTAAGAAGTATCTAAATTGTTTAAAACGACTTTAACTTAATATTTACTTTGCGAATGATTTCTTCAATAAAAGTGTTTTTTTTAATTGGGCGGATATCTAGAGAGTAACAGCCGTATAAATAAAAACTATAATTTATATGGAAAGTTAATTCACGGCTCAATAATTAAACATCGTGTCCTTGTGTAAGCTAATTGTTGTTAAGTAATAAATGGTATGAACATTGGGATTCGTTAAGTAATAAATTGTATGCAGATATCATATCCAACATACCAATTGGCTCAAAGATTCACTGTTAGTTGTCAAAAAATGTGTCAGTTATATTTTAGCTTAATTACTCGTTAATTCACCAACTTCGGTGAACGTTAATAAAATATATATCAACGTCATTCATCTCTTTCTCTTTTAATTCATTGATTAAAAATAAATCACCCCCAATTCGCGTTTATTTATACGGCTGTATAAATTCAGCTTCTTTGCTTAAACTTTATTTTTTCAAAAAACGTTTTTAAAAAATCTTCAAAAATGAGCAAAAACTTTGACTTTTCGATAAACCTTTTTTTTTTTTTTTAATTGTGATATGCTCACAGTGGGCGGATTGTAAAGTTGTTAACTCCTTAGCATTTTGGGCTCCTAAAGACCATATTAAAAATTTCAGCTTCATAGTTTAAAAATCGATTTATTTGATAAATTTGTTCTTTTCAGATTGTAAATGCATCAGTGGGCAGATTTTAAAAACTCCTAAACAGTTTAAATGCCAATTTGTTACCGATGGACGTACGGACGGACAGACATGGATAGATCGACATTGCTATCGATGCTGATCACGAATAAAGTAACTTTTAGGAGGTCGACGGCCAATATAAAGGTATATAACAAACTATAAGTCAGAATTAATATACCTTTAGAATAGGGTATAAAAAGGTGTGTGTCAAAAACGCCCCAAAGTTAGTGTGCAAATTGTTAAGTAATACTTCATCTACATACTGTGCGAAGACCACGATCTTCATTTCTTTAAACTTTTTTGATAGACAGTTAGTAATAAATAGTGGGCGAATTTCAAAATCCCAACGCTTGACATTTTCGGGCCCCTGGAAAGTATACTAATGTTACAAATTTCAGTGTTCTGGCTCAAAATGTAAGGCCATACAATTGGCGACAGACGGTCGAACGGACGGAAATAGCTGGATAAAAGACATAACTTCTGATGCTGATCACGAGAAAAAGGGGTCATCGACAATATTAAGGCATGCAACAAACTGTGAGTTAAAATTATTATCCCGAGCATAAAATAAAGCAAACGAACCTCTCGACACACCTTAGCCAACACCCGCAGGTAAGCACATAAACTTTCCTCAATTGCGTCGAAACAATTACACTTCATCAATTCATAGGTAAATCCATTTTAACGAGCTGAATTTCCTCACCTCTGGTATCCGAAATTTGCTTTTGAAATTCAAACTCAATTCCAAGCCACAAACTTCTGAAATTATAAAGTTCCTGACGTTCATGAGTTTTGTGCCATCAACTACATTGAAGAAGCCTAAAGTTTAATGAAAAACCGGCGTCATAATGTCAATTTGTTAGTTTGCTCGACTCCCAAAATCCTCTGCCCAGTGGGTTGGAAAGCATTGAACTGCAGAAGTCCATCACACACTCGGCCAACACCCAGGGCCCAGACCCAATCTTGAAATTTAAATGACAATCAACAGACTACAGAGGCGCAAGGACGACGCGACGGCATGTCACACATTCACATCATAATGGTTAATATATGACTGCAGGCATTCGTAAATCCAGCCCAATCCATCGCATGGTCACCCACTACACACATTTGTACGATATGTTCATTCACTATATGTGTATCTGTCTATTATTGCGATATGATGGAAAATTTGCAATTGTTATGATTACTGCCAGGCATTTGTCCTGAAATTGGCAACATCAATTATTGTACCCGAAAGTAGTAGGTGCGTTGCCGTTAAGAGAGATAGGGAGAAAGAGAGAGTGACAGCGAGTAGAATACACAATGTCCGGTCATGCAATCACAGACGTAAGCTCTGCTCTACTGCACGCAATGTTGACAGTGTGTGTGCTCCGCATATTGTATCTGGACGCGATTGTTTGTCCAGATCCTGCTATAATTGATTTTAATTGTGTTGAAACTGATTGCAATAAAAGAGGTATTTTCTATAAATTTTGAATGATAGGGATATTAGTGGCCGACGCATGGTTATGGCATACATTGGTCTAAACGTCTGCATTCAGCTTCAGAGTTGAGATAGTCGAAGGAATTGTTAAAATGAGTTACAATTACATTTGGGGTATTAATTCAAAGCAAACTGTGGATACATATTTGAAGAGCCATAATATGTTAAGTCTCTTGAAGCGAATATCGATTGTGGGTGGGAAGTGGATGGTGTTTCAAGGATCACTTAGGTCGAGTAACGCAATTTCGGATTGTCTCAGTGAGTAAGAAATTAGCATCTGAAGCGGTAGTATCTTAGGTGCTTTCAATTCAAAATGTAGATTAGGATTGATTAAGCTGTTGGGAATTAAATTAAGCGGCACGGGGTTAATAGATTAAAGTAATTAATCACGGGGACGCAGTTTATTCAAGAGCTGCTTCCATTCCAAAGGCCTTCGACGTACAACATTTAAGCTCGCCAGTAAATCTTTTTATTTTTATCGCTTTTACTTTGGTAATTGTAAAATAGCTCGTCAGCTTGCGTAAATCCTTAGTTAGCAATGACTTCGGCGAAATCCTTATTCTCAAGATAAGTAACTTGATGGAGCAGAAAATTAAATGGCAGGATGAGTTTGGCAAGTATACTATTGAAAGGCAAGTAAGCCTAAGATGAAGCTAACGCAAATGCACCTCACGTATCGAAAAGACTTAACATTAACAATAGCAAAACGTCGACTGTGGGCATTTTCTGGTTGCAGGCATATTTAGAGGTCGACTTTTTACAATGAAATGAGTGTTTAGTAGCAAAGCGGACATTAGGGAATTGGAGACAAGGACGAGAGCAGAGTAACCTAAACACATAGGTTTTAAATGCTTGTAAATTGCGGTGGGAAGATCAAACAGCGTTTTAAAGTATGCCAGATTCGTGTCGTACGACTCTAAGGACTAATTCTTTGTACTTCACCGTGAGTCCGAACACGGACTTGAGGGTGAATTGATTCGCATTCCTGGCACGGCGGGTATTGCCGTTGAAATATTCTATAGGGGTGGAATCAGAGCAGCCCAAGCTTTCTCACGTGCAAACATCGTTGTTGGCTCAGTAAGTAATTTCCATTCTTGTTTTTCATGAGGGCTAATAGAAATGAGATCAGTGAAATTTCTATACTACATTTTTAGAGTAGGTATGGTAAGCTGGGGCACATTTGTTAACTTTTTGTTGAAACTGACTCCTTTAATACGCTAAACCAAATTTCCTTGTAGTAACAGATAATTTCAATATTGAAGAACCATTTTTGAAAAACAAATTGCATATAATCGTCGTGTTTCTTTGCACGCGGATATAGGCATGGCATTAAAAAAACGGCCATCGCCGCTTAAGAATTCATGAAAAAAAACTTGTCAGCACACATGCACCTATGACGTTTATTAGTGACACAGAGTTAAGATATTTGTATTGAAAATCGTGAAATTCAAAAATATTAATTTCCGACAGTTGAAATTAATGCCAAACATATTCTAAAATAATAAAAAACAGTTTCACATTGACAGATTTACTAAATTTTGAAAAAAAAAAAAATAATAAAATCACGAACAAAATATTCGGCGGGATGTGTCGGTGGTCGGCGGAATGTCAAACTTTGACATTTCCTGAAAAATTCATCGCAAGAATTCATCAGAAACGAAGAAAATGGGTTTT
Source organism: Portevinia maculata (assembly GCA_949715645.1). Lineage (NCBI taxonomy): Eukaryota > Metazoa > Arthropoda > Insecta > Diptera > Syrphidae > Portevinia > Portevinia maculata. The sequence goes on from OX454528.1 coordinate 90,185,329, forward strand.
GGAGCACTGTTTATCCTCGCTAAACGACTTAACGGCGATAGCTATCCCCGCTAAAGTTAGCGTATATAAGATAAGTTGTTGTTGTTTTTAACATGCAAATTTCAAATTATCCCTATATCCACGTGCAAAGAAACACGCCTAATATTGATTTTCGTAAATAATTTTCGTGTTTCAAAAATTCAAGTCCATTTGCACTCGGGGCAGCTTCGGCATTTGGTGGGGACCATTCGGCATTTAAGTGTCTCTATAGAAAATACAAATTGATTTGTTTTGAATTTTTTTTTTTAAGTTAAAGTTATACAAAATTAATATTTTATTTTTAAGCTATAACAAACAATTAAATTTAATTCAATAACAAAAAAATAAGACTGAATTCAAGTCAAAAAAGTAAAACTTATAATCGATCACATGAAACACAAACAAAAAGTGAATTAATTAAATTTAGTAAATTAAAAATGCTGACAATAATATTGGTGGTTATTGAAATCATTTGAATTTGTAAAGTCCAAATTAAAATTACATTTTTGTAGAGATCTAGAAATTGAGGCAGTTGTTATTCCCGATTCATCGAGATTGTATATTTACTCTGAAATTTATTTTCTATATCGCTCTCCGAATCAGATGATCGTCTTAAAGTGTTCGTTTTGAAAGTCTTGATTGTAGAGTTTGACGTTTAAGATCGTACTTTCCGGCTGCAGATGAAGTCGTTTCTATCTTCTTAACAACATCATCAATAGCTTTTTTCATTGACTTCTCATTTATAGAATACCTATTGGTTTTCTTTTGATAGGTTCGTACCATATCTACGTCACATAAAAATAACATGTAAAATAATCCGAAAATTTTAATTTTAGGGGCATATTCGGCATCTGTTAAAACTGCCCGACCTTAGATGCTGGATGTGCCCTACTTCTCAATTTTTTTCTTTTTCACAGATACTTGATATGCTAGCAGGCCACAAAAATCTGTTTTTAAAACAATAAAATTGACTTAAAAATATCTCTTACTTACTTTTTGAACAAAATAACAACGGAGAGGAGAAAACCACAAAAGTACATCTAACTTTTTTCATCGCCTAACTACGAGTATCAAATTTTGATCGTGTTCATGTATTCAACAATGGATTTATTCACCTTCATAACTGTTGCTTACTTTAAAGTACATCCCGTCGAAATCGCCTTTGACGAATGTGCCACGATAATGAATGTGCCCCAGTTTACCAATCTACATTTATATTTATTTGCTTAAACATTTTCCGTTAGGATTAGCTAGTAATGTGGGTATGTTAAAACTGGCCTCCTTTATTTTGGATTTTGTTTTTTTCGATTCGTTCGTTTCCCATTTTAATGTTGTGCAAAACAACAACACACATTTTTTTCATTCCGTTTTTGAATGCTTTGCGCATTTTCATTTCGTTTTGTAATAATACGAGTATGTCTTAAGCCAATTTCATTTCTGATTATTTTGCGAATTTTCATTCCATTTTGTAATAAGTTCGTCAAAAGCTCATTGCGTTTTGGATTCTTTCAATAATTTTATTTTCAATTTGTTAATAGTTCATGTTGGGATAAATCTCGAATTTTCACAACGAAATGGGAACGCCAAAGGTATATCTACGACTTCAATTTATGCCGTTAAAAAAATCATGTAACAAATATAGTTCATTATTTATAATACGCTAATTACAATATACCAATTCACTTTAATATCCTCTTTCAAGCCTTAAACTCCGCCAAGGATTTGCCATGTGCCAAGAGTTTCTTTGATACAAATGAAATTGAAAGCACGTGACATCCGCACCTGACAGCTTGTCATCGTCTTTAGGACGCGTCGGAGTTTTTGCTTCCATCGATGCCAGATCTGTCGCAACAGTTCGCCTTAGGTTCGTTTTGTTAACTTCCCAGTGGAAGTTCTTGTAATGGGGCCGATTTTGTGAATCGCGGATTTTGACATATCTCCACGTTTCAAGGGCACCACAATCCAAATTCAACGTTTTTATAGAGATGACTGTCCGTGTGTATTTACGTATGTGCGTATGTGAGTTCGGAATTTTCTTTCGCCACGATTATCTGGAGAACCAAAGATGATATTGACATGGGACCGGGTTTATTCGAAGCGTAATTACGTAACTCAGAACTGATTAAGTCTCCAGCGAAAGCGGTCCAGCTGTTTTTTGTTAGTAAATAAATAACTAAAATAATTTTCCTTTATTGGTACTAGTTATTGTCATTTTTCATTGCGCAAATCATTATTACATTGTGCTCCGTTATTTCGTATTAATTTTAAGGATCTCCGTGTTCATAACAATGGTTGCATCAATATATATCACACTTCGCTGTTATTAACAACATTTAATTTCCACGAATAATATTAAAGAGGATTTTTTGATATTAAATAATTCTTAACCATATCTCATGGTTAACCACATTTCAAAATTTCCCACTAATCGCATAAATCATATTGATCCCACTCGGAAGTTAGTCGTGTGGACCTTGCGGGTCGCACCCAGACCAATTTTTTACATATTTATATTTACCTACTACTTTTCATAAATAACAATTTATTTATTATTTATATTCATTAATTATTATTTAATTTATCAAATTATTTATATTTGTTAAATTATTCATAGGTATATGTTAATTTGTTTATGTATGTTTATTTAATTTATTTATATTTGTTAATTTAATATATCTGTCAATTTATTAACTTCCCAGTGGAAGTTCATGTAATGGGGGCGATTTTGTGAATCGCGGATTTTGACATATCTCCACGTTTCAAGGTCACCAGAATCCAAATCCAACGTTTTTATAGAGATTTCTCTGTGTGTGTATGTAAGTATGTGCGTATGTTCGTATGTGCGTTCGGAATTATCTTTCGCCGCGATTATCTCAAGAACCAAAGATGATATTGACATGGGACCGGGTTTATCCGAAGCGTAATAACGTAACTCAGAACTGATTAAGTTTCCAGCGAAATCGGTCCTGCGGTTTTTTGTTAGTAAATAAATAACTAAAAAAACTGTGTGAATTTTGAAATTGATGATTTGTACTATTTATTAACTTCCCAGTGGAAGTTGTTGTAAAGGGGCCGATTTCGTGAATCGCGGATTTTGACATATCTCCACGTTTAAAGGTCACCAGAATCCAAATCCAGCCTTTTTATAGAGCTGTCTGTGTGTGTGTCTGTACATATGTAGGTATATGCGTATGTGCGTTCGGAATTATCTTTCGCCACGGCTATCTCGAGAAGGCAAGATGATATTGACATGGAACCGTTGTTATGGTTTGAATTTTGATTCAAGTTTTCACCTTATAGCTCGGCCATTCCTAGTCCCCATTTGACGGATGGGCATCTGGGGGAACAGTGGCCTAGTGGGAGCGCGCTGGGTCCCGGACCTGGAGGATGTACGATCGAACCCGTCGGTTGAAGCCTTCTTTTTTTTTTTTTTTTTGTTTATTTATTGCCATTCCAAGAGGAACTTAGAGGTCATAGAGGACACTCGATTGCACGGCCGTGCAGGGAACTTGAGTTGAAGAAAAGAGAGTGTGGTGCACGAGTCGAGACTGGGCGGTAGTGTTTTAACCGAGATTTGGTGGTGTGCGCGGTGATTTAATTTTTGATAATTGTTGATCCGTAATTATAATAGATGTACATATTCATCTGGACATTAACCGAACAAATAAAAGAAAACGCAAGACCACTAAGTTTACTAACATTGTTAAATTGTGTAATCACAACAAGAAATTAAAGTTAGCTTAATATACAAGTGAATTGTGTCGTCGAGAGATAGATTTCGTTTGGTATTCAAGTTTGATATCCGTGCTTATCAGGTATATCTGAGGTTTTCCTGGAGGTCACCCAAATAACGGTGCCGTTCCGACGCGAGGTGAAACGCGTGATCCCCAATTGAAGTGGGGACGTCCGAGTGATATCCGTTAAATTTTGAGAAACAACGTCCAGGAGAAGCCGGTTGGTGCAAGGCGTTAAGCGTTTGCTCGACACGCTGACTGCTTGTGATCGAGCCCTAGACGAAGCCGCCTGTATTTTTTTTTCTCTTTTTTTTTTTTATATATAACTACTTTTTTTTACTATTTTGTTTGTTATCAATAGTAACGTTATTTTTTTTTTGTTCTTCGGATCTTTTCCAATTTTTTTTTCTTCTTGTTGTTTTTCTTTTCATACTATTTATCGCTACTATATTTCTTTCTTATATTACATATCCACTTATATAATAATTTACTTAATTTAGAAGATTTTGAATTTCGTTCCGATTGGCATTGGTATCGCCGTTGGTTTTTTTTTTTCTTTAAGGGGAAAACTAGCCATAAGAAGTTTCAATTGGTATAGCCCTTATATGTAAGCAAGGGGGTGGCAACGTTGCGACGCCGTTGAGGAAAGGTTCATACCGGGGCTGGGGTAATTAGCGTGGTATTGATGCCAAGTAGTAATATAACTTATAACCGAGATTTATATAATTTGAAATATATGCAATAGATACCTAAGGAAAAGTGAACCAAAACTAGTTTATATTCGAAGATAGTTTCCGGAACGCGAACCCCTTTTTGACGGTCGCGATTCACTCAAAAGGGAGTTTTCAGGACGCCGAGATAAATCGCGTGGCGCCCATATACCACCATCCTCCCACGACCATCTCCATTGAGTCGGCTGGATCTCGGCATCTTGAATTGCGTAAGTGGAACGTAACATTTTGGCGCCCAACGTGGGGCAAAATTTAAAAAAAAAAAAAAAAAAAAAAATTACGTTTTACTTTACCGGGTATTTTCGGAGATCGGTTCTCTGTTTTCGGTTTCCATTAATTGTTTGTTTTGCTTGCTATCCAACATTTGTTATTAAAAGGAAAACCTCAGATCTTATCTAGCATGGATATCAATAGACTAACATCTGAAGAATTGCAGTATGAGCTGAAGGTTAGGGGACTTAGTGCATCGAATGTCCCCGAGATGAGGAAGATGCTTAGAACAGCGTTAAGGCGCGATACGAGCTTTTCGTCAATAGCTTATCCATATTCGTTCGCCGAGGATAAGGCGGCGGTGGTATCCACAATCTGGGTAATCGAGTGCTTAATAAGGGACTTTACGGGCGACGAAAGCAGTGGAGAATATAAAAAGATTGAAGCAAAAGCGGAATGGCTTGTTAGGCGACTGGGAAGAGTACGGCCACAAGGAAAAGACCAAACTGATTTTGTCTCCGCGAGCCGGGTGAAGGGGGTAGAGTTGTTGGCGGAGTTAGATCTGAAAGCGAACGCGGTAAATTGGGGAGTCAGTGACAGGGCAGGGGAGGTGTCCAATCGGCCACCCTCCGGAAATTTTCCAATACCATCGCCTAGAATACGGGCTCGCCCAGCAAACTATACTGAGAACGACCCCCAATCAGATCCATTGCCACTAAATTTCTCCAGCTTACATCTTCAACCACAAGGGGCTTCATCCCCCTTTCCCTTTCACTCAAAGACGGTACCGGTAATGAAATGGGGGCTCAAATTCAGCGGGGAGCTTGACTGTTCGGTAACGAGTTTTTTGGAAAAAGTAGAAGAACTGAGGGAAGCGAGGAACTGTTCGGAATCGGAACTTTTTGCGTCCGCTTTTGATTTATTTGAAGGGAAGGTTACCGTTTGGTACAGGGCCAATAAGCCTTCGATTAAGTCCTGGAAGGAGCTGATTGATAAGCTGCGTGCGGAATTTCTTCCACCGGGATACGATGATCGGCTCTGGGCAGAAATCCGAAACCGAACACAAGGTCGTGCCGAGACAATCGGCATGTATGTCAGCGTCATGACTGGTTTATTCTCCAGACTAAGGGAGTGTTGTCCCGATGCGATGAAATTGAATGTGGTTCGGAAAAACATTAACCCATTCTACCAAACACAACTCGCTCTAGTAGATATTAACTCCCTGGATCATCTAGTCGATGTCGGAAGGAGGCTGGAAGCGACAAGATACCTTGTGGAGAGTTATGTTCCTCCACCATCTAAGAGTCAGGTATTACTTCTCGAGCCAGACCTTGCCTATGTGGAAGGGCCCACGGTGGAGGCATCAGCGATAGCCAGCACTTCGCACGGCATTCGCTCGACCATAACGTGTTTCCGGTGTCGCAGACAGGGTCACACCGCAGCTTCCTGTCCCCAGCCTCTCCGTTGTTATGGTTGCAACCGGGAAGGAGTTATACGTAGCCGGTGTCCGCAATGTTCGACAGCGGGAAACGGAAACCCAGCTCAATAGGCAGCGGGCCATTGAGTTGTTATAAAACAAATCCCGCCAAGTTGGGGGAGAATTTGGAGGGGTCATTTATTGACATGGGGGGAAGCAGGGAAGACAAAAGCATTGTCATTGGAGGTGGCTTAGCAGTAGATTATGTATTGTTAAAAAAAGGGGGCGATAGACGACCATACTTAGAAGTAGATATTTACGGTTTATCAATGATAGGATTGTTAGATTCAGGGGCTTGTGTTTCCATTCTCGGGGGTCCAGGGTGGAAGGTACTCGAAATTTTTAATATAGAGTTAAAGAAATCTGCAGACATGGTGACAGTGGCGAATGGTGAGAAGGTGGAGGTTTTGGGAGCTATTCAGGTTCCCGTTACCGTGCGAGACCAGGTTAGAGTGCTGGAAATTTTGGTGATTCCTAAGCTACCCCATCAGCTAATCCTAGGAGCAGATTTTTGGGAAATTTTTTCCATACTACCTGATTTAAAAAACCAGGTATGGCACTTTTCGACCGAGGTATGTGCTATCGGGGATCACTGCCAGACCTCAAACGCGGATAGGCTAGCCTTACAAAACGTTATAGATGAGGCTTTTGCTGATGGGCAGGTGGGATTGGGTTGTACGAAGCTGGTTGAGCATGTTATTAAAACGGATTCAGAGCCAATAAAACAAAGGTACTATCCTGTATCTCCAGTTGTGCAAGGCCATATTAATAAAGAAGTGGAGTCGATGTTGGAGGCCGGAGTCATTGAACCGTCGTCGAGCCCGTGGTCTTCTCCAATACTTCTTATAAAGAAAAAGGACGGGAGTTTTCGATTTTGCGTTGATTTTCGAAAAGTTAACAAGGTTACGGAGCGTGATGCATATCCTCTTCCCTATGTGTCTGCTACTCTGGATAAGCTAAGAAACGCGAAATTTCTCTCTTCTCTCGATATAAAATCCGCTTATTGGCAAATTCCTTTAGCGGAAACCTCCAAGCAGTATACGGCATTTACAATTCCAGGGAAGGGCCTCTTCCAGTTTACGCGTATGCCATTTGGACTTCATAATGCTCCTGCAACCTGGCAACGTTTCATAGATAGGGTGCTCGGAGCGGACCTCGAACCGCACGTTTTCGTCTATCTAGACGATGTGATTATTGTAACAGACACCCTTGAGGCACATTTATCGGTATTAAAAGAGGTACTGAGGCGAATTAAAGCCGCGGGTCTGGTGTTGAGCAAGGACAAATGTGAATTCTGCAAACCAGAGCTTAGGTATCTTGGGTATATCGTCAACGAGAAAGGACTGTTGGTGGACCCAGATAAAATACGTAGCATGGTGGAGTTTCCACGTCCTACATCGGTTACAACGGTACGTCGTTTCCTGGGAATGGTGTCATGGTACCGACGATTTGTAGCGAGCTTCTCGGACTTGGTTGCTCCCATTACGGAACTTTTGAAGAAAAAGAAGAAATTCGTGTGGAGTGATAAGTGTGAGAGTTCGTTTCGCCTCCTTAAAGAGAAGCTGGTCAGTGCACCTATTCTTGCCTGTCCAAATTTTGATATGCCCTTTGTGGTCCACAGGGACGCATCCGGCTATGGGATAGGGGCCGTAATGACACAAGTGAACGACTGTGGGGGGGAAAGCGTTATTGGCTATTTGAGTAGAACCTTGTCTAAAACGGAGCGTAATTTTTCCACGACTGAGCGAGAGTGTCTTGCCGTACTTTGGGCAGTGGAAAAGCTTAGGCCCTACTTGGAAGGTAGCGTCTTTACGGTAGTTACTGATCATCATTCTCTGGTGTGGCTGAACAATTTGAAAGACCCACAAGGTAGGTTGGCTCGGTGGGCTGTTAAGCTGCAACAGTATGATTTCAATATTATACACCGAAAGGGAAAAGAGCATTTAGTGCCGGATGCGTTATCGCGAGCAGTACCCGAATATCCTGTTGATCTTTTGGCGTTGCAGGATCAATGGTACCATCGCATGTACAAAACGGTAACTGAGCAGCCAGATAATTTTCCCGACTGGAGAGTAGAAGGTGGAAAGCTCTTCAAGTATGTGGCATCCAGGTTACTGGGTTTGAGGGACGAAGGGGAAAATTGGAAGATCGTGGTCGCCAGGGATAAGCGAGCTGATCTGCTCAGGGAACATCACGATGACGTGCTAGGAGGGCATGGTGGTGTGAGGAAAACGTTCGACAAGCTGTCCAGGCAGCAGTATTGGCCAAAAATGAAGAAGGAGGTAGCATCATATGTGCGGCAGTGCTTGATATGCCAAACGGTCAAACCAGACCTGCACCGGCCGGGTGGTCTAATGACGTCAAGGGGAAACGTGAGGAAACCCTGGGAAATGTTGTGTATTGATCTCATTGGGCCTCTTCCTCGATCAACTAGGGGCTATTGTTATATACTTACCGTGGTCGACTATTTTTCGAAGTTTCCCCTGTTTTTCCCACTGCGGTCTGCCACTGCCAAAGCAGTATCCACGATAATGGAAGAGCAGGTATTTTTAGTTTTCGGCATGCCGAGATGGATTGTGTGCGACAACGGGGTACAATTTAAAAGCCGAGAGTTTTTATCCCTCGCTTCCACGTATGGTATCACTTTAAATTTTACGGCCTTTTACCACCCACAAGCTAACCCTGCAGAAAGAGTAAACCAAACCTTAAAAACTAAGCTTAGGGCATATGTTTTGGACAACCACCGCCTATGGGATGTACTCTTACCGAAGGTGGCATGTGCGATACGTACTTCTACTCATGAAGTATTAAAAGCGAGCCCATATTTTGTACTGTTTGGTCGAGATATGTGCCTGAATGGCAAAAATGAGCCTGTTCCTTCTAAAGGGTTTCTTGAAGAGCGTCCAGAAGACCTTGCGTGGCATCGGTCCTTGGGTATCGTGATTAATGACGTACGGTCAAGACTTCAGTTGGCCGCACAGAGCTCAGCAAGGCACTATAACCTGCGTCGACGGGATGTACAATTTTATCCCCATGACCTAGTTTTGCGCCGAAATTTTGTACTTTCTGATGCAGCCAAGTACTTCACGGCGAAACTGGCACCAAATTTTATAGGACCCTTTAAGATCTTACGCAAATTGTCGGGGTGCACATATGAGCTTCAAGGTATGGACGGGAAGGCCGGCGGTGTTTGGCATGTCAAAGATTTAAAGATGTACAACCGGGCCGCAGTTGAAACCATTTGGTGAAAACTTCTGAAAGGAAGGGGGGAGTGTTATGGTTTGAATTTTGATTCAAGTTTTCACCTTATAGCTCGGCCATTCCTAGTCCCCATTTGACGGATGGGCATCTGGGGGAACAGTGGCCTAGTGGGAGCGCGCTGGGTCCCGGACCTGGAGGATGTACGATCGAACCCGTCGGTTGAAGCCTTCTTTTTTTTTTTTTTTTGTTTATTTATTGCCATTCCAAGAGGAACTTAGAGGTCATAGAGGACACTCGATTGCACGGCCGTGCAGGGAACTTGAGTTGAAGAAAAGAGAGTGTGGTGCACGAGTCGAGACTGGGCGGTAGTGTTTTAACCGAGAGTTGGTGGTGTGCGCGGTGATTTAATTTTTGATAATTGTTGATCCGTAATTATAATAGATGTACATATTCATCTGGACATTAACCGAACAAATAAAAGAAAACGCAAGACCACTAAGTTTACTAACATTGTTAAATTGTGTAATCACAACAAGAAATTAAAGTTAGCTTAATATACAAGTGAATTGTGTCGTCGAGAGATAGATTTCGTTTGGTATTCAAGTTTGATATCCGTGCTTATCAGGTATATCTGAGGTTTTCCTGGAGGTCACCCAAATAACGGTGCCGTTCCGACGCGAGGTGAAACGCGTGATCCCCAATTGAAGTGGGGACGTCCGAGTGATATCCGTTAAATTTTGAGAAACAACGTCCAGGAGAAGCCGGTTGGTGCAAGGCGTTAAGCGTTTGCTCGACACGCTGACTGCTTGTGATCGAGCCCTAGACGAAGCCGCCTGTATTTTTTTTTCTCTTTTTTTTTTTTATATATAACTACTTTTTTTTACTATTTTGTTTGTTATCAATAGTAACGTTATTTTTTTTTTGTTCTTCGGATCTTTTCCAATTTTTTTTTCTTCTTGTTGTTTTTCTTTTCATACTATTTATCGCTACTATATTTCTTTCTTATATTACATATCCACTTATATAATAATTTACTTAATTTAGAAGATTTTGAATTTCGTTCCGATTGGCATTGGTATCGCCGTTGGTTTTTTTTTTTTCTTTAAGGGGAAAACTAGCCATAAGAAGTTTCAATTAGTATAGCCCTTATATGTAAGCAAGGGGGTGGCAACGTTGCGACGCCGTTGAGGAAAGGTTCATACCGGGGCTGGGGTAATTAGCGTGGTATTGATGCCAAGTAGTAATATAAATTATAACCGAGATTTATATAATTTGAAATATATGCAATAGATACCTAAGGAAAAGTGAACCAAAACTAGTTTATATTCGAAGATAGTTTCCGGAACGCGAACCCCTTTTTGACGGTCGCGATTCACTCAAAAGGGAGTTTTCAGGACGCCGAGATAAATCGCGTGGCGCCCATATACCACCATCCTCCCACGACCATCTCCATTGAGTCGGCTGGATCTCGGCATCTTGAATTGCGTAAGTGGAACGTAACACCGTAATTATGAACTCATGTTGCGGTATAATTTCCCGCAACAAGGTCCACTCTTTGTTCCTTTACCCACCCTACCAATTCCCTCTTCACATTGGGTGTCGTACCTGGGATCTATAGAAGTGGAGGGGCAGCCGTGGTACCACCAGCCATGGGCCCACTTCTCTCGAGCCGAGGACAAAACCCCCACAGGTACATTCGGGCAGGGACGGGCGGTCCAGAGCGGAAGAACCACTCAGGCAGGGGGGCGCAGAAGGCTCCCCACGAACCGACGGACGGTCAATGATTCAGGACAACCCAACGAGTGGGAATATCCAAACAGACGGACGGTCTGCAACGGCGGAGTAGTGTACGACATCCAAACACACTCCAAACAGACGGACTGTCTGCAACGGCGGAGTTGTGTGAACATCCACTACCACACTCCCGAACAGACGGACGGTCTGAATATGAAGCAGACATCAAATCAACTGCTTCAATCACAAGCAAATGTGCTGTGATGCAATTGGGAATGGCGAGCGGACGGCCCCTTCTAGTAACAAACGCCCCGAACTACCAAAGTCACGGTAGGGTGTCACGATCGATGGGGGAAGGGATGACGCTCCCTTTTGATCCAACCCCGTCGATGGAGCAACGTAGGAGCACCTGGGGAATGCGGGCTGACGGCCATGTACACGAACCCCAAACCACTACGTCGAACACACTGCGCACCGGGAAACACTTCGTCAAACAATAATCACATATCACGACGTCAAACACACTGCGCCCCGGAAAACAATCAGACAAATGATATCAACAAGTATAGAAGCCACGATATGACGAAAACGAAAGTGGCCAAACAAACGAGCGCAACTACCACAGAAAACTTTGCGGTTAACGAGCGTCAAGGGACAGATGCAAAGGGCTCGTACACAACAACAATTAAACAAAAACTACTTGTACGATATGGTGCAAGAATAGCAATTCCCCTTTTCCCCAAACCTGCGCGCGATTCGACCGAGATAGCTAGATTTTAATTCACTTTTATGTTACTTTGAATAAGATTGGTTTCGCTCACTGACTTCCTGGGCGATTGTCCTTCCAACTGGTTCATTGGTGCCTGGTCCTAGGGATCTTAGTATCCTATCTTCCCAAGTGTGCCCTTCTTTGGGAGTATGAAAGGGAGGGAACATGTTTAACGATTTTAAAAGTTACTTAGATAATGCACTTTGGACATTTTTCAAAAGAATAATTAATTTAATGTCCTCCTCGAAAGATTCTTTTGGTTTTAATCGCGAATGGTCAAGTTCAATTGTTTACAATGTCCAGGGTCGGCCGGCGAATTCGGTTGTCACTGAAGGCCTCCAACAGTGGCGAATTCTAAAGTCTGAGTGCGTGAGAGCATTAGCGGGACCAAGTCAGCGCACTTATGTAAAATATTACATAGTGTAGCGAAAACAGCAAGGTTCAGCTAAATGTGCGTGAATGGAGTGGGGAAGGAACAACGGTTGGTAATCTCAGAAATACAGCTGAATTACCGAGTGCGAGCCATTGATTCCACTGCCCAAGTATGCGTGGTCATGGGGAAGTATGAAACAGTTGACAATCTCAGCGATACAGCTGAATTGTCCAGTGAGAACCGTCGTTGGCTCTGCTTCCCCAGGTTTGTATGAATGTATGAGTGGAGACAGCGGACGACGGCCTGGACAAAAGATTTGGCAATCACTTCTTGGTTGACCAGCGATCGTAAAAGACATCTTTTTTAATAGAGTAATTTTTTTTGCGACAGTAAGAAGGAAAAAAGGAGAACAAAAGGAACAATCGAGAAGGGCAGTTTTAGAGGAAGTAAGGAACGTCAAAGAAAGGAAGATCACATCAGCGAAGAGGAATTGTGCAGGCGGGACTAATATCCAAAGGATTTGTTTGGATTTACAGGAGTTCAGGAACAAGAGAGGAAACAAAAAAAAAGATAAGTAGGTAGAGTGATTCTGTGTGAGGTAGTTAGGAAAATTATTGGTTCATAATTTAAATTTCGGTCGGATCGGGCCCCGTCAAAATCCCTGAAAATCAAGGGACGCGTGACCATTTTTTCTGGAATATTTCCAACTTTCGGACATCGCCGTCTTGCATCATTTCAAAAACGGCTTTTCGTTTCTTTTTCTGTATAACTGCAATCTAAATAGCGGTTAATAAAATTTGCCGTGCTCCACCGGGGCATTTATAACGTAGTGGAAAAAAAACGGTTATTGTTTCTTTGTTTCAAGTTGCTGGCAGCGGTTTCCATTGGTCGAAATTTTCTTATCAACAAAAAATTGTGTGGCGCCCATTTTACTTATTGCCCTCGGGGAAAAATATTTTCCTCGAAGACCGTAAGTCAGTAAGTACCTTTCACTTAATTTTTTTTTGAATTAGCTACAGACCTCAGCGAGCGCTAAGGTTTTTAAACCCACCCCTAGCTGAGCGACCGGGAATCCAGCAATATTTTCGCTGGAGTTGCACTTTGGCTTTTGACAGTTCATAATTTCGATTCAGCGGCATTGCTCGCAATATTTTCGTGTTCTTTTTCTTTTCGGGTAATTAATTATTTGCTCGCGAAACTAAAGTGTAACACTCATAACTGATTAAGTTTTCAGCGAAATCGGTCCAGCCGTTTTTTGTTAGTAAATAAATAACTAAAATAATTTGCCTTTATTTGTACTGTTTATTGTAATTTGTCATTGAGCAATTCATTATTACATTGTGCTCCGTTATTTCGTATACATGTAAATTTACATGACTTTGTGTTCATTATTTGCATTAATATATCTCACACAATATTAAACCATATCTTATAATCATATTTCAAAATTTCCCACTAATCGCATAAATCATATTGATCCCACTGGGAAGTTAGTCGTGTGGACCTTGCGGGTCGCACCCAGATCACTTTTTTGTAATTGTTAATCTATTTATATATGCTAATTGAGAATTCGAATCTTCTTCGCCCTCCTCCTACCGACCAATTGCACTTACGCCCCTTCTTTCTAAGGTCATGGAAACGCTGATCAACCGTCAGCTCATGAAATATTTTGAATAGCGAAAACTTCTTAATGACTGGCGGTATGGTTTTCGCAGTAACAGGTCCACTGGGGATTTGATGGCTTATCTAAATGAAAAGTGGAACCAATCTCTACACCAAGGTGGTGAAAGTAAGATCGTTGCGCTTGATATTTCAAAGGCATTTGACAGAGTTTGGCATCAAGCTATGTTGTCGAAAATGCATGCATTTGGAATCGGAGACACTTTTCTTCAATGGATTGGAAACTACCTTTCGGACCCTCCAATTCAAGTTGTTTTGGACGGTTTCAAGTCTGCAACCTACCAAGTAAATGCTGGTGTTCCCCAAGGCTCTGTTCTGTGCCCGAGTCATTAAATTCCGATCTTAACAGCATAACTCAGTGGGGTAGAACCAATAGAGTGGAATTAAATACTTCTAAAATGCAATGGTGTCTTCCGTCATTAAAGTAAAACTCACACACACTGCCCCTATCCATTAATGGCACTTGCATCGCTGAACGAAAGACTTTCCGGTCTCGGTATGTGCGCTAATGAAAACCTTCGTTGAAATGACCACATAGTCGATGTCGCCAAGAACGCTACAAAAGGTCTATGCTTCAGCTATGTAAGAAATATTTCACACTTCTGATCTGGCTACAATTTATAAGGCGTTAATACTCCCGGAACTTGACTACAAAGCTCATATCTGGTTTGTTGCACCAAAAAATTATTTGAAGCTACTTGTCAGGATCCAAAAATGGGCGATAAAACTCATTGGCGACCAAGACATCGCGAGATCGACCGACTCTCCTAGTCATCGTCGTAATGTCTTCTGTTTTTCGTTATTTTATCGTTATTTCACCATAAGTGTTCAAGCAAAATAGCCAGTTGCACTCCACCCCTTGAACATTAATACCGCGCAATACCCGCTATGCAAGGAATGCTCATCAGTACAAAGAATATTTCCTCAGCCGTACAACACGAGTGTGGAATACTCTTCCACGTACTGATTTTCCTTCACATTATAACCTACAAACATTCAAAACCAACGTGCATCGGTATCTCTCCTTTTCTTCTCACCCTAATTTCCTTAACGCCCGCACTGTGTACCTACCTATAATATTACGAGGGTCCTAATAAATCCCTAATGCGTGTATTTTATAAAAAAAAAAAAAAAAAAAAAACGGGAGATGATCAGCGTTGATGATGATGAAGATTCTCTTCATAGTCGGTAGCAACTGTTTGTACCTTCTTGTAGCATGGTTGTGTTTATTTCGTGTTGCGCCAACAAACGATGCAGCAGCGTATTTAATAGCCGAGTCGAAGTCCGTTATTACAGCTTTCGCAATATACCGCCTACGCCGGGGTGTTTGTCTCAGCTCACTTCCAGTCTCGGTAATCGGGGCTGGTTGTGAGAAAAATTGTAATTCCAATTTGGCTGGTTTGTCCTTTTTTTGAACTTAAACAACGCTAATACGAGTAGTTTCACCTAGTGTTTCGATGTTTTCGCAGAAACTCCTATAAGAAACACTTTTCGATACCCGAATTAAGCTCTTATATTCTTTGTGTTTCGATCGGTTGATATTCTAGACTTCCTCCAAATCAGTCTTAAGTGACCTATTTAGAAGTCTTCATACTCTTTCTAGTTCCGAGTTCCACAAGGAAACAGGCGTTCCCGAATTTCACAAGGGAACTGGCATTCAGCAATGGTTTTTTTTACTTGGAACGTCAGATCGAAACAGCTTATAATGGCACTGTTCAGGTTTTGAACAGCTTCTTCTACGTTTTGTCTCGTCCTGAGTTTGGTTGGAGTTTTGAGAGTTTTTTCTAACTGATCGCTGAAACGAATTCAGTTAGTTTTTTCGGATTCCTCAATTCCTGCTAAGTTATGGCCCCTCATTCGATTTGGAATACGATGTATCTAGCGTTCTCGTAAGCCGATCATCAGATTCACTTCGCCAGCGAAGGCGTAAGCCATCAGAAGGGGAGAATCGTAGTATCACTACGTCATACAAACAACACCATCAGTGTAATTGACACTAAGCTGACCATTGTCAGTTGTAAGTCAGTCGATGCCTAGCAGCAGCCCCGTGAACGTTAATCTAAGCTATGCTTTATACTTATGTACTTAACGCTTTCCAGCGTATACTGTGTTATACAATATAATATTCTGTTATTATACCGACATACCAGTGGGGGGGGGGGGGGGGGGGGTTCAACTTTACTCCAATAACCTCCGACTATAAATTCGGTTCCAAACAATAAAATATAAACATCTTCTCTTTAGTACATATACTGAAGTTTACGAGAAAGTTAAAAATACCGACCGTCTTACCACAACACACCACACCACCATCTTTATAAAATTTATAAAATTGAGCGCGCTCAATTTGCTAGTTAAACCTCTTATAACTCGCCAAACAATGGTCGCGTGAGTTATTCGATCAATGAGGAGGGGTAAAAAAGTAGGGACTAAGTAGTTTCCGCTCCCATTATTATAAATTTTAATTTTAATTTAATTTTTTGACAAAAAAAATATCTGTCAAGAAAAAATTCCAAAGGAAAACAGATTGAGTCTACGTGTACCCCACATTCCAACCATATAAACATGAAGTCTATTCTATAACCATAATTCCGATTTCTGAATTTACTCCTGTCTGTTGATTAACAAAACACAGGCAAAACTGGGTTTGAATTTTTGCAATTCTTGTATGAATGGTAGAGAGGTTCAATAAGTGTAAGTCAACTACTAGTCCCTCCCTACTGCGCTTTGTCGGCTCGCTCAATGGTAGCAAGGGAATGAGATCATTGATGCATAGCATGTTCTTGTGCAATGAAAGTGGAGTGGATGTCTCGCATAGAGGTAGATCTTGTGAGATCCTTGTTGTTGTATGAAGTCACTTTGTTACTGCTGTTGCTCCATTGACAGTTTAACTACATTTGTTTCGATAACAAACTTAAAATACACAAGATACAATATTTATAAATGTAAATATTGAAGAATACTTAAGAAATTCAACTATGTAGCTATATTATAGAAAACGTACGAGCACACAATAAAATGGCTCACAAAATTCAGCCGACGGGATACATATTTGTTCACAGGTATAATGTATCCGTGCACAATATTATGTATGCGTATTTGTTATCAAGTTCGGGCTGTCGATAACCTTCGAGGTACGATATTTCGTATACAGTTTCCAAGGCATGAGCTTAACACTGAATATCGTTCGCATAAATTTTCAAGTGATTTGAATCAGAGTAGGCAAAATGTGAAAATCGAATTTATTGTTTTCATTAAGTCCTGCCAACAGATGTGGTCGACGTCGTCGTCAACCTCGACGTAGACGATGGTGGTGATGATGATGATGATGATAAGATGTCAAGGACGTAAAGACGTAGGTACGGCAGCTGAGAGAAACATGCAAATTGGTTTTAATTTGCTACCACCATGAGCACTACTAAGCAGTTTATTGGTTGTTAGTTCTTTAAAGGATATAGGTACCAGCCTTCGACTCGTGTGCATGTAGTGTAGGTAGCTTGTTTAACAAATTACACGAGATGTTCACTTCGATGCTAAGGTAAATATTGGAAGATAATCTTAGCCCAAAGGAAGTTTCGTTCATTTCAAGTGGCAGGTTAAAGCAAATGTGTTCCTTAAAGCTTAACTATCAGTTGCGAAAGGAAATAATGTTGAGCATCAAATGTATGTACCTATATTGATTGGATCTGTGCTGCTTTAAGTAATTCATAGATACAAGTATCTGTTTACAAAGGATTTTAATTAATATTCAGTTACTAAGTGTCCAATAAGGATACTTTTTTATTTGTTTTGCATACATTAATAATTTTCTTCGAATGAGATATTATTAATTAAAAATGACTTGGAACTGAGGCAAACAGGCTTTGAGAAGTAATTAAGTAAAAGAGCTGCACATGATGTGAACCATATCCGTATAGCATACTCGACCATTTTGCTGACATGTGAGATGGCTCTGTGTTTGAAGCGAAGGTTCAGTCTTCCCTGGAAATGAGTTTCAACCTACAATGCATCCGAGTTATTTTCAAATCATTGGTATATGACACAGACTTCGGATACCAGTCCGTTATGACAACAGACTGACTAATTGGAGAACTTACCGCGAAAATCTTGCGGTTAGATCTGACATGCTGCCAGAAGCACCATCAAATACAATTGATGCAGATGCTGCGCAATGTCAAATAAATGATATTATTCTTACCTCATTCAAAAATAGTTGCAAGGTTAAAAGAACCGTGGTTAAAAGGTGCGTACCATGGTGGAACGATACCCTTGAGTCTATTCGAAAGAGAGTGAGAAAGCTTTTTAACAAAGCCAAACGCACCGGCACATGGGAACAATATAAATCCATGCTGACCATATACAACTTGCCTCATGGAGTGCAAACTGTGAGAAGATCGAAAAACTTCCAGAGGTGGCACGCCTCCAAAGGGCTCTGTCAAAGGATCAAGCAAAAAGCATGGGATTGTTAATCAAATCAGATGGTTCATACGCGACCGGGAAGTAAAGCTGAAAGCTTTGCTTCAGGCTCACTTCCCAGGGTCCCACGCGATGGTTATTAAAGATGACCATATAGCGGAGGTCTCAATTCCAAGAAACCTCAGCAGAATTAATAGTTTATCCGGAACACTTTTTACTCCGGATAAGGTTAAATGGGCAACTAACTCATTTAAACCATTCAAGGCATCAGGAACAGACGGTATTTTTCCAGCCCTCATTCAAAATGGAATAAAATTTTTATTACCATCCATGATTGCCTTATTTAGGTTCAGCTTCAACTGGTGGTATATACCAGTTACCTGGAGGGAGGTAAACGTAGTATTTATACCCAAACCGGGAAACAAGCCGAGCGAATTACCTAAATCATATCGTCCGATAAGCTTGACATCGTTTTTTCTGAAAACAATGGAAAGGATTATTGACGTCCACATTAGAGAATGCATATCAAAAAGCATGCCTCTGCACCCTCACCAATATGCGTACCAGAAGGGTAAATCCACGGAAGGCGCTCTGTTAAGACTAACTACTGAGATAAAAAAACGCATACCGTTGCAAAGAGATCGCACTTTGTGCCTTTCTGGACATAGAGGGTGCTTTTGATAACACTGGATATGAATCCATATCAAATGCTTTGTACCATAGAAACATAGACAAACCAACTATTAAATGGATCAAAGCGATGCTGGAAAGTCGCAAAATAACTGCCTCGTCAGGTACGACCTCAGTATCAGTAACAGTCGTAAGGGTCTGCCCACAAGGGGGAGTACTCTCACCCCTTCTGTGGTCATTGGTCATCGATGACCTGCTACACAAGATGAGCAATTTGGGATACACCACAATTGGGTACGCCGATCATAGTTAGGGGCAAAGGCTCAATAGGAGTCACATCAAAAATGAAAAATGCTCTAAAGACAGCCATAGACTGGTGCATTAAGGAAAATCTTTCCATAAATCCCAGTAAAGCCGTCATCGTTCCTTTCACTAAAAGAAGGAAATTAGACCTAGGCCTAATCACAATAAACGACACGGTCGTAGAGTATTCCGACGAAGTCAAGTATCTTGGAGTAATCCTGGACAAGAGACTTAACTGGAACTCTCACATAAACAACAAAATCAGTAAAGCTAATAGAGCTTTATGGGCCTGTCGTCGCACATATGGTAGAACCTGGGGAATCTCTCCAAAGATCGTCCACTGGATCTACACAGTGATGATAAGAGCATCAAATGTCATCATAACATATGCCTCCATAGTATGGCGGACAAAATCCACACAAAAGGTCGCAATAGAGAAGTTCAAAAAGGTACAACGGCTTGCGTGCCTTGGTATCTCCGGAGCCATGCGTACCTGTCCAACAGCTGCCATAGAGGCAATAACAGGAATTATACCCCTCCACATATACGTCCAAAAAGTGGTGATCCGCAGTGCAATAAGTCTAATACAGCTAAACGAGATAAGTCTTAATGATCATCCGGAACTTAAGACCCTTTTCGATGAACTGCCAGTACTTAACATGAACTACGCGGTCACAGGCCGCATTCAAAAAACACTGTGCTTCAACAAACGGTTCTACACGGAGATACCCAAGAGAGAAGCATGGGTTAGCAATAACCCACCAAACAGCCATAACGGCATAAAGTGGTATACGGATGGTTCTGAAATGTAAACGGAAGCAGTACATGACTCCAAATCAGTCATGTACTGCTTCAATACCCTACAAATACTCGGAACAAGAAACAAGACCAAATTATGGTGGGTTCCGGGTCTTGTCGGGGTAGAAGGTAACGAAAAGGCCGACGAACTGGCCAGAAAAATTTCAGAAACACCTTGCATAGTTCCCGAACCTTTCTGCTGCACTCCTAGATCAGCAGCAACGGCAGAAATTAAAAGCTGGGAACATAGAAAATGTATCTATCTTTGGGATGACATCCCAGGTCTAAGACAGGCCAAACGAGCCATTCGGCCCTTCAATCATAATGCCAGCAAATGTCTAAACCTAAGCAGGCATGATATCAAAAACCTAGTAGGTTACCTTACTGGTCACCACGGTTTAAGATATCATCTACACAAAATGAGAATAGCAGATTCTCCTGAGGGCCGACTCTGTCTTGAAGAGGACGAGTCAGCTGAACACATTTTATGTGAATGCCCAGCCCTTAATGGAATTAGAAAGAAGATCTTTCTCAGGGAACAATTGAGCCCCGAGGACATAAAGAATTCTTCTACTGGTAAAATTGTCCGCTTTACACGGAAAGTGGAAATCTTACTAGTTTAAAATTTGTCTGGCCCATACGGTACAAAAGATCTTCGGACTACGAAGAGGTGATCCCCACTGACCGCATTACGCAGCACTTTACAAGTGCGGTGGAAAATCTGTCTCAACAGTCTGTGAACCTTTTAACCACTTTGAATTCCAACAGATCTACATCGCCACCAAGAACAAACACAGCAAAGTCAACGACAACGTCCACGGCAACGCACAACAGAAATCCAGAACCTCATCCAGAAGTACGATCCATCGGAAGAACTTTCTTCAGTCGCAGAACAATATGTCAATGGAATCAACACGCTGGTAAGGCTGTATTCCTGGGGAGGAAAAATTGTCCCTTTCGTCGCACAAACGAAAATGCGATGTCCAGCGAAAAAATGGTCGGACTCACTGCTAAGGGAAATACAATCATGTCGAGTCATAGAGGACTTTGGTAAGCCCTAAAACGAAGCAGCCACCCATCTTAAAATATCACATTAAAATGTGATCGACTACTTCTTCCGCACACGAGCACTTGGACAAAAACACCGATTAAGCGATCCAACAATAATTAAATACATTCGGCATGTAATGGATCATACCGATTTGCAAACGGCACTGGCAGCCTTACACCTTACGCAGTCAAAGAAGAAACAGCGCTGTAATATCTGCCGAAGGACAAACCACCCGGAGAATAACTGTCCGGTACGAGAAAATGAAAAAAAAAATTATTAGGCATAAACGGCCAATATGAGCCTAAAACCTAGCTTCTCCAACCACTTTCTTGTGCGAAGTGGAAGGGCCCTACAATTTTACGGCGAATCCGAACGCCAAATGTTTGAGAAGCTTCTCATGACAATTGATACTTTTGGATGTTTGTCAGAAGTTCGCAAGAGGTGGGGCGGTGGAAAAAACTCTAGATGTTACTTGGCCCTGGCGGGAATTGAACCGGGGACCTTTCGATTAGTAGTCCGATACACTAACCACTGAGCCATTGCGCCCGAAAGTTCGGTACGAGACCGCACACAAACTAGCGACAAAACAGATTTGGCCAAAGCTGGATCTGAAACGCTCTAACTGTTTGATCTCTCTGAACAGACTGCACATCGGTGCTAACATTTGTGTAATCATCGGATACTGTCTCATAGGCAAGCATGCAACGAGGCTTGGCGTCTATGCAATTGACTTCTGCAGAAGCTGCTTGTACGAGGAGGAGGATGAGACTATTTTCCACTTTCTCTGCATATGCACTGCTCTCTCTCAAAGACGAAAACTCTATTTGAGATCCTTCTTTTATAATGATCTCAACGACCTCACAAACATTCGCATTAAAAGTCTTCCAAGCTTTATGAAAAGCTCCAACTGGTTCAACGAGTAGGAAAAAGATAGATCCGTGTGGTATCACAATGGACCTTTTACACTATCACTATAACTTAACCTAACGTAACCTATTAGGTGTATTTTGGAGAAACACTCAATCGCCTAGGACTATGCACAACAACTGCATAATACACATGCTTACATCGAATTGGCCAATAGTTGGACAACCGTATCGGATACCTTTCGCAAAAAGAGAGGTCATTGAGAAAAATGAGAATGTCATCAAAGATTTATTGCAGTATGATGTAATGCACAGCTGTCTTTATGTGTCGTACCATATTATCCTCGCAGAAATTCTCGAAATCAGCTGCGGTAAAAGCCGTTCCACGGTCGCTGATTATAGTATCGCCTAAGCCAAAATACGAAGTCAAATCTGTCAGCATCTCGACCGCCGACTTGGTTTTTGTGTCAGTCTCTAACTGCTTTGACGATGACGTACTTACTGAAAGCCTCCGCTTTCCAAATGCCGAGGGCCAACGGACAGATCGAGCGCATAAATAAACCATTTTAACAACACCCACGTACCTCAGACATCGAGATCAGTAATTGGGACTTATAGCTTCGAAACCTTCAGTGGGTAGTTAAAACTCAGCAGAACTCGACCACAGGCTATAGTCCAAACTCCAAATCAAATAGTATTCGATTTCAACATTAAGGACATTTCGGTCAATTACTTCTTGCAGGCAATGTACAAATATTGCGGATGCGCAAGAGGATATTGGCATAGGCCAGCGATGTGCCGAAGTCTCCCAGCGAATATCCGAGGAGAAGGAAAGGTCGAAGTTGCTATTCGATGCAAAGCATAAAAATCCTACAATTTACAAGGAGGGATATTAAGCTGTCATGGAGCATGTGCCGTCACCGATTGGCTAGTTTAATAAGCTTGAACCTAAATACAAGGGACTGCACTCGTAAAAAAGAGACTACGGCAGTGATACGTGCTGGAGGAAATAGAAACGATTAGGAAAAAACGGACATTTTCAAGAGTTATGGCCAGCGAAAAAATGAAGCCAACGTGTCAGAGCTCGACGATGATAATGAGACAAATCAGGAGCCAGGCACGAACCGATATCAGGAAAGGCGAGAGAGTCCTACATTTTTGTATTTTTCTCTTTAATCACTTTTACTTAATTTCAGTGAAGTTAAATTATTTGAACTAGGGGTCGCCCCATGGTCGAAATTCGTACAATTTATTCTATAAGTTGAAAAAAAACAAAGTCGTCTGTTATACATATTAATTAGAAAATTAGATTTTTCGACATTGCATTCTCTGATTTCACATGATATAAAATTCTTCCGGCATTTTCAAGTAACTTCAAGCATTTTCAAGTACCTTCAAGCATTTTCAAGTAACTTAAAGCATGTCCAATTAACTTTAAGTATGTTCAAGCATTATCAAGTAACTTGAAGTTTTCAAGCATTTTCAAGTAACTTAAAGTAACTGCAAGCATTTTCAGGTAACTTCAAGTACCTTCAAGCATTTTCAAGTAACTTCAAGTATTTTCAAGCATTTTCAAGTAACTTCAAGCAAACCAACGACCATACCACGTCAAGTTAATCGGTTCTCATCAGATCACCGTAATTAAACGACGTTGGGCGCGGTTAGTACGTAGATGGGGGACCGTTTGAGAACAATCGCGTATCGTTGGCCAGTCCCATCTACAGAGTTGAGATAGATAATTACACGTGGTATTTTTTTTTTTTTTATATAATTTGCGTGCGCTAAAGGGATTTCTTTTTTTCTGTAGTGACACAGTACCCTTATAATGGTAAAACCACAGCGCAGGCATTTTTAGTTTGTTGCGCAAGTAGCTCCCAGCAATTCATTGCCTATTTTTGGGTGCTACTTACTGAAAGAATAGAAGGATAGGAAAGAGGTTTGGTGCGATGGGTTTTTTTTTCTCTACAGGAGGCGCCTAAACTGCTTTAGGGAGATCAGTTTTTGTTGTGTGTATTCAATTTATAAAAATCATGGCCCTGGTCGGGATTCGAACGCACGACCTGCCAATCACTTTAGTGAATACACTACACCATTGCCACCTGCACGACCAAGTAACTTCAAGTATATTCAAGCATTATCAAGTAACTTCAAGTTTTCAAGCATTTTCAAGTAACTTAAAGTAACTTCAAACATTTTCAGGTAACTTCAAGTACCTTCAAGCATTTTGAAGTAACTTCAAGTATTTTCAAGCATTTTCAAGTAACTTCAAGTAACTTCAAGCATTTTCAAGTACCGTCAAGCATTTTCAAGTAACTTCAAGCATGTCCAAGTAACTTCAAGTATGTTCAAGCATTATCAAATGCAACGTGCACAGCAATGTTGTTGTAGGTAACTTCAAGTAACTTCAAGTGTTTTCAAGCATTTTCAGTAACTTCATGATATAACTTCATGATATAAAATTTTTCCGATCCGATTGGCAGATTATTGACAATTATTGACAATTGTTGTTGTTTTTGTTGTTGTTGTTGTTGTTGTTGTTGTTGGTGTTGTTGTTGTTGTTATTGTTGTTGTTGTTGTTGTTGTTGTTGTTGTTGTTGTTGTTGTTGTTGTTGTTGTTGTTGGTATTGGTGTTGGTGTTGTTGTTGTTGTTGGTGTTGGTGTTGGTGTTGTTGTACAAGTAGGAAATACAACCTGAAATGTCAAAGCCGAATTGAGCTGTCTAACGCGCGTGATAGTAGGCAGAGAGTGGCTCTACTTTGGCGTCGCGTTGAACTTAACGATATTTAAGGTCTAACGTCGATCAAACGCCTGAAGTCGCATTTCGGGTTAGACCATAAGAACGTGTTGTTTCTACACAATCTCTCAACCCAAATTTATAATATAGTAACACGTTTTAAGTTTTTAAAAATTCTTTATTAAATTTCGCATCAGAGATGCACCGGACAGCTCAAGAGCTAAGTGGCGAATGAATTGAACCACGAATGAATCTTAACACATACTCGTATATTTATAGATTCGTTCGTTAGTAAAATGTGATACAACGATGGGGCGTCTCAGCATACGGATTGGTCAATCGAATT
Source organism: Portevinia maculata (assembly GCA_949715645.1). Lineage (NCBI taxonomy): Eukaryota > Metazoa > Arthropoda > Insecta > Diptera > Syrphidae > Portevinia > Portevinia maculata. Next base: position 90,210,400 of record OX454528.1, read on the forward strand.
GCTTAATTGCAATTCTTGGCGTAATGTGTGGGTCCAGCATACGGCAGGGATAATCCAATTGCTTAATTGCTGGTCGATACGATATGTTTTATTGTGCTTATGGCGTTTTTTTTTTTTTTTTTTTTATATACACTATCAGCTCTGTGTCGTGGAGTGCTTAAAGCATGCAACTATCACGAGCAGAAATTTGCCGGCACTAAAAGTGCTCTCACAGTCACAGGCTCATCATTTAGTGCAGGTGTTAGTAAGGACAAAACAATTAAAAATACAATAATGGTGCAGGGAAATAAGTCCACGGGAACTAAGTCCAAAGTGGGAAATAAATTCCGAAAACTCTGAGTGGTTTTAGTTCCCTTTTTATGTGAAGTAAAATCTCACTGTCGATTAAGAACAAATTAAAATTAAAGCGTCAAGTAGGGACCTACTTTGCAATTTTTATTAACAAAAGAGAAATTAACTTACATTAACAAACAGCAACCCCAAGCAGGGGGGTTGCAGGGGGGCAGCATGCCCCCCATATGCATATTGCACTGTTTATGGGATTAGTTACGAAATCGTAAGTAGATTCCATAAACAGTGTTACGCATATGGGGGGCATGCTGCCCCCCTGCAATCCCCCTGCTTGGGGTCACTGTTTGATTTGGAGTAGGTGCGAGGTACGGTTTTGAAACTTTGGATTTATGTTACAATGATAAGCTTAAGATTTTGCTTAAAGAGTGTGATAACTAACTGCACTTTACAGTTTTTTGTCTAATTCTAAATGTTGGATGTTAGTTCCCTCTTCTTATTTTTGAATGTGTACTAAGTTCCCATAAAAAAATGGACTTAGTTCCCACTTTATATGGGAACTAAGTCCAGTTATCGAAAGTGGTTTGTTTTTCCCACTGTGTGGGAACTAAGTCCCTCGGTGGACTTAGTGCCTCCCATAATTCGTTCTATGATGGGGGCTAAACAATAATTCAACACTGCGTAAATTATGGGCACCCCCACAAAAATTAAAGCCAATAGACGACAGCAAGTCAGGTGCATCTATTTGACCGCATATAAGCTGCTGTAAAAAAATTATATCGCTATTAAGCCTTCGTTGAGAAAGGGGTAACATTTGAAGAAGCTTAATACGCTGACTGTAAGGAGGAAGGTTAAATGGATCATCTCATGGAAGTCCTCTAACTGCAAATCGAATAAATTTACGTTAAATGGCCTCTTTTCGATTTGAGTGAATGTTGTAGAACGGTGTCCAAACTTGAGAGGCACACTCTAGAATCGGACGGACAAAACAATTGTACAATGAAACGTAAGGGTCATTAAATTCTTTGGCCCACCTTTTTACGAAGTCCAGCATAGAATTAGATTTATTATTAATAGAATTAATATACTTAGCAAAAACAAAACGCAGCAATAAATGCACTGGGAATCGCGCAAGTGCGAGTTAAGTGTGTGCTAGAGAGGTTTGCTCAAAAAAAGCCTTATTCAACCGCTTGATTTGGTGTACAGACTGAAATTGATTTAAAATTTGATATTTTTCAATAAAATCACTTGCAGTCGCGATTTCCAAGAACTTACATTTTGCATTGATCAAATTGTCCGACGCTTGACTTGCAGTTATTGGATCACATGGTTATGTGATTCTAAGAACAAATACAATAGGTGAAATTATGAAGATATGTATATGAAAGGTCACGGCCGTCACAGCATAAACGTGCTGTGTGGAATGTATGTATTTCCTGAGTGGGGATTATTAACACATCTTTTTTAGCTGGATGAAAACAGATTTCGTAGGCGTTTTTGAATCTATCAAGCGGCTTACTTTGAATAACAGTTCTCTATTTGCACTCACAGTGCTCATTATAACAACGTTGGTCAGCTAAAGCGAATGGCCGTCGATTTGGTCGAGCAGTCCAGCTGCCTATGCCTACATACACTTTTGGGTCATTTGATTTAAGGTCCGCAATCCAGTTTGATGTGGCTAGGTACCATCACATAGGTTAAACAATTTCAGTCGCATTGTTTATAAAACGAACACTTGAAACTTCATCTAAAGCAATTCAAATACCTTCTAACATCATACGTGGCATTATCCTTTGTGTATAATATAAATTTCAGTCTTCCGTCATACTTATTAGATACTCAAGTGAAATTAGGGTAGTCTTCATTATACCTGAATGAATGCTTTTGCTAAGCAACACAATCATTAGTACGTTTTGAAAGCATGTGCCCCTAGTTATTTCCAGATTATAACCATAAGAACTGTTTTTATTGAATAAAAGAGCCACACCCATCGCATGGCAGACCATCAAACCTCCATAGTAATAATGATAATAAAACTTCCTTTAAGAAGGATGATTTATCAGATCAGGATGATGGTATCAGAGTACAATCTTTACTACCGAACAGCTCCTGAATCCAATAATTTAGAATAGAGTTGCGCGTACATTAAATCATATTTCACCAAGAGGGGGACTATTTTTTTGCATATTTTTCGAAGGGATATTGTCAATGGAGAAGGAGATTATCACATTTCCCTTTTTTCCGTTGTGAAATACACATTTTGCTTCCTTGTTTTTTTTTTGTTAAATATCTGAATATTGACCCCCTCCAATGACAACAAAGTGTTAATTCAATGTGGCTTTTTGTCCTCCCTTGTCCTGTCAGCGAAACATATATGCGAGTTTTTGACACAACATGCTACAACGTGTGAAAGGACTTAAAAAAATTTACAGATATAACGATAAATTGGGAGTATATCTCTTGCCAATTTGTTTTTGTCCGCGCTTTATTGTCAGGATTGGCAGATTGGATGGTGACAGTGCGGCTTTTTACTCTAGTGCAACTGTACAATATGATGAAACACGATTGGGAAGGATTCCACGTTAAGCTACATATGTAATTTAACTGGTCTTTGAAACAGAATTGACGAACTTGCAGTATGTCCAAAGGGACATGTTGATGAAAATGCGTTCTTTATTTCCCGAACTATGAGTATTTTGGGAACCCCCGCACGGGTTGAAATCAAATGAGCTACTATGGTTACAAGTTTTGATTGGATAAACAGAGGCATAAGTCACCTCAGCATCGCGTTTAGGTCGTCTTGTTCCGTAAAATGTGAGCACCTAAAACCTATAGTCAACAACCTGAAAGGCCCTTCCTTCCTTCCTGGGATTTTTTTAATAATTTTATTTATCGATCTTTGAGCAAGACCGCATTCATTGCAAACACGCTTCTGGTTCTCTCTTCTAGTTTTTTCCTTAATTCGTTGAGTAAGAAAATGAAGGCTTCTTTGCTTGGTTTAAATTACATTTTAAATTTAAAACTGTCATGGTCATGGTTTTCGTTTTTAAAATATTTGTCCTTATACTTACTTTGATTGTGGTAAATCTAGGGGATCGGGTTTTGACTTAATTATTCTTCTTACTTGCTTTAGCTCTCCTTTTGCAAGCTTTTTTACGTCGTAAATGACGTTTTCCTTACGTACACGTACATCCTGGAAAAAGTAGAGGTTTTTATTTCAACAATTTCTAGCTCGAAAAGGCAATACAAAATGCATTTAAGATCTTTTGTGCCGTAAAGGCCAGAAAATATGTAGGCTTGTAGAATTTCTATTTTCCGTATTAAGCAGACCAATTTACTAGTAGAGGATATTTTTATTTCTTCAGAAATCAGTCGTTTCGTGAAGAAGATCTTCTTTCTAGTTTAATTGGGGACATTCACATAATATGTGTTCAGCTGTTTTCTCATGTTCAAGACTTAGCCGTTACTCCGGAGAGTCGACTATTTTCATTTTGTGTAGGTGGTATCGTTGACCATGGTGAACAGTTAGATAACCTACTTGTCCTAGATGTTCTCCCAATAAAAGATAGATTTCATATGTTTCCAGCTTTTTATTGCTGGGATTTCTGCCAATCTAGGTGTGCATCAGATTGGTTCAGGACCTTTGAATGTTGTTTCTGAACAGGTGTTTCCAGTTTTTCGGCTTTTTCATAACCATCAAATCCCTCATGGCCCGGAACCCACCATAATTTGGTATTGTTCCTTTAGCCGAGTGTTTGAAGGGTCTTAAAACAGTGCATGCCTGATTTGGAGTCGAGGGTGTGCGAGCTAAGGGTATAGCTGCTTGACTATCCGTGAATATATGGGTGTTTGCGCCTTTAATACCAGATGTATAGATGTGGCTGGCACATTCTTCAATGGCGTGGAACTCTGCTTTAAAGACGATGGGGCTTTTCCCATAGATATTGCAATGTTGAAATTTGGTCCGTATATACCAGCTCCAATACCCGTTTCCATTTTAGAACAATCCGTATACCCTTTAATGTCGTTGTGACTATTTGGTGGGTTATTGCTATCCCATGCTTTTCTATTTGGGATCTCTGTTCAGAACCGTTGATTAAAGCATACGGTCTTGTAAAGGCGAGGTAAGTATAAGCTTTTCCTCACCACATTGAAGCTACGAGTATTTTGTCTTCAGTCATAAAACGCGCTCTTTTGATTCCCGGATCAATCAATATAGCCACTATTGCCAATGTTCTAGTTTCGAATGGGCTTTGCGATGACTGAACAAACTCCTAAAGCACCAATAATGTTGGTACTCCTTTAGACAATGGCGAAATCTTTAGCCTCGAGAATGAAACAACCTCAATTTATTCTGTTTCCCGAAGGGCTTTAATCTATATATATAAAAGAAAGTGTCCGAAGCGATGTAACCGCATAACTCGAGATTGGCCGAACCGATTTTGATGATTTATACTTTGTTGGAAAGGTATTTTCTCAGCACGGGTTTTAGAAGAAAAAAAAAATCTAAATTTCAAAATGGCTTATTTTGACCACCTCAGCGTTTTACGACAGGTTTTTTTCGATTTTTTTTAATTTTTTATTTTTTTTTTCATTTTGTATTTATTTATTTTGGCAACAACCAAATAAAGAATCACATTTGAATGTAACATATCGTATCACAATTGAACTGTCAGATAGACACGCAACGTAACGCCATCTATTATCGATCAATGGAGAAGCCAATTTTGTTTCATGTTTGGTGGCGCTGTCGGATTCGGATTTCTTCATTGCGATTTTGTGAGTTTTTGGGAATTAAAATTGATATGAGAATATATCTATATATATGTATATAAAAATCAATCCATATTTGCGTTTGTTGCCGGTGTTTGGCCAAACGCGTTAACCGATTGCAATGAAATTTTTTTTTAAAGAAAGGTGACGTCTATACGAAGGATGTTATGTATGTGCGATGTCTGTATCTGCATCGGTGTGTAAATTATGTGTTTCTTAAAAAGAAAAAAAAAATTACAATGTATTTATACACTGTGTGTTTCTTTTGTAGGTATCATGTGCTTTGAAAAAAAAAATTTAAGTGAAATAATAAAAAGTTTTTTTGTGTAATATTTTCTATATATAAAAATCAATCCATATTTGTGTTTGTTGCCGGTGTTTGGCCAAACGCGTTAACCGATTCCAATGAAATTTTTTTCCATGAAAGGCGACGTCTGCACGAAGGTTGTTATGTTTGGCTATATCTGCATCGGTGTGTGAGATATGGGCATTTGAGTGAGTACACATGCATATGTGCGTATGCGTGTAAATTACGACGCAGATACAGAGACCGTACAGACGTCACTTATTTTGTTATCCGAACAAGAATATGAAAGAGGAAGACCACACGAACGTTTCAAGCTTATTGTGGAATTTGTGCGCACTTTCATTCTTGAGATATCGTGTGTTCAATATTTTATTCAAATAACTCTTATTGAAATTTTTTGCATTTTTTTGTGAATCGGACATCGGAAAGTTGCTTTTTCAACATTGATAACAATCGGTGTGGAAGTGAATGAAAAGTGATTCAATCGAAGTTTTTTATTTTCGCTTTGTTGTTTGATTCGCAGAAGTAAGGTGACATAGGCGCCTGCCAGACAACAAGCACCTACCCTAAACGGAACAACGAAGTTGTGTGAGCGGCCTAAGGCATGCGGAGAAAAACGTGCAGTCCCTTTCACCGGTTGAGCTCAAATCAGGCAATCTTCGGTATTGGCCTGAGAGTGTTTCTGTGAACTTTGGTCACAATCGGTCTTCTTTTTTTAGGCGCAGCAACATACGCCGGATACCCGCTATAGACAATTATAAGGAAGTCTACTCGAACATATTGGCCAATATCGGGCACGGGCAAAGCCGGGCAGGTGCAGCTAGTTTCCTATAAATGTTTATTTGTTTTTAAACTTAACAATGTTTTTTCAGTGTCTTAATTAGGTACTTACGTTTAGTGTTTTTTAGAGTTTTTATTTAATACTTTAATATAAGTTTTAGGTAAACCATGCGGTACAAAGAATGACTTCTTAACCAAAAAGAAAAGTTAATATATAAAGATGTTGGAAGAGAAGTTTCATTTTAATTTTTGTAAGTTAAGTGGTGCCAAATGGAGCTGAAGGCGCGGTATTGCCAGTATTGTTAACAAATAACATATGCTTTGTTTCATCCGTCCCTACAGTTGTTTTGTTTTGAAGTCGTTTTCATTCTGATTAATGGAGTTAATGGACTTAAAAAAAATAACGTTGTAAAAGTTATATCAGTTTTTTTTTTTTATTTGGCAGGTTTCTATTTGCATTTATTAAAACGATTGTGCAGCGGTAACATTCTTTGCAGTCCTTCATTTAAGTCCAGAGGGAATTTATGTGGTAGTTTGGCGGCACTCCCTCGAGTAGATGGACCATTATGAGGTCCATGTTAGCCGAATATGGAAGTATCGCACGAAGCCCGTACCATCGAAATCCCCATGTTCTGGTTCAAAACACAATCGCGGTTCAAGCATCGTCAATTCAGGCAAATCCAAGCGTTTGGACTCGAAACTTATCGGCGCAAATTTGAGTTAGCAGACGGCCATTACAACGGATAACTCATGACGACTTTGGATTTGCCTATTCGCCTGGAATTTTGCCAAAAAATGATTGAAATAACCGAAGAAGACAACAGCTTTATAAATTGCTTGTTTATGTCTGATGAGGCCCATTTTAAACGGCAATGTAAATAAGCAAAATTGCCGTATATGGAGTGAATCTAATCTAGAAATACTCCATGAGACGGTACTGCACCCAGAACGAGTCACTGTGTGGGGCGCAGTGTCATCAAGGTGCATTGTGTGGCCATACCTCTTTGAAGAAAACGGTGTAACAGTAACTGTCAATGGGGACCGTTATTTAAAGATGTTGAATGAGTTTTTTACCCAGAATTGCGCCGAAGAAGTATCCGTTTCAGCAGCATTGGGTTCCAGCACGATGGAGCAACTGCACATATAGCCAGACCGGTTATGGTTGCGCTCCAGCAAAAATTCCCAAACAAATTAATTTCCAGAAACTCCACTTTCCGCTGGGCTCCAAGGTCACCTGACCTGACTGTACCAGCCTTTTTTTATGGGGTTATGTCAAGCAAGAGGTGTAAAAAACGAAACCAAGGAATTTGACTGAATTGAAGCAGTCCATTTAAACAATAATTGAGGCGATCCCGACTTCAACCCTTCAGGCCGCAATGAATAATTTTCTAATCAGGTGCCGCATATGCGTGGATGAACATGGAGGTCATTTACGGTCTATAATCTTCAAAAAAAAACAATTAGTTATATAAAATAAAATCGCATATTCTATACAATAAAAAATATATATATGAATGAAATACTTTGAGAAAAAAAAGTAACTTGAATTTCTTATTATATCACAATTGGTGCGCCACCCTGTACTTAGCAGAAATGGAATTATATTACTCTTTTTGCCACAGCAAACAAAACGCTTTCTCTCTTCACATACACTAAAAAGCAGCGACAACACAGTTTCGTCACATATAAGCATAAAAAGTGGTAGCAAAATTGAATGAGGAGAGGAGATGAATCTGAACATTTTTTGGCTGAGAAAATTTGAAAAAGAATCTCCGGTTTCTCAGGTGAGGAATCGTATTCCACTAACCCTTTTCAGCAACATTTAACGCATTTGTGAGGGTACTATGGGCCCATTCTCTTTTTAGTGTTACGCCAAGTACCAAGTCCAGTATTTATGTTGTTTTCTCGCACTTTCCATAAGCACTTCATTGTTTGCGCAATTGTTGTGCTAACAGTGAAGTGCGGAAGACGCGATGTCGGATACCCGATAGTAAGTTTAGGTTTTCTATCGTATTCGCCAATATTTTAGAATTAAATTTTTTTATGTCGAATAAATTAACAATTATGAACAAATATCCGAAAAAATAACAAACATTTAAAACTCTTCAACGAAAATATACGCATTTAAAATTTGGCCGGCACAATTGTGCTACTTTTTTTTTTTTTTTTTTTTTTAAAGGAAATCCAAATCCCAGAGCACTCAGACGGTCTATTGTACTACCAGTCAGAAATCCTCCTTTTGGTGTAGAGGCATGTGAATGGGTGGCGTATGTTGTTGTTCCCCGTGGGGATTGAACCTGCACCGCACGCGTCACAAGCCAACACACTAACCTCTACACCATCGCCACCCTTATTGTGCTACTTTACTCTCATTCTATATGTTTTTTTTTTTTTTTTTTTTTTTTTTTTTTTTTTTTAAAGAAATCCAAAGCCCAGAGCACTCAGACTCGGTAACGGTCCATTGTACTACCAGGCAGAAATCCTTCTTTTTGGTCTAGAGGCATATCAATGGGTGGCGTATGTTGTTGTTCCCCGTGGGGATTGAACCTGCACCGCACGGGTCACAAGCCAACACACTAACCTCTACACCGTCGCCACCTCCTATATGTGGTTTACCGAGGATCTCTGACTGCTCTTGGAGGCCGATCGTTAGTCTTGGGTCCAAGTGCAGTCTTGCGGTTACAAGAACACATCAGGGGTACTCTCTAAACCTTAACCCGACCGATTAAAAGACTTTAAGATGAATGGAACTGGGACCATTCGAATAAATTACCTCAAGACTGTAGAATTAAAACTGACAGATCAATGAGTTGAGGAGAAGCTAGTCAAAAAGTTCGAGCTGATAGAAGTAGTTAAATAGAAGAATAACAAAAGAGTCACAATGGCATCTACTGCATTTGTAAAGGACCTGATGCTATCCGTCTCTAGGAGGAGGAAAGAAGAGGTAGCTCGGATTAATATGTCATCTACTGCTGGACCAATTTTGACAAAATTTCAATAAAACGCTTTTGGGCCAATGCCCGAGATTACCCAAAAATGTCAGCTCAATCGGTTTCGCGGATTCGAAGTCAATAATCTGAAACAGATATACCAACCTCCATTTTTATATGTAAAAGATACGTAACTGAAACTAAAAAACTTCATTTGTGTGTTAATAAAATTCCAACCCATCCATATGCGTGGGTCCTTTTTTTGGCATACAAGGAGACCTATACTTAAAAAATGTCATATTTTGTGATAATATACTATAACTGACTTAAATTCCAGTTTTGAACAAAATGCACGCGCTGGCGTTGCTGAAAGGGTTAGGGATCGCTTGAAGATCTCGGAGGGATCCGTTATTGGAACTAGCCTACTGTATGCTGCAGGGAGAGTACATTCAGTACAATCAAGTGACGCGCTTAGTACCTTACAAAGATGAATGAACAACTACGCATCATACTGTTTTTTTGAACTTACGATAGCTTTAAAAACTAGGTATACAGATGCTTTCTATAGTCATTTACTATCAAGTAGTCGAGTATCGATAGAATATCACCCCCGTAATAATAATAAAGTCCTATTTGCTCGTTAAATCATGTGTTAGTTAGCACATAGTTATGATATTTAACCGTTTATTAAATTTGCTTATTAATAATAAGAAGTTCTAAATTTAATAGCTAACTGTCGTTGGCTAAGATATGGTATGATAATTATTGAAAATCGTTGAACCGTATCCAGCATACCATTTGGTTCAAAGATTCACTAAACAATGCTGTACGTTTTTTTTGAGCGCGCAATTGTTTTAAATTTATCAACTTGTACATCTGTGAGTTAATTTTTTAACTAGTGGCAAAATTACAAGAATCATTATTAATAAGATTTTGAGCTTAACTACGGAACAAACAGTGCTTTAAGGTCAACTACTAGCTAAATACTCGTTATTAATACGGGGGTCAATGTTTAAGGAACAGATCATATGTTGCCACTTTGTGCGTTTCCAGTCAAAATTTTTGTTGTAGAACTTTATCTGACTTTGCGGAATGTGGTGGTTCAGTGTTTGGATGACAGCGAGTTAAACAAGTTGCTCTTTTCAGCAAAGACGCATTTGTTGGCCCACAAGCATGTATTAGGACTTACAGTGAAGATACAAAAATCTTTCCTCAGCCGTACAACACGAATATGGAATACTCTTCCACTCTGGTTTTCCGTCCTACAAACATTCAAAACCAACGTGCATCGGCATCTGTCCTTTCCTTCTAATAAAAATCCCTCTAGTGCGCGTACATTATAAAAAAAAACTACGATTTGACTTCTTTTGTCGCCATAATTTCCACCTGGAAATCATGGCTGTGAACTATTGATGTCGGTCGTTACTTATTTCCGACTTAATTTCTTAAGATTAAAGCTGTAGGACCCAACATCTTCCATTTGTATTTCTTTGTTCAATATTTAAGCTTTCTTAAGGTCATTCTCCATGCTAAAGTGTCTCTCTCTTTCGAAAACTTGCCTCTTTAGTGGGGTAAAACAAAAGATAAACAAGTCTCCATTCTGAGTGTCCTTTCATTATTATCAACCGCACAAAGGGATACAGCTGCACTTCTGTGGTCTATTATTTCGAGGAAGCATCAAATCAACTTTGCCAGAGAATAAGTAAGCAAATGAAACAACTTATGCGCCAACTGTCAAGGACCTGTAATTGTTACATCGCGCAACAATTACTTGACACATGGCTGCTGCAATTTGCTGCCAGCGACTCTACCTGTCGTAGCCACCAGAACACTTGACTTCACACGAGCTGGTGCAGGCATGTCTTCAATCACCTCCTTAGCACACAATTAGAGAGCATGCCACGAGTACCTGCCACCATTTCCTTCACCCAGTGCAGTACCAGATAAAGGTCCCACCACCACCCACAACCACCAGCAAGAAGGCTTTGAAGTTTCTTATTTTTTCTTTTCCTTTTTATTCTTTCTTCATTTCATTCACGTCGTGTTGTGTACTCAAGTACGGTACAGTACGGTACATTAATTCACACCTTTCTAATCCAAAGTTGTTCGCATAGGGGCCACATCCGTCAGCCATTATTCGTCGGCAATAATGGGCGCGCAACATTTTGCGAATAATGATGCGGAGAAGTATAGTACAGAGTTGGCCATCGTTGTCGTATTTGTCATAGTCAACTCCATTATCCTTTTACATTTTAGGCCTGCTGTCATCCTTCGAGGCCTTACCAAATCAGACTAAGTTGTATGCACCATAATTATCACGTGTTGTTCGCGCTGGTGCGCTGCCATGCGACACCACATTGTGTTGCAGTACAAAAATACAAAAGTACGTTCGTACCTACTCCAGGAGTGTCATTGGAATTAATTTATATTTCTCCCATTTTGGAGCAATCGTCGTCGTTTTGGAAAACTTACGACAACAAAGCATTTTCTCTCGCGCCTTGCACAACACAAATCTTTCAATCGAGCTGTACGCATGGGAGATTTTCAATTTTGTCGCCCGAGTCTAGACAGGATTTGTGCACTTAAGCAAAAATTAACGATCCTCCAGAAGGCACTGCAAGGCAGAAGCAACCTTGCATGTGGTGGTAGCCGTGTATACCATGCCTGCGCGATTCAAAAATGTAATTGCTTACCTAACAGCGGCAGTTAAAATTCTTTCTTTCTGCCATCGTTTTGCGTAAATACATATCTATATATACACGCACTAACATCAGGTGGTGACATGAACGAGTGGACTCTATGCGCTGCAGAAGTCCTAAAGGGACAAACCCAACAGCCTGCATGCCTGAGCGAGTGTAAACGATACGCATGTGGTTTTGAGATTTCAAGTGAGCAAAAGGTAAATAAACTTTGCTGTTCATTCTAAACGTACGGATGGATTCGGATACCGATATGCGAAGTATCCTTATTCCGTAATCTTTGCCCGAGCGATTGCTTGCGCTTTTCTAGATAGTGAGTGTAATGACCATGTGAGTTGTTGTTTTGCTGTTTTAATGCTACTGAAGGAAAGAGGTGTCGGTTTGTAAGGGCGGCGCTGAAGACAGCTACCTGCGATGCGCTGGGTTATAATATTTACCTTTAGACGTTTATAGTGTCATCGCCTTTTTTTTATTTTGATCACTTTAAAGGGGTTGTGTGGTTTCATTTGTATTTTATTTCTTTATTTTAATTATACAACTTCTCATAGAGCTAGAAAATTAATAAAAATATGTTCACTGTCGTAGATAGGTCAGACAAGCTTACGCAATCTACTCGTATGTACACTACTGTATTAGTACGATAAAGTAGTTAAGGGTTGCCTGACAACGCGATTGACAAAGTCCTCAATTTTCGACCAAAAAATTGAAATTCTTCCATTTCTAAGATTTTTTTTTAAAGCAATTGTAAGTAAGCAGATCAAGATTTTCTTTAACCCTCACATGAATGGAAATTTAAATGTACTTAAATGGACAGTATCTACACGTGTAGATACAAAAAATTGCAAGCATTCTTTATGAGTTTTTTTCAGCAGAGCTATTCAGGAACAGGAGTTTTCCGCCTACCTGGGTATTTTGTTAGTCATGGGCTGTTACCGATCTAACTATGAAACAGTGGAAGAACTGAGAAAAGTAAAGCGCTGCCCCTTTATCGAGCAAACGATATCGGTAAGGCGCTTCAAGGCAATTTCGAGGTTCATTCGGTTTGATTCGAATGCAACACGAGCAGCTCGGATTGTCACTAATAAAACTGCTGCCATAAGTGATTATTTTTGATTTAAAGCTTAACTTTAGACCGTACGAATCGATACCAGTTTATGAGCAGTTGTTTCGATATAGGGGTCACACGAATTTTACCCAATATATGCCGTCGAAGCCGGCCAAGTGCGGAATAAAATTTTGGTGTGCTTGTGATTCCGCAACAGTATACCCACTAAATACTCGTAGACAAATTTACACTGGGAAGATAAGTGGGACCAGAGATGTAAACCAAGGTGTGCGAATAGTGAAACAACTGGTAGGTTAGGTTAGGTTGAAGTGGCTGTTAGCAGAAAGCCAACACACTTAGACCAATGAGGTCCGTTGCGATGCCACATGGATCGGGAGTTTCGACAACTGGTAGCTCCATACAAAAATACTTTACGAAACGTGACTATGGACAATTTTTTTACAACCCTCCCATTAGCAAGTGAACTAATTGGTTGGAAATTGTCGATTGTTGGAACTCTAAAAAAAAGCGCTGCTTACCTCTTGAGTTCAAGCCGTTGAAGAACCGGGTTCCTTTATCTTCTGAGTTCGGGTTCAGTCAAAATGCGGTGTTGTGCTCCTATGTACCCAAGAAAGATAAATCCGTTGTTTTGCTGTCCACTTTTCATGGTGATAAGTCTGTTTCCGGGCGCAAACAGAAACCAGAGATTATACACTACTACAATCAGACTAAAGGGGGAGTGGATGTCTTGGATAAAATGTTGAGCCAATATACCACGAAAAGGAAAACTTATCGATGGCCCCAGGCTATATTAAATAATTTGTTGGACATTTCAAGCCTTGCAGCTTACATAATTTTTTCAAAAAACAATTTTCAAAGTACAGCAGATGTTAAGAAAATCCAGAGACGTAAGTTTCTTGAACGATTGGGAGAGAATTTGTGTATGCCACACATCAGGTGCCGAGCTCAAAATCACAGAGTAACAGGAATTTTTACCATAAAAAACGCTATGGAATGTTTGTTGGGCTACCCAATAAATGCAAACGACCCTGCAGATGAAGAGTAGGTACTTTCATTTTTCTTCACACAGAATTTCAGCTGCTAAAAAAATGAAAACTGTCAAGTGATAAAATCCTATGAGTTTGCCAGCAAAAAAAAACAGCGCTTGCTTGTTTTTAAGTCAAACTTTGACGTTTTTCATCTTTTTACACAAAAGCGTTCGCGTACTTTTCTTTGAAATGAGAGGATTCTCTCTCGATTGTGGAGATTTCACAGTTTTCATTTTGCTACACATAAAGTACGCGAACGGACCTATTGCCTTACTCAGACAAAGTTTGAAAAATGTCATATGAGTAGGTAAATAAAAGAATTACTTATAATTAATTAAATTTTTATGAGTAAATTTGTGGGTGTTTTTATTTTGCTACGGTTTAAGCGCCTCATATTTGATTGTTTGTTTTCATGAGTAATACATCAAAAAACCATCTTTTATTATTTTATTTGCTGCACACATTTGTATGTGTATAGGTTGGTATACTTTTTAGCTCTATTTGGTGCACGTATGAATAATTTTCGTATCGAAACCAAACAGTTTTCATGCAACGTCAACGAATATCTACATGTGTAGATACTGTCCATGTAAGACAAAAAAAAGACAAAATTCAAATAAAAGTAAGAAAGGACATTCACACAGTTACTTTTTTATAATTATCTACAATAAATCAAAAAGTTAGTCAGTGATTCGATACTGCATTAAAATCTAATAATAAACCGAAGAGATATTTAGAGATGAAAATTCATATATCTACACCAGTAGATACTGTCCATGTGAAGGTTAACCAAAATAAACTTATTGTTAGCCGTCCATGGTTCCGCGATAACCATAACTGCTCTACGGCTTTGATTAAGACATGTGATGCCATTGGCTCTGGCCTTGAAAAATGTATGATGAATTAAGTAGTATTCTTAGATTTCCCTTAGCCTTAGCCTCAACCATAGATTCCTAATCGATAAACTTAAAAAAAAGATTTTTTTCAAATGACCCCTTTCTAATTCGATTATCTCTTATCTTTCTGATAGGTCGCAATATTTTTTTTACAAAATCAAAAGTTCTACTTACCAAAGTCTTCACTTGGGCGTTCCGCATTACCATTACCATTGGGACCATTACTATTCTCTTGCTTTAGAAAGGATATTAATGAATGCTTTGCGAATTGTCAGTATGACATATTATACGCGGATAAAGTTCAATTTAACACCACGTATCCAAAGTCGCAAAATGAATGAAGAACTGAACAAAATTGTAGCCTGGAGAGTCGAAAATATGTTTAATATTAATTCAAGAAAAACAAAATCTTTGATTATTACCAAAAGTAATACCTCCTGCGGTTTTGCTAAATCAGTCACCAGTGGAGTATGTCGAAAGCATAAAGAATTTACTTCAGAAGTAATTTTCGTTGGGGTATGCAAATCACTAAGATAGTTTCCAAAATGTATGTAGCGCTTCGAGGACTCAGTCCAGACGTCACCCAAACCATTACCCCGAGCACCTCCCACATTCCCCTTGCCTAATGGCATATTATTCTTATAACAATGGAGACCACCCATAACATTACACCGAATACCGCCCACATTCCCTTTTTGTTTAACGGCATTACTTTTGCAACAACGGGCTCCCACGCCATTATGCGTACTTGTGCATACTTAGCACAATCCAATCTTTATCGGATACACACCCTTTCCTTTCCGCATACCTATTGAAATATATGATACCCAAATGAGATATGAAATTGCTAACCCAATCTACTTTTGGGTGCAGGGAAATAAGTCCACGGGAACTAAGTCCACCGAGGGACTTAGTTCCCACACAGTGGGAAAAACAAACCACTTTGGATAACTGGACTTAGTTCCCATATAAAGTGGGAACTAAGTCCATTTTTTTATGGGAACTTAGTCCACATTCAAATATAAGAAGAGGGAACTAACATCCAACATTTAGAATTAAACAAAAAACTGTGCAAAGTGCAGTTAGTTATCACACTCTTTAAGCAAAGTCTTAAGGTTATCATGGTGACATAAAGCCAAAGTTTCAAAACCGTACCTCGCACCTACTCCAAATCAAACAGTGACCCCAAGCAGGGAGGTTGCAGGGGGGCAGTACACCCCCCCCCCCCCATATGCATTACACAATTTATGGAATCTATTTGCGATTTCGTAACTAATCTCATAAACAGTGCAATGCATATGGGGGGGGCATGTACTTCACATTAAAAGGGAACTAAAACCACTCAGAGTTTTGGGAATTTATTTCCCACCTTACATGGAAACTAAGTCCACTTCGCGAAAGTGGTTTTATTTCCCACTAAATGGGAAGGGACTTATTTCCCTGCACCCTACTTTTGTATTGCAATTGCAACCAGAACTAAAATCAAGCTAGTGCACTTAAGTCAGTCCTTAATCCACCAAGCTACTGAGAAGTGCAGCCTCGCTTAGACAGCGGCTTCTCTTTAGTTCATAATAAACTTTAAGAAGAGAAATAAATAATTAGTTCATAATAAATTGTAAGAAAAAAAAATAAATAATAATAAATAAATTAATAAAAAAAAAAAAAAAAAACCTTTAAGTTTTTTTTATCGAACCACGGCACGATACCCGTAATTGGCGCAGTCGGTATTTTTCGAATACGTGGAAAAAACGAACAAGTTAATTTTGCGGTTGACGTAAGTCATTAAATTCGAGAAATAAAGAACCTTAAACTTCCGAGTAAGAAAGTGTAAACATTCCGGCAAAGGAAAGTGAAATAAAATTTTTAAATTCGAATAAGAAAAACAAAAATTGCACGCGTAATCACAAGTGAACTATTTCGAAAAAGAAAAGTGAAAGCTGTATTGAAAACCGTGTGCGTGACCCTTAGAAAATTCAAAGTTACGTTCGATTAAGAAACGTCAACTTTTGAAAATCTTTGAAAAGTATTAATCCCAAGTGGCGTTCAATCAAGAACAATCTCAAATAAACGAAATTGTTTGTTTAAAGCATCTTTAAAGAAATTCGAAATTAATCGAAAAAGGAACATTGCGTTCGACGAACGGAGAGACGCAAGAATGAGTCTGGATAATGTATAGCAGTGCCTCGCTGTACTCACACAGCTGATGGCAAACCAGAACCAAACAACAAGTGTTAGGACTAAAATCGAAAAAGAAATTAGATTCCTAGCAACATTTTAAGGAGAACCAGGAACGTTACCCTCGTACGCAGCGTCAGTCACGAAAGTCCTCACTAACTATCAACTGGAAAACGACAAGAAGCAGGTGTTCGAAGTCATATTCGATACAAAAATATCAAGAGCAGCGAAAAATCTATTACAAGTAGATCCACCAACGGATTGGAGCCAGTACCTCAACAAATTGAAACAGCATTTCCGGGCATCAAAGGACCAGCTCACCATAACCAAAGACATAGGAGTATTAACAATACTACTAATTATCCTTCTGACAACAACTATAACAATGACAACAGGACAAAAGATCAGCATACAGAATTTAAACGAAGGAAACGGATTTATAACAATTAGAGGCGAAGAAACTAAAGTCATTGAAAGTTACTATAAAATTTTACATGTCATAAATTTAACACTATGGACGGACAGTTTTGAACTTCTGTAACACAACGTTGAAAGCTTAAAAGACAAGAACGAATACCAAACTATTATACATGAATTAAACCAACTAGGACAAGAAATAAATAGTTTAATTCAACATAGACAAAAAAGAGCTCTATTCAATTTCCTAGGAACAAGTTTAAAATATCTGGCAGGAACAATGGACTACGAAGACGGACATGAAGTTAAAACAAGACTTAGCTTAAACAAACAAAACAATAAAAATCTAATTGACGGGATAAACGACCAAATCAAAATAAATTCTGAACTTTATGAAAACATTTATAACATAACAAAACACATAAACAAACAGCAAACAGACATAAAAAAACCAATTTTCAACAATAAGTAAAGCTATTGATAGGCAAAATTTCAAAATAACCACAATGCAACAAGCATTTCAAATCCAATACGATATACAATTGCTTAGCGATCAAGTAAAAAAAGTAAAGGAAAGCATTTAACTAAGCCAATTAGGTCTCTTAGGAAAAGATATTTTGTCGCCGAAAGAAGTTGAAAATTTTAACATAACATTTGAAAACTTTAAGGATATCAAAAGTTCAAGTATATTTCACCAAAACCAAATAATCTTTGTTATAATGATTCCAGTATATGATAATACAAAATTTCACCGTGTATTTATAGAACCAATTCCAAATTTAGAATTTCTTGAAATAAACTCTAATTACAAAACAATAATAACAGATGGGAAAACAAGTTATAAAGATGATAATAAAATCTTAAGAAAGAATGAACTGAAAATCATTGATGATGAATGTATTAAGAATATTTTCGAGAAAAATACAAGCTGCAATTTCATAAAAAACAAAAATATTGAAATGAAACAATTAGCAAACAATATTATAATACTTAAAAATATGCCCAAAACAATTATTGAACAAAACTGTAATAATTTTAAACTAGAAATAATGGGCAATTATGCTATTAAATTTGAAAATTGTGTAATAAACATAAATAATATTAAGTACGAACATTTTATATATTATGAAAGCTTTATAATACCTAGCTTAAGTAACGTAAAAATCAAAGCAGTCGATATGAATTTTTCGAGAGCTGAAATGAATGTCAAACAAATAGAAAATCGTAAGCTCATTGATGAAATTAAATTTAAACATAAAATATACACGAGCATACATTATAGTTTTAACTTTTTAATTTTGGGTTTAATTATTGTATTTTTAATAATTTGTTTCACAAAAAGAATCACAAAAAGTAAAATTAAAGTAAATATTCAAAATAATGATTGTACGGAGCAGAATCCTAAGGAGGGAGGAGTTACGTCTGCGACGTCACCCAAACCATTACCCGAGCACCTCCCACATTCCCCTTGCCTAATGGCACTGTTAAGTTATACCTAAGATATAAATAACTTATTTTTATCTGCACATTTTTATCTTTTGTTATCACTTCACATTCTTTACTTGCTCCCACAAATTAATTTTCCCACCGGTATAATCACATTTCAATCCCATCCAATTGTTCCCACAGATGCACGCGCATACCCATAAGGTGTCGCGATTCAATATAATCACATTTTAATCCCATCCAATAGTTCCCACCGTTTCCACAGGTGCACGAATTAAATTACTAAGGGCCTTTTTATTAGATAAACAATATACTTTTATTTATTAAAATACCTTAGGAGCTAACATGTGGTATTGGTCTACGATACAATTATAACTCACTTAAGGTACAAAAATGTTCCTATATATATGATTCGTCGATATGAGGTATCGATACTGCTCTATGATACCTACAAATAGATAACGAGTGTTATCTTGTTGCTTGGGTCATTACTTGTTGTTTCTTTTAATCTCTTCTCAGAAAGATACTTGGGATGTTTGTTCGGTCTGTTGATAGTGAGGGTATTTCGTCGCCATCTGGTTGGCATGTGTGTTGGCTGTTGGTTGTTATCTCCAACATAACTCACGCGCATACCCATAAGGTGTCGCAACTCAAGTTGCGCTAGACGGTGACGATGCGAAAGCGCAATTTAATATTAAGCCAGTAATGTATGTTAGGATAATATAAATAGGTTTAAGATAATAAAATAAATGTCATTCTTAAATCAACCAAGGAAGTGAAGCTGTCAATTTCATTCCAATTGATTGCACGGGTTTGTACTCGGGCAACTAGACGACGACTTAGCAAGGGTTTTGAACTCTGGTTAAGTGCAGCGAATTTGCAAACAAGTATCGCTTAATAAAAAAACAGGCACATTATTCTTATAACAATGGGGACCACCCATAACATTACCCCGAATACCGCCCACATTCGCTTTTTGTATAATGGCATTACTTTTGCAACAACGGGCTCCCACGCCATTATGCGTACTTGTGCATACTTAGCACAATCCAATCCTTATCGGATACACACCCTTTCCCTTCCACATACCTATTGAAATATATGATACCCAAATGAGATATGAAATTGCTAACCCAATCTACTTTTGTATTGCAATTGCAACCAGAACTAAAATCAAGCTTGTGCACTTAAGTCAGTCCTTAATCCACCAAGCTACTGAGAAGTGCAGCCTCGCTTAGACAGCGGCTTCTCTTTAGTTCATAATACACTTTAAGAAGAGAAATAAATAATTAGTTCATAATAAATTGTAAGAAAAAAAAAATAATATTAAATAAATTAATAAAAAACATAGGGACGGGCTACAGTCCGCTTGGGCGAACTGTTGGATACCCTATTCTTATTCCTATCCCTCATAAGTGGGCGTGACAAAAGTCTAAGTATGGTTGAATTGTTAAGAACGCTCTACATATTTTGTGATATAACATTTAAAGGATTTTAT
The DNA here is from genome assembly GCA_949715645.1 of Portevinia maculata. Classification (NCBI taxonomy): domain Eukaryota; kingdom Metazoa; phylum Arthropoda; class Insecta; order Diptera; family Syrphidae; genus Portevinia; species Portevinia maculata. The sequence continues at coordinate 90,230,703 of OX454528.1, forward strand.
CAAAAAAAAACGCTCCCTAGCTCAAACTTGGGTGTTTCAATAAAATTGTTTTATTTAATCGTGGGCGTGTCAGTAAGCGGATTTAAAAAAAATTAACACATCAGCATAAAGGGCCCCTAGAGAGTATATAATATAAATTTCAGCTCCCTAGCTCAAACTTTGAATTTTCAAAAAAAAAAAAAAATAATTGTGAGCGTGTCAGTCGGCCGATTTTGAAAATATTTACACATGAGCATAAAGGGCCCATAGAGAGTATATATTATAAATTTCAGCTCCCTAGGTCAAAGTTTGGATTTTCAAAAAAAAAATGTGGGCGGATTTTGAAAAATTTTTATCCCGAGCAGTTTAGGAGTCATAGATCATATATAAAAAATTTCAGCTTTCTAGCTCAAAATTCGATTTTTTCCAAAATTTGGTTTTTTTGAGTTTGTGGGCGGATTTCAAAAATTCGTAAACTTGATTATTTCGGGACCCTAGAGAGTATATGGTTAAAATTTCAGCTCTCTAGGTCCAGTTTAAAGGCCTAATTTTTGCCGACGGACGGACGGACGGACATGGCTAGATCGACATTACTATCGATGCTGATCATAAATATAGTAACTTTTAGGGGTAACGCTGTACATCAAGATAAACTTATAATGACACAATATAACATTTAATGGCAAGAATGCTTTGTTGAAATTAATGAAAATAAAAGAAAATAAACATATATATAAGTAAAATAAAATTAAATTTAGAGTACAACAAAATAAAAGCGCAACCAAAGAAGCGAAAAATCAAAAAGATATATAAAACAAGAAAGTTAAATCAGTTCAAACTGGAAAGGTGTTCGAAACAAACTGTTACGAATTTACGGCGTTCGATTAAGGACTTCACAGGAATGGGTATGGTCATTCCAGAGTTTGACAGCATAAATGAAAAATTGCTTGCGTGATGTCAAGCAGGTAAATGTAGCAGGAAGTCTTACGTCCTGTAGCGATTTGATGAGCAGAAATTAATTTTATCAAACAAATAGATAGGATCCTTCACGTGAATTGTTTTGAAGAGTAAAGCACACCAACGATATTTGAAAAAAGTCTCCAAGTTACATCCAAATAGTTGACGAGCTTCAGATGATATATGATCCAATCTACGAAGATTGAAAACATACATGAGTTGAAAGCAACCATCAGTTTTTGAAGCGAATATGAGTCAGGATCGGCAAACAGCTCACAGCCATATGATATTATGAGTATTATTAGTGCCTTTAGCAATTTCAGTTTGACTTGGGTAGGTAAAACTGTTTTTGTAATAGATAAACCACGTAGCGATGCATATATTTTATTAATTATTGAATTTGTGTGAACACCCCATGTCAACTTTTTGTTAAAGATAATTCCCAGATTTTTTGCTAGGTTAACATATTCAACCTGGCAGGAATTAAAAAAGATGGAAGAAAAATCGGTAAGATGTGATTGATGTTTGGATATTGGTATGGCTTTTGTTTTGCCGGGGTTCAGCTTTAGTCCATTGCGAGTTGACCACTCGAAAACAGAAGACAGATCGTCGTTTATTTTTGCAGCAGCATCTTCAATCATGCCAATAGGAAAGCTTATGTACAGTTGAACATCGTCAGCATATATATGATACTGACAATGTAATAAAGCGGAAGGTAAATCATTAATAAATAGAGATAACAATAATGGACCAAGAATAGATCCTTGAGGAACACCACAATTAACAGGAAGAAACGAAGACAGTTTACTATTACATGAAACAGCTTTCAAGCGATTAGTTATTATATGAATAAATTAATTTGTTAGAAGTGTCAGAGAAGTTAAAGTATGTTATAAGTTTATCACAGAGAATATTTGGATTAACACAGTCAAAAGCTTTAGAAAAGTAAAATAATGTTATGACAGTTGTATAATTAGTGTCAATTGCTTGTTTAACATCGTCAGAGACTTTAAGTAAATCAGATGTACAGCTATGTCCGGACCAGAAACCTGTCTGCAGAGGATTAAGAAGCTGCTTGTCTTTGATAAACACTTTTATTTGGGAGCTTACAATAAAATTGATTCAAATACCTTGGATACAAAAGGGAGGATTGCTATAGGTCTGTATTCAGAGTTTGTTCCTTTTTTAGGAATCGGGATGATTTTAGATTTTTTCCAGGCTGACGGGAAGGTAGATGTCATAATGATGGTGTTAAATATGTGGGTGATGTAAGGAGGAATAAGAGGAATTAGCATTTTTATGAAATCAGAATGAATATTATCTAAGCCAACAGACTTGCATTTGGTAGAGAAGATTGCGTGTTCTACATTGTTATGTCAACAGCAGTCAAGGAAAATTCATTTTCTGTATTCTCCTGTAGTGGCATTAGGCTTGTGGCAAGAGGTGCGCCTGGAGTAGAGAACCTTCGATTGAGCTCTTCCAAATCAATCTTGTCTTTCGAGAATATGGAATTTTCCTTATTCAAACCAATATTCCGTACTTCACTCCACAGACCCTTAGAGGATCGATTAGAATTAAATCAATTACTATAGTAGCTGAGCTTAGCAGATTTAATAAGGTTAGTGACAATATTACGATTTAATTTAAGACATCTAAGCATCTCATTACAGCCGAAGCGTTTCCAACGGCGATATGCGGAATCTCGAAAGCCAAGGCAGCTGTGCGACTTAATAACACGGGTCTTAAGTGGAACATCTTTGTTAAAGAGGTAGTCAATAGTGGTGGTCAGGAAATCAGTTTGTTTATTAACGTCAGATGTCAAACAGATTGGATACCAATCAATGGACGAACATTCACTAAAAAGACTTTCAACGTTGACATTGCGAAAATCACGATATTGGATGGACTGAGACGGGTATTTAGGAAAATGTAAGTCAAGAGTAACAAAAACGAGATCATTAAACGAAAAAACGGCAACTGATAATTGCCTGAAACATTTAACAAGACTCATATCACTAACAAGAAATAAGTCCAACAAAGACGGCATACAATTTGGTATGCTTTGGCTCAACATGTTTTTTCATGTTCAGATTTGAAGTGATCCACACACCTAGATACTTGTACTCTCGCAGAATTTGCTAGGTTTTCTCCTATAAAGTTCCACTTTTCATTTCAAGCATATTTACCGCCGCCATCTTTGAAGATCATTATTTTTGATTTCTCTAGATTAACGGGCAGATTTCAAGACCACAATAGTTTTCAATGCAGTTAATCATTCCCTACATTCAATCTACAGGTTCTGCCAGAGAGACTATGTCATCGGCAAAACTGAGACATTCGCCCAAACTTTATTCCTCCTCTGATTGCCTCCACGATGTCATTTATAAATCAAATGAAAAGTAAGGTACTGAAGACACATCCTTGTTTTGACACCCATTTACGTTGCAAAGTCTTCTGCGATGAAATCATCATCCCAAACATATGACACGTTGCCATCATACATCGCTTTCAGTACAGTCACAATATTCCCATCTTATAAATTTTATAAAAAAGAGCCTTACGCAAGGGCCATGGCAAAGGCCGTAGTCAGTGCAAAAAAAACCGCAATAAGCCACAGCTTGGGTATTCCATCGTGCTCCAACCCACTCCATCGCTACTGCTTTTGTGTACTTGTAGTGGTTGGGTAGAGGCAGCATCAGACGGATAGCGGGTCGTGTGATGTTGTTTTTGTTGATGAACCAATGCATATTGCCGTGCGGGCATAACACCTGCAGTTATTTTTTTTTTTTTTTTGGAATTCCAACGCTGATCTTCACTTTACGGCTCTGCTTTGGTAGTTAATGCAGAGTTTGTGTTTAATTTATGTTTGGCCTTTTAATCTGTAGAAAATTTGTTGTGGATGTGAGCAATATCCGTGCGTTAAGGAACATATTTTTTTCAGTATACGCCCATGTCACACTCAATAAACCAGCTGTTTTGGCACTAAGTGAAACACGGGTTAGCGTTGGCTTCGATTTAATGGAGTTAAGTCTACCTGGTTACAACTTAGTGTCATTATTCATTGTCATTAATCCACTACTGTTTTATTTAGAGGAGTCCAAATTTTGACAGACATTCAACTTATAATGGGTTTGATGCCCTGTCTGCTTCCATCACAAGAATTGTGCCTTCTATCCTCGTCATTGTGGGCGATTTCAATATACACAATTCAAGTTGGCTTCGACATTCTGGTCAGACAACACCCGAAGGAAGGTTTACTTTTAGATCTTTGCTAAGGCAAATAATCTGACTTAGCTTGCAAATGAGCCGATACTAATTCCGAACCAATAATACACTGGACTGGTGTCATACATCTCACCCCGATAAATATGCTTCAAACGTATTATCGCCTCAAGGTTCGTCAGATCATTGTATCGCATCGGCTGAATTCTCGTACTCCAACCACATAGTTAAAGAGCATATTCCTAAAAGAACCGTTTAACTGGTTTTAACTGGTCTCTGAGCTTCCTCGACAAACATAATTCACCTGGGCATGAAGTCTTTCATCCCTAACAGGATTGACAGTATCAAACCCAAAGTAGTTTTTCGGCCATATAAAGCCAACCCATCTGAGGAAAGCGAAAAAATTCAAATCAGCCAGAAATGGCTGGAACGCTCCCAGATTGTGCTTTATGCCCCCCTGTAATCGATCATGTGGAATACTTCATGGAACCAATCCACTTCCGCACTCGTACAGTGGCTGGAGTACTTCAAGATCTTCACGTTCACAAATCCGCTGGATTTGTCTGGTCTGGTGCAGCAATAACTTATTTGACGCTACTGCACAGGATCCAATAACGCCCGATAAAACGCCCGACATTAACGTAATTCCGAACAACCAGTTTGGCGTCGAAACTGGTTTCAGACATTCAGTGCAATAAATGCAAGAACCAAGGCACGGGTGCTTTTCTGGTTGATTTCGATAGGGTTTTCGACACCGTATGGTCGCAGGGACTTTTCTACAAGTTGACCAGGCGGGGGATGCACAAACCTTTGCTATATGTAATTTATAACAATCATGCTTATTGGAAAAAAGTTCGTTGTCAAATGTAGCAACGTTAGACTCTGCTCGAAGGAGTCTTTGAAATTTAAAGCGGTTTACAGCGGGGGCGGTGAATTCTCCGATCCTGTTTAACATTTACACGAGTGATCTGGTGGGGTTCACTCAGACATGCTATGGCGTACGCCGATGATTTGGTGGCATACAGATCAGGTTCTAAAATCGAGGTAATTAACATTCTTTTGCAGCGTGACTTCGATCAAATTAAGTGATATTGCGACGACTGGAAGTTGAAAATCAACTTTCAAAAGATGGAAACAATCTTGTTCAGAATAGCATCAGCTGGGGCTTCTAAGGATATCAGAAAAACTGGAAGAAATTGGCCATTATTGGACATGAGCATCCATTGGCGTTGAGAACCGTAGTCATTTATCTCACCTTTCATTTGTTAAGATGACAGCTCAAGCTACACTGGCCCTGAGAAGCGTAGTGATTTATGAGCACAGCTTTCATTTGTTAAGATGACAGCTCAAGCTACACTGGCCTGGAGCTGTTGAGCTTTCTGTCTACAGCTTCCTAATGCTTGTCTTGTATAATATAAGAATTCCCTATAGGAGTAAATCCTTTTGGATAGTCTGAGTTCATGACAATTTTCCAATGTTCTAGACAAAGTTTGGGCGCTTGTGGCTCCTCAGATATTCTGGGAAGACATGGTCTCATAATCCTTCTTATGTGTAAGGGCAGTGGGTAAATGTTGGCCGGGATTCGTTTTATATGGCATAGCGTTACGCCCACTATGACCTGTACCTATTTGAAGCGTAAATTGAAGCCAATTTCAGCAGGCGACGATCGATAGATTTGTAAAGAAAGCCATGCGTCATCGTTTTGTTGGCATAACCAGAGTCTTGCTCACTCCATTGCTGAAAGTCTGTCAGTAGTTTAAGTGCTGAGTTGGCTTACATAATATATATTATGATGTCGATTGCAAGGAAATAAAGCATGGTTTGAAGTGCCGCTGTCAAGGAGGTTGTCACTGCACCCGCGATATTGAGACATGCCACTCGTTGAGCTTAGCTTTAGAATATAATTCCTCTCCAGAGTTGTTATCGCCATTTTGCAGGAGTATGAGCAGCCATGGATTTTTTGATATGATCGTAAAGTCTCAATTCTGACAGAAGCCATGATGGTGGTGCGGCTTCCGGCTCGTCATTGAGGCGGAGCAGCAGGTAAGCGGATGCTATTGTTTTGAGTGATGAAGATTAATCTGCATCAGTTTTCGTACCATGGTTTTGTGGTATAGGTTTCTTCACAATTTCAGCATCTACAATCATCAGGGATGATGGACGGTACATTATTAAGAGGAATGCGTTTTTTAGAAGCCGGTTCCGTCAGGTTGGATGTTGCCCCAGTGCTATATTGGTGATATTTAATGAGTCTTACTTTATTTTATTGCATTGCTGGCGTAGAAGTTTCTAGACTGTAGCAGAGAAATCAACTTCTTAGTGATGGAAATAAAAAGCAGTGGGAAAGGAAACGATTTTTGGAGTGCTGGTGCTGGTGCTAGGTGATAGTATGTATCACCTTTTCTAGGCCGCATGGTTCGAGTGGATCTCAGATCCTAACCCTCGAACTTTGCGCGCAGGACTACTATGGGCATATCTCACCAAAAGCACAGAAAACGTAGTAGTTATGAGAATCATCGAGTTTTATCCTCGCAAGCAATAAGCTTAACATAAGCAGACAGCATTTTTTGAAAGTTGGGGAGAGCTTGAATGAGAAATCATTGCAGGAAGTTCATAACGTTTCTTTCAATGATTCTCCATTTTTCGTAGATCTTCCCTTTATCGTCGGACAGATGCACTTTTGCGACGATGAGGTTATCATTCACTATTTCTGAGAAGGATCTTTCGCAGCTATTTCCTAGCCTTCTCAAAGTGTTGGAATCCTCATCAATTTGTTTGAGCCTTTTTGAGGTTGATCCTACCTCAGGGACTGATGCCTAGGCTCGATCTGATAAACAGGACGTATGGGTTTTAGATACTCCTCTGAAAGCGATTCGATATTTTGTTGGGAGGTGCGGTGCGGTGCGGTGAGCGAATTTGTCTGACTTCTGCCTTGGCTGGCTTTGCCAAATATCACGCAATATTCATTGCACAGATATGATTTTTTTTTTTAAGGAAATTCAAATCCCAGAGCTTTCAGACCCTATAACAGTCCATTGTACTACCAGGCACAAATCCTCTTTTTGTTGTATATGTTGGAGAAAAAAAGTATTATTCGTCTCTCTCCTTTAATGGGTGGCGTATGTTGTTGTTCCCCATGGGGATTGAATCTGTACAGCTCGGGTCACAAGATCTACACCATCGCCACCACCATAGAGATGATAATACAAGTATAAATTTGAACACATTCTATCGCCAAAATCTACTTGCCATTAATATTGAGCCGCATATTCAACGCCCAGCTAACTATTTAATCAATTACCAAACAGGCCTTATGTATACAACTTTCTGTATACATATCAGGCTTTCGTAAACTATCAGGATACATTTATTTATATATTGAACTCGATCATCCTCTTATTCAGCCCATGTCACCTAACTAGTACTACCCTGAACCTGAATAAGTACCGGGAATCAATTCAGCCCTCCACATCTACTGCTGCGTTAATCCAGTCAATACTTTATCCACAGTTAATTGCTTTGATTTAGACGGAAAGCGACAAAAGAAGTCGAAATCACTTTGGCTTCCGCCGCACCTTTGCCGCTCAGTTCATACACTTCTTCGTTGCTGTCGCTGCCAGTCATTCAGGTTCTAAAATGAAGCAATTTACAATAGAACACCTGTCGAAAATCTGGCAACTCAATTCCGATTGCCGTTGATATTCTTCCCACACCAAGCCAGCGTCACACGCAAAATGTGTCTCAATTTATAAGCCAAGCATTTCACCCAGCCGTTAGCTACTACTACTCTATGTACATCGACCCAACCCACCCGACCGCGCCGCATCGGTTAACGAAGAAAAATTAAAGAATTTTTGACAGCACTTTGGAGCTGTTCCATGGTTTGCCAAACAAACATAGAGAGCGCAAAAAAGTAGACATTCACTTCATCTCTATAAATCATTCGTAGGTTTTTCTTCTTTTTTTCAGGGTGGAAAATATCTCCAACAGCTCCACGCAGGGTGGTGCCATTTTGAAAGAATACAGCGACAAAATGGAAAAAAGCTTTAAACAACCAAAGGAACTGCTTTATCCTATTACCCAATCCTAGGGGGCTTATACCTACTTCCACCTACCCATACCGTTGGCATTGCCACCGTCACCACCAGTCTGTCATTCAACCATATTCGCCCTAATTCTAGTACAAGGATCAACGTTTATACCTCAATAAGCTGATGATTAATAGCTTCTGAGCGTTCAGCTCACATAAAGGAACATGCTGCCACCACTCCGCATCGTGCAGAGAAGTACCTCCTATGGTACTCTGTTCTATTGCGAAGCATCCGGATGCGATGGTTTTTGCCGATACAGTACAGCTTTTGGTTGGTGCTTTGAGAAACACCTCCGATGTTTAAGTTGTTTCAATATTTACTGAACAAGGTTTCCCTCCCTTTGAGTGGTCTTTATTTCTCTTGGTGTTGTGCCTGTCCTTAATGCGGTGGAGGATCTAAGAAAGAGGACGTCAAATGGAATGGGCTACGTGAGCATCATGCCATTTTATTTCTTATTTCCGGATGGTTCATCGTCTTAGCCCGCGAACTGTATCAACATACACATGATGGTATTTTACGCGTATACTCAGTGAATGCCCTTGAACAAGATTGAGATGTATTTCGGTCTTATTAATTTGTAGGTGATCAATTGGTATTGGCAGATGGGTACAGCGTGGGAAGCAAGCAACGGCCTTTAATTAAAAATATTTTTAGTGCTATTGAGTAGTTTTACAATTTACTTTTCGGTAATATCAATACTTGATTTCTGCTGCTTCTAATAAAGTCTGGAGGGCCCGCTCCTTAAAAAGCTAATGGCTAACCTTGAAATTAAACTTTAACACGTATTCGTATTTTTTGCTGAATCTTGAAGCAAGTTACCAGTTTGAGATTTTTCAAGAGTCCTAAGCCTCATGCTCATCATATATTATATGTATATTACGATTCGTAATGTATACTATCAAGAGAATGAGAGACAGGTATTCCTGACTTTATTTTGATCAAAAATATTGTGCTTGTACTTGTAAAGGGTTTTTCAACAGGGACGCTACAAAAGTAGAGCGACAGGGACACCAAACGACGCCGAATTTCTTGCCGCTCTTTTGACATTTCTCTTCAGTAAGGTGATATACGAGCCAACAACGAGTCGAAATTATTAAAATTTACTACCGAAATTCGGAGTCAGTGACCTCAACGTTAAGAGCGCTACGTCCAATTTATGGTCGTCATATGGTCGTTTTTTTTTTTTCAAATCCCAGAGCACTCAGACTCGGTAACGGTCCATTGTACTACCAGGCAGAAATCCTCTTCTTGGTGTAGAGGAATTTGATTGGGTGGTGTATGTTGTTGTTCCCCATGGGGATTGAACCTGCACCGCACGGGTCACAAGCCAACACACTAACCTCTACACCATCGCCACCCTCACAAGCACAGTACAAAATGTTACCGTGCCAGGGAGTCAAAGAAGTGCCCGTAGTGTCGAGAATATTGCTGCCGCTGAGGCATCAGTTGAAGAAAGCCCAAATGTGTCTCTCACACGTCGTTTTCAAGCGTTGGGCATCTCTGTGACGTCGTTGTGGCGAATTTTGCGAAAATATCTTGGCCTATTGGATGATATGGACTTGGAGGACATGTGGTTCCAACAGGACGGCGCCACAAGCCACACAGCGAATGCCACAATCAATTTATTGGAAACCAAGTTTGGAAACCGTGTTATCTCACGAAATGGTCCAGTCGCTTGGCCGCCTCGGTCGTTAGACTATTTCCTGTGGGGCTACGTCAAGTCTATGATCTATGCCATCAAGCCAGCGACGATTGATGAACTTCGTACGAATATCGAACGTGAAATTGCAGCAGTATCGGCCGATTTATGCTTGAAAACCGTCGAAAATTGGGTTCAGCGCCTGTACTTCTGCAAGCGTGCGCGTGGTGGCCATGCAAAAGAAATCGAGTTCCATATATAATGGCATCAAACGTACTTTCACAGGAATAAAGAATTTCATTGATATCCAAAACCGTTTTTGTTTCATTTAAAAAAACTTTTGTAGCGCTCTTATTGAAAAACCCTTTACTACTTCCAATTGATCAGACTTTTGTATATAGTCAATATTGTAGTAGCATTCTGTAATATTTGCTCATGGCGCTCTCTATGACTTTTCGTTTGCCTAGTGTTTCAACGTAATATTAGCCGAGATCTTAACTTAGCTGCAACTAAGAAATGGTCAAATATGGAGTTGATATTTTTGTAGTTCGCATGTAGGTACCAAGTACCTACGCTTGGAAGAAAGCACGCCTGATGACTAGAATATTAGCTCAATTTGCCCCACTTCGAGGTTATCCCTGCTTATTGTCGCATATTGGAACCTATCAAATGTACTGCGTGAGCGTCTTAAGCCGTTCTGCAATGCACTAATCGACACGTTCAAGTGTGACCTTCGACCCGGGAACTCTACAATAGACTGAATGTGTACACTTAGGCAAATCCAGGCAAAGTCTAATAAATTTCAACTCGGAACTTACTATTCATTTTCTTTTCATCAAATTCTTTATTTGCATCTAATAGATTATTTTAACAAAATTCATAGAATTTATATAGACATGGCGATTATGCCGTCTGTCGGGGGTGAAACATTTCAAAAAATAAAGATAAAAAAATAAATACATAATATAAACAAAGTTAAGAGTTTGTTTTAAGTTAAATATAATTAATTTGAAGAATGTGGAAGAACATAAGAAAAAGAAAGTTATCTGTATCAGCATATTCACAATATTTACTTTACTTCAATAAAAGGGAAACTGTCTGTAACTATTAAAAACTAGGGGTCGCCCCATGGTCGAAATTCGACCAATTTATTCTATAAGTTGAAAAAAAAAACAAAGTCGACTGTTATACATATTAATCGGAAAATTAAATTTTTCGACATTGCATTCTCTGATTTCAAATGATATAAAATTGTTCCGACATTTTCAAGTAACTTCAAGCATTTTCAAATAACTTCAAGCATGTCCAAGTAACTTCAAGTTTTCAAGCATTTTCAAGTAACTTAAGGTAAGTTCAAGCATTTTCAGGTAACTTCAAGTAACTTTTTTATATAGATAACTTCAAGTATTTTCAAGTACCTTCAAGCATTTTCAAGTAACTTCAAGCATGTCCAAGTAACTTCAAGTATTTTCAACGATTATCAAATGCATAACATGCACAGCAATGTTGTTGTTGGTAACTTCAAGTAACTTCAAGTATTTTCAAGCATTTTCAAGTAACTTCAAGCATTTTCAAGTAACTTCATGATATACAATTTTTCCGTTCCGATTGGCAGATTATTGCCTCACACAGCAATGTTGTTGTTGTTGTAATTTCATCCAATTCGCTTCATTTTACCTGCTGTAATTCATAATGTGTGTTATATATTTGTATTGTGCACTTCTACGTATTGTCCCCTACCCAAATATATATAGTATTGGCATATCTATGTGACGTATAATAGCAAAAAAGGGGGAAACACGTTATAGGCAACTCCGTATTAATATATAGATATTAAATTGATTAAACATTTTCGAAACTATTTCGGTAAGAGAGAGCATGCTTACAGTACTGAAGTAAAATAGGCCAACCAAAAGAGCCATTCAAGATGTCCCTACGCCTACACACACTAATAGAAACCGAGCTGACATTGAAATAAAACCTGCGGATTTCTTGCAAAAGAGGGCAAACAGCGAGAAAATGGTAAATGTCCTCTCTCTCCCATTTCTGTTACAGAGACTACACAGATCAGAGGTCAAGCTTCTATGGGGAAAGAAATTCAGGTTGAGAATTTTAACCCTAGTCCTAAACATAGGGATGGGCTACAGTCCGCTTGGGCGAACTGTTGGATACCCTATTCTTATTCCTATCCCTCATAGGTGGGCGTGACAAAAGGCTTAGTATGATTGAATTGCTAAGAACGCTCTACATATTTTGTTATATAACATTTAAAGGATTTAATTGAAAGAAAACCAAGCTTTTGTAAAAAAAACCCTCCCTAGCTTAAACTTTGTTTTTCAATAAAATTGTTTCATTTAATTGTGAGCGTGTCAGTAGGTGGATTAAAAAAATATTTAACCATAAGTATAAAGGGCACCTAGAGAGACTATACTATAAATTTCAGTTTCCTAGCTCAAACTTTGACTTTTCAATAAAATTGTTTTATTTAATTGTGGGCGTGTCAGTAGGCGGATTTTAGAAATTTTATCTCTCAAGCAGTTCTAGGAGTCAAAGATCATATTCGATAAATTTGGTTTTTTGAGTTTGTGGGCGTGTGTGGGCGGATTTCAAATATTCTTAAACTCGATTATTTCGGGACCCTGGAGAGTATATAGTTAAAATTTCAGCCCTCTAGGTCCAGTTTAAAGGCCTAATTTTTGCCGACAGACGCACATGGCTAGATCGACATTACTATCAATGCTGATCATAAATATAGTAACTTTTAGGGGTCCACGGGCATTATTAAGGTATGTTACAAACTATAAGTCAAAATTAACATACCCTTAGAATAGGGTATAAAAATGGTACTTATGGAAGAAGCAGAGTGAACATTAGAAAAGTAGCTATTATCCAAACAATTGCTTAAGTTTTTGTAAATATGTCTTGAATTCGAGTAGGATGCACGGTTATGATATGACAGATACTTCGTTTCATCAATTTTAGCTATCACATTAGAAAACGTTCCGTTCCATTCATCAACGTTATAATCACTCAAATGTAGACTTATTTCAAGGGAGAGCGCAAGTTGGTTCCATTCCTTGAACGGGGAAGCAATAGTTCGGAGGAGAGACGCCAATATTGTCTTGTGCATGTTGTTACTATTCCTCCTCATAACTCTGATGATATATTCTGAGTGGGCTTTTAGATTCTGGATGTAGATCAGGCCAATGCCAGACTGCGAAAAAGAAACGTTGAAATATCTCAAATTCTTCAAAAGGGATAAAATTGGCAAAAATAAGCATCCGTTCTTTTCCTTGCTGTCAAACACAAAGGATTTTATGATGTTCAAAAATCTTTCAAAAAATACGTTTGGATTTGCATCCTTGCTTTAATAATAATCCAAATCGCACTCTTTTAAAGTACAAACACTGCGAACACATCCTCAAAAATGAAAAGTGAATATAGAATACGATCTAGGCGTTTTATTTGTATAATTATGCTGAGCTGGGTATACACTAGCACCGAAACACGGCTATAATGTCATATAATTATTGTTTTTGTCTATGTTTATATGTTTATGTTTGTTAAGATAATTTACCTGGATTCGCAATAAATTATTAAACACTTGACTGAACAAAATTGTTCATTTTATTTGGAAACCCCTGGCTCCACTCATTTGTTGCCCCAGGGCCTCCAGACCTCTAAATCCGGCCCTGGCTCTGCTCGAGCTATATTTTTTTAAGTTTGAAAATGATTGAAACGGTTGAAAATGGTATACGAGTATACAAACTAATTATCCCTAAGTCGGAACAAGACTGCTTAAAAAAACTACCTACTTCTAACTTACGACTAATCTTAACATTATATTTACACGCCACGATTATATTTGGTCAGCAATCTTGCAACAGCTTGAACGAAAATGTGTTCAAGCGGACGACCGACGATTTTGCAGCACCAATCATCAAGTAAGCGGTTTTATAAGCCCAAGCTTTTGACTTGATTTGGTATGCAGTTGGGAGGTCATTGGTTGCTATAACCTGCCTGTTGAATTGTTATGTTCGTGCCTGATGTATGTAATTCGCGCTATCCCAGTTATAACAAGATTGTTGACCAAAATACAAATGGAAATAAACAATGCAAGCAACATAAGTGTCGCCGAATGAAAAACCAGCAAAAATGGACAGAAAAGGAAATATGTATGATATAAGTACCTATATGAAAAGGTGCCGTGAGATAACCATGCTGCCCCCCCCCCCCCCTGCAACCCCCCTGCTTGGCGTCACTGTTTGATTTGGAGTAGGTGCGAGATACGGTTTCGAAAATTTGGCTTTATGTCACTTTCCGGATTTGGCCTTATGACGCTTTGTGAAAATGACATAATACCAAATGCTAGAATTTGGCCTTATGTCACTTTCAAAAAGCGACATAAGACCAAATTTCGAGATTTGGGCTTATGACGCTTGGGGTTATGTCACGGCACCTATGAAAAGCCTCTTGCACCAAATCGTGACTGAATACACTTAATATTTTACTCGCTCGGAGTCTTTATTTATAAAAATCAAAAGCTAAAGAATTAAAAATGGCGCTTTAAAAAAGTGTATCTTCTTCGTCCGTGTAGTAAAAATAAGATGAAAGTACAACATAAAGTTTAAGTTTGTTTATTCAATATTTAGTTCGATAAGAGCCGTTTGCTAAAACAAAACATGAATTTATTAAAGTTAACATAAACGCCTATGTGCTAGTTTTTCATCAGCCTTCGTTTGCTCACTTCAATTTATACCCAAGAAGTTGAAATTGTTGCTCTTAGCATCATTGTTTCAATAACCCATATTACATCCTCAAAAACCCTTGACGTTGTCGTTTGAACCACACCTACATGTAGACACCCTATATACTTGTGCAAGTTCTCTGATTAACAACTATTTGGTAAGCCAAAAATGTATCATTTCGGGTTTCTTTTTCTCACAGAAACTGTAACTGAGCCGTAAATACCAAACACAGGTACGTTTCTAATATTTATAAGTGTATATATATATATAAATGATCCCCAACGGAATGTAAGTATGTATGTACATTTTTATTTATCCCGCAAAACATTCCCTCTTCCCATCAGCCGAATCAATTTATCAGATTTCAATGAAAATGATTTTTAAATTCAATTTTAAAACACACAAGAAGAAAATTTTCTTTTTGCTATTTCCTCTTATCATAATCCCGGCGTGCACGGTTGGTGCCTCGCTTCTTGTTCACTTGACCTGGACCACAAAATCGGTGTATATGTCACACTCAAGAAAATTAAACTGAAGGACAAGGAAAGTGTCATTCGAAGGACCATTCAGGGATGGAAAAGTCGATACAATTGTATCGAATTTAATCAATGAATTTGTTCGAGCAAAAAGCCACAAATTCTTTTGCAATCTGTGTTTTTCAAAAAAGAGAACTTCAAGTTAATTAACGAATGACACATATATTTGTTTAAAGTTTTACGTATATCGTTGACTGGATTCTTCTTTTTACAACCCAAGGCTCTGAACGCATTTAACTCTTAATTCCATGGAAATAGTTTTGGTTAATTTAAATTTGTTTGTTTATGTTTTTGAAAGTAAAATATTTTGAGCTAAATATATTATTTTTTCAATACAATTGGCTCCATTTCAGTACAACTTTAAAACTGTTTTAAGTACAGCTCAAAAGTGTGTAATTTTCCATCCCTGACCACGATACGATGCGGAAAAACCAAAATCGACGAAAATAGCCGATGATTGGTATTTTCTCTCCAATTTCGTGATTTTATAGTAATTTCTTGCAGTTTAAAAAAAAGAAAAGTCCTTTGAAGTCCGAAGTAATGCTAATCCGAGGGTGCACACTAAATTGCTAAGAAAATACATTTTCGTCGTTGAGTGAACTTATGGCGGAAAGAGCTGAAGTATGGAGAGCATGCTACATTTCCAGTAGCGCACTGAAATAAGCTAATAAAGATTTTAGATAGAATTATCCTTGCATATAAATCGATGCATTAGGAGGTAGCTGACGACGATAGCATCCTCTATCCGTGTTTTTCGTGTAATGAAGATGTATTAAACGTAATGAATTCCTTAATAGTCCAAGTTTATTAATTAACTTCTTTGGTGGGTGAACGTTAGGAGAAGAGCTGCGTACTGAGTAGCACCAGATTAAAGTTTAAAGTTGAAGGAACATTCGAATGTATAAAGTACTCTCTTTGAAAATAGATACATATTTTTGAGGTGCAAGTTTAACGAGATATAGCTATTAAGCTTTAAACTATAATCCGAAGGTGAGTTTAAAAGCTATTTTTTTAGACAAATTAAAGGGAGATCAATGGTTTGACGGTTTCGTTAAATTTGCAGAACTTTAACTCAAAAGGTTTAGTTTCAATTTCACTTTCAGGTTTGATTAACTTAAATAGGCTAATGAGGTACGCAAAATAAGAATCTTATGAACTACAGTTTACAATGCAATACATTACGTCGCCCCAAAATTGATTTGTGTAATACGCTTAAATTCGCTCTGGTCAAATTAGTTACCAGTTGCGTTCTATCTCTTTCAATTAATGAGATATTAACAATGGTGTTGACGTATATCCATCAAAATCATTAAATTCAGGCCGTAAACAGCAAATTTTGGCATGAAGGGCAATTTTTTTTCTTAAGAAATTTTTTGAGGTAGGCCTACGAGTTTTGTTGTGGTAATGCAAAATATATATATAAAATGAAAGGTTTGATTTTCATTTAGGTTAGGTTAGGTTAGAGTGACTGTCGGCAAAAGGCCGACACACTTAGACCAGGGTTAGGTCCATTGTGATACCACACGGATCGAGGGGTTTCCCCACTACTAGTTAAACCATTTAGAGCTTCTTATGAAGCGCGATAAAGTTCTAACGTCAGCGTTAGCCAAGTCGTTAAGATTATTAAGCAAGAAATCTCCCAGATAAAGACTTCTATTATGGGAGAGAGCTGGACATGTGCAGCGAAGGTGAGGTATAGTCTCCTCCTCCTCCTCATCCAAGCAACTTCTACAGAAATCGTTCGAAAAAACGCCAAGCCTCGATGCGTGCTTGCCTATCAGACAGTGCCCTGTAATTGCACCTATAGTGGAGCTAATATGCAGTCGATTTATTGAGATCAGACTGTTAGAGCGTCGCAGATCCAGCTTTGGCCAGATGTGCTTAGTCGCTAGACATGTATTACTACTTGTCCAACTAAGGTTTGTTCTTTCGATTGCAGATAGCTTGAATAAAAGTTTGCAGGTAGCGATTGGGATACCCAGAGAACCCTTTTCAGGTAAAAGGGGAGTTTGGTTCATTTTTTGGCGAGTTCATCAGCCCTGCAGTTTCCAGGAATATCTCTATGCCCCGGCACCCAACAGAGGTGAATGTTAAACTGCTCCGCCAACTCCATAATACTGACATCTCCAGATACTGAATCCACGGACTGATTTTCATTTGGTCCACAGGTTCTTTAACTTTGCTTCTCCGACCATTTGTGTCTGCGAAATGGCAGGAACGTACAATTTTATGTAGCCTTATGTAGCCTTATGATCGGAATTAAAGAGATCATAACCCTCCCACTTAACCGCATCCCTACTGGTCCGCCTGTTGGGTTCGCCGGTTCGACCTCAGAAAATAGCGACAAACTTCTCCTGACAATATTAATAATCTTGGATGTTTGTCAAACTTTAACAATACTTGGGCCAGTGGGCAAACAACTTTAGGTGTTACTTGTCCCTTGTGTGATTTGAACCGTAGACCCCTCGGTCAGTAGTTCAGAGGACTTCCCACTAAGTTACAGCGCCCACACATAAAGTCAAAATTATTTTAATTTGAGGGTAAAGGCAATTGATAGTATCAGTCATTGCTAGTACCCGGACAATACGTCGTTTTTTTTTAAAACATTTTTTTTTTTTTTTTTTTTAAATTCTGGCTCGCCAAGGCAATTTTTAAAAAAGGGGGGGGGGGGGGGTACTTCGACCTAAAAGATCTTTTGTACCGTATGGGCCAGAAAAATTTTAAACTAGTAAAATTTCCACTCTCCGTGTAAAGCGGACAATTTTACCAGTAGAAGAATTCTTTATGTCCTCGGGGCTCAATTGTTCCCTGAGAAAGATCTTCTTTCTAATTCCATTAAGGGCTGGGCATTCACATAAAATGTGTTCAGCTGACTCGTCCTCTTCAAGACAGAGTCGGCACTCAGGAGAATCTGCTATTCTCATTTTGTGTAGATGATATCTTAAACCGTGGTGATCAGTAAGGTAACCTACTAGGTTTTTGATATCATGCCTGCTTAGGTTTAGACATTTGCTGGCATTATGATTGAAGGGCCGAATGGCTCGTTTGGCCTGTCTTAGACCTGGGATGTTATCCCAAAGATAGGTACATTTTCTATGTTCCCAGCTTTTAATTGCTGCCGTTGCTGCTGATCTAGGAGTGCAGCAGAAAAGTTTGGGACCTATGAAAGGTGTTTCTGAACCTTTTCTGGCCAGTTCGTCGGCCTTTTCGTTACCTTCTACCCCGACATGACCCGGAACCCACCACAATTTGGTCTTGTTTCTTGTTCCGAGTATTTGTAGGGTATTGAAGCAGTACATGACTGATTTGGAGTCAATGGTATACGAGCTAAGGGCGTTTATAGCTGCTTGACTGTCCGTGAAAATATGAATGGTTGCACCTTTTTTGCCAGATAAGATAATGTGGCTGGCGCATTCTTGAATGGCGTGGAGCTCCGCTTGAAATACGCTAGGACTTTTTCCCATGGGTATCGTAAAGCGTTTGTGTGATCCGTATATTCCCGCTCTTACTCCCGTTTCCATTTTATAACCATCCGTATACCACTTTATGCCGTTATGGCTGTTTGGTGGGTTATTGCTAACCCATGCTTCTCTCTTGGGTATCTCCGTGGAGAACCGTTTGTTGAATAGTGTTTTTTGAATGCGGTCTGTGACCGCGCAGTTCATGTTAAGTTCTGGCAGTTCATCGAGAAGGGTCTTAAGTTCCGGATGATCATTAAGACTTATCTCGTTTAGCTGTATTAGACTTATTGCACTGCGGATCGCCACTTTTTGGACGTATATGTGGAGGGGTATAATTCCTGTTATTGCCTCTAAGGCAGCTGTGGGACAGGTACGCATGGCTCCGGAGATACCAAGGCACGCAAGCCGTTGTACCTTTTTGAGCTTCTCTATTGCGACCTTTTGTGTGGATTTTGTCCACCATACTATGGAGGCGTATGTTATGATGGGTCTTATCATCACTGTGTAGATCCAGTGGACGATCTTTGGAGAGATTCCCCAGGTTCTACCATATGTGCGTCGACAGGCCCATAAAGCTGTATTAGCTTTACTGATTTTGTTGTTTGTGTGAGAGTTCCAGTTAAGTCTCTTGTCCAGGATTACTCCAAGATACTTGACTTCGTCGGAATACTCTACGACTGTGTCGTTTATTGTGATTAGGCCTAGGTCTAATATCCTTCTTTTAGTGAAAGGAACGATGACGGCTATACTGGGATTTATTTATTTTCCTTAATGCACCAGTCTATGGCTGTCTTTAGAGCATTTTTCATTTTTGATGTGACTCCTATTGAGCCTTTGCCCCTAACTATGATCGGCGTACCCAATTGTGGTATAGCCCATATTGCTCATCTTGTGTAGCAGGTCATCGATGACCAATGACCACAGAAGGGGTGAGAGTACTCCCCCTTGTGGGCAGCCCCTTACGGCTGTTACTGATACTGAGGTCGTTTCTGACGAGGAAGTTATTTTTCGACTTTCCAGCATCGCTTTGATCCATTTAATAGTTGGTTTATCTATGTTTCTATGGTACAAAGCATTTGATATGGATTCATATCCAGTGTTGTCGAAAGCACCCTCTATGTCCAGAAAGGCACAAAGTGCGATCTCTTTGCAACGGTAGGCGTTTTTTATCTCTGTAGTTAGTCTTAACTTTGGTACGCATATTGGTGAGGGTGCAGAGGCATGCTTTTTAAAACATAGAGAAAGGCTAAAGTCCGCTTTGGCGAACTGTTGGATGCCCTATTCAGATCCCTATCCCTCATAAGGTGGGCGTGGCAAAAATCGAATTATGGATGCATTGTTGAGAACGTTCTACATATTTTGTTGCAACCTTTAAAGGATTTTATAGGCAAAACAAAGTTTTAGTTAAAAAAAACGCCCCTTAAAAGTGGGTATGGCGGAGAACTTTATACATAGGAATTGTTCAAATGACTTTATCTAGGACTTTCATTTACCATGATTTCTTCAATAGTGGCCGCGTCAGTGGGACATGGGTGGATCGACATTACTATCGATGCGGTTCACGAATATAGTAACGTTTAGGGTCTACGGCTTGTACTAAGGTATATTACAAACTATAAGTCAAAATTAATATACCCTTAGAATAGGGTATACAAAATAAACGTATTCCACTGGAATTGTCTTAATCAGCTATCAAACAACAATCCTTTACGACTATGTACCGCGCAAACATATGCAGTTTCAAACAAATTTTCAGATTGCTGTAAGAGCTACCCCCGGTTTCGAACCACTTCATATACGAGGGGCGTTCAATATATTCTCGGTATCGATATGAAGGAAAATGCGAATTCAATTTAAATTGTCTTTATTTTTCAATATAATATAACCTAACATTAATGCATTTGTTACATCTTGAGATAAGCTTTTTTAAACCCTCAAAAAAATAAATTTCCTCTTTCTCTGCAAAATACCCATTTATTGCCGACTTGAGTTCTTCATCATCCGAAAATCTTTTTCCACGAAGACATTTTTTCAAATCCGGAAACAGGAAATAATCACTAGGGGCAAGGTCTGTACTATAGGGTGGGTGTTGGATTTCTTCGAAACCACAATCTCGCGCAGCAGCCTTAGAAACTCGCGCCGTGTGAACAGGAGCGTTGTCATGAAGAAGCAACACACCCGCTGCGAGTTTACCCCGTCTTTTCTTTTTAATTTCCTCCCGCAAATTATGCAAAGTGGAAGCGTAGGATGTGGCGTTGATGGTTTCACCTTTTTTGTTTGTACTCAATGAGCAAGATTCCCTTTGAGTCCCAAAAGCTATGGCCATGAACTTCCCGGCAGATGGAGTGACTTTGAACATCTTCGTGTGGTCTGTTCCTTTTTTAGGCCACTGCATGGACTCTTGTTTGCTTTCAGGGTCATAGTGGTGGACCCATGTTTCGTCCCCAGTAACAATTCGATCCATAACAAAGTCCGCGTTCTCACTACACATCTCCAAAAGCTCTCTACAGCATGCGATTCTCACTTTTTTCTGAGGCGCTGTGAGCATTCGTGGCACCCACCTTGCACTGACCTTTGAAAGGTTAAGATGGTCATGAAGAATCGTGTGAATGGTACCAATTGAAAGCTTGGTGATCTCTGCCATCATTTTCACCTTTATTCGGTCATCCTCAAGAACAAGTTTTTCGACTTCTTTGATGCTTTCTCCAGTACAAGCAGTAGCCGGGGCGCCTGAGCGGGGGTCGTCTTCAATGCTCTCTCTGCCTCTCTTGAACTCACTTGACCACTTTTGCACAGTTTATAATGAAGGTGCGGAACCCCGGTAAACAGCCACCATCTCTTCATGAATAGTTTTTTGACTTTTTCCTTGCTTAGTGAGAAATTTATTTACAGCGCGATGCTCAATTTTCACCATCCAGTTGCCATTATGATTCTGTTTAACTAGAGATAAAACGCGAATTAATAATCACATTTATATGAAATTTTACATGAATGCACTAAAATAATAGTATACTTGATAAATAAGTCAATTTATATATACAACCACAGCTTCATCCCGATACCGAGAATATATTGAACGCCCCTCGTATGTATAACCATTGTATATGAACTTTAGAGTTTATATACAATGGTACAATCTAAATCTGTAAGAACGCTTCTTAACCAAGTTGCTTCCTTACATGCTTCAGATAAAGCTACGAACTCTGCTTCTGTACTAGATAGTGAAATGCAAGTTTGCTTTCTGAATGCCCAGCTTATTGACCCTCCATTTAGAAAGAAAACGTAACCTGAATTTGATTTACGAGTAGACCGGTCTTCCGCCCAATTTGCATCAGCATAACCAATCAACACATCATCCTGGCTGTTCTTATTAAAAAGATGAAGTTTGAGATCTGAAGTCCCTTTCAGATATTTCAGAACACGCTTCAACTCGGTCCAGTCAGCCTGACTCGGTGCATTTGTCTTGCAGGCCAAGATGCTAACCGCTGCAGCTATATCTGGTCTCGTATTAGTGGCAATGAATAGCAAACTACCAATTAACTTCTGGTACTGATTGTTACTAATCAGCATGCTTGAATTGTCATCACCTTTACCGTAGCCTGGATCGAGTGGAACCTTAGACAGCTTTGCACCTTGAAGTCCATATTCCTCAACTAGCTTGTTAATGTACTGCTTCTGCCTGATCGAGTAACCGCCGTGCGAATTTTTGATGACTTCTAATCCCAAGTAGTGCCTTACGTCTCCCAGGTTATTAATTTCGAAATGAGACCGCAACATCTGCTCAGCTTCGATGATGAGTTTTTCAGAGGAACTGGAAACGATGATGTCATCTACGTAAATTAATAAGTAAATCCCGATATCATTCGGTTTCTTCTTGTATAAACACCGATCCGATCTGCTCTGGATGAATCCGTTTTCAATTAAGACTTTACTGAAAGTTTGATTCCATGTAAAGGCCGCCTGCTTTAAACCGTAAAGGCCTTTCTGGAGTTTGCATACCAGCTGTTGGTTTTCAGACTCAAATCCGGGTGGTTGCTTCATATAGATAACTTCCTTAAGATGGCTATTCAAAAAAGCCGCTTTTGCATCAAAATGCTTAACTTTCATTTTCCGCTTACCCGCAATCGATAGTAACGCTCTGAAAGTAGCTTGCCTCGCTACAAGTGCAAATACTTGATCATAGTCACTGCCAAATTTCTGACTAAAACCCTGCGGAACTAATCTGGCCTTAAACCGCTGTACTCGCCCCTCAACATCACGCTTGACTTTATATACCCATTTGCACCCAATGATATTTGCATTTGCTGGAGGTTGAACCAGAGTCCAAGTACCGCTGTTTTTTTCTCGAAGTTTGTACAGATTACCCTCTATATCAGCAACTGCAACCTCACATCCATTTGAAGTTTGGATACTGCACTTATTTCCAGCAAAAGTGACACCAAAACCTTTACGCACTAATGCGTGAACCGAAAGCAGGCTCCCTTGGAACTCAGGAATGTAAAGTACGTCTTCGACACGAATTGAAATTTCCTTGCTCTTAACAAGCACACACAACTTGCACACACCTTTACCGCTCGCGCACATCTCTTGACCATTTGCAATGATCACTTTATCCTTATGCTGAGAATTCAAAGAGATGAAATTCTCCGCCTTATTGGTAATATGATACGTGGCTCCTGAATCCACAATCCAGCCATCTGATTTTGTGGAACTGAAATGAAAGCAGAACTCGTCTAGGCAAACAACTTTGTTTGCACTCCTTTTTTCGGTGCTCTTTTTCCACTGCAGATATGATGGACAATTCCGCTTTATGTGTCCGCTCTTCTTACAAAAGAAACATTTTTTGCTGTTGGATTTTGGAAAACTTTTTACCTTTAATGCTGAATTTGTGTCACTTACACTTTTCTTTCTAAGGAATTCCTCCAGTAATTTCGCGTGTACAAGGCTGATTGTCAAATCGGTTTCCGCTTCCAACGCTGTTACCAATGTGTCGTACGAAGAGGGCAAACTACTGAGTAGCATTGCAACTCTCCATCTGTCGGACAACTCTTCACCCAACGCCGCCAACTTATCGAACAGAGTTATCATTTCCTCTATGTGTTGTTCCATAGTTCCTTGGTCGTCAAACTTCAGACTACGTATTTTGCGCATTAAATGCACCCTGTTGCTGAGTGTTGATTTTTCGTGATAGTTCTTCAAGTTGTTCCAGGCTTCCTTCGCAGATGCAGCATTCCTCACATGCAGTAGTTGGTTGTCTTCCACCAACAATCCAATAATGGTCCTCGCATCGTTGTCAGCTTTAATCCATGCATCCGGATTTTGTTCAGGTTTTTCTGTAGCGAGCACATGAAACACATTATCCCTCCTGAGTAAAAGTTCTATTTTATACTTCCAGGTATGATAATACGAGTATTCCGAATTTTGTTACAGCGCTCCTTAATGTATCCATGATTTTGGCGTACCACCTGGGCCCATAACCTGTAAGATTCCAGAACGCTCAGTGGATAAAATCAGGACACAGAGAAAACCACGTTGTAGGTTGACAACAAAAGAAGAAAGATACTTTATTGAATAAATGACGTTCTACGTAATGAAAACAAAATATGACATAGATAACTTATAAATAAGATAAAGCACTCAAAAGCAAATGGGTGCGTTCAGTTTATAGTTGCTGAACGAATGGAACTCCAACAGAGAGTATATGGTTAAAATTTCAGCTCTCTAGGTCCAGTTTAAAGGCCTAATTTTTGCCGACAGACGGACGGACGGACATGGCTAGATCGACATTACTATCGATGCTGATCATAAATATAGTAACTTTTAGGGGTCTACGGGCAATATTAAGGTATGTTACAAACTATGCGTCAAAATTAATATACCCTTAGAATAGGGTATAATTAATTAAATAGTTGGTTAGTTAACTAGTAATAGTTCATAACTCCATATTCGAATGTGTAATGAATCTGAAGTTATAGTGTGTTTTCACTTAATTTGTTATGTTGGAAGCGTTTACAGTTTTATGTACTGGTTATGAGCCCCCGGATGTTAAGATAGAAAAAGCCATGAGAATGAGGATAATTAAAACGGTAAATCTCAATTGTCGCCTTTATTGACTTAAGCTACTCTGTTTAATTGACACAGATATAGATTTAAGTTGACTAAAGATTAATTTATAATTTTTATTTGTCACTTTATAGCGTAATTTCGCTTTTTGTGTAATTAATTAAGCTTCCGATATCATTTTAACCCCCCTGTATGAAGCTTTTTTTATTCCGTCTATTCACATTAAATGTAGGGTAGCTCGCGCGTTTAGTGTGAAAATATCTGACGTTCGTGTTCTTTGTCACGTAGTAAGTTAATTATTCTTTTTTATAGTTATTCGTATAACATTTTTTTCTTGTAGTGACGTTTTATGAATATCGTTTTTCGTAAAAGTCCACCAAGGGGAAAAGTCACTACTAGGTAATATCATCGGTGTAGGGAAATAATTGCAAGGGCATTAACTTCACTTCGAGTGTGAACTTACTCTTTTTCACTTTTTTTGATCTGATGTTGTTTACCACCTATAATATGAGCATTTTTCGATAAATATTGGTAATGATTGTATATATCCACTTGGAAATAAGCTTATAATGAACTATCGCCTAAAAGTTGTTGGGCGAATCTTTGCAACGCAAGTCTCAAAATTAAAGTAATTTAAAGCAATGTTAAGAAATAATGTTCACAACATAGCACCTGCCCCAACCTCGCACCTACTCAAAATCTAACAGTGACCACTAGCATTAACCTGACAGGAGAATTAAAACCACTCGAACGCGAAATAAGTCCACTTTACAAAAGTGAATGTCCATGGACATTATGTCCGTGGATATTATGTCACTCCACCGTAGATCCGATAAAAAGTGCAATGTGTAAGGGCGCGATATTGCTTGGGGTCACCGTTGGATTTTGTGTAGGTGCGAGGTTGGGTATATTTCTAAAATACTTTACGTTTTTTCGGAATTGCGTTAAAAAGACGCGTAATTTCGTCTTGCGCGATTTCTGGGAGCTGGATTTTACTTTGCTTTTTCATTTCGTTGGGGGGAAATAATTCCACTAATTTTCAATTGGAATTATTTCTCACGTTGGGTGGGAATTAAGTCCACTTTTTTAAAGTGGACCTATTTCACATTCGAGTGGTATGAATTCTCATGTGGAGTTAATTCCCGTGGACTTATTTTTCTACACCGCAGCTCCCGCGTACTTTTTTAGAGGGATAACAATAAAATACGACTATTGTCTACATAATTTATTATATATAACTGTTTTTTAAGAATTTCATCGAAAGAACAATGTTTTGCTAAAAAAAAATCGGCGCAAAAAGTGGCCGTAGCAAGGAAAGTGTATGGCGACATGCTACGAACGACCTTGTATTCATACTGTGCTAAGAACAGGACCTTCATTTCCATTGATGAATTGCTGTCGAACAAAATTATTAATTATTTTTGGCCGAAAAATACTATCAATTTATTTATTTATTTCGGAATTTTGAAATATCACATCATACAACAACAATTTACATGTCGTCTGGTGGATATACAATTCGTAACTCCTCTGCTGAACTACTAGTAACATATCATTAAGCTGATGATGATGAACACAATGTTGTGATTGTGGTTGTGACTGAGGATGATACTCATCAGATAATCCGGAGGGAGCGGAGTGGGCTCACACCAAACTTCGAACCATGGGAGAGAAACAGAGTGGCGTGCCTTTTGCGGTCGAACTCCAGTTCCGGTTCTCTTTCTCTGCTCAGCCAGCGGGAACTTAGTGCGTTGGACTACCGCATGAGAAGTCTCATATTCAAATAGCGCCGCGGCCTAGTTCCTCCTCCCACCTCATGCAAAAGTCGGACAAACATCCAAGAGTACATATCAATAATTGTCATGAGAAGCTATTCAAATTTGCCGTTCGAATTCAGTGTAAAATTGTAGCTTTCGTGACTTCGGAGACCTATAAGCTCAGGATCACAGAACTAATTATGCATATTGTGCAAATATTAGAGACTATCGGTAAACAGCCGGAAATTTATAGGAAAATACTTCTTATTACTAGAAGAAAGAAACTCAGAAACCATAAGAGCTACTCGAATTCGGCAGAGTATGTTTCGAGGATTAATGTTTTGCGTATTTAATCATTGTCAGTCTTCTGAACTTTTCGATAAAGTCTTTAAAAGACTGGGCGTAGGTAAGTGTGTTGGACTACTAATCTAAATATCTCAGGTTTGCCAAGTAAAACCTATACTTTTTCCCACTGCCCCAACTCTTGGGAACGTCTGACAAACATCCAAGAGTTTTCATTTCAATTATCACGAGAAACTTCTTAAATTTGCCGTTCGGATTCAGCTTAAAATTGTAAGCCCCCTCCACTCCGCACAAGCAAACGGTCGGAGAAGCTAGGTTTTAGGCCGTGAGTGTGTATGGGGTGGGGATGCCACTTTTTTTGACTTCACTTACTTTAACTTGTCATTCCAGTAACAAAATGTTTTCTTGGCAATACTTTTCCGAGTATTTTAAGCTATCACTCAGATTTCTACTCCGTCTAAAAGCTAAGCCACAGCAAATAAACAACTTTTTTTTTGTCGTGAGCTGACTGAAGCCTTACAGCGTCAATCCGCTCCCGGAAGCCCCACCGCAAGTTGACGAGCCCGCCATCTCCCAGAATCGCCCTAGCTAACTTAGTCTAACTTATAAACTAAGAGGATGTTACCTAGTAACGCACCGTCTTGGGAGGGCATGTTGACCGCTCCCCCCTCAAAAAGCCACCAAAATTCGGCAAATTGTTTTTGGGTATCGAATTTATCCCTCTCCGGTGTAGTAAGCCCCAAAGATCAGGCTATTGTCGCTGGCCATCGCCCTTGCAACTTGGCTTCGAGTCACCTTAATAAGGAAATTGTCAATCCTATTCAACTGAGCCCCAGCGTATAGGACCTTGTTGGGATAGTATTTTATATAGTTGGATTCAGGCATTCGGAACAACCGGAGACAGTCCTAAGACATTGTCTCGCCAAAACCTGAATCATTTCCATATAACTTGGCGCTTTATTAAACTACAATGGACAACCATAAGCGATGATCGGCCCTATAAGGGCCACTTAGCAAATGACCTTCACTCTGGAGTCAAGTTGACTGCTATGAAACAGTCTCCTTGTCACGGCATAAGCCTTCTTGGTCCCAGCAAGACAAGCAACTATATGCCTATCGAAATACAGATACTGGTCAAGCCAGATATCTAACTACGCCAATGGCTGCCCATTTTGTCCAATAATGGCCAATTTCTTCAAGTTTTTTCTGGTATCCCTAGAGGCCCCAGCCAATGCTGTTCTGAACAAGATTGTTTCCGTCTTCTGAAAGTTAATTTTCAACTTGCAGTCGTCAAAATATCCTTTAATTTAATCGAAGTCACGCTGCAAAAGAATGTTAATGACCTCGATTTTATTACCTGAACTGCATGCCACCAAATCATCGGCGACCGCTATAGCATGTCTGAGTGAAAACACCACATCACTCGTGTAAATATTAAACAGGATCGGAGAATTCCCGCCCCCTGCGGTAAAGCGTTTTAAATTTCAAAGACTCTGCTCGAAATCACGTTGCTAGATTTGACAACGAACTTTTTTCCCATAAGCATATTATAAATTACATATAGCAAAGGTTTGTGCATCTCCCGCCTGATGAACTTGTAGAAAAGTCCCTCTGACCATACGGTGTCGAAAGCCTTCTCAAAATCAACCAGACAAGCACCCGTGCATTGGTTCTTGCATTTATTCCACTTAATGTCGGAAACCAGTTTCGACGCGGCATTGATAGTGTCATGCCCCGCCCTGAAACCAAACTGGTTGTCCGGAACATGAGAACACTATTCGAAGATGAATGGACATACATAGTTAGTAGGTGAATATGCTAGATAAAAAATATAATATAGTCGAGGACTTCTGAAACCAAAAGCAGGTGCATCAAAAGCAGGTACACCTTTACACAGCGGGCTCAGAACTTCAGGGGAATCAATCTCACCAATGATTAGTCTATGGATGAAAAGAGCTCTAGCCGCCGTTCTTCTAACCCATACAGATTCTAAACTAATTAAATTAAGTTTTGATTGATAAGAGGGTAAACTTATGGAGCTAATCCGAATAATCCATCTTGGAGTAAATCTAAAATACATTGTAGTAAGGATACCAAACAATTGAAGCATAGTCAAAAATGGATCGAAAAAGTGATAGATAGGTATAACGTTCTCTTAATGTTTGGGTTTAGAAAATCTGCCATCATAGCGGCTTAAAATATCCCATTTTCCCGATAGCATATACAATTTCGTGCCAATAAAACACCCACAAATGTTGTTTGCGATTTTATTTCGTAATTTAGTGTATTGATATCTTTCGCTTAAATAGGAAGATGGCAATTTTAAGAATGAAGTCGGAAAGTTTGAAACCTAAGATTCTGTGATCCATACGATACGATGATTTCCCTTACCTATTGCGGAGATTAAAAAAGTAGGTGAAAATAATGAGGTTTGTCACTGTTGAAAGCTTTTTGACAAACCCGTGCTAGTTATTTCAAATTAAAGATTTGCAAAAAAAATCAATTGCTCAGTGGCGAATTTGCCATCGTAGTTTAGGGATAGCTGACTGTTTACATATACCCCTATAATTTTCAACTCAATTTTTTCTACCTAATTTGAAAATAGGTACCTACAATAAATGAATCTTTCCATATAGATGGGAATGTTTCCGTTAATAGCGATAGATTAAATATGCGGCAAATAATCTTACATATAATGATTGGGCACAGTTGTTTTTTTTTTTACAACGCATTGAAGTTAGATTGCCCAATGTAGTTTTTTCAGAGATGCTTGTTAAAAATTGGAGCATGAGATACATTGAGCTAGCTAAAGAACTCTTCATCAATGTTTAAGACTTTATCTAAGTAGACAGATTGGAAAAATTACCCAAATTTGTTACACACGGCAGAAGACAAATCGGCATCAAGTTGGCCATTAAAATATGAAAGACAGGGTGGGAAGCTATCGCTTTTAATTTTTGAATTGGTGTATATCCAAAATTTACAAGGACTAGATTTACTATGGTTTTGAATATTATTTATATAAATAAGATAAGACTGATGTAAGAAAGTTTTCAATTCAGACTTCAGTTTTCTACACAGCGTATACTCGTCGACCCATAAAGTCATACGCCATTTCTTCAACACCCTGTTTTTTTTGATTATTTCATTACTAAAAAGACAGGACGTCGCCTGAGAATTGTTTTGTTCCATACGCTACTTTTGTCGTTTTTGAGTTAGGAACGGATTCTATGGTAATTTCGTCAACTCTTTTTAACTCTGTGATTCGATTTGCTCTTAGTCTTTCCCAGTGGCGGATCTACGGGGGGGGGGGGGGGGGGGTCATTGGGTCCGCACCAATGAGATCGTGTTCACGTTTTTGAAACATTTTTCATTGATAACCTAAAAAATAACGTAACCACTGAAAGTTAAGTATTTGATGGGTTATAGAAACTGATTCTGGAAGTAAAAATTCCGATCTGAAGTTACTCGCTGATAGTGCATCGAGCGCATTTTGAATATCTTGATCGGAGATCCGTTGCCTCCACATTCTGATCTCTGAGATGAAATTCCTTTCTGAACAGTCTAATATTTTGTCATAAAACTTGTAAAGATCTGCGCATTTTTCCTCATCAAATTCCTGCTTGGAAGGAAATACGAGTGGCGTTCAATATATTCTCGGTATCGATATGAATTCAATTTAAATTGTCTTTATTTTTCAATATAATTTCCGCTAACATCAATGCATTTGTTCCATCTTGAGATATGCTTTTTTAAACCCTCAAAAAAATTAATTTCCTCTTTCTCTGCAAAATACCCATTTATTGCCGACTTGAGTTCTTCATCATCCGAAAATCTTTTTCCACGAAGACATTTGTTCAATACCGGAAACAGGAAATAATCACTAGGGGCAAGGTCTGGACTATAGGGTGGGTGTTGGATTTCTTCGAAACCACAATCTCGCGCAGCAGCCTCGGAAACTCGCGCCGTGTGAACAGGAGCGTTGTCATGAAGAAGCAACACACCCGCTGCGAGTTTACCCCGTCTATTCTTTTTAATTTCATCCCGCAAATTACGCAAAGGGAAGCGTAGGATGTGGCGTTGATGGTTCCACCTTTTTTTTGTACTCAATGAGCAAGATTCCCTTTGAGTCCCAAAAAACTGTGGCCATGACCTTCCCGGCAGACGGAGTGACTTTGAACTTCTTCGGGTGGTCTGTTACTTTTTTATGCCACTGCATGGGCTCTTGTTTGCTTTCAGGGTCATAGTGGTGGACCCATGTTTCGTCCCCAGTAACAATTCGATCCATAACACCGTCCGCGTTCTCACTACACATCTCCAAAACCTCTCTACAGCATGCGATTCTCACTTTTTTCTGAGGCGCTGTGAGCATTCGTGGCACCCACCTTGCACTGACCTTTGAAAGGTTGAGATTGTCATGACGAATGGTGTGAATGGTTCCAATTGAGAGCTTGGTGATCTCTGCCATCATTTTCACCTATATTCGGGCATCCTCAAGAACAAGTTTTTCGACTTCTTT
The DNA here is from genome assembly GCA_949715645.1 of Portevinia maculata. Classification (NCBI taxonomy): domain Eukaryota; kingdom Metazoa; phylum Arthropoda; class Insecta; order Diptera; family Syrphidae; genus Portevinia; species Portevinia maculata. Next base: position 90,261,978 of record OX454528.1, read on the forward strand.
GATGCTTTCTCCCGTACAAGCAGTAGCCGGGGCGCCGGAGCGGGGTTCGTCTTCAATGCTCTCTCTGCCTCTCTTGAACTCACTTGACCACTTTTGCACAGTTGATAATGAAGGTGCGGAACCCCGGTAAACAGCCACCATCTCTTCATGAATAGTTTTTTGACTTTTTCCTTGCTTAGTGAGAAATTTAATTACAGCGCGATGCTCAATTTTCACCATCCAGTTGCCATTATGATTCTGTTTAACTAGAGATAAAACGCGAATTAATAATCACATTTATATGAAATTTTACATGAATGCACTAAAATAATAGTATTACTTGATAAATAAGTCAACTTATATATACAACCACAGCTTCACCCCGATACCGCGAATATATTGAACGCCCCTCGTAGTTGTCCGAATCTGTGGAAGATCGATTTGTGTTTTTTGAAGCGACTTTGGAGATGAAAAATGCAAGTATCAAGGAATGGAATGTAGAAGGCAATTCTGTAATAACCTGCGATATTTTTGTTTCAACCTTGCAACGGTTTTTCTGTTGACTGCAACGACGAGGCAATTTCATATTAATTTCGTATTCGGAACAGATTTCAGCAACATTGTCGTAAATGATACGAAAATTTGAATCAACGTTTTCCCGCTTTTTCTTGATATCATTCGCAGCATCATAAGCTAACTTTGTGCCTTCTCCTAGATCTTGATTTTTCGTCTGCAATTCCCGACTCAGAGGCAAGACGATAGAATTGGTCGATTCCATGATATGACAGGAGATTTGAAATTCGATTGTCAAAATCGCGGTCAAAAGCTGAGAAGCCTTTTGTGAAGTCTCTCGATCTTTCCACTTTTTTATTTCTTCCAAAGCTTCTATAACGGCCGGTTGAAGTTCGAGGTAAGTTGAAACTGCTTCATGAGACTGAGCCCATCTTGTAACAGCGAAAGAATTAAATTTTTCTTTTCTGCGGTCACTCCTTTTCGGCATTTTCAAAATTTCTGCCTTTAAAATGCTTTGTCTCTTCGGCCTGTGGAAAAATGCTTCGATTGCTCCGAAATGAGACCTGATATGGGCTTGTACTCCGTTTACTTCGCTACTCATAACTGGCGCATATATACTAGTATATCTGTGTATCAAAAAATTATGGACACTGTGTCGCGAAGTAGATGTTCCGAATTAAAATTATTTGCAGTGGTAACCGTGTGTCCACACAAGCGGCACTATCGTAGTTTCATGCAGAATGTATCGAAAGAATGAGAAAATGAGGTTAAGTTAGGTCATGACAGCATAAATTTTGTGTTTAATGATCCTTAGCTACACAGAAAGTACAGAAAAAATCAGAAAAGTAAAAGATTTGGTGTTCCATGAGTAAAAAACTTGCCGCAAAGTGTTCTACATTCTGTCAATTTGTGTTCCATGAAGCTGTGCAGATCAGTTTAGCACAATTTTTTCTGTACCTAGTTTTGAGGTAGGGCAAGTGAGTCAAATGGGAGCGTATCGGAATCCCGCTTTTCAAAAGTCCCGAAAAAAAGTTTTAAAATCCCGTCTACTAAAATCGCGCTTGTTCAAAATCCCGATCTATTATAATCCCGCTTTTTAAAATCCCGCCAAATCCCGCTAATCCCGTTTTTTTTTACAAAACATTCGTAATGGAAGTAGACAAGTGCAGTACTCGCCTAACTTTTGGTCTGTGTATGACAGTGCAGAAAAACAATTCGCGAGAAAACAAAATAATGCTGAGGCGTGGCATCGCAGACTGAAAGTTTTGGTTGGACGAAAAAGTGCTGGCTTGTATAAACTCATTGCAGATTTGAGAAAGGAACCAATTGTGCTGCAATCTGAAATACAAAAATTATGAAATGGACAAGAAAAATTATATAAAAAAACTAATGTTATAAAGTCACGCGGTGTAAAAAAATTAATGAGAAATAGAAAAAAATGAGTAAAATAGGTTTTTTGCGTTGCATTGCTTATAATACACTTGAACTAATAAAATAAAAAATGTTTTAATGGTTTGAAGTTTTTTTTCCCCCTTTGCAGAATATCATATAACATTACTTTATATATTTTTTTTAAATTATTGAAGATTGTCATATTTATTACTTAAATATTTATTTTGATATTACAGTGGTGGTCCAGTATAACGAATGCCGATATAACGAATGATCGATATAACGTACACTTTTTTCAATTCCATTGGTGTCTCTATATAACGTATGAAAAAAAGGGTTGACATTCGATATAACGAATGTTTCTGTTAAACATATATGTATGTACATACATATGTAGGCATAGGCAGGTGTAAAGCAACTCTCTGGATTGTGAATTTATGTATGTATGGTTATGGGCCTGTTGTAAAACTGTTAGCTACTACGTATAACTTTTTGTTATTGTGTATGTATTTGCTTTCGGTTTGCAAGTTTGTTCTTGTTTGTTTTGTCTGGGGCACATGCACATTTATTATCCACATATGAATCTATGTTTCGAGTAAGAACGAGTTAGTAGGCGCGTCTTTCAAAAGATATCGGTCGGGTTCTTTTCTTGCGCTAGTAGTTCGATAAAATTGGTAAAAATGTCTTTAACTCGCAAACGGCTTTCGCTTCAAGATAAAGTAAAAATCATTGACGAGTGCAATAAGGGAGGCCCGCTTAAGGACATTTCAAAGAAGTTTGCTATTCCAAAATCGAGCATTTGTACCATTAAGAAAAATGAAATCAAGGTTCTCAAAAATCTGAAAGATACACATAGTGGATCTTTTCACCGACGATCATTAAAGAAAGGTGAATACCCAAAAATGGAGCAGGCATCATACAAATGGTTTATTACCCAACGTGAAAGATATATTTCCATAAATGGAAACATTCTGAAAGCCAAAGCTATGGAGATCCAAAAAAAATATTACCTCGGAGAATTTTCAGCGAGCAACGGTTGGCTGACAAAATTTAAAAAGCGCTTTGGGATTCGTATTCTTAAACAGTCTGGCGAAAAGCTTTCATCACGAGCAGATCTTGTTAACCCATTTTAAAAAAAATTGGCTGAAATCATAAAAGAAAATAAACTCAGCTTAGATGCGGTATTCAATGCCGACGAAACTGGTCTTTATTGGAAAATGCTGCCAGACAGTACGTATGTTCAAGCCGGAGAAGCAAGCGCTCCAGGGAGGAAAATTTCCAAAGAACGCCTTACGTTCCTTGCATGCTCGAATGCTTCTGGTTTAAAAAAAATAAAGCCACTTATAATCGGGAAGACAAGAAAGCCGCGGGCTTTTAAAAATAAAACTCTACCAATTGACTATGCGTTTTCTAAATCTGCATGGATGAATGCTGGTCTTTTCAAAACTTGGTTTTTCAAGAATTTTATACCACAGGTTCGAAATTAAAAAAGAAATACAAATTGTTCTTTAATATTATGTACCTTACCTACTTACTTTTTATAGGTTGAAGAGTTTCTGGAAGAGCAAAATCTACCAATACAGGTTTGTTGCTTCTAGATAATGCGCCTAGTCATCCTCCCGAATAGGAATTAGTAAAAGAAACTGCCGATGGAAAAATTTGGGTGGTGTACATGCCACCTAATGTTACACCATTGATCCAACCAATGGATCAGAATGCGATCCACTTAATTAAGCTATTTTATAGAAGTAGCTTGCTGAGCAAAATTGTGAGTTCGGGAAAAGGCATAACAGATGCTCTGAAGGAGCTCAATCTTTTTGAGGCTGTTTCACTCATTGCCTTGGCATGGCAAAATGTATCAGCGGTTGTGCTTCACAAGTGCTGGAAAACCATATGAGCTCCAACGATGGATACGGAGTTTGATGAGGAGGATGATATTCCCCTGTCAGTTTTACGGAGCCAAGAAGAGATGGTCGTATTAACGAACACTTTGACTCTTGTCCAAAATATTTTCCCAGAGATTAGAATCACTTTCAAATGAGGTATTGTTTTATAAGCTATACATTTTACATTACATATGTAATGTTCTTTAGGCTAACTTCACTGGAGGGATTTGGAGTCTTGGAACAATGCTGAAATGTTTCTTGCAGAAGATAGTCGTACCAGCACATATCAAGAAAACGATGTTATTGATGTTGACAATGATGAAGATGATAGCTCCTCAGAAACGGGTCCAAACTCTGTTCAGAAAATAAAACATACCGATGCGGTTGAGAATTTTAACACGTGTATTAAATGGGCCGATGAAAACAACGTTGAACATTCCAAAATATTTGCCTTAAGAAGCCTTCAGGAAAAAGCTGTATATTGCTCTGTTCAAAGTTCACGAAAACAAACGTTTTTTGGTGATTTATTTTAAAAAAATTAATAATAGTATCCAGACTTTTTTACTTTTTACTTTGAAAAGTTTTGTTTTTTTTAACTTATGAATAAATGAAAAAAATCGTATGAATAGAAACAATATTAATATTGTATTGTATTTAACGTTTCGTATAAGTATTTAACGTTTCGTACAAGTGCTCGATATTACGAATTTTTCGATTTAACGAATACACCTGGACATTATATCATTCGTTACACTGGACCACCACTGTATTTATTTCTTATTTTGTTACTTCCTCTCAAAATGATAAATGTTAAAATAAACTGCAATTCAAAAAAACACTCATTGCTTAATTTATTTTAATTTTCTTATTATCCCGCTTTAACAATCAAAAGTAGTTGCTTTATTTTAAAAAATCGCGCGATTTTAAATAAAGCAACTACTTTTGATTGTAAAAGCGGGATAATAAGAAACGGGATTATAAAAAACAGGATTATAAGAGGCGGGATTTTAAAAGACGGGATTTTAAAGAAGCGGGATTATAAAAAGCGGGAATATAAAAAGCGGGATTATAATAGCGGGATCTTAAGAATCGGGATTATAAAAAGTGGGATATCGAACCCAACCCGAGTGAAATGTGTAAAATTTGAAAATTCAAATTGTACTGATGCCAATTGATTTCTTTGTTTGGCATGAGATATCGTATTTCTTAGTTTAATAAAAAATCCAAAGAATAACATGGAACGAGCTCAAATTGTGATCAAATCGACATCAGGCAAAGCATTGACGGTACAATGCTCACTTGAAACACGAAATTCACTAGAAAACAATCTATCTATTTGAAATTTCGAAGCTGAGAGGAGAACATTATGATTCGAAGCTGTACATTTCTGATCTGATTTGATCCGAAATTTTTCACTCACTGGTTTAATGCTAAACACTTTGAATAATTTTCTGTTTTTATTGTATTTTTTGAATCAAAAACTTTGTTAATAAAAACGATGAAATCGATTTTTATTTTCAAATTTTAGCATCCAACTCCATGCTTTCTTGCCTTTCAGATATTTTGGATGAGAATTGCTTTGTGCCATATCAATTTTTTTGTGTTCCACGTGTATGAAAAAAAATCAGTTTCAAAATGTAGGAGGTGGGACACAAGTCAAAAAAGGAGACTTTTACGTTAATTGTTACCGGTTTGGCAAAACATTTTGAAAATTGGTAGGTGAACTCTTTATAAGAGTAACTTCAAATTAAAAAAATAAAAAAAAATCGTATCATATAGTTTCGGAGTGCCAAGTACGCAAACCTTTAAATGCGTTTTTCTCGAAAAAGTGCCAATGGCATATGGAACAAAACAATTCTCAGACGACGAGGAGTCTAACGGATTCGCACGCGAACTACAGGAACATGTTTTAAAATTATATTATTAACGACCCGATAAAATTCGAGACAAAGTAAGTTAATTTCTAATAACAGAAAAGGATGCCAGTCAGAATTTTCTAACTCATTACAATTATATGTGTAGTTAGCATTGAGTCAATATGGCAAGTTAATTTGCAAAACAAAAGCACGGATGGCTGATCAGTGCTATTGACTGATACATTTTAACATCGATATTGCAAATTAATGTCATTTATATAAAATCTGAGAGAACTTTTTGTCGTTATGCTAAATATTTTGTTACCGGACATAATTAACCACGTGGCATACATTTATTAGCAGTGTTTTTAAATATTTTAATATTTCTGTTAAATATTTCCATCACCAAACTTTAACAGTGACCTTGAAAATTCTGCTGCTTCTTGCTTATGGGAAATACCCAATTCAAAATGTTATATATAGGGTTTTTCAATAAGAGCGCTACAAAAGTAGAGCGACAGGGACAGCAAACGACGCCGAATTTCTTGCCGCTCTTTTGACATTTCTCTTCAATAAGATTTGCCATTTCATGATGGAAAGACATACGAGCCAACAACGAGTCGAAATTGTTAAAATTTACTACCGAAATTCGGAATCAGTGGCCTCAACGTTAAGAGCGCTACGTCCAATTTATGGTCGTCATAATCGTCCTAGCAGATTAACAATTGAGCGTCTAGTGGAAAAATTGGAATCCACAAGCACAGTACAAAATGTTCCCGTGCCCGAGACAGAGAAGTGCCCGTAGTGTCGAGAATATTGCTGCCGCTGAGGCTCAGTTGAAGAAAGCCCGAAGCCACACAGCGAATGTCACAATCAATTTATTGGAAACCAAGTTTGGAAACCGTGTTATCTCACGAAATGGTCCAGTCGCCGTTAGACTATTTCCTGTGGGGCTACATCAAGTCTATGGTCTATACCAACAAGCCAGCGACGATTGATGAACTTCGTACAAATATCGAACGTGAAATTGCAGCAGTATCGGCCGATTTATGATTGAAATCCGTCAAAAATTGGGTTCAGCGTCTGGACTTCTGCAAGCGTGCCCGTGGTGGCCATGCAAAAGAAATCGAGTTCCATACATAATGGCATCGAACGTACTTTCACAGGAATAAAGAATTTCATTGATATCCAAAACCGTTTTTGTTTTATTTAAAAAAAACTTTTGTAGCGCTCTTATTCAAAAACCCTTTACTTATAGAAATATAAATGGAGTATAAAATGATAATAATAACATTTTCAACAATGTACATACTTTAAAAAATTATGTGACCACTATTGAGTAGAAATAATAATTAAATATTTCGGTTAAAAAACCAAGTTTCAAATATTGGGCTCTTCTTAAGAATTGAATGTGAAATATCACCCCAAAGAATAAAAATGGCCCCAAACTGTCAGCTTACTTTTTCGAATCAAACAGTGCTTGGGTGTGTCGTGTCAGAGGTTAGAATGTCTTAACCCTTTTCTCCGCTTGGGTTAGCCCACTCACGCAACTTCCGCTAAGGTTGGGTGCTACCTGTCTGGCAGGCGACTATTTCAGCTTAACTTTTTGAATCAAACTGTGTTTTGTATGGCAGTATTTCCTGCTTAAAAACAGTGACTCCGCGCCGTTGTAACAACAGAACACTTCGCGTTCTTTCAAATAGAATATTGTTTTGATACCAAAGAAAAGGAAACGAAAAAGGCTCCAAAAATGTGCAAGATGATTTCGCCCAGTTTTATAATAATTTTATAATTTTTTTGTGTTAATTTTTAATTTTTGATTAAAATCTGCACTAACATTTTGTCCCCATTCTGCATCGATTCGGAGGAATTTTCCATAACTGGAAAGGTGCCCTTTTTCATTATGAAATATGGCCCAATTTGTTGGATTTGTTTTTATACCCTATTCTAAGGGTATATTAATTTTGACGCATAGTTTGTAACATACCTTAATATTGCCCGTAGACCCCTAAAAGTTACTATATTTATGATCAGCATCGATAGTAATGTCGATCTAGCCATCTCCGTCCGTCTGTAGCCAAAAATTAGGCCTTTAAACTGGACCTAGAGAGCTGAAATTTTAACCATATACTCTCTAGGGTCCCGAAATAATCAAGTTTACGAATTTTTGAAATCCGCCCACAAAATCAAAAAAAAACAAATTTTGGAAAAAATCGAATTTTGAGCTAGAAAGCTGAAATTTTTTATATATGATCTATGACTCCTAAAACTGCTCGGGATAAAAAATTTTCAAAATCCGCCCACTGACACGCCCACAAATAAATAAAATAATTTTTTTATACCCTATTCTAAGGGTATATTAATTTTTGAAAATCCAAAGTTTCAGCTAGGGAGCTGAAATTTATAGTATGTACTCTCTATGGGCCCTTTATGCTCATGTGTAAATATTTTCAAAATCCGCCCACTGACACGCCCACAATTAATTTTTTTTTTTTTTAAAGTTCAAAGTTTGAGCTAGGGAGCTGAAATTTATAATATATACTCTCTAAGGGCCCTTTATTCTCATGTGTTAATTTTTTTTAAATCCGCCTACTGACACGCCCACAATTAAATAAAGCAATTTTATTGAAACACCCATGTTTGAGCTAGGGAGCGTTTTTTTTTTTTTTGATAAAATCCTTTAAATGTTATATAACAAAATATGTAGAGCGTTCTTAACAATTCAACCATACTTAGACTTCTGTCACGCCCACTTATGAGGGATAGGAATAAGAATAGGGTATCCAACAGTTCGCCCAAGCGGACTGTAGCCCGTCCCTATGTTTTTTTAACTTTTTGTTTGCCATTCTTCACTGGGGTCTTATTTTATGGAGGCGTTCAAACGGTTTCAAGTCTTTTTTAAAGTTAAATGTTATCAAACGTAATTAAAAATTATTCAGTTAATTTTATTCAAGAACAAATAAATAAACCCTTAAATGCTCATTAAATATGTTGTTTGGCGCCAAGCGGACCTAGAACATTGAACCAAAAGTCACCATTATTATATGATTGATCTACAATTGGCCTTCTCTTAGATTCGTAAACGTCCTCGTTATTGTCGAAAAATGCGGAGGAAATAACTGTAGGACTTGGAGTATTTCGTTCACCCTGCAAGAATAAATAACAAAGGAACGCTCCTACTACGGAAAAGAAAGGTTCCTCTTTTTGCATTGTAGTATATAATTTTGTACTCATATCAGCGATGAAAATCCGAAAAATAACACGAAGTATTCACAAACTCCCATTTATATTATTTAATCTAATCAATGCTGTCACTTTGCTGTTGCATGATAGCTCCGCTCTAATGACAACATTTAACTATGCTCTAAGATTTTGGAATACTTAATAACCATACTCACTTGACATTCATCACATCCATCTCTCTTACACATGTCCACATATCATCCAGCAACATCTGCGCCAAACCGTTGCTATATCAAATTAGCTTATTTGTAGAAATTCCGAAACAAATGAACTCAAGCAGAAGTGGAAGACGTTGATGATGTGGATGTAGACTTTGATGCTGACGAAGAAGTATAACCCAACGCTGTCTTTGGACAGCAGAAACGAACACGATATCATCGGTATAATATGCACCCAAACCCAACTTCAAAATTTAATCAAGCATAAAAATCCTGCGTAACTTTATGAACGGCACGGATACACACACTGATGGTGATAACCATCCGAAGCCAAATACTAAGTTCAAAGAACGTATAACCAACACGAGCAAAAACACACATGCTCGACGGGATCTTATGTGTAGTTTGTTGAACGCAAAACTTTGTCTTGCCACCACGAAATTGTGCAGGCAACGAAAGGGATCATTTGGCCGCATTCTGTGCCGGAATGGTGTTATCTAATATTATTAACAACGAAATAGAGCTTGTGTCGAAAAATCAGCTCCTTTGGTGGTGGGGAGAGGGAGTTAATATTTACCGACAATCGAAGGCACAAATCAAAACCAAGGAGATATTCCATTGAATTTCTAAGAGTTGGTAGCGATTTCCAAAAAGGACTCCAGAAACAGCAACAGCTGCTGTCTGTCAAAACGAATCAGCCCAGGAATCGATTACAGTCGGTGGATGGAGGGTTGTTCGACTTACTAATATGCTGGAATTACTTTCAAAGTTTATGCAGTCCAAAGGGATATGAAGGGGGTGGAGTCTGATATCCAATCTCATTGCGTTTTTTTTTTTTTTATTTTTTTCGATATCCAAATGCCCTGGTGACATATTGAAAGATAAATGCCCCATTAAAGGCATTTGTTAGAAATGAATAATGATTCGGATTTTGGAGTATGAATTACATACCCAGTCATACGCGAGGGGTGGCACCGACACTTTTTTTTCGTTCATCGTCCCCATGGTATATTAAATTGTGTCCTTTACGACGACTTGTGGGAGGGTGTGCGGATTTTGAGTTGTGCGTTAAAAGACAAAGTTTTATGATGTTATTCGGCACGCAAATGGCGTAAATGACTGCGATGATTTCCACTTAGCCCGAGGGGCACAGTGGCAGTGGAATGGCGCCTATGAAATGCTCTGTTTTTGTGTAGCAAAAGCTCGTCGACTTTGGGTACAATTTTATTTGCGCTTCCTTTTCACAGAATTGTAATTGAATTTGAATCAAAGAAGTCGCTACAAAGTGCGAGAGTTATTGACATGGATGCCGGAAAATTTCACATAGGTATTATTATTTTATATGATGAAACGCGGAATGATTGGCGGTAATAAATCTCGTGGTTTATGATGCTGTTAAATTGTCGTTGGCGGAATTCTAAGTACATGAGGTATGTTAAGGATGAGGGGCTATTTTGTCAAGGTTAGAGCCCGGTTCATTTTTAATGCAAATTGTAGCAGCTAAATTATGCTATTTGCGTTACACGTTCAAGGCAATGATTTGTATTTCCATGAACGTACGTCGTGGTGACGAACGAATTGGAAGTTCCATAGCAGCTATGCTGAGTATATGCAGAACAAACCGTTTTTAGTAGTTCTTTCATGCCCACACCGAGAATTATTTCTGAAAGTGGATTTCCGGTGGACTTTTGTTGCAATCACACCCTCCCTTTTCTACTCACTTAAAATCGATTTGTCTCGCATGACATAATTCTCATTTCCACGTACGTGGAACCAAGCACATAAATATCGTCGTTGCAAACACGAAGTGGCATATGTGCAAAGCTTAACTTCACAGTAGATCCAAAAGAAAAATTTACGAAATTTTGTTTTCTTATGTTTTTTTTTGCTTTAATTGGAAACTTTCAACAAAGCTTACCATTATTTCGAGGAAGTGGTTATTATAATGTGTTAAAATTGTTTTTTTTCATAAACATTTACCATTTTTGAGTAAATTAAATTCCAAGAGAAAAAATGCAGATAGGTACGCCACTTCGTGTTTGGAACGACGATATGTAAAATATTAGATTTTGAACGCTAATTACGTCCGAGCACAAGGAAAAATACGAAAACAAACTAGAAATGAAACCATGAGAAAAACACAAGAAACTTATGTAACTGGGAAATTAAAAAGAGACTCGACAGACGTCTTATCTGATTTACGTGTGTCTTTTAATTACACTGGGCGTCCAGTATAACGACAGATATAATGTTCAGAAAGATTCGTTATATCGAAACCAGTTTTTTCAGCTTAAAAAAACATTATATGTATTTACAGATAGGGGAGGCACACCAACAGTGAGACAACTCCTACAGTGAGACAACTCCTACAGTGAGGCACTCAATATCACTCAGAAATAACTTGTTCAAACACGTTGCCCACTGCATATACAAGAAGTGCGGCTGTATGTTATCATTTGGCTCACTTCTCATCAAGTTCGCGTGTAGTGTAGACAGACCAGCTGTGAGATCGAAGCTCACAAAACACAAGAAATCTTCTTTTTTTTAATTTTCGGTGAAAGTCAAAAGTGATATACCTAAACCTATATCTGGGTAAGTCACATCAAGATGTAATTGTATTATTTAGTTTGGTGTGTGTTTTGTAAATATTAATAGGGCATTTAAGATGTTTCAAAGTGGCACAAACAGTGAGTCAGTGTACATCGACAAACAGTGAGGCAATGTCTCACTGTTGGTGAATTAACTGTTTTTATATGTGAGAAAGAGTTAGCAACATACTATACTTTACAGGACCATGAAAACTTTTCCATACCGAAAATTTTATTGAGGATGCAATGAAGGCCGCCGTTGACTTAGTAAGTAATGGGATGAGTCTGCGTAAAGCCAGTGGGCAATGCCACATAGCACACCAAACAGCAGCTCAAAAATGTCACCAAATTACTCTGTAAATAAAATTTTCAATGACAACGAAGAAGAAGCACTCGCGCAGTACATAATAAAGTGCTCAAAAATGTTTTACCACTTGCCGATATTAGAATGTCCAAAGCAGCATATGAAATGGCAGTTACAAACAATAAAAAAAGACCTACAAATTGGGACGAAAATTAAATTGCTGCAGCCGTTCCCGTGCAACTTCTTTTAAGCGCCATAACGTGTAACTATTTTTTAAAAATTTAAAATATGTTCGTCACGATCACCTAGTTGCTTTGAAAGTGGAAACCGTATATATAATATGGATGAGACAAGTTCAATGACTGTACAAAAGCCTCAGAAAGTACTCGCAGAAAAGGGAATAAAGCAAGTATCAAAGGTAACTAGTGCAGAACGAGAAACGCTGGTTTCAACTTGCTGAACTATTAGTGCAACTGGCCAGTATATTCCCCTGTAATGAATTTCCCTCGCCCCATTTCAAAGATCACATGATCACTGAATCACCGGCTGGCACACTTGGTCTTGCCAATCCGTCGGGATGGATGAATTCCCAATGCTTCTTCTCTGTTATTTAACATTTCATCAAATTTACCAGCTGTTCGATGGATAAACCAACCCTACTTATAATCGACAATCACAAAAGTCACATAAATGTAGCTGCGCTGTATTCAGCAAAAAAAAATGGAATAACTATTCTAACAGTTCCCCCTCATTCCACCAACAAGTTTCAACCACTAGATGTTTGCGTTTATGCACCATTTAAAACAGCCTACAACTCGACATCGACACGTATTTAATGCAGAACCCAGGTAAAACGTTTACCATTTACAATGTTGCGGCATCCGTTGGATATGCATTTGAAAAAGCAATAAAGATAATATTTAAGTCATATGTCTCACTGTTGGTAGTAGTAGTATTTATTTATTTAGCAGATTCTGCTATTCATAATTCGTTTACAAAAAAATTCACAGTATATAATACTCGTATAAATTTGAAATTATAGTGGGTTGTAAGGAAATCTGTTTTTTATAAAATTCAAAATGTTTCTTTTAAATCTAATTAAGTTGTTTTCAAGTTTAATTTCATTTGGTAGTGTATTAAATAACTGACAACCCTTATAAACAATACTATTCTGATTTAAATTTACAAGATAGCTTGGCAATCTGAAGTCATTTTTATTTCGTAGTTCGTATGGCTGTGTTTCGCCGACATATCTTAGGTATTTTCTTAGATAACTAGGCAACAGATAGTATTTAATTTTGAATATAAAACACAAAACATTCAATATAATTCTTTGTTTAATACTAAGCCACTTTAACGTATTTAACATTAACGCTGTCGATGTAAATCTATTGCACTTTAAAATTGTTCTCATTGCTTTGTTTTGCAATCTTTGTAACTTGGACAACATAAAATCACTACATAAAAATAACACTGTGGAACAGTGCTCAAAGTGAGGCTTAATCATCACATTATATATATTTATTGCACATAATACTGATATTCTATTTCGTATTCTCCTATAAAAATATACCTTTTTGGAGACTTTCTTCAAGATGTAGTTTAAATGAAAGTTAAATTTAAGCTTAGCATCTATTACAACACCCAAGTATTTAATTTTTTGAACTTGTTCAATTACAATATTATCAACACTTAGGCTAACTAGAGAATCATTTTTGAATACTATACATTTAGACTTATTTATGTTTAATTTAAGCTTGTTTGACATTAACCAGGTACTTATCCTAACCAGATCATCTTGTAATTTTTGCTCGCAGTCATCGATGTTTTTCCCGCTTAGTGCATCGTCCGCGAATAGGGCAAGTTGAGAATTTTTTATCACAGTCTTTATATCGTTGATGTAGATGATGAAAAGCAGTGCATCCAACACTGATCCTTGCGGAACACCAAAAAACGTTTGCATACTATTCGATAATACTCCATTTACTTTTGTTTTCTGTGACCTTCCATTGAGAAACGACTGAAACCACTTTAATTCGTTATTCCTAATGCCATACTTTTGTAATTTCAGGATTAGGAAATTTCTATCGATAGTCTCAAACGCTCTTTTCAGATCTAGAAAAACTGCGATTACGTTGTTTTTGTTCGCGAGCTCTTCTTTCCAACTAATTATCACATTATTCAAGGCCGATTCACATGAATGTTTTTTTCTAAAACCCGACTGGCATTCCAGAAAAAGATTATTTGCTTGGAAATACTCTTCCAGTTGGATTTTTACTATTTTTTCCAGCACTTTTTCGTACACGGGGAGCGCGTTAACTGGCCTATAGTCTTCACACATGACGGATTTTTTTATTTTTTGTATGGGGGTTATCACAGACTCTTTCCATGTTTCGGGAAATATTCCACTAATTAGGGAAGTATTAACTAATTTTAGAAATAAAGGTCCGACGATATTCAAGGATTCTAATATTAATTTTGCACTGATATAATTAAAATCTTTTTTTTAGGCTTATTGATATCAGCACATTATTTAATTCGATTGCATTTACGCATCTGAATTTAAAAGACACATTCACGTTACTAGGGCTTATATTAAAGGGGACACACGGAATAGACACATTGATGTCAGTTATGCTTTTCACAAAAAACGAGTTAAATTGCTCAGCTATTAACTTATCTTCACTATATTCACGCCGTTAAAACAGATACTTTTAATGCGCTGACACTTTTCATTTAACACATAACATTTAATTACCCGCCACATTGATTTTTGATCCCTCGCGTTAATAATACGCTTTTTTATGTCATTGTTATTAGCTCTCACTAATTCTGCTTTATAACTATTTCTAATATCACAGTATTCCATCCAACTAGCCTCAGTGTTATAGAACCTGAATTGTTGATATATTAACGTTTTTTTTATTTGCATACGCCTCAGACTTTCATTAAACCATGTATTAACTCGATTAGTGGCCCTTTTTTGTATTACAAATGATCTCGCGATTCGCACAATTTCATTTTGAAACACTTCACCGACTGTATTTGGGTCATCAATATTTTTTAAATTTAATATGGCACTATTCCTTAATTGATTTAAAAATTCGTATTTATTGTATCTAAAGCAGTTTATTATATATACATCACTATTTAAAAGTAAGTTCTTTTTTATATAAACCTTTAGTTCAATTGTTTCATGGTCATTAATTTTTAAGACCATGTTTACTTTTGCTGCATCCGACTCTGAGTTTGTTATCACATAATCGATTAGTGGTGAAGACAGATTCGTTACCCGAGTTGGTTCGTTTACGATTTGTCTGCACATATTCTCAACTTCTATTGATCTTTTGACATCGTTTCTGTATGTATTTACATCGTCCAACCAATCAATGTTCACATCACCTACTACGATAAATCTGTTGTTCAAATCAACTAAGTTTCTAGCTATTCACTTAGCTTTTCACAAAATATTTGTTTAGATGATCTACGCACCCGATACACTATCGCAATATACATTATTATTTTGCCACTATTTTTTAATTCAACTACAAGCCACCATATCTCGTTCGACACAACAATTTTCATAATATCCTTTGCTTCTAAAACACTTTTTATATAAATACATACACCTCCAGGGTGTCTAGACGCACTGTCACAACGAAGTAGCTGATAGTCATCAATCTGTATTTAATATTCTCGGTCAAATGCGTCTCTACCGTCGCTATGAAATCGTATTTTTTAGCAAAATTGTGTTCCATCTCGGTAAAATTTCCAGTCATACCTTAAATATTACAGTACACCCCGGATAAGCTACTTAGTGGCTAGTATCCAGACCGCGCTTTTACTGTCTCTAACATTTTTTTAAACACCGAACAGTTTGTATCACGACTATCATGAGCCGTGTTTAAGTTTATCCTATATTTTTGTTATACTTCACACAATTTTAAGCACTTAAGCACTTCAGAAGTACAATCTTTCGTATCATGTTCTTCACCACATTTTGCACACATTGTATTATTTCTACAATATTTAGCTTTGTGCTGGAAGCCCCAGCATTTATAGCATTTATTCACATGTTGGGTATCAGCTGTTTCACTGTATGTGCACGGGTCCCATCAGTGAGACAAAAGAGTTCTGCAGACTTTTTGTATCACAAATTCTATTCCATAAACACAAAAACTAAATTTGATTTGCAAAATTAAAACAAAACCCGACGCAGATGGATACATTTTAGAATTTTTAAATATTTTGAAAACTTTTTAAGTTACAGTAATTTAAAAAAAAAAGTGTCTCACTGTTGGCGTGCCTCCCCTACATAATTTAAAAAGTTTTTATTATATCAACTTTTTACAATTGCACAAATTGAATCAATTTTAAAAAGAAAAAAATCATTTATTTGAGTTTGTCTGAAGGTTTTGGTTTGTTCATACCTACCACTTGTGGACAGCTTCTTCCTGCAACTGCCATTATCTTAATTTTTTCAGCTATGGACATGCGCTTCCGAGTTACCTTCATTTTACACACGTTTAAATAAAACACTCACTTTCTAATAAAATATTGATTATCATAACCAAACAACTCATCTAAAAACGAATTCGAACTGCATCTACGTAATAAAGAAACAACAACTGCGAACAAATTCAACGAACAAACCAACGGTACATGAACAGTTTTGTTTTGCAAACAACTACAAACACTGAAAAAACCTACTGAGATCTGTAAGAAAAAAAATAACGATTCTCATGTTTTGCTTTGTTTCTTTTCTTGAAATTGAACAACATTCGTTACATATATACGAGTAGAGTAGTTATTCGTTATTTAGATATATCAATGGACTTCAAATGGTTATTCGTTATACTGGACATTCGTTATATCGGCGTTCGTAATACTGGACGTCCAGTGTATAAAAGAAGAGACTCAATGTGGACAGGTTCGTCATTTGCTTTACTAGTCAGTTTTTTTTTAAGTGTAGCCAGTGGCGTTAAAAGGCTGACTGCCGCCCTGGTCTGCTTAAATTTTGCGCCCCCACAGCCAGCAAATCTTGACACATTTCCCATAAAATTTAAGTTGTAACAAATAAAAAATATTTTCACTGCTGAAAAAATCCGGATACCTCGACTCGAGTAGACTTTGATGGAAGCCGCAACAATTGCGCCGCTGCTGTGGCGATAAAATTGGCTTCTGAACCTGAGTTAAACAAATCCCTAAGTGAGAACATTTCACCATACGAAGATCGTACCTTAACCACTACTATTGCCAATAAAATTTGTGTAGCGGTGTTCGATGTCAAATGATGAGTGTTGACTCTTGAACCCGAGGGTTCGGGCTCAAAATTTGAAGCATTGGCGTTCATTTGAATTGGGGCCGTGATTTGGGTATAATTGTGATGGGGTTGGGTTAATTGATGTCCAAAAGATTGAGTATACTTTGATTGTGAAACGGGAATCATGTTTGCCTACATTTTTTGGTTCGTTATTGGGTTTGAATGGAGAAGGGAATGGTGCGGTTGTTGACAATAATAACACCTGCGATCACTAAGGCATTGCTCTGACACATGACTAACCTACTAACATGCTGACAGCTATCTGAAATGCTCATTTTTAAAAATCTTTGACATTTTCGGATAGGTGCTGTCCCTTTTTACAAACCTTACAAATATATTTCGTGTCATTTTTTGGTTGCACATGAAAAGACAGTTGCGATGTGTAACATGTCTCCACGGATCCACTGAACTTCGGCCCTGCTGCTGGTTTACTGCCCACAGAGTGCGAAACCCTGTTTCCAAAAAATGTTTGAATTCCGCGAAGGTTGGTAACATCTTTGGGTCAGTCAATAAGGCACGTTCCTTCCAGAGTTATTGTGTTTTATTGGGGAGTTTTTGGAGCAGTACAAAAATTAAAACAGCATCCCAATGTCCTTATTATTATTTATTATTTTTTTTTTTTTATAATAAAAGGAAAGCAAATCCCAGAGCACTCAGACTCGGTAACGTTCCATTGTACTGCCAGGCAGAAATCCTCCTTTTTGGTGTAGAGGCATGTGATTGGGTGGCGTATGTTGTTGTTCCCCATGGGGATTGAACCTGCACCGCACGGGTCACAAGCCAACACACTAACCTCTACACCGTCGCCACCTTATCCCAATGTCCTACTGGCACATTTAAATTGCATAAATTGTGGATGACTTCCATCGATGTGTCCAGCAGCTCCTTAATGGAATCAGCACGTTCCTGGCTTATAGACGGTTGATTAAATAAGCATTTAAGATGCGTGTTAAACACGTTATATCTGTGGTCACAAGGAAAAACCGCTAAAGTCTGTTTTACTAATTTTTCAGGAGAGCAGTTTAAAGTTTTTGACAAACCAGTGAAATTAAAAACGACTTTATTGGGCGATTGGAAACTCCGATAATAATTTAGTCGTTAGGGCCTTTTAGGTTTTTATCATAAAAAATCCTATCTGGAGTTTAGTTGTTTTTCCATTTTAAAGTAATTTTTTGTTCTGGTCTAAAGTCCACTTTAGCTGTTTTTCCTTGTCATTTGTGTAAAAAATTATCCAGTTCTTATGGCAACTTTAGTTCTTATTTCTAAATTTAAAATGAAAAATTATGTCGTCTTTTATGTATGTTCTCAGCAGAGAATGAAAACCAACTTTTAACCTTGAGATAGAATACATTTTATTTATTTGAAAACTTATACGATTAAAAATACAAAAAAACAACAAACTTTACTTCATGCAATGTAAATTAATAAAAAAAAACAAAAATAGACATAATCAAGTTAAAAACTAAAATTAAGTGTTTTTTAATCTTCATCGTCACTTCTTAAATCTGGATGAATGTTGAGTTCGGTGGAACTTGTTTTGAGGTTTTTATAAAAGGAATGAAAATCTGGATTTATGTATATTGTAATAAATCTATAAGATCTTCTTTTTTTTAAGATAAGATTGGTAGGTCTTCAATATTTTTTAAGTGACCCAATGAAAGTGTCGATGCTCTTCGTATGACTAACGGTAAAATGTCAAATGGTTCTTCGGGATCTAAGTTTGTTTTATACAAAATTTGGTTATAGATGTTTGTATAGCGAATCCACCTTACTGAGTTCCATACAAATTTCTGGCCTTCTAAATTACATCGTTTCCAATTGATATTATTTTTCGAAATTTCACTAAAGTTGAAGAAATCACTTTCGTTCATTTCAACAACTTTAATTTTTGAATTAATACGTCCGATGAACTGATACCAGTCCCTTGGGACACTAATTTCAACATTGGATTTTTTCTTTTTTCGTTCGCATGATCAGAATCACACTCAAGGTGGGTGTGGCCAGGTTCCAAAAATGTATGATCTATATATTCCAATGAAGGATTTTCTTTAACGAACAGAAGGAACATAGCAGAAACAAAAGAATTTTTATTTTGGACGGAGCATGAGTCACTGTAGAACGTTATTTTAGTGACAGAAGAAGGCAAAGATTGTAAATGTTTGAAAACGCATGAAGCAATTTCATTTCCACCTCGCCGCGCAATTCCCTCGTGACACATAAAACAACCGGAATCATTCGTTTTTAAATTATGGATCGTGATATTGAAGGTCCAAAGCTGCCTTTTATAAAAACTTACTGAGTTTCTCAAGAATGGTGTTGGTAGGCACTGTTGTGAGTCAAAAGCTCCCATATCGTTGTTTTGTCTAGCATTCTCCTTATCGACCCTTTTTTGTTCAAAGCCAAAGTCTGCTTTTTTCACATGAATTTGTTTCCGCTCTACCAAATCTTGTTTTTCTTTTTCATCCTGGGCTATTTTTATCTTAGATAAAAAATCAATGCAAGTTGCACACGTGTCTAGTTTGGGAGCTTTGAATTTTAAATTCAGTGTTTTAAATATTTCTGAACTTCACTACATCACTATACATTCGATGCATTATGGAAAGATTTAAACTGGCATGAATATATTTTTTGGATGTGTGGCGACTGCTGTAATGGCTTTCATACGATGGGAACTTATTTATGTGGTTGCGTACTTCTTCTTCTTGATCCAGTGTTAGTTTGTTTACAGGAATCCCCTTACCACGACAATTCTTAAAGGGTTCGCTTTGACTTGAAACTTTTTTGGCTATTACGTTTTTAATGAAACTTTCTGTTTCAGAAAAACATATCGTAAAATGTTGGCGGCAAACTTGTGTACGCATGCCATCATATTCCAAAAAGTACTTTACTGAGGTTTCACGGCGTCGCTTTCTTTGCATTGTGTTAGACAGAGTATTACATTTTTTATTTCCTATAGTCAGAAGATTTCCTATGTTTAAAGTTCTCTGGTCATAGGTTCCCAAAGCCCAATACTGTTTAAATAGTTGTTTTATCTGTTCCAATGAAATTATGTTTTGGCAGTTGCTTCGACACATTCCAATGGGGTTTGGAACTCTTGCATGCTTAACTTTTCCAGAAAGAGTTTTATATGACTTTCCAGTGTTCCTTAATGTCTGACGAGAACGTTTTTTATTCTTGATTTTTGATTGTGGATCATCGTTGTTGAACGGAATATCAAAAACTTCTATCTTTTCACTTTCTGGGTGCGAATCAGAAGACGTAACAGTATTATTTATTATAAAATCAGGGTCTTTTATAGAATCATCGGAATTTTCCCATTCTGGCAACTTATCATAAGTTATAATATTCGCTGATGGAGATATTGCGTTTCTATATTCATTATTGAACTCATTTGAGTTGTCTAAAATAATATAAAACTGAAAATGTATATATCCTTAAAGAAAAAATAGTGTTCTTACTTTTGAATACATCTATTTCTATATAGAAGTCAAATCCGTTCATCGATGATTTAGTTTCATTAGATATCTCAGGAAAGAAAGCATTCTTTTCTGATATAATTTCGTGTTTCGAATTCGAATATTGATAAATTGAATTTTTTTTGTGGCCATTGGAATATTGACTTTTTTGTAATATTAGTTCCCGGGGATTCAGGAAATGTAAACGAACTTGATTCATTTCCTGTGCAAATCAAAAAAAATAATTCGACACTGCTCAGAAAATATAAAATATACATCCTTTAACCAATACCTTTATTTTGTTCTGGTGTAGAACTTCTTTGCATCACAAATACCTTTCTTGAATGAGCCTCTTTTTCTGTAAAAAAAAGAGTACATTCCAATACCAAACCCATTACATTAAAAAAAACATTAAAAAATATAAATGCCAACCACGACAAGGGTTAAATCACTCTTACCTTCAGCTCTTCCTTTTTCTTTAAGCGTTCGCGCCAATTCCAAAAGTCTTTGCGATCGAGACATCCTATTTTTCGTTTAGTTTTTTTTTCAAAAATTATTTATAAACACACAAGGGACAACACAAGGAAACAAAACATGGAATAACAAAGTTCGTCTACAAACACAGGAAACACAACACCAAAGTCTAGTTTAGACAACACTTATTCTTTCTTTGAATATGGAAAAAGAACTATAGTATATTTAAGAAACACTTTTTTTTAACT
This sequence comes from Portevinia maculata, assembly GCA_949715645.1. Taxonomy (NCBI): domain Eukaryota; kingdom Metazoa; phylum Arthropoda; class Insecta; order Diptera; family Syrphidae; genus Portevinia; species Portevinia maculata. The sequence goes on from OX454528.1 coordinate 90,283,397, forward strand.
TTTGTTACGGAAGAGCAACCAAACTCGAGATTAGATTTTCACGAACTGAATTACTGATGGGGAAACAAAACTAAAATCAATTTAGGTCCTTCGTGCATCACAATTTAATTTGGAATAAGCGCTAAACTGCAGATAAGAAAGTCTTTTTACTCATTCTACATTTGGGAATAACCACTAATCTGAAGTTTAGTCGTTATTCCTTTTGAAAAAAATTAACAAAACGAAAAATATTAACACGGAAAAACAGCCAAACTTAAGTTTAGCTATTTTTCATCGACAAAAAAATGTAATAATTGTATAGATTTAATGTGGAAAAACAACTAAAGTCAAGTTTAGTCTTAATTCCTTGTTGTAGATCTTACAAAAAAAATTATCTTAAGTAAACTTTAGATAATTTCTTTTTTTTTTTTTAGTTTGGTTGTTTTTCCTTAATCTTAACTAAAGAAAGTGACTTAAGCTGTTCTGTTTTTTTGAAATTGTGGCCCCATTTTTAAAGATAAAAATTTGAAAAAAAATTTCCAAAATAGATTGGAGTACGCTGAATCGAATGGCATCAAAATCTCAATTTCGTCTAAAGTCGACTTTAGCGGTTATGGTTTGTGGCCACAGATATATAGATCGATTAAATCGCACCATCAGACTTCTAGAGAAAATCTACTTTTGCCCCTAATCAACACTAGCCGTGTTTCTTTGCACACGAATATAGGGATAATTTGAAATTTGCATGTAGAATACAACAACAACTTATCCTATATACGCTAACTTTATCGGGGATAGTTATCGCCACTAAGTCATTTAGCGGGGATAAACAGTGCTTCCAAAATCCATTTTCTTCGTTTCTGATAAATGTTGCGATGAATTTTTTAGAAAATGTCAAAGCTTGACATTCCGCCGAGTAGTGACATATCCCGCCGAATATTTTATTCGTGATTTTATTATTATTATTTTTCAAAATTTAATAAAGCTGTCAATGTGAAACTGTTTTTTATAATTTTAGAATATGTTTGGCATTAATTTCAACTGTCGGAAATTAATATTTTTGAATTTCACGATTTTCAATACAAATTTATTAACTCAACTTACAGCTGTGTTCCTCCAGCGGGGTCAGTCACCTTGACGTGTGTACCATCACGGCAAACAATTTCGATGGTGCCGGTGCGGAGGCTTACGGCGCAAAGAGTCATCGGGCATCTGTTGAGGGACAGGCCATCTGATGAGCGTCAACTAAGAACTGCCCAGGACTTTACGTCCGCTCTCACCCTTATATATTCCCTCATTCAGCCCCTCCCCCCCCCCCCCCCTTTCTCCTCACCCCTTCCTTGTCACCGGTAATCACCGGGGAGATAACCCCGCGTTTTCGGGAGTTTTTCGGGAGTAAACCCAATTTAAAAATCCCACTTTTATGCCAAGGTAGAGGTACTCGTGCCGATGAATGCATGGTCAGTAAGTGGATAAACCAACTGATCGTTAATGACCCCCTCCGATGCCCAGGCAAGGTCGGTTGTATAAGTGCCTTGTCCTGGTAAGACGGCTTTGCCAGGATGGACCACCCTTTCCGATCCTACTCGTGGGAAGAGAATCTAAACAAAATAAAAATGGACAGAAAAGAAGACGGAAAACAAAAAGACCAGCAGATGAACGAATTGCTGGCCTCCAATCAGGAGACAATCGTCCCGTCACAAAGCGGCGAGAGTGCTAAGGCTAGCACCTCGACTGCAAACCAATCAACAACCAAACGGCCCCGAAACAAAACCAAACCCGCAGGGAAAGCTAATAAGAGCAAGTACCAGATGGCCCTCCATATCTTATGTAGGTAAGATAGCAAAAAATGAGGCTGCCGGAAAGGTCCACGAAAAGGATCAGGCGGATAGGATCAAATACCAGGCAATCGTTGCCGAATACAACGAGAGCCTGAAAAACAAAAGCCGGCAGGGAGCGAAGCGTGACAAGTCTCAAGAAAGAAGAGATCTCCCACCGCCCGGCCCCTAAAAAACCAAAGTTGCCGAAGGTTCAGCAACAACAGCCAAGCCAAGCACGTCGGCGGCCGGTGCGGCCCAGAAGCGACCCTTTACCGAGGTGGTTAGGGATCACCTTCAGGTCGCACTAGTGGATGATCTCTCGACAAACGGGAAATCCATAGCCAATGCGTGGGGAAGCATTGAGGCCAAGCTCTCCAAAATGGTGATAGACCACATCGTTAACAACCAAGGGTAACCACTTCCCGACTTTGATTCCGCCGAGGTGGTGAGGGGATATCGGGTAATCAAGTGCGCCGACCAATTCTCCAAGGACTTCCTTAGTGGATGCGTTGCTAAGGTTAGCGACGCCTGGGATGATTTGAAGCTCAAGCATATCCCAGCTAAGGACATCCCGAGGAGACCTAGGGCCCGCATTTGGTTGCCCAATATGAAGATAGAAGGGGGAAGGCTCCTGTAATGTCTCAAACTCCACAACCCGACGGTTCCAATGGATGACTGGTCAGTCATCAAGGCGGAGGAACCATATAAAAATACCATGGCCTTCCTCCTACTCATAAACAACGAGTGCCTGGGTGCTCTCGAGAAAACTGACCATAAACTTAGGTTTGGCATAAGGCATGCCAAGCCCAAAGTCTTCCTTTCCTCGGGTCCCGAGGACGATGTGGAAATCGTCGATACCGACAAGTTGTTGGAGGACCTGATGATCGCCGACGAAACCCCTTCAACCACATAATGCTGAAAGTCATACCCCCCGTAAAGGGGTCCAAGACACACAATACGACCTGTTTTACAAACACCAGGCCACAGGTAAGCCTAGAACATGCATACTAGCTAAGAAACATCTAAAAGGTTTTTTATGTCCCAATCTTAGCTCATATGATTTGACAGTGATTAAACTGGAGTGTGTGAACCAAGCAACATACCTGGCTTCAGCATACATGGCTCATGGGAGACAGTTTGGGGGCATTAGTATTACGACGAGAGAGGTGAAATTCTTGGACCGTCGTAAGACTAACTTAAGCGAAAGCATTTGCCAAAGATGTATGTACCGCCAGAGGAGGTGGAGCTGCTCATAGCCTCAACAACAGTGAAGGACAACCTACTGATGGGCTGCGACGCCAACGCCAGGCATTCTATAGGGGGCAGCTCAGAAGATAATGAAAGAGGTGAGTCACTTTTTGATTTTCAGTCAACCACTAACCTATTAGTCTGTAACAAGGGTGGGACCCCAACTTTTGACTTTCCGAGTACGGAAACATACAGGGGATGGGAAGAGGTACTAGATGTTACATTAAAAACAAACAATAATAACTTTAAGGTCGACAAGTGGAGACTTTCCAGTCTGGAGTCACTCTCAGACCACAGATGGATCCTCTACGACATGAGTCTCGAAATCGAGACCACAAAACCTTATAGAAACCCCAAAAGAGTTAATTGGACCAAGTTTGGCCAAGTCCTTCGGACAAAACTCAAAAATATACCTGAAACAAACACAGCTGCAATTAAAGAACTGGAGGTACAGGTAAAGACTTTTGAGAAGGCTATGGATATAGCATACAAAGTCTCGTGCCCAGTTAAACGCAGTAAAAAAACGCTTCCCCGATGGTGGAACGAAGATCTCTCCAGTCTCAGACAGATGACTAGAGCGATTTTCAACATCTGCCACAAACACAATTTTTGGCGGCCTTATAAGGACTGTCTAAGTCTGTATAAGAAAGCCATAAAGGCATCCAAAAAGGAGGCCGGGATGAACTACTGTCAGTCGATAGAAACCCTTAAGGACTCCGATAGGCTAAGCAAAATTTTGTCCAAGGAACACTCCAACCCTTCTTTTCTGAAAAGACCAGACGGAGGATGGACAGAATCCCCAGCGGAGACCCTGGAACTCCTTATAAACACTCACTTTTCCGGATGCAGTGATATTAGTACGCAACCCGAGAGGCCTCGGCAAGTACAACCTGCTCCCAACAACAACATCACCTCAATAATTTCCGAGGAAAAGATTTCCTGGGCTATTAACAGCTTCTCCCCATATAAGACTCCGGGGCCTGACGGCATTATGCCTGTCATGTTACAGAAAACGCAAAACTTATCAATACCTTGGTTAGCGTCGATTTTCCGAAGCTGTTTATTGCTAAACCACGTACCACACTCCTGGAGACGCGCCAGGGTGGTGTTTATACCGAAGGTGGGTAAACGCGGGCACGTATCTGCAAAGGACTTCAGACCTATCAGTCTAACCTTCTTTATACTCAAAACCCTGGAGCATGTCCTAGACATCCATATGCGAAATTCTCTGCCAGAAACATCGCTTTTCAAATCACAGCACGATTATCTCAAAGGCAGATCCACGGAAACGGCTCTCCATGAGGTAGTGCGAACTATCGAAAAATCCATACACTACAAAGAATACACCCTAGCCTCCTTCTTGGATATATAGGGAGCCTTCGACAACGTACACCCGGAAGCTATTCCTGAATCTCTGGTCGAACTGAGCGTATCGGAATCTATTAGGAAATGGATAGCTTCTAAGCTCGGAATAAGAGTTATTCAGGCAAAACTAGGCAACAGCCACTTAACCAAATTTGCCCCCCATAAAGGAACGCCACAGGGTGGCGTCATTTCTCCGCTACTATGGCTAGGTAATGGTTATGAACAAAATTCTAGTAAAACTAGACAGGGAAAGGGTCAAAGCTGTCGCGTATGCGGATGACGTAGTGATACTAGTGTCAGGGAAGTTTCCCTCCGTGATAAATGATATCATGGGGAATGCTCTAGACAAGGTAAGCACCTGGGCTACAAGGTGTGGCCTCGGCGTTAACCCGAGCAAAACCGAACTGATGCTGTTCACCAACAAAACCAAAATACCCGATTTTACCCTACCCCGCCTCCAGCGCTAAGTATCTGGGTATCGCGCTCGATCCTAAACTTAACTGGAAACATAACATTGAACACAGAGTGAGGAAGGCGTGTATTGCCTTCTATCCCTGTAGCAGAACCTTTGGAAAGAAGTGGGGACTTCAACCAAAGATGACCTTGTGGATGTACACAGCAGTAGTGCGTCCAATCCTCACCTATGGATCACTAGTATGGTGGCCCGCTTTGAATAAGGGTTACAACCTCACAAAACTGAAAAGATTGCAAAGGACAGCCTGTATAGGCACCACGGGTGCACTGAGGTCGGCCCCAACGGACGTCCTCACTGTGCTCTTGCACCTTTTGCCTCTTGACCTACACACAAAAGACTCAGGGAATCGGGGTGCTGGACTGCAAGGCCATACGGCCACGGCAGCATTCTGGACTCGCTACCAGAAGGCATGGTCACGTTTCCAACCGACTACATCACACCCAAACTAAACTTCAAAACCGGCTTCCAAGTAAGCTTCCCTTCCAGAGCTTGTTGGAAGTGGGACGAAGTAGTGAAAGATGTCGACACGGTCATATACACCGACGGTTCTAAGATGAACTGTGGTGTGGGGGCCGGTGTCTACTCGGAATCACTAAAAATATCAATATACCTTCGCCTGCCGGATTTTGCCACCGTTTTCCAGGCGGAACTGATGGCTATCCGAGAGGCCTGCACGCACCTATTGCGTGACACAGCGTACAAACAAAACATTGCTATCCTCATAGATAGCCAAGCCGCAATCAAAGCTATTGACTCGGCTACCATATCCTCCAAACTGGTGCAGGAGTGCCGGAACGAGCTTGCGCGAGTGGGCGAACGTTTCAGTGTTACATTATTCTGGGTTCCAGGGCATAGTAACATAACAGGAAACGACCGTGCAGATGAGCTGGCCAGGCAGGGCTCAGCTCTGGACGGCTCACTCGCTGCAAGGGTTCACATTCCGCTAGGTGCGGTCAAGACACAAATACACTCACAATTCCAGCAGAAAGCAAATCTTCAATGGAGAAGGTTAACTAATTGCATCATATCGAGGAAGATATGGCCTATTTATGACAAAGGGAGAACAGGGGATCTTCTAAACAGAACCCGCCCCGAAGTCTCCAGTATTACGGCGATAATCACCGGGCACTGGCCAATTTCAGACCATGCGGCCAAACTGGGTATCCCATTGGACACCCACTGCCGAAGCTGCGGCAATGTAAACGAAAGAGAAACTCTCTTCCATTTCCTCTGCGAATGTCCGGCACTAGAAATAGCTAGACTGCGGGCACTAAATCCACCATTCTTCGACGACCTTAGCGCTATATCGAGCAAAGGGATACAAGATCTTATCCGTTTTCTCAACTCCACAGGTTGGATATAGCCACACATCAAATCTTTCACAACCACTACAACATAGGTCACACGAGTCGTGGTAACAAAAAGGCACAATAAGTGCTAATTGGGTTCAAGCCGAACCGCCACTTCTACCTACAAGGTGGCGCAAAAGTTGTCAGGTGGCGCAAAAGTTGTCACCCGATGTTCTTTCGCTGTAATTTTTTTTATGAATGAAAAACTTTGGTTCTGCTTTTGGATTATGTTAATTGGTGTCTTAAGTTTTTTCTGTGTCAGTTAACTTCACAAATATCAAAGTAGAATTTACATTTGCCGCCATTTGCAAAAATTATGCTTCTTCCGATAGGAAGATGACTTTTGCGCAACGTTGTACCTACCTACCTACAGCTGTGTCACTAATAAAAGTCATATAGGTGCATGTGTGCTGCCAAGTTTTTTTTTATGAATTCTTAAGCTGCGATGGTCGTTTTTTAATGCCATGCCTATATCCGCGTGCACGGCTATAGGTATTTGCACCGGCGTGAAAATACGTGTAAATAGACATTTCACATACAGGTATACATTGTTAACCGTAATCGCTTGCCATACCATCAATTGCGCGTTAATACATAACCAAATCATAGAGCTAATTATTCTTAAACTCATTCCCTTTTCCAGTAAGTGGAGCCAAAAAAAAGAAAGAGGGAATTTTATATAATTTTTTTTTTCTCCTATGTATACCTATATGAATACGTTTAAATAGTGCGCGTGTAGAGAAATAAAGTAAGCTTCGATCTACGTCATCAAGGAATTTGTGCACAAGCTTCTTCGACGCATCATGATCATCGGAAACCAGTGAGTACACCCCTAAATTTTTTTTTTCTGGCTTTCATTTTTTCACATAGGTAAATACTTTATTTTAATATTGTCTTAAAGCTTAATCATAATCTTATTCTTTATTAATGCTAACATGTTATATCTATGTACAATAATTTACATGAATAATTCTTTAGAAATTAAGAGTAGGTACCTAGGCCGATAATTTTCAGCATAAATTACTTACATATTCTAGATATAGTTTTTTTTCTACATTTTGCCTCTTTAACCACATACATAATCACCCGTAGCCTACCTTAATAACTTGGATTATCAATCCGAATAAAGGAATAAATCAGACAAATAAAGATGTGTTAGTTTAATTAAATGAGTTGAGATGGGCTAGTGTTTCCTTTAAAGTGATCACAATTAGTGACAACTCTCATAAACATTGAGGGGAGAGAGAGTAGTCATGGTTTAACATCCACGACACAATTGCTGTTACGAATCCATATACATATATACCACCTTTCAGTTTTTTCAGCTTTTCTCATTCCCACAGTCATTTAAGTCACTTCGTCAATAGCCCCAGTGAACGTATACGACCGCAGGTGTGTGAGGTTACAGTTCATTTCCTTTCCCCTTCTGTTTTCTCTTTTTTTTGGTTGGAACATTTTTTTGTTGAGTCAGGTAGCCTTCAAGTAGCAAAGACCCACCCCACCGTCGAGTGAATGCCGTGCAACCGTAAGCGTGCCAGCAGCTGTTTGAAGTGTCGAGGATCCCACCTTTCCTCACCGTTACCCAACCGTTTAGGGACGGGCATACTGGCTAGAAGCTTTGTATATACATACACTCTATAGTCTATTGTATTCTCACTTCGTGAATACGACGATACGCCACCAAACGACGTAAGTTCGTCATAAAAAACAACTATGTATCTATACCTTTTCTACACCTTTGTTGTCTTCCATTGGCTTCCATTCTCTTGACTGGGAATATGAGGAGGAGGATGAAGATCATTCAGGTAGTAGAGCTGTGTCAATCGTTCAAATTTAATGATCGAATCGTTCAAGTATTGGTTGAAAAAATGATTCGGTCATTTCAATCAATCATTCAATCAATCAATGACAGATGGGACATGGGAGTATTGGGCGCGTTCAATTTGCAAGTCGACTACTAGTCACTACTATTAAAGCCTTTTTGATTGGATGAATATATCACGTGATTATCAGCTGTTCACTGAAAATTTCCCCTTCGAGCAAGTTAAAGAAATCAACCCTAATTCGTTAGTGAAGTAGAAATGTCAAAAACATCTGATTCATTTGGTTTCAGATTTCGAAGTGTTTATTTATTTAAATTTAGTTTTTCGGCCAACAAAATGAAAATTAAGCTGCAATTTGGTGAGCAATTGGTGGAAATTGATGACACGGAAGAAATTATCAATCGGATTATAGCTGGTAAGAAATTTTTGTCAGAAATAAGTTATATCCAAGATAAATCCTTGTTTCTTTTTGTAGATTCGAGTTTTGCCGAAATATATGTGAATAGTGCTTTGGCAAACGCAAATCATGGTATGTATTGCGAATTATTATCGCATGATTAGTAATTCTATATGTATTATAATTTTATCTTTAGACACGAACAATAATGAAACAAGCGTTCAACCAGAATTGCCAAACACGAGTCCATCTGGTAAGACATGTTACATTTAAATTTGTAATTTGGAGTACATATTAAATATGTATTGTAGACAGCATTACGAATTTATTTCATGTTTCTGCCTCAGGAGCTGTCCCATTTACAGGACTGTTGATTGAGAAGCAGTTCAGGTTATGTGCGCTGCCCAAGCAACTGGAAATGTGCAATGATGAACATACAAAGGGAACATATTAAGGGAATATTTGTTAATAAATGTTGCCTCTAAGCGAAATTGACTTTTTTTTCCATTGCAGTGAATAGATACTCAAATTAATAGTTTTTACTTTTATCTTTAGGCGAACCCACTTGTAGAAAAAATTCAGATTCGAATTTGTGTGAGGAATATCGAAACACAAGTACAACTGGTAAATTTACTTATCTTCATTTGTTTTTGTTTAAAATTATAACATTTAAATTCTCATTCTAGAGTTGGAATCCGTTTGGAACCATAATGCGGTGCTTTTATTCCTTGAAGAATGCCGCTAGCTCAAGAACGATTTGCGAGATCCAAAGATACGTCGCCGAACGACGTTTTTGCGAATCCGTGGTAGTATGGAGAAGAAGGGCTACACATTTAAAGAAGATGCTCTGGATAAAAAGCTGGCAAACATGAGGACACACTACAATAAAGTTTTGGACAACAACAAAAAAACTTCAACTGGACGAGGTCGAATGTCGTGGCCATATTTTGATCAGCTATCAGAAATATACTCTGATGAGGTCACAGTCCAGAACGCACCCACGATAAGCTCTGCATATCCACCAAACCTTCATTCGACAGAGGTTGACCCTACACCACCAGGAACATCTTCATGTGGAACGACGAGCGCATGCTCAAAGTCCATCAAAAAAAAAAACTGTGGGTCGCGCAAACAGAAATGCCAATATACGTGAGAGGATGTTGGCAATAGAAGAGCGGAAATTGGAACTAGCTGAAGAAATGCTTGCTGAAGTTCGGCAAATAAGGACTTGGCGCGAGCAGCAAGTTAATATCGACATGCAAAACCGAAAATAAACTTCTCAGCTCTTAGTTTTTTGTTAATGTTTATGTAGTCATAGTTAATTTAGTGTTTTGACGATGTTGTGAAGTATTTTTTTTGGTTTTTGACAATATGTATTTATGAAGTTCTTTTAGTTTTTTAATATTATGTAATTAGTATGATAATGTTTATGAAGTATTTTTTTTAGTTTTTTGACAATATTTATGAAGTCCTTTAAGTTTTTTGATAGTATCTATGAAGTCTGATTTTTTGATAATGTTTAAGAAATCTTTTTTTTGAAGTTATATCTTTTAAGTTGTTGGTTAATGCTCAACAATGTACACATACAAATTTTAAGAATGTCCATTGAAACTGTGATGAATAAAATTCAGTTCGTTTTATTTTACTTGAATGAGATTTATTTAATTAAAAAAGTGATAACAAATAGTTTCTTTTTTCGGATGCGTTCGACCTTTGAGCATTTTCAGGTTCTTCCGGTTCTGATGGACTATTCTGGAATTCCTCAATAAAATTGTCTACATCATCTTCTTCGTTCAATAATTGAATGTGGTTGTGAAGAACAACACTAGCGGCTACGATTTTGATTGCCATCGAAGGATTAGCAACGTCCAAAAATTTCAATCGTCGGAATCGCCCTTTTAGAAGCCCAAATGAACGTTCGATTGTTATCCTTGCACTACTTAGGCGTGTATTGAAATGAGCTTGATTCTCACTTAAATGGCCATTATCACGAAATGGAGTTACCAGCTTTTGCATAAGTGGATAAGCTGCATCACCCACAATATGAAACTCTCGTGGAATGAGTTGTTCAATTCGTTCATACAGAGGGCTATTCCGAAACACTCGAGCATCATGCAATCTTCCAGGAGCACCCACATAAATATCCGTAAATATTGCGCGGTGATCGCATACTCCTTAAAGGAAATGAATCATTTAAGATGACTTTATTTGTTATTTCAAATTAATACCTTGTAAGATTACAGAGTGCACCTTGTTTCTATTGTAGTAGTCAATAGAATTACGGACCGGCTGCTTCATTTGAATGTGATATCCATCTATAGCGCCAATAATTCCTGGAATGTATCCTGCAGATTTTTCCCTGAATGACTGAAAATAAGACAATTATCGAGTTTTTAAATAATTTGGCGTGAATTAATTCCGTTGACCTGCGAAATCTCAGAGTACTGATTTTGTGTGGGCCATTTCACATACTCTGCCAAAAGGAAATTTAAAATATCCAGTATTTCGCACAAGGTATGATGAGCAGAACTCTTGGCAAAATCAAACCGGTCACCCACAGACAAGAAACTTTCGTTTTTACTCAGCATCCAAACAGAAAACAAAACTTTTTTCTCCAAGTTCAGCACCCGCTTCACGTTTCCAACTTTATGCAAGAGATCCTGCACAATAAATGGGAACCACTAAGATGTTGGTGTTATGATTATTTTAAATTAGCCTTACCGAAAAGCAACTTCGACTCATTCGAAAGTGAAATCGAAACTCATCCAGAGAATACTTTGGTATGAGGTTTTCAAAGTAATTCTTGCTCCTTACAGGTTGATTTTCTTCACTTGCGTTTGGACGCCCATGATGCAGCGATAGCGCAGGTGCCAGTAGGTCATTTGCAACAAACAACACTACCCTACCTAAAATCGTAATTTGATTAAATGGGGTTCAACGTATAAAAAGATTAAAATAACTTACTAAGAACTTCATCTTCTTCTGAATTTGTCATTTTAAAGTGGAACTTCTTGAAAACTTAAATTTCTATTCTTTTTGAGAAAAATAAAAGAAAACATATGTGAACTTTGACAGAGAGGGTAGTCAACGCGTTCAAATAACTAGTCGTAAGTTAACTTGCAGTCGACTTGCGTCGACTTGCAAATTGAACGCGCCCATTGTATTGCTCCATTCAATTTCAATACAATCAAAAACACCAATCATCATTCGTTCAATTTAATTTCGATAGAGACAGAAACATTCGAATTTCGAATGGATTGTAAGAGTGAATACACTCAATAACAACAAACTGCAACTGCAACAAATAATTAGGAAATGGAGATTATTGAACAGAAGCGATATTTTTGTAGAACAAATATGTGTTGGTAAAACGAAATAAGCCGAAATAAATAAAAATATTTTGATATATTAACACATTTATTGGTTCAGTAGATAAGAAATCAGTAATCAGTAATGCCCCTATTGTGTAAAACAGTTGAGTTGTCTCTTGGTTGAAAAGTTGACTGTCAACAGACAACCAAGATGGCGGTGGTTGTCTGTGTGTATGCATATGCAACGCTTGACGATTGCAACTGAAAAAGGTTGTCTTGCTCTTGCATAATACGAAAAAATAGTTTGGTTGTGTGAAAGTTGAGTTGTATTGAGTTGTGTTATACAATAGGGGCATAATAAAGAAATGAAGTAGTCCGAACAGAACAAAAGTATTGACTCGATGAACGATTGACTTCGGGCATTGTGATTGCAATCACCAATACTTTATTGTGATCGGGTCAAAAAGATCGAATCAATCACGATTGACACAGCTCTATCAGGTAGCGACTACCGATGGTGGCTGATGTTTGATGGAGCAGGACATTCTCGTCCGGTAATTTTATGGTATTTTATGGTATTTTATTTGTTGGCTCGGATGAAAGTATCAGCAGAATATTTTTATTTGGTTTTGCGCAAACAGCTGCTTTTTTGTTCTCCTTCATGCTCGTGACGAGGTATATGAGAAGGACGATGACACTGGTAGCGTTGTTGGTTGGCGGTAGGGCGGAAAGGTGAAGGAATTATTATCGGGTAGACTTATGCCATATTATTTGATTGCTCTGAACTCTGATGGAAGTTTGGTTATGTTTTCTGATATTTAATGCAATTGGTATGTATTGTATATGTATGATCGTTGAAGGAGAGTCGCATTTCAGCGGTGAGGATTCTCACATGATTTTTTTAATAATTCATATTTGCAAGTGAAAAATGGATATTCATATTTAATGGTAGGGGCGATGGTGGATAAAGAAAGGTGGGAGAATTGTCGTCGAGTAGATTGATGGTTTATTATTTGTTGTCTTCGATGGAATTTTGGGGTAGGTTATGGCATATTGCACTTAGACTATCACAGTCACCTGTAACTTGTTTCTTTGTATTCAATACAATTGGTGTGTGTGATCAGATCGCTGAAGGAAAATCGTATTTCAGCAGTGAGGATTCCCAAATGCTTTATAAACCATATTTGCATGTGAAAAAATATTAATTGAAGCAGAGATGAAATAAGATCAGACAAGCAATAGTGTGTGAGCGGGTGCTCGGCTTGTCATAATAGCTGCGGGTATTCATGAACAACTGCAATTGGTTTATTTATAAATTGGTTCGTCAAATAAAAGCGGCATTCATTCATAATCGGTATTAAAAATCATATTAGGTACATATTGCGGTTGCATTATGTTACACAATTAAATCTCCGAAATATAAGCACAATTTTTTCATTTGGTATTTTACAAACAACTGGTTTGGGTAGTTTGGCCAGCTTAATGTAATTGATTAATGTATTCTTTTTGATAATTTAATCGTCACAAACTGTGCATAACTTTTATGTTTTGTATACTATTTTATGAATACGGATTTTTGCATATAGGCTGGAGCAATATTTAAACACTGCATAAGTAGATATGCAACCGTTTAGAGATGTTAAGCGAATTCTATTGAAGACGGCTCTAAGTTGTTTGCGTTGATGGGTGTGTTCAGTAGGTAGGGAACGGGCACTAGCGGTTGTCCTTTTCAACTCCAAAAATTAGTAATAATTACTGCAGTTTATATTCTTTTTTTTAATATCCACGGTTGAAATATCAAACCTTCAGAATATACACCTCTATCGTGACACCCCTAATAGTGAACAATTTGCATCGTGTAATCCGCAGACGTGAACCAGCCACATGCCGGTAACGTGAATAAAATTCACTGTATCGTGGAAAACGAACGGATCGAATCTATCCATGCATTTGACATCCGCAGTTATTACTTTCTTTTTACTGAATTTAATTTTTAAAAAACAAATGTGTTTGAAATGAGATGTCACAATTGAATTTCCTAATCACCAATAGTGGTCGGTAAGGGAGAGTATCCGACGGATCAAATTTTTTTTTTTTTTTTTTGATGGAAGTTTGGGCTAGGTTATGGCTCGCAAAGAGAAAGTGCGCTCAAAAGGTAAAGCTTGTGGAGGGTTTATATCGGTAGTTAGAAGAAAATTCATCTTCGGCTGCTGATCGAAACCAGGCTGTCCACGAACTCCGACAAAGCAGCTTGAACAGGAACACAACCATTTTCAAAATATGCAGCTGTGTGAAGGAGGAATGCCCAGGAAATCCGTTCGCCAAAGTTCATCAACAATGCTCAAGGGCTGCTTCTTGTGGATGACGAAAAACTACTAATTGAACAATTTTCTGTGTAAAACTGTGTAACTCCATTTTAGCAAATTTTACAGGAGAGCATTTTTCCACGCACAGTGTACCACCAAATGCACTGATTTTGAAGATATGCTACCAACTGAATCTCCGATAATTTATTATTATTATTATTATTACAACTTTATTGCCACATAAATAAATTACATAAACAATAATTAAAGAATTGAGCTCTACCTACTAGGGCTTTGAGCTAAATAATTATAAACTAAATCAAACTAATAATTCTAATTTTAAAATAATTTCATTAACGTGTTTTATATTGGTGTAGGATATAACTGTTAATAGTTCTTGAAGACCTTTTCCGGAAATGGTTTTGGAGATCGAATCAATGTTGGTGCACTGAAGCATGTGTGTTACAGTAAATGCTGGCCTTTCGTCACAAAATTCGCAAAGTGGAGTAGGTTCTTTGGTGATTAGGTGCTTGTGGGTGGTGTTGGTATGTCCCATTTCTGAACTTGGTAAGTCGAAAGGAAATATCGCCTTCATAGCGGTAGGATTGAGCAATGAGTAGATGTGATGGTATTCCTGCCATGTGTTTTTGAACTTGGTGTTCATAACCGTTTTCAAATATTTTATCATGTCTGTTTTGTTGTGTTGGTAGAAGGAAATAAGGGGTTCTTTAAATGCTTGTTTGGCTTCTGAATCGGCGTTTTCGTTGCCAACGATGCCTACGTGTCCAGGTACCCATGCGATTGTTAGGTTTCTTTTTTTTTGCAATAAGTTTATCGCGGATGTCTGCAACAATACTAGAAGAGTTGTTAATGTTGTTAATAGCATTTATTGTTGAAAGGCTATCTGTGCAGATAATTGTTTTTTTTATTTTTCACAGTTTGAATAGCTTTGAGTATAGCAAACGCTTTGTAATATTCAGGTGAGTCTTTTAGACAGTTTCGATGTGGAGATGGATGCTCCTCGACAAGACACGACAAGCAGCAGCTGGCACGATTGCGGTTGCACGGCATTCACTCGATGGTGGGGTGGGTTTTTGCTGCTTATGGGCTACCCTGACGAAACAAAATTTATCGTGCCAAACAGAGAAAGAAGGTGTAAAATAAAGGAAGCAGAGATAGTGATGGGTGAAAGGATCCTTACACACAGAAGGATTCGCATTGACGCACGCTGACTTCATTAATGCATGGTATCTGGTGGGAACCGATTTTATCGGCTGATCGCTGAAGCTGATGTTGTGACATCTCAGCGTGGCTTTTGCGGATGAAGAAAAAGGACATACGAAAAGAAGAAAAAGCTTATATGAAGCAACCTCGTAGCGCTGCGGTAGTTGATGATCTACTACCTAGAGGAACCCTCCCTACAAATATAGCAGCGGTTGCCACCATTGTGTCGTACCTTGACAGATTCGTCCTCATGTGTTATCGAATTTGTCCCTGTTATGATCACCCACACTTCTGAAATCACTGACACATCTCAACAATTTTGTTCAAATTACCACATATTTATTTTAAAGTAAGCACGCAGAAATTCACAGTCTTAGATTTAGGAATAGAAGTAGTAAGTAGGCCTCTATGTACTCGTATATTGATTTGGATAAGCCCAGATGTATAATTAGAATAGTAGGAATATGTATATTTAATTATCATTAAGTTAGGTTAATAATGTATTTAGATAAGCTAGGTAAGTAATTAGAATAAGTATGTTTTAATAAATGTTTCAATGCAGTTAATGAAATTTGAAGGTAATGATAAAAACCCCAAAGCCAATGAACAATATCTAGTATCATGTGTGTACTCACGGTTCTTTATGTTGATTTCGCTGCGTCGAAGTTTGTGCACAAATTTCGCTGCTTCACCGATGCGATCTGGCTATATACGTATGTATGTACTTGGATTTAGGTTTATATATATAAAAAAAATTATTTTTTTCCGTGGCTTTTGAATTTAGGTTAGATCATAGATAGATAGTAACTGAATAAACATTATATGTTAGACTAATTTTAAGTCTAAATTTAAGGTTAGCTATGAATTTCCTTATTGTAAGTTATGTCCGGAAAAAAATGGAAATTTTTTGTTCTTTATATGTATATATATATTTTTTTTGTTAGGTTAAGAAAAGCAATGTTATTTAGCAATATGCACCAACATATATGTATATATATGGCTCAAAACTAGGCCACTTTGCATAGTTGCCCACTAAGCACTTTAAAGTTAATCACTGAATATGGATTATTTGATGGTGCAGCTGGGAGAGATTGACGGAGCGCTGAATCTCTGGTGAGTGAACGAGTCTGGTGATTGCTGATGCGTATTCTTGCTGTTGCATTGTTTTTTTTCCAAGTTTGGCAGGTGTTGATTTTACACGTGTATTTGGACTTTTCGGTAGCTATTGCATGCTGATTTGGCGGACGCATAACCTCCTCGATCCGGACTGACTTTGTCTAATTCACAGATCAAGTCCACCGATTTAAATGCACGGCTCACTTTTTAGTGCGGATGCCTTTTGCTTGGATTAATGGGGCGAGTTTTGTTAATTTACCGTGCCCTTGTGGTTTGGGCATTGGACACGTTTTTGGGTCACGCGAACACTCTTTACCGCCAAGCAAAAAAAAACTATCCGCAGAGCTAAGAAGGGTAAATTTAATTAAAGGTAAATTGGATATAATGGCATAAAACACTTCACGTTTTCACGCTTACCTCAGGAAAGCCGAAACAGCAGAATTCCAGGTTAGAAAGTGGTTTTCTCTGCCAATTTCACCCAAGCGTGTTTGCAGCTTTTCTTTACCTTCGACACCGCAGATCTGTTTCAGAATTCTAGAAATGAATTTTGATTTATTTACGCACAATAAAATAATTGTCGAAAATGCCGAGAACGGTGACTTACAGGAATTTGTCCGTAAGATGTGATTTGGTAAGAAAGCTGCCAGCAAAAAGAGCGCGCGATAGCTTAGCCACATCTATAAATACTATACGATTTTCTCTGTGTTAGGAATGTAGTAGATCATGTCAAAAAAAAATACTGGTTTGCTCTTATGCTGGGTGCGCAGCTGATCATAATGGTCAAAAACGCAGTGTTCGACTAAAGGATCCGGTTTGTGACTCGGGAAATGCGAGCGGCAGTTAATTTTGAATTGGGTAGGCTAATTTGCAAAATATAATACGAGTACGTGTGTTAAATATTTTATTTGTTTTTTTGCATACTATCTGTTGGAATACACCACAGCTTCTGCCGTGAAAATTGATGAGGTGAAGTGGAGTAGACCTTTACTGATAACAGATCCTTCTTCGGTGACTACAGCGAATGAGGTTCCATCATCTGTTTTCGAAACATCAGTAAAATAAAATTGCCATCCCAGGCTTCCATAATTTTCTTTAAGCTCCAAGAACATTGCATGATAGATACTGTTGTGGGTAGTATCTTTGTTAAATTCTTTAAGATGAGAAATTATAGTTAATTATAGAGGGGGGGAAGTTGATTTTGGGTTTATAATGTACTGTGGTTGGGATGTTTAGGTTTAAAGCCGATTCCAGTGATTTTTGTAGCGCTGAAGGGTATTTTGGAGTTCTTTTTCGGCTTAACAAGTTTTTGATGTCGTCGTGAATAGGCGTCCCAAACGGTGATGTAGCTTTTGGTATGATTTGCCAGGTTAAGTATTCGATTCTATCAGTTAGTGCGGGAAGACCAGCTTCGGTAAGGATGTTTTTGATAGGTGTTGTACGGAAGGCTCCTACGCAGGTTCTTGCAGCAGAATGGTATGGAGTTGAGATGAGTTGCATAGATGTTTTTGAGCATTTCCCATAAATTGGGAGCGCGTAATCGATTTTTGATAATATTATGGATTTTTTAACATTTGCAATAGTATTTACGTTGCAGTTACTTTTTCTTGAAGAGAGATAGTGAGGCTCTTTTTAATATAACCACAATGATCCTTAAAACTATATTTGGAGTCAAAAATAATACCTAGGATTTTTGAGTAATTTACATTTTTGATGCAGACATTGTTTAAATTAACTCCTTCAATACATTTTACACAATTATGTTTTTTGCATATATGCAGAATTTCACATTTGGAAAAAGATATTTTAGAACCAGACATATCGCCCCATTCTGATAAATGTTCAATTATTCTTGAGAAAATTGCTGATACATGTACAAGATCTTTTAATTTAGTAAAAAGAATAAGGTCGTCCGCATGAGAAACGTGCTTTATTTGTGAATATTTACGTATAATGCAACTTATTTCGTTAAAAGCTATTATAAATAAATTTACAGATAATGGCGATCCTTGAGGGATGCCGTTTCTTAAGTTATGAATTGAAGAATAAATATTGTTTGTTTTAATACGAAACTTTCGATTGGAAAGAAAAGCTTTAACGTAGTTAAAAATTTTCCCACCAATTTTCCATTTTATAAGTTGATTTAGGATGACATGTGGGCCAATTCTGTCAAAGGCTTGTTCAAAATCAATGGAGAAAACTGAAACGTGTTTTTTCTGAAAGGGCTGAGGATATAAATGTGTCGATGTGTAGGAGTGAGTCTTGGGTGCCTCTACCCTTTTTGAAGGCAAGTTGATTTTTGTCAATAAGATTGTTTTTTTCAATCCACCATAATAAGCGCTTTGAAACAATTTTTTCTAGAATTTTTGAAGTGCAGGGAAGGAGAGAGATAGGGCGGTATCCTTTTAAAGAAGTGTGGTCTTCGTTTGACTTTAGGATAGGGAGCATAGTCGCCACTTTCCATGTTTGGGGGATAATACCACTATCGAGGATGTTGTTATACAAAGATAACAACCTAGTCTTAAAACAAAACGGGTTGTTTTTGAGCATTGTGTAGGTTATTCTATCAAAACCCGGAGTTTTACCATTAACTGAACATAAAACGCTTTCGAACTCTAACAGATTGATGGGGGATTCAATTAGGTTTGCTGAATCTGAAGTCTTATGTTGTGGTTTGGGTTGATTAAAACATACGTTTTTTCCATCAATGTAAATTTGATTGAAATTAGAATCGTCTTGGAATTTTTCCCAGCATTTGGCAAAATAATCATTAATTTCTATTGGACAGGTAAGATTTTTAGAGTCTGTTTTTATTAGTTTTATAGTGTGGGGAACAAAGTTGCCGGTAAGGCTTTTAATGTCAGCCCACATTTTTTTGGGGGTTGAATGTTGATTAATCCCACCTGTAAATTTATTGAAACAAGATAGTTTTTCTATCTTTGCCCCTCTTTTGAATTGGGTATTTGCCTTACGATAGGAAATTAAATTGGAGTCATTTGGTGATGTCTTAAATGCTTTGAAGGCGTCTTGTTTTTTTCGGCGAAGGTTGGCAAGATTTTGATTCCACCAGGGGACTGTTTTGTGGTGGAGCTTATTTGATGTCTGAGTGATTGACACATTTGCTGCAGCACGAATTGCTTTAAGGACGCATGCGGCTTCCTTGCTGATGTCATTGTTAGTGGAAGTTGAAATTTGTTTTGAGATTATAGTTTGGAAAAGATTCCAGTTAGCTAGGTCCGTTAAGAATTTGGGTTGAGTCTTTGGTAAAGTAAGGTTGATGCCTACAGATATTGTGATGAGGATGGGAAAATGGTCGCTACCAAACAAGTCAACGGAGACCTTCCAAGTTGATTTTTGGGTAAGGTGGGGGGATATGAGGGTGAGATCGAAATGGGTAAATGTCCCATGGGTCGAAAAGTGAGTGGGTCTACCATCATTTAATATTGCAAGGCCGGTGTTGGTAATAAAATTTTCAACTAATCTGCCACGGGTGTTAATAGTTGGAGAACCCCACGAAGGAGACCAAGAATTAAAATCACCTGTCAACATTATAGGGTTAGAGATATTGTTTATTAGACTTTCAAGATCGTAGCTGTTAAATGTTTGATCTGGTGGGATATAAATTGACAAGATCGTTAATTTGAAACTTAACTCGATCTCCACTGCGATAGCAGATATATTGGAGTCAATGCGAATGAATCTGTGAGGAATCGATTTATGAATGAAAAGACAAGTACCTTGTTTTGAAGATGTGTTACATGCTAAATTGTGGAAAAGGGATGAAAATTGTTTAGGGGGAAACGGTTGTAGATCATGTTTTATGTGTGTCTCTTGCAGAGAAATAATACTTGGGTTTAAGTCTTTTATTAACAATTGGAGTCCATCATAGTTATTAAAATAACCATTCATGTTCCATTGTAAGATGTTCAGATCATTATAGGCGGTGGAACCTTTCTTCTTACCCATACAATTTAATGTACAGACAGAAGCCAGATTTCCACCTGGTGAAATGGTATTTCCGCGCCCCCATCGGCGCTGAGAGCCCCCCCCCCCATCTTGGCGGGAGTTTCCATCGCCGATAGAGGCGCGGGGTGTGTGTCGTTTGAGTTTACTATTAAGATGTGTCATTTTCATCATCAATATTCATAAAGAAATTTGAGTGCGTTATTGGAGAAGGGTTTGTAGGAGAAGTAATTTGGTTAATGGTGTTTGAAGTGGAAGAAGCTGTTGTTCGAGTGTTTTCATAAAAATAAGTTTTGCCGTCGTTTGATTTTGTTTGTGCTCTTGAGTGGTTGTTAAGAGTTTGAATTTGTTCGTTATCAGAGTTTGTTTCTGAGTGCTTTTGAGGAGTTTCTCTTTGAGTCAGTTTATGTTTATCGTCATTTATAGTTTTGATTGCATCAAAATTGTCTGTTTTTTGAGTTAATTTTGAGTTAAGATTTTGTGGTTTTAATGCAGTTAGCTGTTGTTGAAAGGAATTTGCTTTATTGTTTTTTCTTTATTTATAGGATTTTGTTCTTTGGGTGAAGTGGAGGAAGAGGTATTTGCAGTAGTAGTTTCATGGGAGGGTTGTTTAAGTTGATCTGAATACAGATTAGAAGAGAGAGTGAAACGAATTGGGTTCCGCTCTTTGTGAGTGCGCCTGGCTTCAGCTAAGGTGCATTTGTTTTTGGTTTTTATTTCTAGTATTTCTTTGCTTTGAACATACTTTGGGCAGTCTTTAGCGGAGGCGGGATGAGGCCCGGAACAATTGGCACACAGAGTGCGGGAACAGTTACTATCATCGTGAGGTGGGAGATTACATGTTACACATGATGCAGCACGTTTACACCATTTTATTGTATGGCCGAGTAGCTGACATTGGCGACAACGCATAGGATTGGGAACATATTCGGAGACTTTTGTTTTATACCAGCCAATTTCGATTGTGTCGGGGATTTGAAACGAGTCGAAGGAAAGATCATTAGACCAGAAGGAATATATACCTGTTTTTCTTTTTCTTGCACAGGTTTTGTGAATTTGTACACGTTAGTTACATTTTGACTCTTAAGTTCGGATATAATTTCTTCTTCAGGCACATTAACCAAGCAAGAAGCAAATACTATACCTACCCTTGGAGAGGTTAAGGTTTGCATGAAGCTTAATATCAACCGGGCATATATTGTCCAGAGCTTTCGATCGAATGAATTTGTCGGCAGTGTTTTGATCTTTAGCTAAAATCATAATTGAACCGTCTCTTAATTGAGAAATTTTTTCGTATTGGGTGCTGATTGAATCAATTATTTTTTTCAAAGTGAAAATACTAATTTTGGATAGGGGTTTGGAATCATCTTTTGCTGTTATGTGCACAAAACGTGGGTTTTTAAAGATTGATTTCGTTGGTAGGCTTGGGAGTCCACTATCACTAAAAACACAACTTGAGGCTTTAATTTTTTTTGTGGGGGAGAAGAAGAGGGGTCAGGGGTATTGGATAGCGATTGTTCGTCAAGAATGCCGTATCTGCCATATCGGTTGCCCGATTGGCGATTAGTTTTCGGGGGCATCCCGAAAGAAGAAAACACTCGCGCCTTTTTTTATTAACAAAGTAAAGAAGAGAATGAACTGATGATAACGGTAACTAAGAAAAGCTCAATAATCGCACTTTGCCTCGATAGCTTTAGGTCTTTGCGGTTGGAAGGTCAGCCGATGTCTGTCCGATAATTTAAGAATTAAACTTATTAGGGGGCTCAAATTTCGCCGAGTTGTAGATATGTGTTTGAGCTAATAGATGTCATTCAATTCTCATTTTCGTTTAAAAGTGGTGTTACACGATTTTCTGGTTTCACCGACGATATTGGGCTTTCTAACTCAATCTTGGATTTTTTTAATTTGGTAAGGATAAAAAAATACTCAAGAAGGTACCTACAAGTTCAGTAAAGTAAATGCTTAGGTCAAACTTCCGAACTCACTTTTGAAAAGAAAGACTTTTTTCATACCGAACTGAAACAAATTGCAAATGTTTTTTACTATACTGCAGCCTTTTACTCCAAGGAACTGCTAGTTCTTATTCATAGATACGAACTCATTTCCCGTAAACTTGGTTGAATTGTTGGTTGTACTCATGTTATATATGTATTGTAATATGTGATTATATTCATTGATTTGATATTTTCCAGATAAAATATTTACACGGCATGACAAAATAAAGTAGAAAGAAAGAAAGGGAAACCTCGGTGATTTGCATGCACATGGGACAGCTTTAAGATTTTAAATGTGTCTCTGGGCTCACCTGGATGTTTAAATTGCATAGATTTGATTTCCCCCCTTAGTACCTTACCTATACTTTTACGACAAGCGCTGTTTGGAGGGCGCTGTAGTGATTGTCTAAGCTGGTCCCTGCATGGGCAGATTTACTCCCCCGCCTATTTCTGGCATTTCTATTCTCTCAGAAGGAACTACCATTTCTTGTTCTTCATTCAACGTGCTATTTTAAATTCTTTAGAAACGGCAGACGTTCGCCCTGCTCTGATTATTTTCAGAAAAGAAATGATACAAATCGGTACATTTTTCGACAAGGTATAGCCAAAATAGTGACAGTCTAAAAAGCGATAAACTCATAATTTCTTATTTGAGGAAAAAGACTGAAATCAGATTTTATTAAATTTTTCTTTTCAAAACTATTCGTCCCTTCCATCATCCCCCTCTCATCAGTCATCATACATGCTACTTGGCCACGTGACGATGCGAATCGTCAAAAAATCCCTTGCTCATGCTCCTTCTTACAAAGAGAAAAAAATACTTACATAATATCAAAATGATTCTTTTTTCGTTTCCTTTACCTGTACCCTCTTGTATGCTATCATCAAATTTAAGACACAAACCTTCAATCGCTACCCGTTTTGTTGCCAATTTCGTGGAGGTCGACGTTTTCAAAATCGTGTTGATGATAGTACTATAGAGTCTATATACAATGCCTTAAGACATTTCGTTTGTATACTTCAATTGCAGCGGAATCCTCAATAATAGAATGCTGCGAGAGCTAATGTCGATATCGTCGTTTCTTTGAAAGATGGTGCCATTCAGCAACCGTCCCGCGCACTAGCTGTTCCTGTTGAACTAGATCGACGAAGTCACATGATAGCGCATCTTGTTGTCGAAATTTGGTGCATGTTTGGCATAATTCGGTAAACCTTTTCCAAACGGCGTATTTTTAAGAGTCAGCAACACAGCTAGGTCAGTTTCCCCCTTTATCGAATTCGGCCATCTCTTTACATGGCTAGTGAAAAAAAACAACTCTTATTCGGGATCACTAGGAACTACTAATGATGTCAATATCTATCACCAGAAACTGCAATGATCTATCTTCTCGTCGAAATCCGATGCAAGTTTGCCTGGATCCTAAATTCGTCCATCGCCATTTAGAACTCCTTAATATCGATGCAATCGTATGCGACTTAAAATTCGACGAAAAAGTGTTGAGTCACAACTTGAAATGCGTTAGTTCTTCTCAGATTTAGGATCGCCATTTTTTTAGATTGTGGATGTCGAGCACTCTTAGTTGATTATGATGTGCTGCTGGTAACCTATGTTGGTCCCGGCTACCTCTTTGACGATATCGGGATAACAATTGTTGGCTATGCTGTTATTTAAGCAGCTTTTATTTAAGTTTCTATTTAGCACTTGAAAAAAAAACAACTAAAATGTTAAAACCTTCTAGAAAATAGATTTTCAGAATCATAAACGTGGGCTATGTATCAGCTTGTCTCCACAGCCTTACCATGTATCTATAAAGTATAGTTGCAAAGGACTGTGGTGTGAAATTCCCAACTTAAATTCCAAATACAGGACAAATTGTTAAGTTAATAAATTCTGACTGCCTGCCTTATTCCCAATTCCGTTTGTATCTTATCCACTTTGGCATCCATTTGTGCTGGCAAATTTTAATCCAAATACGAGTACCTATCTGCTTTTTTTTCTCGCCGTCTCTTCTGCAAATTTCCGGAAGATTTTAAATACATATGTATGTAGGTGCGGGAGTTAATATTTTAAATTCAACATCCTGTACAAATTGAATGAAAGAATTATAAAAAAAAAGAAACCACAGCTCACTTCGCCTCTGGTACGAATGTTTTTGTGTTTTTTTACTTTCTCGTGTAGTGCGGTATTCTAAAGAGAAAGACATTGCAATTGTGCTAAAACTTCGAACTCAAACTAAGTATGAGGAATGATATAACGACCGAAGAGAAGCCCAAAAAGTGTGTCCCGCATTTATATCAGTCGGTCTGTCCGTCTGTAGCCGAGGCTTCAGCCACAATGGGTGGATGGAGTTACTTCAAACTTCGTAATTGGGGTTTTACGAGGGGCGTTCAATATACTGTCGGTATCGGGGTGAAGCTGTGGTTGTATATATAAATTGACTTATTTATCAAGTAATACTATTATTTTAGTGCATTCATGTAAAATTTCATATAAATGTGATTATTAATTCGCGTTTTATCTCTAGTTAAACAGAATCATAATGGCAACTGGATGGTGAAAATTGAGCATCGCGCTGTAAATAAATTTCTCACTAAGCAAGGAAAAAGTCAAAAAACTATTCATGAAGAGATGGTGGCTGTTTACCGGGGTTCCGCACCTTCATTATAAACTGTGCAAAAGTGGTCAAGTGAGTTCAAGAGAGGCAGAGAGAGCATTGAAGAGCTTGTACGGGAGAAAGCATCAAAGAAGTCGAAAAACTTGTTCTTGAGGATGCCCGAATAAAGCTGAAAATGATGGCAGAGATCACCAAGCTCTCAATTGGAACCATTCACACCATTCGGCATGACCATCTTAACCTTTCAAAGGTCAGTGCAAAGTGGGTGCCACGAATGCTCACAGCGCTTCAGAAAAAAGTGAGAATCGCATGCTGTAGAGAGGTTTTGGAGATGTGTAGTGAGAACGCGGACGGTGTTATGGATCGAATTGTTACTGGGGACGAAACATGGGTCCACCACTATGACCCTGAAAGCAAACAAGAGTCCATGCAGTGGCATAAAAAAGGAACAGACCACCCGAAGAAGTTCAAAGTCACTCCGTCTGCCGGGAAGCTCATGGCCACAGTTTTTTTGGGACTCAAAGGGAATCTTGCTCATTGAGTACAAAAAAAGGTGGAACCATCAACGCCACATCCTACGCTTCCACTTTGCATAATTTGCGGGAGGAAATTAAAAAGAAAAGACGTGGTAAACTCGCAGCGGGTGTGTTGCTTCTTCATGACAACGCTCCTGTTCACACGGCGCGAGTTTCCGAGGCTGCTGCGCGAGATTGTGGTTTCGAAGAAATCCAACACCCACCCTATAGTCCAGACCTTGCCCCTAGTGATTATTTCCTGTTTCCGGTATTGAAAAAATGTCTTCGTGGAAAAAGATTTTCGGATGATGAAGAACTCAAGTCGGCAATAAATGGGTATTTTGCAGAGAAAGAGGAAATTTATTTTTTTGAGGGTTTAAAAAAGCTTATCTCAAGATGTGACAAATGCATTGATGTTAGGGGAAATTATATTACAGTTTGACATTTGGCTACCATCAATTGTTTAAGGAGTTGCCAGAAGGGCAACATAATATTTATTTATAATTATGGATTTAAGGAGTTGCCAGAAGGGCAATATAATCGTTATTTATAATTATAATAATAAATACAACATCTACCTTTTTGAAAATGGCTTTAAAACTAAAAGTTTGAACCGAAAATATTTGGCTTTTTTATTTCTCTCCCGTAGCGCGTTACATAGCCCGATCGATATGCTGAAGTCGCATTGTTTGATTTTGTGCTTTCATTGGCTTCTGGTGTTTTAGTTGTGTGTTGGATATTTGTATTATTTTCATTTGAAACCCTATCTGACCGATCTGCAGCAATGGGAGTAGATGTTCGATCACGAATTAAAGGAGGGTTGAATGACCTTCTTAAATGCTCCGTGTTTCTTCGGATTTTTCTTCCGTTTTCATTTTGTATTATATATGACCGCGGGGAGCAATGTTTGTCCACTATTTTTGCTGCTTCCCAAGAATTCCCATTTTTGAAGACTACATTTTCATCTTTATTAAAGTTAACCTCACTTCTCTTTCTTCCCAAATTATGAGCTTGAGTATATTTTTCTTGATGCTCCTGAGACTTTTGAAGCTTCAACGCTTATAGGGAGTTTGGTTCGTAGATTTCTGCTCATTAAAATTTCCGATGGTGAGTAACCTAACGTCGAAAGAGTAGTTGACCTATATTCTAACAGAGCTGTGTTAACATTTGTACCCTGTTCGCTTGCTTTTCGAAGTATTTGCTTTGCAATATGAACTCCTTTTTCAGCTAGTCAATTTGAGCGTGCGTAACGAGGGCTTGAGTAACTAAAACTAAAATTCCAACTTTTAGCAAAGCTTTTCAATGCATATGAGTTGAAAGGTTGGTTATCTGAAATCACAATTTCAGGAATTCCATGAGTACTAAAAATGTTTTTAAGTGCGTTAATAACGCTGCCTGCGGTTTTGTTTGGTATAGATTTAATTTCCAACCATTTAGATAAATAATCTACTAATATCAAATATGATCTACCTCCAAAGTCGAGTAAATCACAACCAATTTTTTTGAAAAGGATGAGTTGGAATGGGATGCGGAATTAAATTATGGTGCCTATTGCTTGCTCTCAACTTTTCACAAGCTCGACATTTAAAAATTACGTTTTCTATGTCTCGATTCATCATGGGCCAATAAAGAATGCTTTTAGCCCTAGCTTTAGTCTTGCTTATACCCATGTGTGACTCATGCAAAATGTTGAGCATTTCTTGAACTAAATTTTGTGGAACAAAGATGCGATCATCATAAAAAAGCAATCCATCTTCAACCGTATTTAAAGTTATGTATGATAGACTGTGCTATTTTGTCATTTTGAATAGTTTTTTTTAAATAGTTCCTTCTTAGAATCGCTCAAGCTAACAGAGTGCACTACATCTCTGAACGAACTATCCATATTTATAGTGTTATCCTCTAAAAAGTTTCGCGATAGTAGGTCTGCTACGTGAAGTGATTTGCCTGGTACATACTGAACATTCAAATCATATTTGAGAAGCTTAATTTTCATTTTCTGAAGTCTTGTAGAATGAATTTGACTAAGCTCTTTTCTCATAATGGATACTAATGGCTTGTGATCAGTCTGTACAGTAACTTTTCTACAGTAAATATACGCATGAATTCTGATTTCTGCGTTAAGCTTTCCG
Organism: Portevinia maculata; assembly: GCA_949715645.1. NCBI lineage: Eukaryota > Metazoa > Arthropoda > Insecta > Diptera > Syrphidae > Portevinia > Portevinia maculata. The sequence goes on from OX454528.1 coordinate 90,311,026, forward strand.
TTTGAAAATGTAAAGGAAAATCCGTAGATTTTTTTCGGAAGGAAACCAATGCACAGATGCGAAGCAGAAGAACCAAAAAGGAAATCAATATATAATTAATTTAAACGTAGGTACTTATCTCTGCGGAGGTCAAAAACCAATTGGCCGAGAGAACGTTTAAATTTACATTAAATTAGAAGGGTAGGTACTGTAAAGTGTATATATATTTTTTTAGAATTAAAAAAAAACCGATAGCGTAAATATAATACTTCTAAACAGTCTAATTTAGTCCTTTATATATCGCTCATTTTCTAAAATAATATATAATAACATAAACCAAAAACTTCAATTTTTCAGCAGACGTATATCGTACTAGCGTTTTGAACAAAAAGTTATTGGACGGGTGGCGTTTGTTCAAACCGATGGGGCTTGCAGGGCTCGGGAGGAAATTGATCGAATTAAACGGTTGTCAATAGTCAATGAATAGACGCGGTGTAATATTGTCTTAGAATTCCATTTTTTGACTTTGATATTGCATAAAGTCCCAAAAACCTCTACTAAAAGTGCAAGTTAATATGATTTTAATGGATGGATGGTACGAGTAGATATTTGAATTTTTTGGTGAAATATCTCGGAAAGTCTGAAACTTATATTAAAACCCTTTCTACTCACTGAATGAATTATTGAAATGTATACGCAAACAGTAAAATTTCCTTTTTTTGATATTTATTCGCACGTTTTTCTTAAATTTTGAAGTTTTTTTTATGTAGATGAACAGTACCTATCTACCCTGGTAGATATATTTATATTCATACATTTTTTATGAAAAAAAAAACAAAAATCGCCTTCACTGTAATAAAAATTGAAAACAAAAGTAAACCTTGAACATCCACTGAAATTAAATTAGAAACAGCCGATCTTGGGTTATAGTTTATTTGAATAAATGATAGAACAGTTAGGGAAGAGCAAAAAAATTTAAAGCATGTGACAATTCTGACACATTGTTGGGGTTGTTTTGAATGAACAACCATATTTCTTACAATTGCTACCACGTGAAGTGGACGACTGGAGTTACAGCGCTGTTTCACGGTTCGCCACAACCGATCATCGATCATCAGACTCCTTTTTCCTATGGTACTGGTCTGTGTTTTTTCCTTGTATCCCGAAAATCCATTTACTTCCACTGGGATTCGAACGTAGACCAGCTGCTTCTCAGGCAAGCACTCATCCACTGTGCCATTGAAGCCACGAGTTTCAGTTAATTCAGTTTGTATTTTTTGATTTTCTTTGGGCAGCCCAGCGCCTGTAAGTATAGTATATTATGTTATTCATTCAGATTTTTATTTCTATATTTTCTCTAATTATAATATATAATACCACATACAAAACCAAGTTACATTGTTTGGGTTAGGCTGTGCTCTGCACATACTGGTTTTCGGCATTTAACACACCCCTGACGGGTAGCTCGTTTTCTCTTTTCAGTGGCATAACACTTACCGCATGCACCTTTTTGACGGTTACTATCACTGTTATCTTTTATTCATTTGGAATAAATTCGACGTTGTCATCATTGATTGCGTCAATACCTTCTCCTAAAACGCACTCCATTGCACTTCGTATGCAGAATTTGCCTATCACTCTTCGGTTTTGAGATCTGTCCTTGATATTTGGTAAACACAAATTCTCACCAAGGGTTTCAAGGAAATTAATTCTTCTACTTTTTTTTAGCTACTTGACTATGCGGATTGTTCTTAGCATACCCAAATGATATACGCAGCAAGGGCGGCTGTATCGATCAAATTATAGAATACGGCAAGAGGCCAACGGCAAGTCCTACGTTTGGTTGTATATTGGCTCAACATTTTATCCATCGTATCCACTCCACCTTTCGTGCTGTTATAATAGTGGATTACCTCTGGTTTTTTTTTTTTGGCCCTGAAAGTTACTTATTGCTATGGAAAGTTGATAATAAAACGACGGCCTTATTGTTTTTATGGACATAGGAGCATATCGTGACGCTTTGGCTAAATCCAAACTCTGTAGACAAAACTTCTCTATTTTTGAGGCCTTGAACTCATTGGGCAAGCATCGTTTGTTTTTTTCAAACTTTCGGAAACCGAAAGTTTCCAACTAAATAATTTCAAGGCCAGTGGAAGAGTAGTAAAAAAGTTGTCCATTGTTATATTTCGCCCAGTATTTTTGTATGGAGCAACTAGCTCTGTTACGATACGCTCAACTTAATTTACATCCCTTGCTATACCGATTTTTCCGGTGTATATCTGGCCATTAAAAGGATGGGATGTTGCGGAATTACAAGCCCACCAAAATTTAATTCCATACTTAGCTGACTTGGACCGCATACATATATTGTGTGAACTCAGTACGTCCTCTGAATCGATACAGCTCCTCGTCTACAGTAATGGATTCAGATGGTCGAAGATGATGTCCCAGATTGAAATTTAACATTTCGAATACATCTCTGATAGGTGCTGCCTTATCAGATACCATGCGATCGACACGTGTTAGTTCAGAATCAAATCTTATAAACCTAGGTATTGATTTGAAGCGACATACAGACATTGTAGCACGATAGATGGGAAACGACTTTTTGCACCAAAGTTTATTCAGTGCTTCAAAATTTGATCTGTGACATCCCATCACCAGCAGAACTCCAAGATAAGCCGAAAGTGAACAGCCTCGTTTCCAAACTCTCAAAATTTAATTCAAATTATTTAACAATATAAAAAAGGAAGAAAATAGTGTAAGAAAACAATATTAAAGAAAAATTGCATACAAAGTATATAAGAATCTAATGTATCTAGTATCTACCCGGGTAGATACTGTTCATGCGGGTATTTGAAAACTTCCATCCATGCGAAGGTTTTAAGTAAACAAGTAGAGGAACAAGGAGCTATTTGATTTAGCTGTAAAAAAGAGAATGCTCTCCAAACATTTGTAAATCTTTTTAAAGAATAAAAATAATATATTTGTGTCTAAAATGCACTCAACAGCAAATAAACCGGGCCACCCGATACGTTCAAGCTCTGATTCGATTTTCTTTAAAAGTATAACACATACAAAAGTGGTGCCTACAGAAAGTGCTTTTCATGTCAATTAATATAATTTTAAATTTATTCTTAAGTACCGTTAACTCGTACTCATCCTGCCTGTGCTGGAGATGATCCTGAAAAGCTGTCTAGACCTGGTTCATATTCCCCGGGCTTGGAGAGAAGTTAAAGTGGTTTTCATACCCAAGGCTGGCAAATATTCCCACGTCAGTCCAAAGGACCTCAGACCCATTAGTCTATCTTCAGTCCTCCTCAAAACGTTGGAGCGATTGATTGATATCCATCTTCGCACGAACATAAATCCGCAATTGTTGTCTGCGGCTCAGCATGCATACTATAAGGGAAAGTCGGTGGAAACCGCTCTTCACTCCTTAGTACGCACTATCGAATACTCTCTTCATCACAAAGAGTATACCATGGTGGCTTTCCTTGACACAGAAGGCGCCTTTAACAACGTTAACACATCTGTAATCGCAAATGCACTGACAGAACTGAAGGTGGATAGTTCGCTTGGTGAATCGATTAATCTACTGCTTGAAAGTCGGATTATTAATTCAAAACTGGGCGTTACATCTGCTATGAGGTCTGTCAGCAGAGGCACGCCACAAGGCGGTGTTCTTTCTCCCCTTCTCTGGAATTTGGTGGTGAATAAACTACTGATAAACCTGGAAGGGGAGGGCTGCGGGGTGATTGCCTATGCGGATGACGTTGCTACAGCCGTCTCAGGAAAACACCTCAATATCATAAAGGAACTCCTGCAAAACGCTCTTAACAAGCTAACGAGATGGGCTAATCGGTGTGGACTGTGCGTTAACCCCCACAAAACCGAGTTGGTCCTCTTTTCCAGGAAATATAAAATCCCACATATTGACCCTCCCTCTATTAGCGGTACAAGCTTAACTTTCTCTGACGAAGCAAAGTTTTTGGGTCTAATCTTCGATAGGAAGTTAAGCTGGAAACCCAATATACAAGAAAGAGTCAAGAAAGCTACAGTAGCACTTTTCTCTTGTAAAAAAGCCATTGGCAACAAGTGGGGTATACAACCCCGCATTACGCATTGGCTATATACAGCGGTGGTTAGACCAATTCTTACTTACGGGGTGGTCGTCTGGTGGACTGCCCTGGATATAGCTATAAACCGAGACAAATTGGGCAAAGTTCAGCGTTCAGCGTGTCTGTGCATTAGCGGAGCACTCCGTACACCCCCTCCGCTGCACTGGACACTCTGTTACACCTGATACCCCTCGACATCTTCAGCATGCTAACAGCGGCTTGTTCCGCTGTCTGCTTAAAAGCTACCTCATAGTGGACCAACAAGAAGATCGGCCACTCCATCATTTTGAACTCCTTTAAGTCTCTAGCCAGAAACATAGACTACACCATACCCCACCTGCAGTTCGGAAAAAACTTCCAAATCACCATTCCTTCCAGATCATGCTGGGATGATGATGCATTTGCGGAAGATAAATCGATCCACTTCTACACCGACGGATCTAAAACCAGCGATGGGGTAGGTGGGGGCGTTTTTTCAGAAAAGCTAGATCTTAGCCTCTCTTTCCGTCTTCCGGATTATTGTAGCGTGTTCCAGGCGGAAATTTTAGCGATAAAAGAATCCCTGTCGTGGCTAAAGAGGAATGTGATATCCTCATAGGATATCCGTATCTTCTCGGATAGTCAGGCAGCGATTAAGTCCCTGGACTCAGTCTCTTCAAATTCCATCGTAGCCCAAGATTGCCGCTCATCTCTTTCGGAGATGGCAGAGCAGTTCAACATTCACCTCTGTTGGGTGCCGGGACATAGAGACATTCCAGGTAACTGTAGGGCAGACGATCTCGCCAAAAAAGGAACCACTTAACCTCTTTTATCTGATAAAGGTTCTTTAGGAATACCAATCGCTACATGCAAGCTCTTGTTCAAGCTATCAGCAATCGAGAGAACAAACCTTAGGTGGACATGTAGCAATACTTGTCTAGCGACTAAGCGAATCTGGCCAAAGCTGGATCTGCGACGCTCTAAGTGTCTAATCTCATTAAACCGACTGCATATTAGCTCGACTATTGGTGTTATCGCAGGACACTGCTTAATAGGCAGGCACGCCTCCAGACTTGGCGTGCACTCAAACGACTTCTGCAGACGCTGCATGGACGAGGAGGAGGAGGAGACTATACTTCACATTCTCTGCACATGTCCTGCGCTCTCTCACAAAAGAAATCTCCATCTAGGGGACTTCTTATTTAATGATACAAACGACTTAGCCAACACTGGCGTTAGAAGTCTTTCGCGCTTCATAAGAAGCTCCTATTGGTTCAACGAGCAGTGAGGGAATCCCCAGATCTGTGTGGTACCACAATGGACCTAATATTGGTCTAAGTGTGTCGGCCTTAGCTGACAGCAACGTCAACCTAACCTAACCTAACCTAACCGTTAACTTGCATTTTAATCAAGCAAGAAACACAATGCTAACGATTTGCTTTGTTTTGTCTAGATTTCGCGATTACCGTTCTTTTATCTACAATGAGGTTAGTCATTGTCTGTTACAATTTTTTTAGACTTAGTCCAGTGTTTGCACAGCCGCGTGTATTTTTGCGTATTTTTTACGTTGTTAATAATGGATACGACACCTCAAGAAGTAGCTCAAGCTGTAGCACTAGTTCAAGCAGGCCTTGAGCAACGTGAGTTCGCTCGAACACTTCAAATTGGCAGATCTTCGGTGCAACGAGTTTACAGAAGATACCTATAGAGACTGCAGCATTCGATCAACGTCCAGGTACAGGCAGACCTATGGCTACTTCAGCAGCAGATGATCGGTTTGTTAAACTTACTGTTCTGCAAAATCGCCGCCCAAATGCAGTTCAAGTCCAACAAAGTCTGCGGGACGAACTCCAAGTGTTCTTAAGTTCAGATACCGTCAGAAGGAAACTTTTTGAACAGAACCTGACACCAAAGAGAGCTGCAACAGGCCCACCATTAACCGTAGCCCACCGTCGAACACGCCTTGAATTGTACATCGAATCAGAGTTTCAACGTAGCGGGTGGCCCGGTTTATTTGCTGTCGAGTGTAGTTGAAGCGTTTTGAAAAGTTTAGTACAGATTTTTTCTTTTTAATCAATGTATTTTATTTATTTTTTTCTTATTCTACTCAATTTTATTTTATAAATATAATTAATTGTTTTTGAAGATGATCTTCCGCAAATGACCTCCATGCTCATCCACGCTTATGCGGCACCTGATTATAAAATTATTCATTGCGGCCTGAAGGGTTGAAGTCGGGATCGCCTCAATTATTGTTTTAATGGACTGCTTCAATTCAGTCAAATTCCTTGGTTTCGTTTTATACACCTCTTGCTTGACATAACCCCAAAAAAAAGTCTGGTGCAGTCAGGGCAGGTGAACCTGTGGAAAGTGGAGTTTCTGGATATTAATTTGTTTGGGAATTTTCGTTAGAGCTCCGCCATAGCCAATGTGGCTGGAACCAAATGCTGTTGAAACAGATACCCCTTCGGCGCAGTTCTGTGTAAAAAAACTCTCTCAACATCTTTAAATAATGGTCCCCATTGACAGTTACTGTTACACCGTTTTCTTCAAAGAGATATATCCCGACAATACACCTGGATGAAACTGCGCACCACACAGTGACTCGTTCTGAGTGCAGTACCGTCTCATGGAGCATTTCTGGATTATATTCACTCCATATACGGCAAATTTGCTTATTTACATTGCCGGTTAGATCAGAATGGGCCTCATCAGACATAAACAACGAATTTATCAAGCTGTTGTCTTCTTCGGTCAATTCAATCATTTTTTTGGCAAAATTCCAGGCGAATAGGCAAATTCAGAGGGTTTAACTTGCTCGCAATTTGCACTGTCTACTTAAACAAGTTTTAGTCAACATGAATTATCCGTTGCAATGAACGTCTGCTAAATCCAATTTCGGCAGATAAGTTTCGTGTCGAAACGCTTGGATTTGCCTGAATTGACGATGCTTCAGCCGCGATTGTGTCTTGAACCCGAACATAAGGATCTCGATGGTACGGTATTTGTGCAAGCTTCCAGATTCGGCCAACATGTTAACCAGCCTCAAGCCTCATAATGGTCAATCTACTCGGGAGAGTGCAGTGCGAAATAGTAACCAGCCAAATAAGAAAACAAATAAGCCGATTACCCACACAGAAAAAGTTATTACGTGTTGTTTTTGTAGCACGATTCTTGGCCCACCCTGTATTTTAATGCATTTTTATTTTTGTTTCATAGCTCACACTCCTAGCGTAAGGGATACAGTAGTTGCCACCCATAAGGACATTTTGACTTTAAGCAAGCATTGTTATTTGAAACGTGATTTTATTATACATTTTTATACATTGCTTAAGGAATTTAGTTTTTACTAAAAATTGACTTCTTCGAGTTGATGGATTGTAATTTACAATTGAATGAATTATAAACAAAGTCTCTCAAAAACTACAGTATTTGGCATCCCTGTACAGTGTTTGGCACTCTACGGAACTTCAGTTGTTGGCACCCAAAAATCAAATAATAACTTGTAAGCATTGTGTTTTCATTAATTTTTTTTATTTGTCACTGAACACATTCCTTTGACGAACGCCATCTGCGTTCTATAAATTGTAACCAGTTTAAGTTTAAGAAGAACTGCAACCAACTTCAGGGAGAATCCCACTTTTTTCTGTCACTTGAATTGTAAAAACCGACAGCGACGAGTGTACACAGAAGACGAAAAATAAAGATAAGGAAAATTATCCAGAGTCATCGGTATTGCTTTGCGACAAATTCTAGGTTTAAAAACTATACTTCAAGTTCATTTTGCTCGAGGAATTCTTTGACGACGATTAAAAGATCTTCCTTTTGCTTTGGGCAACCTTTAAGTTAACAAAGCTTCATCCAATTAAAAATTGTTGCCTCCTCCTCCTTTGATAAAATTGTAGACGGGTTATGACCGGGTTTCTTAAAAGTGGCACCAAGGCGAAATAGAATAGTTGATCTTGGTATGCCGTAGAATTTCAAAGCTCCCTTCTTTTAAAACTGTCCACCTTTTATTGCCAAAACATCTAGTTGGCATTTAAAAAAAAAACTGAAACTGAAAAAAACTGAAACAAAAATTCGCTTTCTCTACAATTAAATATAAACTCTAAAGAGAATCTGATGGAAATATCTGTTTTGCTTAGGTACCCTTGACCCACACAGGGACACCGGTGTCTCAATGTGTTTTCCGCTCGTAAGTTTGTCCCCGTCGATAGAATTTGGAAAAACAAAGACAAAACATAAAGTAAACTTACCAGTCAATAGAAACTGTCCAATCATGAATGGTCAACGAAAAAACAAATGAAGTGGTCTTCTATTATCTTTAAATTGCAACATCTGTCTCGTTAAAAATCAAACACTCAAATTTAGATTTTGTTTGTTAACTTTTGGTTTACAGTGTTTCCATAAGAATCAAATTAAAACCAATGTATTTAACAATCCAACACGTTTTTATTTTTCAAATTCATGCTCATAGGAGCATAAGTATAATGATTTTAATTTTGGGGACACATTATGTCCCTTATGCGTCAAAGGGTTAGATATTTAGATATTTAGATATTTATTTATTTAATTAAACAACCATATACAAAAGATTACAACTAAGTATCTATAAAGTGTAGATGTGATCAAAATGAAATTATTTTAAATAAATTGATTATAAAAACAAGGAAACAAACAAAAAAAAAAAAAAGGTGTTTACATTTAGTGTGCAATTGAATATTATAAATTTATGAAAATAAACCTATCCTAGACCCTACGATCCATTTATCCTATTATTGCCAGCCAAATATGTGAAGAGAGAATCAGCAAAACCACCCACAAAACAAAGTCGTCTAATACCGAGAGGAAGTAAATTCCATAAGCGAATAGCATGAATAAAAAATTGCCTATCAGTAGTTACACAGGTAGTGCGCGGAGGAATTAAGCTCAGAGATCGTGATGAATTAGAAAAACGAAGTTTTTCATACAGATAAGCAGGTTGTTTAGTTACAATGATTTTATGCAAATATTTTAAAGTACAATATTCTAAGTACACATCCAAAGTACATCCAAGAATTTTCTTTTTGAATGTCGATATGTGATCATAGCGCCTCAGTTCATAAACGTAACGAGTAACGTTGTTAAATGCAATATCAAGTTTTCTCTTGGTTTCCGCCGAACAGTTACAATAAACTTCGCAACCGAAACTAATAATTGGAACAATTAGGGCTTTAGCAAGCATCAATCTTGTGCTTAGGGGCGTAAAGTGTTGTGACATAGACAAATTTCTTAAACACCCATATATCTTTCCTATAACGGTACCAACATGATCATCCCATCTTAATCGAGAGTTAAACCAAATCCCCAGATTCTTGGCTTTATTAGTAAATTCAATTATATCATTGCCTAAACTAACAATTGGTAAACAAACTGTATCCACGGCATTTTTGGATATAACCAAGCATTTCGATTTCTTAGGATTTAGCTGTAAGCAATTTCTTTCGGATCAAAGGTTAATACTATCAAGATCTTCATTTAGTTTAGTAACTGCATCCTCAATAAGTCCGTACTTACAGCTTAAATACATTTGAACATCGTCCGCATACATATGAACTGAAGAGTGAGTTAAACAACCAGGCAGATCATTAATGAAAACTGAAAACAGTAGAGGACCCAAGATAGATCCCTGTGGTACCCCCATAAAAGTTGGTATGAAATCTGACATTCTATCATTTACTACGACAGCTTGACTCCTGCCTGACAAGTAAGAGGAAATCAATTTTGCAGCGCTCATTGAGAAATTGAAAGAAGTTCTAAGTTTAAAGACAAGTTGAGAGTGACTCACAGTGTCAAAAGCTTTAGAGAAATCCAACAAAGTCAGAAAAGTGATATGATCTTTATCTAGAGATGACCTTATGTCATCTGACACTTTTAACAGCGCAGAAGTACAACTGTGTTGCAACCTAAAGCCAGATTGGTACCTACATAGTAGGGCATTACGCTGTAAATAAGATGACATCTGATGATGGATAAGTCTCTCCATAACTTTTGATAAAAACGGCAAAATGGATATGGGTCTGAATTCAGGGGACAATTGTGAAGTTCCCGCTTTTTTTAGAATGGGGACTATTTTTGCAATCTTCCAGGCACTTGGGAAACAGGAGGTCATGAGTATAGTATTGAAAATGCGTGTAAGTAAAGGAAGGATGTGAGGTAGTATAATCTTAACAAAACAAGGATGTATTTCGTCGAGACCCACAGACTTCGATTTGATACTCATAATAGCTTTAACTATATCAGTTGGCTCAACACACGAAAACTCAAATTCAGACATGCTGGAATCATTAGATGATTCAACTGACCATGCGTTAGCACTGGCTGGTGAATGAGTTTTGACAAACTCGTTGTTAAGCTCATTAAGATCAGTATTCCTGAAGTCAAAATCGCTACGCCCACCAACACCTATTTCACGAACGTTATTCCATAAGGTCTTCGATGGCAAGTTAATATCTAGTCGCTTAGAGTAAAACTTTTTCTTTGCTTTACGTATTTTTAAATTTGCCAAATTTCTTAGCATCTGGAAACTTTTGTGCAATATGGCCAGCTTAAAACGCTTCCATCTTCTAAATGCTACGTCACGTTTAAATATTAGTTGGACTATTTCAGCCGTAAACCATGAATTCTCTTTATATTTGGCCGTTAGTGATTTAATAGGAACATGTCGATTAAACAGGGATATTATAATATTATTAAATTTGTTAATCTGTTCATCGGGCGACACTTCATTGTAGCACTGCCAGTTTACTCTAAGCAAATCATAATGAAGGAGATCAAGATTTAATGACCTGAAATCTCTAAAGACACAAGGGAGCGATTGCTTGCAACACATAAAATTGAAGGTGGCAAAGATAAGGTCGTGCTTTGAGAACATAGGCGCTGAGGTTTGGTTAAAAAAGACATCTCTCGCACATTCACTTGCTACAAATAAATCGAGTAGAGTACTACTGTTGCTAGTAAAATGAGTAGGGGCGACCGTGTTTACAATATTCAGCCCAAGAGATTTCATATTTTCAACAAATGAAGATGAAATCCCCTTGTTGAGCATGTTACAATTGAAGTCTCCACACACAATGTTATGTGTGAATAGGGTTGAATATTTTTCAAGAATCGTATACAGCGGTGTTATATCTATATGACTATTCGGCCGATAGCAAACTCCAAGGAGGCATTTACTATTTTCATTACGTATTTCAAGAAAGTAATACTGCATTGAACTTCCAGGTGATGACTTTTCAACCGGATAACACCTAACAGCAGATCGCACATAAATGGCTGCACCACCACCAACTCGATCATGTCTATCGGCTCGAAATAATCTATAACCAGTCATGTCATATATTTGATTTTTAACCAAAGGCGAAAACCAGGTCTCGGAAACACACACGATATCTACGTCAGAGCCAACAAACAGATTTCTGAATTCGTCGATCTTACCAAACAAACTCTGTGCATTAATGTGACATATACGTAGTCCATCGCGCTGTTTACAAAAAATATTAATTAAAACCCGCAATTTATCATTTCTACCATCGCTACTGGAAAAATTCCCATTCATTGACGCAAAAGTAAAAATGTACAGGAAACAACAAGAAAATCCTCCCTGGCAAAAGACTCTGTCAAACGTGACTGGAACGACCATCCCAAAAAAACCTGACCGGCAATAAAAAATGGAAACATAGGACAGAAAAATACAAAAATTACAATATTAAAGTAAGGTGAAATACAAAAAAATAAAAAAGTGCATTCATTCGAGTGAAAGAAATTAAATTCTAAGGTCAAAATAGTAAGCAGTTTACGTTGATATGCTTTCATTATCATTGTTGTTACCGACATTTGCAACAACTATAGAGTCTAAGCAGGTGGAGTGATCTATGCGAAAAGCTTTTCCATTTGGAATTTTTTGCACGTATACACACCCATTGCGAGTGTAAACAGAAGCCAGCTGGGAGGGACATCGTCGCTTTAGCTGAAAAGCTTTCCGAAGAATTATGCGGTTAACTGGAGTGAGGCTTTCATTTAAGTATATACGGCTGTCAGACCCAAGTCCAAGATGATGAAGGCGAAGTGATTGTTTAGATGTTTTGTACATATTGCTAACGCATTTTAGCACCGTGTTCTTGTCTGATACGGATTGAAATTTAATTACGATTGCCCCATCCAATGAGTTGCCCTTTGGTCTGATACGAAAAATCTGCTTGGGAACGAGGGTTTTGGGACATTTTATCGATGAGCAAAGTGTGTCAAACATACTGGCAAGATCCTCCTTCTCAGTGAATGGTACTCCATGTAGTAATGAATCGGCTGCAATTTGTTCACGATGAAACTTATCGACAATTCCTTTAAGTGCAGATATTTCAGTATTTTGCTGTGGTGATATGGGTAATTCCTTTTTTAATGCAAGTTGCTGTAGCTCAAGTTCATCCACTCGCAGTGCCAAAGTAGATATTGTGTTTGTGATAACTTCGAAGCGGCGATTAAAGTCCAATACAATATTATCCAGTTTTTGAAGAATGTTTTTATTTACATCCATGATAATGGATTTCAGTTCAGTAGTGCTATCATCAGTTTTTTTTGTTTAATCGCATTTCAAGAGATTTCCACATTTTCTCATCTTTCATAGAAAAAACAATCGCGGGTGACACTTGCTGAGGTGGTTTAGATCTTAAAGTGCGTGGCGAGTGAGAGAGAGACATATTGACAGATGATTTTGAGCGCGAAAACTTATTTACCAACTTGAGAAAATATTTCGGCAACTTTTAAACCAAACGAACTCACTTTTAACAAAAACAAACAGTTTGATGTTATTCACTGCGGTTTAATTCAGTTTATTTAGATCACTTTCAAAAATATTGGGTAGTTCAATCTAGTAATAGCTTAGAATTTAGTTGCGAGCTCTGATCAATGTGTCAGTAGTTTTTCACCATTTGGTTAATGCTTTATATTTTTGTTTGTTTGTAATATTGCCCGTAGACCCCTAATGGTTACTATTTTCGTTATCATCATCGATAGTAATGTCGATCTAGTCATGTCCGTCCGTCGGCAAAAATTAGGCCTTTAAAACTAGGGGCCGGAAATAATCACATTCCCACAATATTAAAAAACAAAATTTATGGACAAAATTGAAAATTGGACTAAAAGTCTGAAATTGCGAATATATTGTCTTTGGGAGCCAAAATGCTCGTGCGTCAAAATTTTTAAAATCCGCCTAAAGCCAACAATTTACAAAGCCAGTTTTATCGGGCAGCCAAAGTTTGAGCAAGGAAGCTGTTATAATATACCCTCTATAGGGGCCCTTAATGCTCGTGTTTAAAGAATTTTAAAATCCGTTCACTGACCGCCCACAATTTAAGCAATTTGGTTGATGATTTTTCTAAATATTTTATTTTTTTCGAAATATGATTGTTTGATGATATTTATATATTTAATGATTGTCTAATTGATCGGTCTGCTCGTTCAATTTATTTGTCAGCCCCCTTTTTATATATTGCCCCAAGCAGGTAAAATTCCAGAAGTCCAGCTTTTGCAGATAACAGATATAAGTTGTCAACGGTTTTGTTTACATTTGTTTGTCGGTCTCGTTTAGCTGCTGCGTCGAAATTTAATTTCAAAAGGTCTTATTGTACATCTTGGAAATATGTATATTCATTAGCGAAACGATATACCTTTTCCAATTTAATTGGTCAGAGTCCCAAGTGTAGTGAATTTTGTATTGTTTTGATTACCAATGTCCATCAACATTCGTTTGACAGTATTATGTAGCTTGAAGGCAAGAAAACAAAACAAAGTGCGTGGATTGACCTCAGCAGTGATCAGTGACAGAGACTTGATGGAGGGGTAGAAGCATTGGTGCTGGTTGCTGGTGTCCATTCGTTAGATTGAAAACGAAACAGTTTTCCTGCAATTAATTTACATTGCTCAAACAAAATTTGACAGTCCAGTTTTCACAATCCGAATTCACTTTGGAAGATCCATTCAAGACCTCTCCAGCACCTTTAACTATGGTGAGAGAATATAATTTCTTACGAGGCAAACCTCGACACTTCCAATGACAACTACAGTCTTTGTAGTGCTTACATGCTTCAGTGAGTGCATATTAATCTTAAGATTTATAAATGCATCGGCTTCGCTTATTCTGCGTCTTTCTAAAGGCGATCAAGAACCAAGGGTTTTTAGCAACCTACCTCGGAGTATCAATACTCATGGATACTAGCAGCATAGATCGAGATATAAAATGGTAAAACTACAAATTTCCAATGACTTTTTCTGGCTGGCGTGAGCATATCTTTTCATTAGGGTGATGAAGCCAGCGGAGATGCAAACAAGTGGTCTCGACAATTGGATGTGATGCTACTCTAGTCACAGCGTATGTGGCAGTACTGACACTAAGGAATGAGATTAGTAACTTTCTGATTATATATTAAGAACAAAGCCTATTGCGGGTTACTAGACAGGAAGTTCTAGACACAATTCTTGTTTCAGACACAAGCAATTCCATAATCGTGGAATGGCCAAATGCAGAGAAACATTGGAGGAATAAAGTTCCCCTTGTAACACAAATGAGCTTAACCGCATCGTCAAAAGGCACGAATTTTCTTCCTGTCTTCCTCTTCGATCAGGAGGAAAGAAAAAAAAACATTGGTCGACTTTAGAACTGAGACTGTTCAGAAATGATTGCAAGAAACTTTTCAATATAGCTAAGGGGTCGAGAAGCAGTCATCAAGTGGTATTTCTGTATGGAGCATTTGGAGTAAGGACATCTTAATACTAGTTTTGGAAATGGTCTCGAATAGCTGTGTAATCTGATTCAAATTCCTACACTACAGAGGCTCTAATTGGATTAGGGCTTGGGGAGATTACTACTAGATTCCCGTGGTATGACAATGGGCCGCGTATAAAACTAAAACCTATCAGTTATTTGCAAATCGGAACACTAAATCTTGTTTGATAGAATTTCGTTCAAGCTGAAGTGTGCGGATCTTTCTGATATCAGGTCATTTCTAAAGCACTTTTTATACGTTCAACGAAAACCGGTTTGAAGTTCGAGGTTGGTGGGAAAGTGACCGGGAGGCTGATGGAACCTTGGCCGCCAAGTTACATTCTCAGAACACCCTCACATCATATTATAATGTAATGCGATGACATTGTCAATCACAACAGAAGAAATAACAAATAAATATATTGTCAAACAACAGCAACATTGTCTGGGAGTAAAGTCCACAAACATATTTCTTGTGTGAGCAATTAAATTAGAAACAAAGGTGATCTCCAGTTATATGCAGAATTGCTGCATAGACAATTAATCAGTATAAAACGGGTTTCATCGTACATTGCGAGTTCAGTTCTAATTCTCCGTTCAGCTGAAGATATCCACCCACCAAGGTTTAGGGATTGGAAACTTACTTTCTCGACAGAGGGATGGAAGGTGGGCCTAGTCTCATTTTCTTAAATATGGTAAGGCATTTGACGACGTGGAAAATCAAAAAACTTATTTAGTCGATTTAGGAATCCCTATAGAAGAAGTGTTTTTTAACAAAGTACTTTCTTCAGACGGTTGAACCTGTGAAACAAATAATGTTTCCAAATTAGGTAAGGTCAAACTTATAGAGCACTTGCACCATATTGCACCCGACATAATCGACCATCTGACGCCGCTATTCTCCGTTTTGTTGAACGTCTTCACACAACATTTTCTTTGCAAAATGCAGTGGGATAGGGACGAATAAGAAGAGAATATTGCATCTCTTTACGCGAGTGTTGAAAAGGTCCAAATTTATCGATTCGACGTCGTTCACAACAGCTTGGTCTTAGTCCGTCCTCTTTATGGACAATTTTACGCAAATACTGAAAGCTTACAAGATCCAGCCCGCGCAAATATGACCATCGAAATGAGTCGAAATTGCGGGGGAATGTGCCAAAACTGGCATTGTATCCGCTGTTTTATCATTTTTGGCTCAATGGGTATGTCAATAAGCTGAATTGTCGCATTTGGAGCGAAGATAACAAACATGAGGTTATCGAAACGCTGTTACATGCCGAAAAATGCACAGCTTGGTGCGGTCTGTAAGCTGGTGGAGTCTTCGGCTAATAGTATGTATACTCTATTCTAAGGGTATATTAATATTGACGAGAAATTTGTAACATACCTTAATATTGCTCGTAGACCCCTAAAAGTTACTATATTTATGATCAGCATCGATAGTAATGTCGATCTGGCCATGTCCGTCCGTCTGTCGGCAAATATCAGGCATTTAAACTGGACCTAGAGAGCTGAAATTTTAAGCACATACTCTCTAGGGGCCCAAAATAAACAAGCTTTAGAATTTTTGAAATCCGCCCACAGACACGCACACAAACTAAAAAAAAAAACAAATTTATCGAAAAAATGGAATTTTTAGTTAGAAAGCTAAAAAAATGTATATATGATCTTTGACTCCTAAAACTGCTCGGGAGATAAAATTGTAAATCCGCCCACTGAGCGTTCTTAACAATTCAACAATACTTAGACTTTTGTCATGCCCACTTATGAGGGAAAGAAATGAGAATAGGATATCCATCAGTTCGCCCAAGCGGACTGTAGCCCGTCCCTGTTTTTTTTTTTCAAAAATTTTGCTAATCAGCGTGTTGCGGTTTTGGTTTTACCTATTAGACCATGACTAGTGACTTTTTCGCTCTCCGATCAAATGGCATAAATGTGGAAGAGATGTGGTTCCAGCAGATGGCGCTACGTACTACAGCAAACGAAATAATCAACTTATTGAAGGAAACATTCGATAAACGCAGCATTTCGCGTAAGGGACCAGCCTCCAAGATCTTGTAATTTGACGCACCTTGATTATGTTCTTTGGTGATAATACGTAAAGTAGCAAGTCTGCGCTAACGAACTACCAACAACGGACGCATTAGAAGCCACCATTATTCGTGTTATTGAGGACTTACGGCCACAACTGGCTTAAGAAAAACACCCTTTACTTGCTTCCACCTATCTTAGCTCATTAATCCTGCTACAGTTCTGATAGGAATGCGCATTGCTTTTCAGTGGAACCAGAACAAGACTAGTCAAAAAGCGCATGTTTTATCACTATGTATTTTCAAAAGAAACTTTTTCACACTACACGACATCACTTCACCTCTAAATCTACTTCTGACCCGGCGGACGGCACCAACCATCTCTTTGCAAAGGAACAGACCACACAATCTACCCGTGATGGATCTGCGTCCACTTTTAATAGCAAAACTGTCCTTCGTTCGTTTCATCGTCAGACTGTGTTGTACACACACCGGCAAAGCAGACCATGTCAATCTTGTGTGTATGTACTTACCCTCGAGCTTATTGGCACAAAATTTACGCCAACTCCAATGTAAACTTGATATTTTGTTGGATGTTTACAAATAGGTACCCCGGCACGCAGGCTGCTACTTTGGTTGATGACAGGAAGGACGTGAGCGAGATTTGCTGCTTAAGTATTTGATTGGGTTCACAGAAGAGTGTTAATGTAAGTTTCTCGGTACTGTCACGTCACCTTAACAAGGTCAGGGATGATTGCGTTTCGCATTGGGAAGGAAAATCTGAAATCTACCCGTCTATACAGGGAAGGAAAATCCCTTATTTTCATTAATTTTTGACACGAAAATGCCCCGCTGAGACAGTGCGACTGCGACACGAAATCGAACAAATGTTCGATTATGTCCCGATTAGTGTGGTTCACTTGGCTCTGTCAGTTTCATAGGCTTTCAAAAATTTATCATTTTTCTTATATTAAGCGCTTGTTCTCGTTTTTTTATTGATTTTGGCTGCCTACCTACAAAACCAGGAAACCCATTATGTAGGTACAAATGGTACGTATAGTCATTGTATATGAACTTTAAAAGTCTATATACAATGGTATAGTCTGTCTAAACTCAGTTGACACAAAGCTCCATAAGGAAACCAGTTTTTTACACGGAAAGCTGTGTCAACGGAGTTTGGACGGACTATACCAATCCATCTGATCCGAATTTGACAACGTCCTGGGGGTAATAATTCAAACAAACTTTGATAGACATTCATGCGATCCATGCGGACAACGACATAGACATACTCGAAAAAGGGAAAAAGGCGAAGCAACATGAAATATGGGGCAAGAGGGAATTTTCTAGCGGTTCTAAATTCATTCCCTCTCTTTATAATCACACAAATTGCAGTAATAAAAAAATAACCTTCTTGTTTCCGGTTTTGCTCGTTTCCTTTGCTTACTGTTAAGGAGCTGTCAACTTGTATCCAATTGAGGAACGTAATTCAATAAGAGGTCATTTGTCATTGTGGAACATTGGAGGAATTTTTTATTGTTCCAGCTCCGCATTTCGTTACTTCTTATTTATCCGTTGAATGTTACAAAACCATGAAAAAGAGAACGGAAGAGGACATCGATTGTGCGAGTTGAGCTCCTATAGGTACATACTTACTGCAGAACCGCTTTTAGTGTAAGCTATTGCGGTGGGGTTGTGCATGGGGTTTCCAGTAAGATTTTGAAAATTATTTGACAACGGAGTGGTGCAAAGTTTTGATTAATTGGAAATGTCTTATTGTTCGTGACATTGGTTTTCTCCTTCGCATTGGTTCCTTTTTCTTGGTGTTATCTGTTTTCCTCTTGTTGTTGTTGGTCTCGTAGAGGGTGTCTTGAGGCTAACCAGCGTTGACAGTAAGCACACTTTGCGAGGGTTTGCTAATGAATTGTTGGAAGTAAAGAATGTTTGTTTGTGGAGTGCAATTTATTTTAGTCGGGGCAATTGTAATGGGATGTCGTAAGAGATTATTGTTTGTAAGAGATCTGATTGTTTGCGGATGGATAGGTATGTGTGTATAATATAATTATCTGTTGACCCATTTAATTTATAATGTTTGATGATTTTCCAGCATATTGTTAGACATAGCTCTTGGAAGATACTATTAGAGATGTAACGGATATTAATTTAGCCAGAACTGGATATTCGGCTTGCAATAAAGCTGGATGTCTTGTCGAACGAAATACGAACTGCAACGCACACATTATATTTTTTTTTTAATTTAATTCATTAGTTTACATGAATAATATATAATATATAAATTCGAAAAAGAAGAAACTGCACGAAAAACAACTTTTTTTAAAAAATTAACTCAAAAATCGTTTTGTAGACCTTGATAAAGATTAAAATACCTTGAGCAGTGAATAAGGAGATTATCCACCTAGCAAATAAAATGAAATAGGTGAGGGTGATATACTAATTATTCTTTTTGGCCCTGTTTTACAAGGTGGCGGAAAAAATTAAAGTCAAAATGAAGGTTCAACGAAAATTGCCAACAAGCTTGATATCTAATGTAAAACAGTACGGCTTGATCGGAATAGTGATACTTGGGTTAGGTGATCACGTAATACCCAGCAATTCCCAATTTTATCTTTTTTGCAAAGATTTATCTTTCATTAAGCAGGCATCGCTTACGGAAAGAAACCTAATTATTTATTACCTTTCAACGCAGAAGAACTTGTTTTTATTCACTATAATTTTCCCCTGGATACACTTTCAATAGATAATAAATGGCCTTATATACTTTTATTATATGCTTCTTTATTTTGGAATTTTTTTTTTAACTACCTATATACATATTTGGATGTTTGTTTTCTTCTTTTTCAAATTTTTTCTACCGATACAACAACTATCCGGCAACGAGCCGGATACTAAGAGACGATCCGGCGATGTTCTAGTTCTAGATACCAGAAAAAATGGCCGGGTAACGGATCAATTTGCCCGCAACAAAGGCCACTCTCTTTTCCCTTGACCCAAAACTCCCTCTTCTCTTGGTCTGAGTTCCCATGGTCTGAAGAAGTGGAGAGGCAACCATGGCCAGTGATTGCGATAATTATTAACCTTGGTAGGATCGTGCCTTCGAAAGTCTCGGTTAACGACGGGACACGCGACCCATTAATTCTGGAATATTTTCCACCCCTCGGGAAAACGCGATCGTGCGTCATTCTGAGGATTTGTTTTCTTCCACCCCAAACGGCTGTGCAGTTAAACGCAATAACGTGATCCAAAAAAATTGTTGCTCTTTTATTTCTTTGTTCCGCTCGTTTCTGGTTGAATCTCTCGGCTTCACAATTAACCTCCAAATTGTGTGGCGCCCATTTTTTCTAATTATTTTTCAGATCTTGGATCTTCACGTAAATACCAATTATATACCACCACAGTAAGTACCTACGTTTTCCTTTGGTGCGAGTCATCAAAAGTACTTTTTATCACCTGAACCCACCCCGTGCTGAGTTACCGGGAACCAGCACACATATCTGCTGGCTGTTGCACTCGCGCTCTTCGCACCTATGTAATTCTCTATTGAATTTATTTCGGTCATTTGTATTTCCGCCAACTTAAATTTAAAAAATAGTTTGTTCGCGAGTAATAACTAGTGCAACAACGTATACTAACTGTAACGTATTAAAACTGTAGTTACTATATATGTAATGGCCACAAATGGGAACCTTTTGGAATGAGCATAGAGATTATTATATACATTTATGTACATATTTTAAAATCCGACAAAAGTCGAAGGCGTTTATTCGCTCAAACTTGAATATAACGGCCATATAATGCGGTGCACCAATCAAAAATTTGGAACACAATTCAAAATAAAATAAAAATGCAATAAAACTTATTGGCGATCGGGATATCGCGGAAACCTTTGACTCTGTTAGACATAGTCACTATGTCTCCTGTCTATCGCTGTTTTATCGATGTGTCTACCATAACTGCTCAAACGAAAGAGCCAACTGCATTCAACACTTAGAACATTACTACCGCAATAACCCTTAAGCCTGTATTCGGGCGTATAGTGAAATACAAAGAATCATTCCTTAGCCGTGCAACCCGCCAGAAAAGGAACCATACTGCCCCTTCTACCTGATAAAGGTCCCTTAGACATTCCAGTTGCTACATGCGAACTCATGTTTATGATGGAGGGCATTGAGAGGACTAAGCTTAGGTGGAAAAGTGGCAACACTTGTCTAGCGACAAAACAGATTTGGCCAAAGCTGGATCTGAAACGCTCTAAGTGTTTGATGCCTGCACATTGGTGCTACAATTGGTGTAATCACCAGACACTGTCTCATAGGCAAGCATGCAACAAGGTTGATGCAAGATGCTTGGACGATGAGGAGGAAGAGACTATTCTCCACCTTCTCTGCAAATGGCCTGCTCTCACTCAAAGACGAAAACTCCATTTTAGATCCTTCTCTTACAATGATCTCAACGATCTCATAAACATCGACATTAAAAGTCTTTCAAGCTTTACCAAAAGCTCCAACTGGTTCAACGAGTAGGAATAAGACAGATCCGTGTGGTATCACAATGAACCTTTTTTATTGGTCTAAGTGTGTCGGCTTCTGCCGACTAACAGTATAACCTAACCTAACCTAGCCGTGCAACACCAATGTGCAATGCTCTTCCTCGCTCCATTTTTCCTTTACGTCATAATCTACACAACCATTTAAAATCAATGTGCATTGGCATCTCTGCCTATTTTCTTATACTAATTTCCTTAACGCCAGCGCTGTGTAGCTATGAATTATAACAGTATTAAAAAGAAACCCTTTA
Source organism: Portevinia maculata (assembly GCA_949715645.1). NCBI lineage: Eukaryota > Metazoa > Arthropoda > Insecta > Diptera > Syrphidae > Portevinia > Portevinia maculata. Next base: position 90,332,748 of record OX454528.1, read on the forward strand.
GTGCGTTAATGCGTGCACATTATAAAAAAAATATCATAATAGATAATAGCTCACGTTCAATGAAGATACCTAGAGAACGAGATCACGAATCAATTTACAATTATACAAAACCCTGATAGAAGTAACACTTGCGCTTCTCTGTAAGGACGTATTTATGATTTATAAGGAACCTACCAGCACAACGGAAGTTTTACCTGCATCATTCCATCATCAGCTTCACGGTTACCATTTCTATCCTTACAACAAGGCCGAATTCGCTGCATGCCTACAAAAGCAAAAAGTATGTTATGATTCTGCTGGATTTGACAAACCAGTTAAAAACGCCGGCAAGAAATCGTTATCTTGAAAAATATGTTCGTTTAGTGGAACGATTCCAGTCTTAAATCCATTAACTATATTTGTCGATTACAGGGCTTAGGGCAGAGCTTTGCTAACAATTGGAGGAAAGTCATGATTCGTCATTGTTTTTCCAGGGTTATTTTTCCTCCCGGCATCTTGAGCATTGGCACAGTATATCTAAATATACATACATATTAGACCTTTAACGGCCTATAGAGGGCCTGAACCTAGCTTCTCCAACCACTTCAATGCGATGTGGAGGGGACCTAAAGTTTTACGCCGAATCCGAACGGAGAATTTCAGAAGGTTTCTCATGACAATTTGATACTCTTGGATTTTTGTCAGACATTCGCAAGAGGTGCCAACAACACGAGGTATTCCCAAGTGGTCCCCCATCTAATTACTAACCCAACGTCGTTTAATTGCGGTGATCGAACGGGAACCGATTGATTCAACGTGGCAAGGTCATTGACAGTATATCTAAAAGGGTCCATAAACTCATACATCCAAGGTCTGCAATTTATGCGAACAATGTGGGGCAAAAGACAACATTAGATATAAAGCCATAAAAACAAATCAAGAGGTAAGTTTTAACATGTTACTATTGACCATGCAAAAACGAAACAACTTGCCTCACCATGCAATTTCGCTCAAAGAAAACAATTATACACACAAATTTAAACAAAACTCAAACAAATTTTAAAAAACAACCACTACTATATCTATTCCATGTGAAGAGGAAGACCAAATATACAAACAAACAATTAAGATACAAACCTTATACAGACAAGCGTTGTTTCTTTCTTGCGTCATTAAGTGGTATTTTTTTCTTAAGTTTCAGGCGTTTTAAGTGTGTAACAGTGGCGCAGGCCTTAACATTAGTATTCTTTCTCATTTTAGCTGCCGATAAACCTGAATTTAACGCTATTCTAAGGATACTTCGCGTTTCGCGAAGTGTTTAGGCACAAGAAGTGTTTCCTTTATATTTTTTTGTGTAAGATGAAGGGTTTTTAAAATAATTGCTGACACAATGTTCACTTCGCTTTATTTTCGGGCTATAGCACACCATGGAAGACCTTCAGAGTAATAATCATCTATTCTTGCCCTTTCCTCCACTGTTAAACATTTTTTCTTTCCCAATTTTATTAACACTCAATCAAAAACATTTACTTTATAATATGTCCCGTTTAAACCGAAAAATAATATATTCGCTTCACAAAAAACGTTGATTTGTTCACTGACTCTAATCTAATGACCCGATTTATTTCCGCATATTCTTTACTCAATTTACAATTTGTCTTCAAAGTTCCGTTAGCTAAATCTCTCCTATACACACATTTCATATTTTGTTGTTAACAAAACAGAGTCGTTTTTTTCAAATCCATCATGTAACGGGAGAAATATCAATTTTACTTCTCAAAAATGCCTGCTTCTAATCTTATGACTTGCAGTGTAGAACTTCTCACGTTGACGTCCACGTTTCACGTGTTTTTTAAGATGTGGCTGCAGGAAATAACCCGCCAATGAAATAACACCCCAAATGAAAAATGAAATAACTCCCCAAAATGTGTATGGTGGTGAGGATTTATTTCATTGGTTTTTGAGGACTTATTATACCCTATTCTAGGGGTATATTAATTTTGACGCATAGTTTGTAACATACCTTAATATTGCCCGTAGACCCCTAAAAGTTACTATATTTATGATCAGCATCGATAGTAATGTCGATCTAGCCATGTCCGTCCGTCCGTCCGTCCGTCCGTCCGTCGGCAAAAATTAGGCCTTTAAACTGGACCTAGAGAGCTGAAATTTTAACCATATACTCTCTAGGGTCCCGAAATAATCAAGTTTACGAATTTTTTAAATCCGCCCACAGACACGCCCACAAACTCAAAAAAACAAAATTTTGGAAAAAATCGAATTTTGAGCTAGGAAGCTGAAATTTTTTATATATGATCTATGACTCCTAAAACTGCTCGGGATATAAAATTTTCAAAATCCGCCCACTGCCACGCCCACAAAAAAATAAAACAATTTTATTGAAAAACCAAAATTTGAGCTAGGGAGCTGAAATTTTTAATATATACTCTCTAGGGGCCCTTTAAGCTCATGTATAAATATTTTCAAAATCCGCCCACTGACACGCCCACAAATAAATAAAACAATTTTTTTGAAAGTTTGAGCTAGGGAGCTGAAATTTATAATATATACTCTCTAGGGGCCCTTTAAGCTCATGTATAAATATTATCAAAATCCGCCCACTGACACGCCCACAAATAAATAAAACAATTTTTTTGAAAATCCAAAGTTTGAGCTAGGCAGCTGAAATTTATAATATATACTCTCTAGGGGCCCTTTATGCTCATGTGTTAATTTTTTTTCAAATCCGCCTACTGACACGCCCACAATTAAATAAAACAATTTTATTGAAACACCCAAGTTTGAGCTAGGGAGCGTTTTTTTTGATAAAATCCTTTAAATGTTATATAACAAAATATGTAGAGCATTCTTAACAATTTAACCATACTTAGACTTTTGTCACGCCCACTTATGAGGGATAGGAATAAGAATAGGGTATCCAACAGTTCGCCCAAGCGGACTGTAGCCCGTCCCTATGTTTTCATACTTCAAATTGGGGGGTTATTTCATAGTGAAATAAGTCCCCAAATTCATACCATTTTGGGGAATCTTCGATTTGGGGAGTTATTGCATTTTTCATTTGGGGGGTTATTTCCTGGAGCCTTAAGATGTTACTCCTTACCCCTGTTAATTGTAGCCCCACTCTCCCCTACTGTGGTATTGGAGCGATATAATTTTGTAAAGTTAAAAAAAATCCAATGGTATTTGATTTAACGCATTCAGAGTTTACAAATGCGGGCCAAGAGGATAAAATGTGAATACCGCATGAAAATTCCGCCTCAATATGAACGGACAAGCAGTATACTTACTGCTACCGTGCTTCTACCGGTACCTGAAACACTATGGTGTGTAAGTCCTTTATCTGCGAAAGTTCAACAGCATGTCTTGCTGCCTTCAAATTGAAAATATGTCTGTTTGTGCAAATTGTTTATTTCATCTGAACAATTTGCCTGACGCCGACTTAATTTCTGAAAATCACGAATATACTATTCGTAGAAAACACTAGGCATGCGTACCATAGTTCTATTTGAATTTTTGTTTATGAACACACAAACGCTGGAGATCTTTGAAAGTCATATGAATGCGAACTCGCGCTCTATTTTCAAGGTTCCGCAGACTAGACTCGTTTCTAAAAGAGAAAACTTTTAATTTATCTTCATTCTTTGTTCTTTTTTCGATGTAAAGACGCAAAATCTATCTTTTCAGGTTACTGCCCTTCATATACATAAATGTTCAAAACCAGAATAAATATATATATAAATTTCTATTGGGGTTCTGTGCTCTTAAAACGTGTTGCTTAAATTATTGCAAATTCTGTTTAAACTAGACACACCTACACTCGGGCATATTTTGTCTTGTATTACATATTTATTACTCAGTGATGGAAACATTTGTTAATTTTTTGTTTTGTTTTCATTTTGTGTGTATTTTAAAAAAATAAACAAATTGGATAAAAAAAACAAACGCTGTAACATGCGGCGGAAGGCTTTCAACAGAAGCGACAAAAACACCAACACTTCAAAGGAAACTCAACCCTTCGTTTCAATAATGGAAACAGCCGCTAAAGAAAGTATTGTAATTTAACTTTAATTGAGATCTGTGGACTGCTTGGTTCATGTTTCACATAAAACTCGGTTCAAGGGCAATGGGGTTGGCCTGGTTTGGTGCAAAATGAAATATCCCTCAAGGGCGCAAAAAAATGCTGGTCAGGACGGTCAGACTGCGGTTGAACCTTCCCTGTATTATTCCTCTTAAATTGTGTAAACTGCGTACAACGGTTTTCGGAGGCTGCACAAGTTAGGGTGATGATCGCACAAGTAGGGGATATGGACCCTGGGCTGGTTTCGGTGGGGTTATACAAAAATTAATTCGTCCGAATGATTTACATGAAAGGGTGCGATACGCAGATGTTATTTTGCGGTTACAACGCTTGTTATTTAATAAAGACGCTTTCAAATTTATTTATTTGTTAACAGTTCAATGGATTTTGTTTTGAAATTCATGTTAATGGAAAGTAGCTGGATTTTATGAAGTTGTTTTTTTAGATTTAATGGTTTTTAATGTAATTTGTAATTGTGAAATTGAATTCCTAATAAGCAATTTCGAACTGCTTCATTACCCTTAACGGCAAATGTGTGTATTTTAAAAAATCATACCATTACATCTTAAAACTAGTTATAGTCTCTTAATAGAATTTGTAGGCTAACATTTTTGGGATAAAACAAAAGCAGTCAGTGGTAACGGCTGGAAGAGTGGAGTGTGCTGCGGTTGCTGGGAAAAGCATGGTCTTTTATCTTATTATTACAAAATATTGAAATATTTTATACTTTACTTAGCAGATAATTCCGATATCAGACGGGATTTTACATAAAAAAATGGGCCTTAAGCTAATTCAGCAAAATAAGCCATATCAACAGTTACAGAAGTGACTTTTTCAACCCTTCATTGTTCCAAAACTCACCCACACCCCACCGCCCAATACCCAATTTGTTCTAAATCTGCTTTTTTTGTGGTGAGAGGCACCGGCTCGATTGTTTTTCAACTCTGGATAAATCACGGGCGCTGTCTTCCGTTATAGCGTATACCATTTGATGCAGTACAAGTTGTACTGTACCGCCATCATTCATCACTGCTGCTATAATTTATGAGGAAAGCTCTGTTGCTCTTTCTCCTTGCTCTAGTTTGCATAGGCTAACAGGCATGTGGAATAAAGGGTTTACAACAGACTTCAAACAGTGTAAACTCCTTATCTCCCTCTGAAGCCAAGGAAGCAAATAATGATCTTTCGATATCAGACCAATATATTGTTCAAATGGGTATCGTGTACATTTGAATTATGTTGACTTATTCGTCCGGCATGCATGAAAGCTGATTCGTCTTTTGTATGCTTATTATTTTTTCATGATTTTTTCGGTTAATTCAAATTGACAGGGTTTGTCATGCGGATATACACTCTGTTCCACGTGTTTACGGACAGGTAGTTAGTAGTAATTTTACGAATTTTTTTCAAATTGGGATTAGGCAGATAAATTCAATTTTTATGATGCTTTTCCCAATAAAGTCATCAAATTAGTCCTTTTTCGTTCCCCCTGTTTGCGAACAGTAACTAAATCAACACATTTTTTTTGGAATAAATTAATTTGGGTTATATTAAGATTTAATAGTTTTTCATAATTCATCAATACCTTCCGATCGCAGTATCACTTTAAGAAGCTTGCTATGAAGAGTTCTTCCAAGTAATTTAATGAAATTACGGACCAGGCTTGTTTTATGGTTTCAATTATTTCTTCCGGGTTGGAGTATTGCTTTCCTCCTTCGTAGACCTTTTTTTGAAATCCATCCCCACACGTTTTCCATAATGTTCAGGTCCGGTGAATATGGCGGCCATACCAGTAGGTCTACATTTTGACTCTGAATCAAAGTTTTGGTTATGCTTGCGGTATGTATCGGTTCATTGTCCTGTTGCAAAATCAATCGTTGTCCACCATACAATTCGGAAAAATTACGGAAAGGTTTTTCCAGTATAGATTTGTAGGTGATGGCTATCATTCTTGAGCTTTGAAAATCAAGGTTGCCAGTTCTTTAAAAGCTTAGATACTGCTCCCCATATCATTACTCCACCTCCCTTACTGTCTCTTCTATTCAAGGTTATTTCATCCTTCCTCAAATCATGGGAATAATAATTATGGCGCAGGGACATAAGTCCAAATTTTTTTTTCGGACTTATGTCCCACTTAAATGGGACGTAACTCCCAAAATTAATTTGGGACACACCATCGGGACATAAGTTCCAAAATATTTTGTCGAAGATGGGACATTAGTCCCAAATTTTCGGAGAGATCTCTAATCTCAGCAGCAGGATAGGTTTATTGAATGCCATTTCGGCTCTGTTCGAAATCAGTTGTAAAGGAAGCGAGACGAAAATGGAACATGTTTGCTACATGTTCAGTACTATATGCGCTCTATGTCAAAACTACTAAATTACACCCTACATATAAAATAATTGTCACTTTATTGCTTACTGTTAGTACTCTCTATTTAACATATAATTACTCCGAATATTAACGTAACATTTTGCCTCTTTTCTATTTTTGCTTTGTGTTCATATTCTTTGCCGCTTCCTACACTTGTAAGAAGACATAATCTTTCTTTTTAATTTGGACCACCACACAATACACATCTTAGCTGTTAAAACAAAAGGAGTTTGATAAATTACATTCACACATTACACATATAATTTGATACACATTAAACATTTATTATATTATAAAATTGACATAAACTTTATCTATTTAATCATTCACAAAACATTTAAACACAAACATTTAGATACACATACAGTCCACAATATATTATCAAAAACATTAATGGTCCTTCGATTAGCCGGATTAATTTCGTGATCAGTGCACAGTGATTGTGATAACCCTTTAATTCATTTCATTTGATGAATCTATGGTTGCTGCATGTATGATTGGGTGCTCCGCGTGGCGAAAAACGGTTTTACTGTAGATACAGAAACAATTGTAGGATATTGGGCATTTACGGTTTCATATATATATCGCATGTATATATATTTATTAACGCACGTGTATTAAGCCCAAATCTTTATAAATTGCCAATCAAATACATATCTTGCATGATAAGTCAAATGCATGAATTAATTAAGTGCATGTAAAAACCCTTTATTGAACTTTTTTTGGACAATCGGTTAACTCGGTAATGCTAAATAAAATTAATTTGCAAATTTAAATTGGACAATATGAATGCTCTAAAAGTGAAATGCGGTCATGCCAAAGCGGGAATAACAAGGGCATTATCATTTGTACAGTCGATTAATGATTCCACAACGCTCGCTATGTTGGAAATTCATTTAGTACGTCTTACGGAAGCCTTTTCTAATTTCACAAATATACAGGATAAACTATACGACTTTTGCGGTGATGTAGACTTCGTTGATCCTGAGCCAGAGTTTGCCGAGTACGAAGATAAATACTGTCAGGCGCATTCTCTGTTTACCAGTGCAATTCGCGAAATTTCTAAATCAAATTCTACAACTGATCAATCAATTGATGAGAAATTGGCTTCTCAGCAAGCTTCATTTTTGAATAAATTGGATGCGAAAACAAAAATTAATCCTAAATCGATTCATTTGCCAGAATGTATCATTCCAACCTTTCATGGTGACTACAAAGATTGGCCTGGGTTTAAGGATCTGTTCACTGGAACAATCGATCGTAATCCATCGATTACTGCAACTCAAAAGTTCCAGTATTTAAAATCATAAAAAAGGTGGAGACGCTGCCAATCTAATTAAACATATTTCGTGTTCCGAAAATAATTATCTAGAAGCTTGGGACAAACTTGAGGCGCGTTTCGACAAAAAACACTTAATCATTCAGGCATTTATTCAATCCTTCCTTTCGTTACCATCGTTTAGTTCAGCCAACATTTCATCTCTTCGAAAACTAACAGATGGAGCTGACGAGACTATAAGAGGTTTAAAGGCTCTTGAATCGAACTCTAGAGATCCGTGGCTCATATACATTTTACTTCAGAAATTAGACCATGAATCTAAGCAGGCATGGGCGGAAGAGGTGGGATCGGATGATAAGTGTACAATCAACAAATTCCTTGATTTTCTAGAAAATCGATGTAGCTGCCTCGAATCTTGCTATTCCTTAAGTCGTGCTTCTAAAACAAATACCAAAATTCAAATCGGTGTTCGTTCACACATGGTGGAAACCAAAGTAGGATGCCCACAGTGTAAGGGAGATCACCTTCTTCCCTATTGCAAAACTTTTATCGGTTAAGGAACCAATGCCCGTCGTAGTTTTGTTAAAGAAAAAGCACTATGCTTTAACTGCCTTCGACATGGTCATTCTTCAAACAAATGCCGTTCAACCTTTCGGTGTAAGACGTGCAATTCTCGCCACCACACTCTAGTGCATCTTACACAAAACACAACTTCACCACCAAGCTCCAGCTCAAACCAAAGTCAAGCCCATTTATCGCCTCAGGATTCAGTTGATCCAATCGTTAATAATCACTCTCTCGAAATTGATCGTCGTGCTTCCACTATTCTTCCGACAGCGGTAGTTAGAACTCGTGATAGACAAGGAGTCTATCAAAGCATTCGTGTGCTGCTGGACACAGGGTCTCAAGTGTCTTTCGTAACCGAACAATGTGTTCAACGATTGGGACTCTCTCGTAAAAGATCTCGTATTCCTATAATGGGGGTTGCATCAACTTCGGCAGGTGTTACTAACGGTTTGGTAAGCCTGAACTTACAATCGAGATATAATTGTTCGGTTACGAAAGACACTTGAGACCCTGTGTCCAGCAGCACACGAATTTTGTTAATATATTGTGGACTGTATGTGTATCTAAATGTTTGTGTTTAAATGTTTTGTGAATGATTAAATAGATAAAGTTTATGTCAATTTTATAATATAATAAATGTTTAATGTGTATCAAATTATATGTGTAATGTGTGAATGTAATTTATCAAACTCCTTTTGTTTTAACAGCTAAGATGTGTATTGTGTGGTGGTCCAAATTAAAAACATAGGGACGGGCTACAGTCCGCTTGGGCGAACTGTTGGATACCCTATTCTTATTCCTATCCCTCATAAGTGGGCGTGACAAAAGTCTAAGTATGGTTAAATTGTTAAGAACGCTCTACATATTTTGTTATATAACATTTAAAGGATTTTATCAAAAAAAACGCTCCCTAGCTCAAACTTGGGTGTTTCAATAAAATTGTTTTATTTAATTGTGGGCGTGTCAGTAGGCGGATTTAAAAAAAAATTAACACATGAGCATAAAGGGCCCCTAGAGAGTATATATTATAAATTTCAGCTCCCTAGCTCAAATTTTGGATTTTCAAAAAAATTGTTTTATTTATTTGTGGGCGTGTCAGTGGGCGGATTTTGAAAATATTTATACATGAGCTTAAAGGGCCCCTAGAGAGTATATATTATAAATTTCAGCTCCCTAGCTCAAACTTTGGATTTTCAAAAAAATTGTTTTATTTATTTGTGGGCGTGTCAGTGGGCGGATTTTGAAAATATTTATACATGAACTTAAAGGGCCCCTAGAGAGTATATATTAAAAATTTCAGCTCCCTAGCTCAAATTTTGGTTTTTCAATAAAATTGTTTTATTTTTTTGTGGGCGTGGCAGTGGGCGGATTTTGAAAATTTTATATCCCGAGCAGTTTTAGGAGTCATAGATCATATATAAAAAATTTCAGCTTCCTAGCTCAAAATTCGATTTTTTCCAAAATTTTGTTTTTTTGAGTTTGTGGGCGTGTCTGTGGGCGGATTTCAAAAATTCGTAAACTTGATTATTTCGGGACCCTAGAGAGTATATGGTTAAAATTTCAGCTCTTTAGGTCCAGTTTAAAGGCCTAATTTTTGCCGACGGACGGACGGACGGACGGACGGACGGACGGACATGGCTAGATCGACATTACTATCGATGCTGATCATAAATATAGTAACTTTTAGGGGTCTACGGGCAATATTAAGGTATGTTACAAACTATGCGTCAAAATTAATATACCCCTAGAATAGGGTATAAAGAAAGATTATGTCTTCTTACAAGTGTAGGAAGCGGCAAAGAATATGAACACAAAGCAAAAATAGAAAAGAGGCAATATGTTACGTTAATATTCGGAGTAATTATATGTTAAATAGAGAGTACTAACAGTAAGCAATAAAGTGACAATTATTTTATATGTAGGGTGTAATTTAGTAGTTTTGACATAGAGCGCATATAGTACTGAACATTCAGCCCCCCCTGGAAGACTCCGGTCTTTCAGATATAGGCAATGGAGCAATCTTAACCACTGGTCGCGTATAGTCTCCAAATTGTGTATGTACGGTGACCACTCGGCATCTATTGTCTCTTCCAGGATGGATGTTGATTATTCGACCAAGAATCCATTTTGACGGAGGGAGATTCGGTTCTTTGAGCAGTACGATGTCGTCAATCTGTACATTTCGTTGAGGCTTCTGCCATTTGGGTCGATTCTGTAGGGACGTTAGATACTCCTGGTGCCACCGCTTCCAGAAACCTTGCATCATTGTCTGTAAAAGATACCAGTTAGTTCCCTTTGAAATATTAAGATTTGTAAGATCTGGTTGTGGTACAGCAGAGTAAGATTCTCCAATCATAAAATGAGATGGAGATAATGCAGATGGTTCGAAGTCTGATGTTTGCCACATGGGGCGCGAATTAAGTAGACATTCAATTTTGGTTAAAAGAGTGTACATCTCTTCGTATGTAAGTCGATTTTCTCCAATTACGCGTTTTAGATGCATTTTAACTGATTTTACACCAGCCTCCCACAACCCTCCAAAGTGGGGTGCGGAAGGTGGTATAAACTTCCAGGCGATATGGTCTTTAGAAAGATGATTAATAACAATCTCGTGATGCTGTTGACTAAGGAGAAGGTCGTAAAGCTCTCCAAGCAGTCTTTTTGCACCATGGAAATTTGTGGCGTTATCACTCCATATTTCCGATGGCTTTCCTCGGCGCGACACAAAACGATCTAAAGCCAGGAGAAACGAGTTAGTTGATAGGTCGCTGACGAGTTCAATATGAATTCCCTTGGTGACGAAGCAAACAAAAAGCGCTATGTATGCTTTGACGAACCTTGGATTTCTCCCACGAGCTAAGCGTAGTGTTATAGGACCCGCATAGTCACAACCAACCTTGCTGAAGGGACGCGAGAACCGAACCCGCTCTACTGGGAGATCTCCCATGAACTGGTTAGCCGACGTTTTACGCTGTCGAAAACACACAACGCAGTCGTGCACTGTTTTGCGTAGCAGGTTTCTGCAACCGATGACGAAAAAGTTTTGTTTTAATATTGCGAACATAAGGGACACCCCTGCATGAAGATAATGTTTGTGTATATATTCAACGATAAGTCTTGTTATCGGATGTGATTTACATAAAATGATAGGATGTTTTTCACTGTACGATAAACCTGAGTAAGTGAGGCGGCCACCGACGCGAAGCACTTTATTGCCATCAAGAAACGGAGACAAAGATATCAGTTTATTTCGCGAGGGTAGTTCTTTACCTTTTTGAAGAAGTTCGATTTCAGAGGCAAACGACGAACACTGCGCACTTTTGAATAAATGAGTTTTTGATGCGGCTATTTCTTCCGTAGATAGAAAGGGATACTTGTTACGATTCGAGGAATGCAAGTTTTTAATAAAGCGAAAAACATATGCCACTACGCGCACGGATCTAATCCAGTTTGATGATTTGACTATAATTTGTTCAAGAATGCTGGTTGTAATTAAATTAGATATGAGTACCTGAACCTTGTTTGGTTTACGTTCTTCCAATTGATCAAGACGAATATCTTCCTCACCACACTGCGATATTGGCCACTCACTCATTTCCTTACTTAGCCAAGATGGACCTGTCCACCAGATTCCTGTGGAAGCTAAAAGAGACGGAGGAATTCCACGTGACGCGACGTCTGCTGGGTTGCATGGAGATCGTACATGATTCCATGATTTCAATGGAATTGTCGATAAGATTTCTGATGTCCTGTTACCAATAAACACCGACCATTTTTTAGGAGGACCAGTGAGCCAGTGGAGAACGATTGCAGAATCTGTCCATGCAAATACCTTTAGATCATTAGCCTGCAAAGAAAGTTTAATTTTGTAAACAAGGCGAGTTAGTAGAACCGCTCCGCAGAGCTCGAGTCTTGGAAGAGAGATGATTTTTATTGGTGCGACTTTGGTTTTAGCTGCCACCAATGATACCGAAATCTCTCCAGTTAAGCTGGTACTCCGACAATACACGACAGCTGCATAAGCATCCAATGACGCATCACAAAAGGCGTGTAGTTCACAATTAAGTTTGTTGGTCCACATGATTCTAGGAACGGAAATGCGCTCGACAAGATGAAGTTCCTCACGAATAGTAATCCAACGATGTGCAAGTTCTTCTGGAACCTCGTCGTCCCAGCCTAATCTTTCCCTCCAGAGGTCTTGGAAGAAGATTTTAACTGCGACAATAACTGGAGCGATGAATCCTAATGGGTCAAATAATCGCGAGGCGTCAGAAAGTATTCGACGTTTTGTGTAAGCTGACTGGTTCGGAAGGTTTACCTTGTAGGTAAAACAATCCTTCGATGGACACCACTGCATTCCAAGCAGCTTTACCATGTTAGATTCCTCGAACTCAACTGGAGAAATCTCGCGTTGATCCTCTGGTAAGGATAATAGAAGAGGCCAGCAGTTAGTGGTCCACTTGCGAAGATTGAATCCTGCGGATGTAAGCACGGCAATTAGTTCGTTCCGGAGGGCAATTAATTCCTCAATAGAGTCAGCTCCAGTAATTACGTCATCGACGTAAAAATCGTTTTGGATTATTGATGAGGCTCGGGGATAGTTTTCTGCAACATCTAAAGCAAGCTGCCTAAGTGTGCGCACTGCCAAAAAAGGAGCAGCTGAAGTACCATAAGTTACCGTCAAAAGCCTATAGTGTTTTACAGGGTCCTCGGGGGTTTCACGCCAAACGATTCTTTGATAATGTGTGTGATTCGGTGAAACCCATATTTGACGGTACATCTTCTCGATGTCCCCCGACATGGTGTACAAATGTCAACGGTATCGAAGACAAATCGAAAATATGTCACGCTGAATTGTAGGGCCAACGAGAAGCGATTCATTTAATGACGAGAAATTGGTGTTGTTTGATTTAGCGGAACCATCGAACACCACGCGAACCTTGGTAGTACTACTATCGCATTTAAAGACAGGATGATGAGGTAAATAATAATGGTTATTTTGATGGTTAAGTTCTGTCAACGGGATTTCTTCCATGTGACCCAGCGATATGTACTCGTTCATGAAACGAGAGTATTTGATTCTAAGGTCAGGATCGGAAAGAAATCTGCGTTCGATAGAGTACTACCAAGGTTCGCGTGGTGTTCGATGGTTCCGCTAAATCAAACAACACCAATTTCTCGTCATTAAATGAATCGCTTCTCGTTGGCCCTACAATTCAGCGTGACATATTTTCGATTTGTCTTCGATACCGTCGACATTTGTACACCATGTCGGGGGACATCGAGAAGATGTACCGTCAAATATGGGTTTCACCGAATCACACACATTATCAAAGAATCGTTTGGCGTGAAACCCCCGAGGACCCTGTAAAACACTATAGGCTTTTGACGGTAACTTATGGTACTTCAGCTGCTCCTTTTTTGGCAGTGCGCACACTTAGGCAGCTTGCTTCCTTGAAGCATGTGTACATATATTTCCTCCGACTACTGCTCATTAGCGGTGCCGTGAAATTCATTTACCCAAGTGCTAAAATAAAATCTCGCGCCTACTCCAAATCAAACAGTGACCCCAAAAGCAGGGAGGGTTGCAGGGGGGCACCATGCCCCCCATAGGCATTGCACTGTTTATGGAATCTACTTGCGATTTCCCAACAAAACCCATAAACAGTGCAGTGCATATGGGGGGCTATGCTGCCCCTGCAACCCCCTGCTTGGAGTCACTGTTTGATTTGGAGTAGGTGCAAGGGCAAATTGTTCAAAACAGCACCAATGGAACGCCAAATTGGCCTTATTTCACTTTCACATCATTTGCTGAGACATAAGTCCGAACTCTTACTTCTGGGAGTTATGTCCCACTTGAGTGAGACATAAGTCCCAAATCAATTTTGGGATTCTGCCCAATTCTAACCCCAATTTTTTGTGTACAACATAGATATAATAATAGCCTTACTTCATATTGCTCTTGGTTACCTGTTCGTAAGCACGTGGAACGGAGTGTATAAAATATGACAAAAATATATATTTACAAACACCAAGCAATCCGTTTTCATACAAAGAAATCTCATAGAATATTGGGGTAGGTACCAGTATGCTGAAATATGCATGCGATCTGCTGTCATGTTAACAATGTAACATGTAGTGCTATCTGTTGTTCGTTAGCTACTCCACAACAGATAGCAATGCATGCACATTAAAATGTATAGAAAAGGTTAACGAAAAATGTTCAACTTTAATCAAACTTCACGCAGCGAAGATCTCAAGAAAACCTCGATCAAAATCGACCTCACCAGGTTTCTCAAACTTGGCGTAGTCAAAACTCAATTCTATTAAAATCGTCTTATCTTGATTTCTATTTGAAAACCGCTGCCATCAGATTTTTAAGTTTTGTTGGGAAAGCTATCCATAGTGAAGTAGGAATTCCCACCAAAACCATCCGCAGCAGCCTGATTTTTATATATGAAATTTGGTACTCTTAACACGGGAAAACCTTGGAGCTGTCCGAATAATTTGCAGAACAAATCAAGAAATAGAACAAATAGATTCACTCCAAGCCAAACGCAGCAAGAGTTTCTAAAAATAAACGAAATCTAATATTTTTATTCAACTAGAATCAATAATTTGGATAGTAGAATGAAATCACTTGACATAAATAAAAACACCAAAGTGAAGGGAGAATTTTCGTATAGTTTTTTTTTAAAAATGATTTTTTTCGTAAAGTCGACCATGGTAGGTTTTCAAGGTGCGTAGAGTTGAGATCAGTTTCGCCAAGTTACATGGGACATGTATGTGTACACCATACAAGTTCATATATTTTTAATAAGTACGTGAAGTAGGTACTTGTTGTGAAATAAACAGAGGACTGCCATTCTTTGTTCTATCATTAGTTGTACTAATTTTCAACTCAACTCCAAATCCATTCTCATGAGTTGAAAACCTGCATCGAGATTTCAACAATAGTCTATACGAACGAAGCATACAATAGCCGTGTTTTGCATTTAAAATACAACAACAATTTATCCTATATACGCTAACGTTAGCGGGGATAGCTATCGCCGCTAAGCCCGACTACTGAATCGCCGAATATTTTATTCGTGATTTTATTATTATTATTTTTCAAACTTTATTATAAGGGTAATTGAATTTAGCAAATCTGTTAATGTGAAATTGTTTATTATATTTTTATAATATGTTGGCATCAATTTCAATTGGCGGAAGTAAATATTTTTCAATTTCAGGATTTTCAATACAAATTTCTTAACTACAACTTACAGCTGCGTCACGGTGCATGTCATAGGTGCATGTGTGCTGCCAAGTTTTTTTTTATGAATTCTTAAGCGGCGATGGTCGTTTTTGTATGCCAATTCTATATCCGCGTGCAAAAAAACACGGCTAATGTATCGATCGCACCACCATATAAAAACGATCCAACCAAAAGTTAATTTAAGTTCATTCAATGTTTATTCAATCTATGCGCAGCAGGAATTCACAATTCGCTTTTATCGGCAGTGGTCCGCACTGGGATCTTGTATTTGTAATACATGTCGAATCCTACCACATTACGGTTAGCTTTCCCAACAAAACAGGGGTATTGTTACATGAACACAGAAGCAGTGGAATTTAGAGCCAACAATCAGAAACTAGCTACTTGAGAGCAGTTAGCGCAGTAGGAACTGTTTGGGACGGGATAAGAATATCACTACGGCGTACGCCGATAAACAGCGCTTGTAGTAAAAGGCGTCTAAAGGAGAAAAATGATATCTAGGCAATTTTATCATTCAGGTGAGCATAGCGACACATTTAACATTTTAAAGCTTTTCCGCAAGTCTGAATGCAAATCCGTGGATTGACACTGCTGGAGATCAGCAGTAACGTGAAAAGGCGATCAAACAATAAGTAATCAGTAATGAAAGCATGCACGTGTTGAAATCGTAGGAAAAAGCAGGCCTAAAATCTCCTGGATCAAACAAGTGCAACATAAGGACGCCTGCCGATGTACATTAAGCTCGAAACGGCAAACCCCACTGGCAGACCAAAAGAGATGCAGTTAAGTGTGAGGGTTATGATCCCCATAATGATCATAACCTCGTCGTAATGGAAGAAGAAGAAGCAGGAAATCCCCATACCAACCTGCTTCTAATACACGCACCTTCGGGAATGTTCGAACACTTTCGATGATTAGTCACTGGAAAAAACGGGCACAGGAGCACCCAAGGCATTGTACTTTAGAACAGCGACGTAGTAGTGCGATTTGAAGCCATAGATGACAATAGTGAAAAGTAAAGAGAAAATTAGGATTTTGTACGCATTTAAAATATACATACTACTAGCGGCTTCAGATGAAGAGAAGCTTGCACTAGAGACAGAAAGACATCTGAAAAAAAAAACAAAAGGCCAACGAAGAAACGAAAGGCAGAAGAAAGAAGTCTTGACAGTGTGACCAGTGACCACGGCAAAAAACACAAATTCGCAAGCTAAGAATGATAATAGGCTTGAAAAGACAACCAATACCACCACCAATAATGATCTCTGGAATAGACAGATTTGGTGAGCTAAAAAAAATTATTGAGCACAAAACAAAGAAAACGTGTTACTCGTAGATAGCGTCATATAGCAACAACAATTGGAAAATAAATGTCGATGACAATGACACTTATATAGAAATCACTAATGAGCTAACGAATATAAAGGTGCAATGGCACTCATATGAAAATAAGGCTACTAGACCAATAAGAGTAGTCACCAGAGGTCTCCACTTCCAGTGTGAAGAACATGATATTGTTGAAGACTTGCCTAATAAAAAATTCCATCAACTGTCATGGAAACCACCCAGCTAATAATAATAATATTTTGTCCGGTAGCAAAAGAGTATGAAGAAAAGAAAAAGAGAGGTACTGCCAAACACCTTCAGAACCCTCCCAAAAATAAAAAAAAAAGGAACAGGCAAATGTTGAAAACAATAAAGTAGACAAAATACCAATTACGGCTAAGACAAACACATCAGTTGTCAATAACAAATCATATTCCGAAATTGTGAAAAATTCACGTAAGGAAGAAAAAATATTGGTAAAGGAAATGCTTTGTACTATCATTCAAAGAATGGATAATCAAGACAAATTTATTAAGCTACTGCGCAAAGCATTCTCTAAAGGCAACATTAAAAAAAATAATAATGATTGAGAATCTGAAAGTCGCGACCTAGAATGCAAATGATTTACACCAACATCTCCCTGAATTTCAGGTATTTCTATACAACGAAGATATTGATGTCTGCTTGATTTCTGAAACCCACTTCAAACAGGGAACAACGATTTCAATTCCTGCGTACCTATATGTTACCACTCTTCCCATCCAGCTGATAATGCTAGGGGAGGTAGTGCTGTAATTGTAAAAAGTATTTTGAAACCCTATGAAATGCCAAAAATAGAAAAACAAACCATGCAAGTAGCGACAATAAATATTATGACTAAAAACAAGCAATTTAATATAGCTGCTATACACTCTCCACTTAGGCATTCGCCTGCAGAGGAAGATCTTAATTATCTTTTTCGAGCTCTGGGCAATAACTTTATCATTGGACGTGATTTCAATGTAAAACACACATAGGGGGGGGGGGGGGGGGTCAAGATTAATAAAGACTAAAGGCAAGAAGCTGTACAAAGCAGGGCGAAATTTTAATTGCAATTTTATTTCGACTGGATCGCCCACTTATAGGCCATCTGACCTAGTGAAAATACCAGACCTCATCGAGTTCTTCATAACGAAAGGAATCAATAAAAAAGAACTAAGAGTTGAAAGTGAAGTGAACTCGTGTGGGAATGCCTACAAGGACTAAATAGACTAGGCAAGAATAACAGAATCTCCATCTGCTGGGTACCTGGCAATGTTGGCATTACAGGCAATGAGGCAGCGGACTCTCTGGCAAGAAAAGGGGCAGAGGAACCCTTCATAGGACCTAAACCATTCTGCGGGATAGGATAACCCACTATACGCGAAGAGTTCAGAAGACTTAAGGAAGAAACAAAGGCCAAAACCTTTCTCAACCTCCAAGGTCTGAGACAAGCAAAGAAACTCTTAGGAAATTACAACCAAAAGAGATTCAAAGTTTGTATCGGCCTTAACAAAAACAACCTAAGAATCTTAACAGGCCTCCTCACGGGGCACTGCAGACTCAAGGAGCACCTGCGGAAAATGGGCATATCGGAGGACGGGCTCTGCAGATTCTGCAGTGAAACCGCCGAAACTTCAAACCATATACTAGATTCCTGTGGGGCACTGACCCACAAAAGGATGAAATATTTGGGCAGGCACCAAATAACAGACAAGGACAAACAAACCATGGACCCACAGCTCATTCTCAGATTCATCAAAGAAACTGGACTGGACGCTGTCCTCTAAGGAGTGTGACCTGCCAAGGATAAATCAGAGCAATACCTCGACACGCTTCACAAAAAAGTATCTAGAGAGGGCTCTGAACGAGGGCATGAACCTCTCCGAGGCACAAGCAAGGTGACACAATAGACCAATAGGTCGCAGTGTAATATACCCTAACCAAATATTATTATTATTAGAGTTGAAAGTAGTGATGATTTGTCGTCGGATAATACACCTATAATCCTAACAGTCAACGGCATGCCAATAGAACGGAAAAACAATGAAACACTTACCAATAAAAAAACGAACTGGTCTAAATTTGAAGCATTACTTGAAGGATTTATTCACCTTAGATCTCCACTGGTCACAACAACATATATTGACATCGATTCATTGCCAACAGGCAGCAGAAGATAGTACACCAATTTATAAACAACATAAGCAAGCATCGGTAAAATACCCCACAGATATTAGGGAACTATTATTAGAGAAGATAAGAGCTCGCAGAAAATGGCAAATAACAAGATATCCCGGCGATAAAACTGTATTCAATAGACTTAATAACGAACCTAAAAAAACGATAGGTGAATTTAAAAATATATCCCTAACTAACTACCTTTGCAACTTAACTGCTGACAAAATCACTGACTACTCCCTTTGGAAGGCTGCCAAACATTTAAAGAGACCTCAAGGGCAAGATCCACCGCTAAGAACATCTGATGGGAATTGGATCGGCGACCCAAAAGAAAAGGTCAAACTTTTTTCGGAACATCTGACAAATGTTTTTAAACCTTTTCCACCTAGCGTGGTGAACGAACGACATGAATTCTCTGATAGTTAGTTAGTTAGTTATTTGACTATTTATTTCATAAAAAAAGAAATTGTTAACAATTGTGAATGCTTAGTCTATATGGTTTGGCTTAGAGCCGTCTACCAGATTGACATTAAAAATGAATTAAAAATAATTTGGTGCTACCTATGTTTAATACATTATGTACATACATATAATAATTTATGAAAAGAAAAAAGTATAGTGTGCGCAAACGTTTAAAATTTTCCTTCGATTATGCAATTCCTGTAGCGCAATGCGTTCACTGCGTAGTTATAGAGTAGGTCCCAACCTCAGCCACCATTCAAAATATCGATTGGATCCTCCATCCCAAGTAATTGAGTACCGAAAAAGTTACTGCGGCAATCTTTAAGAATGCGGCATTTCGCAATGAAGTGCAACACATCCTCTCGTTCCCTGAGATTGCACAGGTCGCAGTAAATTGGAAGCTCAGGGCGGCGCGGTATAAAATTAAGTTTTAAAAGTTCGCCTCTTATTTTAAAGATGGTACTCATTATATTCACCGGGTAGCTGTTCAAAAAATACGTCCTTTCCTGTAGATTATGAACCATCTTGCTGTAGTAAGCTCTGTATTGAGATGACTGGGCTTCATTTACAAATTTGTCATAAATTCTGTGACTGGTTTTTTGAAATAGCATATAACAATTTTGTTTTAGTGAATCCTGTTGCTCGCTTGGTGTGAAAATAAAGTTGTAACCGCATTCCGCTCCCAGTATTTCCCACTCCCCTACACATTTTACCTTGTACCTTATCATTTGCGCGAGTACCAACCTCGAACAAAGGTGCCACTCCAGTCTCCAAATGCAGCATGTAATTGGGCGAACTACTCGGGAGATTAAAAATCCTCTTCAGAAAAAAGCGGAGAAACTTTTCCACAGCTTCGAAAGCGCAGTAACCCTACACTTGCGTTGCATACAGTGGGATGGAAGAGGCTGTAGCGCGGAATATTTTCACTTTCGATGTATGAGATATGTGTGTGTTCTTGATGCAGTTTCCCCAAACAGAACAGATCGCCCTTTTAGCTTCTGCAAGCTTAATTTTAAAATGCTTGTTCGTGTTAAGGTTCGGTGTGATTAACACTCCAAGATACTTATACTGCTTAACTATATCAATCTGGTTACCTTGAAACCTCCATTTCTCATTTCGAGCGTACCTTCCTCCACCATCTCTAAAAACCATCATCTTTGATTTTTCCAGATTTACTGTCATATTCCACATTTTGCAGTAGGTATCTAGCCTGTTGATCATTAACTGCATGGTATCTATTGTATCGGTGAGAAAAACGATATCATCTGCAAACATTAGCGCCGGAATATTGATTCCACAGAGATCTATTCCACCCCTAACTTCGTCCGTTATGTCATTTATATACAGGGTAAACAGCAATGTGCTAAGCACGCAACCTTGTTTGACACCAATCGAGACTTCAAATTCTTCCGATAGATGGACACCATCCCAGACACATGACTTATTATTGCAGTACATAGCTCTTAAAACATTAACAACTTGTGACGAAATTCCGTACCTTATAGCTTATAGAATAGTATTTCTCGCGGGATGGAGTCAAAGGCTGTACGAAAATCTACGAAGAAAGCGTACAGTTTTTTGCGCTTTTCTTTGTATATCTCCGCAATGTTAACCTGTGAGAATATTTGGTCTATTCTAGAGTAGTTTCTTCGAAAACCGGCTTGGAATTCTTAAAAAATTCTCTGAAAGAATAGACGAACACGTAATCAATCAGCTATGTTTCGCTGAAATAGATCAGCACATGTATTCATGGGCTATCTAATAGAAAATCACCAGGTTACGATCTAATAACTGCTCAAATCTTGAGGGAGCTACCATTCATAGCACTGTTAAAACTTAAGCTTTTAATAAATGCCTGCTTTAAACTACGATATATTCCACACCACTGGAAGATAGCAGAAATTATAGTTATACCTAAACAAGGTAAGCCTCTATCAGAGGTCGCCTCATATAGGCCAATCTCAATTTTACCAGTATTATCAAAACTTTTTGAGAAACCGCTTCTTAAAAGGTTAGATAGAATCATAGAGCAAAGAAGGCTTATTCCCACTCACCACTTCGGGTTTAGAAATAAGCGCTCAACATTAGACCAAGTACATCGTACAACTAATATTAAAGAAAAATCACTAGAAGAAAAACAAGTTTGTTCTACATTATTTTTAGACGTTACACAGGCTTTTGATAAAGTCTGGCATAAGGGCTTGTAGTATAAACTTCATAGGGATCTACCTAGACAGTACTATGAGATACTTAAATCTTATACATATTTCAGATAGATATTTTAGAGTTCGCTATGGTTCAGCGTATTCTGAATTTAAAGAATTGCAGGCAGGAGTTCCACAGGGAAGTGTCCTGGGACCAATCCTGTCCTTACTAGTGATATGCCACACACAAATGATACGATTATAGCAACATTCGCAGACGACACTGCTATTCTATCAACTGATGGATGCGTGTTTAAGGCAACAGAAAAGCTACAAAATTCTGTAAATGAGATATGTGATTGCGCGCAACGATGGCGAATTAGACTTAATGAGTCAAAGTCCACCCATATCAATTTCACAAATAAAAAAATAACGAATGTTCCTGCGTTTATTAATAATAATGAATCTAGATACTAAGCTCAAATGGAAGGAAGGAACATCTGAAAAAAGTAGAAGATCTAAATGTTAGATAACGAAAACTTTATTGGTTGCTAGGACATAATTCGGAAATGTCCACTGAGAATAATTTTTTTTTATATAATCAGATACTAAAACCAGTTTGGACATAATGGTATCCAACTATGGGGTTGTACTGTTATAATATGGTATAACACTTAGAACATGGCCTCAGTTCCTCAGTTGTAAATTAGCCACGAACGTGAGCGCTCACAAATAAAGAATCCAAATTAAGCATGTGTTTCAATTTACATATTGTCGAGATATAACATGGCGCAGTCGTAAAAGAGAAGTGTAATAAGACATTTAAATTAAAATAATATTGTGGCATTATTGGGAAAAGAAAAAAAAATGGATGCATTTAGAGCACCCGGACCTTTAAATTTTGAAGGAAACGTCAGCAATGAGTGGACAAAATTTAAAAAGCTTTTTTCGATTTACATCCAGGCCACTACTAAAGGAGAAACTCTTAAAGATGAAGTGAAAATCGCAATGCTGTTGAATTTAATGGGTGAAAAAGCTATTGAAATTTACGAAACATTGGACATATCAGAAGCTAATGCTAAGGTTTACAATAAAGTGGTTGAACATTTTGATTCGTATTGTCAACCAAAAAACTACATCATATACGAACGGTTTAAATTTCACTCAAGAGTGCAGCAGCTCGGGGAACAGTTTGATAACTTTTTAATGGATATCATGAGCCAAGCAAAAAAATGTGATTTCGACTGTACAACAGAAAACGTCACTGATCAGATGATACGCGACCGCATTGTCTTAGGAATTAGAGATGGAGATTCACAAGAAAAGCTTTTGAGAACGGAGAAGCTAACACTAAAGAAGGCAATAGAATTTTGCAGAGTAGCAGAAATTACACATGAACAAGCAAGGGACGTACAATTGCAATCAAATGTCAGTGCAATATGTAAAAAGCACACGGCTGTGAACAAAAAAAATGAAGCGGAGACTGATGACAAAGAAAAACCAACGGAACGCCTATACAACCAGAAAAGAGGATATACTACCAGAGAGGGGGATACAACCAGAGAGGAGGATCGAGCCAGACGGGACAAAGCTGCAGCAAGTGTTCTTATCGTCATAAGCCGATGTTGTGCCCAGCTAAAGGAAAGCAGTGCAACAACTGCGGTCAGTTTAACCATTTTTTTTATGCATGCCCTAGTAGAAAAGTTCGGGTTGGTTTGAGAGTGTTGATGTTGGTGGAAAATGTGTTCATTTTAAAATTGACACTGGCTCGGAGGTAAATATCTTACCCACTGAATTGTTTCGGAAAAATTTTAACAACTTTGAGTTACACAGTACAAACATTAAACTAGAAGCATATGGTGGTTTTAAAATTGATATTATAGGCATGGCGTTTTTGCATATAAGCCACAATGAGGTGAAAATAAATACCTGTTTTATAATAGCAAATGTTAAATCTGCACCAATATTAGGGTTCAATACATGTTTAGAGTTAAAAAATTTAAAGAGCATAGATGAAATTAAAGTACATAAGTCTAGGCAGTTCGATTATGAGAAAGAAAAAAATGAATTTATTCAAAAACATAAGGAAAGTTTTACTGGACTAGGGTGCTATCCATGGGGAACAACAACATACGCCACCCAATCACATGCCTCTACACCAAAAGGAGGATTTCTGCCTGGTAGTACAATGGAACGTTACCGAGTCTGAGTGCTCTGGGATTTGGATTTCCTTTCTTTTTATAAAAAAAAAAAAAAAGGGTGCTATCCCGACAAATGCAAAATTTATTTAAAAGACGGTTCAAAAGGGAGCGTTAAAGCTCCACGACGAATTCCAAAAAGCTTGAGGTCGAAACTAAAAAATAAATTAGATGAAATGGAAGCAGCAGGCATTATACAAAAAATAGAATATCCCACTGATTTTGTTCATAACCTCATATTGGTTGAAAAACCAGATAAGTCAATAAGATTATGTTTAGATCCTCGGGAGTTAAATGCCAATATTAAAAAAGAACCTTTTGAAATTCCACGCATTGAAGATTTAACAACAGCATTTGAAGAAATGGAATATTTTACAGTCATTGACTTGAAAGATGGGTTTTGTCAAGTGCCTTTGGATAGTGCCAGTAGTGATTATTGTGCTTTTAGTTCATTATATGGGGTATATAAATTTTTGCGTATGCCTTTTGGAGTTAGTTTTGCACCAGAATTATTTCAAAAACTAAACGCACAGTATTTTGGAGACTTGCCAGCAACGTTCATTTATTTTGATGATATTCTTGTTGGAGGAAGAAACAAACAAGAACATGACAGTAATTTAGAACAAGTAATAAAAAGAGCTAAGGAGGTTAATATAAAATTTAATGAAAGCAAACTACAATACAAACTTACAGAAGTCAAATACTTAGGATATATTTTTTCTAAAAATGGGATTTCTATTGATGCAAGTAGAATCGAAGCAATAAAGGCATTAAAAATTCCTGAAAACAAAAAAGATCTACAAAGATTCTTAGGGTTTATAAATTATTAGAGAAACTTTATACCAAACCTATCAGAGTTGACCTCTTCTCTCCGAGAACTTTTAAAAAAAGATAATGAATTTGCATAGATGTCGTATCATACACAAATATTTAACAGATTGAAAACCAAAGTATGTCAGGCTCCTGTTTTACAAAATTTTAGCGATACTTTGCCCATTGTAATTCAAACAGATGCTTCTCAGAGTGGGATAGGGAGTTGCCTTCTTCAAAAGGAGAGACCTGTTTGCTATGCATCAACATCTTTAAGCAACTCAGAAAAGGCATATGCACAAATTGAGAAAGAAATGTTGGCAATTGTTTTCGCTTGCCTTAAATTCCACTATTATATATATGGGAGACCCGTAGTTATTTTGACAGACCACAAGCCACTTGTGGCTATAATGAAAAAAACCGTTTCACAAGTTCATTCTAGTAGATTGCAACGAATGAAACTAAAACTTTTAAAATATGACTTAACAGTTAAATATATGGCAGGAAAAAATATGTTTATAGCGGATACTTTATCCAGGAGTTACATTCAAGCGAATGATGATAATGACATAGATTCGTGTCTTAATGAAATTGTGCATAGTGTGGAAATCGCAGACAATCGAGTTGATCTTATAAAAAAAGGAAATGGTAGGTGATAGGGAACTCGGATTACTTACCCAAATGTGTATAACTGGATGGCCAAATGATTTAAAACGGGTTGATAGTTTAATTAAAAAATATTGGCCTTTAAGATACGAAATTTACTACGAGAATCAATTATTATTTTTCGAAAACGTGTTATTGTTCCAAAAAGTTTGCGAGCACAACTCCTCCAAACACTTCACGAAGGTCATTTGGGTATGACAAAAATCAAGCCATGGCGAGAATGTCCATCTATTGGCCAAATATATCTTCAGATATTGAACAATATATATTATGTAATACATTATCTGTATGTGTATATTTATTTATATATAGATGTAATTACCTAACTTTATTTTGATAATGACACTATCTTCATGCGGGAGATGTTATAATATGGTATAACACTTAGAACATGCCCTCAGTTCCTCAGTTGTAAATTAGCCACGAACGTGAGCGCTCACAAATAAAGAATCCAAATTAAGCATGTGTTTAAATTTACATATTGTCGAGATATAACGGTACAAAGAAAACGAATTTACAAATAATACAAACATTTCAAAAAAAGTCCCTCGTGGAACAGTAAATGCACCATGGTATATTTCAATTTCAATTTCAATTCAATTTTATTTAAAATTCGGTGTACAAATAAGACTTAGGGCCAGTTTCAAGACTAGCTGCTAAATCCTATCCGGAACTTATCTGTCAGCTAAACATGAACTTTTGGTTTCAAAGGTTTCGGATGGTGATATCCGACAGATATAGTCTCGGATAGCCTATCGGCCGGTTCAAGTGGCTGTTAAATTATTTATCTGGAAGATAAACTAAATATTTATTTGAAGTGACTGGAAAAAATATAGTTTCAGAGCATTCCTTCGTTGACGACCGTAGACAGCAGTCACAAGTGCCATTATAGCAGAAGGAGTAGTATGGAGTGTTTCACACGTGCAAAGTCACACTGTTCGTTGGACTAAGCTAAGCTTATCGCGAGCCCTATACTACCGATCACCTCTCGCTTAGATGCTGAAACATATCCACATTAACCTGTGTTGTGTGCCGCGGCAAATAGACATTCCTTGGAATTTCAAGGCTGATGAACCTTAGGTAGATAAATGGTACCTTGCTATGCGATAAACCCAGTTTAGCCAAAACGCTCAATCTCTTTATACAGGTGGAACAATAGCACTGTCTTATATGTGACTATTCGCCACCTTCTTTGCACATGTCCTGTTCTCTCTTAAAGACGCAAAACTTCATCTGGGAGTGTCCTTCTACAATGATCCTAATGATCTTAGTAACACTAACATCAAGTCTTTCAAACTGCATTGTTAAAAATGAAACCCAGAACAATTTAAGAGAATTAAGTTTGAATTTTCACTAGATGCAGCAATACAATTTTATGAGTTTAATAGGTTTAAGCATCTAGAAAACACGAAACAAACAAAGCAAAACAAATGGCATGTGTTTCAAAACAAACTAACTGGCTGATAAATTTTTCCACCAGTTAGTTTATCAGAGACTTTGACGATGAAACAGAAAAAAATTATTAGCAACTTTTATCTGGTGGATAGGGTTATGTGTTGGCTAACTATCCGAAACTTTATCCGAAACATTTGAAACTGGCCCTTAGTCTTTTATATTACCTTAAAATACGGTTACATTTGGCTATACATACTACGATATAATTCTTTATAATTACTTAACCCTAGAAATATAATCATATTTTTTATGACGTAAAAGATAATCTTACGTGTCAGAGACGTATGGCACTTTGGTAGTGTATTTAATGAAACCCATGAACTTTTTAAAAAAATATTAACGTTTTATTTATTTATGTAGTTAATATTAAGAGAAATAAATCAATGATTTAGTATAAATAAATATTAATTTAAACAACAAAAACAAAAATCTTAAACCCCATTACAAATCAACTAAAAACAACTTATATTTTAAAGGAGCCTTAAAATTGACATTAGTAAGTCATAATAGTTGCCAAATTTTAATTTTTCGGTTTAAAATAAGTCTACTAATAAGTCTTAGTAATTTAAATTATATACGACTAAATTTAAAGTAAGAATGGGACACGTGACACACGCCCCCAGAAGTACGGCATAGCTATAACTTGTTACCGTTTTACAATAGGTACTTACCGTCGCGCCACGACCGTTGCGGGCGGTTTATAGTTAAAAGGATATACAATTTTTTCCGCGCGTCATATGTCTCGCAGACGTAGATTATCCTTCTAGGGTTAATAATATCTTAAAGATAGAGAGAGGATAGGATGTTGAAGAAGATAAAAGAAGCCTGTTATTATTTCATGTCATTTTTTGTGTTCCAAGAAACATTGATTATTCCTTTTTTTTCTTTTTTTTTTTAATTACAATTTGCTTTTTAGAGATGAGTTTAGTTTAACGAAAAGTGAAGAGTTATTGCTTTTTTAAAATTCGCAATTCCAATTATTTTTTTGATTGTTACTGGCAGAGAGTTCCATAATTTTGTTGCATAAACAATAAAGAGTCGTGGGAAGAATTCAAGTAGTTGGACGAGGGTGTCACATGTTAAGAATCCTCATAGATTGAGTAAATTGAAGTTTTTCGTAAATGTATATAGGTTTTCTGTTTTGGATGATTTTGTGCATAAACATACAACACCTGGCCTCAAGGAATTGTTGAAAGGATCATCCAAGTACCAATTTATGATAATGTGATATGTGTTCATGTCTTCGAAGTCCATAAATGTATCTTATCATATCATTAAATGCTACAAGAAGCTTATGTTGTGAATGAGAATCGGGTTTACAATAATTAACATTCCCGTACTCAATAAGAGGAACTAGTAGTGTTTTAACAAGCCTCAATTTTGTATTAGTGGGATTTATATCAGAGAATAACCTTAGCTTACGCAATCCACCGTAGATTCTGCCGATGCTATAATTTACTTGACTTTCAGCCGAAAGTCAAATGTTGACCCTAAAACCAAGACTGGTCACAGTGTTCACAAAATTAAGCTTCACGCGGGATAGATAAACCGGGGGAAACAGCAAGGTATTAATCTGCTTCTTTGAGATCGCGAATTAGTTGGGGCTTAGCAGGGTTGAGGTTTAGGCCATTGTTAAGGGACCATTAGAAAATTGCAAGTAGGTCCTCATTTATTCTATAAATAAGGTCATCTAGTAATCCAATTGGGCGGATTTGAACATCATTAGCATATCAATGAATTGAAACATTCGAGCAAACAATTGGCAGATCATTTATAAAGAGACAGAAAATGATAGGACCTAAAATAGAGCCTTGAGGAACCCCCATCCGCAGATTCAGAGATTCTGAGATCATTTGATCAGCCTTAACCCTCTGGCTACGATCAGACAAATAGTATCTGATGAGACTTACTGCTCTGTCATGAAAACCAAAGTAACGCTTCAGTTTTGTGCAAAGCAATTGATGGTTTAGTCTATCAAAAGCCTTTGAAAAATCAAGCAAGCAGAGGACGGTCACATTCTCAAGTAGCACAAACGTCCAAAATACACCAAAATATTTGGTGATATACATTTTAAATGTAAAAAATATGCCACTTTGAGTGCAGTTTTTGCACAATTAATTTCAATTCGGTGTATACAATTGTCGTTTATAATTTACACCGGATGTTCACAAATTATACCGATTTTCGGTACATAAATTGTGCTAGTGGTATACAAATTATTCTGGTTACTAGATCATAATATACCCCGGAAGTGTAAATAATAAACTAATAATTGGTTTAAATCATACACCTCGATGGCAAATAATTTACACCACATTTTGGTGTAAAATTATTCCCATGAATAAAATATGCTATTAGTGTACCAAAATCTGAAACATAGAATTTATTTTGAAATAAAATTTACACCGAAGTTTATTTTTTTAAATTGGAAAGGATTAGATTTTACACCGAAGTTTACTTTCTGATCGGATATGTGTCTGAATGATTTGTAATTGTTTCTATGATTCTAACTATTCACCTGCATTATATGGACGCAAGAAAATCATGAATTAGTATGAATGCGAGTGCCTAATTTAAAAACGAAGCATATTCTGCCGAATGATTTTTGGTCCTACCCCGTCTAAAAATTGAGCGCCTCGTAAATATCCATTAATTAATAATTTCTAAAACGATTCGTGAAAATTATTTATTCGAAACTGAAAATTTGTTGGTTGTTTTTTAATTTTTTTTAGAGACGTTATGTTAATAACGAAAATACCAAATGCGGTATATAATTAAGTCGCTATAAAATTAAAATACCTAATCATTGTTTTCATTTAATATTTAATTTTTTTTTAATATTTCTTGAAAAATATGGCCGTCGTCCAAAATACAGGGTGTCTCAAAGTAACCGCCGCAACTTATGAAGCAATTTACTTGGTTTTACTTTCTTTTTAACTTAAAATAATTTTTATGTGTTTTAGAATTATTTCTTTTAAACCCATTTTTCCAATTTTTAGGTTGTAGCTTATCTAGCTACAAACAAGGAATTCATTTTAATTTAGCAGTACAATACTTTTGATAGCAAATTGTGGGGAAATCTTTAATCGCATAGAAATATTTACATTGAAAAGGCAACAGAGTACATTGAGTACCTATAAACTGAAGATGGTAAATGATACGACAAAGCAGTTCGCAAAAAAAGTCGATGCTCTTTGCCGATGCTCTTAAGTCGATGCTCTTTGCCGATTCCCCGTTAAGGACGTCCTCTTGGAAAATAACTGGTGAGAAAAAATCATACAAATATTTGCAGGTTAATGCTCTATTTAAAAATGTCGTCCATTTCTGAGACCGATATTTTAGCTGGCTTTAACTAACTTTTATTAGAACAAGAACAGGTAAGATTTTCTTTCCGACATACAGTTTTTTTCTATGCGATTAACGATTTTCCCACAATTAACTATCGAACGTATTATTTTGTCAATCTTTAATAATTTAATTATTGTTATTATTGACCTACTTATTTACTTATATATTTATTTATTTATATTAATATTTATTTACTTATTTATTTTTATATTTATATATTTATTTATTTATTTTATTATTTATTTATTTATTTATTTATTTATTTTTTTTACACTGGAGGTTTTTCTCGTATTTTCCCCCAAATTATAAAATTATTATTATATTATTATTTTGCTAAATTAAAATGGATTTCGTCTGCTGCAGTCACTGTGGGATACCCTATACGTATACTCTAACTCCTGAATTTGGAAAAAAATGCACCCGTTTTAAAGAACAAGAAGAAAAATACACCATTGTACAAAATACATCCAAAATTATGCTTTCGGTACATTTATTATGCGGGAAAATGTGCAAAATATTCCACCAATTTCAAAGAACAAGAAAAAAAATACACCATTGTACAAAATATGACCAATATTCTGCTTTCGGTAAATTTATTATGCGGAAAACTGTGCAAAATATACCCCAAGCAATAAAAAAATGCACCATTGTGAAAAATATATCCAGTAATTTGTTGTAGTATGTTTATATGTACTTTGCTGTAAATAGTGTAAGAAATGTTTAAAACAGAAACAAAATTATAATTAACATTGGAATTCAAGAAAATAAATATATTTAGGTACTAATATTCAACAAATAAAATGTATTAAGTACACCAAACTGAGCGCGT
Source organism: Portevinia maculata (assembly GCA_949715645.1). Lineage (NCBI taxonomy): Eukaryota > Metazoa > Arthropoda > Insecta > Diptera > Syrphidae > Portevinia > Portevinia maculata. The sequence continues at coordinate 90,363,744 of OX454528.1, forward strand.
GGTGTATAGAATGACGCATATTCAACCAATGAGTGTATTTAGTACACCAAACTGAGCGCGTGGTGTATAGAATGGCGCATATTCAACCAATGAGTTTATTAAGTACACCAAATAAAATACGCAATGGACTAGATGTTCTTTCATATAAACTTATATTTTCAAAAAAAAATTTAATAAACAAAACAAACTAGGGAAGTTTTTTATCATGTCAATGCCTTGAATTTCCTTAGAGGGGTGTGGTAGAATAGCCTCGTTCTTGGATTGAATAAATGATGGTCCTCATCGGTTTTGCTTATAAAATCAGAATGAGATCTTCGTCGACAATCTAATCTAGGAAAGCTCATATAGTTTCCTGATCGATCAAATTATCCAATGGCATTACATTTTGTACAACTATTGTATGCGGTGTGTTCCTTGATGCCTGCAAAGTTCAACAATATTAATTTAATTGAAGTCGAACTGGCTTTTTTACTTACATTTGATAAATGCCCAAGCTGGTGTGTCTGCAATAAACCCATTGACCTTGATCAATATTTTTGAGCCGTTTGCTAAATCGATTCCATTCGAAATTAGAGCATTAATTTCATTAACATGTTGTCTCAAAAACTCCTCGATGGTGGCTTCGCATCATCGAAATAAATTTGCATTAGCCATTGGTCTAATTTCAGACATATTGGCTATGTTCATTAAAATTGGCCAAAATTGGAATTTGCTACTTCGGAACAGAGGCAATCCGTCGACATTGAAATACTTCCATATTTGGATTTAATTGACGAAATGCAATACGTAAACAGTTTTCGATGCCATAGTACCAAAATGAACCGGATCCCATTGTTTGTATATCCACACTCCGTGGTGTAAGGAGCAACGTACGTGCATCTTTCGGCAGTTCAGTTTTTCCTTTACTTCGCAATAAAAGAAGTAGCTCAGACAAAGCGCAATATGTTATTTTATAATTAACAGCCCAATCAGCCAATTTAGACATAAAATCAATGTGTTCGTTCAAATCATCAATGACGCAATCTTCCAAAGACGGTTCCACTTCCCGATTTATATTTTCCACAACTTCATCATTATCATTCAAATCGTTGTTCGAAATTGAGTCTAATAATATTTCATTTGGCTCTACTTTAATATTAGGTTCATTTAAAATAATATTTTCTTGCGATATTGAACAGTTTGTAGAGTTTTTGTCCGGAATATAAAAGTTGATGTTCGTCGTTTCAAACAAATTTTGACGATTTTGCTGAATGCTGGGTTTCACACTGTTCTTTAATTTTTTTAAAAAGTTTTTTTCCTACGATACTACGAGTACTTCAAATAATTATTAAACTTCGAGTTACCCATTTTTTTATTTGCTAAAGAAAAAAACGCGCGGTGACTGTAAGCAAATGGCAGCTGAACTGAATAAAACATTTTGTTGACATATGATTTGACATTGGTATTGTATTTAATCTCCACAGGATTTAAATCTTACACTGAAAAATGGTTGCTCATTTAAAATAGTATATTTTATCTACAAAATTTGGTGTATAAAATATCTCATATTGGTTGATTTCAAAATTGGATTTTGTATGCGCAGCTAATGGTATATTTAAAAAAACAGCCGTTAATCGGCTTATTTCTTGCACCGAATTGGAACAGAAATATTGAAATTTTGCACAGAAAAGGCAATGGTGTAATTTTTATACCGGTATATTTTATCAAATACACCAAAATATTAAAATTTTCTTCAGTTTTCTCAATTTTACACCAAAATTCAAAAAAAATATACCAAATTATACACCAGTGTGCTACTTGAGTTGTCTAGGTCATATTGAATCCGAATATCATCAAGGACCTTAATCATAGCTGTTTGGCAACTGTGATGAGCTCGGAAACCAGACTGAAGTGGGAATATTAAGTTAAGCCTATCAAGATGACTAGAGATCTGCGTTGCCAGAATTTTTTCAAATACCTTTGACAGACAAGGTAAAATACTGATCGGACGAAAATCGGAGCAAGAATTTGGATTAGCGTTTTTGGCTACAGGAATAATCTTAGCTGACTTCCAGCAACCGGGAAAAGAAGAAGAGGTTATACAAAAATTGATCACATGAGTCAAAGCAGTTAATATGTGACTTAAAATCATTTTAATGGAACATATAGGGGTGCCTATCTAACTTCTCCAACTACATCCGACTTAATCGATAACCTCATGCTCGGAGATCACTTCAAATTCGAGCTCCGTTGTTGAATCGTAAAGCACTTCGTTGCTGGATATAAATTCTCCTGGATGAACATCAGACAATAAAAAACTCCTATTTAGTGTATTTAGATCAGGCAAATTATGAGCTACTTGCTTTCTCCCTACTCCAATAGAGCGAAGATTATTCCAGAGCCGCCTAGAAGGTTGATTTGTATCAAGCTTTGAAAGCTTTTTTTGGCTCTACGAGTCACGAATGTAGCTGTGTTGTGTGTTACGAGATCGTTCAGACAAGTTCCCAATTTATACAATTTTCTTCGACTTTGAATCGCACTACGTACCTCCGAGGAAAACCAAGGACAGTTTCTGCTACGCACCGTGACAGTTTTAATAGGAACATGTTTTTCAAATAAATCACAAATTAAAGATTGAAAGTAGCTTGCTTTGTCGTTGGCATTTGAGAAAACATTACATTCATTCCAATGACTTGCATCGTGACTTGCAGATTGATCTTGTAACGGAAATAATTAAAAAATATGCAACTCGTCACAATGAGGGTCTGCAGATGCATATTAATCCTGAGATTGAAGACGTCTTAAATGTACAATATAATATTCGTAGATTAAGAAGAACTAAACCTCTAGACCTTATAATCTAAAAATATAGGAACTATATAAGGCTACCGAACGTTGCAACTAAAATCATTCGGTGATCTTTCTTTGATTGGTCATGATTATGGAGGTGTTTTTAATGCGGTTAGAGTCCCACACTATTCTGGGTTACTAACCCAATTATGTCTTTCGAGATTTTCACCTTCGATAGCAAAAAAAAAAAAAACTAGCGGCTTCGCTCGGGAAACTTTCCCTTCGGGCTTGCAAATTATAAAAAAAAGTTTTTAATTTTCAATAAACAAACCCTGTTATTTTTGACTTTGAAATTCATTTTTTTTATTCATTGATAAATATCTACTTACATACTAGACAAAAATGATTAAACTTAAAATTAACAGGATACTTATTCTTATTTATTGGTCCTTATGCGAACGCTCTAAACTTAACTATATCTTAGAATTATTGCCTTTCGGCCTACGAACTATTTTACGAACTAATCTTACATATATATTCCTCGAGAAAATTTATTAAAACTCGGTTTCATTATTGAGATTTTATATAAAACAAATTACAAACTACCTATTCTACTTACTTAAACTACTTAACGTATTCTAACTATAATTAGGATTCTGAGCACTCGTTGCCTTGCGCAACAAGTGGTCAAAATCCCAATTGCTTTCCGAGCGCCTGGCAGTCGTCAACGTGCACACGCGCCGCCGTGAGCCGACTGAAGCCTTACAGCGTCAGTCAACTCCCAGAAGCACCACCACACGTTGGCGAGCCCGGCCTCTCCCAAAAACGCCCTAGCTGACTTAATCTAACTTATAAGCTAAGAGGAAGTTACCTAGAGTAACGCACCGTCCTGGGAGGGCATGTTGACCCCTCCCCCCTCAACAAGCCACCAAAATTCGGCGAATTGCTTTTCCGTGTCGAATCTATCCCTCTCCGATATTGCGGTACTAAAACGGAGGAGCTCATGAGCATTGGCGACGTCCCCGTAATGGAGGAGCCGCTTATCTCTCGCGCTGCGGTAGCGATGGTATAAGACCGGAATACCATCCCTCGTCTGTACCAGCCCTTTTGCATCAATATGGATAAATGCCTCTGGCGGGATAAAGCCAGACCGGAGTGTACTCTCAATGTACATTTCATTGGGGTAGTAAGCCCCAAATATCAGACTATTGTCGCTGGCCATCGCCCTTGCAACGTGCCTTCGAGTGACCTTAATGAGGAAATTGTCAATCCTATTCAACTGAGCCCCATCGTATAGGACCTTGTTGGGATAGTATTTTTTATAGTTGGATTCAGGCGTTCGGAACAATCGGAGACAGGTCCTAAGACATTGTCTCTCCAAAACCCGAATCTTTTCCATATAGCTGGGCGCTATATTGAACCACAATGGACAACCATAAGCGATAATTGGCCTTATAAGGGCCACGTAGCAAATGACCTTCACCTTGGAGTCAAGTTGACTGCTATGAAACAGTCTCCTTGTCAAAGCATAAGCCTTCTTGGCCCCAGCAAGACAAGCAACCATATGTCTATCGAAATATAGATACTGGTCAAGCCAGATACCCAGATATCTAACTACGCTTCTCACCGCCAATGGCTGCCCATTTTGTCCAATAATGGCCAATTTTTTCCAGTTTTTTCTGGTATCCCTAGAGGCCCCAGCCAATGGAGTTCTGAACAAGATTGTTTCCGTCTTCTGAAAGTTGATTTTCAACTTCCAGTCGTCGCAATATCGCTTAATTTGATCGAAGTCACGCTGCAAAAGGATATTAATGACCTCGATTTTAGAACCTGATCTGTATGCCACCAAATCGTCGGCATACGCTATAGCATGTCTGAGTGAACCCACCAGATCACTCGTGTAAATGTTAAACAGGATCGGAGAATTGACCGCCCCCAGCTGTAAACCGTTTTTAATTTGAAAGACTCTGCTCGAAGTCACGTTGCCACATTTGACTACGAACTTCTTTCCCATAAGCATATTATAAATTACATATAGCAAAGGTTTGTGCATCCCCCGCCTGGTCAACTTGTAGAAAAGTCCCTCTAACCATACGGTGTCGAAAGCCTTCTCAAAATCAACCAGACAAGCACCCGTGCATTGGTTCTTGCATTTATTCCACTGAATGTCGGAAACCAGTTTCGACGCGGCATGAATAGTGTCATGCCTCGCCCTGAAACCAAACTGGTTGTCCGGGATTATGTTATTGTCCTCGACCCACTTTAACAGGGCTCTATTGACAACCTTTTCAAAGACCTTGCTAATATTCGGAAGTAAGCTAATTGACCGGAGATTGGCAGGGTTCGTCCTATCTTTACATTTTTTCGGGATAGGGTGTACCACAGCTACCTTCCAATGCGCCGGATAATGTGCATTATTCAGCGCATTGTTAAACAGCGTGGTGAAAATATCTACAGCCTCCAAAGGCAGGTGTCTCAATACGACGTTTGGGACACCATCCATCCCCGCCGACTTTTTATTCTTTAGTGACTCGAAGACGCACAGAAGATCATTCTTCGACACGAACAAGTGCGATGCATCTCGGCCATTGGCGACAACTGCATTAGCATGGTTTTCATCAGTGAACACGGTGAAACCGTTATTCTCAGATCGCCAATTCTCAAGTTCGGTGCGCAGATAGAAATGGCTCACCAGAGCCCTATTCTCAATGTCGTGGTTACGGCGAACAGGATTGTTCACCGTATACACGGCCTCGAAACAAGCGCCCAGCAAATCCACTTTCTCCTGTGGGTCCTCGACCACGAAAAAATCGTCGTTTGAAGCGACACTTTCTGGACTTATTCCAGCAGTCAGTACTGTCTGTCTGTTCTCTGCTGTCTGGGAGATTCGAACACAAGGAATATCATTGTGATCTTTCCTCCTGAACAACTTATTTATCTGTTTTGTCCCTGTTATATTTATAATAATGTGCACACTATAAAAGGATGTAATAGTTATTATTAATACTATATAAGTTTTTAATAAGATGAACAATGGCGGTTCTATTGTTATAGTATAAATATAAAATTATTTTAATAGTATCACATTGACTTATTTAAGAAGTATAAAACATTGGTATAGTGATAATATGGTATATCTCTCCCTGTGTATGCTCTTTAATTGTGCTACAAACAACATTTCTTACCAATATTATTTTTAAATAAACCTACTTGTTGTTAAAGACTTAACCGAACTACCTACATGGCTTTCATAAATAAACTGCCATAGATAAGCTCCATTCAAAAGTGAAGTCTAACCAACGAGATAAACGTTCCCCAATCAACTGTTCGGTGATGTCCGCCGATAACTAATAACAATTCCGTTCTGGTCATTTATAATGATATCTACGGAAACAAAAGCCCAGATTTTCTCGACCCACTTCATTCGTCTATTGACTAGGATAATCATCAATCAACGATTGCGTCCTGATTGATGAATACCCATGTAAATTAATTCGGTGATACAAGCCGCCAAACTGCCACTAGCACAATGCCACAACAACACTAGCAATGCCATCCCAATCCTCTTAATTATTTTTATTCCTCCAATCGGCTTAGCCCAATCCCTTTTGATGCCAAAAATCAAACGGAATCGAACAAAAAAAATCATCATGTACCCTAAAAACAAACAACAGCAATGAAATAAACGGCAAATCGCGATAACGTCGTCTACTTCCAATAAAAAAACCTTCAGAGCAAAATCGACGGAGAAAAAATATGCCAAAAAGATCAATCAGAATCGATTATCCCGATTATCGTTATCCTTTTCGCAAATGTCGAATGTATGTCTTCCTTTAGTTTTGTATGCTCTGAAAGATGTCTTATCACATGTGTGCCTAATGTGTGCTCTGTCTCCCATCGAATAACAGTTTCACCGGGGCAACGCATAACAGAACTTTTATCTTATCGAAACGAGTACATCCGGTCTTTGGCAGGATGGTGTGGTGTGGGGGTGCGGCTGGCTGGCTTATGTATTGCTTTGTAGCTCGATGTGATAAATGACACTAATCCATGTATATATTCTCTAACTTTCGTGGTAGAACTTTGAAGCCATAAACTAGTAACCCTCTTTCCCATCCAGTGCGTTGGTTTTTTTCTCTCACTAATATGGGCCCTAGGCAATAGGCGATGAGGCTCATGTTGTTAATGTACTGTTTGTTTGTTTAGTTTTGGGCGTGTGAGGCGTTTGTCTATTTCCCAAAAGACACAAAATAATTAAGCTATGTCTGACTATTAATGAGAGATGCTAAATAAGATCAGAAGTTATAATAAAGTGCACGACTGGGCCGTACGATATCTTTCTCGCTTTTATAAGAATTGGTGACGAACCACATTTTTTCATTAGCCATTTTCTATACTCTTAAAATCAGAAAAAAAGAATCGTAACAGTAGCCGTGTTTCTTTGCACGCGGATATAGGGATAATTTGAAATTTGCATGTAAAATACAACAACAACTTATCCTATATACGATAACTTTAGCGAGGATAAACAGTGCTTGCAAAATCCATTTTCTTCGTTTCTGATGAATTTTTGCGATCATTTTTTCAGGAAAAGTCAAAGTTTGACATCCCGCCGAATATTTTGTTCGTGGTTTTGTTTTTATTATTTTTCAAAATTTAGTAAATCTGTCAATGTGAAACTGTTTTTTATAATTTTAGAATTTTAGTTTGGCATTAATTTCAACTATCGGAAATTAATATTTTTGAATTTGACGATTTTCAATACAAATTTCTTAACTCAACTTAAAGCTGTGACACTAATAAACGTCATAGGTGCATGTGTGCTGCCATTTTTTTTTTGATGAATTCTTAAGCGGCGATGGTCGTTTTTTAATGCCATGCCTAGATCCGCGTGTAAAGAAATACGGCTTATGTCGATTACATGTAGATCAGGCACCGGGCGTGACTTTTTCGAAAGCGGAAGTACCAAACGTTTTTTATTGCATCAAATCTTCTAGCCGAAAATGGTTTTGTCAAAACACTTCTATTTATGCAGTTGCAGGTATTCATAGTGAAAAACCAATCGATAACCACAAACAAAAAACAAAGGGACGGGCTACAGTCCGCTTGGGCGAACTGTTGGATACCCTATTCTTATTCCTATCCCTCATAAGTGGGCGCGACAAAAGTCTAAGTATGGATGAATTGTTAAGAACGCTCTACATATTTTGTTATATAACATTTAAAGGATTTTATCGAAAAAAACCCTCCCTAGCTCAAACTTGGGTGATTCAATAAATTTGTTTTATTTAATTGTGTGCGTGTCAGTAGGCGGATTTAAAAAAAAAATAACACATGAGCATACAGGGCCCCTAGAGTATATATTATAAATTTTCGCTCCCTAGCTCAAACTTTGAATTTTCAAAAAAGTTTTTTTTTTAATTATGGGCGTGTCAGTGGGCGGATTTTGAAAATATTTACACATGAGCATAAAGGGCCCCTTAGAGAGTATATATTATAAATTTCAGCTCCCTAGCTCACACTTTGGATTTTCAAAAAAAAAAAATTAAATTGTGAGCGTGTCAGTAGGCGGATTTTGAAAATATTTACACATCAGCTTAAAGGGCCGCTAGAGAGTATATATTATAAATTTCAGCTCCCTAGCTCAAATTTTGGTTTTTCAATAAAATTGTTTTCTTTATTTGTGGGCGTGTCAGTGGGCGGATTTTGAAAATTTTTTATCCCGAGCAGTTTTAGGAGTCATAGATCATATAAAAAAAATTTCAGTTTTCTAGCTCAAAATTCGATTTTTTCCAAAATTTTGTTTTTTTTAAGTTTGTGTCTGTGGGCGGATTTCAAAAATTCGTAAACTTGATTATTTCGGGACCCTAGAGAGTATATGGTTAATTTCAGCTCTCTAGGTCCAGTTTAAAGGCCTAATTTTTGCCGACGGACGGACGGACATGGCTAGATCGACATTACTATCGATGATGATCATAAATATAGTAACTTTTAGGGGTCTGCGGGCAATATTAAGGTATGTTACAAACTATGCGTCAAAATTGATATACCCTTAAAATAGGGTATAAACATCACTCAAATGCAGTTACTCTGAAAATTGCGCGTACACAATTGTGAAAGCCACATCTTTCCCTTTCCCAAGGCAGGAATTGAAATTTCAGTACGTACATTTTCATATTTACAAAGTATATATGTATTTTATCAGTCATGACAACAGTGCATTCTATGCAAATTTAAATGAAGTCTTCATATTTGTACAGTAAAAATAAGAAGCAAGCAACATTTACCGCTCCTGAACTGTTTAGTTTTACTGTGTACTACTTCGAAGCTCAATTCTTGTTTTTAAAGCACAGTTGAAGAAAAGAAGCTGAATTTTTTTAATTTTGTGTGAAATGGCAGGAAAAAGTTCACAAACAACAACATAAATATATCTTATGATTTAGTGAAGTTGAATACTTGTTTTCTTTTGTGTACGCCTAATTTTGGAAGTAACTGTAGGTGGTATCACACAGAAAACTTAATGAAGTTAAAAAACAAAACACCTCCTTTTCAATAAACGCACCTTGTTTTCATCCTAATGGATGCCACTTCGTCTACAATTCGCACAGTTAGACACACCACACAACCACAAGTAGTCTCAAGAAAAAATGTACTGCATATTAATAAACACCACATAACAGCGAGATAGCACTAACACATCTGTTAACTTATAATTCTAACTAATAAATGTTCGTTAGCTTTAACTGGCATGTGATAACAAGCGGATAACTTAACGCGCCAAATTCATCATATAAAGAGCTGCTAACTTTAAACATTTCCAGACTGTAGTTCGTGCATTCACATATTGAGAGGATGCACATGTATGTGTGGAAACATTGAAAGGTCGAGAGAGATACTGTCATCCCATTTTGGCATATTACACTAGGCGTAGAGTCCATAGTAGTACCATAGTATTAAAACGGAATATGTATACTGAAATGACTTTCAACTGATGAAATATGACAGATTCGCTCAATTTTTGAGTATTATTTGTCGTAGTGCTGCTGTGTTTTAAGTGATAAACACAGGGGAAAAATACTTTTCTTAATAAGAAAAATTATCATATGGACAAGTTTAGTATCCACCTAACTAAAAACGCGCTGCTGGATCCCAGGGAAACTTAGGAAGACGGCGGATGTGCTAGCGCGCCTACACACCCAGAATCCTGGGCTTGATACTAGCGACTGCTACTGCTCTCATCAGTAAGAAGCTTTTCGTGTTGAACACAAAAGCCCACATAACATCCATACAGGAGCCATGGGTGTGGAAAAATCGCATCTGTGGCCTTGGAGGTGTCCGTGGCACCACGATACACGAGCGGTCCGAGAGACCAAGGGCTTGTCTTGCTGTGTCGAACCTTCTCTCAGTGACTAAGCTTGGACAATTTTGTGGCCAAGATTTGGTTGCTGCAGCCATTAGCTACGAAACGAATGGAGATTGGACGACCTTCGTCGTGGCGTCAGCTTATCTCCCCTATGATTAAGTAGTGCCTCCACCACCAAGGGCAATTGCTGAACGCATTGCGACACCAGGAAGATGGGCCTAGTTATATGCTGCGATGCCAACGCTCAAAATACTGTTTGGGGCAGTAGCAAATGCAACATGCGAGGAAACCATCTCCTGGATTTCATTCTATCATCTGATCTTACTATCAACAATGTTGGCTCGCAACCAACTTTTGTGACGTCAAGAAGACAGGAAGTGATCGACCTAACTTTATCAAATAGATACTTTAAGGCGGTTACTAACTGGAGGGTCTCTTCGGAGGTGTCCCTCTCAGACCATAGATATATCGAATTCCAAATCGGATGCGAAGCCATAACTTTGCAGGAGAGGAGGAATCCGAGAAAAACCAACTGGATATGCTTCAGGGAGGAATTAGGGAAAACTCTCAAAACTCCAACCAAACTCAGGACGAGACAAAAGGCAGAGGAAGCTGTTCAAGACCTGAATTGTGCCATTACTAGCTGTTTTGAACTGACGTGCCCAGTAAGCAAACCCCCTGGCAGAACGCCGGTTCCCTGGTGGAGCTCGGAACTGCAAAGAATTCGTAGAGAAGCTAGAAAGCTTCTAAATAGGTCACTCAAGACTGATATAGAGGCAGACTGGAATCTCTACCGATCGAAGCAGAAGGAATATAAGAGGCTAATTCGGGTATCGAAAAGTGCTTCTTATAGGAATTTCTGCGAAAAGATTGAAACACTGGGTGAAACTAGTAGGTTGATTAAAGTTCTGAAAAAGGGCAAACCAGCCAAACTGGACTCACTTAGAAAACTTGATGGCACCTTCACTGAGACGAAAGCGGAAACACTTAGTTATCTGCTGGAGTCTCAATTTCCGGGTAACCAGATTACAATTGGTTCACAACCAGCCCCGATTACCGAGACTATGAGTGAGCCAAGACAAACAACTCGGCGTATCTGGTATATTGCGAAGACCGTGGTAACGGACGAGGCCATTAAATACGCCTTTGCGTCTTTTGACGGCTTCAAGTCGCCTGGTACGGACGGAATATACCCAGCCATGCTGCAACAGTGTACAAACCAGTTGCTACAGACTATGAAGAAAATCTTCACCGCTGTCCTAGCACTGGCATACATTCCAACACCCTGGCGTACAGTTAGAGTGGCATTTATACCAAAAATTGGCAGAAGTGACTACTCGCTCGCCAAGAGCTTCAGACCAATCAGTCTGACTTCCTTCTTGCTGAAAAGCATGGAAAGGCTGGTCGAGCTTCACGTGCGCAAAGCTGCTTTGCGATTGCACCCACTATCTCCGATGCAACATGCCTATAAACGCGGAAAATCCTGCGAGACTGCGCTCCAAAATCTAGTTGGTAGAATTGAGGGCGCGCTTGACAGAAAAGAATACGCGATGGGCATTTTCATCGATATTGAGGGTGCTTTTGACACTGCGACTTTTGATAGCATGTGCAGCTCCGCCAGACAATACGGCGTAGACGAACCATTGGTGTTGTGGAGTAAAGCAATGCTAATGAATAGAACATTGGTTGCGGATGCGGATTGTGGGTAAACAGAGGCTGCCTGCAAGGCGGCGTCCTGTCTCCACTGCTGTGGTGTATGCTGGTCGACTCTCTGTTGAACGCACTCAACAGTTCTAATATTTACGCTCAGGCGTATGCGGATGATGTTGCCGTGCTTTCTGTTGGATCATGCCTAGCGACTGTATGCGCCAAGGCGCAGGTGGCCTTTGACGTGATCGACGAATAGTGCACTAGGAATGGGCTCTCGGTCAATCCTCTTAAAACTGAGGTTGTTCTCTTTACGAAAAGGAGGAAGCTGGTCGGGTTGAGTCAGCCAGTGCTAAAAGGCGTCACAATCCGACTCTCCAATGAAGCAAAGTATCTGGGAGTCATCCTGGATAGCAAACTTCTTTGGTCCAAACATGTTGAGCTAAAGACTGCCAAGGCGCTGTCTGTTTTCTGGCAGTGCAAAGGCATTTTCGACAAGACATGGGGCTTATCACCGAAAAGAGTCCTATGCATTTATACGGCTATGATAAGACCATTTATAGCATACGCAACGGTTGTTTGGTGGAATAAGCTTTCACGTAAATACGTCACTGCTGCTTTTGCCAAACTCCAAAGGTAGGTATGTCTCGGCTGCACGGGGGCCTTCCCCAGCACGCCTGGCTCCGGCCTAGATGACCTATTGAACCTTCCGCCCCTTGATGTTTACATCATGGGCTGTACAATCAAGGCTATCTCACGTCTTACAAGAGGTGGCTTTTGGTATAACTCGCACTGGCGTTTTGATGAACTTGCGCAACGGTTGTCCTTCGACTCCTGTCTTATGGATATGCCGTCTGATGCGATGACACCGGAACTTCGGCTAAAGCGCAAATACGAGGCCGACTTTCCTCGCGTCCAGGACTGGCTCTGGCCGGACTCTGAACCTGGAAGGGAATGCAGTCGAATCTTTACGGATGGCTCCAAAACCGATCTAGGATCTGGTGCTGGTGTCTTCGTGGAGAGCGATAACGTTAGACTTTTCTTTCCGTTAGGCAAATATGCGTCAGTCTTCCAAACAGAGACTTATGCTATCCTAATGGCCATGGACTATGTTACGAGGAACTGGTGGAGGGGGCGAAGTATCTTCGTCTGTAGCGACAGTCAGGCTGCGCTTAAGGCCTTACTCAAACCCTTAACTACCTCCAAAATAGTACGTGAATGCAAGATATCGCTGTATTCGGTCGGAAGGCTGAATTCACTTAAACTTGTCTGGGTCCCGGGCCATAACGGGATCACGGGAAATGAGATCTCCGATGAACTTGCTAGACAAGGCTCAGAGGGGGACTTCTCAGGACCTGAACCGGCGATCTGTGTGCCTGAGTCCTCGGTCAGGGCTTCCATGGACGGTTGGGTTTCCTATGAACACAATCGGCGTTGGCATGACTCTCCAGGGTGCAGACAGACTAAGCAAATGCTCCCCGACGTCTGTGGGAAATCCGCGGCATTTTTGTTGTCTCTCAACAGAAAAGACTGCAGACAGACTACTGGCGTTCTTACGGGACACTACGCCTTTGCCAAACACCTTAAGGTGCTAGGCCTAAGCGACACCACCGACTGCGAAGCCTGTGGAGAAAGCGACGACACTGCGGAACATTTCCTCTGTGATTGTCCTGCTTTTGCTCGTATCAGGTGGCAGGTTTTTGGTGCGGATATGGTGAGTGCTGTAAACCTAAGCTCCTTATCATTGAAGCGCCTTCTCGTTTTTCTTGTTTTTCTTAGAAAAACGAGTAAATTCCCACAGTAAAATGTGGTGTGTCTGCCTGGTAGTACAATGGACCAGTATTGAGTCTGAGTGCTCCAGTGCAGAGTTTCACACACCCCGACAAAAAAAAAAAAAAATCCACCTAACTCGTGCGTTAAAGAGCGGATAGTGCTTTTTTATTAATATGGCTGTTAGTTTTTAATGTTACCTTTGCTCCAAGTATTTAAAGCACCAACAGAGATCAATATCGTTACAGAAAGTCAAATTAAGAAAATGATTTAGAAACATTTAGATGTTTTTAAACTACAAATGTATATATATTTTTGTTGTTGAGAATTTGATCCAAATTATAGAATAAGCTTGAATGCCAATTTTTTAAAACTTTTTTTGAAATATACCAATTTTCTAACGTACCGTTATATGAGTCTGTTGCGAAAATCTGAGTATGACATGATCTTTTATTTTCTCCAACTATTAAAAACCCTTTAAATCATCAAAATCGTTACAGCGGTTTTTAGAAAAATTATGTTTTCCAAAATTTTAGCAAAAATTATGAAAATGTAATTTTCATCATAACAAGCTTTTCTCGTAATGTTGTTGCTTCTGCCGTCCCTGAGACACTTTTATCTTAAGCGATTCTAAAATAGGTTGATTTTTAAATAAAGTCTTCGATAACAAATGCTGCCGATCTCTTCTTATAGATCGTACACGAACGCCTACTGCTCTCCTTCAACAGTTGTGGTGGAGAGACCGATTTTTCATGTTTTATTAGATTTTTTTGTAGTTTCGCATTCTTACGAAGTAAGTGATTTTCAGCGGTTTATAGTTGGAGTTGTTTTCTAGTCAGTGAAACCTTTGTGTTCATTATCTTGTTAAGTAATTTATAACATTTAATTAACTTTATAAGTTTTGTGAAAATAATTTGTTGTCCAAAAATGCATCAATGGGCGCTTTTGAGGAAAGGACATTGGGCAGTTTTGACACAAATCGGGTGTGCTCCCTTTTAAAGCTGAAATACGAAATTCGAAAATATTTACAGAATGGTTCGTTCTTATAAAAAAGAGTTAGAAACTACTAACAGGTGTAAAAAAAAGATCTCGAAGACATTTAAAGCAAATCAGAAACTGCCCCGTCGGTATGTACTTGGTCTTGTCCTCATTTACTTTAAGACTAACCAACTTCGCCTGTTCTTCAATAGCCATCTAATTTTGAGCTAAATAGCTGAAATCTTTAATATATTGTCATGCCCAACTTGCTCGGGAGTTTTATTAAAGGAATCATTGTAAATGAAAGTTCTATTTTTCGCAAAGTATATGTAGATTAGGTTGTTTTGAAAAATTTGTCTATATAAAGTTTTCTGCCATGCCCACTTTTAAGCTGGGTTTTTTAACAAAAACTTTGTTTTTTCGATAAAGTCCTTTAAATGTTGTATAACAAAATATGTAGATTTATGAGGGATGGGGATAGGGTATCCAACAGTTCGCCCAAGTGGACTTTAGCCTTTCCCTATATTAAAATAATTTTTCAGAAACTTTTCATTTTTGTAGTACAAATATCAAAGTTTCAAGTTAAAAGAAAAATTCTGTTCAATATTCTTTTGCATAAATGTTATTCCGAATCAACAGCAAAAGTGAGCAAAAAAAAATATTTCTAAAGTCTGAGTATGCAGATTTCTTCTACATTCACTCCACGCCACTTGACGCCCCTTACGTCTGTTTTCTATCCTTCATTGCTCCCAAATTAAGCATGCTAGGGACTTTTTTTTTTTCTTAAATAGAGTTATATTAATTGCTGTAATTTGATCAAAAGTAAGATTCAATGCTAAAGCTTTAAGTTTTAACAAAATATTATCAACCAAAAACCGGCGAGAGGCGGGTGCGGCAATTGAATAGGACACTTTAATAAAAAAACATTTTAGAGATTGCAGATTATTTTTATTACAAAAATAGCTTAAATTTAAGATAATTGGAGTATTTTACATTAAAAAAAAAATGTTTAATAGTGTGTTAAGCCATCTTTCTGTTCCAAAACTTCACACATCCGGTTTGGAAGGGATGTATACAAATTAGCCAAATAATTCAGTGAAATCGAGCTCCAAGCTAATTCGATGGCTTGGGTTAGTTCCGGTATACTCGAATATTGTTGTCCTGATCCGTATACTTGACTTGTCAACCATCCCCAAACACTTTCAATCATATTTTAATCCGGAGAATTAGGGGACCAGCTTAATAGCTCCACATTTTGGATCTTTTTATAGGTTTTAACTACCCGAGCTGTATGTATTGGCGCATTATCATGTTGATAAATCGACGGCAGAGGTTAACAAAGGGCATGCATTTTTCAATATGCCATTGTTAGACAACGCATTCATTGTGGTTGACATAAATTGTAGTTGGCAGGTCCCATAATAGGAAATGGCCCCCACACCATCACACCTCCGACTCTGCTATGCAGCCGGTCCAAATAATGTGTTTCTTTGCGGAGGTCATAGAAATAGCAGCTATAGCCATCGGGGCCTTCCAAATTAATTTTTTTTTCATCTGAGAAGACTACTCTATGCCACTCCGAAGTCCAGGACACATGCGCGAGTTATAGTCCCCAATTGAAATAAGATACTCATTCCCAGATAACAATGTTTAAATGATATATTTATAATTCTATGTACATATTAATTTTTAAAAGGAATCTTATTTAATTGTTAGATCCGAGTTCTTCGATAGTCCGAATGCGAGTCCGCTACCCAAGCCAAGCAAAAACTGATGATCACGTTTGTATAGTTTTTCTAGTTGTTGTGGTTGTTGTGTTGATAATTGTGAATGCACGTACATATGTAGCTTTTGCTCTCACAAGCATGTACCACTATCCTAGGTGCACAAGCTGGTAGTTGATGGAGTTCATGTCATCGCTGGGCTAGACTGCTACGATGAGTTAGCAATAGCATAGCGGGTCGTAGGTTGTATTTGTTGTCGCTGCTTAAGTTCCAGTTTGCAGGGGGCATAACTCGCGCGACACAAACTGAGGCGTTGCGCTTTTCGAACCTGGTTGAGATTTTCAGTCTTTTTAGATGTTTACCTTTCGAAATAACACGACGCATAGTTGTAAGACTTGCCTTGACACCGCATTTATTCCTGATTTTTGCAAAGAGTCGTGAGAATTGACGCTTTTCTTAAAATAAGTCGCCTTTCCGCATTAGTAAGCACACTTTGCGTCCGGCCTTTGAAGTATTTTCTATATTCATATTCATTACTTAAAAATGTGGATAAAACATTTCCTCCTCTCGATTCTTTTAGCTATTTTGGCAATAGATAAGCCATCGGACTTGTAAGCTTTGATTTGTCCCTTTTCCTCTTCGGTTTATGCTTTTCCACGAACCATTTTAGGTTTTTTTTTTTTAATTAAATAGTCGAAATTAACAAAAAAAAATCGATCAACGAAGAATATGAGTCAGCGTGCCAAAGATAACGATCATTTAGTTTGGTCTATTCAAGTGGCGCAAAAATGTTGTTTTAATTAAAACGAAGGTTAACATAAAGTGGAAAAAACATATAACGGCTCTTTTCCAGAACTTGCAATTTTGTCACAGAGAAAGAAGAAGAGTTGGACAAAGATAATGGGCATAATATCATTATTTTATCATTCCGCTTTCGAGTTATGAGCAATTGCAAATAAAGTGTCCTTATCAAGTGGCGACTAGTGTATGTATCTACATATGTATATACCAAATTTCTTTGTACGAGTAATTACGTCGCCCGCTTATAAGATATTGTTGGCTTCAAAAGTAGGTACTGTCGAGTACTTTGGGGAAAAAACTGAGTAAACCATCTTCTGACACTCAACCCAAGTATTCATGACGTTAAAATTGATCGAAACGGTTAAAGCCGTTTTTGAGAAAAGTGCAATTTTCAAAAATTCAAAAAACTTTTATATGAATAAAAAGTTATAAAAAAATGTTTAAAATTTATTATATACAAATTAATGCCAACAAATCGGTGTGTAAATTTTCTTTGTGATAACTTGACCCGTTTTTGAGATATTAGCATTTCTATAAGGTACCGTTATTCGACTTTATTCACAAAAATATAGTACGCCATTTTCTTATGCTCACCTCAATTATTTTTATACCCTATTCTAAGGGTATATTAATTTTGACGCATAGTTTGTAGCATACCTTAATATTGCCCGTAGACCCCTAAAAGTTACTATATTTATGATCAGCATCGATAGTAATGTCGATCTAGCCATGTCCGTCCGTCCGTCCGTCCGTCCGTCCGTCTGTAGCCAAAAATTAGGCCTTTAAACTGGACCTAGAGAGCTGAAATTTTAACCATATACTCTCTAGGGTCCCGAAATAATCAAGTTTACGAATTTTTGAAATCCGCCCACAGACACGCCCACAGACACGCCCACAAAATCGAATTTTGAGCTAGAAAGCTGAAATTTTTTAGATATGATCTATGACTCCTAAAACTGCTCGGGATAAAAAATTTTCAAAATCCGCCCACTGACACCCCCACAAATAAATAAAATAATTTTTTTTTACCCTATTCTAAGGGTATATTAATTTTTGAAAATCCAAAGTTTCAGCTAGGGAGCTGAAATTTATAGTATATACTCTCTATGGGCCCTTTATGCTCATGTGTAAATATTTTCAAAATCCGCCCACTGACACCCCCACCATTAATTTTTTTTTTTTTTGAAAGCTCAAAGTTTGAGCTAGGGAGCTGAAATTTATAATATATAATCTCTAGGGACCCTTTATTCTCATGTGTTAATTTTTTTAAATCCGCCTACTGACACGCGCACAATTAAATAAAACAATTTTATTGAAACACCCAAGTTTGAGCTAGGGAGCGTTTTTTTTTTTGATAAAATCCTTTAAATGTTATATAACAAAATATGTAGAGCGTTCTTAACAATTCAACCATACTTAGACTTTTGTCACGCCCACTTATGAGGGATAGGAATAAGAATAGGGTATCCAACAGTTCGCCCAAGCGGACTGTAGCCCGTCCCTATGTTTTATTTCAAAAATGATCACAATGGTAAGGGCCCTTTTTGAAAAAATCGGTGTTGCAAAACCATTTGTATGGTAGGTAGGTTCAGTCACTTAAAGTGATAGAATAAAACCAAATGACCGCGAGATACAAGCCTACAAACCACAAATACGAAGTTTGAAGCAAATCCGTCCACATATTGTTGCTGGAGCATCGGTGACATCATAATATCATACCTCATACTCAGTATGAGTTCAAAGTTTCAGCACGATTGCAATATCTTTCTCCTTAGTATACTAAAGTATACGAGAAAGTTAAAAAATAAAGGTTGCGACAAACACACATGCTAGATTGCACATCTGACGATGGGCATGCTTTCAGAGAAATCATCTCTGGTCTAGGTAATTCACTTTAAGCCGACAAATGATATATTAGATGTAATCCGCATGAAGAATTTGGGAAAATAAATAAAATGCCTAAACTAATGAGGGCTTAGTGATGCCTACATCAACTTTCATAATACTACTGTATTGCGAGGTACCTCATTTCAAAAAGAATTATCCTCCAGATAGATGCCTCAAGCTTTGATTTAGTAAGAAACTTCTCAACCCTCTTCGAAACGTTGCATTGCGAATTACGAGAGAAAAGTGATCGGAAA
The DNA here is from genome assembly GCA_949715645.1 of Portevinia maculata. Lineage (NCBI taxonomy): Eukaryota > Metazoa > Arthropoda > Insecta > Diptera > Syrphidae > Portevinia > Portevinia maculata. The sequence continues at coordinate 90,382,937 of OX454528.1, forward strand.
AGTTTCTATGCAATTGAAGTCGTTCGACGTTTAGTTTATGTTTTAGTATTTTTATTTGTGATTGAATATTTTGGGTAATACATTTACATATACAGAGGCAGGCTACATTGTTTTAGAATGCCCTTACTTTCTTACTTATAAATTGGATGGCTGTCCTATTCCACTATAAACCAAGTAAACACCCCAATAATTGTTTTGTTTTGTTGTCAACTGACATACCTCCTCCGAAAAGGGCGAGTCACCTTGACGCGTGTATCATCATGCATTCGATGGTGCCGGTACGGAGGCCTTTGTCGCAATGATTCAACGGTATATGCTATTGACAAACTATTGTCGCCAATAGGCCACCCATGGCAGACATGTCGTTGAAGAGCGTTAACTAAGATGAAAGGTTGGGGTTTAAATCACACACGTACCCGCTCCCTCAGGGGCCTTGGCTGAAGGGAGTGGGTCCAACAAGAACATCGAGGTGGTCGAACTATCGTCCTCTCAGTCATCCACGTTAGGCTTTAACATTATGTGAGGAGAACATGCTCCTGGCAAGCGATAGTGAGAAGGCAGATAGAACCTTCATTGAAGGAAGCCTGAGCGTAAGTGAGAAGGCGGAAAAGGCCCTCCCTGAGGCAGGAGGTGTGGAAACCTGGAAGAATAAAAGGCAAAAGGTTGGAACTCTGCTAATTTTAAATCCACGGGAATAGCAGAAGGTGGGGCAAAACAAAGCGTGGAGGAAAAAAGGTACCTGGCCGGAACTCTACCGATTTCAAATATTTCGAGGGAGTAAAGACTGATGCAGTGAAAAATTGCGGACGATTGGTGGACTTTGCGGGTATCGCAAAAAGCTTACTTCAACTGACAGGAAAGGAAAAAAATCAAATGGCCAGGTGAATGCGAAAAGGGTTTCAAGGGACTCAAACACCAACTACGCGATCGTACCCTACTCCACCGAAAATATTTATTGTAATTCAGTAAAGTTCTCTCCAAGCCGCATAGGAACTAACGCGTGACCAGATGGGAACTCCTAGCTTTGACCCTGGCAATAAAACACTTCCAAAAGTACCTCTACGGCATCCCTGAATTCAGCATTCTTGGATCATCCAGCACACCACGCGCAGCTTCGCTTGAGAACGGACACAAAATACAGCCGTTAAATTTATTCGACCGTGTCGTTAGAAGGTAATGGCTTCATAATCCAAACCGACTACAAACCTTTAACGCATGCTTTTAAGTAAAGAACAGATAAAGCTACACCCAGACAAGTCCGGCAACTTAACTACATCCGCCAGTATTCAACCAATATCGAACCCCTTAAAGGAATTCACAATGTTGTTGCAGATATATTGTCTAGGATCGACGCCTTTAAGCCAACTTACATCACAGCTTTCATTGACTTACCAACAATGTCTTTTAAGATTCAAAAACTCACCTTCGGAACAGAGAGTCAAGAATTCTCTTGTGACGTATGCCATCACGTAATCCAACGACAGCCTTCTGTACGCAAGACATTCCGACAGCGAATTTTCGATGCTTTTCATGGCTTCTCACATCCTGAAGCCAAAGCCACATGCAAATTTGTCAACGATAAGTGTGGCCCTAAATGCAAATGTATATCAACAGTTGGACTCGGAATTGTATTCCATGCCGGCGATTCAGCTGCATGTTCATATCAAACCCACAGCATTTTTGCTACCTGATCAGCGCTTCCACCATATTCATCTCGATATCGTAGGACCACTACCAGAATCCCACGGACGTCAATATTGCTTGACGCCGTTCAACCGCTTCTAAAGAAGGCCTGAGACTACTCCGATGACAACCATAACAACTGATAATGCCGCAAAATATTTCTTTCTCGGCTGGATTGCACGATATGGATTCTCAAAAATAATCACTAAGAAACAAGGGCCGCAGTTTGAATCGACCTTGTTCACAAGGATGACCAAACTGGTTGGAAGCAAACGTCAACAGCATATTACCCGACAGCAAATGGATTTGTAGATAGGTGGCACCGGACCAGAACCCAGACTCGACCGAAAAACTTCTTGTCGTACGTCTTGGTCTGCGAGCCTGTTATAAGAAGTACCTGAAATCAACCACCGCCGAATACCTTTACGGAACCACATTACGCATCCCTGCTAAATTCATCACGCAAGAAGATCCACGTTCAGATCCAAAAGTTTTCATGGAAGAATTAAGAGTCCATATCGCACCTCCGGTAAAACAACGACGTAAGTGCAATAAATTGATTTTCTGAGTTAAATACGAGTATGTCAAGAGCATCAAAAATTATAGTTCTTTCCGATAAAACAAAGACCTACTTGATAAACACTAACTTTGCCACTAGGGGGCAGATGCGTCTTTGTTCCGCTCCGCTAATACACCGTCATTGAAAAAAAAATGGAACAACAATGACAAATCAGAAAGTTGTGTGTTTGAATATCGTAGGTGAAACAAGCCAGGCTCAAGTGCTCGTTTTTTTTTTTTGCTCGATTTTTAGTGTAACAAAGACGTAAGTGTTCATTATGTCAGAGTTTAACAATACATATGTTTAAATATTTTCAGTTCGTTTTCAGTGGAATAACGGCATAAGTGCTTATTGTGTTGTTATGGTTTTGGTTATTTTTTTTCCATTATTTTTTTTTTTAAAGTGAATTACTACGCCAGAAAGTGTGTCAAATTTTCTTTATGTTACAACTAACTTTATTTATTTTAAGAATTTTGTTCGTTAGTTTTTTTTAATACAAACGATTTAAAAAATTTAAAATGCGTTTTTCTTCGAATCAACATTTTTGCAGTTACGTCGTTGTTTTACTGGAGGTCCGATATCCGAAAGATGAGACCACCACCAGCGACTCATCATTCCAAGACTTTTTACCACAAGGAGCTATACAGTTGCAGCCATGTTTTCCTTAGCCAAGACACAGCATAACAAGGACTTGATCAAGCATACTCAGGACTTCATGAGGTTGATTGGTTTTAGTGGCTGTATTCAACATTTCCTGACGAGGGAAAAACACAAATAACGCATTGAGCGCCGTTTAGCTCATAAGGTTATTACCCGGATTTAGAACAAGCTTTTCACAATTGACATCAATGTCAGAGTAGCTATATCAACGTCGACTGAAGGTAGTCACTTACCATCAGCAGATTCCCAGCTATATAATAATTCATCATTTTTTTTTTATTATTATTATAGAGTTTCTAATATTACTCCCAAGTCATAGTAATATTAACGTTACTCTCAGCAAGCTGAGAGCTACCTATCCTGGTTAAAAGCAAGAGACTTGGAACCAGAACTAGGCTCGGACGAATAATAGGGGTCGGTGGAAAATCGTACATGCGACTCTTTCTCACTTAAGACAAGAAAATAAAAACCACCTCCCTTCGAAACCTTCATACTACAACTAGGTTATTCCTATCCAGTAGTTTTATTTAAACTGTTAAATACGCGTTTGGCAGGCAGCTTCCCAGTGGAGGCACCTGCTAATACCGCCATAAGCACGCGGTTACATCTTATTGCGCTAATTTAAATGGTTTTATCCTTTGTAATCGGCGCACTAGGTTAGTATCGTCTCGAATTTGTAGCATGGTGTTATTGCAGTGACCGTGAAGGCGTGTCTCACTCTGCAACGGCGTCGGTGGTGTAATGGTCAGCATAGTTGCCTTCAATATAAGAGATTTAAAAGTGAAATAAAGAAAGTAATTTTTCTATTCGAGTGTGGCGAGAAGTGTGGGTTCAATTCCAGCCCAAAATAAATATTTTTTAAATTTTATTTGGAATAATTATAATATACTGATAGAGACAGAAAAAAAAAAAAGAAAAAAAAGTGCCGTAAAGTGGTCAGACGATGGACCCCGGCAAATCGGTGGTCACGCGTACGGGTGTGGGTGTGCCGCTGCTTCGCGTGGTGAAAACACGTGAGCCGGCAAATGCAGTACTATCACCAACAACAATAACAACAGCAGCAACAGTAAAGACAGCAATACCAGCTAGAATGGCAACGGGTCTGCCTTTGCCAACAAAAGTGTTGCAGCAAAAGGCAGCAACAAGTGCAACAAAAACAACCGTAGCTTATACGGCGGCAAAAACAGCTACAACAGTGGCAGCCGCAAAAAGTCCCTCTACGTCAGCAGTGGCAGTAGTTGAGGCTGAATTTAAAAAAGTGGAAAAGAGACGAAGAAAATTAATACCAATGGCGAATCTGTCTGTTAAGAGGCCGTCAAAATTAGAGGGTTCGAATGTGGCTCGCACCGAGTCCGACTCAGAAAACTGCAGTTCATATGAGCCTGAGGGAAAAGCGGCCAGGTATGTCGGCGAAGGAAACTCTTTTCGTGATTTACCGGTCGACACTGACGGGGTCGTTCATATGTGCGACGAAGAGGAAGAGGAAGATGATGAGGAGGCGCAGCTCGACAAATTGATTAAAGAGCTTTTGGAGAAGCGCGAGCAGCTGCGGCAAAAAAAGTTGCAGCAGCAAGAACAACAAAAAGTTCTTAAAGAACAGGTGCAACAACAACTGCAGGAGAAGCAGCAACAACGACAACAAAAACAGCAACAACACGAACAACAGCAACAACAACAACAAGCGCAGAATAAGCAGCAGACGCAGGTGCAAATAAAACAAAAGAGGAAAGAACGAATACCGCCAATAAATGTGAGTAACTTTGACATTAGTGATAGTATTAGGTTATGTAGGTTAATAACCAAAAACTTCCATGTTAAGAGGCTTTCTGCCAATAAGCATGTCATATTTTGTGATGATGTAGAGGAGTACCAGAGAGTGCGTGACGCCTTGGGAGAGGTAAAGACCGAGTACTTTACGTACACCCCAAGGGAGAAAAAGCTAAAAACCGTAGTACTAAAGGGAATTGATCCCTCAATTAAAACGGAGGAGCTAGAAAGAGAGCTTAAGACCTTTGAAAGCGATGACCTGAAGTTCGTGGGGGTCAAGCCGTTTTCCTCGGCTGTGGCAAGGGGTGGTAACCGTCACTTACCATTCTTCCTGGTACAGCTTACTCCCGACAGCAAAGTTGACCGGCTGCGAAATATCCGCTTCCTATACTACCATGCTGTGAGATGGGAAAAAATAAAACGGTCAGATCGCATACTTCAATGTATGCGCTGCCAAAGGTTCGGGCACGCCGCAGCTAACTGCAACATGCAGTTTAGATGTGTCAAGTGCGATAGGGACCACATACATGGTGAATGCTCTCTGGGTAAGGAGAGAGTCGAAGACCGGAGTGTACTCTCCTGTGTGCTCTGCAGGAACTCTGGGCATCCCGCCAACTTCAGGGGTTGTCCAAAGTACCAGGAGTTGAAAAAACGAGTCCAGGCCCGCAAGCAGCAGTCTGAAGATGATAGGCGTCAGAGGAGTCGCTCGTTCGCAAATTTTGTGGCACCCAACGTGTCCTTTGCCCAAATGGCAGCTGAACCGGGTCAAGCCCACATGACATCAAACCAACCAAAGGTGGCCCAAAAGGCACCAGAGGTGGATCTGGACTTAAAATCGATCCTTCTGTCTCTGCACGGAAAGATCGATAAGTTCCAGAAACAATTAAATGAACAAGCGGCCCGAATTGACTTTATCTATTCGGAGCTGTTTGTGGGGTCTGGTGTGCCATAAATCTAATGGCTGCGCTGGATGAGGGAAACTTAAAGATCCTTGCTGTGAATGTTAATTCACTAGTCAGGATCGAGAAAAGAACGTCACTTGCCAATTTGTTGAAAACCGAAAACCCGGATGTACTTTTGGTTAGCGAAACTAAGCTAAATCAGAAGCACAAACTGGGATACAAAGACTATCATGTAATAAGAAGAGACCGGCCTCACTCCACTCAAGGAGGTGGGGTTGGAATCTTAATTCGAAAAGGCCTGCGCCATAGGGTTATATATAGCGGGGACGTGCGTAGGTTCCAGTTGTTGGAGGCATGCATTATATGCATTCCTCTCCATAGCCGGAGGAGAATGTATGTGGTGTCGCTTTACGCACCTGCTGCACCTCCACCAAACCAATTTATGACAGAGCTCGAGACACTTTTTCGTGGTCTGCAGCTGAACTCGGAGGAGAATTATTACTTCTTGGCCGGAGATATTAATGCCAAACATGCGGCATGGGGAAATGTTACTGCAAATCCCAGGGGCAACCAGTTTCACGACTGGTGGCGCCTCAATATGATTGAGTACAACCTCGAGTTGTACGCGACGGATATCCCTTCTTTTCCAAGAAGCGGTGCTTTCCTGGACTTGGCCTTAACGGACGCAAGACTTCAACTGTCGAACATAGATCAAAACACGCGGAACTGTTTGCGTGCGTTTGAGTACGATAGTGACCACTACGGACTCGCCGCCGCAATACGGATCCCGAACGAGCAAACGCTGCTGGAGGAGTACGAAGCAGTGTGTTCATTCGATTATCGGAGGGCACAATGGTCGCGCTTCTCCAGATTTTTAAAGCGAGATATACGTTCGAGTGGGATCGACCCACCGACAAACAGTAACATGACAAATGATGACATTGATCGGCATTTATTGCAAATGAACGACGCCATCAAACGAACTATGGAACGAACTATTCCTCGGGTAGGACGTTCCGACGACGACCAGACAGAAAAGTACAGAAACCCTACAATCGACGCACTATACCGACAGAAAAGTAGACTGCTCTCGAGGCTTAAACGGCTGTACAGGCAATTTACTGATCGCGACGACCCGGAGGTAAGGATGCTGAAGTCAGAGATCCGAATCCTGAAACAGCTGATAAAAGAAAATTACAGAAAATCTGTAAGTCTGTATTGGGGCAATAAAATTCGGGCTATTAAAACCTGTAGTCCGAATATGTTCCCACAGATAAATAAGTTGTTCAGGAGGAAAGATCACAATGATATTCCTTGTGTTCGAATCTCCCAGACAGCAGAGAACAGACAGACAGTACTGACTGCTGGAATAAGTCCAGAAAGTGTCGCTTCAAACGACGATTTTTTCGTGGTCGAGGACCCACAGGAGAAAGTGGATTTGCTGGGCGCTTGTTTCGAGGCCGTGTATACGGTGAACAATCCTGTTCGCCGTAACCACGACATTGAGAATAGGGCTCTGGTGAGCCACTTCTATCTGCGCACCGAACTTGAGAATTGGCGATCTGAGAATAACGGATTCACCGTGTTCACTGATGAAAACCATGCTAATGCAGTTGTCGCCAATGGCCGAGATGCATCGCACTTGTTCGTGTCGAAGGATGATCTTCTGTGCATCTTCGAGTCACTAAAGAATAAAAAGTCGGCGGGGATGGATGGTTTCCCAAACGTCGTATTGAGACACCTGCCTTTGGAGGCTGTAGATATTTTCACCACGCTGTTTAACAATGCGCTGAATAATGCACATTATCCGGCGCATTGGAAGGTAGCTGTGGTACACCCTATCCCGAAAAAAGGTAAAGATAGGACGAACCCTGCCAATCTCCGGTCAATTAGCTTGCTTCCGAATATCAGCAAGGTCTTTGAAAAAGTTGTCAATAGAGCCCTGTTAAAGTGGGTCGAGGACAATAACATAATTCCGGACAACCAGTTTGGTTTCAGGGCGAGGCATGACACTATTCATGCCGCGTCGAAATTGGTTTCCGACATTCAGTGGAATAAAAGCAAGAGCCAATGCACGGGTGCTTGTCTGGTTGATTTTGAGAAGGCTTTCGACACCGTATGGTTAGAGGGACTTTTCTACAAGTTGACCAGGCGGGGGATGCACAAACCTTTGCTATATGTAATTTATAATATGCTTATGGGAAAGAAGTTCGTTGTCAAATGTGGCAACGTGACTTCGAGCAGAGTCTTTGAAATTAAAAACGGTTTACAGCAGGGGGCGGTCAATTCTCCGATCCTGTTTAACATTTACACGAGTGATCTGGTGGGTTCACTCAGACATGCTATAGCGTATGCCGACGATTTGGTGGCATACAGATCAGGTCCTAAAATCGAGGTCATTAATATCCTTTTGCAGCGTGACTTCGATCAAATTAAGCGATATTGCGACGACTGGAAGTTGAAAATTAACTTTCAGAAGACGGAAACAATCTTGTTCAGAACTCCATTGGCTGGGGCCTCTAGGGATACCAGAAAAAACTGGAAGAAATTGGCCATTATTGGACAAAATGGGCAGCCATTGGCGGTGAGAAGCGTAGTTAGATATCTAGGTATCTGGCTTGACCAGTATTTCGATAGACATATAGTTGCTTGTCTTGCTGGGGCCAAGAAGGCTTATGCTTTGACAAGGAGACTGTTTCATAGCAGTCAACTTGACTCCAGAGTGAAGGTCATTTGCTACGTGGCCCTTATAAGGCCGATTATCGCTTATGGTTGTCCATTGTGGTTTAATATAGCGCCCAGCTATATGGAAAAGATTCGGGTTTTGGAGAGACAATGTCTTAGGACCTGTCTCCGGTTGTTCCGAACGCCTGAATCCAACTATATAAAATACTATCCCAACAAGGTCCTATACGATGGGGCTCAGTTGAATAGGATTGACAATTTCCTCATTAAGGTCACTCGAAGGCACGTTGCAAGGGCGATGGCCAGCGACAATAGTCTGATATTTGGGGCTTACTACCCCAATGAAATGTACATAGAGAGTACGCTCCGGTCTGGCTTTATCCCGCCAGAGGCATTTATCCATATTGATGCAAAAGGGCTGGTACAGACGAGGGATGGTATTCCGGTCTTATACCATCGCTACCGCAGCGCGAGAGATAAGCGGCTCCTCCATGACGGGGACGTCGCCAATGCTCATGAGCTCCTCCGTTTTAGTACCGCAATATCGGAGAGGGATAGATTCGACACGGAAAAGCAATTCGCCAAATTTTGGTGGCTTGTTGAGGGGGGAGGGGTCAGCATGCCCTCCCAGGACGGTGCGTTACTCTAGGTAACATCCTCTTAGCTTATAAGTTAGATTAAGTCAGCTAGGGCGTTTTTGGGAGAGGCCGGGCTCGCCAACGTGTGGTGGTGCTTCCGGGAGTTGACTGACGCTGTAAGGCTTCAGTCGGCTCACGGCGGCGCGTGTGCACGTTGACGACTGCCAGGCGCTCGGAAAGCAATTGGGATTTTGACCACTTGTTGCGCAAGGCAACGAGTGCTCAGAATCCTAATTATAGTTAGAATACGTTAAGTAGTTTAAGTAAGTAGAATAGGTAGTTTGTAATTTGTTTTATATAAAATCTCAATAATGACACCGAGTTTTAGTAAATTTTCTCGAGGAATATATATGTAAGATTAGTTCGTAAAATAGTTTTTAGGCCGAAAGGCAATACAATAATTATAAGGTTATAGTTAAGTTTAGAGCGTCCGCATAAGGACCAATAAATAAGAATAAGTATCCTGTTAATTTTAAATTAGGTTTAATCATTTTTGTCTAGTATGTAAGTAGTTATCTAACAATGAATAAAAAATGAATTTCAAAGTCAAAAAAAAAAAAAAAAAAGTGAAGGCGTGTCTGTTGTTTGCGGGCAAACTGTTTTATTTCATCTTCGACGGTAGCCATACTTAGGTCTCTGTGGATATCAGTGTTTCTGATAAACCATGTTGCATTTACTATTTTTCTTAGCACTTTGTTTTGAAAAGTTTGTAAAATTTTGATATTACTGGATTTGGTACAACCCCAAAGTTGTATACCCAAATGTGTGTCCAAACCGGTTTTAGTACTTGCTTGTATAGAAGCAGCTTGTTCAGCATGCTGAGTTGGGAAAATCTACCAAGCAGCCAGTGCATTTGTTTACATCGAATGGCAAGCTCTTCGCGTTTCTTCGTGACGTGCGGTTTCCATTTTAATTTCGCATCGAGTGTCATTCCCAAATATTTTGCCTCGTTTGCATACGAAATTCGTACCGAATCAATGAAGATGGGTAAGTTGTCTACATTTTTATAAGTAAAATTCACGTGCGTTGATTTGGCCTCGTTGAGAGCAATACGCCAAGTCTTTGTCCAATCACAAATTTTGTCAATAGAACGTTGGAGTTTATTAGTTGCTGATTCAACGGTATTACTGACCGCTAATATAGCTGTATCGTCTGCAAATGTGGCTACTGTTGTGCCTTCTTCTTGAGGAATATCACTAGTGTATATTAGAAATAGGATCGGTCCAAGAACGCTTCCTTGGGGAACTCCTGCCGCGATTTCTTTAAATTCAGAGTAATCATTTCCGTGTTTTACACGAAAGAGTCTGTCTGATAAGTAACAACTAAGGATATCAGATAACTGTTTCGGAAAAGCTTGTCTTAGCTTATGTTTCAACCCTGTATGCCATACTTTATCAAAGGCCTGAGAGACGTCGAGAAAAACACTATAACATATTTTTTTCTCCTCTAGGGCTTTTTCAATTACATTGGTTATTCTGTAAACCTGGTCGATTGTAGAATGCTTAGTCCTGAGTCCGAATTGGTTATCAGGTATTAATCGACGTTTTTCGATAATCGGATGTAGGCGCTTTAATAAAAGTTTTTCGAATACCTTCGACATTATCGGTAAGAGCGATATTGGCCTATATGATTTTTTGTCATTTAGTGGTTTACCGGGCTTTGGAAGCATTATAACTTCAGCTACCTTCCATTGTCGTGGAACGTACAATAACCTGAACGATGCATTTATAAGATAGGCAAACTTGATTAAAGCTTTCCTAGGTAACTTTTTAAGAAGCTGTCCTGTGATTAAGTCATATCCAGGTGCTTTGCTTAATTTTAGTTTTTCTATTTCGAGGCGTAGTTGGGGTAGCGATACACTTTTTATTCTATAATTATTGTCAGGTGCCACGGTTAGGACAGGAAATTCGAGCAACACTTGACCAACAAATGGTTTAAATGTTTCTTCCAGATGTTCGGCAAATATTTCGGCTTTTTCCCTGTCACTCTTCGCCCATTCTCCATTGATTTTGCGCTTGCGTTTTTGGTTTTTTAATACCTTTCATGGCTTTCCAGAGCGAGTAATTTGTACTTTTATCCGCAGTTAGGCTTCCAAGATATGTAGAAATTTCACGATTTTTAAAGTCTCGAATTTCTCTCTTAAGTTTACTACAAAGGTAGTTAAGAATGGTTTTATCCTGTGGAGCGCGAGATTGTTGCCATATTTTGCGCGCTCTCCTTTTCTTCTTCAGCAATTGAGTAATTTCCAAGGGATTTTTTATTTCGCAATTTGTGGTTATTTTCCGTTTATGGGGAGTATTTTTCCAGGCTGAGCATTGTATGACGTTAATAAATTGATCGACTTCGTCTTCAAGTTCGTGGGGTGTTCGAAGAGACACTTTGAGATCGATTTTACTTTCACAGTATTTTTTTAAAGGATTCCCAGTTTGTTTTCATGTTATTTAGTCTGGGCGGACCTTCTTTTTTTCGTAGACAGCCGTCAATTATCAAAATGACTGGTGAATGATCAGAAGAAAGATCGAAGCATTCCTCAACAACCCTTTCGTGATGAAGAAATCGATGAGGTCTGGTGTTTTTGCCGTATCCGAGGGCCAGTATGTCGGTTTACCTGAGGAATAAAAGTCTACCCCCAATTCCATACCGGCTTCGTAAAGAACTCTACCTTTTTCTGAAATTTCATCTCGAGCCCCAGAAGGTATGTTTTGCGTTAAAGTCACCTCCGATGACGAAATTTCGTCCAAGTGAGTCAAAGATACTTATAAAATTGCTTCTTTCCATCGTTGCACGTGGGGGCAATAGATAGCTGCAAAATCATATTTTATGTGTTTAATTTTTACGCTCACCGTGCATAATCGCAGTTTGTCAATCTCAATTGTTGCACTGATTGAGTGTTCAATGGTATGTTTGATCAACAAGGATGCCCCGCCTCTCGCCCTTTCCGAAGGGTGATATGCGTGATAGGCAATGTATCCTCGAATGTTTGTGCTGGTTTCTTTCGTCAGATGAGTTTCCGAAATCAAACAAATATCAATTTCATATTTATGAATGAATATCTCGAGCTCGTCCATCTTATGCAGAAGGCCGTTCGCATTCCATGTCACTAATTTAACTAAATCCGTCATATTTATATTATTGCACGTGTACTTCGAAATTGATTTTCGAGCTTGTCGAGTTTTTCAAACATACGTTTATTAATTTGGCTCTGTTCTTCTAGCCTGGCAAGAATTGCAGAGAAAACTTGGGAGACTGGATCAGATGTTTTATTTGTTTGTTTGTTCGCGTCCTTACAACGCGGCTTCAGCGTATGTTTGTGGAACAGCGTTCGGCGACTTTTTTCTGAACAATTTTCCTTCTCTTGGTTGTTGTATTTTGACCATTTTTTTTTAGCCTTTTTTCGTCCTTCATCGGTTTTATTGTTGCCCTTTTCAGGTTTGTTATTGGTTTTCTTTGCGAATGGTAGCGTAGTTTTCTTTATTTTGTCGCGCCTATTTTGTTCTTTAGCTCCTTCGCATCCGCGATAATTTGCCGGATGTTTTGCATTGCAATTTATACATGTTAGTAGGTCTTGTCTACTTAGAGCGCATTCTACTAGAGCGTATTCCTTTGATAATTCATCATAGCAACCATGTTCAGCAATATCTACCCCAATAGAACCTAAGACGTACTTAAATTAGGCAGAAGAATGCAAATTATAACAACCTGGCCTTAGTGGTTGAAAAAGATAACTTATTTAATACATACTCAAATAGTTTCATTTATTAATATCGCAATCTCTTTCTCACTTTGTCATGACATTGCATTGAATTCATGAATTAACAGATGGTTGAAATCTAAATATTACTAAGGTCGCGTCCTTTTAAAGTTAAGAAAAATAAATAAACCTTTTATTGATTTTTAAAATAAAAAATAAATATTAGTCATTAACGGCCCATACAGGGGCCTAAAACCCAGCTAGAGAAGCTTTTCATGACAAATGATGAACATGTTGGTCAGACTTTCGCAAGAGGTGGGGCAGTGGAAACAACTCTAGATGTTAATTGGTCCCGGCGGGATTTGAACCGGGGACCTTTCTATTAGTAGTCCGACGCACTAACCATTGAGCCACTGCGCTCGACTGATTTTTAAAACTTGCATTTTATTGTGTGAAAAAAGTTCCCCCAAGGGTATTTGAACAGCGAACAAGTGTAGTGTAGTGTAGTGAATAGGAAAAAGGAAGAAATACTGAATAAGAGATTTGATTGTTTAATCAAGGAAATAATCGATAAGAGATTTTATTGTTTATTCAATGTGTTGAAAGTGAATTGTGAAGAACGATAATAAGGTCCTAAATGAAACTCATGAATATAAAAACAAATTTATTTTATCGTATCAGAGAAACAAATTCTGTTTCACTCGTCAATTTACACCACATAACACAAGACACAACTCGCATTTACAAATCCTTTATTAAATGTATGTTATCTACTGTTTCAAGTGTTTAGCTCCTTTCTGTGACCGATAAGAATATAAAACACTGGGCTCCTTCTTTGCAAACAAGCACACACACCACAGCGAAATAAAATAAGAAAAACATGATAATAAAGCACATTAAATTCCCAACACATTGAGTATGCCCTCTTTGCACACATCGGTCTCTCCTTTGGCAGGTGCAAACATCTTTATGCAATTATTCGCTTCCTTAAAATATTTCCGAGAACCCCTAAACTATGCGATACACTTTCTGTAGGGCGTACTCTACATCAGTATTCCAAATAAAATAAATTCCCGATGTGAAGAACAGAAATTAAGGAGCATGACAAGTTCAGAGATCCTAATTGCAGGATGTTTACACAAGAAACGAGAACAATGTTAAGAAAACGCAACAAGAACAAGAAACAAACTTAATGCCATTGTGTGTGCGCAGTTGCTTCATCCCTGTACCAAGTTTGCAAAGTCGGATGGTCTCGAAGTATCATCGCATTTCAAATGCAAAACATTAGCAAGACCAAGGGAAGAACACTCTACGGGGAACTTTCGTACAATTTGCACCTTTGCGTGGCTTAATATAGTATCATTTGCGCCCGCTTTTCACTTAAGATGGTGGCCACCCGCGTAACAATTAAAACGTCGCACACCCATCCCCTAACGTTAATTGCTTTCGTGGTAACGTCCTCGTGCTCGTGGATGTTGGGACTTGGGAATAGTTTCTCCGTGTTCATTTTTTTTCTTTGCGAACCACTCTTACATATTTTAATTCCTGTTCTTTTGTATTTGTTGCAGGATGGCTCCACTCGGAAATGGGGTAACATCTGAAAACGATTTCCTTCGAAGAAATGTGTGAAGGGATGGCGAGGGGTAGGTGTCATTTACACACAGATAAGACAATGAAGAAATTGTATTCACCGCACTTTGTGGTGGACTATGAGCTATGTTCAGCTTCAGATAAACCTCAATTAAAATGTCCTCATTTGGATCACGCGAATCACACAGTCGAGTGGTAATGGTCTCACCTCGGTAAAAACGGCTTTGAACAATCGTGGGAAACCGCCTCTAAAAAATTCCGAGGATTTTTCTTCCCATTTTAAACTCTTTTCTTCGTCGTATTTTTTAATATATCTAAGTGCACCATTAACGGTTTTAGTTCAACCTGAATGAGCTTGCTGCAAAAGTCCTGCAATTTTACGAATGAATATGTGTAAACGTATAATGTACCCTAGACAAGGCTCCCTATGTGAGCAGAAACAATAAGACGCTTTGCCTCCTGCTGCAGTGATGTAATTTTCTGCATGAGCTCACCGTTTCCATTATGACACTGCAATTTCCTTGGTCAAGAATAAAGGTATATGAGTCTATTGTTATGGCAGTTATGCAGGGGAGGGCGTGCCTGATGAATATAGATTCTCGACCACCTCGGGCGGGTAATAAAGTTGTAATAGAATGTGACAGGCGATTGTTCTTAAGAAGGCAATACATAAATGTTAGCATAGTGCAGACTTGAACTTATGTAATTTAAGATTCTCGACCTTTTTCAATAGAAGGTTGACAAAGAGTCAAAAACGATGACGGTTATTCCTTCACCCATCAGAATCTAAAATCCGTAAAATCCCATTTACATACGCCCTGATTATGTATACAAAGCTCAGTCGATTCATTTACATCCCAATACCGATGGCATGAATAAACTTCAGAGATCGGAGCACCACGAAAATGTATGAAAAAAGGAGGGGGCGCAGACACGTATGCAAATGGTGGGTGCGGTGTGGTGGAGGGGGGATGGGGGAGGGGCAATGCTCTATTACGAAATATGGCTTTGCTGTTGAATTCGATTTGAGTTGTGCCATCAATCAAAGCAGAACCGCATGATTTATTATATGACATGATGGATAAGGCGTAAAATATCCTTTCAATCACCTTGTACGGAGACGATGCGAAATCGTACGTAGAAAAACACACGAACTTGCTAAACGAAAGATGACGAGTTGCTAGGTAGGTTGCCGGTAGGGCCTAGCTTAATACGGAAAGTGTGGGAGCAAAAAATATACATACTCGTATCCCTACAGCTACATCACGAGTATATGTCGGCTTGAGGAACAAAACCGCTTTTATAATTTGAAAATGTTAATGGTATCGCACTTGTCATACTCATAACCTTTGCGTAGATGAAAGATTTGTTTGATGGAATGAGAAATTTGGGCGGGTGGTTATATTTTCTAATTTTGTCGCAAAATAGAGAGAAACAAATTTAATAAAACAACTTTTATCCCAAAAAAAGGTTTTTACAAACCTATCGTTTAAGAATTAAAAATACTAAAACTTTAAAAAACACAAACAGAGATCAATATCGTTAAAGCCGTTTTCAAGAAAAGTGAATTGTTTTTGAAGCAGTTATATGAATTTGAACATTTTATTTTGAAGAATTTTAGTGCGCAAGCTTGTTTTAAATTATTGAAAAAGGATGATTAGCAAATTTTTTTGAAATATCTCAACCAGTTTTTGAGATATGGCCAATTTTCTAATGAGCCATTATTCGAGTCTTTCGTGAAAATTCCAGTATGCCATGTTCCTACATTCCTACATTTAATCTAAGTATTAACAATTCCAAAACCCATCAAAATCATTACAGCCAGTCTTAGGAAAAGTGACGTTTTTCAAAATGTTATCAACTGTTCTTAAAAAAATTTATAAAAAAGTTAAAACAAAACATTTCTAAAATCTGAGTAAGTAATTATATTCTACATATTTGTATAGCCAATTGGAAAAAAGTGAGGAAGTCATCTTGTGACACTAAACCCAAATATTCAACACATTCAAATTATTCAAAACGTTAAAGCCGTTTTTTAAAAAAAATCATATTTTCAAAAATTCAAAAAACTTTTACATATAGCTATGAAGATATAAATAAAACAGTTCAAAAAAATCAAAAATGTGTATATACAAATTCATTGCAAATATAGTATAAGTCGGTGTCGAAAATAATCAAAATCGTTAGAGCTATTTTTGAGAATATCGGTGTTAATAAATTATCTGTATGGTAGGTACCGTTATTTAAAATGATACAATAACTAATAAAAAACTGCTTCAGACCCCCGAAAGTTGCTATGTTTATGCTCAGCATCGATAGTTATATCGATCTAGCCATGTCCGTATACTAGTCTCAAAAAAAAAATTCTTGAATTAATCTATGTAAATTCGAACTAGAAAGCAAAAAAGTGGATTATTTACTCTGTCTATAGGCCCGGTCAAATGTAAATATCGCACAATTAAGGAACAAAAAACGTTTCATCGAAAACTCAAAATTTGAGTTGGAAAGCTGAAATTTTTGAATATTTATACTCTCTAGGGTCCCGAAATTCTTAAGTTCAAACAATTTAAAAACCCGCCCACTGACACAATCATCTTTAAAAACAAAACCGTTTAATTGAAGAATTCATTTGTAATGAAAATCATGTTCTTAACAAAGTAAAGGGTTTTTCAATAAGAGCGCTACAAAAGTTTATTTAAATAAAACAAAAACGGTTTTAGATATCAATGAAATTCTTCATTCCTGTGAAAGTACGTTCGATGTATGGAACTCGATTTCTTTTGCATGGCCACCACGGGCACGCTTGCAGAAGTCCAGACGCTGAACCCAATTTTCGACGGTTTTCAAGCATAAATCGGCCGATACTGCTGCAATTTCACGTTCGATATTCGTACAAAGTTCATCAATCGTCGCTGGCTTGTTGGGATAGACCATAGACATGACGTAGCCTAACAGGAGATAGTGTAACGGCGTCAAATCGCACGACCGAGGCGGCCAAGCGACTGGACCATTTCGTGAGATAACACGGTTTCCAAACTTGATTTCCAATAAATTGATTGTGGCATTCGCTGTGTGGCTTGTGGCGCCGCGCCGTCCTGTTGGAACCACATTTCCTCCAAGTCCATATCATCGAAATGGGGCCAAAAATATTCGGTTATTATTGAACGGTAGCGATTCCCATTCACAGTAACGTGCCGGTCTTGATCATCACGGAAGAAGTACGACCCAATGACGCCGCCGGCCCATAAACCACACCATACCGTAATTTTGTTGGGATGCAATGATGACTCATGGAGTACGTGTGGATTGCTGCCTGACCAATACCGTATATTGTGTTTATTGACGAAGCCATTCAGCCAGAAATGAGCCTCATCGCTGAAGATGATTTTTCGTAGACGTAGCGCTCTTAACGTTGAGTCCACTGACTCCGAATTTCGGTATAAATTTTAATAATTTCGACTCGTTGTTGGCTCGTATATCTTTCCATCATGAAATGGCAAACCTTACTGAAGGGAAGCAAGGAGGCAGAAAACTGAACTCATAATCGGTTGTGATGCTAACGCTCATCACACCGTATGGGGCAGCTCAGATATTAACAACAGAGGTGAGTCACTTTTTGAATATCTTTCAAGTACTAACCTCATTGTCTGTAACCTAGGTAATGAACCCACATTCATTACCAAAAACCGACAAGAAGTCCTTGATATTACTCTTGTCTCCGATACCATAAACGACATGGTAACGGGGTGGAAAGTATCGGCTGATCATTCGTTCTCTGATCACCGATATCTTTTATTCAACCTTAACGTTGATCCTCCATGCCAACCTTCCTTCCGCAATCCTCGGAAAACCAACTGGGCCATTATACAGAGAAACTCTATTCAAACGTGTTAACTCGGAACTCTTAAGTCCCCCCTGTAACTCCAACGAGCTCGACAATAAAGTCGATGAGCTTACTCTGGCCCTTAACGAAGCAATGTCTGCATCGTGTCCCCTCGTACAACCTAGGGGGAAAAAGAAGCCTCAATGGTGGTCCACTGAGCTGTGACCACTTAGAAAGGAGTGCAGGAGACTCTTCAATCTTGCTAAAACCTCAAAAGCTATAAACGATTGGGACTCCTACAAGGAATCCCTCAAATTATACAAAAAAGAATTAAGGAAAGCCAAAAGAACGTCATGGAGACTCTTCTGTGGAAAAATAGAAGAATCCTCTGAGGCATCTAGGCTAAGAAAAATCCTTGCTTCAAATCCTACTATGCCTAGCTGCCTTGAGAAGGCAGACGGCTCTTGGACGACATCTAGCGAAGAATCGCTCAATCTGCTACTTGATACTCACTTTCCAGGTAGCTCCAATATTACCGGCAATTATAGACTTAACAGGTCACATGCACAGGTAACTTACCCTCACGGTCTGATAACTAGGGACAAGCTGACTTGGGCGCTACAAAGCTTCAAACCCTTCAAGTCTGCAGGACCAGACGGCATAATACCTGCCGAACTACAAATGTCAGCGGATATCATCCTGCCTGTGCTGGAGATGATCATGATAAACTGTCTAAATCTGGTACATATCCCCCGGGCTTGGAGAGAAGTAAAAGTGATTTTTATACCCAAGGCTGGCAAATATTCCCATGTCAGTACAAAGGACCTCAGACCTATTAGTCTATCTTCATTCTTCCTCAAAACGCTGGAGCGATTGATTGATATCCACCTCCGTATGCATATAAACCCGCAATTGCTGTCTACAGCTCAGCATGCGTACCGTAAGGGAAAGTCGGTGGAAACCGCTCTTCATTCCTTAGTACGCACAATCGAATACTCCATCCATCACAAGGAGTATACCATGGTTGCTTTCCTTGATATAGAAGGCGCCTTTAACAACGTTAACACATCTGCAATCGCAAACGCACTGGCAGAACTGAATGTGGATAGCTCGCTTGGTGAATTGATCAATCTACTGCTAAATAGTCGGATTAGCAATTCAAAACTGGGCGTTACATCTGCTAGGAGGTCTGTCAGTCGAGGGACGCCGCAAGGCGGTGTTCTTTCTCCCCTTCTCTGGAACTTGGTGGTGAACAAACTACTGATAAACCTGGAAGGGGAGGGCTGCAGAGTGATTGCCTATGCGGATGATGTTGCTATTGCCGTCTCTGGGAAACACCTCAACACCATAAAGGAACTCCTGCAAAACGCTCTTAACAAGCTAACGAGATGGGCTAATCGGTGCGGACTGGGCGTTAACCCCCACAAAACCGAGCTTGTCCTCTTTTCCAGGAAATATAAAATCCCATATATTGACCCTCCCTCTATTAGCGGTACAAGCTTAACTTTCTCTGACGAAGCAAAATTTTTGGGTCTAATCTTCGATAGGAAGTTAAGCTGGAAACCCAATATACAAGAAAGAGTCAAGAAAGCTACAGTAGCACTTTTCTCTTGTAAAAAAGCCATTGGCAACAAGTGGGGTTTTCAACCCCGGATTACGCACTGGCTATATACATCGGTGGTAAGACCAATTCTTACTTACGGGGTGGTTGTCTGGTGGACTGCTCTTGAAAAAGCTATTAACCGCGACAAGCTGGGCAAAGTCCAGCGTTCAGCGTGTCTATGCATTAGCGGAGCACTCCGAACTACCCCCTCCGCTGCTCTGGACATTCTGCTACACCTGATACCCCTTGATATATTTAGCATGCAAACAGCGGCATGTTCCGCTGTCCGCTTAAAAGCTACCTCGCAGTGGACCAAAAACAATATTGGCCACTCCATTATTCTAGACTACTTTAAGTCTCTACCCAGAAGCATAGACTACACCATATCCCGTTTGCAGTTCGGAAAAAACTTCCAAATCACCATTCCTTCCAGATCATTCTGGGATGATGATGCATTTGCGAATGATAAATCGATCCACTTTTACACCGATGGATCAAAAACTAGCGATGGGGTAGGTGGTGGAGTCTTCTCAGAAAAGCTAAATCTTAGCCTCTCTTTCCGTCTTCCTGATTACCGTAGCGTGTTCCAAGCGGAAATTTTGGCGATAAAAGAAGCCCTGACGTGGCTGAAGAGGAATGTGATATCCTCAAAGGATATCCGTATCTTCTCGGATAGTCAGGCCGCGATTAAGTCCCTGGACTCAGTCTCTTCAAATTCCATCATAGCCCAAGACTGCCGATCATCTCTTTCGGAGATGGCAGAGCAGTGCAATATTCACCTCTGTTGGGTGCCGGGGCATAGGGACATTCCAGGTAACTGCAGGGCTGATGATCTCGCCAAAAAAGGAACCACATTACCTCCTTTACCTGATAAAGGTTCCCTAGGTATACCAATCGCTACTTGTAAACTCTTGTTTAAGCTATCCGCAATCGAGAGAACAAACCTTAGGTGGACGAGTAGCAATACATGTCTAGCGACTAAGCGGATCTGGCCAAAGCTGGATCTGCGAAGCTCTAAGTGTCTAATCTCATTAAACCGACTGCATATTAGCTCCACTATAGATGTTATCACAGGTCACTGCTTAATAGGCAGGCACGCATCTAGACTCGGTGTGTGCTCA
Source organism: Portevinia maculata (assembly GCA_949715645.1). Lineage (NCBI taxonomy): Eukaryota > Metazoa > Arthropoda > Insecta > Diptera > Syrphidae > Portevinia > Portevinia maculata. Next base: position 90,403,659 of record OX454528.1, read on the forward strand.
AATGACTTCTGCAGAAGCTGTATGAACGAGGAGGAGGAGACTGTACTTCACCTTCTCTGCACGTGTCCTGCGCTCTCCCATAGAGGAAATCTCCATCTAGGGGACTTCTTGTTAAATGACACAAGCGACTTAGCCAGCACTGGCGCTAGAAGTCTTTCGCGCTTCATAAGAAACTCCTATTGGTTCAACGAGCAGTGAGGGTAATCCCCAGATCTGTGTGGTACCACAATGGACCTATCATTGGTCTAAGTGTGTTGGCTTTGGCTGACAGCCACGTCTACCTAACCTAACCTACTGAAGAGAAATGTCAAAAGACCGGCAAGAAATTCGGCGTCGTTTGCTGTCCCTGTCGCTCTACTTTTGTAGCGCTCTTATTGAAAAACCCTTTATATAGATAAAGCGTTTTAAGAATTCGTCCATACAAAGTTTCTTGCCATACCCACTTTTTAACAATTTGTTTGCAAAATTTCGCAAGAGGTGCCCAATATCAATTTCTAAAACAAGTCCTCTATGATGTGCTGTATGAGTATGCTGTATCCAAATATTGGAGAATATATAGTGACTTTGGAGAGTGGAGAGAGAGAGTGGGAGAGGCTTGTGTAAAATTGGAAGACCTGTCAAAAGGAATTGACTTTCATAAAACTGTAGTAGAGTCTTATTAGTTAGTTATCTTTATATTAGTTTCTTTATTTATCGAGATACAAACCTAGTTTAACACACAGAGGAACATCTTTTATATATCACAATTCCAATGTTTAACATCGAAAGCGTTTAGATGTGATTTAAGGGTTGTAAATGTTCAGCCTCAAAATTGGTAACGGACGGATATGGCTAGAATGATATAACTTTGGATGCTGATGACAAAGAGAGTAACTTTTAAGGACATTGACCAATATTAAGGCATGTGACAATCCATGAGTAAAAATTTTGAATGACCATACATAAACCACAGGGGAACTCTATGCAAATAATATGTGGATTACTTATTAGAAAATACATGCTTTGCTCAGGGGGCAATTGTCTGTTCACGTGTTGGAAAACCTATCCAATTTGTTTACTTATGTTATGACATAATAAATCTAAATAGTAACCAGCCAAAAAAAAAATGAGGCAATTACTAACACAGAAAAAAAGTTATTACATTTTGTTTTTGTAGCACGATTCGTGCGCCACCCTGTACTTCCAAAACTCAAAACTTATCCAAAGAATTTTTTTGAATAGTTTCGTATCCGTATGACTAAACAAACTTTTCACTACATTCCGAAGAATACAGAAAATCGTATATCGAAGAACTGGTGTAACCTCCATCAGAATAGCATCTTCCCGAAGAAAGGCTTATGATAACAATCAGTAAATGTCTGAAACATGCACGCATCTTGAAAAGAACACGCACTACAAAATAAAATAAATTTTGTTTAATGTCAAGATCAGGGAAGTTCTAAATGTGCTGAAAATAATCTTACCCTGCATCGTGTTGACAGTAACAGTCACAATTCTCGTTAACTTTTTAGTTAGTAATTGTGATTATATTTAATCATATTTGATTCACACATAATTCACAATAATGTGCATTGGCAAATGCCGTCCCCCTTTAACTAAAATATGAAAGAACAGATTTGAAAGCTGGTTACCGGCATCAACAAGAATTATAAATTGATTTCGGTAAAATCCGGTAACAGCCGATTAAAACTTTTTAAAGTAGGAATTGAGCTCACTTTAGACCGCCCATTGATCGCCAGCTTAATTTTAAATCTCGGCGGAACGCTGGCAAGAAGCTGGTAAGGTGTGGACGTACCATAACCTTAAATTTGATTTATAGAAAAGTTGTTGTCCTCAAATAAACAATATTTACACTTGCTTTACAATAAACGATGCCAAAAACTCTATCGACATCGGATGAGGAAAGTGTGGAAACACTTTCAAATTTAATGTTTATTTTAAAAAGAATACGCGAATCATTTTTGAACTCAATTGAAACATCATTAGTAATGCATTGTCTACATTTTGCAAGAGAGAGTTCCATACTTCTCAACCTCTATGAGGTTTGAAAATACCTATCCTATGATGTGCCTACGGATTAGACTCTGATGTGATATTTATCTGCATCGGACTGATCATCGTCATTTCCTATGTATTACTTTTTTCCTTTCCTTTCCACAACTGGTTTTTGTGTATATGCCTTCGATGTGCAATGCGCGCCCATCTCCATCCTTATGCAATACATATTTTTGAATTTAATAACAAAATTATGTTTTATATTAGGAAGGTCAGCTTCTGGACGGAGCAGAGTGATACTCAGGGGAATGCTTTAAAGTCAATTTCTCTTTTTTTTTTCTTTGATTAAGATTAATGGAAGTTATGATAATTTAAATAAAGTCGCCTTCCTTTTTAACGGCGAGGTTGTGATCAATATTAAAGGGATCTAACCCCCCTACTTTACCGCATCCCTACTGGTCCGCCTGCCGGGTTCGGCAAGCCTTCTGGTTTCGGATCACAGAAAAGGGGAAGTCACTTCGATTAAGATGGATTCTGGGCTTACATAAATATTGAAAACAATGACATTGGATACATTTTTGCGCATCATCTCCACATTTACCTGTAACTTGCTTCAACAACACATTATAGGAAGGTATTGGATTATTAACTTGAGGAAATAATAGTTGGGTATTTCAGCAAACATTTCGACAAAATATAACTTCTTGACTTAAGCCCACTCTAGGTATGAAAAGAATGTTTGTAGGTAATGCAGTAATCCATCCCCAAATAAAATAATCATTCATCTTCATCAGCATGGACACACGATTTTTTTACTTCTTAATTCTCGTTCTATTTTTGGTTGTTTCGCAACGCACAGATAAGGAGGCCAATATTATAGAAAAACAATTAAAACACCCTGCTGACTCGAAGGACGGAATGAATGCTGTATACCGAACCTAAGTCCTGTAGATATGGCGGCGAGTGCTGGACGAAATGAAGGGAAGGTGATTTGACACTGGGTTCCTTTGAAGAAACATTTTCCGTGGGATATTTGGTTCTGTGTGCGAGGAGGACGAATGCAGGAAAATATACAACCGCGAACTCTATGAGTTGTACCAGGATGTGGATGTATTCCGAAAAGCTAAAACACGTCGACTACATTGGCTCGGTCACATCGAAGACACTAATGCTCTAGCGAAGTGGATCTCCGTCTCCCAGCACCCACGTTCAATATGACAAGATGACAAGACCGAAATTCATGGGTGGAGACGGTGTAGAGGTTAGGGTCTTGGCTTGTGACCTGTGCGGTGCAGGCTAAATCCCCATGGGGAACAACAACATATGCCACCATTAATGGAGAGAAACGAATGACACCTTGTTTTGCCCAACCTCTACACCGGAAAAGAGGATTTCTGCCTGGTAGTACAATGGACCGCTACCGAGTCTGAGTGCTCTCGGATTTGGATTTCCTCTTCTTATAATAAAAAAAATACTTAAACTCTGTTTGACAGACCAATTCATCGCGGATGTCAGAGCGCTTGATCTGGAGAACTGGAAGCAGCGCGGCCGGCGCGTCGCGGAGAGTGGAATGCTGCAGTATCTTAGGTATGGACTCTCGGGTCGGGAACCCGTTAAGTTGGTTAGTAAGTTGCAGGTGCTAGATACTTCATGCAAAGAACATTTTTTACCTTCCTACGATTATGCTTAGTCATGTAATCGTTCTTCTTATTTCGGTTTAAGTAATACAATGGCGATCGCAAGGATGCAATCATTTTGCAATCATTTTGCAATTGATTTTCAGTCTTTATACCTGTTGGAAATGTTATACCCAGAAACTTTTACTACCTGTGAACAGGTACATATTTTCCCAACACTAAGTCATAATATTAAAGGGTTAATAAGAAACGACCGTGTGAATTTCCCAAGATCAAACAGTGAACTACTTGAAAAGCGTATAAAAAGATGCGCACTAGGAGGCCACATGCAAAATCTTCGAAATAAAGGAAAAAAATGAATAAAATGTTTACATTTTATGGTTTTAAAACATTTATTTATTATGGTTTTCTACATTAATAATGAGTATGCCCGCCATTTTTCGATATGACCTCTATAAGATGGTTTGGAATAGAATCATACAGTTTTTTTTTTTTTTAAATAATGAAGAGAATTTTGGGCCCAGGCGTCGCGAATAGCTTCGAATAAGGAGTACTTGCCTTCAGATTGTCTGCCGCTTTCATACACTTTACGAGATAACCATGCCCAAACATTTTCAATGGGCAGTTGCTCAGTGGTTAGTGTGTCGGAATTCGATACGGAAAAGCAATTTGCCGAATTTTTCTGGGAGAGGCCGGGCTCGCCAACTTGTGGTAGTGCTTCCGGGAGAAATTGACGCTGTAAGACTTCAGTTAGCTCACGGCAGCGCGTGTGTACTCTGACGACTCCCATGCGCTCGGAAAGTAATTGGGATTTTGACCACTTATTGCGCAAGGCTACTAGTGCTCAGAAACCTAATTATAGTTAGAATACGTTAAGTAAGTAGAATAGGTAGTTTTTAATTTTTTTAATTTTTAATTTGTTTTATCTTTGCAGTTAATTCCCTCGGGCCGAAGCTCGATGACTCGATAAATGGTGTCCCATTTTCATGATTCTTTTTGTTTTGTTTTGTTCGTATTGCTGTATTTCAGGTTTAGGCAGTAAATATTCCTGCTTTTCGCACTACAAGTTACAGAAACTCTTACTCCATTATATCATGCAAACTTTATAACACTCTGCCCTTAGAAATTCGTTCCATAAGAAACTTACGAATATTTACAAAAGTAACGAGATCTTGGCTTCTTGCTTTTGACCATACTGAAATCGAGACCCTGTTGCGTTATACTGTATAATAATAAAAATAATAAAAAATAAAAAAAAAATTGCCCAATTCCTTTATCTTATTTAGACGTAATTATTAAATATTTGAATTTATCCTTTTTTGTATCCTTTTTATACCCTATTCTAAGGGTATATTAATTTTGACGCTTAGTTTGTAACATACCTTAATATTGCCCGTAGACCCCTAAAAGTTACTATATTTATGATCAGCATCGATAGTAATGTCGATCTAGCCATGTCCGTCCGTCCGTCCGTCCGTCCGTCGGCAAAAATTAGGCTTTTAAACTGGGCCTAGAGAGCTGAAATTTTTACCATATACTCTCTAGGGTCCCGAAATAATCAAGTTTACGAATTTTTGAAATCCGCCCACAGACACAACCACAAACTCAAAAAAACAAAATTTTGGAAAAAATCGAATTTTGAGCTAGAAAGCTGCAATTTTTTATATATGATCTATGACTCCTAAAACTGCTCGGGATAAAAAATTTTCAAAATCTGCCCACTGACACGCCCATAAAAAAATAAAACAATTTTATTGAAAAACCAAAATTTGAGCTAGGGAGCTGAACATTTTAATATATACTCTCTAGTGGCCCTTTAAGCTCATGTGTAAATATTATCAAAATCCGACTGACACGCCCACAATTAAAAAAAAACTTTTTTTGAAAATCCAAAGTTTGAGCTAGGGAGCTGAAATTTATAATATATATTCTCTAGGGGGCAATTTATGCTCAAGTGTAAATATTTTCAAAATCCGCCTACTGACACGCCCACAATTTACAAAAAAAACTTTTTTTGAAAATCCAAAGGTTGAGCTAGGGAGCTTAAATTTATAATATATACTGTTTAGGGGTCCTCTATGCTCATGTGTTAACTTTTTTAAATCCGCTTACTGACACGCCCACAATTAAATAAAATAATGTTATGGAAAAACCAAAGTTTGAGCTAGGGATCATTTTTTTTACAAAAGCTTCGTTTTTGTTTGATAAAATCTTTTAAATGTTATATAACAGAATATGTAGAGCGTTCTTAACAATTCAACCATACTTAGACTTTTGTCACGCCCACTTATGAGGGATAGGAATAAGAATAGGGTATCTAACAGTTCACCCAAGCGGACTGTAACCCGCCCCTATGTTTCTTTTTGTTATACATTGCTTTTCTTTCTAAATTGCCGTAATTTTTATTTTTTCTAACTTCCTTCTCACGCCATCCTTTATTTTTATCTGCCTTTGTACACCCCACACAAAGTACCAATTTCCAAATGTGGCATCACCTCTATTTTTTTTAAATATAGATGCCACTAACTATTCTGTGTGTACGAGCATAACCTCCATATAAAATTGTTTGCATAATTTGTAAACTAATTTCTATACTATGTACAGTACATATTTGAATAAAGAAAAAATTGAATTGAAATTGAATTGAGGAATATTCCGGAAAATCAATTTATTCGCATTTTTCGCATTTTGCACACTTAATTTTTTATTACAAAGTGAATTGACTGAATCGAGAATTAAGGTGGCGTTGATTTGTATTACAAAAGTGAATTGAGGGAATCGAGAATTTCAGGTTAATGTAATAAGTTTGTCAACAGTGCTGGATTGTGATTTTGTGCATCGCTTCAACAGTTTAATCGCGTTTAGAAAGTTGATTGAAGGTAAAAATTTAATATACTCGTATATATAAGTTTAAAAGTTTTTAAAATTTAATATCTTTTGATATTTCAGGTGTCGCATTTCAGTGAATATTAAGTGCATTATATTCACATATAAGTTACGTACATAAAACAATGCCACATCTTCGTGGATGAGGAGGAAATATTGGTCGACGGACTCGAGAACCGTCGTTTAAACAGATCGACAGAAGATTAATTGACGGACAATACAAATTTAGGAAACCAGGCTGCAATCATACGTGCTAATAAAAGTCACGAGCAATTCAACGAGCTAATGCATTGAGACAAAGACTGGCCCGTTAACGAGTCATCGACACATTCAGAACACGTGACAACAGCGTTTGCACGTGAATCGCGCATTGACACGTGCATCACTTCTTCGCCTTGCGTTTGAATATGAGTCGGACATCGACTATTCGTCACATTTACAAATTGTAATCGGTGCTATGAACAAACAATGCCAACACTATCACTCAAATACAAAGGTGAATCAGCTGGTTTCTGCTGCGCGTCTGGAAAAGTTGTATTGCCACCATTGAATTCGCCGCCAAAAACATTAAAAGCACTATTGGCAGGAGCTACATCTCAATCTAAATTGTTTTTGCGTAAAATTCGCAAATTCAATTCGTGCTTTCAAATGACATCATTTGGAGCAACAAAAATCGTTCAAAATGAGGATGGTCGCAATTTTCAATCAACGTTTAAGATTCAGGGCCAAGTGTATCATCAAATTGGTTCTTTAATGCCGATGCCTGATACCGATTCAAAATTTCTGCAAATCTATTTCATGGGTGATGAGGAGCAGAAAATAAACGCACGCTGCCAGTGCAACCATATCGAGCAGATGGAGGAGCGAGAAATTGTGGGTATTTTAGAACCGTTTTTACAGAATCACAACCAGTTGGTCCAGTTGTTCAATACCGTTTCAAACAGACTGCCAAACGACAACTATACGATCGTCATCAAAGCAGACAAAGTACCATTTGGGCAGCACGCGGGCCGATATAATGCACCGACCATTAATGAAGTTTCAGTTGTTATGGTTGGCGACGCATTTGAACGTCGGGTCAATGTGGATTCTTTTTTTTTGAAGCACCAGGTGTCACTGGAAAAACGTTTCTCATCTCACTAATACTTGCGCGCATTCGATCACAAAATCATATTGCGTTAGCAATTGCTTCAGCAGGTATTGCAGCCACTTTGCTTGATGGCGGACGGGCTGCACATTCAGCACTCAAGTTGCCGTTGAACATTCACACAAATCCAGATGCAGTGTGCAACATAAAAAAGCATTCCGGTATGGCTAAAATTTTGCAAAAATGCAGAATTATTAGATATCTGGGATGAATGCACTATGGCCCACAAGCATTCACTTGAAGCAAATAAATAAATAAATAATGCATAAATAAATAAAAATAATAAATAAATAAATAAATAAACAAATAAAATTAATTAATAAATAAATGAATAGGTAAATAGATAAATAAATAAATTAGTTAAATAAGTTAAAAATAGGTAAGTATATAAATAAACAAATAATTAAATCAATAAATAAACAAATTAACGAATAGACAAATAAATAACAAATACAAATGAGATGAATACAATTTGGTACATCATTAATATATACATATAAGCCATGAGGAGAAATATTTTAACAATATAATGTATTTAGTCGGTTTACAAGCGGATTGTCAGCGAAACTGCATCTTGTTTTGAACGTGTTAGTGAGTTTTAGAATTCTATTTGCTATCAATTCAACATTCGCTCTATCGCCAAGGTAAATGTAGCATCATTTTCAAGAGCTTATTTTGAGCTACTGGTAATTTATTTATATGGCGCACTGCAGAGTTGCCCCATACCTGACACTTATTTTAGTCACTAATAGAATAACCCACTTTTCTCGCAATGTTGTTTCTTCTGCCGTGCGTAATTTTTAATTGAACCCATTTTCTTTAACTAAATAAAAACAGTTCTTTTCAACGCTTTTTTAAATATTCTTAACAAAACCTTGAAAAAAATCGCTGATGTAGGGAAATTCCAGCGGTCGTTTCTTATTTACCTTTAATTTTATGATTTAGTGTTGGAAAAATATGTACCTGTTCATAGGTCGTAAACGTTTCTGGGTATAAAATTCCCAATAGGTATAAAGACTGAAAATCGATTGCAAAATGTATGGGCTCATCCTGGTGATCGCCAGTGTATATGATAACTTGACAACAGTGAATTCACAAAAATTGTTGAACCCCATTCTTTGGAGAAAATTTTCCCAAATGACGCCTTACCTCGATTATTTCATATCAAATTTGATAGAAACTTTTTTATACATAGATGATAATTCGTACATGAAGTGAAATCGAAACCGAAAACCACAAGTTACGCTTTGTAACATAACAGCAGAGTTTTCATAGCATTCAGTAATCATCTTCTCCGTCAATAGAAAATAAGGTGCAGGGAAATAACTTCACGGGCAATAACTTCACATGGGCAATAACTTCACCTCGAGTGGGCAATAATTTCACTTTTTTTTGTGAACTTATTGCCCACCATAGGTGAGCAATATCTTCACTTTTTTGCGGGAAATAAATTCTCTTAATATTTTATGATAATTCAAGAACCGTACCTCACACCCACTCCAAATCAAACAGTGTCCCCAGCAGGGGGGTTGCAGGGGGGCAGCATGCCCCCCCTATAGGATTGAACTGTTTATGGAATCTACTTGCGGTTTCGCAACTAATCCCATAAACAGTGCAATGCATATGGGGGGCATGATGCCACCCTGCAACCCCCCTGCTTGGGGTCACTGTTTGATTTGGAGTGGGGGCAAGGGTCTTTAGTTATGGTGCAGGGAAATAAGTCCACGGGAACTAAGTCCAGTGAGGGACTTAGTTCCCATCAAGTGGGAAATAAAACCACTTTCGCGAAGTGAACTTAGTTCCCATGACAGGTGGGAAATAAATTCCCAAAACTCGGAGTGGTTTTAGTTCCCTTTTAATGTGAAGTAAATTCTCACTGTCGACTAAGAACAATATAAAATTAAAGAGTCAAGTAGGTACTTTGCAATTATAATTAACAAAATAGAAATTAACTTCTAACTGAGACAGAGTAATATAGGTACCGTGACCTCGCACCTACTCCAAATCAAACAGTGACCCCAAGCAGGGGGGTTGCAGGGGGGCAGCATGCCCCCCTTCCCATATGCATTACACTGTTTATGAGATTAGTTACGAAATCGCAAGTAGATTCCATAAATAGTGTAATGCATATGGGGGCCATGCTGCCCCCCTGCAACCCCCAGCTTGGGGTCACTGTTTGATTTGGAGTAGGTGCGAGGTACGGTTTTGAAGCTTTGGCTTTATGTCACCATGATAAGCTTAAGACTTTGATTAAAGAGTGTGATAACTAACTGCACCTTACAGTTTTTTGTTTAATTCTAAATGTTGGATGTTAGTTCCCTCTTGGATGTTAGTTTCCTCTTCTTATATGTGGACTAAGTTCCCATAAAAAACTGGACTTAGTTCCCACTTAACATGGGAACTAAGTCCACTTCGCGAAAGTGGTTTTATTTCCCATTAAGTGGGAACAAAGTCCCTCAGTGGACTTAGTTCCGTGGACTTATTTCCCTGCACTTTTAGTTATAATAGACAACCTCAAATTATAGGTGGGAAATAACTTCACAAAATTTACGGTGAAGTTATTGCTGACCATCCGTGGGCAATAACTTCACAAAAAAAAGTGAAGTTATTGCCCACTCGAGGTGAAGTTATTGCCCATGTGAAGTTACTGCCCGTGAAGTTATTTCCCTGCACCGAAAATAAGTCCAACCTAATGCCTAAAACACATTCAAGCTTTTTCATGTGCATTGCTTCCGTAACGTCTGAAGGCCTTGCATGCCCTTTGACTAGGTATTATACTTAAACCAAAATTGCAAAAAAAAAAATAAGATACCAATCCAAAACCAATATATAGCTTGACAGTTCATACTTTTCTCTTATTTCGCATTGACACATGGCGCTTTACAGCAACGATACGAAACATTACGTTCTGGTTTTACGAAAGTAGCTTTGTGGCAGGTTCCACTGATTTCATCTGGTTCAGCTTTATGCGTCTGTCAAAGCGAAGCTCAAAAGCGAATTTTTTTTCAGGCATAACATGCTTCTGCCTTAAATAAAGGACAAAAGAGGAAGAAAATATGTTATTACTCTCATGCACTATGTTAAAAGAAAAACAAGAAATGACCAGTCGTCCATCATTAAATATGTAAACAGGTAGATGTGAGTGTAGAACTTCAAAATGTTTCCTTGAAATTCGCCAACACACTTTTGCTTCCATTTGGAGTGGAATCCACTTGTCATCTTAGATAAATATCACAATTTACTCTTTCATGTCGCTGCTGCTGTGTGGAATCCTTGAACTTTCAATGACGACGACAGTGCAGGGAACGATACCTGCTGAATATCCCTCGTGCAGAGAAATTATTTTCCTTTATTTATTTTGTTGTTGCCGTTCTTTTGTTTTGTTTGTATCTCTAGTCCTAGACTTATGAAGAAGTGCTTGCGTGCCTACTTTAAAGGACTGTGCACTTCAGAGATAAACTTTGAACCTGGCAATTTAAGCTAGCCCAGTATAACCCGGGGTTACCTTTAACATGTAACGTATATTCAGGACGCGCGCTTGTGGAGTGAGTTGATGGTGGTGGCTAGATATCAATACAATACAAACACTTCTTAAGGAGGCCTCAACACAGGCGGTGCGATGTAAAAGGAAGTCAAAACGGATGTTTGGGGGACTGTTTCTGCTCAAGTACAACATAAATAGGCATGAGTTGATGATGATGATGTTGAGAATGTTAATGGTCATGCCATAAGACTATGCGAAGAGTTGTTATGTCGACGTTTACTATGAGTTAGGTTTGACAGTGTTATGTTTCTATTTTTGACCTCAGAAGTATAGTTAAGATGACACTGAGTACAGATTAGACAAAAAATTTTAGGCATTGAGGTTTATTGTGTTATATTATTGTAAAAGATATACACTCAAACTTAAAGAAATGAGAAATGGAAAAGAAAACGTAATGCTCCGGATAAAGCCGCCAAGTCCTTCTGGAACATTGTTATAATTGTTGTGTAAATTCAGTAACGCATCACTGGCATCATGATGCTCATGATGCTTTGCAAAATGTTCATTAACGCAACTATTGGCATCACTTTCAACGTCAAGTGTTCATTATTGCAAAGTTGATCAAACTGATGCGCAAAAAAAAACGAAAAAAAACATCACAGAAATAGGTACCTGATGCGCTGTTGATTCGCCGAAAAAAAAACAAGACAAATGTCGGAAGAGAGAGAAAAGTAAGTAAACAAACATTTTTATTGATAGATACTATGCTATTGACAAAAAAAATTATAGATTTTTGTTGAATTCCTTTATTTTAATTGTTCTCACAAACATTTAATTTTTTTAAAGGGAGTATTTCAGCTCTGCGGAGGTCAAGCTTTTAATAACTACAAGACTAAGGCATGAAAAAGAATTTTCGTCTGGGAAAAAGTCAAGAGCATTTCTGTGGGGTAGGATTCTTTCAGAAATGCAAGAAGCAGCTCCTATCTTGAAATTTAAAAAAAACACAAATCCATAGAAAGTTCATAAATATTATGATAACATATACTTACTTACTGGGAGCATTTCGACCAACTTGATCAAGTTTTCGATGGAGCCTCCGCCTGAAAAGTTAAGAACAACACTCCCATCTCCTGTTATGCATCCTAGTCTGGATGAGTCAACCAACGACCATACTACGTCGAGTTAATCGCTTCTCGTCAGATCACCGTAATTAAACGACGTTGGGCGCGGTTAGTACGTAGATGGGGGACCGTTTGAGAACAACCGCGTGTCGTTGGCCAGTCCCATCTACAGAGTTGAGGTAGATAATATACGTGGTATCACAATGGACCTAAATTGGTCTAAGTGTGTCGGTTTCTGCCGACAGCCACATAAACCTAACCTAACCTAACCTGGATGAGTCAAATGAATACGTTCCAAACATTCAAGTACGTGATGCTTTTAGCGCTATGGAAGAAGAAGATGAAGGATCTCTTGACTCACCTCCAGAACCAAGACCCGTCCTAAGACTTCCCACCAGAGGCCGCAAAACTAAAGACTGTGAAACTCTAGATTTTTTAAAAGAGGAGGCAAAAAAAGAAGAAAACGATTCGAAGAAGTGATGCAGTTGGAGCGACAGAAACTTTCTGCAGAACTGGACCGCATTCAAGAATTGCGGGGTTTAAAAGACATTTTTCGAGAAATGCTAGAGAATAGCAAATCCAATTAGATGGTGATAGAAACTACCTACCTGAAGTTTTTTACATTAAATTTTAACTGTTTTTTTATGAAGTTCCTGCGATAGTGCAAATATATTTATGTTCTTTATTAAGTTTTATTGAAATACGTACATTATGTATCTTTTTCTGTAACAAGACACCAAATAAAATTTATCTGGGGTGGAATCGGCTAAGATGATAGTTGATAGTTGACAATCAAAACCATACCTTTACGTCCATGTAAGGTGATTATCAAATTGACAATCACCTTTTTGTGAACAATTTCATGTGACAGCTATTTAGGTGTCGCTTTCATACATTTTTGTTATTTTCATAGGTATGCACTTCGGCTTCAACTCCAAATAAATTAAATACTTTAGTGAAAAAAGAATTAAATAAATTCAAATATAAAAGTGAAATTGGAAAATTCGTGAAGTGTAATTTTTACTTCATTAGAACTTTTCTTCACAAATGAAGAAAATAATTACAAAAATGTCCAACTATTAAGAAGAAACCTGACAAATAAAGCAAATATCTTGGAACTTCCAAATCCGATGTAAGAATTCATATAATTATAAATATTCATTGTTGATTCATTGATTGATTCATTGATAATTTATTATTGTGTATTTTAGATTTTTGAAAAACTTTCGCTTATCAAAAGAAGCGTTTGTGTTTGTTTTGGGACTGCTTGATTTACCAACTGGAATAAGGTAAACGCATGTTCCACCCATCCTTCAATTGGCTGCATTTTTAAATTTTCTTGGGGGTGGTGGCTATCAAAGACAAGTTGGGGCTGGCTGGGCTGCACCAATGGGTCAAAGTACGGTGGCTGAAATTACTGCTACAGTCATTAAAAAATGCAGTTAATACTGTGCCCAATTATGATAAAGTTTTTGCCGTTTTTGCCTAAGGATTCAACAAAATCATATTTGAAATATAAATAATGAAAAATAAACACACATCAGCTGCTCGGAATGACAACGTCGGCAAGGAAGTGACGTTTAAAACACTAAGTGCTGCCAATAATCAATAATTTTTTAGTGATCGCTTTACGCAGAGCAAAGAGGAGTTGATAATCAAAAACGACAATCAAAAACTGACAATCAACTATCACCTTAGCCGATTCCACCCCTGTTCTATCAAGCAGAAAAAAGCATTGATAAACGAATGCGTTTTGGTACACCCTCCTGCGTGTGTCTTGTCACGGCTTCTGGTGATAATGGAAAAATTTCACGAGATTCATTGTTTGTCGCTCTCCAATCTGGATAAATTGAATCTATTTCTCTGTTGATAATGAAATTATGCAGTATACAACAAGATAAAACTATTTGTGTAATCTTTTCTATTTTTCGGACGTCTATAGGTATAGTTCAAAATTTGAATTTTTTTTTTAGAATTCCAAAACTTTGTTCTATAAATATTCTTGTAGAGCTTAGACAGGTGTTAAAATATTTTTTTTCGGGTGTGAGATGACCATTGTCCTTAAATGGAACTATTATATTATACGCTGAAAGTGGGTACGCAGAGTCTCCCAACAGGTGGGCGTTTTCGGCAAACTCAATTCCTCTAGTCAGCGCCTTGAATATGGGACTGTTCACCCATACATTGGCCTCGTGGCAGCTTCCTGGATATCCAATAAAAACGTCGAGAAATCTAAATTTGCTATCGCAAATTGCCTAGGAGAAGAAACTTGAATTTAACATACTCTTCTTAATGCAGTAATCAAAGCTACCTGCATGCTAATCGAAAACGTTCCTTTGCGGTCGTAGTAACTGCTGGGATCCTTTTTTGGAGTAGGAATGTTGAAATGAGTCCCATCGATACAGCTAACAACGATTGGAAATGGTTTTTCTCTACTGTTCGCAAAATCATCCATTATATTTTTTTGTTGCGCAATGGAGGCCCAACTTATTTCACTTTTTAAGCAACAGATAAGGTTTACGGTTTTCATAAAGATGTTGTATGAAGTACCTCGTCCAATATTGAACCGATCAGAAAGGATCCGAAAACTGACCCTGCCGTTGCACAATTTCCAAAGCGTAATGTACAAAAATTTCTTTAAAGAATATCCAACGCGACCAGTATAAGAAGGTGTCCAAAAGGGATTTAATGATTTTCGCAAATCCTAGAAAGATGGTTTGGTTTTCATTTAGAAAAGTGAAATCATTAGTGGACTTACATCGAAATGATTTTGAAATACATCGTCTGGATATTCTTCTAGAACTTTGAAATAGTCCCTAATCTTAGGAATTTTCCTTCTTTTAAATCTGCTTATTAAAGTCCGTATGTGTTTCGACCTCTTTCTTCTTGCTTCACACATATTAAAACTAAATTTATCGTCTTTACCATCAAGGTTATCGACTAAAACTTTTATTAGCAAAACTTCCATTTTAAATGTTTGATTAAAACAATGCGTTCTAAAACTCAAACGCCTTATTCAATCAGCCGCATCAGCTTAAACTTCGCATCAGCATCGCAAATAAGCAGCGATGCCGCATCACTTCGCAAATGTTTAACGTTTCTGAATTTACACGGTAAGAACAAAACCAAACAAATGACATGCCGCAAATATATTCAAAATACCTATTTCACAGATAAAGATAAAGCAAAAATACTTGCCCTAAATTTTTCTCGAAACCTTCAATGAATTTTGTTTTTAAACGCCTAGCAATTTTTGTGTATCTGAAATGCTCACAATTTTTTTTTGGAGAATTTAAAGCCTAGAAAGGGAGGCGGACAAGACTGTATTAAAATTAAAAAAATATAAGTAATTGCATTATTTATCGTTCTTATAAGCCGCTCCCAGAACCCTCCCTGCCATAGGGCTCGCTCGACAATACATTTAAAATTTATACGCTAATTGGAAAGAAACCTTTGAACAACGTCATCGCCTGGCACTTGATGGGTATCGTTGAGCTCTAGAACTGATCTTCGGAAAGTTTCAGCGTTATCGGAAGAACTTGTTGACGTAGTACTATAAAAAGCCTGAGTCCCATTACTCAGCTTTCGGTGGTTAAACTTGTAACAATTTTAGCAGCACAAGTAAAAACCGTAAAGGAGCTTTTGTTCATCTGGTTGGTGGAGCCTTCAAAATAATGAAGAGACCCCGCGAAGTCTACACCGACGCAGTCACAGGGCTTTGACAGAGTGATTCGTTCAATTGGCAGCTGGCCAAACGGTTGCGATACAGGTCTTCCGAACAGTTTCTGGCAAATAACGCATTTTTTATTCGTCTTTTGATCGACTGACGTCCATTAGAATCCAAAACCGCTCACGTAGCTAACACAAAACAAAATTAGCACTCCCATATAAGGTTTTTTGATGATAGCCATCGATTATCGACGTAAAATAAGATGTTTTTTGTTTAGTGGATCCCCTAACGATTGCAGACGGCCTTCCAATCGCATGAAACCATCTTCGTCCAGGAAAGGACATAACTGCGCAATCTTAGATGTTTTAGCTAAAGACTTTTCTTTCTCTAAAAGAAGAATGTCGTTAGAAAAGGCAACATTTTGTAGCCAATAGGCCTCGGCTGAACGTGAAGTTCGCCTGTAGAGGGTTGAATAAACCCAAATGTTGCCGCTTTTCTGGGCAGTTGTATGAAACGCTGTTTGAAAGCTGCGCGACGCAGCAAAATTTCAAGAACTTAATTCTGTATAGACCAACACTGGTTCCGGTATTGAGTATTCAGGACCGGAAATTGGCGCTAATAACGCCACTTGTACTGCGATTTCTAAAACAGGCTCATTCTGCTCGTCATCAAATGTTATATAGCCTTTGAGCCTCGCCGGCCTTCGAGCCCATATCACAGAACTTTGTATGTCATTACTACTCTTGTTAGGAGATCTGCTGGATTCTCCTTACCGCTGTAATGTCTCCAGTCTTCTGTTGACGTAAGTCAGCTAATTTCTCACTCTACACGTATGGTTTCGAACGACGAGCGCCCCCATGATCCAGGAAAAACTTGAAGACACAAACCTTTAGTGATTGTTTTACGATATACGCGCTGCCAACAAGGCTGATGTTATCGGAAGCGAAAGCTCTTTCATCTTGTGTGTCTTAAGCGGCACCGCTCTGCTTTTAGCACATACAAACCCCATATGATTCTCGCCTTTACTATATTATACTTTGATGAAAGCCACGCATCTGCAAATATGCAAACATTTATTGTATTAAAAGATAAAAATGAAAGTTGTTCTTGGAATCACTAAATCTTTCAATTGTTGCTAGTTATTGGCACAATTTTTTTCAACGCATAATTAGTTCAGGAGTACGGATTTCGTCCCTTGATAGTTTTTCTCGCCAGATAGATTGAAAGAGAATTTTCATTCTAATCACAACGGGGCCAAGCATGGGATCAGAGATCCCAGCAATTGTCTGAAGCGCATTTCGTTTTGTTCCATTTGCTAAATTAGAATTCAGTACCTGTTCGACAAAATCCAATTTCATCGCATCGAATAAACCAAGATAACCCCAAAACCTCTTGTTTAATAGGAGACCAACCTGAGCAAATAACCTGATGAAAAAGCTCACTAATGGAATTCCATTTTCTGAAGTTCATACCTGCTTGCTTCATTACTAGCACTCGTTCTTCATTGATTTGTGTATCCTCTTGTTCATTATCAATGCTCGTTGTAAAATAGTCCATGTAGAAACTATGCAATAAAATCTTCCCTATTCTTCCAGTGCAAATGCATAGTGGCTGCCAGCAAAAATGGACAGCAATTGACGCCGAAAGTGACTCTAGTCATCCGATAGTAAACGATTTCTTGCTTGGAGTTTTGAACATATCCTTTCTTTACATCGGTCATGATCGCAACACGTCCAAGGCCGGAATTTAAAAGCACTTCTAAGACATTTGGTAAAAGATTACCGTATTTTAGTGATTGCATATTTTCGGTGCGTGATGAGGCGTCGAACACCATGCGCATCATAGTAATTCAATTAAATTATATATCGCTGTAGATGGCAAATTGAAAGATTGTCTTTCTTGACGTGATTGAGATGGATTCTATACATACATATTGTGCGTTAACGACCCATATAGGGTCTGAACTTAGCTTCTCCAACCACTTTCATGCGAAGTGGAGGGGACCTACAGTTTTACGCCGAATCCGATAGGCAAATTTGAGAAGCTTTCTCATGACAATTGGATACTCTTGGATGTTTGTCAGACGTTCGCAAAAGGTGCCAATAACGCGCGGTATTCCCAAGTGGTTCACCATCTAAGTACTAACCACGCCCTACTTCGTTTAATTGCGGTGATCGAGCGGGAACCGATTGATTCGACGTGGGAAGTCGACTGATTCTGCTTGCTGCAAATTTTCTGTTGACGTGAATTCAGGCTGGAAGGCGTTCCAAATACTGAATCTTGATATTCGGTGACTTTTTCCAGCTCTCTGTTCAACTCATCCGTTTTCTTTTGAACCCATTGGTTCGTCGTGTTAAGACTTGAATGTACTGATGTTAAAAGCTGGATTAATGCAAGCATGCCTTTCTCAATCGCGTTCAAGTCAGTCAACAAATTTTGTTATCTGGCCTATGAAGGCTGACCTAGCAGACAATTATTGCATTGCCATTGTGCTAGTTGGCTTTCAGTACCTTAACTTTTGTCTGAATAACTATATTAAAACGTTTTCTATTCTCTCTTCACCTTTGGTCCCGAATTTCGGCACCATGTGAAAAAACTTTGTAAAAAAAGAGAGAATAGGCCGAGACTTTGATGAACTTTTAACTTTGATGTTAATTATCTCAAACTACAGTAGCGACTGAATATGAAAATTTTTCAAATACGAGTATTATTGCAATTCATGTAGGAAAGAGACTGTAATAAATGAAAGAAGAATAAAGTAATATACTTAAGTTAAGGGTAAATAGCAATAGTTTGTCCATTATTAATTTAATTATTTTGTAACACCTGTCATAGTAACCAAAAACTCTTAAGTCTATACATTTTTACTTACGCATATCTGCTTCTTAAACTTACTCTTTAAATCTTTGAAAAGTAATTTGCATACCATATTTAGATACAACCCATCAAAACGAAACATTATTTAAAATTTTTGCCACGAAAAGCTTCAATTTATACAAAAACAAATTAACCCAACAAAAAGTTGAAAGACACCGCGTTGTTGTTTTTATTAACACAAATATAAACTGACCAAGAACGTCCAAACAAGTAATACCTATTTATTTCCGTAAAAAAAATAAGAATTGGTGACAAATTAAGAATTTCTTCATAACTTTCTTCTAACTCTTGTATATTTATATTAACTCAAACCCAACAAGAGAGCACTAGGAAACTAGCAAACTTTATCAGTGAAATGCATTGCAAAATGATACTTTAATAGAAATAAATCTGGCGAATTGAGTAATCATGAAATAGGCAATAGCCCAATGTATCTTTAAGGATACAACCGTTTACCGCTACATTGCCTGAGCTGATGAGTGTCTCCGAATTGCTTCAAACAAATTAATTTGACTTCACAAAGCACATCTGCATCGGAAATATTTTTTTTTTTCAGGAGATAAATTGGTCAGCACAAGAGTGGTCATAAAAAGTTGAGATAAATGTTTTGGAACCCCTGGAATTGAATGACACGTGGGGTATCCGAACCTTAACTAAGATTTTCAATGTCTTATGTCGTTTTCCATTGAGCTTTTCAGATCTCAGATTTTTCGTGCTCAATCGAACATAAAACCAATTTTTTTTTGTAATTGTATTAGTTTAACATTTGACAGCCAGCTTGTTGTCAAAACCATCTGGTCGTTAGAAACTACATCCGAATTCAATGTTGTCAATGTTTCCACACTCTCGTTTGCTTTTGCAGACGGCGATGAGCGGAATTTGGACGACAGCCAACTGTCTTAAGTTCCCTGAGGCGTTCTCTTGTTGTCATGAGACTGTGCCGCAAAATACGCGGAACTTTGGCGATTTAATGGAGAGTAAGGTACTCCTCATTGAGAAGGTAGTCGAGAACTTCCTTAATCCTTTTCACTCTGACCATAGATTGTACGTTAAATAAAATAAATGAATAAAAAAAAATCTGCATTCAAATTAGTGTAGTTGTATAGGATAGTGATGTTCAATTTAGATCTCAATAAAAAAAATCATAGATTATGTAGGTAACTAACTTCGCAGCTTTGTAACTCGGAACTTTAGAAAAGATGGGTGTTTCTTTAAAATTGCTTGAGTCTCGGAGACGCTAAAATCCAATCGTTTTGCTACATAATCCACTGCAGAATTTTGTTCACCTAGTATCTGCCGTGTTAAGTGCAACACCATACAATGTTAAAACGATACTTAGCGCCACACTGAAGTTGGTGAATTTTCAAATTACCTTGCTATAATATTGCTTCATTTTGATTCCAACTTAATACAGTTTAACAAAATGATCTTTATTAACTTGTTGAGAGTTTCGTCAATTTTACCATGTTAATTCATTTT
Source organism: Portevinia maculata (assembly GCA_949715645.1). Classification (NCBI taxonomy): domain Eukaryota; kingdom Metazoa; phylum Arthropoda; class Insecta; order Diptera; family Syrphidae; genus Portevinia; species Portevinia maculata. The sequence goes on from OX454528.1 coordinate 90,423,955, forward strand.
TGTTGAGATGAAACTAAGTTTTGAAACGCGTAGCGCAAAAAATTTAAAAAATAAGTAACGAACAAAACATAAGTTGTGATATAATTTGAAAATAAAATAATAGTAAAGAAAATAAATTTCTCTTTTTTATTATAACTTCACTTACCATGTTAAGTTTAGAGCGAGAGGCGGCAAGCTTAAAGCCCACATCAATATTATTTCATTTCATTCCAACATCTTGCACTTCTTTACACGCAGACACTTCTAAATCGAGTCAAGCATTCATTTTCTGCATTCTCATAATCGATGGACACTCTCTCGTAGTCTACCCCTTTCACTAAAACTGTAATTGGTTGTTCGAAGAAAAAAAAACAAAATTCCGATACAAAAAGTACACAATCCGTTTATTTAATAAAATTAATAAAAAAACATAGGGAGGGGCTACAGTCCGCTTGGCCGAACTGTTGGATACCCTATTCTTATTACTATCCCTCATAAGTGGGCGTGACAAAAGTCTAAGCATGGTTGAATTGTTAAGAAAGCTTTACATATTTTGTTATATAACATTTAAAAGATTTTATCAAAAAAAAAACGCTCCCTAGCTCAAACTTGGGTGTTTCAATAAAATTGTTTTATTTAATTGTGGGCGTGTCAGTAGGCGGATTTAAAAAATTAACACATGAGCATAAAGGGCCCCTAGAGAGTATATATTATAAATTTCAGCTCCCTAGCTCACTTTGAATTTTCAAAAAAAAAAAAAAAAACATAGGGACGGGCTCAAACCTTGGATTTTCAAAAAAAAATGTTTTATTTATTTGTGGGCGTGTCAGTGGGCGAATTTTGAAAAATTTTTATCCCGAGCAGATTTAGGAGTCATAGATCATATATAAAAAATTTCAGCTTTCTAGCTCAAAATTCGATTTTTTCCAAAATTTTGTTTTTTTGAGTTTGTGGGCGTGTCTGTGGGCGGATTTCAAAAATTCGTAATCTTGATTATTTCGGGACCCTAGAGAGTATATGGTTAAAATTTCAGCTCTCTAGGTCCAGTTTAAAGGCCTAATTTTTGCCGACGGACGGACGGACGGACATGGCTAGATCGACATTACTATCGATGCTGATCATAAATATAGTAACTTTTATGGGGTTACGGGCAATATTAAGGTATGTTACAAACTATGCGTCAAAATTAATATACCCCTAGAATAGGGTATAAAAACATAACTTGGCGAACCAATTAAACAAAAAAGCAAATTAAATAAATAGAAAAAAAGTTGTCAACGTTTCAGGGAACATTACCAATATGCTAATTGTCAAACTGGTGAAAGTAACGGCAAGACCATCCTCATTTGATTAAGCGAAAATGTATTCCTCATTGTTCTTGTGAAATATAGACTTCATTATTTGGTTCTTAACATCTCGAGTCGACTTCCTGATACTGCTCCTCAACGGTGATTTCCTTTCGGTGGGTAGTTCCTCATTTTTAATGTAATCCTTGTGAAATAAATTCGATTTGAATTTAATTTTCCTCTTGGTTGTGTCAATGATACACATTTCACGGGCACTGGCGACTTCTGCTTCGCTGGTATGCTTTTGGGGCCGGCGACGAAAGCTGTGTCGAATTGCTTCCATGAAATTATGACTACTTGAATGGTGTTCTGACGACGTAATAGATATTTTTTAGTGTAGATTTAGAAGTTGGAAACGGGTAAACGTGCAGATCCAAATACAAAGTTATCCTCCTGACATTTTTGGTTCTCAATTTCGTCTGATTTGGTCAATTTTGTATTTTATTTCTTATTATTTGGAAATTGATTTTCAATTTCTTTGCCTAGAGTTGGCCTTTTATTCAGAAGAAATCTATTGAATTTCTGAATTAAACTATCAACTTCAAGTAGTGCTAGGCGGTGGTGCTTCTCTTGCAGAGTCGCGCCTCCTCTTGCGCGAAGGGGTAATTATCACCTCAAATGCATTATTATCACCGATGATACGAAAACACTTTTTTAAATAATAGGACTAAACAAACTTTTTGATTAAACTATTCATATGTCGTTTACATACTGACCTATCGAGAAACTTAAAACTTCAAAGTGACAAATGTCATATGTTTTGGTGTTAGTGCAAGTATATGTAAATCTTGCTTCGAAATCGAGATTGGCGAAAATTGATCTAGATCAAAAAAAAAATCAATCTCTCGCAATCCAATATGAAAATGACAACACAGATCAAAAAAAGCAATCTAGATAAAAGAAAAATAGATTTTTTGTCCAATCAAACACGACATAAACTTAGTTGCGGAAATGAAATAAATTTGCTACCCGCAACCATCCACACTCATTCGCTGTGGAATAATAGTAGTGTTTTAATTGGGGAGAGTACGTTAACTCAGCCGACAATGTTTAATGACAGATTTGTGTAAAACAGTTATTTACAAGCATTTTTTACTATGGGAGGGGGGTTATCTCACCCCGTTTGGGCGGGAGGGGCGATTTTCTAAAAAAAAAACACTTCAAATGGAAAAACAAATATTTAAAAAAAAAAAGTGGTCTGGGCGCGACCCGCAAGGTCCACACGACTAACTTCCCAGTGGGATCAATATGATTTATGCCATTGGTGGGAAATTTTGAAATGTGGTTAACCATAAGATATGGTTAAGAATTATTAAATATTAAAAAATGCTCTTTAATATTGTTCATGGGAATTAAATGTTGTTAATAACAGCGAAGTTTTATATATATTAATGCAACCATTGTTATCAACACGGAGACCTGTAAATTTACATGTATACGAAATAAGGGCGCACAATGTAATAATGACTTGCTCAATCACAAATGACAATAAATAGTACAAATAAATCCAAATTATTTTAGTTATTTATTTACTAACAAAAAACGGCTGGACCGATTTCGTTGGAAACTTAATCAGTTCTTAGTTACGCTTCGAATAAGCCCATGTCAATATCATCTTTGGTTCTCGAGATAATCGTGGCGAAAGATAATTCCGAACGCACATACGTACATACGCACATACGTACATACACACGGACAGACATCTCTATAAAAACGTTGAATTTGGATTCTGGTGACCTTAAAACATGGAGATATGTCAAAATCCGTTATTCACAAAATGGGCCCCATTACAAGAACTTCCACTGGGAAGTTAATATCGGTAATACTTACAATTAAGTATTGCACAATTTTTTAAAGATTAAAATTTTATTTTTAAGATAAGTTCCGAATAAAACATGCCTAATGTTCCAAGTCAAAATTTATCCGGATTAATTGTAACGAGGACAAAACAAAGTACTTCCTTTTAACAAACAAAGAAACATCAATCCACCAACTAAGACAAAACATCACTGTTGATAGCAGAAACGAAGTAAAAAGTTGGAGTTAACCCAACTCGGAATAAACATGAACTACACGACTGGCTTCATAGTGGAGATACGACAAAGTATTAAGATAGGAAACCGTTGCGACTTCGGTTCGGGTTCAAAACTCTTAACCCGGAAGACCAAGTATAAGTTCTACAAAACACTGAAACTGCAAGTTCTGCAGAGTGCTTGGTCTGGAGAACGAGAAGTAGCGTGCCCGGATGGCGGAGGATGGAAGGCTGCACTGTCTCAGTAGAGACTCCAAGGGGCGGGAGTTAATGTTTTACAAACACCTTCATTCTTATGTTCAACATCTGTTCTTATAAATCATAACTGTACCTACCCTACGTAATTGCAAAAACACCTTTGAATTATTTTGTAACAAAGTCAGTTTTACTTCCCATTCGAACGTGTTAGGCTCATTAATACACAAGCCTAAGAGTTTTGTAAAAAGCCCCCAAAACAGCAAGTGGCACAATTCATGCTGGCTATCGAACCTGCCACAACCAAGACCCTTAATTCATTTAAGCCACGATGAAGAAACAAGGTGAGCATCATAGAATCCTTAAGTCAGCCTTACGCTTGAAAAATACGCCTTTAAGAAAATAATTCGAGGGAGAGCAAATTGATGATTTTTTTTACTAAGATAAATTTGGCAGTCTTCGAGAAGATTTATTACTAAATCCTGAATGGGATATTGTGTGATATAGTAATGGAAAAATTATTATGAGAAGAAAAATGAACACTAGACCAGGCAATTACAATTTTTAAAGCAAGCGAAGATGCGACAAAACAATTAAAATAAAAAGCATAAAGAACAAGAAGTTAACGTCACATGTCATCGTCAGGGGTCTAACGATTGAAACAGCCAAGCATACGAAACAAAATATACAACACAAGGTGATGACAAGAACAATGAAGTATATTATTGTTCACGCTGCGGTTCTCGTATTTTTTTTTTTTTTTTTTTTTTTTTTTATAATTTGCTTACGCTAAAGGGATTTTTTTTCTGTTGTTACAGTACCCTTATAATGCTAGGAACACAGTGTAAGCTACTTGGTATTAGAAAGAATAGAGAGATAGGAAAGAAGTGTTTGGGTGCAGTTGTAGGGTTTTTCTCCACGGTTGGTGTCTAAGTTACTTAGGGAGATAACGATTTCATGTATTCGGTATAAGGTAATGGACTTGGCCGGGATTCGAACGCACGACCTTCCATTCCGTAAGCGAATACACAACTACTGCACCATTGCCACCCGCGGTTCTCGTATGGTAGGCAACAATGAAGAACATTTATGGTGTGGTTTGGAGACTTGGTAAACAAATGGGTCATTATGAGAAATGCTGTCTTCATAAAAAGAATACTCGCATAAATACAGTAAGTGCTTTTGATAATAATAGCATTATTAGAAATGATCTGCTATAAATAGACGGGGTTAATAACTTTGAAGATGATGACAAATAGTATTGTCTAGAAGAGGTTCCAGGTATGGGTACAAAAATCAAAGTAAAACTGGAATGGTGCGCAATGCATTTCCCAAGTTCCCAAGCATTTGCACTTTTATGTGTGCCAAAAAGTTGTGACAAGATAAAAAAAGGAAAGAAATGCACTCTACGTAGACCACGGACGGACGGAAAAAGATGGGACAATGAGGGGAAAAGAAAATGTCCAAGGTATGGCCGATACCCAAGAGTGAGAAGGGAAGGAGCACTCGAAGTAATCTAACTAACCTAAGTTAAAGCTAACCTAACCTAAGTTAAAGCTAACCTTACCTAAAATTTAAAGCTAAGCCCTTAAATGCATCTAAGCTAACTTAAAACTACACTTTCCCTAAATATATTTTTAGTACCGTTTCGTTATGAGCCGGCACATGCCAGATATTCTTGGCAAGGATTGACCAGCCCACCCTTGTGCCTTTCGACACAACCTTTGCAATCACCCTGGCCGATGTTGTGAGTGTTTGAGTACTCACGCTTGTGTACGGTCTTCCGTTGTCCTGGTACCTACTAGCACGACAAAGAACGTAGATGGATGAACTCGAAAAAACTAACTAAAATTAAACAAAAAACTAAAAACTATGCTTCAAATAAAATTCACTTCGGCGCACTGCACTTTATGTTTATTGCATAGACATATTTTCTTTAAAATTATTCTGCTTACACCTGAAATAATCTTGAAATTCGCTATGAAAAAGTTCATTAAAAGCATTTTTATTGAACTTGCAAGTGATATTTATTTATCCCAAATTGTAGGTACAGACAAACCCGCTTTTTTGGATCAGTAGGAGGGAAGCTGGGCAAAAAATTAAAAAGTTGTTGTATAATTAACAAACTGCCTTTATATTGTTCTATTTCCCTTACCAGTGCATTGTCCTTAAAATTAATATTTTGTTGGACCTCCTTTGGATTAAATTACAACAAATATAGGTACATTAACTTTTTTCGCAGAAATGCATGAACAATAATCGTGTTGAAAAAATATTGTGGGAATACGTGCAGGCACCAGCTCAGATTTTACCAGCCCTCTTCGGATGAAGCTAGCTGAATTTTGTTTGCCAGTTGCTCGAAAAAAGTCGTAACTAATATCCGATGAGGAAAAATGGTTTCGACTTATCATTCCATACAACTGTTCGTTGGGGTATGTTTAACACTTCAGCTATTTCCCGAGAACACATTACATACATATTAGGCCTTAACGGCCCATACAGGCCTAGAACCTGGCATTTCCAACCACTTTTATTCGAAGTGGAGGGGACCTACAGTTTTACGCCGAATCCGAACGGCAAATTTGAGAAGGTTCCCATGACAATTTGATACTCTTGAAGGTTTGTCAGACGTTTCCCGAGTAATTTTAGTTACATTTAAATATTGGACTTGCACGCTAACTTTTCCCGTTGTATCAAGTCTCTGACTACTTCTTTTCGAGTGCGCTTGAACTGCAATATTTTTACAATTAACAGATAAAATAGGTCTGCGAAATTGTTCCCTAAAGCTATCCATATACAGTGCACATGTGCGAGTAAGGAAATTTTAGCACCAACACATTTGTATCACACACACTACACGAATGTACACACATCAGTTCGCAAATGGGTATACTATTAACTATTGAGCTTTTGTTAATCACTGAACTAGACAGTGAAGGTGCATACTAAGTGGTTGCGATGAGTGATACTCTGTCGACTTTTGTGTTTGTATTTATTATAGATTGTTGCATGAAAAAATCCAGACTGCAAAAAACAAAAACAGTTTGGGTGATACACGACTTTTCCGTGAATGAGAAGACAATCACAACGTTGGCCCACACCCGAACGCTCACATTTTCTAATTTTGTGTAATTTTCGTCTGTAGGATGATCGCAGCGCATCTTTTGACGATGGCTTCTTTCGCGTCTTAATAAATGTCCTTGAAATTAATTAACAACATTTCCCAATCCAAACCCCATTTTATTTTATCTCGATCCTTATATATAAAGTCGTCACACTTTATTTTCCCAATCTCAGTTTAATCCCTACACGATCGCCAGAACTAGTAATAATGCACAGTCATTTTTGACGACTACATGCACTGCTGAGAATGAGAAGGAACTGAGGGAAAATAAACAAAATGAAGAAATTTATTCAATAAGGACCCTTTGTAAATGTTGGTTCTTAAGGCAATAAAATCTTCGCGCTGGACTTAGTTCCAAGAAATGCTTTCGAACGTTTCAGATAAGTTCTGAGCAATTTTGTTTTGCACAGCACTGTACGTCTACAGATAACCTACTCCTTACTCCTGTTATACAATATTTAAACTTAGAACTTGACAAAATCGATTTAGGTACCTACCTTTTTTTCGTTCAACGATATTCAAAGGCAAAGCACGAATGGATCCTGTCGAGCCCCAATTTTCTATTGGTTTTGTCCTCTCAAAACAAAGCGAACGGAATGTATCTACTTAGGAGGATATAAGTCATCCTATTCTTTGTTTGTTCGCTGCCGGCGGTACTGACATCGCTTTTATATCCAAATCCGTTTGCACACACACAGCCCTATACATTCGCCCACACACCAAGTAGTCAGTCTCATCTCATCTCACCCAGCTATTGTAATCCCGCGACCCTCCTTCCTCAATGTAGTTTAAATCTTTCAGCCGGATAAGAGAGTGATGAAGGTTTTTTCTTTAATAGAAAAAAATATTCCAAAAGGAAAAAATTACGAAGGACTGAATCAGGGTAACACACTCCATCCCGATGGCAACAGCAGCTAGGATGATACTCACACTTTTTGGTAATTTTTTTTTTTAATTTTTTTGGTTTCGGTAAAAATTACTTGGATGGGGGCGGTATGGAAGCTGGTGAAAGCTTTTGTGGATTTTGTTTTTGAAGTGATTATTCGAAAGTAATTTCCGTCTGAAAGATTATCTTTCACGATAGACTTCACTTTATTAATGGTAGACGGCTTCATTCCTCGGAAATCTCCACGTTGTCGTTGACGTCGTTCGTTTGACTCTGTATTTGTCCACCCCACCGCCACCTGCTAACTACTTTCAATATTCTGATTGAAATTGATCTGTGTCCCCTTCAAATTGGGTCGCGTTGTAGAACTTTAGGGATTTTTCCCTTCGTTGCATGGACAAAAAAAAATAAAATAAACTAAGTCAAACAGATAATGTCTTCATCCGATGAATGAAGAAACTCGGAGGAGCATAGCACGACTCTTCTAGTCAGTAGACCATTAAACAGTTTTCAATTCATTTTCACGAGATCTGAAAATAAAATCTCGACACTGTTTGCACCGTCGATACTTGCGACGTAGTGATTGCGAACTTATCACGAACATCTGCAAATGTTTTTATTTTGGCGTCCTTTTGTTTATAAAGAGAAGAAAAGTTTTGTGTTCACACTTTAGTAGGGCCACTATAACTGTTGCTGATACGGGTGATGCTACGATAACTTTGCGAATGGTATCTCGGTTGGAGATGCAAAGTTTCGTGCCAAAAGGCTCAAGCAAATGCACTAAGCAATTTGGGTTGATAGGTTTTGGTTGCCACACTCAGAGGATGCAGTGTGAAATACTTTGCTTAGGTTTGTGAATTTCTGACAACAACAAAGAACTGGTAGTTTCTTTAACAGTAAGTCAACAGCACAAAATGGGATCGGGTTTTGGAATTAGGAATCCCTTTTCACTTAGAAAGTATCTTTAAATCCTTGTGTCTGGTTGCGGTTGAATGAAAGACCTTTTCGTAAACAGATATGATGGGTGAATGGACATGGAGCTCCTAGATAGCGTTATTGTATGTTGATCATGCCATTCAATGTCCTTTTCTTTGTTGAGACTGCGATGAAGTCGTTGGAAAATTCAAATTGGTGTGGTATTTAAGGGGTTTCAATTGATGGAGAAACCCGTTTGTAGCGAACCGAATTTTATCTGAATCGTTTTTCGAAATCCGTACTTGTCTAAATTTTACATCAATGATAGATGTAGAGGTGGTAATAAGACTCTTTAATATTCTCAAAAGACAATTTATTTTACTGTTCACCACGTGAACTGCTGAAAGCCTCTGACTGTTAACTGAACAAAAGCTACACTTTAAATTTCTATTGTGTATGGTTACCTGTAGAACATCCAGTAGTCCGATTGAACATTTCTTGAGAGCCTGAGTTCCAGAACCCGCCATTTTGAAACATGACATTTTCCGCCATAATTTCCTATAAAATAAAAGGGCGTCAAAACCAATTAAAATAGTATTTCTGAATCTCTCTTACAGGGTTATACAACGTGCCCGGTCGGGTGTGCTCATCTTTTAAGCTGTTATCGCCTCAACCAACTGGCAATTTGCTGCTGAATCCAAGTTTTTGGCCGAAGGATAGCTTGTGAAGGAATTTGAGAGCAAATAAATAAACAAATAAGTAAGTATGGTCTTCGTGCGATGCTTTCAGATTCGGCAAACATGTATACCAGCCTCATAATGGGCCCTCTAATCGGGGGACTGAAAGTCATGGTACCGCTGCACTATTCAAATCCTCTTTTCTGTATTCCAAGCATTTATTTTAATAAATCTATTGAAAATTATAAGTGATTTCCAGGATAAAAGACGATGACAAAAACTAGGTACTTCACAACTTCAAGATTTATTAAGCAAAAAAAAGAAAAAAGAGGTTAAGCAGAGATTATATATATAGAAAAATTAACATGCGTTCAATATGTCAAAATGACAGATCTAATAATTGACTCATTATGTAATTTAAGTTAAGCTCATAGACGACATAACTTAAAGGTGGTAACATGCTTATTTTAATGGGAATGTTGCATGCTCATTTTAACAAAATCTAAATAGTAACCTGCCAAATAAAAAAAAATTAGCCGACCATTAACCACACAGAAATAAAGTTATTACGTTTTATTTTTGTAGCAGGAGTAACACGATTCGTGCGCCACCCTGTAAACACTCTCTAGGGGTATATACAGGGGTCCTTAATGCATATGCTTAAAGATTTTTAAAATACGAATACTTAGATTTTGGCCACGCCCCATTTATGAGGGATTGTAATAGGAATAGGGTATCCAACAGTTCGCCTAAGCGGCCGATATTTGAATGCTTTATTTTGTGGTTCGTCAAGCGTTTATTGGTCTTAAACCGCGGTATTCTTTATTATATTAATGAAAAAAGGTGCATGTATAAATCATTATTCTTCTTTAGTGAGGAGCTTGGTTCTGGTGATAGGATTATTTTACCGGGGATCATATCTTTCCGACTCATAATAGTACAAAGTCAGATGCCAATTATCTCACTAATCTGTCTATAGCTTATATCCATTTTCAATCTAATCAATTTCAATATGAGGTACACTATCTAGCAACTCTTTTGATTGTACCGCGTTAGGATGTTTATGTAATCCGTAATCACAGTTCTATGACAATGCTATATTGATTTTTTTTCTCATTTCTACTCCACTGACTTTGCCCATGTAAATGCGGCCATAAGCAACAAGCTTCACACATATCCATAATCCACTGATTGTGGGTGGTGTTCCTTTATCGATGCGCACGAAGCAATGTCCAGAATGCCTGGCCGCAAAGTGATTTCACTGAATAACCTCATTTGGAATTCCCTCTCTTTACGGATATATTTTTGTGATTTCATAGTATCCGCAAACCTGATAGATTTCTGATTCCAACGAAGGTTGTTTTTAAAAGGTTAACCCAGCAAACCTGTCACTCACATCCTCCGGAAGTTTATAGCCCGACTTCGATGGGATGCCGCAATCCACGTTCTTGACTCTAAGACTCTCAGGAGAATTATTGTTATGAGACTTGGATAGCGATGACTGTTGTACGTGGAGCATTGTTGGTTTCGGCTTATGTAGCGAGATCTTAAGGAAGGTGTGTAACAAATTTTATGTTGCATATACAGGGCAGGCGGATGTGCGCGGCGAAGGACTGAGGGTCGATTAGTGGCTGGTGTGTTTAGCTAGAAAAAGGTTATGTATTCAGGATCGTAGATGGATTTCTATTTCTTTCGTTTTTGTTTTCGTTTTAGCTCAGCCATGGTTGCTACTGAATTGAGATTTGTGGAGGTATAGGTACTCGTAAATTGTGGCAGGATTTTTTCACCAGAGGGTGCAGGCTATTTGCGTGCGGATAGTGGACAAATACTGCATGCTCTTGAGATATCCCGATTGGATGCATTTGATTGAAAGTCCTTCGAGAGTATTTTCCTCAAGAACATTTATTTATGATTTTCATTTTTGACAACCGTGTTGAAATCATTTAGTGAGGGATTAATCTTAACGTGAATGGAGTTCGCTTTTATTGGGGTATGCTTTGGAAAAATTGGGGATTAGTATGGGAAATAATAACAACGACCCAGCAGGGAAGGACTTGCGAGTTTAAAAGAAATAACTCGCAATTATTTATGTTTGTACTGAATCTGATAAATTCATTGCTGCTTAGTTTTGTCTAGTTTGCTCTTGCAGCTCGATGAGTGACATTTAAGGGAGCATGACAACCCCACTCGCCCTCTGTAACTTATCAAGTTGTTGTTAGTTATATATTTTGATTCTGCTAACGCTTGGGCAATTGAATTTGTATTCAAACACTGATACCCATATAAACAAAAAAGTCATTAAATTCACCTTAACTACCTCGAAGTTATTGCTATCAACTGTGATGTTTTGTCGTAGGCGGTAGATGTTTGTTGATAGTGTGTACTTAATCTGGTTGACATTAATTTCAAAGCCAACCAATTTCGCCTGTTTCTTCAATCGCCGTAAAGGCATCTTCCACGGCACGCTTGGAAAGGCCGATGATGCCGATATCGTCCATATACCACATTAGCTGGACGAATCTATTGCCGTGTAGACACCAGCCATGCGAACTATCTTCTCCAGACAAGATGGACGAAGATAGAGCATTTCCTTTGCCTAAATTGACTGCAAGTTTGAAATAATTCGGAAGAGCTGCTTCCAAACTGCACATTACATCGCTTGATTTCAAGTGTCACTCAATACAACTGGGAGAGCTGATTCCAAATTCAGTCATCATCTCGTAGGGCTCCTCGCGATGAAACCTTTCATATGCGCTTTTAAAACGAGCCCGACTTGAAATCCTTTGTTCTTTTCTAGTATTTGTCTCAGGACGAAAATGTTGTCTATTGTCGATATATCGGGCCAGAACTGGGGCGTGGTCGTTTTGTGTATTGCATATCGGCTTGAGAGAGTCACACAGTACGTTGGATAGGATCCTCTGTGCCCAGATAGGTCTTTCAAGACAATGCATCACCTTTCGTATAGATTGGGCATTTGGAGCTGATACCCATACTTATTTGATGATGTGGTGCATGCTTCCAACCAAAACATCAGCTCTTTATTTAAACAGCTCTGCTGGTAAGCCTTCAGAGACGGCGGCCTTGGTATTCTTAAGCTTTCTATAATAGCTATGCCAACCTCTTCTATTGACAGAATTCAAAACCTCGTGATGAAACTCATTGATAATCTAAACACCGCGAAAGCGCTTGAGTCTCTTAGTCATAGGGGCAATGTCTCCTGCCTTTCGTTGTTCTATCGGTATTAACACCATAAGTGTTCAAAGTCAATAGTCCGTTGTATTTCTCTCTTTAAATGTTTCAACCCCAATACCCCCATGCAAGGAATGCACATCAGTTCACATTTAAGCTTTTTTAGGTGAAATACAAAGAATCCTTCCTTAACCGTAGCACACGAATGTTAAAATTCTCTACGATACACATTATTGTAAAATCTCCGGATGTCGCGAGACTTCAATTTGTTTGAGCTGGGAGACTCCGAAAAACCTTTTCTTTTTCTCCTCCGTTCTCATGACTCGGTATACGTCATCCGCTGCCTTTTTTGCGCTGCAGCATTTTTAAACGTACATCTTCCGTCACCGACTTCTGGTAAACACATATATTATTATACCACGATCCAAGTCGTCCAAAGTCGATTTTCGTCTATTGGGCAGTTCGTAGATTCATCTTTAATTAAGCTGCAACAAGAAAATAATCATACAGTTAATCGTTTTTTTTAGTTAAACGGGTTTTAGTATTTAGAGAAGTATGTATAGAGTGTTTTTTTATAGAGGCATACACCTATTTTTTATAAAATTAAACACAACAAATTTAATGGAATGACCAAATTTTGGCTTTATAAGCTCACAAATTTCATGACATTTAATGTTTAAAAATAATTGCTGGCATATGGACTTCGCGACTGAGCCTTAGCAACGCCATCCTGTCTATCCAATTTTGCACCACTTTTTCTAGCATGCCACGTCTTATTTCGTCAGTAGTGCGTCGAATTTTGGCTACTAGGTGATCAATAGTTGCTGTTTTATCAGCATAGACTAGAGATTTGACGTACCCCCACAAAAAGTAGTCCAAAGGTGTCACACGAACGAGGTGGCCAACTCACAGGTCCATTTCTAGAGATAATTCGGTCACCAAACGTTTTGCTCAACAAAGTCATGGTTGCATGCGAATTTCGGAAATAAATTTCCACGATTAGTAAACGTTGTTCTGGTGTTAGCCTTTCAATGGTGATTTGCCAAAGTATAGTGGAAAAAAAATTCAAACACACTTACATAATTAGTATAACAAACGAGAATAACCAAGAACTCTGTAAGCTTTATTGACTATGTTATGACAAATAATCCGGAGAGAGTTGAAGCTTAGTCTGATAGTAAATTAAAAATAAGTGATCATAAGTCTGTGATAATTAGTATTAAGGCATTGTATAACAGAAGTCATAAGGAGAAAGTCGTGCGTGTATTTAAATATGATTCAGCAAGTTTTGTCACTAAATTAGCAAATTGTGATCTGTCCATACCAAATAGCAATATATCTTTTGACGCATTAACTAAGAAATTATCTAACAACAATGTGCAGACGGTTAATAGTTTTATAACATACAAAAAATTAAATGAAAATCATAATCCTTGTCCTGTCTTGTGGCCGATTGGAAAAGCTATAAAATGAATAGAAACAGATTTTAAACCGAACTTGATTGTGCAAAAAAACAGGTATACATCAGTAACAAAATTTAAATTTGTAGTGTGCAGAAATTTATGTGGAGAACTTTAAAAAGGCTTGTTTTAAAAGGAAGTGAGAAAAGTTAGTGCAAAAAATACAGCAATTGTATCGATATATCTAATGTTTTGAACTGGTTTTTTGTGAATAGTATTGTGGAAATTAGAAGCAATATTCCAAAAAAACAGTACATTAATTCAGTGTTTGACTATTACTACCTAAATTTTAATTTTAAAGAAATTAATATCAGTGACCTAAAATCTGTGCTAAAATCGATGAACAATAAAAAAGATATAAACGGAGTCAGTGTGAAAATGTACTTGGATGTATGTATTAGATTTTTGTGGTGAATTGTTGCTAAAAATCGTAAATTTGTCCTTAGCTAGTGGCACGTTTCCTAATTGCTGCAAAGAGTCCCTTATCGTTCCAATTCAAAAAGTTAAGAACTCTAAAAAGGTGGACGATTTTAGACCGGTCAATATGATGACCATAGAGAGTAAAATCATTGAAAAGGTTGTGTATAATCAACTGCAAGCTTACTTGGAATCTTTCAATTTAATTTCATGTTATCTTCCGAAAAAATCATAATTGTGAATCCCTTCTGAATTCACAATCATGACAAGAAAGTGATTGTGGCCGTGTCTCTAGACTTAAAAAGATCGTTTGTGTGGACAAATTAATATTAATAGATAAACTTAAAATGTATGGTGTGAGAAATACGGCACTTAATTGGTTTAAATCATATGTTGAAAACAGAACCCAAAAAACAAAAGTTAACGATGTTCTTTTAAACCCTGCTCCTGTACATGGTGTCCCTCAAGGATCTTTGCTTGGTGTGTTGCTGTTTTTGGTGTACGTCAATGATATGGAAAGTGCTGTTCGTTTTTCAAAAATGGTGCTGTTTGCTGATGACGCGTTATTGTTTATTTCTCTTTCTAATGTCAATGATTGTATAGATAAAATTAATTCAAATCTAGATAGGTTGCAAGATTCTTTTGACAGAGACATGTTAAAATTGAATATAAACAAAACCAAAGCTATGATTTTAAATGGTAGTACTGTCAAAAACATCAGCATAAACAATCAGAATATTGAGACAGTCTCTGAAATTAAATATTTAGGTGTCTTAATAGACGACAGATTAGTTCTTGCTGTCCATATAAATTATGTATGTAAAAAGATAGCGAACAAAATTTACTTCTTGGGTAGAATTAGGAAAAAAATGTCGCTAAAAACAACAATTAATGTATACAATACAATGATTAAACCTCATTTTGAGTATTGCTCAAGTATTTTGTTTATGTGTATTAATCTAATGATGAGTAGATTACAAAAGCTCCAAAATAGGGCAATGAAAATTGTTCTAATGTGTAATATGTAGATTAACTTCAATCAGATGTTGTCTAAATTGTCTTGGATGAGTGTAAACCAAAGAATTATGTACAATGGGATCATATTTGTATTTAAAATCAAATTCGAATTATAACCTAAATATTTAAATGAATACCTGTTTGTGATGTATAACCTTTTGCGTTACGTAATGCTGATGACTTTAGGTTACCACGGTTTAGAAATTTAAAGACAAAAAATATGGTTCTACACAGAGTATTGAATATGTATATATAATAGCCTACCAATTTATATAAAAAATTAACAACATTTGTCAAGATTCAAGAGACAGTTGGTGGATTATGTAAAAAATAGTTTTATTTAATTTAAATGTAGTATGTAAAGTTTGTAATGAATTTGTTAAATGGCTAGTTTGACAGTTATCCCTATCAGAAGTTTTATACCTCTATAAAAAACACACCCTATATTATGAAAATTGAATAACAAATGCCCCGTGAAAAGATTTTTGTTTCAGTTAACCGATTTTTTCACTAAAGCGTTGTTCAGAGTTGAGTGAATTTTACCTTTTGTCTTCTTTGAATTTGAATTGAATGTACTAGCAAGTTAAAAGTTTGATGGTACATTTCCCTGAAAGCGATGTCTTTCATTTTCCAGTTTGATTTTTTTTTAAATATACATTTAGGTATTTCAAAAATATGCAAAAATATGTATTGACGGCCAAATTCCATTTTCAATGAAATTTCATGATTCGTAAACATTATAAGATTTTTTGCTGCTAAAATAAATAATATAATACAGGGCCTAAAACCTAGCTTCCCCAACCATTTGCTTGTGCGAAGTGGAATAGGCCTACAATTTACAGCCAAACCCGAATGGAAAGTTGGAGAAGCGTCTCAGGACAATTGACACTATTGAATGTTTTTCGGACGTTCGCAAGAGGTGGGGCAGTGAAAAAAAAATATTAGGTCCTACTTGGCTTCGGCGGAATTTGAACCTGAGACCTTTAGATTACTAGTCTAACACTAAAGTTTTATAAAAAAAAATATACGTTGCATTTAGATCGCAGCAATAATTATTTGTTTTTATTATCTGCAATATATTAATCGATGCATGCATTGCCTCAACCCACTAGAATTGAACAGCAAGAGTGAACAGTCAACAAATTTCCAAGCCGAAAGCGAAACCAAAATATGTTATTTTAGTTGCAATGCAATGCTTTCTTTCCCGTTTGGTCGTTAATACTGCCGTGAAGAATATTAATTGGACCGGTCCATTTACAAAGGTTTTTCACTCATGCACTGTCCGTTAAGATTGAATTATGTTTATTTATAATGTTCATAAAAAAACAACTGCCAGGACCTATATACACATAAATTTCCAGGAAAAAATATTTGAATTAAATTTCGATTGAGAATTAAAAGACAAACAATTATTTTAATATGCATGTTGTATGTATTTAATATACATTTTTTGTTAAACAAATTTCGATTATGTAGGTATTGTATTGTATGTGTAGTGGGGTCATCAGTAGATGACAAGCACTTAGACCTATTGGTCCAATGTACTTCAGCATAGCTGCCCGCTCGCTGGTTATTGGCGATTAGTAAGATATAGTGAGGGAGAACCTACCAGTAGCCTTGGCAAAGCGAAGAATGTTAGCAAGTTCAATGCCCCCCATCTCATCTATGTTGACGAATTGTTTGCCTATATTATTATGTAGGTACATTGTACATATGTAGTTACACTGCGCATTCATTTTGTATATACATACACATGTGTATTTTTTTCTAGTTTTTAATCTGTGTTAGAAAAAAATTCGGCAAATTTTTTTCTGAACCACAGCTGTATCCTTGAATCTTGTCAATAATTTTTGAGAACAACTGTTCAAACATCAGTTCTCCCTCTGAAGAAGAATCGGCAGAGATATGTCCCCCTTCAGTATCAGAAGGTGCTGGTTGAATGGAGTTTAAAAATACATATTCCCAATTCTCCGACCAGTCATTATATGTCGCAACATTATCTTGTGGCATCGCAGGTACGGGTATTATCTCCTCAGCAACCACATTGTTGTCCTCTATCTCAAGAAACCCACATTTTACAAAACAATTTGAAATGTTTTTTTTTTTTTTTTTTATTTTTTTTCTTTTACACTATCAGCTCTGTGTCGTGGAGTGCTTTAAGCAAGCAACTATCACGAGCAGAAATTGCCGGCACTAAAAGTGCTCTCACAGGCTCATCATTTAGTGCAGGTGTTAGTAAGGACAAAACAATTAAAAATACAATAATTATGTACCTATAAAATACTAACACAAACACAAAATAATGCAAACAATTTAAGACATTAAAGCATTAATACGCAAAATATTTTTTAGCTTAATTTTACTAACATGCAAGTCAATCACATGATCATTTAGATTATAGATTCTACTCATGCGACTAATAGGCTCATGCCTCCCATAATTCGTTCTATGATGTTGGCTAAACAATAATTCAACACTGCGTAAATTATGGGCACCACCACGAAAATTAAAGCCAATAGACGACAGCAAGTCAGGTGCATCTGTTTGAGCGGATACAAGCTGCTGTAAAAAAATGATATCGCTATTAAGCCTTCGTTGAGAAAGGGGTAACATTTGAAGAAGCTTGATACGTTGACTGTAGGGAGGAAGGTTAAATGGATCATCCCATGGAAGTCCTCTAAGTGCAAATCGAATAAATTTACGTTGAACGGCCTCTATTCGATTTGAATGAATGTTGTAGAACGGCGTCCAAACTTGTGAAGCACACTCTAGAATCGGACGGACAAAACAATTGTACAATGACATAGTAACGTATGGGTCATTAAATCCTTTCGCCCACCTTTTTACGAAGCCCAGCATAGAATTAGATTTATTAACAATAAAATTGATATGCTTGGCAAAAACCAGTTTGGGATCGAAATAAACCCCAAGATCCTTAAAATTATCAACATTACAAAGAATATGTTGAGACAAAGAATATTGAAAGGTGAAAGGTATATTCTTTCTAGAGAATGTCATATGTTGACATTTAGTAGGGTTCAGGGATAAACCGTTTTTATCACACCAATTGGCGAAGCTATTAATGTCAGAGTGAAGAAAAATTCTGTCTTGCTGACTAGTGATAGATTTAAATACTGAGCTGTGAAAGATACAGATAGCGATCCTCTAAACTTCACTTGATAAACCCTTGATCTAAGGTATGAATTAATCCATTTTATGAAACATGGTGGGAAACCAAAAGCCCTGAGCTTAAATTCGATTATTTCATGGGACAGCTGGTCGAAGGCCTTAGAGAAGTCAGTGTATATGCAATCCATTTCATCCTTATTCTCTAATGCATAAGAACAATCATGCAAGAAACTGAACAGATTAGTGACAGTGGATCTGTTTCTTACAAATCCATGCTGTTCATTACAAATTAAATTGCGACAAAGAAATATCAACTTTTCGCAAACAATTTGTTCAAAAAGCTTAGGGATACACGAAAGCTTTGAAATAGGCCTATAATGATATCAAGACGTTCGCTTTTTTTAAATACAGGTTTGATAAAAGCACTTTTCCATAGATAAGGGAATTTACCAGTACTAATGGACAATTCAAACAGATATTTAAGATATGGAGCAATTGCATGACTACATTTTTTAAGAACGATCGGTGCAATGCCATCAGGACCTGATGAATAATCATTCTTTAGAGAAGAAATAGATTTTAAAATTTTTTCCAAGTCAAATGAGAAGCTACTAAAACTTATTTGGGAACAGCTAGTTAGACAACTAAAATATTGCTCATCTATGTGAAGAGGGGTCACCCTAAACGACTTACTGAAATAATCTGCAAACATATTGCTTGCATCTAGCGAATCAGCAGTTGTAGAGCTATTGTAAGTAAGTTTCGATGGATAACCATCGGTTTTTTTCTTAGAATTAACAAATCCCCAAAAAAGTTTGGGGTCCAATTTTAGAGAGCATTCCATTTTACTTATATAGTCAATATATAAGTTGCAGGATAAAGATTTGAATTCGTTGAATAGTGTAAGATAGAGCTCAAGATCTGAATGGCGGAGACTTTTTAAATAGTTCTTCCAAGCCCTATTACGTCTGTTTCGTATTGATTTGAGCTCTTTAGTGTACCAAGGATGGGACGTTTTCAGATTCCTAGAGGATTTCAAAGGAATCACTTTTTTCATACAGTTATCCATCAAATCATCATCTTCAATATTAGAAAACGCAGTAAGATTAAAATTAAAGCTGGAAATTTCATCAGAAAGCCTTTGAAAATTTGCTTTCCGAAAGTCAAAAGATTGCGAACGGTCATTACTATTTTCGTACAAATGTGCACCTAGTTCAATAAATACATCCAAGGGTGGATGATTATTATCTATGTTAGTTATACTGAAGTGGGATTCCAGAACCACAGTACTAACAGAGTCAGGAGAGAAAACAAGATCGAGAGTTCGATTTCTGAAACTTTTTATACAGCTTGTTTGCTGTAAGTCAAAAGACAAAATGTTGTCCAGTAAGGCGAGCTCTTGTTGGCCAGAGTCAAAGGATGGAATGAAATGACAATCATCCTCAGAAGGTACCCATCCAATATGTGGCAGATTGAAATCGCCTATAAGTAAGACACACCAAGATATGTCAAAAATATGGTCAAGTGCCATAGAAAGTTCCGAATAAAAAAAACATAGACGAGACGATGGAATGTACGCATTAACAACATATAAATGTTTGTTCTTAAGTGTAATTTTTACACAGATAATTTCGACATTTAGTTAAAATGGAAAGTCAATCTTTCGTGACTCAAAGTTGGAACGAACAGCGATCAAGTCATTGTTATGACGGTTATTGTAGTAACGTCTTCCCATGCCTTTTTAAGCCAGCTACAAGCGTCTAAGAGATTAATTTTAGCTGATAACTTCGATATGTTATTGGCCTCGTCTATGCATAAAATCAAATGCTGCATAAGGTATTTTCTATAATGGGACTTCGAACTTTTAATAATGCCTTGTTCAAGTGGCTGTAGATGTAAAGTTGTATTTGCAGGAAAAAATTTCAGCTCGATGTTTTTTAATCCACTTACAACATGGTGCATTGTCTGCAAAAAGAAGAACCTTCCGATTTTGCTTTTGCATTTTTTTGTCAAAAATGGTTAACCAGTCTTGAAACAAAGTGGAGTTCATCCAAGCCTTCTTGTTGCTTCTCAAAGTTATTCCCAGTGCTTTTTCGATATTTATATTTTTAAATGCTCTGGGTTTAGCAGCTCTTCCTGTTGATTAAGTAACGCGTTAGCTAACTAAAGTTTCAAAAATGTATCATACAAAATTCACTTACCAATGACCACTACTGGTTCTTTTTCTCCGACTGCGCTGCAAAGCAATGCTACTGTCAATCTTTCCTTCGAAAGCTTGCCACCACTAAATCTCTCGGTTTTGAGTTGGAGTGACCTTGAAGGTGTTGCTTTAAAAAATAGCAAATTTTACTTTTACTATTTTTCAAACGTATCACTTTATTGAAAATCAAAAACAATCACCTTTAACAAATCATTTGCACTGACTGACGAACCTCTGCCTATAAGATAAAAAAGTCAAACTAACTTACACACTTTGGGAAATCCCCGAATAAAACAAAGTAACCGGCATCTATTTAAACGGTACGAAAAATTCGAAAAAGAAACCAAATGCGATGCATACATACTCGTACATATTTCTTATTTCCTACGCTTGGTCCAATTAGGCAGGAAAATACATTAAGCAACGCATGTTAATTTGGTGGTCCATGGTCCGATTAGCAGGTGTCCCGATTATAGAGGGACATTTGTATGAAAAATAGCAGGGAATGCATAACGTGCGGTCCGAGTAGGAGGTGGCCCGATTATAGAGTGTAACGATTAGCAGGTTTTACTAGTTAAAGAGAATGGAAGAAAAAAAACTTATTTTCATATCGATGATGTTCTTCGTCTTCTTCCTTTTCGGCGAGTTTATGATCAGGATTAGGGGGATCATAAGCCCCCCACTTTATTGCATTCCTCCTGGTCCGCATGCGGGGTTCCCCGGTTTGACCTCAATGAACATCGGCAGGTCTCTCGGTTTCGGATCACTTCATCACGGAGGCCAATCATAAGCTGTCGTTATTGCATTTGTGTGATCCAGGAATGGCCAGCCTCTATTCTGCGATTTCGACACGTGCATGCTTTCATTATTGATTATTGTTTGATCGACCTTTTAGGACACCAGGGATCTCCAGTAGTGTAATCCCGCGGATTTGCATGCACACTAGCCGTGTTTCTTTGCACGCGGATATAGGGATAATTTGAAATTTGCATGTAAAATACAACAACAACTTATCCTATATACGCTAACTTTAGCGGGGATAGCTATCGCCGCTAAGTCAGTTAGCGGGGCTAAACAGTGCTTCCAAAACCCATTTTCTTCGTTTCTGATGAACTTATGCGATGATTTTTTTAGGAATTGTCAAAGTTTGACATCCCTCCTCCGACCACTATTCCCGCCGAATATTTTGTTCGCGATTTTATTATTATTATTTTTTTAAACTTCATTATAAAGGTAATTGAATTTAGCAATTCTGTTAATGTGAAATTGTTTTTCATAATTTTAGAATATGCTTGGCAACAATTTCAATTGGCGGAAGTAGATATTTTTCAATTTCTGGATTTTCAATACAAATTTCTTAACTACAACTTACAGCTGTGTCACGGTGCATGTCATAGGTGCATGTGTGCTGCCTAGTTCTTTTTGATGAATTCTTAAGCGGCGATAGTCGTTTTCTGTTGTCATCCCTATATCAGCTTTAAGATGCTAAATGTGTTGCTGGGCTCACCTGGATGTTTGAATTGCCTAGATGTGACTCTACCCCTCAGTCACCTTTTACGACACATGCTGTTTTTCGGGCGGCACTGCAGTGATATTCTTATGGCTGAAACACATGTGCAGCAGGGAAGGACGCAGTAATGCATGCATCAACGCACATGAAACACATGTGCAGTAAAACTTGACGTTTCAGAGAATTTGACACATTCAGTTTGTATCTCGCTGATCTTTCGTAATCGAATTACAACTGAACGACCAAACACACTAAATTGTTAGGAAAAATGCCATCCCAGTACGATTTTTGAACGTCAAACGGAAAAATTGTACCAAATTGTGTTGTTCTGCTACAACTGGTGTAGCAAGATTAAATAGAGACGACTTGCATCAAGAATGGACCTGCAGTAAGCAATGTCTCATTTTATATACAAAATCATCTAGCTGCACGGCTCTTGCTGCATATGTGTCTCAGCCATTAGCCCGTCTCTACATGGGTTTGTTGGCGGCTGGCGGTAATAAAAACATAGGGACGGGCTACAGTCCGCTTGGGCGAACTGTTGGATACCCTATTCTTATTCCTATCCCTCATAAGTGGGCGTGACAAAAGTCTAAGTATGGTTGAATTGTTAAGAACGCTCTACATATTTTGTTATATAACATTTAAAGGATTTTATCAAAAAAAAACGCTCCCTAGCTCAAACTTGGGTGTTTCAATAAAATTGATTTATTTAATTGTGGGCGTATCAGTAGGCGGATTTAAAAAAAAATAACACATGAGCATAAAGGGCCCCTAGAGAGTATATATTATAAATTTCAGCTCCCTAGCTCAAACTTTGAATTTTCAAAAAAAAAAAAAATTAATTGTGGGCGTGTCAGTTTGCGGATTTTGAAAATATTTACACATGAGCATAAAGGGTCCATAGAGAGTATATATTATAAATTTCAGCTCCCTAGCTTAAACTTTGGATTTTCAAAAAAATTGTTTTATTTATTTGTGGGCGTGTCAGTGGGCGGATTTTGAATTTTTTTTTATCCCGAGCAGTTTTAGGAGTCATAGAACATATATAAAAAATTTCAGCTTTCTAGCTCAAAATTCGATTTTTTCCAAAATTTCGTTTTTTTTGAGTTTGTGGGCGTGTCTGTAAACTTGATTATTTCGGGACCCTAGAGAGTATATGGTTAAAATTTCAGCTCTTTAGGTCCAGTTTAAAGGCCTAATTTTTGCCGACAGACGGGCGGACGGACGGACGGACGGACATGGCAAATCGACATTACTATCGATGCTGATCATAAATATAGTAACTTTTAGGGGTCTACGGGCAATATTAAGGTATGTTACAAACTATTCGTCAAAATTAATATACCCTTAGAATAGGGTATAAAAAACAATCGAATTGGAAGCATTCTGAAAAGATAGAAGAAAAACGTAGGCCTCAAATGCAATGAGCTATTTCTTTCATCGCTTTAAAGCGAGTTTCCTTAACAATGGTGCAGTAGTAGTGTATTCACTTACGGAATGGAAGGCCGTGCGTTCGAATCCCGGCCAAGTTCATTACTTTATACCGACTACATGAAATCGTAATCTCCCTAAGTAACTTAGACACCACCCGTGGAGAAAAACCCTACAACTGCACCCAAACACTTCTTTCCTATCTCTCTATTCTTTCTAATACCAAGTTGCTTACACTGTATTCTTAGCATTATAAGGGTACTGTAACAACAGAAAAAAGAAAATCCCTTTAGCGTAAGCAAATTATAAACAAAAAAAAAATCTTAAATTAACGATTTGGTAAAATTTAATAAAAAATCTTAATTGGTTGGAATTTTTTAGTAATCTCATTTTTTCTTTAAATTTCTTAAACAAAACGAATTCCTACAAAATTATGAGGTTTTTCTATTCTCCCTTATGAGGTCGAGATTCCCAGAAAAAGGGATTTTTCCCATGATCCCGAGCACTGGGCGCAACACACATTGAATTATGGCGAAACAAAAAAAAAAATGCCAGGTTGTCAATTGCTGGAGTAGTTTCCCAAAAACAAAATTTCGTTGTTGTTTTTTTATTTCGCAGCCATTTGCTTACATATGATCATTGTATATAGACTTTATAGTAAAATCATCAACACGATTACAAAAAGCTCGACCTACACGAATTTGGAGACAAAAAGGATGGCGTGATTGCTTCTCAACTTAAGCATTAATATTGTATATGAACTTTTGAACTTTTAAAGTCTATATACAATGATGTCATAGGTGCATGTGTGCTGCCAAGTTTTTTTTTATGAATTATTAAAGGGCGATGTTCGTTTTTTTGTGTCAATCCTATATCCGCGTGCAAAAAAACACGGCTATTGTCATTGCCCCCGTGACATTGTGACATGCCACTCGATTAGCTTTTTCCATTTTTATTAGAATGGTTTTCCGCTCCAGGTCGGTCACCCAAATCATTACTAGAAGATAATCGACCCTACTGCCGACGTGTACAGCAAATGCGGCTGTAGGCCCCATGATGAGCCTACCGCCCTTTCACAGGTGCACAGGGCATCCATGACTTTCTTGATGTGTTCGTTGATGTTTTCTTTTCAGTGTAGATGCGGTTCCAAATGGCCTTAGATAGCTAGCACTGTATATATATGCAGACTGATACTTTCATAAAGTTTCATTAGTGATTTCATCTACTGCCCACAATTAGGGCAAACACATTCGATTCCGAGGCAAACTTTGACACAAAGTCCTCCACTCAACACAACAGTATGGGTAATGTTTTACATATCATTAGGGTTCGCATTTTCATGCACTTAAAATCTGAAAATATGCGCTTAAAATATGTGCTTAAAAATGCAAAATATGCAGTTAAAATATGCACTTAAAACCAATTTAACTTAATTTCGGTTCAATTTAAAAACACATTTTCTTCAGTCGTTAACAATAAGTTCAATTTTTATTTTTATTATTAAATTAAATAATAACTTACAACGAAATTAACATTTAATAAAAAAAAAACACAGTTAACGTAAACATAAACATCTACTTTTGTTTAATTAAAATAAATAATTCAAAAAAACATTTTTTGAACAATCATATTTGAAAATCCTCATTTTTTGCCACAACACACTTAAGTTTTTTTTTTAATTACTTCTCCCATAAGTCATTCAACCGCATTTATCTTTGCAACAACATCTTCAAATAAATCAATTTGATTTTTTAAGGTTGTCCTGACTTCTAGCTTTGTGAATTGTGATGGTGTCACATAGGAAACTGAAGTTTGAACTTATAAATTTTATTTTTCTTTTTAAAAACGGCTGGTTCATTACTTCTTTTGCATTTTTTATCGCAACTGCATCGGAGTCATCGAACCCATTGACAATGCTTTTAAACGCTTTATAATTTTTTGGAAAATACTCAACAGCTCTCGCCCATCTTGTAACAATAGGCTAAGGCGGAAGAGGAGTCAAAGGATATCTTTCTTTAAAATTTTCGACGCGTGATGGTGCCTTTAAAAATATTTGTTTGCCGTTTGAAAAAAAACCATCGACGGCGACGTTCCGAAAATTACTCTTTATTTCTTCTGCAACTCGGTGCAGCAAGCAAGTGACGTGCAACAATTTTGGATAAAACAGTGCTAATAAATCCACGAGCTGCCTTTAAAATGCGCGAGCGATGGTAACATGGTTCCTTTTTTTCTAATTGGACTATATTTATTATCCACCCACAATCATGTTAGCAACAAAACGTCGTTGAATATCGGTTGTTTCATCAATAGAAACCCACAAATTCTTATCTTTTAGATCAATTTTCATTTGTTGAAATAGCGAAATACAATTTGTTTCTATATAATTTTTCCGCAAAGTGCAATCATCCGGTATAATTTCTTTTGCATATTTTTTAAAAAAAATTCTTAATTCAGGGTTACTAAGCTTACTTGAAGGTATATCGGCTGCAACAAATGCCTCACAAAAATCCATGGAAAAGGTGTTAGATGCATTGGTAAAGGACAGTAGTTGTTGGAATTTCTGGCAACCTTCAGATCTTCCTTCAAGTTCTAAGTGCTTAACACTTTTCAAATACTGATCCACTTGAAACTTTTTTCCAAATCAAACGCTTTTGTTACAAACTTGCAGAAATATGAATTTACTATAAAAATATGCAAAACTCTGCAAAATATGCATTTATAGTAAAATATGCAAAAATATGCACTAACGATTGAATGGCATTTTAAAGGAAATTTCCTGATTCGTATACATAATTTGTTGTCTTGCTTCCAAGGTGTTCCTAAAAAAATATGCATTTGCATGGAAATCCGATCCCTACCAGAGGCCAAAAATGTAAATTTTGTTGTGTTTGTTTGGATGTGAGCGTGCTCTGCCACAGCATGGCACAGCGATTATGCGAGCATCGATGGTCTTAATTTTCAATTTTAGACCAGTGCCCACCGCCCGTTTTGCCCGGGACCGAATGCCATAGAATACATATACTGATTAATTGAGGGAAAGTCTGTACAATTTGGGGTCGACTAATGCCACACTAATGTGACCCGGTTATTAGGTTTACACTATGGTGCCAATCTAGTCGTCGTCGGTTTGTGTCATTCAAGCTCGTTTACGCTAGCAAACAAACATAATTTTCCTGCACAAACTGGACCGCGGAAAAAGGATTCGAGCCAAATATGGCGCTCCTGTCCATCACACATAACGCTCTGATTGATATTATGCGAGTTTTATCTATAATTTAATTTTAAGCATTCGTCCATTTGCGGTGCTGAACGAATTAATTTGAATGATATATTTTCATCGTTAAGTACAGTGATGCGATGTGATTCGCATGGGCAGTACAAATAAATCGATTATAAGTGGTGCGACAGAAACGATAGCACTAATCAATTTTGCTTCACATTAAACTTGTCATTCCGAGTAGGCAGTTTCAAAAGATGGAATCAGCCTATGCGTTAAATATGCTTCGCTTCCATTTATTTTATCACTGCATCTGTGCGCTTACAAGTGTATGATGTTTTTAGAGAATTTCCACCAAAAGGCCTAGGGAACAACCAAAAACAAAAACGTCAAACTTTACAGTGGTCCGCACAACCAAGCGAGCAGAAAGAGGGCATTATATAAGGCTTACACACATAAACCACCCATCTTGTGTGCCGTGCTAGCCTGTTGGTGGTATAAGGACCGAACACTATATGCAGAATGCGTGGTTGAGCATGTTCCATTAGCGGAAACCGACATTTTATTGCATCAAAATTGTGTTTACTGCCATTCGGGTGAGGTAACTTTTGCATGGTGGGAAAAAAGCTGTTACTGCGGTCAGATAAATGCCTATTAACGCATTGCTGCCTACAGGCCTGTATGATGAGGAGTTGATATGTGTGCAAATTATAAAACTTTTAACTTGTGTACAAACAAGCAGATACGCGTATTTTTGTTACAATTCACTAAATTGATCGTGTAATTTAAGCCTGCCACTGAAGTGTTGTTTTATTGCGACAATGGTACCTAAGCGGAAAGTTTTACTCCAGTCGGGGGTGATGGAGGGAGGAACTTCATTGCTGTTAATTATGTTTAATCATGCGTTTTTTGCTAGTAGGTATACTCTAAAACAGTATAAATATTTTAAATTTGTTTTTGTTTTGCTTCAAATTAGTTTCTTAGAAAACCTTTTTTATTACTACATTTAATTTTTTCAAATACAGGAATACACAGAAAAGAACTCGTGTTTTTATAATTGGCTTACCAAAAATATAAAATGGAATGCTGCATATAGATATTGCCAAATGAATATCATCGCACCAGAATTGGTTTGACTAAACGTGGATATATTTTTTGGCCAAATCGAGTTTGAAGTTTGAAAGCAATTTGCAAAAAAAATTTGGCCTACTTAATTTCTAATTTTTTTTTTGTGAAGTTTATTGGAAAATGGGCAGCTCATTTTTTATGTTTTTGCTTGGTTTGTCATCAGACCTATCAATTTTTTTACTCCCTACAGCCTACACGGCAATTAAAATGTTTTTTAAGTCAAATCAATTCTCAAATAAAGTGATGTTAATTGAGGAGATTTTAGCTTTAAGTCACCAAAAAAAAAAAATGGTGTGTGTACAGTGAAAGCCCCCTTAAGCAGACACGGTGCCAGTGCGTTTGTCGGGCAACGTGAGATGTCCATCTGCGGGAAATGTCGAAGAATTAGAGCATTTACTTTGTACATTTTGTGGGAACGAAAATGTCAATTAATGATCCTGTACTTATAGCGTTTCTATCTCTTACTTACTTACTTAACGGCTCCCGACCCGTGAAGAGTCTCTGCCTGACAGCAGCCTTCCATCCAATACGATCCCGGGCACGCTGTTGTCCACACCAAGCGCTCTGGCATCCACGATGGCTTGGTCTTTGAAACGAAGGTTCGGTCTTCCTTGCCTTCTCCAACCTGGGCTGGGATTCGAAGATCCTCTTAGCTGGAGCATTATTGTCCATTCGCTCGATGTGGCCGAGCCAATGTAGTCGACGTATTTTGTCTTTTTGGACTAAATCCACATCTTGGTACAACTCAAAGAGTTCGCGGTTGTATCTTCTCCTCCATTCGCCCTCCTCGCACACAGGACCACAAATCCGCCGAAGAATTTTTCTTTCGAAGGAGCCCAGTATCAGCTCTCCTTTCCTGCTTATCGATAAGGGTTTTGTAAAGCATACATTTCGTCCTCCGATTTAGGAGTTTTGAACCCAGTTGTTTTGCCAAACCGCAGTAGCAGCGGTTTTCTAGGGTAATTCTTCGCCGGATCTCCACTAAGGTGTCATTCGTGGAGTTCATGTTTACTCCGATGTAGATGAACTCCTTAACTACTTCCAAATTGTTGCTATCAATAGTGACGTTTTGTCCTAGGCGGCGGACAGATGTTTGTTTGTCTGTTGATAGCATGTATTTAGTCTTGTCCTCATTTACTACAAGGCCAACAGATTTCGCCTGTTCTTCAATCGCCGAGAAAGCTTCCATCACGGAGCGCTGTGATCGGCCGATGATGCATAACCCAGCAGCTGAACGGACATGTTGAAGATAGTGCATTCCGTACTGACACCTGCCCTGCGCACTATCTGCTCCAGAACCTACAAGATTGAAGAAATCGCATGATAGCGCGTCCCCTTGCCGAAATCCGGTTTATGTTTGAAATAGTTCCGAGGAGGCATGTTGCACCGCGTGTTTTCCAGAGTCACGCAATTTTGTTTTTAGATTCGTTTATATTAAAAAAAAATATTTTCATGTTCTCGTTAGAGAACGCAACCAAAGAAAATAAAAGATCACTTATTCAATTATTAATAAAGTTTTATTTTGAATGAAATAAGCTTCCGATCCCTTACCCTTGGTAGGGGGAAATCTTCAGCTGAACATAGTACTACAACTATGGACAAGAACTAAATCTAACCTGAGAAAGAAACCCTTTATATAGTGATTTATCCGCTTAGGTCGGCAGTTCGATTGAAGATCGTTATTTTATCTTTATTACTTCTGATTCAAGACATAGTATCTAATTAGCTTATGCAAGAAAGATCTTGCTATTATAATACATTATAGATGCTTAGTTTTCTATGCAAGATATATCTTGCTCTTATGATACATTGAAGATGTACACTTGTGTCAACAAATGAAGTTGGCACTGCCATTATTTATGTCTTGTATCAGATTACATTTTATAGTTTTGTTTATGAAGACTTTGTCTTCAGTGGATTTACAGTTCAATATGTGGGATTTGTGGCAATGTAACCACGCGACACATCTGAATCAGTTTTGCCTATCATACGCGGCTTTGAAGTCGATGAATATGTGGTGTGTCTCGACTTGAAATTCGTTGGTTTTTTCCAGGATTTGCCTCAGTGTGAAAATTTGGTCTATAGTCGATCTGCCTGGCCGGTAGCCACACTGGTACGTGCCGAAAAGTGTGTTGCAAAACGGTTTAACACGTTCACACAGTACGTTGGAAATGATCTTATATGCGACATTAAGCAGGGATATGGGTCGATAGTTCTTGCAAGACGATCGTATGCCTTTTTTTCTATCTCTTGCAAGTTAATAATATAAGACATTTACCAACAAAGTAACAAACGACGAAAATTTTTGCTTCAACTCCTTATAGCAACTGACCACTTGGTTTCGACAATCATTAGCCTAGCCCAACATAATATATGTATTATGTATACTTGAAAATCTGGGGAAATATGAAGGTTAAACTGTGACATCGTTCGATCAGTGTAATTGTTATTTAAAACAATATACGCTAAGTACATAAGCGAGCATGTAAATTTAAGTTACTTTCTTACAATAATTTCATTTTTTTTTTTTAAATCGAGCAAAAAATATCATAAAAATGGAATAAATACCTGTTTCATTGCTTTCAGCACACATTAACGCAGTGGCGCTTATAGCACAGCTGTTTCCATAAGAATGATCGCTGTGCTTTACTCAACACAGTTCTAAGGGAACAAAGCAAAATCGCCGAACACGCAACTCGTGTTCGCAATTTTTTTCTTACGAAAAGGCCCGCAAAAGATGCCTTGTATGAAATGAATATAAATAAAGTGTGCGTACACGGCCAAGCGGCGCACACTGGGGCGAAACACCTCTGAAGCTGGCATTTAATCGAATTTTGAGATTGAGCTTTGTCTTAAACTACCGTTTTGTTTTTGTTTTAAATAGGATAAAGAATAAAAAATGAGAACAAGAAAGTATACTGGGAGCATGTGGTCTTTAGCAGATCGTCACGAATGCAGCATTTGTTAGTATTTTCCATCGAAGCCGGACGTGTTTTTTGTTTTGAGTGACTGCAGTTAACTGTGTGCTATTTCTTACAGTTAGTTGGCATCGAAAAAGTTAAAATTGCAATGGAATCAGTAAGCTCAGGTGCTTTTATTGTCTTATTTTGATTTAAGAAAAATCATTTTTTTTTTTTGTAATCTGTGGCTAAAGATAAAAAATGTAAGAAAAAAAAGTGTTAGTTTTGTTTTTGTCCGAAATCCTAAGAGTTTTAGATGTGTTGACCGTGACCTGACGTTGAGTGTTATATCTCTTTGTGATAAGTGGTTTGTTTAGGTTTAGAACCTGTAAACTATTTTTGCTACCTTTTGCTACCTGTTGCGTAGTAAATTTTTTTTGGTGACGTCACTTTGGAAAAAATCGATTTTTTTTAATTTTAATTACTTCTTAGGCCGAACATATTCCAAAACTGTTTCTGTGACAAGGGAAGAGCTATATAATATGATGAAGAGCTCATTGTTAAAGGGATTAGAAAGAATAACGGAGTTTACATCAAAATTTAAATCGCGTTGTGATAAAGCTTGTCGAGTAGAAAAAAATTCAAACAATTATGATTGCAGTTGCCGGTGGATATGATATTGATGTATACAAATTCAGGGAATTCGCACATGACAAACAAAGATGCTTCGTCAGTAAATATCCTTGGTATCATATGCTTTCAACTTTTATTCATGGGCCAGAAATTATATCATCTGCACTGTTGTCGATCGGCTAACTTTCGGAGGAAGCACATGAAGCACGCAACAAAGATTTTTAAAATTTCCGCGAGAACTTCTCAAGAAAATCAAATCGTGAAAAAACCAATAAAGATGTATTTAACTTCTTTTTACTGAGCTCGGATCCCATTATAAGATCCAAGCAAAAATTATATAGACGAAAATTCCAGTCTGTTCCCAAAGAAGCAGTCAACTTGCTAAAGCCCCTAAGTGTCCAGGAATCAAACACTCTTCTTGAGTCTGATGATAAAAAGGGGCCTTAAAGTGGCTGTGCAAGGTAAGTGTAGTGGACAAAAATTAGATCTTCAATAAATCTTTTTTAAGTTTTTAATATTGTAAAATAAGCACATTTCTTAAAAGCGGGTTTGAAAATATTTTGGGAATGGTCTCCGAAGCTATCGTGCAAAATTTCAGGCTCTTAGCTCTAACGGCTGATTTGATGCAACATTTTAGGGCATTCTGCCCCAATGTGCGGCGTCCGCCCACCGGAATGTATTTCATTCTAAGAGCATTTCGAAACACTTGGGACTATGCAATTCGTCCGGCCACGAGAGATGTCGCCTGCGGGAGCTGTCCGCGACTAGATCTTTCACTGCACCTAGTTGTTGAAAATGTATATCAATAGGCGCGTTTTATTGGCAACTTATCTCAAGCTCAGCAATATAAATCCCAATAAAACGCTGTGTTTACTTTTATGGTCACTTTTGATCAAATTTGGAAAATATATGGAATATTTAACTATAGGTGGCGTTATTTCTACTCTTTTGTGAAACAGTTGATTCTCTGTGAAATTAAAATATATTTTAGACGTACATTTTATCTAATTTGTACTTCTTGTATAAAAAACAGCATACAACTGATTGAAAAAAATAAAAAACATAAACATGAACCCAAAACACAAAACGATTTCATTCGACGTCACAAACATGTACTCTAACATACCCATCCAGGAGACAATCAAAATAGTAGAAGAAAATCTAACAACAACAGCACGAATCAATATAACACAAATAGACGAACTAATAGCCCTACTACAAACAATACTAAAACAAAATTACTTCACATTTAACGACAAATTTTACACACAAGAGGAAGGATTAACAATGGGTTCACCATTGAGCGGACTATTAGCGGACTTATACCTCAACCATTTCGAAAACAAATATATCCTATCTACTCTCAACACACAACATCAAAAGATAATAACATATTCAAGATATGTAGGTAGATGACACCTTTATTATCTTCGATGGAACACAAAGACAAATAGACATCCTAAAAAACTACATCAACAGTTTAAACAACAAAATACAATTCACAGCTGAAATCGAACTTGACAACAAATTAAACTTCATGGACTTAACAATCCAAAAAAACAACAACAAACTAAAATACAAAATATACAGAAAACCAACAACAATACACAAGGACTCACACCACCCGCCCACACAAAAAATGGCAGCGTATACCGCGCTCATTAACAGACTCCTCACCGTACCCATGGATAAAAAAGACTTCCAAGAGAAAGTCAATATAATAAAACAAATAGCAAAAGCAAACGGATACAACTCAAATCAAATTAAAAAGCTCATCCAAAAACGAAGAAAAAATAAAATGAACAATACAAACCACAGTAACAACCAAAGAACAGAAACAAAATACATATAAATTGAATACATAAACAAGATACCTTACATAATATCCAACGAATTCAAAAAACACAACATTAAAATCTCGTTCAAAACAAACAACAATATACAAAACATCCTAAAATTAAAACAGAAAACCGACAACAAAAGAAAATCAGGAGTATATAAAATTACATGTGATGACTGTAACAAATACTATATTGGACAAACAGGAAGAAGCTTCTACGAAA
Organism: Portevinia maculata; assembly: GCA_949715645.1. Classification (NCBI taxonomy): domain Eukaryota; kingdom Metazoa; phylum Arthropoda; class Insecta; order Diptera; family Syrphidae; genus Portevinia; species Portevinia maculata. The sequence goes on from OX454528.1 coordinate 90,457,406, forward strand.
GATTCGTAGAACACAAACCAAAAATAAACACAAAATCTAACTACGCTCTACATTTAATCAACAACAATCACAACCTATCGGACTTTGAAACAAACCTGACACCCATCCACATATGCAAGAAAAGCTGACTACTTGACGCCCTTGAAGGATACGAAATATATAAAGCCAACAAAACAGAAGAGGACAGAATATTGAACAACAAATTATTATTCAAAACAAACGAACTATATGACACAGCAATAAAGCACAGCACATAAACAACAACAGGAAAGAAGCGAACAACAATAGACACCAGCAAACCCGAAACATACTGACAAAAGAAGCGAGACAACATAATTAGGTAATTGTGTACATTAAAACAACAAAAGACTAATACAAAGCGCCTGATGATGGAAATAAGCTTTCCGAAACGCATAGCGAACAAATAAATTCTAATATAAAAACAAAATAATAACAAGTTGTGATAAAATTTGAAAAATTAAAGAATAAAAAAAAAAATATTAAACCTCTCTTTTATTTAAACTTTACTAAATTAAAACGCAACTGGAGACAAAAGGCAACAAAAATGAATAGTTCAAAAGGTTTATCTCTACGTAAAAAATTATTAATAAATGAACATTATATCCGAAAAAATTCCAAACATTTCAAATTCTGCAACGAAAATATACGCATTTAAAAATTGACGGGCACAAAATTGTGCTACAGGGCTGAAAATCTAGCTTCTCTAAGCATTTGGTTATGCGAAGTGGAAATGGCCTACAATTATTGTTTATGAATAATTAATCCGCCATGTATTGCTGGATCAATTTGAACCAAACTTTACAAAAATACTCCTGGAGCTGAACCAATACCGATGATTATCCAAAAATTTGAGTTCAATCGGTTTCACGCTTTCGCAGTTTATTAATGTCAAGCAAATATACCAAAGTCTAGTTTTATATATAAAGATACGAAAATTAATTTAAAAACACTATATTTGTGTCTTAAAACAATACCAATCCACATATAAGTGTGGGCCTTTTTTGTGGAAACTTGGGAGCCGAACTTCATACAAAATTTCATATTTTTAATAATTTTTAGGCGCGTTAAATCAGACGATCTCGGCGGCCAATAGACGGGTTCATTTCTCGAGACAACAAGTTCACCGAACTGAGACTTCAATAACTCGATTGTTGTACCCGCTGTTAGGCTTGTGACACCGTCTTGTTGGAACCACTTATCACTGATTTCCAATTCATGCAATTGCTCAAAGAAGTAACGTCCCAACATGTCTCTGTAGCGAATATCATTTATCGTAACGTGACGGTCATTTTCATCGACGAAAAAAACGACCCAATGACGCCACCAAACTGCACCAAACAGTGACTTTGTGCGGATGGTGTGCTGTTTCATGAACCACATGAGGGTTCTCACCTGTCCAGTAACGCAAATTTTGCTTATTGCTGAAGATGATTTTGCGATGAAATTCTTCATTTTCTTCCATCATGTCCAGAGCCCAATTCGAGAACGTACGTCGCTTAATATGATCAAGTGGATTTAGTTCTTGAGTCAGCTTGATCTTGTGAGGGTGTAGGCCAAGATTCTTACGCAAAATTCGCCATATTGTGGTCTGGAAGAGGCCCAATTCAAGACAACGCCGTGAAATTGACTGTTTTGTCTGCTTTGCGACGGACGCCTCTACGTCAGCAACATTCTCCACACTTCGGGCAAAACCTAGTCTCACTGGCACGGCAACATCAAGCAGTCAATATTCTGACTCAAATTTCGTCACTATACTTTGAATCGCTTGTGTACAGGGACGAGAATTACGGCCGAAAATTGGCGTTAACGCTCTTAAAGTTGCGATCACCGACTCGGAATTTCGGTAGTAAATTTTAATTATTTGTAAATGTTGTTCCTTCGTGTACTTCACCCTGATGAGAATGTTGACATCGCTGAATATTTTGACATTAAGAGTTTTGTAATCGGTTTAAGGATGCGTTCACAGAGAAAGTTTGAAGCTGTCAAGTGGCTAATGAAAGACGCTTTATATACAATAAATGACTAAAATTGCAATTTTGAACAAAATATACGCACTTTTTAAGTTGTGGGTACTTAAAGTAAAAGGGTTCAAAAGGTGCACGCATTTTGGCAGAGCCTCCGATATCGAGGATTTTCGAAAAGGCAGGTCCTGTGGTCCGAGCTTCCTAGAAAGGCTATATCAGACCCTAAGGGCCCTATAGGTTACCCTGACTGTGAGCAGGGGACTTTGTGTAGAATACAGTGCTGCGATTGTCAATTGTGGAAATTTATCATCAAAATGAAAATTTTTTCCGAATAATTATGTTAAAAATTTTTAAATGAAAATTTATTTTTTGTTATAAATTCTCCTTACATCATAAGATTTTTTATGGGCAAACTGAATTTTAATTTGCTTTTGAATGCCTTACTTGCTAAATGTATGCATCTAATTTTTTTCTGAAATTGTTTCACTCATTTGCCGAAAACAATATCAACTGACATTGGACTCATTCGAATTAAACAAGGTAAGTAAATGGAATTGATTGTGTTTGATTTAAGTTCTGTTTTTGTGATTACAGCCAGACTTAAGTGAACGGTTTAGAGTAAATAGAGTGTTGTGAAGTCAACTTACATAAAATCTAATTATTTGATTTGATAGAAAGGTGCGATGAAAAATTTGTTAATACCTTGAGTTCCTTGAGTAAGTTCTTAGGCTGAAGCTATTGCGTTTCTTTACTTTAATATCATTAGAGCAGGTACAAAATTTTAGTGCAATGTTTGTTTGCGGAACGTGTAATTACATATTAATGCATTGAAGATTGCTACTTAACTGACTGTCTGAAGGAAGAAAATCATTTAATTATTAAAAGATATAAAAAAAAGTGGTCTGGGTGCGACCCGCAAGGTCCACACGACTAACGTCCCAGTGGGATCAATATGATTTATGCGATTAGTTGGAAATTTTGAAATGTAGTTAACCATAAGATATGGTTAAGAATTATTTAATATTAAAAAATCCTCTTTAATATTGTGCATGGAAATTGAATGTTTTTAATAACAGCGGAGTGTGATATATATTAATGCAACCATTGTTATGAACACGGAGACCTGTAAATTTAAATGTATATGAAATAACGGAGCACAATGTAATAATGATTTGCTCAATGTCAAATGACAATAAATAGTACAAATAAAGGCAAATTATTTTAGTTATTTATTTATTAACAAAAAACGGTTGGACCGCTTTCGCTGAAAACTTAATCAGTTCTGAGTTACGTAATTACGCTTCAAATAACGCCCCGACCCCATGTCAATATCATCTTCAGTTCTCGAGATAATCGTGGCGAAAGATAATTCCGAATGCACATACGTACATACGCACATACGTACATACACACGGACAGACATCTCTATAAAAACGTTGAATTGGGATTCTGGTGACCTTGAAACGTGGAGATATGTCAAAATCCGCGATTCACAAAATCGGCCCCATTACAAGAACTTCCACTGGGAAGTTAACAAGTTCAAGAAATGCTTTTGTTTCAATGTATATATTAAATAATGTACACTTTTTGTACAATTTAAATTTTTAATTTAAGGCAGTTAAATAATATATACAATAGCTCTTAATACAAGAAAAAAATACTCAAGCACGAGTTATTCGAAGGCACTTGAAAGATCAATCTAATACATTCGAGTTGCACGAACCATTGCAAGAATAAAGTTGTTCTGATGTTTTTTTTTCGTTTTTGAATAAATAATTTTCATATTTTTCAGATGTCATAAGTAATAATTTAAAAAACCAGCTGAAATTCAATTACTTTTCTTTTATTTTCTTTGTCAGAGCACCTTGCATTTGGTTTTCCCGTCATTTGACTTCAAAGTAAATAGCTGTGTGTTTTGTTGATGGGTTTGCTCCCAAAATAAAATTAAAACAAAATTGAACATTTCGTTTTTTACCCTTCAAAACATAAATACGAGTAGCTAACATGGTGCTGCTTGTTAAATTGTAAAAAATAGGTGAACATTTAAATAGAAAATTGTGGTATATTTCACCGACAAAAAATACTGCCAATATTTTAGGGGAATTTTTCGAACACTTTTCGACTGGAACTCATGATAGGGGAAAAGTAAAGTGTCAATTTTTTCGGGTGGAATATTGCTTGCGTGAAACTCCCAATAAGGCTGAATGAATCGTAAAAGAATTCATGTGTCTGGATGCTCAAAACCAAAATAATATGTTGCCTTATATACTCGTAATACAGGATGGCGCACGAATCGTGCTATGAAAATAAAACGTAATAACTTTCTTTCTGTGTGAGTAATCGGCTTATTTTTTTTTTATTTGGCAGGTTACTATTTAGATTTATTAAAATTAATGCTTGGGATACCAAAAAGAGGATTTGGATAGTGTAGCGGCACCATGCTTTGCAGCCCTTCATTTCTGTCCAAAGGTATTTAGGCGGGAGTTTGATGGCACTCCATCGAGTAGATGGACCATTATGAGGCTGGTTAACATGTTTCCCAAATCTGGAAGCATCGCACGAAGACCGTACCATCGAGATCCCTATGTTCGGGTTCAAGACACAATCGCGGCTGTAGCATCGTAAATAAGAAATAAATTGATAAATAAATAAGACTTATACTTGTTTCCGTACAAGTTAAATCGTCTGAATTTGCCTATTCGCCTGGAATTTTACCAAAAAATTATTGAAATTACCGAAGAAGACAACTGCTTGATAAATTGCTTGTTTATGTCTGATGATACCTATTTTGATCTAAGCGACTAAGCGACCAGACCTCTTTCGATGGGGTTATGCCAATCAAGAGGTGTACAAAACCATACCAAGGAATTCGACTGAATTGAAGCAGTCCATTAAAACAATAATTGAGGCGATCCCGACTTCGTACCTTCAGGCCGCAATGAATAATAAATAATTCTGCAATACATTTTCTATAAGGAGCGATCTTTCTTTCTGCTGGTTTTTCGATGTTCTAATTTTGACAGCGTGACACGTGTTAAAGTCAAACATGCTCAGTGAGCATTGCCATTTTATCATAGAAAGACTTACTCCCGAAAAACGCTTACAAATTATTGAATTTTGTAATCAAACGTTGTGCTCTGTGAAAAATGTTTTTCGAGCGCTTCGACCTTTTTACGCAAGGATTTTTGCCTAAAACCTAATAAAACACCATTTGACGCCCTAATAGTTTTTTCTAAGGGGATCTGTCAAATCACTAGTCAATGCTGATGAGCCAGAGTCAATTGCAGCCTTTTAAGACAACATTAGACGTGTCATTAGCGAGATATTAGCCAGTATGCTCGAAAAAGTGACTCAAAATCGGACTCTCCCTATGGACCGTTTAAAACGAAGTCGTAGTCAGTATTTATATGAAAAAATCTTTATAAAGAAAATGGCAACCATTGGTTTATCAAGTCAAATAAAAATTGTATACACTTTTGCAATTTTCCGTTTTTTTTTGAAAATTAAAAACCAAACGCTTTAAAAATCACCCATAAAGTGGTTATCTCTCTAATGTCTAATCCATATCAAAAGCTCGCCAGTCCAAAAGAAGAGCCACAAAAGAGGATCGAAAAGACAAAATTTTTCTTAGGTTTATTGTTAAAAAAATAAAAATAAATAACTATTAGGCAATAACGGCCCCATAAAGATTCCTAAAACCTAGCTTCTGAAACCACTTTCTTGTTTGAAGTAAAAGGGACCTACAATTTTAAGTCAAATATTGATCGCCAAATTTGAGAAGCTTCTCATAACAATTGATACTCTTGGATGTTTGTCAGACGTTTACAAGAGGTGAGGCAGTGCAAAAAGCTCTAGATGTTACTTGGCCCCGGCAGGAATTGAACTGGGCACCTTTCGTAGTAGACTAAAAACATCACCAACCTATTAGATACCTCGTGAGCTCAAAATCATATTATAGTGTACAATAATTTGCCGACGATCGTATTAATTCACTTGAAAAGCAATAAAAAACAAATAACAAAACAAAAGTAATTGGTATTTAATCAACCGATGATCCAACCCACATCTTTATTAACAAACCATTTGTTAACAGTTTTTAGCCTGAATATTTTTTAAACACATGTCCAGACACGTTTGTGCAATTTAATTGACTTTTCCAACTCTAACTCCTAGAAATTCCTTTCATGTACCAAAACCGTCGTCGTCGACCTCTTTGCTCGTTCAAGCATAACTTTGAAAATAAGGGAATAAATCACTGCGGATTCCACAGGCACACAACTAAACAAGAGGAAAGATGGGCCAACAAAAGGAAAAAAAAAAGAAAAATTAACAAATTTCGGGAAAGAACGTATACTGAATTTTAATTTTGGTAACATCATGAAATACTTTCATACAGGAACTACTTTATTCCTACTTCGTTGGGATTCCTGATGCAACAGGAGCGAAGGAACGGGCCAAAAAGAACCCATTAAGCCATTGTTAAGGGAGAGGCAAAAAAGTATCTGAAAATAAGTTCACCCTCGGACAATCGAACAAAAATCAAACACTCACCTTCATGTCAAAAATTAAGTCAGTAGCCAAAACAGTGTCGTAAGAAAAAGAGGGCGGCTTGGTCGGGTATTAACGTCGAATTTTAAACTCCATCAAGTTCTTAGCAATGTAACAAGCGAACGTTAAAAAAATGTGTTATTTCTCTGATGCTCCCACATCGCCAGCGCCGGAACGCAAAAAAAAACAATTTCACCAACGAAACACAATGAATTATTCCCCTGTGTAAATAAAGTAGAAACAAACAAACAATTGTCCCGCAGGAGCAATCGGAATGAGGCGAAAATATTGCAACCCACACGTATACGAGTTGATTGTGTACACATACCAGGAGCATAAAAAAAACTCGGCGGGAAAGTATTGCCGATTTAATGCTTTACAGTGTGAAGTGACTCTGAAAGGTTCTAGTTGTAGGACCGTTGCTACGGGAATTATTATAAGGTGTTTAATAAGAGACGCCTTAGGGCCTTAGAAACAAAACAAATCACGGAAATAAGCCCAATCCGTCAAAAATGATCATTATCTGCATCTGTTTCAAAATGGAGAAAAGCTGGAGCCTCGAAGCCAAATCTGTCTTTTGTCGGGTAATGGCTGGTTCTGGGTCACAGACTTAGTCCATATATTACGCATATAGAAGGAAACTGATCCAATAACTTTGAAGCAAAATCTTTACAAATCAAATAAATATTAGTCATTAACGGCCCATATAGGGCCTAAACCAGCATACTAACCATTTGCTTGGGCAAAGTGGAAGGTACCTATTATTTTGAACCTGAGACCTTGTCAATGACGGGGAGGACGGGGCACAGAGGACCACTTAACGTTTGCCAATTTATTAAAATATATTGAACGAAGGAAAAATGCTCAAACATCCTTACTTAGGTGTCAACATTAAATAAGTAAATAATTACTATCACAACTTTATCACTTATGTTCTAAATATTAAAAATGCATAAAAAGTGATTTTATTGCGCTGTGCCCCGTTGTTGGGGCACATAGGACCTAGTTGGCCCTCTATGCCCAGTATGAAACATCTTCTGCTCCAAGTACGGATAATCTTCAATGTATGTAGTTATTTATTCTATTCCTTTTAATCAATAAATTAGTTAAACATTAAATTAAATAAATATAAAAAATAAATGTTATAAATATTTGTTTAAGCTGAAATTAGACGCAATGTAAGCAAGTTATATAGTTGTCGTCGTCCTCGGCGCAGGGACATAAGTCCCGAAGACATAAGTCCCGAATTCATTTTTTGGGTCATAAGTCCCGAAATCAATTAAGGCCTTATGACCCACTTAAGTGCGACATTAGTCCCGAAAAATTAATTCGGGACTTATGTCCCACTATACATTTCCTAAATATACGCCTGAGAGAAACTAAGAAGACCACTCCAAATACTACAGCAAATAGTCAAATCGGTTTCGTTATCGGTGACGTGAAATAAATCCAAACGAAATAAGGCCAAATGACAAATTTGGCATCATTTCGCTTTCAAAAGCGAAATAGAGCCAATTTGGCTTTATTTCGTCATGCAAAACGAAATAGTACCAAAAAACTAATGGAAATAAGACCAAACCACTTTGTTGTGCGCAAATGTGCAACTATTATCGATTTGTTTGCTTACAATTATGTTATGAGACTTAACGGTAAAACGGTGCCGTGAAATAACCCCAAGCGCCATAAGCCCAAATTTTAGCATTTGGTATTATGACACATTGGAAAAGCGTCACAAGGCCAATTTGGCTTTATGACACTTTCGCTTGGTGCTGCTTTCAACAATTTGCCCTCACACCTACCCCAAATCAAACAGTGACCCCAAGCAGGCGGGTTGCAGGGGGGCATCATGCCCCCCATATACATTGCACTGTTTATGGGATTATTTGCGAAATCGAAAGTACGAGTAGATTGCATAAACAGTACAATGTCTATGGGGGGCATGCTGCCCCCCTGCAACTCCCCTGCTTGGGGTCACTGTTTGATTTGGAGTAGGTGCGAGGTACGGTTTCGAAAATTTAACTTTATGTCACTTTCCGGATTTGGCCTTATGACGCTTTGTGAAAGTGACATAATACAGTGACAGTGAAAGTGACAAAATTATATTTTACCTATCAATTTATGAACGTTAATAAAATATAAAATATTTCCAACTGTTTGTTTCATTCGGGACTTGTGTCCCATTTTCAACGATTACAATTGGGGACTTATGTCCCACTTAAGTGGGTTATAAGTTCAGAAATCAATTCGGGACTTATGACCCACTCAAGTGGGACATAAGTCCCTAAAAATTAATTCGGGACTTATGTCTTCGGGACTTATGTCCCTGCGCCGTCGTCCTCTGCTCCGGCACAAGCATCATATGCCCACTTTTTACAACCACGACACTGGATCCAGCCTTAGTTTTTTCTTTTGATTTAAAAAATGTATCGGTGCTATAAATATAACAAGGATTAGCGTCATTATTGCCATCCTACGATGAGCTCGAAGTTCTGCGACTGGGATTGCCCTTAGTTGTAGTCTTTTTATTTTTTGCAATTTTGTATAGTTGCGTACCATCTGTAACAAAAACAATCAAAAGTTAATCAGGTTCATTTTCTATAGGGTGCACAGAGGAATAGGGCGGTCCTCATACGAATGCCTTTTAAAAAGTGTTATTGACATGTTTGAGTGCGAATATTTCACAAAATTAAAATTGCAGAAAGCACCACTAAACTCACTGTTTTCGACATAAAAACTTAAAATTTTTATTTGGATAGCCTTTAAATAGTAAACACGCACACTTTTATTAATTTTTTATATAAACTTACCTTAAAAAACAATACATTTTAATTTATTTAACTGGAGAGCACTTGCGCGCACGATAGTCAATAACCAACTAAGAAGCTAGATGGGCGCTTTTATTATTTCGTTTAACTTTTTGGCTAAGTCACTTATTTATCGTTTAAAGAAAGTCCTATGTGCCCGCTGGTCCTCTGTGCCCCGTCCTCCCTATACAAATTTTGCATTAACCGGTGAAAAAGAGGCAAAAAACAGGCAACAAACGTGACGCTTAGAATCAAATGGGTACTAAAAAGTGTCAACATAAAACCGAGAAAAAGGGCGAAAACCTAAAACTTCTAAACTACTGGAGATAATTATACGAAGTACATTTTTTTTGATTCTGTAATTAATTTTTTATAAGATCAAACAATAAATGAAACTTAGGGACCTCTTTCGGACGTCCTAAAAAAAAAAGATTTTTTTTAGGCCTCTTTGCTTCTGAAAAATAGAATTAGGCTCTTTTGAACCTAAATACAAGAATATGGTACCGTTTTGATTCTAAAACTTAAAGACGATGGGTTTTATTGTCGAACTCATTAAATTATTATTAAATAATGTATACTTATTATATAGGTACTATATTATTTTAAAAGCAACACTAAGTCTAAGAAACACAGTTTATAATGAACAAAGGAATTTATAATGAACACATTTTTAAGTTCTAATTTTTAATTTAAAGTTTTTAAACGCAAGATTGTTGTTGTTCAAGGAAATCACAGCATTCTTCTTCTTCAGTCTCTTGACCGGCTTCTTGTTCCAAAATATTTTTGTAAAATCGAAAATCTTCATTTTCGCGCCAGTTTTCACCACAGTGATGCTTTATAAGCTTGTCTACGTCCTTTTTCTTTGCATCACTAACTCGGACTCCCAATTGCACTGGATTGAGTTCCATTTGCCTTACTTGTTTTCAAGGACGTATGACCGACCTTGATATACCTATATCCGATTTGTAGCTGATTTCTCCTCTAATTTTTACAAAACCCAACTTTTGAGTCAGCACAAAACGTTTCGTTAGCTTGAACTGGAAGTGTCATTTATTTGTCGGCTTTAAGGTTTCCTGTGCAGCACGCTTCCAGTCCAACACTGGACAGTTTTCAGCTCCAAGTCTTATAACATTACCGTGTTCGGAAAAGATCTCGTAGTATTTTTCCGGGAACAAAATCGCCTCTTCCTGCTGAACTTTCTTTTCGATTCCGGCAAATACTCTATCTGGAGGTATATATGAATGTCCGACTATGGGAAATATAATTTCCACCTGATTTACAGTTCGGTTTTTCGAAAGCCAATAACTGGCCATTGCTATCATGGTTGTGTTCTTATTTTGCCCGGCACATCCATCAGCGCAGAGTCGAACTACTTTTATGTCACTTGTACGAGGGCGGGTCAATAAGTCCGTGACTTTTAGAATTTCTGACCTCTTTACTGAAACGGCAACACTGCTCCTGTCAACAGGCATCTGTCAGTTGCCTCCTGTCAAAATTTAAACTTGCTGCGTCAGTTAGTTTGTGTTTGACAGCTATTTTTATCAGACTACTCACTAATTTGAGGAGAAAATGGAAAAAAGTGAATTTCGTGTGCTTAGTAAGCATTATTTCTTGCGAAAAAAAACCATTACCGAGACCAAGGCTAAACTTGAAAAATACTATGGGGACTCTGCACCATCGATTTCAATGGTAAAAAAGTGGTTTACTGAATTTCGTTGTGGCCTTACAAGCACTGAAGATGCCGAACGTCCTGGACGCCCAGTTGAGGTCTCTACACCCGAAACAATCGAAAAAATTCACGATATGGTGTTGGCCGACCGAAGATTGAAAGTGCGAGAGATTGTGGAAGCCGTAGGGATCTCGCATGGCTCAGTGGTTTCAATTTTGAATGATCACTTGGGCATGAGAAAGCTTTCCGCAAGATGGGTGCCGCGTTTGCTCACAGTCGACCACAAACGCAATCGTGTAACAACTTCACAGGAAGGTATGGCGTTGTTTAATCGCAATATGGAGGAGTTTTTGCGCCGTTTTTTAACCGTGGACCGAACATGGATAAATCACAACACACCAGAGACCAAACAACAGTCAAAACAGTGGGTTTCTAAGGGTGAATCGGCGCCAAAGAAGGCCGAGGTGGGTTTGTCAGCCAATAAAGTTATAGCGACTGTTTTTTGGGATGCAGGCAGGATAATCCACATTGACTACCTTCAAAAGGGAAGAACAATCAATGGGGAATATTATGCCAACTTATTGGACCGATTCAATGACGATTTGAAAAAAAAACCGACCTCATTTGGCCAAGAAAAAAGTTCTTTTCCACCAAGACAATGCAAGGGTGCACACATGTGCAGTTGCCATGCCAAAAAACCATGAATTGGGCTATGAATTGCTCCCTCATCCACCCTATTCTCCAGATTTGGCTCCGAGCGACTACTTCTTGTTCCCAAACCTGAAGAAATGGCTTGGTGGAAAAAGATTTGACTCCAATGATGAAGTCATCTCGCAAATAAAGGCCTATTTTGAGGACCTCGACAAATCATTTTTTTTGGAAGGGATAAAAAAAATTGGAGAAGCGTTGGACAAAGTTTATAGAGCTCAAGGGAGACTACGTTGAAAAATAAAAAAAAAATTTTATCAAAAAATCTGTGTTTTATTCCAAAAGTCACGGACTTATTGACCCGCCCTCGTATCTAATGGACACAAACTGTTGTAAACAGCAGAAGCAACTTCGTTGGATCCTTTCTTGAGCTCAGTTTCCAACCACACGTACAAGTAAACATTGTCTTTTTTAAGTTTCGCTTTTGGGCTTCCTTGCACGACACCAAAGTTAAAGAGATTCAGTTGGCGACTGTAGTATGCTGCTTGACCCTGAACCTTCGGAAGTACCATGTTCTTTTGGCAATCAAAAGAAATTGTCAGCAGATCTTGTCGGCTCTCCTGAAGCAACTCGAAAAATGCTTTGGCTCGTCTTTTGTGAAGTGTGTACTCCAACATCAAGTTTGTTTTCTGGGTGGAGTCTCTTTCTATTTGAATTTGGTGTTTTTTTCTTATGCATTCCGAACATTGGTCCTGTGATGGAGATTTGAATCCCAGGTTAAAATAATTGGAAAAAACTGACCGGAAGTATGACTGCTTTACTCTCAAATAGGATGCGCTAGTTTGGTTCTGATATATTTTGTGCATCTTTGCAATGGTCAAATTGCTGGGCAGATACTGACGAACTTTATTCTTTGCACGACAGTAATGCACTTCAAGAACTTTAAAGCTGCTAATAAAGTTTATGACAGCTTCTTTTTTGTTTTCAAATCCTGATGACCTTCTATCACCGCCTCTTTTATCTAAGGGTAACGTTCCTGTCTCAAGATGGTGTTTACAAACTCGTTCAATTCTCTTGCGTCCAACTCTTAAAATACCACAGAACGTTGTTTGGCAGATCATGCGCAATTGCTTAAGAGATGTTCTCATATAGTATCGAATGACAACGTTTCGAAATCTTCTAGTGATATCATTGCCCTTGCTTTTAGGCTGAGTGCACTTCGTGTACGAAAAAAGAAAGGCATCCTGCTCAAGTTTTGTCTTGCAATTGTAAAATAGATCTGCAAATTTTACGGCTTCTTGTCTGGTAATCTTTCTGCATCTGAAAACACTGCCTCTTTTATGATTACATGACAGATTTTTTGGCATTTTAAACTGAAATCTTAAAAATGAAATATAAGTAAGAAAATAATACAACAAAAATGGATAAAAAAACATACTTGGAAGCTCTGCGTTTCTTTGTTTTACGTATATTTTTCTTTCTGGCAAGATAATTTTCCACTACCTCAGCTTTCTTATCACGTTCCATGTTTATATCAGCTCACTGCAACCTATGAATCTAAATTTAACATATTAATTATCTCACCTTTATGCATACAATTTACTTTACCTCACAAAAAGAACTTGCTTACAGGACGTCTGGCAGTGAACTAAGATAATATTGGCAGAAATTCTATCTACTGTCAGATTTCGGCGCGTAAAATTAAATAGCCTCCTTCTGAAAACAAATTATATTTATTTGCGGTCAGTTATAAAATATATAGGTCTCTTTTGAAAATAAAACTTTTTATATGAAAGATAGGCCTGTTTTGATTATTAAAAAAATATAAACAGTGTCGTTTTGATTCTAAGGTCGAAATTAAAGTAGCTTTAACTCTTTAAATAGGTCTATTTGAAACAGAACAAAAATGTCATGTTATAGCTCTGTTTGAAGCGAAAATATTGGTATACCACACTCCATATTTTCAAAAAAGTGAGTTTAGAATCAAAACGTTCTAAGCAGTCATTAACAAGCTTAAGAAGCCTTGGGCGACTTAGGAAGTGTTTTCGTTGTTGAAAACTCTTCAGTATAAGATTACGTTGGACGTTATGTTAGCCGTTGAATCCTTTGAGTGTATTTTGTACAATTGTCCATGCGATGTGTAACTTTTTTCAAAACAGGCAACCTCAGTAGTATGTATACGTCAAGCTTTGTTAATAAAAACTGTCCAAGCGCTACGCAAACTTTCAACCCACAAATCGGGGAAAAAAAATCAGAATTTGAAAAGCATAGAAGAGAAAAACAGTAGGTACGTATAAATGTTTCCAAATTCTTTTTGAGTACAAGAAACAAGTAGAAAATCGAGTAAGTAGTCCCCATTTCATGGCCGTATGTTTGCTGTTGGCAGAGACAGATGACAGCGCGAAAGTCGTCTAATTCATTGTAGGGATTCCCTCCTACCACTTAACACATCACTTCGGTTTTTGTTGCTTTTTTTTTGCCCATTGTTGCAGGGAGAAAATTGAAATTGAGGCCGAATAGATGTCATCACCCTATCAAGTTGCCTTTCCCCACGTCTAGTGGCTGTGGCCCCCATGAAGCTTAAAGTGAAATAGGTCTGGTTAAAAGAAAATTGGGACAATTTTGATCCTTCCATTTTGTTTTTCGGTATATAGTAACCAGGCGAATGTAATAGAAGTATTTATGTGTGTGTGTATGTCTGGCTCTGGCTGCCACCCTTTGTCACAGATTTCTATCGGTGGCTACTTTAAAAGACACCCCTAAGGAACTCGAAAATCTTCTGCTTAAATACTGAAACCCGGATCAGCATAATGTTTTTGCAGGGAGCTCACTACAAAAAAATACAAACCGACATATGTACATCCTTTTGTTGTTTCTGTAGGCATTGCCACAGTTGAAGATGTTGACTCTCCTCTTTGGCTTATGGCCGCCGCCGCCGTTATTACAACCACGAGTGTGGAACATCATTGGCTTCGTTTACTTTGCAAGACTAAAAAACTGAACAAAAAATTTTTAAAGGAAATGGGGAAGGAACTAAGTCCGTATGCTCATTTTTCACCCGCGCCGTTCTATGTGCACAGGATACATTGCGATTTTAAGTTTAGCTTTATTGCTTTCATTAATCACTTTGGCGGAAGGATTTTAAGAGCATTTCTATTATGTTTGTTTTTTTTTGTAGTTGTAAAGGTTCTGTAGAAAATGCATTTTCACGTTTTAGTGTGCACATTCCAACACGCAAGCGGGAACCCTGTTCAATTGAACCGAATGAAATTGGCCGCAAAGTGGTTTGTTTTAAGATGTCTACTGAGGGACTGAATCCTTTTAGTAGAAGTGAGTGATTGCAGCACTATACCGATTTTCTGCAACAATTAGAGCCGAAAGCACACTTAATGTCGGAATTTATAACCTCCTTGGCGGTATGCCACCAGAACATGTTATGTATAAGCTACTTAGTAAGGTGTTTGGTTTGTATGTTGGCGCCAGTATTACACGAGATTCCGAATGTGAATTGGCATAACATTTGAAGAGTTCGAAGGAATATCAGTTATTTGATACATCAATCCTTATAGTGGGAAACTTTTTCGTAGCGAGAAACTCAGTATACTGCTGCAAGGAAACCTGTACCTCACAGCCACGTAAAATGCTCTCAGTAAAATATGGCGAAAAGTGATCTCTGATGTTCGCTTATATCAGGTGTAATTTGGTGCAGGTGTTCTATACATATTTCTATAATTTGGTAGGTAAAGTTTTTGAAGCGTGTATGTCATCACGATTGCAAAGACTACTGAATAAATATGACACTGACAGTTTGCAATCTGACAATTTTGTTGACAGATATAACCGCCTGAACTGGGTTAGGAAAACGCCCTCTAAAACTTTGTAATTTTATTTATAAATCTAATTCATGAACAATTTTTTTTTCTCAATCCATTCTATGCAATCTGGGCAACTGAATGAAAGTTAGACTGTGGCAACACCTAACGGAACAGCGCCTAGGTACCTATTTTTTTATAGAGTTTTTAATATTACTCCCGAGCCATAGTAATATTAACGTTACTCTCAGCAAGCTAAATCCGAATTGGTGATCAGGATCAGGTATTAATCGACGTTCTTCGATAATCGAAAGTAGGCGCTTCAACAAAATTTTTTCGAATACCTTCGACATTATCGGTAAGAGCGACATTGGCCTATATGATTTTTTGTCATTTAGTGGTTTACCGGGCTTTGGAACCATTACAACTTCAGCTAGGCGAACTTGATTAAAGCTTTCCTATGTAGCTCTTTAAGAAACTGTCCTGTGATTAAGTCATAACCAGGAGCTTTGCTTAATTTTAGTTTCTCTATTTCAAAGCGTAGTTCGGGTAGCGATACACTTTTTACTCTATGATTGTCAGGTGCCACGGTTAGGGCAGGGATTTTGAGCAAAGCTTGACCATCAAATGGTTTAAATGTTTCTTCCAGATGTTCGGCAAATATTTCGGCTTTTTCCTTGTCACTCTTCGCCCATTCTTCATTGATTTTCCTGATGGGTGGCGCTTGCGTTTTTGGTTTTTTAATGCGTTTCATGGCTTTCCAGAGCGAGTAATTTGTACTTTTATCCTGTTAGGCTTACAAGGTATGTAGAAATTTCACGATTTTTAATGTCTCTAATATCTCTCTTAACTTTACTATACAGGTAGTTAAGAATGGTTTTATCCGGTGGAGTGCGAGATTGTTGCCATCTTTTGCGCGCTCTCCTTTTCTTCTTCAGCAATTGAGTAATTTCCAAGGGATTTTTTATTTCGCAATTTGTGGTTATTTTCCGTTTATGGGGAGTATTTTTCCAGGCTGAGCATTGTATGACATAAATAAATTGGTCGACTTCGTCTTCAAGTTCGTGGGGTGTTCGAAGAGACACTTTGAGACCGATTTTACTTTCACAGTATTTTATAAAGAATTCCCAGTTTGTTTTCATGTTAGTAAGACTGGGCGGACCTTTTTTTTCGTCGACAGCCGTTAATTGTCAAAATGACCGGTGTATGATCAGAAGAAAGATCGAAGCATTTTTCAACTACAATAGAGTTTCCCGATAACCCTTTCGCGATGAAGAAATCGATGAGGTCTGGTGTTTTTGCTGTATCCGAGGGCCAGTACAACGGTTTACCTGAGGAATGAAAGTCTACCCCCTTACCTATGAAGCTATCTTGCAAAATTACTTATACATATATGATGTCAATATATAGCCCAATTTGGGACGTTGCTTATAAACTGAGTCAAACATATCCCTAAAGTAGGGCCAATACAGATAGGGTAGGGTGGGGCACTTTCGACGATGGGGCACTTTCGACTTTCGCTATTACAGAAAGGCGGTAAATTTTTAAATATAATGTTTGATGGCAACTCGTGCCACACTGTTCCCTCAGATCGTACACGAACTATGACAGTTCTTCTTCAGCAGTTGTGGTGGTTAGACCGGTTTTTAACTTTTTCAAAGATTTTTTGCAATTTTTCCTGTACACGAGGTAAGTGATATTTACGAGTAAGTCTTTCTTATGGAAATTCTTTGGTTGTTAGTGTCAAACGTTTGGGTTTATAATATATTTAAGTAATTTATAACATTTAATTGATTTTTGTTTATAAGTTTTGTGAAAAACAATAACGTTTACTAAAGCAAAGGATGGGCCACTTTCGACGAAAGCACATGGGGCAGTATCGGCAAAAGTCGAAAGTGCCCCATGTTGGATTTATTAAGTTTGAATTTAAAACTAAAATTGGAAATTATAAAAAATTTACAGAATGGTTCGTTCTTATAAGAAAACTACAAATAGATGTATCGACGAAACAATAGTTAAGAAGGCTCTCGAAGAAATTAGAAATAAAATCGAAACTCCCACGTCGGCTGCTCGGAAATATGACCTAAAATGGACAACACTTATTTCGAGGTTGAAGAAACCAAATTCATATAATGAGTCCAATGATTCCCAGCTCACTGAAGGTTACGGCTCCAAGTATGCAACCCAACAAGTGTTCTCCAAAAATCAAGAGCGTGAGCTCGTGGACTATTTTAAAAGGTGTTCCGCACAAGCGTTTGGTTTTACGTATTCAATGGCACGAAAGTTTGCTTTTGAATATGCAAACAAAAATAATATTATAGTGCCAAGTTCCTGGACGAACGAAAAAGAAGCTGGAATTGAATGGATACGTGGGCTTCTGAAAAGACATCCAGCTATTTCTTTAGTTTAAAAATGAATTTCTGATCTTATTTAATTTTTATGTTTATGGATTTAAGATTTGTTTAACTATTCAAATAAAAACTACTTATAATATATAATAATATATAAAATGTTTGACTAATTGATTCTCAATACATGGCGTCATCTAAAATCATGTCAAAAGTGCCACAGCCGGATGACGATTGTGCCCCACTATGGGGCAGATTCGCCTTTTTAAGGCAGTTTACATTTTTTTTTTATTATCAGGGTGAACTTAAGTTTTAAGAAATTATGCATTTTTGTAGTAAAATAATCATAGCTTTTAATAAAAAAAGAGGTTATTCAAATATTTATTTGCTAAAGAAGTGCCTAAAAAGTGTTGAATCTGCCCCACCCTACCCTAATACCTTTAAAATACCTCCGAGTCGCATGGTGGTACCTTGATACAATGCAATGAAGATTGCGAAACCTCTTCCTGCTTATAGTTGTTCAATCTCGGTTGATTGAAGCTAGATATTAATTCATTAATATGTCCAAGGCAGGACACGTACGTTTCATCAGAGAGGTGGAATTATGCTTCTGTATGCGGTTAATTTTCTTCATCACTAGATTTCGCACCGCGCACACATTTCTAGTAAGCACTTTTAACCTCTCCCCATAATTCTTCCTCGCTTCCACCCTTCGCGCTTCTACAGAAGAAACCCTGTTCTTATTCCCGGCCAGTTTCTTGCATGCCATATAAAATTGGACTAATTGCGGTTAGCCGCAAAGACAAAATCAGACAACAATGTCATATTAAATGGTCAATTATAAGAATGTGGGATTGTTTTTTTTTTTGTTTTTTTAAACTTCCCAAAACGAAATACACTGCAAGTCATAAGATTAGAAGCAGTGAGCAAATTAAGGTTTTTTGTGAAGTGAATAAATTGTTTTTTCGGTTTAAACGGTACATATTATAAAGTATTTGTTCTTGATTGAGTGTTAATAAAATTTGGAAAGAAAAAAAATGTTTAACAGTGGAGGAAAGGGCAAAGATAGATCTTGTTTACTTTGAATAAGGTCGTTCATGGCTTGCTATAGCCCGAAAAATAAAGCGAAGTGATCATTGTGTCAGCAATTTTTTTAAAAACCCTTCGCCTTACACAAACAATTATAAAGGAAACACTTCTTCTGCCTTAACACTTCGCGAAACTCGAAGTATCCTTAAAATAGCGTCAAATTCAGCTTTATCGGCAGCTAAAATTAGAGAGAAAGCTAATGTTAAGACCAGCTTATCCCCTGTTACCAGCACCATTCGCCGTTCTGAACACTTAAAGCGCCTGAAACTTTAAAAAAAAGCACAACTTAATGAAACAAGAGAGAAACAACACTCGTCTTTCGCGAAAGGTTACATGAGCTGGGATGTGCAAAATGGAACTATAGCACAAATGATTGGCGAAGGTTATTTTTTCCGACAAAAAAATATTAAACCTACATGAGCGGATGGTTATAATTATTATTTCCATGACCTGAGGAAAGAGGAGCGATTTTTGAACCGTTACCATAGCAGAGAAGGAGGCGTTATGATCTGGGGTTCAATTTCATTTTATGGAGCTATGTATGGTCTTGGTAGCGAAACACAAGCGTTGTTTCATTCTTGCGTCATTAAAAGTGGTGGTTTTTTCTTAAGTTTCAGGCGCTTTAAGTGTTTAGCTCGGCGAAACGCCCGCGCTGTGTAGCCAATACATGATAAGGGTACTAAAAAAAATCCCTTAAGTGCGCGCAAATTATAAAAAAAAAACAATTATTACTTTATAATATGTACCGTTTAAACCAAAAAAAAAAATATACATATTCACTTCACAAAAAACGTTGATTTGTTCACTGCTTCTAATCTAATGACCCAATTTATTTCCGCATATTCTTTACTCAATTTACAATTTGTCTTCAAAGCTCCGTTAGCTAAATCTCTCCTATACACACATTTCATATTTTGTTATTAACAAAACAGTCTCTCATTTACCACAGTCGTTTTTTTCCATCATGTAACGGAAAAAATATCGATTTTACTTCTCAAAAATGCCTGCTTCTAATCTTATGACTTGCAGTGTATGATTGAAAATGTACTTTTTGTGTATTAACTATGGTACCGATATTGTATGGATAATTATACCCTATTCTAAGGGTATATTAATTTTGACTCATAGTTTGTAGCATACCTTAATATTGCCCGTAGACCCCTAAAAGTTACTATATTTGTGATCAGCATCGATATTAATGTCGATCTAGCCATGTCCGTCCGTCCGTCGGCAAAAATTAGGCCCTTAAACTGGGCCTAGAGAGCTGCAATTTTAACCATATACTCTCTAGGGTCCCGAAATAATCAATTCTACGAATTTTTGAAATCCGCCCACAGACACGCCCACAAACTCAAAAAAACAAAATTTTGAAAAAAATCGATTTTTGAGCTAGAAAATTGAAATTTCTTATATATGATCTATGACTCCTAAAACTGCTCGGGATATAGAATTTTCAAAATCCGCCCACTGACACGCCCACAAATAAATAAAACTATTTTATTGAAAAACCAAAATTTGAGCTAGGGAGCTGAAATTTATAATATATACTCTCTAGGGGCCCTTTAAGCTTATGTGTAAATATTTTCAAAATCCGCCCACTGACACGCCCACAATTTAAAAAAAAAAACTTTTTTTGAAAAATCCAAAGTTTGAGCTAGAGAGCTGAAATTTATAGTATATACTCTCTAGGGGGACCTTTAAGCTTATGTGCAAATATTTTCAAAATCCGCCAACTGACACCGCCCACAATTTAAAAAAACTTTTTTTTAAAAAATCCAAAGTTTGAGCTAGAGAGCTGAAATTTATAATATATACTCTCTATTGGGCCCTTTATGCTCATTTGTAAATATTTTCAAAATCCGCCCACTGACACGCCCACAACTTAAAAAAAAAACTTTTTTGAAAATTCAAAGTTTGAGCTAGGGAGCTGAAATTTATAATATATACTCTCTAGGGGCCCTTTAAGCTTATGTGTAAATATTTTGAAAGTCCGCCCACTGACACGCCCACAATTTAAAAAAAACTTTTTTTTTGACAAATCCAAAGTTTGAGCTAGAGAGCTGAAATTTATAATATATACTCTCTAGGGGGCACTTTATGCTCCTGTGTAAATATTTTCAAAATCCGCCCACTGACACGCCCACATTTAAAAAAAAAATTTTTTTTTGAAAATTCTAAGTTTGAGCTAGGGAGCTGAAATTTATAATATATACTCTCTGAGGGATGGGAATAAGAATAGGGTATCCAACAGTTCGCCCAAGCGGACTGTAGCCCGTCCCTATGTTTTTTATTACAATCGCTCACGCAACACTTTCCTAACCATATGGGTAGGGTAGTGATAATGGTCTAAATTATTAATTGTTAAACAACCAAATGTAAATGTATGTGTGTAATGTAAATGAGCTATTATGTATAAAATTTCAATTTACGTAACGACAAACCACTTCGCGAAGTTAGCGCTTTCTGAAGTGCCGTATCTCTTCCCGAAACGGGGAAACCAAATTGAGGAACATAATTTCAGTAGTTTTCACCCAATTCACCCAATTTTTTTTGTCTAAGTCTATTGAAGACTATGTTGAACACAGATATCTAAGTCCAAGGCATTTTGCAAGCAGCGAAGTCCTTAACAGACGCTATAAAATTATTGTGGTTACGTCAAATATTAAAAAATGGGTTTGATCCTGGAATTTGATCGCGTCTGGCAAGGACTTCGCTGCGTGCAAAACGTCTTGGACCAATATTTTCGGTCGCTTAGGGCTATAATCAAATGGTTACACTTATTATTACTATTGTGGAAAATGGCGCATATTCAACACGCTGTCACACGCTTCGGCTGCCACGATTTGCTGACAGACTGCTATTTTCGATACACTCTCTACTCAGGCTATACAGCAATGCAAATATCTTTCGGTTACCTCTCAGACCGAAAAATTACTTCGGGCTGTACGGTGCGGTACGATTCCGGTGTCTAGACGGCCGGGACTCGCGGGTTTGTTCAGATATTTTGGAAGATGTCCAAAGTCCAGCTGAAAAATAATTTGTCCAGTCTAACTCTTACCATTCCATCAAATTCAAAAAATAATTAGTTTTCTCACTCATTGCGAAATCTTTTACAAAGCCTTTCATATATTTGCTGAACCTTTTCACTTAATAACGGAAGTCCAATCAATAAAGCAAAGAAAAACAAAAGAAAAGAAAAACAAATCGAGAAAGATAGGTTGAGTTATTAATTCGGTTAAATTTGAATAAAAATTATTCAAATTGAAATCTTTTTAAAATATGCCTGGAGGGACTAGCTGGTTAATATTTTAAAAACAAACACCAAGTAGAATAAACAACCCAGTTGCAAGCCCGCCCTTTGAGGAGTTCTGACTTCAATACACTCGAAAAATTAAGTTCCTATGATAATCCTTCATCGGGCTACAGTCAACTCCGCTTATCTGAAACAGCAATTTGCCACAATTTTTGTTTTTACTTTAGCTATATTTTCACGTATGCGTAGTTCGGATAGCTGAAATAAATGTTCACGAAGTCGGAGCTCGTCAATTAACCAATGTGGATATCCGAGGAAAACCAATCACAGCATTATATCAAAGTAAAATATTTTATTGAAAAATTCTCAACAACGAAACAAAACACTTACATCGTGAAATTAAGTACTGCGTGCTGTCTGTTAATTTATTTCTGTTACGCGCAGCTGTTTCAGTATAAACTAATAATTTTTGTAGAAATAATTCTTTCAGTTAACCAGGTTTTTCAGTAAAGTGTGTTTTATCTAAGATGACTTATATGAAAATGTTAAGAAAATGATCCATAATAAATGTTTTGTTTCAGTTAACCGATTTTTTCAGGAAAGCGTCGCGTCTTTCAGACAGGCGGGCTTGACTTTATAACTTGTTTGTAATTCTATGTAAAACTAACTCCAAGTTGCTGCTCTCAAAAGGCTAGGTAAGGCTAGGAGAGTCATTGGCACCTTTTCCAATGCTTCTTGCGATACTAGGTATACCTTTTAGATCTAATATTAGTGAATCACTATGAGTCAGTAGCATAAACAAAGTGTCCGATAATTTTCCCAGTTTATTTACACAAAACCGCAGTATTATTTGCAACAAAGTTTTTTCGTTGTCGCTTGAAGTGTTAATATCCCGAATAAACGTTAAAATAAGTGATACAATAGACTTAAAAACCTATATCATAAAATAAAGTTTCTTATTTGTTCGCCTTTATTCACTACGCACACAAAATGCCCGAAACAAGAGGAACAAAACCAATCCAACAACAACATAGCGTTTATTCTCCGAGAGACATTGCTTCAAACAATTCAGCGAATATTGCGGACAAACTGTGGGTCAGAATATAGAAACAACTGCAAAAGTGGGGAGATGAATTCAAAAATGAACTTGCTGCAATGCTTGATGACAAACTTTCATCGTTGGAACAAAAGCTTAATGATAAAGTCAAACAGGTAACTCTTGAATTGGAACAGAAAATCTTTGATGTATCTGATAAGTGTAGTCGTCTTGAGCTGATTGCTGATGAGCTTGAAAGGGATAAACTCAAATCGGATGCGATCTTGTACGGAGTCCCAACTCAGCCCGACGAAAATCTAAGTGGCGTCTACCATAAAATCTGCGACACGATTGGCACTCCGGCTCATGCCTTAAACAACATTTTTAGAGTGAGACCATCCCGGAATGGCGGCGCAGCTTCAAATTCAACAGATGCTTGCATTGTGTTGAAATTCGTCAATGACCGAGATAAACAAAACCTTTTAAGAGCTGTTGCTGCTTATCGTAAGAGAAAGAGTTCTACATTAAAGCTTTGTGACATTGGGTTTAACTCTCAAAAAAGCTTTCATATCAACGAGAGCTTAACAAAACGCACATACCAACTACAACGGCAAGCTCTTAAATTGAAAGAGCGTTCACTTATCTCCTCTTTCCACACGTTCAACGGAGATTGTATATACGTACTCAAATAAATCAATTTCCTACACTGATCAAATCAATCGAAGACCTGAGAAATGCGATCGGAACTGACTTTAACGGCCAAGGAAACAACGCAACTTAAAAGCTACGACTTAAGAAATCTTTATATTATTATTATTTTCTTTGTTTCTTTTTCTATTTTTTTTTTGTAAATTTTCCTTTTTTCTTTCTTTTTCTATTGCTTTGTATTCTTAATTTTCTTTTTAAACTTTGTTGACTCTTTTGTTGTACGAGAATTGTCAAGTGTCTTGATACTTATCCGACGGCTTCTGCTTATACCCTATTCTATTGTCGCATAGTTTGTAACATACCTTAATATTGCCCGTAGACCCCTAAAAGTTACTATATTTATGATCAGCATCGATAGTAATATCGATCTAGCCATGTCCGTCCGTCCGTCCGTCCCTCCGTCTGTCGGCAAAAATTAGGCCTTTAAACTAGACCTAGAGAGCTGAAATTTTAACCATATACTCTCTAGGGTCCCGAAATAATCAAGTTTACGAATTTTTGAAATCCGCCCACAGACACGCCCACACAAACTCAAAAAAACAAAATTTTGGAAAAAATCGAATTTTGAGTTAGAAAGCTGAAATTTTTTATATATGATCTATGACTCCTAAAACTACCCGGGATAAAAAAATTTCAAAATCCGACCACTGACACGCCCGCAAATAAATAAAACAATTTTTTTGAAAATCCAAAGTTTGAGCTAGGAAGCTGAAATTTATAATATATACTCTCCAGGGGCCCTTTATGCTCATGTGTTAATTTTTTTTACATCCGCCTACTGACACGCCCACAATTAAATAAAGCAATTTTATTGAAACACCCAAGTTTGAGCTAGGGAGCGTTTTTTTTGATAAAATCCTTTAAATGTTATATAACAAAATATGTAGAGCGTTCTTTACAATTCAACCATACTTAGACTTTTGTCACGCCCACTTATGAGGAATAGGAATAAGAATAGGGTATCCAACAGTTCGCCTAAGCGGACTGTAGCCCGTCCCTATGTTTTTAATTTGAAATCTCTGTGTTCGATTTTCCTTCCTTGATCCACAAAATGTCTTTGGTAATTAACAACAATGGTAGCAGAATGAATGAAAATTTGCACTCGCTAATAAACATCTTGTGCAAACAGCGAACGGGTTTGCACATTTGTCATATCAACGCGCAGAGTCTTGTTAACAAAGTAGACGAGTTAAGGCATGTATTTGAGAAAAGCGGAGTTGATGTTGTCTTTGTATCCGAGACTTAGTTTAATCCAAACGCCAAGAATGAATGTTTTTCAATGAAAGGATTTAAGCTTTTTCGCGCCGATCGTTATGGGCGAATTGGTGGGGGAGCAGCTATTTATCAGAGACACGAAATTAAGTGTAGTGTTGTGTTGCGTTCAGAAGAGAATAGCCCGGTACAATATATTTTTATTGAAATATGGAACGGCGAAAATAAATGTGTTATTGGGTCTATGTATATGCTACCAAGTATTGCTGACTATCAAATAGTGGAAAATCTCATTAAAGAGGTTTCCCACCTCGCCCAAAACTTATAGTCTGTGGAGATCTTAATATTAATCTTCTAAATTACTCTTCCAGCCACCTCCTCAGAGATTCTATGAATGCCGCAAACCTTATATTTGCAAACTTAACAGAAGCAACGCATTTCATGCCTAATAAGACTCCATCACTCCTGGATGTTTTTTTGCTTAGTGACCCAAACTTATTGAAATTTTATAGCCAATTGTTTGCACCGGCCTTCTCTTTTCATGATCTCCTATTTACTACCATTGATTTTGCTTCAGGTAACAACAACACTCAGCGTAGTTTTCAATACCGAGACTTTCGAAACACAGACCTCCAAAACTTGTTCCTTGAATGCGATAACCTTGCGTGGCGTGACATTTACGTAAAACCTAATGTTGACGATCAGCTTCACATTTTCAACGAAAATATTTCTTATTTGTTTAATAAATATGTTCCAATAAGAACGAAATTTGTGAGAAACGCCGAGTGCCCTTGGATGTCAGATGATATTATAAGTGCGATATCCTTACGCGATAGTCTTTTTCGACGATGGAGAAGATTTGAATGCACTGATATGATCAATGCATTCAAGAGAGCCAGAAACCGGATTACTTATCTACACAAATTTGATTTAAACCGCTCCTCTAAATACTTGTGGAAACAAGTGAAAGACCTTGGGCTTGGGAAAAAATCCCCCGCTCTGAATGACGATATTAATATTGAGGAAATAAATACAAGATTTGTCAACCTCAACCAGGCCACGCAAAACTGGTTCTCATCCTCACGTATGTTTACACCGAATCATTCTCAAAGTGCCTTTTCACTTTCTGCAGTAGATACATTAACTGTTGGCAATGCAATCTTCTCAATAAAGTCAAAGTGTGTTGGGTTGGATAATATTCATCCCGATTTTATAAAAATTCTGATTCCTAAAATACTCCAGTATATTACATAGGTATATTTTCAAATTCATCCTAACTGTCTCTATTTATCCAACTGAATGGAAACGGGCTAAGATAGTTCCTCTACCGAAGATAAGAATGATTATCGTCCAATTGCCATTCTGTCTTTTTTATCAAAAGTCTTTGAGGTTATCGTCAGCAAACAAATCAAAGAGTATGTTGATAGCTTAAATTTATTAAGCCCTTTTCAATCTGGGTTTAGATCTAGCCACAGTTGTATAACGGCCTTATTGAAGGTATCGGATGATATTCGCCTAGCCATTGATGATAATAAATTAACACTACTCACACTGTTAGACTTCTCAAAGGCCTTTGATTCCGTTGATCCTAATATCCTATGTCAGAAGCTATCCCGGGTATTTAATTTCTCTTACAGTGCAACTAAATTGATTTTCTGTTATTTAAATGATCGCGTTCAGGCCGTTTCATGCAATGACAGTCTTTCCTTCTTTCTACCTGTAAGAAGGGGTGTACCGCAAGGTTCTATTCTTGGACCTCTACTTTTTTCTTTATTGATAAACGATCTGCCATCTATTATTAAATATAGCAATTTCCACATTTATGCTGACGATGTCCAGCTGTATCTTGATTTTCCCATAGGTCTGATTGAAGACGCTGTGCTGAAAATGAACGAGGATCTGGAATCGATAGTAAGGTGGTCAACGCAAAATCAGCTGGCGTTGAATCCTGCTAAAACAAAATGTTTACCAATTGGAAGGCAGCAACCCAATTTTTCTGACTTCCCTCCCATTTTGTTAAATGGGTCGCAGGTTGAAATGGGGTCAAAGATTAAAAATCTGGGAATAATATTTAACAGCACTCCATCCTGGAGCGACCACATTAATAGTGTTATTGCAAAAATATATGGTTTACTTCGCGGTCTATCTAACTTTAGACTTTTCTTAGCTACAGAGGTTAAGACAAGGCTGGTCAAAGCGTTAATTATGCCGATTCTGAGCTATGGTTGCGAAATTTTTGCCGATTTAGACTCTGTATCGCTGCGTAAATTGCAATTAGCACTTAACGCTGTTACCAGGTTTGTCTTTGGCCTCTGCAGGTTTGATCTTCGTTTCAAATGCATCGCCTTACTCGTCAAAATTATAAAAGGAATAACCCCAAATTATTTGTGTGATAAGTTAACTTTCTCGCAGTCAGCGCGAGTTACGACCTTAAGACCTAGTACGTACACCTACCTGACAACGCGTCGTCAATTGTGCATTCATTCCGTAAGCCTTTGGAATCATCTCCCTCTATCATTAAGGAACCAAATTGAACATATGCAGTTTTTACCAGTCGTTTTCTCCTTTTTATCGCAGGATAATTCTCAGATGTAATGTTTTATATATAGTTAAATTAAATTATAATGTTCACTTTGATTTTTATTTTTATTTTTTTCTTGGCAATTTAACTAAATATACAATTAAAATAAAACTCATATAATTGTCTCTAAACATGTAACATATACAATATGTATACCTGTACTTTTTTAAAAATTTATTCTCTTTGTACAGCGATGCAATTAAATAAATAAATACTAATACTTTGATGACAGTATTGAGGAATACTAATTTTATCTCTTGAATATAAGAACTAGAAGTTCTTGTCTTTTGCGAAACTCTCCTCTGATTTAAGATGTTTAGTATGTGTAAAGTGGGGAACTAAGTCCACTTCGCGAAAGTAAATTTTATTTCCCACTATATGGGAACTAAGTCCCTCAGTGGACTTAGTTCCCGTGGACTTATTTCCCTTCACCGCCGAAAGAGCTCCTCTAAATTGTATTCTCTCTTAGTCAGAGAACTCCGTTAGCAACATATTCCTCGGAAAAATCATTGCAAAAGAATCATCATGCTTAATCGCAGTTTTCTGATGTCCAGGCGAGTTCCGCAAATTCAAAATATCGTCCTGATATGTTCTATTTGCAACCTGGAAACCCTAGGTACTATGCACAGACTGCCAGTGGGGGGGTGGTTTCTGGTGTTATAAGCCTACGTACGGTGGTGATGATGTAGAAGATGATGTCTGCCGACACGCGACGCATTGCGGCATATGAAGCGCTGACTGCTAGTGGTGGTGGTAGGACAGGCCGAAGTCATAGAAGATCGTGAGGATGTAGGATGTAGGTCTCTGTAGGTAGGACTCGATGCGGTTGAAACCGCTAAAAGTAATTAAAGCGGTGCTGGCTGTCGATGCAACAAAAGAGATTACTGTCTTTGACGACTTGGTAGGCTTGTGGTCGTGATCAGGCTAGTTTGGACCAATATTTAATCGACAAATTGTGGAGATATGTTACGGAGCAGTGCACTGACCCTGTAAACAAACAAAACATTATTAGCACAGCTGATCAATTTCCACTGACCCACTTATGTTACTTTCCCCTCATTGTCCAGATTCCGTCCATCATCCTTCACACTCCAGTACCTGCAAAGAAAAGAGAAAAATAAAAAAATAAAATGTAAACAAATATTTCACTAGAGATTGTTTACCTGATTCGACGTACAATTCGTATTTCAGTGAGCGGACTTCAGTGAGACAATAATTCCCTTCACCCTTTTAATTACCCGCTCCTTTTCCTGCAATTAATCAAAATTTATAATTTAAATAACCACTTCCTCACCTGCAATCATTCCAATCGTCCGACAATCAATATGTTTTGACAGTTTGTGTTTTTGTTACTAGTTTGTCTTCGCTTTCTCTTTTCTTTTATTTCCTTCCATTATCTTCATTTGCTTTCACGTAAATATATTAGTATCCCGATTCCAATCTACGAGTATTTCCGATTTCGTGTTATGTAATGGCTGATCGTGTAGGTATACGTTTTTTTTTTTTTAATTTATTTTATATTGATTAGAATATGTATTATATATTTTATTTTTAGGTTGTACGGCCACAGAGCCGCAACCAACCAACTTATAAAACAATAACGACAATCATCAACTCAATGAACAAAGACAATTTTAATACAATAATAAGAATACAAAAGTGACAACATTAAACAGTCAAACATATAACATACCAAAGGAGAATAATATACAAAAAACATAGGGACGGGCTACAGTCCGCTTGGGCTAACTGTTGGATACCCTATTCTTATTCCTATCCCTCATAAGTGGGCGTGACAAAAGTCTAAGTATGGTTGAATTGTTAAGAACGCTCTACATATTTTGTTATATAACATTTAAAGGATTTTATCAAAAAAAAACGCTCCCTAGCTCAAACTTGGGTGTTTCAATAAAATTGTTTTATTTAATTGTGGGCGTGTCAGTGGGCGGATTTTGAAAAAATTTTATCCCGAGCAGTTTTAGAGTCATAGATCATAATATAAAAAATTTCAGCTTTCTAGCTCAAACTCGATTTTTTCCAAAATTTTGTTTTTTTGAGTTTGTGGGCGTGTCTGTGGGCGGATTTCAAAAGTTCGTAAACTTGATTATTTCGGGACCCTAGAGAGTATATGGTTAAAATTTCAGCTCTCTAGATCCAGTTTAAAGGCCCAATTTTTGCCGACGGACGGACGGACGGACGGGCATGGCTAGATCGACATTACTATCGATGCTGATCATAAATATAGTAACTTTTAGGGGTCTACGGGCAATATTAAGGTATGTTGCAAACTATGCGTCAAAATTAATATACCCCTAGACTAGGGTATATAGAACATAAAATGCAGTGCGTAGTGCTCCGCCCCCCAGGTTGTGGCAACAACAACCACACGCACCAAGAAGTGCTGACGTAAAACGCAGTGGCGTACAGATTTAACCCCTTGGCTGGATTTAAATTTAATTTTCAATTTACATTTTTTTTTTGAATCCTAAGTTTTTTGATTTAGTTTTGAAATCTTTTATTTGCTTTTTATGAGTTTTTTTTTTGAATGATAATTTTAGTTTAGTTTAATTTTAATTAGTTTCTTTTAATTCGCGTTTTAAGTAAGGCTAGGGTACATTTTTTTTGTGTGAATTCTGCCCGTAATAGTGATAGTGCGCGTCTCAGAGGCCATATTCGCCAACATCAACTCACCGTTCTTCGTCGTGCTGGTACCAGGACAACAGGGGACCATATAGAACCGTAAGTAGTTTTAAGTTTTCTACATATTTTTGGATTCTTTGTAGCCTTTCATGGTATTGATTTTCTTTGTTTTCTTTTGCGTTTAAAAATGCGCAGCTAAATTGTTGCATTTGGTGTGTGGACGGCTGTGAAGGCTATCCTTCTATAGATCGACAATGACACAACAGGACAACACGAACTTTTACGACATGACGTGACGACATACAAACTTTTCACTACGTACATACTGACCTAAATTATTGTGACTGGAGGGTTCGTCGAGGGGCTATTACTCACAACATCACCCAGAGTGATAGCTAAGGTTGTGTCGAAAGATGCAAGGGTGGGCTGGCCATTCTTAAGAAAATCCTTGTTGAAATAACTATCTGTATGGCACTTATGGGTATTTCCCGCCACGTTATTTACAGATATTAGATTATACCGTTAGCTTAAATGGATCGGCACACTATTGAGCAACGTGTTTTTATTATTAAAACTTATTTTAAATATGATGAAAGTTTTGCAGAAGTTGAAAGAAAATTTCGTTCAAAATGCGGTAGAGAAAATGCTCCGTCAAACCGTGCTATTAAACTTATCGTTCATATATTTGAAGAGACTGGTTCGCTTCAAGATCAGAGAAGTAAAACCTATCATCGTAGTGGTCGTTCGAGTGGAAATATTGCAGCATTTAGGAGAGTTGTTGCTGAAGAGCCAAGGACGACAATTCGTCGTCGTTCACAGCAATTGAACCTCAAACCAACAACTTTGTTTAACATTTTGTACAAAGATCTGCATGTAAAGACTTACAAAATACATTTAACTCATGAATTAAAGCCAACTGATCACGCATTGCATCGGCAATTCGAAGAAGTTTAACGAAATCGAAAAAATTTCCCCGAAGAAAGAAAAAAAAGAGGAGCGAATAAAAGAGAAGATACAATTGGGATGGCTGAGCTGCTTTTAATAAATATTGTGAAAGTAATGCACAACTCATTAAATTCGTATATCTATAATGGTCACTCCCCACGATATAAAAAGAAGTTAATTCTATTCACATCGCTTAAATATATGTCTGCATATGGTTTATCGGTGAAGGAATCTGCCGCTCTTCTATCGTGTCGACTTTGTGTTTCATCTTTTTGGTTTCGCACTTCGGTATGCAGTTATCGATTGTGAACAAGGAGCATTTTTCTCAGTCATGTCATTTTGTTGTCCCAAAAGTGGTCCGAAAAGGCTTTGTTGCAGCACTTTGTATTTTATTTTCTGTTTTGTTTCTGCAGCTCACTCGCAACGAACACTCAACAAAGTTTTTATTATCCTTCTGCCCATTAAGATTCACCGATAAACAACCAGCCTGCGATTCTGGGTTTCTTCTGTTTGTCCACAATTTGCAAGCATTTTTATTCAATAGCATTGTAAACATCGCCAGAGACCACCTCAGCCATTTACATCGGATTGACAGAGACTTTTTGCCTTTTTCAAAAGTCAACGCTAACGACGACGGACGGCGACAACGACATCGGCTATTGGGTATAACAAAAGAAACACAACTCATCTACACCCTATTTCCACTGTGGAGCGATGAATTGAGCCTTACACGTCTGACTATACGTTCTGTTTAACTCAGACTGGACATACCACCGTTCGTCGTCGTTAGCCGTATCCCTGTTTCTGTCGATTAAAAGAATTTAATTTGGATGCAGAAGGCAAACGGCCATATGCTTCATTCTCTATTCTACAGTACGATTCCGATTGCGGCTGACTGAAATTCTCATATTGCTAAAGAATTTTAGCTGCTGATGATGACGATGCTCCGCCGCTATGAGGTTATTTGTTGACTGGACAGTTGATGGTAGCATACATTTTTTAATAAAGTCGGATGACTAATTTGTGTCCTTAGCCACCTGAATCCGGACAAGTGTAATTACTTTACTCCGATATCAGGGCAAACTAAAAGATTCCAACTGACATCCACTTTATTTGTATGCAATAGATTTGGATAAAAAGGATACACTTTGGAAGTCAGCTTTATGCTACTTAAGAATTGAAAATCCACACACCAACCAGCACATGTCTATGTGTTCTCGGATGTCTGAAGCACAATAATTTACCGTAGTCCCATAAATGTGGTTCTATGCTTTCTAATGATTTCCATAGAAAATCACCACCGGAACAAGGTTTGTATTAAATCAATTTAAAGGGGTTTTGGGATATCCCTCCTTCCGCCGCAGATGCCAGACCCAAGAAGGATCAGATTCCTATTTGCATGTGTATACCGTCTACAGAGTACGATGCGTACGTGTTTGCTGCTCAGTTGAATTATCATTCAATTGTATTAAACAAATGTAAATTGAGTTCGAAAACTATAACAATAAATAATTGTATTATGTGTTTGCAAACAGGATAACGCTTATAATTCAATAACGTATCTGAGTGTGTGAGCGGAAGGTGTGCTGCTCTATGGCTATCGTCCTTTTAGATATTGCTTACCTTTTGCATGGGAATTCGATCGATTTAATATGTAAAATGGATAATAATTGGTTCATGGCAGAAAAGGGAACAGATACTTTTACTTTTGATGAGTGACAATACTCGTACCTACAACCTGAATCAGTACTCTATCGATGTGGTTATTTATTCTGATATATAGTGCTGTTGTCTTCCGCATTACCTTAACCATACAGAATGTAGTAGTACCTATATGCCTTAGACGTTGCAGGTTTTCGGACATTACCTATATTTGTACCAATGCTTAATAGCTAGGATTGGGTCAGGTTGTGGTTACTGGTGCAGGAATATGGGGCGATAATTAAAATCAAATAAACACAGTCTTACTATCTTATCATAAGGATATTTGCTGCACTTGGGTTTTATTGCATTAAAATCTACCTCAGTCTTCTGAGGATGTTACATAACATGAAATACATATTCAATGATGTTGAGCATCTTAATGTATTTCTTAACCATTAAAGTGGCAGGGACAATGGTAAGTGTCTTGGTTTTTTTGTTTATTAAGACGGAATGGCCTATAAGTACATCAAGGTTACCAATTTAGGAACCTACTAATGAGTTGCTTAAATCAAAAACCACCTACGATTAATGCAAATAGCAAATTTGCTAGTTCATTCCAACTGATGATGAAAAATCCGGTATGCTAAATAGCTAGGATCGATATCATCCCCATATACCACCAGTTCCGCTCTTCCTCCAGACGCGTAAACACGCATTCCTTCAAGTAGCTCCGCGCGGAAAAAAAATTAAATCAAAGCGAAAAGCAAATGAATAATAATCCGTACGCGTATGGTGTGGAAAATCAAAAAAAAAGAATAAGGTGTAAGGGCAATCCCTCCTGTCCCACTCCCGTATCTGGCGAATAGTGGGTCGTGTTGCTATAAATTTTGTTGGTGGAAGAAAACAATTCATCGTATGGGCATAACACCAGCGGTAATTTGTTTTGGAAAAATGCAGATCTTCGCTTCACGGCCTCGTTAAGGTAGCGTGGGAGTTTGTGTATGTAACTACTAGTCCCTACTATTTTACATTTCCTCATGGATCGAATAACTCAAGTGACCATCGTTTGGCAAGTGATAAAGGTTTAACTATACTCTATCCAACAAAAATTTTCAGTACAGGCCTTATGGAGGAGCTTTTTTTCCACCAGTGGTGCCTGTAGATACTCTCACGGCACTCAAACACAAGAATTGAAGCTGAAATAAAAACCAAACCACTGTCATACCAACCCACCACAACCAGTCTCCCACACAGCCGAATGGGAATGAGAATGTTCGTCTTGTGTTCGCTTGCTATTATCATCCACCAAAATAAGCAGTGTGTGTGACTGAAGCACATCAGAAGAGTATTACCATCTCTACAATGAAGCATATCATTAAGGGTTTTTCTATGGATTTTGTCAAAGAACTTTCGGTGTTGATGCTTTTGAGAACGAATTATTACGTGGGGTGTTGCCATTCGGTTTTAATTTGATTGTATTTGTATTGTACAGCTGCACAAGTGCAGTTTTTTTACCATCTGTTTAGGTAAATGACATTGCGTTGTGGTTATATAATTTTGTATTCTAATTGCCTGATTCTGTCTACCTTTCACAATATACATATAGCAGAAAGGACTGGGAAATGTTTTTAGAAAATCTTGCTGATTGAGTTTATGTCGCAAACTGTTTAAATAAAAAAAAAAACATAAATACATCCTTTCATCTGATTATGTACCTGTTTGTATGATGTCTTTGTTTTTCCGATGAATTACGCCTGTTTTGTCAATGAATACGGGAATTTCCAAAAGGAAGATCTCAAGTTAGGTAGGGATGCAATCATACGAGTACAATGGCTTGCTTGAAATCGTTAAACGTTACAAAGCCAAGTATGAAACATACGTCGTGGATGAAATGGCTCAAAATGCGGGACATAAAGTGCTTCGCTTGCCGCCTTATCACTGTGACCTTAATCCAATAGAATTGGCTTGGGCTCAAGTGAAAGGGTTTGTAGCAAGCCAAAACAAGTCATTTAAAATGGCTGAAATAAGAGACTTACTAACGACAGGAAGCAGTTGAAAGGTTAATAATAGACATAATTAACGAGAGCAGTAGCAGTAATTACTCATCGGATTAGTTGAGTAGTGATATTAGAAATTAGTATTTCATGGTTTTCAATATTTATAATGAATAAATTGGATTAAAGTGATATATTTTTCGTTTTGATTTTTTTTGTGTTACGAAACTTATATAATTTGTTGGTCTACTGGAGATACCCTTAAAAAAACACGCCTATTTTTATCTTACCAGAAAAGGAAAAAGATAAAAGGAATTTATTTCGTTCCGCAATATTTTTATTTTAAATTGGAAGATGGTAACCCTAATAGAATTCCTCTCTGAGTTATGGAGAATTATCATACACACTACGGCAACCCTGTGAGAGCTTTAAAGAGGGACCGATTTATGTAAGTCATTCCAACAAGACTGAGAGACAAACATCCTACCTTCCCTGTACTGACAATTTTTGTTGGATAGAGTATAGTCACTACTGTTTTACATTTTCTCATGGATCGAATAACTCAAGTGACCATCGTTTGGCAAGTGGTAAAGGTTAAACTAGTAAGGAACTCTTAGTTGCCTTGCAAATTGAACGCGCCAAATACTCGTATGTAGGAAATTTATATTGGAAATGACTAACATCCGTGACTTAAAGAAAATGTTTTTCTTATCGTACCCCAATGTATTTCGAAACACATGTACGTCGGTAAGTGTCAGCTCCGATTTAAAGGAGTTCAGCCTGCCTGGTTATAACTTAGAGTCCTTATTCTTCCCTAACAGCGGTCTCCTCGTCTATGTACTTATGACGTAGTCTAAGAACTTCAACCTCAATAGGGCAAATGTTCCAGTTCGGAATTCAATTTCGTCTTGCTTGAATTTCATGTCCGTAGGCAATTAATCAACTATTTATAGAATCCGGAATTAGGACAGGCACTCAACTTTTAATGAATTCGATGCATTGTCAGATTCCGCCCAAGAATTTTAACTCTTCCCACGTGTACTAAAATCGTCATTGCGGGCAATTGCAGTTGCCTTCGACACTCTGGTCAGACCACAACCGAAGGAAGGTACGTTGAGATCTTTACTGAGGTAAACAATCTAACTCAGCTTGCAAATGAGTTGACACGAATACCGGATATTAGCAATCAAACCGCCCCAAGGTTCATCAGACCATTGTATCAGAGAATTTCTCATATTTCAACCATATAGTTAATGAACAAACTTCCAAAAGAAATGTATGGCAATACGAGAAAGTCAATTGGGAAAACGAAACGGTTTCTTTTAGAGTTTTAACTGGTAGCTATACTTCCTCGACACTGAAGTGGATGCTGCTGCTGATATGATAACAAATATATTTTACTGGCTATGAAATGTTTTTTCCCTAATAGAAGTATCAAACCCATGGTAAACGCGCGCAGGTAGCACAAAAAAGGATAATTTCGGTATCACATTTCTTAATTCATACTTTATTCAATCTTTAATTGGTATGCCAATTTATGGCTTTTTTATTTAATCTTTATTTCTTCTTTATTAGTTTTTTTTTCCTTAAGAACTTAAATTGTTATGTTCACTTCTACTTAGAGCATTCCTTCAATTGGCATTTCTCAAATCGGTGTTTTCTGTTTCTTTAATAATTCTTTAATCCTTCTAAAAATAGTTTTGTTTGTAAGGCATTAAATGGGTATTTTTGTGATTCTTTAATACTTCTTTAAGCCTTCTTAAAATAGTATTATTAATTGGGCCATGCTACGATTATTATAAATGCTTCATAACTTTATTGTGGTTTTCTTGCAAGATGGAAAACAAAATGTGTGAACCGAATTTATTAAACTTGTTGGAAAAAAAGAGATCAGGCTGTTATTGCAGACAAAAAGCAATTCAAATTGCTGAAAAATGTAAAATTGGCAGTAAAAAACCATCAAGTCTTGTGACTAAAAAATTATCCATGGATATGGCTGAAAAGTCTAGTGATGTAGTAACAAAGAAATATTTTATTCTGAAATTAATGAATGCGATGAATGTGGAGAATATGTGTTCGAAAATATCGTTAATGAATCAGTTGAAACTGGGCCAGATCAATTTGACAAAAATAAATTCATATCGGAAGTGGTTATTTGGGCCATCAAAAATCGTGTGAGCAACGTTCAACTAAAAGGGTTTTTTAAAATCTGGAAAATTTTTTATGATCCAAATGCAAAAACGGATCAATATTGGTATTACGGTTTGAAAAAGTCTTTGGTTCGTACACTTGGGCAGTTGAATGAGCTTCCAGAACTATTATCAATGTTGATGGAGTAACAATATTAAGCTGTGATTCTTTCGGGTCATCCTTTGGTTTTCCATTGGATTCGCCCACAAGATCGCAGATGAAAAGTGAATTTATTTTGAAGATCTCCATAAATAGCATTTTCATATGAGGGGCTGGTGCCTCCCACATAAAAAAATAATTTTTTACGTGTTTATGGCCCAACCCATACAATCCGTTGATCCGTCGATGCGTCGTTTCCAACGGAGAGCATATACAAGGTGACGCAAAAGTTGTCACCCGATGTTCTTTCGCTGTAATTTTTTTTATGAATGAAAAACTTTGGTTCTGCTTTTGGATTATGTTAATTGGTGTCTTAAGTTTTTTCTGTATAGTTAACTTCACAAATGTCAAAGTAGAATTTACATTTGCCGCCATTTGCAAAAATTATAGCTTCTTCCGATAGGATGATGACTTTTGCGCCACCTTGTATATAGAATACACGCATTCTCTATTAAGGTGGTCCATAACAAACAGATCCATGAGCGTCGACGGATAAAGTTGGTTTACTTTCTGGTTTTCTGTCCATCGACGTATTCACATGTACCAAAATTAAAGTTCACACATTTTATAATTAAAGTTTACGTATTACAAAATTGAGGAAGGCGATGAAAAATAAGGAAAAACTTATGAACTTTCTGGCATTGCCGATTGACAGACAGTATACCACGGCGAAACTGCTGATTGGTTTGGAATGGCTTAAAATTGTAGGGATGTTTTTTTTTTTTTTAATTCAGCGAGAGCTAGGTGAGAAGTGAATAATTGTACTGTGCTGGCATCTTGTTGTAAAAGTTGGTAGTTAGATCATTTAGCGGTAATTATAGGTTAGGCAAAATGCATATTAAATGCGGCCAATGTGTTTTCGGCTGACAAAGTTTGCGACGGATTCTATAAGGATGGTTCCTTCTGTTAAGTGCGTTAACGCTGGTCGATGCGTTGAAAAAACGGATGCGATCGATTCTTTGGGCTGAGCCCTTTAGGTTATTAACCCTAACGGCACAACCCCCAACGAAGGAAGTACGTTCGAATATGTCCCATAGATTGGGTGTGACTAATACGTTAATATGTAAAAGTATCTCTTGTAAGTTATCTGTCATACTGGCTGTTGATTGGGCCAAATACGTGATTTCACAAGTCGTACGTCATTTTTCTGAGGAGCTCACGTCAGACTTACTAGACTCATCAACCAATCTTTTCGGACAGAACATTAAAGTGTTGCTTGTGTGTGAAACCTTTGTGTTTATAATCTATTTAAGTTATTTATAACATTTTACTGAATTGTCTTTATAAGTTTTGTGAAAAATAATTTGCCCTCAAAAAATACATCATTGTGACTTTCGACGAAAGTACATGGAGCAGCTTTGATATGAATCGAAAGTGCCACATTTTGAATTTTAGTATTTTAAGTTTGTTCTCATATGAATTTGTTCCACTTCAGCAAACACTGTTTGTTGTACATTCGTATTAACACAGCACACCAGAATTCTCCAGATACCTTTTTTCCGGTTCCGATTCAATCCGTTTTGTAGATGTGCGCCCAAAACCCGCCCGAGAAAACGATCATTTCGAATCTTTTCGCATTTGATAAAAAGAAATCTGTTTTAGATTTACTATGGCTTAGCTTCTAGACGGAGTAGACAGCTGAGTAATAGCTTAAAGTTCCGCGGAGAAAGAGTATTGACTTTGCCCTTTTTGGTATTGACTAAATTGTGTTACTGGAATGACAAGTAGAATGAAGGGAAGTAAAAAAAATTTTATCGCCCTTACCACCCCTTATAAAGGACGTTTTAAAAATCCCTTTTTTTCTTACATATAAATATAGACGCACCCTGATCGATTTCAATGATTATTCGGTTTTTATACCGTATTCTAAGGGTATATTAATTTTGACTCTTAGTTTGTAGCATACCTTAATATTGCCCGTAGACCCCTAAAAGTTACTATATTTATGATCGGCATCGATAGTAATGTCGATCTAGCCATGTTCGTCCGCCCGTCGGCAAAAATTAGGCCTTTAAACTGGACCTAGAGAGCTGAAATTTTAACCATATAGGTACTCTCTATGGGCACAAACTCAAAAAAACAAATTTTTCGAAAAAATCGAATTTTGAGCTAGAATGCTGATATTTTTTATATATGATCTTTGACTCCTAAATCAGCTTGGGAGTCAACATTTTTTAAAACCGCCCACTGACACATCCACAATTAAATAAAAAAATTTATTGAAAAGCCAAAGTTTGAGATAGTTAGCTGAAATTTATAATACACATATACTTTCTAGAGGCCCTTTATGTTCATGTGTAAATAATATCAAAATCAAAATTTTTCTAAAACTTTTTTTGAAAAACCAAAGTTTGAGCTAGGGAGCTGAAATTTATGACTCTCTAGGTGCCCTTTATACTTATGTTTAAATATTTTTTTAATCCGTCTACTGACAATTAAATAAAACAATTTTATTGAAAAACCAAAGTTTGAGCTAGGGAGCGATTTTTTTACAAAAGTTTCGTTTTTTTTCGATTAAACCCTTTCTTTTATATAACAAAAAATATAGAGCGTTCTTAACAATTCAACCACGCCCACTTATGAGGGATAGGAATAAGAATAATAGGGTATCCAAGAGTTTGCCCAAGCAGACTATAGCCCGTCCCTATGTATCAATTTGCTTTTAAAGCGTTAGATTCGCGGGGAAGATTATTGTAGGTATTTTGTTACGTTGCGAGGTGCTCAAAATTAAATAAATTAAAAGGAAAAAGTAACTACATTTTGCAATTACAATTTGATCACACAGTCCTTACTCAACTATGGGTTATCGGGCACATGGGAGGCGTACCATTTTTGGCTGCAGGAGAGATTCGTCAGATATTGCCGGTCATTTAGTCTGCGACACGTTCTGATAAGGTTAAGGTTTGCTTGAAGAGATAACGTGTATGGAACAATATTAAGATACTTTCGCTTTCTACAAATACGCGTGCTCAATTATTTGGTGATTACGACGCGACGTGAGTCAATTTTCCTCTATTTTACTCCAATTTGGAAAGGGATCCGTTCCAGAAACTTAATGAAGTAATATCGATTGATAATATTAATTTATACACAAATATGCATTAATACTTTGCATGATTAAGTCCAACAAATTTATCCGGATATCTTAAGTATCATAACCAAACCTCTGACATGATTCCAAGAGCGTGCTATATTAACATGCAAACATAAATCAAAATATCAATAAAACGATCCAGAACATGTTTTAATCAGCCTCCCGTACGTACATGCCTGCGTGGACACTGTTTTTGAGGGGGATAACGCAAACCGCAGTCGGACAGAGTTGTTGAATTCCCTTAATCCATCAGGTAGGTACTGTACAAATTTGGAGCATCAGTTATGTTCATACGAAGCACAAACTGTCCAAAGTAGTACAATGGCAACCGCACCAAGAATAAAGTTTGAAGGATTATAAATACTATTACTAGCGAAAAAGTCTTAATTCCCAAAATACCCATGCTTCCAACGGATTTATCCTTTCAATTTCGGTGTATCCAATTATTGGTCAGTCCTTCATTTCCAATGACTACAAATAATTCACAAGCCCAAACATTAAATTGGCCGAAGTTGACCTCCGAAAGCCATGCTTTCAAATGGAAAATTATATGTTGCATATGGCGTCATAAGAGTATAAAAAGGCCCTACGATAGAATATAGAAAAATAATTTCCTGTTAATGCTTTATTAATTTAAAAAAAAAAACAATATATATGAAAACTATAATTTGTGTATTTTAAAATTAATATCATAGCTAATATTAACAGGCAACAAAATATAGTTCAATATGAACAATAAAATATATCCACCCCTATTGCGAGTGTCATTAGTAATTAGTGTGTTATTGTGAACGGAACTATTTCAGAATCCTCCAGGCTCCAGAATCGTTCGTTCACAATAGCGTATACATATTGAAAATAGTCAGCTATCAATGGTGTCAATTGCATTTGCAAAAGGGATGACATATATATATATACAAAACAAAGAACTCTGCAACCGTAAAAAGCTACTATACGTCCAAAATACCGTTTCCAAAATTTTGGTGTGTAAGGACTCAAGGTCATTTTGGGGAATGTTCGTATTTTGGGAGGTTGTAGTAAAAAAGTCTCGCCAGTAATAAATGTAGATTTGCTATCTAATTATTTCAAGGAACTTTTACTTTCAGACCCGTATCGAAATGCTATCCGTTTTGCTTTGCCTAATGTTAATATTACTGAATTAGACGGAGAAATAGTCATGTCGGATAAAAGAATGAAAAACAATAAAGCATCAGGGCCGGATGGAATACCTGTGGAATTTTATAAGTACTCAACTATATGTAGAATTCCTCAATAAAATCTTCAGCGAGTAGATCTTATGTATTAGTTTTGTTTCTTCAAGTATTGTATTTTTAAAAAGGTGATACATCATTGCCGGAGAACTAGAGGCATTTCTATGCTCAGCTCTCTCAGAAAATTGTTTGATCAAGTTCTCTACCAAAGATTAGTAGGCTGGGTGAAACAGAACCATATACTGAGTACATATCTACCAAGCAGGTTTCCGAGCTAGTCTGTCGACCGTAGATCAAACGCTGTCCTTCACATCCAACGCTAAGCTTTTTATTGAGAGAAAAAAGAAATTGTATCCCTTTTTTGTAGATTTTAAAGCAGCTTTTGATACCGTGAATAGAAAGTTACTATTATGCAAACTCGCAAAAGCCTGATTATCCACAAAAATGATTAAGGTATATGAAAAGCCATTCCATAATACTTCCGCACCGGTGTGGAACGGAAACAACAGATCGGATAACTTCAGCACGGAATCCGGCATACTACAGGATTGTGTACTAAGCCCAATTTTGATCTCACTCTATAAAGATGATGTTACAGTTTACCCGGCGGCATTAGATATGT
Organism: Portevinia maculata; assembly: GCA_949715645.1. Classification (NCBI taxonomy): domain Eukaryota; kingdom Metazoa; phylum Arthropoda; class Insecta; order Diptera; family Syrphidae; genus Portevinia; species Portevinia maculata. The sequence goes on from OX454528.1 coordinate 90,499,598, forward strand.
TGAGGTTGATATCAAAGTACTTTTATAAGCTGACGATTTAGTTATTCTATCTTCCTACACCCCTACTGCTACAGATGAACAAATTAAAGCAATACTGTGATACCTGGGATATTAAAAATCAAGACATTGGTTTTTAGGTCGCCAAATAGAACTGGTACAAGCGAGGGGGGAGGGACATTAGATGGGGACAGAATCGAAGTAGTCAAGAATTTGAAATATCTAAATTATAATTTAAATCTTTTCAGGCACAGCCATTAAAGGACTTGTTTAGCGAAGGGGTCCATCAACTTCATGAGGTCCCAGTTCTTTTACTGCCGATTTCGTGATCCAGAAACAAAATTTAAGGTATTCAACGCCACTATCAAAAGCTGTTTTTGCTATGCAAATGAAGTGTACGGGTATCAGTTTTAAGCAAAAAAAAAAATCCAACACCCGTTTTTCATTCGCATTTATAAGTTTCCGACAACTACACCGAACTACACCATATACGATGAATCAAGCTTATCTCCAACTTATTTGAGTAATTTGAAGCTTAAAAAATAAAAATAAATATTAGGCATTAACGGCCCATAGAGGGCCTAAAACCTAGCTTCTCCAACCACTTTCCTTGAAAATTACAATTTTACACCGAATCCGAACGGCAAATTTGAGAAGCTTCTAATGACAATTGATACTCTTGGATGTTTGTCAGACGTTCGCAAGAGGTGGGGCAGTGGAAAAAAACTCAAGATGTTACATGGCCTCGGCGGGAATTGAACCGGGGACCTTTCGATTAGTAGTCCGACACATTAACCATTGAGCCACTGCGCACGACTTGAAGCTTAGTGCAGGTTATATTTCTGATGGTTTTGAAAGTTCTGGTAAAAGCCTGCAAACAAATATGATGCAGGTAGCTCTGCGAAACTCATACTCGCCTCTCAAAAACTGGTATGAGTTAGCTTCCACTTACAATTTGGCAATGACATTAAATGAAAGTAACTACGATGAATTGAAAAATATCTTCTATGACCTTACCAGAACTTTCTAGAGCAAGCACGATTGTCAGCTTTCCGAACAACTAACAGACACCTTAATCTGGTCCTAGTGTTGGAAAACTTTTTCATTCGGAGTTTGGAGTAACGTGTAAACGAGTCTCATTTTCAAAATTCGTACTGAAACGCTGGAGCTTAGTCAAAGACCGCACAGGAATGACATAAACCCAATATGTCCGTACTGCAATCTTAACCAAAATTAAGAATTTTTCACAGTATGCCCAATCCTGCAGGAAATTCGCAGGCTACACTTTGCCAAAAGCTTTCTGTCTTTTGAATAATATGCCCAAATATTAAATGGAAATTATGGCTGGAAGGAACTTCTTCACGTTGAAAGCATGTAATGTATTACCGAAATACTTATGCCAGATGTTAACTCAATCACTTATTTATCTCTTTTGTTTTTTACTACACTAAAAACCCGGTTTTCATAGTCTTGCTGATTTTTTTTTGGATTTATATACATATGAATACTTTTGATTTGCCTCCTTTAGCCACACTAAATGCCTGTTAGAATATTGCATCTTATTTTCTTTTCTTTTTTTTTTAATCTTGGGGACATCTTGGTTTTTAGTCACATGTGGTTATTTTCTAATTCTTATACTTTGATTTAGCTAATCTAAAATCCCGAATTGATCTCGCCTGAAGGGCTGATTACCTTTCCACTTAACTGCACGCCTACTGGTCAGCCGGTTAGACCTCAGAAAAACACAACAGGCCTCCCGATTTGGAATCACTTTGCCAATCAAACGCTGCCCAAAATCAGATACTTTTCGTAATTTTAAATTTTTGTTTCGTTTTCTTAGTTTTAATTCTTTTCCAAAACAAGAAGATATAAGAGCATCTGCTTTTTCGTAATCTACAAAAAATTTATGAAAATCGAAGTCGATTCAATACGATTTTGAAAAAAAATATCTATATACATTATGTATAATGTTTTTTTTTTTAATTTTGAGTTTATTTTTTAAAAACTGTTCACAGCAATAGCTGGAAGAGAACAGATTTCTCGCTTTCAAAAATATTTTTTTTTGCATAATTCAATTATTAGAAAAAAGTCCCTCCCACCCAAACGGGGCGAAATAGTCTACCCTGCCATATTAAAAAAATCTTGTATTTAGTCCCTCTACAACAATGATCCTTTTTTTGCGGCCCTAAAGATATCGGACTTTGTATAGACGAATTGTTAAGAAAGATGTTTCCTTTTTGAAGAACATGACTTTTTCGATTAAACCATTTTTTTTTTAACAGTGCGTGTCTCAGTCTCAGCGAGCGCATTTCTAAAATCTGTAAACTAATTTCGGGCCCTTGAGACCATATGTTCCGAATTTCCGTTTTCTATTCCGAATTTTAGGGCCTTAAAATTAGTGATGGACGGAGGAATATGGCTATACCGACATACTTTCTATGCTGAGCACAAAAATATTCATAAGGAACTTGTATTTGTTTGGTATTTGCGTTATAAAATTATTCTAAATAGCACGTCAGCTTAAATCAACTACGCGCTTCCGCAGTCATGGCGGGCGACGTATTAAACCACAAACCACAAGAGTTCCGAATTCGTTTACACCCCAAACCATGACATATTTCGACTCTTATGTCGAACCTTGAACTTTCAAAGAGTTGTTATCTCACCAGAAGCCCATTGTTAGAGTACAAGTATGTTCAAGTACCTTTAAACGTGCTGTTTTAAGCCCTAAAATTCGAAGATGTTTGTGATGAGATTACCACTCTTTAAAACGTTATACACTGTAAACAGTAAGCTGTGCCTAAGGTGCGCGCCGTCCAAATCTAAGCGAATACAAGGAATTTCTATTGTTTTTGTTTGGGAAAACAGGGCCAGTTTCGTTCGCATAATTGTATTATGGGAAAATTAAGCAATTCGCTTCAGTGGAATAAAATAGAACTCTCAGGTCACCACTCATACAATAGTGAAATATTTTTCATATCAAGATTTTTAGTCTTAATGTACCTAAAATATGCTAAAATATATACACTTCGCTTCAACTGAATAAGCACAAACATTTCCTAAGCTGCGTTGTCCATTTTTTCAAAACCTTGTGCCGTAATATATCATTTGATGATGCAAACTGTTTGAGTATGATGTTGACAAAATAAATCGGAAAGAATATTTCAAAAAGTAGCGCTATTTTTTTCCTGGTTCCCTTGCAAAGCATTCAATATGGAAAAATGCAGTTTTATTTTGCGTCAACTGAATAGACACAAATATTGAAATTGGAAATAAAAGTTATTGGGATTAAATGAAACAAGTTTTTCTTAAAATAGTTTGTTATTGGTTAATTTTAGTAGTGGGTACTGCCGCCTTTATTCGTAATAGTTTCGTAAATTCGATCCGGCATGGAATCGTACAACCTCTTTATGTAGTTTAGCGAAATTTCCCTCCAGGCCAATTTAATGGCTGCAATAAGGGATTCTCTGTCCTCAAACTGACGGCCAGACTCATAAACTTTTCGTACTAACCATCCCCAAACGTTTTCTATAAGGTTCAGGTCCGGTGAGTACGGCGGCCATTGAAGCAATTCCACATTCTGCTCCTCTATCCAATTTTTTACTATGCGCGCCGTGTGGATGGGGGCGTTACCCTGCTGAAAAGTTCAGTTTATGGGTCAAAAAATGCCTGCAAATTTAGGAAAATTTCTTTTTAAAATTCTTTTATAACTTAATGCAGTAATTTTTGAGGTTTTTAATTCAAGCTCAATAGTGCCATAGTAGCTAACTGCTCCCCATACCATAACACCACCTTGTCGACTATGATGCCACGCTAAAAATCGTTCTTCTTTCCTCATATCGTGGAAGTAATAGTTAAACCCATCAGGGCCATCAAAACTAAACTTCTTTTCATCCGAAAAAGCTACGTGACGCCATTCATTTTTAACACTCATATGGAGCCTAGAAAATTCTAAGCGCATACACTTCCGTTTCTCGTTAAATGGTGGTTTCTTTTGAATTTTTAACCGTTTCAGATGTTTGGTACTATTGACAACCCTTCGCACTGTTGAAACGCTTGCAGTAACACCGGCTTTCTGCTTTATTTTTGCCGCAGAGTCACAGGAATTGGAAGCACATCTTAAAATTGCTCTTCGATCAACCGCTGTTGTTGCCGTTTTTTGACCTCCTTTCAGGTTTTTTCCGTACGAATCTTTGCTTCTTAAATAAGAATAGACCATACTAGAACTTCGTCCAATTTTGTCAGCGATAGAACGCCCGGTTGGTCCTTGGTCTTTTAGTAAATCGATTTGAGCTCTTTCAACACTATTTATAGATTTTGATCTACCCATTTTTCTTTGAAATACAATTAATCAAACAAAATTCACTAAAAGTACTTCAACTGTTGATCTAATGTGTCAATCTCCACAGAAAACCCATAACCAGCGAAAATAATGACTTTGTGTCTATTCAGTTGACGCAAAATAAAACTGCATTTTTCCATATTGAATGCTTTGCAGGAGAACCAGAGAAAATATAGCGGTACTTTTTGAATTATTCTTTCCGATTTATTTTGTCAACATCATGCGCAAACAGTTTGCATCATCAAATAATATATATCAGGGCACAAGGTTTTGAAAAAATGGACAACGTACGAGTAGCTTAGAAAATGTTTGTGCTTATTCAGTTGAAGCAGAGTGTATATTAAGGGTTACCATATAGAACAAGGCTGCTCAACCCCAGGCCCGCGGGCCAATGTGTGGCCTGAGGACTAATTTTAGATGGCCCGAGCAAGATATTTGTAAACTTCCTGCCAAAGTATTGTGTGCACATCATTTAAAATTTAGCAAGAATTTTGTATTGTTTTTGTCCATTTGTTAACTTTGCTTCACTATAATTATAGCAGTTGCAAAAAATATAATTTAGAAAGGAGTATCCTGTTGGTAATGCTATCAGATAAGATTTTTCAAAGAAAAAGAAAAGGGAATTATTTAACCAACAGAATATTTTCGTTAAAAGACACAACGAGCTTGAATCCATGGTGAAAACATCTTTTGTTTTTAGTGAAAAAGGAGAAACCTATTCTGATGGAGAATTTCTTAAAGAAGCTTTAAAAGTCTTTGCTCAAAATTTGTAATGATAAAAACTTTAAATCTAAAGCCGACAGTGTTTCACTCTCACGTCACACTGTTACAAGACGGGTGGAGGAGATGGCAGTTGAAATCTGCGGTCAGATCCAAGAAATCGTAACAAAATGTAAATATTTGTCATGACAACTTGAGAGAGCAGGTGTTGGAATTTTTAGAGGAAAAATGGGTTTTACCTTTGGGAACTGATTTACTGAAGAGTACACCCTGGTTGAGTGATCTTGCATTTCTTGTTGATGTTACGAATTAAGTCAATATTTTGAATCTCGAATTACAAGGCAAAAATTGTTCATTTCCGATAATGATTAATTTTATAAACCGATTCGAAGCTAATTAAATCTACTTTTAATTAATTAAGCAACAGAAAATATTGACGAGGAGCTCAATATCGCCACTATCAATACTGTTCTAAGTACAAATACAAAATAAAATTTTTGTTACAGTTGTTTGAGAGCAGATTTAAGGACTTTGGGGGTAAAAAACAAATATGTATACATTTTTTTATAAATCCTTTCATTATCAGTTTTAGTGAAATAATTACTTATCCTGCCCATATTCAGTTGGAACTCACTGAACTGCGAAATCAATTTTCGCTAAACAAATCCTTTTTACCGAGAAAGCATCTTTCAAACCACAAAGTTCTTCAGAAGATTTTGCAGATTTTTACAAATTAATACCAAAATAAGTCTTTCCTGCAATAACAGACCTGGCCTTGCAGTTCTAAGGTAACTTTGGATCAACATATATTTGTGAAAAGGTTTTTTTAAATCTTAATTATGTAAAAAATAAATACCGCACATAACTAAATGAGCATTTACTTGATGTAACTATCGACATCTGATTTGATGCCTAATATAAGTAATTTATTACAACAGAAACAATGTCAGAAATCACATTGACTTTATTAAGATTTTGGTTTAAGATACCTACATTAGGGTGGCTCGAAAAATTAAATTTTGTCCGATCGTTTTGGAATAGCAACTAAAATGTGACCCGAAGCTTTAAAATGCGTGCAGATATTTTTTAAATTTTATTTTTCTAGTCGGTCTACCCGCGCATTTCATTTGAATATGAAGAAAATTTGGAAAATCTGAAAAAAATAGGTTGATTTTATTGGTATCCGTGATTTGTTTGGCAAAGGAATTAAAATAAGTACCTTACGTTAAAAATGTATTCTTATTCTAATTTGATTAAAAAGGTTAACAAAAACAAGTATGCGGCAAAAGCAACGTAGGAGCTTATATATTTTTTCTGCCGTTCTGTCTTTACTTCAAAAGTTTCCAATCAAAACGCCAAGTTGTTTACAGAAGTTTGAAGTTGCAATAATTAAGTGCGTGAAGTGTATCCAATTAAGCTTAAAACAGATACCCGAAAGGAACCAGCCATTAACGATATCGCGGAAATTGTTGCGGTCAGATTGATAAGTATATGGTGCAAGGCTTCTTTTCTAACCGTTACCCTAAAGCGCGTGATACAATTGTTGAAAGTATACCACTCTAAACCCATGGGGAACAACAACATACGCCACCCATTCACATGCCTCTATACCAAAAGGAGGATTTCTGCCGTTACCGTTACCGAGTCTGAGTGCTCTAGGATTTGGATTTCCTTTTTTTTTAAAAAAAAAAAAGAAAGAAAGAAGATACCACTCTAAATGTAAGAAGTTGATCAAATCTTGGAAGCGAATTTCAAGTCCTAAAAAGGCAGAATTTGATATAAGTGCTAACAAGCTTTTTGATATTTGCTCATGCAAATGCAAAGATTTGAATAGATGTAATTGCTCAAAAGAAAAAAAAATTCCGAAAGCAGAACATAATTTTGTTATTGATCAGAGATCGGAGAGAAAAATGATAATAGGTGGCATAGACTCTTTAGCAACAACCAAAAATGAAAAACATCGTCATAGGAGCGAAAAACTACAACTATACTATAACGAAAATAGTATTACCAAAAAAGATGCAGTAGTGAGGAATTTTCCATTTCATCCGATGACTCAGAAAGCAGTCAAAGTGACGATTATTTGCCGTCAACATCAGTGCCACGTGAGCGTGAGAGACGAACAAAAATATCACTTCTGAGACTACCAACATTGTCCAAAACATGTGATCGATATGGTGTATCTGATCCAGCTGCTGCAGAAATTGCACCTGCTGTGCTTTATGACACACAATCAGCTGTTGATGTAATAGATAAGTCTAAGGTACGTCGTGAGAGAGCAAATGTTCGCAGAGATCTGCGTTAAGAACCGTTGCATAAATGTTCCAGCACTATATTTTGATGGTAGGAAGGACAAAACATTAAGGATTGTTGAAAAAGGTGCAAAAAAATACCGCCAAGTTATCCCAAGTGACGGGACGTCTAAGGCTATCGAACTTGGTATTTTTCAGTTGCTTTCTTCGCAAAATATTTCCTTAAAGGACACAAAAGCTGTTGGATGTGATGGAACAGCGACAAATACTGGAAAGAAAGGCGGTATAATAAGACTTATGGAAAAGCGTCTAGAGCAACCCTTACAATGGATCATTTGTTTGTTACATATGAATGAACTTCCCCTGGGACACCTGTTTTTGCACTTAGATGGCACAACCACTGGACCAAATTCTTATGCAGGTAGTATCGGAAAGCTTCTGGAAGACTGTGAAAAAAAACCTATTGTGCCATTTGAAAAGTTAGAGGGGGGTGTATTGCCGGATATTGGTGACGTCAAAGACCTAAGCGGTGATCAAAGCTACCTTTACCAGATATCGTCGGCTGTTGTGAGTGGTGAATGCTCTTCTGATCTAGCGAACAGATCTCCAGGAAAGATGTCTCACGCTCGTTGGTTAACGAAAGCTAACAGAATATTACGCCTGTATGTTTCCACAAAGACATCATCTAACAACCTCAAATATTTGACCACATTCGTTGTTACAGTTTATGCACCTGTTTGGTTCGAGATAAAAGTCCATCCATCGTGTAATGATGGATCTAGGCATTTTGGCTAGTTTCTAGTTCACGATATCTTCCATCTCAACTTAAAATGGTAATAGATCCAGTTATTAAGCGTAATAGTTTCTTTGTTCATCCGGAAATATTTTAATATCAATGCTGGCAGATCCCCAAAAACACATTCGAGAGCTTGCTGGCAGGAGAATTTTAAAAGCCAGGCGTAAGATTAATTTCGAACAACATCTTCGTGTTTTCACTGTACCGGACATAAATCTTAATGCAAAGTCGTACGTTGAGCTCATAGACTGGCAACAAGAATATCAACAACCTCCTCCTCTTCGCGATATAACAGATGAAACACTGCTTTCGCTAGTGGAATCAGGAGGTGATGACATAATACCTTTTTTAATGCTTCCATGTCACACGCAATCTGTAGAACGATCAGTTAAAATGGTAACAGAGGCTTCGATGCAGTTGTGCGAGAAAAGCTCCAGAGATGGTCTCATCAAAGCAAAAATAAGTTCCAGAAAATCTATGCTAAAATTCGAAAGCAAGCAAGATTTTAAAGTTTCCACTGACTAGTTTATGAATGTTTTTTCATCAACTTTTGCATGTTTTTAATAAAAAAAAATATTTCTGTTCATTGATTCTTATTTTCTTATTTTATTTTCCAACAAAAAAAAAATTAAAAATCTTGAAAGTGTTGAAAAATATCGAAAAATTGGCAAAAACACAAATTTTCAAAATCAATGCGCGGGTAGAAGGAAGGTTCTTAAAAAATAATTTTTTTTTGTTTTTAGTATCCCTTAGATAGGGGTCAAACTTTGATCACTATTGCAATCCAAAAAAAAATAAAAATAAAATGTTCATACATCGATGACCCACCCTAACCTACATATGTACAGTTTTGATTCGTTATTTGACATTACATAGCCTTTTTACTTATTTTAATAAACGACTCTTAAACTTTATAATATTGAATTTCGTATTATAAAAAAAGTATGAAAGTAATTAAAATATGAACTGTCAGTGGCCCATCGGAAAATGTCTGAATTGTCCATTTGTCCCGACTGCTAAAAGTTGAGCACCCTTGATAGAGAACATCGTAGGTTGCTTACTTTAGAAATTAATATTGTGGTATTTGAATTTAGTACATTCAATTTAATACAAACAATTCTATAGGAATGCTGCTAACATATTAAATAAATATACACTTGTAATGCGGATGATCATGCTCTCACAGCTAATTTTTTAAAAGTGTGTGCATTATTCTATAAAAAATCGTTATTACATTTTTTTTATAATAAATAATGTTTTAACTTCCTTTTAACTTATTTACGTCTTAAACGTATTTTCAGTTGATCTGAAGACTTGTATTTTTATGACATCTAGAGCGACCAGCTTATGAAAAATTCTTCATTTATTCTCCAAGGACTTTCCTTTAATTATATAAAAGACACATTTACTCTTCGAACTTCCCGGTTTCGGATTATTTCATCACTAAAGTGTTTTTGCATTTGTGTAACTCAGGAGTTTTATTCCCGCCATTACTGGTTTTTGTGTGATCGTCCTTTTACGATACCACTAGTGTCAACCCACGGATTTGCATGCACACATGCGGAACAGATACAGAATTTTAAATGTGTCGATAGGCTCACTTAAACAGTTATATTGCCAGGATATTCCTTCACGGGTATTATAATACCCTTCGGATAGTGTATAAAAACGTCCTTCTGGACGGATATAAAAAAAATATCATTTAAGACAGTAGTTACTGTTGGCATAAACATGAGCTAAACTTATTAATTGAACGGACCCCATTCATGGCTGAACACGCTAAAGGACCACGCATAAAAATTCCACACAGGAACGTTTTAAATAAATAAAACCCATAACACAAAGACATTCGGTATGTGAGCAATTTAATTTAAAGTTTACCCGTTTGCCTCATGAAATATTTGTAAACGGATCGCTAGGCTTGTGGCCTCCTTCTTGTCGTGTGTATCTACCCTACGTGTAGATAAACAATAACGCGTGTTCAAACTTCCATTTTGTTCCGTTTAAGTATGCTTTTAAGATATGATTAAAAAGTTACTTTTATTAGAGTTGTTGTGTTTTATGTGCTTTCAGCCATTACATGACCGATGCGATGCCTAGGATTCGCCTGGACGTCGTCGCCGCTACCGGACGATAAGCTATAAAAGCTCAATATTAATAATGAACCGAAATCATTCTTTATGGCCGATTCAAAGGGAAACTGAAAGGTCCTTCGTCTCCATGTTGTAATGCAAGCGGATATAAATGTATAATTGTGTATGTCCGTCCGTGTTTTGTGGATCTGGACACAATTGGGGACATCGTTGGTGTTGATAGTCCAGCTTATGGTGTCCGAGATGACACATACATAGTTGAATGTAATGATGGAAGAGTTTCCAAAGAAAAATTCCATGAAACGGAGTTTTTTTTTCTTAGTCAGAGGAAGAAAGGAGGTGAGTTTTATTACCACGCTACCGTGTCATCAGTGTTCTGGGGACAACCGAACACAGCCAGATGGACAGATAGCGAGAGAACGAGAACCGTATATACTTTCATTACTTTCGGCAATGGTGGCGGTCAAATCAATAGTGTTTTTCGCAATTTATTCCTCCTTTGGAGCGTGAACGAAAGACCGGCGAAATAGTGTCGGTGTCTGCCCTTCGGCATCTTTTTGGCAAGCATTATTAAATTTACGATCGGAAACGGATTACCACAGAGATTTTCCTGATTCAGATTTATTGCTGAGCTTTATTTTTAATTTGGTTTTGATTTCGGTTCACAGCAGCAGCAATTGGCTTTCGCTAGAGCTCTTATATTACACGAACACGAGTGACCCTGACCACACATGAAATAGTTTGTGGGTACCTGCAGGAGGGGAGTGAGAACTTTTATTACCAACAAGACTTTATCCTTACAAGTGCGTGAACAATGGTATTTCTATCCGCCATCAACTTCTTGCTAAATGACAAAATTAAGCATACATTTTGAACAGCATAATTAGGTATTCTATGAATCTAAATTCAATGGATATTTTTTGAAGCACTTTTCAGGAAAGTGCATCGACAAAAATGTAGATACCAAGTGGAACACCTTTCATCCCTTAATGGATCAGTACTGAAGATAATTGCAATTATACTTTTTTTTGCATGCTTAATTCTGTATGGTCATTTGTCAAAGTGTCGTCTTTACTCTTGCATTTTTATACCCTATTCTAAGGGTATATTAATTTTGACGCATAGTTTGTAACATACCTTAATATTGCCCGTAGACCCCTAAAAGTTACTATATTTATGATCAGCATCGATAGTAATGTCGATCTAGCCATGTCCGTCCGTCTGTAGCCAAAAATTAGGCCTTTAAACTGGACCTAGAGAGCTGAAATTTTAACCATATACTCTCTAGGGTCCCGAAATAATCAAGTTTACGAATTTTTGAAATCCGCCCACAGACACGCCCACAAACTCAAAAAACCAAATTTTGGAAAAAATCTAATTTTGAGCTAGAAAGCTGAAATTTTTTATATATGATCTATGACTCCTAAATTTTCAAAATCCTCCCACTGACACGCCCACAAATAAATAAAATAATTTTTTTATACCCTATTCTAAGGGTATATTAATTTTTGAAAATCCAAAGTTTCAGCTAGGGAGCTGAAATTTATAGTATATACTCTCTATGGGCCCTTTATGCTCATGTGTAAATATTTTCAAAATCCGCCCACTGACACGCCCACAATTAATTTTTTTTTTTTTTTTTGAAAATTCAAAGTTTGAGCTAGGGAGCTGAAATTTATAATATATACTCTCTAGGGGCCCTTTATTCTCATGTGTTAATTTTTTTTAAATCCGCCTACTGACACGCCCACAATTAAATAAAACAATTTTATTGAAACACCCAAGTTTGAGCTAGGGAGCGTTGTTTTTTTGATAAAATCCTTTAAATGTTATATAACAAAATATGTAGAGCGTTCTTAACAATTCAACCATACTTAGACTTTTGTCACGCCCACTTATGAGGGATAGGAATAAGAATAGGGTATCTAACAGTTCACCCAAGCGGACTGTAGCGCGCCCCTATGTTTCTTTACAACTTTTCCAATGGGTTATATAGTCGATTAAAGGCAAATACATTTTTGGAGTCATTTTCTGAAATTATTTTCAAAGTATTGAAAGCAAATTGGGCAATGATAAGATTGTCATGGCACTATTGTCAATGACTGTGCTTTGGCAATTACCTTTGCAGTCTCCTTAAGTGCTGCTGTGCTATTTCGCTTTTGAGGAGGGAGGAATTCTGTTCAAATTTGAGTACCGGTGTTGTGATAACTTATGCATTTTTATTTTTTTTGCTGGAATTGTTTTTGAAAAGTTATATTATTGTAAACGACTAAACTAGGATTGCAAGAATATTCTAGATGCTAACTGAAATGTAAAGTATTCAGTTGTACAAAAGGAATAGTGGAAATGAATATAAAATTTACTATGAATTTTGTTTGGTTATGAATATTTATCTCGAAAATGTCCCGGAAATTTCGCTTAATAAAATTGCATTACAATTTTTGACAAAAGACTAAACAGGCTATCATATTACTGCGTAAAAGAAGGTTCTCATGACAATTCTCTTGGCTGTTTGTAAGACTTTCGCAAGAGATGGCGCAGTTAAAAAAAGCGCTAATGTTAGAGGCCCGGCGGCAAAACTAAATGAAACCCTAATAGTGTGATCACATCTTGATGTTATTGTAGTCTTAATATTTTTGTTTAAGTAAATGATACAATGTCAGCCATTACGACAAAAAAAACATAAATCATTTTTCGGTATTGTTTTATTGTACACTCCATAATCTAGTTAGTATGTAGTTCAGTTTATAACGCAGCCACTTGCAAGTAGCTAGACTACAATGAAGTAAGTATAAAACGAAAGATGTATTTATGTATTATGTCTAAAAACCAAGCTAATAATAAAAAAAAACTATTTTTTCTAATTATTTTAAATACTTTTGTGCTTTCATTTTGCCGAATTCCTCAATAACATCGTTAAAATATATCTAGACGTTTTTGGCTCATGGTGGATCAAAGAAAAAAAATTTCATTTGGATAAACTCCTCTCGCATGATGCTACTAAAACGCAAATAGTCAAGAAATATTTAATTATAACCGATGAGCAGGCTAATCACTCACTGAAGTCCCATTTAGCAGCAACGTCCATACCTGTGTCGGTTGCTCGTAGATGCCTACGATAGCTCCTTATTTCTTTCAGAACCCGTTCGTCATTGAATTCTTTATAAATTTCTAGCAAATTGCTAGCCAAAGCGGCATCAGAAGCTTCGAGCATAAATCTTATTTCCAAAATTAGGAAAATTTTGTTAATTTCTTTTATGGCTGTGGATCAATGGGACACATCTTCTTTAAATGTGTCAATACATTCAAACATTATTGAATCGTTAACCAAGCGTACTCAGCGATTTCACCCGGCATTGTTTTTTTCAGCCTCCTTCTCCCTCGGCGGTTAATGATGGTGTAGATGATTGCATTGTCTATTGCCAAAAGTGACAGCATTCTGTATAGTTGTGGTTCTTTCCGTCGCTAGGAAACCATTCAATGTTAAGAGTTTGACCAGCCCTTTGTCCAAAGACATTTTTGGAGACTGTTAATATTGCTGAACTAAATTAACTTCTTTCAGTATCGTGTACCATCAATCAATGTAGGTCAAACAGGTGAAGTCAAATATTATATCACCTTATATCAATACTTGCTTTTGATGAATCTTCTATATCTTCTAGAGTGCTCACAATTATTGTTTCCACGTTTTCTTTTGAAACTCTTACAAAATTGCAATGTGAACCTGTATCAGACAAACGTTTCAAACTTTTTCATGTTTTTTCTGCAAGTAACTTTTAATCTTTGTGTAGAGGACGAGAAGAACGAATATAACTTCTCTACAGTTCCAAAACAAGTGTAGCTAGAGGAAACGCATGAAAATGCATGGACACCACAAATAGCAAACAAATGATTAGCACAAGAACTGAAAAGAGTTTATGGAATAACTTATCATATTTTTCGTTATACTCCTCCATGTACACCTGCCATAGACGCAGCAATCACATATCCAGCCGATCTTTATCAGTTTCCGTTGGATATGTTTTGATATATCCTCTGCAGTTTTAACAGACCATATAAAAATTCATAAAAAGGATTGTCGAACTTCAACAACGTCATCTTATGATTATTTTGGATGCCTTTTGACAAACAAGAAGACACTCACTTTGACCCACCAGCGGAGTGTTCAAGTTTTATACAATGTTTTTTGATATTGCATTATATTTTGCTACCAGTTCCACCAATTCAAAAAAATGTCCCCTGTTTGCTGACACAAGGTTATCACGATGACCGCCGGAAAGCAAGATTTTGTTTATCTGAAAATATTAGTGTCACAATTTTTAAATGGTGTATGAGGACTTACTTTGAGGTTCATAAAACTAAAAATAAAGGTTTTCTTGGAAAAAGAATTTCTCGTTTCTTATGTCTTTATGTCTCTTTGCCTGCGGGGGTAGGTCCTCTACCAGGCGCGTCCCTTGGGTGGCGGATAAGGGGATGCCCCGGTACGATTCAATGTAAGTTCCACTTTGATTCGTGATCCGGGGTATGAGGTCATAGCAGTGAAGATGACAAAAAATTCCACTGTAAAACTCATCGTGGACCAAAACCAACTCTGGGTCAGAGTGTTGGAAGGGAGTAAACCCTAGCTAAATCCCACTTTTAAGCCAAGGTGTCGACCCGTGCCGAGGGCTGCATGGTCAGATAGTGGTTAAAGAGAACTGGCCGTTTACGGTCCCCTCCGGCGCCCAGGCAAGGCCGGTTGTATCTAAGTGCCTTATCCCGGTAAGTCGGCTCTGCCGGGATGGACCAACCCTTCCGGACATACTCGTGGGACCTAAAATTAAAAAATTAACAAACAAATAACAGAAAAAATAGAAAAAAAAAACCAAAAAAACCAAAAAAAAATAAAAAAGACCCAGGCACTTCATCAGAAGATGAACTGCTCGCCTCCAGTCAGGAGACAATCGTGGGAAGCGGGGACTCTGAGCGGAGCTCCAGTCAAAGTACACCTGCTATCCACAAACCATCTACTTCCTCTACACCCGCTGCGCAGGACACTCGACCTAGTGCCCAAAAGCGTGCGGTAAACACCCACAAATCAGCCAGCCACAAATCAGCTAGAAATCGCAGAAAGAGCGCGTACCAGAGGGTCATCTTCATTCTGGGTAAGATTACCAAGAAGGAAGAGGCCGGCACGGCTACTCCGCAGGACCTAGCTGAAAAACTCAAGCACCAGCAGATTATTGATGAGTTCATCAAGAATCGCAGGGAGCCACCACCACGCAAGACGGAAGCAACTAAACGCAACCGCTCACAAGAGGAGGTCAAGTCTGACCCTCAAAGAAGCGAAGTTGCAAAGTTGGCTACCGCCAAGCACCACAACCCAATCTCAGCACCCCAGATGACACGAACAGTCAGCGAGGTTGTCAGAGACGACCTACAAGTCGCTTTGGTGGATGAACTCTCTACCAGCGGCAAGACAGTGGCTGACGTTTGGGGTGCCATTGAAAATAAACTTTCCGAGATGGTGATGGACCATCTCTTAAATAACCAAGGCGGACCCCTCCCCTGCTTTGACTCAGCTGAAGTCATAAGAGGTTACAGGGTAATCAAGTGTGAAGACGCTTTCTCCAAGGAATTCCTAAGCGGCTGCGTTCACAAGATCCGTGACGACTGGACCGGCTTAAAGCTTAAGCTGATCCTGGCCAGAGAGATTCCGAGGAGACCGAGAATTCGCATATGGCTGCCAAATATGACCATCGACAGTGATAAGTTGATCAATTGTCTCAAGCTCCACAACCCTGCGGTTCCCATGGATGACTGGAAAGTCATCAAGGCTGAGGAACCTCACAACAACACCCTATCCTTCCTAATAATGGTGACGGAAGAGAGCGCGGATCACATTGAAAAGATCGGCTGCAAGCTCCGCTTTGGCATAAGGCATGCCAAAGTTAAAATATGCAGGTCCCCGTGTCAGGTCGACGACTTAGATGAAGTCGACGATGCCAACAAGCTGTTGGAGGACATGAGGATCGAGGCGAACCGTACTACCACCCTAACCGAACAAACACCCGAAACCAATCAATGCTGAAAGTAGTACAGATTAATCTGAAGCACTCAGTCTGTGCGTCAGATAACCTGATGATTTTCCTCAAAGAGGAAAACATCGACATCGGCATTGTCCAAGAACCTTGGGTGAACGGGCCCAATATAAGAGGCCTTAACGACACCGGATATATCCTCTACTATAACCGCAGCAATAATAACCATGGTAAGCCAAGAACCTGCATTCTAGCTAAAAAGCATATTAAAGTTTTTCTATGCCCAAATTTTAGCTCGGCCGATCTAACAGTTGTTAAGATGGAGAACGCAGGAGGCGACCTGCTAATTGCATCCGCCTACATGGCACACGACCGGCAGCTACCGCCGGAAGAAGTCCAGGCAATGATAACCGCCATAACATCAACAAGGACCAACCTGCTGCTGGGCTGCGATGCAAACTCCAGGCATGTGCTATGGGGCAGCTCGGAGTCAAACGAACGCGGTGAGTCTCTTTTGATTACATTATTGAAAATAACCTAATAATATGCAACAAAGGTAACACCCCGACCTTCATCTTTCCGAGTACGGACAGTTTTAACGGCTGGGAAGACGTTATAGATGTTACTCTCTGTAATAATAACAATATTATGAAAGTTGAAAATTGGAGGGTATCCAGTAAAAAATCTTTCTCAGACCACAACTGGATACTCTTCGACATAGATCTCGCTGTAGAGAAACCGAAACCTTTCCGAAACCCCAAAAGAACCGATTGGGCAAAGTTTAACCAAGTCATTAAGACTAAGTTACACAAAACCCCCAATCAAAAATTTACCTCCACTTCAGAACTCGACACAAAGGTTGAGACTTTTGAAAAAGCTTTCAACGTAGCGTACAAAGTCTCGTGTCCGATCAAATATAGCAAAAAATCATTCCCCCTTGGTGGAACAAGGAACTCTCTGCTCTCAGAAAATTGGCTAGAGAAACCTTTAACATCTGCCATAAATGCAACTACTGGCAACTCTACCGAGATTGCCTTAAAATCTACAAGAACTCTATTAGAACGGCCATCGAAACCCTCAAGGACTCCGCAAGACTCAGCAAAATATTGTCCAAAGAACACTCCAACCCATCTCTTCTGAGAAAGGAGGACGGAGAATGGGCTGAGTCAACTGCAGAATCCCTAGAACTATTAATAAACACCCATTTTCCCGGATGCAATGATTACGGTGCAGAGCCATCCAGCTCACAACGCACACAACCCGACGCCTGGGAAAATATAACATGCATTATTACCGAGGAAAAAATTTCCTGGGCAATAAACAGCTACGCTCCCTTTAAATCGCCTGGCCTGGACGGCATTCTGCCCATCATGCTCCAGAAATCTCTGGAACTGGCAACTCCATGGCTCACATCGATTTACAGGAACTGTATACTCTACAATCATGTACCCTATTCATGGAGACGAGTGCGAGTTGTTTTCATTCCAAAAGCGGGTAGACGCGGTCATGAAACTGCGAAAGATTTCAGACCAATTAGTTTGACCTCCTTCGTACTGAAGACGCTCGAACGTCTCCTAGTCAACCACCTGAGAGGGGCAATAGAAGCTTCACTCCTCTCTAAATCTCAACACGCCTATCTCAAGGGAAGATCTACAGAAACAGCTCTTCACGAGGTAGTGCGTACGATAGAAAAATCCCTCCACTACAAAGAATACACTTTGGCTACCTTCCTAGACATAGAAGGAGCCTTCAACAATGTACACACTGAAGCAATTCTAGAGTCCCTGAGGGAGCTGGGAATAGCAATCCATCTAAGTCAATGGATTGTTTCCATGCTCAGCACTAGAATCATTCAAGCAGCTTTAGGAAATAGCAATATAACCAAATATGCCAGGAGGGGAACACCTCAAGGAGGAGTCATCTCACCCCTACTCTGGCTCCTAGTAATGAACAAAATCCTCATAAGTTTAGACAGAGTAGGAATCAAAGTAGTCGGGTATGCGGACGATATGGTGATATTGGTGTCAGGAATGTTTCCCTCCGTGATTAGTGAAATCATGGAGAATGCTCTAAGCAAAGTTAGCACTTGGGCAAAAAAGTGCGGTCTGGGAGTCAACCCGGGGAAAACTGTGCTGATGCTCTTCACCACCAAAACCAACATAACTGACTTTACGCTTCCTCGCCTAAACGGCACACCCCTACCCCTTTCAAACAGTGCCAGGTATTTAGGAGTTATCCTAGACCCTAAACTCAACTGGAAAATAAACATAGACAACGGGTAAAGAAGGCATGTATAGCCTTCTATGCCTGCAGCAGAACCTTCGGAAAAAAGTGGGGCCTGCAACCAAAATTGACCCTGTGGATGTACACAGCCGTGGTACGACCAATCCTCACGTATGGGTCAATAGTATGGTGGCCGGCTCTTAAGAAAAATTACAATATTACCAAACTTAATAAGGTTCAAAGAACGGCATGCATAGGAACAACGGGAGCTCTACGGTCAACACCGTAAGACGGACTCACAGTCTTACTGCATCTTTTACCTCTTGATCTACATATAACAAACATCACAGCACACAGCGCGATCAGACTCAGAGAGTCTGGCTGCTGAACTGCAAAACCCTACGGCCACAGTAGTATTCTAGACTCTCTACCTAGAAAACTAGTTCCGCCTTCAACAGACTACATCATTCCCAGAATGTCTTTTACAAAACATTTCGTCGTTCAAATCCCTACTAGATCGGAATGGCAAAATGGAGAAGTGACAAGGGATTTCGATCAAACAATCTACACCGACGGTTCAAAAATGGACTGCGGCGTGGGTGCGGGAGTTTTTTCCGAATCCTTAAACATCGCAAAATCATACAGACTTCCGGATACTGCAAGCGTCTTCCAGGCGGAGCTACTGGCTATCCGTGAAGCCTGTCGCCAGATCAAACTTCACTCAAATATAACACCGAGGCAAAGGATCGCCATACTTATTGACAGCCAGGCTGCCATTAAAGCGATCGCTTCGGTCACTATATCCTCTAAGTTAGTACTAGAATGCCGTAATGAGCTGGCCCTGCTTGATAAGTTCAAGGTTACCCTGATCTGGGTTCCAGGGCACAGTAACGTTTATGGAAACGAACATGCCGACGAACTGGCCAGGCAAGGCTCAGCTCTCCACTGCTCTCTGGCAGAACTACTCCACATTCCGCTCGGAGCAGTTAAGGCAAATATCACCGCAGAATACCTTAAGAAAGCCAACCTCAGATGGAGCAGGCTGACTGCATGCGTCATATCCAGAAAAACGTGGCCAAACTACAACAAGGCAAAAACAACCGACCTTCTAGGTAGAACCCGAAAAGACATCGCAAGATTTACAGCGATCTTCACGGGACACTGGCCTATAGGTGACCATGCGGCCAAGCTGGGCATCCCACACAATACACACTGCCGCAGTTGCAAAGTGACAACTGAAAAAGAAACCCTAATTCACTTTTTATGTACCTGTCCGGCTTTAGCTAGGACCAGACTACGTACATTGGGAAGCCCTTTCTTCAATACACTTGAGGAAGTCTCCGAGAAAAGTATCAAGGAACTGATAACTTTCCTGAACTCCGCAGGTTGGATTTAGCCTCCCCCACCAATCGATAATACCCAGGTTTACGTGTGTTTGTGGTAACAAAACGGCACTCAGTGCTAATTAGGTTTGTCTTATCAAACCGCCACACCTACCTACCTACCCTACCTTATGTTTGATTTTTATTAAAAGAAAAAAAACATAATAATAATAAATAAATAAATAAATTAGTAAATAATATATACATTAGTAAATAAATAAATTAGTATATAATAAATAAATTAGTAAATAATAAATAAATTAGTAAACACACTAAAGGTTATATAATACATACATATGTGCATAATATATAATGTATCTATGTATGTATATATTTTCATATATCTAAATTACCCTTTATGGCTTTCGATTTTTAGTTCGTTTTCCCCCATTAGTCAGACAGCGCCCCGACGTTATTGGACCCTGAGACCTTTCGCTCAGCGCAGAAACACGGAGCCATCGTCCAAAACTCTTAAAACTAGTGAATGGTAGGGTAACGGCTCTAGTACTCGGCCACCTTTTGATAGTGTACTGTTACAAAAGTATTTTATGAAAAAAAGTAAAATAAAAATCCTGAATCCTGAAATACACTCGACAGCAAATAAACCGGGCCACCCGCTACATTCAAACTCTGATTCGATTTTCTTTTAAAGTATAAAACATACAACTAAAAAAATAGTACCAACAGAAAGTGCGTTATATGTTGAATAAAATGAATGGAAACTCATTGGAATTATTCAATTAATTCAGTGTTTATTTAAGGTTATACAAAAAAGAGTCGTTTTCCAGTTGTGTTAATTAAAAAATTGTAATCCAATAACAAAGAAAAAATTGAAAAAAATGTTGGTCGATATCTGGTATTGCCTCCTCTTGCTTGGATAACTGCCAGCATCCTTGCATTCATCGACCTCACGAGCCTGACGATGAAAACTTGAGGAATATCATTCCACTCCTCTTCAAGTGCGATTCGCAGCTCTGGAAGCCTTGTTGGAGCAGGTATCCGGGCTCGAACCCGACGTTTCAGTTCATCCCATAAATGCTCTATCGGATTCAAGTCCGGGCTCCGAGCTGGCCAGTCCATCGTACGAATGCCGACGTTCCGTAGATACTGGGTCACCACATATACAGCATAAGGCCGTGCGTTAAATTGCATTAACAGCATATCCTGCCCGATATATCCTGCGAAAGGTAATACATGGTCTGCAAGGATTTCAGAAATGTAGCGATGAGAAGTCAATCCACGTGTACGGCCCAAAAGTTTCCTGCTGACGGTACCTGAGCTTATGAACACTTAGTGTTCGTCCCGCAGACTTTGTTGAACTTGAACTGCATTTAGACGGCGATTTCGCAGAACAGGAAGTTTAATATACCGATCATCTGCTGCTGATGTAGCCCTAGGTCTGGCCCTACCTATACGTCGATCGAATGCCCCAGTCTCTAGGTATCTTCTGTAAACTCGTTGCACCGAAGATCTGCTAATTTGAAGTCTTCAAGCCACCTCACGTCGGGCAACGCCTGCTTGAAGTAGTGCTACGGCTTGAGCTGCTTCCTGGGGTGTCGTATCCATTATTAACAACGTAAAAAAAAACGCAAAAATACACGCGGCTGAGCAAACACTGGACTAAATCTGAAAAAATTATAACAGACACTCATTATCCTCAGTGTAGAAAACAGAACGGTAATCGCGAAATCTAAACAAAACAATGCAAATCGTTAGCATTGTGTTTCTTGCTTGATTACAATGTGAGTTAACGGTACTTAAGAATAAATTTAAAATCATTTTAATTGATATGAAAAGTACTTTCTGTAGGTACCACTTTTTTAGTTATATGTGTTATACTTTTAAAGAAAATCGAATAAGAGCTTGAACTTAGCGGGTGGCTCGGTTTATTTGCTGTCGAGTGTAGATAGAAAAAAAATCTCTATCTAATCACTGTTCCTTAGAAACTAATAAATTTTTGAAAAAGTCATATTGCGCTAGTTGGCGGTCAATAAATTTCAGTGGTAGGCCATGTCCAATAATAAAAAAAAATATTCCACGTTCAAAACGGCTGTTAAAGATTTATTTAACTATTTAACATTAAATGAATAATTAAAATTATCTAATCTTAGGTACTTGCTGAATAGAATAATTGTTGTTGTATCAGTTAGATCAAGGACTTCGTTTTTATTTATTTCAAAGACGCTTGATAGAATTTCAATAGCACACAGTGTAATGTTAAAAAGCGAGAGTTTTAATATTTCCTTGTCAGGTCTTTCTGTTTCTCCGCGAGTGCATACTAAATTTTTCGACGAATGAGCGTGCTCTTCAAAAAGGTTGGATGCCTCTTCCAGGATGCGGTCTTATTCTTCGTAAGATATTTTTTTCAGGAGTGGAAGATGCTTCATTTGGTATGATCAATTACAACTTTAACTAACTCACTTTAACTAAGTCACCAGTATTCAGCCCGCATTCGCGAAATTTTGAATTAAGCTATAAGAGAATTTCATTCTGAGCTCCTCGTCATTGAAGCGCTTACTTGTTTATCTAAGAAAAATGAGAAAATTTCCGTAAAATTGGTGTGTACAATAGACCGGTATTGAGTCCGAGTGCTGCAGTGTAAAAAATCTCGCACGTCGCACCCCTACAAAAAAAAGAGAACTTCAGCAGCAATTAAGTACCCATCAGAGATATTGATTTCATGCTGAGTAATACTATAGACATTGCTAAGACTATTTTAACACACTTGGTATAACCCAAAGATTTGGATCTAATGGGTAACTACCACTTTTATGGATCCGTTTTTAATGGTTTCATTTACATTTTTATTGCTAAGAAGCGCCAGGACAAGTGTGTCCTCTAACTTGTTCCTTAGTAAGAATTACACCAGGATTCTTCTTTTGCCATTAATGCAGTGTTTGTTTCCAAGTAGCCTTTAAAGGCTTGAAAATGCAGACATCGGCTGGCTGCATGGTATAAATGGAATTATATGTTGCAAAGCATAGAGTATAATATTTTTGTCATTGCAAGATTGGCTTACTTCATTGTAAGGTGGAGCTTATGCTTTTCAATGCAAATATATAATATTTCTCTCGATCACCTTATGTGCTATAGAACCCTTCTATTACTGTTCAATATAATACAGACACAGCAACCCAGTAGTCTATTTCAGAGGCTGCAGTTTGCTTTCTCAAACAAATCCTAACAACTAATTCATCCTCGTTATTGTTGTCTGACTTCGGAGCGACAGTTCTTCGTCAACGCCATCCGATTGTGGAACTCCCTACCACGGCACGTAATGAGAGTGAATGGTCTAGCACAGTTTCGTAGAGAGCTAAGTATTTATTTTGAAAATTAATTTTGATTTTATCTTTTCTTTTTTTTTGATAATATAAGTAATGGAGAAATTATTATAGAGATATTTTTAAATATATTATGTTCACATTATTTATTTATTTTTTGATTATTATGTACTGCTTCTCCTGCACAATATATGGAACCTTATATTAAATATATAGCTCGCTGTGAAAAGTAAAATGTATCACACTGTATCAGACTGTAATAATTAGCCTTACACTTTGTTATAAAAAGTATATTCTTAATGTGTAGGCATACATTGAATTCCACATTGAAACATTATGTCCATCTACAATTAATATAACTAGCATTTTGACATTTTTCAGCTCAAACTCTTGGCGACACAAGTATGTACTCAAAGAACGATCCATCCACTTTCGATTCGATCTAAAAACCAATGTTCTGGCATGCTGTTGACAATATCTTTTGGTGAACTAAGGTATGGAAAAACTACCATGGAGGAAGCATCCTTCTATCCGCAGATAAAAAACTATAAGAACAGTGATCGTCCTTCTCAAGAGCAGTAGGTACTTATTTGGTACATATTTTTATATCCTTTCGGTGCAATTACTTTGCCTGTTTTGGACAAAGACAGAAGCTTGTTTCCGCGCCCCCATTTAGTATACGAGACGGATATAGCATCATTTCCTTGTGTCCCGCATTCTTAAGATATTCTGTGAGCTCCAAGAACCACATTCGTATTGACTCCTCTGTAATAATCGCTTTGACTTTACTTATTCCTTCAGATTCTCTTGAAGAAATTAAAGGGTTTCGTTCGAAAAATAAAGAAAACTAAGTTCACCCTATGTTTGAAGAGTGTTTTTTTCTGTCAGTTAATTTCTGAGAAATGTTAAGAAGATCGTCTCTATTTTAAGGAAAACCGCACTAACGTACATTGATTATCCCTTGTGTAATTGTCTTTTCTTTTTCTGCTGATAGGTTGTGGTTCAAACCTCGAAACGAAGAAAGAAAAAATATAACTTTTTAGGTATATACGAAAAATCACCGACAACGGTTTTTCGTATGGGTACTTAAAATGTTATTTCTTATGTCACTAAAAGCAAAAGAGTTTTTTTTTATTTAGAACTTTGACCTACATGTTGTGACTGTTTGAATAGATATTTGATTTGTTTCCTTTCCTGCGACGAAACCTATTAAAATAGTCTGCAGGTTCTTAATAACCGGCCGGCGCCGTCTTAAATTCTTCGCCACCCCTGGTCAAGGTCTGAAATTCACTCTAAATTGGGTACTAGCACCCAATTTTTCCACAGATATTGATCTTTTTTGATTTGTTTTCACTAGAACATGCCTTATGCTTTCCACGACAATTCAAAACAATAAGTTGTTATCTTGTTAACAAATTGTGTCAGAAGCTAACACTTTTGTAAACTTGCAACATTAACAAAAAAACAAACAATCATCACGTATTCACTTGTTCACAAATATGCGCATTGACTTATGGGTATCTACCACCTGAAGTAATTGCGTTGTATTATCTATCACACGAACACGCGTGACCCTGACCACACATGAAATAGTTTGTGGAAACATACAAGATATATTATTGTGGGGAGGGAGAAAATTAATTAACAAGCAAGTCCTGAACCTTACAAGTGCGTGAACAATGGTGTTTCTATCCGCTATCAACTAAGGTTACTTTGCGAAATGACAAAATTAAGCATAAACTTTGAAGAACATCTTTCTATGAATCCAAATTAAATTGATATTCTGTGAAGCACTTTCAGGAAAGTGCATCGACAAAATTGTAGACACCAAGGGGAAGATCTTTCATCCCTTAATGGATTAGTACTGAAGATAATTGCAATTATCCTTTGTTTTTGGCATGCTTTCTTCCGCATGGTCCTTTGTCAAAGTGTTGTCATTACTCTTGCATTTTTCTTTAGAACTATTAACAATGGGTTGCGCCAGCCAACAACAGTCGATAGAAGGCAGGTGCAAGCGGCAGAAATAGTTTTCTAAATCCAGTTTTTGGAGACATTTTCTGAAATTATTTTCAGTGTTGAAAGCAAATAGGGTAATAAAAAGATTGTAGTGGCACTATTGTCAATGGATGTGCTTTGCATTAACTTTGCAGTCTCCTTAAGTGCTGGCGAGCTATTTCGCTTTTGAGGAGGGAGGAATTCTGTTCAATTTGAGTAGGTACCGGACCGGTGTTGTGATGACTTATGCAAATTTTATTTTGCTGGAATTGTTTTTGAAAAGTTATATTTTCGTTAACGATTAAAATAGGATTGTATGAATCTTGGAGATGCTAACTGAAATGTAAAGTATTCAGTTGTACAAAAGGTAAAGTGGAATTGAAGGTAACTTTCCCCTACGAATTTTGTTTGGTTTCATATTATGCAAATTTGTTTCGAAAACCCTGGACTTTAAAAGAGCTTTTGAAACGATCGATAGGGATATTCTTCTAAAAAAGTTGGAAAAATATGGAGTCAACAACAAAGAGATGAGTTGGTTTGCCTCGTATCTTGAAAAACGGTACCAAAGGGTCAAAGTTAATGGCGAACTTTCGAACCCAAAGGAAGTAAAACTGGGGGTTCCTCAAGGGTCGGTGCTCGGAACTCTACTGTTCATTATATATATTATTGATATACAAAGTGTGGTCAAGAATGGCCAACTGGCACTGTTTGCTGATGACACTCTCCTATTCATTACTGGTGAGGATGTCGAAGACTGTCATCGAAAAATTCAACAGGATTTAAATAATGTATACACATGGCTTTGCCAAAACAAGCTAAAAATTAATACAAAAAAAACAAAATGTATGATTGTAAATAACAAACAAAACTTTAATTTAAACTTAAGTATTGAAAATGAATATATAGAAATGGTAGAAGAAATAAAATATCTCGGTATTATTATAGATAAGAACCTCAATTTTGAAAGCCATATTGATTATTTATGTAAAAAAATAGCTAAAAAAAATTGGTTTTATGAAAAGAATCAGAAGATATGTGTCAACACTAACCTCTATTAATATATATAATGTTATCGTCAAGCCTCATTTTGAATATTGTTCCACTGTGTTGTTTTTATGTAATGAAAGTCGAATAAACAGGCTCCAACTGTTACAGAATAGAGCTATGAGAACTATCTTGAAGTGCAATAGATATACGTCAATAAATTTTATGTTAAATTCGTTAAAGTGGCTATCTGTCAAACAAAGAATTGTTATGAACATGTTAATATTTGTCTTCAAAATTAAATATAATATAATGCCAAAATATTTATCAAAATACATACTACAGGTTGGTGAAATTCAACCTTACAGTCTGAGAAATATGTGTGACCTTAGATTACCTAATTTTTAACAGCAAGAGCACAGAACTCGCTAATATACAAAGGTTTTAATTTATTTAATCAGTTGCATAACTTTGCTAAAAGCATAACAAATGTAAGAACCTTTAAAAATTGTGTAGTGAATTTCGTAAAACTTAAATTTTAATCGATTAATGTAAAATGTAAAAATTGAAAACAATAGCTTAAGACAATGCTAAATAAAGAAATCTATCTATCTATTTATCTATCTACCCC
Organism: Portevinia maculata; assembly: GCA_949715645.1. Taxonomy (NCBI): domain Eukaryota; kingdom Metazoa; phylum Arthropoda; class Insecta; order Diptera; family Syrphidae; genus Portevinia; species Portevinia maculata. The sequence continues at coordinate 90,526,314 of OX454528.1, forward strand.
CGGAAATTCTGATTAATAAAATTGCATTACAATTTTCGACAAGAAAGCTGAACAGGTTATTATATCACTTTGTAAAACTGTTTTACATTAAGGGTCTAGCCACCCCCAGCGCCTTGCTTTCCCAGCCATTTCCGTGTGCAAAGTTATAGTTTTGTCACGAATGGAAGAGACCTGTACTTTTACCCCGATTTCGAAAGGTAGCTTTTGAGAAGCTTCTTATGACAATTAGCTTGGATGTTTGTCAGGCTTTCGCAAGAGATGCAAAAAAAACTTTAGGTGTTACTGGGCCCGGCGTGATTTGAACCTGAGACCCTTCGCTCAGTGGTCCAACACATGACTACGGAGCCACCATATCTTACTTCCATAACTCTCAAACGAATGTTAGTGAATGGTTCCTACATACATAATTTTGAGTACATTCGCCCAACAGACAAATAAAGCGCTAAACCAGCGTGTGGAATTAAGAAGTAAATGGTGTCATTGATCTCTCAGGGGTTAGCAAAGAATGGTGTGCGATATCTAATTTGGCCTTTTCTTCCGCAAAGGAAATTAAATACAAATCCATTCTCGTTTTCTTCTCCGCAGCAGCATTGCAATGTGACACGATCGTGCCGTAAAGTCACATTTTCTGATTTTCTCTAAATTGGTACAGTGCTCCGACTTTCAACAAATTAATAAACTTTTTTTGAGTCGGCGCACTCTACCGTCATCTGGATTTAATGGTTCTTTTGTAAAATTTAGTCAGAGTCAATCAGTTCCGGATTTGTTGTTCAATGTTTGTTCAAGATTTAGGTACATATACATATTTTGCACTTCCTAAGAATTGCGTAGATATTTAAAAATGTAAATTCGCAATTTGGTTGTGGTACCCAAAACGGGGTTTTGCCACTATTCGCATGAACAAATTTTGTTGACGCGGCAAAGCTACTTCCTGCTAAGGCGGTGGGTATTATATAGAATGTGGAGTTTGGCAGGGTGTGATGAATCAGTAACCCATACTTACTCCTGGTTTCTTGACATGTTCTGTATATGAGATTATTGTGTCCTAAATTTTTTACATACAGGCCTTTAATATTAAGTGTGAAATAAATAAAGACCTTCTCCACAGATGATACGCAAAAAACCGACCCACGTCTAGCCAATTGAAAGACTCTCGTTCCCGTCTACTCTCCTATATCCGAGATTTAAGAAGTGGTCTTGAATCGACGACGGCTAAACACTGCCAGTGTCTCTTCAACAAGGTTGAATCTATGGCCCGAAGATGGTTGAGTTTGTTTTAAATGTTGAATTTGATTACAGGAGAAATTTTGAAGTAATTTAAACGAAAATGTTTAAAAAAACTAGCGCAGATTATAAATGCTGCATTTAAATTAAGACATGTGCCAAGCATGTGGAAAGCCGCGGAGGTAATAATGATACCTAAACCAGGCAAACCACCTAACGAAGTTACCTCATATCGCCCAATATCTATTCTATCAATGTTGTCCAAGTTATTCAAAAAGTGCTGGTAAAACGTCTACAAAAAATAATAGATGAAAAATCGCTAGTCCCAATTCACCAATTTGGATTTAGAAATAAGCACTCTACCATTGATCAGGTGCATAGAATCACAGATAGAATCGAAAAAGCATTTGAAGAATTAAACAAGATGCAGAGTACTCAACATTAAGAGAGATTAAAGCTGGTGTACCGCAAGGCAGTGTGCTAGGTCCAGTTCTATACCTACTTTTCACTAGCGATCTGCCGGAAAGTGAAGAAACCACCTTCTGTGGGAGCAACTGTCGAAATAGCAACAAACAGCAATAAATAATATTTCAGAATGGACTACGAAATGGTAGATTAGATTAAATGACCTTAAGTCAGTCCATGTTAATTTTACGTATAAAAACGTACCACACATTCCAGTCTACATTAATAACAATGTAGTGGAATATTCAAACACAGCCAAATATCTAGGCATGACTCTAGACGCTAAACTGCGTTGGAAAGCGCACGTAAAGAAAAAAAAGATGAGTTGAACATGCGATACAGTAAAATATAATGGCTTATTGGGAGATACTCATCCCTGTCTAACTACAATAACTTATTGCTATACACTCAAGTTCTGAAATCAGTATGGACCTACGGGCTCCAGTTGTGGGCATGCACATGCCAAACAAATTTACAAACAATTCAGATTTTCCAAAATAAGGTTCTAACGAACATAGTTAATGCACCTTGGTACATTGCCGATCTGCATAAAGATATAAATGTTGAAATGGTTGAAGATGAAGTTAAGAAAGTTGCTCAAAGGCATATAAGTAGGCTTCTCAACCACGTAAACACAGAAATAACAGAACTATTAAATAAACATAGGGACGGGCTACAGTCCGCTTGGGCGAACTGTTGGATACCCTATTCTTATTCCTATCCCTCATAAGTGGGCGTGACAAAAGTCTAAGTATGGTCTTTTAAAGGATTTTATCAAAAAAAAAAAACGCTCCCTATCTCAAACTTGGGTGTTTCAATAAAATTGTTTTATTTAATTGTGGGCGTGTCAGTAGGCGGATTTAAAAAAAATTAACACATGAGAATAAAGGGCTACTAGAGAGTATATATTATAAATTTCAGCTCCCTAGCTCAAACTTTGAATTTTCAAAAAAAAAAAAATTAATTGTGGGCGTGTCAGTGGGCGGATTTTGAAAATATTTACACATGAGCATAAAGGGCCCATAGAGAGTATATACTATAAATTTCAGCTCCCTAGCTGAAACTTTGGATTTTCAAAAATTAATATACCCTTAGAATAGGGTAAACAAAAATTATTTTATTTATTTGTGGGCGTGTCAGTGGGCGGATTTTGAAAATTTTTTATCCCGCGCAGTTTTAGGAGTCATAGATCATATATAAAAAATTTCAGCTTTCTAGCTCAAAATTCGATTTTTTCCAAAATTTGGTTTTTTTGAGTTTGTGGGCGTGTCTGTGGGCGGATTTCAAAAATTCGTAAACTTGATTATTTCGGGGCCCTAGAGAGTATATGGTTAAAATTTCAGCTCTCTAGGTCCAGTTTAAAGGCCTAATTTTTGGCTACAGACGGACGGACGGACATGGCTAGATCGACATTACTATCGATGCTGATCATAAATATAGTAACTTTTAGGGGTCTACGGGCAATATTAAGGTATGTTACAAACTATGCGTCAAAATTAATATACCCTTAGAATAGGGTATAAATACATCAGGAGATTCAGACGGGTAATACCTCTGGATCTATAAGAGTTAGCTAGGGCTAAGAAATCAGGTACTGATTTCAAACAAAAAAAAGTTTAGAAATCCGCCAAACGGCGGATTTATCTGTTAAATTCAACAATAATTTACATAGCGTTCGTTTGTTATCGCACACACAGATTTCTGATATATTGAAATATCTTTCTACTTAAATTTTATTGACTTACATATTATGTACATCTACATAGTCACCTAAATTATAAGTGGCGTTTTAGTTGATCGGCTCTTGTCGTTATTTACATTGTAGCGGTTTTGTGTCGTTTTAGTGTCCGCATTATGGGATTGAAACGTCTCGATTGAAATAAATAGTAATAATAAAGGGTCTTTCATTAAGGATTTGACATTTTCTTTTTTAAATAAAATGCAAACTACTTGAGATATCTCAAAAAAAATGATTGGCTTGAATTACTATCAAAACATGTATGAATGGAATTCGACTGCGTCCATATGTATGTCCACAACGGGAACGTATGCAGCGGTCGATACGTTTAACCCAATTTTCGGTGACTCGCCGCACATTTCGACCGATACGGCCGCTATTTCTCGTTCAATATTGGCTCTGGGCTCCTCTAGCGTCGCCGACTTCTTGGCATAGACTAATGATTTAATGTAGCCCCATAAAAAAAAGTAAAGATGCGTTAAATCACACGATCTCGGTGGGTCCTTTTCAAAGAAATAACGTTCCAAAATGTCGCCGTAGCGAATACCATTTACCGTAATTTTCATCGACGAAAAAATAGAGACGAATGAACCTCGATGAGCTGCATTGTAATCCGAAGAGAAAAAACACTTTGAATACTTTGAATCGGCCACATCGAGCAAATGGAAAGAATGCAAAAGTATCTTCAGTTGAGTAGTCAAAGAAGACCGAACCTATATTTCAAACACTTTTGTCTTAATGACTGGAAGCGTCGTTCGGGGTTTTGCCGAGAATGGAAAGCTGCAGTGTCTTAGGTAAACACTCATAAACATTACTGCCTCCTTTAAAATTTGGCGTTTCACTCAGGTGTGACAGCGCAATCATCAATGGATAACGACAAAACACATCAAATCCATAAGCACTTTTTTCCTCGATGTTTACCGAGTCCATGTGTTTTTACAACATGATTTATTTTTTCCATTTCAACACAACTTCAGTTCGAAGATGGAAGTGTTTTATTTTAAGACTAAGAAGGCAGTTTATAAATACATCAAACACTGAAATTTTTATTTAAAAACTAGCAATTTGTTGACAATCATTGAGAAGGCTAGATCTGGAGGGCTATATTATTGATGGATCAAGTTAGTACAAGGTGGCGCAAAAGTAATCCTCCTATCAGAAAATGCTATAAATTTTGCGATTGGCCGCTAATGTCAGTTCTGTTTTGACATTTGTGTAGTAAACACATGCGAAATACACGTTAATAAACAATGTTACGCTACACTGCTCCAGAACGCGGAATATTGGTGACTATTTATTTGAGCAATAATCGGTCGGTGACTTTGGCACAACGTGAATTTCGTCGCAGATTTCCTACCCGTCCAACGCCTACTGGTGAAACACTGCGACGTTTAGCCGCTCGCCTCGAAGAGACTGGCACAACACGAGATGCTGCCAGGCGTGGCAGACCCCGGAGTAGCCGTTCTGCAGAGAATATTGCTGCTGTAGCCGAAGATGTCATGGAAGCGCCGTCGACATCGACCAGACGACGTGCCACGCAAATGGGTATCAGTCGACGGTCTTTACAGCGAATTTTGGTACAAGATTTGAAGATGTTTCCGTACAAAGTCCAGACGGTGCATCAGCTGTTAGCTGCTGACCGCCAATCGCGTCTAACATACGCTCAAGCCTTCCTTAATCACCACCAAGAGGAAGATGATTTTTCATCAAAAATAATCATGAGTGATGAGGCCCATTTCCATCTTAGCGGGTACGTAAATAAGCAAAATGTACGCTTCTGGGGCACTGAAAATCCGCGTGTAACCCACGAAGAGCCATTACACCCGCTCAAAGTCACTGTATGGTGTGCTGTTTTCGCTGGAGGAGTCATCGGACCGTTTTTCTTCCAAGACGTCGCGGGCCAAACGGTTACTGTGAATGGTGAGCGCTACAGAGCAATGATCAACGAGTTTTTTTTGCCGCAACTTGAGGAATTGGGATTGGAAAACATGTGGTTCCAACAGGACGGTGCAACGGCACACACTGCACGTGCCACAACCGATATGCTGAAGGATGCATTTCCCGGGCGCCTAATCTCCCGTTTTGGCGATTTGCACTGGCCAGCAAGATCGCCTGATTTGACCGCTCCAGACTTATTTTTGTGGGGCTTTTTGAAGTCGCGGGTTTATGTCAACAAGCCTCAGATTCTTGCAGCTCTTAAAGACAATATCCGTCAACAATGTGAGGACCTATCGCCGGAAGTTTTGGCCAAAGTGATGGAAAATGCCATAAAAAGGGCTCAAATGACAATCAACTGTGGCGGCGGCCATTTACATGACATCATATTCTCGACTTGATGTAAAAAAAATTAAAAGACCAAATAAAAATAATCCACAAGAAGAATCAAAGTTTTTCATTTTTTTTTAAATTACAGCCAAAAAACATCGGAAGGTTATTTTTGCGCCACCTTCTACAATCAAATGAGAATTATGTACTATGTTTCCCATTGTCTGTTTTCTTTCACGCCCTTGGTTGAAAGCAAATTCAGTAACTTTACAGCGGCCGGCGCTAGATCTCAGATGTGCACCATCCCAATGGCCAGAATAGGAAGTGTGCACTTTATCTGTGTGCTAAAAATGGATGACTAAACTGAAATGAAACGTTGATGTTGACACAACAATGCACGCAGACGTTTCGCTCTTAGAATGCGTTTCTAGAAAACTACCCATTTAGTCCAAAATTTGGTAAAGGTCAACCTCTTTAAGCTCCCTTGCTTTGGTAAGCGTACTTTGGCTATCTTGGCTCAAACAATATTCGGTAGGAAAATGTCGAAAGGACAGCTATGCTTAAACATTAAAGTAAACCAGGTCAGTCTAAGTGATTGGTGTCGTCATGTCAAAATAACACCAAAAACGCCAATACCTATATACTGATAAACTTTGTAAGTATAGTCACGACCGCTCTGTATAATGTTTGGATATAATCTCTTTAAGTTAATAAGTTTCATACAAACATATTATACGCATTTCTCCGAAAGTGTTATAGACCGGGTTTGACCCACTTTCCCTGTAAATTACCTCACCCGTGTCTTGAGCTTTCGCTAATTGGCTATTTCCGTATCTCACCTATCGTAAATAGCAAGATTTAACATTTTAATGCAAAACATCCTCTGGCGTATACGTTATATTAAATAAATCTACCTCTCCTGTTATTAATTTTCCATTGCTCGTGTGTTTGTTTCGTCATCACTCTGTGGGCATAGCTTTAAGCACTAAATCTTTCATGAAAGTAACAGTTGATTGACCCAATACACACAGTTATATTGAGAGGCGCTTAGACGTGGAAAATAATGTTCATACGAAGGACACAAAGTGAGGTACATATATCCCTTTTATTAACACCACCAGGAGTGGATTTCATAATTTCACTTCTTAACCAGCCGCCCCTTCCACATTGACGTTCAATATTAAACAATTATGCTAAATAAATTGTTGTTGTTATCCCTTAGACTTGGTTTATTTATTTAACTAGAAAATGAAGAAACGGGAGACCCAGCGATGAAGGTGTAAAAGCGTTAAAAGGGAAGACCAACGTGCGATAGTAAAAAATAAAGTGCACGACTGGGCCGCGCGATAGCTTTTTCGCTTTTATAAGAATTGGTTTCAAATCACATTTTTCATTAGCCATTTTACATACTCGGAAAATCAAAAAAAAAAGAAAAAAGAATCGAAACAAAGTACATTACATAAAAAGGGTATATTTGATTAGTCTTAGTTGCATTTGTAAATGGGTAAGATAAAAAACATCTTGAAATTTAATTTTATACCTTTCAGCAGAGGCTGGAAAAGGGTTATATTTATGAAAGATACGAGTATATGCTTGACACTGACCCAAATTTGTATGACTGCAAAATAAATCCTAATGGTATTCTTGTTTCAAATTGTTGTCACGTAAAAGATGTTACATTTTTAGTTTTGTAACGTGACGGAATATTTTTTTTGAAACTGAGTAAGCATAGGCGGATTGACAAACCTTATTTCCGGTTGAAGCATACCTGTAATTGACTTTGTAATTTTGATCTTTTGATTTATCAGAATAGCTTTCAACCTTAATCTGTCTATTTGAAGCAAATAAAATTAAGAAATCGAATTGATATTTATTTCAAAAATTTTAGTTTGAAAATTTGTTCTTCATCTTTACCCTAATCACTTTACCCGATTTTAAGATAATTCCGTGTTTCGAATGTAGAGGTGTTTTAGTAAAAACTGAGTTTGCCATTTTCTTATATTCACTCCAAGTAATAAAAACACCAACACAGACTAATTTTTAATACAAGGTGGCGCAAAAATAACCTTCCGATGTTTTTTGGCTGTAATTTAAAAAAAAATTAAAAAATAGTCACCAATATTCCGCGTTCTGGAGCAGTGTAGCGTAACATTGTTTATTAACGTGTTTTTCGCATGTGTTTACTACACAAATGTCAAAACAGAACTGACATTAGGGGCCCCAATCGCAAAATTTAAAGCATTTTCTGATAGGGGGATTACTTTTGCGCCACCTTGTATAAGGCCTTACTCTCTCATCTCCATTTATTGAAAATATCACAGAGAACCAGCATGTTTCCGATGAGGCATCTTTATCGGATCATATGCACATAAGATTCAAACTAAGTTGCACCGAACACGCGCCAGTCCGTTATGACAACAGGCTTACTAATTGGAGAAAATATTTCGGAAACTTAGCGGTCAAATCTGACATGATGTCTCCATCACCACCAACATGTGGTATAGACGATGCATAATGTCAGCTAAACGACATTATTCTCTCCTCCTTCAAAAGTAGTTGCAAGGTAAAGTGCACTATGGTGAAAAGGATCGTACCATGGAGGATCGATAAACTAGAGACTATCCGAAAGGGATTGAGAAAGCTTTTTAACAATGCTCAAAGCACCGGCGCATGGGAACAATACAAATCCCTGCTGGCTATGTACAACCAAGAGTTGCGAATATTTAAAAGCACCTCCTGGCGTGAAATCCGCGAGAAGTTTGATAAATTGCCTCAAGTTTAATAGGCACTTTCAAATGATCAATCAAACCGGAAAATACTATCTCACTCGACCGAGAAGAAGGCTCACTTCCCAGGAAACCTCAGCAGAATTAAGAGTATCCGGGAAACCAATCAGTCCGGATAAGGTTAAGTGGGCCATAAACCATTCAAGGCTCCGGATACATACGGTATCTTTCCTTCCCTTATCCAAAAAGGTATGGAGTACTTAATACCTACCATGATACCATGATTACCTTATTTAGATTCGGTTTACCAAGTGTACTTTTCCTCCCCAAACCAGGTTACAAACCGAGTGAACTACCTTAATCATACCGTTCCATAAGTTTCACTTTGTTTTTCTGAAAACAATGGAAAGGATTATCGACGTTCACATCAGAGAATGCTTTGCAAACAACATTTTATTTGTTTATTTATTTATTTAATTCATCTACAAGCATATTAAGATAGCTAACAGACGTTACAAATTTACAAAAATTAAAATATAAATATACATAATAATAAAGCTTTAAACTTGTCTCTAGATAAGGATACATCTATCTCTCTATAAACACTGTTGAAAGCAAGTATGGCTCTAGATATAGGTTCGTTTTGACCATAATTAGTTCTGTGACTTTGCTGAAACAAAAGATGCCTTATTCTTAAGAGTCTAGATGGAGCATATATAGGTACCATCGACAGCAGAGTAGGGCATCTCATCTGGTAGCACAGTAAGTCCCTCACAAACATTACATCATGAATCTGTCTTCGGGATTTCAGTGATTTTGTTCCAAGTAGAAGACATCTTGCTTTGTAATTGGGCGAAGGGATGCATTTTATAAAAAATATATTTTGTGAATATATTTTCGAGTCGATCGGAATAGGTAGAGTAGCCAGGATTTCCCTATACCCATGCCAGTCTACACAGTACATAAGTACATAAGTACATGGTCTTGGAAACGCTGATAAACCGTCAGCTAATGAAATATCTTGAATTGCGAAAACTTCTTAATAACCGGCAGTATGGTTTTCGCAGCAACAGGTCCACTGGTGATTTGATGACATATCTAACCGAAAAGTGGAACCAATCTCTTCACCAAGGTGGTGAAAGTAAGATCGTTGCGCTTGATATTTCAAAAGCATTTGACAGAGTTTGGCACCAAGCTCTCTTGTCGAAAATGCGTGCATTTGGAATCGATGATACTCTTCTTCAATGGATTAGAAATTACCTTTTGGACCGTTCAATTCAAGTTGTTTTGGACGGCTTCAAGTCTGCAACTCACCAAATAAATGCTGGTGTCCCCCAAGGCTCTGTTCTGTCCCCGACTCTCTTTCTCATTTTTATAAATGATCTACTCTCTGTTACTTCTAATCCAATCCATTCCTTTGCTGATGACAGTACCCTCAGCTTCTCATATTCGTTTCTTGGGTCACGCCCCTCATCTTCGGGTGTGGAACTGAAACGGCAACGTATTTTAAACTCATTAAATTCCGATCTTAACAGCATAACTCAGTGGGGTAAAACCAATAGAGTGGAATTTAATGCTTCCAAAACTCAATGCTGTCTCCTGTCATTAAAGCAAAACCCACACACACTGCCATTATCTATGAATGGCACTTACATCGCTGAAACCGAAAGACTTTCCATTCTCGGTATGTGTGTTAATGACAACCTTCGTTGGAATGACCACATATTCGATGTCGCCAAGAACGCCGCGAAATGTCTAGGCTTCCTTAAGCGTTGTAAGAAATATTTCACCCCTTCTGATCTGGCTACAATTTATAAGGCGTTTATTCGCCCGAAACTCGAGTACAACGCTCATATCTGGTCCGGTGTACCAATAACTTATTTGGAGCTACTTGACAGGATCCAAAAACGCGCGATAAAACTCATTGGCGACCGAGACATCGCGAGATCGATTGACTCTCTTAGTCATCGTCGTAATGTCTCCTGCCTGTCGTTATTTTATCGTTATTTCCACCATAAGTGCTCAAACGAAATAGCCAGTTGCATTCCTCCCCTTGAACATTTCAACCGCAATACCCGCCATGCAGGGAATGCTCATCAGTTCACCCTCAAGCCTGTGTTCGGACGTACAGTGAAGTTCAAAGAATCTTTCCTCAGCCGTACAACACGAATGTGGAATGCTCTTCCCCGCTCCATTTTTCCTACACATTATAACCTACAGACATTCAAAACCAACGTGCATCGGCATCTCTCCTTTTCCTCTCACCCTAATTTCCTTAACGCCCGCGCTGTGTAGCTAATACATTATAAGGGTCCCAACAAATCCCTTTAGTGCGCGCTAATTATAAAAAAAAAAAAAAAAAATAAGCAAATATTAAAACAAAATTGCTGATTAGTCTGACGACTTGTTGCGATTACTGGAAGGATGGTAACATCATGCCTTCCCTGGGTATTTTTAGTGGGGGTACTATCGCAAAGTTCGCAAGCGATGTCTTTCAACGATTTTCACCTAGCTACACGCAAAAAAAAAATACCCATGCCAATCTGAATATCAGAAAGGTAAATGGACTGAAGGTGTTCTGTTAAAACAAAAAGATCGCACTAGGCTCCTTTCTGAACATAGAGGTTGCTTTTGACAATACTATATATATAATTCCATATCAAATACTTTGCATCACGGAAATATAGACCAACTCACTATAAAATGGATCAAAACGATGCTTGAAATTCGGAAAATAACTGAATTCAGTATGAGTATCAGCCATAAGGGGAGGAGTGATATCACCTACCGCGAACCAAACCAAAAGAAAAAGTAAAAAGGAACAACCTAAGCGTAAATCTGCTCCAGGTGGCTCTCGCAATAGCGAAAATCCACCCGTGGTCTTAACAACGGCGGTCGGGGCTTCTGAAGACTCCTGGAAAAATGGAGAAAGTAGTGGAGAAGTTCAACCTGATACGCTTAATCTTCATTGCAATAGACAGGCAGCTGATTGTAGCGTTGATGCTGATAAAGCCCAGGAAACCGGACAGGCTGAACGGTCTTTAGCAGCGGTACGCACCGTTGGGCTTCTGTTTGTAAGCTTTCACGTAAATACTTTACTCCGATGACATAGTCATCATTATTAGGGGCAAAGATGCATGCGCAATCATAACACGTATGCTAAACGCCGTTAAGGCGGCCCTAGAATAGTGCAACAGGACAAATCTTTCCATCAATCACAGCAATGCTATCATAGTTCCTTTTACCACGAGGAGAAATTTAAACCTATGTCAAATTTTAATTAACGACACGATGGTGGAGTATTCCGAGAAGTCAAATTTTTTGGAGTAATCCTGGATAGAAGGCTTAATGTTAACTCTCACATAAACGAACAAAATACAAAAGCTACCAGAGCTTTGTGAGCCTGCCGCCGCATATATAGCAGAACCTGGGGTATATGGTACATTATAGCATATGCTTCTATAGCATGGCGGACAAAAGCCGCACAAGAAATAGCAATGGCAAAGCTCAAAAGGGTACAACGGGTATCTCCGGAGCCATACGAACTTGCCCCACAGCTGCTGTAGAAGCACTAACAGAACAAACACCTCTCCACTAATACTTACATAAAGTGGAAATTCGCTGTGCAGCACGTTTAATACAACTTAATAACCATAGAAACTAATGAACATATTCGCTGAACTTCCGGAACTTGAAATGAACTGTGCGGCCACATACCGCCTTCATAAGACCTTATGCTTTAATAAAAGGTTCTTAACAGCCATCCCAAATAGACAAGCATGGGCAAGCAAGTAAGACGAAACAGCTGAACACCTAATATGTGAATGTAAAGCCCTCAATGGAACTAGGTGGAAGATCTTCTTCAGGAATCAACTGAGTTGCGAACACATAAGGAAGCCTTCTATTGGAAAAATTGTCAGCTTATACGGAAAGTAGAATCGCCTTGGTGAGCCAAGAGCTTTAGAAAAAATACCAGAAATCATCAAAATTATTAGAGCCGTTTTTAAGAAAAGTAATGTTTATCTATTCTAAGGGTATATTAATTCTGACGCATAGTTTGTAACATACCTTAATATTGCCCATAGACTATATTTATGATCAGCATCGATAGTAGTGTCGATCTAGCCATGTCCATCCGTCCGTCCGTCCGTCTGTCGGCAAAAATTAGGCCTTTAAACCGGTCCTAGAGAGCTGAAATTTTAACCATATACTCTCTAGGGTCCCGAAATAATCAAGTTTAAGAATTTTTGAAATCCGAGCTAGGGAGCTGAATTTTATAATATATACATACTCTCTAGGGGCCCTTTAAGCTCCTGTGTATTTTTTTAAAAAATCTGCCTACTGACACGCCCACAATTAAATAAAACAATTTTATTGGAAAACCAAAGTTTGAGCTTGTGGGGGACTTCCTCAACAAGAAATTTAATAAAATTTGCACCAAAACAAAAAAATAATATAATAAAATAAAAAAAAAAAGAAATTATTCCCTACAACGTCCAACATCCTATCGAACAGTGGAATTCCGACAGCAATCAGTTGTTGTACTTTCGTCAAAAAATAAGCGGAAACGACTAATTTGACGAATCGTTTTTTTGGGGGGTTGTTGATTACATTCTCGAGCAAACCACGCTCTCCTTCCTTTTTCTTTCTGGGATGCTGAGCAGTGTGGTTCATAAGCTGTGCCAAATTAAAAAAAAAATTAATAAAGGTTTTTTTTGCTTATGTTGTCGAACACTCTTGACGATTTTTTGTGACCGCGCTGGAAGAGAATCATACTCCACGAACAAAATCCTACAGTGTTTCTTTCCGCCGACCAGCAACAATTTACAGAGAAATATTTGCCTGTAATTTTGCGCAAGGTGACCGAGACGTGCGAAAAACAAAAAAAAAAAAAAAAAAAAAAAGTAACGCTGTGCATCATCAGCAAGCAGTCACAAATCACGTGCCTTGCATTGAGACCCCATGAGTGTTCGCCAAATTATCTCCAGAAAGTGGCAAACAAAAACCGAAGTTCACCAAAAAGAGATCGAGGCAGTTTTGCCCATCAGCTGCCAACAAACACTTCGTGGGCGTGTAAAAGTCATACGCAAAATAAAGTCTTCCAGTGTGCTTCGATCGACATTGAAAGAAGCAGCAACCATCCCAAATTCGCAACAAATTTGATCAGCAGCGACACACGCGAATCCCATCGCTGATTTGCATTGTCACATCAGTAGCAGCAGAAATCGCCGACCACCCGCTGCCATCGTGTCTACCAGCGGTCTTTCGAATATATTTACCCCGCTGCCCGCTACCAACGCAAGCATCGAAGTCATCAACACCGTCGACACCCTTCATTGATCAGCACCACCAGTTGGCCGTAGTCAACGATCTGAAAAACAGCGTCAACAAACAGATGTACAAATGTGCACCTGATAATTAGATTTGTATCGCATGTCCTCGATTTTAATGTAGATATTGTGAACTTAAAGCTAAGTATTGTTCCGAAATAATGTAAATTTTGTTCAGTGCCAAATATTTTCCTTTATTTTCTTTAATACAAATTTAGAAACCGTCAAGACCGCCCATGAATGCTGTGCACACCACTCATTGGAGTCTCATCAATTTAAATTCGGTACTTTAGTAATGTACAAAAAGGTACATGATCACCGGTGAGTCAGTTGTTTCTTTTTTTTCTGAACGATCTAGTTTTTTATTATTATTATTTTTTTTATTGATCCTTATTAAAATTTAAGTATATTTATTTTGTGTGTGTGTTGAATACACTGAAAAGGCCTGAATGTAGGCAGTATAAACGTTGAATTAAATTACCCTAATAGAATCGAATGAGAATGAGAAAGCAATAATTAAAAGAATTGAACAATACATCCAATACAAATCAATTAAATCCCTTATAAGGCCGATCATCGCTTACGGTTGTCCATTGTGGTTTAATATAGCACCAAGTTATATGGAAAAGATTCAGGTTTTGGAGAGACAATGTCTTAGGACCTGTCTCCGATTGTTCCAAACGCCTGAATCCAATTTGTTTTATATAAAATCTCAATAATGATACCGAGTTTTAGTAAATTTCTCGAGGAATATATATGTAAGATTAGTTCTTAAAATAGTTTTTAGGCCGAAAGGCAATAATTATAAGATAATAGTTAAGTTTAGAGCGTCCGCATAAGGACCAATAAATAAGAATAAGTATCCTGTTATTTTTTAGTTAGATTTAATCATTTTTGTCTAGTATGTAAGTAGATATTTAACAATGAATAAAAAATGAATTTCAAAGTCAAAGTCAAACAAATCAATTAAATAAAACCTATCTAAATATATTTAAAATGAATATAATGGCGCTACATAAAGTCTTAAAACATAAAACAAGAATAGGAGAATTGATTGATAAGGACTAAAAACTTAAATATGAATTTAAAATTAATTATTCAAATACTCTTTGCAAAGTGAGCGAACCGTAAGCGGTCGCTTAGTTTTTTTTTCTTAAGGGGCTATCGCAAGTACTGGCGGCGCGTTAGCCAAGGATGACTTTTACTCCAAAAGGTGACAAGTTGTGGGAGGGTTACGCAAGGGAGACCACTAACACCTAAGTTTCCCAGAATTTTGCAGATCTCAGATCCTCTTCAAAATAACAGGTTTATGTTCCTTGAACATCATAAGAGATGGTTATACATTTAGTTCGGGTTGTAGCTCCTTGTTCTTTATATAAATTTCGGGCATGAAATTAAAAGTGCGGATGTCCAGCAGCGGGTGAAAGATCCTACGCCTCCGTCGAGCTAGTTTGTGCGTATACAAGCATGCCTGCCCTCATCTAGCTGCGAGGACAACCTACCCGACGAACCCATCGAACTCTGTAGGAACATCCTGTATTCCTAGAGATTAATGGGGGCAGCAGTACATCGCTTTCTTAGGGTAGGGACATCTTCCGCTACAAGCTAGGGAGCGTTTTTTTTTTACAAAAGCACCGTTTTTTTCGATAAAATCCTTTAAATGTTATATAACAAAATACTCGTATGTAGAGCATTCTTAACAATTCAACCATAATTAGACTTTTGTCACGCCCACTTATATAGGAATAAGAATACGGTATCCAACAGTTCGCCGAAACGAATGTTTTTCATAAAATTAAGCAACTGTTATAAAAAAATTACAATAAGTTATATAAAAATATTTCAAAAATCTGAGTATGCAGATTTTATTAACATATTTGTATCTAGTAAAAAAACAAATTTCCTTGAAATAATGTCTCCCGTTATTGAGATATTGTTGGTTTCCTAAATGCCTTTAATAGAGTCTTTTGGAAACAACTAAATCAGTCATTTTCTGAATGAAGTCATCGAAATTGATCAAAATCGTTAGAACTGTTTTTCAGAAAAAAGAAATTTTCATAACTTCAAAGAACTGCTATATGAATAAATGAGTTATAACAAAATATTTCAAAAGTGTTGATGTACAAACTCATATAAAATAATAGTATTAGTCGGCGTGTACTTTTTTATAATTAACTTGACTTGTTTTTGAGATATAAGCATTTTCGTAAAATACCGTTAGTCGGCTATTTGTGACAGGCAGACCGACACGGACCAAAATTCGGGACACACTTCTGGGCTTCGCTATAGTCGTCATATCTTACCCCACACTCAGTTTGAGTTCAAAATTTTAGCACGATTACAATATCTTTCCCTTAAGTATACTTATGTATACGAGAAAGTTAAAAATTGAAAAAAAATATAAACGGGGGAAAAAACAAAGACGAAGGAGTTTGCCTGCAAAATTATAATGTGACTACTTTGGAGTTTCCTAACGAGAATTAATGATATTCATTGCGTGGCGCAGCGGCCCAGTATCCACATTAAACACGCTGCTTCCATAGTACTCAATGCCTCAGTCGAAGGATCGGTAAAAGATGATGAGCTGCTGGGCTCTATGAATTCCACATAATAACACGAGGATTTTATGCAATTTCATCCCTTTGGACAGGGTAGGCACTGAAAGGGAACGACACGAAGGGTGAATATGGCTTCTGATAGCCCCATTCATCCGTGCAAATTTCCACCGAAGAGTAAATTACTGCAACGTCCAAAACTGGAAGCCAGCCGAGAGATGAATACATATTACAAGGGAGAGATGGGGTTCGTGATCCGAACGGATATGTTGCCAGGTTAAGTGAGTCAAGTAAGGTGAGAACCTTACGTTGAGTACTGGTTTCACTGTTTTGGTGCATTGTATCTGTGGGAGATGTAAGTAGATGGAGGGCGAACCCTTTGAATGCGGATATCGGTGGGTAAATGCATAATTACTTCAGATTTATGGGCGGGCAAGTCTTTTCTTTTTTGTCTACTTTCCGTCAGTAAAAGTTTTCTTTAAATTTGTGTAGTGTTTTTTTATATTATTGCGGAGGTGAAATAACGTTACGAGTCTGTGAAACTGTCTGGGGGTGGGGATACCAGTGAAAGGTTTCTCGGTCTGGTCGTTTAGTTATTGTATTGAAATATTAGACTTCAGGCTTGAGTATTCTTTTCCTTATGGCTTTAATCGAAAATAACTTTTTTTTAGCGAGAACGTTGTTAAAGTTAAAACTACACAGTTTATTTGGTAGGAGAATAATCGCATTCTCCACACCTTCTAAAGTCAGGCAGGGGCCTGGGGATTTGAAGAATTATTATCAAAAGAAGTAATAAGAAAAAAGGAATTTCAAAGGAACTGGCACAATATACTGCCACTCATGTACTTTAAATTCCTAAAAATGAATTTCAAGCAAATCTAAGTTGACCATAGAGCAGAGACTGGTACAAGTATGACATGGGTGGCGACGGGGTAGAGATTAGTATGTTGGCTTATGACCCGTGCGGTGCAAGTTCAATCCCCATGGGGAACAACAACATACGCCAGCCATTCTCCAGCCTCTACACAAAAAGGAGGATTTCTCTCTGGTAGTACAATGGGCCTTTACCGAGTCTAAGTGCTCCGGGATTTGGATTTCCTTTTAAAAAAAATAAAATTGCCTGGTACATAGCTCGAGCTCCCATACAGATCGAGTACTCGTACCTGGATCTTAGCCGATCTGCTCTACAAGTGTTATGCCTCAGCAAGCACTCACTTTCGACTCACAATTGGAAAGTCTTCAAGATGGTAAAATCGAAGAGATACTAAAGATCAATTAACCATCCTTTGCCGCTGGCAGAAATCAATATTGTGATAAGATGGTGAAATATCTTTTGGTGGACAAAGAATCTTTCGCAGAATTGAAGCTCAGAAAAATCTTCCCAATCAATTGAGTAGGTAATTGAAAGCTGTTTGAAAAAAAGTTCCTGGTCAAATTCCAGCGAGGAACTAATTAATCCGCTGTTAGACCCCCATTTTTGAGGTAGCTCCCGATGTACTCGTATTAGCAATATTAACTTAAGTAGGTCATATGCGGAGGCAACGACTCTGTTACTGTTTTGAGAAGGATGCGGGGTAACCTACTACTTACAACCTGATTATAGATCCAAGACTGGGTGGCATATCTATTAAAAAAGTTGCCAGTAGAAGAACCCCGCAAGATGATATCTTTTCCAGCCTTCTCTGCAACTTATTAAGGCCTGCAGAGTAATTGCATATGCGAATGACAAATAAACTAACAAGATGGCCAGTCCGTTGGCGATTGGGTGTAAGCCCATAAAAAACAGAACTTGTCCTATTCTCTAGAAAATACAAAATCCAACACATTGACTCTTCATTTTTCAATGGAATAAGCTTAACATTTTTTGATGGAGCTTGATATTTTTTCCCACAAGTCCAACAATCGGCCCGAGCGTAAATAAATGATTCGATCGCAGTAAATTAAAAAATACAAAATTATTAATCTAAATCTTTCGTCCGTTATAGCACACATTGAAAACAGCTAATTATCATAATTTCCAATTGACGTAATAGGAGTGTGAGTCTCTCCTTCTTTCTCTATATTATACCTAAATATAAATAATTTCAAAAATAGCTTGGCGTATATTCAGACGACTTTCGTAAAGCCCGAGTTGACAAGAAGGAGAATATTCTGCTGGTATCACCAAAAAATAGAATTCCATCTAGGAGCTTTCTTCCGCAACAATTTTAATAGTTTAACTAGCACTGAAATGAGAGTCAATTACATTTCATCAGAAGCTATAACTTGTCTGACGAGTAGGGAGACAACTTTTCATAGATTCAGGCGATGACAACTGACCTTTTATTGGTCTAAGTCCATCGGCCTTTGTTGACCACCAGTTGCCACTTCAACCTTACCTAATCTGACGACTTAAATGGACACGAATGCATCAAGCGAACTATGTAACCAAAGACAACTATCACGCCATTCTTTTGGAGCAAAGCACTTTTTTTCCCCCTTTCCCTTTCCATACTGCTGCTTCTTAATTTTACCTACTTACATCCACTCCACCTCGTCCTTATAGAACAAAACTTGGCTCCACTTTTCCTGTACTCATTTGTCTTCTCCTCGAAAACTTTCTGGCACCAAACAGCGACATAATTTCAACGCTACTTATTATCTTGGGTGCCATTATACCCACAAAGCCTTACCTTACTTACAAAATAATCACGATCATAATTATGATTTACTCAACTTTTTGTTTGTCAATTTGTCAAGTCGCCAAAGGATAATCTTACAGCCACAACTTCACCAATATACAAAGACCATACAAGAAATACAAAACTAAAAAAATAAATCTCGCAATAAATTTCCTTAAAATCTGTGTTCATAATGCTACTACATCATGCCACCCCTTCCGACCAGTGGGAAGACGTGCCAAATTCGCAAATTCCCAAATGTGTCTCAAGTATTCAAGGATATATGCCTTTTCTCTGCAAATACACATATTATATCCGAATATAACCTTATATTTGACCCTTCCAAATAACCAGAAGCAGAGGCAAAAAAGAAGAGATTTAGCAAAATTAATTCTTTGGCAGAGCATAGTCGGGCTTTCAAAAATGATGATAGATTTTCGTTACAAGAACAAGCTTTTGAATTTGTTTATTTTAAGACGCTATGGACTTTGAAATCTTAACAGGATTTTTTTTGATAGAATTTCAACAAAAACGGGGTTTAACTTATTTTGAAAAGAAGCCCAAAATGAGGGTTAATATTTTTTTAATATTGTAATGGGCGACTAAGATGAAGAAATCACATTTATGCAATTTTAACATTCATGTGAGCCAAGCGACTCATTTTAAGCCTTGAAACTATCACGCTTTGTACATTCAAATTCGTTGGTTAACACGACTGGAGCACTTTGCAGCACGTGTTGAAATCCTGGATCACACAAATGCCGTAACACCAGAATTTAAATGGCCTCAGTGCTGAGGTAATCTGAAACCGGGAGTCCTGCCGATATTTATTGAGACAGGGATCGAGTAAGGTAGGAGGATAATAGTTCCTTTAAATCGACTCATAGCCTCGACGTTAAATAAGAAGAAAAAGACAACCATAATTAGAAAGACACGAAGTAAACAAAATAAAACGCAAAATAAATTGAATTTCCATTTGAGGAAATCAGGAAACTTGCGTGCGCTTTCATCAAATTTTAATAAATTTAAACCGATGAACATATGAAAAATAATAAGAAACTGCAACAACAGTCACTATGAACAACAGAGAAAATTGTCTAAAAAAATCCGCAGTCAAGCATTTTAGGCTTCTAAAGATCCCCACCATAGTAGACCAAATAACCTTGACATTAGAGAGAAAACCAGGGCTCTCCTTACTGCGGCAAAGGCCACAAAACGTCAAAAGGACAGGGACCTAACCCAGTTAGCGGAAACTCAAAAGCATCGCAACAAGTACACATTCTTTAGTGACATAGAAAACGCCAATGAACTAGACAGGCTCAGGAAAAGCCTGTCCATAGAAAAGTGTAGATTGCCTTTCTTCCCAAGACAGTGAAATATAGTTCCCAATAAACTTTACAATTAGATTTTAAAGGTACAAGCTAGAGGAGTGGAAACAGTATTGCATGACGCAATAAGTACTATAGAGAAGTCACTAAATAACAAATAATATACACAAGCATTCTTTTTAGAAAACAAATTGATTCAGTTGAGAGGGCATTGCAGCGTTCTAATGGTGACCAACGTCTCACTAGTGCAATGATTTTAGACGAGATTTTTAAAATCCCCGCAAATTAATAAAAAGAAAACAATTATTCCTCTGAAAGGAAAAAAAAGCACCAATATTTTTTTCTGACATAAATAGAATAAAAAAATAAAAATCAAACGAGCTTTTATGTTAAGTGAGAAATGAGTCCGAATACTTACTTATCATTATTAGAATTCAGCAAACGTAGACTGTAAATAATCCTTAAGCTTTTTTTTCGAACTCAATCCTAAGCCATACACATTATCACATAAATCAGGCTTGAATCAGGTTTCCCTTACACAGACTACATCAATACAAGAAGTGGAATACAAAAACTTTAAATAATCCAGTTTGGAAACATTAAGACCTCTTTCATTGACGTTGCAAATATACTAGGTCTGTTCGCAAATTAATATGCAAATGTAAATATCTATAAATTTTCGTGCAAAACTACACAAACGCGTTTGCGTACTGAGAAAATGGTAACAAGATGAACGAAAGAAAAATGTAGTTTCGTTAATTTTTCTTCACACATAATTTCAGCTGGTAAAAAAATGAAAACTGTCAAATGATGAAATCCTATGAGTTTGCCAGCAAAAACAAACAGCGGTTGCTTCTTTTCAAGCCAAACTTAGACGTTTTTCATCTTTTAACACCAAAGCGTTCGCATACTTTTCTTTCAAATGAGAGGATTCTCTCTCGATTTTGGAGATATGACAATTTTCATTTTTCTACACATAAAGTACGCGAACGGACATACTGTTTCCTTTATTTTTAAGAGAATTAAGATTATACATATACATATATGTATATTGAACATGCATAAAAAAGAGAAATGGTATTCAATTTAGCGTGGGGAGCAAAGAGAAGGGATATTGGGAACAAAAGATGTTAACATAGAACTACAGAAAATTGCAGAAACTCATTAAAAATAAAGCTACTCGTAACAATAGAATGAGGTGAATAAAAATAATTCATTGCTGAATCGCACTCGCAGCAGCAGCAAGCAGATCTTGACAGTTTTCGAGGAGAAAGCTTTTTAGATTAGATGACTTTTCACATGTACGTTTCCGTTTTTGGTGTGGACAACAAATAGTTGTTTATTTCGTCTGAGATCCAAAGCGCTGGTCAAAAGACAACGTGTTTGTCTCGTCAGACTTTTATAAGGTAGCATCGATTTTTGGAGACAGAGTCGATGCCTAGATCGAAGCAAACAAAGTTTAGAAGCTTGTTGTTTGCGATAGTTGGCGGCTGACATCAGAACAGTGTTTCTCTGAAACGAACTGCTGAATTTGATGATATGTAATAGGAGGCGATGTGTTGTTGCTTGTTGGTTGCATTTTTAGTAAGGAAAATATTTGTAAGGAGAGGAAGCTTGCACTCGATAGAGTGATAGAGTACTTCGCGACAATGTCAGTGGCAAATGAAAAAAAAAATGCAGCAGAATAAAATGAAGGAAAAAACGGGAGACTAGTTTTGCGCAAATATTTCATAAAAAGTTTATAACAAAACGAATTTTAACACACAAAAAAAAAGTTCCAGCATTAAGAAGGAATATCCAAACACTATTTTTGAATACTTAAAAGTTAAAAATGTAGAAGGATTATATACAAAAAATAAAAGTAAAACCGTGAGAATCGCCTTGTGGCGAACAAATAATTTTGTTTGGAAATATATAAAGTAGAACAATTTTCTATACATACATTTTATACTCATTAATACAAACGAACAACAACAATTAATTAATAAAAAAATTGTACAAACAAAAATGTGGAAAAGATGGTTTTGGTCAACATGTTCACTGTTTTTATGTTTTTTTTTTTGCTGAAACATACAAACGAGCTTTTCCTCTGTAACTTGGTACTTTTTAATCTTCAATATCATTTGTTTTCACTTAAATATAAACTTTATTAAAAACCACAATGATTTTTCCATACGATTTGTGCAAATTTCTGAAATTTTATCATTCAATTTGTTTCTGACGTAAGAAAGGGAATCTCCACTTCAGAAAGAGAGACCTTCACGAAGTGGTCTATTGCATTCAACAAGTTTCTAAAGCTCTCATCGCGAAGAACAGGTAAACCGAAGAGTATTAGAAACAAGAGCTAAGAAAACACATTTTCATATACGTACAAAAATGTATTCATAAATGTGTACTATACACAATATTTTATTTTATTGAAATTATGAAAGTGTCAAAAAAATTACTTTTATTTTTTTAAGTATGTAATTAAAAATTACACAAACTGACAGTGCTTACTCTTTGGTAAAAGTTTAAATTCACTTCTTTAATTTTAATTTAAAATTATTTTTTTAGATTAAATATTTAGATTTTGAGAAACTAAATTCAAAACTGGAAAAAGTATTAACCACAAAATTTCGCACATTTTGTGGAATAAAATTGTTCATAAGCAAATGCCTCCAGACTATCTTCAACCTCATCTGGATTGTGGCACTTCTGCGAAACATGCAAGTTCTCAGGATTGAACTTGGATCAAAAGTTTGGGTCCATTGTGTCCATTTTGGGATTCTTTAAAATTTTCTGAGAACCTGAAAAGAGAGATAAAAACATAGGGACGGGCTACATTCCGCTTGGGCGAACTGTTGGATACCCTATTCTTATTCCTATCCCTCATAAGTGGGCGTGACAAAAGTCTAAGTATGGTTGAATTGTTAAGAACGCTTTACATATTTTGTTATATAACATTTAAAGGATTTTATCAAAAAAAACGCTCCCTAGCTCAAACTTGGGTGTTTCAATAAAATTGTTTTATTTAATTGTGGGCGTGTCAGTAGGCTCCCTAGCTCACTTTGAATTTTCAAAAAAAAAAAAATAATAATAATTGTGGGCGTGCCAGTGGGCGGATTTTGAAAATATTTACACATAAGCATAAAGGGCCCATAGAGAGTATATATTATAAATTTCAGCTCCCTAGCTCAAATTTTGGTTTTTCAATAAAATTGTTTTATTTTTTTGTGGGCGTGGCAGTGGCGGATTTTGAAAATTTTATATCCCGAGCAGTTTTAGGAGTCATAGATCATATATAAAAAATTTCAGCTTCCTAGCTCAAAATTCGATTTTTTCCAAAATTTTGTTTCAAAATTTCGTAAACTTGATTATTTCGGGACCCTAGAGAGTATATGGTTAAAATTTCAGCTCTCTAGGTCAGTTTAAAGGCCTAATTTTTGCCGACGGACGGACGGACTGACGGACGGACGGACGGACGGACATGGCTAGATCGACATTACTATCGATGCTGATCATAAATATAGTAACTTTTAGGGGTCTACGGGCAATATTAAGGTATGTTACAAACTATGCGTCAAAATTAATATACCCCTAGAATAGGGTATAAAAAACCGATTTTTAACAGCTCAATAATTCGCTTTAGAAGAACCACCCGGATTCATGTGTGAATCTCAATAGTTTCTTCAGCTCTAGAGCAGCCAGATCCTCCAGCTCCTCAAAGAAGAAGCTGCCAAGAATCGTCAATCATTTTGTTCTAAGGGCAGGGCATTCGCATAGCAGGTGACGTATAGATTCTATTTCTTCAACGTCCCTGCAACTCCTGCAGCAGTCGTTGTGCAGTATGCCCAGCCGCTCCGCGTGTATGCCCACTACATAGTGTCCTGTGAGGACCCGTCAATGTTCGAATGTCTTTGCGGTTAAACCCGATCATGGTTTTAGATTTCATTTGGTTAACCGCTGGCCAGAGCTCCATTGTGTGTCTGCATGTAGCAAGGTTGACCCAACGTAAGTTTGCTCTACTCATGGATTCGCTGTTGATACCTAGCATTAATGTGCTTTTGTTCTTATGGATTTTAGGGAAAAGAGATTAATTCATCTCCGATCCCTTCCTTGCTAGTTCGTCCGCGTTCTCATTGCCAGAGATGTCATTGTGCCTTTGTACCCAGCATAGGGTTGACGTATTGGCATTTGATATCTCGTCTAGGTATTTGTTCCCTTTCAACACCGCCCTTGACTTGATTAATACTGACTTTTAGCCGCTTGGCTGTCAGAGTAAATGGTGATGTGTTTATCGGCTATTTTTCGTCGTGGCACTTCTTGGCCGCCTGAGTGATTGCAGCTGTCTATGCCTGGAACACACTGCATTGAACTAAGCCAATATTGCTTTTGAATGTTTGTAATCGAAACAGCCTATAGAAGTAAGACTGTAGCGAACTCTTAGCTGCTTCGATACCAATCCAGCCACCAAGCGCAGATTGCACAATAAATTGGCCGTATATATGACGCAAACCTAAACTGTAATGAACGTTGTTGGAGTTTTGGAGTAAGAAGACTGTGTAAAGGCAAGTTCCTGCGCCAATTTCCAAAAACATTTTTATGTGAATATGCTGCCTTATAGTCAGTCAGTCAGTTCAATTTCAGCTGGGACAAGAAAATTTGGCTGTTTATATGGGGTAAGTTTCTTGATTTTGTTTAAAAACAAATATGGAAGAACGTATATTCCCAAAAGAAGGTGCAAGATGGAGTGTGATCATAAAGAGACGAACGTTGTGACACATTTTCTTGTTGATAATCTGAATTTATATAAGATATGAAAGTGTTTGCGGATAGGAAGATGACGAATAGTAAGTTTCCCCCATTTTCCCACACAAACGGTTTTTTTCCAACAATTTTGGTTGGAAAAAATGCCAATTTGGCGTACCTGTGAATTCGCCTTTCCTCAATGAAAATAAATCTCACACATGGCGAAATTTATTAGGCTGCGATGATGAAAAGACAATCAAGAATACACCTCACTATCGCTCTTTCATTGATCAAGAGAATATTGCTTTCAAATGTATCACTTTCGTTTCTTTATAAAATTTCTGAGGACATTAAAATGGCTGGACAGTGTTGAGTGATCACAAGGAAAGAGAAAACTAGGCCATAAAAGCGACTTTGAGGCCGCAGAAGAAGCCAGCTTTTCGCTTGTGGCCACCGTCTTGGAATCGCTTATTGTATTGAACCATTTTATTCCCAAAAAAGTCGTGCATAAAGCCACAAACATAGTTAGTGAATTCTAGAACATTTTGTAGGTACAAATAAATGGAAGCATTAAATAGCGTTCAGCATAGCATATACAGCATATACCTTCACTCTGTTTAAACCTCAAACCGGTTCACGCACCAGAGCAGTAGGCGGTACCGGAAGAGGTAGAGCGGTAAGGTATCCTATTGCGGTAAATATAGAAGTGCACACTGGAGTGATATACCGCAAACATTACTCGTCGCCCCGTACCGCATGACGTACGAGTATTATGGATGTCAAAATATGTATTGAAAAATTAATTTAACGTGGAAAAAAAATCATTTGATTTAATTCACCCGGCGAATATGGCAAAAACGGGATGATATACCAATTCGCCCTTAGTCTTTTATTTGAGTAATAAGCACTCGCAGCCTCATTAAGTGGGTTTAACAAGAGGCCAACCTTTTGAAATATTGTCGGATTGTAAAATGACATAATTTCAACAAATCGATTTCAAGATAGAACGTTTCCTTTCTTTCTCAAAATACTGTCCACCCAACAATCCACATAAATACATAAATGTGTAGAAGAATTCACAAACCAATTTTTAGATAGATTTAAAAATATTTTTACCGCTACGTGTAGATACATAACAATGGCAACGGGCTTTGAAACTTCAGAAGAAATAGATTTTCTTATTTCATATTATGTGCAGAGGTTATCTGTGTCCTGTCTGAATATCCACTTATAATATACCCTTGTTCCACAAAGAGCTGAGGCAGTTAATAGAATAAGTTTTCTTCTGTTGACCACATACGGCGGTCTATCCAGTCCACCCAAAAGGACCATGCCCATTCCATTATATTCCTCATCGCAATTACCCTTTTTTGCAGGGTGTACCTTCTGCTGTAGTTCCTTCATTCTCTTAATAATAAATGACATTTGGCTAACAGGATATTTTTGTTGAAAATTTCATAACTTCGTTAGAATGCTGTGTGATGGTGATCCCGCTCAGTGATGACATGTTAACCGAATGTGTGTGGTTCAAATGAATAGGAGGATGAGGGGAAACTGGATGGGGCGATTTTTGCTTCGCCAAGAGATAAAGTTAATTTAACTATGGCAACATGTGATACAAGCAAAATATCTTCATATCAATAGCGCACAAACCGCAAAGGAGTAAATGTTAATACTATCAAGAACCGCATTTAATTTCGGATATGAAAAGACTTGAGGAACGTGACCGAATTGATTATTATACTACTTGGTGAAGCTTAAGTTTGTACCTACTTTAGCATCACCAAGTAGTATAATGCGTAGCTTAAGCCGGATAGAAAAAATATAAGACGAAGAAGTAGATGGGGAAAAAGGATGAACAAATGTGAGCGCCAAATGCCAAAAGTTTTCTTATTTTCTTTGTTCCTGGCGCAGAGAACAATATGAAGGATTGCCGTCCAAAAGTGGAGGTCCTTGTTCTGATTGTGATTTAGGGATCATGAAGACTTCCAACTGAGAAAACGTTCGAATTAATGCTGTTATTATTTCAAACGCGAAGGGAGAGAGTTTTCCTACGCATGGAGATATACCTACATATTTAAAGTGTTGGCCAAAACTAAAGCAACTTTATCTGAAACACAAAACTCTGCGGTCGAAACTGAAAGAAAAATAAAAGTATTTTGCATTAAGTCTTTGTTTATACGGTTTATAAACATTGACATCTTAAAAAACATTTGAAGGTGATATTTTGGAAAAGCCTCCCGAAGCATGCCTACCTCACAGAACGTTTGCAATATGTATAAAAAAAAAGCGCAAGCGCAGTCTCAGATCCTAACTCCATATATAAATGCATTTGAGATTGTTCTTCTCCCTTAATGACGGTGAGGCTGTGATCAGGATTAAAGGGATCATAACCCTCCTGGGGTTCCCCAATTCGACCTCAGAAAATAATCGCAATCCACCCTATTCCGAATCACTTCGTCGCCAATCAAATGCTGGTGTTGCGTCATTTGTGTGATCCAGGAGTTTTTAGGCCTGCCTCTGTTTCGCGTTTGTAATAGAACGTTTGTTGATATTGCCTTTTTGACAGGATGCGTAGGATCTCTCCTTTGAACATAAAAATACCAACTGAGCCGGTCGCGCTCCATTTTCTTCGAGATGGGTTCTTTTACGTGAGTGCTTCCTCAGATCTTAGAACTTCTTATTCGATCTATCTTTGTTACTCCTGCTGTCTTCCGAAGCATCCTCATCTCAGCTCCCGTCAATTTGCCCTCATTATTTTCGTAAGCTGTTCAACATTTTAAGCCGTATGTGAGCGCCTTCCTTTCAGATTAGGGACATTTTTCAAACATAGAATTCCCGCCACTTTATCCACCCTACGTTTACGCGATGTCTAATGTCGTTGTTTAATGTCGTTAATTTCAATATTGTACCCCACTGAGTTATGCTGTTATGATCGGCATTTAATGAGCTTAACATACGTTGCCGTTCCAGTTCCACACCCAAGGAAGAGGGGCGTGACCCAAGAAACGAATATGAGAAGCTAAGGGTACTGTCATCAGCGAAGGAAAGGATTGGATTAGAAGTAACAGACAGGGGAATATTTATAAAAATGAGAAAGAGAGTCGGCCACAGAACAGAGGCTTGGAGAATACCAGCATTTATTTGGTGAGTTGCAGATTTGAAACCGTCCAAAACAACTTGAATTGAACGGTCCGAAAGGTAATTTCTAATCCATTGAAGAAGAATTTCATCAATTCCAAATGCACGCATTTTCGCCAAGAGCGCTTGATACCAAACTCTGTCAAATGCCTTTGAAACATCAAGCGCAACGATCTTACTGTCACCACCTTGGTACGTCATCAAATCTCCAGTGGTATTCAAGATATTTTATTTTAGCTGACGGTTGATCAGCGTTTCCATGACCTTAGAAAGCAGGGACTTAAGTGCGATTGGTCGGTAGGAGGAGGGAGAAGAAAGATAGGGGAAATACCATCTGGAGCAGCGGATTTGTGTATGTCAAGATCTCGAAGTACTCTAGCCACTGTACGAGTGCGGAACTGGATTGATCCCATGGAGTATTCTACGCGCTCAAGTTCAGGGGGAGACAAATCACAATCTGAGAGCGTTGAGCTGACTGCAAACTGAGCAGCAAGCAGATTGCCTTTATCTAGAGAGCTAACAGCTGAAATGTCA
Organism: Portevinia maculata; assembly: GCA_949715645.1. Classification (NCBI taxonomy): domain Eukaryota; kingdom Metazoa; phylum Arthropoda; class Insecta; order Diptera; family Syrphidae; genus Portevinia; species Portevinia maculata. Next base: position 90,555,011 of record OX454528.1, read on the forward strand.
TTGTTAATGAGTGTCGGGATAGATGCTCAGGGCGAATTCTTGATGTTTTTAAGAAATGAACAAAAGGTTTTACTACCCGTAGGACTTTTGATACGGTTGGTTGGAGTACGAGAAATTTGCTGATATAATACAATGGTCTGACGAACTCGCCTACGAGGATGAAGGGTCACAATTCTTGTAATGGAATTAGACAGTGCATTTAACTCAAACGTCAGAGTATTTCAGAGAGGGGCCAGCACAAGTATTCTGTGTTTTTCGCACTAATAAGATTCCCATTCACCTCCAACACTTCCACCTATTCATCAAATGATTGTTGCATTGTCAGCAAAGTATAACTGAAGCATTTTTTTAGTCCGTTACTTTTCCTTCACGCTGATAATCAAGGACTGTAATAAATATTAAGAGACTTATGATGCCTCCCTGGTGTACACCGACTTTGAAAGCGAACTCCTCGGTGACGCCAGCGGGGCATCTTACTCTTATCTTTACTATCTCGTTTATGTAGGGTGGCGACGGTGTAGAGGTTAGTGTGTTGGCTTGTGACCCGTGCGGTGCAGGTTCAATCCCCAAGGGGAACAACAACATACGCCACCCAATCACATGCCTCTACACCAAAAGGAGGATTTCTGCCAGGTAGTACAATGGACCGTTACCGAGTCTGAGTGCTCTGGGATTTGGATTTCCTTAAAAAAAAAAAAAAAAAAAAAAAAAAAAAAAAAAAAAAAAAAATCTCGTTTATGTCCATGGTCATCTGTTCGTAGGTTTGTGGAACTCCTCGTTGTCTTAGAGTCACCCATAACAGATCCCTATTTTCAAAATAAGCCGACACCATATGCAAATCCTTTAAGGAATCGCTATGTTTTTCCATCACGATCTTTATATTTTGGATTCCATCTGTGATTGATTTACCTTTTTTTTTATTATTGCCGCGAGCTAAAGGGTTTCCTTTTTTCTGTAATTGATACAGTACCCTTAATGTAAACACAGCGCATGCATTTTTTGTTTGTTGTAGCACCCAGCAAATGATACATTGCCTGTTTTTAGGTGCTACTTACTGCATGAACGAATAGAAGGACAGGAAAGAAGTTTGATGCTATGGAGTTTTTTCTCCACAGATGGCGCCTAAATTTCTTCAGGGAGATCTGTTTTGCTGTGCGTATTTAATTTAAAAATCATGGGTCGGGATTCGAAGGCACGACCTGCCAATCACTTAGTGAATACACAACCATCGCACCATTGCCACCTGCGGCAAACCCACACTGGTCTTCAGATAGCCGTATTATTTTCCGCATTCGGCTATCTAAATCTGCCGTTGATATGATCAACATTAATAATGCTGATGACGATGTATGTGCTGAAGAAGTCGGGTTAATTACTGGAAATGGTAAAGTTGAAGCCCCCGATGGTAATGCTCCGAACAACTGCAATCAAACAAACGACATTGTGAAACCTCATATGAAAAGTAACTACTTTAAATCAGGTAATAATATTGATGCTGATGTCCTTAAAAGAAATATATTCAGCTCTTCCTGCCAATGAGATGGTTCCATGTATCCAGTTTTAGAAAGGAAACATCAACAGAAGGTATAACTTCCTATATCGTATCTAAAACTAAACTAGAAGCATCCCTTTTTCCGTGCTATAAACTAGTCAAACATACATTTGACGAAGGAAACATTAACGACAATAAAAAAAAAATTGTTAATTTTAAAATTGGTACCCCACTGGAATATGTAAATGTGATTTTTAATTCCGAGCTCTGGCCAAATGGCGTTAGAATCCGCCCATTCAACTTCAGGCCAAAAAACGACAGTCCACCGGAAGCAGGAGTATTGATGTAGTTCATATACCTGCTGCATTTGAATCCATAAATACTGCTGTTTTTGAGAATGTTGCTGTTCCTGATATTGTTCGTGCCAATGAAAATAATTATACCGGTGACGTTGTTGCTGTTGATCCGATTGTTACTGCAGATTATTTTTCTGTTGCTGAAGGTGAAGTTGTTGCTGATTGTGTTGCATTCGCTGATTGCGAAAATGATTATCAACGTAGTAATAGTTTAAATATTTATTTCCAAAATGTTGGAGGAGTAAGAACTAAATTAAATTATTTATACTCTAATTTTGCTTCTCAGGATTATCAAATAATTGTCTTAATTGAAACCTGGCATAATGACAGTCACCTCTCAGCTGAGTTATTCAACTGTAACCAGTATAATGTTTATCGTAAAGATCGTTGTCCTTTGATAACATTGGTGGAGGAATTATTCTTGCCACTCGGTCAATATTAATCTCAAGCCAAATGGAATTATTTTCGAGTAATGTTATTACGATATTGACCAATTGTTTATTAAAGTAAGCCTTAAAAAAATGTTAATTTATATATATGTGCCAGCTATATACCTCCAGGCAGCCCCTTAGAGTTATACAACGCACATATAAAAAATTGCCGTTCTTTGTTTGGTAATTTAGGTCCATCAGACCAAGTTATCTGTCTGGGTGATTATAATTTAGGTGATATTAACTGGATACTTGATCCAGAAGAAAAATTTTTAATTCCATTCGATGTAAAAACAGAAATTGAAAGTTCAGTTATTGATTTCTACAGTCAGTTTAGTTTATTGCAGCGGAATAATATTCCAAATTTGTTAAATCGTTTGTTGGATTTAGTATTTATTGATAAAGAGATAGAAGTATGCATAGATAAGGTTGATTTTCCAGTAGTGAAGAATACTCAGCATCACATATGCGTAGTCATAGACTGTAAGCTCTTAACCTATATTCCAATCACCAATGAAAATATTGTGTATTATGATTATGGGCGCGGTAACTTTGATGCAATGAACTCGTTTTTTAATTTCAATTTCATGGGAAATCATAATGGACAAACTAGACCTGGCTAAATCGTTTAATATATTTAAGACGCGATTAGAGCAGGCTTCTAACATGTTTATTCCGAAAAGAACGTTTAAACAGAATTCTAACCCACCATGGTTCAATAAAAGGTTGTCTAAGCTCAAAAATAAAAAAAAGCCTATAAACGACTCAAACCGGATAAAAGCAATTTGATCAACCGTCTGAATTATATTAAACTTCAGAAAAGCTTTGAAGTCCTAAATAAATTTTTGTATAGCAAATTTGTATTGACAGCTGAATCGCAAGTAAAAGAGAATAGTAAAAACTTTTGGAATTTTATTAACTCGAAAAGAAAATCAACTGGATTACCGAACTGTATGGAGTATTCTGGATCCACATCCAGCGATGTATCTACTATATGCAATCTCTTCGCCGATTACTTTGAGTCGGTCTACATGCTTGCATCTTCTAGTGAGCTCCCTGAATTTGCGCCTAAAAAAGTAGTTGATATAGGGAACCTTGAGATCAGCATGTCGGAAATATTCGAAGCCTTGAATGGGATTGATGCAAATAAAGGTCCTGGTCCTGATTGCATATCTCCCAAAGTAATAAAAAAAATGTGCTATATCCCTCGCGCTACCTCTGTGGTTGATTTTCAACTTATCTTTGAAAACAGGATAATTTTTAGATGAGTGGAAAACATCTTTCATATCTCCGATTTTTAAATCCGGTGCGAAACAAAAAGTGAGTAATTATCGGCCAATTTGTAAATTATCTGTTATTCCGAAAGCATTTGAGAAAATAGTTTGCGATAAGCTCAGTTTTCTCACGAAACGACTCATCTCTGATTCTCAACATGGTTTTGTTTCGGCGAGATCTACAGCTACTAATCTTACCATTTTGTGTGATTCAGTTATCAATGGGTTCGAAGCTGGTTATCAGACTGATATTATTTTTACTGATTTTGCCAAGGCGTTCGATAGAGTAAATCATGAAATATTGATATACAAATTATCCAAACTCGGGCTTCACTCTAATTTTTTAAATTGGATATGTGCTTATCTCACTGATCGGACTCAATTTGTCAAGATCGATAGGTTTGTTTCCAAATATATAAAAGTAACATCTGGCGTCCCTCAGGGAAGTCACATTGGTCCTTTATTCTTTAACTTTTTTATAAATGATATTCCTGATATTTTCCAGTTCTCAAGATACCTATTATACGCCGATGATGTAAAAATATTTAGAACTATTAAATCGTCCAATGACTGTCTCTTGTTGCAGGAAGATTTAGGACAACTGGCTTTATGGTGCTGCCATAATCAACTTTTTTTGAATGTTTCAAATCGTCAAAGTTGTACATGCTCCAGAAAAACGTTCCCATTAATATTTGATTACTCAATCAATAATATCATATTAGATAAAGTGGATAAAAAAAAGAACTAGGCGTCGTGTTAGACCGGCAGCTTTCGTTTACTTCGCACATTGGCCTTTATATGGCCTTTGTGAGATCTACCCTTGAGTACTGTTGTGTTGTATGGAATCCTTACTATAATATACATTCATTATGGATAGAAAGAATTCAAAAAAATTTTACAAGATACTCTTTTAATAAACTAAATTGGTCTATTGATAGGCCTTCATATAATGTTAGATGTCTGCTTTTCGGTATGCAAACGCTTGAGCTCAGGAGGAAGTATTATTCTATAATGCTGGTGAAGGATATCATTAGTAGCCACATTATATGTCCGTGTTTGCTTGAGAGAATTAACTTTTATTTCCCATGCAGGAGTCTCCGCGTAGGTTTTCACCTACGGGAAACTTTCTCCAGAAATAACTATGGTAGAAATGAACCAATAGCTCGTTGCATCAGAGAGACTAACGCCGTTCTCAGTAAGTTAGATGTTTGTACGCACTGCTCTAGAGATACTTTTAAAAAAAATGTTATGTTAATACTAATGGGACATTAGGTTTTTGGAAAGAAAATGTTTTATTCACTCTGTACATACTTTATAATTTTATCATATATTTATAATTATTGTAATCTAAAAGAGAATGTAAATCTCACATTGAAATTAAATAAATAAATAAATAAATAAATAATACCCGCTCAACAATCTTCATGGCATGTGACATCAGCTTCATTAAACGGTAATTGTCACAGTCTCGCTTATCGCCTTTCCTTTGTACAAAGGAAGAAGAAAATTTTCCCCCCACTGGATAGGCTTTGCTGGATGGGATCGCCTCTCATCATTTTGGACATGGGAATCCTGAGCCATTTGGACCCGATGTCTTTTTCCAGAACTCAGAGAAAATCTCGTCCGTGCCACCTGCTTTTCGATTTTTGGAGTCTTTGACTGCCTTCCTAAGTAATGTCGTGAACTTCTTTCTTGCTGGGAATGACCCTCGGAAAATATATCCGAGGAAAATGTTCATTTAGAAGTCCTTCACAATACTGCTGCCACCTGTGTAGTATTTTTTCGTCATGCACAAGAAGCAGCCCTAGAGCATAATGATATTTGGCGAACGGATTTCCTTGGAATTCCTCGTTCTCTCAAATAATATCTCTAGTCAATCTGTCCGTCAGGTCCCTCGGTCCGTCGGAAAAAAATTAGGTCTTAAAACTCGAGCTAGAAAGCTGGCATTTGAACCTCTCTAGGGGCCCGAAATAATCAAGGGTATGAATTTTTAAAATCCGCCTCACAAACTCAAAACAATAAATTTATCGAAAAAATCGAAATTTGAGTTAGAAACGTGAAATATGTAAATTTGTCTTCAGGTGGGGGGCTCAAAATGCTTGCGTGTTAAGATTTTTAAAATGCGCCAATGTTAAAAAAAGACAGTTTTGTTGAAATATCCAAGTTTGATCTAGGAAGCTGAAATTTGGATTATACTGTATAGGGGCCTTTAACTCTCATTTGTAAATGTAAAGTGAATATAAAGCAGGGTTTGTAAAATATCGCTCGCGAACGATAAAATAAGGGTTTTTATTGTTCTTTGTCGATCTTCTCACGAACCATAAAAAATAAAGTTCGCGACTGATAAAATTTTCTATCTTGAAAAATGTATAGTTCTCTCACGAACGAACTGTATCCTTTTTTCCCGGTATCTCTCGTTCGGAGAGATCGGAAAAAAGAAATGCAGGTATCTCTCGTTCGGAGAGATCGGTAAAAAGAAATTCAGGTAGAATATGGTTCGCTCGCGATAAGAATCCGTAAGGATCCATAAAACAAATTATTCTCGATTCGCGATTTATATTTTCAATACTTAATATTTTGGTTATAGTGGGGAAAATAAAGACATTTTTCAATTCAATTCATTTTATTTCGTAACAATCTTTTCAAAAAAGTCTGTGACCGCACATCTTACAATTCAGAGATTTGATACATTATCTTTCTACTGAAACATTTTCTTGTATGGCAAACAATAAATAACTATGAATGATCGGAAGAGTTTATCGAAGGAAAATACGAAAAAAATACCTTCATTTGACAAAAAAAAAACAAAAACAATAACAAATAAATAAATATATAAATAAATAAATAAATAAATACAAAAATAAATAAACAAATAAATAAATAAATAAATAGATATATAAATAAATAAATAAATAGATAAAGAAATAAATACAAAAATAAATAACAAATAAATAAATAAATAGATAAATAAATATGTAAATAAATAGATAAAGAAATAAATACAAAATTAAATAAACAAATAAATAAATATATGAATAAATTAGTAAATAATTGATTAATAACTAATAAATGACAGTAAACACAAAAATATCACAGATTAAACATTTAGCTGGTTTATGAGAGGATTCTCAGAACTATCACAGCTGTTATTAAAATTAGTAGTAAGTTTTCGAATCCTATCGAAGATCAATTCAACATTCGCCCTTCTGTGGAGATCTAGGGTTGAATTATGAAAGGGCAGGTTTAACATCATATTTAAAACTTTGTTTTGTGATACCTGCAACTTTTTTAAATGGCATCTTACTGCAGTACCCCATATTTGGCACCCATATAATAGGATAGCCTGGAAAATTACTTTATAAATTATTATCTTATTGTCGTTTGTGAGTGAAGATTTTCTATTGATGGAAGGGTAGAGCATATTAATTGCATTACCTGCTTTCCTTAACGTACTTTGAATATATTGATTAAATGTTAGTTTCGTATCAAGGTGGACCCCGAGATACTTTATGGATTGCTCCCATGGTATGGTGTTACCATTTATTTGAAGCTGTCTGCTGGGAAGATAGCAAGCTTTTCTTTTTCGTGTGAAAAAGATGGCTTGCGTCTTCCTAGCATTCAGCTTAATTTTCCATTTGTTATAATATTTTTCAAGTATTTCGAACGCATGTTTTAGATTGTTCTCAATATTGAGAGCAAATTCATGCGACGCGAATACTGCAGTGTCATCAGCAAAAATGGCTGCTTCACATTGCGAAAGACTTGGAAAATCTGATGTATATATATTGAAAAGGGTTTGACCTAAGACTGAGCCTTGAATCACACCAGAATCAAAAAATAACATGTTAGAAACACCACAACTTACTTGCACCTGAAAACATCTACTGGATAAGAAACTCTGAACAATTTTACATAAATACAAAGAAAACTGGAAGCGTAACATTTTATATATTATTCCATTGTGCCATACAGAATCAAAAGCTTTTTCAATATCTATCATTATCATGCCCGCTGACTGACCACGTGAACGATGGTCTAAAACATGGTTACAAATTCTTTTTACCTGGTGTGAAGTGCTGTGAAAGCTTCGAAAGCCGAATTGTACATCAGGAAAAATATCTTTATCTGAAACAATTTTTAAAATGTGTTGCTTAAGTATTTTTTCGTAAACCTTACTAATGTTGCTTAGTAGGCTTATTGGCCTATAACTTTCAGAGATATCTGGGGCTTTTCCAGCCTTAAGAACAGGGACAACCAAGGCTTTTTTCCAACATTGAGGAAAGTATTGGCATTTTAAGCATGCATTAATAATGAATGTTAGATATTTAATTCCAACCTGAGGAAGTTGTTTTAGGTATGCATTTTGAACTTTGTCTAGTCCTCCTACTTTTCGCGTTTGCAGGCTGCTGACTACATCACTAACGTTTTCTTCAGCTACTAATGCATTAGAAGGAGTCAATTCATTTGACATGTTAAATCTTTCGATATAAAGACATTTGATTTAAATTAATATGTTACTTATGATGAGGAAGCCCACGAATCAACCTGCTTACTATGTGAGAGAAAATTCAGCATTGTAGAACATTGAGCAGCAAAAAGGTTCTTTTAGGAAAACTTGCACAAGTAGTGCTGGCAGTGCCATCAACTCAAGTCTCTGTTGAACGGGCTTTTAGCGCTCCTCCAGTTTTTTTAAACAAAAAACAGAAACAAATTAACGAAAGAAACAATAAATAATGTTTTGTTAGTTAAACTGAATGCAAATTTATTCCAAAATCTTAATATGTAATAAAAAAAACTTTTCACTTATGTTCTATCAATATTAAAATTCTTCTTATTAGAACTGTTTGCGAACGGATATTTTACAGATCGCAACAGATTTGATTCGATCGTGAAAAAGAATTTTATTAGAACGAATCATATTCTATCGTTCTGCGAACCTTGCAAGTCGTTTTGAATAATTCCTTTATAGAAAGTTTTCTGCCATGACTACTTTTAAGGACGTTTTTTTTATAAAAAGTTCGTTTTGTCGATAAAATCCAAATAATTACCTACTTTATAAATAGAGACATAACGCAAAATAATAAAACTTAATCTGTTTCAACCTCGCGGTTTTGTTTTTCTGTTAAAGTTGCTTTGGTTTTTGCCAACATTGTAGGTTAGGTACTCAAAGATTCCTTCAGATATGAATAGGAGTGGAAGGGGACGCCACAAATAAATTCAGCGATTCACATTGAAACTATCTGTTATCACGTTCACGTTTGTATCGGACACGCTCTGGGGTTGGGCTTACTCCGCTGCATGAACATATGTACAGCAGATATTTATTGGGTGTGAAAATGTATAATGGAGCTGTGGCATACATCTGTGACCAAAAACGTAAGCACGTTCGTAACAATACTTGAACATGGGGTAAACGTATTGTTCTTTTTTTATTCTTGTCTCCGTTGTATCTGTAAATCATATAAAGGAGGAGCAAATGTTCCTGTGGATTTGCTTCAATTATATAGTTGCTAAGGGTTTATTTGCGTCTCATAGTTTTGCTAAAAATTTCATCTCAATAGATACACAATGATACCTATGTATACTTAAGAAAGGTTTATTTTTGCGGGCAATATAAATAGTATGTACCTACGAGTATCATTAAGGATTTGTTTGGTAGGTAATATGTTTTAATTAAATTAATTATTTGGCAATAGTTATTTAAAAAAATGTATATAATATGTAGGTACTACATGTCAAATGAACGATATCTTATAAGAACCGATTCAATGCTTACTACTATCTTACTACAGGTGCGTATTCATCGTGATAAATCGCCATAGAAAAAAAGTTATAAACTTAAATCGATAAGTGATCGCCTGGTTGTGACTCGCATCATAGCTTGAATTTCAAAACATAAGCCCAATGTGCGCAGACGCCCTGACTAACGCGGCTTAGGATTCAATCAAGGATGACCTCTGGGATGGAGGCGATCCGGAGTACGATGTCAAAGTTGGGCTCGAGGATTGCAATGCTAAAGTCGGGAAAAATATCTTCGATTGATTCGGTGGTAAGCACATCCATGACGGCAAAGGATTCACACAGTAACCTGGCAATCTCCAGATGGTCGAATCACCAAACAAATCGACCATGTGCTAATCGATGCGAGGCGCGTGTTCAACATCTTAAATGTGCACCCATGTCAAGTGGCAAAAGTCGACTCTTACTATTTTCTTGTGTCGGCCAAAATGTATAGCTCGGCTATCAAATGAAGAAATTCGACGTTGGACGCCTTAGCTTATATTAGCACCAGTGATGGAAAAGTCGAAACAATTGTATCGAATTCATTACAAATGAGCTTATTGGAGTACAACAGTACATGTTGCCTTAATTCGATACAATTTATAAATCTGCATCTTTCAAATTCTTTTGCAATCTGTATTTTTCAAAGAATAAAAAACCTCCAATCAATTACCAAATGACACATTTATTTATTTATCTATACCTATTTGTTTTAAGTTTTACCCGTAGCGTTGAGTGGATTCGTAGAGACTCGTTTGCTTCCTGTGTTGCCATTTACACAACAATTTCCGCCTTTTTGTTGTGGATGTATTTATTTCTTTTTTGCCGCTAGAAGATCGATAGGGGCTTCAACATTCTTTTCCCAGGATCTAGAAGAACTTCACGGCAGGACCGTTTTTCACCTACTACAGTTTGTTCACCTACTTAAGTTTGTAAATGGATACTGAATAAACCAGATGGTTTCAATAAATAAAAATGATAGCTATGCTTGAAATGCCTCGGGATTGCTCATCCATAGGCTTTCATAGGTTTCTTAGTGTGATAGTTGAAAACCCCAATGGCATCACAATGGATCTACACCGATCTATGTGTGACGAGTGCAAGTTTCTCCTGCCTCGTCAACCCATTTGCCTAACCTAACCTTTGGCAAATGTCCAAATGGCTGAATGAATAGGTGCATAAGTTACGTGTTCGCGCGTAGCTTGAGTCAAAAAAAACAACTGTCTTTTTTTATTAATAGTATGCTTTTTATTATGTTTGCTTCTTATTATAGTTACACTGATTGATAGATTATTTATATTCAAAAAGAGAAGCCGCTGTCTAGGCGCGGCTGCACTTCCCAGTTTGGTTGTTAATTTATGACTGCCTGAATAAATTATTTTTAAAGTATTCTACAGCTAGAGGAATGTGTCCCGTGGGAGAGGAATGTACTTGTTATTGATATATTCATATTTCCTTGTGTTGCAATGAAATATGAGTATGTATTTAAAATGCTTATGGCCGCGAAAATGGCTTGCGCGTGTTCTCCCGTAAGCTAGTTGCGCATGGGGTGGAGTGAAGGGAATTTCCGTTGCAAAAACAAAATGTCTACGAAGCAAATAACCGTAAACCGGTGAATAGAGGAGAGAGTGATGTATCCGACGTAACACATACAGTAATTGAAATTGGACACGAATCATTTGAGTGGAAACGCCTAGTGGAGCGCATAGTACTTGGCGTAATACACTGTCAGATCTGTGTCGTGAAGTGCTTAAAGCAAGCAACTATCACGATCAGCAATTTTACGGCAAACAAAGTGCTCTCACAGGCTCATCATTTAGTGCAGTAAAATAAATGGAGTAAAAATAGCAGCAAACAAACAACGATAATGTACCTATACAAATACCAACACAGTCACAATGATATACAATTACACTAACGCACTAAGGCATTATTTTGAAAAATATATTTAAATGACATGATTATATAAATTATAGATTCTACTCATTCGACTTAAAGGATCATTCCTCCCATAGTTCGCTCTATGATGAGGGCTAAACAATACATCAACACTACGTAAGTTATAGGCTCCATACGAACATTCAAGCGAATGGAAGGCAGCAAATCAGGTGCATCAGTATGACCAGATATAAGCTGCTGTAGAAAAACGATATCACTATTAAGCCTTCGTTGAGAAAGGGGTATCATTTGAAGAAGCGTGATGCGTTGACTGTAAGGAGGAAGTTTAAATGGATCCATCCGTGGAAGTCCTCTTACGGCAAATCAAATGAATTTATGTCGAATGACCTCGTTTCGATTTGAATGAATACTTTAGAGCGGTGTCCAAGCTTGTGAGTGATGCATACTCTAGACAAAGAAACGTAAGCTTCATTGCATTCTTAAGACAACCTTTTTACGAAGCCCGGCATAGAATTGGACTTGATAACAACAAAGTTGATATGCTTTGTGAAATCCAGTTTGGGATCGAAATAAACCCCAAAATCCTTGAAACAATCAACATGGCAGGGAGTATGTTGAGATAATGAATTTTGCAAAGGAGAAAGGGATATTCTTTCTTTAAAATGGCATGCGTTGAAATTTAGTAGGGTTAAGGAACAAACCATTTCTAACACACCAATTAGCGAAGCAGAAGTCTGTCTTCCTGATTAGTAACCAATTTATATATTTTCAAATCATCAGCGTAGATCAGAATATTAGTGGGATTTATACATTTTTTTTTTTTTTGTCGGGGTGTGTGAAACTTTCTGCACTGGAGCACTCAGACTCAATACTGGTCCATTGTACTACCAGGCAGACACACCACATTTTACTGTGGGAATTTACTCGTTTTTCTAAGAAAAACGAGAAGGCGCTTCAATGATAAGGAGCTTAGGTTTACAGCACTCACCATATCCGCACCAAAAACCTGCCACCTGATACGAGCAAAAGCAGAACAATCACAGAGGAAATGTTCCGCAGTGTCGTCGCTTTCTCCACAGGCTTCGCAGTTGGTGGTGTCGCTTAGGCCTAGCACCTTAAGGTGTTTGGCAAAAGCGTAGTGTCCCGTAAGAACGCCAGTAGTCTGTCTGCAGTCTTTTCTGTTGAGAGACAACAAGAATGCCGCGGATTTCCCACAGACGTCGGGGAGCATTTGCTTAGTCTGTCTGCACCCTGGAGAGTCATGCCAACGGCGATTGTGTTCATAGCAAACCCAACCGTCAATGGAAGCCCTGACCGAGGACGCAGGCAGACAGATCGCTGGTTCAGGTCCTGAGAGGTCCCCCTCTGAGCCTTGTCTAGCAAGTTCATGGGATTTATACATGCCTTTACTTCATTAATGTCCAGTATGAAAAGAGTTGGACTAAGTGACTTCCTTGAACTAATTGAGCTGCAAAAGATTCTGATAGCGAATCTCTAAACTTGGCTTGATAAAACTTTGATCTAAGGTATGAATCAACCGATTTTATGAAACCTGGTGTTGAAACCATGCGCTCTGAGCTTAAATTGGATTATTTCATGAGATAGCTGGTCGAAAGCCTTAAAGAAATTTGTATATGTGTAATCCATTTCGTCGTTACTCTCTAAGGCATTAGAACATGCATGAAATCCATGCTGTTCATTGCAAATTATATTGCGAAAGAGAAATATTAACTTCTCGCAGACAACTTGTTCAAAAAGCTTAGGAATACAGGAAAGCTTTGAAATAGGCCTATAGTTAGTGATATAACCACGTCCGCTTTTTTTAAAGATAGGTGTGATAAAAGCATTTTTCCATAGATAAGGGAATTTACCAGTTCCTATGCACAGTTCAACTAGATACATACTTAAAATATGGAACAATTGCATGACTACATTTTTTAAAAACAATCGGCACAATGCCATCAAGACCTGTTGAATAGTCGGTCTTCAGAGAAGAAATTATTTTTTTAGTTTTGTCCATATCGAATGAGAAAAACTTAATTGGCAACAGCTAGTGAAATACCTACCTAAAACATTGATCATCGATGTGAAGAGGGGTTCCCCTTAACGACTAACTAAAATGATCAGCAATTACTTCCAGCTAGCGAATCAGGAGTTGTAGAACTGATGGATATCCATCCCACTTTTTCTTTGAATTAACAAATACCTACCCAAAATAGATAAAGGTCGAGGCAAGTAGTATTTCATCAGAAAGCCTCTGAAAATGTCTGAAGCTTTTCATGAGTTTCTTGTGACTCGCAAATGTTACTCTTAAGCGGAGTGATGAAGTAGCGTGAGTGGCTAATCCCTGCAGAGAAAAGGACGAAATAATGTTACCGAGCGAATCAAGCCACCCCCACCTACCCAACCTTGAAATACACCAGACTCACTCATAGACACCTACCTGACAGTTGTAGGCATTAGGTATACCTAATACAATTTATTTAATAACTATGTAAAAACATTTTCTAATAATGGATACATAATGGATAATGGAGTTTAGTACTAAACACAGTTAAATTCTCAAGTGTGTTTCATAAACAAATCTGTTTTTGAAAGATGTGTTCGTTTCGACAACACACTTATACAAAGTTTAAGAAACTAAGATTGTATTTATTTATTTACGTTTTTGTTAATACATTTATTTATGCACGTTTTTGTTAATTTATTTATTCACTTTATATGTGGCGGACTATTATTATTTATTTATTATTTATTTATTTGCTTATTTATTTATTTGTTTATTTATTTGCTTATTTATTTATTTGCTTATTTATTTATTTATCTATTAATATTTATATTTATTTATTTAACATATTATATAATACGCTTTCAGTAGTTATTTTTCTTTCCTCACTGTGATATTAGGTAAGACATAAAATAATCAAAATATTTATATGAAGGTTTTTTTTTCCATAATTTTTCCTACAAAGCTTTCACAAAATAATGCATAATTCTTTTACAAAATATAAATTTTTCAGTTGTAAGATCAGACTTAACGATCAAATTTCTGTGCAAGCTGTGCAAAAATTTCAAAAAATGCAATGTTATTTATGATGAAAATCATAAAATATCTATCTATCTATAAACAAATCTGTATGCTCTGAGCACGCTCGGCCCACAGCATATTCGGCTTGAGTCCTGTTCAGTGCTCTGCTCTAAATAAAAAAAAAACCTATTATGAAATTTAGGGTGTATACTAGCTGCGAAAATTGGAAAACCTGCGGTTACATGAAATTCAGGAGTAGTAAATGAAAAGCAAAAGCTGCTCATAAATAATTTCATATCTTTTAATTTAAGTGCTTTACTGGGAAAAAAAATGATAGGTCCAAATTTAGACGACGAATAGATTAAAACATCCTTACATATTTCGGACGAAAACTTAACTCTCGGTCAATAAATCAGCTGTTAAATTTATTTATAATGTTAAGATAGGTAGGTAAAGTAATTTAAAGAATTTCTGTATAGTTTAAAAGATTATTTTTTTGACAAAAATACAAGAATATTGTTGGATTCACAAATAATCTGCAATATTGGGACGTCAGGTTCTTTCTGTAAAGATTGGAAGAACAGAAGGTATCTGCGAGCTCTACCCGACCTCATCCAGCGAGTGGCTTTATTAACGAGTGGGATACCTTCGAAGCAGAGGACTGCTCCTTGTAGGTGTCAGTTTTTCAAAGCCAGAACTCCCTACTGTATTCCAGTGAATTGCTTAGTAAAATACAAGAAGGTTGTTTGACTTCAGAAAAGCGAGAGCAACTTTATTCAAAATTCATTGAGCTTATATACTAATTTTCCAGATGCTGTCGGAGCAAAAAGTATTCACGTCGTATCTCGACCCCCAAAATCAATTGATCGATAATTGCCCATTCGGCATATCCCGCGTGTGGATGACCGCCGTCATTCCATACAGTGTTCGATTACAATGTTTCGCTTAACACCGCGTCTCCACGAGTCTGAATTATGTCAGACTTTTAAGTCAGACCTCTTGTCGACCATATTTGCATTGCATTGGTTGGGCAAATTTTGTTATGACATTTCATTTCACAAGATGTCATCAACGAAGAAACAAGTGAAGGTGGCTCTCGCTTTGAAAGCATTAAACGACCTAGAAAAATTAGAAAACCAGATGTTAGCCGAAAACAAAAGAAAGCACAGATTGTGGGTGAATCCGTTTCTTCAGAAGCGAGAGCTACACGATTTGGAAGCGCATTTGTTAAAAGATGTTTTATGGGACAACGCATCGGATTACAAAAACTTTTGCCGAATGTCAATAGACAAGTTTGAATATCTTCTGGCACTAGTAAGGCTTAAATGGATCTAAGTTTTGTGATAAATGCTATAATTTTTTGCATTTTATTAAAGGTGGAACCATCGATAAAAAAGCAAGACACGATAATGAGATATGCAATAACATCGAGAGTACGTCTTGCAATCACGTTACGCTATATTGCTACTGGTGATTCGTACCGATCTATGGAGTTCCTTTCACGCGTATCGAGGAAAACTATTAGGTAGTAAATTCGTACCACAAGTTCTAACAGCAATTTACAACGCACTTCAAAGTGAGCATATGACGGTTAGTTCAGATATTTATGTATGGAAATCAAATTTTTAAATTATTGTCTTTCAGATGCCGTCCACAGAAAGCGATTGGTTCAAAATCGCCAAAGATTTTGACAAATTCTGGGACTTTCCTCATACACTGGGATCAATAGATGGAAAACATATTCGGATAAAAGCACCACCACATTCTGGATCCGATTTCTTCAACTATAAAGGTTTCTTCAGCATCGTTTTATTAGCTGTGGTAGATGCGCAGAGCAAATTTATTTATATAGACGTTGGAGGCAATTGTAGGGCTTCAGATGTTGTTGTCTTAAAAAACAGCACTCTATATTCGTCGCTAACACACGGTAGACTTAATATACCGCCTGCGAAAGCCTTAAAGGGCCAAGATACTTTGACGCCATATTTCTTCACTGGTGATAACATTTTTGGACTTGACAAAAATCTAATGAAGGGATTTGACAGGAACTCTAAACTGACAGTATCTCAAGAGGCTTACAATTACAGATTGAGCCGCGCACGTTTGACTGTTGAAATGGCATTTGGCAGACTTGCTGCGCGTTTCCGAGTTTTTCATAGGCCCATTGAAGTGTCAGTGGATACTTGCGATCTACTAATTAAGACCTGCTGCGTTTTACATAATTTACTTTCCCCCAATTTGACCAGATGAGCAGCAGCTGAAATGGATAAACAAACTGTATGTGAACTTCCGAGTACAATGACACAGCTTACTACGCAGGAACTAAGCGGATATAAAATGGCAACCAGAATTCGCGATAACGTTAGAAAATTTTGCGTTACTGACGGGGATGTTCCCTATCAGTGGTTAAAAATAAAAAAAAGTGCTATTAACATTACATAAATATATTTTATTATAAATTACATCACATTCGTGTTTTGAATCCATTTTATAAATTTCTAGTAGGTACATATAACCTGATAAACTTCACTGAAATATCAAAATATCGTTACTTTCTAACGAAGTAGACGCAGAAGATGCGTACGCTTGTTGCTTGCGAGAAAGAGTTTGCTGTAAATCAGCCATTGCAGCAGTGGCTTCGATTGGCGATAAGTCCTTTAACTGGCTTGCGATACTTCTACCGAAGTCTGTAAATTTATCCTGTTCATCTGTTGATAAGTGTGTTTTTTTTAAAGGTTTAAATGTTTATTTTTATTTACTACCTGGTTCAGGCACTTGGCTTGTGCTATTAATAATAGCATTAATTGCATCCTCATATTTTGATGTAACATTAAGTTCTCGGATTTTGCGCTTTGCGGAAGAAGTTGATGGCAACAATAAATCCTCGTTGTCATCATATACATCGTCCTCCCATGCTTCAGAAGCTCGCTCCAAAGTGTCATCCTAATAATATAACTTGAATTAAAATTATTTTTTTTTTTTTTTCAGATATTTCTTACCAGAACATAATTGGTCTTCGTTTTTCGCAAAACAATCACATCATCCAGGAACGAAAACGAATCAAAATAGAAAAGATGCGGCTGATACACTTCATCAGTCCCAGCTCCAGACGTCTTCGATTGGTCTACTCTTTTTTTTCTGCTACATAAGCGGAGCGCAAGGATTCTTCACATCCTACACGTCCACTCCGATTCGCCTGGAAATTTCTTCCCAAGCCTTTTTTTTCAATCGACTCTTTTATAAATCGGGCTTTTGTAATTCCACAATTGCTCACTATGTTGGTACATATTTATTAAATTTAAGGTATCACTTTGCGAAAGTCGAAAATCAGCCATAATTGTATCCGCGCACTGTATTCCCGAGAATTACCAAAACAAAATGATTTTTTGCTGTCAAACGCTGGTCTAGACTTCAAATGTCAAATTTCAGTCAGAAGATCAGTCTGCAGAGATGGCAGGAAAAAAAGTCAGACTGAAAAGTCTAGATTTCTTTCATGTCCACAAAATCGCGGTCTACACGAGACACATTGTTGTCGTGACTGAAGTCTTGACTGAAATTATGTCTCGTAGAGACGCGGTGTAAGAATTGCCCATGCGGCTGTATAATTTGTCGCGTGCTGTTGCTCAGGATAAGCAAGCACTTTCATTCAAAGTGTTTAATTACTTTGTGTTACTATGAATTGCCCATGCGGCTGTATGATTTGCTGTGTGCTGAGTACATACAATTGTATGTTTGATCGTTGGACTCGTAATCGGCATAAGATACATTATGGTTTATTTGGTTTATTTGGTAGGGTTCGAGTTACGAAGTGAGCAATTAAATGATTTTTAATATTTTAACACATTGTTGGATAAGTGGTCGCTAGCGCGATCACCTTACAATACTCGTACATGTAATGTGATGTTTGAATTGCTTCATGCTTTGTTTGGTAAGTGGCCGCTAGTGCGATCCCTTCACAAATTGCAAGTTTTACTTGTCATTTGATAATTAACTAATTTAAATGTGTGAACGGAACTCCATATTTCTCAATTGGAATGCAAAACAAGCAATACGTATTGAAATATCATTTTCCTTTTATTTAAGAGGTTAGAGTGTTGGACTACTTATCTATAGGTCTCAGGTTCAAATACCGCTGGGGCTAAGTAACACCGACAAGTTTTTTCCACTGCCCCACCTCTTGCGAATTCCTGACAAATATCCAAGAGTATCAATTGGCTTTAAATTGTAGGTCCCTTCCATATGGTTGGAGAAGCTTGGTTTCAGGCCTTGTGTGGGTCGTTTATGCCTATTATTTATTTATTTATTTTTATCCTGTTCATTTTAAGTTAGATTTACTAATTTTTATCAAGTTTGTAAGTTGATATTTAATAATCAAAAAAAAAATAATTTAAAAGTCAACCCATATAATCGTGTTTGCCATTCAGCTAGGCATTCGGGCGGAGCTGAGATTTGACGTCCGTAACTTTGGTTTTTTTTTGTGGTTTACAGTAAAGTATCGTAATTGCGCTGACAGTCCTGAAACAGTTCAGGCACTAACTTCAGCAAATAACTAATTAAACTGCAGGTCAGGTCTTCAAGCTATACAGAAAATAGGTTTACAGGATGCGCTACTGCAACTCCAGCCGAAGCAGTCATTTGAATGAAATTAAAATCTGTAATTAATCGAAAGCTTAATGTAGTCTTTGCAACTTTAACAAAGTTTAAATTTTAAGACATCCTAAACGGTGTTTATTTTAGGGCAATTTAAAAATGGAACAATCTGATGGCCTCCACTATATGCGAATGAGTTACTTATCCACCTATTGATTGCTAAATGACAAAAGACAAATAAATCACAATAATATCCTTTGAATGACTTCGCACACATATTATGTAGGTATTATATTTTTATTTAATTACCACCATTTCATTAATTGATAGAAAACAATCACTCATTCTTCTCCACTGAAGTGGCAATCATTTCTGGCCATTGTCCATTGTAGTGGCACAAATGAAACCCCTTACTCTGTATCCATCCATTTTCTACCCTTGCGTGTGTTTCACACTCGATTATCGAATACATGCTCGACCAAACTTTAAAGAAATTGAAATAAATTTTTAATTGAAATTGCACAAGTTTTTTCTCTATTCCACACACTTAACGCACCAGCAGTGACAAAAGCTGCCTTGACAGTCAAATAAACCCTATTTCCCCGGCTTTGCCCACACCGTGAGCACACTCCCTGCTACCCTTTGCGCTTGTGGTCGTTGATGTTAAGTCAATACCCTTAACCCAGTTTGGACCTTTTTGCTTGCTTTTTGTGTTTTATATTTTATGCTGAGAAGTTTACCATGTTATCACATACTCCCATTCGTACACAAACACTTATGGGTCGAATAATCTGTCAGTCAGCGGGACGAAAGAGGGCCACAGGAGCTCAATCAATATATCATGTGAGAGCGTGTGTCTGGGGACGATAAATGATACGATGGGGATGTCATACCACTGATGCACGAGCTAGGAATCTATGGTCGCTTACCCCTTTTTGGCGGACACCCTTAGTTTTAACGTCCACAATCCGATAAAAGTGGCGAAATTAGTCGCATAAAAATTTAATTATTTCACCGGAAATTGTGCAATAAAAATTCCACTTAAGCTTTATGTTTACGATGTGAAGTTTTTTAGGGCATATGACTGTCATAACGGTAAAAGCAACGACTATGAATACACCAGAAGGTGAGTTAGAGTGCGGAGGGCGGGAGGTTTATTTAGAATTCACGCATTCACGATTTATGGGATGATCCGGTTCCGAACCCCACTTACCGCCGAAAGGATCACAACGCAGAACTCAATATAATAAGAGAAGGCACGAATGGGTATGAGGACGGTGTCAAATGTTTTAGGTAACGCAAATCACTAACGTATATGTAATTTAATTTTGAACATTTTGTATAGTAAATTGGTTTACAGGCAATAACAGGTTAAGGTCTATGTCGAAGGGATATGACGACCTTAATAGGACATGGGGAGGTAAACTAAATTATTTATTTCTATTATTGGGGATCAGGATAAGAATGAAAATAATTTATACCTGTGTTCGACGTTTGAATTTAATAGATTATTTTGAGGAAAACGTTAGGCACTTTTTGGTTGAGTCCGTTGTCAAAAAGTGAACTATCCTGCGAGGTTATGGAATGGGAAATCAAGGTACCTTCAATCATGTGTGAGAAAGATTCGTCTAACTGAGGAATACTTTTTCGTTTACAGCAATGTTGAGGCCATCTGCCAAAATGTGAGAACTCTGATCGGAACCATACCTCACTAATTTCTTGCCAATATGGAAGAAACCATGTTCAATATCATTTTTGTGAGTTACTCGTAGATTTTTGGGATTTTAACGGATAGGAATAAAAAATGATATGGCACCGTATGTGGATGTGAGTGTAGTAATATTTACGGAAGGGATGTGTTTTGTACGAGGAGCAGGCCACGCTTGCTTGCGACCTGGGGGACGCCTTTCCCCGCACAACATCTATACTTACCAATACACAAAAACATAAATCGCGCCAAAACTTACTTTTCATTCTAAACAGCAGCAGACGGACGTTGCCACGTTAAGAGGGAACTGACGATGGAACTAGTGCGGGTATTATTCAACCTACCTGGAAATTCCTTGGACATATTGGAACAAGATAGGTAATGCCTCAGACGAATCATATCAACCACCAAATGACTTTAACGCAGGAAAAAATATTTCTCCAGCTCTAAAAAAAAAACAAGGAGCAAATTTTCTGTGTGCATTTGCGGCTGTTTTTTTAATTGGTTAAGCCTTTAAGTTAAATTCTTACTTAAACAAGACAATACTTTATGAGCTGACAGGTAAAACAATAGCGCCGATATCCGTCTTGGAATATCTGCTCAGGAGTCCATTTACAAATTATAGACCTCCGCCGAACATCAAAAGGAGGACCGCAGAGTATCTTGATTATTCCAGTCCTGCTACACTTATCCCAATGAGAAAATTGGTTTTTAGAGAAGAACCATTCGCGGATCATCGATCACAAGCAACTGCTTGCAGATCGCAGACTATTCGAAACAGAAAAGCAATGGCTAGATGTGTTTAAGCAGCATTTGCAGCAGCAATTAAATCATGTGAAGAGAGTAATAGTGCAAAAAGAGAATCCAATTTCAGGCAATGATGAACCAGTTCCACCAGCCAGTGAAAAAATGCTTAAGAACAACAAAGCCGCTGACTGGGATGCTTAATTATATACCATAAATCCGATCCTATATTCCGCGATAATTTTCAAGACATTATATGTATACATGCTTAGTGCAACAAAAAAGGTTATATTGGTGGATTCAGTGGCTCCTGGCTCAGTGGTTGGTGTTGAACTACAGAAGAGGGGAATGAAAGTTCGAATTACACACAGTAACTCTTAAAAATGTATATACTGCAGCTGAAAAAAAGGCAAACATCCAAGAGTAGGTATATGCAAATACAATTATTCACCTTTTTTTATACCCTATTCTAAGGGTATATTAATTTTGACGCATAGTTTGTAACATACCTTAATATTGCCCGTTGACCCCTAAAAGTTACTATATTTATGATCAGCATCGATAGTTATGTCGATCTAGCCATGTCCGTCCGTCCGTCCGTCCGTCCGTCGGCAAAAATTAGGCCTTTAAACTGGGCCTAGAGAGCTGAAATTTTAACCATATACTCTCTAGGGTCCCGAAATAATCAAGTTTACGAATTTTTGAAATCCGCCCACAGACACATCCACAAACTCAAAAAAACAAAATTTTGGAAAAAATCTAATTTTGAGCTAGAAAGCTGACAATTCAATTCAACCATACTTAGACTTTTGTCAAGCCCACTTATGAGGGATAGGAATAAGAATAGGGTATCCAACAGTTCGCCCAAGCGGACTGTAGCTGGGGGACGAAACATGGGTCCACCACTATGACCCTGAAAGCAAACAAGAGTCCATGCAGTGGCATAACAAAGGAACAGACCACCCGAAGAAGTTCAAAGTCACTCCGTCTGCCGGGAAGCTCATGGCCACAGTTTTTTTGGGACTCAAAGGGAATCTTGCTCATTGAGTACAAAAAAAAGGTGAAACCATCATCGCCACATCCTACGCTTCCACTTTGCATAATTTGAGGGAGGAAACTAAAAAGAAAAGACGGGGTAAACTCGCAGCGGGTGTGTTGCTTCTTCATGACAACGCTCCTGTTCACACGGGGCGAGTTTCCAAGGCGAGATTGTGGTTTCGAAGAAATCCAACACCCACCCTATAGTCCAGACCTTGCCCCTAGTGATTATTTCCTGTTTCCGGATTTGAAAAAATGTCTTCGTGGAAAAAGATTTTCGGATGAACTCAAGTCGGCAATAAATGGGTATTTTGCAGAGAAAGAGGAAATTTATTTTTTTGAGGGTTTAAAAAAGCTTATCTCAAGATGTAACAAATGCATTGATGTTAGGGGAAATTATATTGAAAAATAAAGACAATTTAAATTGAATTCGCACTTTCCTTCATATCGATACCGAGAATATATTGAACGCCCCTCGTAGCATACGTCGACTTAATTTGCTTGGCCACATGACAAGAACTCCAATGGACAAGAATAGGTCAGCTAAGACAACCTTCGATTTCCGATTAGGAGCTGGACCAAGTCGATGCATCTTTAAAAAAGTATTAAGAAAAACCCCACAATGTTTTGCAAAAAACAACAGGTCAGCTATCGGCAACGAAACACGCTTTCTTGTTTTGCTTTTGTTTTTATGTTTCGTTTCATTTGGTGTGTGTTGCGCCATAAGAAAGTAGGCAATTATCGTCAACGACGCTGGGTCGAAACAGTTTTGTTGCATTCGGTGTGTGTTGCTCGTATACAATGGCATGTATTTTCGACAACCACCACCGAAATATTCCGAAAAAAAACCTGTTTTTGAACAACACTAAAAGCAAGTCGCGTATTCAATTTTGTTTCATTTCAACGCAAACCAAACGAAACAAGAAAACAAAACGTTTTGTTTTGTTACATTCTGTTTCGCTTGGTGTGTGTTGAAATAAGAAATGTTTTTTTGACTGTCGAATCAAAAACGTTTTGCTTTATCCGGTGTATTTTCAGCCTAACACTTCGTCCACGGATTTCGTCTAACGAACTAAGAAAGAATTTTGTCTTTACATATAATAAAACGCAGCTAAGCTAAAAGTAATTTAAAAGTGACACAAATTGGGAGACTCAGACTTGTTTTCCTAAGGCAATATCTCTTCGCAACTATTGACCTTTACTCCAGAAACACCCCGTTTTATGGACTTTGCATCATCGACTTATTTATACATATTTTATCAGAGAATTCATTTCCATTCGTCAGAGCACTGATTAAATTTAAAACGGAAGCGAAATCAAGATTCACAGCAACACTCTGTGCTGAGATTTAATTTAAATATAATCGAGTTTTAACTTTTTTGATTTTGTCCCCGCCACCACATCGCAGCCCATCCGCATCAGCAGTGAGCGATTGGAAAAGATCATGTTGTTAATTTACTTGTAACGATGTTTAAAAACCCATTACACCAATTAATTGCAACTGCAAGTGCAGTTCTACGAGTCCTGGGAGCTTTCACATTTTTTTTTTAATTTTTTTATTTTAGCCAATTTGCACCAGGCACTTGGACTTGGACTAAAAGGCCATCATCCATAGTGGCTGAATTTGCATTGGGAAATTGTTCACCTTGCAAACTTTTAAGGATATTTCCATATAAAAATATTCGCTTGAATTAAAAATCAATAAAATATTAAATTGACATTCAATTTGTCACTATAAATATTCATACACACTTTAGCCACTCTTGTAGTCTACTGGCCATACTAAAGTTCGTCCGTTGTCGTCCCTGCGCTCCCTCCACAGTTTATTTGTGTACATTAATTTATTCCCAATCATTTAATATTCGGACTTTTTTCTTTTTGCTTGTGCCGGATGCAGATGCAATCGAATCAAAGCACGAACCCTACGATAACAAAGTTGGTGTAGCATCCGAAGAAGTCTCGCCGGAGGGGGCCGCAAAATGCCGATGACATTTTTCCAAATGGGATTATTTACAGCAACAACAGGAATCCTGATTCAAAAACCAGGATACGCTTTTTTATTTGTGATTGGACCGGATAGTGTCATTGATGTCAAATTCCCACTAGTGTCATATTGATGAAAACACCCTACCCAATCAACAAGCAAACTAATGCTGCAATCGAATAAACAAAACACAGAGGCCTACTTCATATAGAAAATGGATACCCGAACACGAAAGAGACCAATGAATGGGAATCTTTTTGAGGTCGTGGGAACCATGGAATGATGCAAAACACATACAAGTCTACATGTGTTGCAAAAAGGTTAAGGTGGGAACTGAAGTGCTGTCAATATAACGACCTCCAGGTGAAACGTTTATTATTAATGGATGATAGAAGACTTATTAAGATTGGCAGGAACTAAATCAGTTCAAGTTCAATTGGAAGGCAATTAAAAGGAGACAATTTATTAAAATTGAGATTTCACAAAGCAAGAGTGCGCTTTGTTCACCTGATGCATGGATTTCGTTACTTAGTCGAAACATAAGCTTTAAAACAGTTCTGATGATGATATTTTCTGTTTTCGGATGTTATTAAAACAATCAGATAGGGGGAATTTAAGTTCGTTAAGAATCCAAAACCCAGCTTCTTTATGCGAAGTTATATTTTTGACGAGAACTGATGGGACCTAAAATTTAACACCGATTAAGAACGGAAAATTGTACGAAGCTTCTCATGACAGTCTTGAATGTTTGTCAGACTTTTGCTGTTGGAGCAATGAAAAAATATATGGCATTCATCGGTGTGATTCGAACTTCGAACTCCTCGCTCAGTAATCCATTAGGCTGCAATGATCACGATATCATAATTATCATTTAAGGTATACCCATCTTCCCAAGTGGCTCCAGGATAGTAACGGGGACAGGAGTCTAAGCAGATTTATTGACTAACAAATTACTGTAATCTACGCATTAAAGAAAGCAACCAAAACCATACTTGCAATGAATCTACCGATCTGGTAAATGCAAAATTTACTCCGATTCATTTGGAATGGAAGGGAATACAACAGACAAGCTGAACAGATGCGGCTCGATTTCCATACCAAAACAGGTACATTTTGCCATTTAGGTCAAAACGGTCTTAGACCTATAAGTCTACTCGTATTATCAGTTCTTTTAAAAACGCTAGACAGACTGATAAATATCCATCTACGTCTACGTGCTAGCATCAATGTAAGACTTCTGTCGAGGGCTCAACATTTGTATTGCACGTATAGAGCATAAGGAGTATACAATGGTAGCATTGTTGGCCATAGATGCACTTCTAATAAGGTCAACACATCTGCGGTCGCAACTGCATTTTCAACTCTGGAGGAAGATGACTTACTTAGTGAATTAATTAATTAACTTCTTCCAAGTAGGACTATAAACTGGGTGTGTGATATCTACCAGAGCCCAGACCCTCACGTGTTGGATCCGTGAGGCCACCGATCGAGTGAGATTTCAATAGGGGATAGGACCTATCATGTATTCTCCTTGCTCGGAAATAGATAATAATATGTCACAACCTGTGAGGCATAAATTGACAGCAGGGATATCTTTGCATAAGAGTTAAGGGATTGATAATGAGGCCGGATTTTTGAACAAACAAATAAATAAGTTCACTGGTGTTACAGGAGTATTGTAGTCACTTCTGGCTAGCTGGAGTATGCATCTTGTCAAAGGCCAGTTTGTTGGTTGCTGATACAGCAAAACAAAAGTACTTTGAGTCAATTTTGAGTTTTGTAAATCTTCTTTATATCCCTGATACAAAAGATCTGTAAGTAAAGAGAACAAGTATTCGTTGTGAGTTTTCATACCCTATTCTAAGGGTATATTAATTTTGACCCATAGTTTGTAACACACCTTAATATTGCCCGTAGACCCCTAAAAGTTACCATAATGTCGATCTAGCCAAGTCCGTCCGTTCGCCCGTCCGTCCGTCTGTCGGCAAAAATTAGGCATTTAAGCTGGACCTAGAGGGCTGAAATTTTAACCATATACTCTTTAGGGGCCCGAAATAATCAAGTTTAAAATTTTTTTAAATCCGCCCACAGACACGCCCACGAACTCAAAAAAACAAATTGATCGAAAAATCGAATTTTGAGCGAGAAAGCTGAAATTTTTTACATATACCTAATCATTCAAAAATTTAAAATCCGCCCACTGACACGCCCACAATTAAATAAAACAATTTTATTGAAAAACCAAAGTTTAAGCTAGGGACCTTAATTTTATAATATATTGTTAGCGTTATCTAGCAGCGATTGCCAACGCAACAACCACCGTCGATAAATTCCTGTACCTAGTGCAGAGGTATTCGGAGTGATCAAAGATGCCAAACAACCATCTAGCAGCTATCTGCTAGAACAACAACCACCGTCGATCCGTTCCTGTATCCAGAGCAGAGGTAAAGATTTTTAAATAACAAACAACCCTTTGTAAAAATGATAAGAACCGTCGATCCTTTCGTATACCTAGATAAGAGGTATTCGAAGGATTTTAAAAATAACAAACAACTGATAAGGCAGATGTATTCGTGGGGGAAGCTTACCATATGGGCCTATGAAACGAGGAAGGAAGAAAAACACTTCTTGTGGAGAGTTCACATGGAACAGTTGTGTTATTGAGAAAAGAGCAATTAAAAAGAAACTAAAAGAAAAATTGAGTTGTGGTGTTTTTGTTTTAAAAACTTTATTTATACGAATTATTTATAATAATTCTAACATCAGAAGTGGAATAGGCCTATGTGCTTTGTGAAATTTTGCCACTAAAACGGACAACACAAGTGACATAGTGCATACAAAATTGTTGTCTATAAAAAAAAAAAAAAAAATAGGACAAGTCCGTTGCAGGGCTACATAAGCCCGGTAGAAAAACCAAAGCAGTATTTTAAACTTTACACAAGGATTGTCTTGGACCATTCCCAATATCATCTGATGGATACAAGCATGTTTTGGTCATAGTTGATGCCTATGAAGACTGTTTTCACGTCTGAAACCCCAGACAAACTACAACATCTTCTTTCGCTGTTTGGAACGCCAAGAAAATAATCATGCATGCTGGTACATCGTTTAAATATACTCCGTTTCCGAAGTATCTAAGTGAATGGCAGATTGAGTATAACCTTTGTATATACAAAGGTATCACTTCATTACACCGGATATATGTACATAGAGGGAATGGAAAGGTCGAAAGGTTAGAAACATAATGAGAATCGAGACTAAAATTAAAGCAGAATGGCCGAGTGGTTTGTGGAAAATTCAATTGGTTTTAAATACAACCATGCAAAAGGCAACAGGTGTGATGCCATTACAGCTTCTTCTGGGGATCCAAAACTCGACACCATTAATCCAAGTGCTGTTGCCGAATATATTTCCAGATCTATCTCCTCTTCTTAATAGAAAGCAGAATAGAGAACGCGTAGCGGAAAAGCTGTTTCATGAACCAGGATGTATGGTGGATTTGAATCGAAAAAGAAGAGATCACGTCTCATATTCACCTGGAGATCCTGTCTTGAGGCATCGTGATTCAAACATGCACATTAGCAAGAGCGAGTATAAATTCTTGGAGCACTATGAACTACTAAGATGCCTGGAAAATGGATGTTATGGAATTAAGAAAGTTGGCACTAATATCATAATTATAACCAAAGTGTCAAAGGAGCAATTGAGGTTATGGCCGTTGCAATGGTCGATATCCTGCGATATGAAGGAAATTCTGTAGTTCTTGGATGCTGATGACACAGGTGTTGGAATCAGGCCAGGTTAGTTTCATTTATGTTGGCATTTGTTTATCCGTCCCTAAACTGTAAGAGTTAGAGTCGGGTGGTGGCTGCGGTCCCACAAGATTTGTTGTATGTTGGCATTTGTTTATCGGTCTCTAAACTGTAAGAGTTAGAGCCGGGTGGTGGCTGCGGTCCCACAAGATTTGTTGTATGTTGGCATTTGTTTATCGGTCTGTAAACTGTAAGAGTTAGAGCCGGGTGGTGGCTGAGGTCCAACAAGATTTAATGTACTCGAGCATTTGATTATCGGTCTCTTTACCGTAAGAGTTAGAGCCGGGTGGCGACTACAGTCCCACAAGATTTATAGTAAAGTACGATTTTGTTGATTGGTCTCTTAACCTTTAGAGTTAGAGCCAGGTGTTGGCTGCGGTCGCACCAGACTTCTTTTACTTAAGTTCATGTTTTTATCCTTGAACCTTTGGAAATGGAATCTTAAGGTGGCTGTGGTCCAATATGACCGCAGACAAACCCCTTTTGGGATAATGCACATTTTTTTTTGCAGATGTCCAGACACAGATTGAGGTGCCGAGTACGTCACCAGAGTCAGGTGGGCCGTGTTGGTGTTATCTAGCAGCGATTGCCAAAGCAACAACCACCGTCGATAAATTCCTGTACCTAGTGCAGAGGTATTCGGAGGGATCAAAGATGCCAAACAACCTAGAGCAGAGGTATTCGAAGGATTTTAAAAATAACAAACAACTGATAAGGCAGATGTATTCGTGGGGGAAGCTTACCATATGGCCCTAGGAAACGAGGAAGGAAGAAAAATACTTCTTGTCGAGAGTTCACATGGATCGGTTGTGTTATTGAAAAAAGAGCAATTAAAAAGAAACTAAAAGAAATTAAGTGAATTGGTACAAAATTGAGTTGTGGTGTTTTTGTTTTAAAAACTTAATTTATACGAATTATTTATAATAATTCTAACAATATACTCTGTAGGTGCTCTTTATGCTCATGTGTAAATATTTTCAAAATCCGTCTACTGACACAAGCACAATTTAAAAAAAAATTTGAACACCAGCATTTATTGGTCTCAGCGGTAAAGTGATCTGAAACCAGAAAGCGAGCCGATGTTTATTGGGGTCTACCCAGCAAACCCCACAGGCGGATAAGTAGGGAAGTAGTGAAGTGGGAGGGTTAGAATCCCTTCGGTCAATATCATAACTTCGTCGTTAAAGAGAAAGAAGAAGGAAAGTTTAAGGAAAGAAAGTGTTCTCCTTTATATTCCTGATACAAAACATCTGCAAGTAAAGAGAACAAATTTCCGTTGTAGGTTTTCATTGTGAGTTTTTTATAGCGGCTTTTTTGATTTTGTTTAATCAAGCAGCAGAAAAAAATCGGCTGCAAATGGCAAAAAACGGAACCCTTATGGATTCGTCATGTCGACAAGACGTCGACACTTCACTTCACTTATCGTCATAATTAATTGTCTATCCAATTATTTCTCTATTATTATATTATTGTTATCTATTATTATTTTATTATTATATAATTATCCTTAAATTGTAAACTTTTTAACCTGTCAACTCATTTCTTTATACTTATCAAAGAATATTATATCTTGTAGTATTATGTAAATTAGATTTAATTAAATAAATAAATTCAATTCAAAAAACAAAAAAAATGTCTGTCTGTCTGTCTGTCCGTCCGTATGGAACTATACTGTTGAAACTTGGTAAGTAGATGTATTCTGTGAACCGAATTACGATTTTCACACAAAAATAGAAAAAAACCAAAAATTTTGGGGGTTCCCCATATTTAGAACTGAAATTAAAAATAAAATGTTCATCAAACCCATACGTGTGGGGTATCTATGGATAGGTCTTTAAACATGATATTGAGGTTTCTAATATAATTTTTTTCCTAAACTGAATTGTTTGCGCGAGAGACAATTCAAAATTGGTAAAATGTGTAACTTCTAAAATAAGAGAATGATAAAAGTAAAAAAAATATATGATGTACATTACCATGCAAACTTCCACCGAAAATTGGTTTCTAGATCTCGTTCAAACCAATTTTCGGTAGTTTTTTTTAATACGTCATAAACTTTTATTTGATCTTACTTGCTGCTACGGAACCCTTCATAGGCGAGTCCGACTCGCACTTGGCCGCTTTTTTTATATTATTTTAATTTATGCTCAAAAGTTCAAAATCTTGCAACTAAAAATTAAAACCACTTACCCAGTATAATATTTTTAAATTATTTATAAATTTCCTGACGGAAAGTTTTCTAGTTTGTTGATTGCTCTATTTCTTTTTGTATGTATGTATGTATTGTATGTATGTATGATATTTATTTCTCTTAAATTACTTATAAATATAATATAAAATACAAATCCATATACAAATTTCAATATGTTAGGAATTACAAAGTAAAGTTAGAAAAATCTGGTGGTATTCGATATTTTATTCAGAGTAAGTGCAAATAGTGTTGAATACCACTTCAAAAGGAACAATACAATCAAAAAATATAGAAAAATCAATTTTCAGCAGATTTAATTCATTTAACATGATATCAATTTGTTATCACTTCATAAAGGATGCAAAATTTATGTTATCTATATACTAACATCAAAAGTTGAGAAAAACAGTTAGATCAAAATATTAGAAGTAGGAGAGTCTAAAGTATAATAATTATGACAAAACAGCCAATTCTTTACGCGCTTTAGAAAACATTGGGACATTACACACATTCGGACTTTAATGCAACTTGATTGAAACAAACATCTATAAAATATAGGGACGGGCTACAGTCCGCTTTGGTGAACTGTTGGATACCCTATTCTTATTCCTATGCCTCATAAGTGGGCTTGATAAAAGTCTAAGTATGGTTGAATTGTTAAGAACGCTCTACATTTTTGTTATATAACATTTAAAGGATTTAATCAAAAGAAGCGAAGCTTTTGTAAAAAACGCTCCCTAGCTTAAACTTTGGTTTTTCAATAAAATTGTTTTATTTAACTGTGGGCGTGTCAGTAGGCGGATTTAAAAAAATATTTAAACATAAGAATAAAGAACACATAAAGTGTCTATATTATATTAGTTTTTTTTGAGTTTGTGGGCGTGTCTGTGGGCGGATTTCAAAAATCCTTAAACCTGGTCATTTCGAGCTCCTAGAGAGTATATGGTTAAAATTTCAGCTCTCTAGGTCCAGTTTAAATGCCTAATATTTGCCGACAGACGGCCGGACGGACATGGCTTGATTGACATTACTATGGATGCTGATCATAAATATGGTAACTTTTAGGGGACTACGGGCAGTATTAAGGTATGTTATATACTATGAGTCAAAATTAATATACCCTTAGAATAGGGTATAAACAAAAAAAGGACAGATGTAATTTCCTTCGTATTGATTTGTGCCTGTCCGTGGAAAATACATTTGACTTCGTGTATAAAATCAAGGATACAATTATTGAAGATGACAAAATAATGATTTTCTTAGACTTAGAAGCAATTGTTCCTAGCATCCCTAAACCTGATGCCATCAATGCCCATCCGTAGGCATCTAGGGCGCTGTTGTTTCACTATACGTACACTCCATTTCACTTGACAGGTATTTTTTTGCCTTCATTTTACCATATTTTTTAAATCCTTCGATAGTCTGGGAAAAACCAAATGCAATATAAAAAAAGATATAAGTTAACGACAAATACGCTGAAAATAGAAAGTAACTGCAAATACGTTGAAGAAACATAACTCGTGCATTCATCCCATTGATTCCTGCTGACAACGCGTCTGGAATATAGAATTACCAGTTGCATTCCATCACGTACGTGACGAAATGTGGGAACGAGTAAAAGTGCTTGTGTCTGCAGTAATTAGCTATTTAAGGTTTAGATTTTAAGCAATGTCAATCAGTATTATTAAGGAGGCGGAATCGCTGCCAGTTCGGGTTTAATAAAGAATAAAAGAATAAAAGAAAAAAATAAATAAAAAAAAAAAATAGTTTTTTTTATGCATCACTAATAAGAAATAACTTAAGTGGCGCCCAACGTGTTTTGCTAAGTAAAAGTGTATAAGTCGACCTCAAGAAGTTCGCCACGTGTTCATAAACGTAAGCCGACCTAAAATAGTTCGCCGCGAGTGAAACTTAGTAAAAAAACTCACAAAACAGTCGATCTAGAGAAAGACTGAACCACGAGGGAGTGTGAAAGTGTTTTCCCCAGTAGCGGACAGCAAAGAGGACCCAAAAACCTTTACCAGCGTGGGATGTACCTGATAATAAATCTACTGTAAGAATTAAATTAAGTAAAAGAATTAGATTAAGTGAAATTTAACTAAAAGTACTTAAGTTTTAATTTAAAATTGTTTGATTCAAGTTATTTGACTAAATTTTTATTGCATATTTTTTTTTTTTTTTTTTTTTAAAAAAAACGTAATCAATAACATTTTTATTTCTTCTTACTCTATTATTAATCATTATTTTATACACTTTGAAAGTCTATATAAATAATACCAACACATAAATTTAAATATCCTGATTTAATAAATCCTTCCAAAATTCCCAAAACCGAGAAAGAAAGTAAATACAGGAAAAGAAACATGCCGGAAACCGCAGTTTCTAACCCTATACCCAATATTCTAATTCCGAATTTTACCCTACCCCCGCCGAATACAAACGCATCCACTTCAAATCAAAATATACCACATGCCACACCAGAATTAGAGGAATTCATTACAAATATTGTTACAAGAGTTTGCAACACTCAATGCAAAAACATCGTCCAATCCATAATAAATCCCCATGCCAACTTTTATAAAGGCACTGAACAAAGTATTGATGTTCAATTCTCCGGAAATTTAAATGACCTCGACAAAGTACCTGATGTGGTACGAACACTAAGGGAATTCTCAGGAAGCCCTGGTGAATATAGTTCATGGCGAAAAAGCGTTGAGAGGATTCTCAACATTTATAACCATCTAAAAGGTACACCAAAATACTTCGGCATTCTCAGTACTATAAGAAACAAAATTATAGGCAATGCAGACGCAGTTTTAGAATCTTACTGCACACCGTTAAATTGGGAGTGCATGTCTAAATGCCTCACTACCCACTATGCTGACAAACGGGACCTAGGTACTCTTGAGTACCAAATGACAACTCTCACACAGGGTAATAATAGCGTTGAGCAATACTATCAAATGGTATACCAACATCTGTCATTGATACTAAACAAAATCTCTAGTATGAACATTTCTACAGATGCCATGCATTTGTTAACGGAAACCTATCGAGACAAAGCTCTCGACACGTTCGTAAGAGGCTTTAGAGGTGATCTTCCTAGATTATTAGGTATCAGAGAACCCGTAGACCTTCCACAAGCTTTATATTTATGCCAAAAGCTGGAGAATCAAAGCTTCCGCTCACAGCATGCTAACATTCCAACTGGTCATAACAAAAAACCAATCAACGAATTACCACCTCGCAAACCAGCCCATATTACGCAACAACAGCAATTTTTTCCACATTTAGCACATATTCCACAACATCCCCCACAACGGGCTCATTATCCACAATATTCCCAATACCCTCAATACCCCCAGCAATTTCAACAACGTTACCAATACCCTCAACAAAACCCTTTTCTACAACAAAGACAATATGTCCCACCTCGACCAACTGCCCCAAAACCATTTCCTCAACCAGTGCCAATGGATATTGACCAAAGCATGCGCTCAAGAGGGGTTAACTATATAAATAGACCAAAACCCCACAACCCATTATTCGGTAAAAGACCGAACGAGCAAAATATTCCATCCCCATCCATGCAAGCACACCCACCTAAAGTGCAAAGAAATTTCCATATCTCAACGACACCTAATCAGTGTCCTGAATCAATACAAAATCCAAATTTGGAGCAAAATAATGAACAAATTAGCACTGTTCCAAACAATACTGAACTATATGACTACCCTCACCAATCCGACATCAACGCTTACAATGCGCTTGTAAATTCTATGAATACAATACATGTTGGAGACGAATCATTAGAAGACTATGTTGAAAATCAAAACGACTACGGTGAACAACTTAATGACTATTCAGATATCCATTTTTTAGGTTAACAAGCTCATCCTTACCGTATTTTGAATGTAAGACGAGCGATGGCAAAATCTTAAAATTCTTAGTCGATACAGGATCGAATAAGAATTACATTCAGACAAGCTTAGTAAAGAATCCAACTCCCAACAAACAAAACTTTTTTGCAAATTCAGTTGGCGGTAAAGTCGAAGTAAGCCAACATACTATGATAAATCTTTTCGGTATCAATACCATTCAAATACAATTTTTCATTCTCCCTACACTTAAATCCTTCCACGGAATTCTAGGCAACGACAGCCTTAAAGACTTGTCAGCTGTCATTTTTACTAAAGAAAGTTATATGCTCATTAAAAATAAACTGAAAATTCGACTCAAACAACAAATTTCTAATTCAATCAACTCCGTCACCATTAGAGACACTCACATGTCACAATTACAAAAATCCGAACTTCATAAACTTACAGAGTCATACTCTAATTTATTTGCCGAACCAGACGAAAAATTAACATACGCTACAACAGTAAAAGGTAGAATCAGAACATTGACTGATGAACCGGTCTATACAAGATCCTATCTATATCCGATGTCTTTAAAAGATGAAGTTGAAAAACAGATAAACCAACTGCTAAAAGATGGTATAATTAGACCTTCACGGTCCCCGTACAATGCACCAATATGGGTCGTACCCAAAAAAATTGATGCATCCGGTGAAAAGAAATATCGATTAGTAATCGATTACAGGAAGCTTAATACTATAACAATTCCTGATCGCTACCCGATCCCCGAAATAAACGAAGTTCTATCCCAACTTGGACAGAACAAAATTTTTTCGGTACTAGATCTGAAAAGTGGTTTTCACCAAATTAAACTTCACGAAGATGATATCGAGAAGACAGCATTCTCGATTAGCAATGGAAAGTACGAATTCGTTAGACTTCCATTTGGATTGAAAAATGCACCATCAATTTTTCAACGAGCTCTAGATGACATACTGCGAGAACATATAGGCAAGATATGTTTCGTCTATATAGACGATATAGTTGTCTTTAGCAAGGACGAAGAATCGCACTTCCATAACCTATCAACAATTTTTGAAACCCTTCAAAAGGCAAACCTTAAAGTTCAGATGGACAAATGCGAATTCCTTAAAGACAGCGTAGAATTCTTAGGATTCATCATATCTTCAAAAGGAATTAAGACAAACCCGACTAAAGTCGAAGCAATAACACAGTTCCCATGTCCAAAAACACTTAAAGACCTACGATCTTTCCTAGGCCTATCAGGGTTTTATCAAAGATTTATCAAGGACTATGCTAAATTAGCAAAACCCCTGACAGTCCTTCTCAGAGGGGAAGATGGACGAACGTCCAAACAATCCTCTAGAAAAAAAATTATTAACTTTGATAATGAAGCGCTCGAAGCTTTTCAAAAAATAAAAAATTCCCTCATCTCCGAAGATGTTATTCTCAAATTTCCAGACTTCAAAAAAGAGTTCCATCTTACAACAGATGCTTCTAACTACGCTATAGGCGCAGTACTGGAACAAGATGGCAAACCTATAACGTTTATCTCTCGAACTCTTTCAAAATCAGAAGAAAACTTTGCAACCAATGAAAAAGAGATGCTGGCCATCATATGATCACTCAATACTCTCAGAAACTACCTTTACGGTTCAGCCGTTGTAAAAATCTTCACCGACCACCAACCATTGACATATGCATTAAGCAACAAGAACACCAACAACAAACTCAAGCGTTGGAAAGCTATACTCGAAGAGTATAACTATGAGTTGAAATATAAACCCGGTAAAACCAACGTTGTGGCTGATGCTCTATCAAGACCACCGATTGATAGCAATATCAACTCTTTAACTGTCACACAACACAGTGACGAAAGTTCAGGAGAAAACCTCATCCAATTTGCAGACGAACCTGTAAATGTCTTCAAAAATCAGATCATCCTATCAGAAGGTACTGAAGCTTCATACGAATTCAAAATTATATTCCCCACATACCATCGACACACAATAATAGAACCGGAATTGTCTAATGAAAAAATTATTGATATTCTTAAACGTTATTTAAATCCATCCGTCATCAATGGCTTACAAACAAGCGAAAGAATCTTGGGACAAATTCAGGAAATTTATCCCATTCATTTTAAACAATATAGAACTAGATTTGCTAGGAAAATGGTCACAGACTTAGTTGATGAAGAACAACAAGAATCCGAAATCATCAGAGAACATAATCGTGCCCATAGAAATAGTAAAGAAAACAAATTACAGATTCTAACCAAATTCTATTTCCCTCAAATGCGTCGTAAAGTCGAAAAAGTAGCAAAAGACTGTACAATATGTAAAGAACATAAATACGACAGACATCCCTCTAAACCCATGATCCAAGCAACCCCTATACCTACATACCCTGGACAAATATTACACATAGACATCTACTTCACAAATAAACGAGTTATCCTGACAGCCATCGATAAGTTTTCAAAATACGCTCTAGTAAGAATCCTAAAATCAAGATCCGCTGAAGATATCAAACAGCCTCTAAGGGAACTAATACTCTCTTTTGGTGTTCCACAAACTATAGTCGTAGATAACGAAAAATCTCTAAACTCGAATTCGGTTCTCTTTATGATAGAAAACTTTTTCAACATAATAGTATTTAAAACACCTCCATACACGAGTGCCGCGAACGGACAAGTTGAACGTTTCCACTCGACACTTTCCGAGGTAATACGATGTTTGAAGTCCCAAAGTCCACACCTCACGTTCCCAGAACTACTTGACAAGTCAATATTCGAATATAATAATTCCATACACTCGACTACAGGCAGAAAACCCATTGAGATATTCTTCGCAAGAAATCTAGCAAATAATCCTGAACAGCTTGAAATAGAAAGAGGAAAAACGTCACACAAAATTAAAGAAAAACAAGACTCCGATTTAGAATATTATAATAAAAAGAAAACCCCTGTTAGAAACTTTTCTGTTGGAGAAATTATTTACGTTAAGATTAACAAAAGATTAGGAAATAAACTATCTCCCAAATATAGAAAAGAAATAGTAAAAGAAAATAAAAATTCAACTATCATTACAAGATCAGGAAAGACCATACACAAAAGTTTAATTAAGAATTAATTTCCTCTCCTTCCCTTCAGGTTATTCGTACACCTTTGTACTACACATGCAAATGTCCAAATATTAGACTACACAAATTCCCAACTTATAAAAATAAGGACAGGAAGCGCAAAAATACAAAATGGCAATTTCAAAATAATTCACATCATCGATATCGGAATGTATGAAGACTTCATCACGCAACTGGAAATACTTGTTTCCACAAGCGTCAAACCTAATCATCCCTTATTCCCCATCCTTCCCTTCGAAATAGACAGGATTAAAAATCATTTAAAAAGACTTAAAATTAATGTCAGATCTAAGAGATCATTAGACTTTATAGGAAGCGCGTGGAAATGGATCGCTGGAAATCCAGACCACAGCGACTTCGAAATATTAACAAACAAAATGAACAATGTATTAGTAAACAACAATAATCAAGTTGTAATTAACAGAGTCACTCTCGAAAAAATAAACGAAATCACTAATGTTACTAATAATATACCTAAAACTCTTAAAGAAAATATAGGAACTGATATTGTTACGAAAATTAAATATAAACTAGAACTAATAAAAGAAGAAATAATAAATATAGCTTACGCGATACATTGGGCCAAGGCCAACATTGTAAACTCGTATATTTTAAGTAATAATGAAATCAATATAACAGAAAAAATCATGAACAACGGAAATATCCCTTATATAAATATTGACGAAGCTCTTGAATTCGCAACTGTGAAAATAGCATCAAATAATAAAAACATTATCTATATTGTAACTTTACCTACAAGCGAAAGTGAATCTTGTAGCGTTTTCATACTAAAATCTATAAAAAAAAATAATATTGTTAATAAAATTCCTTTTGAAAAAATACTACAATGTAAAGAAAATATTTTTGGAATAAAGAAAGATTGTAAGAGATATAACGAATTAGAAATATGTAATAGAGATAATCTAATAGATATAAGCACTTCTAACTGCATTCCGAATCTACTCAAAAGCATGACACCAAACTGCAAAACAATTAATAACGACCATATTCCATCGGTAGAGGAGATATCAACCGGTATACTTCTGCTAAACCAATTCAACGGTCCTGCGGTAATCAATAACGAGACGATAGAACTCAACGGAACATTCATCATACGCCACGTAAACACTTCAATTTCAATAGAAGACAGGAAAATAATGAACAAAGAATCAATTCAGTATCAACCGATGCCAGCAATTCTTCAACCAGCATTACTATTGGATGCAAACGAAGAATTCTTATCACTCAAAAGGCTAAAAAACCTATATTCCAACGGAACTTCGAAAATAGAGCAACTGGAAAAAGAAAATTTCATCCATATTACAACGAGCTCAATAACAACCTTTTGCCTAATATCAATAGTATTAATATTCGCCTACAAGCTATTTGGTAAATTAAGAAACAAAATCAGCAACAAGGAGGATGGAGTCATATCAGCACCAATACCAGCTGAAAGAACAAGACCTATAATAATTGGAATTGAAGATATTGCAAAGCATGTGAGGTCGTCGAACGAGGACGCTCGAAACTAAGGGTGGAAGAGTTAACGACAAATACGCTGAAAATAGAAAGTAACTGCAAATACGTTGAAGAAACATAACTCGTGCATTCATCCCATTGATTCCTGCTGACAACGCGTCTGGAGTATAGAATTACCAGTTGCATTCCATCACGTACGTGACGAAATGTGGGAACGAGTAAAAGTGCTTGTGTCTGCAGTAATTAGCTATTTAAGGTTTAGATTTTAAGCAATGTCAATCAGTATTATTAAGGAGGCGGAATCGCTGCCAGTTCGGGTTTAATAAAGAATAAAAGAATAAAAGAAAAAAATAAATAAAAAAAAAAAATAGTTTTTTTTATGCATCACTAATAAGAAATAACTTAAGTTATATAAGTGTTTATGTTGTGAAAAAAAATTGGTATTTAGTCGATTTCTTTCATTTCCTTTTTTTCAGCAAGGATATACATTTGTTCGATAGCCAAATAATAAAAAAACTCAATAAGAAAAATAAAGAAAACAATCAGATGATTATTATTGATATTCATTTAATAATTTTATAAGCAAATACGAGAACATCCGAACGGCAGGCGGTATACGACCGAAAAAGACCGAGTTAACGTTCTTCTTTTTGTTGCATGTTCGTTATAGCATATTAGGTGACAATGAATAAAGATAAAGGGAATAGAGAATCAAGGAAAAAATAAAGGGAAATTATAATAGAGAAAAGGCTTTGCCATTATAGGAGGCAAGTAAGATATAATAAGAATATCGAATAAACTTACAATACTCAACAACATTCTTAATACTACTATTGCACAATTTGCAGAGATGTGGTAATTACTACCTTACTTCTGATAACATTATATAATTGTAAATTAAAAATATCAAACTATTGGTATCCTTAAGTGATGATGACTCGTAAATAGATTAACAATTATAGATAAATTGACAGATATAATAAATATAGACAGATATATAAATAAATATAAAAACAGATATAAATAATTTAAACAAACTTACATAAAAATGTATCAAATATAAGTAATTTAACAAATATAAATAAGTTAACAAACGCCGTCTAATTAATATAACAAAAAAATCAATTGAAATTATAAATAAATAAATAATTAGATAAATAAGTAACTAAATAATAAATAAATAAATAAGAAAAAAATAAATAAATAAATAAATAAATAATAATAATATATAATAAGCAACAATAAATTGAGAATCGACGGGTGATACTGAGAGCTGCTACAAATTCAAGACTTCCGCAAATCAAAGCAATATCTGAAGTTGAAGCGAGTAGATCAACTGTTCATCGCGTGATACAGCAGGCCAACTATATCAGCCACCAAGAAATTAAAAAGAAACAATCACTGAACGCAGCACGCAAAAGTCAGCGATTCATTTGTGAGCTTTTAAAATCCAGTTTTACTGTGCCGTCATCGTCAAAGCCAATTGCTCCCCATATCATCACACCGCCTCCCTTTTTTTATATGAAAAGGAAATCCAAATCCCGGAGCACTTAGACTCGGTAACGGACCAGTGTACTACCAGGCAGAAATCTTCCTTTCGGTGTAGAGGCAGAGAATGGGTGGCGTATGTTGTTGTTCCCGATGGGGATTGAACCTGCACCGCACGGGTCACAAGCCAACACAATAACCTTTTCAACAAAGATATTCTTCCAATAAAAAAAAGTAACACTAATAATTGTGCATCTATTTCCACTGCAAAAATATTTAAATAAAAAATGTCTACAAAACTTCAAGGATTCGTTAAACGCCTTAAAAACCTACATTACCCAGGACTTCACTCTATTTCGCCACTATTTAAGGATGCTGTTCGTAAAGCTGTTAAACTACATTTCTTCACGGTCGAGCAAGCAAACCCACTTACTTCGAATCAAAGGACATTTTTTTTCTGTGCTTCTAAAAGTGCCTTTAACAAAAGTACAGAAAATGTCAATTGTACCTATACATACTTTGCACAGCTCAACACTATTATCCACTTTGGAACAGACTTTCAAGCGCTAAAATTACCATACTCATTTCCCAAATAGAATTTTCAAGGATAACATACTGTGAGAAGAAAAAGCTGAAGCACCATTCCACATCGGTTAATTACCATCCGCAATTGTCTAGAAGA
Source organism: Portevinia maculata (assembly GCA_949715645.1). NCBI lineage: Eukaryota > Metazoa > Arthropoda > Insecta > Diptera > Syrphidae > Portevinia > Portevinia maculata. The sequence goes on from OX454528.1 coordinate 90,596,013, forward strand.
ATCCGCGTTGTCTCCATCCACTTGAAAATATTTGAAGCGGCGAATTTCAGCTTAACATCACATATCTCCTCGACAAAAAGGCTCACATCTCACATGACGTTTACAATACATACATACAATCCAAGGATACAAAACGCTGCTCGTTGCTCCTCAACTCGGAAAATTATGTGTTGTCGGCGCGTATCTATGCACAAAATAAACAAAATAGACACGGTGATGATTTATTCAGTGGAAAAGAAGCGAAAACCATAAACCACACTTTCATCTTATCTACTGTGTGTGGAATTTTAATTATGAAATTGCATAAAATTAACTTTGACAGACATGAAAACAGTTTTTCTTTCGCAGCAAGGATACGTCCTACACACAAGACATTGTTTTGAGTTCGCTTAGAGTAGATAGTGTATCTCTTCGTATACGAATATGGGAATTGACGTACGAGAATCTACGGCACTGTGTCGTTGTTGGCTTGCAGTTGTTTGTTGGTGGTGTTGCAGCAATTTTAACGATTCATTAAATCCTATTTCCAAAAGGACGAAACGAGTTCAGGGTTCAGTCAGGACAATGCAGCATGTTTGTCCCTGCATTGAGCAGGCTTAAGCAATAATCACTACTGTAGCAGTTGACTACTCTGTTGTCATAGTAGGTAGGCATGGCATAGTACATCTTTAAGATGGAGTGCAGCAGTTATAAAATAAAATTACGAGTTGGGTATTCGAGTCGAAGGACACGTTTTATTTATCTGAAGAAAGATAAATACACACAAGGAATTTTTTGGGTTATGAGTGATTGCTTAAAGAAACAATTAAATAAGAGTTTGAAAGATAATATTGTTTGAAAGATAATATTCGCTGTGTGGCATGAAATGGCAACTTTATATGAACGCCTCGATATTCATAAGAGGACAATATTGCTGATGTAATCGGCGACAAGAATACTCTATTTTGGATGTTCAAATGTGACGAGCTGTGGGCACTTTTGACGTGGTGCCGTGCTGCATAAATGGACTAAACTTTTTGTTTAGAGTTGTGATCGCTTATGGTATTGCAGTTGGTTGAAACCCCTTTACACAACTGGTTTCGCGCTTTTGCGCTATTCGAATAGGTAAGGTTTGCAAGTTGTTGGAGCACAGCAAATCTGCTTCACTACATTTTGCTCCTTGTAGACCCCTTTCGATACCCTCCGGTGGTAGCATTGAGCGCGTTCAATCTGCAAGCCAACTACGAGGCCTTACTAGTTAACCCTTTGTGATTGGACGAATATCACATGTGAATATTAAGATCCCATTTGAGTATGTGAAAGAAATCAACCCGAATACGTCGGCGAGGTACAGATGTCAAAAACATCTGATTCATTTTGCTCCAGTATTACTAGTATTCTAAGATCTCCTGTACACGAGCGTCTCGTCGTCATTAAATCTCATTAAATACAATGTACAGAAAGCATACGCTTGTATTAAAAAATGTCGGAAGATATGTATCATTTATCCCGTTTACATGAGAGACTCAATCCGAATTGAATTCCATGTAAACGCAGATTGAAATATTGAGGGATTCGCTCAATCCGATCACAAAATTTTCTGCGATTAGATTGAAAATCAGCACGTAAACGCAAATTGAAAGAGCGAGAGATCGAGTGAGAGTGTGTGTGTGCTGCTTTTTTCCTGTTCTCTTCACTTGTTTGCGATATGTTTCGAAAGGTGATAAGTTCTTGGACAGAGCATTTTTCGTAAACAAAGCAATGGCGACACGAAATATTTGAACATATGAAGAAACAAGTGCCTTGAATAATATTATTAAAGAAAAAAAAATGTTTAGACGATTTCGATGGTAAAAAGTACCGACACAGTGAAGTTTTTCGGATAATAGAAAAGGAAATGGTGAAAAAAGGACATAAAAACAAAAATCCGAAACAGATTAAATTTAGGTGGAAGAATGTAAAACGGTGTTATATTCTAGAAAGAAAAAAACAACAATAAAAGTGAACGAGGACGCGAAACAACAAATTTTTTTGACGAGTTAGACGAAATTCTGGGATGTCGTCCTTCGTTGACCACACTGCTGACTGGGGGTAGACTGGTAAAATTTTGTTTAAACAATAGTCATTACAAAATTTAATTAAATTAATGATTTCAGAACCTGAAGATGCCGATGAAAATATCTTAAGTTCATCTTCGCCATTGGCAGATATTTCGGAAGTGGAAAACCTCGTGGAAAACCAATGCAATTTTGAGGCAATTTCTCAACCTTCCAGTAAGTAAAATAATTTTATGTAATTGTAAAAGACTAATTAGAATTAAAATATGTTTGACTTAATTTCAGGCTCCGAAGCTTGTAAGAGAAAAAGACCTGCCAAAAAAGGCACCACCAGGCACTTGGACATGGTCGCAGAGCGCCTGGAAGGAGTAACAAAAAGGATGAATCTGGAATACATGCAAAGCCAGAAAGAATTAATCGCCTACGAGTGTGACCTCTTTGCAAAGCGGGAGCAAGAGCACATGGACCAGTTCCAAAAAATGATGGAGGCAAATAATCCAAAAATTTTTGAAGGCTTAAAAGGCATAGTTGGGAAAAAAGAAAATGACAAAACAAAAGAAAACGACAATGCAAATTTAGGACAATTTTTTAGTTCTTGGAATGAGAACTTTGCTACAGGTGAGGAGGACGCGGCATGCTTGTGGTTGCTCGGCTCAGCTCGTCGGACGGGGGTAGTTCTTGTCCCCTCACCATATACCACCTGCTCAACAAACGTTTTGTTCATGCCAAAAAGTTGTGAAAGAGAGAGAAAAAAGAAAGGAAGCTACTATACGTAGACTACGGACGGACGAAAAAAGATAGGAAAGTGAAAATAAAAGAAAAGAAAATGTCCAAGGACATAGGCCGATACCCGAGAGAGAGAAGGGAAGGAACACCCGAACTAATCTAGCTAACCTAAATTAAATCTAACCTAACCTAAAATTACAAGCTATGCCCTAAAATGTACCTAAGCTCACTTAAAACTACACTAAAACTATCTTACCCTAACCGCAACTCACTTTCCCTAAATCTCTCTTTGGTACCGGGTTCGTTATGAGCCCGAAACATGCCAGATGTTATTGGCAAGGGTTGGCCAGCCCACCCTTGTGTCTTTCGACACAACCTTAGCTATCACTCTGGCCGATGTTGTGAGTGATAGCCCCTCGACGAACCCTCCAGTCACAATTCGGGTCAATAAGTACGTAGAGAAAAGTTCGTATGTCGTCGTGTCATGTCGTCAAAGTTTGTATTGTCCTGTTATGTCATTGTCGACCTATAGAAGGACGGCCTTCACAGCCGTTCGCACACCAAATGCGAAAATCTCTACCCGCGTATATTTGAATGCACAAAAAAAACCAAAATTCAAGGCCATGAAAGGCTATTTCAAAATTTAATAAAAATAATAAAACTTAAAACTACCGCAAAAGAATTCAACAACTTCAAAAAACTAAGCCTAAAATTTTGCACTTAAATTTACAAAAATTAAAAAAACTAATATTCAAATATATAAAAAAAACTTAAAAGTACTCACGGTTTTACGGTCCCCCGTTGTCCTGGTACCAGCACGACGAAGAACGTAGATTGATGATGACCAATACGGCCGATGATACGCGCACTATCAAAATTTTTAAGGGCAGAATTTACAAATAAACTCTCTTAAACTTATTCTAAACCCGAACTCAGACAGGCTAACTTTAAGTTAAAACTAAAACTATGATTAAAAAACTTCAAAAGACTAAGTAAAAGAATTAAAAAAACTAAAACTAAAAACTACGATTCAAAAAAAAACCCATTCAAAAAAGCAAAAAAAAAGAATTTCAAAAAAAATATAAGGCTTCAAAAAAAAATAAAATTGAAAATTAAAAATTAATTCAAGCCAAAGGGCTAAAACTATACGCCACTGCGTGTTATGTGGTGTCAGCACTTCTTGGTGTGTGTTGTTGTTGTTGCCACAAACCGGGGGGCGGAACACCACGCACTGCACTTTATATTCTTTTTTGTATCGTATTGTCCTTTTATATATAATATGTTTCACTGTTTAATATTGTCAGTTTTGTTGGTTGGCTGCGGCTCTGTGGCCGTACAACCAAAACCCGTTAAAGTGGTTTCGCTGGCCTCCACGGGAAACTGTCCCAGCACGGCACCAAGACGTTAAGGCCCAAGGTCAAATAGGAGGCAGAGGTCCGAGCACCAGGACAAAAGTGGTGGCCCAAATACGACCCAAACCTGTAGGAAAGTACCTACTATTAATTTCTTGTATTTAAATGTCGCAAGTTCACCTACCTCTGCAGCGACTTTTTTCCGTATCCCCTGACCTTTTCGCCCTTCAAAATCCATCAGACCAGAGTTCGAATTTGTATCTACATATTAAAATTTTATCGAATAAATATGCTTTCTATTTGCCTTTTTTTTAAATAAACTCACCCAAGAATAATTTGCACAATTATTTCTCGCCGTGTATTGGCGTATTACCGAAAGAAACTTTCAAAAAAAAACAATTAACTTTGAGGGCGTCGACCGCTCATGAAGATTAAAAGTCAACAGCTGTGACGGTGATGACTTTGAAATTTTCGTATTTCGTCGTCTAAAATACCCCTCCTTTTGTTTTGAGTCTCCTGTCCGTTCATCTCTTTTCTTTCTTTTTTTTCTATTTGTATCCTATTCCCTCCTTTTTCTTTCATCCATACTTTTCTAATTTCCCTTCTTATTCAGCTAATCCTGGAAGGGGAAAGAAGTACTTCACCTTCCAGTCGTCAAATCAATCAAATAATAAAAACATAGGGGCGGGCTACAGTCCGCTTGGGCGAACTGTTGGATACCCTATTCTTATTCCTATATCTCATAAGTGGGCGTGACAAAAATTTAAAGGATTTTATCGAAAAAACTAAGCTTTTGTAAATAAAAACGCTCCCTAGCTCAAACTTTGGTTTTTCAATAAAATTGTTTTATTTAATTGTGGGCGTGTCAGTAGGCGGATTTTAAAAAAATTTAAGTATGAGCATAAAGGGCACCTAGAGAGTATATACTATAAATTTCAGCTCCCTAGCTCAAACTTTGGACTTTCAAAAATAAAAAAAAAATAATTGTGGGCGTGTCAGTAGGCGGATTTTGAAAATATTTACACATGAGCATAAAGGGCCCCTAGAGAGTATATATTAAAAATTTCAGCTCCCTAGCTCAAATTTTGGTTTTTCAAAAAAAATATTTTATTTAATTGTGGGCGTGTCAGTGGGCGGATTTTGAAAATTTTATGTCCCAAGCAGTTTTATGGGCCAAAGATCATATATAAAAAATTTCAGCTTTCTAGCTCAAAATTCAATTTTTCCCAAAATTTGTTTTATTTAATTGTGGGCGTGTCAGTGGGCGGATTTTGAAAATTTTATGTCCCAATCAGTTTTATGGGCCATAGATCATATATAAAAAATTTCAGCTCTCTAGCTCAAAATTCGATTTTTTCCAAAATTTTGTTTTTTTGAGTTTGTGGGCGTGTCTGTGGGCGGATTTCAAAAATTCTTAAACTTGATTATTTCGGGACCCTAGAGAGTATATGGTTAAAATTTCAGCTCTCTAGGTCCAGTTTAAAGGCCTAATTTTTGCCGACGGACGGACGGACGGACGGACGGACGGACGGACATGGCTAGATCGACATTACTATCGATGCTGATCATAAATATAGTAACTTTTAGGGGTCTACGGGCAATATTAAGGTATGTTACAAACTATGCGTCAAAATTAATATACCCCTAGAATAGGGTATAAACAAACCTAGTGATCTATACCTCTATACCTAATCAATAAATAATCAAAAAAATAAACGTAAAAATAAAACATATACCTACACGATCAGCCAGTACACAACGAAATCGGGAATGGGTTGGGGGGATCGGACCACCAATTTCTCATTGGGGAAATTTAAAAGGGAAAACATAATATATACATGAAAGAAAAGAAGGAGAATCGAAGAAAGGAGAAAGCGAAGACAAACTGATAGCAATAAAATAAAACTGTCAAAACATCAAAGTGGTCGATCAATCGGAGAGGATTGTAAGTATATAATTTTTGTTAGTTCTTTTGATTTTAGCATTAATATTGTAATTATTTCCAGGAGAAGGATCTGGGAATTGGACATGCAACTTGGACCTACTTTTGACTGGAGTTTGTCCGCCGGAATAAACTATTTTAGGTATGTTATGTGTCTCGATTAAAATATTTGTTTACATTTTACCAGTCAATTATTGTCTTTTGTTTTCAGGAGTTTGTGGATTGGGAGGCAGGAGTTGGGACTAGGAAGGCATTGAAGATCAATGGACGGCTCCGTAACACTCCCAAATGCATTATCTACTACAATTCTCGCCTTGCTAAAATAAACGTTAAGCGATTCTTCTTCGCTATTTTACACAACAGCATATTGCTTCATTATCCATGGTAACAAGGGATAAGCAGGATCTCCAATCAAGTATGCATTGATTATCTGCCCATTAATAATTCGTTGCGGCTAAAGAATGAAAAATGTACATATTATGTATTATGAATATAAGTTGGTGACTACAAAAATAATTATGCATCTTACCAATTCCAAATTATTGCGGTTTTTATATAAAGATGAATCTTTTAAAACGGCAGCATCATGTGTACAACCAGGATGTTTGCATGTTATATCCCTGAAACTAAAGAAACAATTTTACGTGTTACTTTTGTTTTACTCAAAATTATTAAAATCTCTTACATATAGTTGCAATCAACAACTGCTTGTAATACAAGGGATGGCCATCCATTTCTGTTGATGTAGTCACGATAACCCTCTGATTTTGGAAGAAATTGAATGTGAGTTCCATCTATGGCTCCTAATACCTGCGGCAGTCCAGTTTTGCTTTCAAATTGATCCACGACACTTTTTAAGTCTTCACCAGTCGGCATTGTAATTTCTTCCTTTAACAGAATATTAATGCAGGCATTGCAAAATTGATAGACACATTTTTTAACTGTGCTTTTATGCACCCCAAATTGAGATCCCACCACACGATATTCCGCACAAGAAGCCGATTTAAAAATGGCTATTGCAACTTTCATTTTTGTTGATACTGACTCACGCACGTGATGTATATTTGGTTTGAGCTCTTCGTGCAATTTATCACAAATAAAATCAAATGTTTCTTTATCCATTCTGAAATTTTCGTACATTTCACTGTAATTTTCAGAATTAAATATTGAGTGCCATCAATGTTTACTTCTGTTCTTCATCCACAAAGCATTTCTTTTCTTCTTTTTAAATGCAACTCCTGCAAACATTTCCAAAGTCTTTTTTACATTTTCTTGATGCGCTATTAAATTCCATTGAATTTTTTGTTTCATTTTTCTTTGAAACCGTTTGCTTTTCAATTCTATTTTTTTATAATGTGCTTCATATATGTAAAACGTTTGAATTTTGCAAAAACATTTCACAGCCTTTATTATTTCGTCCATTTTTATTAATTTTTCCAAACAATTTTAGGTAACCGCAACCAAAAACCACCGTCACTAACACAACTAAACGCGAAATACGTTTCTGTCGCTTGCTTGCGTTGTTGAGCGTTTGTATGGCTCGCATTTATCTGCAAGTTTGTCCTTATGCTCCGGTGATTAAAAAAGGAAATAACTTTGCCGCACCCTGTAGTATGAAGAAAATTGGGCCTAAATGATTTTTTTGACTGAAATTTAGAGAGCCTTCAAATGTATCCCGTTCATTCGTCTTCGCAGCAAATCTTTCGGATCCTCTTTTAAACCTCTTTTAAAGCTGCGTGTGCATGTATGTATGTGCGTATGCCCGCCTGGCGTTGGTCCTCTATTTGGCTGTTCTTTCCTAAATCAACGTTTCCCAGCGCTCTAGGTGTCCTTAGAATCCTGTAAAGATTAGAAAGTTCTTGAATGTCAAGAAAAAGTATCTTACCAGTTATCTGTTGCCCAAGTGACAGTGGTGGAGAAAATAAAGTGTCCCCTTATGAATTTCCTCATCGCTGCGGTGACGAAATGCCTACATATGTCGTCATCATTTGATTGCGTGGTTAGAATGTATGACCACATGTTATTCTTCTTCATTCGGATCGCGTATTTCATTCATTCTCTGAGGTACAGAGTGGTGGATTGATCGACTGAAGTGTGCGATCTGGAATCATTGCAGGCTCTTCTCTTGCCTATTCTACAGTCATCTCATTACCTAGTATCCTTATGTTTAGGAACACCATTGACCCCAAGACCACTTTGTGACTTATAGGAGTGACATCCTTTGTAGTGGTGGGACCAGATCTTCCTGCTTTGGGAACGGCGAGCCCTTTACCTCCGCCAACCAGAACAAAACGTCACTGTTGATAGCAGCAACTTTGAGTTGGTGAGGGAGTTCACCTATTTTGCAGTGCATTAACACTTAGTGTAGGCCTACAAAATACTGATGATGCCAATTCTATTTTATGGCGCCGAGTGCAGGACGATGAGCTGGAAAGGAGCTAATATTGGGTTCTTTTGAAAGAGAAATACTCCGTCAGTCGTCCTGTGTGTGAGCTGTACCAAGATATGCATGTAGTCCGAAAAGCTGCAACACGTCGGCTACATTAGTGTGGCCACATCGAGTGAATGGAAAATAATGCTCCAGCTAAGAGGCGAGAATGAGGCGTTCACTTAAGTTGTGAAAACTACTAAATTCTTCCGCTTACAACGAATCGGCACCCAAATAGACGCTCTATCTGCTCATCGTAGTATAAGTCATAGTTTTCAATAAGTCGATATGTTTGCCCAACCACACTTCCTGAATGCGTTGGTATCTGCTTATACAGCCAGCGCGGCATGCAGTTCCGGTGACCCTTGTCCTTTTTTCATTTTGTAGGGTCACTGCGGAGAATTCGTCCCTTTTGATTTCGTCGTAACAATATTTCATTTATGCAGTCGGGTCTTCAACAAAGCTAGATGGAATAAGAAGTTCCAAAATTCGTCTAAGAATCTATCTCGAAGAAAATGGAGCACGACCGGCTCAGTTGACACGGTCATGTTCAAAGGAGAGATCCTACCGAACCCTATCAAAAAGGCAATATGAACCAATGCTCCCATATAATGGCGAAAGAGACGCAGTGCCTAAAACTCCTGGATCACCATCAGCCTCAGCGACGAAATAATTCGGGAGACTTGCCACTATTTTTTGAGGTCAGACCGGCGAGCCCCACAGACGGACCATTAATGTGGGGGTCAGACCGACGGACCATTAGCGGTACAGTGAGGTCGAAGAGTTATGATCCCGTAAGTAGAGATCGTAAGACAAATTCGAATCGTCAATCCCATGCACGTGAGGTTGACGATTCCTACTTCGAGGATGCCTATTCAAGGCTCTTTCGTCGGGATTTTTTTTTTCAACACACTGACTAGTCTTCAAAAATTAAAGTTTACCTCAGATCCAGACACATCGAAGTATCTCGTAGATCTATCAATCACGTGAATATATCCGTCCACCATCCCCAGGCGCATGCTAGACTTCTGATACTTCTCCAGTCAGTCACTTCCTGTTGAACACCCACTAGTTTGAGTCCCAGGGTTAATTCCACTTCAATATCTCGCAAACTTCATCGAAAGTCCAAAACAGCTAGGCAAAATACCTATAATGGTTGCTTGCTACGCACAGGTTCCTGAGCCCGCACCCGCACCGGACGTACTGAATAAAATAACGATTCGACTTACTTATATCATCATTAGCAGTGTAAGCCGCCGCAAACTTTACGATTGACTGCATTTGAATGCTGCTTAAAACAACAAAAATAAATAATGTTGAGTGATTTATGGTTTCAATTTGATGTAATAATACTACGGCGCATTTAATACCATCGGTAGTAGGTATAAATACAAAGCACCTGTTCGTACCATTCACCTCATTCCGATAAGAATTCCATATCGGTGCTAAATGGATGTCGCCTCGTTGTTTTCGTAACCGAAATGACCTTGCCAATTTAATTTATTTGCATCTCCTTTTTGACTGACTCATAGACTGATATTTGTACGAAAAACAATATGCGTAGCTTCACATGCAATCCCCACATAATCATTACCTAACGCTTTCACAAGGTCTTCAAGTTTATAGTACACAAAAAAGCTCCTTTAAACTGAACGAAAACTTGTACGAATAGTGTTGTATTAAGAGGCGGTGCTGAATCTGTATCTGCGAGGGGAACTTCACGCTTGGGGTATCTCCGTCTCCGTCCTTTTACCAAATGGAATTCGTTCAGTCGCACTCTCGTGTAAAAGAGAGAATTACTGAGAGCTTCCACTCTGAGCATTTATATGCCTAAAAAGGTTGAAGATACGATAAATACGTATCTTATTGAGGTAGGTACAGACGAAGATTTATGCTTATATTGCCAAAGGGCAAAATAGTCGAAAGTCAAAGAAATGGAGAGATTATTTTTGTGAAATCTGTTTCAAGGAATGCAAAATTTTTAAACACCACCAAACAATATTATCCTGATGAAATGACAGTAGGATAGTGCAGCAAATTCAGGTACTGTTTAGGTATGGTGCCAAGAAAGAGCTACTGGCGTGGTGATTCTTTTTGGTCCACATCTACACGATTGTAATGCGGCTTACGGTATGGGTATACGAGATGCGTCTATACCTGACTCCTTGCCATAGTTGGATTTCTTAAGATTTGGGAAGGTTTTGTTAAGGCATGTCAGTTTAATTTGGCCAACATATACGTACATATTTCTTTGCAGAGGATTAGCTGAAATAAGAAAATGAGTTATGTGTCAGCTGTTATAAAACAACAAATGCATGCTCTGTACTCCTAAAACTATAAGTTTTAGGAATCCGCTGATGCCTTTATTGTAGGGTAACGGCTTTAATCGTCAGTCACTTACTTTGTTATACCTTATCCTAAACTCAAGAGTAAATTAATTTTGACTTATAGTTTGTAACATGCCTTAATACCGGTCGTACACCCCTTTAAGTTGTTATAAAGTGTGTTCAAATTTGAGGTATCATTTCAAATTTTGAATGAAAGACATAAGTGAAATTTGTATTTATTTTTATTGGAAATTAATGTATATTGGTTCCGGTTAATAATGAAAAAGAATGCCGTCCAAGTGAACTCCTCTGCTAGGTCGGCAGACTGTCAACCTTTTACCAACATTTTAAATCACTTTTTCGCATAATGATGGTTCAATAAGTGATATTTGCTCGATGATGTTGTCTTTAAGGTTTTGAACAGTTTGAAGACTATCGGCGTAAACTTTAGTCTTCAAGAAACCGAATAAGAAAAAATCAAGTGGTGTTAAATCGCATGATATTGATGGCCAATTCTGGTCTATCCTTCGGGATATTATGCGATTGTTAAACTTCTCTTTCAAAAGGTCGAATGACTTCGTTTCTATGTGCCAAGTTGCACCATCCTGTTAAGACCATATACTCTGCACATCACAATTGACTCCACAAAAAGTTTCTAATCATAGCTTGATATCGAGCTCCATTCACAGTAACTGCATTTCATCTACGAAGAAAAATGATTCAATTACGCCACTACACCATAATCCACACCATACAGTAACTTTTTTTGGTTTCATTGGCCTTTCAAACAATACTCTAGGATTTTCTTCAGCCCAAATGCGACAGTTCTGTTTATGGGCATAACCGTTAATTTCAAAATGAGCCTCATCGGTGAAGATAATCTATGGCCCAATTAATGAATTGCCGACACAATGCGTGGTCAGTTGGCTTCAATTCTTGTGTTAATTGTATTTTGTAAGTTTTTAAATCCATACCAAAGTTGTTTGTTTGAGGTATAATTACTGTGAACAACGAAGAATTGACGTCCTTGGCTCTTCAGCACCGCTTCTGCTAACAGCTGCAATATTTCCACTCGAACCACTAAGATGATAGGCTTTACTTCTCTGATCTTGAACCGAACCAGTTTTTTCAAATTTATTAACGATAAGTTTAAAAGCACGGTACTAAGAGACGTTGCTCAATAGATACCGATTTTAGAATGTATTTACTTCATACCTGAAAAAACTTCGGTGTAAAAATTTGAATACCCTTTATGTTTGTTCAACATCAAAATTCATATCGATACAGCCATGTCGCGTCATCATCAATTGCAAAGAAACGCCCTATAAAAAAAAATCGGTTTATTGAGAAAAAAATAATGATATTGAATGTCGCTTTCAACGAAAAGAAAGTAGAAAGTCTTTTTTAACAATTCGCCCATACAAAGTTTCCATACAACGTTTTTTGACACACACAGGACACCTACTTTTTTGGGACGATTGCTTCCTTAAAAACGAAAAAAAATGGAATGTGTGGACTATGTACTTCTTAACAACTCGCCAAAACAACTTTGCCGCAATCACATTTGGGGGCGTTTTGAACAACCTTAAAAATTTTGGCAACTTTGTCAAAAGACCGAAAAAAAATTCCAAAATGGATACAAGCAGCCTGCAGACGTTGTCTCTCGGATGGCATTCATCGGATCCAGCCATGGTGGGCATCACAAGTAGCAAAAAAACAGAATAATTTCGGTATCACATTTCTCAATTCATTCTTAATTTAATCTTTATTTCTTCTTTACTAGGTATTTTCTTAAAGAACTTAAATTGGTGTGTTCACTTTCACTTAGAGCATTCATAAATACTTCTTCAATTGGTATTTCTCAAATCTGTGGTTATACCCTATTCTAAGGGTATATTCATTTTGACGCGAAGTTTGTAACATACCTTAATATAGCCCGTAGTAGGGTCTACTAAAGTTACAATATTTATGATAAGCATCGATAGTAATGTTGATCTAGCCATGTCCGTCCGTCCGTTCGTCCCTCCGTCTGTCGGCAAAAATTAGGCCTTTAAACTGGACCTAGGGAGCTGAAATTTGAACCATATACTCTCTAGGGTCCCGAAATAATCAAGTTCACGAATTTTTGAAATCCGCCCACAGACACGCCCACAAACTCAAAAAAAAAACAAAATTTTCGAAAAAATCGAATTTTGAGCTAGAAAGCTGAAATTTTTTTATATATGATCTATGACTCCTAAAACTGCTCGGGAGATAAAATTTTCAAAATCCGCCCACTGACACGCTCACAAAAATAAAACAATTTTATTGAAAAACCAAAATTTGAGCTAGGGAGCTGAAATTTCTAATATATACTCTCTAGGGGCCCTTTAAACTTATGTGCAAATATTTTAAAAATCCGCCTACTGACACGCCCACAATTTAATTTTTTTTTCTTTTTGAAAATCCAAAGTTTGAGCTAAGGAGCTGAAATTTTTAATATATACTCTCTAGGGGACCCTTTATGCTCATGTATAAATGTTTTCAAAATCCGCCTACTGACACGCCCACAATTTAAAAAAAAACACTTTTTTTGAAAATCCAAAGTTTGAGCTAGGGAGCTGAAATTTATACTAGCTGTACCCGCCCGGCGTTGCCCGTGCTCAAGAGTCTAAATACTCGGTGTTCTCTGCGCCTAACAAAAAGAAATACTTGTCTTTTTTTGATGAGAAACAAAATTGCAAGTCAAACTTGGTGGACCGATTTTGACCAAACTTCACAGAAACATATTCAAGTCAATACCAAAGCTTGCCTGATTTGAGCTCAATCCGTTCCGTGGTTAAAGGAACTGCACATTTGTCTGCGCTTTGCTTAGCCCGATTACGCTACTTCGTTGCTCCGCTAGGGGTAGGTGCTAGTTGCCTGGCAGGCGCCTATGTCACCTGACTTTTTTGAATCGAACAACAACACAAAAGAAAGAAACTTCGATTTTTATTTTCTTTCAATCAATTTGTTATGCGCACGGTTTAACAACATGCAGCAATTCTAATTTAATGTCAACAACGAAATCGACCAACATATACAAAACTGGGAATATAGCGCCACCTATAAGAATGCAACTTAATTATAAATATGTATCTCGAATTTTGCAATATTAGCTCCCATTAGTGAACACGATATTTTGTGTGTTTCATACACACGCTGCAACTGATCATTTTGGCGATGTAAAACTATATCTCCTGCTTCCAAATTTTCTTCAACCATTGCAATGACAACTTCATCGATTGTTGGTGCACTGAAACGTCTCGTATGTTGTCCTACAGGAGTTTGTATTCAACCGTGCATTGGTATTGGAATGCTACTCGCCGCAATTCTACATTCACGACGTTTCATCTTCTTCGTTGGTTTTCATTTATTTGAACGCTATGCTGATGACGATTATGTTGTTGTCTATCTCGGTCTCCAGTTCGGACGACTGCACATTGTTCTTGTGATATTCTTTCCCGAAGTTCCGACACCCCCTATTTCATCCTGTCAAAGTTTTGTTTTCGAGATAAAAAGTAGCATTCGTCCTTCCTAGGGCCCAAACGAAACCGTCAAGCTCAAAATCGTTAAAAACTAACCATTCTGTCTCGAGTTATGCGCATGAAAACTGAAAACGCTCAACAACTGCTGTTGCCTGTCATCATTGTCCACGTCATCTCTCTCAATCACCCCTACATTTCAACTTACTCACACATAGGTATTAATGCAAGGATCCTGAAAATACTTGACAAACAAAAATGAAGGATTCATACACCATCCAACAAATCAAAGTATCGACTCCGTTTCAAAAAGTTACTTTGTGTTACATAATAAACATAAACAAACTTATTAGGTATATTTAAAAAAAAATTCAAAATTGTTGACAACAACAATTTGCTTGGCAAATAATTAAAATAATTGACAACAACAATTGCTTTTAAAATTTTAAATATTTTTTTTTGCATTTGAAGTGTCACTATTCGATTTCTACCCAGTTTATTTTTTTTTTTTTAAAGTGCGAAAAATGCGAATAAATCAATTTTCCGGAATTTTCTTAAACTGCAGCGCCATCTGCCGGGCTGATTTGTGAATCTAAACAATCCAGGGCGCCACCTAAACGCATACAAAAAAAATCATTAAAATCGGTCCAGCTGTTTAGGAGGATTTCAATGACATACACAAGTACTGTAGAATTATATATATAAAGATACTCTCTAGGGGCCCTTTATGCTCATGTGTTAATTTTGTTTAAATCTGCTTACTGACACGCCCACAATTAAATAAATAATTTTATTGGAAAACCAAAGTTTGAGCTAAGGAGCGTATATAACAAAATATGCAGAGCGTTCCTAACATTTCAACCATACTTAGACTTTTGTCACGACCACTTATGAGGGATAGGAATAAGAATAGGGTATCCAACAGTTCGCCCAAGCGGACTGTAGTCCGTCCCTATGTTTATACCCTATTCTAAGGGTATATTAATTTTGACGCATAGTTTGTAACATACCTTAATATGGCCCGTAGACCCCTAAAAGTTACTATATTTATGATCAGCATCGATAGTAATGTCGATCTAGCCATGTCCGTCCGTCCGTCGGCAAAAATTAGGCCTTTAAACTGGACCTAGAGAGCTGAAATTTAAACCATATACTCTCTAGGGTCCCGAAATAATCAAGTTTACGAATTTTTGAAATCCGCCCACAGACATGCCCACAAACTCAAAAAAACAACATTTTTGAAAAAATCGAATTTTGAGCTAGAGAGCTGAAATTTTTTATATATGATCTATGACTCCTAAAACTGCTCGGGAGATAAAATTTTCAAAATACGCCCACTGACACGCCCACAATTAAATAAAACAATTTTATTGAAAAACCAAAATTCGAGCTAGGGAGCTGAAATATATAATATATACTCTCTAGGGGCCCTTTAAGCTCATGTCAAAATATTTTTAAAATTCGCCTACTGACACGGCCACAATTTAAAAAAAAACTTTTTTTAAAAATCCAAAGTTTCAGCTACGGAGCTAAAATTTATAATATATACTTTCTAGGGGGGCCTTTACAGCGTTACCAGATGTAGCAGTTTCCTGCGATTTTAGCAGGATTTGATAGTAAAAATCACGTGTAGCAGATTTTTTACCATTTTTTTAAATTTCAGCAGTTTTAGGCAGTTTTCACAAAATTTCAAAAAAAAATTTATAATAGCAATTTTAGTATACGTTTTCTATCATTTTTATACATGGGCTACATGAAACGTTGGTAACACACACAAACCACATTTATCCACAAGTACATGCACCAACAAAAACTATTGGCAAAATTCAATACGGAATTCTGGAATCAAACGTATTTTGCAACTAATACTCAGATATAAATGAGGTTTTTTTTTACAGTGTGTTATTTCGCATCAGATCTTTTGACATCGGGTAGATATTTGGCCCTATCGAGGTATCCGTTCGGAACGGAATTTTCTCCGATTTGTACGAAATCGGA
Source organism: Portevinia maculata (assembly GCA_949715645.1). NCBI lineage: Eukaryota > Metazoa > Arthropoda > Insecta > Diptera > Syrphidae > Portevinia > Portevinia maculata. The sequence goes on from OX454528.1 coordinate 90,612,325, forward strand.
GAATTTCATTCGAGGTATCCATTCGGATACAACTTTCGGAAAAATTCTCCGATGACATATAGCGCACCTTGTCGCATTGCGTTGTACCGCGTTTATGTCACTTACTTTTGACAGATACACAGCAAATTTCTTTCAAAGCTCTCCGACAAGAAAATGCTGCGGATTATTTTAAGTAAAATGGAAAAGTGGTAAAAATTGGACGGAATAAAATTAAAAAATATAATTCTTGACGTTTAGTGGTCAACTCGAGCCGCATTAGCGATCACTTTGAAACTGTATTAGATTTATCAGTAGTATTTAATGGATTTAAAGCAGCTGATTCGCTGTCAAATAAAACCGTTTGTATGTTTTATTTATCTTGTTCCGAAACGGATACATCGATCGCAATCTGAGTTCCGAATGGATTTGCCTTTCGTTTCGGAATTTCTTCCGAACGGATACCTCAATAGGGTTGATTAAAAACAATGAGATTCTATCAGTTGAAACATTTTGGGGAAATGTTAGCCAAATAGAAAACAACAAAAAGTACCCAAGAATATGTAAATTTGCAAAATATATGTTAATTCTACCAACATCTAATGCTGCTTGTGAAAGAATATTTTCACAGGTTAATTTGTTAAAAACTACAAACGGTAATCGATTCAATAGCTGTATTTAACGAACCTGAGCTGCGCAGAAAATTACAGAAAAGATCAGAAAACTACAGGATTTTGTGTTCCATGAGCAAAAATCTTGCCCCAAAATGTTTTACATTCTGTCACTTCGTGTTCCATGACGCTGTCCAGCTCAGTTAAGTACAGCATTTTCTGCACCTTCTTTTGAGGTAGGGCAACTGCTTGAAAGTTGTCAAATTGAAGACGTCAAATGTCGCTGATGTCAGCTGATTTGTTTGTTTGGCATGAAATTGACTATTGCTCGTATCCGATGTTGTAATATCCGACGAACTTCACAAGATGCTACTGCCAGAATCTTCCAACATCTCGAGTATTAAAAAGTCTAAAGTATTCATTTTGTTTTATTTATCAAAAGCAACTTTGAATCTCACTTTTCATTTAGATTTATTTATTTTGGAATTCAACAGCTGATATGAGAGCTGTCACATGAAGCTGTACTTTTTGTTCTAACTTGTTCTGACAGTTTTCGCTCATGTGTGCTGATCTGATCTGTTCTGTTCTGATCTTTTGTTCATTAAACACAGCTAATAATGAAAATGTTGCCTCCATTTCGCAAGTAAAGCAGGGCGTTTCTGAAAGTGAAACTTGTTACAACTTTAATCCAACAAATAAAATGTTATCTCCAATCAATTCGAATGTTCTTTATAAAGATTGAGAATAATTTTATTTTTAATACAATAATTAGCTATTAATTATTATTTATCATTAAAAACAAATGCAATCAAGACAAATGTATATGCATTTTTTCTATAAAAAAATATTTCACCGAGAAGAAATCGATCGCAGTTTTTTTAGCATTTTTTTCGTTTTTGCCTAGCAAGTTTTGCAGTTTTTCGCCCTGGCTTTAGCAGGTTTGGATAAAATGATCTGGTAACGCTGGCCCTTTATGCTCATGTGTAAATATTTTCAAAATCCGCCTACTGACACGCCCACAATTTACAAAAAAAAAATTTTTTTGAAAATCGAAAATTTTAGCTAGGGAGCGGAAATTTATAATATATACTCTCTAGGGGCCCTCTATAATTTTATTGAAAAACCAAAGTTTGAGCTAGGGAGCGTTTTTTTGCAAAAGCTTCGTTTTTGTTTGATAAAATCCTTTAAATGTTATATAACAAAATATGTAGAGCGTTCTTAACAATTCAACCATACTAAGACTTTTGTCACGCCCACTTATGAGGGATAGGAATAAGAATAGGGTATCCAACAGTTCGCCCAAGCGGACTGTAGCCCGCCCCTGTGTTTTTTTTTAATTTTATACTTCTTTATTCCTTCTAAAAAAATGTTGTTTTTAAGGCATCAAATCGATATTTTTGTGATTCTGTAATACTTCTTTAAGCCTTCTAAAAATACTATGGTTACTTGCGGCATTTTATACGGTATCTGTATTATGCATGCTTCGTTTTTATTGTGGTTTTCGTGAAAGATGGACAGCAATATGTGCGAACCCAATATATTAAATTTGTGGAAATTTGTTTACAACTACTACAGTTGAATACCAATTTTGATGGAGTACCAATCTCAAGCTGTACAAGTGAATCTTACTTACGGGGTCCCGGACTCATGACCCGTGAAGAGTCTCTGCCTGTGACACTACAACCTTCCATCCTCTGCGATCCCGGGCACGCTGCTTCCAGTTCTCCAGACCAAGCTCTCTGGCATCCGCGATGACTTTGTCTTTAAAACGAAGGGTTCGGTCTTCCTTGCCTTTCCGAACCGGGGGGCTTGGAGTCGAAGATACTCTTGGCTGGAGCATTATTGTCCACTAAATGTGGTCGAGCCAATGTAGTCGACGTGATTTCGCTTTTTGGATTTGGACTACATCCACATCTTGGTACAGCTAATAGAGTTTGCGGTTGTATCTTCTCCTCCATTCGCCGTCCTCGCACGGAGGACCAAATATCCGACGGAGTATTTTTCTTTCAAAAGAACCCAATATTAGCTCCCCTTTTCTACTTATCGTCCAGCACTCGGCACCATAAAGTAATACTGGCAGGATTAAGGTACGATAACACATGCATTTTTTTCTTCGAGCGAGGAGTTTTGAACCCATTTGTTTCGCTAAACCGAAGTAGCAGCGTTTTTCTTAGGTAGTTCTAGAGGTAGATGAACTCCTTACCTACTTCGAAGTTATTGCTATCAACAGTGACGTTTGTTTGTTTGGCAGATGTTTGTTTGTGTTTTGATAGCTTGCTCTTAGTCTTGACCTCACTTACTTCACGAATAACCAGCGTAGAGAATCTTTCTGGCCAATTCTGTATTACATCCACAAAATGCCGGAAAGTGATTTTAATATTAGACGGAAAGAGTAAGTGAAACATATTAATTTATAAAATAGTTTAATATAATTCATTTGATCATCTGGGCAAACCTTCAAGCTTGGGATTGTATCTACGTCAGCTTGTTATTGAATCCAAAGATGTAATACAAAATGGTTTGGAAATTAACAACAAACGTGCTGAAATCAGAATAAGATTATTTCTATTGGATTCACCCGGAAGATCGCATATGAAAAGTGAGTTTATTTCGAAAATCTCCCTAAATAGCATTTTTGACCTATGGAAACGTAACCATTTTTTTAGATGTAGCCTATCACAACTCGGAAAATGTCTGTCACAAATGCGTCGTGAATGTAAAATTCAGACATCACAAAATACACAATGGATCGAACAATTCTATGCGGAAAAGCGTACAATTCATGGCTTCCGAAAGACTTACACAAAATACTTATAATAAAAATAAATAATAAAAACAAAAACAAAAAATAAATTGAATTTTTTGACCACGTTTACAATATTTTCTTAAGAAATAACATACCTCTTAAAGTAGTTTTAAAGAAGACTTTTTGAAGAGCATTTATGTTGTCTGATCAGATGGATTGAAAGCAATAACAAAATAAATATTTTTCAAGCTGGTGCCAATTTGTCGACGGTTGATTAAATATTTACCCAAACCACCTTAGCAAAGCACCGTATATTGAGAGGAAAATCATACATCTCTGTTATTTAAACTGTCAACACTAGGTCTTTCGACAAAGTATGTGAGAATTTACTGAAAATGTTTGTCAAATACGACTGCATCCGTGCAAAATGGCAATAACAGATCAAAAACCTTCGTCACCACACCACAACTTGATGTTCCGCAAGGTTGCATACTAAACTCGCTTCTTTTTTCATTGTACTCGTATATTGATGATATCTGTCAAAGTTTACCAGGTATCTAAAGTGCTCTCTTGACCCATATCCATTCTGCAAAAACTAATTTTGCAAGATTCCCTCTCGTGTGCTTAGTCACCGTTTAAGCAGTGGCGTAGCGTTGGTTGGGGCCGCATGGGGCAGACCCAATTTAAGCCGCCCCTAGTACTTTTTTTCACACACTACAAAAACTTTGTCTACGGCTTCAACCAGTAATACCTACACATATGTATAGCAATAAACTTGGTAAAATGTCTCTTTAAAATTTTGTCAACTGTTGTTCGTACTGCTTTCTAACAAGCCCGTAGCCAGGGGGTGATAACAGGGGATTGAACCCCCCCCCCCCCCCCCACCCCACACCGAAATTTTTTAAAAATCCATCTGTAAATACTACTTTTCCGCATCAGTATGTAATTTGTACTCAAATAATTATTGATTATGTTCAAAATACAAAGCGTTCAAAGAGTGCAATGACAGCTCTTGGAGAATGGAATAAGTACCTTTTTCCTAAAATCCACAAGCTTCTTAAAATTTTGGCGGTTTCAACATGTACACCGGAAAGAACATTTTCGACAATGAAACGTCTAAAAACTTATCTAAGAAATTATGCCGGTGAAAGATTAACAGGATTGGCATTAATGTCAATTCATCGACAAATTGAGATTGACACTGAGGAAGTTTTAGATATATTTGCAGCGCAGAAGGCCAAAAGATTAAATTTAATTTTATAAAAAATGATTCCTACCTACATATTATGTAATACTTTTTGTAATAAAAAAATCTTAAAGAATGATGATATGCACCTTATAAATAGTAACTTTAAATTATTTAAAAATTTATTATTTATTTATTAGCAATAGTCTATTAGCAAATATCTATACCTAGGAAAAAAAATTAGAAATTCGTTAAAGCAGTTTTTTTAAGCGGGTTTTTTATTTAATTTTTGAAAAATATTTGTTTTAATTTTTTGAGTATTCCAATACAAGGAAATCTGTAGTTTTAATCTGGAAAAAAATCTGGAAAAATTCAATATACCCGTTTCCAGCATATTCAAAAAACTTAAATTTAATTGAAATCGGCTTTGGTGTTAGGGAGAAATTCTGATGTTAAAAAATCGGTTCTATAGGAGGTACCGTTTTAAGATAAATCTCGGAAAATCCATTGTTACCAAAAGATAGACTGTTTTATCTAAATCGTTAAGGTCGTTTTCAAAAAAATTAGGGTTTAACAACCGTTATATGACATATACCATTGTTTTAGAGCTAAAATTCCAATTTCAACAACGCCTAGTGCGAGACGAGTGTAGCAATATTTGCAAATCTGTTTTTTTTTCAACTCGAATATCATCCAATTAAAAGGTTTATTGGACCCTTTACCAAACTTCATATCCTATCCTTAACACTATCTTATTTAAACAATCCATTATCTCCTCAAATATATTCCAGTGAAAAGTACACCTTTCTGTCATCAATTTAAGTCCCTGTTAAATAACTGCCGCATGCCACTTGTTCCAACGCGTGATTAATTTAAATCCTTCATAAACAACTGCAGCACCTCTTAACCCTTTTTCCGGGAGACTTTACCCCATCAATGCCACCAATTCATTCGAGCTCGCCCATACACATTTATGCAATACTGATACAGGAATCGCGTGCCATTCGCAAATACGGATACTTTCTAGCGCAATTATCCTCGTTCAGTCGTTTTGATTTTGTGTTTGCATTTACAAAAAGGACATTTGTCATGCTGCAATGCATAGTCTAGTGCTCTAGTGCAATTGTAATAAAATCCCGTGAAAAGTGTTTAACAACAAAATGTCATGTTCGTGATTGAAGTCGGTTACTTATCTGCAGACATTGGGGCACAGCTTATGTGGAATTTTTGAGAGGATATCATGCCTTCCCGCATAATAATAACCATTCACATAAGGATCATCCACAGATAAGCATCAAAACACAATACCGCCTGATGATGGCCAAAAGGTACTCGCATCGTACCTAACCCACTGTATCTGAAGCAAGGGCAGGAATCCATGGACCATATACTGCTGCTGCTGCCCCTGCTGAATGCAACCAAAACGAATGCTACTCGTACTTTTTATGTCAGAATACAATTTATTGCGGTTTTACGTATGTATCTTCATTTTGTGGTCGTTGACTCTTTGTATGCTTTATCGTATTCTTTTGTTGGAATTCTTGTTATCCACCTGTAAGGATATGGTTAGACGGTGTACGTCAGGTCGGGAGAGAGTCATTTAAAACATCCATCAAAATGTAAGCTTAAAATAAGACCGACCGCAGTCTTACTAACCCTCTAGCAGTACAATTTTTTATAAATAGATTAAGCTTGATTAATTTTTGTGTGTAGAAAACAAAAATGATGTCGAAAATAAAATCAGAATAATAGTTTGAGCTGCAGTTGAAAAAATAGTTAGACCGTCAAAAGGCGAGTGTTTATACATGGTATCCCAGTTGAGTAGTAGGGAGAAGTGCCATGAAAGAGCCAGGTTTTGAAAGAGCCACCTGTTGTATTTCCTAAATCAAAGCAGTCAATTTTTTAAAATAATTTTTGTTTCGTAGCAACGCTTACTAGATGTCATTTACCGAAGTTTATCACTTATTGTCAAATGCGCGAAGAAGCAGAGCATTTTTAATTGTTTTTGTGCAAGAAAAATTTTTTTTTGTGGAAGTTCAACATTTTTTTTTGTATTTTTCTGTGTAAACTGTGTATGCAAGGCGTAAGTTGCTATTGCTTTCCCATATATTTAACCTCGTGTCCACAAAAGCAGTTTGCTTTAAATCTTTTCGTGGAATAAAATAATTTGAAGTTTTTATTAAAACAGAATTTGTTTTGAAAGAGCCGGCCTGAGGTGTGATGTAAAAGCCGGCTCTTTCATCACTTTTTGAACTGGCTCTTTGAAAACATCTTTTTGTGGGCTTGGTCTTATAAGCTAGCTTTTAGAATTGAAAGTTTAATTTGCATTTTCAGGATGGATTCAAATAAAGGTGTGAATAAGAAAAGACGTGAAAGGCCGGCAAGGAAACTTGTAGAAGAGGCTGTGCAAGAAGTTGTGGAAAAAGGACAGAGCATAAACAAAACAGCGTTTTCCTTAAATATTTCAAGAGCATATTTGGATTGGATTGGTTAAGGGGCTTCATGGGTCGACGTAAGGATTTGGCTATTAGGAAGCCTGAAAAGACCTCGCTTTCGAGAGCAACTAGCTTTAACAAGACAAATGTTGTACTATTTTTTGATAAATTAACAGCTGTTTTTGCCAAGTACCAATTTCCACCACATGTGATATTTAATGCTGATGAAACAGGTTGCAGTACAGTAACAAATCCGCCTAAAGTAATCGCTGAGCGAGGATCCAAGCAAACAGCTCGTTACAGCTCTTTTCTTCATCAACGCTGCTGGTTCTACTCTTCCACCCGTTCTTGTTTTTCCGGGGGTAAACTATAAAGATATAATGTTGGTGAATGGTCCACCGGGAGCATTGGGGTTTTCTAATCCATCGGGATTAATGAATGAAGACTTATTTCTGAAGGCGCTAGAACATTTTGTGCAACATGTAAGGCCTTCTAAGGAAAGCCCAGCGTTGATCTTAATCGACAATCACAGTTCACATGTTAATCTAAGAGTCATTAAGTTTGCAAGAGAAAATAATATAATAATACTAACATTTCCACCACACTGTAGCCATAAAATGCAACCACTAGATTTTACGGTCTATGGCCCATTTAAAATTCGATACAGGATCGCTATGAATGAGTGGATGTTATCAAATCCTGGGAAAACAATGACGATATACCAAGTCGGGGAGTTGGATTAAACATGCGTATTCAGCAGCATTCACTCCTCACAATGTTGCTCAAGGTTTTACCAAAACAGTAGTTTATCCATTAAACTCAAATACATATATTTTCCGATGACGAATTTCTCTCCTCATATGTCACTGATAGACCAGATCCTACTCCAGACGGCACTCCAAGTCAGCAACCGTTAAGAGAAACATTACCACAATCAAGCACTTCCCAACATAATACAATAACACCTGAACTTGTACGTCCTTTCGCGAAGGCAGGTCCCAGGAAGAAAACAAAGCCCAACAGTCGTAAAAGGTCTTGTGCTGTGATCACAGAAACACCTGAAAAAAGATAGAACCAACAACAAAATATACTCTTCATCAGATTCAGATAGTGAAGTGCTATTATCGGAACTAAAGGATAACCCAAGACAAGTTGACGCAAATGCAGAACAAAATGGTAACAACTGTGTAGTATGCAATGGTAGCTACACCAAAAGCAAGCAGAATTGGTACAAATGCAAGGTATGTGATGGATAGGCTCATGAATCATGCGGAACCAAGGGAATTCGAAATTATTATTGCAATAAATGTTTCTAGTGTTCTATTTAACCCAAAAACTTTACTCGGCTCTTTCATAACGAGGGCTGGCTCTTTCATTGCCTCATGGTTTTGAAAGAGCTGCTTTTTATCTTTTTTTTAAATGGAAAAATTTTGGATTTTACTTGTGTTATTCACTCTTTTTTTTTACTTACTTATTAAATAATAAATGAACTAAATCGTAATGAAGTTCTTAATTTAACAAAGTAAGTGGTACTATTTTTTATCAATTTATTCCTGAAACTGGCTCTTTCATGCCACCTTTCCCCTATAATCCTGAAGTTCCGCAAAAAAATGTATGGCTGGGCATCTATTTTCATTCCATTTCAAGTTATAGGTAGCCCATCAATGTGGGTGACCTTTAATTTGGAGGTGTAACCACTATTAAAATAAGAGACGCCCGAAGGCTGAACTTCCACAGCACTCAAGATCCCAACCTCCACTTCTGCCATCGCTGCGTCTAAACGTTTTTCCTTTTTATATGGCGCAACTGACCTGTGTATCAACAAGGCGCTGATACGCATCAACGAATAGCCGGCTACATCGTGTTCTGCGATTTTGGGATTTAAAGAGTAATTCAGTAGGTACACTTCTTTTTGACCACTTTTATCTGACAAAAAATGGCTTTTTCTACAACTTCTGTTGATCGTGCGTTAAAAAGTTACTTAACATATGTTTTAGGGAATTGTTCAAGGATAAAAATCTCATAAAAAAAAATAAATGAATATGTGTATGTCCGCCAAATAAGGGAAATTAATAAAAGTAAACTTAAAATGTACTTAACTTCATGTTTAGTGAGGTGAGTATTGGTGTGATGTTGAGAATAGGGTGGGAAAATAAAGCGAAGGGTGTTGCTTAACCTAGTGATGAGGATGCTCGACGATGCATCGGTTCGTAGCTGCTGATCGTTACGAAGTGGCCAACTGAATGAAGCAGTTGGCGGGGCCCGGGCTTCGTGGATAAATATCCCAAGTATTTACCAAACTGGTAGGTTTCGAAATTACACTCCCACAATGTGATTATAATTTTTTTTTGTTTTTAGTTGTAAACTGACCAGGTTTTTTTTTAATTTTAATTGCTTTTAAATACCGGTCATACTTTTCTAGCCATCGAAAAAATGCAACCAACTGACTCTTACTCAAAGACGAGCTCGGTTCGTCTTTATAGACCGCTTGTCTCCCATGCGGGATTTTGGTCACCGTTCTTCTTTTCCTCTTTTTACTCTGTGCATCAAGCCATGTTGTCAAAAAAAAATATTTAAAGTAATTCGTGTTATGCGTGCTATTTCCCTTTTTTACTTGGGGAAGAATGTCCCTCTAATTTTGCTTCCATAGCATACTTTAAGGAGAACATAAGCCAATTATATCAATTTCGACAAAAAAGAACGTTTTTAAACAGCGTATAACTCATAGTTGGGCGTTAGCTACCTAATTTCTTAATCTAGTTAAACGCATTACATTAAACATTGTTAAATAAGCCGCGCTAAAAGTGCAATTGATTAAGTTGTAAGCCTTATTTTTGTTTTCAATGTTATTTTACTAAGAGGATCTTGGAACAACAAAAAAAATTTATAAAACCCGAAACAGGGCTATTTTCCCAAAATAACATTGAACACAAAATACTGTGCGGTTTCTTATGATATTTTGGAGAAATACCCTTTTTGGGGTTCCAATGACCTCTGGGTAAAATAACATAATGTGATATAAAAGCGGCATTTTTAAATCGTCTATCGGCAGCCATGGTATAAGTCGAAATGTTTCCTCCAACCTTCAACTGATGTACAACAAATTTCAAGCTATTCAACCTCAATTATTTGGAAGTTATCGAAGATCAACCTACTTCCAGACAATTTCCCCGTATTCTAAAGGACAAAAGAATTACCAAAATTAAACCAAAATTTAAAACTGGGCAACGTATAACAAAACTTAAGAATTGCTCCTGTAAACATGTTTAGTTTCACTTTGCAACTAATAACTAATTAAGTTGCATTATTTATGGCGACTGCAACTACAATATGGTTAAGTTATGTACGTTCAAAGAAACTACAACTTAATTAGTTGTTGCTTTTTAGTTATTCGTTAAACTAATTTTCGCCCAACTCTGCGGTTACTTACTTAAGAAAAAAGCGATCGTTAGCTGCAGCGCTTTTGTTAACGGCAAAAATCACTATGCTATAGGTACACGGAAAGATACAATCCCAATAATAAGGGATTATCCGTTCAGGGACGGCCTTAGAATATCACCACTGCACCCCCAAAAGAACAGCGCTTGTCGTAAAAGGCGAATAAGGGGGGAAATCACATATAGGAAATTCTACCCCTAATGTGAGCCTAGCAACACATTTAATACCTTGAAATTGTCCTGCAATTGTGCATGCAAATCCGTGGGTTTGTTGTGATCCCCACAACCGTACCCAGAACACTCACAATGCAACCATCTCCAATCTTCAACCAAAATACCAGTTCTCTACCTAATTACCTAACTACGGCTATCTTTAGGCATCCACTTTGTTTTTCTCATTTTCCGTATCCACAAATGCTGTCGCAGCGCAATCGAGTTAAGTGTCGTACCCATCCAATACACACGTAATTAAACCCCGGTTGACCAGTGGCAAGCCACCATATGGTGAAACTGCACTGGTCGCATTATTCCGACGAATATTACATTGTGCTATTAGGAAATCAATTAATAATTCTTGAAAGGGTGACACATGATACCGGCGCAAGACAAATGACACCCAAGTTGTCATTTGGACATTTTTTAAGTTGAACGCATGAAGGAAATACAATTAAGTGATTCCCTAAATAGCGCCTAATAGGGCCTAAATATAAATCATTAAAGTCTTTTCTATTATTTAAATTTCTCTCCGAACGGTACTCTTCTCTCGTTCACCCGAGAAAGCACGGGCCGTATCGCAACATGTTGACACGAATCACGAATGGAGATCACCGGTGTCGTAAAAGGAAGATCGAACAATAATCAATAACTGCAGCATTTCCCGTATAGAAATCGTAAAAAAAAAAAATGCTTTCGTATTCCAGTTGAAAAATCATGGAAAACCACAACCTAAAATTTCCTACTCAATAATAATTCTCGGCCGCGCCGGCCCTACCATATGTGCAAGATGTGCAAATGCACAGGGCGCCAAATTCCGGGGCGCATTGCTAGGAGTAAGAAAAATTAATTTTACCTTGCGCGGATACTGCCATTTGCATTTAAAACAAAAAACTTGTTCAAATAAGCCCCAAATAGCAACATCCATCACACCTGTGCTGATTTTTTTCACATTAACTCACATCACTTGCAATATTGCAACTTCTAGAAGAATGTAACTCAAAATAGGGCGCTTTCTGTAAATCTTGCACAGGGCGATTGTTTAGCAGGAGCCGGCCCTGATTCTCGGGTACATATAAACTTCTACCACCAGCGGTTTTATTTATCCAACTCCTTCTAAAATTAATAAATTCCCTTGACAAACTCTATATCGAGGGCTTATAGTGATAAAGCGCTATCCCACATTTTTAACGATTTTTTTTTTAATGCAAAACTTTACTTTTTTTACTTTAACTTTAAAAATGTTAGCCTTATTTTAAAATAAACATAATAATAATAAAGAAATAGAGTTAATTTATTGAAAATATATGTTGAAGCCTAATTTAAAGAGTTTAAACGTTCTCCTGCACAATTTGCATTTTTTTTGTTTCTGCGGGATAGAGGTTTACGACCATTAGATTAAATTATCACGTAGGTATTAATCTGGTATTTATTTACTTTTTCTCTGCCATTCTGCTTTTTTCGGATGCCATACACTTAGTGAGACATTTTGACACAAAATGGGAACAACTTTTCGAATTTAAAAGTCACAGAAACAATTTTCTCGCATCTTGTTTCATGCGATAAATATTTCGACATCGAGAGTTACGGGAACAGATTAATGATACAAAGTATATTTTCATTCAATTCACATCGTTCCGTCGAAAAATTTCTCGATGCAAGTGTTACAGAACACGGATCCCGATTTTGCTAAATTTTAAGTTGAAGTTCCACAAAAAAAACAAACCAACGGTTTTTTTGGCTGCGTTTTACGTATGGCTATAACTGAAAGCAAATGACTGCAATGCCCTTATTAATCGTGTAAAATTCTCCTTCGACCAAAAGCTGAGGCAAAAAATACTACAAATCTCCACGGGTATTAAAAACTTTTGGTCGTTTGTCAAAAACATCTAGAATTCGGTTGCGTCATCTATCCCGACACTCATTTACAACGAAATTCCAGCCGTTAGCTCTTTGAATAAAGTCAATCTGATTGCTGCTCACTTTGCAGCTCCCAGATTGTGCTTAATCTCCCCCTGTACTGGAGCGCGTAGAATACTCCATGGGACCAATCCACTTTCGCACTCGTACAGTGGCTAGAGTACTTCGAGATCTTGGCATACACAAATCCGCTGGTCCAGATGGTATTTCCCCTATCGTTTTGAAGAGGAGTTCTTCTACGCTAGCAAAACCACCGCGTAAGCTTTCTATCTGTCCTTTTCTTCAGGGCTCTTTCCGAGGAAATAGAAAACAGCATTTGTCCAGACTGTACTCTTGATATTTCGAAAATGCGTGCATATGGAATCAATAATAATCTTCTTCAATGGATTAGAAATAACCTTTCGGACCGTTCAATTCAAGTTGTTTTGGACGGTTTCAATTCTGCAACTTACCAAATAAATGCTGGTGTTCTCCAAGGCTCTGGTCTGTCCCCGACACTTTTTCTCATTTTTATAAATGATCTCCTGTCTGTTACTTCTAATCCAATCCATTCCTTTGCTGATGACAGCACCCTCAGCTTCTCATATTCATTTCTTGGGTCACGCCCCTCTTCTTCGGGTTTGGAACTGGAACGGCAACGTATGTTAAGCTCATTGAATTCCGATCTTAACAGTATAACTCAGTGGGGTACAACTAATAGAGTGGAATTTAATACTTCTAAAACGCAATTCTGTCTTTTGTCACTAAAGCAAAACCCACACACACTGCTATTATCCATAAATGGCACCTGCTTCGCTGAAACCGAAAGACTTTCCATTCCCCGTATGGGTGTTAAAGACAACCTCCGTTGGAATGACCACATATTTGATGTCGCCAAGAACGCTGCGAAATGTCTAGGCTTCCTTAAGCGATATAAGAAATATTTCACCCTTCTTCTTCTGATCTGGCTACAATTTATAAGTCGTTTATTCATATTAAACAACGCTCATATCTAGTCTGGTGCACTAATAACTTCCTTGGAGCTACTTGACAGGATCCAAAAACGCGCAATAAAACTCATTGGCGACCGAGACATCGCGAGATCGATTGACTCTCTCTTAGTCATCGTCGTAATGTCTCCTGTCTCTCGTTATTTTATCGTTATTTCCACCATAAGTGCTCGAACGAAATAGCCAGTTACATTGTGCCGCTTGAATATTTCAACCGCAATAGCTGCCATGCAATGAATGCTCATCACTTCACCCTTAAGTCTATATTCGGATGTACAGTGAAAGAATTTTTCCTCAGCCGTACAAAACGAATGTGGAATACTCTTCCACGCTTTATTTTTCCTTCACATTATAACCTACAAACATTTAAAACCAACGTGCATCGGCATCTCTCCTTTTCTTCTAATCCTAATTTCCTTAACGCCCGCGCTGTGTAGCCGATTCAATAAAAAAAAATCCCTTTAGTGCGTGTACATTATAAAATTTTATATAAAAAAAAACTAGGTATGTCCAATACGGCTTGAAGTCAAAGAAAGATAAACTTTTTTCAATTTTAAATACAAAAGTGTCTATATCATAATTTTGCTTAACAAATCATATGTTGGTCCGATCTTATGAATGGCTGCCTGAGAAAAAATTTCAAAGTCCCGATTATTTGCTACAGAACGACTTGGTACCTTTGTACAGAACGTACAATAAGATGTGAGTTTAGGCAGGTTTTAATAGTTCTTATATTATTGTATTGTAGCAACTTTTTCGTAGATCCACCATATGGAGTTGAAAGTCAAGGCATTGAACACCGACCATCTTTCTTCACAGTGACCATAAATGTCCTTTTGTTACTTCGATATACATATATACTTACGCTGTATAAGGTTTAATGACATTGCATGAAAGTAACCTATCCGTACCTGCTTATTTGAATGAAAGTTGTTCAAGACTGAAGTTTTTGGATAGCAATGCGGGATACACAGCTAAGCAAGGGAGTACATGTCCGAGTATTACTGTTCTACATTTTTCTCATTTAAAAAACACAATCCTTTCATTCAAATAAATAGAAGAAATCCGCAAAAAAAAACAAAGGAATTTCTATCCAACTAAATTTTAATTCAAATTTCTTCAAATCCAGTGAAACTTCTTTTATGTTTCCACAGGTAACTCTATTCATTCGTAGATAAGATGGAAATAAGCAGTACCATCCTGAAAGGTTGGATACCTTATAATGATAACATTTAATATTATCAATAAACCGTTGTAAGAAACTGAACGAAGAAGAGCTGCTTAATCCTACGAATATAATATAGGCAACAGGGTCGGGTAAATTTGTTCGTTCGTCCTTAAGCACAATATAACCGAGGATAGACTAACAACATGAATCGTACCACCAGCCAGTTTACTTGCATTCTAAAGCTTCCATTCTCACGGACAAAAGAATATTCGAAAAGGTTTTCATTTGTTTTTCTAAATTGCAGAAAAATAAGAATACCAACGACATACAACTATTCATCCTTATGCTTAAAAGGGTATTATCTTCGGTTATAAAATGTAAGTTGTGTCAGCTATGCTCATAGCGGTGGCAGCAGTAGCACTAACATTCCTTGCAGAAGATAACTGTTTTAACAGTCGTAGTAAATTTTCCTATAGTTTCGAAATTTATGTAGTTCTCCCTTTATCTTTTCAGGGTGGGCTTTTGCATCCTTTCTAAGCTTTGGTCGAGCATTTCAGTTTCAGTTTATGTTTATATTTTCCGCTTTTCTTTTTCTGTTTCACGCATAGGTAGATTCATATTTTTGAATTTCAACTTTTGCGATTAGCCTATGTAGGTACATTCATAAATACTCGTTGGTTTCCTGAAATACATTTGTAGGTCATCGTTTTTGATGTTAAGGGCATATTGGTATACGATAGCGTTATTTCTTTTAATCGAAGGAATTGTTGTTTCTGAAATAATAGTGATGTCAAAATTGTAAACAGATGCATACCTATATAGATAATTATCCACATCAGAAAGGGCTTAAATATTAAATTGACAAAGGAACCAAAAGAGCCCTACACACTACAACAAATTATGTGTTTCAAACTTTAAACAAGTGAGCCAGAAAGAGTTAATGCCCGCACTATGTAACTATAAACATATCTTCATTATAAGGGTACTACAAATCCCTTTAAAAAAATATATCGCCGCTTTAAAAGCAGAGTGACATAAGTCAAAAATTGGCCGTTTTGAGTAGAGTACACAGAAAATTTAAAAAAAAACATATTGCTATCTTTTAAACTGACAGGGTGAAGGCGAAGTGTCGTTTTAACATCCCTGTATTGTTTTCCTGGTAAAGCGTCAAAACGTCAGTTGCGCCTTGATTGTCGGATTGAGTGGTTGTGCTTTTTAGTGTAAAACGTTGTAATCCAAAAAAATGTCAAAACACAGTGAGATAACCCTGTAAGTTATTTTTCTCCTTTTTGACACTTTTTTATATATAACGCTATTCTAGTAAGAAATACATGAAACTCTGACAAACAATTTCGGAAAAGTGACACTTCCTTCTTTTTGTCATTTTGCTTTATAATGAGGGTAATATTTTTTATTGACAAAACGTCACATTTGTATTATGTCATTTTACCGCGAAACCAAAGCAGTATTGAATTTATTTTTGAATACGGAAAAAAATGACATTTCTCTTTTGTGTCAAAAAACATATTTATTTCTTAAGCTCCTAAATGTCATAGTTTAAAAAGTGACGTATTGCCTGCAAAATCTGAAGTGATGGCAGTGTTAAATTTTCTGTAATTACTGTAAGGTGTGTCACTTTTCAAAAACGAAATACTCTGTTTTAATTTTAAAACTATTAGTGAAGCTGCGAAAATTATTGTTTTTTTAGATTGCATCTTAACCCATTTTTATTGCTTGTAAAGTTGCCAAGGCGCAAGGGGAATATAAACGCCCAAGAATGGGCAGTTTCAAGCGTAGAACCCCATCGTAAGCCCCTCGTCCAGTACGACTTGCAGTAACGAACAGCGTGTCTCTGCATGAGTGGTACACTGCGCACTTCCCCCTCTGCTGCAATGGGCACTCTGTTTTACCTGACACCCCTGGACATCTTTAGCATGCAATTGGCTGCTAGCGCGGCTATCCGCCTCAAAACAACGTTCCAATGTTCCGAGAATGAAATCGGCCACGCATCTATTCTTACACAATTTAGAACCCTCCCTAGCAACATAGACTACACCAGCCATCTGACCCTTCTTGACAAAAACTTCAAGGTCAAGATCCCTCACAAAACATTCTGGGAAGTCGAAAATAAATCGATCCACTTTTATACCGATGGATCCAAAACCGACGAGGGGTTGGAGGTGGTGTGTTCTCTGACAGGCTGAACCTCAGCCTCTCCTTTCGCCTCCTTGATCACTGAAGCGTGTTCCAGGCGGAAATCTTCACGATTAAAGAAGTCCTATCGTGGCTGAAGAGGAACGTGATATCCGCTATGTACATCTGGATCTTCTCAGATAGTCAAGCTGCGTAAAATCCCTGGATTCTGTGTCCACAAACTCTATCATAGTCCGTGACTGTCGATCATCTCTAGTGGAGATGGCGGAACATTTTAACATTCACCTATGCTGGGTGCCGGGACATACAGACATTCCAGGGAACTGTAGGGCGGATGAACTCGCCAGACAAGGAACCATACTGCCCATTCTACCTGATTAAGGTCCATTAGGCATCCCAATAGCTACATGCAAACTCATGTTTATGAGACAGACCGTTGAGAAATCTAACCTTAGGTGGACAAGTGGCAGATTTGGCCAAAGCTGGATCTGAAACGCTCTAAGTGTTTGGTATCTCTGAACAGACTTCACATCGGTGCTATAATTGGTGTGATCACCGGACACTCTCTCATAGGCAGGCATGCAACAAGGCTTGGCGTCAACACAAATGATTTCTGCAGAAGCTGTATGGAAGAGGAGGAGGAGAACACAATTCTCCATCTTCTCTGCACATGCCCTGCTCTCTCTCTCTCAAAGACGTAAACTCCATTCAGTATCTTTCTTTTACAATGATCTTAGCGATCTCATTAACACCGAAATCAAAAGTCTGTCAAGCTTCATCAAAAGCTCCAACTGGTTCAACGAGTAGGAGGATGACACATCTGTGTGGTATCACATTGGAACTGTCATTGGTCTAAGTGTGTCGGCCTCTGCCGACTGCCGCTATAACCTAATCTAAGCTAACCTACTGTTCGTCTGGTAACTCATCAGGAAGTTCAAAAATTTTGCCAGTCTCAAATGAGATACCGGTCGACCTGAAATCCGATGCCAAGGAAAAGTTACGCGGTAAAAACAGAAAATGTCGTACCAGTGAGTTGACCAAAAGCAAGGCAAAAGATTTAAGGAATTTGGGAACAGCTTACGTTTCAAGCGGAAAAGATATGAAGGTTATCGAAGAAAGGACACTGGGTCCTGTTTTTAAGTAAAAGCTAAACTATTCTTAAAAGACTGCTGAACGGTGATTGAACTTTTTAAGTTTATGTTGCACTTTATTTTTATATGGTTTAAATCAAATAGCTATAAGCCGACGGTAATACTTAAGAAGTTTCATAAATAAGGCAGGTGAACATTGATTTAAGGTAAAATATATTAAATATACTTTTCTTTGTTTCTTTTTATAAAAAAAATATTTTAATTTTGTTTATGTAAATACATTTTTTGAGCTAAATTCAAAGCGCTGCTGAACAGTTTTTTATCTTTAATATTTTTATTACTTTTGTATATCAACACGATAAAAAATATTTAAGCAGAAACTCTTAAGTTAACTCTTACACTCAAAATAAAAAATGAAATTTGATATTAATCATCAATGGTTTTATTTCTAAACAAAACGACACTTTTCCGCATTGCTGTTTAAATTTATTACATATTATTTGCCGTTTTTTGTGCTAAACGACATAAGTCGAAATCAATTTTCTTAAATTACTTTATTTTGGATAGTTTCACTAATCCACTTGAAAGAATCAAAAAAAAAGAAAATTTTTACCATATATAACTTTTAGGTTTTCGTTTAAATTCACAATGAAATATTTTTTTTGTGTCAAAAATTATTTCAAATAGCTTTTCTGAAAAACTGCCTTTTTTACTTATGTCACTCTGCTTTTAAAGCGACGATATATGTTTATCGGTTATTTTCAACAATACCGTCATAACTCAAAAGCTTCATATTTTGAAATATGTTATTTTGACGTTTTCGCAAACCTACGTTAGACCTTATTTCAACGCTTGGTTTTATGTCGCTTTGCGAAAGCGTCCAATACTGGTCTGCCTGTAAGATTCGCCTGTTCCCCCTTAAGAAGTATCACCAGGCACCCCGGTTTCGAATCATGGAGCTATTTGCGTAAAGTTTCACTCCAGTACTCCGAGTCGGTTGGTTCTAAGAGCTGATTGTCATAGTGAATATCGGGCCGGTAATACCAAAGTAAGTTTCTTTTATCACTTGAATGGTCACAACTGAATAAATTATAAACTGAAAGAACATGCTTGAAAGCTGTTAGATCAGGAATAAGTATAATAATGAGGGATAGTGCACTGCGACCTTATGGTCTATTGTGTCCAAGGCTTATACGTTTGAGAGTTTAGTTCCCTCTTCCAGAGCCCCCTCCATATGCAATTCATTTATGAATTCTATTTGAGTCTTGCTCTGATTAGACACGGTCACCCACCTTAGAGCACAGCCTCCAGTCCAGTTTCTCTAATGAATCTGAGATTGAGCTGTATATGTTTTGTTGTTCATCCCCAAAAGATTCAAGAATGTGGTCCGGAGTTTTAGCGGTCTCGCTGTAGAAACTAAAGAGACCTTCATCTGATATATCAATTTTCGTGGGTGCTCTCCGAATCTGCAGAGCAAATAAATCGACGTTATTGCAACTGATTTCATAAAGGCCCTCAGTTGTGAAACCTATATTGTTAAAATTGATTGCTCCGGCGGACATTTGGTCGTGTGTGCGAGGAGGAATACTTCGTTTTATGGACCGTTTTGAAGAACAAGCCATCGGAGATACCAGATCGCTTGGTGTGGACAACTGCAAGCAGCGTGTCCGAGATCGCAGAGGATGGAAATATGCAGTGTCTCACGCGGAGACTGTTCACAACGTTATATCTGGAATACCGTCTTTTTGTGTTCGTTTCAGGTCCGTTTTATCGGTTCCTTTCTTGACCACCTCAGGCAACCACTTAAGTTCCATTCTCTTAATCCTAACCATTAACGATCAGAGCGAGCTATTAACCATTTCGTCTTCTCCCTCTATACTGATGGAACCAAATTTCTTAACTAATTTCTCCACCACCAGCCTCCTGCCTTTTTCAACAAGATCTAGATAGTTTGGAAACCTGGTGCCTCAAAAATGGTTAAGAGCTCAATATCGCCAATTACCAGTCTACTTACTTCTCACGTTAGTCAAATAAATTTGTGTGTCCTCTTCTTGCATACCAAAGCTTGGTCGCTCTTTCATATGATGGTTAGAAAGTGGAAACCTGGTGCCTCAAAAATGGTTAAGAGCTCAATATCGCCAATTACCAGTCTACTTACTTCTCACGTTAGTCAAATAAATTTGTGTGTCCTCTTCTTGCATACCAAAGCTTGGTCGCTCTTTCATCGAGTTCATGTGTTTAGAATCGTGAGCATCCAACGTCGTTTTCTCCGATTTGCCTTCCGTGGTTTACCCTGAAACGATCCTTCAATCTTACTTCTCTATCAAGACCGCATCAAAATCATTAAATTAAATTGCTTTGTTTTCATTCATTCACTCCTCTCTGGTTCCGTTGATTGGTCTTGGTAAATATACAAATTGTTTTTTCTTGTGTTCCCTACTGGATATTCCTTGATGTTTATATTATCGAATACTTTTATTATGTGGCCAGATACTCCCCAGTTCCTAATCAAACTTTAATCATGAAGCGGGTTCACTATGGACACCGGGCCCTTTATAAGTAACCTGTACAACTCGGTCTAAAAAAGTAGAAATTCCATTTAATTTAGGGTAAGCATACGCACATAAGACTATAGACCAAATTTTCACACTGAGGCAAATCCTGGAAAAGACAAACGAATTTCAAGTCGAGACACGCCACCTATTCATCGAGTTCAAAGCCGCGTATGATAGTATACATCGTCAGGAGCTCTATATGGCGCCACTGCGTTAGTTTGTGCTGATAGCAATGAAACAGGTATTTATTCCATTTTTATGATATTTTTTGCTCGATTTAAAAAAAAAATTAAATTATTCTAAGAAAGTAACTTAAATTTACATGCTCGCTTATGTACCTAGCGTATCTGGTTTTAAATAACAATTACACTGATCGAACGATGTCACAGTTTAAACTTCATATTTCCCCAGATTTTCAAGTATACATAATATATATATTATGTTGGGCTAGGCTAATGATTGTCGAAACCAAGTGGTCAGTTGCTATAAGGAGTTGAAGCAAAAATCGTCGTCGTTTGTTACTTTGTTGGTAAATGTCTTATATTATTAACTTGCAAGAGATAGAAAAAAAGGCGATCGTATGTCTTGCAAGAACTATCGACCCATATCCCTGCTTAATGTCGCATATAAGATCCTTTCCAACGTACTGCGTGAACGTGTTAAACCGTTTTGCAACACACTTTTCGGCACGTACCAGTGTGGCTACCGGCCAGGCAGATCGACTATAGACCAAATTTTCACACTGAGGCAAATCCTGGAAAAAACCAACGAATTTCAAGTCGAGACACACCACATATTCATCGACTTCAAAGCCGCGTATGATAGGCAAAACTGATTCAGATGTGTCGCGTGGTTACATTGCCACAAATCCCACATATTGAACTGTAAATCCACTGAAGACAAAGTCTTCATAAACAAAACTATAAAATGTAATCTGATACAAGACATAAATAATGGCAGTGCCAACTTCATTTGTTGACACAAGTGTACATCTTCAATGTATCATAGGTTAGGTTAAGCAGATAAATCACTACATAAAGGGTTTCTTTCTCATGTTAGATTTAGTTCTTGTCCATAGTCGTAGTACTACGTTCAGCTGAAGATTTCCCCCTACCAAGGGTAAGGGATCGGAAGCTTATTTCATTCAAAATAAAACTTTATTAAAAATTGAATAAGTGATCTTTTATTTTCTTTGGTTGCGTTCTCTAACGAGAACATGAACACTATTTTTTTTTTAATATAAACGAATTTAAAAACAAAATTGCGTGACTCTGGAAAACACGCGGTGCAACATGGCTCCTCGGAACTATTTCAAACATAAACCGGATTTCGGCAAGGGGACGCGCTATCATGCGATTTCTTCAATCTTGTAGGTTCTGGAGCAGATAGTGCGCAGGGCAGGTGTCAGCACGGAATGCACTATCTTCAACATGTCCGTTCAGCTGCTGGGTTATGCATCATCGGCCGATCACAGCGCTCCGTGATGGAAGCTTTCTCGGCGTTTTAATAACTGGCGAAATCTGTTGGCCTTGTAGTAAATGAGGACAAGACTAAATACATGCTATCAGCAAACAAACAAACATCTGTCCACCGCCTAGGACAGAACGTCACTATTGATAACAACAATTTCGAGGTAGTTAAGGAGTTCATCTACCTCGGAGTAAACATGAACTCCACGAATGACACCTTAGTGGAGATCCGGCGAAGAATTACCCTAGGAAACCGCTGCTACTTCGGTTTGACAAAACAACTGGGTTCACAACTTCTAACTCGGAGGACGAAGTATATGCGACATATATACATATATAAATATAAAAAAAGATACAACCGCGAACTCTATAAGCTGTACCAAGATGTGGATATAGTCCAAAAAGCCAAAATACGTCGACTACATTGGCTCGGCCGCATCAAGCGAATGGATAATAATCCTCCAGCTAAGAGGATCTTCGAATCCCAGCCCCCAGGTTCGAGAAGACAAGGAAGACCGAACCTCCGTTTCACAGACCAACCCATCGCAGATGCCAGAGCGGTTGGTCTGGACAACTGGAAGCAGCAACCCCGGGATCGTAGAGGATGGAAGGCTGCTGTGTCTCAGGCAGAAACTCTTCACGGGTCGGGAGCTCGTTAAGTAAGTAGGTAAGTCGTATACGCACATAACACGCACAGCACAAATAGCGCCGATTATGTGCGTGTGATTACGCAAAGGCGGCAATTTTCCAACAAGCGCTTTTTTTACCCTCAGTCGCCATTCCAATAGGCGCTGTTCTTCGGGGGGCGTTCCGATGTATTATTCGCCCCTCACTGCACCGGTGGGTTTTTGTCGATATCTTCTTAATTTTAAAATGAGTTGATGTACAGTGGTGACTCTGCTGTCGAACGTATTTTTATGTTGGAAAATAGCATTCTTAACCAATGTAGATCCGGACATTCACAAAGTTGGTGGTCGGTAAATTCGTCTTCCTCCATTCAAAACCTATATTCTGGCTCTGAGCACAGAATTAAATTATTAGGATGGTACAAATTGATGGCTTCTGCCGACAGCCACATAAACCTAACTAACCAGGCCTTACCAGCAAATTCCTCCATTCCTCGGACATATGAAATAATTGCGGCTACTCCAAGCATTTCGACAAAAAATTTATCTGCTCAAATGAGTATAAGCAGACACTCATTGAGGCCAATTCTGCACAAAGATTATATTTTTGTTTGCTTATAAGGTTCAACTTATAAGCAAATTAAGCCCCGCAGACTTTCGATCCGCTTGGAGTTTTGCCAAAAGCTCCTTTAAATGGTGGACCAGGACGAACCCATGATCAACTCCATTTTTACGACTTAGACGGCAATAATAAAAAAAGTAACTTTACATGAAAATTAAGTTTTTTTAAGTTTAAAAATTTAAATAATTTTATTTCTTGAAATCTATTATAAATATGTACATACAAAGTTAAAACTCCAACGGTACAAAGACGATATTATCTACATATTTAAATATTGAAAGAAAATAAGTGAAAAGTATTTTTATTACATATTAAGATTTTGGATTAAATTTGCATTCAGTTTAACTAACAAAACATTATTTATTGTTTTTTTGGATAATTTGTTTCTGTTTTTTGTTAAAAAAAAAACTGGAAGAGCGCTAAAAGCCCATTCAATAGAGACTTAAGTTGATGGCACTGCCAGCACTACTTGTGCAAGTTTTCCTAGAAGAACCTCTTTGCTGCTCAATGTTTTGCAAAGCTCAATTTTCTCTCACAGAGCAAGTAAGTTGATTCGTCAGCTTCTTCATTATAAGAAACATATTAATTTAACTTAAATGTCTTTATTTTACCCATTTCAACAAAAACAATAACTATTGAAAATATAAATCACTTCACAACCGTACTGAACGGATATTTGATAGAGAATGATTTTTTTTATGGATCTTTACGGATCCTTCTCGCGAGCAAACCATATTCTACCAGAATTTCTTTTTTCCGATCTCTCACGAATGACAGATGCAGAAAAAAAAGGATAGAGTTCGTTCGTGAGAGAACTATACATTTTTAAAGATCGAACATTTTTTTTTATGGTTCGTGAGAACATCGATAAAGATCCTTATTTTATCATTCGCGAGCGATATTTTACGAACCCTGATTTCTTAATGTAGCAAAATTCATCAGCCACCCTGTAGAATCTATTGCCGCATTCCCATAGACAACGAAGCTCTGTTGTTAGGCCCTGGAAATGGTTTTTGTCGCGAAGAATGTTGATGTTACAAATTTCGTTGAGAAATCAGCAGGATTTTCTTTCCCTGAGCAATGACTCCATTCGAAATACTTGGTCAGTTTTCGAATCTCTGAAACTCTGTTTTCCACGTACGGCTTCCATCTCTTTCCCGTATTGTTGCTTATCCAACCAAGAGCGATTTTCGAGTCTTGCAGGTTTTACAAAAATTGTTCCCATAGTTTGTGGCTGAAAAGCGGTTTTAAAAGATCAAAATCTCTCATATCCTGTAATAGTACCAAAACTGGGTGCTCATCCGGGCATTAATGCGACACTGCATTATATTCTTACGAATGAGTTCTAAAAAACTGAAGGGTTGAAGAGAGAACAGAATCTGTTGAGAATCTCTTACGCCACTGCGCAGGTCTGCAGGAATGCCCCGAATCGTCAGAATCTTCAAAAAGATTTATAAACAGATGCGAATGGTATTGTTATCCATTGTGCTACCATGTACTACTTCGTATAATGAACCTTTTCGGCTTCTAAGGGAAAACCGCACACGGTGGAAGTAAACCTCCTAACTTAACCAAACCTTACTCTCAACTTAGGCCAATCCAGTAAATCAGCTTCTTGCATCCCTGGCAGTAGTTCTTCGCGCTCCGTTTTGTTCTTTGGCATGAAGGCTTCCTCGGATCTTGGAACTGCTAATTCGATCAATCTTTGTTACTCCTTCTGTCATGCGAAAGATCTTCAGCTGCCGTTAATTTGACTTTATACTTACGCTGTCCAACATTGTGAACCGTATGTTAAGGCGCACAACTGCGGTGTAGAGCTTAACTTTCGGCATAGGGGGCATTTTTCGATCACAGAAGATGGCTGAGTTTTCCCCTAACTTCATCAACATTACGCTTACGCGATGTTTAATGTCGTCATTACAGCATGCTTCGCATTCGAATTACAACAGGTAAAATGAAGCGAATTGGACGAAATTACAACAACAACAACATTGATGTGTGAGCCAATCGGAACGGAAAAATTTTATATCATGAAGTTACTTGAAAATGCTTGAAAATACTTGAAGTTACTTGAAGTTACCAACAACAACATTGCTGTGCATGTTAAGCATTTGAAAATGCTTGAACATACTTGAAGTTACTTGGACATGTTTGAAGTTACTTGAAAATGCTTGAAGGTACTTGAAAATGCTTGAATTTACTTGAAGTTACTTGAAAATGCTGAAAATACTTCAAGTTACTTGAAAATGATTGAAGTTACTTGAAGTTCCTGAAAATGCTTAAAGTTACTTGAAAATGCTTGAAGTTACTTGAAAATGCTTGAAAACTTGAAGTTACTTGATAATGCTTGAACATACTTGAAGTTACTTGAAAATGCTTGAAGTTACTTGAAGTTACCTGAAAATGCTTGAAGTTACTTTAAGTTACTTGAAAATGCTTGAAGTTACTTGAAAATGCTTGAAAACTTGAAGTTACTTGATAATGCTTGAACATACTTGAAGTTACTTGGACATGCTTAAAGTTACTTGAAAATGCTGGAAGGTACTTGAAGTTACTTGAAAATGCCGGAAAAAATTGTATATCATGTAAAATCAGAGAAACTTGCTTGAAGTTACTTGAAGTTACTTGAAAATGCTTGAAAATACTTGAAGTTACTTGAAAATGCTTGAAGTTACTTGAAGTTACCTGAAAATGCTTGAAGTTACTTTAAATTACTTGAAAATGGTTGAAGTTACTTGAAAATGCTTGAAAACTTGAAGTTTTTTTTTTTTTTTTTTTATAATTTGCTTACGCTAAAGGTATTTTTTTCTGTTGTTACAGTACCCTTATAGTGCTAAGAACACAGTGTAAGCTACTTGGTATTAGAAAGAATAGAGAAATAGGAAAGAAGTGTTTGGGTGCAGTTGTAGGGTTTTTCTCCACGGGTGGTGTCTAAGTTACTTAGGGAGATTACGATTTCATGTATTCGGTATAAAGTAATGGACTTGGCCGGGATTCGAACGCACGACCTTCCATTCCGAAAGCGAATACACTACTACTGCACCATTGCCACCCGTGAAGTTACTTGAAAATGCCGGAAAAAATTTTATATCATATAAAATCAGAGAATGCATTTTCCGATTAATTGTATAACAGTCGACTTTGATTTTTTTTTCAACTTATAGAATAAATTGCGACCATGGGGCCACCCCTAGTTTATATAAATGTCTGGAACGGGCAGTACAAGTATTCTGTTCTTCGGACTAATGCGATAACCATTCCCCTCCAAAACCTATACCCATACATCAAGTGCTCGTTGCAGTTAAGTTTGATCCTCGTATATGATGTCTCCTTCGTCAGCAAAGAATAGTAGCAGTAGTTAATTACACAAAATAAAATCTAACATTTGCCACTGCCCTAGCTCAAGGTTGAGATGTGAAAAATGAAAACATTATTAAATTTAGTTGACGAAACATATTTGAGATTGTTCGAGTTTATGATTGAAATTGAAAGAATTTCCTCAACTTGAAAAAAATTCACTATTCACTGCCAGCCCAGAGAAATTGTTGAGGTGCCGGTATCAACGTTTCATATAAAAAAAAACAAATGCATAACTTAAACCAATCTACACTTTCATTGTCACCTGATGACAAAGAACTTTTTGTGTTACTAATTAAGCAAAGCGCCGTGCGACAAACTGCCAGGATTCTCACATTTATGCAACTATTCCAGTAAAGAAAATTAACCATCAATCGCGATGCTATCAGTGCAACTGTCACCCATGTGGCCCACTCTCCTGTCACGGTGTTTTGGCTAGCACCCAATGTGTCGCCTAAGTTCATCATTACACACTTGTATTTTACACAACAGCCGGCTGACATTTTATCTGCTACCGCCTCAAACTCGTAAACTCGCAGCGGATCCTTGCGCTACAATTCATGGCTAGAAACAAATTAACCCATGTTTTGTTGGAATAGTGTTGTCGTCGTAGTTGCTATGTCGCTACCCGGTAACGTAACGTGCCATCAATTATTATTTTGTTAACACCTTTGCAATTATTTATTACATGTTTTGTATAGCTGGAGTGACGCCACAAACACCAGTATGAGCAACCCACTCCCACACTAGGGCTCATTCGATATTTGTAGTTCGCAACCGACACCTCCCCGCCCAATAAAGTATTCCCAGTAATACTCCTTTTAGCGGTTTTCATGAGACTGAAATACGGATACGAGGTGCCTCGAAGGACTACTAACCTGACAAAAACAACGTTTGGGAGATGAGCAAATAGAAAACAATCTATTTTCAGTTTCATTGCTGTCTTGTGTATGGGTTGTCGCAGGGGTTGTCGGATAAGTGGGGTTCGGTAGAAGATCCAAACGACGTATGTGGTCCTTTTTGATTTAAAAGTGGGTTTGGTTTTTCACACAATTAATTTCACAACCCTTGAAGGCTGTGAATGGGATTTCTTACTCTGTCTAAGTCGTTTGTGTTTTGTCTTTTATTTTCCTGCTTTTGTGCGAAGGACTAAGACACCTACTTATCGGACCAGGTGAGACTTTTGCGAGTGTCCTTTGCACTGTTGGCTCTGTCGTGTTGTTTTGTTTGTTTAATGAAAATGTGAAAATGGTCTGTTAAATGCGGTAATGGGGAAAACACAGTGCCGGCGGGGGTTCGGAATCTAGTACAAAAGCTGAAAATGAATGGCAGCAACACTGCCTAAGGAGGAATAGCTCAAAAAGGACAAAGTAACCAACCCTTTGTGAGAAATAATTGCTAAACTTTTTGTTACTCAGTTTTGGCTGGGGAGGAAATCAATTTAAATTTATGTGAAACTGGAATTTACATATATTTATTTGTGCAGATTCCGTTGGTTTTGGTGAATAATATGTAAGGAGTTTCCCGAACCTGGCTGCCTACCTAAAGTGGCATATGTAAGATTGTGAAATCGATTTAAATCCAGATTCTGCCGACTGAAATGACAAAATGGGTGCACCCTACCTACAGAACGAACCTTAATCCTATCAGTTCTTGACTATTATTTGGCACGAATGGAAGGGACATACAATTTTACGCCGATTGCGGAAGGATTCTATTGACAGTTAATACTCTTGTAAATTCGTCAATGGGTCTTAGCGTCAAGGCGTAAAAGGTACTCAACTGTCGGAAGGAGGCGACCGAGCAGGTCCTGGTCCTCAGTATTGATCGGGATTCCGTTGATGCCATGAGGGATCCCTGAGTTAGCGACTAGGCAGTGTTGCGGCGTGTGGAATCAAGACGAGAACACTAGACAAACATATCAGCCGAAATCAAATTTGAGCTCGCAGAGTACGCAACCCGAAGTAGACTATGAAGCTCCACCGCAGATTATAACATCTGCTTCCACTTTCGAATTGGCGTAGCAAGACCTTGAGGAGACCGATAAATATATGTCCATCTCAGAGTGCACCATATCAGAGGGGGAACTGGACAACACGGTCATCCAACTTTTCCGGGATATCGCATAGGAAAAAGGGGCAACAGCCCCACGGGAGCAATAGAACTCCGTCAGCGAAATCAGATTAGCACAGGCAACCATCCACCATACTAAAACTGCCTCAGCGAACATATCTAGGATGTTTACCCACCAAAGTCTGGGGCTAGCCTTAGTCCTGGAGCAATGAATCCTGAAAGAGCAAGTCAAAGGATTGGTTAGGAAGAATGCGAAGGTAATTTGGGACACTCAGGCCGAGAAACAGAGAGCATGTATTCAAATGAACAATAAATATAAATTTATTTTACTTTCGGAATACGCGGCGCGAGAGCTGGTGCCAGTACACGTGACTCTGGATGTTGAAGGAGGTTACCGCACCATCATCATCGCATCGGCTTGAGAGTTAAGCGAGAGAGATCATCGTCTCTCGATATAAGACCACGTAGTCCACTGCACTGGTAAGGGAACTGCAGAACACGGTGATCACTGTATTCAAAATGGGTTTGTTTGATCCTGCGATAAGGCAAATTATGATGACGACAATTGAGCAAGACCTAACCGCGTCAGTGGACCTAGCCCAGCGGACTTCGATCTTACTTGGTCCACGCTACAACATCGGTGTCACCCCTATGCGAACAACGTTTTTCCGCAATCACCTGGCATTCATTTTCTTCAATCACCTGGCACTCCTTTTCCTCAATCACGTAGCACTGCTAATGGAACAAACCCCTTAGCCCACGTTTGGTCGCAAGCACCAAACAAGCTGGTAGCTTTTGGCACTCTGAGTGAACACTCGGGTATTCCCCCTCCAATTGGCACCACACGCAAAATGCCTATGGACATGAGTAAGAAGTTTGTCCGAAGTCCAATGTGTGTGCAGTTAACGCCAAAACGGGGGGCGGAAATGCTTGTGGTGTTCCTCAACCGGATATAACAAAGAATAGAGCTGTACCAAACAAAACAACATGAAGTTGACGATGGTAAACTTGAACCGGTCAATAATTGACTGTGACCAAAATACCCGTAGCCAAATGGCAAAAAACGGAACCCTTATAGATTCGTCATGTCTGTCTGTCTGTCTGTCTGTCTGTCTGTCTGTCTGTCTGTCTGTCTGTCTGTCTGTCTGTCTGTCTGTCTGTCAGGGAATGTCACAGCCACTTTTCTCCGAAACTATAAGAGCTATACCGCTGAAACTTGGTAAGTAGATGTATTCTGTGAACCGCGTTAAGATTTTGACACAAAAATAGAAAAAAAAAACTATAAATTTTGGGGGTTCCCCATACTTAGAACTGAAACTCGAAATATTTTTTTTCAAACCAATACGTGTGGGGTATCTATGGATAGGTCTTCAAAAATGATATTGAGGTTTCTAATATCATTTTTTTTCTAAACTGAATAGTTTGCGCGAGAGACACTTCCAAAGTGGTAAAATGTCTGCCCACCACCCAAAACCTTCTAACTTCTAAAGTAAGGGAATGATAAAACAAAAAAAATGTATGATGTACATTACCATGCACACTTCCACCGAAAATTGGTTTGAACGAAATCTAGTAAGTAGTTTTTTTTTAATACGTCATATATCGTAAACCGCAATTTACCTTTGATTCAATCAACCCAAATATAAAAAAAAAACATTTAATTTCATAAACATGAACCCTATGCGTAAACCGTGAACCATTATTTTCTAACAATAAATCTGTAATAGGTGTCTAGGTTAGGTTAGGTTAGGTTAAAGTGGCTGTCAACAGAAGGCCGACACACTTAGACCAGGATTAGGTCCATTGTGATGCCACACGGATCGAGGGGTTTCCCCACTACTAGTTAAACCATTTAGAGCTTCTTATGAAGCGTGATAGACTTCTAACGTCAGCGTTAGCCAAGTCGTTAAGATTGTTAAGCAAGAAATCTCCCAGATGAAGATTTCTATTATGGGAGAGAGCTGGACATGTACAGAGAAGGTGAAGTATAGTCTCCTCCTCCTCCTCGTCCAAGCAACTTCTACAGAAATCGTTAGAATAAACGCCAAGCCTCGATGCATGCTTGCCTATCAGACAGTGCCCTGTAATGGCACCTATAGTGGAGCTAATATGCAGTCGGTTTAGTGAGATCAGACTCTTAGAGCGTCGCAGGTCCAGCTTTGGCCAGATGTGCTTAGTCGCTAGACATGTATTACTACCTGTCCACCTAAGGTTTGTTCTCTCGATTGCAGATAGCTTGAATAAAAGTTTGCAGGTAGCGATTGGGATACCCAGAGAACCCTTTTCAGGTAAAAGGGGGAGTTTGGTTCCCTTTTTGGCGAGTTCATCAGCCCTGCAGTTTCCTGGAATATCTCTATGCCCCGGCACCCAACAGAGGTGAATGTTAAACTGCTCCGCCATCTCCATAAGTGATGAACGGCAGTCGAGGGCTGCAATGGAGTTTGAAGATACCGAATCCACGGACTTGATCGCGGCCTGACTGTCCGAGAAGATACAGATATCCTTTGTGGATATCACATTTCTCTTCAGCCACGTCAGGGCTTCTTTTATCATAGGTGTCTAAGTAAATAATAATTATAATTCGCGCGGAACCCTTCATGGGCGAGTCCGCGCATGAAGGGTTCCGCACTTGGCCGCTTTTTTTCTATTTCTTTAACGGGCTCCCGATCAGTGAAGAGTCTTCCATTCTCTGCGGGCGCGCAGCTTCCAGTTCTCCAGACCAAGCGCTCTGGCATCTATTGAGATTTATGATAATTGTCAAAGATGCTTAGTGACTTGCGTTTATAATCCTGATCGGCAAAATTTTCTAACACCTTTCTTCTCAGTTTTGTCAGTTCTTTCCTCTATATATCAGAACATAATAGTTTGCGGTGATTTTTTTAATATTAATTTGCTGAAAGGTGACTTACATTCCTGCTCTCTACAAGATAATATCGCCTCTCTGGGCCTATGTATTTTAAATTCGGAACCTTCTCGTTTTTCACCCAATTGCAACCCCAGTTTGCTTGATCTAATTGTTGTATCTAACACTTCGTCGATTCTCCTTATAGATCAATGCTCTTTAGAAGGGCTGTCTGATCACGATTTAATTTTTTGCACCCTCGACCTTGATTTCTCTAGAGGCGCAATTTCGACAGTTTTTTCCTATCGTGATTTTAAATCAATTGACGTCCAGTCGCTTATTGCTGATTGTTGTCAAGTGAATTGGAATAGATGTCAATTGGTCGCAGAAGTAGATGAAAAGGCTAAAGTCCTAGAAGAATCAATTACACATCTTTATAACAATCATGTCCCGGGAAAAATTGTCTCAATACGTAACTTGAAATGTCCTTGTGTTGACGCTAGCATCAACACTTTGGATTATTATGTGCGGCATCAGCATTCAGATCTGAATGCACCTGCCGATCTGTCAAGAGGGGGCATTAATAAATAACAAATGGTCTAATGTCACAATAAAGCTGTCAAAATGGATTCAAGGTCATTATCAAACTGTCAACATTGTATAAAAACTCTGTGCTGCAATAAAAATTAATTAATCTTTTTATAACGTGGTAAAAGTTGGAGTGGTTATTTTATTCTTCTTGTCTTTGGTAAAATACATGGTCCTTCGAGTTATTAAGAGTACCAGTCAATTAATAAGAAAGTTATTAAGTGCATTGAATAAACCTTTTAATACATTTTTAAAACATTTTAAACAATAGTGGAGAACATTGAAAAGCTTAAAATTGACTTTGACTTGACATTATGAGTTTTTTAGAAGTGCCAAACGGGTTTCACGCGCCGCGTAATACAATCCCGTTCCTTTTGCAGCAACCGCCGCCTTTGCGGTTATACATCATTTGAAAAGCTTGCGGTTAACATAAAATCCGAATTATTGTTGCACAACGGAACCTGAAAGGAATAACGTTTTGTAAGTACACAAGCCAACATATTAATCCACACTCTACAATCAACGCATTGCTTACCAATATATTTAATTTCTGTATTTTTGCAAAATGAGCAACGTTGACAAATTTATGAGGAATCTGTTGGGACAAATGAAGAAAGATGTGGCGAATTTCAGTCGACGTGGTGCGAGGGAGCGTACACGAAATTATCTGTTGGGAAGAATCGCAATTTTGGAAATGAATTTCAAACCCGGTATGGACTTACACAAAGATGCCATCTCTACATTGGAGGAGGAAAAATTGGAGCAGTTAGAGACCGTTTACGATGAAATTAAAGAAATTTACATGGAGTACCGTGCTGATATGTTAGATGAACTGAATAAAGTTGAACAACAAACGGCAATATTAGATAGATAGATAGAGTTTTTTTTTTTATTCATTTCATTCCAACTTAATCTAATCTAACAATATTTATTGATAAATCAATGAATAAATAGTTAACGTTCTATAACTTAAGTACAATTAGTCTTAAATTAGTGTTGAACGCAACTTCAAAAAAAAAAAAAAATTCTCAATAATTCTTCTGATGTGGGGTGACAATTCGAATTTTTTAATGAAATACAATCACAAGATAATCTTTTAAGATGTGTTTCTTATTAAAGACTCAACATTAGCATAATCCAGAGTACTTAACCATTTTCTTATTAGTTTAATGTAAGCATTAAAATTGTTAGTAATTCGAATGGAATACGGAAGCTTATTAAAATACTTGGGGGCTGTAATTGTGTAAAAGTGAGAAAAATGAGAAGTACGTGCGGCTGGTACGATAACATAAGCCATGCTATTTATTCGTAAGTTGTGAGTTTGATTACTTCTGCTTGGGATGTTACCACTTTGCTTAAAAAATTCTCTGAGTACTTTAAAAACATACAAGTGTCTTACAGGTAAAATGTTTAGTCTTTTAAACAAGGGCCAGCTATGAGTGCGACGATTACAACTAGAAATAGTGCGAACTAGATGTTTCTGTGCAATTAAAACAGGTTGAAGAGCATTCATATAACATCCACCCCAACTGACAATGCCATACTGCAACTTCGAGTGTGCGAGACCATAATAAATTTTTAATAAAACATCCTTAGAGCAATAAGGTTTGATGTGATAAAGTTTCCGGGCCACTAGATTCATATGTGATTCAATTGAATGGATATGGTCCTTCCATTTCAAGTTGCTATCTATTAACACTCCTAAGTATTTAAAGCTTTTTACGGATTCAATTTTAAGACAGTTATCAGAACATGAGCTGTTACCATTAAAGTTATTATTGCCACAAGTGTGTAGTGGTAAGCAAAACCTATTACAGTCATGTGAATGAAAATAAAGATTAAAATCAGTTGAAGCACAACTTGAAATTTTAAAGGCCAAAAGTTTGGTTTTTTCGCTGACAATCAACCCATGGGCAGCAAACCACTGCCTTAATTTTTCCAAGTCTTCTTCAATCTTGACAGTACATTCGAAAATATTTTTAGATGTATAAGTTAATGTTATG
This sequence comes from Portevinia maculata, assembly GCA_949715645.1. NCBI lineage: Eukaryota > Metazoa > Arthropoda > Insecta > Diptera > Syrphidae > Portevinia > Portevinia maculata. The sequence continues at coordinate 90,646,386 of OX454528.1, forward strand.
TCATCAGCGAATGCAGTAGCGAGGCCATTTAACTGCAGCTTAAAGAACGAATTGATGTATATCAAAAAGAGAAGAGGTCCGAGTACAGAGCCTTGGGGGACGCCAGATTTAAGAACACGAGGCTTACTAAAGAAACCGTTAACTTTAACTCTTTGATTCCTGTCCTTTAAGTACGACTTCAACCAATCGTATATTGATCCTCTAAACCCAGCATTATATAATTTGCTTAGCAAAAGCTGATGATCAACCATGTCGAATGCTTTTGTCATATCTAGGAATAAAGCCACTACGGATTGGTTAATGTTAAGCCCTTCATGCACTTGACTACACACCCTGAGAATAGCATCCTCAGTTGATAAACCAGACCTAAACCCAAATTGATTAATAGAAAAGAAATCATTTCGTTCCAAAAATTTAAGCATTCTTGCCTTAAGTAATTTCTCAAAAATTTTTGTCAAAGTTGGTAAAATGGAAATAGGTCTATAATTAAGATTTCTTCTACTACCTTTTTTGAAGAGTGGAGTAACCTCAGCAAACTTGAGAGATTGAGGAAAGCAACCAGTACAGACACTTAAGTTAAACACATAACACAGTACATCAATCACTTGCCAGACAATGTTTTTTAACAGAATACTAGTTAAGCCATCACTTGTGCACGAATTTTTATTTTTTAAGGTCATTATAAGCTTATAAAGCTCCCCTGAAGAAATAGTATCAAAAACGAAACTATTTGTTTGAATATTTTCAACAATGACAGATGGAGGTATAGTGCAGGTGCAAGATCTGTATTGATTAATAGATGGCTTTAAGTTCTCAGAGACTTCAGTGAAGTATTCATTAAACATATTTGAGATAATTTCGGAGTCTGATGAAAGAACTCCATCTACTTCTAGATCTTGTATTACTGTGGTAGGCCTATGTTTACCTAAAATGCTATCGACTACTCTCCATTCCTCTCTACTATTACCATTTGCCCTTTCAAGCTTCTCAGCATAATAATTGTCGCGTGTTTCTATAATGTTTTTATGAATCTGTTTGCACATCTTCTTGTAGTACTTTTTTAATCTTAAGTTTTGCGGATGTTTTGCACATTTGGCAGCATACATTTTTTTTCTTTTTATGTGCTGTAGAAGCGAGTTGGTCATCCACGGTTTCAAGTGTTTTTTCTTATTAGAAATAGTAGAATATACAGAGCATGCTTTTATATGCTTTTGTAATATGGATAGAAATAAGTCAAATGCAATAGAAGGATTACTTTCAGCATAGACTGGGTCCCAAAACTCATAGGTCAACATTTCCTTTAGCATTCTATAATCTATGATTTGTTTTTTCATTTGCTTGGTAAAAACATTTTTTTTAACTGAGTTCATATAAATACTTAAAGCAGTCATATGATGGTCAGTAATTTTGTAGTCACAAACTGTACCAAAAAAAGTGTTTATAAAATTTATATTTACACGGGCAAAAATGTGGTCGATACAACTCGAAGAAGAATTTACAACGCGAGTTGGATCATTGACAAAACTCTTCAAACCATTTGACGCCATAAGAAACATATAGTTCTTTGTAAAGATATCAGAGTGATTTAAAATATTTATGTTGATATCACCCAAAATAATCAATTTTTTTTCTTTAGTTGTCCTTAATATACCGTCCAGATCATTTATAAATGTTGCTTTATTTCCTTCTTGCAGTCTATAAATGCATAGCATAGTATAAACTTCACTCTGATATTCGACGGAACACTTTACAACATCTGCACTTGAAATGTTAATTTTAGAAAAATCGCACGCACAATCATTTCTAACATACACCATTACACCCCCAGACCTATAAGACTCATTACAGTTGCCAAAAGGCGGCAAGTACCCTGGAATGTTGTACAAATTCAATTCCTTTTCGTATATCCATACTTCACTTAACACAATTACAACAGGTAGCTTTTCGAGCGCATCGATATGAGCTAATAAAACTTGAAAATTTTTTCTAATACTTCTAATGTTTTGATGTACACAAAATAATACATTGGACGAATTATAAGGAACATTTGGATAATCACATGCAATGGGATGACGAGGGACACTACAAACAGAATTCATAATTTATCAAAATCAGAAGCAGAAGTTATACGTATAAAATTGTCACCCTCATTCCTACGCATATACACCATCCCATTCCTAGTCCAGACGTATTTATAATTCATCGATGTCTTCATTGTAATTGCAGTTTTCAGCAGCTGGCGAGTCCGATAAGTCAAACAGTCGTTGATGTACATCTTCTCTGATTTCGCTTCAGCGTTGAGTAGAGTTGTTGTTAGCGGCTCTTTTTTCTCTCTTTTTATTTTCATAATTTTCTCCTTGCAATGACGAGTTGTAAGTCGTACATGAAGAATATTAGTGCATCGTTGTGAATTATTGTTCGAAGCATTTTGATGACCTTTCACAATTCGCTTTGTGTAGCAATAGTCGATGTCTCTCTCCGTTACTCCTACATTCAGTCCATCACGAAACACTTTTAGCGCGAGATCGATGGTTGACACATTGTTGTTGTGAGCGGGAACATTATAGATTTCAATTGTGTTGGCTATCAATTGCTGTTCTAAGTTGTTCACTTTGTCTTCCAGTACATATATTCTTTGCTCGCACTCCATGTTTTTTGCCTGCAGTTGTTCTATCTGTCGTCTCTGGATTTCCTTCACTTCCATTATTTCCGCATAGATCGTTTCGAGAGTGATGTTAGATGCTGGTGGGTTTTGTGGCACTGTCGTAGGCGTAGTCGACGATTGGTTTTTTACTGGTTTTCGCTTGTGTACGTCATTACTAGCACAGGCGAGGGCCTCACCAGATAAAGAATCGCGACGTTTCGTTGCAACGCAAGAAGCACATCTCCAAAACTTATTGTCTTTTCTCAAAAATTCTATGTCTACCGGCAAAATATTCACACAAGAGGCATGAAATATTTGTTTACATTCACCGCAGACCACTTTTAATTCTGCACGTTCAACTTTGTTATAACAAGAATTGCAAGACATCTTATGCGATTTTATTAAAGTTCTGACGCGTGCGTACCCCACAACAGACGATCTGGAATATTGGAAGAAAATTCGGTAAGTTCTGGAAAATCAGATAAGAATTCAGATTTAAGACTTCCGAAAATTAATATTCCAACATTTTCTGGAAATTATGAAGGGTGGAGGCCCTTTCACGACCTTTTTTCATCACTCATTCACAATAACTGTTCATTGTCCGAGGTACAGAAACTCCATTATCTTAAATCAAGCGTAGTAGGTGAAGCCGATCGATTGCTTCAGCATCTTAGTATTGATAGTGGAAATTATGAGCAAGCATGGACAATTTTGAAGGCCAGATATGATCATAAACGTATTTTAGTCAACGCTCAATTTAAACTTTTGTTCGGTCAACCAGTACTTCACCAAGAGACTTCTTCGGGCTTAAAAAATATGTTAGATACCACCACTGAGTGTAGACATTCTCTTACTAATTTAAAGCTTCCAGTGGATCAATGGGATGATATTTTAATTTACATCATAGTGCATAAGCTTCCTGCTAAAACACAGCAACTATGGGAGGAAAAATTGGGTGCAAGGAAAGATCTACCAACTTTTAAGGAGTTTTCCGAATTCTTGAAAGCAAAGATTTTGAACTTTAGAAGTAATAGATGAACAGCCAACCACAAGTAATCTCAATAAAAGGTCCACGGCCAATACATTTCATATTGCCCCAAAAAGTACGGCTTTTAGTTGCAAGGTTTGCAACAAAGGTCCCCATTCCCTTCGGATCTGCAAAAAAATTTTGAAAATGGATGTAACCGCCCGGACAAATACTGTTGCTGGTATAGGAGTTTGTGAAAATTGTTTAGCTTATAGTCATCAGACTGCGCAATGTTTAAGTTCCTCTCGCTGCTATTCATGTCAGCAACCACATCATACGTTGCTTCACAATGCTTGTACCTCTAATCCTAATGTACCCAATAATCAAACACAGCAATTTCATCACCATTCACAATACCACTTATCCAACCAAATACCACACTCTAGCTCACACACACAACAGACTCCACAGACTCAACAGAATTCTTACTATAATTCAACCAACCCAACACCTCCCACGAATTCTGTCACTCAACATGCTCAGTCATACCAAGGCTCAGAAGTAGATCCTAACGCACCGGTTTTTCACCCTGTCGGCCAGAATCAACTTCAGCCATAACCACGTTTCATAGCAAACATGACAGAAATGTTCAGATAATTTTAGCCACAGCTGTAGTTGCGGTGAGGGGAGCAAGAGGAGACTATTATAATTTGAGAGCGTTAATCGATCCGGGGTCTGAAGCCACATTCATCACAGGTTCAGCAGTCCAATTATTAAATCTGCGCAGCAACCGTACATTTGTCGAAGTTTCTGGGCTGGGGAAGGTCAGCAGCGGAACATGTTACAGTTATGTTGACCTAGCTTTTGGTTCGTTGCATTCAACCTATGAAGGGCACGTTCGCGCCTTCATTTTCAAGTCCCTGACTGGGCTCCTGCCGGCCCAGAAAATAGACGTAGATCAATGGGTACATTTAAATGGACTTACTCTAGCGGATCCTTTATATAACATACCTGCCACTGTAGACCTTCTTCTGGGTAGCGAGGTGTATGCCGAAATTGTCCTACCGGATATTGTTCGGGAGAAGAGTCTCGCAGTCCCTGTAGCACAAAAAACGCTATTGGGTTGGATCGTATTGGGGAAAGCAGCCATTGAAACTACAAAATCAATAAGGAGTTTTACGCAAGTTCTCGATTTGGACTCCCAATTAAAAATTGGGCCGAATTACAATCGCAGAACACGACGCGGCAAGAATCGTCACAACTGGTACCGCACAAAATACACATATAAGGATATAAGGCAATTACTACGAAAGCGGTAATGTTCACGATCTCAATGAAGAAGGAAGTGAAAGCATCAACAACAAAGAAAGAGGTAGCGGACCCGTTCTCGCAACAAGAACAACAACTGGCTGTCATATTATCTGGAATGGAGACTTGGAGAGTTAGCTATAGGGTGCCACCAAACCGCAGTTGTACAACAGGGGATCCAAAACTGATGCAGATGTTCGTAGTAAAAGTAAAGCAGGTGACATTTGTTCCCGGCGGGGGAGAATGTTGACGCTAGCATCAACACTTTGGATTATTATGTGCGGCATCAGCATTCAGATCTGAATGCACCTGCCGATCTGTCAAGAGGGGGCATTAATAAATAATAAATGGTCTAATGTCACAATAAAGCTGTCAAAATGGAATCAAGGTCATTATCAAACTGTCAACATTGTATAAAAACTCTGTGCTGCAATAAAAATTAATTAATCTTTTTATAACGTGGTAAAAGTTGGAGTGGTTATTTTATTCTTCTTGTCTTTGGTAAAATACACCTTGGTTTACGTCGGAGGTCTGCGCGGCATAAAACCAAGATCAAAAATGTATAAATTATGGAAGCGTGTACCTACTTCAAGTAACTGGGAATTATATCGAACTGTCCGCAACTATGCTAACTTTGTTACACGTAGCTCTAAAATTAGATACTATGAAAGTAAATTAAATACAAGTCTTCCAGCTAAAAAATTGTGGAAAAATTTAAGAGACATCGGTTTGACTAAAAAAACAGTTTCCATTTGTGATGTTGATCCCGATGAACTTATTAACAATTTCACTTTACAAAGTGAGGAGGTGGCTACTTTTGATCTCGCTGAAAACCTTGTGTTAGACCCTGTCATGGAATTTGAAGTGGTTAGTATAGCTAAAATATATACATTTATAACTTCGATTAAATCGAATGCAATTGGACATGATGGCATATCACTTAAATTTGTGAAATACATACCTCCTTTCATAGTTCGCCCATTAACGCATGTTATTAATTCTTGCATTATGTCATCCACTTTCCCTCAAAGTTGGAAATTAGGGAAAATTATTCCAGTTGCCAAGAAGGTGAATGCTACGGCCCCAACTGATTTTCGCCCTATAAGTATCCTACCAATACTTTCAAAAGTCTTTGAAAAGGTACTTGCAAAGCAGATTGCTAACCATTTAAAGACCCACAATCTTTTGGCTGAAACTCAATCTGGTTTTAGAGCAGGTCATAGTTGCTCCACAGCTATAATGAAAGTAACGGATGACATACGGATGGAAATGGATAACGGTAATATAACTGTATTGTGTTTACTTGATTTTCCGAAAGCTTTTGATAAGGTCAATCATGACATTTTGTGTAAGAAATTGCATCATTATTTTGGTTTGAGAGAAAGAGCCGCTAACCTTATCAAAAGCTATCTGCAAGATAGATACCAAAGGGTGGTGATAGGTGAAACGTTTTCGGAATGGAGACTACTTGAAGCTGGTGTTCCACAGCGTTCTATTTTAGGGCCGCTACTGTTTAGCATGTACATTAATGATCTTCCCGCAATATGCAAGAGTGCAAACCTTCACCTCTACGCTGACGATGTACAGCTTTACATGTCACGTCCGGTTGGATTGTGCGAAGATTTGTCGTTTAGATTGAATGAAGATCTTTCAGCAATATCTGGATGGTCATTAAAAAATGGACTCCTTTTAAATCCAAATAAATTGCAAGCTATTATAATCTCGAAGAGTGTAGTAGATACCCGGTCTGTTCCACCGATTTATATTTGTGATGAGCAGATTAATTTCTGTGAAACTGTCGTAAGTCTTGGTTTTCATATAAATCAAAATTTGTCTTGTTCAATTCAATTCAATTCAATTATTTATTTGGCAAAGTACAAATAAGAACACATTGTCTTTTATAGTACATCATGGCTCAATAGATATACATACAATAAAATTAAATTAATTCACATAATGAGCAGAAAAATAAAAATAAAAAGTAGAATTCAGGGATTGGACTAATAGAAAAGGACTAGAGGGGAGAAAATAAGGAAAGAAGAAGAGTAAAAGAGTAAACATAGATTACATTAATGTGCAAAATGTGCAAAAAGTGCACTTCTAAATTTATCGGCTCCCACTATTTGTTTGACGGTGACAGGCAAAGAGCTTCAAAGTCTGGTAGCGTGGACAAGAAAGAGGCGAGAAGTATTTAAATAATTTGAAGAGGGCGTTAAGAGGTTAAATGTACGCGGTGACTGGACAAATTGAAGTTTCTGGAATAGATATTATGGTGAACGAGTTTGAATTATTTTGTGCATGAATACACAGCACCTAATATTCCAAAAATCTTTAAATGAACAACCAAGGACGTGTTTGTGGTAGACAGATACATGGTCATATCTTCTAATTCCAAAAACATATCGAACCATATTATTAAAAGCAACAAGAAGTTTGTGCTGAGATTGAGAATCTAATTTAGGGTATATAACTATGGCATAATCAAAGATTGGCACAAGCAAAGACTTAATTAACCTGAGTCTAGTCCCTACTGTAAGACTAGAAAACAGCCATAGCTTACGTAATCCTGCATAAATACGCGTAACAATACAATTTGCATGATCAATAGCAGAAAGGGATCTATTTAATTTGTAACCAAGGTTTATAACTGTATCCGAAAACTTAAGTCTGCTGGAATTCAGATAAATAGGCGGTATTTCTCCAGTATCATACAGCTTATTTGAAATCAAAATTAATTGAGTTTTTACCGGATTTAAAATCAGACCGTTATTAAGAGACCAATTAACTATTGAAGACATATTAGAATTGAATCTATCCGCGAGATCTTCCACCAATCCTATTGGTCGATAAAGATATATCTGTGCATCATCAGCATAAAGATATATAGATGCATTGCGGCAGACTTGTGGTAGGTTATTAATATAAATACAGAACAGGATAGGGCCAAGAATCGATCCCTGGGGTACCCCGGCAAGTAAACTTTTAGGACGTGAATATTTTTGTTCAGCAAAAACCTTTTGAGAACGATTCGTAAGATAGCTCCTTATAAGCTGCACTGAGTATACACTCAACCCAAAGTAAAGCTTTAATTTCATGCATAAAATGTCATGACTTACCGTGTCAAAGGCCTTTGAAAAGTCAAGTAAGCACAGCAGTGTAAGATATCCCTTATCATACTCAACTCTGATATCGTCAAGAACCTTAATCATAGCCGAAGAACAGCTATGCTGAACTCCGAAACCGGACTGCACCGGAGATAATAAATTAAAGTGATTAAGGTGGCTTGAAATCTGCTTGGCAAGAATTTTTTCGAAAATCTTTGATAGGCATGGTAAGATGCTAATAGGACGATAGTCAGAGGTCGATAAGTGATTTTTTTTTTTGGCACCGGAATGACCTTAGCTTGTTTCCAGCAATCAGGGAAAGTGGAAGACATAATGCAAAAATTAAACAAGTGTGTGATACAACTTGCAATATGAGGAAGTATCATTTTTAAGAAGCGTAGATGTAATCCATCCTCCCCGATTGCGTTCGAATTGAGCTCTTTAATATGAAGTATAACATCAGCTTCTGAGACAACTTCAAAGTCCAAACACCGAGATGAACTGAACAAAAGGTTGCTGTCAGGAATAAAACAAGAGTTGGTACTTGGGCAAGAAAGAAATGAGTTGTTAAGTTCATCTATATCAGGAATTCTTGTTAAAACATTATTTTTAGCAAGCCCAATAGAGCGTAAATTACTCCAGAGTTCCTTTGGCGGACGGTCAGCACTTAATTTGGACAGGAAGTATCTTTTCTTAGCTCTCCTAGTTATAAATGAAGAGTAATTCCTGGCTCTACTAAATGCCTCCCATCTTTGAGTAGTAGGCCTTAGTTTCCATTTGGCATACAGTCTCCTTCGAGTTTTAATAGCATCATGAACCTCAGCGGTGAACCATTGGCATTTCTTATTGCGCACTGCAACTGTCTTAATGGGAACATGCCTATTAAAAAGGTTGCTAATTAGTGTTTGAACAATTTCAACTTTTTCATTAACATCCGCCACGAGGTAACAAGAATGCCATGGAATCAAACTTGCATCAGATTGGAGGTTGTTATTATTTATTGATGCATAGTCACGAAATTGAAAAGATTCCTGCAAGGGAACGCAAGAGAAGTCAATATTATAGGTGCAGAAAAGGAGATCATGATCAGATACTCCCTCAAGAGACAGCTGGTCATAAAGCAACACATTGGTGATGTCAGAGACAACTACTAAGTCAAGAAGACTCGGCCGAGAGTCAGGCGCAAAGCGAGTAGCGTAGGAGTTGACAACCGCTAACCCAGATGAAGCAATATTATCTATGAGCTGGTTAGATCTATTGTCAGATTTGAATAAATCAGCATTGAAATCACCACAAAGTATTATATGTTCATAGGATGCAGAAAATTGTTGAATCACACAAAACAATTGATCAAACGAACAATTACGGTTCGGACTATAAACGACACCAAGGATGCATTTCACATTACCATTAGATATTTCCACAACTACATATTCAGTATCGTTGCCAACAGATTTTCCTAATAATTTACAGCTCAATGAAGCTTTGTGATAAATTGCGATCCCTCCGCCAGTAGTGTCAGTAATTCTATTATGCGGAACCAGTAAATATCCTGAAATGCCGTAGATTTTGTCAAAATCATCTTGACTATCGAGTGATTTAAACCAAGTTTCACTGACACAAATTATATCTACTCCCGAATCAGCAAAAATATAACGAACATAGTCTAATTTCGACAAGCTAAGACTGCGAGCGTTAAAGTGACATACCTTGAAACCATCATAAGCATTGGATAAAATATTAACTAACGTTCGCACCTCAACCTCATCACTCATACCAGACAAAACCCCATTATGGGCAATCATAAATTAAAATATATATTGACATAACATCAACAAGTAATAGAAATAGTAGCGCATTATACTTTTGACTAGCACTGTGTAATCTAAGCAAACGAAAAAATAAAGAAAAGAAAAGGAGAGAAGATAAATAGAAATGTAAAGAATGGAACAGACAGGGAGAAGAAGGTAGGGAATCAGAGGAAAAAAACATTTGTTAAAATCAAGATTAAAATTTTAGAAAGGCTTAAATTGCGAAAAATAAAAACAAAATAAATAAATGATGGCATCATTAGAATCGCTCCAGTCAGCAAAGGGAATGGATGCATTACAATCGGAACAACAGGCAGCTCTCAGGAAAGTTTCGTAGTTGAAGTAATTTTTAGTTCGGTGTCACACTTATAGTCCGTACCAAAACAGTTGGCCAACGGTCGATTGCGCAGAGAGAGGATTTAAGAGAACAAAAATGACGCGAAAGAGATTTAATCACTAAGCGTTTTTGCCTGTAATTTACAATGCGTAACCCAACTTTACAGTGCTTAGAACTAAAATGCTGTTGAATATCTAAATAAACTTAATTTTTTATTATGAGGTCGACTTTTATACATTTCTACCTAGAAGTCCGATTGTATTTGAAAGGGTTCCCAACCCTTTTTATGGTTGAACATTTCGTGGTTTAGCGCTAGGTACCTGTATGGGCGGTGTGCTTGGTTAGCATAGATTTTATGATGTTTGATTTTACCTGTTTGACTTAAGTGTAAAAGTTTTACGACATGATTAGTGTTTGCATTTGGTTACCTGTAGGGGCAAGGAATAAATTTGTTGCTTGGTTTTTAGAGTTTTTTATTTTAAGATAACGCATATATATTATGGATTTCCTATTTGGAATTCACTTTCACGAAAACAAAAGCATTGCTAGGACATAAGTTTATTAAAATAAAATAAATTGTCATGGATCTTTCAAGAAAAGGAAAACCAATAGGAAGTCTAGGACGTAAGATCGTTGTTAGGATATATTACAAAAAAATTGAAGAAGCTAGGAATTTATGTATAGATAATCCCATCACATACGCAAATTCACAGACAGAGGATTTTACGGGAATTTCGGCCCGAACAATAAGAAGGATAATTAAAGAATATGAGAAGAAAGGCGCTATTGAATCTCCAACTAAAAGAGTACAACATACAAAATGGAAAACTGGATTGGACGAATTTGGTATCACAGCTGTTCGGCGAATTATATACAACTTCCACATTGAAGAAAAAATGATGATAACATTAAAAATGTTAAGACAACGGGTGCAGGAATATTTGGAGCTGAACCTAAGCAATATGTCGCTACATAGGATTTTAAAAAGAAATGGATTTTCTTATAGGAAAACGGAGAACAACCGTAAATTTCTTTGCGAAAGAAATGAAATCAAACTTTTACGAGTGAAATATCTGAGGAAGGTGCGGGAGTACAGGTCAGAAGGATATGAGATTATTTATTTGGACGAGAGCTATATTCACAGCTCTCACACAAGGCCAAGGGCATGGACTGACGGCACCAGTCAAGGTTTAAAGGCGCCAATTTCAAAAGGCCAAAGGCTGATAATGGCGCATGCAGGTGGAGCGAAGGGCTTCGTGAATAATGCCTTGCTTTTATTTAAATCTGGGTCGAAAACAGGAGATTATCACGATGAGATGAATTTTGAAAATGTCTGCAAATGGATGAAGGATCAAGTTTTAAATAACCTAGAGGAACCATCGGTTATTGTAATGGACAACGCATCATATCACAACAAATGGGAACACAAGCAAATCACTTCTGCTTCCGTTAAATCGGAGATGTTAGAATGGCTTTCCGTCAACAATATACCGCATTCTTCAAAAATGCTCAAAGTCGAACTTTATGACCTTATAAAGCGACATCGGACTAATCACCACCCCAAGCATAAGATTGACGATATGATTCACGGCGCGGGACACGAAGTACTACGATTGCCACCCTATCATCCAGATCTCAACCCTATTGAAAAGATCTGGGCAACAGTCAAGGGAAGAGTCGGAAGCCGAAATACAACGTTTAGATTATCGGATGTTCAGAAACTAGCTGAAGAAGAATTTTCAAAAATAACAGTTGAAGATTGGCGCAAAGTTTGTGAAAAAATTATAAGGACAGAGGAGGAATACTTTTCACACGAGCAGATGTGGGACACAATGTCGGATGCAATAATTATCAATCCAGGAGATGATTCTTCAACCGATTATGAAACTGACAGTTCTTCGAATTCAATTTAATATACATTAATATTAACTATTTCATATATAGGTAGCAAAATCAATAAATATTTTTATCTTAGTACTAAAACGTGTGCGTTTTTACTTCTTAATTCAAACCAAACCGAACCACCCATTTGGTATACTGGTGTTTTGTTTTGCTGCTCGCTGTAAATCTGTTTTATATTTGCAATTCATCGTCAATTTTATCTCGCTATAATTTACACTTTTAATCAAGGTTACAAATTTAAAAGTGGTGGGTAGTTCAATAAGTTTTAAAAACTGCATTTCTTAAAAAAAATTATTGAAGAATCAAGAACGTTCACCATTTTGTCTTTAACGAACCGTTTAATACCCCATCCTCTTTTTTGTGACAGAAAATCGTGCCTATTGTTATTGGGCATAAAATCGTTTACGTTTCCAAAAAATTCCCAAGTTGTAAATTTTTTATTAAATTTACCTACCTCGCCCAAATTCAATGATATAAACAAAGAAAATTTGGTGTGACACTGCAATTTACTTTACTTTGCGTGCCAATATCAGTACCTACATGATCAATATGCACGACACAATTAATAATGATCAACGAAAGCATAATGAGCAAATAGGGTTTAAATCTAAAACCGTACACCTTCATACAGACACAGTCACACAATCAATTCATGTGCAATGTTTTGCTTAATCTATCCGACCGTGATCACATCATACTCCTACAAAGAACCGACAAGACAAAAAACGAAACAATATATTTGCCTCCAAGTAAAGTTGACATATAATGGTCTATATTTTTCCTCCGCTCCTAATTTCAGTATAAAAGAAGAAAAATGAAGAAACCACCCTCAGTGAGATCGCGACAGCGATCTTGAACACAAGGCAGGGTATACGTCGTTTTTTATTATGGCTCCGCCCATTTTCGTCTCTTTATGCTTGTTTTTGCAATTTAAGAGATTGTAAAACACATTTTAAGAGACCTGCGCAGTAGAATGGCCAACTGTTTTGGTACGCACTATATATGTGAAGAAGAGTATAGTGCGTACCAAAACAGTTGGCCATTCTACTGCGCAGGTCTCTTAAAATGTGTTTTACAATCTCTTAAATTGCAAAAACAAGCATAAAGAGACGAAAATGGGCGGAGCCATAATAAAAAACGACGTATACCCTGCCTTGTGTTCAAGATCGCTGTCGCGATCTCACTGAGGGTGGTTTCTTCATTTTCCTTCTTTTATACTGAAATTAGGAGCGGAGGAAAAATATAGACCATTATATGTCAACTTTACTTGGAGGCAAATATATTGTTTCGTTTTTTGTCTTGTCGGTTCTTTGTAGGAGTATGATGTGATCACGGTCGGATAGATTAAGCAAAACATTGCACATGAATTGATTGTGTGACTGTGTCTGTATGAAGGTGTACGGTTTTAGATTTAAACCCTATTTGCTCATTATGCTTTCGTTGATCATTATTAATTGTGTCGTGCATATTGATCATGTAGGTACTGATATTGGCACGCAAAGTAAAGTAAATTGCAGTGTCACACCAATTTTTTTTTGTTTATATCATTGAATTTGGGCGAGGTAGGTAAATTTAATAAAAAATTTACAACTTGGGAATTTTTTGGAAACGTAAACGATTTTATGCCCAATAACAATAGGCACGATTTTCTGTCACAAAAAAGAGGATGGGGTATTAAACGGTTCGTTAAAGACAAAATGGTGAACGTTCTTGATTCTTCAATAATTTTTTTTAAGAAATGCAGCTTTTAAAACTTATTGAACTACCCACCACTTTTAAATTTGTAACCTTGATTAAAAGTGTAAATTATAGCGAGATAAAATTGACGATGAATTGCAAATATAAAACAGATTTACAGCGAGCAGCAAAACAAAACACCAGTATACCAAATGGGTGGTTCGGTTTGGTTTGAATTAAGAAGTAAAAACGCACACGTTTTAGTACTAAGATAAAAATATTTATTGATTTTGCTACCTATATGTGAAATAGTTAATATTAATGTATATTAAATTGAATTCGAAGAACTGTCAGTTTCATAATCGGTTGAAGAATCATCTCCTGGATTGATAATTATTGCATCCGACATTGTGTCCCACATCTGCTCGTGTGAAAAGTATTCCTCCTCTGTCCTTATAATTTTTTCACAAACTTTGCGCCAATCTTCAACTGTTATTTTTGAAAATTCTTCTTCAGCTAGTTACTGAACATCCGATAATCTAAACGTTGTATTTCGGCTTCCGACTCTTCCCTTGACTGTTGCCCAGATCTTTTCAATAGGGTTGAGATCTGGATGATAGGGTGGCAATCGTAGTACTTCGTGTCCCGCGCCGTGAATCATATCGTCAATCTTATGCTTGGGGTGGTGATTAGTCCGATGTCGCTTTATAAGGTCATAAGGTTCGACTTTGAGCATTTTTGAAGAATGCGGTATATTGTTGACGGAAAGCCATTCTAACATCTCCGATTTAACGGAAGCAGAAGTGATTTGCTTGTGTTCCCATTTGTTGTGATATGATGCGTTGTCCATTACAATAACCGATGGTTCCTGTAGGTTATTTAAAACTTGATCCTTCATCCATTTGCAGACATTTTCAAAATTCATCTCATCGTGATAATCTCCTGTTTTCGACCCAGATTTAAAAAAAAAACAAGGCATTATTCACGAAGCCCTTCGCTCCACCTGCATGCGCCATTATCAGCCTTTGGCCTTTTGAAATTGGCGCCTTTAAACCTTGACTGGTGCCGTCAGTCCATGCCCTTGGCCTTGTGTGAGAGCTGTGAATATAGCTCTCGTCCAAATAAATAATCTCATATCCTTCTGACCTGTACTCCGCACCTTCCTCAGATATTTCACTCGTAAAAGTTTGATTTCATTTCTTTCGCAAAGAAATTTACGGTTGTTCTCCGTTTTCCTATAAGAAAATCCATTTCTTTTTAAAATCCTATGTAGCGACATATTGCTTAGGTTCAGCTCCAAATCTTCCTGCACCCGTTGTCTTAACATTTTTAATGTTATCATCATTTTTTCTTCAATGTGGAAGTTGTATATAATTCGCCGAACAGCTGTGATACCAAATTCGTCCAATCCAGTTTTCCATTTTGTATGTGGTACTCTTTTAGTTGGAGATTCAATAGCGCCTTTCTTCTCATATTCTTTAATTATCCTTCTTATTGTTCGGGCCGAAATTCCCGTAAAATCCTCTGTCTGTGAATTTGCGTATGTGATGGGATTATCTATACATAAATTCCTAGCTTCTTCATTTTTTTTGTAATATATCCTAACAACGATCTTACGTCCTAGACTTCCTATTGGTTTTCCTTTTCTTGAAAGATCCATGACAATTTATTTTATTTTAATAAACTTATGTCCTAGCAATGCTTTCAACCAACGACCATACCACGTCGAGTTAATCGGTTCTCGTCAGATCACCGTAATTAAAACGTCGTTGGGCGCGGTTAGTACGTAGATGGGGGACCGCTTGAGAACAACCGCGTGTCGTTGGCCAGTCCCATCTACAGAGTTGAGGTAGATAAAAAATACGTGGTATCACAATGGACCTAAATTGGTCTAAGTGTGTCGGCTTCAGCCGACAGCCACATAAACCTAACCTAAACCTAGCAATGCTTTTGTTTTCGTGAAAGTGAATTCCAAATAGGAAATCCATAATATATATGCGTTATCTTAAAATAAAAAACTCTAAAAACCAAGCAACAAATTTATTCCTTGCCCCTACAGGTAACCAAATGCAAACACTAATCATGTCGTAAAACTTTTACACTTAAGTCAAACAGGTAAAATCAAACATCATAAAATTTATGCTAACCAAGCACACCGCCCATACAGGTACCTAGCGCTAAACCACGAAATGTTCAACCATAAAAAGGGTTGGGAACCCTTTCAAATACAATCGGACTTCTAGGTAGAAATGTATAAAAGTCGACCTCATAATAAAAAATTAAGTTTATTTAGATATTCAACAGCATTTTAGTTCTAAGCACTGTAAAGTTGGGTTACGCATTGTAAATTACAGGCAAAAACGCTTAGTGATTAAATCTCTTTCGCGTCATTTTTGTTCTCTTAAATCCTCTCTCTGCGCAATCGACCGTTGGCCAACTGTTTTGGTACGGACTATACGAAACCATTGCGTGTTCTAGCAGAGAACAAAAGACCCTCACGACGTAACTGAAGAGCATGGCGTAGCAAAGAGCTATTCTCCTTAGTTAAACTCTCGTTGATGTAGATACGAGTAGAGTAGAGGCAGAAGTGGATGAAGATGAAGAGGTCTCTAACTGTGCGAGTGTAAGGCCATTGTTCGCACGGAAAGCAGCTAGCAGGGCACTTTGCTCAGTCTGAGATGAGAGCCTGATCAGCAGGGGACTTCGTCCATCGTTGGATTTATTTCTCAGTCGAAATGCTTCAAAGTGGGAAGAGATGTTGAACTGCAATTTACCAGCTATGTTTTTTACCAAATCAGAGGGATTTTCTTTTGGTTTTTGGGGGATACCGCGAACAATCACATCACGAAGGCGCTCTTTTCGCTGAAAGTCGGCCAGTTCCTCTTTAAGTTTGCGGTTGTCATCTCGTAGTTCCAAAATGTCAGTAATTGTTGTGATCACATTAATTCTGTTATCCGTCGTGTGTATGGATGTCTACGTAAATTGCGGTTTTCTGCGATTTCACCCCGCGGGAAACTCGTATGAAGCTTGTCCGAACATTAATAGTTCCTATTTTAAGTTACGCTGTAAATGTATACTGTGGCTTAGACTCGATTTCTAGTCGCAAGATAAATGTGGCCTTTAATGATGCAGCTAGATATATATACGGTCTACGTAGATGCGACCACATTTCCATTTATAGCCAAAATATTCTAGGATGCTCACTGGATAGCTATTTAAATGCAAGAAACTGCTTATTTTTACATAAACTCCTTACAACAAAAGCACCACCTTACCTGTATTCAAAACTCATTTTGCCCCAATCTGTAAGATCTAGAAATCTTATTGTTCCACGTTTCGTTTATACTAGTTCAACCAGATTTTTCTTTATTCATACAATAAGATTATGGAATTCCTTACCGTCGTATATAAAACAACATTATTCGTATAATAAATTCAAAGAAGCTATATTGGCTTTTTATGCGATTTAGGCTTGTTAACCTTTAAAATTCTATCTGAAAATTGCTCGTATTAAATATAAAACTGCACTGGGCTTTCCTTTTTTACTAGTTTTTTTTACTATTTTCTAAAATGTTAACGAATTTATTGTTTAATTGTTCAAACACATCTATTGTTCTTTGTTTCTGATGTTTTTCCGTTTGTAAGTACTTCAAAAAGATTTACTCTTACTTGTACTTTATGAATATCAAATAAATAAATATGAAAATATAAAATATAAATATATGCATCCGCGATGGCTTGGAATTTGAAACGGAGGTTCGGTCTTCCTTGCCTTTTCGAACCAGGGAGCTGGGAGTCGAAGACCCTCTTGGCTGGAGCATTATTTTCCATTCGCTCAATGTGGCCGAGCCAATGTAGTCGTCGTGATTTAACTTTTTGGACTATATCCACAACTGACCAAATATGCGACGGAGTATTTTTCTTTCAAAAGAAAGCTCCCCTTTCTTATTTATCTTCCAGCACTCGTCCAGTGAGGAGTTTTGAGCCCATTTGTTTTGCTAAACCGAAGTAGCAGCGGTTTCCTAAGGTAATTCTCCGCCGGATCTCCACTTAGGTGTCATTCGTGGAGTTGATGTTTACTCCTAGGTAGATGAACTCCTTAACTACCTCGAAGTTGTTGCTATCAACAGTGACGTTTTGTCCTACATGGTGGACAGATGTTTGTTTGTTTGCTGATAGCATGTACTTTGTCTTGTCCTCATTTACTTCAATGCCAATCAATTTCGCCTGTTCTTCAATCGCCGGCCGTGAAAGCCTCTATCAAGGCACATTGGGAACGACCGATGATGTCGATATCGTCCGCATACCCCAGTAGCTGGACGGATATATTGAAGATAGTGCCTTCCGTGTTGACATCTGCCTTTCGCACTATTTTCTCCAGAACAAGATAGAAGAAGTCACATGATAGCGCATCTCCTTGCCGAAATCCGGTTTAAGTGTGGAATAATTCGGAAAAGCTGTTACCAAACTGCACATTACACCGCGTGTTTGCAATTGTCACGCGGCACAACTGGATCAGTTTTGCCGGGATCCCGAATTCGGCCATCGACACATAGAGCTCCGCACGATGAATGCTATCATATGCGGCTTTAAAGTCGATAAAAAGATGGTTTGTCTCGACTTGAAATTCATTTGTCTTTTCCAGGATTTACCTCAATGTAAAAAATTTGAATATTGAACGAGAAATAGCGGCCGTATCGGTCGAAATGTGCGGCCGAGTCATCGAAAATTGGGTTCAAAGTATCGACCGCTGCCTACGTTTCCGGGGTGGACAAATAAACGAAGTCGAATTCCATTCATAAATGTTTTGATAGTATAATTCAAGCCAATATTTTTTTTTTCAGATATCTCAAGTAGTTTACATTTTATTTAAAAAACAACTTGTCAAGTCCCTATGAAAGACCCTTTAGAACGAAATTCGTCAATTTTTCCTAACATAATCTGCGTATTTATAAGAGAAATATTAATCCTATCTGTCTTTCAACATCAATTTCACAATTACTGAACTATGTACAAATTTTTTGTTAATTTATTATTATGACGACAACCCCAAATGAACCAATATCTGACACACCATCAGAAGTCCCAATTAAACTTACCCACCGCTTGGAGGGTAACATAATGCATATTTATAAAATGATATAAGCACTGAACGCTAATTACATGTGGCTTAATATCAATCAATTCCACTTTCAATGACAGAAACAACAAACCAATCGCATGCATCCGAAAAATTCATTAAAATATTAAAATTACATTAATTCCATAAGTAAATATTAAAAAATATTCCTGCCGTTCGATATTATGCAAATATACGACTAGCAACGCACGTCCGGTCGGCCAGATTGAAGGTAGACGAAAAGCAACGGTGTATCAACAACTCCATCAGCATAAGAGGAGTTAATCATAAATCACATGCCAGACTCTCATATCAAGTTCTGACATTTGCAACGCTGGTGATGCAACGACCATAGTCCTGAAGCCACTGCGTGAGAATGTAGCAGTACAAATGCGTCAGTGTATTAATGCGCGTATAAAAATTAATTTGAAAATGAAATCGCCTCGACCACAATTGATAATCGACAAATGCAATCAATTGAGAGTCAGTTGAAGTATTTATCAAAGCCCTCCTGTGCGCTTTCACCGCTAAATCCTTCACAATGGACGTTCCCGGTAGAAAGTGAATCCGAATTTCATGAGCGAAACACATGAAAATCCTTGGACGATTAATCATTTGATTCTGTCCACTCGCACAATGCTCATTGAATTTCACTCTCAAGGATTCCCTGATGTGGACGGCTAATCGTCATTTGGGATGAAATTGTTTTATCAGTTGACAGGCTGCGTGCAAAAAAATGCGGAGACAAGACAAAAGGAAAGAACAACTTGTAATCCCTGAACTTACGGATGAAAGACCATTATGCAAAAAGTCCGATTATGTACGAGTACTTAGGGGCATTTTCTTCACTCGAAGTTGACTTCCAACTAAAGAATTTTTTTTTAACTTGCCCACATAGTTGTCTTCAGTAGTAGTTAAGTAGTAAACTGTCGATTTTGGGAAGTTGACAATCTGCAAAAACAAAAGTTAAAACGATTTTGTACTCTTAACTCTACTTTGCGTACTGAAGAAATAAGACTTTCAAATTACAAGTTCAATTCAGTAAATTATCCTCAGCCGGCAGTTGATATAAACCAGCCATTTTGTTCAAACGTGTGGCAGTGAAGAAAGCTACCCTTAATATTCTCCAGCGACCCAAACAAAAAATAAACAAATGAAATTGAGCACCAAAAAAGTCCTTCACTCCTAGCTAAGTATCACGCATATGTATGTAAAATGGGCCAAGGGACATGGCAACGATTCTCAGGAACGATGAATGAACAAATGAATGAGTGTTCGGGAACGCATTTGTGAATCTCACATTCTCGGTCTTCCAAATTATACAAACCCACACATACGCAGCGTTGGTTAATTAATCCTTACGGAGCAATTTCATGGATTCAGAACTTTAAGCCGTATTCCGATATTGTCGCCGGATATATATGTGCGGGGCGGTGTTCCTACCCCGTCCGCCCGGGTATCGTATCTGCGATGCGCTCCTTTGCGAAAGTAGATTAAACTTCAACTAATGGCAAGAAACTTTTAATATAAATTATAGCATCAGAGTGCCGTGGGAGAAATGGCTCCTACATTCTGCCGCTGGATGAATATTTTTGCAAAAGAAAAAAACTGGAGAGTCGAACTAGTGCAGCTAGTTCTCTTTCCATCAGTTGCGTTGTTGCTCAGGGGACTGACAATCCGACAATTATATTCGATCTCCATCTCTGTAAGTGTGGAATTCATTCAAAGTTTGGAGGTTATATTGGATACTATTAATGCGTAGAGCGGAGATGCTCCACTGGGATAGATCCATTGATGTGTATGCATATTTGTATAGTCAAGGCTTCTGCACTCCGCCGAGTTACATTCGTAATTACGGAGTGAACTTGTATGTCAATCAGTATCAATGTCGGATTGAAAATTATGTGGAAATTGGAATACGAGGATAACTTTGCTGAAGGATGACGATGCAGTGCGATTGATAAGTCTCTGTGTTGTGATTAAATGGAAGTAAGCAATCAATTTGTGTAAGAAATACTACAGAAGTTCGATTTTAGGAAAAGTTTTGGCCTTCGGTTTTCCTTTTATAAAATAAGTCTTGAAATATTTGGAAAGAGTTTCAAAATTCCCTTATTCCAAGAATATCTTCCATATCGTGCACCTTCCCTGCGAGAAATCAAAATCATTCTTTATCGCAACGAGAAAATAAATATCGCGAACCAATCATGTCCGCTGTGAGAATTGAGTTAACTTAAAATCTCGCAAAGGAAGCTGGTTCCAGGAAATAACCCCGCAAAATGTGTATGGTGGTGGGGATTTTTCACATATAAAATAAACACCCAACCAAAATCGGGATCTATTTCATGGAATTTTGGGGACTTATGTCATACTTCAAAGTGGGGGTTTATTTCATTATGAAATAAGACCCCAAAGTTCGGAATTCTTTTTTCGGAAGTTTTTAATAATACATAATACACCGAAGCTCGCACCTACTAAAAATCAAATGAAACACCGAGCCCAGGCATGCTGGCCCGTTTTGGGCGGTTATTTCATTGAGGGTTATTTCCTGGAGCCCAACAAGCTATACCAATATATTTTTCTCCCAACGAGCAATGTTGTAGGAAAAAAGGCTTGCATACAAATTAAATTATCACGGATATTAAAACCACTCAGTTTTCGCTAAGTATAACTTAATACAACCTGACGAATACCGGACGTCCTACGGATTTTATATGTGGAGTAGAAGTACAACCATATCAGTTTCGGAATAATAACACATCTATCTGACACAAAGACTCTATGAATATTATTTAAATAATGAAATGATTGACTGATATCCTTAATCTTGGTCATAACGTAAGCGTATAGGAAAAAGAAAATATTTCCATCGATTTCCTTAGGGCCATTTCTGACAGGTCTAGATCATTTTTTTGTTCTGAGCACAAGTTTTCCTTTGCCTTTGGGCAGAAAAAAACAATCTTTTTCAGATCTTTACACGGTTAAAAACGTTGGGGTACTTTTTAATATTTTTAGGGTTACATATATGACAACACCAAAATTTTATTAAAACTTAATACATCGCAAATATTACAATTATGAAATTAATACAAAATATATTAGAA
The DNA here is from genome assembly GCA_949715645.1 of Portevinia maculata. Taxonomy (NCBI): domain Eukaryota; kingdom Metazoa; phylum Arthropoda; class Insecta; order Diptera; family Syrphidae; genus Portevinia; species Portevinia maculata. Next base: position 90,668,356 of record OX454528.1, read on the forward strand.
TTTAATGTAATCATATTACAAGAATTAATAAGATTATATTAACTTTTAATACAAACTGTATTGCAAATATACAATACTTTTAATACAAAAATATTTAATTTTAATAAAAACTTAATTAATTTATAATGTTATCGTATTATAATTTAATACTTTCTTTGTTAGCATTCACCAATGCTGTATTAATTTCTAATATAATTTTAATTAAATAATATTACAAATGTATTAAAATATAACGCACGATATATTAAAAGTTAATATAACCTGTTAATGATTTTTAATAGTTCAATATTTAAAATTAATACCTGAAGAATTGAAAAGTAATAGGTTAGGTTAGGTTAAAAAGGGGTATGCAATTTGCACACAGCACTAGGCACCAGAAGGGCCCATCGCGATCCCTAGGGAACCACTTGAAAAAACTTCAATTGGAGAAAAACCTAAAAACCTAAAAAACTTTTCCTAGACAGAGCCCAATCCTCCTGCAGAACTTAACCAGCTTCCTATGGTCTATGCCGCTCAGCTCCCCTAGTTCCTCGAAGAAGTATTCCCCTAGAATCCTCCTACGATTCCGTGCTATACCCTCGCACTCACACAATATGTGTGTTATGTCTTCCTCGGCTTGTAGATCACCACAGAACCTGCACGTGTCCACATCCACCAGACCAAGTCGCCTAGCATGCTTTCTTAGAAGACAGTGCCCAGACATAATCCCAATTACTGTTCTAAGCTGTTCCCTGCTCAATTTTAGAATTTCCTTAGATCTGTTCTTATCCAAATGGGGCCAAAGGGCTCTAGACACCCTATGTCCCACTATGTTCTGCCATCTGAGGTCAGCCATTTTTAAGATCTTTTCATTGATTTTTCCCTTAAAGACGCCCAGGGGTGGTTTAATGTTCACACCTCCGCTGTTTTCCAGCTCCCCTCCCTTTCTTGCTAGCTCATCGGCTTGCTCATTTCCCTCTATACCGCAGTGTCCCGGTACCCAGCACAGTCTTACCCGATTCCGTCTACATGCTGCTTTAAGCATTGTGCGACAGTTTCTGACTATCTCAGAGTTAATGTTAGCAGATTCAAGTGCCATAAGTGTCGCCTGACTGTCAATATAGATGGCAATGTCTCTTCCCGACAATGATCTCATCTGCACTATCTCTGCCGCCCTTAGAACAGCAAGAACTTCCGATTGGAAGACACTGCTTGTGTCCGGGAGTCGTATAGACTCTCTCAGGTCTGGATCAGCAGAAAAAATGCCAGAACCCGTTCTCTCCCCCGTCTTAGAGCCGTCAGTGTAGATAGCAACCTCGTTTGCTATTATGACTGCATCTCTTTGCCACTCCTCCCTTCGCGGGTATGACACCTCATAGGGGATGTCATGGTCCACCAAGGGGCAAATCTCATCAGTCCGTATAGGATTTCCGGGTAGCACATCAGCTAAGATCGTGCAATGCCCAAAACTACAGTCCTTAAACTGGCCTAAATTTTTTAGGCGCAAAGCGCTGTTGCCAGCAAGTTGCTTTATTTTTAAATCTAGCGGGATAAAGTGCAGGAAGGCATCCAGTGCTGCCGTAGGAGTGGTACGGATTGCACCAGTGATGGCTATGCTTGCCGTTCTCTGCACCGTTGCTAGTTTTCCAATTATGGTTCTTTTATTTGTTGCCCTCCACCACACAAGTGAGCCATATGTAAGTATGGGTATCACCACTACTGTATATATCCAGTGTACCATGGCGGGTTTCAGGCCCCATGTTTTGCCTATTGTTCTCTTACAAATAAAGAGGGCATTATACGCTTTCTTCATTCGTTCCCTTATGTTAAGATTCCAATTTAATTTTCTATCTAGGATTACGCCCAGATACTTCGCACTGTCCTTGAGGAGCAGTTCCTCTCCGTCAAGTTTCGGGAGATTGAAGTGCGGTAATTTGTGTCGTCTCGTGAACAGGACTAACTCTGTTTTCGAGGGATTGACATTTAGTCCGCAGCCCTTGGCCCAATTACTAATTTTCCTTAAGGCGGTCTCTGTGATCTCACTTAAGGTATTCAAATATTTTCCCTGCACTACTATGACCACGTCGTCCGCATACGCTGTGGCACTTATACCCATTGACTTAATTTCCTTTAGGACGTTGTCAATGACCAGTACCCACAGCAGTGGCGATATGACTCCCCCCTGCGGGGTTCCTCTGGTTGCAGACATCCTTATGGAGCTTTGACCAAGGGAGCAGTTTATGTTCCTGTTGGCGAGCATGTTGCATACCCAATTTATGATTCCCTGTTCTATGTTAGCGCCTGTTAATGCGCTTTTTATAGCTCTACACTCAACGTTATTGAAGGCTCCTTCTATATCGAGAAAAGAGGCCAAAGCAAATTCGCCGCAGTGTAGACTATTTTCAATTTTACCCACTACGTTGTGTAGAGCAGTTTCTACTGATCTACCCTTTAAGTATGCGTGCTGTGACTCGCATAAGAAACCATTGCTACATTTATTTCTAATGTGAGCTTCCACCAGACGCTCAAGGGTTTTGAGCAAAAAGGACGACAAACTGATTGGTCTGAAGTCCTTAGCCGTCGTGTGACCCTGCTTGCCGGCTTTGGGTATAAAAACAACCCGGACTTCTCTCCAGGCTGTTGGAATATGCCCTGTTCTTAGGCTGAATCTCAGTATATCCAAAATCTTTTGTTTTGCATGCTCTGGCGCTTTTTGGAGCATGATCGGTAGAATACCATCCGGCCCTGGAGATTTATACGGTTTGAATGTATGCATGGCCCACCGTAACTTTTTTCGGTTGATGATATTGTCAATTTCTTCCCACTCGAAAGAGGGACAGTCGACTTCCTCCTGCCCCTGTAGGCCTAGGTCCGTTGTGGTTGTGGAACCGGGGAAATGGGTTTCCACCAGGGTAGCCAGAACCTCCTGACTACTCACGGCCCATGTCCCGTTGCTATTTTTTAGGTAGCTAGGTACGCTAGCCTCCTTTGAGAGCATTTTACGCAGTCTCGACGCCTCTTCAGTTGACTCAATAGATTCACAGAACTTTTTCCATGAAGATCTCTTGGATTTCCTCACTAAGTATTTAAATTCCCTCTTGCTTTCGCTATACTCGTCCCATGTGGTATCGTTTTTAATGAGTTTTGCCCTATTATAAAGTTTTCTTACCTCCCTTCTTTTAAGGCCGATTTCCTTATTCCACCACTTCGGTTGAGCCCTTTTTGGCTTTTTGTTTGCCGGGCATGCCTTTTCGAACGCTGTGTTTAGGGTTCTGCTCACGGCTTCTACTGCCCTATCTAAGTCCACCATATTTTCGCCGGTGATCGGCTGGGTATCTAAACGTAGATTAATGAAATCTATGTATTTATCCCAGTCTGCCTTTCTTGGGTTTCTATAGAAATTACACGCCCTATGCTGAAAATTAATTTTGAAGCGTATCCATCTGTGGTCAGACAGAGATGCCTCATCAACTACCCTCCACTCCCTGATTTCCATTTTGTCTGTGTTGGAGACAAGTGTAACGTCTAAAACCTCCTGTCTGTTACGTGTAACAAAAGTAGGTGAATTCCCTCTATTACATACCGTAAGGTTGGACAATATAATAAAATCATAAAGACACTCACCCCTTGAATTTGTGTCTCCACTACCCCATTGGGTATGATGGGCGTTTGCATCACAGCCCAGTACGTGCATCCAGTTTTGACCAGCCAAGTCCTTTAGATCTTCCGCTATTACGACCGCAGAGTCGTAGGGAAGATAGGCCGAGGTCAGACACAGAGATTTTCCATCTTCCCTCTCGCAGATGACCGCCGTCAAGTCGCCAGAGCTGTAATTATTCAAAAGAAATGCCTTTATGTGGTTTTTAATAAGGATACAAGTCCTGATTTTACCTTCCGCCTTGTAGAACAATGTATAGTTCTTTTGCCGGAGCCCCTGAATCACGTTCTTATTGATCCAGGGCTCCTGTATGACTACGGCTGCAATGTCCTGCCTAATGACGTACTCCATCAGACAGGCCGTCGCAGCCCTACTGTGGTGCAGGTTTATCTGCAGCACTTCCATCATCATCATGGGGGGGCTCCTCCTCATCTCTGCCCTTGGTCGATGTTTTGACCATCAACCTCCCCATGCTGTATCTTACCATCCCATTGGATTTCTCCAGGTATGGAAGACATTCCTTATTTAGGGCCAGTAGGAAGTGTTGGCCGTATTGCCGTCTAGGCCCCGTCTTTAGGACCCTCCATGTATCGGCTTTAAGTTCCCGATTTTGAACATGTAGGAGCCCTAGGAGCTTCTCCGGGTATGTGTAGGGACTAGGTACCCAAACCCAGGCTGTTGGCGGATTGTACTTTGCCAACTCGGCAACCGTTAAGCATTTTAGCTTAATACCTTCCCATGCATCGGATACCTCCGTGACGAAGTGTCTGAGGAAAACTACCGAAAGCTTGTTTCCACAAGCAACAACTTTGCGCCCGCCTTCCCAACCAGCGCCATCAAATTGAAGCTCCCCGTTTCCTGCGGCGGATAGTTCCTTCCACAGGGCGTCTTGGAACCTCTCCTCGACGTTTTTCCACTGGTCGATTGTGAGACGACCGCAAGGCTCCAGCTCGTTTATCACAGCAACGAGATGCTCGTCCTTCGGGTCGCTGTGTCCGCGACGCATTGCCGGTGTGGTCGCAGCCTTCACCTTTTTCGCTGCGTTGGACTCGGCGGCATCGTCGGATCTGCCTCTCTTGCTGTTGAAACTCGTCTTCCTTCCCGAGTCATTTTTCCCTTCCTTAGCTTTTGCTGCGTAGGAGGTGGAGGGTGCAGTCAGTTCAACCTCCACCTCCTCATTGGCCAGCTTTTTCCCCTCCTTTGCTTTTTTCAGGTCGGCCAGAAAAGTCTTGGCCCTCGCAAAAGCTGCCTTTTCCCAGTCACTGAGGGTGCTGGGTTCACAGCTCCCATACTTGGCTACCTTGCGATTTGCATTACGTAGCAAAGCCTTAGCCCTTTTTTGTGCGCTCTGTTTCGCACTCTTCGTTGTTATATTAGAGGAAACTGCAGACGCAGCGGCTGAGCCAGCTGTGTCTACTTTTCCCTCTATTCTTCCTGTCTTTGTTGACGCTGCTTCCAAGATGGTCCCAGGAACAGCGGATGATCCTGCTGTCCCGGGCATCTCTTCGGCTGCCTTCTTGCCCTGTGTGTCTATGTCACCGATGAGAGTTCCAGCCTGCTCACCGGTGACTTCGCTGTCGCTAGTGAGGGTTTTAACCGACTCCTCACTGTCGCTAGCCAAAAGCGCCGTTTCATCCAATTCCTGTGCTAGAAGAGAGATAGATGAAGATGATAAATCGTCCTCACATATCTCCTTCTCCCCCTTGACAGGAATTGCATTTTGTTTTTTTATAATTTTTTTTTGTTTTTTTTGATTTTGATTTTGTTTTGTTTGTTCCATTTTTAGTTTTTAGTTTAGATTCCCACGAGTAAGGCCGGAAAAAACAAGGTCAGCCCAGGCAGCGCCGCCATACCTGGGTAAGGCTATATACAACAGGCCCGCGCCAAGGCGCCTGAGGGAGAAAAGTAATACAAAATGTATTATACTTTAATACAAAATATATTAATTTTCCATATCCGGTATTACTTTTTAATATCCTCATGTAATATAATTTAATTTATTTTTTCTTAGAATCTAATGTAAAATTACTGAAATTTAATCCAAAATTATAAAAAATTTAATAAAATGTTATATTACATTGTAACTGTTTTGTATTTAAATTCAATATTTTTTTTATTCGTTTAGTTTAATATGAATTGAATTAAAAATTAATAAAACGCTAAATATTAACTTTTATTCACACATTGATTGAAATTCAATATATGATTAAAGAGTATTCAATGTTTAATTCTGAAGAAGTATACAAACCAGTTTCTTTTGCAGATCTATTCTCAACCAGAGTAAAAGTGTCATCCTTCAAAAAAAAAATATATGAAAAAGAAAAAGGCATATTCAAAGTAATGATTCTTTATTTTATATTAACAAATTACACGAAAGTTTTTCATAACAATAACAAACATATAACAAATATATTAAATTCCATTGAATAAACTTAAAAAAACAATAATTGCATTCTATGTATCACAATCATAAGTCGACTATTTTTACATTGTTGTATACGGAACTAAAATATAAGTCTTATTTTTTTAAATAGTAAGCTTCATACGGCTTCTTTTTACTTAAATTACTATACGAAATTTTACGGTCCAGAACAATATAGTATTGGGAAATAGCTTGCCTGTTCGGGCCGACACAAATTATGTGTGGCTGTTTTTGTTTTTGAAAAGTCTCTCTCGATGTATTTATCTAAAAAAACAAAAAAAAAACTGAATCTAAAAGACTATGAGACCTCCTTCTTATAATTACCTCTTCAAATTAAATTAGTTTCTGGACCGATTTTTCATGATTATCCCTTCTTTTCTCCTTAAATTTATGCCCCTGAGCAGTAGAGGGCAGCAGTTTAAGCAGCAACAAAAATTAAGCTATTTCACTGTTCCAATATGTTAAAAAAAAAAAAATATTAAGGACTGATTGTAGTTCTACAAACAAATATAACAAACCTTCTATATCTGCGTCATCACTTATTGTTTGTTTGTAAATTTCCTTTATGTATGGGGAATAATCATTCCAGTTATCTAAAAGACTCCCTTCTTTCCCTGGATACCTAAGCTGGAAGTCAAACAGAATCTAGAAATACTCTTATTATTAGAAATAAATCAAATTTAATTCAAATGTAAAAGTTAAAAAGGTACCTACCAAATTTGAATTATAAAAGAAGAAAGCATACTTTTTAAAAATGTCTTATCGTGATTTTTAATTTTTTTTCCTTTTAGCAAGAGTTTTAACAAAACGCCCCTTTATTGCAGATTCTTGTTCCACTGCTAAACAATTTTCAAAAAAATCGCTATCTTCCGCCTCTATGTCGGAATCATCGCTGGATATAATGTTTTGACTGCAGCTTGCTTTTAAAATCTTTGATTTGCCATATGTACCCTCACACTTTTGTCGCTTGATGTTGCTGTTACGACCCGCCAACAAAAATATGTATATACAATATGGCGCCTACCTGTTACACACCCGGCAGAAAATTTTACTAATATACTTAATGTATTTCAAAACAATATTTTACGTACATGAAAGTAAGATATCCGTTGAATTTGCCTCGGTTGGACTTGCTTCAGAAGAACTAACAAAACTTTCACTTTTATTTCTAATTTACACAAATGATATTTTTTTTTTGTTCGAAAATTGCGCACTTTGATTTCGGACCCGAAATGAATACTTAACTCCATGGTGATACTTTTGAGAATCACGCAATACGCGTCCTTTGTTTGCTTGTTGAATACATAGACACAAACTTGAAATTCAATATGAGTGTATTAGTTTTCAATTCATTTGGTTTATATTATAATGAAATTATATTACAATATAATACGACGGAATTAAAATCTAATATAGCGGTATTAAAATTGAATACAGTGGTACTCGTATTTAAATCTAATACTGGATTACTTATATTTTAATTGCCCGGTATTTCTTTAAAGTAAACTCAAGTATTGTATTTAATATATCTTTGTTTGCTTGTTGAATACATAGATACAAACTTAAAATTCAATATGTGTATATAGTTTTCAATTCATTTAGGATATATTATAATAAAATTATATTAAAATATAATACGACGAAATTCAAATTATGCAGCGGTATTTAATTTAAATAAACTAATATAGTGGGGCTTATATTTTGTTCTTAGGCACACATTTTTTTATAGCTGTTTCTCAAAAAGGAAATAAATGGAAAAAAGGGCCTGAGAAAGACGATGCAATTTGAATTAAATTTTAATCTTCACGTATTAAAAATAATTTCTTCAAATTAAAATTTAATACCTCTATGTATTAAAAAAAACCTTGGAATAATTAAAATACAAGTTTACATAGAGTCAGAGTCTAATCAACTCAATATTGAATTTTAATTTATTTTAGGATTAAGTTTTAAATAAGGTATTTTAGTATTACATTTTAATATTGAAGGTTTTTATTTAATACTTTCGTTTATATTTTAATATCAAAAGATTATATTTTAATTCGTTCGATTACATTTTAATATTTTTTGTATTATGAATAAAAAGTTTAATACAAAACTATTTAATTTTAATACAAAATAATGACAAAAAATCTTTAATATTTATGAAATATTAAAAAGTAATTTTTACTGTATTACATACGGCTGTAATACAAGTGCTGTATTAAAAAATATGCTAAAATTTTTAACCGTGTAGCAATATAGTGTTGCAATACCGTGAAATTATTCAGGACTCTTTAAAGACAATAAAGTGGAAATAATTAGGTGTTTAATGAGTAGACGTGTAAGTTAGCAGCCGGATAAAGTTTATTTAAAGAACCCAAAATTACTTGCCAAGACGTTAAAACCTATTAATAATAAACATACCATAGTTCTATATAACACATTTCTGAAAAACCTCTGCCCCTAAAATAATATAAACTCAATATTTTAAATTGTCGTCTTGATAAATCTAAATTATATATAATCTATCCAGTTGTCAGTGGTCTTATATTATAACTTGAGCGAAACATAAGCCCTTTTCCCCTTAACACCCACTCTTGAGTAGCAGCATGTCTTCAAAGCGCAATAGACCTATGTGCTCTCTATCCAACAAAAAACCGTTTTTATCGCCAGTATCGTCCTATAGCCATTTTACCCTTTCTATCTAAAGTATTTAAAGGTATCATGAACTCAATATCTAAATAGCAACAACATGTTATCCCCTAATCAATCCGGTTTTTTCGTCCCAAACACAGCTGCATTACAGTGGTTATAAACGTGGTAGAAAAAACCAAATAGAGTGTAGATAAACACTACGTCACTTGCCTCACTCTTTTGGATTTTTTCAAAGCGTTTGACACTGTCAACCACAATATCTTATGCAATAAATTACGAGAGAAATTTCAATTTCATTCACAGTGAGACTAGTTGTTATACCCTATTGTAAGTAACATACCTTAATATTGCCCGTAGATCCCTAAAAGTTACTATCACCGCTATCACAAAATCCGTCGTATTCGGAATTCCGCTACGATGGATTCAAAATTTCGTGGTAACAAACGAATTCATTCAAACCATTTTTCAAGAATCTCAAAATTTGTAGCAAATATTTCCACTATGATGGATTCTGTGAGAATATCTTTTTTAGTTCGTAGCAAAATTCGGAATCCGACGGATTCTGTGATAAGGGGGTATATTTATGATCAGCATCGATAGTAATGTTGATCTAGCCATTTCCGTCCGTCCGTCTGTCGGCAAAAATTAGGCCTTTGTACTTGACCTAGAGAGCTAAAATTTTAACCATATACTCTACAGGGGCCCGAAATAATGAAGTTTAAGAATTTGTGAAATCCGCCCACAGAGTCCACAAACTAAAAAAAAAAAAAAAAAAACAAATTTATCGAAAAAATCGAATTTTTAGCTAGAAAGCTGATATTTTTTATATATGATCTTTGACTCCCAAAACTTCTCGGCAGATAAAATTTCTAAAATCCGCCCACGGACAGCCCACAATTAAATAAGACAATTTTATTAAAAAGTCAAAGTTTGAGCTAGGAAACTGAAATTTATAATATAGACTCCGCCCAAGCGGACTGTAGCCCGTCCCTATGTTTTTTTCTTATCTAAGCTCTAGATTTCAGGCAGTACTTGCTGATAAACCATACGTCCTCTATTCTACCACTAAGCAGAGGCGTTCCCATGGGTCAATATTGGGCCCCTTATTTTTTTGAATTTATATAAACGAGCTGTCCTCGCTCAGTTTCAAGTCGACTGTACATATGTATGCTGCTGATGTAGAGATTTGCTACAGCTGAAAATGGTGCTTTTGAGGTGAAGAACTTAGTAGGATTTTGAACAGGTCTCGAACTAACGGGCTATGCCACCCAAATCTAAATGCTTAATAATCTCCAGGAGCTCTATTGATACAACGTACTTCCCCCAAATGCGACTCAATAGTACCCCCATTGAGTTTGTTGACACAGTGAGAAACCTAGGAGTAGTTTTTAATGAGATACTTACCCGGACAAATCACATACGACTGACCATAGGTAGAGTCTACGGAGGTTTCGTATGTTATGGGCCACACAACGAATTATTCCAATTAAAACAAGTATGATACTGGCTAAGACGCTGCTCATTCCTTTGCCACTATTCGGGTCAGTGGCGGACTAACGGGGGGGGGGGGCTTGATTCCTAAATAACCAAAACGAACCGTTTGTTTTGTTTTTGCTGTCGGTTATTTGCATGCAATGAATCACAATATTTCGTCACCGGTTTTAATATGTGGTGGAAGCTCAACCCCATGGTATTCGAGCACGAGGCATCTGATCGCTCATCACGAGGTCGTTAAGCCATTGAAGGAAAATTTTGTAAAGTTAGTTTCAACTCTCGAACTCCTTTGTGATCCTCAAAAGGAAAATTTGGATATATATGTGTGCGACTTTACGTTTTTGTGCTATCTTTCTTTCTGGTCCGATATTTTGGCAGAAGTTGATGCAGCACAGAAATACTTGCAGAAACCAGAACTCACTTTAGAAAAAAGTTTAATAAAACTAAAGGCACTTGCGAGTTTTTTGCATGAAAATCGTGATAAAACCTTAAAAAAATGCCATTAGTTACGAACGAGGAATATGCGCAGAGTTAGGTTAGGTTAGGTTTATGTGGCTGTCGGCAGAAGCCGACACACTTAGGCCAATTTAGGCCCATTGTGATACCACGTATGTGTTTATCTACCTCAACTCTGTAGATGGGACTGGCCAACGACACGCGGTTGTTCCCAAACGGTCCCCCATCTACGTACTAACCGCGCCCAACGTCGTTTAATTACGGTGATCTGACGAGAACCGATTACTTTTACTTACTTTTAAATTCATTTTTTAATTGTTACTGAATATCAACTTACGTACTAGACAAAAATGATTAAATCTAACTTAAAATTAACAGGATACTTATTCTTATTTATTGGTCCTTATGCGGACGCCCTAAACTTAACTATATCTTATAATTATTGCCTTTCGGCCTAAAAACTATTTACAAACTAATCTTACATATATGTATTCGTCGAGAAAATCAATTAAAACTCGGTATCATTATTAAGATTTTATATTTTTTATATAAAACAAACTACGAACTACCTATTCTACTTACTTAAACTACCTAACATATTCTAACTATAATTATGATTCTGAGCACTCGTTGACTTGCGCAACAAGTGGTCAAAATCCCAATTGCTTTCCGAGCGCCTGGCAATCGTCAACGTGCACACGCGCTACCCTGAGCTAACTGAAGCCTTACAGCCTCAATCTTCTCCCGGAAGCACTACCACAAGTTGACGAGCCCGGCCTCTCCCAGAAACGCCCTAGCTAACTTAATCTAACTTATAAACTAAGAGGATGTTACCTAGAGTAACGCACCGTCTTGGGAGGGCATGTTGAACCCTCCACCCTCAAAAAGCCACCAAAATTCGGCAAATTGTTTTTCTGTATCGAATTTATCCCTCTCCGCTATAGCGGTACTAAAACGGAGGAGCTCATGAGCATTGGCGACGTCCTCGCCGCGGATGAGCCGCTTATCTCTCGCGCTGCGAAAGCGGTGGTATAATACCGGGATACCATCCCTCGTCTGTACCAGCCCTTTTGCGTCAATATAGATAAATGCCTCTGGCGGGATAAAGCCAGACCGGAGCGTACTCTCTATGTACATTTCATTGGGGTAGTAAGCCCCAAATATCAGACTATTGTCGCTGGCCATCGCCCTTGCAACGTGCCTTCGAGTCACCTTAATGAGGAAATTGTCAATCCTATTCAACTGAGCCCCATCGTATAGGACCTTGTTGGGATAGTATTTAATATAATTGGATTCAGGCGTTCGGAACAACCGGAGACAAGTCCTAAGACATTGTCTCTCCAAAACCCGAATCTTTTCCATATAGCTGGGCGCTATATTGAACCACACTGGACAACCATAAGCGATAATTGGCCTTATAAGGGCCACGTAGCAAATGACCTTCACTTTGGAGTCAAGTTGACTGCTATGAAACAGTCTCCTTGTCAAAGCATAAGCCTTCTTGGCCCCAGCAAGACAAGCAACTATATGTCTATCGAAATATAGATACTGGTCAAGCCAGATACCTAGATATCTAACTACGCTTCTCACCGCCAATGGCTGCCCATTTTGTCCAATAATGGCCAATTTTTTCCAGTTTTTTCTGGTATCCCTAGAGGCCCCAGCCAATGGAGTTCTGAACAAGATTGTTTCCGTCTTCTGAAAGTTGATTTTCAACTTCCAGTCGTCGCAATATCGCTTAATTTGATCGAAGTCACGCTGCAAAAGGATATTAATGACCTCGATTTTAGGACCTGATCTGTATGCCACCAAATCGTCGGCATACGCTATAGCATGTCTGAGTGAACCCACCAGATCACTCGTGTAAATGTTAAACAGGATCGGAGAATTGACCGCCCCCTGCTGTAAACCGTTTTTAATTTCAAAGACTCTGCTCGAAGTCACGTTGCCACATTTGACAACGAACTTCTTTCCCATAAGCATATTATAAATTACATATAGCAAAGGTTTGTGCATCCCCCGCCTGGTCAACTTGTAGAAAAGTCCCTCTAACCATACGGTGTCGAAAGCCTTCTCAACATCAACCAGACAAGCACCCGTGCATTGGCTCTTGCATTTATTCCACTGAATGTCGGAAACCAGTTTCGACGCGGCATGAATAGTGTCATGCCTCGCCCTGAAACCAAACTGGTTGTCCGGAATTATGTTATTGTCCTCGACCCACTTTAACAGAGCTCTATTGACAACCTTTTCAAAGACCTTGCTAATATTCGGAAGCAAGCTAATTGACCGGAGATTGGCTGGGTTCGTCCTATCTTTACCTTTTTTCGGGATAGGGTGTACCACAGCTACCTTCCAATGCGCCGGATAATGTGCATTATTCAGCGCATTGTTAAACAGCGTGGTGAAAATATCTACAGCCTCCAAAGGCAGGTGTCTCAATACGACGTTTGGGACACCATCCATCCCCGCCGACTTTTTATTCTTTAGCGACCCGAAGATGCACAGAAGATCATCCTTCGACACGAACAAGTGCGATGCATCTCGGCCATTGGCGACAACTGCATTAGCATGGTTTTCATCAGTGAACACGGTGAATCCGTTATTCTCAGATCGCCAATTCTCAAGTTCGGTGCGCAGATCGAAGTGGTTCACCAGAGCCCTATTCTCAATGTCGTGGTTACGGCGAACAGGATTGCTCACCGTATACACGGCCTCGAAACAAGCGCCCAGCAAATCCACTTTCTCCTGTGGGTCCTCGACCACGAAAAAATCGTCGTTTGAAGCGACACTTTCTGGACTTATTCCAGCAGTCAGTACTGTCTGTCTGTTCTCTGCTGTCTGGGAGATTCGAACACAAGGAATATCATTGTGATCTTTCCTCCTGAACAACTTATTTATCTGTGGGAACATATTCGGACTACAGGTTTTACTGGCCCGAATTTTATTGCCCCAATACAGACTTACAGATTTTCTGTAATTTTCCTTTATCAGCTGTTTCAGGATTCGGATCTCTGAATTCAGCATCCTTACCTCCGGGTCGTTGCGATCAGTAAATTGCCTGTACAGCCGTTTAAGCCTCGAGAGCAGTCTACTTTTCTGTCGGTATAGTGCGTCGATTGTAGGGTTTCTGTACTTTTCTGTCTGGTCGTCGTCGGAACGTCCTACTCGAGGAATAGTTCGTTCCATAGTTCGTTTGATGGCGTCGTTCATTTGCAATAAATGCCGATCAATGTCATCATTTGTCATGTTACTGTTTGTCGGTGGGTCGATCCCACTCGAACGTATATCTCGCTTTAAAAATCTGGAGAAGCGCGACCATTGTGCCCTCCGATAATCGAATGAACACACTGCTTCGTACTCCTCCAGCAGCGTTTGTTCGTTCGGGATCCGTATTGCGGCGGCGAGTCCGTAGTGGTCACTATCGTACTCAAACGCACGCAAACAGTTCCGCGTGTTTTGATCTATGTTCGTCAGTTGAAGTCTTGCCTCCGTTAAGGCCAAGTCGAGGAAAGCACCGCTTCTTGGGAAAGAAGGGATATCCGTCGCGTACAACTCGAGGTTGTACTCAATCATATTGAGGCGCCACCAGTCGTGAAACTGGTTGCCCCTGGGATTTGCAGTAACATTTCCCCACGCCGCATGTTTGGCATTAATATCTCCGGACGAGAACCGATTAACTCGACGTGGTATGGTCGTTGGTTATGCGCAGAGTTAGACATTTCAATTGAAAGGCGGGGAAGGGCAAAAAAAAAAGAAAATTATGCCTGGCGAAAAGGCTCAAGATGGTGGCTTGACTTTGGAAGAAGAAACGCGCAGAGCCATGCTAGAATGTCAAGACAAATTTTTCACTGAACTAATACATCGGTCTCAGGCCATGGAAGACATTGCGTCAGCTTTTTCAGCTCTTCAACATAAAATATTGCTCCATAATTTGTCCAGTTCAACAAGTTGTTTTGGTATAAAAACTTCATACAAAACCATTGACCAGCTTCATAAGGGATTGAGAATTATAAACATTATGCCTACCTCAGACTGCCACCCTTTTTCGACCTCACGTGGGACTTGCATATGTGTTGAAAATTAAAATATTGCTCCATGCTCCGTGCTGCTGTTCCAATTCTTACCTCGACATTTACAGAACTAGCAGACAACTGTATCATATTGGAAATCGGGCGGATACGGCGGCACATGGTAGCTGCAAAGATAAATTTAAAGGATGCTGAAATTTGGACAGCTTTTGACTTTTTAACCTTTATCGTTAAGTGGGACTTTTCAGACTCGTTACCGAGTCTATAATAATTGGCGATGAGAACTTATTTAACGATTTGCGTCTCAGTGGCATCATGCGAACAAAGCTTTTCAAAGTTAGAATTAATTAAAAATTATCTAAGATCAACAATGAGCCAAAATAGGTTGTCTAATCTGGATATACTTTCAATTGAAAACGAGCACACAACAAATATAGATTTTGATAATTTAATCGGAACATTCAGTGCAATAAAAGCTCGAAGCACCTTTAAATAAAATCTTTGTTAGTGTTTATGTTTTTCTCTTACATTTTTTAATGGGTGTAAGTTTACTTTACCGGCCCGGGGGTAACTGCCTCTTAGTCCGCCCCTGATTCGGGTGTGAACTTTTCAGTAGTTGCGGCTTTGAAAATAAAAGGAAGTTATATGTTGTTTACAATAGTGTGGCAAGGTATATATTTGGATTGCGGCGATGAACTAATGCATTATTTTGTATGAATAATACACTTGAAACTGGTAATATTACCACAAAGTGTATAGGATACATAATTTCAATTAAAAATTCATGGTAAATTGTAATAAATTTCCCCTAACAGTTTTTATTATCAATTGTTTGATTGTTAAAATTAATAATTTATATTCAGCAGCTTAAACTACTTAGATAAATAAACTTTTGTTTAAGACCTTTATATAAAAATTGCTGTATAATGTTGAAATATTTTAATACATAAAATTGTAAGTTGTAAAATAGAAATTGAAATGAAATAAAATTTCACATTCACTTTGAAATGCTTCAGCTTAATATTTATTATTGTACATTGCTTGTTTTTTTTTTTGCATTATTTATTAAGTTACGTTCTTTTTTTTTATTTTTTTTTTATTTGGTACTCGCTCTTTTAAAGTAAACGTATTGTTATACTGAAGCTTATGCAAATGTATAAGATATTGTATAAGATGTTTTAGTCTATCATAAATAAATAAGTAAATGAAAAATAAATAATTCGATGTCAGTATCTGTTACATATACACCCTGTAGATGAAGTAGGAATTCAGCACAATGGCCAACAGTAAGGCAATTGACAGTTGTCACTTGTCAAACGTTTTCTGATTTTCCACGAGGGCTGCACGCATCGGATACTGACTACTACTCTAACCTTATATCCTAAATTAACCTATATGAATTACCAAATTATTTGAATAAACCCTAATTATAACGTTGTTGAACGAGACGGTGTTTCATTTCAGTAATACATAAAAGTGGCGACGAGGATGGGATTGCTGGTTTCCGCAAACTAATCGCATAGTATACATATGTCCAACTCATCTGACGAAGAGACAATTCCGTCGAGTGATCTCAGCAAACCAATTAAAAAAGAAACTACATCTACTAATTCACCACTGCTAGAGTTAGATTCTACAAATACAAGAAAAAGGTCGAGGGAGACTTCTATTTCGGTCGGACACATGGAGGCATTCGATGTGACAAGGCAAAGCTCATGGGGATCCTACAAGAGGCGTTTCGACATCTTCCTAGAAGCGAATAGCATTACGACGGCTTCCTTACAGCGAGCTACATTCCTTACGGTATGCGGAGCACCATTATTTGATTTGCTGGAGTCATTAATTTCACCCCAAAAGGTAACCGATCTTGATTACAATACTATATGCAAAACTCTTTCTGACCATTTCTCACCACCCCCGTCGGAAATCTCATCGTTTTACAAATTCTTCAAAAGAGACCAGTTTCCGGACGAGAAAATTTCAGAATACATTGCGGAGCTTCGAAAAATTGCAAGTCACTGCAACTTTGGTACTGCACTAGACCGCATGCTGCGAGACCGGTTCGTTTGTGGACTCCGAGATGGTCGGTTGCAACAGGAGCTTATAGCAACACCAGCTCTTACATTTCAAAGTGCTCAGGAGAAGGCAGTGGCAGCGGAAGCAGCTATTCGTAGTCTGCAAATGATCAAATCAAGCACAGCTACAACGAGCGTAAGTGACGACCAAGTCAACGCATTGCGCAAGGGATTCAACAAAGAAAAACATACAACAACTACAAAAAATAGTTCTACTGCTGCTAATTATCGTACAGCCGCTTGTTACAGTTGCGGAGGGGCACATCAACGTAATTCTTGCCGATTCCGAACAGCGGTTTGTAATAATTGTGGGAAAACGGGTCACATAAAGAAGGTATGTAGAGGTGGTAAGCGAAATATTCAAGGTCATACGAATTTCAAGAGATGCGAAAATCAAAATGCAAGTGTTAATTTAGTATCCGGTATTCCAAATCTAAAACAAAGAACAAATGTGGTTTTAAATGGTCGAAATTGTGAGTTCGAAGTAGACTCTGGGTCTAATTTCACAATAATTTCCAATGCCAGTTTTGATAGGTTATGGCCATATTTCAAACCAAAACTATCAGAAGTTGCCAGTGGCGGATTTATGTTCGATGTCGCCCTAGGCCCCGTGAGATATGCCGCCCTTTTTGCTGTATGGAGAAAAAATTATTAACAATAAATATAAAATTTTTAAATATTTAAATTATTATGAATTCAAATTTATTAACTTCAATACAACATTTAATTAGTTAACATAGGTACAACTTTTCGTATAAAGTCTTAAATATAAATTATTAATTTGAATATAGCTTTTTTGAGTTCACATTTTCTTCTTTCTGGCTTTAGTTCGTGCGAAAACGTCAATTATATCATCGTAATCCAGTTCTTGTACCAACTGAGCTTCAATAGATAATAATGCAAGGGCATTAAGTCGGTCTTGGCCTATACTTGCACGTAAATAATTTTTTACCCTTTTCAGAGTTGAAAAAGATCTTTCTCCAGAACAATTTATTGCTGGGATGCTCAAAAAAATTCGTAGAGCAATATCTAAATTAGGGTAAACATCACAAAGATTTTGTGAATGCAATATATTGCATATATTTTTCGCAGAACTTACATTTTCAGAATTTGCCAATGAATCTTTAAGTTGATAATGAAAGTGAATACATTCATTTCCTAATGTTTCTTCTAAATCGTCAGGATACTTATTGACTAGTTTATTTGATTCATTTTTCAACTCATTCGTATCAATTTCAGATAGATTATCAAATAAATTGAACTGTGCATAAAGCTTATCATATACATTTTTACGTTCAGCTAATTGTGTACTTAGAGTATCCAAAATAGGGTAGTAAATATTTGTACGAAAGTGTTCTTCGCCAGAAATAGGTGCTCTTTCATTTACCCGTGACTCGTCTGGCTGAAGTTTTCTGATTTTTCTGCGGCGAGTACCATAGCGATAATAATCTTGAACTCCAGACAGCGCTTTAGCTTTTTCTTCATATTCTAAAAATTGTTTATTTCTCATATCCTGAAGAAAAGAGGCCAACGAACCGTAGAGTCGGACTACGGATGATAAATCAATTTGGGAACCCTGAAGTTTCTTACTAACAGCATTAAAACGATCTAAAATTACATTCCAAACTATGACTAGTATTGCTGTTTCTAAATGCTGTAATTTCTGTTTTAATCCAATAGCTTCAGATCGTGTACTCGGTTTCTCGTCATTGCTTTCTCCAATAAAGTCCAATGCTTCAATTATTGCACACCACTCTTTTTCTAAATCATAGCATGCATCATGTCGAGCAGACCATCGAGTTTGAGAAAGGCTTTTGAGTCTTAAATTTGTCTGTTGCGCCAGGACCTCCCAACGATGTGTAGATATCGTAAAAAAATGATACAGTTCTTGCAAAGTAGAAAAAAAATCAACTGCTTCAGGTACAGATTCAGCTGCACAAATGCCTACTTAATTTAGCGAATGGGCAGCGCAAGGAACGTAATCTGCTAATGGATTGATTGTTTTCATTCGTGCTTGAACTGCTGAATATATCCCTGACATATTACTTGCATTGTCGTACGATTGACCACGACAGTTCATAATGTCCAAACCATTTTTTTTAATGAGTTTAATACAGCATCTTCAATATCCTTTGCTTTATGACCAGTACTAGGTATAGATTCTAAAAATCTTTCAACGGGTTCACCATTTGCACGTACATCTAATAATTATAGTTAGCTCGTCGACATGAGCAATATCAGGCGTAGAATCTACAATAATACCAAAGTACTTAGCGGATTGCACTTCAGTAGAAATGTGCTTTAATACTTGACTTTGAATCAGTAATATAATTTCTTCGTAGATTGTTTTTGATAAGTACGATATGTTGCCACTACCAGGATGCGCACACGACTTTAAATGTTGAGATAGAAATGGATCGAATTCAGCAACAAGTTCTACTGATGCTAAGAAGTTTCCATTACGGGGATCTCCAATTCTCTCTGAATGCCCTCGAAACGGCAGTCCTCTTATTGCAAGTGATTTAACGATTGCAATTATCCGATACAATATTTTTTTCCAGTACGAAATTTCTTCGTCGAGCTGTTTTAATAAATGTTGATCAACACGTCCTTGAGCTACCGCTCGAGCTTTTAAGTTACTAACATTAGTTTTATGAACGTCAGAGTTTTCGTGACCTTCAACGCGTGCTTTTGAGTTTTTCCAGTCTCGGAACCCTTCGCAGGTGAAAGCATTTGTTTCACCACATCTACTAAATAGTAAGCATGGAATACAAAATACGGATCCTTTAGTTTCTGAATACATCAACCACTCACGGCGTTGAATCTCTCCATTCTTCAAAGTTCGTTGAAATAAATTTTTCGAGCAATATCTTGTTTTATCACTATAAACATTTTTAGAATTTTTAAAATCAATAATATGAATATTATTTTGTGGTGCACCGTTTAAAATGATATATTCTTGAGTTTCTTCGTTTAAATTCCATAAGAAGGGATCACTACTGATTCCTAAAACATTACCTGCAATTGAACTGTCACCTAATAAATTAGTTGAAGGAGAACTTGACTGTATTTCTTCAGTATCTTTTGGTGAAGGAGGGCTTAACTGTCTTTCTTCGATATTTGGTGTTGAAATCTCGTCTATTTTCTGCTGAAGAAAAATACATTATTTTTAAACAACTGATAACTCTTTTTCTTATTCTCTTATTTTCTTAAGCCGGAACCACGCTTGAAAGGTAACGTGTGGTGTGTCCTGTCGCGTTCTGTGCACACTTGGATTGTGTGCTGTGGTTTTTATTTAAATGAATTCTGATTTCTAGATCTTTCACATACCCAATTTCAGATAGTATATTTGTCTCGTTTTATTGCTCCATAGATCGTTGTGGTGTGGCGCAGTCGTAATAGGAGCGATATCGACTCAACGCGCCACACTGCACCACACGACAAAAACATGTTTCTACGCATATGAAATTCATTGGAGTGATAGCAACAAACCACACGTTACAAATGTGATTCCGCCCTTAGATTAAGAACAACGTTACATTCAATTTAAAAAAAAATGTTGATAATTATAGTAAAATACTTACAGTAGATGAACATAATGGCTGTTGATCATTATTAGAAGTTTTTGACGAACTTGTTAAAAAATTAGATATTTTTGGGATTTTCTTTAGTAAATTACATTTTTTCGTAGATTCTTCTGCCTTTCTTTTACGATATTCAGCACCACTGAGTTTATTTCGATATGCACTCATATTTGATTATAAATTTATATCAGAATTGCCAACAATTTTACTTGTAAATTTGAATTTGTTTTAAACTGATGAACAAAAATTTTGCATTCCGCAATCACTTCACTGAAAAAAACTGAGAAATTCACTGCCGATTTTTTAGTGTATTATTTTCAACGGCCAATAATATTGATCTAAAAAAAAATTGTATTGCACCGGCAAATTAAAGGGTAAAGTCGGAATTACCTATATTCAAAATTTTTCATAGATATAAAGGTAAATTAATCCACAAAAATTATCAATTTCAAATTACAGTCAAACTTGGACAACCTTATTTTTTTATAACTCGAACAAAATTATGTGGCAACAACGTTTAGAGTTCAAATCCCATACATTTTTTTCCCTGATAACTCGAACAAAAAAATCGCATATGCATCAAGCAAGTCGAACTTTTTTAGGGGAATTCCCATTTAGTGAGAAGAAATAAATAAAGAAAGCATCACGTATGCATTTTAAATTCGAATTTTTGAAGCGAATTTTCATTTGAAAAGAAAACGAGATACTTACCTACATACACACAAAAATAATTATGTAGGTTTAAGAAATTTGACTTTTTTATTACCGACATGTTTCGTTGCTGGTTGGAAGTTGTAAGTACATACATATATGTACATACAGGCAATAATTTTATGTATGTTGTAAATACTTATGTACTACATTAATGTAAAATGTGTTAGACTTAATAAAAGCACAAAATGTGTGTGCATATGTATTTCAGATACATATTGAATTGTTTGATTATTTTAATTTTGAGGAACAATTTGGATAAATCGAAGTCTTGATAAGTCGAGCTTTTATTGTGGATAATAGTAGTTTGAGTTATCGAATTTTGACTGTATTCTAACATTTTACGGTTCTTGATTGTCAGGGTTATCAAAATTTTGCCGCCCCTAAAATCATGCCGCCCCAGGCCCGGGCCTTACGGGCCTAGGCGTAAATCCAGCACTGGAAGTTGCGCTAAACATAATGGATTTCCAAGGAAATGCGATCACTTTTAAAGGCGAATGCGCAGTAAACGTGTGGTATAAAGGCCGAGAAATTTTAAATTTGCGCTTATTTATTGCTGCTGGTACACGCACAAACATTTTAGGGTGCAACTGGTTTGCACCTTTAGGAATCTCGATCGAAGGGGTGCATTCTGTGACATCATCTGTTGTCAGTGAATTAGTCAAAAATTACAACGACCTATTTTCAAACGAACTGGGTGTTTATAAAGGACCACCCATAAACCTCAATTTAAATCCGGAAGTTGCACCAATCCATTTACCTGTCAGGAAGATTCCTTTTGCGATTCGGTCCAAGGTAGAAGCAGAATTAGATCGAATGGTTTCACAGGGAGTTCTGGAACCAGTTGATTACTCAAGTTGGGCCACTCCAATTGTTCCAGTACTAAAACCGAATGGAACTATACGCATTTGTGGTGATTACAAAGCCACCGTAAATAAGGCATTACAGCCTCATTGTTATCCAATCCCTTCGATGCACGAGCTAATTGTGAATTTTCCACGAGGATCAGTGTTTGCAAAAATCGATTTGGCGCAAGCCTATCAGCAATTGATAGTGGATGACAAGACGGCACTAGCTCAAACTATTATCACACACAAGGGCGCATTCAAGGTGAAAAGACTCCAGTATGGAATTTCTTCTGCGCCAGGAGAATTCCAAAAGTGCATGTCAGTTTTGTTGCGTAGTATTGATGGAGTGGTATGTTATTTGGATGATGTGGTTGTTGTAGGCGAGAGTTCAGAACATTTAGCTAGCAAACTCCGAGTTGTTTTCGATCGAATACGATCTTCTGGATTAAAATTACGAAAAGAAAAATGCGCATTCGATGTTCCCTCAATTGATTTCTTAAGATTTCGTATCGATGCAGACGGAATTCACCCTTTAAAGGACAAACTCGAGTCGATTCAAAATGCTCCTGCGCCGAAGAACAAAAGCGAACTTCAGGCGTTTTTAGGACTCTTAAATTTTTACCACTCATTTCTACGTTCCAAAGCGACGTTAGCGGAACCCCTTCACAGACTTCTGGATAAAGAGAAGGTTTGGAAATGGACACCGGTTCACCAAACTGCATTCGACAAGCTAAAGGAACTGCTATCATCGGATAGTGTACTTATGCCCTTCAACGATAAACTACCTGTCATATTAACATGTGATGCTTCTCCATACGGAATTGGGTCGGTCTTAGCTCATTTACTGCCGGATGGTTCTGAGCGTCCGATTTCCTACTATTCAAGGACGTTTAGCCGACCAGAGCGCAACTATGCGCAAATAGATAAAGAGGCACTTGCCATTATTGCAAGCATAAAGAAATTCCATGATTACCTATATGGCCGCCCCTTCACAATATATACAGATCATAAACCACTGTTGGGCTTATTTTCTTCGGCTAAGCCAACGCCAAATACCTTGTCGGAGAGGATGTTACGTTACATAATTTTTTTAAACGCCTACGAGTACAAACTTTTTCACAAAGCGGGGAAAACCATCGCACATGCAGACGCGTTAAGTCGCCTACCGGTAGAAGTCCCAATTAGTTCCAACGGAGAAAAAGATGTTGTCCTAATGATCGAATCGCTCGATACTCCGCTTATTCAAGCAAAGGACATAGCAAAGGATACCAAGAAGGACAGATTATTATCACGTGTATTACACTGGACGTTAAGGGGATGGCCGGCTGCAGCAGGTCCGGAATTCAAAGTTTTCTTTAATCGAAAGAATGAGATTTCGTCTATTAGAGGATGCGTAGTATGGGGTCAGCGGGTGGTGATTCCAGAAGTTCATCGACCCAAACTCCTCGCAGCACTTCACGCAAATCACCCTGGGATAGTCCGCATGAAGGCGTTGGCCAGGAGTTATATCTGGTGGCCAAAGATCGATGGAGACATCGAACAGACAGTAAAGCGGTGCAATGTGTGTCAACAGATGCGTCCAGAAAATTCTCCTATCAAGGGTTATGCTTGGGAAGAAGAGAAAAATCCTTGGTCAAGGATTCACATAGACTTTGCTGGTCCGTTTAAGGGAAGTCTTTTTTTTTTAGTAGTTGACTCGTACTCCAAATGGTTGGAGGTTCACCCAGTTTCTGCAACATCGTCCTCCTGCGCGATTTCTGTTTTGAGACAACTCTTTGCTACTCATGGGCTACCCGACGTCGTTGTTTCTGACAATGGGACGGCGTTCAAATCTAATGAATTTAAACTATTTTGTGAAAACAATTTAATTAAACAAATCTTTTCAGCTCCATTTCATCCGTCAACAAATGGGCAAGTGGAGCGAATGGTGCGTACAACTAAAGACTACTTGAAGAAGTTTCCAAACGGGGATACTCGACTTCACCTGGCTCGATTCCTGCTGAGCCAACACGTTACCACACACTCATCTACGGGTCGATCGCCTGCAGAGCTACTATTTAATCGCAGACCTCGCACGTATTTCGACAAACTCCATCCAGATACTTTGCCGGTGCAAACTAAGCCTCCGATGCAGGACGTGTCAAAGACCACCAACTACGAGGTTCACGAGGAAGTGTGGTATCGAAATTACGCAGCAGGACCTAGATGGATACCGGGCCGTATATCTGAAGTCAAGGGTCCAGTTTCAGTTGTTGTCGAATCTGAAGGCGGCCAAGATGTTCACCGCCATGCAGATCAGGTTCGCCGTAGGTCAGCGGAACAGGCTACCGTGGCCGAGCCAATACTTCCCGAAAACACAGTCGACATGGCAATACCCGTCGCTGCCGATCCGCCGGAGGTCCGACGATCAGAACGAATTCGAAACAAGAATCAGACCCCCGGAGTGGCTTCATCTAAGGGCGAAGGAGTGTTACATATACACCCTGTAGATGAAGTAGGAATTCAGCACAATGGCCAACAGTAAGGCAATTGACAGTTGTCACTTGTCAAACGTTTTCTGATTTTCCACGAGGGCTGCACGCATCGGATACTGACTACTACTCTAACCTTATATCCTAAATTAACCTATATGAATTACCAAATTATTTGAATAAACCCTAATTATAACGTTGTTGAACGAGACGGTGTTTCATTTCAGTAATGCATAAAAGTATCGCTATCGGTTGAAATTCATCAGCTCACAGAGGCAGCTCCCAGAAAGTATAGTGGGTAGCCCTCGAGGTTTGCAGTATTTTTCAAGAAAATGTACACACATTCAAGTTCATAGAAAAATAAAATATGAAGTTCCAGATGAAAGACCAATTTCATCAGATATCATTAAGTATACAAAATACAATATATATGTATTTAACCGCATGCATACAGACGGCACACCCATGCACCCCGAGCGGCATTTGTCGCTCTAAAATATTAAAGCAAACAACCTATATGTAGGCACATGGTATTTTATTTCGTTTTTCTCTTATGTTACTGTGTTCGATTTGCAATTTAATACCTAGCACAAGTGCAGTGATAAATCACTTAGAGAAAAGTTCTTAAACTTACCACTTAGGAACTTTGAATTTGAAAGTGAGCCTTTTTTTCATTAAAATCTCACAACATACTCAGCTGTAATATTCTGTTACCATCTTTGTTTTTTAAGCTGACAATCAGTTTAGTTATAACCTCTACAGCTACCCACTTAAACTTGTTACGAAATGTATTCCGTCGGTGTGGGTACAAATAGAGACTTTTTTATATAAAGAATTATTGTATTTCGCCCATTCTGATGTATCATACTGTCACTCAATAGGCACCTGCCTACCGTGTGTAATATAACACCAAACATGTAATCCAACACGTACTGTCCAACTCGTACTATCGCTTTGTGGTACGTATGTGTTGGAAACATCAACATATTTGGATACAAAAAGTAATGTCCGATAAAAATCAATAGTTTAACAATACGATAGTATCGACGTTTTTCTACAAAATATCGATGGACTAATTAAGAAACTAGAGAAAAATTATTGAAGTCTATCAAAAACAAAAAAAACCATTCAATAGATGTTAGATAGTCACAAAATTTTATTCAATTTAATTTTCAAAATATTTTTAATTTTGTTTAAAAATAGAAGCATATTAAAACGCATTTAATCAATTCCGTTTGCCGCTTAGATTTGCTCAAGAACATCGCCCGAAAGAGCAAAATGAAAAAAGGGCCAAAAATTATACACGCAGTGCAACAACAACGAAAATATGACGTATTTTGGGAGTATTTTTTTTAGTTTTGCGGTGTCAGTTCATTATGAAATAAGGCCCCCATTACGCGTTGCACTGTTTATGGGATCTACAATAAGTATCACAAGAAAATCCCATAAACCTCCTTTGATTTTGCATCTTAAGCTCTCCTTCAGAGGCTATTATTTTGTCATTTTCCGAAGATTCAATTATTTATTTAAATACTGCAAACACTCCTTTCCGCATTGTTCTCTTGTTCCTCGGCCTTAAACTCATGTTTCTTAACCTTGGGTCTAAAATGTTTCCGCTTGAGCGGCTATCACGAGCTGAATTTACCTTTCATTCATAACGTATGTAGTCTTACGCACTATTTGCACCAAATTGTGCTACATAATGCAATAAAACATCATAGCTCTCGAAATTTTAAGGGAAATTTTTAGAACAGCAGTGTACCGGTGTCATCCATTTTGTTTAAATTAAAAACATCGAGGTTTCCGATAGTTTAACGCACACTCAAAAAATAGTCGAAAATAGCAGCCCAGGAAGATAAGATTTATAACTAATTCTGCGCAATTTTTCAAATTGTTGGAACAATTCACAATAAAGGAGTGCTTAGCGATTGGGACATGTCCTTAAAATGTTTGATAAGACAAAAATCAGCAGGCCAATCGAAGTTATAAAGTTTATTCCAGAGTTTATCCTTGTCGTTCGGCTGCTGATCACGACTTCAGGATCATCCTGTGCGAATGAAGTTTTTTTCTCCTTTGGCTTAAAACTTATTTAAGGGCAACATTGCTGCAGCGTCGGCTTTATAATATTGCTGAATTACGTGTTTATTCCGACATAATTAATAAACTAGATATGGACGCATTGTTAAATAAGTTCATTTCTCAAAATTCAAATCACAGTGCAGTGTTTTCAATGAAAAACTAAAGGATAAATTTTGTAATATGACGAGCATCATTTAAAAATCAAACAACAAATTGAAAATAACACAGAAAAGCCTTTGAATATACTTATGAACAGGGAACTTTATGGAAAGGGCAACGAATAATTATTCCTGCTTCGCTGCAAAAACAAATTTTAACAGAACACACGTTGGCATATGACGAAAATGAAACAACTCGCAAGATGTCATGTTAATGAACAGATCGCTAATATCAAATCAAATCCAGTAAAATCAGAATTCCATCGAACTCAAACTTGGGACAAACCGGAAGGAAATTGGGATCGAATACAGATGCAAGCCCATTTCAAAATCATCATTTTTCAATAGCTGTCAACGCAAAATCAATAAAATCAAGATCTGCCGCAATTTACAAGATCAAATTTAACAATTGAAATGCTAAATGATATTTTCGTTTTTCATGGATACCCGAAGTCGAAGGTTATGGTTTCTGATAACGCTACGATCGTTACAAGTGACGAATTTAAATTTCATTGTTCGAAAAGTGGAATTTTTCAAAAATTTATCGCACAAGTGCCCATGTTCTGTAATTATCGCATCGCTATAATTTATCGAGAAACGTCCAAAACTGAAACAAAACTCATTTTATCGCTATCATGAGGTTCTGTAACTTTGACAGGCGATAATTTTATCGCATGGAACACATCGGAATAAAACAACTGGAAAAAGCGATAAATCGGTGTTCTGTATCATCGAAGTGGTTTAAGTTTTTCATCTCAAACGTCAAATTTCATCGCCTTACAACGAGCACGCGAAAAGAAAGGATGGCTGAACAAAAAAGGGTAAATAAAAGAATTTATATTTGTAAAAGCGTTTAATAATGCATTGTTACAACAATTATTATTTTAATCAATACTTTTCTAGGTACTTACCCGGGCTGCACAACACGAAGTCGTTGGATTTACCAGCAGCAGATGATAATGCAGTTGCTGCATAACATTTTCCTTCAGACACTTGGACAACAAAAATAATTATATATTAATAATAAAACAATTCTTTATAATTGTAACGAACCATGTAATCCCCAAAGGAATGCGAAAATAAAAACATCATCTTTCCCAAAGGAAAACCCAATGGAAACAGAAAGCATTCGATGGGACCCAGCCTTATACCCATCCACAATGTTAGCATTCGCGCACCTCGCTGAACGCAACATTCTCGACCACTTGTCATTCTCAGAGGAAATGAAAATTTCCTCACATTTAACAAAGACATTGACAGGAGCGGACATTAGAAGGTAAATCACGAATTCTAAAGTGAACAAACGAAAGTTAAAAATTTAATCGCCCCGAATCACCGCCATCCAGGCATCTTCTGCAAAGAAAAAAAAAAAAACATAAGAAACAATAAAAATATTAAATTAAACGAAAAGGAAAGTAAAAACGCGAAAGAAAAGAAAAGTAAAAGATTTATGGTGGATTTACACCATCACGCACGCGCATTTTTGCAACAAAACCGAAAAGAGAGATCCGTTTATCCGCAGTCAATGCTAATAAGGTGTAAGAGTGAGATCACCTACTTTAACTTGCTATAACATTATTATGGAGATTTGACAGATCACATGTAAACAAACAAATTTATTTTCATCGGTTTTGTTGTAGTAGAATTAAAAAATAAATAAAAACATGGATCTCGTAAAAGCTGCCGTATTAATAGTGTTTTCCATCTTGAGTAGGTACAATCGGCGATGTGAAGCAGAGAAATGTCAAAAATGTATTATGGCGATTAAAACATATGATAGCAGCGCCCATTTTGTTTTATAGGAAATCGAAATTTCGTAAGCCATCGCTATAAAAATATCAACATGCATAGCTTTCCCATAATTCCTACCACGTAAACAAGATGGCCGACCTGAATACGTGTCACGTTTTTTTGCATGTTAGGTATGGCTGTCCCTTTCAGTCACACGGATATTTAGTATTTAGCATCCCTTTAATCTTACATGTTAGGAATGTGTGACCGTGTAAATCCACCATAAGGAAGGCAGCGTCGCCGGCGAATTAGTACAGAGGAGTCTCTGACACAAATCCTGTCCAGCGTCAGCATCGAAGGGATACCAACGGACGATAAAATTCCCGGAGAAGGTCCACCCATCGACTCACAGCCGCGTGGGACGTTTTTACCCCAGCGCTGGTCAAGGATCACCGTCCACGTGCCGAGATCGGTTTATTCCAGGTAAGAGTTGGCACTCATCGGCCTAACCATTAATAACCTATCTAATGGATCTCTTGTCCTCCATAAGTTCTTGGAACCGCACCACCGTATGCATCGCGTCGGTACACGGACAAATAGGAGAATCATTCGTCCAGCTGGACGAGGCAAGCGCAGCTACAGCCACGCGCAAGGTAAGCCCCGATCGACGCTTAACATGATGAGTAGTCATCTGGGAGCAGTCCCGAAAGAGAAAGCTTACATTAATGTGCTCACTTCTCTTCCTTTCCCCAGATCAGCAGTTCGCCTACGATTATTTCCTCTATCGTCACTGTCACAAGCGACATACGATCATTCTTTTATTAATTTCGTCACTGTCACAAGCGACATACGATCATTCTTTTATTAATTTCGTCACTGTCACAAGCGACATACGCGGAGCACCTCAACACGTCAGCAGCGGCAGCACAGTACAACAACACAGGAAGTGGTAGTGCGGGTGTGGACTAGCCACCCCCGCATAGTTTGTGTTTTTTTTTCTTTTTTCTTTTTTTTTATCTAGTATGATATCTTTGCTCTTTCCAAACGCCATAGTGGTTAAAGTAACTCGGCGGTAGTGTTATTTTTTTTTTCGACCTTCGATGGTTTATGGTAGGTAGGATATTATAGTGTTCTTTAAATATATGTCCGTAAGGCACAAACGTTTAAAAAGTAGGCAGTCTTTACCAGCCTCAACGGCGCACAATTTCTTTTTCTTTTTACAAGTGGTCCGCATATCTATTCTTATAAAGCAAGTACGAATTCCCCTAAGGAAGTACGGATATGTTTAACGATCTAAAGCTATCGGATTTTTTTTGTGTCGTAGGACGTACAGCCAATTCAAGGAAACGCCAAGGAAAAAAATATAAGTTCGGAGCTTATGATAGTGTATCGCGGGACACGAACGGGTCAAGTCGCTATTATAACAGACTTCCTCACTCGGTTCGGAGGTTCGCATTCGAAATCAGCCTCGTTAAGCGACAAGGCGACGCGACGACATACGGTTTTTTTTTTAATTAATTACTTCTTCGCTAAACAAATTGTTTAGTCGAATCTTTCGGGACTTTTCGCCCACCTTATTCATCTTTCGTCGTAAATCACGGCTGCGACCTAGATTTCCTAGACCAAGGGACTCCTTGGAGGCATAGAGTGTTATCAAGTAGTCTTTTTATTATTACCTTTTTCCTACAGGTACAGGTATTTTCGTCGAAGTGCGCACAACGAACGGAAGTAACCAAGTAAGTCATTAGTACATAACATTGTGATTATATTATATTGTTACACCTTCAAATATACCTCATTATGCCTCAAAGCAAGCTCTTTCGGTGTTCTAATACGTTTTTATAATAATTTCACTCGGGAACAAGCCTCGTCCTAGATGCACATGTTACTTTTTCTTTTCGACTCGTATAAAGATAGACATTTCTTTTAAATCTATCTGATCTCACCTCCATCGCGCTTTGGCAGAACTTTATCCGCGTATTCAAACACGATTAACCCCCCCCCCCCCCCGGAACAGCAGCAACGTCCGGAGCTATAGGACGATCTTTTCCTGGAACCCTTTTTGGTTAAGCTCGCGTTATAATTATTGGTGGCTCATGCAAAGGATGCTTCCGACATCCTAGAGTTAGCCTAGTCTGCGTATTCGGGTTCGCGTAACGTCATACCCTGTAAAGGATATCGGTCCAACATAACATTTACGTTTCAGGGAATCTCGCGTTTTAGTGATCAGTTTTTTTTTGTGTTCACTCGAAGCCAGAACTTTCGGTTCGGGGCTTAGAAGTAGTATCCGTCCGTACCGTGTATACCGTACCCATGTGTACCTTTTTGCAATGTATTTTTCGATAAGATTCAGTCCTTCGGACCGGAACATTTTGTTCTAGAATATGTATAAGCCTTTAGTATTAGCGATATTTTTATAGATTCGTTTTAAGAAATGGACTGGACTAATGGTTCACCTTCTTAAGTTCTTAGATTTTTAGACGTAAGAGCATATCGGTATATCATCTTGTCTTTTTTTTTTTTTTTTTCTTTTTTGTGAAGTCGTGCAACGGTATGCCCTGTATACATTTACATACGTATGAATATATATATATATATGTGATATTATTCACCCTCATTCTTAGATTAATTATAGATTAAGATTATATTTTTTTTGGTGAATAAACCCCAGATGGGACTGAATATTACTATACTATATTATTATTATGGTAAAGACAGCATGATTCTGGAATCTCGTTTCTGGTCCATGGAGTTTTGAAGAGGAGAGGTATGAGAGTGGGTCGAACCTTTTTGAGAGGAGGTAAGTGAGAGGGAGAAGCAGATGGGAGCAGGTATTGCCCGGTCGTAAGGGGCCTGACTCCATCTCCAAGTAAGGGGCCGTCGCCAATAGTGCGGCGCGACGGCCATGGCGACCGCGCATAAGCGTGGCGGGGAGGGCCAGCACATGGGGGAAGATCAACCATCTTCACTTTCCCCCCCACCCTTTTCCTTTACGGAAGGTGGCATTGAAGCTGCTAATTAGCGACAGCATAGCAGGAGTATGGTGATGTTTCGATACCATCGAGCAGGGTCATTCGCTCTCATTGAGCACAATTCAGGGTGGTAACCAGCCCACCCCTCCCTATTTCTTTACCGTCGGTTGTCGGGGGCACTCAATCTAGCCCTCGTTTATAAGAGATTCGGGACACAAGGACTAGTTTCATCTAGTAGTCCAATGGGAAGGCATGTAAAACAATGTAACCCCAGTCAGGGGCTCGCTGCAAGTACCCACTCCCGCCGACGAGCTAGCGCGTGCGGAGGTCATGCCTGGCAGCGAGTGGCCAGACACCCCTTTTTAGTTCCCAGTTGGTCGGCTGTGCCCTAAGCGCCTGTAAGCGGGGGACCAGTCGATCCGGCTCAGGTAGCCCCTGAGAGGGTGGTTGCCGATACAATATTTTTGGTAGTTATTGTATTCATTTCTCAGGACATCAAGGGTACTAGGGAGGGTAAGGTGTGAGTCGCAGGCAGTGCGCGTTGAGGAGGTGCAGGGGGGTAGCAGGAAGTTTGGCAGCGAAGAAGAAGGCAGGCGTCCGCCTTCGTTGACATATACCCATTGCTGTTCGTTACAGGTGGCGGTCAACGTGACGGTGGGACCAAAGTATACCCAGTAACCATTTAGCCTATTGGGGCTGTGGGGGTTCTCTCTTTTGGGTTTCTCTCCATCTCGATCTAGAGATGAGACTTCTTCCTCGCTTCAACTTCGACAACATCCGCCTCAGGAACTGTCACCACGCCAGGTGATAGAAATGCGCGCAGTCCAATAAATGGCGCCGCATAACTATGTTGGATTACTCTTGTGCCAGCCCTGTGTTTAGGTCACTCCAACACCAGTGGCCGACAACATCTGGACAATACCGCGCAGGAGTAAGGAGAAATTGTTTGAGGTACTGCCTCATCGACGCACGAATCAACGGGCCGCTTGCACTATCCCTTACTACGGCACTATACAAGGCAGTAGTTCAAGGGCACACGCCAGTGCTTCTGATGCATGAAGCACAAACGTTACAGGTGGCGCCCAACGTGGGGCTACGTTTCACGGCAACGTGGGGCTGAATCAAGGGCCAAGAAGGTCCGGAAGTTCACCAGGCCTCACCGAAAACTTAGACTCAATGATGAGACGCTAAGGCACTTGATGCCTGTAGCACCCTGTATGAATGTTTGGATAGAAGATATTTAGTATATTCCCCAGAATCTCGTTTCGATATGGGATTTATATTTGTTTTCTTTTGTTTAGATGAAGTTTGGAAGTGTAATTACGTCCTCCTTCAAGTGAACTTTGGTAGATAGCCAATTGGCGCGAGATTTGCTACGCTTTGCGGAGCATTCACAGCTTTTCACACTATCCCAACTTAGTCCTAAACGTGGATCGAAGTTTTTCTTCACGTTCGTTAGTTGCGAGTAATGGTAGTAGTGTGAATATTCTCATGCAACCCTTGAAGAGGAGTGAGAGACCTTTAGTCCAGCTTTGAGGCATGGTATTTCGCCTAAAGCACGTGTGCGAAGGCGTCACTCGATCCCAGCGGGCGAGGTAAAGCCTCGGCGTTGAGAGGGTCACCAACGGACGGAGGCATAGGATTTTTTTTTTTTTTGGGTATGCGAGCTCGGCAAGTGGGTCGAAGTTGTTCCCTACGCGCGCATCTGTTGCCGCAAACCCAACGAAGATCCGTAGTCCTCACTACACTCAACTATACACTAACACATGTTATCGAAATTTAGCATTCTGGAAGCATCACGGAAGGAGCAGTAGGAAGTTCCTCACTTGCTCACCGGAGTATTATATACTCCAGGACACCCTCTCGGAGATTCGACCTCGCTCTCAACCAGTTATCAGAAGTAGCAGTAAAGTAAGAATAGTTTCGACAGTTACATAGTTTTGAATAGAAGTAGTATTATCTTTTTCTAATAATAAGCAACCTACCGTAGTTAAGAAGTTTAGCTTGCGGAATGTTTTTTTTTGTTGTTCATACAGCACAATTATATAAGATATCTTTTTATTTTTTGATTTGTGAATTTTTATTCTCGTTGACTTCCCGGTGAAGTCAACTGCAACCCAATTGATATTAGGAACTGTGGTCACCCTATCTAAGGTCCCCAGCCCCCATCACAGGGAAGAAATCCCCTTAAAGAATTCAAGCTTAGAAGTTTAAGTGATATTTACCCTTTTGGCTCGCAGCTGATCGTACATAGGTACTAAACGCGGCGAGCATACAGTCCTTTTTTTTTATTTTTTTTTTGATTTGACAATTAGTCGGAATGTCGAACCCGTCCAATAACGATCGGTTGGATAGCGCTTGGAGAGCGGTCCGCCGCCCTACAAGAGGATTGGGACGGGAAGGAACCCCGTCAAACCGCGGTGCAATCCCTAAACATGTGGGACCGCGCAGCGAAACGGGGCATCCTCGACTCGACAACCCCGACAACCCAGGTGCATCCTCGGATACCTTGGGTCACCGGACATCCATTAATGTAATGCCAGACAGGGAAGTAGAACCCGTACCTCTTCCGGAGTTACTGGGTCCTTTCCCCATTCATGAACAATCAGACGAGCCAAACGATATTCAGCCTTCGGGTCAAGAACCTGCGTCCGTAAGCATCCCTATTTCGGAAGTCACTCGACATCCCGGTGCGGAAAGTGCTTATGAACCAGATGGTTCCGGCGTAGGAAACGCCAACGATAGCGCTCAATTTGAGAACTACGTACAGCAAATCGTTACGGCAACCGTAGGATTAAGGCGAGCCGACGAACTCCGGCATATTAGGGAAGAACTAGACCGTAGTCGAGCTGTTATGCGGCAAGACATGGCGGTCATTTTGCGAGAAGCCGTGATGGGACCTAATCCCATGTTTCAATATGGACCTAGAGGTAGTAGCACCGCGCAAGCGTGTGCTGGTATGGAACCGCACAGGTCAGCTTCTCAGCAAAACCCACCGATTATGACAGCGGCCGCGCACGCCACCAGCCGGCCAGAGTATATCTTGAGCTCGAGCTCTCCGCCGAGAGCAACGCAGACAGGTAACCCCCAGGTGTACCCAGTGCACATGGCGAGAAGTGCCAACGTCGACAATTTCTTGGCGCAACTCAGCAATTGTAACTTAGACGATTCGTCGCCTCGACCGACCGGCGAGAGGCAAGCTCCTTCGCAAGGGCCGTCTCAGGCAAGTTCGTACCCAAGATATCATAACATCCCCAAATGGGATATCTATTTTGACAATGAAGACCTAACCATTGATGATTTTCTGCTTCAAGTAGGCAAACAACGTGAGTCATGTAACGCATCATGGGCTGACGTAGTGCTCAACTTCCACCACTTGGTGAAAGGCCAGCCCAAACTTTGGTTTTGGGGCTGGATTAAAAAGAATCCTCAAGCCACATGGGAAGCGCTACGCCACGCTCTGCTAGAGCAGTACAGAAGTCTAGAGACGGACTTTGACATTTTTCGTCAAATGTCGTCACGACACCAGGGCGACCACGAGAAATTCGACGAGTACTATGGAACCCTCTTGCGGCTTAACGCCAGGATGAAGTTCCCAAAAGCAAACCGAGACCTGATAGAAATTATTAAGCGAAATGTCAAACGTCAGATAGGTCAGTACCTGCTTACGTTCAACACTTCAGACATGGCCGAACTTGTCTATGTATGCAGAAGCATCGAGCGATTTTTAACTGAAACACGAAGCGATTCCGCGAGTAAGCCAAAGTTCACGACGGGAGCTCCAGTACGGAGGAACGTGTGTGAACTGGGCGCAGACGATCGTAACGATCCCGCTCCATCAGGATCCAACGTGGACGCTGTAGCCTTCAGGCAACGCGACCGCAGCTCCCTGATCTGCTGGATTTGTCGAGAGCCCGGACATACGATGTTCGAGTGCCTGAAACTGCCGCAGAAACCCTTTTGCTTCAGATGCGGGTTAGAGAATGTCTTCACCGCTAATTGCCTACGATGTCGGGAAAACCCCAGGACGAACTACCCTCGTACCGGGGAGAGCAGTTCGAAAAATCCCATACCGGCAATAGAGCAATAAACCCTGACCTACAAAAAGTTACCATCCTTAAAAGACCAGACGATTCGACCGGGGATACGTCTGATAGAACTTCAGAACGACAACCGGAACCCGAGACAGCTTCCACCGAGACTTTCATCTCTGGCGCCAGCGTCTCCCCAAAACCTTGTCATCATCACAAGACCTACAACCAACGACTGACCGATTACCAAGCGGCCCGAGCCCGTATTTTCGGCCGGACATTACCATCAGCACGTATTCGTTGAGTCCGAAAACGTTACCAACGTAAACGAAAGTCAATCGCCGCCATTGCAGCTACAACCCTGCAGGTTTCGCCACGAACAGACGGAGACCCGCGACCGTATGCGGTCGTGAACCTTTTCGACCGATCCTGGTCTGGTCTCCTGGATACAGGCGCCTGCATTAGCGTAATAGGAGGAACGGGAGTGGATTACTTGAAGGCCAACCACATCCCGTGGAAATCATTTTCTGCCGATGGCCAAGCGCAGAATATAGTCGGAATCTTACATTCTAGGATTTCATACGCCGATCGCGAGGAGGATCTAACACTATACGTGGTACCCTCCATTGCGCAAGAACTAATTCTAGGAGTGGACTTCTGGAAGAAGTTCAACCTAGCCCCGAGTATCATATCGATTTCGCCATCCAACCCTGTAGATGCCAGCAGCATCAAGGTAGGCATCGACATGACCGGGGATTCTATTCCCAAGGCGGAGATTTTATCTCACGCACACACCCTCACTCCCGAGGAGAACAAGCTCCTCGACGACACGTTGCAGAAATTTCCGTCTTATGCCAATCTAGGCTTAGGACGAACACACCTTATGACCCATGTAATAGATACCGGAGACGCCGAACCTATTAAGAGGCGTCACTACCCAGTTTCCCCAGCAGTAGAGAAAATCCTCTATGAGCAGCTGGATCGCATGATCTCGATGGACGTGATTGAGATCAGTCCAAGCGCGTGGAGCTCTCCCGTAGTTCTAGTACGGAGAGGCGACAAGCACCGTATGTGCCTGGACGTGCGTGATCTCAATCGTGTCACCAAAAAGGACGCATATCCTCTGCAAAACATTGAAGGACTACTCGCACGTCTGCCAGATACTTATTTTATGTCAAGCGTAGATTTAAAGGACGCTTTTTGGCAGATTCCGCTGGACGAAAAGAGTCGGGAGAAGACCGCATTTACCGTTCCCGGGAGACCACTTTATCAGTTCAAAGTTATGCCCTTCGGGTTGTGCAACGCGCCACAGCGCTTATGCCGCCTGATGGACCAAGTCATCCCCGTGGAATGGAGACGTAAAGTATTTGTCTACTTAGATGATTTGCTCATTATTTCAAGCACCTTCACGGAGCACCTGGAGCTATTGTCCGGAGTAGCGCGTAAGTTAGGCGAAGGCGGACTTACAATCAACCTGGAAAAGTCCAAGTTTTGTTTTCGAGAATTGAAATACCTTGGTTTCATAGTAGGAAACGGAGTATTGAAAGTAGACCCTAATAAAGTCACAACCATCCGAGATTTTCCGATCCCTCAGACGGCACGACAAGTTCGCAGATTTCTGGGTATGGCCGGATGGTATCGCCGATTCGTCCGAGATTTTTCGACTTTGTCAGGAGACCTCTCGGATACGCTGAAGAAAGGCAGCAAGTTCCAGTTCGGCGAGAAAGCAACTGCGTCATTTCGAGCTATTAAGGAAATGCTAGCATGCGCACCCGTCCTGGCTAACCCAGACTTCAGGCGTCAGTTCATAGTTTCGTGTGACGCGAGTTCCACAGGCATAGGGGCCGTGTTGAGTCAGCTCGACGACGAAGGAAACGAACGACCAGTTTTCTACTACTCACACAAGCTGAACCCCGCGCAACGAAACTACACCGTTACGGAAAGAGAATGTCTAGCCGCGATCATGGGGATCGCAAAATTTCGGCCTTACATCGAGGGCTATCATTTTAAGGTCATTACGGACCATGCGAGCCTGCAATGGCTCATGAGTCGACGCGAATTAAAGGGAAGGCTAGCGCGATGGAGTTTGGAGCTCCAGAGTTACACGTTTGACGTAGAGCACCGGAAGGGAAGCTTACACCTCGTACCCGACGCGTTATCTCGCGTTCACGAAGTGGAGGCTCTTCGAACCGGCGACCCCGCGCCGGACGAGCTCACCGACGTCCTGCACGTAGACCTGACGGATCCCAGTTTCAACTCGGAGCAATACCGTCAGATCATCGACAGCGTCGGAGATAACAAACCCCAGCTACGGGATCTTCGGGTCACCAACAATTTGGTGTTCAAGAAGACCCACTCTAGCACAGATAACCCCATCCAGGAAGAGCACTCATGGAAACTCTGGATCCCAGCCGCGCTAACTAACCATTTGATCCGCCTGGCTCACTGTCCCCCAGGAGCCTCGCATGGCGGAATAGCCAAAACCATTTACAGACTACGAGCCCAGTATTACTGGCCAAACCTGGCAGCGCACGTTAAAGATTTCATCAACAATTGTGATATTTGTAAAACCACGAAAGCTCCCAACTTCACTCTTCGAGCAGAGATGGGAAAAGCGTTCGAGGTAGAGAGACCGTTTCAGCACGTTTACACCGACTTCATGGGACCTTACCCTCGGTCGAAGCGGGGGAATACGCATATTATAATTGCACTCGATCAATTCAGCAAATTCGTGCTGATAAAAGCAGTACGAAGAGCGACGACCGAGTCGGCGATTGAATTCCTCCGAGACGAAGTTTTTTCCATCTTCGGCGGGCCGGAAACGATGCTCTCGGACAATGGTAAGCAGTTCACGAGCAAGGATTTCGATAAGTTTACGAGTACCCACGGCATCAGACACGTGAGGACAGCAGCATACGCTCCTCAGGCGAATGCGAGCGAGAGGGTAAACCGCTCCATCCTGAGCGCGATCCGAGCTTATATTGGCTCAGACCACTCGGCCTGGGACGTTCAACTTCCACCCATAGGGAGGGCGTTGAGGTCCGCAGTGCACGCCGCCACCAAAATGTCGCCTTACGAAGCTGTCTTCGGTCAACGTATGATTGAGCACGGTAACGATTACCAGCTTCTTCGGCAGCTCGACGGATTGAACAACTCCGAGATCAATCTCCTGCCAAAGCCCAGCAGAATGAATATCCTTCACGCGCATGTCAAAGACTCGTTGAAGAAAGCGCACGAGCAGTACGCCAAGCAGTACAACCTTCGTTGTAATCCAGCGAAATATCAAGTGGGAGACGAAGTTTATAAGCGGAACCATACCCTAAGCAACTTCCCGAAAGGTATAAACTCCAAATTCTGCCGTAAGTTCATCAAAGCGAGAGTCAGTAAAGTAGTAGGCAATCTATACCAGTTGATAGATGACCAAGGAAACGACTTGGGAATGGTACATACCAAGGATATACGGAGATGAAGGCTTCGCCTCCTCCCCGAGACCGATTCAATATTACATTGATCGAACAAACCCCCCCTTATCCCATCCTATCCCAGGAGGAGCAGTATACACATTTTATCCCATCTTCCCCAAATAAGAAACCAAACAAGACATAATACTCAGAGCGACCACCTATGATTTGAAATAAAAAAAAAAAAAAAAAAAAAAAAAAAGGAGACGGACAGAGCGTAGCCCGACCAGCACAGCCTGTGCACGAGACTCGGATGTCAGCGTCACCCATCGCCATCTAGGTGCAGGTTACGTGTTCCTTGACGGTTTTCGTCGCAGGACTCGAAAAGCCTTAAGGGGTGTAACGAACCATGTAATCCCCAAAGGAATGCGAAAATAAAAACATCATCTTTCCCAAAGGAAAACCCAATGGAAACAGAAAGCATTCGATGGGACCCAGCCTTATACCCATCCACAATGTTAGCATTCGCGCACCTCGCTGAACGCAACATTCTCGACCACTTGTCATTCTCAGATGAAATGAAAATTTCCTCACATTTAACAAAGACATTGACAGGAGCGGACATTAGAAGGTAAATCACGAATTCTAAAGTGAACAAACGAAAGTTAAAAATTTAATCGCCCCGAATCACCGCCATCCAGGCATCTTCTGCAAAGAAAAAAAAAAACATAAGAAACAATAAAAATATTAAATTAAACGAAAAGGAAAGTAAAAACGCGAAAGAAAAGAAAAGGAAAAGATTAAGGAAGGCAGCGTCGCCGGCGAATTAGTACAGAGGAGTCTCTGACACAAATCCTGTCCAGCGTCAGCATCGAAGGGATACCAACGGACGATAAAATTCCCGGAGAAGGTCCACCCATCGACTCACAGCCGCGTGGGACGTTTTTACCCCAGCGCTGGTCAAGGATCACCGTCCACGTGCCGAGATCGGTTTATTCCAGGTAAGAGTTGGCACTCATCGGCCTAACCATTAATAACCTATCTAATGGATCTCTTGTCCTCCATAAGTTCTTGGAACCGCACCACCGTATGCATCGCGTCGGTACACGGACAAATAGGAGAATCATTCGTCCAGCTGGACGAGGCAAGCGCAGCTACAGCCACGCGCAAGGTAAGCCCCGATCGACGCTTAACATGATGAGGAGTCATCTGGGAGCAGTCCCGAAAGAGAAAGCTTACATTAATGTGCTCACTTCTCTTCCTTTCCCCAGATCAGCAGTTCGCCTACGATTATTTCCTCTATCGTCACTGTCACAAGCGACATACGATCATTCTTTTATTAATTTCGTCACTGTCACAAGCGACATACGATCATTCTTTTATTAATTTCGTCACTGTCACAAGCGACATACGCGGAGCA
The DNA here is from genome assembly GCA_949715645.1 of Portevinia maculata. Classification (NCBI taxonomy): domain Eukaryota; kingdom Metazoa; phylum Arthropoda; class Insecta; order Diptera; family Syrphidae; genus Portevinia; species Portevinia maculata. The sequence continues at coordinate 90,708,514 of OX454528.1, forward strand.
CCTCAACACGTCAGCAGCGGCAGCACAGTACAACAACACAGGAAGTGGTAGTGCGGGTGTGGACTAGCCACCCCCGCATAGTTTGTGTTTTTTTTTCTTTTTTCTTTTTTTTTATCTAGTATGATATCTTTGCTCTTTCCAAACGCCATAGTGGTTAAAGTAACTCGGCGGTAGTGTTATTTTTTTTTCGACCTTCGATGGTTTATGGTAGGTAGGATATTATAGTGTTCTTTAAATATATGTCCGTAAGGCACAAGCGTTTAAAAAGTAGGCAGTCTTTACCAGCCTCAACGGCGCACAATTTCTTTTTCTTTTTACAAGTGGTCCGCATATCTATTCTTATAAAGCAAGTACGAATTCCCCTAAGGAAGTACGGATATGTTTAACGATCTAAAGCTATCGGATTTTTTTTGTGTCGTAGGACGTACAGACGAACTCAAGGAAACGCCAAGGAAAAAAATATAAGTTCGGAGCTTATGATAGTGTATCGCGGGACACGAACGGGTCAAGTCGCTATTATAACAGACTTCCTCACTCGGTTCGGAGGTTCGCATTCGAAATCAGCCTCGTTAAGCGACAAGGCGACGCGACGACATACGGTTTTTTTTTTAATTAATTACTTCTTCGCTAAACAAATTGTTTAGTCGAATCTTTCGGGACTTTTCGCCCACCTTATTCATCTTTCGTCGTAAATCACGGCTGCGACCTAGATTTCCTAGACCAAGGGACTCCTTGGAGGCATAGAGTGTTATCAAGTAGTCTTTTTATTATTACCTTTTTCCTACAGGTACAGGTATTTTCGTCGGAGTGCGCACAACGAACGGAAGTAACCAAGTAAGTCATTAGTACATAACATTGTGATTATATTATATTGTTACACCTTCAAATATACCTCAATATGCCTCAAAGCAAGCTCTTTCGGTGTTCTAATACGTTTTTATAATAATTTCACTCGGGAACAAGCCTCGTCCTAGATGCACATGTTACTTTTTCTTTTCGACTCGTATAAAGATAGACATTTCTTTTAAATCTATCTGATCTCACCTCCATCGCGCTTTGGCAGAACTTTATCCGCGTATTCAAACACGATTAACCCCCCCCCCCCCCCCCCCCCCCGGAACAGCAGCAACGTCCGGAGCTATAGGACGATCTTTTCCTGGAACCCTTTTTGGTTAAGCTCGCGTTATAATTATTGGTGGCTCATGCAAAGGATGCTTCCGACATCCTAGAGTTAGCCTAGTCTGCGTATTCGGGTTCGCGTAACGTCATACCCTGTAAAGGATATCGGTCCAACATAACATTTACGTTTCAGGGAATCTCGCGTTTTAGTGATCAGTTTTTTTTTGTGTTCACTCGAAGCCAGAACTTTCGGTTCGGGGCTTAGAAGTAGTATCCGTCCGTACCGTGTATACCGTACCCATGTGTACCTTTTTGCAATGTATTTTTCGATAAGATTCAGTCCTTCGGACCGGAACATTTTGTTCTAGAATATGTATAAGCCTTTAGTATTAGCGATATTTTTATAGATTCGTTTTAAGAAATGGACTGGACTAATGGTTCACCTTCTTAAGTTCTTAGATTTTTAGACGTAAGAGCATATCGGTATATCATCTTGTCTTTTTTTTTTTTTTTTTTTTTGTGAAGTCGTGCAACGGTATGCCCTGTATACATTTACATACGTATGAATATATATATATATATGTGATATTATTCACCCTCATTCTTAGATTAATTATAGATTAAGATTATATTTTTTTTGGTGAATAAACCCCAGATGGGACTGAATATTACTATACTATATTATTATTATGGTAAAGACAGCATGATTCTGGAATCTCGTTTCTGGTCCATGGAGTTTTGAAGAGGAGAGGTATGAGAGTGGGTCGAACCTTTTTGAGAGGAGGTAAGTGAGAGGGAGAAGCAGATGGGAGCAGGTATTGCCCGGTCGTAAGGGGCCTGACTCCATCTCCAAGTAAGGGGCCGTCGCCAATAGTGCGGCGCGACGGCCATGGCGACCGCGCATAAGCGTGGCGGGGAGGGCCAGCACATGGGGGAAGATCAACCATCTTCACTTCCCCCCCCCCCCCCCCCACCCTTTTCCTTTACGGAAGGGGGCATTGAAGCTGCTAATTAGCGACAGCATAGCAGGAGTATGGTGATGTTTCGATACCATCGAGCAGGGTCATTCGCTCTCATTGAGCACAATTCAGGGTGGTAACCAGCCCACCCCTCCCTATTTCTTTACCGTCGGTTGTCGGGGGCACTCAATCTAGCCCTCGTTTATAAGAGATTCGGGACACAAGGACTAGTTTCATCTAGTAGTCCAATGGGAAGGCATGTAAAACAATGTAACCCCAGTCAGGGGCTCGCTGCAAGTACCCACTCCGGCCGACGAGCTAGCGCGTGCGGAGGTCATGCCTGGCAGCGAGTGGCCGGACACCCCTTTTTAGTTCCCAGTTGGTCGGCTGTGCCCTAAGCGCCTGTAAGCGGGGGACCAGTCGATCCGGCTCAGGTAGCCCCTGAGAGGGTGGTTGCCGATACAATATTTTTGGTAGTTATTGTATTCATTTCTCAGGACATCAAGGGTACTAGGGAGGGTAAGGTGTGAGTCGCAGGCAGTGCGCGTTGAGGAGGTGCAGGGGGGTAGCAGGAAGTTTGGCAGCGAAGAAGAAGGCAGGCGTCCGCCTTCGTTGACATATACCCATTGCTGTTCGTTACAGGTGGCGGTCAACGTGACGGTGGGACCAAAGTATACCCAGTAACCATTTAGCCTATTGGGGCTGTGGGGGTTCTCTCTTTTGGGTTTCTCTCCATCTCTCGATCTAGAGATGAGACTTCTTCCTCGCTTCAACTTCGACAACATCCGCCTCAGGAACTGTCACCACGCCAGGTGATAGAAATGCGCGCAGTCCAATAAATGGCGCCGCATAAGTATGTTGGATTACTCTTGTGCCAGCCCTGTGTTTAGGTCACTCCAACACCAGTGGCCGACAACATCTGGACAATACCGCGCAGGAGTAAGGAGAAATTGTTTGAGGTACTGCCTCATCGACGCACGAATCAACGGGCCGCTTGCACTATCCCTTACTACGGCACTATACAAGGCAGTAGTTCAAGGGCACACGCCAGTGCTTCTGATGCATGAAGCACAAACGTTACATAATTAACCAAATCTGAAATGAAAATACAGTTCAACCGTACAAAAAAAGGTTCGTCTTTTACTTCTTGTTTCAGTTAGTCGCGTATAGAATCACAGAGCCTTGTTTTGTCACATTTTTAAGAAATTGATGCAAAATTCCTTTTGAGGCGGTCTCGAATTACCAATGCTGCTCGATGGTAGACTGAATTCTGCTCATGATAAATATCATCATCTTCTTCTTTACTCTCCTGGTCTTCTGGAACATCGTCAAGGAGTCTGTGTTTTACACGAAAATTGTAAAGAACACAGCACGCATCTATTATGCTTTCTGAAGCTTGAGGGGAGTAAGAAAGCCCTAGTTTTAGGCAACGAAAAACTGCTTTGAGGACTCCGTTGAGCCTGACGCAGTGGGTATCCAGAGTCTCCTTTAAGAAAAACAAAAAAAAAATTTAAGAATTTCATAAATAGATCAATAAAATAAGATTATACTTACCTAATAGCCAAGAGCTATATTGTCCAGGCTCGCTAGCTTCATAGCGCCGTTCTAACAGTGCTTTGGTTTGGGAACATTCCCATACATATGCATCATGATTCGCACCTCCAAACCTGGCATACACACCAAATATTCGAAGGTCGAAATCACTTATCTGGAAGTTAAATTTTATAAATTGGTTATTTAAAAAAAAAAAATTTATAATCACACCAATTGGACATTTTTGGAATGGTATCCCTTTCTGTTGAGATAGCAAGCCTTAACTTCAATTTTGGGCTTTGCGATCCGCACATGGTTACAATCGATCGCCCCAATCACCCCAGGAAACCCTGTTGCTTCAAAAAAGATAGATTTAATAAAAAAATATAAGAATTATTGTATTGAAAAAAGAAAAATAAAGACAAATGTACCTTTGTTTAATCGCAGGATACTCCTCCTCTGTTGGAAATTGTATCCATTTCCCTGCCAACTTGTTCTGTAGTACCAAAGAGACTTCAGCTACAACTCTCGACACGACTGTGCGACTCATCGCCGCCGAAAAATCCTGCACAATGGCTCGCATTTTGTTTCATAATTTCAAGATTCTTTGTTTCAATTTTATTTTTCGCTCGCTGACACTTCAATTTATCGCTTTCCAATGGAAGTTCCAGTCAAATTGAGACCAAAATATTTTTTATCGCATCGTCTTACAGAAACCCTACTTTTTCCAGATGCGATAAAAACGGAACGAATTGTTCCAATTTATAACGATGCGAAAACTTATCGCCTAAGGATAACTCATTTGTTGCAGGATGACAAATGAGTTATCTGAACGAAATGTGATAACTCTTAAAAATCGACTTATTTCAATGCAAGATGAACAACTACCTTTTCAATTGAAAATTCAAGAAATTTTGTTTTGTTATCGCGCAGCACCATTACTAAATATTCAAATAACAAATATCATCTGAAATGTATTTACAAGGTAATATTCTTACTCAACTCGACGCAATTCGACCTATCAAACATACCGCAAATATACAAGGCAAGCAAAAATCCAGACAATTACGTGTGGGGGAGAGAGTACAGGCAAGATTTTTTACTAATACAGTATAATCTCGATAATTCGTACCCCGTTAATTCGTAAACCCCTCTTATTCGAAATAAACTGCAGGTCCCTTGAAAAAACCCCGGTTATTCGTAAAAAAAAGTGCATTTCGGTCCACTCGGTAATTCGCAATAATTTCCACATGCAAAGTCATATAAAACGTCTAATAATTCGTAAGTCTCTGTTGATAACCCCTTTTATTCGAAGAAGAAGTCTCATTCCTCATCTTCAATACTCTGAATCACGTTTGTTACAATATGTTTATGTTTAATCACAAAGACAGGAATTGGCGTAACATCCGGGGGCGAAAGGGGATTTTCTCACTCTTGCAAATGCGTGCAGCTGCAGGTAATGGCAGCTGTTTCTGTTTCAATGTAAGCACGTGCATTCACAGACTTTCTGCCAAAAACGGTTACCGTTATGCTGACGTAGATTTCCTATGACATTGCAGACTTCTAACCGTATACATAAGTGTCTGTCCATTTGTGAACATTTTTTTTTTTTTTTTTTTGTACATACATTCATATTATGTAAGTACCTATGTAGAAAAATTGGTTTTTGTGCATAATATGTATATCCAATATATTGTGCTAAATATTGAATTTGAATTTAAAACATAAAATCCCTTTAAATCGTATTTTTATTTTTTAAACCTTCAATAATTCGTAATCTCGCTAATTCGAAAACCCCTATAATTCGCAATAAACTCTAGGTCCCTTGACACTACGATTTATCGGGATTATACTGTAATAAACCGGTATGATATATTGGAACTATCATTAAGAAATTTGATAGACTTCATTACCAAATAAAACTCGATAATCGATATATATTAAAACGATACATTAATCATTAAAAAACACGGAAATAAAAAAAAACTAAGTTTTGCACCTGATATACAAGAGATAAGAAGAGCACTCAACCCTACCTATTTCGATTCAGCACAGATATTCAACGATTGACAGATCAGTCAACATATTTAGACCAACCAACAAATAACTCAAACTCGAAAAATAATGAAACAACTCAACATCTGGAGCAACGAAGACCCAGGTCGTCAAACCTCCCGCATATATGAAAAATTAAATCGAAGACCAAATTTAAATTTAAAGCTTATAAATTAAGCGTGAGAGAATTGTTGTATCCATGTAGACACACCTTAACGTTTTTCATTCCAACATGACCTTTAACTTTTGATCACATTATAAAGTACCATTTTGCATTTTGAGGCCTTTACAATAAAGAAGAAAATATGGACTTACAGATTTATAATCGAAACCACGTTTACGTTTTATTTCACAATAGAACCCTCAAAAAGGTCATTAAAACTTAAAAATTATATTTTTCCAAAATGTTCTTAGAAACCGCAAAGTATTTTCGTGTTCAAAGTGATTTTACCAAGAAGTCCTTAAAACAAGAAAAAAGGGTATTTGGAATCCTATAAAAGATCTGCCAAAGCAGAAAGAGGATTTTTTCCTAAACGTCCATACAAGCCGCGCAGTATTTCTGTGTTCAAGGCTATTTTACTAACAGGTCCTTAAAACCAAAATAAAGGCTATTTTCTGTCAACATATCCTTAGCAACCGCCCAGTGTCTTTGTGTTAAAGGTTATTTTACCAAGATGTCCTTGGGACATTATATTTCTCATCCGTATTATATTATTCTATTGGTATACATTTGCAACAAGTATATAAATATTTTCATAAATATAACGCCAACCAAAGAAGTATAACTTCTAACACATGCAGACAAGCTTAATCTTCCCAGGTAGCCACAATATTACACCGTTTTTTTTTAATAAAAAGAACAGTTAATCTGGACCAACTAAACAAACTATCCAGAGTTTAATTCTAAAAACTTGGAAAAAGCGTTCATAAGACTCTTCAACAATCTCACAACGTAAATTAGATCTCGTAGTAATCTTATTATGAGAGTTTAACACTACACTGGTTCGCAAGACCCTGTCTCTCCAACTAATTATATTTTTGGACTCTTGCGGCAAACCTTCAATTCTCAAAGAGTTGTAATCTCATCAGGAGCATTTTAAAAGAAAACAAGTGTTTAAAGCACAGGCAATAGCCTGTGGTCATTTTGAACTTAAAATTGTTATCAGCAGTCTAATCTTACCTTACGCGAAACTTCCATGAGCAATATTTCATATCATGCAATATAGCATTCTGTGAAAATTGCTCGTCTAGACTACAAATAGTATTCTATGAAAATTGCATTCTATATATTGCTTCGTTCATAGCATTCTATTCTGTGGGCTGTCATTTGACTGTGTCACTCTGCGGAAGTTCCACCATGGGAATAGTAATCTTTGAAATGCCCACCGTTCATTTTATGGTATTTACTGTGCCTGTCAAAATTGCTGCTACTGTTGTAGTGGTGATGTGTTTCTACCATAACTAAGCTCGAATGGGCTTTCAAAAAGAACCCACCGAATGACTAGCTAGTTTCATAAACAAACTGCGTCCACAACTATGATTCCCCACTGTATTATTTTTGCCTATCCTTTCCAGAAACTCATCTCCAAGAAAACTTTCTAAACCATTTTATCACAAACGTCAAGACTTGTTTTGGATTCGCCTGTAATTGAACATATCACAATTGGAATGTAATTAACCCATATTTAAATCATTGTTTTAAATAATTACAATATTGTGGACATTTGAACATTTTTAAATAGATGTAATCGAACCTGACTCTAGTACCTAAAATATTACGCTGTGTTTTGACAGCAGTAATGTATGTAGGAACTCTTTCAAATTCATTCGTATAACCACAGCGGAAATAGTTGAGAAAGAGATGAACAGCAAATATAACAAACACACACGCTACTACCATCTGCATGTATATTTGGAATCGGACGTTCTCTCTTTCAGTTTTTTAAGTAAGTGGAGTATGTATGTTAATATTTAGTATATGCATATGCACTGTCATCTGTCAAAAGTGACCAAATATATTGCTCCGTGAGGAAAATAATCATTAACGAATTCTATTCCATTTTTGTTATTTGTATTTGGACAGCTTGTCGCACGTGATACCAAACTGTTTATGCTTACAATTTATATTTGTATCGAAAAACATTTTTGCTTTAAAATTAAAAAGATACATCGAAAATGAGTTCATCAGATATTTCACACGAATTCGATGGGAATGTTTGTGAATTGACAATATCCCTTTCCAAGGCGGTGCAATATATTGATAATTGTGATATTTTCGTCAACGAAAATAATTTCGTTTTTATCGCTGACATTGATTTGAAAAGGTGAGTACATGATCGCAAAAATGATTTAAATTCATCCACCTCATCTTAGATTTAATTCTCCACGACTCTTCGACACCAAAGACATGAAGAACATTCCCATTTCATATAATTCAGAACGAAGAGTGTATACCTGTCGTCTGCCTTGCTATCCCAGCGAATGTATCGCGGAAAACATTGAAAAAGGGAAATTGGACGAGAAGAACTCTCGGCAGGTAGAATCACTATCATTGGACCTGACGACTTTGTCCCGCATAACAGATTCCTGTATATTGACTGTAGACGGGGTGTCTCGCGATATGAAAACAAATTTTCCTTACGGCTTTGCTGGACGATACAGAGGTAGCCACAGGTACTGTGAGGTAAATAGTCTTTCGGAAGCTTGGAAATTATATCTATGTATCTCTATAAATTTCTTTCTTCCTCAGGCTGACCTCTCCGTGATGTGTCGGATCACAAATCCCAGTATCATTAGCCCGATAAGGAGAACAATTCAGCGAGAGACGGACGAATCAAAAGACTTCAATCCGGATCAGTACAAGTTGAACTTTGTCGAGCTGCAAATCGCCGACGGCCATGAGGATCCCATGAAGTACACGATTTCATTTGATGGTGCAAAACTCGATTTTGTTTTAGTTGGATAATGCGACGTTTTTACTTTCAGATACAACGCTGACTGAGGAGGAAGGGTGCATCCTGCACAATATCACAGCTAAAGATTTTGTAATCAAACTGGACGTGGAACAGATAAGCATGGATTGCGGCCTCATAAGCATCCTTTTGGCGATTTGCTACGATGTTCGGTAAGCAAATGGTTCTCCATTTTGCTTTCATAGATGTTACTGTTTTCTTTCATCCTTAGCTGCACGTCTAATGACCTCAACTGTGAGAGTGCATGGACCCGCATACAGCTATCTTCATGCCTCAGCTACTTTGAACGTTTTGAGAACCTCAACTCTGTCGTTGACTGCTTCCTTCGTCGCTCCCTGATTTACCCTCTCTACAGAAACTATGATCTGGGACTGCTCTGTGTCGATGACGCGGTTGAAGCTTTGCAAAAAGGTAAAGCGTGGATTGTAAAGCAGCTCTTAGGTACATATTGCTGCTTCTCCCATAGCGACCCCGATCGCACGGATATGAATAAATTCTTCATAAAGGACTACATCCGCTATGTGGCGAAAGTTTTGGACAACAATCATCTCCTCACCATGTCGAAGAACTTGAAGAATGTCCTCCTTAACACGAACAAAAAGCAACTGCAGCTGAATTTGGGGGAAATCGAGACGGAACTTCTCAAGGAGTTGATTGAGGACATCCACTTGACCGCCTCAAGTGAATCAGACGGCGAATCAGAGTCCAGCGAAAGTGAGACAAGTTCGTCGACAGAATCTAACTCTGAGGATGAAAGTGGCAGCGTTATCGAAAAAAAGATTTTAAATTCGGGATCAGGGCCGGTTGTTTAAATAGTTCCTTGTGATTTAATTAAAAAATATTTTGATTTAAAGATTGCTTTGTTTTCTTTAAGGCCGCCGTAGACAATAATCGTTAAATGGTATATGATGAGAATCTCAGCTCTGCCAATATGATATTAATTGTTTTAAAGCTTTGTTATCGCTTGCTTTACAAAAAGGGGTAACAGAGGCCTGCAATGAAAGTATTGGAATCAGTTTGAAGACATTCATATTTTTCATTAACCTGATTCATACCACTCCCATCTTGAAAACTGATATGAATGAATCACTATTACTTACTATATAGCGCCACATGCTGGATGATTCGGGAGACAGTCCGCTCGGACACCATATTCCTATTTCTATCCCCCAAAAATGTACGTGCAAAAATCTAATTGTGCCTGTTTTTAAAGGATTTTATCGAATAAACAATGTCTGGTAAAAAAAAACGCCCCTAAAAACTGGGCGTGGCAAAAAAGTTTGTAGGGATAAAGGAATTGCCGAGTGTTTACATACTTTACGAAGAAAATGACTTTCATTTCCATTGACTTCTTCCAAATTTTTAATGCTTCAATAAAACGTTTGTTTGAAATAGTGGTGGGTTTTAAAAATCTTTCCACTTAATCATTTTTCACGATTAAAAAAATAATTTGAATTAATAACTGCTCTGCTGATCGAAAAAATAACGATTACACTTTTAATCTAAGCTTTGATGTATTTCGATACTTTGTCTTTTGGGCGGTGTCCAGCTCTCAAACTCATCTGGAAAAAAATTCTTTTACAAGCATTAACGAAACAACAGTGCTAACTTTTAATTTGTTTCGACATGCAATTTTAATCAATTTAGTAAGGAAAAAAATCCGCTCGGTTGTTGCACTACTATGTGGAAAGCACAGCAAAGCTCCTAAAGTCTTTTAAATGACGGTACTTAGTTTCCCATAAAGATTTTTAGGCTGATGACTAAATTTCAAAAGACTTCAAGATGTTCTTCCTTGGGTAGAAAGTTTTCTATGTTTTCGTCTTAAACAAGGTTCGGGAAACGTCGGATTAATTTCAGAAGACTCCCCTGAAGAGGAAGGATTTACAATCTGAACAGCGTTTAACATGCATCTTCAAAATTAATTCTTTGCTTTCACAAAATAATGTATAATTCTTGACAGCAGCGGTTTTTCTATTTTTGGTTCAGAGCAGAGCCTGAGTTGTCAAAAAAGTTCTTGCTTCTTTTTTAGCTCTGACACATCCGAGTGTTCAATCTGTGTTTCTTCTTTAGTTCAGAGCCTGATCAGAGCGCGCTCTATCACTGAGCAGTCTGAGTAAAGAATTGAATACATGAAAATACGGTCTCAAATATCCAAGAGTATTAATTGTCATGATAAGCGTCTCAAAATTGCAGGTCAGATTCGACTTGAAACTGTAGGTCCCTTCCACTTCGCACAAGCAAATGGGAGGAGCGGGGTTTTGGGTCCAGTATCGGCCGTCAATGCCTTTTATTTATTTATTTGTTTTTTTAAGCAAACATGATTTCGAATCAAATGATAGCTGAGCGCTCAAATGTGTTTCATAAGCAACTAAAATCTGTTTGATGACGTTCGGTTCAGAGAATTATCTGCTTGCTCACGCTCTGTTCAGTGCTCAGCTCTGAATTTAAAAAAAAACGCCTAATGGTGTCTTATGTCTTTTAATTCCGATTCATCGAATTCACCATTAAGTTTCATCATTTCAACTTTTGGGCCAAGGTACACTTCATTCAATTCTTAACAAATCTATTTTTCAGAAAAATCTCAAAATGATGTAAAAAACTGGGGAATCTTAATTAACGTTTTAAATTATTTAGTATTAATTGTATTTAAGGAGTAAGTCACAAAATGCAGATAGCTAGGTAGCACTTGTTTTTTATTTAATTGACTGGTAAAGGTACGATGACGATTCGGCGAAGATGCTTGGGAAGTGCTCTTACCGGCCTTTTTTCCTCACTGGTCGCCTGTTCTTCAGCCCAGAAAAGAGGGGAGAGAAGGCTGGAACTTCCAGTGGTAATTAGCTCTATGGCTAGCTCATCACTGGAGGTCCTTCAAATTAACTTGCAACATTCCAAGGCGGTTTCACCTACATTGTGTCGTCGTCTTGGAAAACTGCATACAGAGGTGTGCCTCATACAGGAACCTTATCTGTATAAGGGGGCGGTAAGTGGCATCTCGGGTGTACCAGGAGCAATTTTTGTAAAGCCTGCTAGATGCTAGTCTTATGCCTGAGTTCAGTTCTCGAGACTGTACAGCTATTAAAATGTGTCTTAAGCGAGGAGGGTTGGTTACTGAGATTATTTTAGCCTCAGTGTACCTTCCATTCGACTCACTGGCCCCACCTCCAACGGTGGAACTGGTAAGGCTTGTCGAGCATGCCCGACGAGGTAACAAGCATTTGATCGTTGGTATGGACGCGAACGCGCATCATCGCGTTTGGGGTAGTACTGACTCAAATAGCAGGGGTGAATCCCTACTAAACTTCTTTGCTGCCAGCCAGCTCGATATACTGAACACTGGTAATGAGCCAACCTTTGTCACTCGGCTGAGGCAGCAAGTTATTGATGTGACAGTAGCAACCGCTGCTGCATCTGGCATCGTTTCGGGCTGGAGGGTTTCAAGGGAAGAAACTGCATCTGACCATCGGTATGTTATTTTTAAGTTAAGTGCAGATCGACCGATCAGAAGCAAAAACAGGAATGTGCGACGCACTGACTGGGACGTCTATTCCACGGAGTTGCGGGGTCAGTTAGGTTTCCTGCCTATCAGGATCCTTAGTAGCGACGACTTGGATAAGGCGACCGACACGCTACACAGCGGTATTTTTACGGCCTTTCATACTGCTTGCCCGGAGAAGGAGGCTGGTGATGCGAACACAACCCGATGGTGGAACGCTAAGCTATCCCTTCTCAGGAAAAGAGTGGGGAGGCTGTTTAACAGGGCCAGGAAGTCTAACCTGGTAGCCGATTGGTCTTCTCATGCGGATGCGCAGAAGGAGTACAAGAGGCAAATTAAGAGCGCTAAGAAGGTATCTTGGCAGAGGTTCTGCGGAGAACTGAAGGATGTTAGCGCGGTTTCGAGATTGCAGAGAATCCTCTCAGCTGATCCGGGAGCCAGGCTTGACGTCCTTCGGAAGCCCGATGGCACCTCGGCAAACTCCAATGAGGAGGTACTTCAACTGCTAATGGACACCCACTTTCCTGGCTGCAAAGCCGTGGATAATTGCGTGTGGCCAAACAAAAGCAGAGCTACCACTGAGCAGTGGCAGGTCGCGGCGAGCATTGTTACGAGAGAGAGGGCGAGAGCCATTATCCTGACCTTTTCTCCTTTCAAGGCTCCTGGACCTGATGGCATCTATCCCATACTCTTGCAAAAGGGTATCGAGATTATGCTCACACTGGTAACTAGAATCTACAGAGCCAGCGTGGCCCTGCGACATATTCCTTTGGCCTGGAGAAGAGCTAGGGCGGTTTTCATTCCCAAACCGGGAAAGGCCGCCTATGATCTTCCCAAAAGCTTCAGGACTATTAGCCATTCATCATTTCTGTTAAAGGGCCTTGAAAAACTGATTGACGTACGGCTTAAGAGCATTCCAGTTTCGCTGGGTATTCATGATAGCCAACACGCCTATCAAAAAGGCAAGTCCACTGAGACGGCATTAACGGATCTGACGGCCAGAGTGCGTAGGGCGCTCGACCGCAAGAACTATGCTCTTGCTGTCTTCATGGATATTGAGGGTGCCTTTGACAATCTCACCTTTTGCAGAATTGAGTCTGCCTTAACACTGAAGGGCGTCGATTCTACAACTGTGGAATGGATCCTGGAAATGCTTAGAAGCAGAGAAGTTACAGCTGCTGTTGGCGGCTGCGTCAGAACTGTGCGCGCTGTTAAAGGCTTTGCGCAGTAGGGTGGGCCGAAATTTTTTTTTTTTTTTTTTTTAAGTTGTAATACTGCGGAAAAGTTGCTAATAGTAGAGACTAAAAAGGGGAAAAAAAAGAAACAAAATCGGTTAATATCTTCCGGTCGCGCATGAGCTATAAAGTTTGGCAACATTTGAAAAAATTCACATTTTTACGATAATTTTTAACATTTTTAAATTATCCTCTTACCGAATGTAATAGCTCCAATTGTTATCTATTATTAACACAGAAAATAATGCTTTTACATTTTTTTAAATCCATCAACATCTTCCGGTCGCGCAAAAAATACTAGATAAACCACAGTTTGAGGATAAAAATACAAACAACGCTCACGTTTCTATCTTTGGTTTTCTTTATTGAATACAATGTTTAAAACAAAACTTATTTTAGACCAATATTATTGTTTATATATTTGTTAATACATTTTTTTTATTTAAAGTTTTTGTGTAAGGCCAAGAAACTCATGTAAAACAATTTGATCATGATCATCTAGGGTCTCATTCATTCTTAGCTGATGGAACTTTGAAATTTGATTTATGGTCAAAGTTTGGCATTGTTGACCTTGACAGCAGAGTCGCTCTGATAAACCCATCCCTAGACTCAGCTCCGCAAACTTTTCCTGAAGCTTCTGTAACGACTTTCACACATCGTTCAACTGCCTGTGTGTGGACTGGGAATGTATTAAATGTTATATCCCAATTAGGGACTGTGCCGCTTTGAATATATGATTTAATTTCTTCGTCACTGATATTTTTTAATAATGGGGGAGAAGATAAATCACAGTCCATCCAGTTTATAATTTCAGAGTAATCTTGAGCGCTGAAATTCAGTTTTGGCGGCATGAAAGTTCTGATAGTTTTTCTTTTTTGATCTATCTGTCTCGCCTTTAGAATTCGTCGAAGTCCGAGCTCTCTTAACTGTTGTGTATTGTCTTGTGCCATGGCTAACATTAAATGTTCTGGATGGGCGAAAAAGCCATTTCGTTGTATCACAGGGTCGACAATATTACGTAACACATCAGGTAGGTATCTTGAAGATTGTATTGATTCATACACAAGTTTTGGTCCCTCTGTGAAGTATTTACTTGTCTTAATTTTAAACCACATTGGCATGTATGACTTCAAAATAAATATAACTACTTCTTGAAGTTGAGGCGTGGGACTTTCTTCACTTAAGAACAATCTGAGAGTTCGATTTGCTGTTGTCAACCACCTCGAGTGTGACAAGGGGCCAGGATCTCGTACAGCCAAATCCTCTTTACAGATTCCCGACTTCATTGCAGTACAAATATCGAGTAGATATTGTTGATCTTTACTTAGTATCTTTCTGTCTATTGCCGGGATCTGACAGTCAATACTCCTGAAACCAATGACTGGACGTTTTTCACAGTCACTTAGCTTTTCGCCGATTGGCCCTCTCAAAGATTTTGGACCCGTAGATTTACCATCTAGGTATTGAAACAGATGTCGAAAAGGGAGTTCATTGAAATGGAGAAGACAAACTGCCCATTGTAAAGGTTTTTCCAAATGTATTTCGATTCGGCGAATCAGACCGTTTCTCCAACCCGTATTAACCGCAGTGCCATCACACCCTATAACCACTAACTTGTCAAGAGAAATACCACGACCAGACAGATAGGAAATTATAGAAGTGACAACGTTTGAAGAGCTTCCAGAAGTGGGCGTAACATGTCCGATGTAGACTGAACCAGGTTGTTGAATTAGCGAGTAATGCTCTTCTTTTTTTACTCTACGGAACCTTTTCGAATGAGCTATATCTACGACTAAAGTGTCGTCCTTCCTCCCATCCAAATAGAGACCTTGCAGTGGAAGTTCGTCAGATTTACTACATAGTTCAGCCCTAACATTTTGTTTTTCTCTTCTTATTTTGTTTTTGTCTATAACCTGGGAGACGTCAGAATCGTTAACTAATCCAAAGTCGTGCAAAACACTCGATGCGATTGCAGCAGTAGCGCGATCAGAAACTCCATAGCGATCGCTCAGTAATGCAGTAGATTTTAACTGAATTCTCATCTGTTTTTTATTATAAGAGGAAACTTTTCTGGACACTTCAAAATCTTGGTCGCTATCGCTTTCTTTACTAGAAGAATATTGGTCTTCATTTTCAGTTTCGACAACATTTACATTTGATTGTGAGAACGAGGTTTTTGAAATATCATCATGGATGCCACGCGATTTCCTTTCCAATGATTTATTGAGTTTCTTTGTTTCAATCAAGTCCAACCCTCCAATTTTTCCTATTCCATGTACTCGTAATAAGTAAACAAACCTTAGATCAGTAGCAGGTATTTTATGTGATTTTGTTCGAAAATTTATAAAATTTGAGAGTAGTTGCGCGAGCGGAAGACCTTGACCGATTAGAACCATTTTTTTTCTAAATCTTTGTCGGTTCGAGTAAGAGTCGAATATAGCTATTACATTGAAATGTTACCAAGTTTAGTAATAAAAAAAATATATCTTAAACATACAATTTTTTTCAAATTTCAGCGAATTTTAAAGCTCATGCGCGACCGGAAGATATTAACCGATTTTGTTTCTTTTTTTTTCCCTTTTTAGTCTCTACTATTAGCAACTTTTCCGCAGTATTACAACTTAAAAAAAAAAAAAAAAAAAATTTCGGCCCACCCTATTGCGCAGGGCGGTGTACTTTCCACTACATTGTGGAACCTGTTGGTCGACTCCTTGTTGAGAAGACTTGATGGGGAAGGTCACCCTGTTATTGGGTACGCTGATGATGTGTGCATTATTGTCAGCGGCAGGTTTTTACCAACTCTTTGTGAGCGGATGGAAACAGCGCTCAATAGTGTTGGGAGTTGGTGCCGCGAGCAAGCTCTGTCAGTCAACCCCGCGAAGACTGAGATGATGCTGTTCACGAGTAGAAGGGCAATACCTCAAGTGAGGTGGCCTTACTTCCAGGGCACTCAACTAAAGCTATCAAGCAAGGTTAAGTATCTGGGTATTGTGTTAGATCCAAAGCTTAACTTTTCTGAACATTTGGTTGGTAGGATTTCGAAGGCAACTAACATTCTCTGGCAGTGCCGTAGGATGTTCAGCAGAACCTAGGGACTTAGTCCCAGGCTGGTTCACTGGATTTACACGTGCATCGTTAGGCCATACCTTATGTATGGTGCGATTGTATGTTGGGCTAGAGCTCACATCCTCAAACGTCAACTGTCGAAGCTACAGCACCTTGCGTGTTTATGCATTACAGGTGCGATGAGAGGAACTCCCACTGCTGCTATGGAAGTTTTGCTCTGTTTACCTCCCTTGCAGTTCCTTGCTGAGAGTGAGGCCAGAAAATCACTATACCGTATGTGTGTAGTACTTGGACGGCAGGTCAATCTCGGCGATTGGGCCAGAGGTGCTAGGTACAGAGCTCTCTATGACAGCCTACCCGGCCATCGGGGAGGAGCACTTGACACTGTGTGCATGAAGTAAGTCTTTGAGCGCCGTTTTCAGGTCATCCTTCCTGAACTGCAGGAATGGAACAGTGAGGGGTGGAATGGCTTTAAGCCGGTGATGTCATCGTCTATACCGATGGCTCACTCATTGACGGTATCTCCGGAGCCGGGGTCTACTCTAGAGACTGTCGGATAAATCTATCTGCAGCATTGGGTAGACAAACAACTGTTTTTCAGGCAGAAATCTTTGCGATTGCTACTGCCGCAAATATCCTGTTAAGGAGAAGGATTAAGGGTAAAACCTTATACATCTGCTCAGATAGCCAAGCCGCTATTAAAGCCTGTTCGGCTGGTTCTCTCAAGTCAAAAATAGTTGAGGAAACCATGGTTAAGCTTAACCGTCTGGGTAGATGTAACTCGGTATCACTTGCTTGGGTTCCTGGGCACACAGGTATCGATGGAAATGAAAGAGCGGATGCTCTGGCCAGGAAGGGCTCTTCAACAGCCTTCATTGGCCCACAACCATCTATAGGATGCTGCTCATCCGTCCACAAACGTGAAATGGATTCGGCTCTACGCCAAGAACATTCCGAATAATGGCATGACCTGGTCTCATGCAGGTATTCGAAGAAGCTAGTGGAGGGTCCGAAAATCAGCAGAGCTAAGTTTTTGCTTGGACTAAACAGGGAAGACTTGAGACCCTTGATTGGTCTCGTCACCGGTTTTAGTCCTCTTAACGAGCACCTCAAAACCATCCACATTAGGAGCTCGGGCCTATGTGAGTGCTGCCTGGAGGCGGATGAAACGGTATCGCACTTCATCTGTGAATGTCCGGCTTTCGCCAGAACCAGGCTCACCACTATAGGCAAACAATTCGTCAACGAAGATGAGATGGGGACATTGAACTTGCTAATATTCTTCGCTGTGCCAAGGCTACTGGTAGGTTCTCCCTCACTGTATCTTACTAATCGCCAATAACCAGCGAGCGGGCAGCTATGCTGAAGTACAATGGAACAATAGGTCTAAGTGCTTGTCATCTACTGATGACCCCACTGCACATACAATACAATACAAAAAAGGTACCTGTTGCCATGTCTTTATTTTTGCTGAAATTCTAAAATCATAAAAGTATTCCGAGGCTTTCCTCTGGTCCAGAACTCGCGGGACTGTTGCTTCACCAGACACCGAGATTTTGTGTGTCTTAAAGTCAAAATACTCCGAAAATTCTTTTAGATATTTTTGCCGTATTTTTACTAAAATAGTAAATATCTCTAATAAAAATATAGTAACTATCTCTAACTTAATGTTCAATTTCTTTTGGAATGGCTTTGGAAGCAGCAGAGGACCGAAGGCGTATATAGAGGAAGTAGCCAAAGTGTCGGTTTGAAAACAAAGTAAACACAGCAATCGAAGTGACAACGGCATCGCTGCGCTGGTAGAGACGCCCACACAGTTCGCATGATTTTTATGCGGTATTAAACAGGAATACACCTCAAAACTTCTTGCATACCCATACACCTGTATCATTAAATTCGCAGATGAGAATACGTCAATATGTCAACGAAACTCGATCATTAAAAGCGCAAAGGTTTAACCTCCCCATTCAAATGATATTTCTCAGTTATAGCGAAGTAAATGAGCGCGTTCAATTTACAAGTCAACTACTAGTGACTACTATTTTACCTTTTCTCATTGATCAAATAACTCACGTGACCATCGTTTGGCAAGTGATAGACATTTAATTTGTAGTAAACTTGCAGTTGACTTGCAAATTGAACACGCCAAATGATTTTTATGACATACCGATCTTACCGAAAAGTGAAATCACTTTACCGCTATGACTAATTTTTGGGAGCCATTTAAACACGTGCAATCGGATGCAGATGCAGCCATCTCTAATGGATGAGACAGTACTATTAGTACGGTTAGCTTTGGATGGCTTCAACTTGGCAATTAACGAAATAAATACTGGTCTTATGTCTGGAAAAAAGTAAACAGAAAAATCCACCAATCGATCCTCATTTTTCATTTTATTTATACATATTAAACATTGGCCGGTACCAATAATAAATTTAATGTAAAGCTTAAATTTGTAGTCCCTTTCACTCCAATGGAAAAGGAAATTTAAATGAAGGAGACCACTAATTTAAACTCCACATCAAATTCGTTATTGGTAAGGTCCATTGACTACCAAGGTAAGTTACTACGTCGGTTCTCTTAAAATCCTAACTTTAGATTGGGATATGAAACAATTCATCGACTAAACGGTTTATGGTAAGACTGCCAAGCCCCATCAATCGTCCATGTCAGACATGAGTTATCAACTTTTTTTGAAGTGACATTTCCGCACTTATCAGTTTACGTGTCATGTTTGTGACGTTTACCCCTTTTTAACCGATATTTAGCTGAGAATTGTTCACTGTCTTCAGAAGAATAATACCCATTGTTCCTCTGCTTTTTCAACATTGAACGCATTATCTTATTCGAGAGCAGATTGTGTATTTGAGCCATTGTTGAAGTGGCTTCTAGAGGCGTAAGTTGGTTCAACTGTAGCGACACGGTTTTCCCAAACGCGGAATTTATTTCTTCTGTCGCAGTTCTTGAAATTCCGCCAAACTCAGTGTTCACTTCTTCAAATTTAGGAATTGAAGGGGACTTATTTCGAGACAACTTCATTCCAGATCGGCGAGATGAATCAATATAGTTTTTCTTTGCCGATTGTAATGGTTGTGGTGATGGCGAGGTTGGCATAGTCATATCGTCAATATAGATAAATTTATCCAACTTTTCTTCTGATTCACCCTCCTCCTCTATAAGGGAATCCTAAAACAACATTTCTCTTGACATCCAGATAAGTATAATAAAATATGTGTCCTTACTTACCGAACCGAAGCCATTGACTACGGATGTCCGCAAAATAATGACTGGGTCTAAGAAATTGAAATCCTCATAATAAAACAATCGAGGACAATAGAGGCTGGTTCCTTTTTTCTTTGAATCGTCAACTCTTTTCTTTTCGTGCACATAGGCACAACGTAAATATTTTATTTTCTTTTTCAGTTCCCCAACATCTTTTCCGAAATAATCTGAAAGTTCCTCCCAGGCAGCTCTCTTCATGTCTGTCCTTTTGTATTCATCGCTTTGACAATTCCACAGGCACTCTTTTTGCTCGTATAAATTGATTAGTTTTGAAACTTCGTCACGATGCATTTTCCAGTCAGCCATGGTTGAACAAATAGAAATAATTTCTGTTTTGCTGCAAACAAAAACTTAAATTGACACAATGCTCACAAATTGAAAACTTAATTTAATGGCGGTGCTAATGCCATAACTTAAATGTCAGACATAAAGGTAGATATCCAGAGGGCGAAAACACAGATAAATGTCAAACCTCAAAATACACATATTAATTCAGGGATGGCTTATGGTAAAACGGTTCGAATTGTTTCAAATTCAAATATTTTTGACTTTTTTTTTAACATGACACTGTTAGATACTTCTTAAACGTTTGAGCTAAAATTGATATTCTTTGGCATTTTTATTTGTTTGTTCAGAGCAAAGCAGTTTGATAGAGCTCGGGAAGCATGCTATAAGACTAAACGGGGTATACACCATCATTGCGAAAGTTCAATATTTTCTCACACTGCGGTAAAAAAAATATACGGACTAGTGTTGCAACAGTTACGAATTTTCGCTATACCCCAGCAATATAGACCAACTCAAGAAGCTATCACTTGCTCAAGTGCCGTATCTCTTTCTTAAATGTGAAAAACAAATTTAATGAAACAATTTCAGTAATTTGCACAAATTGTATGGAAAAATCATTGTGATTGTTTATAAAAAAAAGTGTATATTTAAGTAAAAATAAAGAGTAAAAACTAACAAATTACCGAGAAAAACCTGAGAAAGTACGTTTAAGCAAAAAAAAAAAAACAATAAAACCAGTAAACATCTTGGCCAAAAACGCTTGTGCAGCCTATCATGCAGCCATTTACAAACATGTTCACTTTTTTCTTGTACAAGTTTGGTATTAATTAATTTTTGTTGTTCGTTTGTATTTTAAGTATAAAATGTATATATAGAAAATTGTTTAACCTGATTTATTTCCAAGCAAAAATAATTGTTGCCACAACGTTATTCTCAAGGTTTCACTTTTATTTTTTGTACCTAACCCTACTATATTGTTAACTTTTTAGTATTCTAAAATTGTGTTTGGATACTCCTTAATTCTGGAACTCTTTTTGTTCAAATTTTTCTTTATTATAAACTTATTACGAAATATTCGCTCAAAACTAGTCTTCATTCATTCATTTATTGTGCTGCAGGTTTTTGAAGTAAAATTTCTTTACGCACGCTTGACTTGGGGAGTAAGCTGGTGAATACGACACGGAAGTGTAGACCAATGTAGAGTTCGGGCGCAACGGAAGTATAGACCAATGTAGACTTCTAGCGCAACGAGGTGTAGACTTTAGGGTGCAACGGAAGTGTAGACAAACGTAGACTTCAGTTATGGGACTTTGTTCTTTTAATCAGTAATGGGACTTTGTGAAAAAATGTCCGAAGTAGATTTGAAACAAAACGCAGTAGATTTTTATATTTTCAAAATATAAACAAGAAGAAACATAATATAGATATACACATAAATAATTTAGAATAATAAAATAAGCATTAATTTTTCTTCAAAAACATAACAAAAACAGATCAAAACAAAAATTCATATACATTCATATCAGTCACATGGTATATCTGTGTTCAATGTTATTTGACTATGTACCTTGCAACAACAAAAAAGGTCCTTAAAAGTCTAAGAAAGGATATTTTTCCAAAATGCCGTTAGAATACACACGGTATATCTGTGTTCAATGTTATTTGACTAAGAGGTCCTCGCAACAACAAAAAAGGTCCTTAAAAGTCTAAGAAAGGATATTTTTCTAAAATGCCGTTAGAATACACACGGTATATCTGTGTTCAATGTTATTTGACTAAGAGGTCCTTGCAACAACAAAAAAGGTCCTTAAAAGTCTAAGAAAGGATATTTTTCTAAAATGCCGTTAGAATCCACACGGTATATCTGTGTTCAATGTTATTTGACTAAGAGGTCCTTGCAACAACAAAAAAGGTCCTTAAAAGTCGAAGAAAGGATATTTTCCCAAAATGCCGTTAGAATACACACGGTATATCTGTGTTCAATGTTATTTGACTAAGAGGTCCTTGCAACAACAAAAAAGGTCTTTAAAAGTCGAAGAAAGGATATTTTTACAAAATTCCGTTAGAATCCACACGGTATATCTATGTTCAATGTTATTTGACTAAGAGGTCCTTACAACAACAAAAAAGGTCCTTAATAGTCGAAAACAGAATATTTTTCCAAAATGTCATTAGACTAAGAGGCCCTTGCAACAACAAAAAAGGTCCTTAAAAGTCGAAGAAAGGATATTTTTCTAAAATGCCGTTAGAATCCACACGGTATATCTGTGTTCAACGTTATTTGACTAAGAGGTCCTTGCAACAACAAAAAAGGTCCTTAAAAGTCGAAGAAAGGATATTTTTCCAAAATGCCATTAGAATCCACACGGTATATCTGTGTTCAATGTTATTTGACTAAAAGGTCGTTGCAACAACAAAAAAGGTCCTTAAAAGTCGAAGAAAGAATATTTTCCCAAATTCCGTTAGAATTCACACGGTATATCTGTGTTCAATGTTATTTGAGTAAGAGGTCCTTGCAACATCAAAAAAGGTCCTTAATAGTCGAAAACAGAATATTTTTCCAAAATGTCATTAGAATCCGCACGGTATATCCCTGCTCAATGTTATTTGACTAAGAGGTCCTTGCAACAACAAAAAAGGTCCTTAATAGTCGAAAAAAGGATATTTTATTTATTTATTCATACATATTGATATATATATACATACATATAGATGGAGCGAAAGATGTTTTACTTCAGTCGTGTGGTCTTAAGCACACTCATTTTTTTTATGTGCCACTGACGTTGTCGCTATATACTCTATTTCAAAAGGCAAATACAATATGGTTGAAACACATCAACACCTCAACTTCGACTTCGGCTTTGCCAGAGCGAGAACTTCAGAGTTTAAAGTCAAACACATTGAAAAATGCAACCTCGAGAGCGAAGGAAAAAAATTGTGGTACACAAAAGAGAAAATTATGTATTGTTATTACTCGTATATACAAGCAAGAGAGAAAATTCGTTCAAAATATAAGCATTTGCATGTTGGGAAAACTGAAAACATCACCTCAAGGTTGGCGGGTTCACTTCAACTTTAAATTTAGGACATAGGTCTAACGTTAAGTCGAAGTTGAGGTTGAAGTGCTAATGTATTCCATCCCATTAAAAAACATTGGTTCTAAAACTTGCGGCGTGGTTGTCAAAATTGAAGTCCAAGTTGAAGTGTTCATGTGTTTCTACCAATATGTACAGTAAAACTTGGCTTGTGTTTTTGAGTGCTCGCCAATTTTAATCCACGCGCTATTGCAGATATAACAAGATTTCACTTTCTTTTAAAATTTTGTTGACTAAAGTACAAATAAAATTAATTAATCCAAGTAATAAAAGCACCGCCGAAAGCAAAAACCAGCAACAAATTGACAGAAAAGGAAATATTTATGATGATTTATACATGTGCTTCACTGTTGCTACAGGTTAGAAAAAGGGCGTTCACGATAAAATAAACAGAAACTTTGCAATTTTACTATGCCTGCTGCACCAGTACAGACTACGAACTTTTATTTCACTTAATTCACGTTAAATAATGTCGTTGAGTAAATAAATAGTACGCAAAAGGGAACGTTTTCACGGCTCATTAGTAAAAAAAATCATATCCATGCTAATTTTCGTTAAGTAATAAAATTGGAAAAAAATATGGAAATTGGAAATCGTTAAGTGACGTATTGTAAGGAGATTGGTTTTGTTATTATATTAAAACCATATCCAACATACCCTGTTGTTCAAAGACCCACTGTCAGT
Source organism: Portevinia maculata (assembly GCA_949715645.1). Lineage (NCBI taxonomy): Eukaryota > Metazoa > Arthropoda > Insecta > Diptera > Syrphidae > Portevinia > Portevinia maculata. The sequence goes on from OX454528.1 coordinate 90,732,296, forward strand.
TGTCAAACTGGCAGCATAGTTGCATTTAAACTTAATTACTCCATAATTCACCAACTTCGGTGAATTAGTTGATTGCATATTTATTATTGTTTATTATTAAGATTTCTTATTAAATTCAATGATGCAGATAATTCGCCTAATTTGAGTTCATAAATACGTCTGCTAATATTTTTGTCTTTTTAAGAGCAGATTCATTAGTTAAAACTTCTAGAGAATGAGAATAAGAGAAAACTCTCATCGGGAATAACACTAGCCTGAAACAACTTGAATGAAAGATAAGAAAGGGTTTGAAGGTGGATTCCAACAAAGGCAAGTGAATCAACATGGTGGCAGACATTTTTTTCAGACCATCGCTCTTCAAGGTGTTCAACTCGCCTTCATCTTGGCCACCCTCAACATCGTGTTCTGGCTCCCAAGCTTTTATAATTGTGTAGAAGGTTTAAAAACCTTCCTCTTCTCTGTATGTGGAGTATCATCGGAACCCACTTATCGGAAACTATACCTTCGTTGCGTGTAAATATGTACATTTTGGTGTATTGATGGCAGAGAACCCATTTTGAGGTGGATCCGTTTTTTGCCTTCGAAGCCTACACACATTACTCAACTTCAATTACAACCGTTTAAAAGAATGAACAGTTCATTGCCAACCCATAGCGAACCGGAAGTCTTTCTCTACATCCTCTGCAGTGAAGTCACTGCATATCCTGCAGATTACAAAAATGTATCCAGTTTTTCAAAAGCACGAGATCTTTCGGGAAGTTCAAATAGGCTTCCTTTTGTTTCTATTATTTGTATTATTAAAAATGTTACACCCACATACTGCACATAACCATTCATATTAAAAAAAAATATTTAATTTGCCTCTAATTCAAAAATTAACTACAATGTGGATTACAAATTAATTCAGTGCTCATTAATTAAAATTCATGTCCATGTATTACCTAATTTTCGTTAAGGTATATAATCTTGCTGTGACTTTTTTAAAATAAAGAACAGATTGTATGGAATGTGGACATATATCATGAAAGGGCAGCGATGAAAATCCGGCTGTCCGCCTGTCGAGCGTTTGTTACCATTAATCGATTAAGAAGAGCCACAGCACCGTTATAGCTTTTGGCAGACTTTACTCAATTGTTCCGAAATGCAATGAATACAGCTTATACTCTGTTGCAGTGTTGTCACACAAAAAGGACTGCAGGAGTTTTGTCTCATTGTTTTACCTATGATGATGATGAATGCTTCGGCGTTTTTCTTTTTTAGCCCCGAGCGGGGAACAGAGCGGGGCCCGAGCGATCAGAGCTCGCTCCGAGCTGAACGTAACCTGAGCGCTCCGAGCTAATTAAGAAACAGAATTGAGCACTGAACTGTCATTAGATATTATTAATTTATCAAAATAGTCAGGTTTGCTTCTGAAATTGGTGTTTGTCAAGGATTGTTCCATTTAAATTATAATTTCTAGTAAATAAACTATGGAAAAAGCACAAATAATGAATAAAGTCAGCCGCGCTCAGCTTTTCGCTCGATGTGCTCGGTCATTTTTAATCGAGCTCATCGAGCGAGCCCTGAGCTAGCTCAGAGATAAAAAAGAAATACAAATTTTGTGCTCAGAGCGCTCCGAGCTAAAAAAGTAACACAGTTCTTTTTTTGACAGCTCAGTGCCCCGTTCGGAGCTAAAAAAGAAAAACGCCTATAGTGGGCACAGCTGAGTGACGGCGATGCCTTGTTATCGACCTTTCGTTCATTCTGCTTGGTCATTTTCGTATTGTTTTGCTAGTGATGTGAGTGTTTAAAGTTGGGTTTGCTTGTTGTATCCTTTAATAAAGCACATTTGAAAACAATGCAATCATATATGATTAGATTGCTATTGAATGAGGATGCCGCATGGAATAGGACATCTTTCGGTTCATCTCGTATGTGGGTGGAAATATTGTAATCTATGGTGTTGAATAACACACCCCCCTTCCATTAATGGAGAGAAACGAATCACACAATGTTTTCTCCATCATACACACCAAAAAGAAGGTTTCTGCCTGGTTGTAGGTACAAAGGACCATTACCGAGTCTATTTGGATTTCCTTTTTTTAATAAAAGAAGAATGGGTCATTCAAAATATTATGGAATATTAGGGTTATGGCTTTATAAGAATTCATATTTTATTCCACTCACTAAGGAATCGGTTTGGTTAAAAATAAATTAGCGGATTTTTGTCAGTGTTACGTCATACAATATCGAAGTGCTAGTAGGTCCGTTCGCGTACTTTATGTGTAGAAAAATGAAAACTGCCAAATCTCCAAAATCGAGAGAGAATCCTCTCATTTCAAAGAAAAGTACGCCAACGCTTTTGTGTAAAAAAATGAAAAACATCTAAGTTTGGCTTGAAAAGAAGCAACCGCTGTTTTTTTGCAGGCAAACTCATTGGATTTCACCATTTGACAGTTTTCATTTTCTTAACAGCCGAAATTCTGTGTGAAGAAAAATGAACGAAACTACATTTTTCTTTCGTTCATCTTTTTTTGAGGGCTAAATATTTAAAAGCCTGCGATGAAAGAGATGGGTTTAAGCAACTCAATGAGAAACCGCTTAAGGAAATAAATAATCTGAAGCAAGAGTTGCAACTGTTGAAAGAAGAGGTCAACAGCCAGAAAAAAGTGAATGTCCAACCTGCCGAGTTCTCAAAAGGCGAGGAAGAACTAAGAAAAGAGACAGAAGGACCTCGTTACAAGGGGAATAAAAATAAAAAAACGCAAAATGAGTGCGTCCCCACCATCAGTGGGCATTAAGTTCACAAAAAAAGTGAACTTATTGCCCACTCGAGGTGAAGTTATTGCCCAGGTGAAGTAATTGCCCGTGAAGTTATTTCCCTGCACCCAATAAAACAACATATAGAAGCAAAATTCCAATCATGCGCCATCCAAGGAATTTCCATAAGTGTAGAAACGAGCAGTGGACAAATATCTGTTGCAGCAGTATACTGCTTTCCTAGCTAAAGACAAAATAAAGAAAAATGATTTTGAAAGGCTTTTCCGCATATTACAAAATAGATTAATCGCGGGAGGGGATTTTAGCCCCAAAAATAAGTAATGGGGATCTAGGAAACTAATACTAGAGGCAGAGCACTATATGAAGCAATTAAAGAAGATGGCGCCAAATATCGCTCAACAGGAAAACCTACCTATTGGCCAACAGATAAGAATAAAACCCCAGATCTTGTCGACTTCTTTCTATCCAAAAATATATCTTCAAATAAAATAAGCATAGAGGAAGGACCTGATCTTCAATCAGATCATTCCTCTATACTCTTAACACTTAACGATAAAATAATAATAAAAGACCAAAGCCCAAAACTAGTAAATAGACTGACTGATTCGAACTCCTTAAGACAGAAGTTGGAAGAAAGTATCCAACTATCACCAGCTATTCAAACAGAAGATCAACTAGAAGAAGCAGTACAAATATTGACGCTCAGAATACAAAAAGCTGCGTGGGCTGCCACTCCCAAAACAACAAAAGAGATCAAACAAAACTCTCCTCCTCTCGAAATATGTGAAACTATTACAGAAAAGAGGAAAGCTAGAAAATGCTGGCAGCAGACAAGGGCGCCATGCGACAAGACCACACTGAACAACTTAAATTATAAGCTCAGAAAATCTGTAAGAGAATTCAATAATGAGTCTTTGAAATCTTACCTCACAAGTCTTACAAATGATGCTAGTACCGACTACTCGCTCTGGAAGGCAACAAAGAAAATGAACAGTCCAATAGCTCACATTCCGCTAGTAAAAACCAGAGAAGGTAACTGGACGAAAAGCAGCCAAGAGAAAGCAAACTCTTTCGCTGAGTATCTTGAAGACGTATTCAAAACTTATGAAGATAAAGGTTATCAAGGACTCGAAATAAGGTGCGAAGAAGAAAGACCTATTCGGCCGGTAACAGCTAAACAACTTGCCAAAGAAATTAACCTTCCAACCACACACTGGGCTATGAGATATCTCACATAGATTTCAAAAGTGTGCAGGTCCCGTTAAAAAAAAATTCCTAAGCATGCCATACATATCTAATTTTAAACTCTCTGCAGTAGCAGGCGATGGTGTTCAGTTCTTAGAATTTTTTTAAAGTGTTTAGTCGTGCTTCGAAGATTTAGCTTGGGTATCATTCATATACCCCAGTGTGCAGTGCGTGTTAGTATTTTTTGGAATTTGTGAATATGTACATTATTTTAGTGAAATGTTTTCTCTTTTAGTTATTTTGGACTAAAAATTAATAAAACAAGTGTGAGGTTTGTTCCGCCATAAAGGAAGTTACTGTAGATGACAATATTAAATTTAATTTTACAGCAAAATGGCTTTTCTTAGAGACAAATCCATTGAAAGGCTTTTCCTTGATGCTGAAGGGATAAAGCCAAAAACGAAACAGCTTCGAATCTTTAAAATCGACATTAAAAACTGTGTAACTTCTGTGATCGGAAAAAAAAAACTGAAAACGTGACATGCCGCCTTCCCATGTGTGAGGATCATCACTGATCACTCACTGCAATGCATAGAATGCAGTGAAAAAAATTTGAATTTTTGTGTTTAAAAAAGCAAACATTTATCCCACTGTTAAAACAATAAATTGGAGTAAACATTGAAGAAAAAGTATTAGAAAGCGTAATGCGACAGTTTTTAAAACTATTATTTTAAACTTTTTTATGAATTTGACTGATTTTAGTTGACAACTATGTATTAACTTTTTTTTGTAACCAAATTTGGAAATTATGTTTTTTTTAAGTATTTTTATATTTTATGTTATTCATCGTATTGAATTTTGTTTTGATGAAATAAAAATATGAATTAAATAAATATATACATATATATATATATAAAATAACATCTTTTTTAATACTTTTGGCATGGGGTATGTGATACCCCAGTGTGAGGAGCGCGTTAGAAAAAATAAAGCTTAAAGAAAGCATAAATATAAAAAAGGCTCCAGGGTTTGATTTGATTACAGGAGACATTTTGAAGCAATTTCCACGAAAATGTTTAAAAAAACTAGCGCAGATTATAAATGCTGCATTTAAATTAAGATATGTGCCAAGCATGTGGAAAGTCAGGGAGGTAATAATGATACCTAAACCAAACAAACCACCTAACGAAGTTACCTCATATCGCCCAATATCTATTCTACCAATGTTGTCCAAGTTATTCGAAAAAGGGCTGGGAAAACGTCTACAAAAAATAATAGATGAAAAATCGCAATTCACCAATTTGGATTTAGAAATAAGCACTCTACCATCGATCAGGTGCATATAATCACGGATAAAATCGAAAAAGCATTTGAATAGAAAAATGTGTGCTCTACTTGATATAGCGCAATTTTTCGATAGAGTCTGGCACAAAGGACTGATACACAAATTACAAAAGCAACTGCCGAAACAGTATGCGACCATTCTGGAGTCTTATATATCAGATACATTCTTCAGAATTAAACAATAGGCAGAGTACTCAACATTAAGAGAGATTAAAGCTAGTGTACCACAAGGCAGTGTGCTAGGTCCAGTTCTATACCTACTTTTCACTATAGCGATCTGCCTGAAAGTGAAGAAACCACCATAGCTACTTTTGCAGATGATACAGCTGTCCTTGCTGTGGGAGCAACTGCCGAAATAGCAACAAAAAAGCTTCAAACAGCAATAAACAATATTTCAGAATGGACTAAGAAATGGCAGATTAGATTAAATGACCTTAAGTCAGTCCATATTAATTTTACGTATAGAAACGTACGACACATTCCAGTCTGCATTAACAACAATGTAGTGGAATATTCGAACACAGCCAAATATCTAGGCATGACTCTAGACGCTAAACTGCGTTGGAAAGCGCACGTAAAGAAAAAAAAAGATGAGTTGAACATGCGATACAGTAAAATGTATTGGCTTATTGGGAGATACTCATCCCTGTCTAACTGCAATAAGTTATTGGGCGCGTTCAATTTACAAGTCAACTACTAGTGACTACTATTTTACCTTTTCTCATTGATGAAATAACTCACGTGACCATCGTTTGGCAAGTGATAGAAATTTAATTAGTAGTGAACTTGCAGTTAACTTGCAAATTGAACGCGCCAATTGCTATACACGCAAGTTCTGGAACCAGTATGAACCTACGGGCTCCAGTTGTTGGCACATGCCAAACAAATTTACAAACAATTCAGGTTTTTCAAAATAAAGTACTAAGGAACATACGAGTAGTTAATGCACCTTGGTATATACGCAATGCCGATCTGCATAAAGATCTAAATGTTGAAATGGTTGAAGATGAAGTTAAGAAAGTTGCTCAAAGGCATAGAAGTAGGCTTCTCAACCACGTGAACACAGAAATAACAGAAGTTTTAAATAATGAGCGCGTTCAATTTACAAGTCAACTACTAGTGACTACTATTTTACCTTTTCTCATTGATCAAATAACTCACGTGACCATCGTTCGGCAAGTGATAGACACTTAATTAGTAGTGAACTTGCAGTTGACTTGCAAATTGAACGCGCCGAATGACAATTCAATCAGGAGATTGAGGCGGGTAAAACGTCTTGATCTATAAGAGTTAGTTAGGGCTAAGAAATCAGGTATTGATTTCAAACAAAAAAAAAAGTTTAGAAATCCGACAAACGGCGGATTTAATATCTCTTAAATGCAACAAATAGTTCAAAAACAAATTGCCAATTACTCGTCGACTAGGTGTAATCTCATTTGGGATGGCGAATGTCAGTCCACCAGGTTTTTTTTTAGATGAGTCATGATCATTATTGCAGAAGCATCCCTCGCGTACTAGCTCTGCAATGTCTTTTGATGATGTTTTACTTCCAGCGAAATCCAAAAACAAAAAAAAAGATTATTCCTGAAACAGAAGTTCAGCCAGGACGAACGTAGTCAACGCACATGAAACACATCTGCATGCAGTAAGAAATTGCCATCACTCAGTATGCTTTTTGCCTGACCTATATGTCACTGAACGACCAAACAGACGCAAATAATAGGTTATGTCGTAGAATTTCCCAGCACAAAACGCCAACCGGGAAAAAATTGTTCCAAATTATGCTGTTCTACTACAATCGGTGCTGCAAGATTGGAAACAGAGATAACAATTTCAGTTTAAATTTCAATTGATTTATTTATCTTGTTGGTTTGTACATTAAGAAAAGTATCTTTTACAGACCGTTAAAATTGATTTAAAAATTCAAATGCCTTAAATCTAAATTAAAACTTGTAAGCAATGTGTCATTTTACATATAAAATCATCTTGCTGCACGGTTCCTGGTGCACATCTGTTTCAGCGTTTAGAAAAAGAGACAACTTGCAGCAAGAATTGGCATTTAAAAAAACACCTTGCTCACGGTTCTTGCTGAACATGTGTATAGCTGCCAAGTTTTTTTTGATGAATTCTTAAGCGCCGATGGTCGTTTTTTAATGCCATGCCTATATCCGCGTGCAAAGAAACTCGGCTATTGACAGAGTAGATCAGAATCCGTGGCCATATCCGTCCTCGCATTGTGACCTATTCATTTGAGAGTCATACAGGATATGCACATGCACTGCAGAAGGATTTAAGGCTCTTCAAGCAAGTACGTAATATTTTTATTACCATTACGCAATACAATATTTGTTCGAACTCCAATTGTTGATTAAACGCTCATCAACTACTAAATGTACAGATAACGAATCTGCATATTTTACCCAGCAAATTAAGGACACCCTGCTCTGACAGTCCAATTTAATAATCATTTTAAGCACTGAAGAATAGCATCGTGGTCGGTCAAATTGAATTTAATCGCATTTCCACTGAAATACCAATTTAGTGCAGATTACAATGAATCATTCAAATGAACGCTATTGAGCGCAAATTTCAATGCAAAATGGTCTGCGTGTGTACATATAAATTATAAATGTACCTATGTTTGTTGACGTACGCGTATCCCAAACATTTTGATATTAGGTTATTTAGGTCCTGGTTTATAATTATTACTTGTGCAAAGCAGGGACACCGCGTCAACGTTGTTCTAGCGCACGAATTAGTGGCCAGCTGTTCTTGTTTGCGGGCTTGCTTATGTAAATGCACATTCCTGCATGGTGGTATCCTGTTGGCGGCATTGGATGTGTCGTTGCAATTGTCATTATGAAGTCTGAAGGATTTTAATTACTAATCGGACAGTTTCGTCAAATTTTCCTTAATCAATGCTGTTTACAATGATTCGTATGTATAATTCAAGTGTCAATTTGCTGAGCCGGAAATGCAGGAAGGGACAAGGGACTGGTGAAAATGGAAATGCAAGACGGCGCAAGATTTGTTCTGTGTGTTGGCGCTTACAGTTTATGTGTATTTTATACAATTATGTCTCGTAAGTAGATAGATAGTTATATTTACCGAAAATGGTCAGTCAATTCATGTCAAATCTAATCATGAATTGATGATAGGTATAGAACAGTCGACCACTATTGTGTACGCAACTAGCTGTTACATTTGATTATTTTATTTTTGTTAGGCGCTTAAGTCTTGATGAATGGTCAGTGTAGATCAAAGTTGACAATTGACAAGTAAGCATGCATGTCAGAGAGAGACGACGTTAATTAGAAAGGATGGAATTGGGTACCCAAATTGGATCAGAAGAAGTGGATCCATTTTGTAGTTCCACAACTGCTATTGTGTTCATAACTTACTTATTTAACCGGCTCGCGACACATGGTAATATCGTCAGTGGCGGACTAAGCCCGTCAGAGGCCCGGGGCGGCAAAGCTGAATGAGGCCCCCCAGCTTTATTGTTGCTTTGTTATTAAAACAATCAAACAGGTAGTAGTTTGATTTATTTCCCATTGAATAATGTAAGAATGCAATATCAGAATCAATAATTAAAAATTTAAAGTAAAAGTCTAAAGGGCACAATAACAATTCTAATTTTACGAGCTTTTTATTCAGTTCACATTTGTATGTATAAATAAGTGTTTATGTTTATTTCGTTAAAATCTGGCAAGTGAAATTTAAATTCGAATTAAATTATTTGGGCTTAATAAACATACATAGCTACAATATGGAACGGATATTTTTTTTTTTTTTTTATAATTTGCGTGTGCTAAAGGGCTTTCTTTTTTCTGTAGTGACACAGTACCCTTATAATGGTAAAACCACAGAGCAGGCATTTAGTTTGTTGCGCAAGTAGCTCCCAGCAATTCATTGCCTATTTTTGGGTGCTACTTACTGAAAGAATAGAAGGATAGGAAAGAAGTTTGGTGCGATGGGATTTTTTTTTTCTCAACAGGTGGCGCCTAAATTGCTTTAGGGAGATCAGTTTTTGTTGTGTGTATTCAATTTTATAAAAATCATGTCCTTGGTCGGGATTCAACGCACGACCTGCCAATCACTTTAGTGAATACATTACCATCGCACCATTGCCAACTGCCATGGGTGAGGAAAATAAAATACGCATCGATCGACAAAAAAAATTAGATAAAATAAATCAAAGATAGTTTTTTTTTATATTTTGTAGCGTGTTATACTTATATGTTTTCGTGCCTTTAATTTACTGAACTCCTCAATAACTTCTGTGAAATCGATTTCTTTGGAAATTTTTCTTTCTATTGAAAGTATGGCTAGATTAACCAGTCTTGATCCATTGTAGATCGAAGATAATTTTTAATTAGTTTAAGTTTCGAAAAACCCCTCGCATGATGCAACCGAGATGCAAATGGTCAAGAAGTATTGAAGTATAAGCGATATACAGGGTAACGATTCACTGAAGTCCCATTTTATTTTAAATTGAAGGATTTGGGGGCCCCTCAAGACCGGTGGGCCGGGGCGGGCGGCCCCTTCCGCCCCCTGGTTAGTCCGCCACTGAATATCATAATACTCTTTCTCAAAATGAGACACTGCAGCATTTCATCTTCCGTGATCCCGGGCATACTGCTCCTAGTGGAATAGAGCAACCGCTTTGGCATCTGCAAAGCATTAGTCTCTTAAACAGTAGCTCGGGCTAGCCATCTAGAGCCTGGGGACTGGGTGCTGGAAGGCGAAGACCCTCTTGGTTGGAGTATTACTGTCCAATCACTCGATAATGTAGGTAATTGATCTTTTAGGTTTTTGGACTACTTTTGCATCTGGGTACCTACAACGCATAGAGTTCGCGGTTGCATCTACCCATCCATTCGCCCTCTTCGCCACTTAATGAACTTAATCTGACACAATGGCTCCATTTGGATTTTATGATGAGAGTCCGAGTGAAGGAGCATTTTTTGGCCAAAGTAGAACTTCGGCTTTTGTTTCAGTAAAAAAACTAAAAGAAATACAGCAGCTTGCAATTTAACTTCAACCTAGGTAACTACTACAGAAAAGAAAAAAAGAAAAGAAAGGACTTGCTCAAAACCTATGAGTATGAATACGGTGTGTGTGTATTATAATTTTATTTTTGCTAAAAATGGGTGGGAAATTCAATATTCGGCTTCGGCTTTTTCGCCGAATCGTTCTGCCGCAGAAAAATTTAGATCCACTTATCCACACGGTATCCAGTCAAAAAGTTATTAAGAGAGAATTTTAGTGGATATCATAGGACTCAAATTTAGCAGAATAAACTTAAGAATATATATATTTCTTAAACCAAGATATGACTTTTTTTAATTTGTTTATACCTACCTGGTGATTCATTCAGGTTAAATTAATATTATCGGGAATCTTTATTCTTGTACAAAAGAACCATTCTTTTCATATATTTTTAAAGATACTTTCCTTAAAAATTTGGCCGTGACGCTTTTAGCATTTCGAGTGAAACCTATTTGGCGAATAACGGGAGTAATGTTGGTTTCCAATTCCTCAATCGAATCAGTCGGCATATTCACGTAGTTTTTGGACTTTATCTATGTAGCCCCCAGATTCACCGAGTGTGGCAAGTTGCCAAATTAATGCCGTCGAAGCCCGTGATATTCAATTTCAGGCAGTAAATTGTCATCATGGTCGTTACATATTGACCGACGATTCCAGCAGCCCATAAACAACACCAAAACGTTGCTTTGTCTGGAGGTAATGGCAGCTCTTGAGCCTTTTCGGGTTGGTCTTCATCTTTTCAAAAAAAAAAAAGACAAGCTTAGAAATAAAATGTTAAATAAGGAGAATGGACAAACATTAATTTCATAAATCAAAATTTTTCATTTTTATTTTTAACGAGTCCTCGTTCCTTTAGTAGTATTTACTGCCTCCCCTATCAGCTAACAAATCAGTAATTCGCCGGAGAATAACTTGGATAAGTTTTGTTTACATGGTGACGTCCAAATTGTTCTGTTCATTGAACAGAGCAGATCTCAGGCTGCTGAGTGTCTCTCAAAGGGCCGGTCGTATCCTAATCTTTTCCCCCAGCAGGTCCCAATCGTGTTCAATAAAATTCATATCCGTGCTCATTGCAAGCCAAGCTATAACGTTGGTGTCCACTTCTTGACGCCACGTCTGGCGACGTTTGGAGTAGCGTTGTCCTGCTCCGGCAGAGGCAGAGTTCAGAGATCATTACATGTATTTATGTGAGTATTCAATTTTAAATCATGGCACTGGCCGGGATTCAAATGCACGACCTGCCAAGCAGTTAGTGAATACACTACTATTGCACCAATGCCACCCGCAATTTAGGCGCCACCAGTGGAGAAAAAACCCTGCACCAAACATCTTTTCTATCCTACTATTCTTTCGAATAGTAAGTAGCACCTAAAATCATGCAATGGAATATTTCATTGCTGGTGCCGCTTCCTATTCAACAAAAAATTCCTGCGCTGTGATCCAACACTATAAGGGGGGTTTTTTTGTCGGGTTGCGAGACTTTCCACACTGGAGCACTCAGACTCAATACTGGTCCATTGTACTACCAGGCAGACACACCACATTTTACTGTGGGAATTTACTCGTTTTTCTAAGAAAAACGAGAAGGCGCTTCAATGATAAGGAGCTTAGGTTTACAGCACTCACCATATCAGCACCAAATACCTGCCACCTGATACGAGCAAAAGCAGGACAATCAAAGAGGAAGTGTCATCGCTTTCTCCACAGGCTTCGCAGTTAGTGGTATCGCTTAGGCCTAGCACCTTAAGGTGTTTGGCAAAAGCGTAATGGCCCGTAAGAACGCCAGTAGTCTGTCTGCAGTCTTTTATATTGAGAGACAACAAGAATGCCGCAGATTTCCTACAGACGTCGGGGAGATTTTGCTTAGTCTGTCTGCACCCTGGAGAGTCATGCCAACGGCGATTGTGTTCATAGGAAACTCAACCGTCAATGGAAGCCCTGACCGAAGACGCAGGCAGACATATCGCTAGTTCAGGTCCTGAGACGTCCTCCTCTGAGCCCTGTCTAGCAAGTTCATCGGAGATCTCATTTCCCGTGATCCCGTTATGACATGGGATCCAGACAAGTCTAAGTGAATTCAGCCTTCCGACCAAATTCAGAGAAATCTTGCATTTACGAACTATTTTGGAGGTGGTTAAGGGGTTGAGCAAGGACAAGCGCAGCCTGACTGTCGCTACAGACGCAGATACTTCACCCCCTCCATGCGTTCCTCGCAACATAGTCCATGGCCATTAGGATAGCATAAGTCTCTGTTTGAAAGACTGACGCATGGTTGCCTAACGAAAAGAAAAGTCTAATGTTGTCACTCTACAAGAAGACACCAGCACCAGATCCTTGACCGGTTTTGGAGCCGTCCGTGTAGATTCGACTGCATTCCATCAAAGGCTCAGAGTCTGGCCAGAGCCAGTCCTACACATGAGGAAAGTCGACTTCGTAGTTTGCGCTTCAGCCGTAGTTCCGGTGTCATTGCATCGGACGGCATATCCATAAGACAGGAGTCGAAAGACAATCGTCGCACAAGTTCATCAAAACTCCAGTGCGAGCTATACCAAAAGCCACCTCTTCTTAAAAGTGAGATAGCTTTGATTGTGGAATCCATGGCGGGAGGTTCAATAATGCATCTAGACCGGAGCCTGGCGTGCTGGGGAAGGCCCCCGTGCAGCCGAGGCATACCTTCCTTAGAAGTTTGGCGAAAGCAGCAGTAATGTATCTACGTGAAAGCTTATTTCACCAAAAAACGGATGCGTATGCCAGAAATGGTCTTATCATAGCCGTATAAATCCATAGGACCCTTTTCGGTGATAAGCCCCAAAGTGCCCTTGCAGTGCTAGAAAACCGACAGCGCCTTGGCATTCTTCAGCTCAACTTGCTTCGACCAAGGAAGTTTGCAATCCAGGATGACTCCCAGATACTTTGCTTCAGTGGAGAGTGGGATTGTGACGCCTTTTCGCAAGTATTTCTGTAGTCAAATTGATTAAACGTAGGTATTATAATTCGAAATTTTTTGTTGAGAGAAGAAGAGAATTACGAATTATGAGTGATAAAGAGAGGGAATCTCTCACATTTGAGATACCTAGTGCTACGTTTTAAATATGGGACCACCACTACAAATGGAATGAAGAATGAGTTCTTTTTTCTACCATGCAGTCGCTTTTCTTTATTTTCACTTCAGTTCAGTGTTGTTTGTTCTTTATTTCATAATGAGTTCAAAACGTACCCATGAGTGTCTGTCCATTAATGGGGAAAAAAAGAGATTTTAAAAGCCGTTGCCGATGGCGAGAATAAAATTAATTTGGCAAAACGCTTTAACATTCCGCCATCTACACTGATGTCAATTTCAAAGAAAAAGGATATCATTGCTGAAATGCCTCCAGCAATAAAATGAAACACAAAACAGGTGAATTCCCTGAGCTTGAACGAAAGCTTGTCGCATGGTTTTCACAGTGCAGAAAATTAATTGTCCCAATTGGCGGAGTGATGATGAGAGAAAAGGCCAAATTCTTTGCACAAAGATTGAGTATACAAAATTTCAAATCGAGTGGAGGGTGGCTTGACCGTTTTAAAAAAAGCCACAACATTGTTTTCCGGAAACTATGGAAATGGAAAGAAAAATTAAGCGAATTGATTCAAAATTATGAGCCGAAGAACATCCTCCGCTAACGAAACAGGGTTGTTTTTAAGTGTCTCCCAGATCGTTCAATGTGTTTTAAAAGCGAAACATTCCATGACGGAAAACACAGCGAAGACAGAGTAACCATTTTACTGACAACAAATATGGATGGAACAGAAAAGTTAAAACCTTTGATGATCGGCAAGTCAGCTAAGCCAAGCTGTTTTAAAAACATCAAATAATTCCCGATGTCTTACCGTTCGAAAAAGAAGGCATGGATGACATCCGATTTATTCAATGAATGGCTGATATTATTGAACCGTGACATAGAAAGATAAAAGCGCAAACTGTTGGTATTCAGCGATAATTGCACGGCTCGCAATGTCACTTCCGTTCATAGTCATGTGAAAGTAGAACTTTTGACGGCAAAACCCCTTGATCAGGGAATTATCAAAAATTGTAAAACCCATTAGCGCAAAGAAGTGCTACAATTGCTTGTAAAGGGAAATTAGCATAAAAGGTCAATGATGAAATCACGTTTGATGAATTCCTTCATTTCGACGACGATGTGGATGTTACAGGAATTATCACGGATGACGACATTTTAGCACTTACAATCCCACCACTCGAAAAAAATATCGGATTTTTTCCCGCTTTTTTTTAATGTTATTGGTTTTGGTTTTTGTTTTTTCTGCATTATGTTAGTATGTATGTACATTATGTAGATTTGTATAACTCGTACATGAATTCCTATTTTGTTTGTTTTTCGTAATCGTGTAAGAAAGTTTAATAAAGTACATTACATCTTTTAAAACTCTTAACCCCGTATAATCGAATTTGTATTTTGTTAACCATCAAAATTTGGTTATCCCGCTATTTCGAAAACCCCTATAATTTGTAGTATAGTCTAAGCCAGTTGAAGCTACGATTTATCGGGATTTTACTGTATATGAAATTGGCGACGAAATCCTTTGTGTAAATAACAAACGATATTCGAATCTACAAAGCGTGGCGTATGACATAATGCGTATGTATTATTCATAGACTGGACAGAGGGTACGAAGCAACGATTTTTGTAACGCGGTTTGTATTCGTACCTGTATTCTACGAATATCTACTGTTCGTATTTCCACAAAGATTTTATTCGCTAATTTTTTCTTGCTATTTTGATGGTGCACATACCACCTCTATTTCTGGAGTTGCATTTGACTATGAGAAAACAACTGAAACGTTTGTCAGTTGAGTTGCGTTATTCGTATTTCATCGGATAAATTTAAAATATTTCAAATACATGTATAGTATAGGTGTACTTACTGATAGAATCCCATCATCCATCAGCCAGATAAAGAGACCAAAAAAAGTCACCAACGACGTCAGAAAACTGTTAATTATATTTAACTAGGGGTCGCCCCATGGTCGAGACTCGACCAATTTATTCTTACAGTTAAAAAAAAACAAAGTCTACTGTTATACATATTAATCGGAAAATGAAATTTTTCGACATTGCATTCTCTGATTTCACATGATATAAAATTTTTCCGGCATTTTCAAGTAACTTCAAGTTTTCAAGCATTTGCAAGTAAATAAAAGTAACTTCAAGCATTTTCAGGTAACTTCAAGTAACTTCAAGCATTTTCAAATAACTTCAAGTACTTTCAAGCATTTTCAAGTAACTTCAAGTAACTTCAAGCATTTTCAAGTACCTTCAAGCATTTTCAAGTAACTTCAAGCATGTCCAAGTAACTTCAAGTATGTTCAAGCATTATCAAATGCATAACATGCACAGCAATGTTGTTGTTGGTAACTTCAAGTAACTCAAGTATTTTCAAGCATTTTCCAGTAACTTGAAGCATTTTCAAGTAACTTCAAGCATGTCCAAGTAACTTGGATAATTTTTGTATTGTGCACTTCTATTTATTGTCCCCTACCCAAATATGTATAGTGTTGGCATATCTATGTGACATATAATAGAAAAAATGGGTGAAAACACATTATAGACAACTCCGTATCTATATATATAAAAGAAAGTGTCCGAAGCGATGTAACCGCATAACTCGAGATTGGCCGAACCGATTTTGATGATTTATACTTTGTTGGAAAGGTATTTTCTCAGCACGGGTTTTAGAAGAAAAATCTTAATTTCAAAATGGCTTATTTTGACCACCCAGCGTGTTACGACAGGTTTTTTTTTTTTTTTTAATTTTTTTTTTTTTTTTTTTTTCATTTTGTATTTATTTATTTTGGCAACAACCAAATAAAGAATCACATTTGAATGTAACATATCGTATCACAATTGAACTGTCAGATAGACACGCAACGTAACGCCATCTATTATCGATCAATGGAGAAGCCAATTTTGTTTCATGTTTGGTGGCGCTGTCGGATTCGGATTTCTTCATTGCGATTTTGTGAGTTTTTGTGAATTAAAGTCTATATCTATTTATACATATATGTATATATAAATCAATCCATATTTGCGTTTGTTGCCGGTGTTTGGCCAAACGCGTTAACCGATTCCAATGAAATTTTTTTCCATGAAAGGCGACGTCTGCACGAAGGTTGTTATGTTTGGCTATATCTGCATCGGTGCGTAAGATATGGGGATTTGAGTGAGTACACATGCATATGTGCGCATGCGTGTAAATTACGACGCAGATACAAAGACCGTACAGACCTCACTTATTTTGTTATCCGAACAAGCATATGAAAGAGGGAGACCACACGAACGTTTCAAGCTTATTGTGGAATTTGTGCGCACTTTCATTCTTGAGATATCGTGTGTTCAATATTTTATTCAAATAACTCTTATTGAAATTTTTTGCATTTTTTTGTGAATCGGACATCGGAAAGTTGCTTTTCCAACATTGATAACAATCGGTGTGGAAGTGAATGAAAAGTGATTCAATCGAAGTTTTTTATTTTCGCTTTGTTGTTTGATTCGCAGAAGTAAGGTGACATAGGCGCCTGCCAGACAACAAGCACCTACCCTAAACGGAACAACGAAGTTGTGTGAGCGGCCTAAGCCATGCGGAGAAAAACGTGCAGTCCCTTTCACCGGTTGAGCTCAAATCAGGCAATCTTCGGTATTGGCCTGAGAGTGTTTCTGTGAACTTTGGTCAAAATCGGTCTTCTTTTTTTAGGCGCAGCAACATACGCCGGATACTCGCTATAGACAATTATAAGGAAGTCTACTCGAACATATTGGCCAATAGAATTCTCGGGCACGGGCAAAGCCGGGCAGGTGCAGCTAGTTAGTATATAGATATGTGGATAATTTTTTTTATTTTTCACTTCTATGTATTGTCCAATACCCAAATATGTAAAGTGTTGGCATATATATGTGACGTATAATAGCAAAACTGGCTGGAAACACGTTATATTCAACTCCGTATTAATATATAGATTGGTCGAAATTCTACCAATTTATTCTATAAGTTGGAAAGAAAACATAGGGACGGGCTACAGTTTGCTTGGGCGAACTGTTGGATACCCTATTCTTATTCCTATCCCTCATAAGTGAGGCGTGACAAAAGTCTAAGTAGGTTGAATTGTTAAGAACGCTCTGCACATATTTTGTTATATAACATTTAAAGGATTTTATCGAAAAAAACGAAGTTTTTGTAAAAAAAAAACGCTCCCTAGCTCAAATTTTGGTTTTTCAATAAAATTATTTTATTTAATTGTGGGCGTGTCAGTGGAGTTTTATATAGTATCATATATAAAAAATTTGAGCTTTTTAGCTCAAAATTCGATTTTTTCCAAAATTTGTTTTTTTTTGAGTTTGTGGGCGTGTCTGTGGACGGATTTCAAAAATTCGTAAACTTGATTATTTCGGGACCCTAGAGAGTATATGGTTAACATTTCAGCTCTCTAGGCCCAGTTTAAAAGCCTAATTTTTCCCGACAGACGGACGGACGGACGGACATGTCTAGATCGACATTACTATCGATGCTGATCATAAATATAGTAACTTTTAGGGGTCTATGGGCAATATTAAGGTATGTTACAAACTATGCGTCAAAATTAATATACCTTTAGAATAGGGTATAAACAAAGTCGACTGTTATACATATTAATCGGAAAATGAAATTTTTCGACATTGCATTCTCTGATTTCACATGATATAAATTTGTTCCGGCATCTTAAAGTAAGTTATGTCCAAGTAAATTCAAGTATGTTCAAGCATTATCAAGTAACCACACAGCAATATTGTTGTTGTTGTAATTGCATCCAAATCGCTTCATTTTACCTGCTGTAATTCATAATGTGTGTTATATATGTGGATAATTTTTGTATTGTGCACTTCTATGTATTGCTCCCTACCCAAATATATATAGTGTTGGCATATCTATATGACGTATAATAGCAAAAAAGGGGAGAAACACGTTATAGGCAAATCCGTATTAATATATAGATTACTCAAATTTAACACAAATCTCTGTATAATTGCAGCGTGCGACTTAATTAAATTCGTCCTCTGTTCGAATTCACATAAACACTCTGTTCCACGTGTTTACGAACATGTAGTTTCATGATTAAATTTTTTGAAATTTTTTAAACCTATGGAAAGAACGAAATGCAATATGAAAGAAAGCTATTATGTTGTTTTTTATGTTGTAAAAAAAAATTAGGATTGGGCAGATAAATTCAATTTGTATGATGCTTTTCCAATAAGGTCATAAAATGAGTGCCTTTGTTCGTTTCACCTGTTAACGAACAGTAACTAAATCTACCTGGTATTATGTTTTAAAGCAAATTTAAATTCATTAAGAGTACCAGGGACCTTATCTCAAAACATAATTCCATGGAAACAACAACTACGGGCAAAAGAAATTCATTAACCAAGGAGGAAGTAGGCCAAACTCGAGCTTACAAGGAAATCTATCCGTTTCATAGCCGGTAAGATTGGAAGAGGACCAACTGTTGTTCACAGCTATTCTTAGGACCCTGAGAACTATGGAAAAAACCGGAGAGGAGGAATAATCAGAGCAACATAAAGGCAGGATGGACGGGCAATACGGAGAGCTGTTTCAAATTCAAGACTTTCCTTAAGTAAAATCAAGGCAGAAACTGAAGTTGAAGCTAGTAAATCAACTGTTTATCGCGTGATACAGCAGTCCAACCATATAAGACACAAAAAATGAAAAAGGAACCAGCATTGAACGCAGCACGCAAAAGTAAGCGACTTGATTTTGCAAAAAGTCACATCAGGTGGAGTCGAGAGTGGCATAGGTACCGTTGTCTTTATACAGATGAAAAAAAGTTTAATTTGGATGGACCTAATGGATATAATTATTATTTCCCTGATTTAAGGAAGGATGAAATAACCTTTGATGTAAGTAACAGCAAGGGAGGTTGAGTAATGGTATGGCTAGCAGTAAGCTTTTACGGAACTGCAAACCTTGATTTGTTGGATAACGATGGACTTTCCAACAGGACAATGCACCGATCCATAAATATAAACCTTTATTTTTTTTAAACTTTTGGCTCACCAAGGCTCAAAAGTGGGCACTTCGACCTAACAGCTCTTTGTACCATATGGGCCAGAAAAAGTTTAAACTAGTAGAATTTCTACTTTCCGTGTAATGTATGTCTTCGGGGGTCATTATGTTCCCTGAAAAAGATCTTCTTTTTAATTCCATTAAGGGCTGGACATTCTCATAAAATGTGTTCAGCTGACCGTCAAGACAAAGTCGGCACTCAGGAGAGTCTGCTATTTTCATTTTGTTTAGGTGATATCTTAAACCATTGTGACCAGAAAGGTAACATACTAAGTTTTGGATATCATTTAGGCATTTGCTGACATTGTTATTGAAGGGCCAAATGGCTCGTTTGGCCTGTCTTAGACCTGGGAAGCTTTCCCAATAATAGATGCATTTTCTATGTTCCCAGCTTTTTATTGCTGCCATTGCTGCTGATCTAGGAGTGCAGCAAATGGGTTCAGGACCTATAAAAGTGTTTAAAGCTAAGGGCGTTTATAGCTGCTTGACTATCCGTGAATATATGGAGTAGAGTGGAGCTCTGCTTGAAATACGCTGGGACTTTTTGCCATGGGTATCGTAAAGCATTTATTTGGTCCGTATATTTTCGCTCCTACCCCGGTTTCCATTTCAGAACCATCCGTATACGATTTTATGCCGTTGTGGCTGTTTGGTGGGTTATTACTAACCCATGCTTCTCTTTTAGGAATCTCCGCGCAGAATCGTTTGTTGAAGCATTTTTTTATTTATTTTTTTATTTTTTATAAAAAGGAAATCTAAATCCCAGCGCACTCAGACTCGGTAACGGTACATTGTCATCTGCCTGGTAGCAGAAATCTTCCTTTTGGTGGAATGTGTTTCATATGTTGTTGTTCCCCATGGGGATTGAACCTGCACCGCACGGGTCACAAGCCAACACACTTTTTTTTACTTTTAAATTCATTTTTATTAATTATTAGCTTATATCAACTTAAATACTAGACAAAAATGATTAAATCTAACTTAAAATTAACAGGATACTTATTCTAGATTATTGATCCTTATGCGGACGCCCTAAACTTAACTCTATCTTATAGTTATTGCCTTTCGGCCTAAAAACTATTTTACGAACTAATCTTACATAATTATGTTTTCATCGAGAAAATTGTTAAGAAAACTCGGAATCTTTATCAAATTTTATATTTTTATATAAAAAAAAAAAAAAATTACAAACCACCTACTATACTTACTTAAACTACTTAGCATATTCTAACTATAATTAGGATTCTGAGCACTCGTTGCCTTGCGCAACAAGTGGTCGAAATCCCAATTGCTTTCCGAGCGCCTGGCAGTCGTCAACGTGCACACGCGCCGCCGGGAGCCGACTGAAGCCTTACAGCGTCAGTCAACTCCCGGAAACACCACCACACGTTGGCAAGCCCGGCCTCTCCCAAAAACGCCCTAGCTGACTTAATTTAACTTATAAGCTAAGAGGATGTTACCTAGAGTAACGCACCGTCCTGGGTGGGCATGTTGACCCCTCCCCCCTCAACAAGCCACCAAAATTCGGCGAATTGCTTTTCCGTGTCGAATCTATCCCTCTCCGATATTGCGGTACTAAAACGGAGGAGCTCATGAGCATTGGCGACGTCCCCGTCATGGAGGAGCCGCTTATCTCTCGCGCTGCGGTAGCGATGGTATAAGACCGGGATACCATCCCTCGTCTGTACCAGCCCTTTTGAATCAATATGGATAAATGCCTCTGGCGGGATAAAGCCAGACCGGAGCGTACTCTCTATGTATATTTCATTGGGGTAGTAAGCCCCAAATATCAGACTATTGTCGCTGGCCATCGCCCTTACAACGTGCCTTCGAGTGACCTTAATGAGGAAATTGTCAATCCTATTCAACTGAGCCCCATCGTATATGACCTTGTTGGGATAGTATTTTATATAGTTGGATTCAGGCGTTCGGAACAACCGGAGACAGGTCCTAAGACATTGTCTCTCCAAAACCCGAATCTTTTCCATATAACTAGGCGCTATATTAAACCACAATGGACAACCATAAGCGATGATCGGCCTTATAAGGGCCACGTAGCAAATTACCTTCACTCTGGAGTCAAGTTGACTGCTATGAAACAGTCTCCTTGTCAGAGCATAAGCCTTCTTGGCCCCAGCAAGACAAGCAACTATATATCTATCGAAATACAGATACTGGTCAAGCCAGATACCCAGATATCTAACTACGCTTCTCACCGCCAATGGCTGCCCATTTTGTCCAATAATGGCCAATTTCTTCCAGTTTTTTCTGGTATCCCTAGAGGCCCCAGCCAATGGAGTTCTGAACAAGATTTTTTCCGTCTTCTGATAGTTGATTTTCAACTTCCAGTCGTCGCAATATCGCTTAATTTGATCGAAGTCACGCTGCAAAAGGATATTAATGACCTCGATTTTAGGACCTGATCTGTATGCCACCAAATCGTCAGCATACGCTATAGCATGTCTGAGTGAACCCACCAGATCACTCGTGTAAATGTTAAACAGGATCGGAGAATTGACCGCCCCCTGCTGTAAACCGTTTTTAATTTCAAAGACTCTGCTCGAAGTCATGTTGCCACATTTGACAACGAACTTCTTTGCCATAATCATATTATTATATAGCAAAGGTTTGTGCATCCCCCGCCTGGTCAACTTGTAGAAAAGTCCCTCTAACCATACGGTGTCGAAAGCCTTCTCAAAATCAACCAGACAAGCACCCGTGCATTGGTTTTTGCATTTATTCCACTGAATGTCGGAAACCAGTTTCGACGCGGCATGAATAGTGTCATGCCTCGCCCTGAAACCAAACTGGTTGTCCGGGATTATGTTATTGTCCTCGACCCACTTTAACAGGGCTCTATTGACAACCTTTTCAAAGACCTTGCTAATATTCGGAAGCAAGCTAATTGACCGGAGATTGGCAGGGTTCGTCCTATCTTTACATTTTTCGGGATAGGGTGTACCACAGCTACCTTCCAATGCGCCGGATAATGTGCATTATTCAGCGCATTGGTAAACAGCGTGGTGAAAATATCTACAGCCTCCAAAGGCAGGTGTCTCAATACGACGTTTGGGACACCATCCATCCCCGCCGACTTTTTATTCTTTAGTGACTCGATGATGCACAGAAGATCATCTTTCGACACGAACAAGTGCGATGCATCTCGGCCATTGGCGACAACTGCATTAACATGGTTTTCATCAGTGAACACGGTGAATCCGTTATTCTCAGATCGCCAATTCTCAAGTTCGGTGCGCAGATAGAAGTGGCTCACTAGAGCCCTATTCTCAATGTCGTGGTTACGGCGAACAGGATTGTTCACCGTATACACGGCGTCGAAACAAGCGCCCAGCAAATCCACTTTCTCCTGTGGGTCCTCGACCACGAAAAAATCGTCGTTTGAAGCGACACTTTCTGGACTTATTCCAGCAGTCAGTACTGTCTGTCTGTTCTCTGCTGTCTGGGAGATTCGAACACAAGGAATATCATTGTGATCTTTCTTCCTGAACAACTTATTTATCTGTGACAAGCCAACACACTAACCTCTACACCGTCGCCACCCTTTCATGTGTTTTATCTCGCTTAAATGTATTAGACTTGTTGCACTGCGGATCGCCATTTTTTTAATGTATATGTGGAGAGGTGTTGGTCCTGTTATTGCCTCTATGACAGCTGTTGGACAGGTTCGCATGGCTCTTGAGATACCTAGGCACGCAAGCCGTTGTACCTTTTTGAGCTTCTCTATTGCGATCTTTTGTATTTATTTCAGCGTTTCTTACCGGTCACGTGTGATTGAACCATCTGATTTGATTAGCAACCCCATGCCTTTTGCTTGATCCTTTGACAGAGCACTTTGGAGGCGTGACACCGCTGTAAGTTTTTCAATCTTCTCGCAGCTTACACGCCAGGAGTCCCTTTTGGATCTACGCAACTAAGAAATGTTGTTGCTTTTCCGCCTTTTCGCACTACGAGCTTTAGAAATTCATATACAGTTATATCTTGCAAACTTTTTAACAGACTTCCTGAACGAATACGAATCAATCATTAGAACCTTATACGCGTTCCTTAACAGGATTAAGTTTTGGCTCCTTGACTTTGATATCAGTCAAGTTGAAAATTTGCCGAGCTACATTATTTAAATTTTTTGTAAAAGCTTACCTGATATTTGCCTCCTTCGATCTGTTTTACATATTTTTTTTTTCTTGTTTAATTTTCTTGTAACACAAAATGTTTTTTTTTCTTGATTATATACTTTTGTTCACCCCTCAATAAATAAATAAATAATTTGTAATGATGTGACATTTGCTACTATTTTTTGTAAATACAAAATTTCACTAACTATTCTCCTTAAACTTACCATTTAATAGTTCACCATTGTTTTATGTTTAAGAGAATAATGAATAATAAATAAATAATAAAAAAATAAGTTGTAACATGGTCAGCACGGATTTATATTGCTCCCATGCACCGGTGCGTTTGGCTTTGGTAAAAAGCTTTCTCACTCTCTTTCGAGTAGTTTCAAAAAACGTAGACCTACTGTCATGGCCGCCATATTCACCGGACCTGAACATCATGGAAAACGTGTGGGTATGGCTTTAAAAAAAGCTATACGAAGGAGGAAAGCAATACTCCAACCCGGAAGAAATAATTAAAGCCATAAAACAAGCCTGGTCCAAATTTTACTAAATTACTTGGAAGAACTGTATAAATCTCTTCATAGCAGCTTCTTGAAATGATACAGTGATCAGGAGGTAGTACACATTATTAAAAACTATTGTTATAATCTTAAACAAACTAAAATTAATTTATTGCAAACAAATTGTGTGGTTTTATTATAGCCCGTCCCAACTTAAGTGAAAATTTCTTGCGCAGGTCTGTTCACATCAGGGATTTTATTCTCTTAGCGACAACAAAACTACTTTTCCAACCAGAACTACAGCTAAAAAAAATATGTGCGCATTTCATACAACAAATATACCCCTGCTTGCGAAAACATCTCTCTCGATCGACGATCGAGACATGACTAATTGCCCACACAGAACCGTCATTGGCGCATGCAAAAGATACACATTTACCCACCCCAAAGAAAAGGGAAATTTGCTGGGTGTTGCACTTCTCAAATTTATGTGTTTAGTAATAGCACAGACAATAAAAGAGCTTTATTCTCAATTCTTATTTTGAAAGCTCCTTGTCTGGTAAGGCCATGCAAAATGTTGTCTGGTAAGGAAAAAATATGAACCAAAATTTTGTACAGGCATAAGATATCTGTATATTTATTGTCTGTGGGAATAGTCTAAGAGCCGACAGCGAATTTTGGGAGTGGAGGTATAACCAAAATGTATACACATGTACGAGTATGTGTAGATACACAATAATAATACAAATTTAAACATCTGGCAGGGTTATTTTTCAGCCGGGGCTGTGGGCGGGCGTTTGAAAACGGTAATTTTTCCGATTTTTGTGTCGAAGGTATAACCACTTCAATGCATATTTAAACAATAGATAATTGCGTACTGATTTGAAATATTTAGGTCCCAGAAGTTTTACGTTCAGCTTTCCCTTTGCCAGACGCCCCCTTGAAGGGGCGAAAAATCAACTTTTGGAGTCAGAGGTATAACCACATGATTGATACATCAAAAAATCAGAATAATTCTCCTGATTACAAATATGTATTGTTGCGGTATAATTATACCACAACAAGAGCCACTCTACGTTCCCTGACCCACCCTACCAAAATTCCCTCTCTCTATTGGTTTACGCGCTTGGGATCTGAAGAGGTGGAGGGGCAGCCATGGTACCATCAGCCATCGGCCCACTTCTCTTGACCCTCAGGGCAAAAACCACCACAGGTTACTGGGGCAACAACAACACTGGCAAACCAGCTCGACAGGTGGTCGACGAGTCGAAAAAGGCGCATCGTAACAGATGGACGGTCTGTTCAGCGGAGCAAGGTGTGAGGCCCCAAATGTCCGGATGGTGATCCTGACAACGACCGGCAGGAGACTCCCAACGGACCAACGCACTCCCTTACAGACGGACTGTCTGCAGGCACAAAAAGCGACATCCAACCCAGACGGACGGTCTGCAACGGCGGAGTTGTGTACACATCCTCCAACACACTCCAAACAGACGGGCGGTCTGCAACATGCAGTAGTCGACACTAATGACACTGCCACAACCAGACGGTCGGTCTGGGACAGCAATTGGGGAGGGCGAGCGGACGGCCCCTCCTAAAGACAATTGCAACAGAAGTACCATTGTCACGGTACTGAGCCACGCACGATGGGGGGAAGATGACGCTCTGTCCTTCAACTCCGTCGTGGGAGCACCGGAGGAGCAGCAGTGAGTGTTGGCGGACGGCCTTGTATATATACACCCACAAGTACCAAGCACATAACACCACAGACACTGGTCAAGATTAACACAAAAGACTAGCATGGAAAACGAAAAGACTGCGGAACGTAAACAAAACAACGACCGCGAAAATCAACTATGCCTGCGAGGCCAACATATAAAACAAAAAAAAAAACATGTAAGAACTGCCACAAGATTATAATTCCCTTTCCCCAAATCTGCTCGCAACTCCACCGAGGTACTAAGGCAATAATAATTAACGCGATAAGTAATATTGTGGTTCACTCACTTAGCACTTTCTGATTTTCCTTTTTTGCAATTGGTTTATTTGGTGCCTGGTCCTAGGGATTTTCTTAATCCTATCCCTCCGCAGGCGTAATCTCCTTTGGGCTACATAGTTGGGACGGGGACGTTGAATTTCCAAAGATTGGATCCATGGAAAAAAAGAAAAGAAAACAAACAAATTAAGTCCACGTTATTATTTTCTTAAATGTTTTGATCGCGAGCTGTCAAACGAGCAATGGGTGGGAGGTCCAGGGTCGGCCAGAGGATTCGCTGTCGCTGAATGGTTTTCAGGGATGGGCGAATTCAAAAGTATGAGAGGCGTGAGAGCATTAGCGGGACCATGTCAGCGCACTTTTGTAACGAATACATAGTGTAGCGGGAACGACAGGGTTCAGCGAAATGTTCGAGTGTGCGTGAGAGAATGGGGAAGGAACAGCGGTTGATAATCTCAGGGCGATGGCTGAATTATCGAGTTGGAGCCGCTGAGTCCACTGCCCTAGTATGTGTGGAGATGGGGGAGTATGAAACAGTTGAAAACTTCAGCGCCACAGCTGAATTGTCGTGTTGGAACTGTCGTTGGCTCTGCTTCCCCAGGTATGTATGGAGGTGTGAGTGGGAACGCTGGCCGCCCGAGTGGACAAAAGATTTTTGGAAATCACTTCTTGGTTGTCCAGCATATTGTAGTGACGTGTTGCGAGAAACGGGGAGTTTTAGAAAAAAAAAGAAAAATTCGAAACATTAAAGAGACTAACGTTGGATCTTGGAGAGTAATTCTGGTGAGGAGATTTAACCTAGAGGAAGGTCAGGCAGACAGGCGGGACCAAAACCCAATTATTCCAGGCGAGAAACAGGATTCTAGAAAGAACAGATAAGTAGAGTGTTAGTGCTCGTAGAGGCAGTTTTTTGTGTGTTTTGAGAAGGGAAAAATCTCGGTAGGGTAGTGCTCCGCTTAATCCCGGATTAAAGAAGGGACACGCGACCCCATTATCCGGCTTTTTGGTCATTTTCGGGAAGTGACCATCTTGTGCTACTTCGGACGGCAATCCCGTTACTTGTCCAATCCAATTTAACCTCAATAAATAGCCATTTGCCGTGCTCCAACGGAGCTTTTATAACGTAAAATCCAGTTATTTTATTCCGGAACTTTCAGTTACTTGTTCAACGGGTCGTTGGTGATTCATCGGTCAGCACTTCTCGTGTAACGGTCATCCTCGGTTTCACAATTTTCCATCCAAAAAAAAATTGTGTGGCGCCCATTTTGTTTGCTTATTACAATCCGAATAGCAATTTCCATCGACGACAGTAAGTACCTTCCATTTTCCCTCAAATTAGCTAATAATCTCCAATTCGCTCAACTGCGAGCGCTAGGTTAGCTGAACCCACCCCTAGCTGAGCGACCGGGAACCCAGCCTTTTTTTGGCTGGAGTTGCACTTTGTGTTTGACATTTCAATTAAATTTCTATTCGGCAGTGTCGACTGCAATACTTTCGTTTTGATATCCGATTAAATAATAATTTACAATCGCGAATTAATTAAAAGTGCAACAGTATGTCTCAGACGTTTTCTTTTCAGCCTTCACCCCGCCATACGTCCTTAAGTATCCTTAAAAATCTTTTCATTGAAAACTTTCGAAACTTTTTTTTCAAATATAACCATATGCTGGCCACATAAAAATAATCTGCAACTCTTCCTTATTACGAATAAATAGGTCTCAGACAAATTATTTACAGCCTTCACCCCGCCAGATTTCCTTCTTAAAGTATCCTTAAAAGACTTTTTACTGAAAACTCTCAAAACTTTTTTTATTCTGGCTTAATGATAACGAATCAATGGTCTTTCAGCAAACCCAACGAATACCCGTGTTCGTATTGAATAATAATATAATTAATAGGCATTTAAAAAAAAAAGGTTTTGGGAGTTTTCAGTAAAAATTCTTTTAAGGGTACTTAAGGACGTCTGGCTGAGACTTATATATTCGTAATAAGGAAGAGTTGCAGATTATTTTCATGTGACCAGCATATGGTTATGTTTGAAAAAAAAAGTTTTCAGAGTTTTCAGTAAAAAGTCTTTTAAGGATACTTTAAGGACGTCTGGCGTGGTGAAGGCTGAAAAGAAAACGTCTGGGACATACATATTTGTAATCAAGAGAATTGTTCTGATTTTTTGATGTATCACTCATGTGGTTACACCTCTGACTCCAAAAGTGCGTCTGGCAAAGGGAAAGCTGAACGTAAAACGTCTGGGACCTAAATATTTCAAATCAGTACGCAATTATCTATTGTTTAAATATGCATTGAAGTGGTTATACCTTCGACACAAAAATCGGAAAAATTACCGTTTTCAAATTCCCGCCCACAGCCACGGCTGAAAAATAACCCTGCCAGATTTTTGAATTTGTATTATTATTGTGTATATCTACACATACTTGTATATAAATTTTGGTTATACCTCCACTCCCAAAATTTGCTGTCGGCTCTTGGTCTATAATTTAAGCCAGAGTTTTGAGTAACTATTAAAAAGGGTTGAAATGAAATTTCGTTATACAGGAACGCAGGTAGACAGGTAGATTTTTAGTTTAGTTGAGAAAAGATGGGTCTCTTTTCTACTCACTTAAAATCGACCTGACTCGCCCGATACGACTTTCATGGAAAGGCCTAAGTGTTCACTTGTCTACCCACATTTAATAACCCATTTTTTCAAGTGAATAGGTATATTTTTACGTGTTTTTGCATGACTTAATATTTTTGTATTTTCTTTTATGATTTGTATGACCTTTACCACACTATACCTATAGGTAATAAAATAAAATCTGAACTATTTATTTTTTCAAACAATATCTTTTATTGATACTTATTCATTTTCTTTGCTTTACATTATTTTATATCAATTGTGCTATTTTTCATGATTTCTTTATTTTCTTGATTTTAATGTTTTACTTCGTGCAAGAAACTTTTTTCATGAGTTACTACAATAATTAATTGGTGAAACTCGATGATGACATTTAAAACACGTATCAATAATAAAACAATTACGTTTTCCAATGTCGCTGCAAAAAAAATAAAGTAGAGAAAAGCATTAACAATTTCATGCGATAAAAAATACTGTAAAAGAGAAAATATTACTTAAATAAATTGCTACTGCGCATGTTGGGATCTTTCTTTTACTTTGGGATTGACTATACCTTTTAAGCATCTTTCAGGTAGATCTAGTTAGGTTAGGTTAGTTTGTAGTGGCAGTCGGCTGAGGCCGACACACTTAGGCCAGTGACAGGCCCATTGTGATACCACACGGATGTATCATCCTCCTACTCGTTGAACCAGTTGGAGCTTCTGATGAAGCTTGACAGAGTTTTTATGTCAGTGTTAATGAGATCGTTAAGATCATTGTAAAAGAAGGATCCTAAATGGAGTTTACACCTTTGAGAAAGAGCAGGGCACGTGCAGAGAAGGTGGAGAACTGTCTCCTCCTCCTCCTCGTCCATATAGCTTCTGCAGAAGTCATTTGCGTAGACGCCAAGCCTTGTTGCATGTCTGCCTATGAGACAGTGTCCGGTGATCACACCAATTATAGCACCAATGTGAAGTCTGTTTAGAGATATCAAACACTTAGAGCGTTTCAGATCCAGCTTTGGCCAAATCTGCTTTGTCGCTAGACAAGTGTTGCCACTTGTCCACCTAAGGTTACATTTCTCAATGGTCTGTCTCATAAACATGAGTTTGCATGTAGCGATTGGGATGCCTAGTGAACCTTTATCAGGTAAAAGGGGCAGTGTGGTTCCTTTCCTGGCGAGTTCATCCGCCCTACAGTTCCCTGGAATGTCTGTATGTCCTGGCACCCAGCATAAGTGGATGTTAAAATGCTTCGCCATCTCCACTAGAGATGATCGACAGTCACGGACTACGATAGAGTTTGTGGACCCAGAATCCAAGGATTTTAATGCAGCTTGAATATCTGAGAAGATCCAGATATCCGTAACGGATAACACGCTCTTCTTCAGCCACGACAGGACTTCTTTAATAGCCAAGATTTCTGCCTGGAACACACTGCAGTGATCAGGGAGTCGAAAGGAGAGGCTGAGATTCAGCCTGTCAGAGAACACACCACCTCCTACCCCCGCGTCAGTTTTGGATCCATCGGTATAAAAATGGATCGATTTATTTTCGACGGGTGGCCCTTCCCAGAATGTTCTGGGAGGGATCCTGACCTTGAAGTTTTTGTCAAAAAGGGTCTGAGGGGTGGTGTAGTCTATGTTACTGGAGAGGATTCCAAATTTTTTCAGAATAGATGCGTGGCCGATTTCATTCTCGGACCATTGAAACGTTGTTTTGAGGCGGATAGCCGCACTAAAGATGTCCCGGGGTGTCAGGTGAAACATAATGTCCATTGCAGCAGACGGGGTAGTGCGCAGTGCACCACTCATGCAGAGACAAGCTGTTCGTTGGATTTTGCCTAGCTTATCGCGATTTATCGCTTTATCTAGGGCAGTCCACCAAACAACCACCCCGTACAAAAGTATCGGTCTTATTACCGAGATGTATAGCCAGTTGGTAATGCGGGGCTGGAGCCCCCATTTATTACCAATGGCTTCTTTGCAGGAACTCTTTCCTGAATGTTAGGTTTCCAGCTAAGCTTTCTATCCAGAATGAGACCCAAGTATTTTGCCTCGTCCGAAAAGACTAGACTTGTTCCCCTGATAGAGGGGGGGATCAATGTATGGAATTTTGTGTTTCCTACTGAATAGAACAAGTTCCGGTTTTGTGGGGGTTAATACCCAACCCACAACGATCTGCCCATGTGGTTAGCTTATTAAGGGCGTTTTGGAGAAGTTCTTTCAGGGTGTTTAGGTGCTTCCCTGAGGTGGCAATTGCAACGTCATCTGCATGGGCAATCACCCTGCAGCCCTCCTTTTCTAGGCACATCAGCAGCTTGTTCACCACTAAGTTCCAAAGGAGGGGAGATAGGACTCCACCTTGTGGCGTACCTCTACTGACCTCTTCTGGCCGATGTCATACCCAGTTTCGAGTTTATAATCCGACTTGTGAGAAGTAGATTAATAAGCTCACCAAGTGAGTCATCTACCTTTAGATCTGAGAGTGCATTTGCGATCGCGGATGTATTGACGTTATTAAAAGCACCCTCAATATCCAGGAATGCAACCATAGTGTACTCCTTATGGTGAAGGGAGTATTCGATTGAACGTACTAGCGTATGTAAGCCTGTTTCAACAGATTTGCCTTTGCAATATGCATGTTGAGCCGTAGACAGAAGTCTTGTATCTATGTTAGTACGTAGATGGATATCAATCAGCCTTTTTAATGTTTTTAGAAGGAATGACGATAGGCTTATGGGTCTGAGATCCTTAGGATTTACATGGGAACATTTACCGGCTTTGGGTATGAATACTACCTTTACTTCTCTCCATAACAGCGGAATGTATGCCATTTTTACGCAGCTTTTCAGGATTGTCTCAAGCAAAGGCGAGATGATATCCGAGGTGTTTTGAATTTCTGCTGGTATTATGCCATCTGGCCCCGCGGATTTGTATGGTTTGAAGCTGTGTATCGCCCATAGCAGTTTGTCCCTAGTAATCACACCTTTAAAGTTAGTCGTACGTGCAATTGACCTAGACAGGTTTATATTGCTAGTAACGTGGGAGCTACCTGGGAAGTGTGTATCCAGTAGTAGATTGAGCGATTCTTCGCTGGAAGTGGTCCAGGAGCCGTCCGCCTTTTTTAAAAAGCTAGGCATACCTGGGTTGGTTGAGAGGATTTTACTTAGCCTAGATGCCTCCGAAGATTCCTCTATTTTTCCACAGAAGAGTCTCCAAGACGAGCGTTTGGCTTTCCGCAGTTCCTTTTTATAAGCATTGAGAGATGCTTTGTATGAAGCCCAATCGGTTTCAGCAGAACTTGGCTTGGTTGAACAGTTTCCTACAACTGCTTCTTAGAGGTCCTAGTGCTGGGGTCCACCAAACCGGCTTCTTTTTGCCTCTAGGCCGTGTGAGCGGGCAGGCAGAAGCCAGAGCCTTATTGAGGGCCAAGGTGAGTACCCTGACCCTCTTATCTAGCTCCATGGTGTTCCGGGGGGGACTAAGGAGTTCAGATTTCATTGAACTTTCCAGCACTTCTCTATACTTGAGCCAGTCAGTTTTCCTATAATTTCTAAAAACTGGCTGGCGGGGAGGGTCATCGGCTAAACTGAATTGAATGTAACGGTGGTCACTAAAAGAGTGTTCCGCCGAGACTTTCCAGTCTATAATTTCCTGATGGATTGAGTCGGAGACCAGAGTTATATCTAGAACCTCCTGTCTATCTTTTGTAATGAAGGTAGGTTCACTACCAGTGTTACACACAATGAGATTAGTATTAAGAATATAATCAAAAAGAGACTCACCTCTGTCGTTGATGTCAGAACTGCCCCATACTGAATGTTGCGCATTGGCATCACATCCAATAATGAGACCAGTTTTTTGATGTTCAGCTGCCGCCATCAGTCCCTCTAGGTTGACACCAGGCAAGGACCCTACGTGGTCATGGGCCAGATAAGCCGAGGCTATCCAATGGGTGCCGCGACCAGTCTCTAGACTCACCACGGTTGCATCACGGTCGCTGAAATTAGGGAGTAAAAATACATTAAAGCTACTTTTTGCCAGTATGCAAGTTCTAGGTTTACCTTTGTCTGTTGCATACAACAATTTGTATCCATGAGTCCGGAGTCCTCGAACCAGGTTGTTAACAATCCATGGCTCTTGGATCATGACCATATCTTCTCCATCTTTAGAAAGACGGATAAGAAGGGAGGCCGAAACCTTTTTGGAGTGGTGGAGGTTGATCTGTACTAATCGCAACATTGATCGTCGCAATCAGGCAGAGGAGTCTCCACCACGGCGTTATTTGAATCTGAGTCAGAGTCAGAGGACTTTGCTGAGGAGGTCTTCCGTGTCCATACTAGAGTTGGTGCTAGCAGTGGACGTAGAGGGCTGAGTGGGAGCTGCCACAGTTGGTTCATCATCTTCCATGGATGGAAGGGAGATTGATGCTCCAGGATCAGGGGTGTTAAGTCGTGTGTCAGGGGGATACGGAGGCTTATTAGCTTCTGGGTCATCCTTTTTGTACACCCGAAGGGTAATCTTATCCCAACCGAACTGGATTGCGCCGTTGGTCTTCGCCAAAGGAGCCAGGGATTCTTGGTTGATCACTATAATACCTGAACTGAAGGATCCCTTATGCTCTTCCAGCTTCGCAACTTTCCAGTCGTGGGTTGGGAGTGAGGGATTGCCCAGTCTAATAACCGACAATACTTCTTCTGCGGAGGGGGGTTCAGCAGGGATCCAAGCACGAGCCCTCGGTCTGCTCGGGATGTCCTCCTTCGCAACAACCTCAAGCTTCGCTCCAGGCCAAACCTCCCGAGTTTGCCTATCGCGATCTTATACAGATCCAACGATCTAATATTGTCGCAGGCGACGAGCCGGATATGCCCTTGGTGTAATCCGGCATCTTCAGTTACTGGAGCTGGTCCAGGGTGGTCCTTCATGAAGGCCAGATAGAGGCTAAGTAGGTTGTTCCTCAGCTTATGCCATCGTTCAGGGGAAATTCTTCCCTCCGGATCGCTGCGGTCGATCACCGCGACCACGATTTTGTCCTTTAGGACATCGGTGAAGGACTTTTGAGATTTGGGGGCGGAATGTGAGGTGGTGCTGGTGTTATGCACCTTAGGTTTTTTGGAAACCGAAGTGGTTTCTTCCACCGATCTCTGGATCTTGGACGTGATCTAGTAGATCTAGTTACTGTTCGAAAACGAGTGGAACGAAAAACGGACTAATTTTATGATCTTATTGGCAAAAGCATAATTAAAATTGAATTTATCTACCTAATCCCAATTTTTTTTCTACAACATAAATATAATATAGCCTTTTTCCATATTGCATTTGGTTTTTCCAATATTATCGAAGGATTTAAAAAAAATCGTAAAATCAAATCAAGAAATTACCTGTTTGTAAACACGTGGAACAGAGTGTTCCCACCTTTTTATGAAATATCATTATTTAAACCTGAAAATAAATCCGATTTCTAAATAGGTACCTAACCAACCGTGCTTTTACTTTCCCACCACCAATACAACTGCCAGCACCTTAAATATTTTTTAATTACCACGGAAAAGAACTTCAGCCTAAGCAACCGGTGAATACTCGTATTATCCAATTTGCTTAATTGCGAGAAATAATCGAATCGATTAAGGTGTCTACTGCCGGGTGCAGTGCTGAGTTAAAGGTGGTGGAAGGTAGAGACAACTCTTGAGTATCTAATGAAGCGGAACTTATGGACGAAAATTCCCCCAACCAACAAGAGCACGAAGCCTAGGCACATTTAGACAGCAATTTTGGTTCATCATTTCGGTGATTGGCGCAATCGAACCTTGAATTTATCCCATTTCACTGCGCAGCGAGGAGGAGCTACTGCTTCCTGATCCACGGAAAGAAAGAAGAACCTTTTGAGATGATGATCGAACCTCAAACTGCTCTTTATTCTCTTTTCATGTAATTCCGAGTCGCGTGACTAATATAATCGAATCCCGAGTCATTGGCGGACTAAGCCCGTCAGAGGCCCAGGGCGGCAAAGCTGAATGAGGCCCCCCAGCTTTAAAACAAATGTAATTTTACGAGCTTTTTATTCAGTTCACATTTGTATGTATAAATAAGTGTTTATGTCTATTTCGTTAAAATCTAGCAAGTGAAATTTAAATTAGAATTAAATTATTTGGGCTAAATAAACATACATAGATAGCTACAATATGGAACGGATATGGGTGAGGAGAATAAAATATGCATCGATCGACAAAAAAAATTAGATAAAATAAATCAAAGATAGTTTTTTTTATATTTTGTAGCGTGTTATATATGTTTTCGTGCCTTTAATTTATTGAACTCCTCAATAACTTCTGTGAAATCGATTTCTTTGGAATTTTTTCTTTCTACTGAAAGCATGGCATGATCGAAGATAATTTTTAATTAGTTTAAGTTTCAAAAAACCCCTCTCGCATGATGCAACCGAGATGCAAATGGTCAAGAAGTATTGAAGTATGAGCGATATACAGTGTAATGATTCACTGAAGTCCCATTTTATTATAAATTGAAGGATTTAGGGGCCCCCCAAGACCGGAGGGCCGGGGCAGGCCGCCCTTTCCGCCCCCTGGTTAGTCCGCCACTGTCCCGAGTTAGTTATTATAGGAGAGCCGCTTGAGATTACTTTTTCAATCGAACCTCAAACTGTTCTCTGGTCTCTTGCAGGTGATTCCTAGTTGGGTGACTGATACAGTCGAGCCTCGAGCACATCATTAAATTCCATGGGAAGGGCGCCGGTAAGAGTCGGCCGCACCGTCCAGTTGTTGGTTGAGAACTATGCTTGAGAGGGTGACTAAAGCAAATTCACCCGAATGCTACGCACTAAGGGAGTGCAGCTTGGAGTGACTGTTTCAACACGAACCACAAGCTTACGCTGGTCCGCGGTCCTATTCCTCAACTTCTCTACAGATTCTGCAAAAGTCGTTTGAGGGTACACCCATTCTTGTGGCGTGTCTGCCCAAAAGACAGTGACCAGTGATTGATCCGACTAGTCTGCTGATATTTTTCCTGCTAATCGAGAGGAGTTTAAGTATTCTTTTTGCATCGTATTTTGTCGAGGACGAACATATGCTGATGCCAATCCACCTATTGTTTGCTTCTATCAATGCGTTGTCTGATAGATTGAGCTTCAACGTCTGAATGGGTACAGCAAGTGCCTCTCTGTTGTTAGTAGAGTTTGGTAACCCGTCTGGCTAGCTCGTCCGCCTTGCAGTTGCCTGGAATGTCACTGTGACCAGGGACCCAGCACAGAGAAATGTTATATCTGCCGGTGATCTCGTTAAGAGATTCGCGGCATTGTTTTACTAACTTGGCTCTTATTGTTGGTGATTCTAGGGTTTTTTATCGTTGCCTGACTGTCTATGTAAATCACGATAGTTTTGCTATCTATCGGGTTCAAAGAGAGTCTGCGTGCAGCTTCGCGGATAGCCTTGACTTCCGCCTGAAATGCACTACAGTGGTCAGGCAGTCGTAGTGCAACATTGAGAGTGCAGTCATCTGAGAAGACGCAAACTCGTTCCAGGGCGCTTGCGTTCCCATATACGCTCCTCTTGAATAGGACACCACTTACGTCTGTTTTCTATCCTTCATTGCTCCCGAACCAAGCATGACTTATTTTTGCAACGTGAACCCACGTTTATTGTTAATAACTTATGAATGAATGAGAATTTTGAAATTTCAGTTTGAAAACTCGAATAAAGATGGTTTTATAGTATTTATTCATTCTTCGTCTTCCTTTAATAAGGGTGAGGCTATGGTCAGGATTAACCCTCCCACTTAACTGCGTGGGGTTCCCCGGTTCGACCTCAGAAAATTAAGGCCTCCCGTTTTTGAATCACTTCGTTACTGAGGCCAATCAAATGCTGGTCTTGTGTAATAGAAGAGTTTTAAGGCCTGCCTCTCCTTTGCGTTTGTATGGAAACGTGATTGATATTTTTGCCACATCAACTTTTTGGGGAATATGAATAGGGTATCCAACAGTTCGCCCAAGCGGACTGTAGTCTTTCCCTTTGTATCTAGGTAAATAATAAGTTTCGAGAGCACGTACTTCTAGTCTTTTATCGATTCGACCCTTAGGCTGCGGCCACGCAGTGAGCGACGAGCGACTGAGCG
The DNA here is from genome assembly GCA_949715645.1 of Portevinia maculata. NCBI lineage: Eukaryota > Metazoa > Arthropoda > Insecta > Diptera > Syrphidae > Portevinia > Portevinia maculata. The sequence goes on from OX454528.1 coordinate 90,769,119, forward strand.
ATTGAGCGACGAGCGATCGAGCGACGAGTCTGAGCGATAGGTGGCCATTTACTGAGCGACGTCGCTGAGCGATTAGTTGCAAAAATGCCGTTGTCACGTGTAGTTCGTCGTAGTCTTTTAATTGAAAGTCGCATTCATATTTATAGAACTATTACAAGAAGGAGAAAACGAAGTGTTGGTGTACATCCTATAAACCGAGAAAGGGCAAATTATGGTAAATTTCATCACTTATATCAAAATCTTCGCATATATCCAGTCCGATTTTGGCAATAGTGACGTATGTCAGTAGCAACTTTTGATTTGCTGTTGGAAAAAGTTCGACCAAGATTAAAAAAACAACGGAAAGGAATTAGTGCAGAACAGCGGCTAGTTTTATTACTAAGGTTTGTTTATAATGTATTATTCTTATTTTTTAGTTTCGACAAAGTAATATTTTGAAAGTCGTTTCTTATCTCTAGTTTTTCAAAATCGTCAAATTTTGCCATAAATGGCAAAAGACTTTTAAAAAATTGAAGGTCATCGTTATCCTCTTCTTTTTTGTCTACTTCTTGCTTTAAAATATCAAGTCTTTCTTTTTCCAACTGTAAAAATTCAGAGTCCAAATTGATTGTTGCCGCCCTCCTCTTTTTATTTTTTGTTAAATTATGAGAGCTCCTGGTGGAAGGAGTGCTGGTGCTAGGCGGATTTGCACTCGGAAGATGCATTTCTTCCTCGTCGAGTAAATCTGATATTGCATCAGAGTAAAAATGGTTTTGGGCAAAAGAATAACCATGTGGCTCTTGCAGATTTCCTTCAGTTGGATCTGGAACAATTGTCTGCTTTACGAAGCTCATCATTTCGAAAAATTGCCATTTCAATTTGATTGGTTGAGCTTCGGATTCTGAGACTGCACGTGGTACTTTTTGAAGGGTTCTTCTGAAAGTGTCTTTTAAATTCTTCCACTTTGCTTTTGCCGTGACACCTGAAATTTTAAAATTGTTTATAGGTACTTATAATACGAGTACATTGACGATTTTTTTTTCAACGTTTTCAGATTTCTTGAAACAAGTCATTCTTTTCGAGATTTAGCTTTTGCTTTTCGAATGGGCAGAAGCACAGTTAGTAACATTGTCTTAGAAACAAGTGTTATTATTTGGGAACAACTTGTAGACGAATATATACCTATACCAACAGCCGACCACCTTAAAATGTTATGAACGATTACTACCGGCGCTGGAAGTTTCCTAACTGTTTTGGCAGTATTGATGGCAAGCACTGCCAAATTCAGTGCCAATCAAATTCTGGCTCCCATTATTTCAATTACCTACATTATTTTTCCATTGTACTACAAGCTGTGGCTGATGCTGACAAGAAGTTTTTAGCAATCGAGGTGGGTGGGAGAGGAAAACAAAGCGATGGTGGTACTTTTTCTGGCTCTACATTGTTTAGATTACTTGAATCCGATAAATTCAACGTTCCACCTCCACAAGCATTACCAGAATCAAATATTGTCATTCCAAATTTTTTGATTGGTGACGAAGCTTACCCCCTTAAAAATTATATGTTAAGACCTTATCCACGAAGGAACTTAAACGCGCAAAAAGAAAGATTTAACAAAAAACTTTCAACCGCAAGAAAATGCATCGAATGTGCATTTGGCATAATGAGCAAGAAATTTAGGTTTCTACAAAAAAACATAGGGACGGGCTACAGTCCGCTTGGGCGAACTGTTGGATACCCTATTCTTATTCCTATCCCTCATAAGTGGGCGTGACAAAAGTCTAAGTATGGTTGAATTGTTAAGAACGCTCTACATATTTTGTTATATAACATTTAAAGGATTTTATCAAAAAAAAACGCTCCCTATCTCAAACTTGGGTGTTTCAATAAAATTGTTTTATTTAATTGTGGGTGTGTCAGTAGGCGGATTTTGAATTTTTTATCCAGAGCAGTTTTAGGAGTCATAGATCATATATAAAAAATTTCAGCTTTCTAGCTCAAAATTCGATTTTTTCCAAAATTTTGTTTTTTTGAGTTTGTGGGCGTGTCTGTGGGCGGATTTCAAAAATTCGTAAACTTGATTATTTCGGGACCCTAGAGAGTATATGGTTAAAATTTCAGCTCTCTAGGTCCAGTTTAAAGGCTTAATTTTTACCGACAGACGGACGGACGGACGGCCATGGCTAGATCGACATTACTATCGATGCTGATCATAAATATAGTAACTTTTAGGGGTCTGCGGGCAATATTAAGGTATGTTACAAACTATGCGTCAAAATTAATATACCCTTAGAATAGGGTATAAACATTGAAACAAAGCCAAGCACTGCAGTTCATTTAATAAAATGTGCTTGCTTAATGCACAATTTTGTTAGAGAGTGTGATGGTGACAGTGACCTTGATTACATACAAGTAACAACGGAAATGGGCAATGACATACCTAACGTTCCCATATTTGTTTCGCTAAAATACAGGATAAATTGGAAAATATATGTGATTTATTTATATTTTCGTTTATATATTTTTTGCATATCTTATTTTAAATTTTATAATTAATTAATTAATCTTCAACCTCTTTGCTATACTTTAAACTTGATCGGATTTTTCTAAGCATTTCTGGTAGTGTTTTTAACCAGTTAAAAAATTCCAAGCAACTCATTTTTAAATTTATTTTTGTAGTAAGAATGGCTTTTAATGTCTCAATTCGAAGATGTGTTTTCTCCTCCGTCCACATTTTATTCATTGCTGAAAAAACTCTTTCAACAGGAGCAGTCACACCCGGAAGACATAAAAACAAACTCGAAAACAGTCGCCATTTCCTTATATTCACACTTTTCAGTGTCCAAATGATTGAAAACTTCAACCCATCACTTTGTTATTGGTACGTTTTGTTCTTTCCATTTTGTAATTTGAGTTGCTAAGCAAAAATTTCTGATGTAGCAAAATTCTTTGTGCAACTAACACGAAGGGTTCAAAAAGATGTAAAATGCGTTTGATGGCCGCACCGAGAGCTTAGAACCGAGTCTTTGCATATCCCAACAGTGTTAAATATTCAACACCAGCCGTTTCACAAAATCTTTCAGTGCTGTTTCGTGTGTTGTATAAATATAAAAATATGAATATAACGACAATACATTCGATATCAAATGGAAATACATCACAAGCTAATTTCAAAGAATTGTGCACAATGTGAGCCACGCACCCGATTCCAATTAAATGTGGTAGCCATTGTTTCATTCTGAAAAAGTCATTGCCTTTTCCGCCTCGGTTTTGGTCTCCAAAATTTGCTTTGGCATTATCCGCGCAGAATACAATAATTTTTAAATTTCAAAACGTATTCTTCAGCTGTTCTTTGCACCAGCTCATTGATTATTGTTGATGTTTCTCTGGCTTCCGACAACACTTCCAAAACTTTCACACAGACACCAAAATTCGGAAGAAAATATCTGACTAGAACGGGAAACAACTTTATTGAACCGCGATTTGACGCGTCCACATAAACAGAAACGAAATGACACTGCCTTAATTCTTCGTAAAGAATTTTCCTAATTCGTGAAGCGAAAACAACTATTTCTTGACATTTAGTTTGAGAGCATGTTAACTTTTTAATTTTGAAGCACGTACGAACAATTTTGTGGCACAATCAGAAGATTTGAAGCTGTGATTTTCTTTTATGGTGTGAAATGCCCAGGTACCTTCCATTGCAGCAATATCGGAATCGAATGTGGATTGGAAAAATGAACTAATCCTTTTGCTTGTAGATGCTGCAACAGCGCTGACAGATGTTTGTCTGTTTTTAAATGTTGCACAATGTCTGCATTTCCACCTGAAGCTATCACAGAATATAACTATCCGATTTGCTTTTTTCGAAAAATGGATATTTTGCTTTAAGATTTTCATTGAAAACACACTTTCCTTTTGTGGTCTTTGCCATTTTTACGAATTAAGTTCACTTCACTGAATAACCTTTAGTGCATTTGGATACCTATTACTCTTTTGAATCTTGGTAAGAAAGATGTTTGGTGGTGAGTTTTAAAGTGTTATGGTAAAGTTAAGGAGATGAACATAAAATAATTTTAAACTCTGGGAATCTTGAATAGGGAGTTGTGAGTTCAAATGATGCCTCCATTGGATTACAGGGTTTTAGTAGTAAAATACAGGAGTGATATATTGGCACGAGAAAACAGGATAATCCTGCGAAATACAGGATAGATGGGAGCGTTAGACATACCTCAAACAAATACAGCCACCCAAGAAGAACAGTCCCGTTATAACAGAAGTAGTCGCACAGCAATCAATATGAGAAATAATGAGTTTTTGGGATATTTTTGGGAAATCGGACATTGATCAAAGAAGACTACTGTTATTAAAAATTATTTAAATAAAAACTTACCTGAACAATTACAAATGTTTCCAACTTCTTTCCATTGCTTTTCAGTGACATTTTTACTTTTATAATCTTTGTGTCTGTCCTGCCATAGAGCTGGGCGGCTTTGGACAGCTGAAATTAAACTTTCCGCATTTATTTTATCCATTGACTTACTTCGTCGCTCAGCGATAAACTAAAAAATTAAAACAGATTTGATTGCTGAGCGATGTCGCTCAGTTGCTTAAAAAATTCGCTAGTCGCTCAGGGCTTGCATGGCCACCCCCATACGATTTCATGTGTTTTAATTTGTTTACGTCGCTTAGCGACGCGTCGCTCAATCGCTCGTCGCTCAGTCGCTTACTGCGTGGCCGGGGCCTTATGCATTTGCTGTTGGTAACTACGTATTCCAACAATGATCTTGTGTTTCTGGTAATTCGCGTAAAATTATTGTGTGTATTTTACAAACGCATTTTCTATTACGCATCATTTTATAATAGCTTTATTGGATGAGCAGCAAGCTGAAGAGAAAGAAGAATACCGGTAGTAAAAAAGATTATTTTTTGTGCTGATCAAGAATGAAGAGGAGACCACGATAGTGAACCTTTGTCGATGGCACGACCACAACTGAATGATGGAAAATTCCAAGCACAAGCACTGCGATTTTGGATCGATTTCGGGGATGTAAATTTGAAAACTCGATTATCCAAAAAATGCCACGTACATACATGAGTCTAGGTATTCAGAATGAAATAATCAGATAACTTCTGACATTATTATCAGGACAATTATTAAGAAAAATAATAATACATAATTCTTTATACCTTACGCCATGGATATTTCAGGCACTGAACAAATGTCATTATGTCAGACTTCTCCAAAAATAACTGAAGCTCTCCTGGAAACGTTGTGGAGAGTTAAGTCTTGAAATGAAAATTTGCACTGGTCAAGGTTTTGATGAAGCACGTAACATGTTTGGTCATGTCAGTGGCTTCCAGTTGAGAATGAAGAATCTGTATCCATTGATGATGTCCATTCACTTATAAAGCCGTCATTTAAACTTCGCACCTTCAAGTACAATGTTAGGCCCACCTGTTCGGAGTTGTTTTGGCATTTTGAACAATGTAAAGAATTTTTTCAGAAAGCTTGCGTATGCGACGAAAGTTCCTCAAGAACATGCACCGGATAGCAAGAAGAAGAGGCTCATAGGTCTTTGTGAAACAAGATTCATTGAGCAACATGACAACATCCTGTTCTTGTTCAAACTATTCAAAATCATCCTCATTGCATTAGAAGAAATGTCAGGGAAATCTTGTAACTTTTCTAAAACAGCGGTCTGCTTACTTGCAGGACTTTAGAAAAGCGAGTTCATCGTCAGTCCCTTGGTTTGTGATGGACTTTGCAGTTTTACGCTTCCTTGTCAGTTGGACTGCAAAAAAAATCACGTTATTGGCATCAGCATTTAAGTACACTCACGAGATTGTAGATGCGCTCAAGAAGAACGAAAAAGTGCAGAAGTATCATTCAGCGAAATTTTTAGAAGCAAGTGAAAGACGCATTCGATATGGAACTCAGAGTTCCGAGACTCACATTGAAGCAAACAGCTCGTTTCTAATTATCAAACAGGCTGTCATGCATTATAAACTTATATGATGTGCCCAAAAATTGTTCCTTTTTTAAATTTTGAATAAAACAACAATAAGGACATTTTGAAAAACAAATCGAGTTTAAAGGCCCTGTTTTGTTGTTTCGATGTGATGCGTTTGCTTGAGTGATGCACATCATATGCAAGCAAAATGCGTTAGGGAAGAGACACGAGGAGGATTGATCTGGCCAAACTAGGTTTTATTCCATTCTCTCAATTAATGTGTGGTGTATATTGTTGTTCCTCGTGGTGTATGTCCGTACGGGTCACAACACACTTATTAGACTTTATCAGTCGTTACTTAATGCGGAAGTCAGGTGTTGCTTAAAGTGGATGCGTCCTCCCGTCCTATAAGTTCATTCGACTCCAGTACGGCATCATAATGAAATGACTCGTGTGTAAATGCTGCTGTCGACTTCGAAGCTCTCTTTAAACTCTAGTGCCCTTGTCGATGAACCCTCCATGTGGATCACAGAACAAGCTAAACAAAAGCAAGTACATTGTATAATGTAACGTTGTTTAAAAAACATCTATACTTCAGGCTAAATGGAGTGCAGCTCTCAACCCAGGTTGCTACGTGAACATGTGGTAAGTGCATATCCAACGATTCAAGTGGCTAATAATGATGCGATGCCGTGCTTTATCTTCGCGTGTTTATCTCCTGTGATGTTCTGTTTAAGTGGAGGATTTTTTGCGATGGAAATTCAATCGATATGTAATTATAATTGAACTTTTTTCCAATGCCTTTTTGTGTCTTCAAAAGTCTACGGCGATGAAGTAGGTATTTGAAGAATTTAAAGAAGACAGTCTAGACAGGAATTTTAGCTTATTCGAATTGGATTTCTCTGATGAACTTTGTCTGGATATGTGTTGGTAAGTTCAGACAAATTGTCTATTTTTCGAGTTGACAGTTAATAGGTACCTGATGAGTCAAATTTTAATTGGTAAAGTTGACATAAATCATTGAGTCTCCTGCAATTTATTTAAAGTAAATTCAGGTTAAAGAAGACTTTAAATTTTTGTGGGTTCATGGGAATTGTTATGGTGTGCTATTTTGAACTGGGAGAGACAACATTGACAAAATATTCACACTATTAAGCTTTTATTCACTTAAATAAATTCCATTCTGAAACATCTAAACTTGTTTTTAGATACGTCAGTTAAGCCATTCGAAGAAAAGCAAAGACATTTTCAAGAAAATTTACCAAATACTAAATATTTGCATCCAAACATTTCGAAATGGTGGGCGTGGCATTTTTTTTTTTTAATTTTAGAGTTGTAAAGGACATTTTTTAAATAATTTATATTTTTTTCTTCTGTTCGTTATTTAAGAAACTAGTCGCAAAACAATATTTTTGTTAAAAACTAACAAAAAGTTAGCGTGATAAAAACTTTGTATGAAAGAATTATTACGATGGATATTGTGTAGTAGGTTCCTATTTTGTGGAGAACATTTGTGGCGTATTCCAACACATTATGCGAAAAACATATTATGAAATATTTAACACTCATATTAGTTTGCAAACTTGTAGCATATTCTTATCGAATCTATTTCGCATGTTAAATCTACCTACCACCTAAATGTTTAAACTAAACTGTCGATAAATTTAACCGAAGTAAAAACCGGATATGGTATATCGAACACAGCTTTTAGACCAAATTACCATTTCAGTTCGATATCGAAATTACGTTCCATTCGTTCGGTTCGAGATGGAAAGCTATTTAAACCATCCCGAATCTTCGTCTTGTCCTTCTTTTTGCTTTTAACCCACACCACTCGGCTGAACGATCTTGTACAACGTGAGTAGCCAAGAGTTTTTTTTTCCTTTTTTTTTTGTTAGGTTATTTGTTCAAGTATAATTAATAATTTTAGGCAGAAATTGCTATTGAAAATTATGAAAAACGGCAAGAAAAAAGAAAGAAAACAAAGGTTTCTGCTTTGATGTTAATTACGCGGGAATCCAGTAATCCGGCAATAAACGTGTTGGCTATGCAGAAACCACGTCAAAGGAGAACGTAAAGACCATTTTTGTCTGCCCCTGGTAAGAATTATTGACTCAATAAAATTCTGTTAAGAAAAATTAATATCGAGTTGCCCTTTCCCCTAGGCATTTTGAACGACCTTAGCAGAGAGTGCCATAGAGCTCCGCTAAGGTCATCTTCATTTTATAAACGAGTTGTTCAACAAGTGGTTCGAATATTAAATCTCGCCACAGCACTTCAAAAGTGATTAAAACAACCGCCCATCATCACCATAGAGCCCCGCTAAGGTCATCTTTATTCTAAAATCGAGTTGTTCAGCAAGTGGTTCAAAAAAAATTAGCAACATGCTAGGACTTCACAAGACCACATACCTGAATCTCGCCACAGCACTTCAGAAGTGATTAAAACAGACGCTCATCATCACCCAAAGCCGTAACAAAAGAAATATAAATTAAACCCGGACTCAATCTAACTTATCATTTCGTTTACAATGAAATAAGAATCCATGTATCCCACCAAATCAAATTCATCTTAAACCAAATACTCATTATCTTGGATCAAAGCCTTAAAAAAAATATGTATATTTATGAAATTATAACAAAAGTTCCTACTTAATTCCTGAATAAACAGCGAACTTTGTGCACAAATTTCGGCGCTTCAAATCAGCAGATCAAAACGTGAGTACATTGTTTTTAACTACTACTTTTCATTGGCTGTTTTATTTTATACACACCATACATATTGTTATTGTACATTTAGTTCATTAGATTCTTTTGTAAAACCTTTCTACAAATATTAATTTTCATATTTATTACCCTACTACACACACAATCATTATCATTATACCTAATCCATTTAACCTATATACTTTTTTATTATGATCTATTTTTGTTTTTTTTCTAAAAATTATTATTTATTACTTTGCATTTCAACTGACTTATTATCATATGGATTTATGCAGTTTATTTAACTTAAGCATTTCAATTGAGTAGTAACTACATAATCATGCATTTTCTATATATTTTTTTCTTTTGGTGACATGCATTAACATTATGTATGTATGTGTAGAAATGAATTAGATTTCCCCTCCAGAAATACTATTTGAAGTTGTTTCCTTATTTACCTAATGTGAACATGGGTATGTGCTAAGTCACTTCGAAAGGTCGTTGAGATGAGTCGCTGAGTGAAGTCTTCGGGATCCCGAGTAAGGGACTATTCCAAAAGAGAACAATGAAGGGATAGTCATGGTGCAATGGTTACTGCCTGTTGTAAAGGGGAGGGTTCCTCCTGATGTCAAAACACCCATGACATCACATTTAAGTTTTAAGAAAGTTCATATACCCCTTTCCATATTCACAATAATACCTGACCTTCAGTCATAGTTTCTTTTACAATTTTTTTCTGGATCACTTCTCATATTCGGCACGATAAATTTAGTAAGTGTTAGGCTACATCAGTAAGATCCCACCCCACCGACGAGTATACGCTGTGAGCTCGGAAAGCAATTGGGATTTTGACACCTTGTTGCGCAAGGCAACGAGTGCTCAGAATCCTAATCATAGTTAGAATACGAGTACCTGAAGTAGTTTAAGTAAGTAGAATAGGAAGTTTGCAATTGATATTGATATTTTATTATTTCGTTAATAATATACACTTTGCTATCGCACAATTTACATTATTTGTACAGAGATATAATTTACAAATGTATATCTTTCTACTGAAAAAGTATTTATATAATTTCAAGTGGTGCTTTAAATATACAAAATAGATCCTGAGGAAACAACGAAAAAAAACCTCAATTTGAAAGAACAAAGAAAAGAAAAGAAAAAAAAGAGAAAAAAATAAATAAATAAATAAATAAATGGATAATTATAAGTGATATTAAATTAACAAAAAAAAAATTAACAGATAACAGATATATAAAATAATAATAATAATTCGAGAAGTAAATAAAATAACCGTAACTAAGTTAACATATGGGTATATTTGTTCATAAATTATTTTAACATTGCTATGTTTAACTAAGCTATTCTATATTTAATTGATTTATTAGAGGGTTATTAGAGATGTCGCATCTAGTCCTAAAGGAGTCATTGAGCTTTACTATTCTGTTGGAGATAAACTCAACATTTGTTTTAATATGCAAATCTAAAGTAGAATGATGCCAGGGCAAATTAAGCATCATTTTTAATAGTTTGTTTTGAGATTTTTGTAATTTTTTTATGTGGCATTCAGCACATTTACCCCACACCTGGCAGCCATACAAGAGAATTGATTGAAAGATGGTTTTGTAAATTATAATCTTATTTTCGTTTGAAAGTAGTGAATTTCTATTTATAAATGGATATAACATTTTGATTGCAATATTTGTTTTTTAAGTGTCCTCATATTATGTTCTTTAAAAGTCAGTTTTGTGTCAAGATGTATTCCCAGATATTTAACAGAAGGCTCCAATCTAATAGAATTTCCGTTGATAATTAGCTGATTAGCTGGAATGAAGCCAGGTTTTCTTTTTCGTGTAAAAAAGATTGCTTAGATCTTTTCGGCGTTAAGCTTTATTCTGCATTTTGCGTAGTATTCTTGCAATATTTTAGTCGCATTTTTTAAATTCGTCTCAATATTGAGACCGAATTCATGCGAGGAAAGTATTGCCGTGTCATCAGCATATATGGCTGCTTCACATTTTTTTTTTTTTTTTTTTTATAATTTGCGTGCGCTAAAGGGATTTCTTTTTTCTGTAGTGACACAGTACCCTTATAATGGTAAAACCACAGCGCAGGCATTTAGTTTGTTGCGCAAGTAGCTCCCAGCAATTCATTGCCTATTTTTGGGTGCTACTTACTGAAAGAATAGGAGGATAGGAAAGAAGTTTGGTGCGATGGGATTTTTTTTTCTCAACAGGTGGCACCTAAATTGCTTTAGGGAGATCAGTTTTTGTTGTGTGTATTCAATTTATAAAAATCATGGCCCTGGTCGGGATTCGAACGCACGACCTGCCAATCACTTAGTGAATACACTACCATCGCACTACCATCGCACCATTGCCACCTGCGATTTCACATTCCGGAAGAGTCGGGAAATCGGACGTATATAAGTTATATAAAACGGGTCCAAGGACCGAGCCTTGGGGTACGCCTGCATGAAAATGTATGATGTCGCACACACTACTGTTAACATGTACTTTGAAACAACGATTCGAAACAAAACTTTGGACAATTTTACAGAGAAATGGAGGAAAGTTTACGAGTAGATTTATCATTTTATACGTAAGCCCATTATGCCACACCGAATCAAAAGCTTTTTCGATGTCTAGTAGAATCATGCCTGTTGATCTACCTATTGCACGGTTAGTTTTTATTATATTACATATCCTAAGAACTTGATGTGAGGTCCCGTGATTTCGCCTAAATCCGAACTGTTCGTTTGGATATGTTTGATTTTCTTCAATGATTTGAACAATTTTTTCTTTTACAACTTTTTCGTAGATTTTGCTTAAAGCACTTAGTAAACTTATTGGTCTGTAGCTTTCGGTTTTATCGGGAGGCTTCCCTGCTTTTGGAATGGAAATAACCTTCGCTACTTTCCATTTATCAGGAAAATATTGCATGTTTAAGCATGCGTTGATGATATAGGTAAGAAATGTTATCCCTTCTTTAGGCAATTTTTTAAGATAAATATTTTTAAATTGAATGATTCCGCCTGTTTTATTAATAACTAAAGTGTTTACGAAATATTCTGTGTCTGATTCCGTTATAAATTCATTTGGCGGAGTTTCGTAGATAGCTAAATTAAATGCTTGAACAGCATGTTCAATGATGGAGTTTGTATTTGCATCTCTTAAATTTTGAGCGACAACGTGATTTTGCGCGAAATTTAGAGCTAACGCCTTCGCCTTTTTCGTATCAGTGAAGAAGGTTTCTGTACCACTTCTAATGCAAGGTAACTCCTTGGATTTATTTTTAACAATTTTCATTATATTCCAGAAGGGCTTTATCAAGTGTGCTAAGCTTGTTATTCCACTCCTTATTTCGATTATCTTGAATTTGTTTATTTATTATTTTATTCAATTGAGCTACTTGAATGCGAGAAGCAGGTTGCCGGAATCTTGGCAGTTTCTTCTGTGCATATTCCTAATTCTGATTAGTTCCAACGTTTGAGCTGGGACTTTAAGGCAATAGATTTTTTTCGCAACTTTTGGTATACTATTATTAGCCGCACTAAGGACATGCTCTGTAAACTGCTGAACAATGAAGTCAACATCCTGTTTGGCTGCAATTGCTTCAAGGGCCATAGGAATGGTTTGAAACTGTCTTCTTACCTCCATACGGTAACGAGCCCAGTTTGCGTTTTTTAGGTCATAAACATATTGCACTTTTTCCAAACCCGACCAACGAATTTGAGAAATAACCGGATTATGGTCAGAGCTAAGCTCGTTTAATGAAAATGGTTGAGATATTAGGCCCGGAACATTTGTAATAAATAGATCCAAAACGGAAGGATTTCCACGGGAACTAGCTGGAACATAGGTAGGGCTAAAAGGAAAAAATATAGACATATGCAACATAAGAGATAGATCGGACAAAATATTTCCCCATGAGTTTGCTCTAATACAACCCCAGTTTCTGTGTCTGCAGTTTAGATCACCCCCCATTAAAAATGCACCATTTATACTAAACAGTTTTCGCAAGTCACTTTTCAGTGCAACCCGTTTTTCATCAGGTGTTAAGCCTCCTTTAATTTTTCAGAGAAAATATACACAATAAATCTTGATTTTTCTTTCGTTACGTAAAGTTACTTCAATTCCTATATTTTCTACATATCGAGTTTTCACGCAAGACAAAAGCTCATGCTGTATTGATCTCCTTATCAGAATTGCAACACCCCCACCTCTTCTATCTTTTCTATCTACTCGATAACATTTATATTCCGACGTTGAGATTCGAATTTCAGATTTTAACCATGGTTCAGTGACCATTGAAATGTCAATTTTCTTATTCTGTAAAAAATGCAAAAATTCTACATGTTTGTTACGAATGCCTCTGGCATTCCATGTTATAATATTAATATTACTACCATTTAAATAACTAAACATTGTTATACAAAAACTAAGTCGCTAATTGTGCGATAGCATTAAATTGATCTAGTTTGGATTTACAAGTACCTAGCTTGGTAATCATCTCCATTACGAGTGCATTTAATTCTTCTATTGAGAACAACTCACCACTAGCGCTGGTGCATCCCGTGGAAGCATTGTTGTTGCCTATTATAGGGGTTATCGCAGCTGATAATGAAGTGGTGTACTCCCATGCTTTTGGGCGAGTGGTGTTCCTATAATTTGTCTCTACATGCTTCGTAGCGGTGCGTGTTGGCAGAGATGGAAAATCGCTCATTGATTGCAATGGGATATTGATGCTGTGGCCATTGTTGTTAGGGCATGGTACAGGGCGAAGAGCTTTGGCTGCCGTTTTTTGTCTCATTTCCAAGTAAAGGGTTTTTCAATAGAGCGCTACAAAAGTTTTTTTAAATGAAACAAAAACGGTTTTGGATATCAATGAAATTCTTTATTCCTGTGAAAGTACGTTCGATGCCATTATGTATGGAACTCGATTTCTTTTGCATGGCCACCACGGGCACGCTTGCAGAAGTCCAGACGCTGAACACAATTTTCGACGGGTTTCGAGCATAAATCGGCCGATACTGCTGCAATTTCACGTTCGATATTCGTACGAAGTTCATCAATCGTCGCTGGCTTGTTGGCATAGACCATAGACTTGACGTAGCCTCACAGGAAATAGTCTAACGGCGTCAAATCGCACGACCGAGGCGGCCAAGCGACTGGACCATTTCGTGAGATAACACTGTTTCCAAACTTGGTTTCCAATAAATTGATTGTGGCATTCGCTGTGTGGCTTGTGGCGCCGTCCTGTTAGAACCACATGTCCTAAAAGTCCATATCATCCAATTGGGGCCACAACGACGTCACAGAGATGCCCAACGCTTGAGAACGACGTGTGAGAGACACATTTGGGCTTTCTTCAACTGAAGCCTCAGCGGCAGCAATATTCTCGACATTACGGGCACTGTTGAAAAACCCTTTACTTACATCTGCTAGTGCATGCGCTGTCGGTTGATTTGTGATTACCACGGCAGTTCGCGCATTTGACATTGTTAGAACTGGTGCAGTCGGCAGTTTTGTGATGACCAGCGCAGATTGATTCTTATATGGCAATTTTTCTCGCCATGACCAAACATTTGGCAGTTTCATTCCACTTGATTTGTGTATGAAATATAGACCGAATATTTCTTTTTAAGTCATTGCGTTTTATTGTGCCACGCCTACTGGTGAAACACTGCGACGTTTAGCAGCTCGCCTCGAAGTGACTGGCACAACACGAGATGCTGCCAGCCGTGGCAGACCCCGGAGTAGCCGTTCTGCAGAGAATATTGCTGCTGTAGCCGAAGATGTCATGGAAGCGCCGTCGACATCGACCAGACGACGTGCCACGCAAATGGGTATCAGTCGACGGTCTTTACAGCGAATTTTGGTACAAGATTTGAAGATGTTTCCGTACAAAGTCCAGACGGTGCATCAGCTGTTAGCTGCTGACCGCCAATCGCGTCTAACATACGCTCAAGCCATCCTTAATCACCACCAAGAGGAAGATGATTTTTCATCAAAAATAATCATGAGTGATGAGGCCTATTTCCATCTTAGCGGGTACGTAAATGAGCAAAATTTACGCTTTTGGGGCACTGAAAATCCGCGTGTAACCCACGAAGAGCCATTACACCCGCTCAAAGTCACTGTATGGTGTGCTGTTTTCGCTGGAGGAGTCATCGGACCTTTTTTCTTCGAAGATGTCACGGGCCAAACGGTTACTGTGAATGGCGAGCGCTACAGAGCAATGATCAACGAGTTCTTTTTGCCGCAACTTGATGAATCGGGATTGGAAAACATTGTGGTTCCAACAGGACGGTGCAACGGTACACACTGCACGTGCCACAACCGATATGCTGAAGGATGCATTTCCCGGGCGCCTAATCTCCCGTTTTGGCGATTTGCACTGGCCAGCAAGATCGCTTGATTTGACCGCTCCAGACTTCTTTTTGTGGGGCTTTTTGAAGTCGCGGGTTTATGTCAACAAGCATCAGACTTTTGCAGCTCTTAAAGACAATAGCCGTCAACAATGTAAGGACCTATCGCCGGAAGTTTTGGCCAAAGTGATGGAAAATGCCATAAAAAGGGCTCAAATGACAATCAACTGTGGCGGCGGCCATTTACATGACGTCATATTCTGAACTTGATGTAAAAAAAAATTAAAAGACCAAATAAAAATAATCCACAAGAAGAATCAAAGTTTTTCATTTTTTTTTAAATTACAGCCAAAAAACATCGGAAGGTTATTTTTGCGCCACCTTGTATAAAAAGTGTCAGTATATTATTCATATTTCTTAGTAATCATTTTAATTTCTTTACACTTAAGACCGAGTCTCAGAAGTTCATTTATTAAATTAATTGTGTCGTATACACCAAGGCCAAACAAAACGACTTTAAAAGCTTTTTCGCTTCTTAAATCGTGAGTGAAAAAATGTAAAAGTTCACCTTTTAGTTTATCCAGAACACATTTATAGGAATCCATACTTTCGCACATGATTTTTATGCCGATGGATATTTTTTTTTATGGAGTAATCGGATACACTGAGAGATTTAATTAGGTCATGCACATATTCACTAGGTTTTTGTAGAAGTTTGATAGGGGGAACAACTAATTTTGTGGAATTATTTGGCAACACTTGGTCGTCCATTTTTTCACTATCACTGTCATTATCACGTCCGGACAACCAGTTTGGTTTCAGGGCGAGGCATGACACTATTCATGCCGCGTCGAAACTGGTTTCCGACATTCAGTGGAATAAATGCACGAACCAATGCACGGGTGCTTGTCTGGTTGATTTTGAGAAGGCTTTCGACACCGTTTGGTTAGAGGGACTTTTCTACAAGTTGACCAGGCGGGTGATGCACAAACCTTTGCTATATGTAATTTATAATATGCTTATGGGAAAGAAGTTCGTTGTCAAATGTGGCAACGTGACTTCGAGCAGAGTCTTTGAAATTAAAAACGGTTTACGGCAGGGGGCGGTCAATTCTCCGATCCTGTTTAACATTTACACGAGTGATCTGGTTGGTTCACTCAGACATGCTATAGCGTATGCCGACGATTTGGTGGCATGCAGATCAGGTCCTAAAATCGAGGTCATTAATATCCTTTTGCAGCGTGACTTCGATCAAATTAAGCGATATTGCGACGACTGGAAGTTGAAAATCAACTTAGGTAACTCGAATATTATCAATAGCGCCAAGTCTGAAATTTACATGTAATTTTTATTTGATAACTCGAACCTCTATTACTCGAATGTCTTATTTGCTACTCGAAGAGAATATTTGGCGTCATCTTCGATAAGTCGAATTCTGAAGGGGAATTCCATCGCCCTGCAATCGCTGGTAATTCAAAATTAGGTGAATCATTTGTCTGATGATCTGTGAGTAGAGGAGCACCGTATAAAGCGGCGTCTTGCAAAGACTACTGACTGAACAGAAAATGATTTTATCATATCCGGACAGCACCTCAATACAATATAGGAACCTACAAAACGGTTTTTATACATTAATACATTCAGGACCGTTCCAAAGAACATATACTACACCATACGCCAGTAACAGTCTGTAAATAATTTCCAGCACACCATTCCCAGGTAATTCTGGGAGGCTGATCCATTTTTGGAGGATTGACCGATTCACTTTTACACCGAAGTATGCGAACAAATTTAGGGGTAGGTGGAAGCTTTTTCAGACAGGCTTAATCTTAGCTTCTGCTTCCATTTTCCAATCACTGGATCGTGTTTCAGGAGGAAATTATGATGATTAAAGAAGTAGTACTCGTATCTATAGATCAGGCCGACCTGTTCCTGCGACGCTCTGAGTGTTTGATCTCTCAGCACAAACTGCATGTTAGCGCCACAATTGTTATCATCACTGTGCACTGTCTCATAGGCAAGGCGCAAGCATGCATCAGAAAAATTCTGCGGAAGATATTCGGCCTCAATTGGATCAACGAAGTGTTGGGGAGAAGATACAATGAAAAACTGTACAGCCCACATTCATATCGACCTAGCCAAAGAGTTAAGAGCACATCGGCGAAGATGGCTAGGCTACGAAAAATGGTAAATGGAAAAAGGTAGCACTACTGAAAGTAGATTAACTTTAATAGTATAGGGCTGTAGTTACTGATCATAACCCGCCGTTAAAAAGGCTGTAGTTAATATAGGCGTTGTTCGTCAGGATTCATGAAATTTTCTAGTATCTATAAGCATTCGAATTTTAATATATGTTTATGTACGTCCAAACTTCGTCGTTCCCACTTTATGAATACGCTTTAGGTTTATCAAAAAAATTGGTGGATGTTTCATCCACTTAAACACTCTCGCCTTCCCTACGAGCTCACTTTTATGAACCCTCACTTGTCAGATTGTGTTTTACTGCTGTAAGTGTAACTGTATCCATAAAATAGATTTTGGATTCCATTTCAGTGTCATTCTCCACAAAGAGTAAGCAGTATTATTAAATCCTTTTAAATTGCCAATTAAATGTCAGGCATAAAGCCCATCACTTTTTATCAGGTAATGACATAGGAAGGAAATTAAGCAGCCCTTAATAATGCATCGTGACTGACATGGCATACGAATTCGGCCCCGAGTTGATTGCATGTTCAGTTCATAGACCGCTTTACATTTTACAGGTTCTATATGAAAACGCAAACTTAAGTGCTAGCTTGCTTCAGTTAAAGGCGCATGGAATTGTAAGGTAAACTTCGTTTTCGAAAAGTAAGTGTGTAAGGCAATTACAGAACAAATAGATAAAGGACTGTTGTAGCCAAATTACTTAACAGGGAAAAAATAAGTAAAATATAAATTTAGTAACTTTTTCTCACTTTACACTCAGCCATTGGCATGAGAACGAACTCGTATAATGTAGCTACTCTAAGCTTTGGGTAAACTCCTGCTTTCAAGACTGTTAATTACCTGTAGGTATGAGTCGTCACGACAACGACTATGACGGCACGACACCAGCCAGCACCTGTGTGCGCTTTGTGTCTATTCGAGAATAATTTGACGGCAATCCTGTTAAGTGCTTAATTTCATTTTAAGTGTGTGAGCGGTGATTTTGTGTAGTTTTCTTTTTTGTTTAAGGGAATGCAGGCAAAGGTGGATGATACCATTCTGAGGGTAATTAGCGGAAAGACTTCATCGTGACGCTAGTATAATAGCGATTTCATTCAGATAGATGGGGGTGCCGCCGTGCAATAGATCCACTAAAATACATACTAACGTTGTCATTACAGACTTTAGCGGATTTAACAAATGGAGTTACTTTTGTTTGCGTTCGCATTTAAAATGAAGTTGATTGGCCTTAACAAAAAGTTTTAAAAATTTTGTAATTGGGTAAATAGAAGGTCCTGGCGCAGATTTTGTAACAGTTGTTAAATGTTTTTATCAGGCGAGTGAGGCCGTGGGAACTTTCGCGGTGATAATTGGGATTTAGTAACGTTTATATTAGCTGTGTTCACCAACTTTTTCAGGACGCCCATCCTCAAATCGAAGCCCTGACCCAAACCCAAATTATCTCAACAATAATATAATAGTAGTAACTGAAATAATTATAATAAGTGTCCGCATGGTCTAGGCAGGCGGCAGCCTATACCCTGTAAAGGTTTGTTCCCTCTTTCAGAGCCCCCTTAAAAGTGGAAATATAGTTATTTTGTAATTTTTTTTAGAAAGTCTTCTTCTGAGTTAGCCAGGGCACCGACCTTAAAGAAAATTCCCCAGTACAGTTTCCTTGAAGAATCTGATAATGAATTGTGGATCCATGATGGTTTGAATATTTATTACAAATTCTGGATTTGCAAAGGAACAACTCACCTTTTTTTCATTTCATTTTTGAGTGTTTCAATTTTTCAAAACGTTTTAAAATTGGTTCGAGCACAGGGATATGGTATCAGGACAATGGATCGGTTGGATTAAGGATCAAAGGTAATTTTTAAGGTTTTCGGGACATTTTAAGCGTTTTCAAGGATAAAAATCGTTCATTAAGTACATTTTGAATATTTTCAAGGTACAAAAATCTGTGTTCAAGGACATTTTGGGAGTGTTCGATGATATTATTATGAAATTAAGTATCACCCCTATCGTGGAATCCGTCGGGGTGAACGATCCGCTAATAGTGAACAATTTGCATCGCGCAATCCGCAGACGGCCTTTTTATACCCTATTCTAAGGGAATATTAATTTTGACGCATAGTTTGTACCATACCCATAATATTGCCCGTAGACCCCTTAAAGTTACTATATTTACATATGATCAGCATCGATAGTAATGTCGATCTAGCCATGTCCGTCCGTCCGTCCGCCGGCAAAAATTAGGCCTTTAAACTGGGACCTAGAGATTTGAAATTTTAACCATATACTCCTAGGGTCCCGAAATAATCAAGTTAACGAATTTTTGAAATCCGCCCACAGACACGCCCACAAACTCAAAAAAACTAAATTTTGGGAAAAATCGAATTTTGAGCTAGAAAGCTGGTATATGATCTATGACTCCAAAAACTGCTCGGGAGAACACATTTCCAAAATCCGCCCACTGGCACGCCCACAATTAAATAAAACAAACAATTTTATTGAAAAACCAAAGTTTGAGCTAGGGAGCTGCAATTTTTAATATATACTCTCTAGGGGCCCTTTATGCTCATGTGTAAATATTTTCAAAATCCGCCTACTGAAAATCCAAATTCTGAGCTAGGGAGCGTTTTATTTACAAAAGCTTCCTTTTTTTTCGATAAAATCCTTTTAAAATTTTTTTTAAAAACAATCTGGCTCGCCAAGGCGATTTAATAGGGCGGGCACTTCGAACTAAAAAGATCTTTTGTACCATATGGGCCAGAAAAGTTTTAAACGTAGAATTTCCACTTTCCGTGTAAAGCGGAATTCTTTATGTCCTCGGGGCTCATTTGTTACCTGAAAATTATGTTCTTTCTAATTCCATTAAGGGCTGGACATTCACATAAAATGTGTTCAGCTGACTCGTCCTCTTCAAGACAGAGTCGGCACTCAGGAGAGTCTGCTATTCTCATTTTGTGTAGATGACATCTTAAGCCATGGTGACCAGTAAGGTAACCTACTAAGTTTTTGATATCATGCCTGCTTAGGATATTAAGGATATTACTTAAAATTCAAAGACCTATCATATGATTCAAGGTAATTTTTAAAAATTTAGGGATATGTTGACGGGTTTTGAAGGACCTTTTATAGTATAATTCATGGATATTTTGAAAAATTCAAAATTCGCCCGGTGTGCCCGGTATTCAAAAATAAAACGCAGCCAGCGGTTTTTATAGGTTAGGTTAGCTTAGGTTGGTAGGGTTGAAAGCACATTTGTGCAAGTTTCACCCAGAGGCCCTTTACGAGTACCCTTTTACATGGCAGGATAAGGATAAGGATATTTTAATGAATCGATTAATATCCGTTAGAGGTGTCTCTGCTAGGTCGCCAGCCATTCAAAGAACAGTGCTCCCATACAGGAGAACGTCGTTTTTGGTATGCCGGGCAGTGGCACAGGAGATGTTAAACAGATTCTTTTTTCCTTCTTGCCATGTTCCCGACTATTCAATATCCGGTTAATACCCCGAAGAGCACACGGGTTTGATTTCTATCAAAGGAGAGTAGGGACTTAGTTATCTTTTTGTCAATGACGGGCCACAGATAACGAGTTATGACACAACTTGTATCGCATATTTTCGTTCCTAGTCTTTTTTGTGATACCGCCAACGAGGCTCTTAGCTGTGGCTAAGGCAGGTAATACCTGCACGTCAACCTCGAGTGGCCAGCATATCTGCTGTCTCCTACCGAGTGATATCTAACTGCTCTCTTTTTTATGAAGTCGGAATCGATCGTTTTAAGGGCTGTCTGTCTGTACGCGCAGGTGGTTAATTTCATTGTTGTAAGTTTTATCGTTAGGACAGTCTGCGCTGCTTTCTTAATTGCGTAGATTTAAGTTTGAAAAACACCGCAGTACTGTGGCAGTCAGTCAGATACTTAGTGCTGCTGAGAGAATAAGGGGTTTAAACTCGAAGGGACTTGTCCTGTTTAAAACAGTGCAGACAGACCCAAATAGTAAGATCAGAACTTGTATAGTAGCTAGGAAACAGATTAACCTCTTTCTTCTATCTACCTACAGTGATAACGACCACGTGACGGTAAAACTTGAGCGCAACGGGCTCCCTCCGCTGATTCTAACATCATGCTATATGCCCTATGATGCAACGGAAGGACCACCGTCAGATCTGACCCACCTTCTTGTTCAACGTGCTACACGGGAAAAATGGGACCTGGTGATGGGATGTGATGCTAACTCCCACCATGCCCTATGGAGTAGCTCAAATACAAATACAAGGGGTGAGTCACTTTTTGAATTTCTTATAGATCATAACTTACTTATAGCTAATAGGGGTTCAGAACTAACTTTTGTTATTAGAAATAGGCAAGAAGTAATCGATGTTACAATATTAAGTAACTCGAATACAATCACAATAGATCAGTGGAAGGTATAAAAGGAGGAAACATTCTCTGACCACAAAATCATTGAATTCCTGATACCAGACACAAACGATCCCCCAATATCATATAGGAACCATAGAAAAACTAACTGGGACCTTTTCAATATGGAAGTGGGAAAGAACTTAAGAACTCTCCAGACAGATGCTGCGTATGCACCAGAGAGTACAGACACGAATGCCGAGAATCTGGGAAAAATCCTAGGTAAAGCGCTCGAAAAATCATGTCCCCTACAAACGAGGAGTAAAAGAAAATCGACTCCTCCATGGTGGACAAAAGAACTGTACGACATTAAGAAAGAAACTAGAAAACTTTTTAATGTAGCAAAACGTACAAGATCTGACCATGACTGGGAAACCTACAAATCCAGTCAAAGAAAATTCAAAGCAGTAACGCAACAAGCAAAGCGATCTTCGTGGAAATCCTTCTGTAGTAAAATGGAAAGCACCGCGGAATCAGCTAGGCTCAGGAAACTACTTGCTAAGGAACCAGTAGCCTTGGGATCTCTCAAGGGCCCCAACGGCAACTGGACAGAATCCTGCAATGAAACACTCAAGCTCCTCCTTGAGACTCACTTTCCGGGATGCATTAATGAGCATAACAATCCGGAAGAAGAGCACTACACGGAGCACATAACAACAGCGGAGATTATAACGGAAGAAAGGATAAAATGGGCCATTAATTCCTTCTCTCCATATAAATCTCCGGGTATTGACGGCATTTTCCCTATGATGCTACAAAGATGTGAAGAACATATAACCCCACATCTGAGGAACCTCTTCCTAAGTAGCCTAAAATGGGGATATGTACCCAAAGTTTGGCGAGAAGTTAAAGTGGTTTTCATACCCAAAGCTGGGAAACCTAGTCACACTACCGCCAAAGACTTTAGGCCAATCAGATGCATCTACTCAGAGTTAGGTGGTGAAATAATTAAGGTGTCAGCATCTAGAGGAACCCCTCAAGGCGGAGTCCTATCACCCCTTCTTTGGGTACTCGTTTTAAACGAGATTCTGATTGAACTTAGACTTAGTGGAGTCAAGGCAGTAGCATATGCTGACGACTTAGCACTGCTAGCGACAGGAAAATTCCCATCCACTCTAAGTGAACAAATACAGAACGCCTTATCTATGGTTGGTAACTGGACCAGTAGCTGCGGACTTGCGGTTAACCCACAAAAGACAGAACTGGTCCTCTTCACCAATAAAAGGATTATACCGCAATTTAATCCGCCAACTATTGAGGGTACTCCACTACAAACATCAGAATACGCAAAGTATCTTGGCGTGATTCTGGATAGAAAATTAAACTGGAGCCTCAACATAAAAGAACGAGCAAAGAAGGCAACGGTAGCCTTATACGCCTGCAATAGAATCTTCGGCAAAACCTGGGGACCTAGTCCCAAAATTATCATGTGGTTGTATACGGCGGTAGTTAGACCGATACTCACATACGGTAATTTAGTCTGGTGGCAGGGGTTGTGTAAGGCCACCAACCTTAAGACTATGACTAGAGTCCAAAGAATTGCCTGTATTGGCACTACTGGGGCTATGAGAACCACCCCTACAGCGGGGTTGGAGGTAATTCTCAATCTTAAACCCCTACAAGAATCTGCAGCAAACAGTGCCTTGCGGATAAGCCAAACAAAAAACTGGAAGCCCAGTACAACAGGGCATGCACAGATTCTAGAGAAATTTACGGGTAGAAATGTATGCACAGACTACATTACTCCCAAACTAGATTTTATAAGACCATTTACTGTCTCTTTTCCCTGTAGGGAAGAATGGCAGGATAATCAAGTACCAATCCATGCAACAACGATCCCCATCTATACAGATGGCTCCAAGATGGATACCGGCGTTGGTGCAGGTTTCTACTCAGAAACGCTCGGAATATCTGGCTCGATCAGACTCCCCGACTACAGCAGCGTCTTCCAAGCTGAGGTTCTGGCGGTGACAACAGCCGCTAAGCAGGCTGCAATGACGGCAATACCACATGCTGATATTACCTTCTTCATTGACAGCCAAGCGGCAATAAAATCGATTTCCGACACAGAAATAAAATCGAGGCTTGTAAGAAGCTGTCGCGAAGAGCTGCGGGCTCTTGGCGCGCAGCACACTGTAAGACTCTGCTGGGTCCCCGGACACAGTGGTGTCCCAGGAAATGAAAGAGCCGATGAGCTGGCAAGAAAAGGATCTTCCCTTGAATCAAGGGATGCTGACACCACAGTAAAAACCCCACCCTGTTACCTTAAACAGGTGATTGGAAATAAAACACTGATGGCAGCAAACGAAAGATGGAGTGCCCTTGATTCCTGTGTTATTACAAGGAAAATGTGGCCACTATATGACAAACAAAAGACCAAGAGAATCCTTCAAATGAACAAAAATTCTTTGTCCTCTCTCACAGGTGTTATCACCGGACACAACATGCTGGGCTACCATGCAAAGAAATTAAAACTCAGCACAGATGAACTCTGCAGAGGATGTGGGGACGAGGAGGTGAATGAGGATACCCCGCATTTCCTCTGTCACTGCCCTGCACTCTGTCATATCAGAAACAATATCCTGGGCAGATATTTCTTCCAGGATTTAGAAGAACTCTCCGGCAAGTCTGTGAATGACTTGCGCAAGTTCATCAACGCATCGGGATGGTTTGTAAACCCGCTAAGTTTTTCATAGGTTTTTCATTGATTCCAGATAAGGGAAGCGTAACCTCCAGGGTATCACAAAGGGTCTACATTGACCTAAGTGTGATGGGCGCAGGATTCTCTTGCCCCGTCAGCCCAGTAACCTAACCTAACCTAACCTAGTGCTGCTGAGAAGACTCCTGCTAATGTTCCCTTCTTCGTTTTTGAGCCATCTGTGAAGTCGAAAATGTCTTTGGTGACCGTGCTGGGTGAATTCCAGTCATATCGAGCGGGTATAGACTTTAAAGCTCTCATTTAAGTCAAATCTGGGTTTCACATAATCCATTGGTAGCATGAGCCCTATTTGATAAAAGGTGCCCAGTAAGCGGGAGTGTCCAACATTTTACGGATTTCGATCTCTCTCAGTCTGGCTCCATCCATCTTGATGGTTCTGAGAGCGCAGATTACATGATCTCCCTTTTAGTGGAAAGGAACTTTCCTGTGATTAGTATGACTATGTCATCCGCATGTGCAACTATCTTTATGCCTTTGCTGGTCAGGGATTTGAGAATCTTGTCGATTGATATGTTCTACAGAAGGGGAGAGTTCACGTGCATCTTAACCACACAGTTCCTGCTGTTATTGGCTCTTCTTTTGAACATTGTCCTAACCCAGTTAATCAAAAACTGTGGCGAACCAAGTTCCTCGAGTGAAGATGTGATGGTTTCCGTGTTTAGTCTGTTGAAAGCGTCTTCTATGTCCAGGAAGTCATCCAACGTAAATTCCTTTTTGTTGAGATACTTCTCGGTCGTTCTGGGGAATTCATGTAGCGCAGTGTTCACTGATCTGTCTTTGACATAAGCAAGCTGTGCACCACACAGAGAGCCACTTTCCTCAAGTTTGTTCCTTAGCTAAAGATACAGGAGTCTCTCCAGCGTTTTCATGAAAAGATGGAAGACTAATTGGTCTGTAGTGGAGAGGCTGGGTTTCCCTGCTTTGGGGATCAAAACTTTCACTTCTTTCCAGCCATTTGGAACGAGTCCAAGCTCCAGACAGCTTTTGAGTCATGGTCGTACCGCTTGTCTTTTGTAGCATGGCTGGGAGCCCACAGACTTTTAGTGTTGGAAGGATTTCAGTGCCCATGTTATTCTATCTCTATTTGCGTGGTCTATAATGACGTGCTCTTCAACCGGATGTGAGGAGATACAGTCGATGAGACTCACTGGGTTACTGTCCAGGTTTGTGCAAGCCGGGAAATTTGTTGCTAGCCTCTGGTTTTCTTTTTGAACTCATTGAAACTATTGCAATAAGCTTTCCAGTTTTCTTCGGTTCTTATCTGTTTTGCTCTGTTAAAAATTTCCTGGTGTTAGACCTGAGTAGTGGTAGCTCTCCGCTCCACCACGCTGCGTGTGTTCTTTTGGGGGACCGACTGACAGGACAGGATTTTTTGAAACAGTCAATTATGGTGCGATGGTAGTGTATTCACTAAGTGATTGGCAGGTCGTGCGTTCAAATCAACACCAGTGCCATGATTTTTATAAATTGAATACACACAACAAAAACAGATCTCCCTAAAGCAATTTAGGCGCCACCTGTGGAGAAAAAAAAATCCCATCGCACCAAACTTCTTTCCTATCCTTCTATTCTTTCATACAGTAAGTAGCACCCAAAAATAGGCAATGAATCATTTGCTGGGAGCTACTTACAGCAACAAACAAAAATGCCTGCGCTATGGTTTCCATAAGGGTACTGTGTCACTACAAAAAAAAGAAATCCCTTTAGCGCACGCTAATTATAAAAAAAAAAGGAATCTTTGTGAGAAGAGTCACTGATTCGTTTATCTGCGTCGCGTTCACTTGTGTAGGTACCTGTCGGAACAGGAGGAAGTTCACGTTCGAAAAGGTTGGAGAATCTGTTTCAGTCTGTCTGAGTAGGGGTTCTGAAAATGTTATCTTTATTTCGTTCAAAGTCCATAGTGAAGGTTACCTATCCTGAAGTGGAGAACGAACATTTCGGGGAAATATGTTGTAAATGCAGGAAATTTAGCCAGCCTTTATGTTATAACAAGTACTAATCGTTATAACAAGTACCAATCGACGCTTTGAACTCGTATGACATTTTACTCTGTGCAGCACTTCAGTAAAAAACAAATTTTCACAGAGAGATCTTTCCCCGAATATAAAAGACAATCTTTTGTCCTCAATTACAAAACTTCCGAAACTAAGTTTGAATGATAAAAATTGTAGAGCAAACTATTTTGCACTTTTGTAATTTTTGCCGGATTCGGGCAACGAAATCGATGGTGATGAAGTTATTAAACCTCCAACTTCGAATAAAAAATTCAAAACGCCCTCGATCTGTATTCTACAAAAAAAAAACAGTGAAAATATACATACATACATACTTTGTTTAGCGAAATTGTAATGGTCAGGTGTGTCCTATTACCCGGGGTATATCTCATTCATTGGGCATAAGTGAGGTAAGGTGTGATCCTCGACACGAAAAGCAGAATGGCACGCTTGCTGTTGCACGGCATTCACTCGACGGTGGGGTGGGTCTTTGCTGCTCATTGACTTCCCGGACTATACAAAAAAATTATCGTGCCAAAAGAAGGTGAAACAAAAAAAAATAAGAAGGCGAAAGAAGGATAGAGATAGATAAGGAGATCCTCGCACTCGGAAGGATACGAGTTCAAACACACTTTTTCCTTGAATCCATGTTAACACGTTGGATTCGGTTCTACTCGATAAGCACGGATGTTTTTATTGTGCTGCCGACCGTGGCATTTGGATAATTAAAATGGAAATATGGAAGAACAGGCTTATATGAACATTTATCTTATCAGCACAGTGATAGTTGTTGCTGCACTATGTTGAGGACCCCCCCTTTTTCTAATGTGGCAACGGCTGCCGCCATGAAATCATACCTTGACAAATCCCTCCTCAAACTCCATTGGATTTGTCCCTTACATTTAACTAGTACACTTCAGAAGATCACCTTACCACATGATAAATCGTTTAATTTCCTAATAAATGCAAAATCACAAAATTGTAGGTCTTAAATGTGAATTTCCCATTAACGGAATAAAAATATGGGTAAATTAACTTTAATTTCAAATAATTCTTTATTTAAGTGTAGGTATATAGACGAAGTATCTATATATATACTATCGGCCCCGGCGGACTTCGTCACACCCAAAAATATAACGAAACTATTGCAAGACAATATACCTTTCCAACAAAGTACTAGGTGGCGCAAAAGTCATCACCCAGTGGCGTTCACCAATCCGACTGAAAACTACATTGGATAGATGTCAAACGTCGTGGATCATTTAGAACATTGGCACACAGAATTGCCTAAGGCACACCCAAGGGCTGAAAACCCTATCGGAAGATGCTATAATTTTTGCAATTTGAAGTAAACAGATGACAACCTTTGCGCCACCTTGTATAAATCATCAAAATCGGTTCGGCCAATCTCGAGTTATGGGATTACATCGCTTCGGACACTTTCTTTTATATCCAGCAATTGCAAACGTTGACAGGCATCACGATATGTAGGACAGAGTACTCCATCGACGGTTCGAAGTGACTCGAATGAAGTTGGCCCACGAACATTCTAGATGGATGCACTGTATAAATATGACCGATGGTATCTGTTGAGAACACATCTGGATAATCCGGAACTCGCTCGCCTTGCTTTCGCCGTTGAAACTTTTTCGATGAAGCATTCCAAGTGTAATAACGCGGCATCTGACAGTAGAGCAATGTTCGTGCGAATGGATCACTCTCGCATGTCGAAAAGAAACTGGTCAACGTTGTAGCTGGTGGTCTTTCAGCACGTTGAATGGCAGTGTGTTCAGTGAAATAGACACGTTGACCACTCTCCAGATGCACCGCCAAATGAACTACAGTTGGATGACTTTCATGAATTGGAAATGAAAAAATTGGCCAAAAAAGCCTCACTGCAACTAACATATCTTCCAATTTGATATCGTGTCACTTCATCATCGGCATTTGGATCCGGAACACCAAACGCAGCCATATCACTACCTTTTTTAATATACTTGCAAACGTATTTGATTGCTTTAATCGAATTACAGTCATCCACATTGATATGCGCATCGAATGCACTACGACGGTGTTAAAAATAATAACTTTCGTCAAATTTTCTTTTGCTTCCACCCAAATGTTCCCTTCTTAATTTGTTTCTTTTTGCACACATCACACCGCTTACAGTAAATCATATTATATAATTAAAACTATGTGCATATATGTAACGTTATATGATTTTTTTTTCTTTTTTTACTTCTTGATCATTAAAACATTAACACTATCTGAATTAACTATCTGCGTTTCTATTTCAAGGTGAACTCTTTTCAGCTTAATCTAAAGGTAAACTAATAAATTCAACAGACGGTTTATTTCATCGCTCTCGATCCCAATGAAATAGATTTGTAAGAAAATGTATTCGCCATCAGGAAGCGGCAATAACAACCCAGCACGATGATGCACCTGCCCTTGAATTTGGTTACCAAGAGACGAATTCAAAATTAATAAAATTCGATCATTCAAAGGAAACGGATGAGTACTCTTTCGAGCAGGAATTACCTTGAACGACGGATTATATCCGCTTTCATTGATAATTGATGCAGCGAAAGAAGTCATTTGAAAGCACCCATTATAGTTCTGAACATTTGCAAGAAATTGCTTTGATTCTCTTGTTACGCCTTCTAGATACGATCGCAATGGTTCCGGTGGCGATGGCAAAGTTGGCAATATTAAACTTTTCCACTAAGGCAACACAATCCAGGTGTTTCTCCTGGAAATTTCAATGCGTTGCAATGTGGATATACTACAACCATTGGTCCAATTTGAACGGCAGGAAGAGATCGATAATCGAATGCACAATCATATCGGAATGCTACTCGAAGCAAATTGACATTGCCAGCACTTCTTCTTTGTTGTCTATTTTCAGTATTTATTCGTTGACTTTGAATCGATAAATTTTCACATCGATTTACTCGACGACTTTGTTGTGCCAATCTACGCGAATCGATTACCGCCTGCTGTTGTTCTTCTGTTTGTTGCGCACGAATTTGGACGTGGTTTGCATTTCTTCGTTGTTGCGCAATCTCTCTATCTTCTTGACTCATATTCGCACGATGAGTCGATACTGCTCGTGCACCAGCTGAACGTCGGCCTAAATTAGATCTTTTCGTTGGTGGCATTATGAAAAACAACTGCAATACAATGAAATCCCGAATAGAAAATTTGAAAACAATGAAACACCAATAGAAGCGTACCACTTCTTACAGACAAATCCCAAAAGCCAACCAACAATGCAACACAGCACAAATTCGCAAAATGCCTCAATCGCTCAATCGCCACTTGTCAAATGAAATGAAAATAGTCCAATATGAATACACTCATTTCTATTCTTCTATAGGTATATTCAGGGCCTGATTAACCCTTAGGCTAAAGGGTGGCGCCGGTGTAGAGGTTAGTGTGTTGGCTTGTGACACGTGGGGTGCAGGTTCAATCCCCATGTGGAACAACAACATACGCCACCCAATCACATGCCTCTACACCAAAAAGGAGGATTTCTGCCTGGTAGTACAATGGACCGTTACCGAGTCTGAGTGCTCTGGGATTTGGATTTCCTTCTTTTAATATATATAAAAAAAAAAAAAAAAAAAAAAAAAAACCCTTAGGCTAACTACGCTGCAGCGTAGGGCGCGATGATCGGGGGGGGGGGGGGGGGGGGGGGGGGGTCTTCGCATGGACTTATCTAGCATCATTGCATCTACCATACATATTTCTACTAGACCGAGACAAAACACTAAAACTAAATGCGCTTGAGAGTATCTCTAGCTTACACAGTACTTAATATATCCATTGACTTCTAGTGTCTGTGTGACACAGACGTACTTGCTGATAAGAACTGATAAAGAAAACGTCGTTATATGGATATACTCTGGCGGGGACTCCCCACTCCCCGGTGTGGTTAATAGTTAGTATACTTTGCACCCAATCAAAGGATGTCTACCAATATATACCTAATACCTACATTTCAGCATATCTCCAGCCGTAAGAAGAACTATGTAATTCTAAGAATTATTAATAAGCAATAATCATAAAGTGCACATTTCCGCAATGACCGAACACCCAATCACCGGATTTCCACCAATAAATACCTAACACCTACATGTCAGCATAATTTCCAGCAATTAACCCTTTGTTATCCTAAGAACTATTAATAAGCAATAATCATAAAATGTAATATTCTAAGAAATACTTTATTAGTATTACCTTAGTTTTGTAAAGAATTATTCACATCATTATTAAAACAGTTGTCAAAGAGAGTGGTTGTTCTTATAATTAGTATTTCCGTGTTTTTTTAAGACTATGAGTGGTAATGAGAGTAGTTCGATAGTAAAAAAGCCAAGTGGAGCAAAATACAGAAAAAAGGCAAAAGAAAAGGAAAAGAAAATAGAAAACATTTTGAAACATACTCGTAAACTAGAAACATTTTTTACGAACTCTGCAGAAAGGAATGAAACGGTGACGAATGCTGTATTATCGCCAGCGATTTCTTGCCCTGGTTCCTCTACCGCGGACTGTTACGTTTCTCCGTCTAACACTAGCCCTATAGTAGCGACGATGCCGACGACGGCGACGATCTCCAATGAAGACGAAATTCTTAAAGAAGAAAAGTCGTCTATTCCGTCAAGTGACCCTGCACTGTGGCAAGTAAATGATGAATTTCGAGATTATATTGTTAAAAATGGACTGCAACAAAACGAAGAATTAGATTTTTCCAGATCAGAAAGGCAGTATAAAAATCAAAAAAGGTTTCTATCTAAAAATATGTTTGAGAAACAGCTTGTTAATGGCGAAAATGTGAAAAGAAGCTGGTTAGTATACTCAGAATCCACAGGTCACGTGTTTTGTGGTCCTTGCAAATTATTTGGAGGAACATCCGTATTTGCCAAAAGTGGATTTAATGACTGGACAAATTGTAACTTAATAACTGATCATGACAACTCTCCGGATCATCGTAAATGTTTGGGACAATATGTATGTAGAGGTAAACTTTTACAACGACTGGATACCCAAATAGTCAAACAATATAATGAAGAAATAACTTATTGGCGAAATGTATTACTAATAGAAACAATTAAGTTTTTAGCTTCTCGTGGGCTTCCATTTCACGGTCAAAATGAAATTATTGGATCTGCACTAAACGGAAATTTTCTTGGCTGTATTGAGCTTATATCTAAATTTGATCCTTTCATGGCTGAACATTTGGTGAGATTTGGACAAAAAGGCAGAGGTTCTCCATCGTACTTGTCATCCTCTGTAATCGATGAATTTATTTTACTTCTCGCTGACGAAATTCGACTTTCGATTATAGGAGAAATAAAAAAAGCAAAATATTATTCGATTAGCATTGATTCTACTCCAGATATTTCACACATCGATCAGTTGACATTTATAATTCGTTATATTTTGCCTGACGGAGAACCTGTAGAACGTTTTATCACATTTTTACCCAATTGCGGTCATAAAGGTGAAGACATGGAGAAGGCTGTTCTTGCGACAATTGATAAAACTTTGGAACTTGATATTAAAGACTGTCGTGGCCAAAGTTATGATAATGCTAGCAATATGTCTGGTCAATACAAAGGTCTTCAGTCAAGAATTAAAGCTGTAAGTCCATTGGCTACTTTTGTTCCTTGTGCAGCCCATTCTCTACAACTCGTGGGATCTGCTGCCGCGGAAAGTAGTGACGAGTCAGCTGCTTTTTTTACACTGGAACAACAATTATATAATTTTTTTTCTGGATCTACAAGCAGATGGCAAATTTTGTTATCCAAATTGGATGAAAAATCGACGGTACTAAAAAATTTATCGAAAACTCGATGGAGTGCGCGAGCAGATGCAAGCAAAGCCTTATACAGTTCATACAAACAAGTTCTGGAAACATTAAACTCTATTTGCGAATATGAAAATCAAAGTAAAGAGACCAAAATAGAAGCAAAAGGAATACTGGAAAAAATTAAAACTCTAGAAATTACAATAATGTTGTGCTTTTGGAACTCTGTGCTCGTAAAGTTTCAAATCGTTAGTGCACAGCTACAAGCAAGTTCTGTTGATTTATCTAACGTTGTTACTCTTTATGAGACATTAAATGTTTATCTTGATACGTTGCGTGACGAAAAAGAGTTCGAAAATTTTGAATCAGACGCAATCAAGAGATGCGAAGTGACCACATACAAAAAAGATGTAAGAAGAAGAAAGAAACCAAAATTTCATTTTGATGAAGTTAAAACGGGGCACATTGAGTTAGAAGGGAGACGAGCTTTCATCGTTGAAAATTATTATGCAGCTATTGATTGTCTTAAAGTGCACTTAAAAAACCGTCAAATTATTTATAATACAGTAAACACAAAGTTTTGTTTCTTATGGAAACTACATGAACTAGACGACAGCGAATTTATTAGAAGCAAAGCAACGGAGTTAAAACAACTATATGCCACTGATTTAGAAGAAACCTTTGCAGAAGAATGCGTCCATTTGGCGCAGTTTTTAAAATCTGACACCGAGGCCGAGCATTCTATTTCTGCCAGAACCTCAAAGGGTTTGTTGCAGTTAATAAAAAGTTTTAATATTTCATGCATGTTCCCGAATGTGGAGATAATATTAAGTATTTTTTTGACAATGAGTGTTACCAACTGCAGCGGCGAAAGGTCTTTTTCAGCACTTAAAAGGGTAAACAATTACTTGCGCTCCACACTCCGCCACCAAAAACTTGCAGCGCTCTCGCTAATGTATATAGAAAGCGATTTTTTACAAACTATTAAATTTGAAAAAATTGTGGAAAGATTTCCAAACGCTAAAGCACGAAAAAGGATTTTTTTATAATCTAATAATAATTACTTAATTACTATAATTTTCAAATAAATCATTAATCAGTTGCAAAAATGTTTCAGAAAAATGTAACAGAAGTGTAAATATTTAAAAAAAATACTCAAGTCGAAGCAACTTCACACACTAGAAGACCACGCTCCTGGTCAATGGCAACTTAGTTGTCTATAGAAACTAAGAAAATACAAGCCATGCGGCCAAACACGACATGGATTTGGTTTTCTACTTGGTAGCCTGCAGTCACTTGTCATGATTTTGGTCTTATAATGCGAGAGGTACTTTGCCTTTATGTACGGTCAGCTTAAAAAATGGTTTGCCACCGTAAGGTTGAATGTCATCAGGATTAAAGGACAACGTTAGTTTCGCTTGCAGATCGATCTGAAAACTTTTATAGGTACTATGAACCATGTCAACATTTTCACACTACTACTCTACTCACTTACTACTTTTTAGGCCGTAACACAACTGTTGGGGGCGCGTCCTCATAATTAGCCTAGGGCGGTCAGAACTCTTGATCAGTCGCTGGGTATATTCTCATATCAATTTTAATTCACAAAAAATCACAAAATCGCAATGAAGAAATCCGAATCTGTAATGTGCAATGGCCGGCAAACGTTATTCGATCGAAGATCGAACAAAACACGAATTCGCAAAATGCAATATGGACGCTGAAACAGCAACGAATGAAGAAACTGCGCAACTGGATCAAATGGCACAGTCAACGTGGACAGCGCCACCACACATGAAACAAAATTGGCTTCTCCATTGATCGATAATAGATGGCGTTACGTTGCGTGTCTTTCTGACAGTTCAATTGTGATAGGATATGTTACATTCAAATTTGATTCTTTTTTTGGTTCTTGCCAAAATAAATAAATACAAAATGAAAAAAAAATAAATAATTGAAAACAATCGAAAAAAACCTGTCGTAACATGCTGGGTGGTCAAAATAAGACATTTTGAAATTTAGATTTTTTGACCTTTTTAAAACCCGTACTGAGAAAATACCTTTCCAACAAAGTATAAATCATCAAAATCGGTTC
This sequence comes from Portevinia maculata, assembly GCA_949715645.1. Classification (NCBI taxonomy): domain Eukaryota; kingdom Metazoa; phylum Arthropoda; class Insecta; order Diptera; family Syrphidae; genus Portevinia; species Portevinia maculata. The sequence continues at coordinate 90,803,356 of OX454528.1, forward strand.
GGCCAATCTCGAGTTATGGGATTACATCGCTTCGGACACTTTTTTTTTCTTTTTTTTTTAATTTATTTATTTTTGGGTTTATTTCCATTTCATTTTAAGATTACAATTCATTAAACATGATAGCAAGTGAAAATTAATACATTAATATGCAGAACAAAAAAAAAGAAAAATATATATATATAAAAAAAAATTAAAGCCGAGAAGAGGAGACGAAAAGGAGAACGAGTTATAAAGCGAAATGCAAATATTTTTTGGAAAACGAAAAATAAATGAATATACTAAAAAAAAGAACAGCGTGAATGAGTCGATTCAACATTAATAAAAGATAGGTTAAGATACAACTTGAAGTAGAGTCTCAACTTCAGCTCGTGAGAGTAACCAAGCTTTAAGTTTTTTTAAGAATTGATTTGCCTGTGTCACCAGATTGGATATATTAGACGCCAGTTTGTTGAAAATATAAGGTGCTATAGAAGTCAGAAAACGTCGATTGTGCTCTTTATTAACCCTAGGAACATCAACTGTGTTCCCATTTCTCAACGAATATACTCCATTTCTTCTAAAGTGAATATTTCCACTTCTAACAAAAAATATTTTAAGTGCTTTGTAGATAAAAAGGTAGCGAAGTGGTAGTATTTTTGCTGATTGGAATAGAGGCAATGAAGGCTCGAATCTATTAAAACAAAAAAAGGTAACTTTGCAATTTTACCATAATTTGCTTGGGCATAAAAACAAAAGAAATACTAAATATGGAATTGGCAGAAATTGATTATGGTAAACAAATAATTTACAATTGAATTCAAAAAAAAGAAATTGATAGCCAAGAAATAAAGATCTTTCAACGAAAAAATATTGTATTTACTCACTTTGAATATATCGATGCGAAGAAATTTGTGCACAAAGTTCCGCCATGATGAGTCTTCTGTGACCATGATGTGTTAAATGTTATATATACTTGATTTCTTAGGTTAAATACATACAAATTATGGTATGTATCTTCTCCAGTTCATACTCTTAGGTAGACATATTAACTTTAGAATAATTTATCTTTAAGTAGGACAATTTTAGATTAGGGATACCTATGTGTGAAAATTTTGTTTCGAAATAATTGAGATTAATTTAGTAGGTAAGTATAGAATAAGAACTTAATATTTTCTCTTCTTCATCTATGCACCATCAAACCATCCGCAGATTTTCTGTGAAGGGAAATAGGTAGGGATTGGTATTATTCTGAAAAGTTGTATTACAAAAAAAGAAAAATGACGGTACCTGTTCTGTAATTCGCACAATGCGTGGCAGAATCAAATTTATCCCACGTTCTCAATATCCTTTCTCGGCAAACGTTTTATTTTACCTTATACCTATTGGAGAATCTATTATCCCCAACTAAAATTTTATAAATTCAGGGCTAGAAGTTGTCAATTAGACACGCGGACAGACAAGAGAAAAAAATTTACTTTTTTGCTCTTCAGCGTTGGCTTAGGTTTTTGGCGCCTTAAACGACAACGAGACGAATGCAAAAGATAGTGTGAGCTGACTCGTGCTTGCATAAGTAGGCTTCTCACGTTGTCTTGAAACGAAAATTTGGCAAGTTCGAAATTAAAGATGGAAGACGGATGAACGAATTTGTTTAGAAACTTTGTTTGTTTGAACAAACTTGGGTCCTACACTGTGGGTAAGGTAGCTTGTTTCCATGCCGAAAATTAAAGCTAGGCAAAGTGTCTGTAGGATTGGGGATGCTTATAAAATGCTCAGTTTTTCTATGGAGTACGCCACAAAATAAACCTTCAAAACTATAGTGTCAAAAAATGTCCATTGACATTAAAATAAATAGTAAGGACGTCAATACATCAACATTGTATGTGCAGTGTTCAAAATAAAAAAAAACTGTCAATTTTCACCCATGATTTAAGGTCTCTCCACACAAGAACTCCCCATTGATAAACTTAGGAATAAACTGATCGCACGTGAGCTTAAATGTCAAAGCGTAAAAATTATCAAAAAACAGTACGATCAATTAATAGATGTAGGTATTCTACCTAGTGCACCTCGAGACCGGTTCAATAAGGCAAATAAATAAATTAACGCAATGTTTCACTGCCAACGGACTGCTTCATTTGCTCTGAGAACCAAACTATGTCGTGCAAATCAAACAATATAAAATGTACAACAAGGTGAACAAATTTCTGTTCACCCGCCCGAGACCAAGAAAAAACTAAAATCAAAAATAAAGAAAGGCTACAGTCCTCTATGCGAACTCTTGGATACATTATTATTATCCGCCAAAAAGTGGGCGTGGCAACAATTTAAGTCTGGGTGCTGTTAAGAAGGTTAAAACAATATTTTGGTAAAAAAGGGCTGCCAAAAAATGGTTGTGGCAAAATCTTTGTATAAAGCAATTCTTATAAACGACTTTGCGAAGAATATAGGACAAAATGCCAATATGCGAATTTTACACTTAAGCATTCAGAGCGAGCAATATTTGGATATGTTACTACACAACTACAAGTCAGAATTATAGTACCCTTAGAATAAGTTGAGTATGATAGGGCAAGAAGAAAACCCACGTCCAGTCAATGAAGAACCAGTTCCGCCAAACAGTATAGAAGTTAGCTTAGCTATATAAAAGCTTAAGAACAACAAAGCCGCAGGCTCTGATGGCTTACCAGCGGAGCTCTTCAAATACGGTGGTGATGTTTTGGTAGGGCGCATGCACCAAATAATCTGCCAAGTATGGGTCGAAGAAAACGTACCCCATGACTGGACTATCAGCTCCATATGCCCCATCTTCAAAAAAGGCGATCCTATGTCTTGCAAGAACTATCGAGGCATATCCCTGCTTAATGTCGCATATAAGATCCTATCCAACGTACTGTGTGAACGTCTTAAACCGTTTTGCAAAACACTTATCGGCACGTACCAGTGTGGCTTCCGGCCAGGCAGATCGACTATAGACCAAATTTTCAGTCTGAGGCAAATCCTGGAAAAGACCAACGAATTTCAAGTCGAGACACACCACCAATTCATCGACTTCAAAGCCGCGTATGAAAATATACATCGTCAGGAGCTCTATATGGCGATGGCCGAATTCGGAATCCCGGCAAAACTGGTTCAGATGTGTCGCGTGACACTGGAAAACACGCGCTGCAACGTGCAGTTCGGAAGTAGCCCCTCCGAACTATTTCAAACATGCACCGGATTTCGGCAAGGGGACGAGCTACCATGCGATTTGCAAATGGTGCAAATAGTGCGCAGGGCAGGTGTCAACACGGAATGCAATATCTTCAACATGTCCGTTCAGCTGCTGGGTTATGCGAACGATATCGACATCATCGACCGATCACAGCGCTCCGTGATAGAAGCTTTCACGGCAATTAAAGAACAGGCGAAATCTGTTGGCCTTGTAGTAAATGAGGATAAGACCAAATACATGCTATCAACAAAGAAACAAACAAACATCTGTCCACCGCCTAGGACAAAACGTCACTATTGATAGAACAGTTAAGGAGTTCATCTACCTCGCAGTAAACATCAATTCCACGAATGACACCTTAGTGGAGATCCGGCGAAGAATTACCATAGAAACCGCTGCTACTTCGGTTTGGCAGAACAACTGGGTTCAAAACTCTTAACTCGGAGGACGAAATGTGTGCCTTGCTAAACCCTTATCCTGCTAGTTCTGCCTTATGGCGCCGAGTGATGGACGATAAGCAGGAAGGGAGAGCTGATACTGGGCTCCTTCGAAAGAAAAATTCTTCGGCGGATTTGTGGTCCTATGTGCGATGAGGGCGAATGGAGGAGAAGATACAACCGCGAACTCTATGAGCTGTACCAAGATGTGGATGTTGGCTCGGCCACATCGAGCGAATGGACAATAATGTTCCATCTATAAGAGGGTATTCGAATCCCAACCCCCAGGTTCGAGAAGACAATGAAGACTGAACCTCCGTTTCAAAGACCAAGCCACTGCGGATGCCAGGGCGCTTGGTCTTCGACAACTGGAAGCAGCGTGCCCGGGATCGTAGAGGATGAAAGGCTGCTGTGTCTCAGACAGAGACTCTTCACGGGTCGGGAGCCCGTTAAGTAGAAGTAAGTAGAATAGGGCATAAATGTGGAAACATACATACTTCCTGGAGCGCAGTCGGGCATACTTTTTTAATCACCTTGAGACTGGTAAGGAGCTGACATGAACTCATCGACGGCTAGCGATTCCAAATACCTGTTGATTGTACTCTTAAATTGTTTTTTTTTTCAATTTCTTTCTCTGTTTCGTTCGAGTAGAGATGCCGTACAAAACTTCCAAATTACAATAAGATGATAAAATAAGGGAAACAAATAAGGATTCTCAAAAACTTAAATTCGTTTATTTTATCAGATTCTCTGAATTTTTGTTCGTTCTTCTGTTTCTTTCGTTGAGATTCTTCGTCGCAAATCAATGTTAATTTGTGTTTCTTTTGCCTTCATGCTCTACAAACTTAGAGATGTTATTTCCGTTCCTTGATCCATCGATAAAAGTTTATTGACAAGTTGCAAGTATGTATTTATCTGTTTTTCTTTTGACATTTTCTTCACCCTCGTCCTGCGAAGTCAGTGTATAGGTATGTCCTACAGTAAGTGATGGAAAATTGAATTTAAATCGGAAACCAAAAGTTTACCCGGAATTCACTTATCCGCTTTTCTAGGCGGAAGGAAATTTTATTTCAAGGTCAAGTAATCGCAAGAATTTATTGAACCCAATTGCATGAGGGAAATATTTAGACTTGGCATTTATTTTTTTCGACGAAAGAACTCCAATGTCATGTGATTAAAAGAGAATTTGCGCTGACATGCCTCGCTACTTTCTCTTTTAATTTATTTCTCAATTAAAGTGCATCCTTGCTTGGGGAAGAGAGAGAGAGACAAAAAAACATCATCATACAAGAAAACCACATCCGCTAACAGTGAATAATTCTACTAAAATATATTTTCCAATCTCCTGTCTTGTGCATGACACAAACAGCAACACAGCGAACACAAAAAGTAACAATATAAAAAAAACAAGAAAAGGAAATCCATTTGCACAGCACGTCGTCGTTCGTTAAAGTGATTGCCACCGACGAGCACACATGGAACCACATACGTATTCTTAAGAATGCAGAATCCACCTCTTACGAGCACGTCATGACAATCAAAAAATAAAAAGGAAGAAACAGCGCAGCGTCCTCTTCCACATTAAAAGCAGCGCGCCTATTTTTCCTTCGAAGTGACATCACATCAGCATGAAAAAAAGGGTGCTCTGTTCAAGCCCACTATTTTCCTTGCCACATCACCGAGTCATCCGACGTCTTCGCACGCTCGAGCGGATATTAAAATATGAAAGGATAATCTCCTACAAAGTAAGTGGAATATCGGGTAATGTATGATAAATGAATCTCAATTTTTGGATAACAACAAAACCAGGAAATAAGCAAATGATGTACACCAGCCTACGCCAGGGCCATTTATTGGCCGGATGACACGGCAATGGAATGATATGGCACCACAACTCCTGAAACCTGAAAGGTTTCGACGGATTAGGACTGTTAAAATGATCGACTTGCCGAGGGTACATGAAATGAATTTATAATTGAGCTGTTATACGAAATTTCGTCAAAGAAAGGAATCGACGGTTAATTTAATTTTTCTGCAATAATGTAATCCATACACGGAATTTTTAATGGAAGGATAATGCGTGGCTTTCAAAGCGGCAACATTGTATAATGGATTTCGGCATAATGCTTAACGAGTCTCCCTTTATTATCGAAAAAAGCTTATTGACTGGTGGCTGTGCTGGTGGCAGGAGTTAATGCATTTTATCGATATTCCTCTATGAAAAACCTATGATTGGTAAGCGGAAGGAATGTGACTATGTGAGTCATTAGTCTTGTATCTTGTTCGATGTCCTTAGAGTAGAAGGTGCACGTAGGAAAAAATGGGATAATTTTAAGAGGTCAACGTCGCAAAAGAAAACAAAAAATTAGTGATACAACATGTAAGGTCGGATGAAATTTTATCACCGCTATGTCTTTCTCTTTGGATTTCCATATTCAAAAAGAGGATGTTTTATACCCTATTCTAAAAAAAATGCTAGGCATTAACGGCCTAAAACCTAGCTTCTCAAACATTTGCTTCCGCGAAGTGGAAGGGACCGAATCCGAACGGTATTGTTGAGAAGCTCCTCGTGACAATGGATGCTCCTGGATGTTTGTGAGACGTTCGCAAGAGGTGGGGCAGTGAAAAAAACGTTTGGATGTTACTTTTCCGGCTCCGGCGGGATTTGAACCTGACACCTTTAACCTTTAGTTGACTAGATGAAAAAAACTCGCATAAATACCTACAAACAGTCTCTGGCCAAATTATTAGACGCACTGTAAGGTTCTATGCACTTTGATGTAGGTACCTACTTGTTTACGTTCGCGTATCAATTGGTTAACACTGTAATGCAACACGTTAAAAATAAAACAAAATGGAATCATATACAAAATATTTAAAATAAAAACACATTTTATGTACGTTTAAATATAAAAATATTGCATATTAACTCGTGCAACGCATAAAAAAATTTAAAAACTGCAGTGCGTCTAATAATTTGACCAGGGACTGTAGGTGAGTCCCAGGGACTCACTTTATGTAATATTGCTTTTTTTCAATATTTAGGATATGTTTCTGAAAAAAATACTTTTGTTCTTTGAACTTCAACTTCTTCCTGATAAAATAAAACAAAAATATTTATAAACATAGGGGCGGGCTACAGTCCGCTTGGGCGAACTGTTGGATACCCTATTCTTATTCCTATATCTCATAAGTGGGCGTGACAAAAATTTAAAGGATTTTATCGAAAAAACTAAGCTTTTGTAAATAAAAACGCTCCCTAGCTCAAACTTTGGTTTTTCAATAAAATTGTTTTATTTAATTGTGGGCGTGTCAGTAGACGGATTTAAAAAATTAAGTATGAGCATAAAGGGCACCTAGAGAGTATATACTATAAATTTCAGCTCCCTAGCTCAAACTTTGGACTTTCAAAAATAAAAAAAAAAATAATTGTGGGCGTGTCAGTAGGCGGATTTTGAAAATATTTACACATGAGCATAAAGGGCCCCTAGAGAGTATATATTAAAAATTTCAGCTCCCTAGCTCAAATTTTGGTTTTTAAAAAAAAATATTTTATTTAATTGTGGGCGTGTCAGTGGGCGGATTTTGAAAATTTTATGTCCCAAGCAGTTTTATGGGCCAAAGATCATATATAAAAAATTTCAGCTTTCTAGCTCAAAATTCAATTTTTCCCAAAAATTTGTTTTATTTAATTGTGGGCGTGTCAGTGGGCGGATTTTGAAAATTTTATGTCCCAATCAGTTTTATGGGCCATAGATCATATGTAAAAAATTTCAGCTCTCTAGCTCAAAATTCGATTTTTTCCAAAATTTTGTTTTTTTGAGTTTGTGGGCGTGTCTGTGGGCGGATTTCAAAAATTCTTAAACTTGATTATTTCGGGACCCTAGAGAGTATATGGTTAAAATTTCAGCTCTCTAGGTCCAGTTTAAAGGCCTAATTTTTGCCGACGGACGGACGGACGGACGGACGGACGGACGGACATGGCTAGATCGACATTACTATCGATGCTGATCATAAATATAGTAACTTTTAGGGGTCTACGGGCAATATTAAGGTATGTTACAAACTATGCGTCAAAATTAATATACCCCTAGAATAGGGTATAAAAATGCTTTATAATTAAGATTTATTCATGGAAGTTTCGAAGTTTTTTGAAAAATCACATTTTTTAGAATTAAAATAAAATATATATAAAAAATAAATAAAGAGCTAGCAATTCACTTTTCAAAACAAAAAAATAACGCTTAATACATATTTGATGCAAAAAGTAACTGTCTCCATATGAAGAAAAAAAGCGTGCAGGTACTCAAATGCAGACTTGATTTACGAAGTTTTTGCTCTTTCAGGCAAACTTGCTTCTTGCATGCGCAACAAAGGTATATAGTCTTAGTCCTCTTTTTGGAGCTGCAAACATGGCAGTATTTTCGCTCCTCTGCGAAGTTTTGTTTCTGCAGCCTCGGGCGCGTCAGGTATTTCTCTTTAGGTAATCGATGAAATTAATAGACGTATTTCAGATGGCAAAATTGTGTTGTATAAACCCGAAATCAGGTTACTTCTTTTAAGCTCCTCACCTGCTTGGCCTGGTTTACTTAAATCCATACTTATCACTGAATTTTTTGCACAAAAAACAAAAAAATAATAAAGCAATGCAAATTGTAACATAAATACCTACCTGAGTCCCTGGGACTCACTGATCACCAAAAAGTCGGCCTTCAACTTATTGTGAAAACACATGCGACCAGTATCGCGTTTGTCACCACAATACATGAAGGTACTGTGGATCTTATATGTGTGTGTGTAGAAATGCACGATCTGTGTGCGAAAGGACAAGATGGGTGAGTCCCAGGGACTCACCTAGTGAAGTAAGGGTTAATTTAGTAGTCCAGCACACTAACCACTGCGACCACACCCTATTCTAAAGGTGTTATAAATTTAACTCATAGTTTGTTACATACCTTAATATTGCTCGTAGCCTAATAAAAGTTACTATATTTGTGATCAGCATTGAAAGTAATGTTAATTTAGGTATATCCGTCCTTCCTTCAGTCCGTCCAAACGTCTGTCCATCCATCTGTCGGCCGTAAGTTTCGAGCTAAAAAAAAACAAATATTAGGCATTAACGGCCCATACATGGCCTTAAACCTAGCTTCTCCAAGCACTTTCTTTTTGCGAAGTGGAAGGGACCTACAATTTTAAACCGAATCCGAACGGCAAATTTGAGAAGTTTCTCATGTCAATTGATACTCTTGGGATGTTTGTCAGACGTTCGCTAGAGGTGGGGCAGTGGAAAAAACTCTAGATGTTACTTGGCCCCGGGCGGCGGAATTGAACCGGAGACCTTTCGATTCGTAGTCCGACAACCATTGAGCCACTGCGCCCGATTCAAGCTAGAGAGCTAAAATTTGGAACAAATGCTTTCGAGGGGCCCGAAATAAACAAGTGTAAAAATCCGCCCACTGACACGCCCCCAATTTTAAAATAAAACCTATTTATCGACAAAATCGAGATTCTTGCTAGAAGGCTGCAATTTGGAATATCACTCTCTAGGCTCGAAATGCTCAGGTTCAAAGGTTTTTGAAATTCGGCCAACTACACATACCCACTTTTTTATTATTACAGTTTTATTAACAGTTTTATCACTGCAGCGCTCCCCAAACAGCGCTTGTCGTAAGAGGCGACTAAGGGGGAAATCACATCTATGCAATTTGAACATCCAGGTGAGCCTAGCGACATACTTAACATCGTAGGACTGTCCCGGAAGTGTGCATGCAAATCCGTCTTCTTTTTAACGATTTCGAGGAGTTCATAAATCGTTAAAAAGAGGTAGACTACTTCTGGGTCATACAATGCAACAACATCAGCATTTGACCGGCCTGAGTCATCAAGTGATATAAAACCAGGAAACCTGCCGATGTCGATTGAGGTCGAAGCGGCGAACCCCACCAGTAGGAATGCTGTTAAGTGTGGGGGCTATGATCCCCTTATTCTGGTCATAACAACATCGTAAAGGAAGAAGAAGAAGAACAGGTTTATTGAAGAAATCATTGGAAATGAAAGTCTTATTCTTCGCAAAGTATGTAGATAAAAACAGTTTTAACAATTCTACTGTACAAAGTTGATTGCCATGCTCACTTTTAAGGTGCATTTTTTAACATTGTTTTTCGATAGAGTCCTTTAACACGCGTACAAAACAGTAATATATACAAAATATGTACACAAATCATTTCCTTACTCGCTCATATAAAGTGTTTTACCATCCCCACTTTTTGGCGAAAAGGAATAGGGTATCCAACAGTTCGCCCAAACGGACTGCAGCATTTCCTTATGTTTTTAAATAATAATGACATGAATTAAGTTTTTAATCAAAACTCTTTATTCCTTATGAATAATTCACGGGACTATGTTTTGAAAAAAGTTTCGGGCATATGGAAGCTGCCGTCGAACGAAGCGCATTTTGTCTATCCCATTATACCGATTCTGTTTAAAAAAAATCTTTTGTATCAAATAATAATAATCGTTTCCATTGTTAGTATCTCAAACCTTAGGAGGAGCAACAAGTGGAGTAGGCCTTTAAATTAATAAGAATTGTAGCGGAGAAAGGGCAAGAAGGACCATTTAAGCTTAGGACATCCATACATTTTTAAATATTCGTAAAAATTGAAGAGAATTCCCTGCAAATAAAAGCTTAATCCAAAGTCAGGAACCAAAAACACAAGAGGACCTTTGAATGGAACAAAATGGACTACTCGTTTTTTTTTAATGAAGATAAAAAACAATTTATACAACGATATTTTTTATAAATATAATTTATTATAAGTACCTATAAAAGTTAAATAATATCTATCAAGTGTGTCCTTCTTTAGTCATCAAATAATGATAGTTTTTGGAATCTCAAATATCTTGCTTGCTGTCGGATAACAAGCTTTTTATAGCATCAATAGCTTTTCGAAGACCATCGCTGGTCTATATGGCGGCTTAGTCTTTTGAACTTATGTTCGAACCATTTTTAAAGAAAACAAATATTAAATGAAAACAAAATTGAAAAGGTGATCCAGGACGTCCGTTGTGCCCAATGCCATCCCGGTTCGATTTGACCCGCAAAGTGTTTTCTTAATAAAAATATATTTACCTTTTTATTTTATTTGTATCATAAATATAAATAAACATAGGGACGGGCTACAGTCCGCTTGGGCGAACTGTTAGATACCCTATTCTTATTCCTATCCCTCATAAGTGGGTGTGACAAAAGTCTTAGTATGGTTGAATTGCTAAGAACGCTCTACATATTTTGTTATTCTAACATTTAAAGGATTTTATTATAAAAACATAGGGACGGGCTACAGTCCGCTTGGGCGACGTGTTGGATACCCTATTCTTATTCCTATCCCTCATAAGTGGGCGTGACAAAAGTCTAAGTATGGTTGAATTGTTAAGAACGCTCTACATATTTCGTTATATAACATTTAAAGGATTTTATCAAAAAAAAAACGCTCCCTATCTCAAACTTGGGTGTTTCAATAAAATTGTTTTATTTAATTGTGGGCGTGTCAGTAGGCGGATTTAACAAAATTAGCACATGAGCATAAAGGGCCCCTAGAGAGTATATATTATAAATTTCAGCTCCCTAGCTCAAACTTTGGATTTTCAAAAAAAATTGTTTTATTTATTTGTGGGCGTGTCAGTGGGCGGATTTTGAAATTTTTTTATCCCGAGCAGTTTTAGGATTCATAGATCATATATAAAAAAATTTCAGCTTTCTAGCTCAAAATTCGATTTTTTCCAAAATTTTGTTGTTTTTTTTTAGTTTGTGAGAGGGCGTGTCTGTGGGCGGATTTCAAAAATTCGTAAACTTGATTATTTCGGGACCCTAGAGAGTATATGGTTAAAATTTCAGCTATCTAGGTCCAGTTTAAAGGCCTAATTTTTGCCGACAGACGGACATGGCTAGATCGACATTACTATCGATGCTGATCATAAATATAGTAACTTTTGGGGGTCTACGGGCAATGAAAAAAACCGTCGCAGGATATAAACCGTCTGTCTGGATGTCTTTTAGAAACTGAAAGTTTTTAAGTAAACTGAGTTTTTTCATAATTTCATGATTTGTACTTAAACCAAATTAACCCTAGAATACTAATCTTTTTTTTTTGTCGCTAAAAACTAATCCTCGCCTGTGAGGCTACTTTTGAAAAAAAAACCTAATTAATCATTTAAAACAGTTATTTTTACCTTTTAAAAGTATTTATCATACTTAGCAAAACGTGACTCTTTTAGAAAAAAATACTAATTTTGATGTTTTATTAAAATTTTTTAATGAAAGCCATAAATTAAAAAACACATTTTGAACTTTTCAAATAGTAAGTGACGACTTCACAAAAAAAAATAATATCTTAAAAATTGCATATAAACTTTGCAAAAACTAATGAATAAATAAAAACGCTTTTATAACAAACAAAAATGAAAGCTGTATGACAAGAATTGTGCCCTCCACGTTAATTTAAAAATTAGCCTTTTTTAGGAACTTATTTCTTTGTACGTCCGAAGCAGTTCGGCGACCTATGTTCTAGGCAGCAATATGTATTGTCGCAATTCGCACATTTGTACATGCTCATACGTCGTTCTTAGCAGGACAAAAGCTGGATACTGATCTCTTTCCTTTTTATACCCTATTCTAGGTGTATATTAATTTTGACGCATAGTTTGTAACATACCTTAATATTGCCCGTAGACCCCTAAAAGTTACTATATTTATGATCAGCATCGATAGTAATGTCGATCTAGCCATGTCCGTCTGTCCGTCCGTCGGCAAAAATTAGTCCTTTAAACTGGACCTAGAGAGCTGAAATTTTAACCATATACTCTCTAGGGTCCCGAAATAATCAAGTCTACGAATTTTTGAAATCCGCCCACAGACACGCCCACAAACCCAAAAAAACAAAATTTTGGAAAAAATCGAATTTTCAGCTAGAAAGCTGAAATTTTTTATATATGATCTATGACTCCTAAAACTGTTCGGGATAAATTTTTTTCAAAATCCGCCCACTGACAAGCCCACAAATAAATAAAACAATTTTTTTGAAAATCCAAAGTTTGAGCTAGGGAGCTGAAATTTATAATATAAACTCTCTATGGGCCCTTTATGCTCATGTGTAAATATTTTCAAAATCCGCCCACTGGCACGCCCACAATTTTTTTTTTTTTTGAAAATTCAAAGTGAGCTAGGGAGCTGAAATTTATGATATATACTCTCTAGGGGCCCTTTATGCTCATGTGTTAATTTTTTTTAAATCCGCTTACTTACACGCCCACAATTAAATAAAACAATTTTATTGAAACACCCAAGTTTGAGCTAGGGAGCGTTTTTTTTGGTAAAATCCTTTAAATGTTATATAACAAAATATATAAAGCGTTCTTAACAATTCAACCATACTTAGACTTTTGTCACGCCCACTTATGAGGGATAGGAATAAGAATAGGGTATCCAACAGTTCGCCCAAGCGGACTGTAGCCCGTCCCTATATTTTTATGATCTGTTCTTCAGGACAAGGTGCAGAATCCTCATAAGCCGACAAATTAAGCACTTCGCGTAAGCTCTTCGTCGGACAGTTCTTGTAACGACTGGCTTATTTGCTCATTGGAATCCACCTTTAAAAAAATCAATTTTCTTAATTTAATTCCATGCAAATAACAGATATACTAAAAAATTAAATTAAAGACTTGAAAAATATTTACCTTAAACACTAATGCTCGCCTCTCACGCGACACCGAACTCTATAACTGGGAAATTAAACACTGAAATTGTACAAACGTCCGCTATCCACCGCGTCGGATTCACAACTGAGTTGGCAAGGAGACGGAATCGCATGGGAGTAGTATATTCTGAGAAAAATGCAAAAAAACTATTGTGAGTGGCCTCACAGGCGAGGAATAGTGTTCTAGGTAATGATGGGCGCATTCGAATGATTTAATCGATTATAATCGATTCTTGCAATATCTCGATTCTTCATTTCAAATCATTCGAATGATCTCTCGCATGCGCTCGACTCGACACTAGAGCAAAATGTCTCTTACACAACTACTAAATAAAACACAGACAACGCACTTTCCTCCACGCATACCAAGTCGAATGGGTTGAAGCAAATGTGATAAAAAGTAAAAACCTTGTGAGTGTGTGTTTTCATTCGAATGAAATTATGTGAAACTACCCCAAGTCCCATAACTCGAATGAAAAATAATAGTACTCGTAACATTCGGAAAAAAAATCAAGAACTTACTTTTGCTTTAATTTTAGAACAAAATGTCTCATCACAACTACATACCTAAACACCTAACACACTACCCACAATCACAAAGCTCGTGAGTGGTGACGGTGAGTTTGTGTGAGAAGAATACCTGTTTCTATATTATTTAAGTACTCGTATGAAGAGATAATAGCTCATATTCTTATGGCTTGCTCTGTGTTTTTGATTCGAATGATAAGCAGCTGCCTTTTTCGTATTCCCCGTACTCGATCTCGAATGCAAGAGCTCTCGAAAAAAAAACAGTAGCATTACTAGATATTTAATTTATAATTAGTTACTACTCTTCGAAAGAATCGACATTCGAGAACTTTTATATGGATTACTACTTCACTCGCATAATGTTTGCGATAAATGCATTAGCCGTTTGCTCAACTAATTGAATTTTCGTTGGCTTCGTGTTAGTATTAGTAATTGCTTCCTGTTGCTGTTTCCTTTTGCGAAACTTGTGTTGTTGTTTGTTTTGATATCTCGAGTGACCATCGATTATTTAGATCACTCGAATACTAATATCTCGATTATTGGAATCACTCGAATATGCCCATCACCAGTTCTAGGGTTAAAATTCAAAAAGATCTTAATTATTTCTGGCTATTGATAATGAGATGGAGTTAAAAGCTCAGACAAAAATTAGTTTGATCATTTTTGCCCTGTGGTCCTTCCTTTTACTCAATATATTTAATAGAAATAAACCATCCATATTCTTCAACTCAAAAGTGAATGTATTTTAAGTCTTCTTCGAGGTAGAGGTTAGTGTGTTGGCTTGTGACCCGTGCGGTGCAGGTTCAATCCCCTTGGGGAACAACAACATACGCCACCCAATCACATGCCTCTACACTAAAAGGAGGATTTCTGCCTGGTAGTACAATGGACCGTTACCGAGTCTGAGTGCTCTGGGATTTGGATTTCCTTTAAAAAAAAAAAAAAAAAATCTTCTTCGAAAGGGTTCAACAAACTTCATTTTCCACTTCGCGAAATCTCTCCATGGCTCTGCAGCATTCGCGCCGAACGGGAACATCAACATGGTCGCGTTAACAGAAGCAATGCCGCACACGAAATTCACCATTTCATTGTTCAATTGTCGCTCGCTGAAGATGGTTCCGCAGCTGAGAACCGAAATGCATACGTGATAAATAAAAACGAATTTTGAAAATTTCAAACATAAAAGTTTTTCGGTTTGGTTTTTAGTTTTTACTTCTTTTTATTACGATTTTTGCGGTCAATAAGGTGTAACAACTTTCAATTAAAAGTACCTGTTGGTCCAAGTGTCTCCATGATTGCTGCCGGCTAACCCAGCCTAACCTAACTTAACATCGCTTCTAAAGACTAGCCATTGCCTTAATTCAAATCTGCCATGTTCTACATTTAAGTACCTATAAGATCATCACAATACATTTAATACATCAAGATGTTATTTGGAGCAAATTCAACAAAATAAAGTCGATTTGGGCTTATTTGCTTTTGTTAAAACCCTTACGATTCGTGCAGTCTTGTAGGCTTAAAAAAATGTATTATAGGTATAAGCAAGACAATAGCAAACCTATACTCACTAACCTAATCTTTAAGCCAACAAATCTCAACACTCCTATAGTGAACAATGTCAGTCAGTTTCCAAAGCGGTTATATCTCTGCATCGCAGCTTTATTATCAAATGCCCTGATTGATCCACAAAAACCAGCGTTTCAGAATCACATCACGCTCATTATCATAATAATCCCCGAAAGCAAAACCAGCTTCCAACCCTACCACCTAATTCTAATGCTGACGGCACTATAATGTGGAACACAACACCGTCACACACCGAACATACTGATTATGCACGAAATTTTCTCGAAAGATACAGAAAATTTGCAATTCAATGATGTCCTCCATGCAAGGATGCATTCAGAGAACAAAGCGCCAAATTTTCCAGGGCGTACTCTGTTTATCAGAAGCTCATCCCCTTTCACCACGCGCCGCTACCGTACTTGATGCCTTCACATTTCAGTCGCGATTTCTGTTCAGTAAACTTTGAAACCGACGCGACGGGCTAGAGATCCCTAAAACAACAAAGTGATGAGTACAATACATGTTCCATTAAAATACACCGATGACAATGACGATGATGCTGATGAGCCTGGTCACAGAAAACATTGTTGTCCAGCAGTTCCGTACACACTTCGTGACCAGAAACCACGCAAAAGATGCATGAGCAGGCGGCGCTGCTTCTCCAACTGAAAAACAGACCGTTTTTACGCTGTGAGGTGTGCATATGTGTGTGTCGCATTCCGCTCCGAAGAAGATTGCAGGCATTATGACTGATGCTATTTATCATAGTGGCACGATGTTAGCTAAGTAGATGGATGCGCTTATTGCGCCATTTAACCAAGAAGCCGTGTGTAGAGGAAGGAAGGAAGGGAGGCTTAGAATTGAGTGCGTAGGGTCACAAACACGGTTTGTCCATTGCACTATCTGGACACAAAAAAGGAGAAACATCGCGCTATCGCAGCAATTACGCCTATTGAACTGTTAGGCAATGCGGTATGCAATTTTTCGGTCGAACGGCAAAACACACTGATAGTGTTGAGGTGAACTTTATGACTTTGTCGTGCATGGTGGCAAAAACCTAACCACGTCACATCACATTTGGTGTTGTGCTATAGAATACTGCATAACATGCTTTCACATTAAAATAGTGTCCAGTAGGGTATTAAACGGATGTCAGGGCTGCGCTTGAAGTATTTATGATTACCAAAGTTAAGGAAGAGTGTCAGAATAAGATAAGTAAGCCGTGCAGTATTGTGAAACAAGCGTGGCATTACATCATTGCTGATGGCGGTGTTCCCTGTGCCTATACTTGTTTTTGTTCGTACAGCTCCCACGGAACTTTAAATGTTAATTAAGGATGTGACTGCGAAAGTGTGTATAGGTATATGGAAAAAGGATGACCCAGTGAATTGAAGGTGCGAACTATGACAGTGTATATAATGGGAACGATTATATTCGTATCGCCCATAACACAGTCGAGGAGACGAATAGAGGTGCTTGCATGTTATTTGCAATGGCTTCAGAATAAGACAGTGTTTGAACGTCCAGGTCCTGGCATTTGGCTCCGTGTCTGGCTAAAGGTTGTTATGCAATCACGCGCTGGACTGCACAATGCGGTAAGTAATTCGTAGAATATCCGCTGCGATTTACTTTTATAATGGACATGTCATTTGACCCTAATTTTCAAGGTGAATGTGTGATCATGAACGGATTTCCGCAGCTTTTCTCCTTCTCTGAGCGACTTTTATTAAGATGTTCGTGCCACTATTGTAGGCTTGTAGCTGGTTTGTTGCAGTTCGTAGTTTACCTGGTTCGTAGGTTTTCAGTAACTGAAAGGACATTTCTTCCAACTTCATTTTTCATATTGTCAATAAAAGTTTCGCATTTCTCTTTGTCCAGATTGAACAACTTGATTTTCGTAGGCATTTTTGTTTGTTTGTTTGTTTCGTCAGAGACCGGAATAAAAACTGGCTGCCAGAAGTAGAAGGGGTTAATGGTCGGCAGTCTCTCCCGGAATTACCTTGCAATTGCAATCTTTAACCCAAAGCTTCATAAAACGTGTTGCCAATCGGATCACTTCATCACTGAGAATAAATGGTATTTTTTTATTTCGACATGCATGCTCTCATTATTGACAGTTGATTAATATTTTTTTGAAGACATCGGTGATCTCCAGTCGTGTGAAACCAAGGATTTGCATGCACGCTTGCGAGTCAATTTCAAGATGTTAAGTGAGTCGGTAGTAGGGTTGCCAGATTTTGCTCGCAGCTCAGCGGGACAAATGGCAAAAATATAGAAAAAACCAGGATTTCCACATTTCTCCCGGGATAAAATAAAAACTTACAATAATAGGTAAACATATTTTTTGTTTTTTTATTTGAATGACTGACCGGTTTTTCAATTCATAAAATCTCATTGTGAAACATAAATCCAAATATCTAGATAGGTATTTATTATAAAATAAAAGAAAGCGAACAAAATAAAATTCATTAAAAATAAAAACAAATGCTTCAAGTAGACTTTTGTCAAATCTGGTAAACATTTATTTGTCACATCCGTCCATCTCAGAAACATCTGCGAAAACACTCTGTCCGCAAAACAATTAGAACTAGGAACACTAGCCCCAAAGCAGATTTTTTAAACATATTTGGTATTTCGTTCAATGGAAAACTTTGAAAAATGTTGTTCCATTGTGAAAGAGCTGATTTATTTGTTACTGAGTTTCAAAATAACTTCTAAGCCATTTTTATTTTAGTTCGTCTCCGGTTGTGTTAGATTAATGAAAGAAAAGATATTCAATTTTTTGTTGAAATATGCTTTATTATTTTGTTCTTTTTCGATTTTCACAACTTTTTATTTGTTTAATTTTTGTTGTCGCGACGCGTTCCGGAGATTTTTCTCCATTATCGGGCGGCTTGAGTTTCCTGACTGAGTTTGTTTATTGTTCTGGTGTGGGGCTATTGGGGTTATTTATGTTTGTCTCTTTTTGTCTTGTGCTGTTGATTGCGGTATCGAATAATTGGTTTGTTTTTATTGTTAGTTTATCGTTTAGTAGGTTGTCTCGTTCTAACTTGTAGGCTTTGTGTATTTCGAATTCTTCTGTGGCGTCAAGTTCTTTACCTTTTTGTTTTATATGTAATGGTATTAGATTGGTTTCAAAATTATCGTAATTGTAGTTATTGTCAATTAGGTGTTGTGCGTATGCTGATTTTGTGTTATTTTTGGGGATGTGTTCTTTAAATCTGTCTTTGAAGGTTCTTCCTGTTTGGCCTATATAGTATTTTTCACAGTCATTGCATTTTATTTTGTATATCCCTGTTTAATGTTCTTTATCTGTTTTGGTTATTGTCTTTAATATTTTTTGTATATTGTTGTTTGTCCTGAATGATATGTTGATATTTTGTTTTTTACATTGTTGCTGTATTATTTGTGGTAATATATTAGTGTATGTTATGGCTGTATATTTATTTTCTGTTGTGTTGTTGTTGTTGTTGTTATTGTTATTTATTTTATTATAGATTTTTTGTTTCATCTTTTTATGTAATTTATCTATTGTTGATGGTTTATATCCGTTTTCTTGTCCTATGTATTTTATTGTGTTGAGTTCTGTTTGGTAATCTATATTGTCCATTGGTATTGTGATGAGACTATATAGTAGGTAATGAGTTGTATGCTGCCATTTTTTGGTTGTATGGGTGGTGTGATTTGTTGATTATGGTAATGTCTCTTGTTGTTGGTTTTCTGTATATTTTGTATTTTAATTTGTTGTTGCTTTTTGTTATGTTGAGATCTAGGAAATTATTCAACCAGAAGGTCTAGCCATAGGATCACCCCTCAGCGGACTATTAGCAGAGATTTACTTAAATAATTATGAAAATGAATACATTTCATCCTCCAAAAACCCACAATACCAAAAAATAACATCCTACTCTAGATACGTAGATGACACAAGTAATAAAAAAATAAAAGTGACAACAGAAATCGAAAACAATAACACAATTAATTTCCTAGATCTCAACATAACAAAAAGCAACAACAAATTAAAATACAAAATATACAGAAAACCAACAACAACAGGCATTACCATAAACAACAAATTACACCACCCATACAACCAAAAAATGGCAGCATAGGTACAACTCATTACTATATAGTCTCATCACAATACCAATGGACAATATAGATTACCAAACAGAACTCAACACAATAAAATACATAGGACAAGAAAACGGATATAAACCATCAACAATAGATAAATTACATAAAAAGATGAAACAAAAAATCTATAATAAAATAAATAACAACAACAACAACAACAACAACAACAACAACAACACAACAGAAAATAAATATACAGCCATAACATACACTAATATATTACCACAAATAATACAGCAACAATGTAAAAAACAAAATATCAACATACGAGTATCATTCAGGACAAACAACAATATACAAAAAATATTAAAGACAATAACCAAAACAGATAAAGAACATTAAACAGGGATATACAAAATAAAATGCAATGACTGTGAAAAATACTATATAGGCCAAACAGGAAGAACCTTCAAAGACAGATTTAAAGAACACATCCCCAAAAATAACACAAAATCAGCATACGCACAACACCTAATTGACAATAACCACAATTACAATAATTTTGAAACCAATCTAATACCATTACATATAAAACAAAAAGGTAAAGAACTTGACGCCACAGAAGAATTCGAAATACACAAAGCCTACAAGTTAGAACGAGACAACCTACTAAACGATAAACTAACAATAAAAACAAACCAATTATTCGATACCGCAATCAACAGCACAAGACAAAAAGAGACAAACATAAATAACCCCAATAGCCCCACACCAGAACAATAAACAAACTCAGTCACGAAACTCAAGCCGCCCGATGATGGAGAAAAATCTCCGAAACGCGTCGCGACAACAAAAATTAAACAAATAAAAAGTTGTGAAAATCAAAAAAGAACAAAATAATAAAGCATATTTCAACAAAAAATTGAATATCTTTTCTTTCATTAACTTCTAAGGACTTTCCTATGATTTGAAATTCGTCATACATACAGGCCAAATTACAATGCAGTCAGTGTGTTGTAAACAATAGAAGATGTTTGCACTTTTTTGTGAATTTGAGTCAAAACCCGGGATAAAAGCTGTCCCGGCGGGACAACCAAAATTATGTTTTAAATCCGGGACGTACAAACCGAGACGTCTGGCAAGTTTCGGTAGACTCACATTTATATTATAAAATTTCCAGGTTGTGATTCTCCGCTTAGTCACTTTTTACGACTTGTGCTGTTTTCTAACGGATGCTGTGATACTCTTACGCCATGCCTAAACTGGTAAAAAATTAAAAATAGAATAAAGCCCAAAAAATCAATGAACAAATTGTTGTTAAAAAAATATACTTCAAATTTGGCAATATACAGTACGAACTTGGTTAACGCAACCCTCGATTCGCGCAACTCTTCGATTTTCGCAACACTAAAATCGTCGCACTTCTTGACTCTATAAGTGCAACTTTTTAACACATTTACCTCGATTAAGGCAACTTCTTGCGTTTATTCATCTATTTTTTATTTGCATGTTCACGTTTTGGTTCGTTATTTATGCCGTTATTTCACCGTTATGTAGTTTTGTTTGGACCTGGACCAATTTCTTTGTAAATACAAGGTTGCGCAAAAGTTGTTACCCGGCTGTAATTTTTTTAATGAAAAACTTCGATTCTGCTTTTGGATTCCATTTATTGATGTCGTAAATTTTAGCGCCACCAGATCCATGGCTATATCATCATTTTTATACCCTATTCTAAGGGTATATTAATTTTGACGCATAGTTTGTAACATACCTTAATAATGCCCGTAAACCCCTAAAAGTTACTATAATTATGATCATCATCGATAGTAATGTCGATCTAGCCATGTCCGTCCGTCCGTCCGTCTGTCGGCAAAAATTAGGCCTTTAAACTGGACTTAGAGAGCTGAAATTTTAACCATATACTCTCTAGGGTCCCGAAATAATCAAATTTACGAATTTTTGAAATCCGCCCACAGACAAGCCCACAAACTCAAAAAAACAAAATTTTGGAAAAAATCGAATTTTGAGCTAGAAAGCTGAAATTTTGTATGTATGATCTATGACTCCTAAAACTGCTCGTGATAAAAAATTTTCAAAATCCGCCCACTGACACGCCCACAAATAAATAAAACAATTTTTTTGAAAATCGAAAGTTTGAGCTAGGGAGTTGAAATGTATAATATATACTCTCTATGGGCCCTTTATGCTCATGTGTAAATATTTTCAAAATCCGCCCACTGACACGCCCACAATTAATTTTTTTTTTTTTTTTTTTGAAAATTCAAAGTTTGATCTAGGGAGCTGAAATTTATAATATATACTCTCTAGGGGCCCTTTATTCTCATATGTTAATTTTTTTTAAATCCGCCTACTGACACGCCCACAATTAAATAAAACATTTTTATTGAAACACCCAAGTTTGAGCTAGGAAGCGTTTTTTTTGATAAGATCCTTTAAATGTTATATAACAAAATATGTAGAGCGTTCTTAACAATTCAACCATACTTAGACTTTTGTCACGCCTACTTATGAGGGATTGGAATAAGAATAGGGTATCCAACAGTTCGCCCAAGCGGACTGTAGCCCGTCCCTATGTTTTATTTAAAAAAATGTAACCCGGTTTGCAACAACCTCGGTTATTGCAACTGCCTCAGTTTCTATTAGTTGCGTAAATCGAGTTTGAACTGTATATCATACATAATAGGTATTATACATAAAATGTAATTTTCAACTTCGAAACAAAAAATGATTGTAAACAGAAGAGAAAATTATTTCAAAATACAAGCATTTGCATGTTGGGAAAACTGAAAACTTCGCCTCAAGGTTAGTGCGATTTGCACTTCAACTTTTAATTTAGGATTTAGGTCTAACGTTGAAGTCAAAGTCGAGGTTGAAGTGTTTATGTGTTCGGTGTTCCATCACATTAAAAAGCATTGGTTCTAAAACGGGCCTCGTGGTTGTCAAAGTTGAAGTCCAAGTTGAGGTGTAGATGTGTTTCTACCATTATACCTCTTTTACCGATCCCTTCAACGATCAAAGAAGGACTTTTTTAAAATCAAAATTCGTATCGTATTTAAAGGAAAATGTCAATGTATAACAATATAACAAAATTTAAGGTAATTTAAATTTGTGTTAGTGTGAGTGTTAGTGTTATACAACGAAAGATAATTAAAGGAGAAAAGATACAAAATTACATCAAAGGTAAGATTACACTATGTCTATATTTTTTATATCGGCTACATGTGTATGCGTGAACAACAATTGAAAGTCAGTAAACGGTTAAACAACGACAATGGCAGGAGCTACCAAAAGGTCCTGAAAAATACTCGAAAACATGTATCAAATCGCCGCTTGAAAAGTATTAAATCAAGGTTGAAAGGCCTTAACCAGGCTACAGGGGTCTACACATTTTTTAATTAAGCGATAAATATTGTTGAACAGTCTTTATTTGAGTTTTGAAATTGAATTTAAAAAAGAAACACTACCAAAATCATGGCGGCAATTTGTGGTATGTGTTTGTGAAACTTGTTTTCATTATGGGCGTAGTTGGATTTTATTCTTCATTTTGTTGCAAATTTCACAATTTGCATGCATGTAAGTAAAATAAAAAGATGATCGAAGGTCAACAATCGATGTAACCATACTCCCAAACACAGACCGACCAAAGGAGACTGTTTGGTCACAAGGCAAGAGCAACCAAATCCAAAGCTACCAAAAGGTATTGGAAAATAGTCGAAACAACTTGTAAAAGTAGTGAAAAGTGTATTAAAGCCTGAAAAGTATTTAATCAAGTATGAAAGACCTTAACAAGGCTTACACAAGAGCCGTCACATTTTTTAATTAACCAATAAATATTGTTAAACAATCTTTATTTGAGTTTTTGTATTGACTCGTTATCGCGGGAGTGACCCCTATTAATCTCTTCGCGGCAGAGAGAAAAAACGTCTACGACAAAAAGGCGGACATTGGAATGGAAGTGGCAACCAAGGACGCCAAGGAGCTCACCAAGCTGCAAGGGTAAGACAGGTGGAACCAAGAGAGCAGAGAGCGATGGACAGCATGGCTTATTAAAAGCGTTGTGGAGTGGAATGGACGGGAACACGGAGAAGTAAATTATTACGTCACTCAATTCCTAACCGGGCACGGGTACTTTAACGCCTACTTTCACAGGATAGGCAAAACGAGAAGTCCTACATGCCAGTATGGAGACTTTAAAATGGACAGCACCAATTAAACATTCTTCGAATGCAACAGATGGCAAGTGGAGAGAAGAGTGCTGAAATCTCTGATTGGAGCCATCACTCCAGATAACATACCTTAAAAATTGTCAACGAGTGGGCAGAACTGAAACCGAGTATCCTTTTTCATCCATCTCTTAGGTGACAGGAAAATAGACCTCGCCTTGCTGCAAGAGCCATGGATATCCCGTGGCAAAATATGTGGGCTAAATCATAAAGATTTAGTAACCTACAGCATCAAACCGCTTAGATAACGCGGAGAGTAAGAATAGAACTTGTATAGTAGCTATAAAACATATTAAACTATTACTTCTATCTAAATACAGCAATCCAGACCAGACCGTGGTAAGGCTTGAACAGAGGGGACTCCCCCCACTGATTAAGAAGAAGAAGTAAGAAGTAAGAAATTCATTTATTTAACATGTTCTTATTACATTTTACAAGTAAGAATACAGTTTAAAGCTATTTCTTAGCCGTCAGCTTGGTTAGCAAAATGCTTATACATGTACATTTGTAACTTAAACAATATAGTTATATTTTTTTTTTGTTAATAAACTTAATCAATCATACTCTGCTATTAATAGCGACCTTTTTTTTTATAATTTGCTTACGCTAAAGGGATTTTTTTTCTGTTGTTACAGTACCCTTATAATGCTAAGAACACAGTGTAAGCTAGTTGGTATTAGAAAGAATAGAGAGATAGGAAAGAAGTGTTTGGGTGCAGTTGTAGGATTTTTCTCCACGGGTGGTGTCTAAGTTACTTAGGGAGATTACGATTTCATGTATTCGGTATAAAGTAATGGACTTGGCCGGGATTCGAACGCATGACCTTCCATTCCATAAGCGAATACAGTACTACTGCACCATTGCCACCCGCATGTATTTGTAGATGGATTTAATATAATAAAATAACTTTTTCCAATCACACTCGTTCAGAATTTGTATTGTCTCCTGCAAGGTAAGGATTTTTTTTCTGAAGTAAGCTAGTCTTTGTCGTTTGTAGATTGGACAAACACTAATAATGTGAAAGCAGTCTTCTTTCGCTTTTAAGTTGCAAATATTACAAAACTGGTTCAAGCTTACATTATATGGGCTGCCATTTAAACCAATCAACTCACATCTTGCTTTGAAAATAAGAGATATTTCACTATAGTTGAGTGAGTCATTGAAATAGTTCTTATCCTTTAGATTGAAGTTCAAGTGAGAATACAATAATCTGCTATCTGATTCACGAGCTTTCTCTATAAATCGCACACGAATAGCATCTTCATTTTTATTTATTATTCGATAAAGTTGGTTCTTTAAGTTGTCCAGGTTGTTTAGATCGAATGAAATAGTTTCTCCACACGCGTTTCCTATTCTTAACCATCTTGACGCCCACCAGTCCTTGTTTCTTAATTCATAAGATAGCAGTTTTTTGGTTATTCGGGAGTCTGGATACGAACCTAATTTAATGATGTAATCCGCTTGCGATTTGAGAGTGCTTGTAAAAAGCATTGGAAGACCCGTTTCCAAATAGATGTGTAGTTCGGGGATTTCATTGGTAAGTTGAATAATTTTTTCAAGAAGTTCCTGTGAAATTTCTCGATTACTTCGTACTCGTCTGATCCCCAAACTTGAGAGGCGTAACAAAGAGTTGATTTAACAACTGAATCGAATATCCTGTATTTCGTTGAAAGTAGAATCCGTTTGTTTGCAAAAACATTTTCCATGATAGATTCACTAAGCTTTGGGACGACTTGGCTTTATCCGTTAGATGATTACCAAATTCTAAGATTGGGTTCAGTTTCACTCCTAAATATTTGAGTTCCTTCACAATCTCTAATCGGTTTCCATTGTAAAACCATCTATTTCCACTTTGCACTCGTGGTGAACGGGAAGAGACCATAATTTTAGATTTTTCGGTGTTGATGGTTAGTCCCCATTTTTTGCAGTAGCTGGCTAGACGATTTATCATCAATTGGAGATTTTCAGGAGATTCAGAGAGTAAAACAAGATCATCGGCATATAACAAGACATTGACCACGATATTAGCAATTCGTACTCCACCAGGTAAATCTTTTTCTATGTCGTTTATAAATAGAGAAAACAATAAGGCACTAAGAGGACATCCTTGCTTTACACCAGTCTGTGTTTTAAACTATTCTGAGAAATCCTTTCCATCCCAGACTGCTGCACTTGTTTCGGCATACATTTTTTTAATGGTCTTAAGAAATTTTGTAGAGATACCCAACTGAGACAGTTTATAGAAGAGTGCGCTTCTGCTAACAAGATCAAAAGCTGCCTTGAAATCTACAAAAAAGCTATACATTTTCTTGTTTCTGGCTTGAAAGGCTCTTATAATCGAAGATAATGTGAATATTTGGTCAACGGTTGAAAAGTTTTTTTCTGAATCCAGCTTGACGCTCTGTCAGAATAGTTTTTTCATCTACCCATTTTTCTAATCGTCCTACAAGTATGCCACAAATTATCTTGGCTAACACATTCATGAATGAGATTCCCCTGTAGTCTTCTACGTTTTCCAGCGAACCCTTTTTGTGGATGGGGAATATTACAGACTTCTTAAACGATGAAGGGATGTCTGTACTCGAGAACACACTGTTGAAGAGAACTTTTAAATAGTTGATTAAGGTTGGACTAGCATTTTTGTAGAATTCGTACGGAATCCCATCTTCGCCTGGCGCCTTTCCATTTTTGGATTTCATGATAACAGCATTAATTTCGTCAGTTGTTACCTCACCATCTAGGGAATCGTCGAAAATGAGCGGGTCTGCATACGAGAAAAATAGGTTTGAGCTATCCAGTAGAAGATGTTTAAAATATATGGATAGATCTGCAGCAGATACTCCTGTACCTATTTGATAAACTGTACCACTAACCTCCCTTGATATTCTCCAGAAGTCCTTCGAAGACTTTGTTTGACTAAGTAAGAGAGCTTGCCGATTATCGAAATCAGTTTTCTTAGCTAGGCATAGATTTTTGTAGTGGGTATTCACTTGGTTATACCACTTTTTAACATCAGGGTCATTACAAGTTCTCCAGACACGCAAAAGGGCAAATGATTTCTTCCTAGCATTTATGCATTCTCTATCAAACCATTTTTGTTTGAATGGTGACCTTATATTTGAAATATTGTTCGATGCAGCACTTCTTATACAACAAGTTATTTGATTTGCAAGTGTTACTGTTTCTTCAGGTATCGAATTATTTGCTGAGAGCAAGCTGTCTAATAACCGGTGGTAGGTATTTGTTTTTTCGGATTTCCATTTAAGTCTAGGTAGCAGGGGCAGGCTTTTGTGATGGGAGGGTATTTCACCATCAGCTTCAACCACGATTGGCATGTGATCCGAAAAAGTTTTGCATTGTACCTCAATTTTTTTAATTTTCCCAGTCCATTCGTTGTGTACAGCACAAAAATCAATAACTGAATTGCCTTGCCCTCCGACAAATGTGTAATGTCCTTCTCTATCACCTTCGCTACAGCCGTTTAACACAATAAGATCATACATTTGGAGCAGCTCTAGTACATCTGTTCCATTTTTATTGCAGATTATGTCTTTAGATACCCTATTGGTGCAGCATATACTAGGGTTTGTTACAGTTTGCACTATAGTGGTTTGTGAGTTACTTATTCTCGAATTCCAATCTCCAATCAGCATAACGCTTTTGCTAGCTAAACAGGACATTGTATTACACAGCTTCTCAAAGTTGTAAGTCCATTTGTTGCAGTTTATACATGATGGAACGATATATCAGCCGTTTACATGCCTTATGAAGACGAAGGACCGCCAGCTCCAATCACCCACGCCTTAGTCCACAAAGCGGAACAGGAGGGATGGGACCTGATAATGGGTTGTGATGCAAACGCCCACCATTCGCAATGGGGCAGCTTAGATATCAACACACTAGGTGAGTCAGTTTTTGAATTTATTATTGAAAACAATCTTCTAGTAGCCAATAGAGGAGACTAACCAACATTCGTAGTTAGAAATAGACAGGAAATTATAGATATAACGTTATTTAACAACTCCAGCACCCTTACTATTGATAAATGGAATGTTCCGAGTGTGTATTCCTTCTCCGATCATAGATTGATCGAGTTCATTGTAGGGAACTGCTGTGAACCTCCTCAGTCACACAGAAATCCAAAAAAAGCCGACTGGGTTCTTTTTAGAAAGGAGATCGAGAAAAGCAAAGATCTTTTACAAGAAGGCAATCTTAATTGCCCGACCGACATCGACCTGAAAGCCGAGAAAGTAGTTTCTGTTTTCAAAGAGGCTTTCGTAAGGGCATGCCCGGTCGTAAAACGAAAGAATAAAATATCACCCCCTTGGTGGAACAAGAAACTGGCTAAAATTAGGAAGGAAACAAGGAAACTTCTTAATACGGCAAACAGGACGAAACTAGACTCTGACTGGGAAATATACAAAGCCAGTCAGAGAAGCTTCAAAAATGAAATTCATAGATCCAAGCGCCAATCATGGAAAAACTTCTGTGACGAATTAAAGGGCACTACGGAAACCGCGAGATTAATGAAAGTTCTAACCAGAGAACCACTAACTCTGGGATCTCTCGAGAAACCTGAAGGAAGCTGGACCGAGTCCTGTTCAGAGTCTTTAAACCTACTACTGAACACAAACTTTCCATGCTGCACCACTCAGCCTTGTCTCGCACCAGCATTACTGGGGAAATGATCCTCCCTGGAGACATGATTACGCAAGATAGAATAGAATGGGCCATCCAATCCTTCTCTCCCTATAAGTCTCCAGGGCTCGATGGAGTCATCCCCATTATGTTGCAAAAGGCTGTCAAAACCATTATTCCGGTATTAAAGGAACTTTATATTGGCAGTCTCACGCAGGGATATATACCAAGAACATGGAGAGAAGTGAAGGTTATTTTCATACCAAAGGCTGGCAAGGCAAGTCACACCAATGCAAAGGACTTCATACCAATAAGCTCCACCTCCTTCATATTGAAAACTTTAGAAAGACTGATAGAATTCGTAGCAGGCTTCGTCCGGAAGACTTATCCCCGGCCCAACATGCCTATACAAAGGGAAAAAGTGTGGAAACTGCGCTACGCTATGTTGTCGGCACAATTGAGAAAACACTAAAGGACAAAGAGTACACTTTAGCGGCCTTCTTAGACATTGAAGGAGCGTTCAACAATGTCAAGATTGGCGCCGTACGCAGAACACTAAGTAAGCTTATGATTGATAATTCTATTATCCACTGGATTATCAGCATACTCGAAGAAAGGCACATTATAGCGGAACTTGGGAGCTCTAAGCTAGAAGCTTACGCCTCTAGAGGGACTCCTCAGGGAGGGGTTATTTCCCCGCTGCTATGGGTCATTGTTCCGAATGAGGCGCTTATGCAGCTCAAGAATAGTGGCGTTAGAACAACAGCTTATGCTGATGACGTCGTGCTGTTGGCAACAGGTAAATTCCTGCCAACACTCACCGAACAAATCAAAGGGGCTCTCAAAACCCTCGACAACTGGGCCAGGCACTGCAGCCTAGCGGTAAATCCCCAGAAAACCGAACTGGTAATTTTCACAAATAAAAGGAAAATACCACCGTTTGTCACACCTTCTGTTGGCGGTACACCCCTCAGAATCTCTGACAGTGCGAAGTACCTGGGACTCATACCAGACAAAAAACTAAATTGGAAAATGAACACCAATCAAAGAATCAAAAAACCCACAATAGCCTTTTACTCCTGCAGCAAAATCTTTGATAAAACCTGGGGACCATCTCCCAAAATTAAACTGTGGATGTACACGGCAATAGTAAAACCTATTCTGACATATGACAGTCTCGTATGGTGGCAGGCAACCAATAAAGCCACCTACCTAAGGGCTCTTTCAAAAGTTCAGAGACTAGCGTGCATCGGCACAACCAGTGCGATGAGGACAACTCCAACCGCAGGACTGTAGGCTATCCTCAACCTGCCTCCGCTAGAAATCTTTGTTCAATCAACAGCCGCCATTAGTGCCATGAGAATTTGCCAAACTGCGAACTGAAAATCAAATGCAATGGGTCATTCGATGATCCTACAGAAATACTTTGGCCATGTACCAACTACGGACTACATCACGCCGTACTTAGATTTCACAAGACCTTTCTCGAGTGCCTATCCCAGCAGGGAAGAATGGAGAAGCGGACTCGTCCCCGACACACAAGCCATAGCCGTTTTTACGGACGGCTCAAAAATGGCAACGGGGTGGGGTCAGGCATCTTCTCCGCACCACTGGGTATATCAAAATCGGTACCAGACCTGAGCAGCGTCTTCCAAGCAGAGTTCCTGGCAGTGACAACAGCACCCCGTGAGTCTGCGGTAAGGGCAATACCACCCGATGGTATGACCTTCTATATGGACAGCCAGGCAGCAATAAAAGCCTTAACTGCAGCAGAAATAAAATCAAAGCTTTTGAAATGCTGTCGCGAAGAACTCAAGGTTCTTGGTACCCAGCATAAGGTATCGCTCTGCTGGGTCCCGGGACATGAAGGCATTCCGGGCAACGAGAAAGCGGACGAATTAGCAAGACAAGGTTCGGAACCTGTGACAGAACAAGTTGATCCCTCTGTACTCATACCGCCTTGCTCACTCAGGCTTGAAACAGGGAAAAAGGCAATAAGAGAGGCGAATCTTAGATGGACGGCACTAGATACTTGCCACACCACTAGAACGCTATGGCCAACCTACAATGAGGCCAGAACCGAGAGTCTAATGAAAAAGGATAGAACATCACTATCCACCCTCGTTGGTATATTAACGGGGCAAAAGAGTCTCTGGTACCACATGAAGAAATTACGCTTGACGGAAGAAGAACTCTGTAGAAGTTTTGGCGACGTGGTAGCTCTTGAGAATACTACCCACTTCCTGTGTCATTGCCCGGGTCTCCAACACATCAGATATAGATTCCTGGGGAGACACTTCTTCCACGACCTAGACGAGCTCCCAGCACACCGATAGACAGAATAATGAAGTTCATCAAATCTACAGGATGGCTTGTATCTAACAGCACAGTGAGTAATTAACCTCAGCTGTTTATAGACAGTGTTAAAAATGAGTAAGGGACAACCCTCATCCCCCGATGGGCATCACAATGGGTCAGCATTGACCTGAGTGTGGCACTATGCCAGCCCACCTACCTAACCTAACCCATCCTTATTCATAGAAAAGATACTCAAAACAAAAAAGAGAGAGAAAAACGTTTAAAAATCCAAAAAACAGTGATTCAAATATTCATTTGTAACCTCACTCTTTCAATAAATTCCATTAAGCCTACGTTCTGAAAATAACATCATTCAGTGCTACTCACATTATGTATATAGAAACTTGCCAATGGAGTTGGGTATCGCAAGTAGCTCCCATAAACTTATTCTTATAATGTCTGAAATAGTTCAGGAGACAACAGTACAAGGGTGACGCTTCGCGGGTAATAGGGTCTAAAACGCTGGACACCTCTTCGACTGATGCAATGAACAAAACAATATTTTCATGTTCAAGTGTGGATGCTTCCACTCAAATTGTTCCATTCACCCATTTGGAATTGGTGATTTATTAAATAAATTTGTATGGAAAACCATCTTATTATAAAATTATAATAAGCAATTCCTCATCAACAATTTTACCAAATTTGTGTTCTATATAGCAAAGCTCAGCCTTCGTTTGTCTTTTCCGGGATTCCCCTCTGTTCTATACGTCGATCAAAGACCAAGTTGGGTTTTTGTTCCTCTCTTGGTTTATTTCACATCTGTGTATACAGTTTGACATTTGGCTACCATCAATTGTTTAAGGTGTTGCCAGAAGGGCAACATAATATTTATTTATAATTATGGATTTAAGGAGTTGCCAAAAGGGCAATATAATCGTTATTTATAATTACAGTATAATCCCGATAAATCGTAGTGTCAAAGGACCTAGAGTTTATTGCGAATTATAGGGGTTTTCGAAATAGCGGGATTACGAATTATCGAAGGTTTAAAAAATAAAAATATGATTTAACGGAATTTTGTGTTTTTAATTCAACTTCAATATTTAATATGTACATATTTATAATATATTGCATATATTATGCACAAAAAACATAAAATAAATATCAGAAAACGTCAAATTTAATACCATTTTTTTTGACATAATATGTATTTACAGAAAACATAAAACAATAAACAACAGAAAATTCTGCTAAAAAAACTAATTTTAAAATTCAGATTCAATGTTAAGTAAAATATATTGCATACATTATAGACAAAAAAGCATGAAATTAATAAAAGACAACCCCAAATTAAATACAAATTGCTTTACATACTTACATTTGTATGTACAAAAAAACATATAAAAAAAACAAAAAAAACAAAACTCCATATTTTACAAATTATGCACAAAAAAAAAAACAAATTAGCTGAAACTTAAGAGGAAAAAAAATCCGTCATTTTTTTCTGACGGAGATATTGCTTGCGCTCATTATCAATTGCATTGTCCAGTACCACAATCGCAGAGAAAACATCATCTTTTACATTATTCCTAATCATGAAAGTACGCAAATTATGTATGCAAGCTTTCGCTTCCTTAAAAGATACAACCGGAAAGACCTCTTCGTCGTCACCGCTGCTTTCATTGTCATTTAAGTCTTCTGGTAGTGCCAAAATGTCATCGTCCGTAAGAATTCCTGCGACAGCCATATCGTCGTCAAAGTGAACAAAATCGTGAAACGTTATTTCTTCGATTTGAGGCAGGCGATTCCATTCTAAAGATTCAATACCAGTTGACACATATTCATCATCAGCAGATAAATGTAGTCCTTTGGCGAAACCACAAGCACGAAAACAATTTTGAATTGTGGATTGGCTTACATTTTACCACACTTTATCAGCAATGTTCATAGCTGAGAGTATTGAGACATTGTACTCCGTTCCATCTTCAATGCTATCAAGCAGCAATTGTACCACTTCCTTGCGGTAATGGGTTTTAAAATTTTTGATGATGCCCTGATCAAGGGGCTGAAGTTTAGAGGTCGTGTTCGCCGGCAAGAACTCCACTTTCACATGACTGAGAACGGAAGTGTGATTGTGGGCCGTGCAATTATCGATGAACAACAGAATTTTGCGCTTTTGTCTTTCCATGTCATGGTTTAATAATGTGAGAAATTCACTGAATGAATCAGACATCATCCACGCCTTCTTGTTGGAACGGTAAGACATCGGGAATGTTTTAACGTGTTTAAAACATCTAGGCTTAGCTGACTTGCCGATCATCAAAGGTTTGAACTTTTCAGTCCCATCCATATTTGCGGTCAATAATACAGTAACTCTTTCTCTACTGTTTTTGCCGCCATGGCATTTTTCGTCCTTAAAACACGTTGACCGATCTGGAAGGCACTTAAAAAACAACCCTGTTTCGTCAGCGTTAAAGACATTCTTCGGTTCATAATTTTGTATCAGTTCGCTCAATTTGTCTTTCCATTCTAAGCAAACGGTGTCGCTTACACTCGCACTTTCGCCGCATAGTTTCCGAAAAGCAATGTTGTGTCTTTTTTTAAAACGGTCAAACCATCCTTCACTCGATCTAAAGTTTTCTATGCCTAATCTTTCCGCGAAATGTTTGGCCTTTTCTCTCATCATCACTCCCCCAACTGGTACATTTAATTGTCTGCACTGTGAAAACCATGCGACAAGTGATCGCTCAAGTTAAGGAAACCCACCAGTTTTGTGCCGTTTTATTTTGCTGCTGGAAGCCATTTCAGCGATCATGTCTTTTTTCTTTAAAATCGACGTCAGTGTAGATGGAGAAATATTAAAGCGTTTTGCCACATCGATTTTTTTCTCGCCATCGGCAATAGCTTCTAAAATTTCTTTTTTTTTCACAAATGGACATACACTTATGGGTGCGTTTAGAAGTCATGATTAAATAACAAACAACACTGAACTGAAGTGAAAATAAAGAATAATGACTGCAATGTCATAGGAAATTTATGTTAGCATAACTGTAACCGTTTTTGCCAGACAATATGTGAATGCACGTGCTTACATTGAAACAGAAACAGCTGCCATTACCTGCATTTGCAAGGGTGAGAAAATCCCCTTTCGCCCCGGATGTTACTCCAAGTCCTTTCTTTGTGATTGAACATAAACATTAGGTCCGTTCGCGTACTTTATGTGTAGAAAAATGAAAAGTGTCAAATCTCCAAAATCGAGAGAGAATCCTCTCATTTTTAAGAAAAGTACGCGAACGCTTTTGTGTAAAAAGGTGAAAAACGTCTTAGTTTGGCTTGAAAAGAAGCAACAGCTGTTTTTTTGTTTTGCTGGCAAACTCATAGGATTTCATCATTTGATAGTTTTCATTTTCTTACCAGCTGAAATTCCATTTTCTCAGTACGCGAACGCGTTTGTGTAGTTTTGCACGAAAGTTTATATAAATTTACGTTTGCATATTAGTTCGCGAACGGACCTATTGTAATAAACCTGATTCAGAGTATGTATTGAAAATGGGGAATGAGACTTATTTTTCGAATAAACGGGGTTATCAACAGAGACTTACGAATTATTAGACGTTTTATATGACTTTGCATATGGAAGTTATTACGAATTGCCGAGGGGACCGAAATGCACTGTTTTTTTACGAATAACCGGGGTTTTTTCAAGGGACCTGCAGTTTATTTCGAATAAGCGGGGCTTACGAATTAACGGGGTACGAATTATCGAGATTATACTGTATAATAATAAATACAACATCTCCCTTTTTGAAAATGGCTTTAAAACTAAAAGCTTTAACCGAAAATATTTGGCTTTTTTATTTCTCTCCCGTAACGCGTTACATAGCCCGATCGATATGTTGAAGTCGCATTGTTTGATTTTGTGCTTTCATTGGCTTCTGTTGTTTTAGTTGTGTATTGGAAATTTGTATTATTTTCATTTGAAACCCTATCTGACCGATCTGCAGCAATGAGAGTAGATGTTCGATCATGAATTAAAGGAGGGTTGAATGACCTTCTTAAATGCTCCGTGTTTCTTCGGATTTTTCTTCCGTTTTCATTTTGTATTATATATGACCGCGGGGAGCAATGTTTGTCCACTATTTTTGCTGCTTCCCAAGAATTCCCATTTTTGAAGACTACATTTTCATCTTTATTAAAGTTAACCTCACTTCTCTTTCTTCCCAAATTATGAGCTTGAGTATATTTTTCTTGATGCTCCTGAGATTTTTGATAGATGTTTGGTATTATTTTAGGCTGTAAAGCTTCAACGCTGTTCGGATAGCTCGAAAGAATAAAAACGCACACGAAATCTCGTTAAAATATAAAGCAATTTATTAATGTAATGTAATGGACTGTAAGATTTGCACAACGTCCGCACTGGGCGAGAGATGATACATAGAGTAATATTTGCACAACGTCCGTACTGGACGAGAGGTGATAGATAGTGGTACTGAAAATGTTTTAATTTCCGAATTTATTGTGATGATGATGGCCGCAACAACCGCTACCCAAGCATTGGGTTTTTCCATCGACGAAGGGATTATTGTTATGTGCTTGCGCACATGCATGCATGATCATGCTCTCGATCTCGGTCGCAACCCCCGTTATGTGGATGGTGGTGGTTTTCGCTGCGGTGCGCCTGGTGAAGCGGAACTTCTGCTGCTCGTGGGTATGTACATAGTTGCACCGTTCCTGGTGCCATTATTTGTGATTGCCCTGCGCTTTGGTACATGGGTACATACGCACTTGTATGTACCTGCCCGTTGGGTATTTCGTTGTCTGGCTCGCAACGGAATTTCGGTTGTCTGGCTGGCAACGGAATTTGGGTTGTCTGATGATTTTATGTTTTTTATTTGTAGCTCGCATGGTATTTCCTACTGCTCTCGTTAGTGTGGGTTCGGGATTTTCAACTGCTCTGTCGTAGACAAACGCTTTTAGGGAGTTTGGTTCGTAGATTTCTGCTCATTAAAATTTCCGAAGGTGAGTAACCTAACGTCGAAAGAGGAGTTGACCTATATTCTAACAGAGCTGTGTTAACATCTGTACCCTGTTCGCTTGCTTTTCGAAGTATTTGCTTTGAAATATGAACTCCTTTTTCAGCTAGTCCATTTGAGCGTGCGTAACGAGGGCTTGAGTAACTAAAACTAAAATTCCAACTTTTAGCAAAGCTTTTCAATGCATATGAGTTGAAAGGTTGGTTATCTGAAATCACAATTTCAGGAATTCCATGAGTACTAAAAATGTTTTTAAGTGCGTTAATAACGCTGCCTGCGGTTTTGTTTGGTATAGATTTAATTTCCAACCATTTAGATAAATAATCTACTAATATGAAATATGATCTACCTCCAAAGTCGAGTAAATCACAACCAATTTTTTGAAAAGGATGAGTTGGAATGGGATGCGGAATTAAATTATGGTGCCTATTGCGTGCTCTGAATTTTTCACAAGCTCGACATTTAAAAATTACGTTTTCTATGTCTCGATTCATCATGGGCCAATAAAGAATGCTTTTAGCCCTAGCTTTAGTCTTGCTTATACCCATGTGTGACTCATGCAAAATGTTGAGCATTTCTTGAACTAAATTTTGTGGAACAAAGATGCGATCATCATAAAAAAGCAATCCATCTTCAACCATATTTAAAGTTATGTATGATAGACTGTGCTATTTTGTCATTTTGAATAGTTTTTTTAAATAGTTCCTTCTTAGAATCGCTCAAGCTAACAGAGTGCACTACATCTCTGAACGAACTATCCATATTTATAGTGTTATCCTCTAAAAAGTTTCGCGATAGTAGGTCTGCTACGTGAAGTGATTTGCCTGGTACATACTGAACATTTAAATCATATTTGAGAAGCTTAATTTTCATTTTCTGAAGTCTTGTAGAATGAATTTGACTTAGCTGTTTTCTCATAATGGATACTAGTGGCTTGTGATCAGTCTGTACAGTAACTTTTCTACAGTAAATATACGCATGAAACTTTTCACACGCATATACTATGCCTAAAAACTCTTTTTCTATTTGTGCGTAGTTAATTTCTGTAGCTGATAAGCTCTTCGATGCAAAACATATAGGTTGTTTATTTTGAAACAAGCAACATCCTAGACCGTTTTTTGATGCAACAGTTTGCAGGACTATGGGGATGTCGGGAGAAAAACTATGCAAGGAGGTTGCCCTTGCTAATTTATCTTTAATTTCATTTAGAACCTGCGAATTTCTCTCCGTCCAGACAAACTCTACATTTTTTCGTAGCAATTCTCTAAGAGGTGCATTAATTTCCGCAAAATTAGGCACAAAAGATCTTAAAAAATTCAAAGTCCCGAAAATTTTTTGCAAATCTTTTTTATTCTCAGGATCTTTAATTCCTTGAATAGCTTTTATTCTTTCTGGATCAGGTGCTAACCCATCCTTAGAGTAAATGTGCCCCAAATACTTCACCTGCTCTACTTTATATTGAAGTTTGTGAGGGTGAAATTTAACATTTATTTCTCTAGCTCGCCGCAGAACTCTTTCTAAATTTTCATCGTGTTCCTTTTCTGTTTGACCGCCCACTAAAATATCGTCGATGTATACAAAACATCGTGGCAGACATCCAAAATATTTTTCATTAATTTTTTTGAAATTTTTCAGGTGCTATGTTAACACCGAAAGGCAACACATTAAAACGGTAGCTACCAAATGGAGTACTACTCGTAAATACTCGTACTGTACGATTTTTCGATTTGTCATCTAGTTCTACCTGCCAGAATCCTTCTTTTAAATCAAGGACTGAAAAATGTTTCATATCCCTCATAACAAAACAAAAATCTTCAATTTTGGGAATGAGAAAGTGTTCTTGTTTTATATTTAAATTTAACTCCTTAGGATCTAAACAGATCCGTAAAGTCCCATTGGGTTTCTCCACCACAACAAGGTTATGTGACCACTCTGTGGGGGAGTCTATTTTCGTTATAATTTGTTTTCTTTCCATAGCTTTCAATGTCTCTTCTAATCTACGTCTAAGACTGATTGGAATCCGTCGAGGAGGGCGGTGGCATGGAATTGTACCTGCCTTAACCTCAATCGAACATTTATCAGGAAACCGACCTATGCCACTAAAAACGTCTAAATTTCGCTTTATTAAGTTATCTTTTTGACTGTCTGACCTGGTCAGCGCAAGTGCATTAACTCTATTAATCAAATTAAATTCAGTGCATGACCTAAGACCCAGAATGGGTTTCGAATTTACATTGGCCACTACAAATCTAGTGTTCAAACATTTCCCTTTGTAGGTTGTAGATATGATAATTTCACCCACCGTCTCAAGCGCGAACCAACCATATGCTTTCAGGTTGGTCTTAGAAGGCTTCAAACTAATGTTTAATTTATTAAATAAACTTAACGGCAGCACATTAACATCTGATCCGCTATCTAATTTAAAATCGAAGAAGCCGTTACCAACCTTCAATGTCTCCATCCATATCGATTCTGTGCTACTGATTTCTCTAACTGTATCAATTTCTTCAAGGTAATAATCTGAGTAATCACTTTCATCTTGCTCAATTATTTCGCGCACATTAGCACTTTTATTGCAAACCGATTAAAAATGACCGCGTTTGTTACAAGCCAAACATTTTTTGTTATACGCTGGACAATAACCATATCTATGTTTATACCCTATTCTAAGGGTATATTAATTTTGACGCATAGTTTGTAACATACCTTAATATTGCCCGTAGACCCCTAAAAGTTACTATATTTATGATCAGCATCGATAGTAATGTCGATCTAGCCATGTCCGTCCGTCCGTCCGTCCGTCCGTCTGTCGGCAAAAATTAGGCCTTTAAACTGGACCTAGAGAGCTGAAATTTTAACCATATACTCTCTAGGGTCCCGAAATAATCAAGTTTACGAATTTTTGAAATCCGATCACAGACACGCCCACAAACTCAAAAAAACAACATTTTGGAAAAAATCGAATTTTGAGCTAGAAATCTGAAATTTTTTATATATGATCTATGAGTCCTAAAACTGCTCGGGATAAAAAATTTTCAAAATCCGCCCACTGACACGCCCACAAATAAATAAAAAAATTTTTATACCCTATTCTAATGGTAGCTATATTAATTTTTGAAAATCCAATGTTTGAGCTAGGGAGCTGAAATTTATAATATATGCTCTCTATGGGCCCTTTATACTCATGTGTAAATATTTTCAAAATCCGCCTACTAACACGCCCACAATTAATATTTTTATTTTTTTTTTAAATTCAAAGTTTGAGCTAGGGAGCTGAAATTTATAATATATAATCTCTAGGGGCCCTTTATTCTCATGTGTTAATTTTTTTTAAATCCGCCTACTGACACGCCCACAATTAAATAAAACAATTTTATTGAAACACCCAAGTTTGAGCTAGGGAGCGTTTTTTTTTTGATAAAATCCTTTAAATGTTATATAACAAAATATGTAGAGCGTTCTTAACAATTCAACCATACTTAGACTTTTGTCACGCCCACTTATGAGGGATAGGAATAAGAATAGGGTATCCAACAGTTCGCCCAAGCGGACTGTAGCCCGTCCCTATGTTTTTTATTACATTTCTTACACTTCAGATTTTCGTTATACTGTTTATTGAAATTACAGTTTTTATTTCCACTGCCACTCATACCACTCGCATCCCCAGCACCATCATCTCTGTCCCTCGAAAACTGTTCTCTTCTCCGACCCGCACCTTCGTCTCTGGACTTCGGCAACTGTTCATTTCGCCAACTGGTAAATTTTCTCGTATGTCGTCGATGCTATTATGACTCTCCATTGTCTTCACTTGACGTGCTGTTAATTCAGCCACGCGGCAAAACTGTTTTGCTTTTGCCAAATCCAAATTGTCAATTTTAGGAGCTGCGCTTCGACGTTTTGATCAGCTATGCCAATAACAACTCGATCTCTAAGCATGGACTCTTTTTGCGAGCCAAACTCACAGCTTTCCACCAATTTGGATATATCCGCCATAAAATGGTCGAACGGTTCGCCTTCCCGTTGACCTCTTGTATAAAAAACGTACCTTTCATACACCACATTGCTACGAGGATTTCAATAACTTTCAAAAGCATCCATCACATTTTTTATTAGCTAAGATTCACTTTCGGATAAGGAAAAAGTGGTGAACAGTTCAATCGCTTCCTCACCCGCACAGCTTAAGAATCTAGCAACCTTTACTTCTTCTGCTTCTTTGTCTGTTTTGCTGGCCACTGTATAAATTTGATATAACTGTTTAAATTTTGCCCAGTTTTCTTTTAAATTCCCATC
Source organism: Portevinia maculata (assembly GCA_949715645.1). Classification (NCBI taxonomy): domain Eukaryota; kingdom Metazoa; phylum Arthropoda; class Insecta; order Diptera; family Syrphidae; genus Portevinia; species Portevinia maculata. Next base: position 90,843,412 of record OX454528.1, read on the forward strand.
CAATATTAATGGGTTTGGCTTTTTGAAATCCATTTATAGTTTGGTTTATCACGGTGCCACGATTAAAATAAAGAACTACTCTTGTGATAATTTTTTACGAACACGATTTTCTTTTTCCGCTTTCATATTGCTTTCGACTGCGCCATGTTCTATACGTCGATCAAAGACCAAGTTGGGTTTTTGTTCCTCTCCTATTTTATTTCTTATATATGTATACAGTTTGACATTTGGCTACCATCAATTGTTTAAGGAGTTGCCAGAAGGGCAACATAATATTTATTTATAATTATGGATTTAAGGAATTGCCAGAAGGGCAATATAATCGTTATTTATAATTATAATAATAAATACAACATTGTGAAATTTAGCCAATTGTGGAATATTAGGCGTTTTTCTTTTTAAGGTCAGAGCGCGCTCCGTGAGCTATGAAGCTGAACGCGGCCGGAAAAAGGCTAAAAGAAGGAAAAACAATTAACATGGGTGTTGAGGGTTGGTTATCTGGCGTTAAATGTAGTACAATTTAATAAAATCATTTTTATTTAAAAAATACCTAAACATGATTGCTAAACACGTGACACGTTTCAAAAATAAATCGGAGCGCTCTGAGCCGAGTAAGCTCAGAGCGCACTCGACGTACTCAGACTCTGCTCAGTGCTCCGCTCAAAGCTTAGAAAGAAAAACGGCTATTATATGCGGCATTAAGCAGCAATTTGTCGCCATTGTTGTTGAAGACATTGACTTTCTTGTAGATGGGACAAATTGCATATAGATCTGATACTCCTGTCATCAAGCATGCTTGTCCACACGTACTTGATAGATAATTTGCTGCATGCGCCCTACCTAAACTCACCCTCCGTATTTGAAGTGACCCGCTCAGTTTGAGCTAGCGGGCTTGTTAGTCTTAAGTTTTTTTACAATGAGAATGTGCTCTTGTAAAAGTCTGTTGACAAACGTTTCAATTGTTATGAGAAGCTTCTCAAGGCACCGTCAAACTCGTGATAAAATTTAACTTCGCCCATATAACTTGTTGGAGAAGCTAGATTCTAGGCCCCGTATAATAAACGGGTTATGCCAACTTCCTTAAATTGCATATTTTTTTTCGTGTCTTGGTCCTTTTGTGTGCTTGCAGATAATTTAGAAAAGAGGCAACCTAAAGAGCTGTGGTCCATCAAGGAGTTAAATTTTCCCACGCTCGCCGGTTCAAACTTCAAACGTCTGTGCTCCATTTTCTCTGCGGGAAATTCTGCGTGTGTGCTTTGTTTGACATAAGGCATTTTAAAAGCAATATGCAAACAATTGAAGAATAATGGAGATAACGCAATATGAGAAACATTTTTGTTCAATAAAAAGTTCCGAATTTTCATGCATGCCTTTCCATGGGAATATATTTCAATGGAGTGTGTAAAAATAGCGAGTACCTACCTACTTACATAACCTATTTATGTAGAAACTAAATATAGGTACTATGTGTTTGTAATGTTATAAATTTGTGTAGATTGAATCCAAATATTGATATAATGGCATCTCCTTCCGCATGATTTGATGTTCCCGATTGATCAAGGACACATCTCCTTGAAAATAAATAAATGGAACTACAGCCCCTATGAGGAATTAACAAAACATCTCATGATGGCGAAAAGTCAATTTCCCCTGTGAATTTGAAGCTAAAATGTCACTACATATATTCGACATAAATGTAAAGGAAACATGTTGGCGACATAAGTCCTTGTCCTTTCATTCCTAGGACTCCGAACTATCCATCAGTGAAAGTGTTCTTAAGCGCATACATTTTTTTTCTTATTTATGATAACTGTACCAGCAGATGGAAAAGGTACTCACAAAAAAATATTCAACGCCGTGTTCAATAGTTTACGTTCCATATCCACACACTGTGCCTCCTAAGTAATTGAAATCCCATGGGAATCACTACAGCAAAATATTAGACACACTTATTACAGTATTATCCATCTCGTCGATTAGCACTTAACTTTATTACATTGGCCGACACAACCTTCTGCACAAACGACGAGGACTTAAGTCAGAGCTGAGAAGCGCACAATGTAAGTGCGCTCGTGCTCATTCTTGCAGTCATATATCTCCATCATCAGTCATCGCATCGTATTGTGCATAAATTAGATTCGGATTATGAGTAGGGTGTTCGGATATTCTCTTCATGTAGGGGTATGTAACCGGGTTTTAGCTGAAATTAGTAGGCGCCATCTATATTCAGAATTTGAAACTATCAGAGGTAAGTACAAACAGTCGGAGTTGGCAATGCGGCTGCAGGTGGCATGGCCAAACAGTTCCAACAGACCGACAGCTGGCAAACGTGAATGATGGAGGTGATGAGCGGAGAGAAAATAATTTCATGTCAATTACAGGTTGATTGCTTGTTACGATATCTACCCTAATCAAGCATGATAATGCCAGACGCCGCGCCGGACGTTCACCGCACTCAAACCTTGATCCGTACGTATAAAATAACAGCACCCTTGAGAGCTGGGCGGAAAGCCAATTTGGCTTCAGCACTATGTAGCTGCATTAAAAACTTTTATTGAGTATACCAGATCCAGAGCTTATGGATGTAATTTGGTTGGTCGGTTAGTTAGCTGCCGATGAGTACCGAATCAGAGGCATAGATATGAATTGGCATTTGGATGGGATTGGGATATACTTTGGATACACTACAAATTGTAAGCAGCAGAAGGAGTGAATGTGGGAAACGAACAAACAGAATGAGGATTGGATTCAATGTTATGAGAGTCAAATTGAATTATGATATAACAGAATTTCAAATATGAATGCTTTGGGTACTACTTAATTGAAAGAAGATCAGACACAAAGGGGATTCCCAATTTCCATTAAACTATGAAAGGGTTCTCAATATTGGCAGTGGTTGCTGTTGGGCATTTTTACCATTGAAACGGATCCATTGAGTTGGGTTATGTTGAGCCTCGTTTGCAGTACATACTTATGGGCGAATAAACTTGAATGGAAATGAATGAATGGATACGAATGATCCCAGAACCACGTTGTGGTGTGCACTTAAGCTGTCTTTAACTTAATCTGAAACTAATCATAGCAAGGTTATCAAATCAGTATGTTAATGCAAAGTAATTACTTTTCCAGAGAAGCTTGATGAAAAACGCTTATTCAGACTGTCTTTGTGATGAAAAGCGCGTTTTAAGGACAAGTGAATATTTATTTATATTCAACTTAATGCTTAACTAAATACAAGTTCCTTTTCAAGTAATCAACAAAAAATAATTGTAATTATTATGTGAACTGTATTTTTACTTGGATTTAATGTCAAAATATCCAGAAATATGTACATGTACTTATACATATACATATTTTATTTCATAAAATCTATTTATTCCGCTTGATTAAATGAACATTTTTGATCTTCCAATTGATATTTATGTGTTGTATACCAAAACTGAAATCGTACGATGGTGTCGTTGTTTTACAATCCAAGATTTGAAAGTGCTTCTTCGAACACCCCACGAACTTGAAGACGAAGTCGATCAATTTATTGATGTCATACAATGCTCAGTCTGGAAAAATTCTCCCCATAAACGGAAAATAACCACAAATTGCGAAATAAAATATCCCTTGGAAATCACTCAAATGTTAAAGAAGAAAAGGAGAGCGCGCAAAAGATGGCAACAATCTCGCGCTCCACAGGATAAAACAATTCTTACGAGTAACTACCTTTGTAGTAAACTTAAGAGAGAAATTCGAGACTTTAAAAATCGTGAAATATCTACATATCTTGGAAGCCTAACTGCGGATAAAAGTACAAATTACTCGCTCTGGAAAGCCATGAAAGGCATTAAAAACCCAAAAACGCAATCGCCACCCATCAGGAAAATCAATGGAGAATGGGAGAAGATGAACAAGGAAAAAGCCGAAATATTTGCCGACAATCTGGAAGAAACATTTAAACCATTTGATGGTCAAGATTTGCTCGAAATTCCAGCCCAAACCGTGGCACCTGAGACCTGACTATCATAGAATAAAAAGTATATCGCTACCCGAACTACGCTTTGAAATAGAGAAACTAAAATTAAGCAAAGCTCCTGGATATGACTTAATCACAGGACAGGTTCTTAAAGAGTTACATAGGAAAGCTTTAATCAAGTTCGCCTATCTTATAAATGACTCGTTCAGGTTATTGTACGTTCCAGGACCATGGAATGTAGCTGAAGTTATAATGGTTATACGAATTTTTCAGGCTAAAAAAACAAATTGTTTTTTACATTTAGATTTTATTTATGTATAAAACAAAACCCAATTCTTTATCACTTAAAAAAAATATTAATTACTTTTTAATAAACAAGCAATTGATAAGTATCTACCTTCATTATTTTACTTAAATTCTTCTCGACTTTTTTTATAAATATTCTTTTTACATTTTCATAAATAAACGTGTCTTCAGTCAATTTTTTTTATTCAACAAAAAACACACTTAAACAAAAAAACCCATAGGGACGGGCTACAGTCCGCTTGGGCGAACTGTTGGATACCCTATTTTTATTCCTATCCCTCATAAGTGGGCGTGACAAAAGTCTAAGTATGGTTGAATTGTTAGGAACGCTCTACATATTTTGTCTTATAACATTTAAAGGATTTTATCGAAATAAAACGCTCCCTAGCTCAAACTTGGGTGTTTCAATAAAATTGTTTTATTTAATTGTAGGCGTGTCAGTAGGCGGATTTCAAAAAAATTAACACATGAGCATAAAGGGCCCCTAGAGAGTATATATTACAAATTTCCACTCCCTAGCTCAAACTTTGAATTTTCAAAAAAGTTTTTTTTTAAATTGTGGGCGTGTCAGTGGGCGGATTTTGAAAATATTTACACATGAGCTTAAAGGGCCCCTAGGGAGTATATATTATAAATTACAGCTCCCTAGCTCAAATTTTGGTTTTTCAATAAAATTGTTTTATTTATTTGTGGGCGTGTCAGTGGGCCGATTTTGAAAATTTTATATCCCTAGCAGTTTTAGGAGTCATAGATCATATAAAAAAAATTTCAGCTTTCTAGCTCAAAATTCGATTTTTTCCAAAATTTTGTTTTTTTGAGTTTGTGGGCGTGTCTGTTGGCGGATTTCAAAAATTCGTAAACTCGATTATTTCGGTACCCTAGAGAGTATATGGTTAAAATTTCAGCTCTTTAGGCCAAGTTTAAAGGCCTATTTTTTGCCGACGGACGGACATGGCTAGATCGACATTACTATCGATGCTGATCATAAATATAGTAACTTTTAGGGGTCTACGGGCAATATTAACCCTAGAAAGATAATCATATTTTTTATGACGTAAAAGATGTAACTTTGGTAGTGTATTTAATGAAACCCATGAACTTTTTAAAAAAATATTAACGTTTTATTTATTTATGTAGTTCATATTAAGTAAAATAAATCAATGATTTAGTAAAAATAAATATTTATTTAAGGAATAAAATCAAAAAACTTAAGCCCCATTACAAATCAACAAAAAACAACTTATATTTTGAAGGAACCTTAAAATTGACATTAAGTCATAATTGTTTGCCAAATTTTCATTTTTCGGTTTAAAATAAGTGTACTAATAAGTCTTAGTAATTTTAAATTATATACGATTAAATTAAATGTAAGAATGGCACAGGTCACACACGCCCCCAGAAGTCCGGCATAGCTATATATTTTTACCGCAGGTACTTACCATCACGCCACGACCGTTACGAGCTAGCTCCGACCAGCGGCTGAGTTAGTTTAAGCAACCAACACAATGCGGTTTATAGTTGAAAGGATATAACATTTTTTCCGTGTGTCATACGTCTCGCAGAAGTAGATTATCTTTCTACGGTTAAGGCATGTTGCAAACTATGCGTCAAAATTAATATACCCTTAGAATAGGGTATATAAAGTGGTCTGGGTGCGACCCGCAAGGTCCACACGACTAACTTCCCAGTGGGATCAATACAATTTACAGTACGAAATTTTGAAATGTGGTTAACTATAAGAAATGGTTAAGAATTATTTAATATTACAAAATCTGTTCATGGAAATTAAATGTTGTAAATAAAAGCGAAGTGTGATATATATTAATGCAATACGGAGACCTGTAAATTTACATATATACGAAATAACGGAGCACAATGTAATGATGATTTGCTCAATGACAAATGACAATAAATAGTACAAATAAAGGCAAATTATTTTAGTTATTTATTTACTAACAAAAAACGGCTATACCGATTTTTCGCTGAAAACTTAATCAGTTCTGAGTTACGTAATAACGCTTCGAATAAACCCGGTCCCATGTCAATATCATCTTTGGTTCTCCAGATAATCGTGGCGAAAGATAATTCCGAACGCACATACGTACATACGCCCATACGTACATACACACGGACAGACATCTCTATAAAAACGTTGAATTTGGATTCTGGTGACCTTGAAACGGGAAGATATGTCAAAATCCGCGATTCACAAAATCGTCCGCATTACAAGAACTTCCACTGGGAAGTTAATAATTTGCCTTTATTTCTACCATTTCTTGTCATTTGTCATTGAGCAAATCATTATTACATTGTGCTCCGTTATTTCGTATATATGGAAATTTACAGGTCTCCGTATTCATAAAAATGGTTGTATTAATATATATCACACTTCGCTGTTATTAATAACATTTAATTTCCATGAACTTTAAAGGGGGTTTTTTAATATTAAATAATTCTACACCATATCTTATGGTTAACCACATTTCAAAATTTCCCACCAATGGCATAAAACATATTGATCCCACTGGGAAGTTAGTCGTGTGGACCTTGCGGGTCGCACCCAGACCACTTTTTATACCCTGTTCTAAGGGTATATTAATTTTGACGCTTAGTTTGTAACATACCTTAATATTGCCCGTAGACATCTAAAAGTTACTATATTTATGATCAGCATCGACAGTAATGTCCGTCCGTCCGTCCGTCGGCAAAAATTAGGCCTTTAAACTGGGCCTAAAGAGCTCAAATTTTAACCATATACTCTCTAGGATCCCGAAATAATCAGATTTATGAATTTTTGAAATCCGCCCACAGACACGCCCACAAACTCAACAAAACAAAATTTTGGAAAAAATCGAATTTTGAGCTAGAAAGCTGAAATTTTTTATATATGATCTATGACTCCGAAAACTGCTCGGGAGATAAAATTTTCATAATCCGCCCACAATTTAAAATAAACTTTTTTTTGAAAATCCAAGGTTTGAGCTAGGGAGCTGAAATTTATAATATATGCTCTCTAGCGGCCCTTTATGCTCATGCGTAAATTTGTTTTAAATCCGTCTACTGACACGCCCACAATTAAATAAAACAATTTTATTAAAAAACACAAGTTTGAGCTAGGGAGCGTTTTTTTTTCTTACAAAAGCCTTTAAATGTTATATAACAAAATATGTAGAGCGTTCTAAACTTATGAGGGATAGGAATAAGAATAGGGTATCCAACAGTAGCCCGTCCCTATGTTTTTATTATGTTATAATATAATAAAATATATAAATTAAAAGAAAGATTTTTCAACCTGTTTTGCCCCATTGTTGTTCCAAGATAAGTTTTGATTCTTTAAAGGGTGGAAAATTATCTTTCAACGGATGAAGTTGTCAAAGGAAAGGTTAGGATAAGAAACCTCAATCAAAATTGTCTAGTAAAACCTTCGCGGTTTTACGCGAACAACAAGCAAAAATATCTTAGCGTAACACACATGTAGTTCTTATTTAATTTTTAATAAAAATGTATGACAAATTAATGTTTGTCTTTATTAAACGGAGCACTCCGTACCCTTTTGCGAAAAAAACAGTCTTCCTCTTTTATCTAAATCTTACATAGTACTTAATATATCCACACAGACGTACTTGCTGATAAGAACTGATAAAGAAAACGTCGAGAGTGTTTCTACTCATTATATGGATATACTCTGCACGCGACAAAACTTCCAGCGCAAAAAACCCTTCTCGTTCAAAAGGGATTTGAGCGAAATGGTCTATACAAAACATCTTTTTTTTTGCTTGTGCGTTCCTGACTTTCAATTGCATCATTTCGTTGCAGAATCGTTTGCATGAGTTGGATAGATTGATGCAGACACAAGATCAGATGGCTTGAAAAAAATGGTTGTTACAGCGCTCGATCTATGTTTTGTCTTGTTTCTGTATTCGTTTTACACATCATACCAAGCTCGCCTCGTTCAAAAACGGCTTGAACGAAATCGTCCATACAACACTTGAAATTCTTTTTATACCCTATTCTAGGGGTATATTAATTTTGACGCATAGTTTGTAACATACCTTAATATTGCCCGTAGACCCCTAAAAGTTACTATATTTATGATCAGCATCGATAGTAATGTAGTAATGGCTAGATCATGTCCGTCCGTCGGCAAAAATTAGGCCTTTAAACTTAACCTAGAGAGCTGAAATGTTAACCATACTCTCTAGGGTCCCGAAATAATCAAGTTTACGATTTTTTGAAATCCGCCCACAGACACGCCCACAAATTCAAAAAAACAAAATTTTGGAAAAAATCGAATTTTGAGCTGGAAAGCTGAAATTTTTTATATATGATCTATGACTCCTAAAACTGCTCGGGATAATTTTTTTTCAAAATCCGCCCACTGCCACGCCCACAAATAAATAAAACATTTTTTTTTTGAAAATCCAAGGTTTGAGCTAGGGAGCTGAAATTTATAATATATACTCTCTATGGGCCCTTTATGCTCATGTGTAAATATTTTCAAAATCCGCCCACTGGCACGCCCACAATTATTATTTTTTTTTTTTTGTGAGCTAGGGAGCTGAAATTTATAATATATAATCTCTAGGGGCCCTTTATGCTCATGTGTTAATTTTTTTTAAATCCGCCTACTGACACGCCCACAATTAAATAAAACAATATTATTGAAACACCTAAGTTTGAGCTAGGGAGCGTTTTTTTTTTGATAAAATCCTTTAAATGTTATATAACAAAATATGTAGAGCGTTCTTAACAATTCAACCATACTTAGACTTTTGTCACGCCCACTTATGAGGGATAGGAATAAGAATAGGGTATCCAACAGTTCGCCCAAGCGGACTGTAGCCCGTCCCTATGTTTTTATTTGTGGCTATACTTTCCATGGTATCATTTCGTTGCCGAATCGTTTGAAGGAGTTGGAAAGAAGAGTTGGAAAAAAGCTACGGTTGGTTGGCAGGTTGTTCACTTCTGTGTGGAAATGTTCAAATAGGAAATGCACGAGTTAGAATATGAAAAATTAAAGCAATGGGAAGAAGAGTATAAATATGTTGTATGTAGTTTAGAGAACGCAAAAATTGAGATAACTTCTTGTGAGTGTTAGTCGTTCATGAACCACTTGAACAATATGAGGCGTCGCCACTGCTCTCAGTTTCTATGGGTTATATCCTCCATGTACTTTGCTGAAAATTATATTTTAAATGAACAACTGAATTGAAATGGAGTCAGTAACTTGTTATTTCTTCCTCGGTTGCATAAAACCGCGAATGTATTTTCTAGACAATCTTGATTGAGGTGTCTCGTTAAAAGGAACTGAACACCATCTGCCCTTAAATCATTTCAAATGCCAATGAGAGCATTTATATGCTGCTGCCCTTATTTTAAAAATTGCTTCTTTTTAGTAAATTAGGCAGACTGATCAAAAAAGGTAATATTTTGGAAAAATATATTCATTTCGTTTAAGAAATTGACTAGCTCTTCATTTCCAAAAAATGGCCTCTGGATTTTTTGGGGTCTTTAAACTTAGACGAATTAAAAATATCGTATAACCTGTCTAATCTTTCGATCATTTCAGCAGTATTGATAGATACATATATTACAATATTTTTAAATTAAAAAACAGTTGACGTTTATCTTTTAAAAAACACGTATACACTCTTATTTGTTTGCTCTGAGAACTTGTATTCACTTGTTTCGCACGACTGACTATAATTCAAGTCAATACGCCTTTGAAAATATATTATGAAAAAAAGTAAGCACCGCCGACCGAACGTTATTGCAAAACCAGTGTGACCAACCAACATAAAAACTAGCAAATAATGAGTCAAATCATTTTTATAGTTACTAGGCCGAACACCGGATTGCATTATTTTTAGCGAAATCAAAGCAAAGAAGATGCATTTATTTTCATATTTTTGACTGAAGGGTAATTTTAGAGGTTCATAATTAGGTGTAGGTAAACAGTAAAAAAAAATAATCTGAAAAACCAGTCATAAACCATTAAAAAAAAAAACAAAACAGGTACCACTGCACGAATTGAAAAAATACACACAACGAGGATCAAGTCGATACGCATTTAAAAACATAGTAACGGGCTACAGTCCGCTTGGGCGAACTGTTGGATACCCTATTCTTATTCCTATCCCTAATAAGTGGGCGTCACAAAAGTCTAAGTATGGTTGAATTGTTAAGAACGCTCTACATATTTTGTCTTATAACATTTAAAGGATTTTATCGAAAAAAACGCTCCCTAGCTCAAACTTGGGTGTTTCAATAAAATTGTTTTATTTAATTTTGGGCGTGTCAGTAGGCGGATTTAAAAAAAATTAACACATGAGCATAAAGGGCCCCTAGAAAGTATATATTTTAAATTTCAGCTCCCTAGCTCAAACTTAGAATTTATAAAAAAAAAAGGTTTTTTTTAAATTGTGGGCGTGTCAGTATTCGGATTTTGAAAATATTTACACATGAGCTTTTTTTTTTTTTTTCGGGATGTGTGAAACTTTCTGCACTGGAGCACTCATGAGCTTAAAGGGCCCCTAGAGAGTATATATTATAAAATTCAGCTCCCTAGCTCAAGTTTTGGTTTTTCAATAAAATTGTTTTATTTATTTGTGGGCGTGTCAGTGGGCGGATTTTGAAAATTTTATATCCCGAGCAGTCTTAGGAGTCATAGATCATATATAAAAATTTGAGCTTTGTAGCTCAAAATTCGATTTAAAAAAAAAAAAAAAATTTGAGTTTGTGGGCGTGACTGTGGGCGGATTTCAAAAATTCGTAAACTTGATTATTTCGGGACCCTAGAGTATATATGGTTAAAATTTCAGCTCTCTAGGTCCAGTTTAAAGGCCTAATTTTTGCCGACAGACGGACGGACGGACGGACATGGCTAGATCGACATTGCTATCGATGCTGATCATAAATATAGTAACTTTTAGGGGTCTACGGGCAATATTAAGGTATGTTACAAACTATGTGTCAAAATTAATATAGTTACCCTTAGAATAGGGTATAACACGACTGAAGTAAAACTTTTTTCGCTCCATCTATTTTAAATTGAGGGCGTGTCAGTGGGCGAATTTTGAAAATATTTACACATTAGCATCAAGGGCCCCTGGAGAGTCTATATTTTAAATTTCAGCTCCCTATCTCAAACTTTGGTTTTTTCTTAACTTGTGGGCGTGTTAGTGGGCGAATTTTGAAAATATCTAGACAAGAGCATCAAGGGCCGCTGGAGAGTCTATATTATAAATTTCAGCTCCCTAGCTCTAACTTTGGTTTTTTGCCGTCCGACCTGAAAATCAATGACGGTGACGTTCTATATTTTCAAGTAATGAACTGCGATTCATGGACACAATGACTTTACTCACTTCCGGTAAATTCCATCTGTCGGGAACTGTTTTAGATATAGCTTTCTCCTTTGGATCGGTTTGGATAGATGATGAGCTTAGTATTGCCCTCTATTGAGGAGATTCAAGGGTGTTTACCCATTCCACGAACCTTTCCACAGACTAAATTTTATGAATTGTAACAAAAGAGTGTATGATACGAAACGTAACTCCGTTTTGCCGAAAGTGTACGTTTGTCTACACTTCCGTATTGCTGGAAATGTACGTTTGTCTATACTTCCGTGACGCACTCACCAGCTGGCTCCCCACGTCAAGCGTGCGTAAAGAAGTTTTACTTCAAAAAGCATTATGAAAAAAACCCATAATCATTGGTCTTACGAAACACGCCGCATGTAGTGGTACAGGCAAAATATATTGTGTACCCTTTTTCCTATAGCGGTCGTTCCATAAGGGTTAAAGCACATCCTTTTGACCTGCTTCCACATATTGTAGGCTTTTTTCTGCATTTTGCTTTGTAGTAGTAGGAAATGCATAAGTGTCCCTATTCATTATGGATACACTCTGCACCAAACCAACGGAATCAAAAAAATAAAACAAATGACAAATATGGCAACCGACTTATGGCTCAGCTCCCGCTCACTTACGTTGATTACAAGAAATGTGACAGTGCTACCAATTAAACGAGAAATAGGTTTTTGCATTAAATTACAGAAAATGGGAGTGCTCATTCAATTAAGATCGAATCCATTGCATTTGATGTTTGATAGAAAAAAATATTTTATAAAGAACATATCCTGTTATATTGCTTGGCAGCGCAAAATTGTATGGAATTGCATAAAGGTGATTTGTGTACTTGAGCAAAGTGTATCGAAAAAAGTACAATCGTATCGACTTTTGCAACCACATTTCTTCTTTTTCAAAATCGATTCATGGCATTACTATTGACAACATTTTTAGGCTGAGATCATTAATCTTGCTTCATAATATTCTTCAGATGCGCCAACCATCTTACCTTTTTAGCAAGATCCGTTTTACGCGTTCAACTAGGACTTTTGATCTCATCCCAATGCGCTACAATTTCTTGGTTGCTGAGCGACAATTCTTTATCCATGCGATTCGGCTATGGAGTTCCCTACCCCAACATATAAGGATGATAAGTCGCAAAATGCTGTTCAATGAGGAACTCAGGCAATACCTACAAGCACTTCGATGATGATGATTTGTTGTTTTAGTCATTTTGATTTTTATTTTATTTTTAATTTGTTGTTCTCTTTTTATACCCTATTCTAAGGGTATATTAATTGTGACTCATAGTCACCGTTGTACCGGTTTTTTACATGGTTTTTTACGTGTAAAAAACTACTGGTTAAAAACTGGAAAAATGAGTGTATAAAATTGGTTCACGTAAAAAACCGAAAATGGAATGCCATATGAGGGATATCATGAAAAGAATGGTAGGTAAAGCGTTTAAAAAAGATGTGGTCTAGTGTTTTACCTTAAAAACAGTTTCCAATTAATTAGTACAAAGCTTCAACGAAATTAAATAGGTTTTTATTTATTACAAATTAAGAAGTTAAGTAGCACAACAAAACAAATCAATCCATAAATATAAAAGCTACCTATATAAATTGAAACGCGTATATATGAATCTATTTTCCATTTATTTACCAGTAGAAATAGATTTCTCTTCCTCTTCTTCGTCGTCCTCAATCTCCAAATAACACGAATCGCTGGACTTGCTATTCAAAGTAAAATAAATGTGTATATGTTTTTTTGACCTCTCGAAAGTTAGCCTGTTCCGAAGAGGAGTATGAACTTGCGCCCAATTTGAAAAAAACTCTTTCGATCTGTGCAGATGACGCCGGCATGTTTAGTAGTTTTAAAGCCAACTGTGAAAGATTTTCATGTTGGATCCCTGCGGTGCTCCAAAACACTTCTGGTTTTTTAATTCCTTTTTCGAAAAGGCATTCAAATATACCGCTTTTTTGCTTAAAATCATGCCAATCCTCAATACCTTCTCCATTTAAGTTTTTTAAAAGAAAGTGATTAATTTTATTATTTTGTAAGTTTGTAAGGATCGAATTATCAAAATACGGATGTAAGTAATATGCAGTTAATGAAAACTCATTTAAGGCCATATTTTGACGATGATCAAAATGATGTTGAATTTTGGGTTTAAATTTTTCGGGTATTTGCAAAGTCTGCCATTTTTTAGCGGCTTCTGCTAAAGTTGCGGAAGGACTTTGGCAGAAATTTATTAATTCGCTTACAGGATCCAACATTTCTTTTTTGAATACGTCATCAAAAACGAGTTTGGATACATTTCCTTTAATTTTTTTGGTTGTCCGTCTGTTATTATTTGTTTCATATGCTGCAAGTTATGCAAAAAAATTGAAAACCAGTCTCGGTAGGAACACCAACGCGTGCTGCAAGATAATTTTATTCTCTTACCTCCTTTTTTGACAATAGCATTTTCAAGGTCGGTATTTATACCCTATTCTAGGAGTATATTAATTTTGACGCATAGTTTGTAACATACCTTAATATTGCCCGTAGACCCCTAAAAGTTACTATATTTATGATCAGCATCGATAGTAATGTCGATCTAACAATGTCCGTCCGTCCGTCCGTCCGTCGGCAAAAATTAGGCCTTTAAACTGGACTTAGAGAGCTGAAATTTTAACCATATACTCTCTAGGGTCCCGAAATAATCAAGTTTAAGAATTTTTGAAATTCGCCCACAGACACGCCCACAAACTCAAAAAAACAAAATTTTGGAAAAAATCGAATTTTGAGCTAGAGAGCTGAAATTTTTTATATATGATCTATGGCCCATAAAACTGATTGGGACATAAAATTTTCAAAATCCGCCCACTGACACGCCCACAATTAAATAAAACTTATTTTGGGAAAAATTGAATTTTGAGCTAGAAAGCTGAAATTTTTTATATATGATCTTTGGCCCATAAAACTGCTTGGGACATAAAATTTTCAAAATCCGCCCACTGACACGCCCACAATTAAATAAAATATTTTTTTTGAAAAACCAAAATTTGAGCTAGGGAGCTGAAATTTTTAATATATACTCTCTAGGGGCCCTTTATGCTCATGTGTAAATATTTTCAAAATCCGCCTACTGACACGCCCACAATTATTTTTTTTTTATTTTTGAAAGTCCAAAGTTTGAGCTAGGGAGCTGAAATTTATAGTATATACTCTCTAGGTGCCCTTTATGCTCATACTTAAATTTTTTTTAAATCCGCCTACTGACACGCCCACAATTAAATAAAACAATTTTATTGAAAAACCAAAGTTTGAGCTAGGGAGCGTTTTTATTTACAAAAGCTTAGTTTTTTCGATAAAATTCTTTAAATTTTTGTCACGCCCACTTATGAGATATAGGAATAAGAATAGGGTATCCAACAGTTCGCCCAAGCGGACTGTAGCCCGCCCCTATGTTTTTACTGTAAGATGGAGCAAGAAATAATGAGGATGTTGACGTACACTTGATGGAACGTGATGATTTAGAAATGCTTAAGGGGCACAGCAATAATGTCGATGTGGAAGGTGATGCAGAATCCAATCCGGATGTTGAAGAAGACGAAGCAGGTGACTTAGCTCTCAAAAGGGAGAGATTAACTTGCTCTGGGACGGTAACATTTTGTAAATAATAGGATTCATTTTTATTAAAATCAGATTCGGATAATTCTGACATATTAGCCGCGTTGGTCTGCAGTTCAAAATAAAGAAATTATTAGTTATATTCTTGCATTTATATATAAGTTTTGTTATTAAATAAAAAGATTTGTTTTTCCTTTTTAATTTAATATGAAACTTTATTGCTGTAGTTTTAACGACTGTACAGGTTGGTGGTAGGTTAAAGTCTGAAGGTTTTTTATTATGTGCTGACCGGAGTATGTAAGTCACTTTGTCATCTTTTGTCTGGTGTGATGTGGATGGGGGTAGAAGTGTGAACTGATGGCATGCACATGTTTAAAATGGCATTCCGATGCTCAAGCGGTTCCTTTTATTAGGGGTGTGTATCGCTGTGTCATAAACAATGGTATTTATGACTTCCAGATTATTTAGTCTTATTGTCGTCTGGCTGGTTTCAGATAACGCTTCAAAGTCATGTGTTATTCACGTCCAGTCGAGGGTGACGAGGGTTTCCTGTTGAATATGATATCATGTTCAATTTCTGGGGTTGGATTATGGGATTCTGGAACATGTGTAACTTATATAATAATTTCTCAACAATGCCATAGGATCATCCACTTCCTTAGCAGAAATATCCATGTCGATAACGTCGATGTCCTCTAACTCAACTTCTTCTAACTCAGCAAACGTTTCAACGGATGAAGGAGAAGGCTTACAACGTTGTCTACAAAATGTGAAATGGTTCTTAATTTTATTGGCGAATTTTTGCAAACAATTTACCGGTGCCTTGTCAATCTGCTGACTGCAGTGTTTTGCAAAGTTTGCTTACAAATATTGCAAAATGTCATTGCTTTTTTTCCCGATTTAAGTAACGTAAATTTGAGTTCATTAAAATTTGTTGTGTTTGGTCGTGGCCTTTTTATTATTTTGATTGAAACAACAGTTCGCTGTGTATTAACAAAAAAAATAAAAAAACCTGTTCACTCAACAAAAACTTGCCGCGAAATGACTATCTGTCAAAATAAATGCATGTTTTATGCATTTTTTACATTTTGTACATTTTTTACATTTTGTACACGTTATTTACCACTATTTACCAATTTTTACGTAAGAAATGTAAAAAATGTTTTTTTACACAAAATCGCCCATCAGTGCTCATAGTTTGTAACATACCTTAATATCGCCCGTAGACCCCTAAGAGTTACTATATTTATGATCAGCATCGATAGTAATGTGAAATTTATAATTTAGACTCTCTACGTGCCCTTTATACTTATGTTTAAATATTTTTTTAAATTCTCCTACTGACACGCCCACAATTAAATAAAATAATTTTATTGAAAAACCAAAGTTTGAGCTAGGGAGCGTTTTTTTTTAGATTAAATCCTTTAAATGTTATATAACAAAATATGTAGAGCGTTCTTAACAATTCAACCATACTTAGACTTTTGTTACGCCCACTTATGAGGTATAGGAATAAGAATAGGGTATCCAACAGTTCGCCCAAGCGGACTGTAGCCTGTCCTTATAGTTCTATTTTGTCTTTAGGAATTTGTATTTGTAAATACGAGTATGCATCCATGTAACCTTTTTTAATTTTTTATAATTGAACAAGTAGGTAACATACTCGTACATTATAGATTTATCATTGCAATAGAGTTTTTCACTGAAGCTTGCACTACTAAATAAGATATTGTATCTTACTGTGTAAAGGTAATTAAATGAAGATTTGAATTTGAATTTAAAAGAAGAAATAAGTTCAAAGAAAGAAGACCATCAAAGACATTTGTTAATTTGCGAGCAAATACTGCAAAAAAAAAAGGATACACACAATCGATACTCGACATCTTAGGGCGATACTACTCAAAGTATCGGCTCATAGTATCGACTACTCGGTATGGAATCCCAAAAGTACGAGTATATACCTATTCACTATCGAAAGTATCGTTCGAGCAGTACTTGCTCCCAAAAACTTAAATCTTGTGTACTAGATTTTCAAATGAGTTATAATTTTTTGACAGCAAGTTTTCTAGTTCATTTAGTGCTTTTATTTTTTTACAGCAACTGGATTAAAAAAAAAAACATCCTCTAAAAAACTCACAACGAAAACTTGTTCTCTTTACCTACAGATGTTTTGTATCAGAAATATAAAGGAGATTACTTCCTTTCCTTAAACCTAAACAAAACTCAAAATTAAAAATGCAATTACTGGAATTTCCCATTTTGCACACCGGACACCACGTTGTGCTTTAGAAAACCAATCTTAAAAATAAAATGGCGCAAATTTGTTTCATCTAACTAGCAATTGTCTTCCCTATCAATATTTAAACGGTAAAAATATGCTTTTGTTATTGACAACATCAAAAGGTGCCATAGTATTTTGAAATATGATCCTATGTCGCAAATAAATATGGCCTTAGGTCTGTTGTTGCACTGCGAAAGCGTCGTAAGGCCATATGGCCTTATGTCACGGCACCACTCGTTTCGCCCGACAAACTCCGGCCAACACTTTATGTTTATGCTCTTGTAAAATGGACCTTCAAATGTCTCATGTGCGTGTTTTGATTTGGGTAAATGGAATTATTTCACCCGTCTTTCCTCTATGAAATTTCTCCTTTTTTTTTTGTTCTAGGTTAATACACAATATGCTGTCGGAATTTTAATAACAAAACTACATGCCTTGGCCAGTGTCAAATCAATTGTGATGTACTGCGATGAATGCGATAGCATCCAGGAATTACTTCCGACGTATAGGATATATGCCTCAGGATAGACAGAACAGAATGAAAAGAAGGAAAGAAATCCCTTAGCTCTATCGTGATACTCTTTCCGGATGCATGAATAGACAAACTTTAACACCCGGGTTGAGGCTTGTGCCGTCCCTTTTTTTATTATTCCCTCTCGTCCTGCAATGGTGACGATATACAATCTATACGAACACTTCATATAAAAATATAGCCCTTAATCGCTGTTCTGCTCCTTTTTTTGTTGGTTTGGTTTGTATGAGCATCTATTGAGTCCTTGTTATTGGATATAGGGAAATGGGTGCGATCAAAATGCGACGACATAGGTTTTAGCTTGGAGTTGTTGTTGTTTGTTTTTAGTTCCGCACAATGGGGCAGCACACGGTAGGCGAGGTTGATGGAGTAGTTGTAGTTTCGTCGGGATTGGGGATTCATATGACTTTTGGCTTGTCGAATGGACTCTCTGTGTCCTTAGACAACGAAAAATTGGATTTCCAGGAGGCAATGGATAAACGTCGAGTTGTGGCAAGGCTAAAGCCAAATATCAAGTTATTGCCCATTCTCTGATGTGTTTGTATACTGTTCCTTTTTTGCCATGTTGGCCTTTGTACATATGCATGCATTCGATCACTCAGATGTGGTGTACATATCTATTACGCAAATCCGCAGCGATGCTTTGGGTGTAATCTTTGAATGGAATTTATAGTGATTAGGGGGAAGCGGCCTTTCAGTGGGTGTATTCCGACAGAAGACCACATTAATGCGATATCAAGGTTTAGTAGGTATGTTTACGTAATTGAACTAACAAATGTCCTGAATTGGTACAATGGGAATTAGGAAAATGTCGTTAGGACATGCTTATCCTGAAGTATTTAATTTCATATAAACTTCTCTTCAGTGTTGAATATTATTGTATAGATCTTGAATTTAGGTAGCAGTTGCAGAAGTACTCGCTGTATTTTGAGTGAACCTTTTATGATAGATTGGTCCTTAAATATTTCTTTCATTTGTAAGGTGGGACTCAAGGGTGTTCTTCGCTGATTTGTTTAGCCTGAGATTGATATTTGGTGTGAATCGCATCTCATCTAGGTGTAACTAGATCATTTGTTAATTTCAGGGTGAGGAAACGCGTACTCACGACCTTCTCGTTAGTGTGCAGTTCAATTTTTCAATTTCAATTTCAATTTATTTTACCATTAAGTACAAGTAAGACATAGTCTTTATAGAGCACTAACAAAATTAATTTTACATTAGGTTTTCACATAAGTAGGTAGGTATGCGTATTAAAGTTCTAATATTCCTAGAAAGAATATTAACAATTTAATTTAAAAGAAGAGTAAAATTAAGTGGAGAAAAGAAAAGAAGCGAAGAATAAAGAAGGAAAGAAGGAAGAAATCTCTACTGCTGTTCAGAAAAATATTTAATTATAGCTGTCCTGAATTTAAGAGTTCCCGATGCTCGCTTAATGTGTTCAGGCAAGGAGTTCCATAGCTTAACGGCCCACATAGGAGTACTTGCATCGAAAAGCTGGCCAAAATCCAATTTTCTAAAAAGTAAAATCAAGAAGTACAAATTTGCTATAGCGGATCCTTACTATACATACATGGGTCAACGCGCTGCAGCTTTTTTTTTTTCTTCTTCATCGTGTGATGTGATAAACTGAGTTCAAAGTTGACAGCTTGGATTTTTTGCATTTTTTCTTTTCATGCATGCAATTTCGGTAGTGTTCCTATGTAAGTGATTTCAAGTTATTGTGATATAAATCTTAATTTTTTTAATGGAGAGTTCTACTGCAGGTATGTATTGACATTTTAAATGCATTTTTGGAAATCTTGTGTTGTTGTTTTTGTTTTAATTCGGGTTCAAACGCAATACAGCAAATAGACGTCGTATTTCTTTCAATTTTTTTAAGTTTTAATGATTTTAATATAGTATACTTTGTACACTTTGTAAGTTAGATTGAGTATTTGTCATTTGTAAAGCAAAAAGAATTGGCTGCTACTAGCTGCTAAACGAAGTTTTATAAATGTTTCAGTTTTTCGATTTTGTGTGAACAAAAAACACTCATACGCCATACAGTGGTTTTATTGATTATACTCTATCCAACAAAAATTGTCAGTACAGGCCTTATAGAGGAGCTTTTTTTCTACCAGTGATGCCTGTAGATACTCTCACGGCACTCAAACGCAAGAATTGCCACTGAAATAAAAACCAAACCACTGTCATACCAAGGAATTGTTGTTGAAATTTTCCCAAAATTCGCATACAACAAACCACAACCACTCTCCCAAACAGCCAAATAGACATAAAGTGCTTCGCTTGCCGCCTTATCGCTGTGACCTTAATCCAATAGAATTGCTTTGGGCTCAAGTGAAAGGGTTCGTAGCAAGCCAAAACAAGTCATTTAAAATGGCTGAAATAAGAGAATTACTAACGACAGCACTTACAAGGGTTGACAAAGGAAAATGGCATCGATGTGTCCAACACGTTGAACAGGTTGTTGAGCCAAATATGTGGGACATCGACGATTTTACCGAGGAAGCAGTTGAAAGGTTAATAATAGACCTAAATAACGAGAGCAGAAGCAGTAATTACTCACCGGATTAGTTGAGTAGCGATAATAGAATTTAGTATTTTACGTTTTACAATATTTATAATGAATAAATTGGATTACAGTGATATATTTTTCGTTCTGATTTTTTTTTTGTGTTACGAAATTTATATATTTTGTTGGTCTACTGGATATACCATTAAAAAAACGCGCCTATTATTATCTTACCAGAAAAGGAAAAAGATAAACGGAATTTATTTCGTTCCGCAATATTTTTATTTTAAATTGGAAGATGGTAACCCTAATAGAATTGCTCTCTGAGTTATGGCGAATTATCATACACAGTACTGCAACCCTGTGAGAGCTTTAAAGAGGGACGGATTTATGTAAGTCATTGCAACCAGACTGAGAGAAAAACATCCTATCTTCCCTGTACTGACAATTTTTGTTGGATTGAGTATAGTTATTGCAATGTTACTATAATGTTTTAATTTTTTTTTTCGTTTCTGGAATAAAAACATACACTTGGATATATGTTATAGTTCAATTCTTAATACATAGCATTTATTTAGGATCATCTGGTTTGAGCGTTGTGTCAAAAAAATATTTATTTAATATTATGGAAAAATGTGAAAATTAAATTATTTAAAACAATTTTTGTTAAATGTTCCTTGTTCAAAAGAACTTATAAGTCAAACGTATCTAAAATTATTTTTGATTTGAAGCAAAAGATGGTTAGCCTCTAGTAGAAGAAAGTATTTGTTTTCAGAGAGAAACAAAGAGTGGCTTGAAGGTACTTTCAAACTTCCAATTGTTATGAGTGTCAGATCAGCAGGGCGACCTGAAAAGCCGTTTGAAGAATCGAGTGATAGGACTAAAAGATGAAGAACTGAAAACATCCGAGAAAAAGTTCAAACTGAGGAACTAGCTTTTGCAACTCAGATGAAGTTATGAGAAACGGGGAATACTGTTGCTTCAAAAGTATTTACAGAAATCCTTAAATCTCCTGAAAGAGAGCAAAAGTACAAAGAGGCATATTCTAACAGCCTTACAGATAAAAAAGAGAAATTGTCTATACAAAAGGCTCTTTCTATGTTCATTGAGGCCGAACAAACAAAAAGGTAAAAAGGATTGCTATCCAATAGAAGAATCATATACCTACTGTGATGGAAACATTGGCTGAAATAAATCTGCAGGATTTCTTCGATCACACTGCAACTCGACTACTCATGTATATGCAGGAAGTTGTAAGCAGTCTTAATGAAAATGAATGTGCATCTCTTGAACTCATTACAAAATGAGGTTGTGACCATCTGGCAAAACCCGACTCCATCTTTTCCCCGATTTTGTCGGCCAATAAGAATTAACTTCGTTAAAGAAAGCACAGACATAATTAAAAGCGAAATACGCTTTATCCAGTCACTTAATAAGACTGTAATAAGTTCGACAATAGAAGTGAAGCATACTCGTATATTGCTTTTTTCCATGGTCGATGGAAAAATATGCAATGCAATAACTGAAACTACATCAACACAGAAATGCTATGTTTGCGGGTCAACATCAAAAGACAAATTAACTACACAGACAGTAAAGAAAAGACGCGACGAGTTCTTATAATTATAAGGCTGAATTGTTAAGTTAAAATTGCTATCCGACTGTGTGAATTGCAATTTCTCATAAATATATCGTGGTGATTTTGAGTATATTATTTTATGCAGAAAAATACAGTTCCTAGCATCAAGAAATTGCCTTAATGAACATCCTAAGATTTGTATACCCTATTCTAAGGGTATACTAATTATGACGCATAGTTTGTAACATACCTTAATAGTGCCCGTAGACCCCTTAAAGTTACTATATTTATGATCAGCATCGATAGTAATATCGATCTAGCCATGTCCGTCCGTCCATCCGTCTGTCGGAAAAAATTAGGCCTTTAATCTGGGCCTAGAGAGCTGAAATTTTAACCATATACTCTCTAGGGTCCCGAAATAATCAGGTTGATGAATTTTTGAAATCCGCCCACTGACACGCCCACAAACTCAAAAAACAAATTTTTCGAAAAAATCGAATTTTGAGCTAGAAAGCTGAAATTTTTTATATATAATCTATGACTCCTAAATCTGCTTGGGAAATAAAATTTTCAAAATCCGCCCACTGACGCGCCCACAATTAAATAAAACAATTTTATTGAAAAACCAAAACTTGAGCTAGGGAGCTGAAATTTATAATATATACTCTCTAGTGGGCCCTTTATGCTCATGTGTAAATATTTTCAAAATCCGGCTACTGACGCCCACAATTTAAAAAAACCTTTTTCTGAAAATCCAAAGTTTGAGGGAGCTGAAATGTGTAATATATACTCTCTAGGGGCCCTTTATGCTCATGTGTTAATTTTTTTTAAATCCGCCTACTGACACGCCCACAATTAAATAAAACAATTTTATTGAAACACACAAGTTTGAGCTAGGGAGCGTTATTTTTGATAAAATCCTTTAAATGTTATATAACAAAATATGTAGAGCGTTCTTAACAATTCAACCATACTTAGACTTTTGTCACGCCCACTTATGAGGGAGAGGAATAAGAATTGGGTATCCAACAGTTCGCCCAAGCGGACTGTAGCCCGTCCCTGTTTTTTTTTGCTATTTTAAAAAAAAAAAAAAAGGAAATTCAAATCCCAGAGCACTCAGACTCGGTAACGGTCCATTGTACTACCAGGCAGATATCCTGTAGATGCATGTGAATGGGTGGCATATGTTGTTGTTCCCCATGGGGATTGAACCTGCACCGCACGGGTCACAAGCCAACACACTAACCTCTACACCGTCGCCACCCTTAACATCCTAAGATACTATTTTGGTAAGCTGATACATGGTCATATCTTCTTAGTCGAAAGATATAACGAATCATTCCGTTAAATGCAAGTTTTATTTATTTATTTTATTTATTTATTTATTTATTTAAGAAGAGCCTATACACATTAAGATATAATATCTTATAAACTAGTGATAAGCTATAAAAATTAACAAAAGAGAGCTTAATGTATGACCACATAGTTCTGAACAATAGTAACAGCAGTAAGTACTTAAATGTAGAAGAAGAAAGAAAGAATAATAAAAATAATAGGAGAGAAAGAAAAAGGGAAAAAAAAAGAAAAGGATGAAGATTGAAAGTATGGGACAGAATTGGAAGGTCCATTAGAGAGAGAAGACATACTTTAGGGAACAGAAAAAAAGTGTCTTAATTGGTTTTTAAATCTTGTTGGATTACTTGTGTTTTTGATATAGCGCGGCAAAGAATTTCAAAGGCGAGTAGCGTTAATAAAAAATTGGCGCTGAGATGTCAGGGAAGCGTGGCGGGGTTGAATCAATTGGTTGGACCTGGCCGAGGAAAGTCTTGTAATTCGTTCGAACAGGTAGGGTGGTTGGTGTATTAGCAGAATATTTGAAAACAGTAATAAGGTGCGGAACTGAAAATAACTCTCAAGCGGCATGTTGACCAGTCTATTTGAAAAATTCGATACTCTATCGTATCTTCGAAGTCCAAAAATATATCGAATGGTACTATTAAAGACAACATTGAGCTTTCTCTTGCATAAGTAATTACAACTGGAGAAAATTTCACAGCCGTAGGCCAGGATAGGTAAAATTAAGCTTTTCGCAAGCATTAGACGTGTCTTTAAAGGAGTATACAACTGAGTCACCCAGAGAGTACGTAACACACCATATGTTTTCCCGACAATAGAGTTAATGTGCTTGTCCCATGTGAGGTTACGGGTGAAAATAATTCCTAGGTTTCTAGCGGTGTCAACATATTCTATAGCGACATTATTTAATGTAATCCGAGGAAAATAAGTTAGGTCAAGGATTTTTTTGGATATGACCAAGCACTTAGACTTCGACGGGTTTATAGCGAGGCCATTAAGTAGAGCCCAACCTGCTACCCTCTCAGGATCCTCATTCATTCTGCAAGCACCATTTTCGATCAGTCCAAGGCGGCAGCTGTAGTACATTTGTACATCGTCTGCATACAAATGGGACGAACAGTTCTTAATGATTGAGGGAATTTCATTAACATAAAGGGAAAGCAGTAAGGGGCCGAGTATGGATCCTTGTGAGACACCACTAATGGTTGGAAGAAAGTCCGACAAACTCTGGCTTATTTCAACTGCTTGCATTCTATTCGATAGATATGATGAAATTAGCTTTACAGCTTCAGGCGAAAAGTTGTATTGTCGAAGGAGCTTTTCTGTAAGACTACTGTGAACCACTGTGTCAAATGCCTTGGAGAAATCGAGAAGAACAAGAAAGCTGACTTTGTCCTCGTTCAGTGCTTGCCGAAGATCCTCTATGACATTTAACAAAGCGGTAACACAGCTGTGCTTGTCTCGGAAGCCACTCTGCTTTGGTGTAAGGAGATTATAAGTCTTAAGGTACACGCTCAACTGTCTTTTCAATATGCGTTCGAAAACTTTGGACAGGAATGGTAAAATAGAGATGGGTCTAAACTCATTGCATTTAGCATTTTTGGGTATCGGCAGGACTTTCGCTAGTTTCCACTCGCCAGGATAGATACCCGTGGTCAGAATGTAGTTGAAAATGTACGTTATGTACCGCAGTACAACAGGGAGAATCAGTTTTAAAAATGAAGGGTGCATTTCATCTAGCCCGATGGCATTAGACCGAATCGAAAGAATGCATTCTACAACTTCTAAACTACTGACCCCTATGAACCCGAAACTGAGATGACCAGGTTGCTCAACTGTGGGGTTCGCTATCGTTTCATTGGCAGATAGAGGCGGAGGAGGAAGGGAAACAAATTTTGAGTTTAGTAAGTTGGCGTCGACATTCTCAATAGGATTATTTTTCGATTTCCTAACCCAATACTGCGCAAGTTATTCCACAGCTGCCGACCGTTTAAAGAAGTATTGAGCTTTGTGGACAAATTGCGGGTCTTGGCTGCACGAATTTCCTTTACAACTCTATTACGAAGTGATTGATACACTTGTCTGAGCTCTGGTAGATGATAGCGTTTCCACGAGTTGTATGCCTGATCACGTTGCTGCATTAAGACGCGTATCTGGTTAGAAAACCAAGGTGGGTTACCCGATTTACTGAGCTTGGTTTTTAAAACAACGTGTCTATTGAAGAGGCGAGCAACGCTATCGTTTAGAAAGTGTACCTGCTCATTGGATGAACGTAAGTAGAAAATATTGTCCCAAGCTATGCTCCGGACATCTTCCTCAAGTTGGGAGTAGTTAATGTTTCCAAAATCACGGTAGCTAAATGTCGTTTCTGGTGCGGAGAGTTGATCGTAGAGCAACACTTTATTTGTGTCATTTACGAAAAATAAATCTAGAAGTGTCGGCTCCCCGCCGAAAAAGTGCGTCGGCGTTGTAATATTGACGGACCTTAGGTTAAGCGTACTCATATAATCAGTGAGGACATCTTCACATAACAGATTGCTATTAAAATCGCCACATAAAATAATATTAGAGCAATTCAATGTGATTTCCTCTAAAAGTTCGATTAGGGGTGATAAGTTTGTATGCTTACTGGGCCTGTAAATTCCGCCGATAAGTAACTTGTCGTTGTTACCGATTAAATTAATAAAAACATACTGAGTGCCAGTACTGACCTCAGAGGAGCACCTCAGCTGGCACTTAATTGCTTCCTTGACATAGACAGCCACTCCACCACCCTGACGATTTCTATCGGAACGAAAGACACGATAGCCTCTTAAGGAACAGGTCCGATCATTTAAATCACTCACCAACCACGTTTCAAAAACACAAACAACGTCAACACAAGATCCTTCAAACAAGTCACGGAATTCATCGATTTTGGGCAAAAGACTTTGCGCATTAATGTGACAAACCCGAAGCCCGTTGTTTTGTTTACTCAACACCCTGATCATCGAACGCAAAGATGCATTAACGCTGCCGTTGTTGCGGCTGTCGGCCATTGTACAAAACAAAAAGAGACGAAAATACGGAGTTTATAATAACAACAAGATTTAATGAGGATGAGATTAAGAGAGGTAACAGAAGTTATAAAAAGTAAAGTGGAAGAAAAATTATTAAAAATCGTAATCCAAATTAGTCCCTAAATAGATAATAATAAAATAAAGAAAGGAAAACTTTTGAAAAAGAGATTTAAAAAAAAAATAAAATAAAATAAGGTTTAGGAAACACTGGTGTAATGGTTGTCTTCTTCATTTGATGAGCTGGCAATTCCTTCGAGGTCTCCAATGCAGTTAACTAACACAGCTGCGGTATTGACATGACGTTTCACATATACGGCACCACGTGCAGTGTATAGAGTTGTCGAGAGTTGTTTTTTTTTTTTCATTGTCATAGCACGTTGAAATAAACATCGGTTTTGTTGTGATAAGCTTTCACGCAGGTAAATTGGTTTCGGTGGAGAGTTTATGCACAAACCAATGTGATGCAAGCAGAGTTGTTGATTGCTCGATTTCCGAAATTCCGCAATAGATCTCAAAACGAAATTTTTGCCGTACGCGGAGTTAAATTTAATTATAATTGCGGTGTTGTGCGAATTAGTTTTAGTACGAGTTCGGTAAATATTGCGTAAGACGGGCGGTTGAATACCAACAGTGTGACATAAGTGGTTGAAAGTAGTTTTTAGGTTTTCTTCGGGCAAGTTCGGGATGCCAAACAAAAAAGCATCGCATGCAACCATTCGGTTATCGTAGTGATTCATTGTGTTCTTAATATCTGTTAGTTCGGCCACGGTATGATTGAATTTATCTTTTAGATCTGCGAGTTCAGTTGTTGTATCCTTAAGCGTCGTTTTGGTCTCTAAGCACACAGTTGTGGCTTTTGATAGTGATGCTTTTAAAGTGTTTATGTCATCTTTCATTTCGGTATTTCCGGTTTGTTGATTTAATTCTAAGTGAACGACTCTTTTATTTATGTCAAGAATGCTTGATTTGATTTCTTTTATTTCACGATCGATTTTAAGAGTAATTGTCGTTTCGGACTCGGACATTTTTTTTGACAACAGAGAAATGATAAACTCACTTTGTTTTGCAAGTCGTTCGTCCATCAGATCCCATATATTGTTTTTGTCCTCCATGACGTTCCGTGCTGCGGCTTTGCGGAGGGGGGATGGGGAAGACAAGCGGATTTGCGGCGAATTTGTCGTGCTGCTTGTCTTCGAGCGTGAAGAGGTCCGTTTCGGCGGATTGGACATGTGGTAGTGATCGAAGCGGTATTTTAAGAGTGCTGTGATGACTTTATTTTGTTTTGTGTAGGTGAGTAGATACAATGCAATAGTATATGGAGAATGGGACGGAACCGGCACACCAGATATAAAAAAGTTTTTAATTTATAAATTAAACGAGAACGAAAATCAGCACTTAAAATGAATGAATATTTCTAGACCGATGTGAAAACACGCCGTGCAAATTGTGTGTAAACTATGAGTTAAATGCGTTTATCGATCGAAACAAATGAGCAGCTTGCCAGAACAAAAAAGAAACACGTCTATCTAGTAGCTCTCATTCCGAAGTTGAAGCTTATTTTGTGATAAGAAATCAAGCATACAGTAGACAACTTCTGCGTAAGTTATAATGGGAACCAGTAACGTTTTTATTAATTTTAATTTCGTATCGCGAGGGATAAAATTGGCACATGTCCATAACTTACGAAGGCAACCATACCTAGATACGGCTGATGACATAATTGGCATGGTCATTGCATGAAAGGCTACTATTTATTTTAAAACCTAAGGTGGTAACTTTTTCAACAAACTTTATTTCTACATTGGTCAGAAAGAGAGGAGGGAACATTTCTGGAGTGTAAAACTTTTTGGAGATTAAAATTGCCTGAGTCTTAGATGGATTTAAAGTAAATTCATTTTCAACAGACCAGCTGTGTAGTGTATAGCTGAGAGGTCAAAGTTTATCCGATGGAATAGATCCTCAATTAATCCGATAGGTCTTGAGAGGTAAATTTGGACATCATCGGTATAAAGGTGAAAAGATGAACTATTACATACACGAACAATATCATTTATGAACATACAAAAAAGAATGTGGCCTCAAATAGAGCCTTATGGCACACCCTCCCGCAGGAATTTGACATTCGACAAATGGTCACCAACAAGAACACTTTGAGAACGATTGCTTAAATAGCTACTTATTAACCGGACTGCCCTATCACTGAAACCAAAATAAAAGCGGAGCTTTGTACATAAGATCTGATGGTTGACCCTATCAAAAGCCTTAGGAGAAGGCTAACAAACATAAGACCGTTAGGTAACTTCGGTCATATTGTTGCCTTATATCGTCAAGAACTTTCACCATTGCCGTAGCACAGCTGTGCCCGGGTCTAAAACCCGACTCAAAAGGAGAAAGTAAAGCATTTCCATTTATATGACCTACTATTTGCTTTGCCAGTATCTTCTCAAATACTTTTGACAGTGTCGGAAGAATTCTTATCGGGCGAAAGTCATTAGGAAGCGAGGGTTGCAGTTTCTTTGCAACAGGAATTATTTGTGACCGTAGTATATACGGTAAAACCATTTCTAAAAAGCGGAGTGGGATGCCATCCTCACCTGTTGCATTCGATTTAAGATCAGCAAACGCTTTCAATGACATCATTCTCATTTACTGATTTAAAATCATAATGAAGCTCGCATAGAAGTTCTTCTTGCAAGGAGAACTGAGGATTTCTTGTACCGGTACTTGAAAGGAATGCGCAATTAAGGATATTGGGATCTAAGCGACAGACTGATTCTACTCTGTTACCAACACCTATCTTTCGTAAATTAGTTCATAGCTGTTTGGAAGGAAGTGAATCCTTTAATGTCCTTGAGAAATAGTTATATATATTCATATAATGAAATATTTTAAAGCTCACGCAATCGTGTGTTAATGAGTCGTATTCTTAAAAAATGAGCGCGGTCTCAGAGTCAGAGCTGACGAGCACATGTCAGATCTATTGGTGCAAAGCGGAACTCGGACTCAGTTTCACAATCGAAAAAATGAAGTCGCCCTCAGCGGCTTGACTCGATGGATCTTATTTAGCTCTGATTAGAATCAGGCAAATTTATCAAGCAAAAATGACGAATATGTGGTTTTAATCGAATTGGATCACTTTAATCAATTTAAATGCAGTGTTCGAGATTACTGATGCACATAAAAACTAATTGGGTGAAGACATAAATGAAAAAAATAATAAAAAGTGGCCAATACGAATTCTCATTTTGTCCTCACTCGTCAAAGCACTAGCGCTGGTTTCGCGGGTCGGCCGCTTAAATTCGTAAGTAAATATGTTCACACCGTCTTTACTAAATCGATACGGTCGACGAAAGTCTCCAGCAACTGGACACCTCCTAGCTCCTATTTATACCCTATTCTAAGGGTATATTAATTTTGACGCAGAGTTTGTAACATACCTTAATATTGCCCGTAGACCCCTAAAAGTTACTATATTTATGATCAGCATCGATAGTAATGTCGATCTAGCCATGTCCGTCCGTCCGTCTGTCGGCAAAAATTAGGGCCTAGAGAAATGAAATTTTAACTATATACTCTCTAGGGTCCCGAAATAATCAAGTTTACGAATTTTTGAAATCCGCCCACTGACACGCCCATAATTAAATAAAACAATTTTATTGAAAAACCAAAGTTTGAGATAATGAGCTCAAATTTTTAATATATACTCTCTAGGGGCCCTTTATGCTCATGTGTAAATATTTTGAAAATCTACATACTGACACGCCCACAATTAAAAAAAAAAAACTTTTTTTGAAAATCCAAAGTTTGAGCTAGGGAGCGTTTTTTTACAAAAGCTTCGTTTTTTCGATAAAATCCTTTAAATGTTATATAACAAAATATGTAGAGCGTTCTTAACAATTCAACTATACTTAGACTTTTGTCACGCCCACTTATTTGGGATAGGAATAAGAATAGGGTATCCAACAGTTCGCCCAAGCGGACTGTAGCCCGTCCCTATGTTTTTTAAATTCGATTTGTAATGAAATTGAGCTAAAATTCGGCCATCTTGACGTTTGTAAAGGGTCTTTCATTATGGACTTGACAACTTCGTTTTTAAATAAAATGCAAACGACTTGAGATATCTGAAAAAAAAAAATAAAAATTTCATTGGCTTGAATTACTATCAAAACATGTATGAATGGAATTGTACTTCGTTCATATGTCCACCACAGGAACGTATCCATCGGTCGATATGTTGAAACCAATTTTCTATTGCTGCTTTTTCTCGTTCAATATTGGCTCTGAGCTCCTCCAACGTCGCCGGATTGTTCATTTTTTTTTACTTTTAAATTCATTTTTAATTGTTATCAAATATCAACTTATATACAGTAATGTCTCGCTAATCCGAATCACCGTTAATCCGAATCAATATTTTTCCTCATTATGTACTCTACAGTCCGAATCAGCCAAAATTATTGTACGCTGTAATCCGAATTCCTACTAAAAACATACAAACGCTTTGGTTTTTACAGTAATTTTAGTTTTAACAGTAATCTTGTCGTTTTGCGACCCAGTAGTTATCGATGTATATAGGTAAAGGTATTTACGCATTTTTCGTTCTTCCTTCGTTCCTTTGGTAGCAGTGGGATCTTATTTCTGTCGGCTTAGCACGTGCTCAGGAGTTTATTTAAAGTGGTAACAGAAGTTTCTAAGTTTTTTATTGTTTCGTTTATTAAATTTTGTTTGGAAATGGCGAATAAAAGGAGGCACATAACGCTAACATTTAAACAAAAATGTGAAATTGTTAAAAAAATTGAAAGTGGTGTTTGCGGAAAGTCCCTAGCTATGGACTACGGTGTTGGCGCGTCCACAATAACTGATATTAAACGCAATCGATTGGGTGAACGAGGACAACATCCAGGATAGCACAATTGTAGAAAACGACGAAGAAGAGGCAGTACACGAGCATCAAAAGAAGACAAAGCATGAAGATGCAATCACAGCTTTAGCTGTTTCTGTAATGGATATTGCAGAAGAGATAAGATGTGTTTCTAGCAATTTGGAGTCTAACTTCCATACTTGATGAGCTGCTGAACATCACGTCGCCCCAAACCGCAATTCCACTTGCTCCCACAACTATTCACTTGGAACCAATAATTTCCAATAATCAGCTGACCTCCACGACGACTACAACAACTCTAACGCTACCTGGGACTTTAAAAACACCCATAACAGCCTTGGACAAGCCCACTCCTATCACAACTCCAGCCGCACAACTCCTCCCAGTAACCTCGATCCTAACTGGAGTTTCAAAGCTGGAACTTTTCCATTATTCTCCCCTCAACTCCGTCAACCTATTCCCATTTCTCAACCCGCCCCCAATATATCTACTCGTTCTCGCTCCCATAATTCCTCTAAGCTAGCATCTCCTCACAGTTCCTCCACTCGACCCACAACCACCTCGACGTCACCAGGGCTTCAACGAAAACGGGTATCTTTTAATTTGACCCCAAACTCCACTGACCCTTCAAGACATACTTCAACTTCTGCTACAACTTCCTCCAATTACCCGAATTTCGTTCACTCCCATATTCTCAATCCTGCCCCGTCTTCCTATATTAACACGCCAACCCCAACCTCTGAAGCGTTTATCGATCCTTTTCTTCCCCCAACCATCAAACTAACATCCAAATTTGTTAGCCCTACGTCATCGAACAATGACCTTGACGGCCGTTACGTTATGGCTCGGCTGCGAGATCACAGACTCTTTGAAAACGTTCGCCTATACCTTGCCTACTTGCACGACAAGCCTGAATCAATCTGCATTGATGGAAAGACCAAAACGAATATTCAAATCTCAACTCAGAAAGAAGGCCTCCCAACTGATCCCACTGCACTCCGTGATATGTTCACCCGCTTCCATGAAAGCTTTAACATTTCCTCTACTAATGTGGCTAAGGATCTATCTGCTTTTGCTTCTCATATTAACTCCAAACGTATCTCATATCTTCAACGTAACCGAGTTGATCACAATAATTTTTTTCGTCCCTAAATCACCTTTGGCCGCCTCAGATCTGAAATTGCTTCTATCCTTCTACTATCAAAACGTAAGAGGACTCCGCACCAAAACTGACGTAGTTTTCCGTCGTACTCACACTCATTCTTTTGATGTTTATGCTCTTACCGAAACTAATCTTTCCCCGAATATCTTAAACCAAGAGTTGTTTCCAGCATCTTTCAACGTCTTTCGTGATGATACCGTCACTTCTCTTCTAGACATTCTTCCCTGTCGTGGCGTTCTCATTGCAGTTCATAACAGCTTGAACTCTTCCATCATTTCAACATCAACCTCCCCTCTTCTAGATTTTGTTGTAGTAAAAATCTCGCTCGTTAACCGTTCTCTCTACGTAATGTACTTCTACATACGTCCGTCTCAACCCATAGAATCCTACCAACTCGTCGTGGATGCCATCGACCATTTACTTGATACTTGTAAGCCAAACGATGAAATCATAATTTTTGGCGATTTTAATCTCCCTAATCTACAGTGGAGCTTATCGGAAGATCAATCTTTCTTCGTCCCAATAAATCCGATATCTAGTAAGGAATGCCTTTTTGTCGACCGCGTAACCGAACAAGTCAGTAGTGTTAAAAATTATATGGGACGACAGTTGGATCTTGTTTTCACAACTGACCTTGTATACTCCTCAACCATTGAAAGTTCTTTACACCTTTCTACTATTGACGCTTACCACCCTACTCTGCTCCTTTCTTTCTTTTATCACTCATCTTCCCAATCCCTGCCTCCAACTAACCTGGACTCCTACGACTTCCACAAAGCTAACTTCCGAAAGATCAATGACTTTCTGAGCAGAATCGAACTCAACTTCTCGAACTTATCCGTTGATGAAGCTGCCACCGGTTTTTATGACGAAATCTTTAAATGCATTCCCTTATTCGTTCCTTATTCGCGCCATAAAATCTCACCATCTTCCCCTCCAGGGTA
The DNA here is from genome assembly GCA_949715645.1 of Portevinia maculata. Classification (NCBI taxonomy): domain Eukaryota; kingdom Metazoa; phylum Arthropoda; class Insecta; order Diptera; family Syrphidae; genus Portevinia; species Portevinia maculata. The sequence goes on from OX454528.1 coordinate 90,876,950, forward strand.
TTATAGGAAACTGCGTTCACTTCGTAATAAACGTAACAAACTATGGGCTATCTATCTTCTAACCAGAACTACTACAGATTATTCGAATTATCTCGGTTCGTACTTACAGTTCTCTAACCTTTTTCACTGTCTCTATCAACGCTATCTTTCTGATGCTCAAGCTAACCTCATCAAGGACCCACGGTCATTTTTTCATTTTGTTAATTATAAAAGGAAATCTGATGGATATCCCTCCTCACTCTTGTTTGAAGGCGAGTCCTTAACGGACCCATTTGTAATCGCAAACTCTTTTGCTACCGTGTTCAAGCAGTCCTTCACTGACGACTGCCCAGAACCGGATCATTCTTACTTCAGTTATCAGTGTGCGACAGACTTCTTCATCTCAATGATGAATTAGTACCCGGCCCAGACGGCCTTCCAGCCATTCTTCTCAAAAAGTGTTCTGCGATTCTTTCACCTTTCATTGCCAATCTCTTTAAACATTCCTTATCTCTTGGGAAATTTCCTAAAATCTGGAAAACGTCCTTCATTTCACCTGTCCACAAAAAAGGGCCAAAGAATGACGTATCTAACTATCGACCTATTGCCAAGCTGTCGCATTTACCCAAGGTTATCGAAAGTATTATGTACGATTCATTATCCTTTCAGTGCAAGTCTCTTATCTCCCCCCTTCAGCACGGTTTCCTCAAAGGTAGATCCACAACCATCAACGTGGTTGACTTTGTCTCCGTTATACTTTCTGCTTTAGAAAGTGGCAATGAAGTGGATTTAATCGCTACTGACTTCAGTAAGGCCTTTGACAAAATATCTCATCGTTTGATTCTTTTCAAACTCTCCTTCCTTGGTTTCGATCCCCCACTATTGAATTGGTTTTCTTCTTAACTTGAGAATCGATCTTACGAGTATAATGTTCGTTTTCGCTCTGTTCTCTCTTTGCCTTTTAAAGCCACCTCTGGTGTTCCCCAAGGTAGCCACCTTGGACCTTTGATTTTTATTCTGGCTATAAATGATATTGACAACGTCATTAAGTTCTCCTCCATCTCCCTCTATGCCGATGACGCTAAATTCCTCAAAATCATTTCTTCTCCACACGACCCTGATCTTCTTCAACAAGACCTCAATAGTTTTTCGGTCTGGTGTCAAAAAAACCTTATGGAGCTGAATATTGCTAAATGTGAATTTCTTACTTTTTCACGTAAACGGATTCAGTCTCCCCCCAGACGTTACTTTTTGAACAACCGACCCATTGTTACCGTTCTAACCATTCGCGACCTAGGTGTTCTGTGTGACAGAGAGCTTAACTTTCGGTCACATATTGACGAGATAATCAATAAAGCTAACTCAGCCCTTGGTTTCGTCAAACGGTGGTCTAAAGAATTTACCAATCCCTACGTGACAAAATCCCTGTACATTACCTACGTCCGCCCTCTCCTAGAGTACGCTAGCCAAGTGTGGGCACCATACTACCGGGTCCACATTACAAGAATCGAAATCATTCAACGTCGATTTCTCCGTTTTGCTCTTCGTGGGCTCCCGTGGAATAATCACCTTATCCTTCCACCATATCACGAACGCCTTAATTTAATAAACCTTCAGACCCTTGAAAAAAGAAGAGATGTGGCTGACATTCTGTTTATACATCGTCTTCTCACTGGCTCCGTTGATTGTTCCTATCTTTTGAACTACATTACCTTTAACACTAACCCTCGGAATTTAAGATCCCCTCCTCTTTTCTACCTTCCCACCCGTCGCACGTCGTACGGCTTGAACGAGCCGATATCCCGTATGTTGCAGAAGGTCAATTCTAACCACCTCCTATTTGATTTTAATCACTGCACTTCTTCCCTCAAATCTACCCTCCTCCACCCCTCACCATCCACCTAATTATTAGTTTTTAAGCCCTAGCTGTAAGTCTTAGTGTAATTAGTTTTTAAGACCTAAAGCTTGTATTAAGCTGAATAAATGGGGGTGTATGCCCCCACCAAAATTAAAATGGGCGTTGGAGAACGAAGCCTCCGCTTCAGACATATTGGCTCTGCAAAATCTGAAACAAAAGGCTTTGATGACATTGCAAAAGCAAAAGAAAAAACAAACATTTATCACTGATTTTGCTAAGCAAGATAATAAATTGTTGTTAATAAATTCTTACAGATGAAAAATATCTAATTTATGAATTTCTTGAAGCACGCGTTATGTACACCGCTTTTGACTTGATGTGTCTTATCTTTGAAAGCGTTTCGAGTCATCATCAGTTGTAGTAGTTTGGTTAAATTGCATTAAGACATCTTCGTATTCGTTGCTTAACCTGGACCATTAACTGAAAAATTGGACCTTTTCGCAATTGTTTGCGGAATTCGTTCACTGGAAAGTTTTAACAACATAAGTAACAACATTTATGATAGACTTCCAAAATCTTTCAAGTAATAAATGTGAATTTTGTAAAAAGGCCTTTCGATTATGATACTTCATATTAACTGAAAATAGATGTAGGTATTGTTTTATATTAAAAAAAAAGAAAAGAAAAAAATTATGACTAAGGTAAACTAAATATAAACAATGTATACAAATTTTTATTTATTTTTTTTTTTTATTTTTATTTTTTATTTATTCATTCATTCATTATAAACTTATAGCTATGTACAATTTTTAAAAAATTAATGAAATAAAAGTCGTCATTCTGTAACTTAGGAAGTTAGTTTTGAATGATACATTCCAAAATTTAATTAACAATTCCATAAATATTTGGAGTGGGGTGACAATCAGTTATAAGTAATTCATAGAAACAATTTTGATGGAAACAGTTAATGGGCTTAATTTTTGCTGAACGGGAAAATAATATAAATGAAAATACATAACAATTCTAGAAAAACAATACTCTACGGAGAATTACGAAGAAACTAGCAATATTCTATGCTTAAGCTGATTTTAAAAGGGATTCAATGCTGTCATTATCATACTCGTAATATGTGAATAGCCAGTCTTTAACTTTTCTCAAAAAAGAAGTAAAATGAAGTGTCGTTCTGATGAATAACGGTAGTTTGTTGAAAAGCTTTGGAGCTGTAGCAGTGTAAAATTGTGAGAAATGAGAACTACGCGTGAATGGTTCGATTACAAGATGCAAGTTATTTATACGTAGGCAGTAGAGTTGCGAGTTTCTGCTTGGGAAATTGCCACTTCTTTTAAAAAACTCTTTTAACACTTTATATACGTAAAGGTCTCTCATTGGTAGTATTCGCAGTTCCTTGTATAGAGGCCAACTTGCAACGAGTCTGTTTTCGTTACAAATAATACGTATTAAATGTTTTTGGGCAATCAAGAGAGGTCTCAAATAAGTGGAGTAACATCCGCCCCAGCTCGATATGCCGTATTGAAGTTTAGACTGCGCAAGACCATTATAAACAAGAGACAGAACCTTTTTTGAGCATAATGGTTTAATGAGGTACATTTTACGGGAAACCAACAACATATGCGACCGCAGGGTACGAATGTGATCCTTCCAATTTAAGTTTGAATCAATTAAAACCACTAAATATTTAAATTGCGGCACAGACTCAATTTTAAAGCAGTTATCAGAGCATTTAGATTCGGAACTAAAATTGGATTTGCCACACTTGTGAATAGGTATGCTAAATTGTTTACAGTTGTGAGTATGAAAGTAAAGATCATAATCAGAAAGATTATTACCAGAAAGCTTAAACGACACCAGCTTAGTTTTCTCACTAATAATAAGGTAATGACTAGCAAACCACGTTCTTAGGATTTCAAGATCTTCTTCAATTTTGGTTACACAATCGAGCAATGAGTCAGACTGGTAAGTGAATGCTATATCGTCAGCAAAGGCAGTAGCTGAGTTTCAGTTTGAAAATAGAATTAATATATATGAGGAAAAAGAGCGGACCTAGCACGGACCCTTGCGGAATACCATTTCTTAAAAAGCAGGAATTACTAAAGGTACCATTTACATTTACTTTTTGGTTCCTTTCTCTCAAGTATGATTGAAGCCACTTAAAAGATTCACCTCTGAAACCTGCAGCATAAAGTTTGTCAAGTAGAACATTGTGGTCAACCATATCGAACGCTTTTGTCATGTCAACAAAAAGCGCCATGGTGGTTTTATTACAGTCCAAGCTGCCATAAAGTTCACTACAAACTTTCAAAATAGCATCTTCCGTGGACATTTTTGATCTAAACCCAAATTGCTTATTGCTGAAAAAATTATTTTTATCCAGAAAGGACATGATTCGAACTTTCATTAGCTTTTCAAAAAGTTTAGAGAAAGTGGGAAGCAGGGATATCGGCCTATAATTAGAAACACATTTTCTGTTACCTTTTTTAAAGAGAGGTATAACTTCAGCACTTTTTAAGCAATTGGGGAAGCAACCATTTTCAACACTTACGTTGAACAAGTAGCTTAAAATATCTACTACATACTCGTATAATGCTATTCTCTTAACTAAACTACTTGAGATACCATCAGAAGTACATGAATTTTTAATTTTTAGAGAGAGAATAGCAAGATAAATTTCACGCGAAGTAATCGAGTTGAAAACAAAACTATTTGATTGTAACCTATCCGTTATAAAAATTGAATCATTTGAGCAGTTGCAACTCAAGCAAAAAGCGGCAGTAGGTTTCAGCTTTTCAGAAATATCTGTGAAATATTTATTAAAATGATTAGAGATGGAGCTAGGGTCCTTTAGAGAGACACCATCAACTTGTAAATTATCAATTGCAATTACATTCCTATTTTTGCCTAATATGCAGTCTACAACCCTCCATTCCTCTCTAATATTCCCTTTAGCTCTTAGAAATGAACTGGCATAATAGTTGTTTCGAGTATCCTCTATTTTATTTTTAACCGTTCTGCAGAGCGCAACATAATATAATTTTAGACTTTCATTGTTGGGGTGTTTTTTACATTTTTTGCTGACACTATTTTTCTTGTTGATAAGCCTGAGAAGATTATTCGACATCCATGGTTTCAAGTGTTTATTTCTCGAAGGTTTGCAAGATGGAGCAGTGCAAGACTTGATATGCTTTAGTAAAATTGATAAAAAGACATCAAAAGCATTAGAAGGATCGCTTTCCAAATAGACCGGCTCCCAGAATTCATATTTTAAAAGTTCCTTTAGTAAATTGTGGTCAATGCAATTATTGGATTTATTTTGAGTTTTGCGACAATTTTTTAAATTCGGATTTAGAATGCCCTTCAGAGCGACCATTCTGTGGTCAGTTAGACTTAGATCATATACCACTCCATTTGGGATTTTACTTTGTGATTTGGAATTTGTATTAAATCTAGTAAAAATATGATCAATACAAGTACTTGAGGAATCAGTCAGACGAGTTGCCTCGTTAATAAAACTTCAAAGAAAGGAAAAAAAAAAACAATTTAAAGGAAGTAAAAAGAAAACGATTTCTATAAACTTAGGTAGTACCTACTTTCTGTATTTATGTGCCTGCAATGTGCCGAAAGAGAGTGTCACTAAAATTGTTTGCATCCTTGAGTCGTCTTAAACTGAGGGGAAGTGCATTCCAGAGGCGAATGCCGTGAACAAAAAATTGGCGTTCCGTGAGCTGATATGCTACCCGGGGTGGAATCAAATTGGAGGAGCATTGCGATTGTGCGAATTGAAGCTTATCATATAAATAGGGCGGCTGTTTGGTGGTTATGATATTATGTAGATGCTTGATAGTGCAGTATTCAAGATACTTGTTTAATGTACAACCAAGAATCTTTTTAGCGTAAGCGGAAACATGGTCGTATCTTTTCAATCCAAAAACATATCGAGTAATATTGTTAAATGCAACTTGAAATTTGCGCGTTATGAAGGCGTTGTTACAACAGAAGATTTCACAGCAGTAGGTAATAAGTGGCACCAGCTGGGTTCTAGTCAGCATCAACCTTGTAGTTGTCGGTGTGAAATTTTGCGAATATGATAGGTTTCTGAGACAGCCGTAGATTTTCCCAATAACGGTCAGAATATGGTTGTCCCAACACAATGTTGTGCTGAGCCAAATACCTAGATTTTTTACTTTCTGGACAAATTGAATTGGAAAATGTCCAAGATAAATGCTAGGAACGCAAGATATATCCGCACCATTTCTGCTAATTACTATGCATTTGGTTTTGTCAGGATTTAGCTTTAAACAATTGCGCTCGGACCAAGTTAGAATATTCTTGAGATCCTAATTGAGCTTATGGGCAGAATTAGTGATGAGACCGCGCTCACTGCTTATGTATAGTTGTACATCGTCTGCATACATATGTACTGACGAGTAATTGACAACAGTTGAGAGGTCATTAATAAAGATTGAGAAGAGCAGTGGGCCTAAGATGGATCCTTGAGGGACACCGTTTGAAGTTGCTAAAAACTCGGATGGGACATCATTGATAAAGACGGCTTGCGTACGACCTGTAAGATATGATTGAATAAATCTCGCTGCAGAAGACGAGAGCCCGAATTGTGTCATAAGTTTTTCAACAAGAAGCCCGTGGTGAACTGTGTCAAATGCCTTGGAAAAGTCAAGTAGAGTCAGAAAAGTCGTGTAGTTTTTATCCATAGCTACCCGTATATCATCTGTCACTTTAAGCAGTGCTGAAGTACAACTGTGATTTGGCCGAAAGCCCGATTGAAATACGTAGATTGGTTTGTCGAAGATAGGCGGACAACTGATAGTGAACACATTTTTCTAGGACTTTGGATAGATATGGTAGTATTGCGATGGGTCGATATTCTGTCGGGGCTCTACTTGTTGCTTTCTGTTTAAGGATTGGAATAATCTTAGCAGCTTTCCATGAAATTGGAAAACTTGATGTCGTTAAAATAGTGTTGAATATATGGGTCACTATTGGAAGAATATATGGCAAAATCATTTTTATGAAATAAGGATGGATTCCATCAACACCAACACCTAGATTAAATTTTAAGGACAGTTCTGACAACATCTGCTTACTCAACTCTCGAAAATTCAAAGGAGCCATTTGATTCGATTGATTGAGATGCGTTAGTGCTTGTCGATTGTTTTTTGACGAAATCACGATTTAGCTGGTTTGGATCAATCTTATCCATCCCTGGATCTACTTTACCACAAATACCTTGCGGCCGTAAGTTCATCCATAGCTTGCCAGGAAGTTTATGATTAAAATGCTCACGGATATAATTTCGCTTTGCTTCCTTTATTTTTGAGCAGGCAAGGTTTCTAAGAGATTTATAAGTCAACCAAAATTCAGGAAGCCTGAAATACTTCCATTTTCTGAACGCAGCATCTCGTTCATTTTTCAGTTTGAGAATTTCAGGGGTAAACCAGACATTGTTGCTGTATTTAACAATCTTAGTTCTATTAGGAACATGGCAATCAAACAACTATGTAACTGTGGCTGGAAAGTAATCAAGTTGGGGGTCGGTCGAAGTTTCAGAGTATATTGGCAACCAGTTAACACACTGAAGGTCCCGTTCAAGAAAATCAACATTTACGTGTTTGAAGTCCCTATACAAATATTTTAGTGGTTCTGTGCAGGTGGAGGCAAAGTCAAAACATCCAAATATTAGATCATGTTTGGAAAACACCGGGGCAGAAACTTGACTGTAGAAAGCATTATGAATAACGCTTGATATAAATAAGTCCAGAAGAGTACTACTTGAATGAGTGAAATGCGTCGGAGAGGATGAGTTGAGGAAATGAAGGTTAAGAGCTTTTATATTCTCAGTTAGGGAAAACGAGGTTGCACGATCCAGAATATAACAATTAAAATCGCCACAGACAATAGTTTTCCAATATGATGAGGTATTATTTTCTAGGAAGCAGTACAGTTGCGAACAATCAATGTTATTGTAAAGCCGATAGACGACACCTAGTAGGTATTTCCTTCTCTCGCACATCAACTCAATAAAAAAATACTCAATGGGGCTATTAAGAGGAGAAGTTGAGAGTTGCTTAACAGGTAACGCCTTACGTACGTAAATGGCCACTCCACCGCCGATTCTATTTTGCCTATCATCATGAAAAACTGTATATCCTGGCATTGAGTACACGCAATCAGATATTTTAGGATCAAACCATGTTTCCGAAACGCATACAATATCTACATCAGAACCAACAAACAGACCTCTGAATTCGTGAAATTTATATTTAGATAAACTCTGGGCATTTATGTGGCACACTTTTAGGCCACGTCGTTGTTTACATAAGATGTTAATTAACACGCGCAAATAATCATTCGCACCACCACCACTGGATGAAGCATTGCTCATATCACCCATAAGTGAAAATTACAATTAAATCTCTCCCCAGCTCAAGAAAACCCAAAACGCCAAACAGACATATAACTCTCAGACAGACGGATAGCAGGGCGCAAGAAACACAAATACAAAAAGTATTTACTAATTACAATATAAAAAAATCGATATGTATGTATGCATGTATATTTTATTTAGTATCTAGAACTATTTTAATTTACATTTAGCTTTAATTAAATAAACATAATTTTAGTTAAACAACTTAGGTATTTGAACAAAAACTAGAGAACATAAAATCATGTTAAATTGTCTCTAATATGTGAAATGAGAAGTTTCTTAAATCGTCTTAAAACTGTCTGTTGCAATATAAAAATCCATGATTAAAGTTCATCTCAAAGTTAATCATAACTCGTTGCAGCAACGACAGGAGAATCCAAGCGTTGAATGCATTCTACCAAAACTGCTTTCCCTGTTGATGTTTGGCGTGTATACACCCGTCCCATTCTAGTGTATAGAGAAAACAGTTGATTTTGCCGTTATAATTCATGAGCTTTCCGGAATATAGAAAGGTAGTGTGTAGTTAGACAGAAATTAGCCTGTCAGACTTCAATCCGATCTGATGTAAACAAAGACGTTTTTGTAGTTGTTAGGTGTATTTTCTGGTAACTTGGAAGTTTTTTTTTGATCCTAAAGTATCTCGTCAACTTTTTCGACTTCAACAGATTGACGAAAACCCCATACCTACCTCCGCCGCGTAGCACATAATTTACTCTTAGAATCAGTCAAATAACTTGACCTTTTTTTTTTTTTTTTTTTTTTGTAAAAAGGAAATCCAAATCCCAGAGAGCACTCAGACTCGGTAACGGTCCATTGTACTACCAGGCAGAAATCCTCCTTTTGGTGTATAGGCATGTGAATGTGTGGCGTATGTTGTTGTTCACCATGAGGATTGAACCTGCACCGCACGGGTCACAAGCCAACACACTAACTTTTTTTTTTTTTTTTACTTTTAAATTCATTTTTATTAATTATTAGCTTATATCAACTTAAATACTAGACAAAAATGATTAAATCTAACTTAAAATTAACAGGATACTTATTCTAGATTATTGATCCTTATGCGGACGCCCTAAACTTAACTCTATCTTACAATTATTGCCTTTCGGCCTAAAAACTATTTTACGAACTAATCTTACATAATTATGTTTTCATCGAGAAAATTGTTAAGAAAACTCGGAATCTTTATCAAATTTTATATTTTTATATAAAAAAACAAATTACAAACTACCTACTCTACTTACTTAAACTACTTAGAATATTCTAACTATAATTAGGATTCTGAGCACTCGTTGCCTGGCGCAACAAGTGGTCAAAATCCCAATTGCTTTCCGTGCGCCTGGCAGTCGTCAACGTGCACATGCGCCGCCGTGAGCCGACTGAAGCCTTACAGCGTCAGTCAACTCCCGGAAGCACCACCACACGTTGGCGAGCCCGGCCTCTCCCAAAAACGCCCTAGCTGACTTAATCTAACTTATAAGCTAAGAGGATGTTACCTAGAGTAACGCACCGTCCTGGGAGGGCATGTTGACCCCTCCCCCCTCAACAAGCCACCAAAATTCGGCGAATTGCTTTTCCGTGTCGAATATATCCCTCTCCGATATTGCGGTACTAAAACGGAGGAGCTCATGAGCATTGGCGACGTCCCCGTCATGGCGGAGCCGCTTATCTCTCGCGCTGCGGTAGCGATGGTATAAGACCGGGATACCATCCCTCGTCTGTACCAGCCCTTTTGAATCAATATGGATAAATGCCTCTGGCGGGATAAAGCCAGACCGGAGCGTACTCTCTATGTACATTTCATTGGGGTAGTAAGCCCCAAATATCAGACTATTGTCGCTGGCCATCGCCCTTGCAACGTGCCTTCGAGTGACCTTAATGAGGAAATTGTCAATCCTATTCAACTGAGCCCCATCGTATAGGACCTTGTTGGGATAGTATTTTATATAGTTGGATTCGGGCGTTCGGAACAACCGGAGACAGGTCCTAAGACATTGTCTCTCCAAAACCCGAATCTTTTCCATATAACTAGGCGCTATATTAAACCACAATGGACAACCATAAGCGATGATCGGCCTTATAAGGGCCACGTAGCAAATGACCTTCACCCTAGAGTCAAGTTGACTGCTATGAAACAGTCTCCTTGTCAGAGCATAAGCCTTCTTGGCCCCAGCAAGACAAGCAACTATATGTCTATCGAAATACAGATACTGGTCAAGCCAGATACCCAGATATCTAACTACGCTTCTCACCGCCAATGGCTGCCCATTTTGTCCAATAATGGCCAATTTCTTCCAGTGTTTTCTGGTATCCCTAGAGGCCCCAGCCAATGGAGTTCTGAACAAGATTGTTTCCGTCTTCTGAAAGTTGATTTTCAACTTCCAGTCGTCGCAATATCGCTTAATTTGATCGAAGTCACGCTGCAAAAGGATATTAATGACCTCGATTTTCGGACCTGATCTGTATGCCACCAAATCGTCGGCATACGCTATAGCATGTCTGAGTGAACCCACCAGATCACTCGTGTAAATGTTAAACAGGATCGGAGAATTGACCGCCCCCTGCTGTAAACCGTTTTTAATTTCAAAGACTCTGCTCGAAGTCACGTTGCCACATTTGACAACGAACTTCTTTCCCATAAGCATATTATAAATTATATATAGCAAAGGTTTGTGCATCCCCCGCCTGGTCAACTTGTAGAAAAGTCCCTCTAACCATACGGTGTCGAAAGCCTTCTCAAAATCAACCAGACAAGCACCCGTGCATTGGTTTTTGCATTTATTCCACTGAATGTCGGAAACCAGTTTCGACGCGGCATGAATAGTGTCATGCCTCGCCCTGAAACCAAACTGGTTGTCCGGGATTATGTTATTGTCCTCGACCCACTTTAACAGGGCTCTATTTACAACCTTTTCAAAGACCTTGCTAATATTCGGAAGCAAGCTAATTGACCGGAGATTGGCAGGGTTCGTCCTATCTTTACATTTTTTCGGGATAGGGTGTACCACAGCTACCTTCCAATGCGCCGGATAATGTGCATTATTCAGCGCATTGTTAAACAGCGTGGTGAAAATATCTACAGCCTCCAAAGGCAGGTGTCTCAATACGACGTTTGGGACACCATCCATCCCCGCCGACTTTTTATTCTTTAGTGACTCGAAGATGCACAGAAGATCATCCTTCGACACGAACAAGTGCGATGCATCTCGGCCATTGGCGACAACTGCATTAGCATGGTTTTCATCAGTGAACACGGTGAATCCGTTATTCTCAGATCGCCAATTCTCAAGTTCGGTGCGGAGATAGAAGTGGCTCACCAGAGCCCTATTCTCAATGTCGTGGTTACGGCGAACAGGATTGTTCACCGTATACACGGCCTCGAAACAAGCGCCCAGCAAATCCACTTTCTCCTGTGGGTCCTCGACCACGAAAAAATCGTCGTTTGAAGCGACACTTTCTGGACTTATTCCAGCAGTCAGTATTGTCTGTCTGTTCTCTGCTGTCTGGGAGATTCGAACACAAGGAATATCATTGTGATCTTTCCTCCTGAACAACTTATTTATCTGTAGCCAACACACTAACCTCTACACCGTCGCCACCATCCATACTACCATACTACCGCTTCGTATTTTGACGAGCTGATTTTTCCAACGGCAATTTATTGCTCTTTTGCTCATTAAATTTTTCCTTTACATGTTTTTAGAAATCCACCTAAGGTCACCAAGAACTTGTACTCCTTCACAACCTCAAGGTCTTCATTTTCCCAGAGCCATTTTTCATCATTTCCATAGCGACCCCAACCATTTCGGAAGATGACTTGTAGCTAATTACTTTCAAGTTCCTTAACCTGCGGTAATGATCTAACTTATTGATCATCATCTGGAACATTGTTGGAGTCTCCGACAGAATAACTGTATCATCAGCATACATGATGAGCTTTATTTTAATAATGACAAAATCGATTACTCCTGGTAAGAAAGTCGGCAAGTCGTCCAGGAACAAGGAAAATAGTAATGGACTCATTTAATATTTATTTTATTGTTAGATTGATAGACATCCAATTATGCGTGTACCTATTGTAATCACATTTATAACAGTTTTATTCACTTTATTAGTTTTAGAAAAATACATCAATTTATTATTTTGTGGGAAAATTGAAATTAGGATAAAAAATATAAATATAAAAAATGCAGTCCTGCTTAACACCCATGTGTGATTCAAACCAGTTTGAAACATTTTTTCCATCCCAGGCCGCGGACATATTTTCCACATAAGGATTCTGTATTACTTTCAGCACTTTTGCTGACACTCCAAGATTGCTAAGTTTATAAAAAAAACGTTCTGTGAATGGAATCAAACGCCGCCGCCTTGAATTCCGAAAAGAAGGCATAGTATCTTGCCAATTTCCAGATACGTCCTTGCACTACTTGTTGACGAGAAAATATTGTCCACTATTGAGTAATTCTTCCTGATTTCGATTGAAATTCGCTAAGTAAGGCGTTTGTATTTATCCCAACTGTGAGCTGCTACAGAATAATACCCGAAAAATTCCATATAATTTGTCTCGTTCTCTATCTGTCAAAGTACGATGTTTGACAGTTGATAGACTATTTAAAAAAAAACCTATGATAAATAGAAGTTCCTTCGCTCCCAATCAATTCACAAAAAATAATAATAAAAAAGAAAGCAATGAAAAAATGAGGAAGGAAAAACTACTAAAACGTTTTGCATTCATCGTGCGATTGGAACATGTTTTCCTCACTGTTACCCTCTTTTGTTGTTGATGCTGTTATCTTTGTCAAAAGAACTATCGTATTTCGTTATGTCGTATTATTATATTGTATTTCTATTCCATCCGTATACAAAAATATGATGTCATATTCGCTGCATCGTGATCCACTGGTGCAACAACCACCAACGTCCTGACGGCTGACAACAACCGCCGGAGAGCAAACCTGATAAGATGCTGACATTTTTCATTCCATGCATTCTTGAGAGAGCATCTGGGCGTGAAATGTAAGTAAGCACAAGCAACCGTATATGTATTATTCAAATACCCAACTGCCGCCAGTTTGACGTTTTGCTATTTTCAAGTTTTCTAAGGTCCTGTTCGTCTGACTTTGCGCCTAAGTGGCACCAAGTTTCGAAGGAAATGCGATACAAACACATCATGCTGCCTTCCACATATTCTTTCAAGTGGATAACACAGAGTCCTTCCGCTCAAAGTCCTTTTTTCAATAATTTGTGTTGTGTGGATTTAATTGCAGCAATGGGCAACAATCCAAAGCGAAAACTTATGCCCCGCGAACGTACTATACATGCATATTCTGAATAAGATCCATGCCTGGATACCGATAGAGGTCGTATGGATGTGTAATCTGAGGGCGTGTTTTGTGTGTGTGTGTGTATGTGGAAAGTGTCATGTATACCTCCAATTGACGCCGATGAATGGATGTAGGTGTATGCAGTCTTTTCCTCTGGCAATTTGCACTTCAGAGATTTCCAAATGGATAAAAATTGTTGCCGAAGAGTATATGTACTTGGCGAATGGAAATTGTGTGTTTTTTATTCGTTTCTTACTTGTTATTGTTGCTCTCTCGTTTGTACTTTCATTGAAGAGGATTGATGGGGAACTGTTGCTTTTAACGGTGAAAATTGAATTTAAATTGCCACATAATGTGTATCTGTTTGTATAGCGGCAAAGAAGGTAAATAGAGGCAAACTTCCGAAGTTGTTTTGAGGTAACGTTAATAGTGTTACAAGTATCCTTTTGAACTACTTGACAAAATGAATAAACCTCTCCATGAGTTAAAGGAGTAAGCAAATCACATTTATTTTTCTAAGCTTCAAGCTTAAGCGTTTTTCAAATTCTCTATTTAGTTTTAAATCGGCAGAAAATCGTATTTACTCTAATGAAGAAACTCTCCTTAATTTTGAAAAAACAAGTTTGTAAGTAAGCCTTGACCAAAAATGTTAAAATTTTTGAAATGTAGCTATTTTGACTTTCAGATGCTTTTCAAATGTTGACGAGAGTTATTATTACAGTCCTTGACTATCTGCTTGATGGAAAGGTGCATCAGTTATTCTTTGCTGACGATGGAGCCATCATAAGCGAGGATGAAACGTCCCTGCAACGGGCACTTGATGCATGGGTGGACGTTTTGGAGGGGAATGGGTGTCGTTTAAGTCCAAAGAAAACAGAATACTTGTACTGTCCATTCTCTGATCGACTCCGACCTATTTCAGACATTTATATGAATGAAGGAGTGATTCCAAAAAGCGAAAAGTCTGGGAACTATGATCAATAGCGAAGCAAGCTGTGATGACGACACCTAGCATCGCGTAAGCGTAGGGTGGATGAATTGGCGGGAAAACTCAGCCATCTTCTGTGGTCGAAAAATGCCCCCTAAGCTGAAATGCAAGTTCAACACCACAGTTGTGCGCCCGGAGCCCACGAACGTTTCACAATGTTGGCCAGCGTATAAAAAGTATGAGGCAAATTAACGGCAGCTGAGATGAAGATGCTTCGCATGACAGCAGGAGTAAGAAAGATTAATCGAATAAGAAGTTCCAAGATCCGAGGAAGCTTTCACGTCAAAGATCATATCTCGAAATAATTGGAACGCGACCGGCTCAGTTGGTACTGTCATGTTCAAAGAAGAGATCCTCGAACAATGTCAAAAAGGCAATATAAATCAACTTTCCAATACAAACGGGAAAGAGAGGCAGGCCTAACAACTCCTGGATCACACAAATGCAGCAACTGAAAGAATCCATTAATTCTCGTAATGATTATTTTCACACAACGATTTCCTGCAGATTTCGACATTGTTTTGCAAGGCAATTTTCATAATTTAACTAACATGTGTTGTGAGTATGAGGTCAGTCGGTCGAGTGCTTTGAATGGGATCAAGTCGCTCATACATATCGGTGAAGATATGATCAGAATAAAAGAATAATAACTCTTCCACTTTAATGCTTCCCTGCTGGTCCGCCTGTCGGTTTCGAAGGTTTGACTTCAATAAACTTCATTAGGCCTCTTGGTCCCGGAACACTTTTGAGGCCAATCAAATACTGGTGTTATTGCATTTGCATGATCAAAGAGTTCTTAGGACTACTGAATAACCCTTATTGAACCACTATGAGGTGTCTTTTAAGCGGGCATCGGAACAGGCAGCTATTTCCCTGATTTATATATATCGAGGGGTGTCAGATGAAGTAGAATATCTAGTGCAGCGGATCGAGTTGTTCGGAGTGCGCCGCTAATGCACAGACAAGAGGTACGTTGGACCTTGCCCAGCTTATCACCATTTATCGCTTTGTCCAATGCGGTCCACAAGATAACCACCCCGTCTGTTAGAATCGGTCTAACGACCCCGGGTATTTTTCAAAAGGTGGGGATTTTGCACTTGGGTATTATGTAGGTATCCCGTAATAAGATCAGCTCATCTTTTTTTACATACCAAGTGTACCATCTAACTTGCAGATAGCATTAGTAAAAGTCTGTTTTAAGCTTAACCTCAGCAACAGGCCTTGAAATATGTCGCGACTCTAAACGAAAGATTGAAAAAAGGTCAATTATGTTACTAAAGCACCGAAAGATAACAATGCTGTGATTTAGATGAATGGAATCATACAGTTTTGTAAACCCTATTCTAAGGGTATATTAATTTTGACTCATAGTTTGTAACATACCTTAATATTGCCCTTAGACCCCTAAAAGTTACTATATTTATGATCGGCATCCATAGTAATTCCGATCTAGCCATGTCCGTCCGTCCGTATATCGGCAAAAATTAGAAATTTTAACCATATACTCTCTAGGGGCCCGAAAAATTCAAGTTAAAGAATTTTTGAAATCCGCCAAACTCAAAAAAAACAAATTTATCGAAAAAATCGAATTTTGGGCTAGAAAGCTGAATTTTTTTTACATATATGATCTTTGACTCCTAAAACTGGTCGGGAGATAAAATTTCTAAAATCCGCCTACATACACGCCCACAATTAAATAAAACAATTTTATTGAAAAGTCAAAGTTTGATCTAGGAAACTGAAATTTTTAATATAGAATCTCTAGGAGAGTTTTTTTTACAAAAGCTTCGTTTTTTTTCGATTAAATCCAACCATACTTAGACTTTCGTCATACCCACTTATGAGGGATAGGAATAAGAATAGGGTATCCAATATTTCGCCCAAGCGGATTGTAGCCCGTCCCTATGTTTTGGGGAGATTTGGGGCCAGGCATCACCAATAGCTTCGGTTAAAGTGTTCTTGTCTTCAAATTGACTGCCGCCTTCATACACACATACAGAAACATTTTCGAATATGTTTAAGTCCGGTGAATAGGCCGGCCATGGCAAAAGGTCCACGTCTTCGGATTGAATCCAACTTTCAACAAACCTAGAAATGTGGAAAGGGGCATTGTCTTGTTTGAATGTCCAAGACATGGGTTCGAAAATGTTTTTCACTTTTGGAAATGACTTCCAGCAAACATTTATAGTTGTGTCCGTTCATTGTTGTGGACAAGAACTCCAACACCGGCTATGGTGTCTTGACAAAATAAGCTCCAGCTTTCTTAGATCATGGAAATAAAAGTTGTAACCATCGGGGCCGTCAAGGTTAAACTTTTTTTTATCCGAAAAGACAATGCGTTTCCATTCACTGCTCCAAGCGACATGTTCTCTTGCAAAATTCATTCGATGATCCTTGTGTACTTGCCTCAAAACAGGTTTCTTTTTAAGTTTTCTTCTCTGTATAGTACCACTTTTTCGTATTATCCTTCGGGCCGTTGCTATGCTGGCTGATATTCCGCTGTTGGCCCTTATTTTAGTCAGTGGTATGGTAGAATTTGAGGCAAGCCGTAGAATAATCCGCTTTTCTCGCAATGTTGTTGCTTCTGCCGTGCGTCCTTTTTGATTTGTCTTATAGTGTTGTGGATGCGCGAGATAACTGTTTACAACAGTCTTAGTTTTATTTAGCCTCCTTGCAATTTCTCGACCTGAGAATCCTAACTCCTTGAAAGCATATATTTTTCCTCTTTCTGTCGCTGTCAAAGTCTTTCCAGAACCCATTTTTTTAAATAAATAAAAACAGTTCTTTTCAACGCTTTTTTAAATATTCCTAACAAAACTTTGAAAAAAATGGCTGATGTGAACTCCTGCAACGAAATATTCGCAATCCTAGTGGCGCATCTTTTTACACGCTTTTCAACTAGTTCATTGTTTGATCTTGGGAAATTCCAGCGGTCGTTTCTTATTTACCCTTAAATTTTATGACTTACTGTTGGGAAAATATGTATTTGTTCCCTGGTAGTAAAAGTTTGCGGGTATAACATGTTCAACAAGACTGAAAATCGATTGCAAAATGTATGGCCTCATCCTTGTGAGCGCCAGTGTAGCAGGTGATTGATTTTCAAGACATTGTCTTGGTCCAAGAACCATGGCCTGTGAACAATTTCGATCGCGCACAGCACCAACATCCAGTGGAATATTTTTCTTTGGAAAGAAGCCAATATCAGCTCTCCATTCCTGCTTATCTTCCAGCAGTCGGCGCCATAAAGCAGAACTGACAGGATTAGTTTTTGATGTAACATGCATTAATTCCCCAGAGTTTAGACGTTTTGAAACTATTTGTTGTCTGCTAATTTTATGTACTGATAGCGTATTAGAAAAAAAGGAAAATGTCAACAACTACAAGGTGGGCCAAAAGAAATCACCCTATTGGAAGATGCTTTTATTTTTACAAATGGCCGCCAATGTCAAATCTGTTTTGACATTTGTGGTCTAGACAGATGTAGAATACAAGTGAACAAGCCATGGAGCGATACACTCCACAAGAACGCGGAATAATCGTGTCTATTTTTTTGCGTAACAATTCGTCTGTAGTGTTGGCGCTGCGCGAATTGTTTTTTGAAGTCCCGTGTTTACTTGAACAAGCCCGAGACCGTAGAAGCCCTCAAGGACAACATTCGACACGAGTGCGAGAATCTGTCGCCCGAAGTTCTCGCCGAAGTGATGAAAAATGCCATAAAACGAGCCCGTATGGCAATCAATTGTGACGGCGCCCATTTGGCCGATATCATCTTCTCGACTTGACCAATAAAATTCTAAAGGTGCAAATAAATACAATCAAAAAACAGAATTGAAGTTTTTCATTTAGAAAAAAAATGAGAGCCAAACAACATCGGATGACTTCTTTTGGCCCACCTTGTATATAAGTTCTCCTTGCAGGCAATAGAATGTCAGAGATATTCGATTCACTGTAAAATGTGCAAGCGCATCAGTCGACGTTATTAATGAGGACTAAGAAGCCAGTATGGCCTAGACCAAACCTCCTCGAACCAGCAGCCTGTTTTTCGATATCTCTTGCGGCCAGAAATTTAACAAGGAAGACTCGGCTTTAAGTAACATTGAGAGCATATTATGTTCTACTTTTTTACTTACCGGTTGCCCGACCCGTTAGCATTATTGCCGATTGTTTCTCCTAAATAATTGTGAAAGATAGTGCGTCGAGTATATGCGTGGTGGCCTGTAGTTCTTGCTCGGACTCTTTGGAATTTAAATATAATGGTGAACAAGGTATTCTTATGTATCCCAAGAAAGCGGTGGGTAGCAACTTTGAACAAGTCAAATTAATTTTGAGCAATCACTTTTCTCCTAGTTTTCCCCTGCCCAAAGCATTTATAAAAATATATGTGCATTTGTGTCCACGTTATGTTATGTCAACTTGTCGTTTGAGAATCTGGTATGACGAACTGTAACAGTGAAATCACATGCACACCGCGCTACCACCTGCCTCCCTTGAATTTATTGCTGTGTTTTTCTTTATTATTCTTTTTTTTTTCTGTGGTTAATGTCCTACCGTGCGTCGGTTGATCGGTTGTAGCTACAACCGCCACCGTTCCCGAGAGACCACTTTGTCATTGCGAAATAAAGTCTGCACTGATAATGAAATGATAAATAAACATGAAAATGCTATATTAGCAGAGATTGAAATTGCACGAGATACAACACCAAATGAGAACAAAAAATAAATAAAGTGCCCGACAAGATCATACGAAATTTTCTCGTTTTCATTATTCTAAAGATACCTTTATTAATTTTGACCCGTAGACACTTGAAAATTACTATATTTGTGATAGTAATGCCGCTATAGCCATGTCAGTCCGTTCGTCCGTCCGTCGCCAAAAATTAGGCCGCTAAATTCGAGCTAGAAAGCTGAAATTTAAACCATATACTCTATAGGGTCCCAACATCTCAAAAATAAAACAAATTTATCGAAAAATCGAATTTTGAGCTAGAAACCTGATTTTTTCAATATATTGTCTTTAGGGATCCGAAATACGGGTATGTTTAGATTTTTAAAATCCACCCACTGACAAGCAAACTTTAAAAAAAAACCGTTTACGAAAAATCAAAGTTTGAACTAGGCAGCTGAAATTTGGAATATATACTCTCTTGGGGCCCTTTGTATTTTGTATTTGTACACTCGTCGCCACTTGAATAGGACACCCTGTACACTCTATTTGCAATTGCGCATAACTCGAATGCGGAATGATGAAATAATGATATTATGTCCGTTATCTTTGTCCAACTCTTTTTCTTTCTCTGTGACAAAATTGCAAGTTCTGGAAAAGAGCCGTTATATGTTTTTTTCCACTTTATGTTAACATTCGTTGGAATTAAAGCAAAATGTCTGCGCCACTTGAATAGAACATGCATTTACTTGGATTGATCGTTATCTTTGGCACGCGGACTCATATTCTTCGTTGATCGATTTTTGTTGTTAATTTCTACTAATTAATTTAAAAAAAAAAACCTAAAATGAGTCCAGGAAAAGCATTAACCGAGGCGGAAAAAGGACAAATCAAAGCTTACAAGGACGCCGGCTTATCTATTGCCAAAATAGCTAAAAACAATCGAGAGGAGCCGACACGTTATATACACATTTTTAAGTAATGAGTATGAATATGGAAAAAACCATGAAAGGCCGGACACACAGCGTGCTTACTAATGCGGAAAGGTGACTTATTTTAAGAAAAGCGTCAAATTCTTACTACTCTTTGGCAAAAATTAGAGATAAATGCGGTGTCAAGGCAATTCATACAACTATGCGTCGTGTTATTTGGAAAGCTAAACATCTAAAAAGACTGAAAATCAAGAAAAAGCCACACTCAACCCGGTTCGAAAAGAGCTACGCCTCAGTTTGTGTCGCGCATATGTGACCTGGACTTCGGAATGGCATAGAGTAGTCTTCTCCGATGAAAAAAAAAATATTTGGAAGGCCACGATGGCTATAGCTACTATTTCCATGACCTCCGCAAAGATACACATTATTTGGACCGGCTGCATAGCAGAGTTGGAGGTGTGATGGTGTAGGGGGCCATTTCCTTTTATCGAACCTGCCAACTACAATTTATGTCAACCACAATGAATGCATTGTCTTACAATGGCATATTGAAAAAGGCCTTTCCTTACATTCATACCCTTTGTGGACCTCTGGCGTGTTTTTATCAACATGATAATGCGCCAATACATTCAGCTCGAGTAAGTTAAAACCTATAAACAGAGCCAAAATGTGGAGCTATCAAGTTAAGATGAACATCTTGTTTATAATAAAGCTTACAATTGAGCATATAATGGTTATAACAAAAAAGAAGTAACTATTGTAAATATGTAAAGATTATTCAAACGAAAAAGTCGTAAATTCCGGCTCCTACCGCCGAACCATCTGTATACCACTTTATGCCGTTGTGGCTGTTTGGTGGGTTATTATCTATTAACCCATGCTTTTCACTTGAGAATCTCTGTGGAAACTCCTTTATTGAAGCATTGTGTTTTGTGAAGTTCATATCAAGTTCCGAGAGTTCATCGAGTGGGGTCATAAATTCCGGCTGCTTGTAAAGCCTTTTCTCATTTCACTGTATTAAACCTTTCGCACTATGTGACTATAATCTCATTTGAGGCTCTGGCTTTCAGAAATGATAGCTATTACGTACAAATTCTGTATGTGGCAAAGTTACTTGGTAAGGAAAACTTACTGAATTATCACCAACATTTTTAGACCATTGTTAGATAGTTATAATTTTCAAAGAAAAACTATATATAATGTTATAATATAACTCATTTCATACATTTTATATCAAATAGAATTAAAAATAAACAATTTCACAAAATTTAAGAAGCCTAGCTCCAACTAAAGTATATTTCATAAAAACAAGGAACAATTCATACAACGCATATTCATATAATATATTCATGAAAAGATAGTGCAAAATTTTTCACTATCTTTTCGTGAGGTGCCATGGCTATCATTTTTAATAGCCAGGACTAAATTCGTCCTGGACGTCCAGGATACATCGCAAATGTATTTTATGTCGAGCTTTTGTAGTTACTTTTTCAATATGCCATTGTAAGACAACGCATTCATTGTGGTTGACATAAATTGTAGTTGGCAGTTTCCATAAAAGGAAATGGCCCCCCACACCATCACACCTCCAACTCTGCTATGCAGCCGGTCCAAATAATGTGTATCTTTGCGGAGGTCATGGAAATAGTAGCTGTAGCCATCGGGGCCTTCCAAATATTTTTTTTTTTTCGTCGGAGAAGACTACTCTATGCCACTCCAAAATCCAGGTCACATGTGCGGGACACAAACTGAGGCGTAGCTCTTTTCGAACCGGGTTGAGTGTGGCTACTTCTTGATTTTCAGCCTTTTAGATGTTATTTGATCAAAAGTACAATTAATGAAATTTGTTGTGTTGGCACCCCATGCAATTTTCTCAAATTTGCCTTGGCAGCCAATGTGTTCAGTGGACGATCTTTGGAGAGATTCCCAGATTCTTATACGTGCGACAATAGGCCCATAGTAGCTTTCGTAATTTTGTTGTCAATATGAGAGTTCCAGTTCAGTATTTTGTCTAGGATAACTCCAAGATACTTGACTTCTTCGGAGTACTCTACGATTGCGTCGTTTAGTGAGGTTTACCCAGGATCTAAATTTCTTCTTTTGTTAAAAGGAACAATGACGGCCTTACTGGGATTTATGGAAAGATTGTGCTTGCACCAGTCTAGGGCTGTCTTAATGGCATTTTGCATATCTGATGCGACATCATTTGAATTTTTACCCCTCACCGATTGTGTTGCGGCCTAATTTGCTCATATTGTGGAGCAAGTGATCAATGACCAAAGACCACAGGAGGGATGATGGTACTCCCTACGGCTGATACTGATAGTAGCAGTTATTCTACCACTTTCTAGCATCGCTTTGATCCTTTTTATAGTGGGCTAGTCTATATCTCTATGGTGCAAAGCTTATGATATGTATAAGTCCATATACACTTTGCTTCAACTGAATAAGCACAAACATTTTCTAAGCTACGTTGTCCAGTTTTTCAAAATCTTGTGCCGTAATATATCATTTGATGATGCTAACTGTTTGCTTATGATGTTAAGAAAATAAATTGGAAATAATATTTCACAAAGTACCGCTATTTTTTCCCTGGTTCTTTTGCATAGCATTCAATATGGAAAAATGCAGTTTTATTTTGCGTCAACTGAATAGACACAAATATTGAAATTGGAAATAAAAGTTATTGAGATTAAATGAAAGAAGTTTTTCTTCAAATAGTTTTTTATTTGTTAATTTTAGTAGTGGCTACTGCCGCCTTTATTCGTAAATTCGATCCGGCATGGAATCGTACAGCCTCTTTAAGTAGTCCAGCGAAATTTCCCTCCAGGCCAATTTAATGACTGCAATAAGCGATTTTCTGTCCTCAAACTGATGGCCAGACTCATAAACTTTTCGTACTAACCATCCCCAAACGTCTTCTATAGGGTTCAGGTCCGGTGAGTATGGCGGCCATTGAATCAATTCCACATTCTGCTCCTCTATCTAATTTTTTACTATGCACGCCGTGTGGATGGGGGCATTGTCCTGCTGAAAAGTCCAGTTTATGGATCCAAAAATGCCTGAAAATTTAGGAAAATTTCTTTCCAAAATTCCTTTATAACTTAATGCAGTCATTTTTGAGGTTTGGTTCTCAAGCTCAACAGTGCCATAGTAGCTAACTGCTCCCCATACCATAACACCACCTTCTCGACTATGATGCCGCGCTAAAAATCGTTCTTCTTTCCTCACATCGTGGAAGTAATAATTAAACCCATCAGGGCCATCAAAATTAAACTTCTTCTCATCCGAAAAAACTACGTAACGCCATTCATTTTTCCAACTCATATGGAATCTAGAAAATTCTAAGCGCATACACTTCCGTTTCTCGTTAAGTGGTGGTTTCTTTTGAATTTTTAACCGTTTTAGATGTTTGGTACTATTGATAACTATTTGCACTGTTGAAACGCATGCAGTAACACCAGCTTTCTGCTTTATTTTTGCCGCAGAGTCGCAAGAATTGCAAGCACATCTTAAAATTGCTCTTTGATCAACTGGTGTTGTTGCCGTTTTTTGACCTTCTTTCATGTTTTTCCATACGAATCTTTGCTTCTTAAACAAGGATAGACCACACTAAAACTTCATCCAATTTTGTCAGCTATTCAACGCCCGGTTAGTCCTTGGTCTTTTAATAAATCGATTTGAGCTCTTTCAACACTATTTAGAGATTTTGATCAACCAATTTTTTTTGAAATACAATTAATCAAATAAAATTCACTTAACCTATTAACGCCCAAATGAAAACTAGTAGTTTTTATTTCTATATAACTTTAATAATGGAACACTAAGGGCTACATTTCACATATGTTATAGTTAGAATTATAAAAAAAATAGAAAACAGGAGGTTTTTGGGGTGTACTTTTTATAGTACAGTGGGCACTTAGGAATGAAAATTCTTAAAACAGTCCTTATCGATACACAAGGTTTTCTGGCACTGTACACATTGCCATTTTATAGTTTTGCAATGGGTGTAGAGGCATGATATTCATTAAGCATTCTCTGATGTGAACGTCGATAATGATTTCCATTTTTTTTTTTTTGAAAAAAAACGACGTCGGGTCGTTTGCGGGTTTGGGGATGAATACCACGTTTACCTCCCGGCAGGTAGTCGGTGTGTATCCCCATTTGAAGCTGAACCAAAATAAGGCGATCACGGAAGGTACCAAAAGCTCCATTCCTTTCTGGATGAGGGCTAGAAAAATACCTTCTGTACATGATGCCTTAAATGAGTTAATGCCCATTTAGCCTTATCCTGAGTAAAAAGTGTTCCGGATAAACTGTTATTTCTGCTAAGGTTTCTTGGAATTGAAACCTCCGCTATATGTTCATTTGATATGTCCATATTAAAGGACCCTAGAAAGTGAGCCAGAAGCAAAATTGTCAGCATTTCTCCCCCGTCACGCGCGATTGTACCATCTGGTTTGATTAACAGCCCCATGAATTGCGCTTCATTCTTTGAAAGAGCCCTTTGGATGCATGCCACTGCGGGAAGTTTTTCATGATTCTCGCAGTTTCTACGTAACTCCAGGTTGTATATGACCAGCTCGAATTTGTATTGTTCCCAGACGCCGGTGCGGTTGGCTTTATTTAAAAACTCTCTTACTCTCTTCCGGATAGTCTCTAGGTTATCGTTCCACCAAGGTACGCACCTTTTGACTACTATTTTTGAAGGAGGAGAGAATGATGTCGTTTAACTGACATTGCGCAGCATCTGCTTCATTTGTTGTTAGTGATGCTGAGAGAGTGGTGAGAGAAAGCTTGGCCACACTATGTCATAAATATATACACTCGCGACCCTTCAAGAAATATAGGCTACACAACACCCCAGTTATTAATTGGAAATAAATTCAAAGTCTCCATCCCCTCCAGGTCGTTCTAAGAGAAAAATGCATTCATTGAGGATCAGTGGTTTCATATTTATACCGATGGATCAAAAAACCAATGACGGAGAATGAGGTGTTTTTTTCTCAGACAAGCTTAATCTAAGTATTTCCTTCTGTCCTTCCAATCACTGAAGCGTGTTCAGGCGGAAATTATGGCTATTAAAGAAGTCTTATCTTAGTTAAGACAAAACGTGATATCTCCTTAGGATATCATCATTTTCTCCGACAGCCAATACAAACTCTTTAGTAGCCCTAGACTGGTGATCATCTCTCCAGGATATGACGGAGCAGTTCAATATTCACCTCTGTATATAACCTGTAAGCCCGGTGAATTGTGAAAGAGAAGGCCACGTTTACGTAACTGCGCCATGCATTCTAACAGTTTAAGCTCAAAATTTCAGCATGATTGCAATATCTGTCTCTTTACCATTTATCATACCTACTAAAGTACTCGTATATTAAGCGAAAGTTAAAAAAATGACGAATGGAAGATAGGGTGTCCTAGGAGTAGAAATAAAATGTTTCCACCAACACCAGATACCGTTTGCCAGGTTGTAGTGAGTGTCTGCTACCAACGAACGTCCGTCGTCCGTTTGCACTGGTGCATGATTTCCTTGCAAGGTTCCCTCTCCCCCACTATTTGTTGCGCCATAATGATGGATAGCCTTTTGGTAGTTGCACTTTGGGATTAAAGAAGGTAAATGACGAACAGCTATGATCAATGATAAATGTAACAATCATGTACTGGATGTGATGCAATCGCTGAAGTCGGGTGCATCGCCGTGCATTAAAAGTAATCTTACAAATTTAACGGAATGGAGTATGCTATTAAGATTACGTGTAAGTTTGGGTGTGACAAATTGCTATACTGGTGTTTGATTGGAACGGATATTTGTCATTGATATTCTAGGATACGAAGCAAATGTAAAAAGGATGCCAACAGACGGATAAATGTTTGACAAGTCACTTCATTTAGGTTTTAATTCCAGTAATGACGGCATCTCTCCTTTCCTCTTCACCCTAATTTCCTTAAGGCCCACGCTGTGTATCTAATACATTATAAGGGTCCGAACCCCATTAGTGCGTGTTTAATATATAAAAAAAAAAAAACTGGATTACGAGTAGGTTAAACAAAATATATCAATATTTCGCATGGATTTCAAGGAACTTTGCATATTCCCAACCTCACACCTACACCATAAAACAAAAATGGTTAAATTCATAAAACTGATTAAATTCGTTGGCGCTCTTATAAAGTTTAAAAGTTATAAGCTTTAAAAAATCCCAATTAACGAGTATAAAACTGGTGCATCGTTTTGTTTAGACTTCCAACATCTGGATATAGTAGAATATCACAAGTAGATCCTATAAACAGTGCGATGTGTATAAGGGGCATCTTGCCACTGCAACCCCCATCGTCTGGCTCACTGTTAGATTTGATTTAAGCGCGAGGAGTTTTTTTGCTTTGTTTCTTGAAATTCATGCGAAACATGGATATATTTTGTTCCACCTCATCCAGTTGGAGTCAACAAACCAAATCCAAAGAAGAGTCGATTTTTCAGCTTTATTATACTTTTGACAATTAACGGCCGCCTACGAAAAAAAGAAGGTCCGCCCAGACAAACTAACATCAAAACAAACTGGGAATCCTTTAAAAAATACTGTGAAAGTAAAATCGATCTCAAAGTGTCTCTTCGTACACCCCACGAACTTGAAGACGAAGTCGATCAATTTATTGACGTTATACAATGTTCAGCCCCATTAATGGAAAATAACCACTAATTGCGAAATAAAATATCCCTTGGAAATCACTCAATTCTTAAAGAAGAAAAGGAGAGCGCGCAAAAGATGGCAACAATCTCGCGCTCCACAGGATAAAACCACTCTTAACTACCTTTTTTTTATTATACCCTATTCGAAGTGTGTAACATACCTTAATATTGCCCGTAGACCCCTAAAAGTTACTATATTTATGATCAGCATCGATAGTAATGTCGATCTAGCCATGTTCGTCCGTCCGTCCGTCCGTCTGTCGGCAAAAATTAGGCCTTTAAACTAGATCTAGAGAGCTGAAATTTTAACCATATACTCTCTAGGGTCCCGAAATAATCAAGTTTACGAATTTTTGAAATCCGCCCACAGACACGCCCACAAACTTAAAAAAACAAAATTTTGGAAAAAATCGAATTTTGAGCTAGAAAGCTGAAATTTTTTATATATGATCTATGCCTCGTAAAACTGCTCGGGATATACAATTTTCAAAATCCGCCCACTGACACGCCCACAAATAAATAAAATAATTTTTTTATAATCATTCTAAGGGTATATTAATTTTTGAAAATCCAAAGTTTGAGCTAGGGAGCTGAAATTTATAATATATACTTTCTATGGGCCCTTTATGATCATGTGTAAATATTTTCAAAATCCGCCCACTGGCACGCCCACAATTATTTTTTTTTTTTTTTTGGAAAATCCAAAGTTTGAGGGAGCTGAAATGTATAATATATACTCTCTAGGGGCCCTTTATGCTCATGTGTTAATTTTTTTTAAATCCGCCTACTGACACGCCCACAATTAAATAAAACAATTTTATTGAAACACCCAAGTTTGAGCTAGGGAGCGTTTTTTTTGATAAAATCCTTTAAATGTTATATAACAAAATATGTAGCGCGTTCTTAACAATTCAACCATACTTAGACTTTTGTCACGCCCACTTATGAGGGATAGGAATAAGAATAGGGTATCCAACAGTTCGCCCAAGCGGACTGTAGCCCGTTCCTATGTTTACACTATCAGTTCTGTGTCGTGGAGTGCCTAAAGCAAGCAACTATCACGAGCAGAAATTTGCCGGCACTAAAAGTGCTCCCACAGGCTCATCATTTAGTGCAGGTGTTAGTAAGGAGAAAACAATTAAAAATACAATAATTATGTACCAATAAAATACTAACACAAACACAAATCATGCAAATAAATTAAGACATTAAGGTATTATTGCGCTAAATATTTTTCAACTTAATTTTACTAACATGCAAGTCAATCACATGATCATTTATATTATAGATTCTACTCATGCGACTAATAGGCTCATGTATCCCATAATTCGTTCTATGATGGGGGCTAAACAATAAATCAACACTACGTAAATTATGGGCACCACACCGAAAAATAAAGCCAATAGATGACAGCAAGTCAGGTGCATCTATTTGACCCTATATAAGCTGCTGTAAAAAAATGATATCGCTATTAAGCCTTCGTTGAGAAACGGGTAATATTTGAAGAAGCTTAATACGCTGACTGTAAGGAAGAAGTTTAAAAGGATCATCCCATGGAAGTCCTCTAAGTGCAAATCGAATAAATTTACGTTGAATGGCCTCTATTCGATTTGAATGAATGTTGTAGAACGGCGTCCAAACTTGTGAAGCATACTCTAGAATCGGACGGACAAAACAATTGTACAATGACATAGTAACGTATGGGTCATTAAATTCTTTCGCCCACCTTTTTACGAAGCCCAGCATAGAAATTAGATTTATTAACAATAAAATTGATATGCTTGGCAAAAACCAGTTTGGGATCGAAATAAACCCCAAGATCCTTAAAATTATCAACATTACAAAGAATATGTTGAGACAAAGAATATTGAAAGGTGGAAGGTATATTCTTTCTAAAGAATGTCATATGTTGACATTTAGTAGGGTTCAGGGATAAACCGTTTTTACCACACCAATTAACGAAGCTATTAATGTCAGATTGAAGAAACATTCTGTCTTGCTGACTAGTGATAGATTTATATATTTTCATATCATCAGCGTAGATCAGGATATTACTGTGATTTATACATGCTTTAACATCATTAATGGCTAGTATAAATAGAATTGGTCCGAGGTGACTACCTTGGGGAACTGCAGACTGAGCTGTAAAAGATACAGATAGCGATCCTCTAAATTTGACTTGATACAAGGGTTTATCTAAAGTATGAATTAACCCATTTTATGAAACTTGGTGGGAAACCAAAAGCCCTGAGCTTAAACTCGATTATTTCATGGGACAGCTGGTCGAAAGCTTTAGAGAAGTCAGTGTATATGCAATCCTTTTCTTTGTAGTAAACTTAAGAGAGAAATTCGAGACTTTAAAAATCGTCAAATTTCTACATTATCTTGGAAGCCTAACTGCGGATAAAAGTACAAATTACTCGCTCTGGAAAGGCATTAAAAAACCAAAAACGCAAGTGCCACCCATCAGGAAAATCATTGGAGAATGGGCGAAGAGTGACAAGGAAGAAGCCGAAATATTTGCCAAACATCTGGAAGAAACATTTAAACCATTTGATGGTCAAGCGTTGCTCGAATTTCCTGTCCTAACCGTGGCACCTGATAATTATAGAATAAAAAGTGTATCGCTACCCGAACTGCGCTTCGAAATAGAGAAACTGAAATTAAGCAAAGCTCCTGGATATGACTTAATCACAGGACAGGTTCTTACCTAGGAAAGCTTTAATCAAGTTTGCCTATCTTATAAATGCATCGTTCAGGTTATTGTACGTTCCACGACAATGGAAGGTAGCTGAAGTTATAATGGTTCCAAAGCCCGGTAAACCACTAAATGTGAAATCTTACCGATAATGTTGAAGGTATTCGAAAAACGTTTGTTAAGGCGCCTACATCCGATTATCAAAGAACGTCGATTAATACCTGATCACCAATTCGGATTCAGGACTAAGCATTCTACAATCGACCAGGTTTACAGAATAACCAATGTAATTGAAAAAGCCCTAGAGGAGAAAAAATATGTTCTAGTGTTTTTCTCGACGTCTCTCAGGCCTTTGATAAAGTATGGCATACGGGCTTGAAACATAAGCTAAGACAAGCTTTTCCGAAACAGTTATCTAATATCCTTAGTTGTTACTTATCAGACATACTCTTTCGTGTAAAACACGGAAATGATTACTCTGAATTTAAAGAAATCGCGGCAGGAGTTCCCCAAGGAAGCGTTCTTGGACCGATCCTATTTCTAATATACACTAGTGATATTCCGCAAGAAGAAGGCACAACAGTAGCCACATTTGCAGACGATACAGCTATTTTAGCGGTCAGTAATACCGTTGAATCAGCAACTAATAAACTCCAACGTTCTATTGACAAAATTTGTGGTTGGACAAAGACTTGGCGTATTGCTCTCAACGAGGCCAAATCAACGCACGTGAATTTTACTTATAAAAATGTAGACAACTTACCCATTTTCATTGATTCGGTACGAATTCCGTACGCAAACGATGCAAAATATTTGGGAATAACACTCGATGCGAAATTAAAATGGAAACCGCACGTCAAGAAGAAACGCGAAGAGCAAGCAAATGCACTGGATGCTTGCTTGGTAGATTTTCCAAACTCAGCATACAGAACAAGCTGCTTTTATACAAGCAAGTACTAAAACCGGTTTAGACATACGGTATACAACTTTGGGGTTGTACCAAATCCAGTAATATCAACATTTTACAAACTTTTCAAAGCAAAGTGCTAAGAAAAATAGTAAATGCACCATGGTTCATCAGAAACACTGATATCCACAGAGACCTAAGTATGGCTACCGTCGATGATGAAATAAAACATTTTGCCCGCAAACAACAGACACGCCTTCACGGTCATTGCAATAACACCATGCTACAAATTTGAGACGATACTAACATAGTGCGCCGATTATAAAGGATACAACCATTTGAATTAGCGCAATAAGATGTAACCGCCTGCTTATGGCGGTATTAGCAGGTACCTCCACTGGGAAGCTGCCTGCCAAACGCGTATTTTACAGTTTGAATAAAACTACTAGATAAGAATAACCTAGTTGTCGGTTGAAGGATTCGAAGGGAGGTGGCTTTTGTTTTCTTATTTTAACTGAGAAAGAGTCGCATGTAAGATTTTCCACCTACCCCTATTATTCGTCCGAGCCTAGTTCTGGTTCCAAGTCTCGTGCTTTTAACCAGGATAGGTAACTCTCAGCTTGCTCAGAGTAACGTTAATATTACTATGGCTTGGGAGTAATATTAAAAACTCTATTACAAAACAAATTTATACTTTGCCAAAAGAATGCTTAGCCAATGTAGGCATAGAATTAAAAATACTTACTTTACTAACTTACTTACTTAGGTGGCGCTACAGTCCGGGGTGGACCTGGGCCTCAACCAAGACGCCTCTCTAGTTAGCACGATCTTTAGCTAATTGCCTCCAGTTGCGCACTCCAAGTTGGTTAAGGTCCCCTTCCACTTGCGCGCGCGCCACCTAAGGCGAGATCTTTCTCTACTGCGTTTTCCCTCCGGGTTGGAATTGAAGACTCTGCGGGCCAGAACGTCCTTGTTCCATTCGATCTACATGTCCTAGCCATCTTAGTCGACTGATACGTACTTTTTTGACCAGGTCGACGTTGCTGTAAAGCTCGTAGAGTTCGCTGTTAAATCTCTTTCGCCAAAGCCCGTGAACGCAAACGGGACCGAAAATTACTCGAAGAATTTTTGGTTCGAAACGACCAAAAATATCTTAATCCGCTTTTGCTAATGTCCGCGCTTCTGCGCCGTAGAGCAGGACTGCTGGGATGATGAGGGTCTTATATAGAGTCTCCTTAGTTTTTCTTGACAAGGCCTTACCAATCAATAGCCGTCTTAGGGCAAAGAAACAGCGGCTGGAAAGTGTGATTCCCGTTCGATTTCAGCTGTGGTGTCATTATCAGATATAATAGCGGAGCTGAGGTAGACAAAGTCCCTAACTACCTCGAAATGATAGCTGTCTATCGTGACGTTCTGTCCGATTCGTCGATGTTGTGTGTCCCTTCTTGTTGACAGCATATATTTTGTTTTGCCCTCATTCACCAATAAACCCATTTTTGCCGCTTCTTTGTCAATACTTGCAAACGCACCAGTGACAGCTCGCTGTGTTTTGCCAATTATGTCAATGTCGTCAGCATATGCAAGTAGTTGCATAGATTTTTGGAAAATTGTGCCTCTAGTATTGGCTTGCGAGTTTCGCACAATTTTCTCAAGTATGATGTCGAAGAAGTCACATGGCAGCGCATCACCTGTCTAAATCCTGGTAGGGACCAATCAAGTCGTTGACGAATGGTTTCAGGCATGACATGATCTTAAATTCAGGAGACTGATGCCTCTATAATTGGCGCAGCTTAGAGGGTCTCCTTTCCTGTGGATCGGGCAAACGATGCTGAGGTTCCATTCATTAAATTAAAAATAGTTTCATATATTGCCTGGCCGTTTTAAGCATTCTATTCAATGCCTTCAAATTCTATAAAATGCTTAATTTCATACATTGCCACTTTTACTGAAATTTGCTCGTTTTTCTAACAAAAATGAGTTGGAGCTTCAGTGATTAGGAGCCTAGGTTTACAGCACTCACTACATCAGTATCAAATACCTGCCACCTGATACGAGTAAAAGCAGGACAATCACAATCACAAACGAAGTGGCTTTCTCCACAGGCTTCGCAGTTGGTGATGGTATCCATTTAGATGCTTGGCTAAAGCGTAATGGTCCTTAAGAACGCAAGTTATTTGTATGCAGTCTTTTCTGTTGAGAGACAACAAGAGCGCCGCCAATATTTTTACAGACATCGAGAAGAATTCGCTTAGTTTGTCTGCACCATGGATAGTCATGCCATCTGCGATTGTGTTCATTTGAACCCAACCGTGAAACAAAAGTCCTGAGAAGTCTTCCTCTGAGCCCTGTCTAGTAAGTTTATAGGAGATCTCATTTCCTGTGGAAAGTCGACTTCGTTATTGCACATCAGCCAAGTTGCCGTATCATTGCATCGGACGGCATATCCATCAGACAGGAGTCGAAGGACAACCGTCGCTCTAGTAGATCAAAACTCCAAAGCGAGGTATACCAAAAGCCTTCTTAAACGTGATATAGCTTTGATTGTGCAACCCATGATGTAAACATCAAGAGGCAGGAAGTTCAATAATGCATCTAGGCCGGAGATAGGTGTGCTAGGGAAGGCCCACGTGCAGTCGAGACATCCCATCCCTTGGAGTCTGGCGAAAGCAGCAAAATGGTATTTACGTGAAAGCTTATTCCAACAAACAACGGACGCATATGCTAAAAATGGTCATATCATAGCCGTGTAAGTCCATAGGACTCTTTCAGCTGAAAAGCCCCATGTGTTGCCTAAAATGCCCTTGCACTGCCAGAAAACCGACAGCGCCTTGGCGGTCTTCAGCTCAACATGCTTGGACCAATGAAGTTTGCTATCCAGCATTACTCCCAAATATTTAATTGGAGTGTTGGATTGTGGCGTCTTTTAGCACTGGCTGAGTCAACCAGCTTCCTCGTAAGGGAACAACCTCAGTTTTGGGAGGATTAACTAAAAGCCAATGCCAAGTCATTGTGTAGAATACCGGCATTTCATACATTGCCTGTAACATTTATATGAATAAATACATTTTTTTTTAAATAGGACATTGAATATTGCATGGGCAACTGAAATACAGATTGCACAAACTGTAATCCAATCTATCTATCTAACTTTATATAAGAAAGTTGAAAAAAAAACAAATAATCAAGTCCCAGCCTAAACCATTTGAGCTAGAAATTTGAAATTTAGCAGGGTGGGGCTCTATATGCCCGAGACGGTGGATACGATGGATACGATGGATGATATTTTCAAAAATACGTCCTTTAACGGGTGGAAAAGGAGGAGCAAACTTTTAATTTGACATCACTTCCATAAACTTGTTACAAAACTTATTGAAAACCACAAAGGCCAAGATTGATTCAAGGCAATACTCTTCCGAGGATTTTAGGCTTTCGTTTAGCTTTCGACTCCGTCCAAAACCGATTTTTTTTATCAAATGCGAACATATTCAAAAATATTGTACTGGTCTGACGCAAAATCCGGCTGCAGGAAATAACCCCCCAATGAAATAACCTCCCAAATGAAAGATGAAATAACTCCCCAACTGGAGGTGGGATTTATTTCATATGAAATAAGCCCCCAAAATTGGGGACTTATTTCATGGGTTTTTGGGGACTTATTTTATACTTCAAATTGGGGGGTTATTTCATAGTGAAATAAGTCCCCAAATTCAAATAAGTAGGTGCGAGGTTTTTTTTTAACACTTGGCCTTATTGAACTTTGGGTAAATGAATTCGTATGGCCTTATTTCACTTTCAGAAAGCCATAGTGAGTCATAACACCTTGAACACTTGAAATCCATTTTGCGGACTTACTTCATACCATTTTGGGGACTTATTTCATACCATTTTGGGGACTTATTTCATCTTTGATTTGGGGAGTTATTTCATTTTTCGTTTGGGGGGTTATTTGCCGGAGCCGCAAAATCCTCCTATAAATAAAGTTAGCAGATATTGACGTGCTGAACCTGAATCTTTTTATTATAGCTTGACAGAGGGGAAACCGTTGCACCTTGCTTTAAAATGATTGCAGATTATAATGGGTAGGAAGAACAGAGTGGGCAAGAGCATTCCCCATTCGGGTTGAACGGCTAAGGAAAGATTCTTTAAATCCCCCTATACGTCCGAAAAAAGGCTTGAGGGTGAAATGACATGCATTCAGGGCATGGCGGGTATTGCGCTTATAGTGGAATGCAGCTGGCTATTTCGTTTGAGCATTTGTGCTGGAAATATCGATAAAACAGCAGGACACATTGGGATAAAGAGTAAGAGTGTCAAGCGATTTCGCTATATCTTGATCGCCTATAAGTTAAATCGGACGTTTTTGTATTGGCTTGGATATTCAAAATTATCAAACTAATAGTTCTTGCATCGCTTGAGGAAGCCTAGACATTTTACAGCGATCTTGACGCTTGGTGCAATGTTCAGTATGGAACAGCTCTTGCGAAATTGCGGCACGCATATGCCCTATATAGGACTTCTTCAATCTGGTCCTGAAACAGATGTTGCAAATGGCAGTTCTCAACACGTAAGGGACTATCTTCAACGGCATCGACATCAACGGCCGATCTTAGGTGATAGAGGCTTTCATGGCGATCGAAAAGCAGGAAAAATGGTTTGGCCTCAAAGTCAATGGGGGCAAAATCAAGTACTTGCTTCCAATAAACAGCCAAACATCTGTCATGAAGTAAACATTAACTCCCCGGATGACATCTTAGTTAAGATCCGATGAAGAATTACTACTTCGGTAATTTGCGAGGAGGGCGATTGGAGGACAAGAAACAACCGCGAATTCTATGAGATGTACCAAGATGTGGATGTAGACCTTAAACACGTCGACTACATTATCTCGACTATATTAAGCGAATGGACAGAAATTATCCATCGAAGAGTATCTTCGACTCCTAGCCCTGGGTTCGAGATGACAAGAAATACCAGGAAGTCTCAGGCACTCTCCCGGGTTGGGCAGCCCGCTGAATAAATTGCGCAGCTTCTCGGGCTTTACAAAGCTTGCATTGCCTATTGTGTAGGGAATTAATAAGGATATGTTATGATAGAATCAAATGCTCATACCTCATTTCCAAATGACTTCTCCGATAAGATTTATCCATAACCACAGCCCTCTGTAATTATCTTCTGATGAGTTAAGTCCTTAGAAATAATTTTATTGACTTAATTAGGTGAGCACCCTTTTCCCGTCATCTCATCTTTTTTTCGAATGGCAAAAGCCTCTGTCTTAAGAAGTTTGTTTTTTCCCGCAACAATTTAAACAAACATTGCCATCCAGTATCCCTTTCTTTTATTGCTCTCATAACGAAGATAAACAGGATACGAAAGACGGACACAAAATAAAAGTCTTCATAAAGTCAAGTCATCAATCTGTCTTAGTATCATCGCTGATAAGCAGATATTACATTCAAGGGACCGACCATATAACTTTTAATGGGAAATCGTGATTCCTTTAGGACATAACGTATTTAAGTGATGTCTAATTAATTTTAAGCAACGTTTACACACCTACACATTAACGGCAGTCAAAACATAACCCCTTGTCTGAATACATGCCAAGAACACTCGACGATTTTATGGCAATGTGTTGCATTATGTTCCCACCACCCTTACGTACCTTCTGGCATCCTCATAATGTCTCAAACATATCCCATGAGATTTTATGTCGACAATTTTTTCCAATTTATGAGTTCGTTAATGTCTGTCAGCCGGGGAATTTATTTTCCAGACTGAAGTCAGCTGCAAAAGAGTGTGTACGTATTATGGCGACGCATTCTATAAGGCTTCGTTGCCAATTTGCCGGATTTATTACAAGCACTGGATTGTTATCTTAATTAAGAGAATTTGTCACTATTAGGCGATTTTGTATATAATCTCATATAATAGGGATGATGGAAAAGGGTCGTCTTTTCAGAGTGGACATTGGTTTTGAAAAGATTTTGGCGCGATATATTGCTACGTGACAAAGTTTTTGGATTATGTCTAAACGAAGAGCAAAAGAAACATCAATCTGCAAACATCTGGGGGCGCAATTGTAGCGATATAAATGAACTTTTCATAGAAAAGATGTCCAAGTCTATTATTCCTCAGGAAAATTCAATTCAGGAAATGATTTGGCAAATTATTGTCAATGGCTTTTCATTTGAGAACCTTCGTGAATTATGCATCAACTTCACTGAGTGAATTGCTGAAACGGCCAATATTGCTTTTACAGGTTCCTTGTGCACAACATACACGCAAGCACTGGACATGTTAATAAACCTTTTGCCTGTTGATATTCAGGTAAAATGTCAGTCTCACTGACTTCGGTCTATTCAAACTCAGTGAAATTGAATTGGATGAGAACCGATTTCGTTGCTTCATATGTGTTGTGTACCGATAGAGAAGACTTGAAAGATAATGCAGTCTTTAGTTCATGTGACTTTGAAACATATTCCACATAGGAATAAACGGCCCATTGATGGTCTATAACATAGCTTCTCCAACCATTTGTGTGCACGAAGTTAAATTCAAAGCACGAATTTAGGGACCTACAGTTTAACGCCGTTTCCGCTTGGCTAGTTTGACATGGTTCTCATTAAAAGTTTTACTCTTTGATGTTTGTCAGACTTTCGCATGGGGTGGGGCAGTGAAAAAACGTTGGATGGTACTGGGGAGATTTAGGCCGGACCGCTCATTAAGTAGTCTAACGCACTAAACATTGAGTTACTGCACCCACACAATATTTACAGAGGTCGTAAAACCTTATCACCTGTGGCTTCCAAATAATTGCAGTGGCTTCGAATCGAATTTGTTGGATGTACTTAAAACCGCATAAGACACCGTGTTAGGCTGAAAGTATACCAAAGCAAACACTTGTTTCCTTATAACAGATTGTATACTGTATTGTTTAGGGTACTGACGGTGTAGAGGTTAGTATGTTGGCTTGTGACCAGTGCGGTGCAGATTCAATCCCCATGGGGAACAACAACATAAGCCACCCATTCTTTATTTATGCCTAGTAGTATAGGGTGCTTCTTATGGAGGCATACAACTTTTTTTTAAGAATAAAACACAACAAATTCAACGGTATGACCAAATTTTGGCTTTATTAGCTCACAAATTTCATGGCATTTAATGTTTAAAAATAAATTCTGGCATTTGTCCTCCGCGACTCCGCCTTATGAACGCCATCCTTTCGGTCCAATTTTGCACCACTTTTTCGAGCATACCAAGTCTTATTTCGTCAATAGTGCGTCAAATGTTGGCTTCTAAGTGATGAATCGCTGCTGGTTTATCAGCATAGACCAGAGATTTGACATACCCCCACAAAAAGTAGTCCAAAAGTGTCAAATCACACGAACGAGGTGGTCCATTTCTTGAGATGATTCGGTCACCAAACGTTTGGCTCAACAAAATCATCTTTGCACGCCGTGTTTGTTAAGTTTGACAAACAGAGCGGAAATTTTGGAAACAAATTTCCACGATTAGTAAACCTTGTTCTGGTGTAAGTCTTTCCATGGTGATTTGCCAAAGTATACTGAAAAAACAGTCAAACACACTTTGTTAGTATGACAGGTGGTTTGACAGTTATCCCTATCAAAAGTTTTATACAGTATTTAACGTTTATAAGAAACACGCTTATAAGAAAACCTCGCTTAAAAGGAACCGGAACAAAAGCACCGTGTACTTTCCCATATATTTTAATGTTAAATTGTGTGTTTATAGGAAACACGTTTACAAGAAAAACACTGATAAAAGAAACATTTCTCCAACCACGAACTAACCATTTTCCATATAAAGTTGGTTGGATTTAGGAAACTTTTTTAATAAAAAAAAAACTTACAAACCTCATAAAATTAGAGACCCTTAAGAAAAATTTAAAGCAAAAATTGCAAATGTTATTTATGGGCAATTTCACATTATTGTAGAGAAATTAAGTTCAGTGTTCCATCTGACATTTGAATTTGTTTTTGTTGTGTTCTAATCTGTTGTGCTTACCTTTGCTGAAAATGTCGCGAAATAATATTTCACTGAAAATTAAATTGATAATCTTGCAAATCAAATCGGGAAGAAATCGAAAAGAAATCTGCGAAAAATATAAAATTGCAAGAAGCACATTGTCTAAAATAGTAAAAAACGCAAAATAATTTGAAGAAGAAAAATACATATGCAAGAACTTAAACAGAAAAAGAAACCGAGATGAACATATGGTTCGAAACAATGTATCTTTCAGGAGGTTCCATGGAGAATGCGGTGCAGCCGACGCTGAAGCCGCAAATAAGTTTGTAGAACTCGTTGTGTCAGAGATATTACAAAAACATAGGGACGGGCTACAGTCCGCTTGGGCGAACTGTTGGATACCCTATTCTTATTCCTATCCCTCATAAGTGGGTGTGACAAAAGTCTAAGTATGGTTGAATTGTTAAGAACGCTCTACATATTTTGTTATATAACATTTAAAGGATTTTATCAAAAAAAACGCTCCCTAGCTCAAACTTAGGTGTTTCAATAAAATTGTTTTATTTAATTGTGGGCGTGTCGGTAGGCGGATTTTAAAAAAAAATAACACATCTCAGCTCCCTAGCTCAAACTTTGGATTTTCAAAAATTAATATACCCTTAGAATAGGATATAAAAAAATTGTTTTATTTATTTGTGGGCGTGTCAGCGGGCGAATTTTGAAATTTTTGTATCCCGAGTAGTTTTAGGAGTCATAGATCATATATACAAAATTTCAGCTTTCTAGCTCAAAATTCGATTTTTTCCAAAATTTTGTTTTTTTGAGTTTGTGGGCGTGTCTGTGGGCGGATTTCAAAAATTCGTAAACTTGATTATTTCGGGACCCTAGAGAGTATATGGTTAAAGTTTCAGCTCTCTAGGTCCAGTTTAAAGGCCTAATTTTTGGCTACAGACGGACGGACGGACGGACATGGCTAGATCGACATTACTATCGATGCTGATCATAAATATAGTAACTTTTAGGGGTCTACGGGCAATATTAAGGTATGTTACAAACTATGCGTCAAAATTAATATACCCTTAGAATAGGGTATAAAAATGGTTTAGAAATTATTTACAACGCAAACGAGACTGGATTGTTCTTTAAGGCTCTTCCTACTGGTAGCAATGTCACAAATAGGCAAGATATACAGGCGCAAAAAATACCGAAAGATAGAGTAACATTGCTTTTATATGTAATGCTACCGGCACAGACAAATTTGTCTTTTCAATTGGAAAATATAAGCAGACCAGATGGTTCAGAAACCAAGCAATTCCAATAGCTTACAAATTTAATAGGGTTGGATGATAAGTACTCTTTCGATTGAAATTATCAAAGAGCTTGATGTTGCCATTAAAAAGAGAAAGAAAAAAATTCTACTCTTAGTTGATAATGCCTCATGCCATAAGTTGGATTTCGGTCGAAAATATTGAGAAACAATTTTTGCCAGGTTTTGAAAAGTAGATAGTGATGATGATTACATTCATAACATCGAAGATATTCTCTTCAACAAGTGTGAGGAAGCATTGATTCAAAAAACAATAAATGATTATTTTTGAAGAGCTAAAAACTTAACTAAGAAAATTTAATCTTATTTATTCGTTTGTATGAACACTGAAGTACATACAAATAATACCTTTAATAAACGAGCTGTGAATTTTGTGTTATCGTTTTTTTTCTGTTAAATAAAAATATTTAGATATTTATTTACTACTTTTTAAAAATAGAATTTTTTGTTGGACGGTGTATAGTAGTATTTTTGTTTCCGTATAAGAAACTTGTTTCTTATATCCGTTCTGAGGATATAAGAAAAACTCGGTTATAAGAAACAAGTATCGTGCAATTTCTGAGTTTCTTATAAGCGTTATGTACTGTACCTCCATAAAAAACACCCTATACAATGGTAATGGACCGTTACCGAGTCTGAGTGCTCTGGGACTTTGATTTCCTTTAAAAAAAAAAAAAATGCTGAGGTCACCATTTCAATTCAGAGATTGAAGGCTGCTTACGACACTGACCCAGTAAATGACCCGCCCACGATTGAGATCAGTGTTGTGCCATGTAGACTAAAAATGTAGACTACACGATTGTCTACCTGTAGACAATTCAACGTAAACAATTCACAATTGTCGACATGTCCATGTAAACAATGTAGACAATGTAGATAATTATTGGAACAAGTTTTTTCTTAATTTTTCCTGTAAAGTTTCCTAATAAATCATTAAAACAGAAGCAAGTTTTGTATATAAACTTTTAATTCAATATTTTATGTATTTATTTAAAAACAAAGTAAGTTTATGATGTTTAACAAAAAAAAATGATCAGCTCAAAACATATTCACATCCATCTATATTATTATTTCAAAAAGCAAAACAGAACAACTTTATATTATTTTTTATTAAGCTTAACGAATGTCAAACTTCATTATTTTAGAAGAATTGCCAATGAGAACTTATTCAAATTCATCTTCATCGGAAAAGTCACATTGACCATCTTCAATGCGAAGTGAATAGTATACATGAAGAAGCTTTTTAGATCGTTCAAATGTTAGACGATTTCTCGGCATAGAATGCACATGCGACCAGCTTGAAAAAACTCTCTCAATTTGAGCCGAAGAATCAGGAATTTGGAGAAGTTTGTTCGCTAGATTTGCCAGATTTGGGTGTTTAATTGCAGCCTTGTTCCAAAAAACTATGGGCTTTTTTATTTGCTTTTCGTAAAGAATTTTAAAGAAGTTAATTTTTCTATTAAAACAATCCCAATCTTCAATGCCATCACTGTTGAGATGCTGAAACAAAAACTGGCACACGATTTCATTTTGACTGGTTGTAAGCTTGCTATTATCAAAGTGTGGGTGCAAATAATATGCTGAAAGGGCATATTTGTTTAGAGCCATATCCAAACGCTATCTGGGAATTTTAAGTTCAAGCAGAGATTAACTGCTTCTCCTGCAGAGCAATCAACCGCTTGACACCTATTTATCAAATTGCAGACTGGATCAAAAAGCTCAATATAGATCTTAACATCATCTATGAATTGTTCATCAAAAATCAATGAAGCTAAACTCTGTTTAATTTTTTTAACTGTTGATTCCGCTGCGACAATTTTCATGATGTCATAATTTTTGACCAAGCAATTGTAAGAGTCACGGTATGAGCACCATCTTGTTTCACAAGGCAATTTAATCCGTGTGCCACCTCTATCAACTATCATTTTTTCGAAATCAGCTTGCTTATATTCTTTTAATATCAAAGCAACTTTACCATTTAGATTTTTGTCGATCATATCTTTTGCCAATAAATTCCCAATATGGCTACTGCAAGTGCTGTGAAAAATAAAATGTTCCGAATTTCTTCCCATTTTCTTCATAGTACTGGCATTATCGGACACAACAGCGTAGATTTGAGTTGAGTAGACTTGTTTCGCAATGTCTGCAAGGATGTTTGTTAACTTTTCTGCTGTCTCAGATTATCCAGTTAGGTTCCAAGCCTGGAGAAACGCCTGCTCTCCTTCAGCATTATGGAGCATTGTAACCACCGTCTTGCTGTTGCTTAAAGAATTCTTCCAACCGTCAATCAACAAAACAGATTCCGAGCTAAGAGATGTCTTAACTGAAGAAATACATTTGTTATAGGCTTTATCCAAAAGCGTTGTAGAAAGTTTCTTACGACCGGGAAGTTTATCTGCATATGCAGGTCCATTTTTTTTTCTTAAAATTCTTAAAATGAAGTGATTCAACAACTCGAAGGGGGATATTGCACCCAAAAACCAGTTTACCCAAGGCTTCATTTAACTCGTCTTCTTCTTTTTCCGATACCTTGTCCATAAATCTTGCAACAATGCTCGATGGGGCAGAAAATCGTTTTGAACGTTGTACGTTTACTTTAAACGTTGCTGTAGGTAAAGGCAATAACAGCAAGGATGAGGAACTGCAACTCTTGGAGTTTAACGAAATTGATGAACTTGATGTTGAAGCGACTTGGGACTGGGTTTCGCTTGAAAACTCCCCAACCGAAAGCGTTCTTGGAGCTGTTGATACTGCTTGAATTGAATTAATTCTCAATGGGTCTTCTTCCTTTAGGTACAAATTTAGAATTAATTCAAACTAAAATGTATTATACCAGAAAATACTCACAAGAGTATTGATAGCCATTGCGTTCCGATTGTCACCTTCATCAATATTTGTAACAGAAACAGACATCTAAAAGAATAGTTTGTGTTGGTCATTAATTTTATATTAAAAAAAAAAAATTAGCTTTTTACCGCGTATTCAGAGTTATATTGGTCGGAGCTCTGGTCGTTGTCACCATCTATCAAAATAATCATTGAGACATCTTCCGATTCAGATGTCGCAGTTGATACCTTACAATTACAACCATTCCTATTGCAAAATACAGAAATTTAAAACATTATATTTTGGTAAATCAATGGAAATTAATATACACTATTTTTTACCTGTGTCTTCAAAGACGGGTTTCAGCAGTATTTTGAAGATTTTTCCTGCAAACTGTGCAATGTGCTGAGTATTTGTTGTTTGTTTTCACCAAAACAAAACCTAGCTCCTCAAAGGCATTGTTTTTTGGTCGACCAGTCATATTTAAAGTTTTATATTTCTGATACACAGGGTTTTAATTTTTAAGAGAAGAAATTCTTTATTACTTCTTAAAAGTGTACTTGCTCGAATGAAGTTTACAGATGAATGACAGATCTGAAAGGTATTGGTGACATTGTCGACATATTGTTGTCATTGTCGACATATTGTTGACATTGTCGACATTGTCGACATTGTTGACGCAATTGTCTACGTTGAA
This sequence comes from Portevinia maculata, assembly GCA_949715645.1. NCBI lineage: Eukaryota > Metazoa > Arthropoda > Insecta > Diptera > Syrphidae > Portevinia > Portevinia maculata. Next base: position 90,920,289 of record OX454528.1, read on the forward strand.
AAGTAGACAATTAAAGTCGACATGTAGAGGAACAACACTGATTGAGATGCCCAGCAAGGAAGCTCCATCCTTCACAACAAGGTCTGGACGGAAAGTCAAATCTCGAAAGTTTGCCCCAACTACTGAAAGGTGAGTACTGTGGATTGCCCTGTATTGAACTATATTATTTATTATATTATCTCGCATTCTATTCTTTCTTTGTTTACGAATAAGTACGCACTGAAGTTTATATATATTCTGTGTTAGTAACAGTTAAAATGACAATGAAATAAAATAGTTTTAGTCTTTAGTAGGACTTGCTCGTGTTTAGTCATTTCTCTCCATAGGTCAACGGTAACTATTGCCATATTTTTTCACAAAGCGGTATTTCCACTTACGCGAACTTCAGATCACTTAAATAAACCTTCACTTAACTGGAGTTTCTACAATATATTTTTTTTTAATTAACGAATGTCTAAGTCCAAGTAGTAATTACTCCAAGTAGTACTAATAGCAGTATTAAAATGATCTGATCAAAAAATAAAACAATTTCGTGTAGATAAAGTGATGGTAAAATGTTATTTTAATTCAGTTATGCGGTGCTGTTTAAGTATAAACAGTTTTTTCTTTAGTAGATAATAATTCTTCCAGTAATTTATATGAAAATTGTAAGAAAATGAGTTTTCTTTGTTTCACTTAACCGATTTTTCCAGTTAAGCGTTATTCGTATAAACGGATTCAACTCAATTTTAACTTGTGTCTTCTTTTCTTTTCAATAAAAAAAATTGTATCCATTCTAACGAAACAAGAAACATTACACAATAACTTTAAAAAGAAATAATTTCAAAAGCCAGTACATGGATGTATAAAGTCAAAAGTTTAAAGGTACGTTGGGTGCATTTCCTTGAAACCGATGTTTTTCACTCTTCAGTTTAATTTTTTGAAATATGAATTTATAGTTAAATATGCAGAAAAATGCATTTACCGTTAATTGCTATTTTACGGGAAGTTTCAAGGTTCGTAAACATAATAAGTTACCTGCTTTTGAAATTGCATGGAAATTCCGCCCTTACTGATTATTTTGGAGTACAGCGGGCGGCGGAGCACAGTGCGTTGACCAGTGGATAAAAATAAAAAATGTTTTTTGTATGCTCCCAATTTGGCAAACAGTAATTACATATTTTTGCATTGGTAGGTTGGCGGTATTTCTTTAAGAAGTTTAGGCAGTTCAGCTTTAGCTCTTGTTTGCAATCACAGGGCCCATTCATAAATGCAAGGTTTGCAAAGCAATAGCAATGCAAAGCAGGAAGTATTGCGCAAATTGAAATTCAGAGTTTCCTGCAAATCATGCGCTTGCAAAGCACATTTCAGATGTTTATGAACGAACAACTGCGTAAGAATGGAATTTACGTCGATCGCTGTCATTTTAATAAGTAATATGATAGATTGTTCTCAGCCATTATTTATCTGTAGTATTTGCGGGGCAGGGACATAAGTCCCAACTTTTTTATTTGGGACTTGTGTCTCACTTAAGTGGGACATAACTCCCAAAATTGATTACTAAAAGTAAAAGTTGGGACTTATGTATCACCAATCACATCACATCTATGCAATTTAAACATACAGCTGAGCCCAGCGACACATTTAACATCTTGCTCGTTGCAGGGACGTTTGAACCTCGCTAATCCATCGCCAGCAAAGAATAACTGATACCAATTAGGATCCGTCACTTTTCCTTCAAGCAGATAATCAAGGGCAATATGATTGGACTTAAGACGCTTCCCTGGTGTACACCTCTTTGATTGCGAAATCCTCGGTGACGCCAACGATACATCTTACTCTTGTCTTTACTCCCTCAAACATGTATACATGTCCATGACCACCCGTACGTAGATTTCTGGAACTCTTCGTTGTCTTAGCGCTACCCATAACAGATCCGTTGGTTGTCTATTGCAGGACTTTCCAAAATCAACCAAAACCATATGCAAATCATTCAATGCATCACGATGTTTTTCCATCATGATCCTTATAGTTTGGATTGCATCTATGGTTGATTTATCAAATAGCCGTACTATTTTTCGCATTCGGCTATTTAATACCCCCTGAAGGATCTTCATGGTGTGTGACATCAGCTTGATTGAACGGTACTTATCAGTCTCGCGTATCGCCTTTTTCTTTGTACAAAATAAGAAGAAAACTCTCCCTCCACGGGTTAGGCATGCTTGGGGTCACTGTTTGATTTGGAGTAGGTGCGAGGTTTTATTTACGCACTTGGCCTGATTGTTTGGGATTTATGTCCCATCTCCGACAAAATATTTTGGAACTTATGTATGTCCCGATGGTGTGGGACATAAGTCCCAAATCAATTTTGGGAGTTATGTCCCACTTAGATGGGACATAAGTCCCAAAAGAAAAAGTTGGGACTTATGTCCCGGGGACTTATGTCCCTGCACCGTATTTTCACCCATTTTCAACAAAAAGAAATTAAAAAGCAATACGATTCTGAAATCTGCACGATTGCGCTCAAAATTGCGCAATAAATAAAACTCTACTACATTTATGAATTCTCTGCTTAGCAGTGATGAAAATTGATGCATTTGTGAACTCTCTGCTTAGCACATCTTGCGCAATATTGCATTTATGAATGGGCTCACATTCAAGTGTTTCATTACTTAGCGTGTGCATAAAAGTTACAAGAATTATCAATATTTTTTTTGCGAATTATCGGGACGGATACCTCTCAAGCTGGTACGTTTAGGTTTTTGATAATTTTTAAGTGAAATAATAAACCAAAATGGTTTTACTTTTGAGACGCGGAAAATTGCTTTAGTGTGCATCTTTTTATACGCTTTTCAAGTAGTTCATTGTTTGATCTTGCGAAATTCCAGCGGTCGTTTCTTATTTACCATTTAATTTTATGTCTTACTGTTGGGAAAATATGTACATGTTCTCAGGTAGTAAAAGTGCCTGGGTATTAAATTTCCAACAGGTATAAAGGCTGAAAATCGATTGCAAAATGTATGGCCTCATTCTTGTGATCCCCAGTGTATCTACAAAGAAAGGAGAAAATTCGCTCAAAAATAAGCATTTGTATGTTGGGAAAACTGAAAACATCGTCGCAAAGTTAAAGTTCAAATTGAGGTTGAGGTGCCAATGTGATCCACACCATTACAAAGCGTAGGTTCTAAAACATACGGCGTGGGTGTCACAGTCGAAATTGGAGTGGTTGTGTTGATCTGTCTCTACCTTAAGACCACCAAAGTTCGCCATCGAAGGGAAGTGCAAGTTGTCACAGTGATGATCTAAAATAGCTGGATACAGCGTATCCAAGGCCTTATGTCCCAATTTTAACAAAACAAAACAATACAATTTTGAGACTAAGTAGATCGGCAACATGTCTGGAAAACTTTTTTTTTTGAAAAAGACAAATGTAAATATAGCGATGATATGCGCAAGGATCCATACTGTGATTTTGGGTGCAGGGAAATAAGTCCACGGGAACTAAGTCCAATGAGGGACTTAGTTCCCACTTAGTGGGAAATAAAACCACTTTCGCGAAGTGGACTTAATTCCCATGTAAGGTGGGAAATAAATTCCCAAAACTCTTAGTGGTTTTAGTTCCCTTTTAATGTGAAGTAAATTCTTACTGTCGACTAAGAACAAAATAAAATTAAAGAGTCAAGTAGGCACTTTGCAATTTTTATTAACGAAATAGAAATTAACTTCTAACTGAGACAGAGTAATATAGGTACCGTGACCTCGCACCTACTCCAAATCAAACAGTGACCCCAAGCAGGGGGGTTGCAGGGGGCAGCATGCCCCCCATGTGCATTGCACTGTTTATGAGATTAGTTACGAAATCGCAAGTAGATTCCATAAATAGTGTAATGCATATATGCAACCCCCCTGGTTGGGGTCACTGTTTGATTTGGAGTAGGTGCGAGGTACGGTTTTGAAGCTTTGGCTTTATGTCACCATGATAAGCTTAAGATTTTGCTTAAAGAGTGTAATAACTAACTGCACTTTACAGTTTTTTGTCTAATTCTAAATGTTGGATGTTAGTTCCCTCTTCTTATTTTTGAATGTGTACTAAGTTCCCATAAGGTTGACAGGTTGGACCGAAAGATGCGGCCTGTCAGTCAATCCAAAAAAGACTGAGCTGGTCCTGTTCACACGAAGACATAAACTCCCTGAGTTCACTCCCCCGAAGATTAGAGGCACTCCTCTGGCACTCTCAAATAGCGCTAGCTATTTAGGCCTGAAGCTTGATCGCAAGCTACTTTGGAGGGAAAGTGTAGTCGAACGTGCCAGGAAATCCCTAGCTGCTCTTTACATTTGCAGAAAGGCGGTAGGCTCCACGTGGGGCCTACAACCAAAAATTATGCACTGGTTATACATGTCGGTAGTTAAACCGATTCTCTTCTATGGAGTACTGGTCTGGTGGCCCGCCTTGGAGAAGTAGTCCAACTTAACCTTGCTGGACAAAACTCAACGAGTTGCATGCCTCAGCATCACCGGTGCGCTGAGAACCTCTCCCACTGCGGCGCTCCAAGCCATGCTCCACCTTCTCCCGACCGACATCGTCGGCAAACAGTTGGCTGCCAGCTCAGCAATAAGACTGAGAAGCTCCAAACAATGGACAGAGCAACAAACTGGACATGCCAATTTACTATCGATGTATCGACATCTCCCTAAGGTCACCGACCACCTGCCCACTGAATACAACTTCAACCTGGGCTACAAACATCAAATCCCAGACAGAACCGAGTGGACACAACGTCATGTCCTACACCACGAATCGCTGTCAATTTTTACGGATGGGTCCAAAACGGAGGACGGAGTCGGTGCCGGAGTCTTCTCTGAAGACCTGGACATTCACCTCTCCTTTAACCTTCCAGAACACTGCAGCGTTTTTCAGGCCGAAGTCACCGCCGTCCGCCAAGCCGCTGCCTGGCTGTCGGTTAATACGATATCGAAATCAGATATTGTAATATACATCGACAGTCAGGCGGCCATCAAATCCCTTGCATCCAGCATTACAAGATCCAAGGCAGTGGAAGACTGCCGTGCATCTCTTAACGAGATAGCCGGTCAGTATAGCCTCACCCTTTGCTGGGTGCCGGGTCACTGTGACATACGAGGGAATTGTGAAGCTGACGAACTGGCCCGACGAGGCTCTTCTGGTTTAAATAGCATAAGCGTCACCGACATCGAGGCGCCAACGTCTTATGTTAAAAACCTCATGGACACCAATGCGGTGAACGAAGCCAACCATCGTTGGCACCAACTCGACCAGTGCAACACCGCAAGGCTACTCTGGCCGACATTAAACAAATCCAGGCCCATCGGACTTCTGAGGCATAAGAGAGGAACCCTCTCGAAATTAGTAAACGCCCTCACCGGGCACTGTGCTATAGGAAGACATGCCCAAAGGTTGGGCATCCCCTACAATGACTTCTGCAGAAGCTGTAGGGACGAGGAAGAAGAGGAGACCATCAGTCACTTCCTTTGCACGTGTCCTGCACTCGCCAACACTAGGAAGGCTACATTGGGGAATACCTTTTCAATGATCTAAACGATCTTAACAACGCCTGCACAGCAAGGATTAGCTCCTTCATTCAGAGGAGCAAATGGTTCCCTGAGTAAGAGGGTAACCCACCCACCTTACACATCGGCAGCACAATGGACCTACTTCTGGTCTGCATCCTCATCGAGGGCCGGTTTTCAACCAACCAACCAAGTTCCCATAAAAAAATGGACTTAGTTCCCACTTTACATGGGAACTAAGTCCACTTCGCGAAAGTGATTTTATTTCCCACTAAGTGGGAACTAAGTCCCTCAGTGGACTTAGTTCCCGTGGACTTATTTCCCTGCACCTGTGATTTTTATAGTTGTTTGTACAAGAAAGCATTCCAAACCCACTTAACCGAACCCTGCCATTTCCATTAAGGAACCGCAAATTCATAGAAATAAACGTTTTCAAGATATGCTGCTATAAGTAACAATGTACTCGTAGCTGCACTTAGCTTCAGATTTGTCTATTTTGCCAGAGCAAGATTGGCCTTAAACGTATCTCCAACAACTTAATCATACAAAACAATCTTGGGACCGTCCTTACAAAATCCACTTTCAATATTCGGACATAAGGACCAGCGGCAATTGAATAAAATAACCACGTCTTCTGTCAATTTACTAAGCGGGCAATTTCCAATTAAGTTTAATCTGGGAGGTGACAGCCTTTCCAAATTTCTCTGCGTTTTTTTCTTTAGCACATTGCTTAGAAAGATCTCTATCATTTTTAAGCTCCTCCTTCCCATAATTTTCTCTAGCTTAGCTTTCTCCGAGCGTAATTTTCCAATTAGACAACCAAAAGTTGACTTCTATAAAGCAGGTCTTAGGACCTGCTTATGTATTAGCAAAACAAATTGTTTTCTCTTGAAAGACGCGAACTGCTTCCCATTAATGCTTCCTTTTGGCTTTATCCAAGCGTTGATGCTTCGTTTAGAACCTTCTTGTGGAAGGCTTTTATCATTTTTAAATCAGATCTTTGGCGCATCGCAAAGGAAGGTTTTACAATCTGCTAATTTTAATATATAGAAACGTCTGATCACCACTGAACATTTTACAAACATTTGACATTTCAGTATTACATTATTTCATATTATATAAGAATCAATTGCAAAATAAATTTATTAAATACAAATAAGTTTGCTGATAAAATTTGGGCCCGCTAAGTGATGGAGTCAAGATATTTGCTTGAAAGATACATTAACTTGTATAGGGTGATTTTTTAAGAGGTTGAGAACTTTTTTTAAAAAAAAAACGCATAAAATTTGCAAAATCTCATCGATTCTTTATTTGAAACGTTAGATTGGTCCATGACATTTACTTTTTGAAGATAATTTCATTTAAATGTTGACCGCGGCTGCGTCTTAGGTGGTCCATTCGGAAAGTCCAATTTTGGGTAACTTTTTCGAGCATTTCGGCCGGAATAGCCCGAATTTCTTCGGAAATGTTGTCTTCCAAAGCTGGAATAGTTGCTGGCTTATTTGTGTAGACTTTAGACTTGACGTAGCCCCACAAAAAATAGTCTAAAGGCGTCAAATCGCATGATCTTGGTGGCCAACTTACCGGTCCATTCCTTGAGATGAATTGTTCTCCGAAGTTTTCCCTCAAAATGGCCATAGAATCGCGAGCTGTGTGGCATGTAGCGCCATCTTGTTGAAACCACATGTCAACCAAGTTCAGTTCTTCCATTTTTGGCAACAAAAAGTTTGTTAGCATTGAACGATAGCGATCGCCATTCACCGTAACGTTGCGTCCAACAGCATCTTTGAAAAAATACGGTCCAATGATTCCACCAGCGTACAAACCACACCAAACAGTGCATTTTTTGGGATGCATGGGCAGTTCTTGAACGGCTTCTGGTTGCTCTTCACTCCAAATGCGGCAATTGTGCTTATTTACGTAGCCATTCAACCAGAAATGAGCCTCATCGCTGAACAAAATTTGTCGATAAAAAAGCGGATTTTCTGCCAACTTTTCTAGGGCCCATTCACTGAAAATTCAAGCGTTGCTCGTTAGTAAGTCTATTCATGATGAAATGTCAAAGCATACTGAGCATCTTTCTCTTTGACACCATGTCTGAAATCCCGCGTGATCTGTCAAATACTAATGCATGAAAATCCTAACCTTAAAAAAATCACCCTTTATATGTTCACATCAGAATGAATAATTATGTTCAATTCTGATAGGTGGCGCTGTTTTATTTTTTGTTTGTCAATTTCGTTGTTGGCATTTCAGTAGAATTGTTGCATTTAATTAAACCGTGCACATGCGCAAATTTAACGAATGAAAAAAAAAATTGTATAGGCGCCTGTCAGAAAACTAGCACCAGCATTAGCGGATCAATGAAGTTGTGTGAGCGGGCTACGCTATGCGGAGAAAAATGTGAAGTCCCTTAAACCGCAGAACCAATTGAGCTCAAATCAGACAATCTTTGGTATCGACTTGAAAGTATTTCTGTCAAGTTTGGTCAAAATAGGTCCATCAAGTTTGACTTGCAATTTTGTTGCTTACAAAAAAAGATATATATTTCTTTTTGTTAGGCGCAGCAACGTACGCCTGGTAGTTACCCGCTCAGGCACGGACAAGGCCGTGTAGGAACAGCTACTATATACATATTTGCTGTTGAAAGTTCCGAGCTCGTTCTAATATATGAACAGAAGAAATAATACTGCTTTTTGGTACGCCAGTTTTTTATTTCCATCTGCTTCAGGCCACAAACTCGGGCTGGTCTTCAGATAGTAATATTTTCCGCAATCGATTGTAAAAAATTATTTTGGGCTTATATCCATATGCCATACAAACTCATACCAAAACACATATTGTATACATATATATCTAATTACCTACCAATGTTTCTTGTTTCTTCTATTTCTTTTCCTAGAAATTTTCATTTAATAAATAATACGAGTATTCGCAATAAAAACACCAGTATGACCAAAAGAAAATACTATACAAATGCTACCCAAGGGAATGTCTAGTCATTAGGGCAAGCCATGCAGAAGCTTGCATTTCAATTGGTTGTGTGGCTTGCTTAAAACTTATCACACAGGAACAAATATTACAACTACCTCCCCCGAGCCTAGACAGAACAAACAGAAACTTCCAAAGCAATATCAAGCAATATAATGTGTCTTTATGTCGCAAGCAGATGTTTCCCGGTTGCCAAAAGTGGACCTAAAACATGGCGGTTGGTGTGCAGCCTCTTGTTGTACTACAACACAATAAATTCACACTGTTTGTTTTTTTTTGTTATTTGGTTGGTGCCAGCACTGTCATTAGGGTTAATCGGTTTTCTTGTTCTTGGCCTGGCACCACCAGGAGAATTATTAAGACATCATTTGTTGGGGCAATGAAGCTTTTTATGCATATTTCTTTATGGCTATTTTAATTGCAGTGTTTTATTGACTGCCATAACCATTCGCTGCTGGTCGTAACATTTGCCTTTAGTTGCAGCAGTTAATATGCTAGAATTATACACAATTAGGGATCCATAAGGACATTTGATATATTTGTTGTCTAATGGGCGTGGAATTGGGAAATAAGATTCAAAGTCCAAAAATAAAAGATTTAATAAAACTTGTGGATGTGCTGATTTTGGAGAATAATCGTTGTAATTCGAAAGGCTTTAGATTGTACTCCAAGGAAAGGAATATGATTTTCGCCGCCTGGAAAATATTATCTTTGCATATAATCATAATATATAATGCTTACTTTGGGAGTGTTTCTTTTTATTTTAAGACTTGTTTCATATTTAATTGGTAAGATTCCGTGATAGAACGGAGGTTTGGTCTTCTTTGACGCTCGAACCTAGGCCAGATCATTATTTATAAATTGGAGTCAATTTAATCTTCGTATTTTCGCCTCATAAACCTTATCTACATCTTCTTAGTTCAAACGGTTGCATATTCTCTTTTATTCGGCCTACTCGCACGTAGGACCAAATATCTGATGCAGTTTTCTTTTCTTTGGAATGAACACAGTATTTCCTATCCTTTCCTGCTTACCTAGCAATCTGCGCGTTTTTGCAAAAACATTAAATGTTATAATTTTTTTTTCATTTAACGAAAACAGCTTTTACAATTATGATCTGTGTTGGCATTTAAAATATTTGGACTCAGGTTAGGTTAGAATTTGTTAACCGTACGGTACAGGTGAAAAAACAAAGCATACTCAGATTTTTGAAATAGAATTTTGTATATTTGTACGGTTGTAATGAATTTTCATTATTATATTTGTTTCAAATTCAGATATTTAGATTAAAAGCCATTATGACAAATTTAATTTGTTCATTATTTCACATCCAGAAATCTTACAGATACCTCCTTCGGAAATTAGGTCTATTCATTTTGTGTCATCCCACCTATTTGGGTCAGTTAAAAAAACCTATGCCGTTACAATGACACAAAATCAAAAATGTGAAATCTATTACGTGCGGGAAATTGCAAGCAAGAATACAATCAGGTATATTTTGCAGTTATAAAATTTATATCACTTTCAAGCACACCTCTTTTCGTATTAACATTTAGAAATAATAAACATCGTTATGTATGTTTTACGTACTTTTATATCATATTCATATAAAATGCGGCTATATATTACCGATTTCTGGCCTCTGGTAAAAGGATTAAAACTTAATTTCAATATGTTTTTTGGACTAACTCATTCACAAATATTTAGGCGGGGCTAGTTGGGCCACTTTTCACTTGAAGTCTCATAAATATCAATCTTTTCATAATACAGCTATGAGGCTAAGATCAATGCAAAGAATGGACATCTGGGATCTTTATAAAATTTTGGAAAATTGAAAATATGTATTCGCAGAAGAATAATATTGTCTCAAATGCGCCAAGTCCAAGTGGCCCAACTTGCCCCACTAACAGGGCAAGTTGGGCCAGCGCTTGGGGTAAGTTGGGCCAAGGGTTGAAAAGTGCAAAAAAGAGCTCCATAAGACTGAATTTATAACAGAATTTTATTCAAAGGAAAAAAGCTAAACAATTCAATTTTTAATTTCAAAGCAAAAAAAAGCAAACAAAAAGACTAATCGAAATAAGAAATTATAATTTAGGAAACGTAGTCGCTATTGCAGTTTATGCAAATAAACACGACCCCAAGTCCAGGTAAGCACTTCGTATGAGCTAGTTTGATGAACATATTGCGTCATAATTAAAAAAATACTTAAAACAGTTAAATTTTTCAAACGGAATACTTAAATATAATAATGTGATTTATAAAAAAACTGTACCTTATTGTATTATGTACACCTTTTCCCCACTGAAATAAAAAAAAAATCAAACATTTTTTTTTACTTTTTCACTCCAATACAAAAAAGTTCGCATGGTTCCCCACCTGCTGATACAATGCAACTGAGACTAGTTTTGCGCGGGTTGCTTATTGCGCACATTTCAACCAGTATGTTTATGTTCGTGTAGAACTTGCGGTTCGTGAGTAATTCGCGTGGCCCTACAGCGTGAGCTCATCAAAACATATATATATAAATAAACAATACATTATGTATACAATTGAAAGTCAAAATAAAAATTATTTTTTACTTAAACTGCATTTCTTAAGGCAATTAAGGCAGATCAAATATACTAATCTACATTAATCACCTTATAAAAGCAAACGGAATTCGGAGTTTAGTTATGTATGTAGAAACAGGAATACGAGTTAGGTAGCTAACGGAGTTGAATTTGGGTTTTTTGTACAGATTCCAAATTCTCGAAATCAATAAATCGTGTTCGAAACGTAATTGTTTCTTCATAAAAAATGGTGGCAAAGGGGTTGCAATCTTCCATCAAATTGCCATTAATTTCGGAAGTCTTAAGCTATGTAAAAAAAATCCCAAAAGTCAATATTCCGCTGAATGTCTTAAGCTATCCGTCAGGTTTTTGCTCCATTCGGAAGCTGAGCTAAAGGACAATCTCCGAGGAAAGTCATTTAAGAAGATTTAGCGAAAATATTCAGAAACGGTTGCTTTGGAATGGCGGGGGCTGTTTAAAGGAACGAGAGAAAAATGTCACGTGGAACACTAATACCGATATTCTACGTTGGAATATAGAGATACACTGATACAGTATAAAAATGCAAAATGTATGTAGTTGGATTAGTATCATATAATCATCTCTTGACAAAGCGGGATATATCAATTTTTGTATTGGGAATAAGATTGATGTCGGGAACTTTTGATGAATTTAAACTGTGTGAATGTTACTTTTTTGTTTATTATTGGGTCCAAAGAAAATCGCAATACATAAGAAATAATTGCAGAAATAAGTTTTTGCTCTGTGTCGTACATAGATATTTGTATCCGATATTCGTTTTTTTTTTCGCCAAATGAGATGTCGTGAATGCATTTTTTTTAGCTTAATTTGTCCACCAGAAAAATATTGTGGTTTATTCATCTAAATTGATCTGTATATGTTATTGCTTTTTTAATTGTAGTTAAAAGGGGACGAGAGGTAAAAAAAAAAGTTTCCGTCAAAAAGGCTTACCTGCAAAAATATTTGCTGACTAGTATGGTTGATGATCAATAATGGTTATTTTGTTGGGGAATCAATTTTCATTGCAATTCACTTAATGTTTGGTATTGGGTTTGAGTATGTAATAGGGACATATTTATTCAACTTTCCTACTTAAGGTGGTGAAAAAGTTATTTCAGTGAAAGTGAGTGAGTAATGTTGGAGATGATCCAAAACAATTTTTAATTGAGGCCAATATTTTCACTTGTTGTTGAAAAAGATTTGGCGTTAAGGGAAAAGGGTAAACTTTTTCTTTCCACCTACTAACAAATGAATGAACGAAGCCACCGGACAGCTTTGTCCAATGAAAAAGAAAATTAAGCACGGGTTTATTTAGCTAGTAGGTAGTTAGATATTTTGAGTGAGGTTAACTTTGTTTTTGTTTTTCTTTTTTTTCTTGTTATGCTCGGTTTCCATGTCGTTTTGAACTTGACCAATGACATATTTTTATGTCATTTAGAAAATTGGCAAGTGGAAATAGCGAAAAGCAGACTGTCATTCAATTGACAAGTGGAAATAGCTGAACTGTCATACAAATTACCACTTTGAAAATTTATTGGCATCGTGTTCAGTATTTTGTCAATTAAAAGACACAATTTTACACAAAAGATAGGTAATTATATCATTTCTGTAACCGAAAAATTTAAATGAATAATTTGGGTTGGGTTCAGAATCCCGAAATACCAAATCACACAATCCGAAATCCCGAAAACCTAAATCTCAAAAATCAATAAATGTTTGTTTTCACAAGGATACTCCGTCTTCACTTTCTGGATTTTGGATTTCGGGATTCTGAGGCTTTAATATTATTGCTAAGCTTGTCCGAATATTAAAATTGTCAAGACGTCGCCTATATCGACAAACGCTGTTTATCGAGTGCGTGAAATTCTTATCTCGTACCTGCACGCAAAATATAAAAACAACATCTAATCGAAAGATTGCATTAAGTTGGTGTCTTGCGCTGAAGTAGTTTGTCTTGTCCTCAAATTAATAAGTACTGCTATCTTAACTGAGGTAGTAGGCATCAAACGCTCTAATTACATCCAAAATTAGAATACCCTGCATTCGCCGAACCTGCATTTTTGATTAGCATTAGTTCGGGCCAAGCCATACCGATTATTTAAGTTTTTGCTGTCCTTAGTACTATAATTCTGGCCTGATTAGCATAATATAGAGCCTAGAGACTTGCTTCATGAAATAGACCTACAGTTTTGCGCCGATTTATTTGTCAGACTTTCTTATTAGGTGGGACAGTGAATTAACAAATAGGTGTCCCTGGGTGGGATTTAAAAATGGAAACCCTCGCTCAATACTCTAAAGGACCAACCACAAAACCACTACGCCCACAGCCCTCATAATACGAAAAAGGAACGAAGTTTATATTGTATGGCGTATACGTAATATATCTGATATTCTTTAAATAATCAAAATAAAAAAATGGATGAACTCGTGACTTCAATAGCACAGTGCTTGAGTGCTTTTTTTTAAATGATTTTTATGCGCACTATCTCTACATAAAGTAGGATACAATTCACCTGCCCGTAAGGGGCTAGGCTCTGACGTACAAGCAGGTTATAACCTATACAAATAAAATAATAAAAAAATACATATTATTAATACAATATTATTACAAATTGCCCGCAAAACCAGTAGGTTTGTCTGCAGGCGGTTATTTATAAAATCGAAATGTACAAAATTATGCTGTAGCTTATTTTAATAAATACAAATACATATTAAAATCGAACATCAGAAGAAGATGTGTGCTCTCCATTAATAAAGGATAAATTGGTGTAATGATTCTTTAGTTTTTTTTACGCTTTTTGAAGTTAACAATATATTTTAGCTTATGTGGTAAATTATTGATAACTTCCGGGACTGCATATTGTAGTAGCCTTCTGCCGTAGGTATTGTTGAAAGGAGGTATATGATGTAAGCCTCGTGCCTGTCTTCGTGTGTTAACGTTATGCTTAATTGGAACATTAAAGCGAGCATCTTGATAATACTCCAACGCCAGCGTCATCCGAAAGATATTTTCCACTGAAAGAACATTGAAATTTGTATCGCCTCGCCGTCCACTTCACATTATAATCCGTACTATTGAGTTTTGTGTTCTCTGCAGCTTTTCAAGATGCGTTTTCGCTGCGTTTCCCCAAGCAACATTCCCATAACGAAGTTTAGATTCTACCAGTGCGTAATATACCTGTCTAAGCACCTGGAAGTTAGAGTTTCGTTTGAGGTAGACAATGGCAAACATTGCCTTTTTTAATTCGCGTCTGACTTTATCAACGTGCTTGTTCCATTTTAAGTGGCAGTCAATTACTACCCCCAAATATTTAAACTCTTTTACCAGTTCAATTTCTCGTTTCAAGCTTCCGGGGCATGCCTGATTTTCAAAACATATTTTAATCTCCGTATCTTGGTAACAGGGTTGACGTATGTGCATGACTTTTATTTTTTCGGCATTTATTATTAGCCCCATATCATGGCACCATTGAACTGTTTTATTAAATTCTGCTTGCATTTTCTGTATTGCAATTTGTAAGCTTTGATCGGACACTATAAGGGCAGTATCGTCAGCAAATGCAAAAGTAGAGTTGTTCTCAAAAGCTCTCAAAAGTTCGTTTGTATATATGATATACAGAAGTGGCCCAAGCTTTGATCCCTGTGGTACACCGTAACGCACTTCTTCTTTATTGCTTAGATTATTATTTATCTTCACAAGGAATTTTCTGTCGCTGATATAATTTCTAAGCCATCTTGCAATTGGTCCACTCATTCCAGCTCGATCTAAGGTCTCCATTAATCTGTCGTGGTTCAGGGTATCGAATGCCTTACTAAATTCGATAAAAAATAAAAACCATCATGTGCTGGTGCATGGTGGTTTTTATTTAAACTGCTATTAACTGTATTCGTAAACTCTCCTAATAGCTTGTTTGTGCTTTTACCTTTTTGAAATCCATATTGATTTTTATGTATAAGATCGTATTTGTTAATACATTTTCTCATTCGGTTTACTACTACTTCTTCCAGGCATTTTTCTATCACCGATAAGATTGATATTGGTCTATAGTTCTCGATACGATCTTTTATCCCACCTTTATATATAGGCCTTATTATGACGGTTTTTAAGGTGTCCGGTATTATTCCTTGTTTAAGACTAAGATTTATCAGTTTCGTAAGTATACGAGCAAAAACGTCGGAATTTGTCTTAAGGTCTAAAGCTCTGATGTTATCACAGCCGGCAGCTTTTTTTACATTTAGTGTATTTAATATCGCCATTACTTCAGTTTCGGTTGCTTCTTCTAGAAAGAGCGTGTTCTCTGCGATGGTGTTGGTATGGTTTGCTGTCACTATTCTGCATTTATGCAAAACTTTTTCCGATGTTTCGGAGAAATGTTTAGCGCATTTATTGGCCACTTGTTTCATATCTTTTTCTTGTACAAAGTTCTTCATTATCGTGTCATCCATAGACTGTTTCTTTGTCCCCATGACCTCATTTATTAATCTCCAAGTTTTTCTGCTGTCTTTTCTCGCTTCGTTGAACTGCTTCTGATAATAAATTGACTTTTTGAGTTCTAATTCTTAACTTAGTTGATTGCGATAGCTTTTATATTGTTTTTCTAGGGAAATGCTAGATCTATTATTTTTCCATTTGCGGAATAGTTCATCTCTTTTTTTACATTTCCTTACTAATTCAGTAGATATCCATGTTTTTCGGGGTTGTTTTGCCCTAAATGTTGTTTCTTCTGATGCTTTGCTGTATATAAGATCCATTTTATTTTTAAGTTTGTTATAGAGCGTGCTGACTTCCTCTTCTTCGGCTACCTCAGTCCAATCTGTTGCTCTGATCATCCTACCAACTATGCTGTTTCGTAAAACTTGTCCACTTATTGTATTTACTTCTGCCTTGGTGTCAATGAACATCGTACCATAAGTAGTTGCAAAATGATCTGAAATATCAGTCTCTACAACCGCTGAATACATTTGATCTCTCGGTATGCTTATTAGTACGTGGTCAATAAGCGTCTTGCTACCGATTTTGAGGTCAACACGTGTATTTTCCCTTATAACATTATACAATTCTTTTGATGTTAACATTTCCAAATAATTGTTGACGTGTGATCCATCTGTGTTTTGTAAGTTGATGTTTATATCTCCGGTTATTACAATGTCGCTACCTCTAGTAAAATTTTCGATTTCATCACTTTTTTTTTTTTTTTTTTTAAAAAAAGGAAATCCAAATCCCATAGCACTCAGACTCGGTGACGTTCCATTGTACTACCAGGCAGAAATCCTCCTTTTTGGTGTAGAGGCATGTGATTGGGTGGCGTATGTTGTTGTTCCCCATGGGGATTGAACCTGCACCGCACGGGTCACAAGCCAACACACTAACCTCTACACCGTCGCCACCCATGATTTCATCACTTAGTTCGTTTATGAATTCATCAACATTTAGATTAGGAGGTCTATATATTGCGCATATATGCTTCTGCTTGCTGCTTTTTATCTTTATCGAGATGCTCTCATATGAAGACGTGATATTGTTTATCCTTTCATAAATAATATTATTTCTTATGAACATTGCAATGCCTCCTCCTCTTCGTTGTGACCTGTTTATAAATTCTGTATTGAAACCATCCAAATTATAAAAAACGTTTTCCTCATTTTTAATATTTGTTTCCACCAATACTATAATTTTGAAATGATCTTTGATGTTTTGTATATTTGCGCAAAAGTTATTCCAATTTTTTCGTAATGATCTTACGAGTATATTCAGGCTTAGACATGAAAAATTTAAATCCTTAATTTCATTTATGTTAATCGCGCTAAAGCCATGTATTACCCTATATTTTATATCTAGCTGCACTGTATCGTTTTCTTCGTTTTCGCTGTCCATTATTTACAATCAAAAATGTATGCTTCTCCGTCGCTCTCACATCACAGCTTTTATATGCGGGTAATTTTGCTGACGTCCGCTTCGGTGCAGATGTGCAATGTTTTTGCATTCTCACTGTGCTTTGCTAAAATTTTTCCGGTGCTCTCCCAAACAAATCTCCAGTTCTCCTCTCTTGCTTTCATTTTCGCAAGCCAAGGCAAACGTTTGTTGACATTGCTCAGCTGGTTGTTTATGAACACATTGCCATCTGCATGTTTCATGTAATTTTTATTCATGATGTGATTTGACTCTAATGACATGTTTTGGAAAACTTTTCCGGTAGTTAGATTTCTATTAGCGCGCGCCTGTTTTATAAACTAGTTTTTTTGATATGTGTTATGAACGATGTGATTATCGACGATTTGTCCAAGTTTTTAGTTTTGGTTCTGTAAATGTCTGAAATGTCCGAATCATTTAGCTCGCAATTAATAGACTATCCTATTCCCTTCACAATTTCGATTAAGTCTTCATTTGGTGTAGAGGGAATGTTTCTTATTTCGATGTTGTTTTTTAGTGCTTGTTGTTCAAGAGTGTTTAATTGTAATTGCATGTCCAATATGATCTCGTCTTTTTTCCTATTTTTTTCCTTGCCTGAGAAGACGCTGGTCTAGAGGTTCGAATCCCGGTGGAAGAAACGGATTTTCGGGATAAAATTAAGGAAAAAGACAGACCAGCACCACAGAAGGAGTCTGATGATCAGTTGTGGCGAACCGTGAAACAGCGCTATAACTCCAGCCGTCCACTTCACGTGGTGACGAATGTAAGGTGGTTATTCATTCAAAACAACATAAAGTAAATTGACGGAAAACAAAAATTAAAACCAGGAAAAATTGTGTGGTATCACATAAAAAACCATTAAAATCGTAAAAAAAACTTTAAATAAGAGTTTATCAGATATTAAACACATTAAAAACGATTTCAAGACATCTTTTCGAAAGCTTTCATCTTTTTCATTTTATAGGAAGTTGTTGCTCTAATAATGTTCCCCGATATTGGCACATGTTGGTCTCACTGCTTTAGAAACCATCTGAACAAAGCAAATACCATTTCTGGCATCTCGCCTTTTTCAAGTGTTTTTCAATTCCTGCGGAGTTCACAGTTCGCAATTTTATTGGGCTTTTTTTTTTATTCGAAAAATTACGATGAAAATATTGCGGTCATCTTTTCGATATTCCATCTTTTCGAATTGGACATCTTAGCGAGCTGCATGTTTTCTCTGTCTAACTAAATAATTAGAAGCTTATAATTTTGGTCAAAATGCAGTTAAATGTGAGTGCGTCAATGAACTTGTAGGGACCAACGCGGACCGAACTTCACTATTTTCCCGACTCTTATCAACTTTGTTTAATGATAGTACTTTTTTAAGAAAATATATATTTAACGACATTAGTGGATATTTATGGAAACATTATGTAAAATATGAAATTTGAAGCTGAGTCCAGTCAGGGGGAAATCAATCCTAATTCGTTCATTCACCAACAAATTCCTGTTCTCCTAATACCCCCTTCAAAATCATAAATGTATAGACTTACTGTATTGTTAGAAAAGTTTATCAAAAATGTTTCTGCAAGTGTCCGCGTAGGTATATCAAAAGAAGAAGAAGAATCTGGTAAATTATCTCGTTCAAATCTCAGATCCTATTACCATGACAAAGAATTCGTTTAAGATCGCGCAAGAAAATCGTCCATTTGGCATCTATTTCGCTCCCTCTATCAACTCAAGTTCTGACTGAAAATGAAAAATGAATTCCAATCCTTTTGCGTTAGAGAGTAAAAAATACACCAACAATTACTCATGGTGGTGGTGCCACTGCTGCTTCATCCATTCCATCGCCAAGAGTTTTAAATGACCAATTATACATATAAACGAAAAGAAATCTTCTCTAAAATGAAATTCAAAGCCCCCAAGCCAGTGAAAAACTCCGCCATATAGAAGAAAATTAAAATTAAAAGAAAAATGTAAATTAATTATGGCATTTATATATTTTTTGTTTAAAGCGCCGTCATCGCCTCCGAATTCACTCTGCGGAGAATCTCTCAATTATCTCTGTTCCTTCATTTTGTCTAAAATGACATTTGTATCCTGATCCACTTTTGTTGGCTGCTTCTTCTGTGTCGTTGTTCGACCCTTACTGAGTCGCCCACTCTTCAAATGCGAATGGGTATCTCTTTTCAGTTGAAATCCCTTTTTCACACTGCGCCTTTTTCATTCCTTAACCCCATTAAGGGGGAACTTTTTTCCATTTCGCTCTAGGGGGAAAAAGGAGCAGCGTAAAATGAAAAATTGTTGCATTTAAATCCGTTCTCGTGTAGTCATGACGTTGAATCATCATCCTCATAATCATTAGTCGTTTTCTGTTCGCACCGCGCGCTAAGTACCATACCAATCTCGTGCTTTCCACTCTTGCAGTGCATACTCAGTTATTACTTCCGGCTGACGCGATTCACTAGTCAGTCCTTTCAAGAATATTCGCATTTCCTTTCTTGAACACTTAATGAAATCATTTGACACGTTACCATCTCACACAAGTGCACTATTCTCTCCAGGGGCAGTATAACTCACGCTATCAACCTTTTGTTTGTGTTAAACAAGACTACGCCCTGAATAGAAGAAGGAACATGCCCAAGGGAAGAAAAAGTACTCAACCGTAGAGAAAAAGACTACAAAGACATGTCATCCTTGAAAAAACCTTGCTTTCTGCCTGTTGTCACTTTACACTGCTGTTGCGATTCGTATATTAGTCAAAATCTAAAGGGACACTAGGGAAATAATTAATGGAACACGCTTCCTGTTATGCTTAGCCTGTCCATCTGAAGAAGAACCTGGGAGGCGAGCTTTCAGTGCCCCGAAGGAATAGTCCTGCTCGTATCTGAAAGAGTCAGATTTATCACTCTGACTTAAGTTGAATTGATGTTCAGATGGTGAGAAAAACAGGATAGTTTCAACGTACCATGTTTAATTAAATAATTTAATTACCAAATTTAGTCTTGCAACCTCAACTAGATACTAATTTACTTAACGTCGTGCATTATTATGTTCATTTTCTCTTTTATTACATTCAGATGTACATACACCTGACTGATATCTTACGTGTGCTTAGATACTTTCGAAGGTGTAGTCGGGTTCTAATGCTCGTACTATGTATGGTGGGAGCGTGTTTCGTTATTTTCTTGGGAAAATCCTTTATTTCTTCTTAACGTTTGGACAGGAGAGCGAAGGCGCGCAAGAACGTGTTTATTGTAACACATGGAGGATATTCTGACGGATGGTGCACCTCGTATTGTTATTAGTCGAGTTGGAGTTAATAAGCTCAAACATGTGTCGTGGTGCTCTACGTTGTGTTTACATGCAACCTCTGACCGGGGATGCTATATTGTTTAACCTCATTTTGGTGATCCTTGGATGTAAGGACGATGTATGCCTGTATGTATGTACGAGTATCTATGTGAGTGCTTTGTTGCGTGTTGTCAGTTGCAGCACTTGGTTAAAACTCCAAGGATAGGAAAACATTTTATTAAGAAATAAGTGATGTAAAAGGTATCGCTTTGTGGGTGCATTTCCAACCTGCCACAAGATGGTGTGCGTTTCCTCTAACCTCCTAGAAGGAAGGAAATATTCATTTGTAGTATTAAGGCAATCATTTTTAAACTCTATCCTCGTCATTGTTCCGCGTCTTCGGCTTGCAACTTTGTTTTTCTGATTTAACTTTAGAGTACGGTCTGATTGTGATGCGATTGTAAACTTTCTTGACCAAACAAATTTGTTTTGTAATAGAATGCTTTATTCACTTATTAATCTCTTGTTTAATTCAACAATATTGTCTTGCTTGCTATTCATTTTCTATTGTTAAAACTAATCTTAATTGTATAACTTATCATTTGCCTCACTGTACCTAGCCAATAATTCCAAACAATTTATACATATTTTCGGCATCGTTAGCACAATAACAATTGCACTATTTGCAATAGTACCGCACGCATAATCCCATTAGTGGGTGAATAACTTTTTTTGCATTCTGCTTTGTGTGCGTATTCGTCGTGCTGCTGCCGCGCTTCAAACCTTTTGCAACTCTTCCACTTGGAATTCAGCTACAGCACGCACAACACCAAATATCTAAGTTGGTATGGTATGGTACATATATCGGTAACTTATTGAAAATAAATTGTATTTTAATTGAAACTTTTCAATCTGGTCGATCACTTAATTTAATCGTGGGTTTATAGTTAATTATCATTTTTTTCCTGCTCTGTTCTTGCTGACTGCAATTGTGTTTCGCTACAATCCCTTACAAAATTCTTTTCCCGAAGACAATATTATGTTCTTAAAAGTTTATTCTGGTAGAAACTTTGTTATATCTCCAAGACTTCAAATAGGTACCTCAAAAAGAAACCAAAATTCACCGTGTAGGTATAAATGTTAACAGGATTGGATAATTCACCAACCACTGCTGTTAACTGATTTTAATGTCAATGACTCTACTCGAAGTCACGTTAGCACTTTTGACAACGAATGTCTTTCCTTGGTAAGTCAGTTGAAACCGCCCTTCACTCTCTGTTACGCACTATTGAATACTCCCTTCATCACAAGGAGTATACTATGGTTGTTTTTCTAGATATAGAAGGCGCCTTTAACAATGTGAACACATCTGCAATCACAAATGCACTGACAGCACTGAATGTGGATGGTTCGCTTGGTGAATTGATCAATCTACTGCTCACAAGTCGGATTATCAACTCAAAACTGGGCGTTTCATCCGCCAGGAGGTCTGCCAGTAGAGGCACACCGCAAGGCGGGGTCCTTTTACCACTTCTCTGGAACTTGGTGGTGAATGAACTACTGATATACCTGGAAGGGGTGGGCTGCAGGGTGATTGCATATGCGGATGACATTGCTATAGCCGTCTCCGGAAAGTACCTCAATACTATAAAAGAACTCATACAAAACGCTCTCAACAAGCTAAAGAAACGGGCTAATCGCTGTGGCTTGGGTATCAACCCCCACAAAACAGAATTAATCCTCTTCTCCAGGAAACACAAGATTCTGCACATCGACCCACCCTCTATTGGTGGTATAAGATTAGTATTTTCTGACGAAGCTAAGTTCTTGGGTCTTATCTTCGATAGGAAGTTAAGCTGGAAACCCAACATACAAGAAAGGGTAAAAAAGCCACAGTGGCACTTTTCTCTTACAAAAAAGCCATTGGCAACAAGTGGGGTCTACAACCCCGCATAACTCATTGGTTATATATATCGGTCGTAAGACCGATTCTCACATATGGGGTTGCTGTCTGGTGGACTGCCCTAAGTAAAGCTATAAACTGTGCTAAGCTGGGCAAAGTCCAACGGACAGCAGGTTTGTGCATAAGCAGAGCACTCCGTACCACCCCTCAGCAGCACTAGATATCCTGCTACATCTGTTACCCCTCGACATTTTTAGTAGGCAAACAGCAGCCTGTTCTGCTGTCCGCCTTAAGGCAACCTCGCAGTGGGTTAACAATAATAATGGCCACACCATCATTCTGGACTCATTTGAGTCTCTACCAGGAAACATAGACTACACCATACCCCAATTACAGTTCGGAAAGAACTTTCAAGTCACTATTCCTTCCAGATCATTTTGGGAGGACGCTGAATTTGAGGAAGATAAGGCGATCCACTTCTACACCGATGGATCAAAAACTAGTGACGGGGTTGGTGGCGGCGTTTTCTCCGAAAGGCTAAATCTGAGTCTCTCTTTCCGTCTTCCTAATCACTGTAGCGTATTCCAGGCGGAGATTATGGCGATAAAAGAAGCCCTGACGTGGCTGAAGAGAAATGTGATATCCACAAAGGATATCCGTATCTTCTCGGACAGTCAGGCCGCGATCAAGTCCGTGAATTCAGTATCTTTAAATTCCATTGCAGCCCTCGAGTGCCGTTCATCTCTTATGGAGATGGCGGAGCAGTATAACATTCACCTCTGTTGGGTGCCGGGGCATAGAGATATTCCAGGAAACTGCAGGGCTGATAAACAACCAAACTCCCCCTTTTACCTGAAAAGGGTTCTCTGGGTATCCCAATCGCTACCTGCAAACTTTTATTCAAGCTATCTGCAATCGAGAGAACAAACCTTAGGTGGACAAGTAGTAATACATGTCTAGCGACTAAGCACATCTGGCCAAAGCTGGACCTGCGACGCTCTAAGAGTCTGATCTTACTAAACCGACTGCATATTAGCTCCACTATAGGTGCCATTACAGGGCACTGTCTGATAGGCAATCACGCATCGAGGCTTGGCTGTAGAAGTTGCTTGGACGAGGAGGAGGAGGAGACTATACTTCACCTTCTCTGCACATGTCCAGCTCTCTCCCATATTATAAATCTTTATCTGGGATTTCTTGCTTAATAACCTTAACGACTTGGCTAACGCTGACGTTACAAGTCTATCGCGCTTAATAAGAAGCTCTAAATGGTTTAACTAGTAGTGGGGAAACCCCTTCGATCCGTGTGGCATCACAATGGACCTAACCCTGGGTTAAGTGTGTCGGCCTTGTGCTGACAGCCACTTTAACCTAACCTAACCTAATGTCCTTCCCATAACCATACTATAAAAAACAAACAGCAAGGGTTATCACATCCCCGCTACTACTGAATATCGTTAACTAGTTTTCGAGATACTATTCTTGTGTCTTGCCCCGCCCTGAAACCAAACTGGTTGTTCGAACTGATTTAATAGGGCTCGGGACCATCAGGTCCATGTGCGGTTTCTTCAAGAAATAAGAAATAAGACCATTAAAAAGTCCATTGCTAAGGCGATTCTATGTCTTGGAAGACCTTACTGTGTGAAAGTCTGAAGCCGTTCTGTCACACACTTATTAGCACGTGCCAGTATGGCTTCGGCCCGACAGATTGACAATAGACCAAATCTTCACTTTAAGGCAAATGCTGGAAAAGACAAATGAATTTCAATTCGAGATCCACCATCTTTCCATTGACTTAAATGGGTTCAAAACTCCTAACCCGGTAGACCAAGTGTAAGTTCTACCTCACTGATACTGACACTTCTGCTCTATGGCGCGCAGGGTGCTGGACAATAAGCAGGAAAGTAGATTTTATATTGGGTTCTTGCGAGATAAAAAAAATAGGCTGGGTGTTTGGTTTTGTGAGAGAGAAAGCGGAATAGAGGATAAAATACAACCGTGAACTTTATGAGCTGTACCAATATATGGATCTAAGAGCTAAGATACGTAGAATACGCAAACGACTTCCCCGAAAACACATGTCGAATACGCAAATGACTTCCCCGAAAGAATCCATAACCACAGCCCTTTTTCGAGGAAATTGAAAAGTCGAAATACACCGGGCGATATACCCTCTGAGTTCTCGAAAAAATTCGAGGCAACAAGTCTATATGCCTCATGATTCTCATCTCCAAACTTAAGAGAGGCGATCCAATGCCTCACCAGTATTGAGTATAGATAACGTTTTCTTCTTCCTTTCAACAAAGGAAAAGGCGATACGCGAAACTATTCCATCGAGCTGATGTTATACATGGATCGCTGAGCACGTATGTATTAGAAAGCCGATTGCTAAAACAAAATCTATCTGATGACCAGTGCGGATTTATAGCACGAAAGTTAATCCAAAGTATAAGAATCATGGCGCTTCAAGGACACTTCGGACTCCAAAGTGCATCAGTTATTCTTTGCTGACGATCATACGTTGTCCCTGATGTATAGAGAATGTTTTGGATTGTATTGTATTAGTTAAAAAAAGACAGAATACCTGTGTTTGCCCGTTCTCTGACCAACTCCGACCTGTTCCAGACAATTCTATGAATGGAACAGTGATTTCCAACTACAAAGCGTTTAAATATCTGGGATCAATGATCAATAGCAAAGCAACCTATGCGTGGGGTGTATGAAGTGGCGGGAAAATTCGGTCATCTTCTGTGATCGGAAAATGTTCCCTCAGCTGAAAGGAAGGCTGTACACAGCAGTTGTGCACCCAGCGCTCATAATGTTGGACATCGCGCATGACATTTTTTTCATAATGTAGGTATCGCGGGTGTTGAGGAAATTAGGAATAGAAGAAAAGGAGAGATGCCGATGCACCTTGGTTTTAAATGTTTTAAGGTTATAATGTAAAGGAAAAATAGAGCGTGACAGAGTATTCCACATTCGTGTTGTACGACTGAGGAAAGATTCTTTGAACTTCATTGTACGTCCGAATACAGACTTGAGGGTGAACTGATGAGCATTCCTTGCATGGCGGGTATTGCCGTTTAAATGTTCAAGGGGTGGAATGCAACTGGCTGTTTCGTTTCAGCGCTTATGGTGAAAGTTACGAGTACAATAAAATAACGAAAGATGAAATACGACGATGACTAAGAGAGTCAATCGATCTCGCGATGTCTCGGTCGCAAATGAGTGTCATCGCCCGCTTTCGGATTCTGTCAGTGAGCTACAAAAAAGTTATCGGTGCACCAGACCAGATATTAGCGTTTTATTTGAGTTTCGGGCGGATAAACGCCTTATAAATTGTAGCCAGATCAGAAGGGGTGAGATATTTCTTACATCGCTTAAGGGAGCCCTTAACCAACAACCATGCCACGTCGAGTTGATCGGTTCTCGTCAGATCACCGCAATTAAACGACGATGGGCGCGGTTAGTACGTAGATGGGGGACCGTTTGAGAACTACCGCGTGTCGTTGGCCAGTCCCATCTACAGAGTTGAGGTAGATAATACATACGTGGTATCACAATGGACCTAAATTGATCTAAGTGTGTCGGCTTCTGCCGACAGCAACCTATACCTAACCTAACCTAACCTAAGGAAGCCCATACATTTCGCAGCGTTCTTGTGAACATCGAATATGTAGTCATTCCAACGGAGGTTGTCATTAACACACATGCCGAGAATGGAGAGTCTTTCGGTTTCAGCGATGCAAGTGCTATTCATGGGTAATGGCAGTGTGTGTGGGTTTTGCTTTAATGACAGGAGACAGCATTGTATTTTCGAAGCATTAAATTCAACCCCAAGAGGGGCGTGGCCCAAGAAACGAATATGAGAAGCTGAGGGTACTGTCATCAGCGAAGGAATGGATTAAATAAGAAGTAACAGACAGGAGATCATTTAATTATAATTATGAGAAAGACAGTCGGGGACAGAGCAGAGCCTTGGGGAACACCAGCATTTTTTTTGGCGAGTTGCAGACTTGAAACCGTCCAAAGCAACTTGAATTATTAATTTCTTATCCATTTTAGAATATTATCATCGAATCCATATGCACGCATTTTCGACAAGAGAATTTGATGCCAAACTCTGTCAAATGCCTTTGAAATTTCAAGCGCAATAATATTAATTTTACCACCTGGTGAAGAGATTGGTTCCACTGAAAAATGTGTCTTGGATGTTTCAATTACTGATCATTTAATGACAGGTTTATTAGTAAGTACGATTATTAAAAGCAATAACCATAAGTCAAGTTCCCACAATCAGGTAACTAAAATTGATTTTTTCAAATTAAAGTCTATTCTAAGCTTCGAGTCATGGGAATATGTTTTTACGGAGCCAGATCCATCTAAATCGTATGACTAATCATATACAAGTTTGTAGTTTTACGAAAAATATTAAAAGGTCGTCTATAAGGCTCAAACCTTCGATAACTACAGAGCTACTACAGTTAATTAATAAGAAAAAGAGACTACGACAGAAATGTTATAAACACCCTAGTAATACAAATCTGAAACAGAATTACAAAAGGCTATGCATGGAAGAAAAAAAATAAAATTCCAATTTGCCCTGATACCTTTTACAAAAATCAATTTTGCTTAAATAGAGGAAATATAAGAGGAGAATGGAAACTAGTTAATAGCATTCTCAATAAGCCCTCTTCTTTTAAAAGTCCTACCACGATTCTCTTTAATGATCGCATTGTCACTGATAAGCTCGAAGTTGCCGATATATTCAATAATTATTTTGCCAACATCATCCATCCGAGTTCAACTACATCCGTTTGCAGGAATTCTGGTTTTTTATGTACTCCTCTTGATACTTCTCAGAGGCGTACATTCTTCTTTGAGCCTATCTCAGGTGTAGAGTTGTTGAAAACCATTGGTTCTCTAAAAAACTCGAATTCCTGTGGCATAGATGTCATTTCAAATCGGATGTTGAAGAACATTGCATGTTTTGTTGTTGATGTCTTAGCGCATATTTTTAATAAAAGCGTTTTATCCGGTGTTTTTCCCACAGCTCTTAAATCTGCGGATGTAGTTCCACTTTTCAAAAAAGGTGCTGCAAATAATGTAAGCAACTACAGACCTATTTCGCTCCTTCCTTCAGTAAGCAAAGTTTTTGAAAAAGTTGTGAAAAATAGGATTGTAAGCTTTCTGAACAAAACAAGTTTTTTCAGTTCCTTTCAATATGGTTTTCAATTAGGTAAAAGTACGGAGGATGCACTGCTGAATTTTTGCTCACAAATTTTCGATAATTTAGACAATA
The DNA here is from genome assembly GCA_949715645.1 of Portevinia maculata. NCBI lineage: Eukaryota > Metazoa > Arthropoda > Insecta > Diptera > Syrphidae > Portevinia > Portevinia maculata. The sequence continues at coordinate 90,947,771 of OX454528.1, forward strand.
AAAAGTGTACGGCAGGTTTGTTCGTCGATATTACCAAAGCATTTGATATGGTTAACCATTCCATTTTGTTGCGGAAAATACAAAATGCTGGTTTTCGAGGTTTTATTCTTGAGTGGTTCAAATCATATCTTGAAAACAGATCTCAAAGAGTAAAAATCGATGCAACTAGAAGTGAAATTAGGTTGGTGAATCTAGGGGTACCTCAAGGCTCTGTATTGGGACCAATTTTATTCCTGATCTACATCAACTCATTGTTTGAGCAAAATTTCAAAGGTCTTATCATTGCTTTTGCAGAGAATGTTGGCTTAACATATGGCTCAGCAAGCCCTTTAAACTTAATTGCTTAATTGATATCAATTCAGATTTAGAACTGCTTAGAACTTGGTTTGCTGTACACAGACTGATGATCAGTTCCAAAACAAAAATAATGTTTTACAGCCTGGCAACTCAAAAGTCGTTTGACGCTGAAGTTTTTTTTCATGCACCAGAGTGCCAAAGGCTTAAACTGTTGAGCTGCTTCTGTAGCACCAGCCCTTCCGCTAAACCATTTTGTAGCAATCTCAACTGCAGCGAAATGTGTTTTCAAATTGAAAGCGTGACAGAATTTAAATACCTGGGGCTAATTATTGACTCTAAAATGTGTTTTAATAATCACATTGACAACTTACGGCAATATTTTCACATGACGCTTAGGAGTTTCTTTTTTCTGAAGAATGTCTGCTCAACAAACCTTCTTAAGATAATTTATTTTGGGATTTTTCACTCTAAACTGCAATATGGCATTACTTGTTGGGGGGGAGCATACTTTAACAGAATCCAACCACTTCTTGTTTTACAGAAATTTATTGTAAGAAAAATCTGCGGAAAAGTCGCTTATATCCAAGCTTTTCATTATTTTACGATTTGAAAATTCTTCCTGTTCGGCATTTATACTGTTTTAAGGTTCTAAAGTCTTTTTCTTTAAATCCGGTAACTTGAATATTAGAGTTCTTGAAAATTATAATATACGTCGTAATCACTTGAATCTAGTAGCTGTTCCTAAATCTCTAACCACAGCCTATAGGCATTTTTATACAGTTTCATCGCGCCGTCTCTTTAACAAGCTTCCTCTTTGGATTAGGACTCTTAGTCCTTTTAATCAATTTATGAATCATGTACGACATTGGCTACTAGCTCATGATATTAAACGTTTAGAGTCAGTTTTTAGTTCTCATTCGTAGTTTGATGTGGATGTTTCTGATGTTTTGGTGTTTCGTTCTTTCTTAAAATGAAATTATAGTTCTCTAAAATGAATTTTGTTATCCAATTTGTTATTTTGGCTTTTTGTTCTTTTTTAATGATATAATGTATTACATTTTACTTAAAGCTCAATGAATTTCTTGTTTAAATTTTGAAATTGTGAATTTAGTTTTCTGAAAGGGTCACCCCACCCAATTATTCAAATTATTGTTATTTATCTTTTATGATGTGGCATTTGATACTATTTCTTATAAAGAAATATAAAAATGCCTCACATTTTCTCTAGTTAAAATTATTTATTGTATAAGTTACTAAGTACATTTGTGAACTATTTGTTATTACTAGTGAAAATAAACTTTATAATACTACTAATACCACTTTTCGGTTAAATATCTCATCAACTCATCACTGGACCTGTTGCTGCGAAAACTATTTTTTGGTACAGGCTAAACAAATGCTGTTTTCCACCTCCTCGGAAAGAGCCCTAAAGAATAGGACAGATAGAGGAGCTTATGCAGTGGTTTTGCCAGCGTAGAAGAACACCTCTTCAGAACGATCGTAGTATTTTTTGCCTCAACTTTTAGATGTAGGAGAATTTTACACGATTAATAAGGACATTGCAGTCATTTCTGACTCGCTTAAACATTTTCCGGATTTCCTCAGAAGGGTTATCCTTACAAAACCGAAAGCATACCTCTTTTAACTTGAAAGCCTCTTTGCAACTCGAGTCATACCACACGTTTACCTTGAGTTTGATACTTTTTATCGGGTTAGGAATAAAGCATTTCATACCCAGTAAAATCATGTTTGTTATCATATCAGGAGCAGCATCTACGTCGCTGTCGAAAAAGCACAGCGACCAATTAAAACTCTTAAAGAAACCGTTTTAGTTTTTCCCGATTGGCTTTTTCGTATTGCCATACGGTTAGCTGGAGTACGAGAAAATTCGCTGATATGACGGTCTGACGAACCTAGAGACGGTAATATGTTTATAGCGTACTTTTCCCTGTGAGATGTAAGAAACAAGTACAGTGTGTTAGCGGTTTGACTGCTTATGTCTGGTATTTGTGTTGGCTCATTTGCAAGCTGGCAGCTGAGTCAGATTGTTTACCTCAGCAAAAATCTCAATATACCTTCCCTCGGGTGTTTTCTGTCCAGAGTGTCGAAACCAATATGAATTGTGTATATTGAAATCACCCGCAATGACGATTTCAGTACGAGGATGAAGGGTCACAATTCTTGTGATGTAATCAGACAGCGCATCCAGCACATTATAGGTTGAATGTGTGTCCAAATTGGGGCTTCTGCAAATAAAACAGTAGTGGATTAATTGCCTACGGACATGAAATTTAATCCAAATAAAATTAAATTCCGGATTGGAACATTGACCATATTGAGGCTGAAGTTGGTAGGCTACGTCACAACGTATGTAGACGGCGGGAGCGCGATAAGGAAAGAATAATGGCACTAAGTTGTACCCAGGTAGACTAAGCTCTATTAAATCAGAACCAATGCTAATGTGCCAAAACAACTGGTTTATCGTGGAAAGCATGGGCGTATAATGAAAAAAAAAAAATGTTTCTTTAAGCCACAAATGTTACTAACATCCACCACAAAATTCTTACACTTTATAAAACACAAACATAAATGAAAACACAAACTCCGACGGTACTTAAACAAAAGCCGTGAAATGAGGGTATGCGTTAGATTTCCAAAACAGTTTACCGCAACTGTTATGCCCGTATGATATTTTTTTTTTTTGGCCCACCAACAAAATCAACAGCTCACGACCCGCTATCCGTCTGATGCTGCCTCTACCGAACCATTGCAAGTGCACACACGAAAATCGTACGGCACTTGCAATAGCCAAACAAATGCAGCAGCGATGGAGTGGGATGGAGCACGGTGGAATACCCAACGCTGTGGCTTTTTTTTTGTCAGTGACACCGGCGCTGGCACACGATGTCGCGGCGCGTACATTAGTTTAAAAAAAGTGGCCAAGTGGGAGTCGGACTCGCCCATGAAGGGTTCCGCGCGAATTATAATTATTATTTACTTAGGCACCTATTACAGATTTATTATTAGAAAATAATGGTTCACGGTTTACGCATAAGGTTTATGTTTATGAAATTAAATGTTTTTTTTTTATATTTGAGTTGATTGAATTAAAGGTAAATTGCGGTTTACGATTTATGACGTATTAAAAAAAACTACTTACTATATCTCGTTCAAACCAATTTTCGGTGGAAGATTGCATAGTAATGTACATCATATAAATTTTTTAGTTTTATCATTCCCTTATGATATTAGGGTTTGATGAAAATTTTTTTTTAGTTTCAGTTCTAAGTATGGGGAACCCACAAAATTTATTGTTTTTTTGTGTGAAAATCTTAATGCGGTTCACAGAATACATCTACTTACCAAGTTTCAACAGTATAGCTCTTATAGTTTCGGAAAAAAGTGGCTGTGACATGCCCGGACAGACAGACAGGCAGACAGACAGACATGACGAATCTATAAGGGTTCCGTTTTTTGCCATTTGGCTACGGAACCCTAAAAAAACCAACACATGGGCTTTCGTCGGCAGCAACTCACCCGTCTGCATTTGATTGCGCTCAATGACGAAGTGATTCGAGCCTGGGAGGTATACCCTTTTTCTTTACGGTCGAACCTCGGGGTAGTGACGGTGTAGAGGTTAGTGTGTTAGTTTGTGACCCGAGCGGTGCTGGTTCATGGGGAACAACAACATACGCCACCCATTTATGCAGTGAAATGGATGACACCTTGTTTTCTCCAGCCTCTAGACCAAAAAGAGGATTTCTGCCTGGTAGTACAATGAACCGTAAATTTGGATTTTCCTTTTTATATGATAAAACATAGGGGCGGGCTACAGTCAGCTTGGGCGAACTGTTGGATACCCTATTCTTATTCCTATCCCTCATAAGTGGGCGTGACAAAAGTCTAAGTATGGTTGAATTGTTAAGAACGCTCTACATAGTTTGTTATATAACATTTAAAGGATTTTATCAAAAAAAACGCTCCCTAGCTCAAACTTGGGTGTTTTATTTAATTGTGGGCGTGTCAGTAGGCGGATTTAAAAAAAATTAACACATGAGCATAAAGGGCCCCTAGAGAGTATATATTATAAATTTCAGCTCCCTAGCTCAAACTTTGGATTTTCAAAAAAATTATTTTATTTATTTGTGGGCGTGTCAGTAGGCGGATTTTGAAAATTTTTTATCCCGAGCAGTTTTAGGAGTCATAGATCATATATAAAACATTTCAGCTTTCTAGCTCAAAATTTGATTTTTTCCAGAGTTTGTGGGCGGATTTCAAAAATTCGTAAACTTGATTATTTCGGGACCCTAGAGAGTATATGATTAAAATTTCAGCTCTCTAGGCCCAGTTTAAAGGCCTAATTTTTGCCGACGGACGGACGGACGGACGGACGGACGGACATGGCTAGTTCGACATTACTATCGATGCTGATCATAAATATAGTAACTTTTAGGGATCTACGGGCAATATTAAGGTATGTTACAAACTATGCATCAAAATTAATATACCCTTAGAATAGGGTATAAAAAAAGGTCGAACCGGGGAACCCCACAGGAGGAACAGAAGGACTGCAGTGAAGTAGGATATAATGAGCCGTTGATCCTATGATCTGAACTCGTTGTTAAATAAGAAGGCCATGATTTCCCTCTTCTAGATATTCTGGTAGATCCTTTCCATTCTTGTCTAAAAGAAATTTGTATGCCCATGGCTGGATATCGTTTTTGAACTTTAATCATTTTGATGTCATTAGAAATGATCAATCGGTTGGTTCATAGGCTCGGAACCAATTCATTCTCTGAAAGTAACAACATTTCGGTTTCAAGAGGATGAGTTTGAGTTTTACGTAAATATAATTATTTTCTCTCAACGAACATTATAGTCATGTCTTACTTTGTCTTGGCAGCGGAGCCATGATAAAGACTAAATGAAATTAACCCTCCCACTTTACTGCATCCCTACTTGTCCGCCTAAGGGATTCGGCCGCTACGACCTCAACGAAATATTGGCAGGCCGGCCGATTTCGGACTACTTCATCACTAACTTCATTCAAATGGTGATGTTGCTGCATTGGTTAGATCCAGATGTTTGTACACCTGTTTTTCAGCGATTTTGACAGGTACATGCTCCGGGTATTGATTTTTGTTTGATTTGTAATGGGCAGAAATTCGTTTCCCAGTATTTCGAAAAGTACGGAGTTATGTCGTAACCTGCTAGTAACATACTGCATACTTTCGGGCAATAAATATTAACATTCACCAAAATTGGTTACCTCCTCTGCCTCTGTGGTCACCATAAATTCAATTTCGCCACTCTATGAAAATACTCAGAGTGACAATGGCTCTCACAATAGCAAAGGTAGTAGAGACTAGAGACACCTATTCACCAACCCAAGTGCCTGGAAACTAATTTTTTTTTAAAGCCGAATTTCATTGGCCGCTCAATAGTGGAGAATCGAGACCCAATCCCCAATCTAATTAGCTAAAACAATTCATAGCAGAGACCTCTGAACTCACCACTTCTGAGAGCGGGTAAGAAAAAAAGTAATAGCAAGAGAGGCGAAGCCACGCCTCCACACCAAGAAAGTTGTCTCTCCATATTCACCTTACGAATGAAGTGCGCTTGTACCAAGCACAGCTTGAGTGCACTCGCCATCTGGTGTATAAGCTTAACTTGATGGTATGGAGGAGGAGGGGACAAATGAATTTTGGATGGTCGGTAGATTTAGGGATTAGCGAGCGCAAAACATAGGGCATGCGGGATTAAATCGGTACTTTGTTTATGAACTAATTTTGTTCGTAAACAAAGTTTGCTCGAAAATAACTTTAGTTCGTAAACAGGGTACCGAATTATTCGGCGAGGCTAGGTATATAAAAAGGGTGTTGCGCGTCGATGGAAGATAGTTTTCATTTTTGTATCTCTGGAAAGAAGTTGAATTTTATAAGTGCTGGTGGAAAGTTTATTTAAAAAAAAAAATGTAGTAATTAAAAAAATAAGTTGGCGTGTGCCGTAGTTTTGGCGTGTGCCGTTTAAGATGGCAAGTGCCGAAAAATAAAAATTTAAGATGGCTAGTGCCAAAATAGTGATTAAGTTTTTTTTTTGATCACCACAAAGAAAAAAGTTGAATTTTACAAGTCGGGTGAAATAGTTTTAAGATTGAAAATAGTTTTAAGATTGAAAATAGTTTTAAGATTGGAAATACTTTAAATGGCAAGTGCCGTATAATTTTAAGTTGAAATAGTGATAAGAATAAAAATTAAAATTAAGTAACACTAGTGCCTATAAGATAACTTAAAATTAGTGACTAGGGTAAAAGTTAAAAGTAATTAAAACCTAGTACCTAAAATCAACTATACAAAAGAAAGTAATGAATAGAATAAAATAGTGAAAAGACCTGCCGTTCACCAGCGAAATCTCCCAAATAGTTGAGGCCAAAAGATGTCCTTCCACAAATATACCTCTATTGGAGGAGAAGGACGCCAGTATAAGTTGACCAGCCGAACGAGAGACGCAGAGTACCTATGGAGGCGACCATAATTTAAGTACCCTATATTAAGATTTCTTTTTGCTATATTGAAACATACATTTTTTTTAACTACCTTAAAATTAAGATACATTAATATACATTTACTTACCTTAAAATTAAGATACATTAAAATTACCTTTACTTACTGGTAGTACAATGGACCGTTACCGAGTCTGAGTGCTCTGGGATTTGGATTTTTTCTAAAAAAAAAAAAAAAAAAAAAATACATTAAAAAAATTTTCTTACCTGTAACTTAATATACTTTAAATTACTTTTTCTTACCTTTAAAATTAACTTTACCTTTAATTACCTTTAAAGTCCCAATGACTTAACTGTTCATTATAAATTATCTTTCGGGTTAAAAGACGTATCACAAAACCTCCCCAGCGTCCGGGGAAATACTCGTATTGGTGTAGGGAAATTTCTGTTCTCATTTCAGCATAGCCCCAACGAGGATAGATCTATCATCGATGGAGTGCCGTACGGTAAGATCCCGGACATGCCGGCCAAACATTTAAGACGGTTAAAGTAATGACCCTAATTGTTTTGTTTACAAGGTTAACTAAGCACATATGGGACTAACACCGACACAGGTTGAAAATCGGTTAAGTAAATAATTGTGTATCTAATAAGAGTAACTTAAGATTGTAAAATTATGACCCAAGGAAGGGAAAATATTTCAAAGAAAAAATTTGTAAAACTAATAATTATGACTCGTAATTAAAAATTTGTAATGGTGACTTAAACATAAATGGTGTGGTGTTCTTATTGGTTGGTGGGTCGACCCATATAAGTATGGAATGTGGTCGTCAAAGGTTGGGAGGGCAAGGGATTCGACCATCTGAATCCCCAGCAAGTGTGTGTGGTTGGCTTTCCTTTCCTCTTTCTTTCTCTTTTTCTTTAACTTTTCTTACAGATCTCTCTTCTTTCTAATTTTTTTGCACGATAAAGTTTGTGTGTGTCAAGATGCTAAAAGAACCCCCCCGGACTGAAGCAGCTGGAGAATAAATATCGTGCGCATCTCGACCATGGTCCCTAACATCCTGCCATCAACCAGGGCAGCGACAATTACAAAATGGCGCCCATTTAAAGGCAACATTCTGTTGGACAAAATCCTCGTCAGGACACAGGTCGCACACGACACATAACAGATTGACCTTTTGCAACACCGATGAATTCCGGTTAGCGACGGCCTTTTTCGGGACAGTTTTAAGATATAAGGAGTGATTTCTCCTCTTTCTCGCTCTAACGAAAACGGCTGTATTTTGGGAGGGAGGGGGGAACTTGATATTCTTAGCCCATCCCTACATGGACACTAATCATTTCTTACTTCAACGCTTAAAATGAATAGAACGATTTTACATAATTCCATTTGTAAATTCTATCGCCTCGATCAGTCCGCCTTGAGTTGGGACAGTTTGTGCCGCATCCATATTTATGTATGGCAGTCTAGTCAAATACAAAATTGGACGCCACTGAGGGTTTTACATTTTGTTACAGTTCCATTAGCCATATTTTCATGTGACTTATTCATTTTAAAATTGGAGTAAATACCTGTTAACAATAATTACACGCATTATGGCGCACCACTAAATATAAAAAAAAAAAATATAATTCAATAATAATTAAGACGAACATCCTTAAAAGCAAATATCTTTGGGCACACACCACAGCAGATGAGCCTTCGTGTATCTTTTTGCAAAAGTACCGCAAAAATGTGATTAATCATATATGACATATTGAATTGCCCAAAGAAGCTTTCGTAAAGATGCTCCCATCCAGTGTTAGTCTGAGAGGTAATAAGGATTATGAACAACGATAATTTCGTTTCATCAGTGGGACATAAATTTCTCTATATAAAAGCAGGAAAAAAATGCACCCTTAATACGAATGATAAGCGAAGTATCTCTGGTATCTGTTTTTGAGTGCGAAAATTTCATAAACATGGAAATTCCATTAGAATGCCGTTCTCTAGAACAGTGTATGTTTGTATATACACAAAAAAAGTTACTTTTTAGAGCGATTAATGTATGCACGTAAAGTACATCAACAAAGGAAGGAAAAACGCAAACATACCGTAGCGCTAAAACCGAGGGAAATGTACACCGGGAGCAGAAGTTGATGTTGAATAGCTAATAGCAGCCCAACACCACCCACTGCATAGGGAATGCATCGTTGAAAATATTTGTGTTCCGAGCTCTGTACAACTTAAATGCATATTTCGTTTGTATTTTTAATGGAGATTTTCTTGAACTCAGGTATGTAGCCATAACACAGAGGTAATATTTCAGGACTCGAATCGTCCTCTGGAAGAGTTACTGTATTGTCGGTAAAGCATGCTGGGAAGGGTGGTGCTAAAGACGTAAGGTCAAATGCATGCTTCCGTTAATTCTTCGTCCCTACCGACAAGGCCAAATACCATATCGAGGTAGGGTTTTATGTACTACTGAACGGAGCCTACGAAGCCTGTTCGGAGTATGATATGAAAGTTGTTCTCGAGGAGAGTGTGGCCATTAGCTTCTATTGAAAATATTCCACTTACTCCGAAAATAAAATATTAATATTCCACTTCAATATTTTTATATTCTACTCTAATATTTTTCACTTGATAAACAAAAATAAAATAAATAAAATGAAATTAAAGACGAAATATAAACATAGGGACAGGCTACAGTCCGCTTGGGCGAACTGTTGGATATCCTATTCTTATTCATATCCCTCATAAGTGGGTGTGACAAAAGTCTAAGTATGGTTGAATTGTCAAGAACGCTCTACATATTTTGTTACATAACATTTAAAGGCATTCATCGAAAAAAAATCAAGCTTTTGTAAGAAAACGCTCAATAGCTCAAACTTTGGTTTTTCAATAAAATTGTTTTATTTAATTGTGGGCGTGTCAGTGGGCGGATTTTAAAAATTGTATCTTCCGAGCAGTTTTAGGAGCCAAAGATCATATATAAAACATTTCAACTCTCTAGATCCAGTTTAAAGGCCTAATTTTGCCGAAAGACGGACGGACGGACAGACATGGCTTGATCGATATTACTATCGATACTGATCATAAATACAGTAACTTTTAGGGGTCTACGGGCAATATTAACGTTTGTTACAAACTATGAGTCAAAATTAATATACCCCTAGAATATGGTATAACAAGTGGGGTGAGTGCGACCCAGGAGGTACACAGGATCAACTTTCAGCGTGATATAAACACGATAACCAATACAAAAATTAAAAGTCAAACGATGAATGGGTTTGAAAAAAAACATATGTATGCATTTTTTAGCGCGTCTGCTATTAACATTAAAAATAATAATAAACGAGAGTACGCAAAAACTAAATAAAATCAATATCATTTGATTCGTCTCCTCATTCATTAAAATGAATACGGTAAATAAGAGGACGAGAATGAAGTCGATATTGTTTTTTACAAGCGAGATGGCTACTTGAAAAACATTTTGTGAAATTTTATTTATTCATTCGCTTATTACAAGCACACAATATCTTACAAACTAAATAACAATAAAATAATAAAATCTTAAAGCTAAGGTGAGGAAAGAGATAAGGGTATGAAGTGAAAGAGGGTGATTAAGATTGGAGAGCTAGTTTGAGAGAAGATTTTGAGAGGTTTTGATCAAAAATGTTGGAGTTGTTTACTTTTCGAATTATTCTAGTAATTGGTTCATTTTGGCCGTACTCGGTACGATGGAAAGGGACGCAGAAGAGGGGAATGGTTCTCAAATGATGATTACTAGTATTGGGTTTGAATTTATTAAGAAGACCTTCGCTATCAATGACTTCATTCAAAAGCTGATGGGCAAAGAGTATGTCGGCATTATCACGACGTCTACTTAGAGTTTGTAAATTTATTAATTTTAGACGGCTTTCGTAAGGTGGAAGATTATAAGGGTCATTCCAACAAAGGTATCGCAAGGAAAAGCGAATGAATCTTCGTTGAACGGCTTCAATACGTTGAATATGAACATGGTGGTAGGGAGACCATACTACGGAGGCGTATTCAAGAAGAGGTCTAACAAAAGTGACATACAGAGACTTAGTGACATAGGGATTGGAGAATTCTTTCGACCATCGTTTAACGAAACCTAGAGTTGAGTTAGCTCTGTTAATGATATTATCATAGTGAGATCGAAAATTGAGTTCGCTATCGCATAAAACACCTAAATCACGAATGGATGTGACGATTGCAACTGGTTCATTCTCAAAAAAATATTGACGTTGTGGTAAGGGAGGGCGTTTTCGGGAGTAGGTAATGTCTTGGCATTTATTCACATTAAGTTCGAGAAAGTTGTGTTGGCACCAAGTAAAGAAATTGTTTAGGTCAGCTTGAAGTAGTCGAAAATCGGCCATGCATTTAATATGTTTAGAAATACGCATGTCGTCAGCGTAAATCTGAAGGTCGGATCCATTAAGGATGAGATCCACAGCGTTAATGGTCAATAGAAAAATCAGAGGACCTAAATGACTTCCTTGAGGGACCCCAGATGTAGGGCAGATAGGGTTGGAGCTGCAAGATCTAAAAAGTACTGTGTAACGACGGTCATTTAAATACGATTGAATCCAAGATATAAGAAAGGGCGGGAAGCCATAGGATTTAAGTTTGAAGATAATAATGTTATGAGATACTTTGTTAAATGCTTTACTAAAATCAGTAGCGATAGCATCAACTTCATTTCCAGCTTCCAAGGAGCAAATAGTGTTGGATACGAACTCAGTTAGATTGGTAGTTGTAGACCTACCACTAAGAAAGCCATGTTGTTTAGGGGAGACAAGTGGTTTACAATGAGAAACCAAAATATCATAGATTATACTCTCAAACATTTTGGGTATGCAGGAAAGTTTGGCAATGGGTATATAATTAGAGATATCTCCTTTGCACCCTTTTTTATGAATTGGGATAATGAGCGAGTCTTTCCATGTTTTTGGGAACACACCTTGAGAAATGGAAAGTTGGAAGAGATCAGTGAGTGGTTGAGCTAAATTGGATACGCAGCTTCTAAGGACTAACTAATCTTCTAACAGCAGGAATCCCATCAGGACCCGAAGAAAAGTCATTCTTCAACAAGCGGATTTTATTAATTACCGAGGATAGGAATATGTTAATGGAAGTAAGGTTGGTTTGGGTACAGTTATGCATATGATTAAAGTTGTTTGTGTCAACCTCTCTATCGTTTTGAGAAAAAGCTTGACCAAAGAAATCAGCAAAAAGGTTCGGAATATAGTTTGGATCGGATGATGAGGAATTGTTATATTTTAGTGTTGACGGATAACCATCAGATTTTCTCTTTGAGTTTATAAATTTAAAAAAGAGTTTTGGATTCGAAATTAGGTAGGAGAGGTTGTTATAAGCTGAGATATAGTTGTAGAAGTCATGATTCGACTTCGAACAGAGGTATTTTTTCCAGAGTTTATTCCTCCTATTCCTGAGCGGAGTTCCTTGGTATACCACGAAGGTGAAGAAGTAAAGTTCTTCTGCGGTAGTAGGGGGATAGACTGAGAAAAACACGTTTGGATCTGTTCATAAAAGGTGGCTATTATAACATCAATGTTAGAGTCGTTGGAGATGAAATCAAAGTTTATGTTCTCAATAAGGTCGTTAAGTTTATCAAAGTTTCCTTTACGAAAGTTAAAACAATGCGACGTTAGGGGGTACGGTTTAATATAATCACATTTGAAAGCAATGGTAAGGGAAATGGGGGGGTGATAGTTGTCGATCTTTGAAAGGATATGGTGAGTTTGGATGACTTCAGTATTATGAGCATCAGATGAGAAAATCAGATCTAATTGTCTTTGCAAACAGTTTTTTACACCGCTCATTTGGGCGAGATTAGAAGAGAGGAGGCGGTCATTAAAGAGGGATTCTTTTTCCGAGCTGGCGTTCGAAGAAATGAAATAAGTCTCATCGTCAGATACTACCCAATTTAAACGTGGGAGATTGAAGTCGCCAACGATTATTATGTCATCTTCGAGATTAGAGAGATCAACCACATAGTCAATTGCATTAACTAGAAGCAGATATACGGTTGTTGGTTGGGCGGGTGGTATGTAACAGCACAAAATGTAGAGGGAACGTTTAGATAAACGGACTTTAACACAAATAAGTTCAAGGTCAACTGTGTTGGGAATAATAACCAGGGAAGAATTGAGGTAAGCATGACGTGCCAACAAAACGCCGCGTCCGGGTGAAAATCTTCTAAGCGGATCTATGTTAGGACTATCATTAGAAACTAAAACATCCTTTCGAAATACATTAAAATCGGAATTAAAGAACTCGTTATTATGAAAATCTGGTGTAAAGTTTGTTTCAGTGAGGGCAAATACATCAAAAGGAAGTTTTTGGGAGTTTAAGTAAACGTTCGAACTTTTGGTGCGCAGTCCCCTAACATTTTGGTAATAGATAGATACAAATTGGGGTCGAGGAGGGTCTGAAACACGGTTGTTAGGAACGAGGGGGATTATTATTGCGTTTTGTATTGAATTGCGATAGCCGTATAGAATCAACGTAAGAAGCATAAGCGATGAGATCCTTTTTAACATCAGAAGGTGTGAAATTAGAAATAATTTTGTGATACAGGGTGAAAATTCTTAACAGATCGTTGAAGTTAGTTGGAAGACCTTCTTGATGAATGGATACCATTACGTTGGTTCTCGTAGCACCATCAACACAGATAGAATCATGTTTATCATGGAGGTATGCTAGATACAAACGTACATTCGCATAGATGCGAGGATTTCTAAGGCGAGATATAACATAGCGCCCATCCAGGTTGAGGTCAGCGATTTTTTTTGTCATTTTGACAACTGGTGGGAATAGAGGATCAAGGAAATTGTGTGGGAGATTAGGAGAATCATTACTAGCGGCAGTTTCGTTAGGGGCCGAGGGCAAAATATTATTTGCATTGAGAGGAGAGACAGGGCTATTTGGAGGGTTAAGGTTATGTGATGAGTATGAGAATGGAGGAAATTTGAATATTTAGGAAACGGTATTCGATTGGGTATAGATGGATTAGAGCCTTGAGACAAAAAGAAAGAATTACTAGTAATATTTGATTTTCTAGGTGATGCAGTCGAGAAAGAATCTCTGCTATTATTTGATTTATTAGGAGCTGGAGTTGGACGCGTAAGGGCAGGAGATGATCGTTTTTCGTTGAAGTAACTAGAGGAGGGGAAGTAATTATAAGAGTGAGGAAAAGATTTAAAGCTAGACTGTTTGTTTGTTTGTTTATTGTTTACAAATTTGCTTGCACATTAAGATTTACATCTTTTAGTTTGTGAAGGCTTTAAGAGCAATTCAAAGAAAGAAAAAAAAAACATAGGGGCGGGCTACAGTCCGCTTGGGCGAACTGTTGGATATCCTATTCATATTCCTATCCCTAATAAAGGGGCGTGACAAAAATTTAAAGGATTTTATCGAAAAAACTAAGCTTTCGTAAATAAAAACGCTCCCTAGCTCAAACTTTGGTTTTTCAATAAAATTGTTTTATTTAGTTGTGGGCGTGTCAGTTGGTGAATTTAAAAAAAAATTAAGCATGAGCATAAAGGGCACCTAGAGAGTATATACTATAAATTTCAGCTCCCTAGCTCAAACTTTGGACTTTCAAAAATAAAAATAAAAATAATTGTGGGCGTGTCAGTAAGCGGATTTTGAAAATATTTACACATGAGCATAAAGAGCCCCTAGAGAGTATATATTATAAATTTCAGCTCCCTACCTCAAATTTTGGTTTTTCAATAAAATTGTTTTATATAATTGTGGGCGTGTCAGTGGGCGGATTTTGAAAATTGTATGTCCCAAGCAGTTTTATGGGCCATAGATCATATATAAAAAATTTCAGCTTTCTAGCTCAAAGTTCAATTTTTTCCAAAATTTGTTTTATTTAATTGTGGGCGTGTCAGTGGGCGGATTTTGAAAATTTTATGTCCCAATCAGTTTTATGGGCCATAGATCATATATAAAAAAATTGCAGCTCTCTAGCTCAAAAAACTTGATTATTTCGGGACCCTAGAGAGTATATGGTTAAAATTTCAGCTCTCTAGGTCCAGTTTAAAGGCCTAATTTTTGCCGACGGACGGACATGGCTAGATCGACATTACTATCGATGCTGATCATAAATATAGTAACTTTTAGGGGTCTACGGGCAATATTAAAGTATGTTACAAACTATGCGTCAAAATTAATATACCCCTAGAATAGGGTATAAAAAAATTTAGTTAATTAATTAAATTATAAAAGTTGAAAAGAAATTTTAAAATATAAAATATAATAACGAAAAAAAAATTAAAATTAAAGTACAAATTTAACAAGACATTGAATTAAAGTGATTCCAGATTATCATCGGCCAGGTGCTGTAAAAGAGAGGTTTTGAATTTGTTTGTGTTCTCAATTCGTCTAAGTGTTATGGGCAGTGAGTTCCATAGGAGCCTGGCATGGACGAAGAAAGTACGCTCTGATGCTAGGCATTTAAATCTTGGTCGTATTAATACTAAAGATCTAAGGGAAGCTGCAAAAACTAGTCTATTGTAAAGATTTTCTGGTTGACGGGTCTGCATTATACTATGTAGCATAATTATGGATTTATATTTCAATACATTGTCAAAGGTTATACCCATTATCTGCTTAGAATAGGTGGAAATATGGTCGAAGTACCTGACATTGAAGACATATCTGGCAATATTATTATACACAACGTTCATTCGTCTCCGGGAATCATAGTCAAGTTTGCAGAAAACTTCGCAACCGTAGAAAAGGATTGGCAAAAGGAGGACCTTTACAAGTAGCATCTTAACTTTTGTAGGGATAACATTTTGGGTGGCCCAAAGAACGCGCATACCACTGTAGATTTTTCCTATCGAAGATGTTACATGGTCAGTCCAAGTCAAGGTTTTATTAAAAATTAGTCCTAGGTTAGACTTAGATCTAAAATCCAAAAAAGGTTGATTAATCCATGGTTTGATCGTAATACTATCAAGTTTGAGAACGTTATTGACTGGACGGAGAAAGAGCCATTCGTACTTAGTTGGTATCTCGACTTTGAAGGATCGCGTTCTTTTTGGTAAAGGTTGAACAGATACATCTGAAATACCGAATTTCTTATTGAAAAACAACTGCAACTGAGACATATTAACTCCTTTTGAAGTGCATTTCAGAAATAAATACGATGAGGAATTTGCATTCGAATGTCTCAAACGCGTTAGACGGTTTTCCCATTCCAGATGTGTCCATAGTATCCCAAATTTTGAGGTAGAAGAGTTGTTGTTGGCATTCTGGGAGAATCCAGGTTTTGCGGTTCAGAATAAAACGATTTGTTTTTTACGTTATTATTTGAAGTTGATGCGATTGTACAGTTGGACGATGGTTGCTGAGTAATAGTTGGGAATTGTGGTGGGGGAGCATGAGAGGATGAAGAATTGTTGTCAATGTTAATTTGCTCGAAGGAGGTGTCCAGGTCTTGAAATTCAATGTGAAGCGATTTGTTGTTGTTATTGATTGGCGGGAGCTTAGGTAAGCTATTTTGGTTAGGAAAACGTCTGAACTCTTCGGATATATTAGAAATGGCAATACGGGTGGCAGTGGATTCCTTTATTAACACATCAGCAAGCGTTAACGAGTCACTGACAATTTTATCATGTGAGGTTGAATAGTCTATACCGATTGATTTTACCGCATTAGTTTGTAGATTCAATGTTGCTTCAATCCTTGACAATGTGTCACGCAGTGAATTTATTGCTTCGGTGTTTGTAGGTAATTTTTGCAAGGGGTTTGTGGCGGCAATAGCGTTGTTAATTTTTATGAATTGTGTGTCTAGGTGGTTTGGGACCCTTATGTTATCGACGCATTCTGAAAATTTGTTGATGGCCTGTTTAGATAGATTTTCGATGTTAGAAAGTTGTTTTGTAAAGATGTAGTGATGATTTTCAAGACTTCTTGTTGTGGATTCATTATTCTCGGCAATAAGCTGACTTATTGAAGAAGAACTACTGCGAATCACATTTTTTAAATCTGAGATGGAGTCGGAAAGTTGTTCTAAACGCTTATTGTTACATGTGATAGCGTAATGGTCCTGCAGTCAGCACAGAAATAATGAAAATTAACAGAGTATTCAGCCAAACAAGCTTTAGCTTTTCTGCTTAAGCCAGCGGGTGGCAACAGGTGCAGTAGTAGTGTATTCGCTTACTGAATGGAAGGTCGTGCGTTCGAATCCCGGCCAAGTCCATTACTTTATATCGAATACATGAAATCGTAATCTCCCTAAGCATCTACTTAGACACCACCCGTGGAGAAAAACCCTACAACTGCACCCAAACACTTCTTACCTATCTCTCTATTCTTTCTAATAGTAAGTAGCACCGAAAAGCATGCAATGAAATGCGATAGTGCTGTTGCTGTTAAACACAAATGCTTACGCTGTGTTACGCACTATAAGGGTACTGTAACAACAGAAAAAAAAACCCTTTAGCGTTAGCAAATTATATAAAAAAAAAAAAAAAAAAAAAAAAAAAAAAAACACACAGGGTGAAAAACTTTACCACAAATACCCTTACAAGGTACCCTCTCATTAGTCTTTTCGATTAGAGTGCAGTCTTCATTACTGCATTGGGGTACTTTATCCATTACTTAAACGTTATTTGTGAGATGGGCAAAGACAAATTGAAAACTTTTAACTTTTTCTTTTGTTATTTTTTTTTTTTTTTTTTTAATAGTAATAAACGCTACACTCATCGAACTCAAGCAAGAAATAAGGAAACTCAAGTCGAAAAAAGCTCCGGGTTACGACCTGATTACTGGTGAACTACTAAAAATGCTACCGATGCTAGCGATTAGACTGAAACACATTCCGAGCCAAAGGAAAGTCGAGGAAGTCATTATGGTTTTAAAACCAGGAAAACCACCTAATGAAAAGAAGTCGTTTAGACCCATATGGCTTCTTCCAATAATTTTCAAAGTTTTGAGAGGATATTACTCAGACACTTACAACCAATTTTAGAAGACAACCGTCACATACCTGACCACCAGTTCGGGTTCAGAAGCAAACATTCAACGATTGATCAAGTGCATCGGATAACTGACGATTGAGAAAGCTCTCGAAGAAAATAAAATCTACTCTGCCGTATTCTTGGACGTTTCGCAAGCATTTGATACGGTGTGGCATGAAGGACTCAAGCTCAAATTAAGACAAGTTCTCCCCGAACAGTTATATAAAATAATAAAATCTCATCTACAGAATAGGCTCTTTCATGTCAAATACGGAAACGAATACTCAGAATTTAAAGTAATAAGGGCAGGTGTGCCGGAAGGTATTACAGTAGCCACGTTCGCCGACGATACTGCTATACTAGCAGTTTGTACAACGACCAAAGAAACAGAAAAATACTACAAGGCGCGCTTAACCGGGTCAATGGATGGACAAAATCATTGAGGATCGCTCTTAACGAAACGAAATCGATCCGCGTGGATTTTACATATAAACAATCAAATAACTTGCCTGTTTTTATAAATGCGGTTCAAGTTCCGTTTGCAAATGAGGCCAAATATCTCGGAATGACTCTCGACGCAAAGTTGAAATGGAAGTCGCATGTTAAAAAGAAATGAGAAGAACTTCAGAACAAATATAGAGAACTTTATTGGTTCCTCGGAAAATAGTCCAAGCTTAACCTCGAGAACAAGCTTTTATTATAAAAGCAAGTGCTAAAGCCCGTGTGGAAATATGGTATACAACTATATGGTTGTACCAGTGAATAAAATATAAACACTTTAAAATCTTTTCAAAATAAAGTGATAAGATCATTCGTCAATGTACCGTGGTACATTAGAAACGAAGATCTCCATAGAAATCTCGGAATTCCAACGGTAAATCTTTAAAGCTCTCACAGGGTTGCCGTAGTGTGTATAATAATTCGCCATAACTCAGAGAGCAATTCTATTAGGGTGACCATCTTCCAATTTAAAATAAAAATATTGCGGAACGAAATAAATGCCGTTTATCTTTTTTCCTTTTCTGGTAAGAAAATAATATGCGCGTTTTTTAAGGGTATCTCCAGTAGACCAACAAAATATATAAATTTCGTAACACAAAAAAAATCAAAACGAAAAAATATATCAGTGTAATCCAATTTATCGTTATTTAGGTCTATTATTAACCTTTCAACTGCTTCCTCGGCAAAAACGTCCATTTCCCACATATTTGGCTCAACAATCTGTTCAACGTGTCATTTTTCCTTGTCTACCCTTGTAAGTGCTGTCGTTAGTAAGTCTCTTATTTCAGCCATTTTAAATGACTTGTTTTGGCTTGCTACAAACCCTTTCACTTGAGCCCAAACCAATTCTATTGGATTAAGGTCACAGTGATAAGGCGGCAAGCGAAGCACTTTATGTCCCATCCACGACGTATGTTTCATACTTGGCTTTGTAACGTTTAATGATTTCAACTTGAGATCTTCCTTTTGGGAATTCCCGTATTCATTGGCAAAACAGGAGTCATTCATCGGAAAAACAAAGACATCATACAAACAGGTACATAGTGAGATGAAAGGATGTATTTATGTTTTTTTTTTTAACAGTTTGCGACATAAACTGAATCAGCAAGGTTTTCTAAAAACATTTCCTAGTCCTTTCCGCTATATGTATATTGTGAAAGGTAGACACAATCAGGCAATTAGAATACAAAATTATATAACCACGATGCAATGTCATATACCTAAACAGATGGTAAAAAACTGCTCTTGTGCAGCTGTACAATACAAATACAATCAAATTGAAACCGAATGGCAACACCCCACGTAATAATTCCTTCTCAAAAGCACCAAAACCGAAAGTTCTTTGACAAAATCCATAGAAAAACCCTTAATGATATGCTTCATACTCTTCTGATGTGCTTTAGTCACACACACTACTTATTTTGGTGGATGATACTAGCAAGCGAACACAAGACGATCATGCTCATTCCCATTCGGCTGTGTGGGAGACTGGTTGCGGTGGGTTGTATGCGAATTTTAGGAAAATTACAACAACAATTTCTTGGTATGACAGTGGTTTGGTTTTTATTTCAGTGGCAATTCTTGCGTTTGAGTGCCGTGAGAGTATCTACAGGCACCACTGGTAGAAAAAAAGCTCCTCCATAAGGCCTGTACTGGCAATTTTTGTTGGATAGAGTATGCAAATTGCGCTCTAAAGCATAGACATCGATTATTAAGACACGTCAATAGCTCGGTCCTTGAAATTCTAGACAAAACAAATTTATTGCGGCGATTACGACAAACTAAACCTTCCGACTTAGCCCGATAACCTTCAACGTCAACCGCAATAAAATTGCGGAATTAGCAGGAACTAGCGCTGGAAAGTTGTCTGCCAATTGTTTAAAACTTCGTGAGAACAAAAATGCTTGATAAGTATTAACTTAGTTGCAGTAGGAAACAAATTTGTAGGAGGTGGTTTTAGTGCGTAAAATCTCACACTACTATGAGCACGCGCCGACCGACGGTCATCATAGTGTCTTTTAGAAGATGTCCACCTGACAAGGGGGAAACACAAATCATTAATGACTGACTAAGAATGCCAACATTCGACTTAGTGTTTCTACACATTTTTTCTCCAATGTGTTAAAAAAACCTTAAACTTTAAGCCACTTTGATATTTAACCGGAGGCCTCCACTTGAAAGTGGTGTCGATACCGTTCAAACATAATTTGTGTCCTTAAACAAAAGTGCCATTAACATTGTAACATAATAACTCAAGAATTAATAATTAACCATTTAATCAACTGTCGACATTAGGCAGCCGAAAACCATAAAGGAGTAACGCATGTGCATGACATGACATTGAGTGTGACTCTATGCCGCAGGTTCTCTTTCTAAACTGAACGCATATACGGTAGCCAACGAATCGACACGTCCTTGATGATGGAAAACACCCAGAAAAAGCATTATTCATCTCCTTTAGAAAAGCGGTGAAGTGAGTTAATGTATGTAGGTACACACCTTTATTTCAAATTAAAGTCATAATCCATAGGATAGATCACTCTCAATTGAATTCACAAACAAATCATCCCACAGGGTTTCGTACTCGAAAAATAAAACGGACGTTCGTCCTTCTACGAGTGCATACCTTCAGTAATCTTGTGGAAAAGAAGCGATAACGCGTCATATCGCCCCCGGGGCAGATATCCGATTACAAATTAGACTAACCGATGGCGTTTCGGCGAGTCAGATATTCCAGTTGGCTTATCAAAATGCTCATCGGATGGTATGCAGGAAATCCCATTGGTCCTTTTGCTATAATGAAACCTCAGCCGGAATCGATCTATACAACTGAAAAAGCGAAGATAGGACGCAAAAGCGAAGTAATAACCACTGCTTTTGAATTGAGGCTAACGAATGGTCGCTCTAAAGCTTTAAAACGCGCACTGGTGCAATAAGTCAGCATTAAGAAGGGTTATCTGATTCGAGTTATTTCTACTTGAGTCCGAAGTCAAAGAATTTTATATTTCAATTGACCTAGCCTCACTAAAGGTTTAAATATTTGCTGCAGAATGAAAATGTTTGCTGTAATTAAATTACAGATACGCGAGCGGTAATCTTGTGTCGATGTGTGCATCGAAACGAGAGCGCAATAAATAATGAACGGGTCGTGTTTTTTTGCTGGCTGTGATGATTGTGAGGATTCCAGAGTGTTTTATTTTTCCCGCGCGTATACATTATAATGTACTTAAATATAATTATATATGTACCTGTTTCGTATGTAAGCAAATGCGGCAGACCGTATCAGATGCGTTTGTTAAATTATTCTTTTTATTTAACTTAAATTAAAGCGAAAAGGGATTGTTCATATATTGCACTGAAAAGTTCAAAACAGATGTTCAGTACGATGAAATTGTTTGTAGTTACACAAGGAAATGTCTGCTTGGGCGAACAGTGGCATAAATCCATGTATGAGTGAATTGCGAAGAAGGATATTGTCTACATATTTTGTTACACATAACTGTTCTTTATTACGTTTTTTACGGATTTTATTGAAAAAATAATGTTATTTTTCTTAAAAAAAACGCGCGAAAAACAATCTTGTATATATACGTATAAAAAGTTTTATACCAGGGGTATATGTGTTGTCACTTATTTCCAATTCAAATGTTCCTTCAGATTTGAAGAATAACAAAAGAAATGTTAGTTCAGCCTATTGTATGGCTATGACTGAAAGTCAAAAATTAATATATATATAGTCAACTATTACTAGTATGACTATATATATTTTGTGGAGTTTCACCCAGATGTGGTGGTTTGGGATCATCAGTGGATTACCACAAACACATCAAATCCATACTCGATTTATATATACGTATAGTTAATATTGATTTTATCCTATTTGCTATTTTATTTCCGTTGACTTCTTCAACATTGCACATTTCATCTTGACAGCTAAGTATCTCCAAATAACTCTATTCTGTAACCATCATTAGAAATTGATTAATACAATTTTGTAACATCTTCCAACTCACGAATTTCAATCAAGCATTTCGGTGCAATTACAAATAACGCATTTTATTCCTCATCAAAAGGTATTCATGCAACGACGAAAGCTTACCATCTTTGAAACAGTGTAAGTTTACGACGAACTTTTCATGAAGATGAACACCTTAAAAATTGCTTGCGTAAATGTTTGTTCAATCAGCTGTTGGATATGTGTATTTTTTTCATCTGTGAGTGGGACAGAGTATGCCAGAGCCTAACTACAGCTCGACCCGTGATTGCTTGAAAAAGTTGTCCACGTTTGCCATCTTGATTTGTCCACCAAATTCGTGTCGAAAGATTTCATATACAAATTTTAACAGTTCATACACCACTTTTCGACGTTTACGAATGTTTTACGATGTTGCAAGGATACCCTTATTATGTTTAATATCACAAATGCACACCTTATGCACCTTTTAACAACTATTCTTCAATAAAATTAATCAAATACAATACTGTTTGAACACTACCGTCAAAATGTTTATAAATGAACAAAAAGAGCCGTATTTATAAAGATAATTTAAATCGTGCCTTACACTCAAACACCTCTAGTAGCGCTTAAGTGCAAAATCGGTATTTATAATCCATTTCCACATTTAAACTCTTGCGTGGGCATAGTGATGCAGAGGTTAGGGTCTTGGACTAATCAAAAGGTCTTAGGTTCAAACCCAGCCGGGGCCAAGTAACATCAAAAAGTTTTTTCAACGCCCCACCTCTTTCGAACGTCTGACAAACATCCAAGAATATCAATTGTCATGTTCAGTTTAAAATTGTAGGTCCCTTCCACTTCGCACAAAAGTGATTGAGCGGTAAAAGATAGCGGTTAAAGTTAGCGAACCTCTAAACTTGACTTGATAAATCCTTCATCTAAGGTATTCTTAGAGATTATAATGTTCCATTTCAGCCTACCTTCTCCACTAATAGTCCAGCGCACGGCACCATAAAGCAGGACTGGCAGGATTTGTTCGATAGAGCATGCATTTTGTCCTTCGATTGAGGAGTTTGGAACCAAACAGAAGTAGCAGCGGTTTCCTAAGGTACTTCTCCGTCGGATCTCCAGTAAGGTGTCATTCGTGGAGTTGATGTTTACTTCAAGTAAGATGAACTCCCTAACTACCTCGAAGTTATTGCTATCAATAGTGATGTTTTGTCATAGGCGGTGGACAGATGTTTGCTTGTAACCTGGCAACATATAAAGGGTCTTTCATTAAGGACTTGACAACTTCTTTTTTAAATAAATTGCAAACTACTTAAGATATCCCAAACAAAAATGTATTGGCTTGAATTTGTATCAAAACATTTATGAATGGAATTCGACTTCGTTCATATGTCCACCACAGGAACGTATGCAGCGGTCTATACGTTTAACCCAATTTTCGATGAATCAGCCGCACATTTCGACCGATACGGCCACTATTTCTCGTTCAGCATTGGCTCTGAGCTCCTCTAACCTCGCCGACTTGTTGGCATAGACCAATGATTTAATATAGCCCCATAAAAAAAAGTCTAGATGCGTTAAATCACAAGATCTCGGCGGCCAATAGATGGGTCCGTTTCTCGAGATAACACCTTCACCGAACTGAGACTTCAAGAACTCGATTGTTGCACCCGCTGTGTGGCTTGTGGCACCGCCTTGTTGGAACCACATATCACTGATGTCCAATTTATGCAATTGCTCAAAGAAATAACGTTCCAACATGTCTCTGTAGCGAATACCATTTAACATAACATGACGGTTGTTTTCATCGACGAAAAAAAAAAACGACAGGAAAACCGCACCAAACAGTGACTTTTTGCAGATGAAGTGCTGTTTCATGAAGCACATGAGGGTTCTCACCTGTCCAATGATGTATATTTTGCTTATTGACGAAGCCGTTTAACCAAAAATGCGCTTCATCGCTGAAGATGATTTTGCGATGAAATTCTTTTGATCATGTCCAGAGACCAATTCGAGAACGAACGTCGCTTCATATGATCGACTGGCCTTAGTTCTTGAGTCAGCTTGATCTTGTAAGGGTGCAGGCCAAGATCCTAACGCAAAACTCGCCATAATGTCTGGGAGAGAAATTGACTTTGAAACCAAATCTTATTGGCTTACCTTTGAAAAGTTGCTTGCAACCACGTCTTCCATAATAAGCTATCATACTTTCATCATAAGATAATTGTTGTGTGGGATGGAAATTTTAGGGCATATTTGCCTTTAAATGATCTGTCATTGGACGCAACTTCCACAGCTTGTCCTTATTTCCATTTGGTGCAGCCAAGGTTTGTTTCGCTCGCCGCATTGACTTATAAATTAATTCGTTCCGTAGATCGTCAAAGCTATTCCAATAGGCCTTATAACTAGGAATGAATTATACCCACTCACCATCAGAATGACAATAAAAAACCGCATTTCACGAATCAAAAATGTTTGAATGGGTTTTCTCTTTTTTTTTATTTCATCAAAAAACCGTTCGAAAAGTTCTTGTGACTGCACATCTCAACAGTCGTCGAAGTTTGCTTCAGAAAAAATTTTAGTCCAGCACTTGTTACATCATTTGACCATTTGAAAGTTGTTGTTTTCTTGGAAGCAGGTATTGGCACATTGTATCAATATGTTGACCATTTCTTAATACTAATTCACAACCGGCTCTCAACTGATTCCCGTTCAGATCACCAATCGTGCCTCCTTCATTTTCATCGGCATCGTCCTCTCCGGTGGTATTTCCATCTTCATCGGGTGGTTTAATGTAAATACTATCGACCAAGTCATCAAATGCATTATCTTCTTCATTTAGCTGTTGAAGATAGTCTTCAACCTTCTGAAGTGATAGTTTTCTGAAGAAATAAACAAGATCCTCTCAAAATTCGAACTCTTTTACTGCCAACGTCACCGTATAGTCACATCGTTAAAAAAAATGGAACACGTACCCCAGCGGTGCTAACGTAACTGTACGGTCACACCTTCAGGAAAATACTCAAAAGTAGTAAAAAAAAAAAGCAACCAAGTGCGAGTCGGACTCGCCCATGAAGGGTTCCGCGCGAATTATAATTATTATTTACTTAGACACCTATTACAGATTTGTTATTAGAAAATAATGGTTCACGGTTTACACATAGGTTAAATTAAAGGTAAATTGCGGTTTACGATTTATGACGTATTATAAAAAAACTACTTACTATATCTCGTTCAAACCAATTTTCGGTGGAAGATTGCATGTAATGTACATCATATATTTTTTTTAGTTTTATCACTCCCTTATTTTAGAAGTTAGAGGGGGGGGGGGGGGGGGCACACATTTTACCACTTTGGAAGTGTCTCTCGCGCAAACTATTCACTTTAGAAAAAAATGATATTAGAAACCTCAATATCATTTTTGAAGACCTATCCATAGATACCCTTCACGTATGTGTTTGATGAAAAAAAAAAAAATTAGTTCTAAGTCTGGGGAACCCCCAAAATTTATTGTTTTTTTTTCTATTTTTGTGTGAAAATCTTAATGCGGTTCACAGAATACATCTACTTACCAAGTTTCAACAGTATAGCTCTTATAGTTTCGGAGAAAAGTGGCTGTGACATTCCCGGACAGACAGACAGACAGACATGACGAATCTATAAGGGTTCCGTTTTTTGCCATTTGGCTAAGGAACCCTAAAAAGCATTGTTTTATGAAATAAATAATATGCATAAACAATAATTTATTAGCTTAGTATTGATATACATATTTTAAAGATAACTGGAAAAATATAAGCAACAAGTTATTACTTACTTTTTCATGTTTGCCACAATGCACTTTTTTTACACTTTAAATATGAACCTAAAAATACACAGCCTTGTGTGACTGTATGAATGAAGAGACTGATGTAAATGCCGTTTTGTTTTCAAGTGAAAATTGTCACACAACAAACATATGATCCGTTATTGATGTTAACTGTTTGTTGGGGTGTAAGACACCTGACATTACTCTATAGTTCTACTGTGTGTGACCGTACGGTCACGCTGGCACAGTTCGGGTTAATACATTTTCTATTAATAGGTTTCCGTCGCTGTTTTGAAGACCCTGCTTCGGTTTCAAAGCCCGCAGCAAGAAGATTGGCTATCTTATTAAGCCCCTGAATGTTGTTTCGATCGCGAGGCTCGTCGATTTCCTTGAGCTGGGAGACTGTGCGCTCCTCTTTTTTCGAATGATCTACTTCCTCTATATTTTCCTGGCTGAGTATCTAGCCACTCCCTCGCTGACCTCGTTTTGCACTGCAACATTTTTTTCTTGTCCATCCTCCGTTACCTCTTCCGGTTTACTTATACATTCGGTCTCTTTCTACGGGCCAGGTGGAAACTGGATTATTATAAATTTTTTTTTTTAAATAGAAAAAGGAAATCCAAATCTCAGAGCACTCAGACTCGATAACGGCTCATTGTACTACCAGGCAGAAATCCTATTTTTGGTGTCGAGGCTGGAGAAAACAAGGTGTCATTCAATTTCTCTCCGTTAATAATAATAAATGTGGATTGAACCTGCACCGCGCGGGTCACAAGCCAACACACTAACCCCTACACCGTCGCCACCCTCTGAAACTGGATTAATACAGTATCCAGCCCGAAACAAATATCTCGCTTCCCAAATTAAACTGGACACCTATCATTAACGTCATACATTAACCCAATTCCCGATTGACTACGTACTCTTTGTCGATCCATTTCAATTAATTTATTCTTAATTATTTCGGTCCGTGTTTTCCGAATCACTGTCCTTTAACGGAAACCTCTGCCAGTTAAACACTAGAAATGACACAACATTTTTCACGGCTATTTTAATTGAAAAACCGTTAACACATGTTTTGGCCCTCATTCGAGTTGCAATTTTTGTATTTGCCAACGCTGCGTTGTGAAGAGAACTCTCTAGCCTCAAGCCTGCGTTTGGTAGTATGTACCTACTACTAAAACAACATTGTAATGGTGTTTGTTTTTTGCAATAATTAATCAAACACAGATTCTAGGTTAGGTTAGGTTAGGTTGTAGTGGCTGTCGGTCGAGACCGACACACTTAGGCCAGTGACAGGCCCATTGTGATGCCACACGGATGTATCATCCTCCTACTCGTTGAACCATTTGGAGCTTCTGATGAAGCTTGACAGACTTTTTATGCCGGTGTTAATGAGATCGTTAAGATCATTGTAAAAGAAGGATCCTAAATGGAGTTTACGTCTTTGAGAAAGAGCAGGGCACGTGCAGAGAAGGTGGAGAACCGTCTCCTCCTCCTCCTCGTCCATACAGCTTCTGCAGAAGTCATTTGCATGGACGCCAAGCCTTGTTGCATGTCTGCCTATGAGACAGTGTCCGGTGATCACACCAATTATAGCACCAATGTGAAGTCTGTTTAGAGAAATCAAACACTTAGAGCGTTTCAGATCCAGCTTTGGCCAAATCTGCTTTGTCGCTAGACAAGTGTTGCCGCTTGTCCACCTAAGGTTACAGTTCTCAATGGTCTGTCTCATAAACATGAGTTTGCATGTAGCGATTGGGATGCCTAGTGAACCTTTATCAGGTAAAAGGGGCAGTGTGGTTCCTTTTCTGGCGAGTTCATCCGCCCTACAGTTCCCTGGAATGTCTGTATGTCCTGGCACCCAGCATAGGTGGATGTTAAAATGCTTCGCCATCTCCACTAGAGATGACCGACAGTCACGGACTACGATAGAGTTTGTGGACCCAGAATCCAGGGATTTTAATGCAGCTTGACTATCTGAGAAGATCCAGATATCCGTAACGGATATCACGTTCTTCTTCAGCCACGACAGGACTTCTTTAATAGCCAAGATTTCTGCCTGGAACACACTGCAGTGATCAGGGAGTCGAAAGGAGAGGCTGAGATTCAGCCTGTCAGAGAACACACCACCTCCTACCCCCTCGTCGGTTTTGGATCCATCGGTATAAAAATGGATCGATTTATTTTCGACGAGTGGCCCTTCCCAGAATGTTCTGGGAGGGATCTTGACCTTGAAGTTTTTGTCAAAAAGGGTCTGAGGGATGATGTAATCTATGTTACTGGGGAGGATTCTAAATTTTTTCAGAATAGAAGCGTGGCCGATTTCATTCTCGGACCATTGAAACGTTGTTTTGAGGCGGATAGCCGCACTAGCAGCCACTTGCTTGCTAAAGATGTCCAGGGGTGTCAGGTGAAACAGAATGTCCATTGCAGCAGAGGGGGTAGTGCGCAGTGCACCACTCATGCAGAGACAAGCTGTACGTTGGACTTTGCCTAGCTTATCG
Source organism: Portevinia maculata (assembly GCA_949715645.1). Lineage (NCBI taxonomy): Eukaryota > Metazoa > Arthropoda > Insecta > Diptera > Syrphidae > Portevinia > Portevinia maculata. The sequence goes on from OX454528.1 coordinate 90,976,360, forward strand.
CGATTTATCGCTTTATCAAGGGCAGTCCACCAAACAACCACCCCGTACATAAGTATCGGTCTAATTACCGAGATGTATAGCCAGTTGGTAATGCGGGGTTGGAGCCCCCATTTGTTACCAATAGCTTTTTTGCAGGAGAAGAGTGCTGCTGTAGCTTTACGAACTCTTTCCTGAATGTTAGGTTTCCAGCTAAGCTTTCTATCCAGAATGAGACCCAAGTATTTTGCCTCGTCTGAAAAGACTAGACTTGTGCCCCTGATAGAGGGGGGATCAATGTATGGAACTTTATGTTTCCTAGTGAATAGAACAAGTTCGGTTTTGTGGGAGTTAACACCCAACCCACAACGATCTGCCCATGTAGTGAGCTTATTAAGAGCGTTTTGGAGAAGTTCTTTCAAGGTGTTTAGGTGCTTCCCTGAGGCGGCAATTGCAACGTCATCTGCATAGGCAATCACCCTGCAACCCTCCTTTTCTAGGCACATCAGCAGCTTGTTCACCACTAAGTTCCAAAGGAGGGGAGATAGGACTCCACCTTGTGGCGTGCCTCTACTGACAGATCTTCTGGCCGATGTCATACCCAGTTTCGAGTTTATAATCCGACTTGTGAGAAGTAGATTAATAAGCTCACCAAGTGAGTCATCCACCTTTAGATCTGACAGTGCATTTGCGATCGCGGATGTATTGACGTTATTAAAAGCACCCTCAATATCCAGGAATGCAACCATAGTGTACTCCTTATGGTGAAGGGAGTATTCGATTGAGCGTACTAACGTATGTAAGGCTGTTTCAACAGATTTGCCTTTGCAATATGCATGTTGAGCCGTAGACAAAAGTCTTGTATCTATGTTAGTACGTAGATGGATATCAATTAACCTTTCTAATGTTTTTAGAAGGAATGACGATAGGCTTATGGGTCTGAGATCCTTAGGATTTACATGGGAACATTTACCGGCTTTGGGTATGAATACGACCTTTACTTCTCTCCATAACAGCGGAATGTATGCCATTTTTACACAGCTTTTCAGGATTATCTCAAGCAAAGGCGAGATGATATCCGAGGTGTTTTGCATTTCAGCTGGTATTATGCCATCTGGCCCCGCGGATTTGTATGGTTTGAAGCTGTGTATCGCCCAGAGCAGTTTGTCCCTAGTAATCAGACCTTTAAAGTTAGTCGTACGTGCAATTGACCTAGACAGGTTTATATTGCTAGTAACGTGGGAGCTACCTGGGAAATGTGTATCCAGTAGTAGATTGAGCGATTCTTCGCTGGAAGTGGTCCAGGAGCCGTCCGCCTTTTTTAAAAAGCTGGGCATACCTGGGTTGGTTGAGAGGATTTTTCTTAGCCTAGATGCCTCCGAAGATTCCTCTATTTTTCCACAGAAGAGTCTCCAAGACGAGCGTTTGGCTTTCCTCAGTTCCTTTTTGTAAGCATTGAGAGATGCTTTGTATGAAGCCCAGTCGGCTTCAGCTTTTGTGGACTTGGCTTGGTTGAACAGTTTTCTACAACTGCTTCTCAGAGGTCCTAGTGCTGGGGTCCACCAAACCGGCTTCTTTTTGCCTCTAGGCCGTGTGAGCGGGCAGGCAGAGGTCAGAGCCTTATTGAGGGCCAAGGTGAGTACCCTGACCTTCTTATCTAGCTCTATGGTGTTCCGGGGAGGACTAAGGAGTTCAGATTTCATTGAACTTTTCAGCACTTCTCTATACTTGAGCCAGTCAGTTTTCCTATAATTTCTAAAAACTGGCTGGCTGGGGGGGTCATTGGCTAAGCTGAATTGAATGTAACGGTGGTCACTAAAAGAGTGTTCCGCCGAGACTTTCCAGTTTACAATTTCCTGATGGATTGAGTCGGAGACCAGAGTTATATCTAGAACCTCCTGTCTATCTTTTGTAATGAAGGTAGGTTCACTACCAGTGTTACACACAATGAGATTAGTATTAAGAATATAATCAAAAAGAGACTCACCTCTGTCGTTGATGTCAGAAGTGCCCCATACTGAATGGTGCGCATTGGCATCACATCCAATAATGAGACCAGTTTTTTGATGTTCAGCTGCCGCGATCAGTCCCTCTAGGTTGACACCAGGCAAGGACCCTACGTGGTCATGGGCCAGATAAGCCGAGGCTATCCAATAGGTGCCTCGAACAGTCTCTAGACTCACGACGGTTGCATCACGGTCGCTGAAATTAGGGAGTAAAAATACATTTAAGCTACTTTTTGCAAGTATGCAAGTTCTAGGTTTACCTTTGTCAGTTGCATACAACAATTTGTATCCATGAGTCCGGAGTCCTCGAACCAGGTTGTTAACAATCCATGGCTCTTGGATCAGGACCATATCTTCTCCATCTCTAGAAAGACGGATAAGAAGGGAGGCCGAAGCCTTTTTGGAGTGGTGGAGGTTGATCTGTACTAATCGCAACATTGATCGTCGCAATCAGGCAGAGGAGTCTCCACCACGGTGTTGTTTGAATTTGAGTCAGAGTCAGAGGACGAGCCTAAGAGCTCGTCCTCGCTGAGAAGGACTTTGCTGAGGAGGTCTTCCGTGTCCATACTAGAGTTGGTGTTAGCAGTGGACGTAGAGGGCTGAGTGGGAGCAGCCACAGTTGGTTCATCATCTTCCATGGATGGAAGGGAGATTGATGCTCCAGGATCAGGGGTGTTGAGTCCTGTATCAGAGGGATGCGTAGGCTTATTAGCTTCTGGGTCATCCTTTTTGTACACCCGAAGTGTAATCTTATCCCAACCGAACTGGATTGCGCCGTTGGTCTTCGCCAAAGGAGCCAGGGATTCTTGGTTGATCACTATAATAGCTGATCTGAAGGATCCCCTATGCTCTTCCAGCTTCGCAACTTTCCAGTCGTGGGTTGGGAGTGAGGGATTGCCCAGTCTAATAACCGACAATACTTCTTCTGCGGAGGGGGGTTCAGCAGGGATCCAAGCACGAGCCCTCGGTCTGCTAGGGATGTCCTCCTTCGCAACAACCTCAAGCTTCGCTCCAGGCCAAACCTCCCCGAGTTTGCCTATGGCGATCTTATACAGATCCAACGATCTAATATTGTCGCAGGCGACGAGCCGGATATGCCCTTGGTGTAGTCCGGCATCCTCAGTTACTGAAGCTGGTCCAGGGTGGTCCTTCATGAAGGCCAGATAGAGGCTAAGTAGCTTGTTCCTCAGCTTATGCCATCGTTCGGGGGAAATTCTTCCCTCCGGATCACTGCGGTCGATCACCGCGACCACGATTTTGTCCTTTAGGACATCGCTGAAGGACTTTTGAGATTTGGGGGCAGAATGTGAGGTGGTGCTGGTGTTATGCACCTTGGGTTTTTTGGAAACCGAAGTGGTTTCTTCCACCGATCTCTGGCGCTTGGACGTGAAGTCCTTGTTAGCGCTCTTGTCCTTCTCTAGGAAGCCTTGGGCCCATTTTAATTTGGCGATCTGCTGTGGTGTTCTGTTGGTCTCCAGAATATCTCCAAAGACCTTCAGAGTCCTTATGGCATTTCGCCTGTCCTTGTAGTACGCCCTCGAGGGAGTGCGTTGTCGCGAACATCCACTACGAGACGTACTAGGATTTGTAAGGCTAGCAACGGAAGGGCCATGAAGTGCCACAATCCTACCGCTGCTAGGAATTGCTTTGCCTATATTAGGCTCACTGCTGCTGGCAGCAACTGGACCACGATTACTCACAGTCGCAGTGCTACTCTTTGTTGCAGGAGCCGCGTCAGTAGACAGCAAGGTCGCCGTACTACCGCCCGGTTTAGAAGAGATACCGGTCTCGATGTTTTTATTTTTGTTTTTGTTTTTGTTTTGTTTGTTCATATTTTGGACCCACGAGTAGCGGAGAAAGGAGGTCCGCCTGCACAGAGATCCGCAGTATGCAGGTAAGGCTGGTTAATCCGGAGATCGCCAGGTATCCGGATACTCCGTGGGCGACTGAGCTATTTTTTAAACTGGGCCCTCAGCCTGGCCGACTTTCGGCACGGGTCGTATCACACCTTAAGTCCAGCCCAGCGGATAATGAAAGGGAGAAGGAGTGAGAGAATCAGAGGGAGGAAATCAGGAGAGAGGAGACAGAGGGGTAGGGGAGAAAAAGGGGGAATTGGGACAGGACGGAATGTCCTTGGGCAGTTCTTAGTGGATGTATGAAACATCGTTAAGCCTCCACACCGGCACCATCAAAGGATGTTGCACTCGACAAGGTGACTACCCTTCGTGGAGGGATTCTAGCTTCTAGCTTGACCCAAAGTTAATCGAATCTCCAAAGTTATGCACTAATTATATCCACATTTAATGGTTTAATTTGGAAAATATAATTATCGGTGTAATTAAAACCCAACATTATGTTGGTGTAGTGCGCACAAAGTTTTTAGTATTTTTAAACACTGCTTCGCAAACATTACTACGAGTGCAGAGGGCCGCTGCCTTAATATATATGGGATGGAGAATCAATTACTGAAACAAAATTCACTTAGGAACTGTATCTAGGAGGATTTCGAAAATACATTTATTGGCCAATGTTTGAGCACGGTTGTGGTGGTATAATATATTTTTTAAATTAGTTATACAAAAATTTACATCATGCAAATTGGGTTGATTTACGAATAGCCCCAATTTAACTAAATCAATTATTTGGATAGACCAGAGCATTTTCTATCGTGCGGTAATCGACGATAGATGACCACCACGCCGAGGAGTGGGTTTCATTAAAATCACCACTTGAGTTGGAATTTATACCATAATACGCCTTAATTATTCGAATTTAAGTTGAATAATACATCTTAACCTGTTGGTTTAAAGAGGAGGTACACCCCAATGTACGTGCTATTATATGACGCTTTGATTGCGGAGTCCGACGGCGGCCCTCCGTGCAATGCCTTTAATATTTTGCTAACCTATATATTTGCCATACCTCTTTGTTTTGTTCGAATTTCTGGTGCTTTCCTAGAGACGTATTGTTATTTTCTCAAATGGCCAGTGAACTTGAATGGAATACTTAAGTAGTCGTATAAACTATTGTTGCGAAATCCCTGAATACGATTCGAATAGTGAGTGCTGAGTACTGGCGAGTTGGAAACTAGAAAGTGACCGAACCGGAAAAAATGTAGACGAAAAAGAAAAACATTCCTTGAACCGTGGCTGAATAGGGAAGCACACTCTATAGATAAAAGAATTGATGGAGGAAAACATCATGTTGATTTCAATTTATTGAAATATCGCGAAATTAAAGTTACGGGAATATGTAGGTAGAACAGCCAATACTGATATACTCGTATGTCAGTTGAAGTGATAGTGTGAGTGGTTATCGTGAGGAATATTAATAACTAAGGATCTCACTTCAACAGTTTATGGCGGGTATGGAACGGTTAAGTGTAGCTGACGGAGAATAGCTCCTTTATGCCACTTGTTTACGTGTTGCATTCTAAACATATACGAGAAACAGTGCCAAGGGCTGCACTAGCCGTAAATTGATAAAAAAAAATCTTCTGACAACTCAAGGCGGCAAAAGTACGATCACTAGGGTGCCAAGAATTGATAACGGTTTTTTTTTTAAGAAGGATCAAAAACAAGCATTTTTTACTATGGGAGGGGGGTCTATCTTGCCCTGTTTGGGAGGTATAGGCAATTTTAGAAAAAAAATTACTTAAATTGAAAAGATAATTATTAAAAAACAACGGCAACACTAACAATTGAGTATCGGTTTTGAAAGCCAGAAATCTGTTCTATAATCCTAAATTTAAATTAAATTATTTATGTCAAAATTTTGATAAAAAGAATGAAAATAAAAAGTTAAGACCAATTTTTTTTCAAAATTGTGAAATGAAATGCAAATTTTTTTAATTTTCTCAAAAAACTAGAAGACATAAAACCATTCGGTTTTTTGTGTTCGATTAAGAATTGATAGTAACACTGACTACAAAAAGCCAATTTAGACCTTCATTTCACAATTTTGAAAAAAAAATGGTCGTAACTTTTTTTCAATTTTTTTATCAAAATTTTAAGTTTGCATGCGAATTTTTCAAAAACTATTGACATAAATAATTTAATTTAAATTTAGGATTATAGAACAGATTTCTGTGATTCAAAATGAGTACATACAGAATTTTATTTTAAGTGTTGCCGTTTTTTTTAATAATTTTTTTTTTTCAATTTTAAGTAGTTTTTTCAAAAATTGTCCCTACTTCCTAAACGGGGCGAGATAGACCCGATAGAGAAAAAATGCTTGTATTTGACCCTTTGTAACGTGAACCCAGTTATGAATCCGCAATGTAAGAAAACAAAAATGTTATTTCTGCTATAACTTTCAAACTCTCTGAACACACCTTACATTCCTTCGTCAAAAGTTTGAAGCGATTTCGTCTCCGACATAAAGAGGTCGCCAACATAATTTCACATCACACTCGCATACTCGCCACATATAAGCTATTTCAGCGTTAACATCCGCCTTTTTGCAATTTGAGCTTCGGCTGTGTGTGGTTTGTGGGCAACCTGTGATCGGATTTTTTTTGAGCGATTAAATCACGAATAAGCCATTATACCTAAATTAAAGTTCGAGTCATAAGCAGGTAATGAGTACATTAACCAGGTTTTTTATGATTTTCACTAAGCAACCATTGAACTCACAGATCCCCCAATCTTAAGCTGGTCGGTGAGAATCCCCGGCAATAACGTGTCGCACTGAATAAGAGGTGGCGAGCACCGAATGTGTCAGTATTCATTTTCGGAGCAGCACACAACCCACGCCAAAGGTGAATCTGAATTCTCACTAGGACGTAATAAGTCAGCTAGTGCCAGCATCCTACTCCACGCTAAAGCTCCCATGCTCAGCTTGACGAAAAACACGTGACGTGATAGAAGCATAAGAGGAAGACGCTCCACCAGACACCGCACAAGTACCAGATTGAGCTCAGCATTCTCCGAGTAAGTGCAGCCGCTGGGACAGCATTCAACCTACCTGATCGTCTATACACCAAAAAAAAAATATATAAAAAAAAACGTATGTATGTACCAAAAGTTTATTTTTTTCTGATTGTCATGATCATGATCATCAATAATGGTCATTGATAATTATATATATAAAAAAAAAAAAAAAAAAAAAAAACCGAAAGTAACAGCCTAGCTGAAAGAAAAAAGAAAAACAAAGAAGAATATCGTAAAGGAACAATCATCCTAACATAGCGCCTAAGAAAAATTTGAATTAAAATTAACATGCAGAAATAATAACTTATAATATCATTTAAGTCCAGTTTATTAACATAATCATTAACAGATATAGTAACCCAGTATCTCCTTTTATATATTTTTTTTTTTTTTTGAGTTTAATCGAGAGAATTATTTTGTTTGTGATCCCAAGGGGTTAGGTGCACCTTAGCTTTTAGGAAAAATTTAATTTGTTAGAAGTTAAGAAAGAAAGGGATACCGGTTGAAAAGTAAAATTTCATGTGTAATCATCATTCGAATTGCCAAATGATTTTTTTTCAATATTAAATGAATTATGTGTATCAAATTAAAGTTAATTGGTTTTCGTTCATTTTTAACAAGGTAAATATGTTTCGGTGAATTAATCTGAAAGGAGAGCGGGGCGAGATGTAAAAAGGGGTGAAAGGCGGCAAGGTTAAGGGGTCATCAACGACTTTTAGGCGGGGTTTGGTGACATGGTGTGGCACTGCCTTTGGTGTCATACGAGGTGGGTATCCCGACTTGATGGACACAATATCTGAGCCATCGCTACGGTAAGAATGTAGATGCCGGAACTTCTGACCTGTAATCGGGTTCGATAGATAATTGCGATATCATCTAGCGCTAGACAAAATTAGTTCCTCGGCATAATAGCGGACGGATGTGACAGACCTTTGTGGAATTACAATTTCAATTTCCTATTTTATTATATTTTCTGGCACGATAGTAAGTTTGTTTTGTGTGGGAGTAAGAGGCGGCAAGTTCCCCGACCAATACCATCCCATCCAGAGTGACACATCACCATTGTGCTCAGGCATAATCATCACCAGGCTCTCAATACACCTTCTAAAAAAAAAACCCTATCAATTTTTGGCGCCCTAGCTATCGTACTCTTCTTAACTTTTATCTTTAAAAAATTGTGCAATACTTTATTGTAAGTATTACCGTTATTTTTAAATATTTTTTTACCCATTTGAAGTGTTTTTTTTTTAAATCCCACCCAAAAGGGGCGAGATAGACCCCTCCTGCCCATATTGAAATATGCTTGTAAATAACTGTTCTACACAAATCTGTCGTTAAACTTTGTCGCATGAGTTATCGTACTCTCCCCGACTGACGGACATGGCGAGATCGAAACTACTATCGATGCTGATCACGAATATAATAAAATATCTTTTAGGGGTCTACGGGCAATATTGAGGCATGCAACAAACTATTTGTCAAAATTAATATACCCTTAAAAAAGGCTATAAAAAGGGACCTTTTACGCCTGAAGGAAAGATTTTGGGAAGAAAAGGGTCTAATAGCCGTACGTTGTACACTGGTTTTATACATCGATTGTGATACCCATTCTGTCCTTTGGATATATCATCTGTTGGCAGGTTAACACCAAATACTGCCCCAAAAACTTGAATAAGGTACAAGGGATTGCTTTTATGCGGATAACTGGTTCTATAAAATCCACTCTCCAACTGGGTCTGGAAAAATTACTGAACCTACAACGTAGACAGTCCTTACGATGAAACTTACAGCAATCGAATTAAACATCTGCGTGGATAGTCAGGCAGCTCTTAAAGCGATCGACTCCAACCTCTTAAACGCGAAATGTGCCAAATCGTGCATCCTGGCACTCAGAGCAATTATCTATCTCTTGGAACTACTCTGCTGGGTTCCTAGACACGTTGGTGTGGCAGGGAATGAGACAGCAGATATGCTGGCCAGAAGCGGCACGGATATGAGCCCACTCGAAGATAGCGTGCAGGTATTACCTGCCTTAGCCATGGCAAAGTTTTGCATCGACGGTATCACGACAAGACTAGCTACGGAAATTTGCGACAACACTATAAATTGGGTCGCAACTTGTAGTCTGTTGGACGTCATTGACAAAGAGAATTTTGTCCTTTGACAGAAATCAATCCGTGTGCTCGTCGGTTTATTAACCGAACACTGAATAATCGGCAACATGGCCAGAAGGCTAGGGAAAACCATAAATCACTTCTGCAGAATCTGCAAAGATGAGAAAGAAATAAAATCTGTGGAACATCTCCTGTGCCACTGCCTGGCAATCCAGGAACGACGGTTTTCCTGCATGGGAGCTAGATCTTTTACAGCTTGGGTGACCCAGCTAAAAAACCTCTAACGGATATTAATCGATTTATTAACAGATCTAAATGGTTTTATTAGCTGCGTGAACTACAATAGTACTAGGGACTCAAAATGGGGCTTCTTTGGCCTCAGGATGATACTTACACAATTGTGTAACCTAAGACGCTTTCCTGGAGCCTATTTCACCAAACTACAAATTACAACCACAAATTTGTACTTGTGAATCACAATTACAAATTTGTAATCTGGTTTTCCGTTTCACCAAATACAAATGAACCCACAAATTTGTTATTAGACAAAAAAAAAAGAGTGTAAACATGTTGATTACAAGAGTAAAAAATTGCTGCTGCACCGGGTTTTTGTGCAATGTATAATCTACAAGCGATTTCTCATAAATTTGTGGAATATCGTCGTGCAATCCCGGAATTAAAATGTATGGGCAAAATAAGTGCGCAAACGTGGGGGATATTGAAGGCGAAATAAGGTAAATGCAAATGCTTGTTTCTCACAATTATTTTTAAAAATATATGAACGTATTTTTTAATTCAATCAGACCTCAAGTATCATCCAAAAAGCCCAAGCGCAACAACAAAATGCTAACTGACCAAGCGGATATTCTTCGATTGAAGAAAAGGATGCTTCAATTCGAAATTTATAATTTGCAGTTGAATGCCTTGAAAAAGGAACGCGACTTGGGGCAGAGCTGGCGCAGAGCTGGAAGAGAAGATAAAAGTGTTGGAAGAAAACACTTTAAAATTAAGTGACTACTCAAAATAAAATAAATAAACATATATTTCATTTAAAGTTCAAAAGTCTCGTTATTTAATATGATATTTGCTAACGAAAAGTGATTTCAAAAATATTCTAGGGCTTCCTTAGAAATTTTTCCATCAAAATTTTGCAGCATTTTGAGTATCTGCGTCGTTTAAATTCTCAGTGTTGGTGAACATTTCGATAATACTATCTATCTGCCGCTTGTCGAGAAATGTTGGTTTAGATGATGCAACATTTTATAACAGTAACTGCTTTCATGGATTGCAATCGTAAGCACGTCGGACACGGAAATTTCTCTTTCAAAATTCCAATAGCGTTTTCTATTATTCTCCGAGTTGATTTATATGCACGAATATAACGATCAACTACAGGAGTTGGGTTTCTCAAAATGGGGGTTATTAATCCACTTTCAAATTTTGAAAAAAATGGACTTCTTTATAACACCCTTGATTCGTGCACACTTCCCGGCCAATTCACATATACGTTATAAAAGGTATAGTCCGGCCCACATACCAACATAAAATGTATGCAGTGCTGTCCATGTCTGCCCACATATGCAGATTCAAACTCGCCAGGGGCATCTATGTTTGTTAAGGTTCCGTCTATACATCCGTAAAAACATGGCATACCTTGTAAGAAAGAGAATTGTTTGCAAAACTTAAGAAATTAAACATTGTTTAACTGCAATATCGTAAGACTTTTCACAAATACTTTCGTGTTCATTTGGCCAACATAGAACACTTTCAAACAATAAATTAACATTTGCTGCACAAACGCGAGAAACACATCTGCAAACGGTCGATTTAGATATCCCATGCATATATGCTACACCATGGTATTGCCCTCCATTTCCAAGCCTGTGAGAAACTGCTGCCTTGGTTTTTTTCAGTCGTGTTGGCTTTTTGTGGCCCAATAATTGCAATTATTTCCTCTGACATGCATCGAGTCAGGAGAAATTGTTCATTAAAATCAAATAACTCCGAAATTACATTTTTTTCTTAAAATGAAAACATGATCGTCACTTTCGCTACTATCGCTACTACTATGCCTTCGTTGCAAAGACATTTTTTCGCGCACTTATAAAAAAAAGATAAAGAGAATAGAAGAATAAGGCACATGAGCTCCGATTTGAAGCATAAAGGAATTGCAGAAAAAGATTGGCAAAGGTAATTAAAACCAAATGAATCAATCAATGCTCAAATTATTTTTCTTAACAAAAAAGTTAACATAAATTAGTTTTGATCTTTCAACAATTTCAGTTTTATACAGCATGGGCCAACGACCCTTATTGTGAGTCCATTTAACCCGATATAAGGTTAGTTGGCTCAGCAAAATCCTTCTTTAAACGAAATTTTAATTGTTTTGTTAACCGCTAGTTTTCTTTTAATAAAAAGATATACAAATTTTGAGTCAACTAACTCCGCTTACGAACAAAATTATAATTCTCTTAGAAAACAGTATAGAAACGTTTAATTAAATTTGACAGAAGTCGTCTAGAATCAGTGCATATGCGGTACCAACAATTTTGTCCTAATTATTTCGCATAACCCTTCACATAGGTACGAATTACAGCATTACAAGGGGTGGTATACCTAACTTTGTTCGTAAAATGGGAATGCAGTAAGTTATTATGTTCCATGACTTTCAAAATCGATATTGCACAAATAGATCAAAGCACTGAAAGGTTACATCCATAATGCGAACATTGATTGATAGAGTTAGCTGTCGGTGGGTACTTGAAGTTCAACAACGTGATAAGTTCTTACAAGCAGTGTAGCATTTCATTTCAATCATACTTTACTGATTGTAAGAACATGAGTGAACCCAAGGCTTTAAGAAGTTCGAATGATTCTTTGAGGTTCTTCAAATTTATTATAGTTAGCTGAAATCTTAAAAACAAATTTGTATTTCACTTGAATGTGCAATTTTTAAATGTCGAACCGATGTCCAACCTACCATGCTTCTATCCAGATAAAAGATGGTAAGCATATTGAACAGCACAATATTCACATTATTCAATGAATTCAAATCTTTATCGTGCAAGTTATATATTGACTGTATAAGTAAAATGGAAGGCTCTTTAAAATTGGACCAACAACTTTTTTGGGGATTTGTCAATTCTAAGAAAAATACCGATGGTTTTCCATCGAAGCTTACTTACAATAGTTCTACAACTGCTGATTCGCTAGATGCAAGCAATATGTTTGCAGATTTCAATTTCAATTTTCAATTTCAATTTCAATTTATTTAATTAATATGGTGTGTACATTAAGATAAAATCTTTTGTAGTACTTCGTAATTTAAATATGAAGATAGACAATGTTTAAAACTTAAAACTATGAACAATAATTTAGACTTAACCTAAGAGTTGGGCGAACATATGGAAGGGTAATAAGGATATAGGTAGTTGGAATAAACGAAAGTAGGTTAACAAGACAAGAATATGGTAACTGACAAGAAGAATAAGTAAGGATAGAGTATGGAGGATTATTTTTATGTTGTTGTAGTGAAATGACAAAAGATTGCCCTTTTAAAATGTGTGGCGTTAGTTATAGTTTTCATTTGAGAGGGCAATGAATTCCATAATCTTACAGCGTGAATGAAAAATAAACGTGATGAGTTTAAGTACCGATAATATGGTAAAACAATATTGAAAGTCCTTGTAGAACGAGCGAAATTGAGCCTGTCAAAAAGATAGGGAGGACACCGATTATTAATAATTTTATGCAAGAAGATACAGTTCCTGGCATTGATGAACTGTTGTAGTGTACAGCCAAGGAGTCCCCTGGATAGGTCAGAGATGTGGTCGTATCTACGGAGGCCATATATGTACCGCACTGCGTCGTTAAAAGCTACCTGTAACTTTCGCTGAGACAATGAGTCGAGTTTACAATAAAGCACCTCAGCATAGGTAATGAGGGGTAAAACTAGGGCAATAATTAGCTTTCTTCGAGTTTCAATGGGAGTAAAACTTGCAGTTTGCCACAGCTTGCGAAGGCAGCCGTAGATACGACTGATGATGACGTTGGTGTGATTATAGCCACTCAAATTGCGATTTATAATAAATCCAAGACTTGTGACCGATTCGACGGATGCAATTTTCTTGTCGGAGAGCCAAAGATCAGGAAGATGGTTGAGTTCCATAACTTTACTCGATATTGGGATGATCTTGGACTTGGATGGATTCAGCCGTAAGCCATTAGCAACCGACCAGTGATGAATTAGTGACAAGTCATCGTTCAGTCGAGACGCCAGTTCATTTATTTCGTTTAACGGACGAGACAAGTAAAGCTGAACATCGTCAGCATAAAGATGAACTGATGAATGTTTACAGATGGACGGCAGATCATTAATAAACATACAGAACAAAATCGGCCCCAAAATTGATCCCTGTGGTACGCCTCGTTTGACGGGCTTTAAAATCGAGCAACTGTTACCAGAAAAAACACGTTGTAGTCTACCGGAAAGAAAACTACGAACCAGTTTAATGGCTCTTTCGCTGAGGCCAAACATGTTTTTGAGTTTCCAGCAGAGGACTTCATGATTAACCATGTCAAAGGCCTTCGAGAAATCAAGCAAACAAAGAAACGTCATATATCCTCTGTCAAACTCACACCTTATTTCATCAATAATGCTAACCATTGCCGTAGAGCAACTGTGGTGGGCTCTAAAGCCGGATTGATAAGGACTTAATAGCTGATGACGCGATAAGTGTTTGTTAATCTGTTTAGCTATGAGTTTCTCGAAAGCCTTTGACAAACATGGTAAAATGCTGATGGGTCTAAAGTCTCCAACAGACACTGGATTGGACTTTTTTGCAATGGGTAGAACTCGGGCAACCTTCCAAGACTGGGGAAAGGTGGACGTAGTGATGCAATGGTTAATGACATGAGTCAAGTGGCAGACGATTAGGGGTAGAATTAATTTTATAAAACGAATTGGTACGCCATCATCCCCAGTAGCATTCGACTTGATTTCAGCTACGCTTTTAAGGACATCATCTTCCGTAACCACTTCAAAATCGTCCAGTCTTGGAACTGCGACGTCAGGATTTCTATCTAATGGAAAATGAATCGCCTCAGCAACACCACAAAGAAAATGTTCATTTAACTCGTCTGGATTGAAGTCACATTTTGAATCAGTTTTACTGCCAGGAACACCAATCATACGCAGGTTACTCCACAGTGTTTTTGAGGGTAGCGAAGTATTCAACTTTGCAGCATAGAAATTTCGCTTGGCAGTACGTATGATATCAATTGTGTTATTTCGTGCGACTTTATATGAAGCCCAGTTGGAATTTGTTGGCCTATGTTTCCATCTACTGTACAGTCTGTTACGAGCTTTGAGTGAGTTTATTACGTCAGTTGTAAACCAAGGGCAGCTTCTGTTACGTATACTCACTGTTTTGATAGGTACACATTGATTCAATAGTTCTGAAATAATTGCTTGAAATTGCTTCAATTTTTGGTCAGGATCTGCATTTAGGCGACATCTATGCCAAGGGGCTGACAAGGTTGCAAGCTGAAGTACATTTAAATCAACAGAACGAAAATCTCTGTACGTAAAAGACAAAGGAACAGCAGAGCGGGAAAAATTAATGTTGTAAGTACAAAAAATAAGGTCATGATCAGAAACACAATCGAGGGATAATTGGTCAAATAGAATAACTAAGGACGGATCAGAAACAATAGCTAGATCAAGAAGACTGGGTGTACAGTTTCTGGCAAAACGTGTAGGATATATGGTATTGACTATTTGAAGTCCCACAGACGAAACTAAGTCGCGGATCTGGAAGCAGCGGGAATCATTTTTAAGCAAATCTGCATTAAAATCACCACAAACAATTACGTGCTCATACAATGCAGAAACACTGGAGAGGGATGAAAAGAATGGAGCAACAGAGCAGCTTCTGTTATTGCTGTACACACAGGACACCAAACATTTATTTACTCCATCACATATTGCAACAATTATATATTCTACACCTAAATCGAGAGACTTACTGACAATTTTACAGTTAAGTGAGGTTTTGCAATAAATTGCTACACCTCCACCCCTTGTAATTGATGGCCTATCATTTCTGTACAGGTTGTAGCTGGGTATATTATAAGTTGTATCACATACATCCTTCTGAAACCAGGATTCACTAACACAGATAACATCAACACAGGAACTTGCAAACAAATATTCCAAATAATCTTTCTTACAAACATTTAGGCTCCGCGCATTTAAATGACAGACCCGAAATCCCTCCCGACACTTAGAAAGAATATTTACCATAGTATACGTAGATTTTTCGGTCACACTGTATTGTTCACTAAACGATGAGCTTAAGACATTCATAATCCAATAGTAAGAACAGAAGAAGAAGGGAATTCAAGTTAGTCGCAAAAGGAAAGAAGGGCAACAGTAATGGGCAAAGGGGAAAAACAAAGTATTAATACAATAAAATAAAAGCTTAAATAATATAAGAATAATTTGTATACGATACGTTGTTATCAATGAAGTGTCGCAGCAGCAGCAAGTAGATCTTCAGAGCTTTGAATTGCAAAGCTTTTCGCATTGGCATACCTCTTAACGTAAACACAGCCAGATCTTGTATGTACAGAGAAAAGTTGTTTTTTCCGCTTCATCACGAGAGCGCTATTTAAGAGAAAGCGCGATTGCTTGGTTAAGCTTTCATTGATATAGCAGCTCTTATCAGTTTCCAATTCAATACCGAAGTCGCGTATGCGTAGTTCTCTGCTCTTTTTGTTGCGGTAGTTCGCTGCTTTTTGTAATACATCGTTTCTCTCTTGCGAGTTGGAAAATTTGATGATGATAGACGATGATACAGTGTTGTTGCTTCTGGTGTTCTTTTTGTTAATGTTATTACCACCTCTGCTTGCGCGAAAAGCATTTACTAAGAGCGGCGGTTTGCACTCAATGGTTTGGTAGAAGTGGCTTAGTATGTTAGTCAAGTTCTCATCAGGGAGCTCAGGTATTCCAAAGAGTACTGCATCCCCAGCAATCTGCTTCATCTCAAGAGTATTGACTCGTTGCTGAAGAGCCAGCGTTTCAGCATTTCGCAGTTGAGAGATTTTGTTTCCGTTAGCTTCAATTTTGTCAACACGGTCGCTTACGATGGAAATTGTTTTGCTTAACGAATCAAACCTTTGTTCCCAAGCCGTTTTAATTTCATCGATTTTTAAATGAAATTCATTTCGCAATTTTTGTAGCTCCTCCACAAAACTAAGTCGCATCGCTTCAGCTTGTTTGTTGAGCTGGTCCTGCAGGATTTTCGTTGTGACAGAAGTAGTTGCATTTTGTTTTGTTGATGGAGAAATCGATGTTGTGAGTTTAGATCGCAAATTTATAGCTGACATGACAAGAGAGTGAGACTAGCAGTGGTGATGGGTCGATGGTGAAGAAGATTGTGAAAGATCTCGAGCCGGCAATTTAAGCACGTTAAAATGGGATGTTAGAGTGTTTTAGCTTTAAACAAATAACCGACAGTGGATGTTACCACAATATCAAGACGTTACGCACAATTTGAGGAATTTAAGTTAAGTTTACACACTAGATTTACTAGCTATTGCTGGACGATATTTAAAACGCGTCTATTCTTCTTTACTACACATTCTCTTTCAGATCATTTCAGTTAGCCGTTTAGGGAGACCCCTCTTCACATAGATAATCAATATTTTAATTATCGAACTAGCTGTTCCCAAATTAGTTTTTGTAGTTTCTCATTCGATTTGGAAACAATTTTAAAATGTATTTCTTCTCTGAAGAACGAATATTCATCAGGTCCTGATGGCCTTGCACCGATTGTTCTTAAAAAATGTAGTCATGCAATTACTCCATATCTTAAGTATCTGTTTGAATAGTCCATTAGTACTGGTAAATTCCCTAAGCTTTGGAAAAGTGCTTTTATCACACCTGTATTGAAAAAAGGCGAACGCGGTGATAGCACAAATTATAGGCCTATTTCAAAGCTTTCGTGTATCCCTAAGCTTTTTGAACAAATTGTTTGTGGAAAGTTAATATTTCTTTGTCGCAGTATAATTTGTAATGAACAGCATGGATTTGTAAGAAACAGATCCACCCACTGTCACTAATCTATTAAGTTTCTTGCATGATTGTTCTAATGCCTTAGAGAATAAGGACGAAATGGATTACATATACACTGACTTCTCTAAGCCTTTGGACCAGCTGTCCGATGAAATAATCGAATTTAGGCTCAGGGCTTTTGGTTTCCCACCATGTTTCATAAAATGGGTTAATTCATACCTTAGTTCAAGGGTTTATCAAGTGAAATTTAGAGGATCGCTATCTGAATCTTTCACAGCTCAGTCTGGAGTTCCCCATGGAAGTCACCTCTGACCAATTCTATTTATACTAGCCATTAATGATGGTAAGGCATGTATAAATCAAAATAATATCCTCATCTACGCTGATGATATGAAAATATATAAATCTAGAACTAGTCCGCAAGACAGAATTTTTCTTCAATCTGACATTAATAGCTTCGCCAATTGGTGTGATGAAAACTGTTTATCCCTGAATCCTACTAAATGTCAACATATGACATTATCTAGAAAGAATATCGCTTCCACCTTATAATATTCTTCGTTTCAACATATTCTTTGTGATGTTGATAATTTTATGGATCTTGGGGTTTATTTCAATCCCAAACTGGTTTTTGCTAAGCATATCAATTTTATTGTTAATAAATCTAATTCTATCGCCTTTGCTTGAGATAATCCTGAAAAGCTGTGTAAAAATGGCATACATTCCGCTGTTATGGAGAGAAGTAAAGGTCGTATTCATACCCAAAGCCGGTAAATGTTCCCATATAAATCCTAAGGATCTCAGACCCATAAGCCTATCGTCATTCCTTCTAAAAACATTAGAACGGTTAATTGATATCCATCTACGTACTAACATAGATACAAGACTTTTGTCTACGGCTCAACATGCATATTGCAAAGGCAAATCTGTTGAAACAGCCTTACATACGTTAGTACGCTCAATCGAATACTCCCTTCACCATAAGGAGTACACTATGGTTGCATTCCTGGATATTGAGGGTGCTTTTAATAACGTCAATACATCCGCGATCGCAAATGCACTGTCAGATCTAAAGGTGGATGACTCACTTGGTGAGCTTATTAATCTACTTCTCACAAGTCGGATTATAAACTCGAAACTGGGTATGACATCGGCCAGAAGACCTGTCAGTAGAGGTACGCCACAAGGTGGAGTCCTATCTCCCCTCCTTTGGAACTTAGTGGTGAACAAGCTGCTGATGTGCCTAGAAAAGGAGGGTTGCAGGGTGATTGCCTATGCAGATGACGTTGCAATTGCCGCCTCAGGGAAGCACCTAAACACCTTGAAAGAACTTCTCCAAAACGCTCTTAATAAGTTAACTACATGGGCAGATCGTTGTGGGTTGGGTGTTAACCCCCACAAAACCGAACTTGTTCTATTCACTAGGAAACATAAAGTTCCATACATTGACCCCCCCTCTATCAGGGGCACAAGCCTAGTCTTTTCAGACGAGGCAAAATACTTGGGTCTCATTCTGGATAGAAAGCTTAGCTGGAAACCTAACATTCAGGAAAGAGTTAGTAAAGCTACAGCAGCACTCTTCTCCTGCAAAAAAGCTATTGGTAACAAATGGGGGCTCCAACCCCGCATTACCAACTGGCTATACATCTCGGTAATTAGACCGATACTTATGTACGGGGTGGTTGTTTGGTGGACTGCCCTTGATAAAGCGATAAATCGCGATAAGCTAGGCAAAGTCCAACGTACAGCTTGTCTCTGCATGAGTGGTGCACTGCGCACTACCCCCTCTGCTGCAATGGACATTCTGTTTCACCTGATACCCCTGGACATCTTTAGCAAGCAAGTGGCTGCTAGTGCGGCTATCCGCCTCAAAACAACGTTCCAATGGTCCGAGAATGAAATCGGCCACGCATCTATTCTGAAAAAATTTAGAATCCTCCCCAGTAACATAGACTACATCACCCCTCGAACCCTTTTTGACAAAAACTTCAAGGGCAAGATCCCTCCCAGAACATTCTGGGAAGGGTCACCCGTCGAAAATAAATCAATCCATTTTTATACCGATGGATCCAAAACCGACGAGGGGGTAGGAGGTGGTGTGTTCTCTGACAGGCTGAATCTCAGCCTCTCCTTTCGACTCCCTGATCACTGCAGTGTGTTCCAGGCAGAAATCTTGGCTATTAAGGAAGTCCTGTCGTGGCTGAAGAAGAACGTGATATCCATTACGGATATCTGGATCTTCTCAGATAGTCAAGCTGCATTAAAATCCCTGGATTCTGGGTCCACAAACTCTATCGTAGTCCGTGACTGTCGATCATCTCTAGTGGAGATGGCGAAGCATTTTAACATCCACCTATGCTGGGTGCCAGGACATACAGACATTCCAGGGAACTGTAGGGCGGATGAACTCGCCAGAAAAGGAACCACACTGCCCCTTTTACCTGATAAAGGTTCACTAGGCATCCCAATCGCTACATGCAAACTCATGTTTATGAGACAGACCATTGAGAACTGTAACCTTAGGTGGACAAGTGGCAACACTTGTCTAGCGACAAAGCAGATTTGGCCAAAGCTGGATCTGAAACGCTCTAAGTGTTTGATTTCTCTAAACAGACTTCACATTGGTGCTATAATTGGTGTGATCACCGGACACTGTCTCATAGGCAGACATGCAACAAGGCTTGGCGTCCACGCAAATGACTTCTGCAGAAGCTGTATGGACGAGGAGGAGGAGGAGACAGTTCTCCACCTTCTCTGCACGTGCCCTGCTCTTTCTCAAAGACGTAAACTCCATTTAGGATCCTTCTTTTACAATGATCTTAACGATCTCATTAACACCGACATAAAAAGTCTGTCAAGCTTCATCAGAAGCTCCAAATGGTTCAACAAGTAGGAGGATGATACATCCGTGTGGCATCACAATGGGCCTGTCACTGGCCTAAGTGTGTCGGTCTCGGCCGACAGCCACTACAACCTAACCTAACCTTTGCTCTATGCTGGGCTTCGTAAAAAGGTGGGCGAAAGAATTTAGTGACCCATACGTTACTATGTCATTGTACAACTGTTTTGTCCGTCTGATTCTAGAGAATGCCTTACAAGTTTGAACATCGTTCTACAACATTCATTCAAATCGAATAGAGGACTTCCACGGGATAATCCATTTAACCTTCCTCCTAAGAGTCAACGTATCAAGCTTCTTCAAATGTTACCCCTTTCTCAACGAAGGCTTAATAGCGATATCATTTTTTTTACATCAGCTTATATCCGGTCAAATAGATGCACCTGACTTGCTGTCGTCTATTGGCTTTAATTTTCGTGGTGGTGCCCATAATTTTCGTTGTGTTGATTTATTGTTTAGCTCCCATCATAGAACGAATTATGTGATGCATGATCCAGTGGTTGACTGGTATGTTAGTAAAATATTTAGCGTGCCTTAGTGTATTAAATTATTTGCATAATTTGTGTCTGTGTTAGTATTTTATAGGTACATAATTATTGTCTTTCTATTTGTTTTACTTTGCGTATGTCCTTACTAATACCTGCACTAAATGATGAGCCTGTGAGAGCACTTTTGGTGCCGCAAATTTCAGCTCGTGATAGTTGCTTGCTTTATTCACTCCACGACACAGAGCTGATAATGTATTAAAAAAAGAAACTATTTCCAAAACGACAAAAAAAAACAAGTTGAAGAGGGTTTACTTCGATGTCATATACATTTTTCAATCAATCACTCCCTTTGGAGGACTATTAATTTGGAATTTTTTTTATCCGTAGAAACTGCTCATCCCCGACAGTAGAATCATTTGCGGGAGCAGAACGGCAAAAAATCTATCTTTTCTGTCCTTTCTATTGAAAGTGTCTTTCAATTAATGAGAGCCGTCTTTAATCTACGGCATTCTAAGTGAACATGGGTGCGACAAAATTTAACGAAACTCATCTAAAACGCATGTCCTTCTCCAATTAATATCGAAGAGACGAGTCAGCATAAAATTTCGCGCAGTTTACGCTGCAAACGTAGGGGTAGAATTCTCTTATACCATTAGGCAAGGAGTATATTCTCTCCCACCCACCTAGAAATAGAATCACTCCTCAAAAGCTTCAATTATTTCTCTTTGTCATTCCTCTCTCTATCTCTATCTCTCTCTCGGTAATTACCTTGATTTTCGAATGAGTAATGAAAGTTGAGGTCGGTTTGACGAAAATTTATTATGTCGCAACAATTGCGGCAAAAGATTACAGTTGGTGGGTGCTGGTTGTATGAGATACTGATTTGGTCCTTTAAGTATTTATTATTATTATTTTTGAGAGATGATGATGAGCAATTATTGTTTCACTGACAACTACGCGCGGGCTTAAGTTTTGGCTTAGGTTGTGATTTTGTGAATCATCATACAATTTTGGGGATTTTTAAAGGATCTAACTACTTGAATTAAGTGGGAGGGAAATGTTGGATTGGTGACTAGGCATATTTACATCCTTTACAAAGGGGGTATATATTTTGATAACTTATTTGTAACATACCTAAATATTGGTCGTAGACCCCATAGAAGTTCAAATGTATCGGTTTTTTTTCAATAAGGACACTTTTGTTTTCAAATAAAACACAGAATAATTGAGATATTGGCCTGCAATTTATTCCTGGTATAGTACACATGCTAAGCTTACATGCTTGCAGCGATCGATTTTTTACAGACAATTTTTTCATTTGTAATATGGTGATCATTTTCATCGACAAAAAAGACGATTCAATCACATCTCTGGCATGAAATCCAAATGTAGGTTTGTTGATGTCCTATAAAAATGAGCTTCATCACTATCGCTGAAGATGATTTTATGATGAAATTCAGGATTTTCTGCGCTCTTAAAGTTGCAACCGATACGATGGATAGGATCGGTTATAACGCAGAGATTACAGCGATACAAGAGATACGATGAATAGGATCAGGAATGCAAAAGGCCAACAGTGCGACATTTATTCCAGCTGTCACAAATGTATGATCCAATCCCAGAAATCATTTGCTATACATATATTCGGCAGAGCAATTATCTGAGGATGCTTGCTGCTTCCAATAATTAGTAGAATTCATATGCATTTGCTATTTCGCCGTAATAGGCGGCTTAAGAGACTGTATGTTTGAATTTCTTAAAACGCATTATGTCTGTCGAAGTTCAAATTGTTCCATCGGCAAGAATTTTTCTAGCGACATAAGCAAAGATAACTTGTTTGACGAGCTGGACGAAATCTTAAAAAAAATTGGACCACAACAGTCCCAAGTTTCATACATACATAAATACGAACTTAATGAGGATACAGATGGTTTTGCAAAAACTGGAAAACTAATCGGTGAATATCGTGATCCCCCTTTTTTTAGCTGGTATCTAGTTAAGGCAGGCATTATTATTGGGCATGAGATGAACCCTTGATGAATAGGTTAGGTTATTGGGTTGACGGGCCAAGAAAATCCTGCGCCCGTCACACTTAGGTCAATGTAGACCCTTTGTCATGCCCAATTGACAAATGTTTTATTTTTCGCCTCAGTTAGACATATCTGTTTGGGTCCATCTAATCTTTGGGAACCTTGCACCTAGCAATCTTTCCTAATTTTTGATCCGTCATATCAAAAATGATTTATTTCGAGCAACAGGAAAAAATATTTGGACAAGTTCATTGAGAAAAAAGCTCGTTAAAGCTGGAATTTAACTTAAACCAATATAAAAGATAGATTTTCCAATAGAAATCCGACAATAACGATTACTTTGGACTCAGGAGCATCTAAATTGGATGCAATACATGTGGGACAAAATCATTTTTTGAGCGAATCGAAATCTGAGCTGCATGTTGGAGATGGTAGGATTCTAGCGCGAAGAGAAGAAGGAAAGACTTAGCTCTGTTAGTCTCTTCCGGTTGCCTCCCAAAACTGATGGTCTGGGGATGCTTCTCTGGAGATGAAAAAGGTTGAGTGCCTTCTTTGGAGCGAATGCCACTTCAGCAGTTTATCCTCGAGTCCTAAAATATGAGTTACAGCCCTGCGCTCTAGAGATATCTGGTGCCGCATCCAAGTTAATTTTTCAACAACTTAACGCTGCTTACAATATTACCAAGCTTACGAATTTAATTCTCTTTCAAAACGAAGGATTAAACAATTAGCTTTAAAATAAATTACTGGTTTTATGATCACCATACCTATACATCCACATGGAAAACCATGTCGAGTCAATAAATTTCAAGGCGGCCCAAAATAGTACTTAATAATTAGATGATGTTTCTCGGTTAGCGCTGCAATAGTTTGGGAGATTAAAGAAGATGTGGATGTCCAGATTTTCTGAGAAGACTCCGGCGCCGACTCCTTTTTGGGGCTTGGACCCATACGTGAATATTGACAGCGAGTCATTTTAAAGTACACTGCGTTGCGTCCACTTTGTTCTGTCCGGTATTGAGTGTTTGGAGCATAGAGTGAAGCTCATTGCAGTAGGTAGTCGATCCGTAGAATGCGGGAGATGGCGGTGCATTTAAAGTATATTTTTAAAAAAATGAATCCAAATCCCAGAGCACTCAGACTCGGTAACGGCCCATTGTACTACCAGGCAGAAATCTTCTTCTTTGGTGTAACACGGTGTTTATCGTTTCTCGCCTTTAGCGGGAGGCGTACGTTGTTGCTCCCCATGGGGATTGAACCTGCAACGCTCAAGTCACAAGCCAACAATCTTGCTCTCTCCATTGTTGAAAGTCATAGTGCTTAGCTGGCAGCCATTTGCTTATCAATAATATCGACTCGAAGTTCCTCGGTGTTCTCTATTTCCTGGAGGATTTCACCGCGAACAAGATTCCAGGGTAAAGGGGAAAGAACTCCGCCTTGGGAGATCCCCGCTGTGCTTGTCTTTTGATAGAACTACTCACAAATGAAGCATTTATCACTTTGGTTTTAAGTATCTGTTCCACAAGAGAGCAAGCAGACTGGATTCGCAGATGTTGACCCTTCAAAGGGCAAGGATAATCGAATTTGTTTCAACTATTCTAAATTATAACAAGTATTTCTTCGAGCAGTTAGAACAAATAGGACATATTAACTATCGAGGGCTGCTCAGATTCTGCAAGAAAATTGGGTGTTTCAGTTTTCTGGATCAATTGGTTCTCCAGGGATAGCGACGGGCCCAGTCTGGTGCTTAGTATTGTGCGAGTTTTCATACCCCAATTGAAACTAACCTTAACTGCATTATAATAGTAGCCAAAACTGCGTGGTCGTGGGCCAGGGGAAAGCTTATGAAATATCTGGAATCAAGACAACTTCTTAACTACCGGCAGAACGGTTGTTGCAGCATGATGGCATATCCAACCGAAAAGTCGAACCAATCTCTCCACCAGGGTGGTGAAAGTAAGATCGTTTCGCTTACAAAATTTATTTGCCAGAGTTTGACATATCACATTCTTTTGCCTATGATGCGTAAATTTGGATGATTCTTTTCTTCTATCTATTAGAAATCACCTTTCGGACCATTCAATATTACGATTTAGAATAAATTTGCATCCGCGTAAAGTAACTAAATATTTTTTTTAAGCCATTCAAAAACGATTCAAATTAAACCGCAAGATTTTCAACCGTCCGACCCACTCTTGAGCTTTATTGTGTATATCCTTATCTCTGAAAAGAAAAGAAAAACATTAAGCAACTGCCTCAAGATTCTTCCAAAAAATATTGCTCTAATTCTGAAATCATTGTCAACCGTCTTCTTTCGTAAAAATTTACAAATTGTACTTGCTTGGTACAAAAACGTCTGCCTGTGGTCTGGCAGAGTTTTTCGAACGTATAATACCAAAGAGCAAACATAGTATTATTTCGCAAACATGTTTCAATTTTATCGTCCTTTTTACATCTTCATTATGCAATAAACGCTCCAGCCACCCGTCCTTCTTCGTCCTCAATCAATTCGCAGCTATATCATCACAAAAAAATGATGTCCACACAAACTCCTTGATTACATATAGCCAGTCGCACCAAAGCCATGGAAGAGCACATAAAGAATCTATAATAACTCTATTTCCGGTAAATGATACACAAAACAGAATGACAAGAAAACGAAAGGGACTTTCTCTCAGGTCCCGAAGTCCTGGCAAGAGATCATGTTAAATTGTCCCCTATATAAAATTACACTAACTTGAATATTATGATTATTGTAAACATCTCCATTTAACCCCTTTGCATGAGGTGGTTCAATAGCGACTTTTGTCGATTCTGGCAAAGGGAATGAATTTCTAATCAAATTAATGTTGGAAGTCACAAAAGTACGATGTTGGAAAAAAAAATCTAGTGGTTTTTCATTTCGTTTTCTCCCTTGGCCATGGTGTTTTGCTTCTAAAGACGATCACAAATTCAAAATCGCGGACTGTGCCTGGATGAGAGGACCGTTTGCTTCCTGTGTTATTATTTAAAAAAAAAAATCGTTCCGGTAACCGGATATTAATTGGGAGTAAGTACAATAAAGCATTTATTTGCTAGAGACTGCTGTTCGGAAAAAAAGGATTTCTATAATTTGTTTGCGCATTATAAGAATTATATTGCAGGATGAAGTCGATTTTGATTCTTTTATTTGAAGGTGCCGAAATGGTTGGAAACTTATATGAGTTCGCCAGAGTTGTCCGAAATGAATACCTTTTTTTTATGCTGGTGGTATTTGTTAGAAGCTTCTATAAAATACGATTTGCCGAACAGAGGGAATTTTTTCTCTTATTATCCTGTTTAATAGAATTTTCGATGGCGGTTTTCCTGCTATTCCAAGTGGTGTTACTTTATACAATAATTATACCCCTTTGCGTCTACGATTTGTAGTCGCTTCAAAATTGAACGATTCATGTGCAATAAGAAGGTTATTAGGTTCCGAAGCCTTTATTTTTCTTTTTCTCCTATAACAGAATTAAGGAAAGAAAATAAAAAAAATACAAACAAGAAATTAGTGACTGTGCCAGTGCGAGTAAAAAAAACAACCAAAGTTCACTGCGATGGGTATTCCCTTTTACACCATCCCACTTCGGTGCTGCTGTTTTTACTTGAATATTAAAAGTGCCGTTTTACCTTCACGCGTGCACTTGCAATGTTTGAGCAGGGGAGCAGAATGCGAAAACGGAGTACCACAAGGATTCAAGTTAGACCCTCTGCTTTTTATACCCTATTCTAAGGGTATATTAAATTTGACGCATAGTTTGTAACATACCTTAATATTGCCCATAGACCCCTAAAAGTTACTACTCGTATATTTATGATCAGCATCGATAGTAATGTCGATCTAGCCATGTCCGTCCGTCCGTCCGTCGGCAAAAATTAGGCCTTTAAACTGGACCTAGAGAGCTGAAATTTTAACCATATACTCTCTAGGGTCCCGAAATAATCAACTTTACGAATTTTTGAAATCCGCCCACAGACACGCCCACAAACTCAAAAAAACAAAATTTTGGAAAAAATCGAATTTTGAGCTAGAAAGCTGAAATTTTTTATATATGATCTATGACTCCTAAAACTGCTCGGGATAAAAAAAAATTCAAAATCCGCCCACTGACACGCCCACAAATAAATAAAATAATTTTTTTATACCCTATTCTAAGGGTATATTAATTTTTGAAAATCCAAAGTTTGAGCTAGGGAGCTGAAATTTATAATATATACTCTCTATGGGCCCTTTATGCTCATGTGTAAATATTTTCAAAATCCGCCCACTGACACGCCCACAATTAATTTTTTTTTTTTTTTTGAAAATTCAAAGTTTGAGCTAGGGAGCTGAAATTTATAATATAAACTCTCTAGGGGCCCTTTATTCTCATGTGTTAATTTTTTTTAAATCCACCTACTGACACGCCCACAATTAAATAAAACAATTTTATTGAAACGCCCAAGTTTGAGCTAGGGAGCGTTTTTTTTATAAAATCCTTTAAATGTTTTATAACAAAATATGTAGAGCGTTCTTAACAATTCAACCATACTTAGACTTTTGTCACGCCCACTTATGAGGGATAGGAATAAGAATAGGGTATCCAACAGTTCGCCCAAGCGGTCTGTAGCCCGTCCCTATGTTTTACAATGATTTGTTGTCAACTGTGAGACATAGCACTGGTTATGCGTATGCACATGACACAGCAATCGTAGTAAGCCATAAAGTAAAATGGGTGGCAACGGTGTAGAGGTTAGTGTGTTGGCTTGTGACCCGTACGGTGCAGGTTCAATCCCCATGGGGAACAACAACATAACGATACCCATTCACATGCCTCTACACCAAAAGGAGGATTTCTGACATGGACCGTTACCGAGTCTGAGTGCTCTGGAATTTGAATTTCCTTTATTAAAAAAAAAAGCCATAAAAACGTGGAAGCAGCGGAAAAAATTATGCAAAATGATTTTAACACAATCTTAGCACGGTGTCATGACCATGGACTGATCATGAATGCACAAAAAACAAAAGTTATGCACATACGACCACCACATATATTAAAATATAAAATCACCATTACACACCGATGAATGTCTACAAATAACAGGAAATCAATCGAAATTACAAAATTAGGATACCTAACTGCTCAACAACAATCGAGAATGTATCAACATACAAATACCTTGGTGTAATCATTGACTACAACCTGAAATGGAGCCAACACATGCATGCTCTTGCAATCAAACTTCAACAATCAGCATAATATGCACTATTTCATCTCAGTTACTTATGCACACCAGATGTTCTCCGACAATGTTACTTTGGGCTTAATCGCACCTGTTATACGGCATTTTGGCCTGGGGAAATGCACCACAACAACAAAATTTAAAAGCAACCGTTATAACTATACAAAAACTGGTGTATCGATCAAAACTACGCATGCAACTTCGACCTGAAAGATCTTTTGTACCGTATGGGCCAGAAAAGTTTAAACTAATAGGATTTCTACTTTCCGCGTAAGGCGGACAATTTTACCAGTAGAAGAATTCTTTATGTCTTCGGGGCTCATATGTTCCCTGAAAAAAATCTTATTTCTAATTCCATTAAGGGCTGGACATTTACATAAAATGTGTTCAGCTGACTCCTTCTCTTGAAGTCAAAGTCGGCACTCAGGAGAGTCTGCTACTTTCATTTTGTGTAGATTGTATCTTAAACCATGGTGACCAGTGAGGTACCCTACTAAGTTTTTGATATCATGCCTGCTTAGGTGTAAGCATTTGCTGGCATTATTATTGAAGGGCCGAATGTCTCGTTTGGCCTGTCTTAGACCTAGGATGCTTTCCCAAAGATAAATACATTTTCTGTGTTCTCAGATTTTTATTGCTGCTCTAGGAGTGCAGCGGAAGGGTTCGGGACCTATGAAAGGTGTTTCTGAACCTTTTCTGGCCAATTCGTCGGCCTTTTCGTTCCCTTCCTGACCCGGAACCCACCATAATTCGGTCTTGTTTCTTAATCCGAGTGTTTGAAGGGTATTGACGCAGTACATGAACTAAGGGCGTTTATAACTGCTTGACTATCCGTGAATATATGGATGATTGCACCTTTTATACCAGATAAATTAATGTGGCTGGCGCATTCTTGAATGGCGTGGAGCTCTGCTTGAAATACACTGGAACTTTTTCCTATGGGTACGAGTTTTAACTGGTCGCTGTGCTTCCTCGACAGCGACGTGGATGCTGCTGCTGATATGATAACAAACTTAATTTAACTGGGTATGAAATGATGTATCCCTAACCGGAAAAAAAAGTATCACACCCAAGGTAAACGAGTGGTGTGACTCGAGCTGCAAAGAGTCTATCAGTTTAAAAGAGGTAAGCCTTCGGTCTTATAAGGCCAACTCACTGAGGAAAACCCGAAAGGTCATGGAAACATCTTCATGCCCGGCAGTACGGTTTTCGCAGCAACACTTTCAGCGGTGGTTAGATAACTTATCTAACTGAAAAGTGGAACAAATCTCTTCACCAAGGTGGTGCAAGTAAGATAGTTGCGCTTGATATTTCAAAGGCATTTGACAGAGTTTGGCATCAAGCACTCTTGTTGAAAATGCGTGCATTTGGAATTGATAATAATCTTCAATTCAACTGGTTTTGGCCGGTTTCAAGTCTGCAACTCACCAAATAAATGCTGGTGTTCCCCAAGGCTCTGTCCGACTGTCTTTCTCATTTTTATTAATGATCTGCTGTCCATCACTTCTAATCCAATCATTCCTTCGCTGATGACAGTACCCTGAGCTTTGCATATGCGTTTTCGGGCATGGAACTGGAACTGCAACGTATGTGAAGCTTATTGAATAATTCTGACCTTTAGGGCATATTCAAGTGGGGTACAACCAATAGAGTGGAGTTCAATACCTCCAAAACGCAATGCTGTCTTTTGTCACTAAAGCGAAACAAGAATATTACCAATATCCATGAATACTCGCATCGCTGAAACAGAAAGACTTTCCATTCTTGGTATATGTATAGTATATGTTAATTACAACCTTCGTTGGAACGACCAAATGTTTGCTGTCGTCAAGAATGTTGCGAAATGTTTAGGCTTCCTTAAGCGATGCAAGAAATGCTTTCCCTCTTTTGATCTGGCTACAATTTATATGGCGTTTATCCAACAGAATTCCAAAACGCGCGATAAAACTCATTGGTGGTCGAGACAGTGGCGGACTAACCAGGGGGCGGAAGGGGATGCCCGCCCCATGCCTCCGGTATTGGTGGTCCCCAAAATCCTTCAATTTGTAATCAAATCGGACTTCAGTGAATCGTCACCCTGTATATCGCTCATACTTCAATACTTCTTGACCATTTGCATCTCGGTTGCATCATGCGAGAGGAGTTTTTCGAAACTTAAACTAATTAACAATGGTCTTCGATCTACAATGGATCAAGAGCGACTGGTGCCGTGCTTTTAATTTAATTTAATTTAATTTAATTTATTTCATCAATAGAGTACATTTCTCTTACAGACTAATAACAATATGATTTGTTGAATATTAATAGATAATTCATAAACATATAGACGAAAAAAAAAAAAAAAAAAAAAAAAAGAAATAAATAAAGAAAAAGAGATAACAATAAGCAATAAGATTTCAATAGTGCAATTAAACTAAACTAAGTCTGTCTTAAAGTTAGAAGAAGATTGTTTTTAAAATCCAACCTGCTACAACTCCTGAACAAATCGATAGACGTCATTATAGAGTTTGCTTCTTTGATGCAGCGGGCAATAGGTTCATTACGAGAAAAATTGGTAGTAAGAAGATTTTCACGAAAGTTAAAGTAACTGCGAAGACGACGAGAGCACAGAGGGAAATTGATCATACTAAGCAATTCAGGACACTGTATTTGATAATGAATTAAATCTCTTATAAACATGACAGAGAAATATTTACGTCGAATACGAAGGGAGTTCAAGTTAATCAAAGAACATCTAGTTTCATAAATAGGTGTGTCAATTCTCCAATTTAACTTGAATATTACGAACCTAGTAAAATTTCTTTGAACCCTTTCGATCCTTTTACAGTAAATGTCGTAATGCGGGTTCCATATTACACTGCAATATTCGAGGTGGGGTCTGACTAAAGATATGTAGAGGGATTTTAGAGTGTAAGGATCAGTAAAGTCTTTAGAATTACGTTTGACGAAGCCTAACATGGAGTTGGCTTTGGAGATAATGTAATCAATGTGGTCTTTGAATGTAAGGCGCGAGTCCAGAATAATGCCTAAGTCTTTCTTAGAATACACTCTTTCAAGTTGTGTGGATTTTATGGAGTATCTATACGGAATAGGTACCTTCGATCTAGTAAGAGTGAAGCACTGGCATTTTGAAATATTCAAAAATAGATGGTTCAGGTCACACCACTCAACAACCGCAGCAACATCGGCTTGCAGTAATTCACAGTCATATTCAGAATTTATTGAACGAAATAATTTAAGGTCGTCCGCAAACAGTAGACATTCGGAATGTTTTATCACACTGGGTAGATCATTAATAAATAAGAGGAATAAAAGAGGTCCTAGGTGACTGCCTTGTGGAACCCCCGATGTTACCTTTATAGGCACTGAAAGAATATCATCAATTTTTACTAACTGAGTGCGATTCATTAAATAAGATTCCATCCATAACAAAATATTGGAGGAAAATCCAAGAGTACATAATTTTTGAACAAGTGTGCTATGACAGACTTTGTCGAAGGCTTTCGCGAAATCAGTAAAAATCGCATCCGTTTGATAGCCACGACTGAAATTTTTTATAACGAAATTGCAAAAAAGAGCTAAGTTAGTAGTAGTGGATCTACCAGATATAAACCCGTGTTGGTGATCCGATACCACAGTCCGGATTGAAAATGTAATTTTATTGCAAACAATCTTCTCAAATAATTTGGGGATTGCAGATATCTTGCATATAGGCCTATAATTGCAGACCTTCTGCTTAGGACCAGATTTATGGATTGGTATTATATGCGAAAGTTTCCAAGCATTCAGAAACATACCGGAGGCAATAGACTTTCTGAAGATAATACATAGAGGTTTAGAGAGAATTCTAGCGCAATTTTTTAAAACAATTGGGGCAATCCCATCGGGGCCCTCATTTTTACTAGCTGTAAGACTAAGTAGAGCTTCCTCAACATCAGTCCTGTAGATACTAACATCAGTAATGTCAATAATTGGGTGGACATTTGAGATGTTGAAGGGAACGACATTAACTGGGGAATAGACAGACTTAAAAAAAGAAGCGAAGAAGTTGCACAAGGTTTTTTTATCATCAGATGAGGAGTCTAAGTAGAACATAAGATTAGGGAGACCATTTGTCTTTCTCTTGGAGTTTATAAACTTCCAAAAATACTTACTATTGGACTTTAGATTAGTTTCTGCGGAAATAATATATGATTGATATAGAAACTTATTTAAGATATTATATTCACGTTCGCAATGCAGATACCATGATTTAAGTAACGGATTAGCTATGTTTGATCTGAAACGTTTGTAAGCCTTATTCTTTTTATTTTTTAGATTTGTTAACCTCTTGTTAAACCAGGGAGGGTTCGTGTTACGGTTTATATGCTTTTTGGGCACATAGAGACTAATTACATTCTGAAGAACTGAAAAAAAGGATTCATACATCACATTTAAGTCATGAGATGATAAAACGGAATCCCAAGATACATTTTGTAGAAAAATGCTCATTGCATCGAAGTCAGCCTTATCATAATCATTATATACTTGAATACACTTGGATGTTAATTGGTAATGTAGTGCTGAAAATTCAGCCATAATAGCACTATGGTGCAAAGAATGATCAAAGATGGGAGAAACAGGAACGTCGATTTTAACAACAAACTCTTTGTCAACAAATACGAGATCAAGCATACGATTTAAGCTGTTAGTAATATGGTTAATTTGAATACAGTCATATTGACTGAAAAAGTCCGTGAATAATACTTCAATATCCGTTGATACGTTAAATGGTACAAAGTGGTTATCATCATCATCAAAATTCCAACTGATATTTCCCAAATTAAAGTCACCGGTGAATAAAACATGTTGCGAGTTCGTTAAGTTCTCAAAAATATAACGCACATTATTTAAATGGAGATTAAACAATTCTATGGGACTACGAGGCGGTAGATAGCTTACAATAACAAAAAGGTCAAAGTTGCCTTCAAATGAAATTTTTACAATTAGCTGGTCTATGTCATAATTAGGTGGAGGAATTAAGTTATTCGATGGCAGTTCGAGTTGGCTACATGAGTAAGTATTGCGAACTGCTATTAAAACACCACCTCCTCTCATTAATCCTGTGGTGTGTAGACACCGATCTTTACGAAAAACATTAAAGTACTTAGTATTTAAAAGTTCTGAGGTAAAATGACTACTAGTTAACCAAGTTTCAGTAAATATTAATAAATCGTAGACTAATGATGATGATGATACAAATAACTTATTAATTTTAGATCTCATACCACCAACATTTTGATAGTACAGTGAGTAGTTACATATAGTTCTTGGAGGTTCTGGTTCACTTAATCGTTTTTTGGATGTGTTAATAAAGATGCAGGATCAGGTCTGGAAACGTTAGGTCGTGGTGAAGGAATATCCGAATTCGCATTTTTCACCCGTTGGACAAATTCGTGCACAAGAATCCCTTCCGGCCAGAAGTCTTTTGATACAAGTTGTTTAAAGTTATTTTCAGACACTAGCAGTTTAAATGATGCGATACTTCGTGGCTCATTAAACGAGTATTTAAAGCAGGATAAACTCGTATCGGTCGAAGACGAAGGTATTTTATGCTTAATGTAATTTAGCACATCATCAACGTTAGTTGCTGCGTCGAGTCTCGAAATAAATATCGACTTACGAGATGGTCTTCTAACGACTACCAGATTTATAGCGGGTTCTGAGATATTGGAAGTGTCCTCAGAAAAAACCACATTAGGGATGTCACTGGTTGTGGTAGAATTGGATCGCAAAGTCCTCGTAGGTGCTGTCGTGCCATGTAAATCAGTATCAGGATGAGCTGAAAGGTCATGCGGCTGTGAAGTATATGCTGTCTGAATATCGTCCGTATTGATTGTAGGATGTTTATGATTAGGATGCTGTTGCCTAGGTTGTTGTTTTCTAGGTGCCTGTTTGTGTTGATTATCCAGGTTGAGTTCAGTTGTTCGAGTTAGATCAAGTTCGTAGTGATTATGTTGCTGTGGCTGTTCTAATGTGAGTAGTTGTTGTTGTGGTTGAAGTATTCTTTGCTGTTTCTGTGGTTGTTTTGGAAGTGGTTTAAGTAGTTGTTGTTGTTTAATTATTTCCTGTTGTATTAGGTGTAGCTGTTGTTGCGATTCTTTTAATTCAATCTGCTGGGCCACTATAAGCTTCTGGTGCTCACTGATAGGCTGTTGATTGTGTAGCAGACGATCAATATTATTAAAACCCTCCATCATTTTTTGTTTATTTTCCGGATCGAAAACAAGTAGCTCTTGAACTTCAGTAAACATGTCACATAAATTTTTGAAGATTTTCTGTAATTTTATTGTCTTCCAGTGCAAGACATCAGTTGATATATTTCGATGTTTATCGCAGTAAAAGCAGAGGCCTGGTGTTGAAACGATCTTATCAATGTCTTTCCCTTTGATATTTAAGCATTTTGCATGCACATTATCTAGGCATATTGCGCAAGAAAGTTTGACATCGTTAGATGTTTTTTTGCATACATAGCACTCAGAAACATTCATGATTAGCAAAAAAATCAATAGATGGCAGATTATTAGGTGATGGTTGCAATATTTGGTTATGGCAGCAGTCGGTGATGTAGTGTGATGGTTTGAACATGCAATGAGTAAAAACCAAAACAAAATGCAAATGGGTAGAATCTATTTGCTGAATCGGCAGAACATACACTAATAGTACTCACACGTGAGGGGGAGTAGGATCACCAATGTAAGTCCAGGTACGATAGGCAGCAGTTGAACGTGGTAAACAATATCACTCAGCGATGCAGACAGTTAAATGTAGTATAAAGAAAGCACGAAATAAATCGAGTAGTCTCAATTGCTTCTATGTTGGCAGAACATATACAAAAAATGAACTCACCGGGGGAAGTGAGACAAAAGATTGGTTAGACGGCCAAAGTTAGACGAAACAAACTATATGTGGCAAAAATAATAATACGGGTTAGAGAGAATCACTCAAAAAGTTTTTCGAATTTTAGAAAACTTTATAATTTAAATTTCACAAACTAAAAGTAAAACCACAACGCGCGAAAATGATCAAATGTAGGATGAATTACTATATCAAACGCTACACGGGTTGAATATTTTCCGACAGGGTTTATAGGTACTTTTGAATTAAAATTGCAAGAGGAAGGTATTGATGCGTTTGGCATGGAAAGAAAATTTTCCAAAGAAATCGATTTCAATGAAGTTATTGACGAGTTCAATAAATTTAAGTCACGAAAACACATATAACACGCTACAAAAAATAAAAAACTATATTTGATTTATTTTATGTAATTTTTTTTTGTCGATCAATTCGTATTTTTTTTTCCTCAAACATATCCTTTCCATATTGTAGGTATGTATATTTATTTAGCCTAAATAATTTAATTCGAATTTAAATTTCACTTGCCAGATTTTAACGAAATAAACATAAACACTTATTTATACATACAAATGTGAACTGAATAAAAAGCTTGTAAAACTAAATCATTAAGCTTTGCCGCCCGGGCCTCTGACGGGCTTAGTCCGCCACTGGGTCGAGACATCGCGACAAATCGAGAAATCACTTGACTCTCTTAGTCACCGCCGCAATGTCTGCTGCCTTTCGTTGTTCTATCGGAATTTTCAACATTAATGCTCGAACAAAAAAGCCAGTTGTATTCCTCCCTTAAAACTTTTTAACCGTAATAGCCACCGTGCTAGGAATGCACATCGGTTCACCCTTAAGCCTGTATTCGGGCGTATAGTGAAATATATCGCTCCTTAGCCGTATTCCACGAATGTGGAAGACTCTACCATTCTCTATGTTTTACAAGCATTTTAAACCAACGTGCATCGGCATCTCCTCTCTCTTCAATCTAAATTTCCATTGTTT
Source organism: Portevinia maculata (assembly GCA_949715645.1). Lineage (NCBI taxonomy): Eukaryota > Metazoa > Arthropoda > Insecta > Diptera > Syrphidae > Portevinia > Portevinia maculata. Next base: position 91,012,012 of record OX454528.1, read on the forward strand.
CCGCGCTGTATAAATTTACATTATAAGGGTCCACAAATTCCCCTTCGCGCGTGCAAATAAAAGAATCGTTAATAAAAATAAATCCCTACGGGGGACACTGCCGGTTTTACCTCGAAAATTATTGTCAGTCCTCCTAATTTCTCATCAATTCGTCACTGAAGTCTGGTTATGTTGCATTTGTGTGATCTAGCAATTTTAAACCTGCCTCTCTTTGACGATTGTAGAGCTACTTTGATTGATATTCATAGGTTCTCTTCTTTGAATACGATAGTACCAACTGCGCCGGTCGCGCTCCATTTTTTCAGATAAGTTCTTTGACGCGAAGGCTTCCTCTGATCTTGGAACTTCTTATTCGATCAAGCTTTGTTACTCCCGCTGAAACGAGGCATCTTCATCTCAGTTGCAGTTAATATTTTTTGTAACTTATAAACATTTTAAACCACTAGGCGTATGGCAGTTGGTGGTGTCGGTTAGGCCTAGCACCTTAAGGTGTTTGGCAAAAGCGTAGTGTCCCGTAAGAACGCCAGTAGTCTGTCTGCAGTCTTTTCTGTTGAGAGACAACAAGAATGCCGCGGATTTCCCACAGACGTCGGGGAGCATTTGCTTAGTCTGTCTGCACCCTGGAGAGTCATGCCAACTGCGATTGTGTTCATAGGAAACCCAACCGTCAATGGAAGCCCTGACCGAGGACGCAGGCAGACAGATCGCTGGTTCAGGTCCTGAGAAGTCCCCCTCTTAGCCTTGTCTAGCAAGTTCATCGAAGATCTCATTTCCCGTGATCCCGTTATGACCCGGGACCCAATTCAATTCAGCCTTCCGACCGAATTCAGAGATATCTTGCATTCACGTACTATTTTGGAGGTAGTTAAGGGTTTGAGTAAGGCCTTAAGGGCAGCCTGACTGTCGCTACAGACGCAGGTACTTCGCCCCCTCCACCTGTTCCTCGTAACATAGTCCATGGCCTTTAGGATAGCATAAGTCTCTGTTTGGAAGACTGACGCATATTTGCCTAACGGAAAAAAAGTCTAACGTTTTCGCTCTCCACGAAGACACCAGCACCAGATCCTTGATCGGTTTTGGAGCCATCCGTGAAGATTCGACTGCATTCCCTTCCAGGTTCAGAGTCCGGCCAGAGCCAGTTCTGGACGCGAGGAAAGTCGACCTCGTAGTTCCTCTTTAGCCGAAGTTCCGGTGTCATCGCATCAGACGGCATTTCCATAAGACAGGAGTCGAAGGACAACCGTTGCGCAAGTTCATCAAAACTCCAGTGCTAGTAATACCAAAAGCCACCTCTTCTAAGACGTGAGATAGCCTTGATTGTACAGCCCATGATGTAAACATCAAGGGGCGGGATGTTCAATAGTGCATCTAGGCCGGAGCCAGGCGTGCTGGGGTAGGCCCCCGTGCAGCCGAGACATACCTGCCTTTGGAGTTTGGCAAAAGCAGCAGTGACGTATTTACGTGAAAGGTTATTCCACCAAACAACCGATGCGTATGTTATAAATGGTATATCATGGTATATCACATCATATATAAATGGTCTTATCATAGCCGTATAAATCCATAGGACTCTTTTCGGTGATAAGCCCCATGTCTTGCCGAAAATGCCTTTGCACTGCCAGAAAACAGACAGCGCCTTGGCAGTCTTCAGCTCAACATGTTTGGACCAAAGAAGTTTGCTATCCAGGATGACTCCCAGATACTTTGCTTCATTGGAGAGTTGGATTGTGACGCCTTTTAGCACTGGCTGAGTCAACCCGACCAGCTTCCTCCTTCTCGTAAAGAGAACAACCTCAGTTTTAAGAGGATTGACCGAGAGCCCATTCCTAGTGCAGCATTCGTCGATCACGTCAAGGGCCGCCTGCGCCTTGGCGCATACAGTCGCTAGGCATGATCCAACAGAAAGCACGGCAACATCATCCGCGTACGCCTGAGCGTAAATATTAGAACTGTTGAGTGCGTTCAACAGAGAGTCGACCAGCATACACCACAGCAGTGGAGACAGGACGCCGCCTTGCGGGCAGTCTCTGTTTACCCCCGCCATAACATAGCGGCCACAATCCGTATCCGCAACCAACGTTCTATTCATTAGCATTGCTTTAATCCACAACACCAATGGTTCGTCTACGCCGTGTTGTCTGGCGGAGCTGCACATGCTATCAAAAGTCGCATTGTCAAAAGCACCCTCAATATCGATGAAAATGCCCATCGCGTATTCTTTTCTGTCAAGCGCGCCCTCAATTCTACCAACTAGATTTTGGAGCGCAGTCTCGCAGGATTTTCCGCGTTGATAGGCATGTTGCATTTGAGATAGTGGGTGCAATCGCAAAGCAGTTTTGCGCACGTGAAGCTTGACCAACCTTTCCATGCTTTTCAGCAAGAAGGAAGTCAGACTTATTGGTCTGAAGCTCTTGGCGAGTGAGTAGTCACTTCTGCCAATTTTAGGTATAAATGCCACTCTAACTGTACGCCAGGGTGTTGGAATGTATGCCAGTGATAGGACAGCGATGAAGATTTTCTTCATAGTCGGTAGCAACTGGTTTGTACATTGCTGCAGCATGGATGGGTATATTCCGTCCGTACCAGGTGACTTGAAGCCGTCAAAAGACGCAAAGGCGTATTTAATGGCCTCGTCCGTTAACGGCCTTCGCAACATACCAGCTACGCCGAGTTGTTTGTCTTGGCTCACTCATAGTCTCGGTAATCGGGGCTGGTTGTGAACCAATTGTAATCTGGTCAGTGAAGGTGCCATCAAGTTTGCTAAGTGAGTCCAGTTTGGCTGGTTTGCCCTTTTTCAGAACTTTAACCAACCTACTAGTTTCACCCAGCGTTTCAATCTTTTCGCAGAAATTCTTATAAGAAGCACTTTTCGATACCCGAATTAGCCTCCTATATTCCTTCTGCTTCGATCGGTAGAGATTCCAGTCTTTCTCCAAATCAGTCTTGAGTGACCTATTTAGAAGCTTTCTAGCTTCTCTACGAATTCTTTGCAGTTCCGAGCTCCACCAGGGAACCGGCGTTCTGCCAGGGGGTTTGTTTACTGGGCACGTCAGTTCAAAACAGCTAGTAATGGCACTATTCAGGTCTTGAACAGCTTCCTCTACCTTTTGTCTCGTCCTGAGTTTGGTTGGAGTTTTGAGAGTTTTCCCTAATTCCTCCCTGAAGCGTATTCAGTTGGTTTTTCTCGGATTCCTCCTCTCCTGCAAAGTTATGGCTTCGCATCCGATAAGGAATTCGTTATATCTATGGTCTGAGAGGGACACCTCCGAAGAGACCCTCCAGTTAGTAACCGCCTTAAAGTATCTATTTGATAAAGTTAGGTCGATCACTTCCTGTCTTCTTGACGTCACAAAAGTTGGTTTTGAGCCAACATTGTTGATAGTAAGATCAGATGATAGAATGAAATCCAGGAGATGGTTTCCTCGCATGTTGCATTTGCTGCTGCCCCAAACAGTGTTTTGAGCATTGGCATCACAGCATATAACTAGGCCCATCTTCCTGGTGTCGCAATAGTCTTCCGGATCTTACGCCAGCATTATTATTTTTTTGGAAAACCGCCAGAAAATTCTTCATACTAAATTGTGGTATATTTCCCTAGGGAAACCGCATGCGTGTCGTTATCCTACCTCTCTCCACCGCATGCTGTTTTGTCTGTAGGTGACGAACATCCGCCAGAACCGGCAATGGCAATGGTGCAGTAGTAGTCTATTCGCTTACGGAATGGAAGGTCGTGCGTTCGAATCCCGGCCAAGTCCATTACTTTATACCGAATACATGAAATCGTAATCTCCCTTAGTAACTTAGACACCACCCGTGGAGAAAAACCCTACAACTGCACCCAAACGCTTCTTTCCTATCTCTCTATTCTTTCTAATACCAAGTAGCTTACACTGTGTTCTTAGCATTATAAGGGTACTGTAACAACAGAAAAAATCCCTTTAGCGTAAGCAAATTATAAAAAAAAAAATGTAAATTTTTTTTATAAACCTTGAACTGCAGCAGTATTTTCCAATATGATTGCAATACCGCAAGCTGATACATATTAACAGTGACCTCTTGCACATGAGGCGATGCCCAGTAATGGCACTCAATGTGGCACAAACATGCAGTCTGCTTACAGCCATCAAACTATTCGAGGTTCGCAGGTCGGGCTATCGTAAGTGGTGACTGTTGACATATAATTTGCGGATGCATCTAGCTTAAATATTAGTTAGCATATAGCGATTGGTATACCAAGCAGACATTCTTCATGTTAAATTGGCAGTCTAGGGCTACTATAGGGTTTATAGAGACTGATTACAAGAATTTGATGACAGCTTGGCTGTCTGAGAAAATGTGGATACCCTTTAGCAGATGTTACTTTTTCTTAAGCCAACATAAGGCTTTGATCCTCATAATTTCCGCATGGAACACGCCGCACTGGCGGCCGTTTGCCTTTCAAAAATATCGAGAAAAATATCAGTGCTGCGGAGCGAGTAGTTCGTAGCGCTCCGCTTATGCGCGTAAACAAGCTGATCGTTGGACTCTGCTTAGCTTATCGTGATTTGTCGCTAACAGATATGCAAATAGTTTTATTTAAAAGAATTGGAAAATATATCATGGCGGATAAATCAGTTTTATATTCAAAGTGGAATAAACTTATAATAATTATCGGGTGGTCCGACAATTTTACATCAGTGACTGTTTTACTGTTGAGAGATGCGAAATAAAGGTATATAATCATATTTTTATCAGCACTAGGCAGAAACACTCCAGAATGCCAGTAGTACGGTGCTAAGTTGCGAATAGTCCTGGGAAGTTGTCGTAAAGCGAATCGAATAAACCAATTTTGTAGAACTTTCACCCGAAGAATATGAGTGGTGTAACAAGGTAAACACATTGAAGGAGAGACTACCGCTATATAAAGCAGAACTTACTATTCTTTTGATATTCATATGGGAACAGAAATTGGTTCTCCATCACTGATTCAAAGATAACATTAACATCGCGCATATAGTAATCTTACGGATTCATTATTTATTTATATTGAGCTGAAGAGAATGTTTGACTTTGAATACTTCAAGCAGAAAATCCTCCTGTTAATGTTACGTACATATTTTTTTTTTTTTAATAAACGGAAATCCAAATCTCAGAGCACTCAGACTCGGTAACCATACATTGGTGCCTTTGGTGTAGAGGTTGGAGAAAACAAGGTGTCAGTCGTTTCTCTCCATAACTGGGTGGCGTATGTTGTTGTTCCCCATGGGGAAACAATGGGGAAAGGATATTTATCCATAATGTCAAAAGAAACCGCCCAGCATTTCTGTGCTCTATGTAATATTGTGAAGAGATCCTTGGAACCCTAAGTAAAAAACGCAAAGAAAACGCGCAGTATTGCCGTATTTAATATAATACTACAAAGAGGTTCTTGGAATCCTAATGAAGGTCCTTAAACAAAACAAAAAAAAGGATTTATGTGTTCAATGTTATTTTACCAAGAACCTTGGAACCCTAAAAAAGGTTTTTAAAACCCAAAAAACAGATATTTTCCGGTAATATACACCTCCCAGTATTTCCGTGGGCAATGCTATATTACAAAGAGAGGACCCCGAAATAAAGTCCTCAAAACCTGGAAAAAGGATATTTTTCCAAAATGTCTTAAGAAACCGAACACTATTTCTGTGTTCAAGGTTATTTTAGCAAGCGGTCCTTGGAACCCTAAAAAAGTTCCTGAAAACCGTATGTCCTTAGAGTTATGTACTCAAGGTTATTTTGACTAAATTAAAATTTTATCAATTATATTTCTGATCTGTATACGCATCCTTTCATTCTATCGGTATACAGTGTCAACAATTACATATATATTTACATAAATATCACGCCAAAGTACATATAACGGATTTTGGTATATAATGCTATTCAAAAATAATTCTAATGACACCGATAGATTGCCAAACGACCCACTCGTCAGCTTTATGTTGTATACTATTCTTCTCTCAGGAAAATCTAACTTAAAACGCTAAAAAAGCGCCCAAGATTCTTTCAAAAGAGTATTGACCTTATTCTGAAATCGTTGTAAAATGTATTCTTTCGGCGAGATGCCTCTCGTAAACATTTCCAGATTGTTTGCCTGTGATCTGGCAGGCTATTGGCTACATATCACACCAAAGAGCAAACATAGTATTATTTTGCAAACATGTTTCAACGTTATCATCCTTTTTAACATCTTCATTATGCACCCGTCCTTCTTCGTCCTCAATCAATTCGCGGCAATATCATCGAAAAAAACAACAAATATTATGTCCACACAAACTCCTTAATAACATAGCCAGTCGCTCCAAAGCCATGGAAGAGCACATAAATATTCGTTAATAACTCTATTTACGGTAAATGATTCAAAAAAGAGAATGACAAGAAAAGAAAGCGACGTTCTCTCTGGGTCTGGTCTCGAATCCTGGCAAAAGGTCATGTTAAATTGTCCCCAATATAAAATTACACTATAAACCTTGAATATTATGACTATTGTTAACATCTCCATTTATCCGCTTCAGTGGTGGTTCAATAGCGTACTGGGTAGATACTGACAGAGGGAATAAATCTGTAATCAAATTCTTGTTGGCAATCACAAAAGTACGATGTTGGGAAAAATAAAAAAAACATGTGGTTTTTCGTTTTATTGCTCGGGGCACTTTGTCTAGAAAGAGGATCGCAAACTCAAAGCGCAGACCATGAACAAGCCACAACGATCCCCCATCGCGTCAACTTGTAAAGAGCGTTTTGAAAAAAATATTTGGGGTATTAAGGTGCTTCCATACAGTAAAAAGTCATCCGCATAAGCGATCACTCTACAGCCCTCCTCTTCCAGTCATATTAGCAGCTCGTTCCCCACTTAGTTCCAGGAAGAGGATAGAGCCTTTTGGGGTTCCTCTCCTGACAGCAGTCACACCCAGATTTGAGTTTTTAGTCCGGCTTGTGAGCAGTACAATAATTAACTGACCAAGTGAGTCATCTTCCTTCAGAGTTGACAGTGTAGTTGAGATCGCAAATGTGCTGACGTCACTAAAGGCGCATTGTTTGTCCAGGAACGCTTTCATTGTGTACTCCTTCGGCGAAGGAAATATTCGATGGAACATATTAGGTCATAGGTTAAAAAGGGGTATGCAATTCGCATACAGCACTAGGCACCAGAAGGGCCCATCGCGATCCCTAGGGAACCACTTGAAAAAACTTCAATTGGAGAAAAACCTAAAAACCTAAAAAACTTTTCCTAGACAGAGCCCAATCCTCCTGCAGAACTTAACCAGCTTCCTATGGTCTATGCCGCTCAGTTCCCCTAGTTCCTCGAAGAAGTATTCCCCTAGAATCCTCCTAAGATTCCGTGCTATACCCTCGCACTCACACAATATGTGTGTTATGTCTTCCTCGGCTTGTAGATCACCACAGAACCTGCACGTGTCCACATCCACCAGACCAAGTCGCCTAGCATACTTTCTTAGAAGACAGTGCACTGACATAATCCCAATTACTGTTCTAAGCTGTTCCCTGCTCAATTTTAGAATTTCCTTAGATCTTTTCTTATCCAAATGAGGCCAAAGGGCTTCAGACACCCTATGTCCCACTATGTTCTGCCATCTGAGGTCAGCCATTTTTAAGATCTTTTCATTGATTTTTCCCTTAAAGACGCCCAGGGGTGGTTTAATGTTCACACCTCCGCTGTTTTCCAGCTCCCCTCCCTTTCTTGCTAGCTCATCGTCTTGTTCATTTCCCTCTATACCGCTGTGTCCCGGTACCCAGCACAGTCTTACTCGATTCCGATTCTACATACTGCATTTATCTACATTTCTGACTATCTCAGAGTTAATGTTAGCAAATTCAAGTGCCATAAGTGTCGCCTGACTGTCAATATATATGGCAATGTCTCTTCCTGACAATGATCTCATCTGCACTATCTCTGCCGCCCTTAGAACAGCCAGAACTTCCGATTGGAAGACACTGCTTGTGTCCGGGAGTCGTATATACTCTCTCAGGTCTGGATCAGCAGAAAAAATGCCAGAACCCGTTCTCTCCCCCGTCTTAGAGCCGTCAGTGTAGATAGCAACCTCGTTTGCTATTATGACTGCATCTCTTTGCCACTCCTCCCTTCGCGGGTATGACACCTCATAGGGGATGTCATGGTCGACCAAGGGGCAAATCTCATCAGTCCGTATAGGATTTCCGGGTAGCACATCAGATAAGATCGTGCAGTGCCCAAAACTACAGTCCTTAAACTGGCCTAAATTTTTTAGGCGCAAAGCGCTGTTGCCAGTAAGTTGCTTTATTTTTAAATCTAGCGGGATAAAGTGCAGGAAGGCGTCCAGTGCTGCCGTAGGAGTAGTACGGATTGCACCAGTGATGGCTATGCTTGCCGTTCTCTGCATCGTTGCTAGTTTTCCAATTATGGTTCTTTTATTTGTTGCCCTCCACCACACAAGTGAGCCATATGTAAGTATGGGTATCACCACTACTGTATATATCCAGTGTACCATTGCGGGTTTCAGGCCCCATGTTTTGCGTATTGTTCTCTTACAAATAAAGAGGGCATTATACGCTTTCTTAATTCGTTCCCTTATGTTAAGATTCCAATTTAGTTTTCTATCTAGGATTACACCCCGATACTTCGCACTGTCCGTGAGGAGCAGTTCCTCTCCGTCAAGTTTCGGGAGATTGAAGTGCGGTATTTTGTGTCGTCTCTTGAACAGGACTAACTCCGTTTTCGAGGGATTGACATTTAGTCCGCAGCCCTTGGCCCAATTACTAATTTTCCTTAAGGCGGTCTCTGTGATCTCACTTAAAGTATTCAAAAATGTTCCCTGCACTACTATGACCACGTCGTCCGCATACGCTGTGGCACTTATACCCATTGACTTAATTTCCTTTAGGACGTTGTCAATGACCAGTACCCACAGCAGTGGCGATATGACTCCCCCCTGCGGGGTTCCTCTGGTTGCAGACATCCTTATGGAGCTTTGACCAAGGGAGCAGTTTATGTTCCTGTTGGCGAGCATGTTGCATACCCAATTTATGATTCCCTGTTCTATGTTAGCGCCTGTTAATGCGCTTTTTATAGCTCTACACTCAACGTTATTGAAGGCTCCTTCTATATCGCGAAAGATGGAACATATTAATACATGCAGAGCTGTTTCCAAAGACTTGCCTTTGTAATATTCATGTTTAGCTCTTATACAGGTGTCTCGTCTCAATGTTGGTACGTGGCTGAATATTGATCAATCCTTCTAGCGCTTTTAGAATGGATGATGGAAGGCTTATGGGTCAAAGATCTTTTGGATTTACATGGGAGAATTAACCGGCTTTGGCTATAAAAACCACCTTCAATTCTCGCGATGACGTTGGAATGTGACCAGATCTATACAATTTTGCTGAGTTATGTCTTTAAAAGGCCAGGATAAAATCAAAAATCTGTGGGGGGGGGGGGGGGGGGGGTTATATATTTTTTCCATACACCAATCAGTGTGTACCTTTCTGAATAATAATAATATATATAAAATTAATACAGCCCATTTTAGCCGAAAATCGACCAAACACGATTTTTAATTGGGATTATGGTACTATACTACACTTTATGGATTGGTGCAAAAAAAAAAATTGAGATAACAATTAAACATGACATTACGATGATAGGGAAGTAGAAAAAAATGTGTTGGAAAATTCTGTTCGTTCGTCTGCCTGTTTGCAGATCTGCAGCTTAAGCGGATGGGCCGATTTACAAACTTGGTCCATAGTGTTTATTTAGTAGTATCGCACTAGGCGTTCTTGAAATTGGAATTTTAGCTCTAAGACAATGGTATATGTCATATAACTGTTTGTTAAAACTTAATTTTTCTAAAAACGGCCTTAACGATTTAGATAAAACTGTCTATCTTTTGGTAAGAATGGATTTTGCGAGATTTATCTTAAAACGGTACCTCCTATAGAACTGATTTTTTAACATCAGAATTTCTCGATTTCAATTAAATTTAAAATTTAGGAAGGCTTTTATGATCAAATTCATACATAACTTTTTTGCTTTTTTGAATATGCTGGAAACGGGTAGGTAGGTATATTGAATTTTTCCAGATTTTTTTCCAGATGAAAACTACAGATTTCCTTGTATTGAAATACTCCAAAAACTCCAAAATATTTTTCAAAAATTAAAAAAAAACCGGTTTAAAAAAACTGCTTTAACGATTTTCAATATTTTTTTCCTAGGTAGACTATTGCTAATAAAATACTATTGCATACTTAGTTTTTATAAGAAAACTCTCAACCAAATTTAAAAAAACTAAAAGATTTTTCCAATATTTTTTTTAAATAAATTTAAGTTATTATTTATTAGGTACATATCATCATTCTTTAAGATTCTATTATTACAAAAAGTATTACATAACATGTAGGTAGGAATAATTTTTATAAAATTAAATTTAATCTTCTGGCCTTCTGTGCTGCAAATAAAGGGTTTTTCAATAAGAGCGCTCCAAAAGTTTTTTTTTAAATAAAACAAAAACGCTTTTGGATATCAATGAAATTCTTTATTCCTGTGAAAGTACGTTCGATGCCATTTTGTATGGAACTCAATTTCTTTTGCATGGCCACCGCGGGCACGCTTGCAGAAGTCCAGACGATGAACCCAATTTTCGACGGTTTTCAAGCATAAATTGGCCGATACTGCTGCAATTTCACATTCGATATTCGTACGAAGTTCATCAATCGTCGCTGGCTTGTTGGTATAGACCATAGACTTGACGGAGCCCCACAGGAAATAGTCTAACGGCGTCAAATCGCACGACCGAGGCGGCCAAGCGACTGGAAAATTTCGTGAGATAACACGGTTTCCAAACTTGGTTTCCAATAAATTGATTGTGGCATTCGCTGTGTGGCTTGTGGCGCCGTCCTGTTGGAACCACATGTCCTCCAAGTCCATATCACCCAATTGGGGCCAAACATATTCGGTTATCATTGAACGGTAGCGATAGTACGGCCCAGTGACGCCGCCGGCCAATATTCAATATTCTCGACACTACGGGCACTTCTTTGTCTCACTGGCACGGGAACATTTTGTACTGAGCTTGTGGATTGTTCTACTAGACGCTCAACTGTTGATCTGCTAGGACGATTATGACGACCATAAATTGGACTTCGTAGCGCTCTTAACGTTGAGGCCACTGACTCCGAATTTCGGTAGTAAATTTTAATAATTTCGACTCGTTGTTGGCTTGTATATCTTTCCATCGTGAAATGGCAAACCTTATTGAAGAGAAGTGTCAAAAGAGCGGCAAGAAATTCGGCGTCGTTTGCTGTCCCTGTCGCTCTGCTTTTGTAGCGTCCCTGTTGAAAAACAGTGTCAATCTCAATTTGTCGATGAATTGACATTAACGCCAATCCTGTTAATCTTTCTTCACCGGTAGAATTTCTTAGATAAGTTTTTAGACGTTACATTGTCGAACATGTTCTTTCCGGTGTACATGTTGAAACCGGTAGTGTCGCCATAATTTTAAGAAGCTTGTCTATGTTAGGAAACAGAAACCCCTGTGATCCCCCCCTTGCTCGCTTCTTACCTTCTGGCTGGATATGCAGCCAGGAGGAAGACCGCGATTTATTAAAGGCCAGAGTGATTTCCTTGACCTTCCGATCAAGCTCATTGGTGTATCAGGGGGATTTAGGAAATCAGAGTTCACTGATCGTTTAAGCGTTTCTCTCTTTTTGATCCAAGCTGTTTTTTTTTCTAATTCCTGAAAGCTGGTTGGCGAGGAGAATTATCATCTAAGTTGAGTTGAATGTTTAGCCGAAACTTTTCAATGCAGGGTCCCACATTAACACGATTGAACAACGTCGTTTTGAAGATATCAGTCTCTTACTATGTCTATCGATATAATAAGGGACTAAGGGGATTTTTAAGTACCCTTATCATGTCGTCATGTCATGTCAGGATTAGAAGAAAAGCAGAGATACCGATGCATGTTGGTTCGGAATGTTTGTAGGTTATAATATGAAGGATAAATAAATAGATCGTGGAAGAGTATTCCACATTCGTGCTGTACAGCTGAGCGCTGATAAAAGACTCTTTGAACTTCACTTCACGTCCGAATACTAATGAAATATCTTGAATCGTGAAAACTTGTTAATGATCGGCAGTATGGTTTTCGCAGCAACAGGTCCACTGGTGATTTTATGACATATCTAACCGAAAAGTGGAACTAATCTCTTCACCAAGTTGGTGAAAGTAAGATTGTTGCGCTTGATATTTCCAAGGCATTTGACAGAGTTTGCCATAAAGCTCTCTTATTGAAAATGCATGCATTTGGAATCGATAATACTCTTCTTCAATGGATTAGAAATTACCTTTCGGACCGTTCAATTCAAGCTGTTTTCGACGGTTTCAAGTCTGCAACTCACCAAATAAATACTGATATCCCCCAAGGCTCTGTTCTGTCCCCGACTCTCTTTCTCATTTTTATAAATGATCTCCTGTCTGTTACTTCTAATCCAATCCATTCCTTTGCCGATGGCATTACCCTCAGCCTCTCATATTCGTTTCTTAGTTCACGCCAATCATCATCGGCTGTGGAACTGGAACGGCAACGTATGTTAAGCTCATTAAATTCCGATCTTAACAGCATAACTCAGTGGGGTTCAACCAATAGAGTGGATTTTAAAACACAATGCTGTCTCCTGTCATTAAAGCAAAACCCACACACACTGCCATTATCCATGAATGTCACTTCCATCGCTGAAACCGAAAGACGTTCCATTCTCGGTATGTGTGTTAATGACAACCTTCGTTGGAATGACCACATATTCGATGTCGCCAAGAACGCTGCGAAATGTCTAGACTTCCTTAAGCGAAGTAAGAACTATTTCACCCTTTCTGATTTGACTGCAATTTGTAAGGCGTTTATTCGCCCGAAACTCGAGTACAACGCTCATATCTGGTCCGCTGCACCAATAACTTATTTGGAGCTACTTGACAAGATCCAAAAACGCGTGATTAAACTTATTAACGACCGAGACATCAAAATATTGCATTAGCTGACGGTTGATCAGCGTTTCCATGACCTTAAAAAGAAGTTATGTAAGTGCAATTGGTCGGTAGGGGGAGGGAGAAGAAGATTCGCATTTTTGGGTACAGACTGGAAAAATTCTGTTTTCCATCTTTTCGGAAAGGCCGCTGAAGAATAGGACAGATAATAAGGCTTACGCAGTGGGTTTGCGAGCTTAGAAGAAAACCTCTTCAGAACGATCGGGGAAACACCATCTGGACCAGCGGATTTGTGAATGTCAAGATCTCGAAGTACTCTAGCCACTGTACGATCCTACTTCCCAATGAGTCAAGATGGAGAGAAAATTGACTAAGTTACATGTCTTGGACAAGTTATTGCATTTGACCAAAAGAAGACGACAAACATTAAGCAGCGTATCCCAAATGGCTGGAAACAATTTTGGAACATTCGAGACGTCTTGAAAAGAAAATAAATCAAATAGAGTAAAATATTCGATGGATTTTGCTGTTCTTCTGCTCCTTACATATGAATCCCAAACTTGGTGCAATATTAATAATTGTATGGAGCAATTGGCTGTATGTCAGAAGGCAATGGAACGATGTATCTTTAAAGTAAGCTAGAGGCAACACATCCCGAACGTAATCATCAGTAGAAGGATGAATCTGGAAGATGTGATACAAAAAGCTGGGCTCTAAAGTGGGACTGGGCTGTACATACAGCGCGAATAGAAGACAACAGATGAACTAAGCTGCTTACAGAATGGATTAAGCTGGGAATTGCAAGAAGAATAGGTAGGTGGCAAAACAAAACGATGGAGAGACCACCTTCAAATATTTGAAAGACGATGAAAAATTCGTGCGGTATCTAGAAAAGATTGAAAGAATCTGAGCATTCAAGCTTTCAAATTATATCCAATGATCTAACTTTAACTAATAAATAAAAAATTGCCTAGAAGGGTTTCTTCCCTTACTCGCCTTTTACAACAAGCGCTATGTTTTGCGTGAGATGTGAAGCCCGTCCCTGCACTTCTCAGACCTATGTATCTAATAAAAACATTTCTGTTTCCTATTCTTGATCTCGATAACTTTAATTGCACCAATAAATATAGCGATTCATTTGCAGCAACCCCAAGGAGTCCAACACATAATCTTGCACATATTAATCTCAGTTAGCCCATATAACTGGCGCACTAACTGCCCCGCACCACATTTTCTACACTTGCTTCCGGATAAATTATGCCCCAAAAAAAAACCGCACTGATATACATACCACACTCGACTTGTACGTCCCCTTTCTCGCTTTTAAACCAAGCCGTGCATAATAATGCCACTAAATATACACCCTTAATTTGGATTGAATTGATTAAAGCGAAGGGTTCCACAAGCTCCTTTTGGGATAGAAATAAAACAACCACACACAAGCAATGTAAATGGAACCTCAAGCTCCGGATGTAATAGTTTTTGCCTAAATTGCTGGAACGTTTTTAACTTCTCGTATGTCAATAGTGAGGATTAAGCATTTCAAGTAACGGAAACGATAATATCCGCTGGGGTGGTTTCCTATTACCATATCCCATTACCAACAAAAACTGACAGGCGAAAGGATATTTGCACTCAATTCTGGAGACACAGACGTACCAGCTACTCGCTCCGTAAAACATATGCATACGAAAACATCAGGATCGTTGTTTAAAGGGTGTTCTTCCTTATCCCTCCTCTCGCCTCCTGCCCCGCTTTACATTGGTCTTAGCATATACTCGTATAATGTCTGAGGACACATTCAATGAGACAGTATTACATTCAAATTTCAAAAATAAAAAAAAAATAAAAACCTTGCGCTACGATTTTCCCTATACGAAGTGGTTTGCGTTAGGATGAGTGTGCAGTTTTTATTGAAAAAAAAAATTAAAAGTTTTCATAAACTTTCTCATGGAATTCTTAATGCGTTGACAAATTGTGATTCATACGCATATCCAGACGCTTTTTGTAACTCATTTGAGTGGAGTGCCATGAAGATGTTCGAGTGAGTTGAAGTTGGAAGACGAAACTTTTCAATAAATTTGAAAAGGAAACAATTGCAATTGTCCTGCAATTGTTGAAGCATGCATAAAATTGTTGGATTTACTTTTTTAATGCCCTAAGCAATTCGCATGCAGGGAATTTACTTACTTCATTTGCTCTTCGCACACAGGACCAATTATTATCCGGCACCATATGGCGGACTTGACACCATCAGTGCTTAGCAGAAATTGCACTTGGGCTTTTTATTTTACGGTAAGAGAACTTCATACCTACCTCTGAGTTGCTGCTATTTACATCAACATTTAACGCCTTGACGGCGGACAGATGCTTTTTTATTTTGTTGACAGCATGTGCTCGTTTTTTAAGACCAACCTATTTCGCCGTCTCACCAATCCCGCCGAAAGCCTAGACCATGGTATTGAGAGTGGCCCATGATTTCGATATCATCCGCGTTCCCGCGTCTTGCGTGTTGACACCTGCCCTACGCAATATCTAATCCAGAAAAATGTGTAAGTTATTGCTACGAGTATCTAAGTCCACTTTCGCTTAAAATTTTAATGCAGGTTTTCAAAGAAAAAATTCTACCCAAATGCCGTAGATCCAATCTAACCTTGTTATAACTTATTTACTCTGCCTGAGACACTGCAGCCTTATATCCTCTGCGATCCCGGGCACGCTGCTTCCAGCTCTCCAGACATCCGCGATGGCTGGGGCTTTAAAACTGGATGTTCGGTCTTCCTTGCCTTATCAAACCAGGGCGCTGGGAGTCGAAGATCCTCTTGGCAGGATCATTATTTTCCATTCGCTCATTGGGCGAGCCATTGTAGTCGACGTGATTTAGCTTTTTGGACTACATCCACATCTTGGTACAGCTCATAGAGTTGGCGGTTGTATCTTCTCCTCCATTTGCCCTCCTCGCACACAGAACCATATTTACTTATCGTCCAGCACTCGGCGCCATAAAGCAGGACTGGTAGAATTATGTGACGATAGAGCATGTATTTTATCCTTCAAGTGAGGAGTTTGAACCCATTTGTTTCGCCAAACCGAAGTAGCAGCGGCTTCCCACGGTAATTCTGCGCCGGATCTCCACTAAGGTGTCATTCGTGGAGTTGATGTTTACTCCTAGGTAGATGAACTCCTTAACTACCTCGAAGTTATTGCTATCAACAGTGACGTTTTGTCCTGGGCGGCAGACATATACTTGGTCTTGTCCTCATTTACTTCAAGACCAACCAGTTTTGCCTATTCTTTAATCGCCGTGAAAGCCTCTGACCTGGCACGGCCAATGATGTCGATATCGTCCGCATACCCCAGTACCTGGACGGATCTATTGAAGATAGTGCCTCCCGTGTTGACATTCATTGAAGGGCAGGTCTTCGCACTATTTTCTCCAGAACAAGATTGAAGAAATCACATGATAACGCATTTCCTTGCCGAAATCCGGTACAAGTTTGGAATACTTCGGGAGAGCTACTGCCAAACTGCTCATTACACCGCGTGTTTTCAAGTCTCATGCGAAACAAGTGGATCAGTTTTGCCGGGATCCCGAATATGCGGCTTTAAAGTCAATGAAAAGGTGGTGAGACTCGACCTGAAATTTAGTGGTCTTTTCCAGGATTTGCCTTAGTGTGAAGATTTGGTCTATTGTCGATCTGCCGGACCGGAAGACACACTGGTACGTGCCGATAAGTGTTGCAGAACGGCTTCGGACGTTCACACAGTACGTTGGATAGGTTTTTATATGCGACATTTAGTAGGGATATGTCTCGATAGTTCTTGCAAGACATAGGATCGCCTTTTCTTGAAGAAGAGGCATATGGAGCTGATAGTCCAGTCATTGGGCCCGCTGGTAAGCCATCAGGGTCAGCAGTCTTATTGTTCTTTAGCTTTCTTATAGCTAAGCCAACCTCTTCTATACTAGGTGGTCAAATTTGTTCTTCATTGACAGGACGTGGGTTCTCTCCTTGCCCTCTCTCTACACATGATGCCCATTTAGCAGCTGTTGGAAATGCTGCTAAATACATCTACTACTGACTAGGATTCCGTCGCTGTTTCGATTCCGCTCTTAAAGCCAGTAGCCAGCTGCTTGTTATTGCAGAACCTTAATGCACGTATTTAAGCTATATCTAAAGTTTCAGAAATCTATAACCGAAAAGATGCTAAATTCATGTGTTATCTTGTGAGGAAAAAACTGCATCCAAATCGCAATTATAACCAAAAGTTAACTTTATCCGCGCTTAATTGACGATATCGTTTTTTCGATATCCTGTAAAATGTATGAAAGTTAACTTTTACACATCAAGCCGAAGATATATTTAATGCCGGAAACGCATGTGCAGAAATTGTCATGCAGAAAAAATAAAACACTTTTAAATGGACGAGAACACAATTAAATTCTGCATGCACTGTAGTTCTGCAAGTTATCTGTTATCGTAAATTTTCTGCTAACGCACACTGTTTTTTTTTTATATTCGTTAACATTAAGCCAGTACGAACTACAAAATTTCTTCTTAAAAACTACAGTCTGCTTGGGCGAATTGTTGGATACCCTATTCCTATTCCTGTCCCTCATTAAGTGGGCATGACAAAAATCATAGTATAGGAGAATTGTTAAGAAGAATCGTCAAATTTTGTTATATATTATTTAATGGATTTTATTGAAAAATCAAATTTTTGGAAAAAAACGGCCCTTTAAAGTGGGCATGGCAGAAAACTTTGTAGAGAGAAATTGTTCAGAACGACTTTAACTACATACTTTGTGTTAAGTGTGAGAGTTTTCACACTTTTTCTGCTTTCTCTGCTTTCTCTGCTGGATTTGATTACCTTTCGATAATGTCTCGCTTGCTGCATGTAGTATAGAGAACCTGGTTGTTTCTTCGATTTCAGTCCGTTCAATAAATAAAACCAATCGCTTTCGACGAACATTATAAATTCATTTTATTTTAAAATTCTTGTAATTTAAGATAATTTTGTGCGTCTGCACTATTCAACGATTCAACTATCTCTCCTCGTTGGGCCGGCTTCTTCGCCGTTCATTCTCCTTTTTTTTGAAATATATCTTTCCTTTTCTACTTAAGTTAGCTCTTAGCTATTGCATACAACTCAAAATAGTAAATGAACATAATACTAAAATAATACTAAATAATACAAATAATTCAGAAACCTTAAACTCAGATTCATGCATGAACACTTTGCGAATTTGTTCAATAAAACGTTTTTTTTTTCGAATTTACTTGTGGGCGTGTCCGTGGGCGGATTTCTAAAATGTTAAGTCGTGAGCATATTGGGGGGCATAAAGAGAATACACTGGCGATCACAAGGATGAGGCCATTTTGCAGTCAATTTTCAGTCTTTATACCTGTTGGAAATGTTATACCCGGAAACTTTTACTACCCGTGAACAGGTTCATATTTCCCCAACAGTAAGTCATAAAATTAAAGGGTTAATAAGAAACGACTGCTGGAATTTCCAAGATCAAACAATGAACTACTTGAGAAGCGTATAAAAAGATGCGCCACTAGGATGCGGCCACATGCAAAATCTTCGAAAGAAAAGAAAAAATTAATAAAATGTTTTCATTTTATGGTTTAAAAACATTTATTTATTATGTTTTTCTACATTAAAAATGAGTACCTATGCCCGCCATTTTTCGATATGACCTTTATAAGACGGTTTGGAATAGAATCATACAGTTTTTTTTTTTAAATAATTAAGAGACATTTGGGCCCAGCCATTACGGGCCCAGCCATTACGGGCCCACGTCTTCTGATTGAATCCAACTTCTAGCATCCCTGGAAGTGTGGTTGGGGCATTATCTTGTTGGAATATTCAAGACAAGGGTTCGGAAATGTTTTTCACTTTTGGAAATGACCGTTCCAGCAAAATTTTTTAGTTATTTCCGTTCATTGTTGTGGACTAAATCTCCAACTCGATTGTACCATAGTGGATAATAGCTCCCCACACCATTACACCTGATGTATGGCCATGATGTTTTGCCAAAATAAGCTCCTCCTATCTTAAATCATGAAATGAAAGTTGTAACCATGTATCGGGTTTCCATTCACTACACCAAGCACCATGTTCTCTTGCAAAATTCATTCGATGCTCCATGTAACTTGTCTCAAAACAGGTTTCTTTTTAAGTTTTCTTCTCTGTATAGTACCACTTTTTCGTATTATCCTTCGGACCGTTGCTATGCTGGCTGATACTCTGCTATTGGCTCTTATTTTAGTCACTGGTAGAGTAGAATTTGAGGCAAGCCGTAGAATAACCCGCTTTTCTCGCAATGTTGTTGCTTCTGCCGTGCGTCCTTTTTGATTTTTCCCATATTCTTGTGGATCCGCAAGATAACTGTTCCACGTTTTTTTCAATTGTTGAAAAACATTTCTTTTCTTCTTTTTTAAATATTCTTAACAAAACAAAAAAAATCGCTGATGTGAACTCCTGCAACGCAATATTCGCAATGGCCTCATCCTAGTGGCGCATCTTTTCATACGCTTTTCAAGTGGTTCATTGGTTGATCTTGGGAAATTCCAGCGGTCGTTTCTTATTTACCCTTTAATTTTATGACTTACTGTTGGGAAAATATATACCTGTTCACAGGTAGTAAAAGTTTCCAGAAATAAAATTTCAAACGGGTATAAAGACTCAAAAGCGATTGCAAAATGTATGGCCTCCTCCTTGTCATCGCCAGTGTATATTAAAATGTCAGCTCTCTAGTTCAACATTTGATTTTTATACCCTATTCTAGGGGTATATTAATTTTGACGCATAGTTTGTAACATACCTTAATATTGCCCGTAGACCCCTAAAAGTTACTATATTTATGATCAGCATCGATAGTAATGTCGATCTAGCCATGTCCGTCCGTCCGTCCGTCCGTCCGTCCGTCGGCAAAAATTAGGCCTTTAAACTGGACCTAGAGAGCTGAAATTTTAACCATATACTCTCTAGGGTCCCGAAATAATCAAGTTTACGAATTTTTGAAATCCGCCCACAGACACGCCCACAAACTCAAAAAAAAACAAAATTTTGGAAAAAATCGAATTTTGAGCTAGGAAGCTGAAATTTTTTATATATGATCTATGACCCCTAAAACTGCTCGGGATATAAAATTTTCAAAATCCGCCCACTGCCACGCCCACAAAAAAATAAAACAATTTTATTGAAAAACCAAAATTTGAGCTAGGGAGCTGAAATTTTTAATATATACTCTCTAGGGGCGCATTAAGCTCATGTATAAATATTTTCAAAATCCGCCCACTGACACGCCCACAAATAAATAAAACAATTTTTTTGAAAATCCAAAGTTTGAGCTAGGGAGCTGAAATTTATAATATATGCTCTCTATGGGCCCTTTATGCTCATGTGTAAATATTTTCAAAATCCGCCCACTGGCACGCTCACAATTATTATTATTATTTTTTTTTTGAAAATTCAAAGTGAGCTAGGGAGCTGAAATTTATAATATATACCCTCTAGGGGCCCTTTATGCTCATGTGTTAATTTTTTTTAAATCCGCCTACCGACACGCCCACAATTAAATAAAACAATTTTATTGAAACACCCAAGTTTGAGCTAGGGAGCGTTTTTTTTGATAAAATTCTTTAAATGTTGTATAACAAAATATGTAGAGCGTTCTTAACAATTCAACCATACTTAGACTTTTGTCACGCCCACTTATGAGGGATAGGAATAAGAATAGGGTATCCAACAGTTCGCCTAAGCGGACTGTAGCCCGTCCCTATGTTTTTAGATAAATTTGTTTATTCGAGATTGTGGGCGGATTTTCAAAATTCTTAAACTTGATTATTTCGGGGCCCCCAGTTAAAATGTCAGCTTTATAGTTAAAAGGATTACAGGACATGGGTACATCGACATTACGATCGGTGCTGATCAGGAATATGTATAGTAACTTTTAGGGGTCTACGGGCAATATTAAGCCATGTTGTTAGATCCGTTCGTTTCCCACGATACAGTGAATTTTATTCACGTTACCGACATGTGGATGGGTCACGTCTGCGAATTACACGATGCAAATTGTTCACTATTAGCGGATCGTTCCCCCCGACGGATTCCACGATAGGGGCGGTTGTGACCAGAAAAATGTCCACAACCAAAAGACCAAATGACAACAACATATGCAGTGAGTGGAAAATATGTAAATCTGCACATGTGTTTATATGCGTATATGTGTATATGCAGTGATGCGTACAAAATGTCTGCCCATGAGTTTTGGAGCAAGTATTAAATAATTTGGAAGAGCTAGGTACTTCCAAAATGCACATTTCACAGCATGTTTTCCAGTGTCACCAGACAAAGCTGAATCAGTTTTTCGAGGTTCCCCATGAAAAATATCTGTCATTCTGATAATTGGTGACACCATTAATTCAATTAAATGAATTCATCCGCTGTACGTCCTACTTCTGAGACTAAAACTCATTAGCACCTCATTTCTGACAGAGCATAAGATATTGATTTCTTCTTCTTGCTCAACACTCGCGCCAAGATCCTATCCAACGTACTGTATGAACGTTTTCAGCCGTTGTGCAACACACTAATCGGTGCATACCAATGTGCTTCCGGGCTGGCAGGTCGACAATGGTTCAAATTTTCACACTTAGGCAAACCGTGGAAAAGACGTACGAATTTTAAGTGCAGACTCACCACCTTTTCATCGACTTTAAACCCGCGTATGAAAGCATTCATCATCGGGAGCTCTATATGATGATGGCCGAATATGGGATCCCGGCAAAACTGATCCAGCTATGTCGCGTGACAATTGGAAACACGCGGTGTAATGTGCAGTTTATAGCAGCTCTTCCTAATTATTTCAAACTTGCACCGGAATTCGGCAATGGGATGCGCTTTCATGTGACTTCTGCAATTTTATTCTGCAAAATAGTGCGCAGGGAAGGTTTCAACAGGGAAAGCACTGACTTAAGTAGATCCGTCCAGCTACTGGGATATACGGACTGGGGCCATAGGGATTATAACCTCGGCCGTTCCCAGCGTGCCGTTTTAGAGGCTTTTACGGGAATCGAAGAACTGGCGAAATTTGTTGGTCTTGAAGTTAATGAGGACAAAACCAAGGGCATGATTTCAACAAACAAAACAAACATATGTCCACCTCCTAGGATAAAACGTCAATGTTGATAGCAATGACTTCTAGGTAGTTAAGAAGTTCATCTACCTTGGAGTAACCATCAACTCCACGAATGAAAGTGAAGGTGCTAAGGAAACAGGTACTACTTCGGTGGTTTGGCAAAACAAGTGGGTTCCAAGCTCAGTCGAAGGACAAAATACATTCTCTATCGAATCTTAATCCTGTCAATCCTCCTTTAAGGTGCCAAGTGCTGGTCGATAAGTAGAAAAGTGGAGCTAATTGTTCTTTTGAAAGGAAAATACTCCGTCGGATATTTGGTCTTGTGTTCCGCGAATTCTATGAGATGTATCAAGATGAGGATGTAGTCCGAAAAGCTATAACACGTCGACTACATTGGCTCGGCTACATTGAGCAAATGGATAATAATGCTTTAGCCAAGAAGATCTTCGACTACCAAACGTGAGCTTCGAAAGGCAACTCGCGCTAGAAAGTTTTATTAATCAAGACTTGGCAACAAGGTCAGTAATGGATGGCAACCATGACCAGGTTAAACTATCACATTTGATATTTGTTATAGTAACATACTTTTTCGTGCAAGAAAGGGCTGACAACAATTGGGAGAAATTGCAATTAGGCAATTTCAACATTCTAGAAAGCGAAAAATCTAACTTATTGAAACCTTCCTGCAAGTATGCCCACCAATTCGTGGATAGATACAACTGGAGGTCACCAGAGTCGTAAATGGACGATGCAAGAATATGCAACGAATCAAGCAGGCCTAAACTGGATCACACAATTGCAAAAGCACCATCAATTGATTGGCCTCTGTGAAAACGTTATCCGAAGCTGTCATAGTAACAACACGAGCTCAGGTTGAATCCGATCAGTGCCTGCCTACCCTATTCGTACAATACTCTACTAACAATTCCACAACTTATGAGAGCAACTTTGTGATGCAAAGGATGTATTTGTATTGTATTTGTATTTGTATTTATTTATTTGCAACGCTATACATTGAGTTTAGCTCGTAAGAGTACAGGAAATAAGATAAAATTAATTTATATAATGTGCAAGGATGTACAAGGTAAACTTAGATTAATTTAAACAAAATCATTATATAAACAAAAAACATTTTTAAGCTACAAATTATATTAAAGCGCAACCAAGTAGTAAAGAGAGAGAGACTAGAAAGAAAATAAAGCTAAATCAGTTCAAATTGGAAAAGTGTTTAAAGCAGACCGTGTGAAATGTATCTTATAGATGAACTACGTATCTATTAAAGTGGCTTAAGTCGATTTAAGCCAAGAATGATTTTTTTTGCAATTTTAAACCTATTCAAAAATTAGTTTTTTTTCTTTTCTATTCCATCTAAATAGTCTATTTTTGTGATGTAAAAACGGCTTAATTCAACAAAATTCATAAACTTGCATTTGGAAAAGCATTTTATTTCTGGGGCCTAAATCCCGTTTTATTATTTCAAGTCTTATGTCAACATAAGCCTTTTTTGAGTTATTTGCAATGTCAGAAAATAAATAAGGAAAAAAGCACTAAGTTGAATTAAGCCACTTTTCCAAAATTAAATGTTCTCCTTAATAAAACTTTATGTATACATACTTAAGCCATTTTTTCCTTTTCAAATTTTGATTTTTATTTAGCCTTTTTTTCAAAACAAATTTTAGAAACTAATTTGACTTATTTGTACATAAGCCTTTTATACAAACTAAAAAGGAAAATAATTATTACTTGTTTCTTGTTTTTGAACAGCGAATTATCTGATATAAGTCACTTTACCAAAGCAATATTAAAAAAAAAAAAAATTAAGTTCAAATAAGCCGTTTAACCTCGATCAAAGTAGCCTGGATTTAAAAATCATCAAAAGGGGAAATCATTTTGTGTTTCTTCACGTGAAGTTAACATCGTATTAGAAAAAGTGAAGTAAATATACCTAAGTATTTTCAGTGAAAGTGTTATTGAAAGAATCTGTGTTTTTGAAAGAAAAACCTTTTGGACGAAATATTAATTGTTGTGTATGTAAAAACAAGAAAACATTTCAAAGGAATTATTAGAAATTGATTCTTTATAGGCAAGCGAAGTGAAAGTGCAAATTAAACATAGGGACGGGCTACAGTCCGCTTGAGCGAACTGTTGGATACCCTATTCTTATTTCTATCCCTCATGAGTGGGCGTGACAAAAGTAATGTATGGTTGTTATTATTATTTTGTTATATAACATTTATACGTAGGATTTTATCAAAAAAAACGAAGCTTTTGTAAAAAAAACGCTCCCTAGCTCAAACTTTGGTTTTTCAATAAAATTATTTTATTTAATTGTGGGCGTGTCAGTAAGCGGATTTAAAAAAAATCAACACATGAGCATAAAGGGCCCATAGAGAGTATATATTATAAATTTCAGCTCCCTAGCTCAAACTTTGGATTTTCGAAAAAAAAAAAAATTAATTGTTGGCTTGTCAGTAGGCGGATTTCGAAAATATTTACACATGGGCATAAGGGCCCCCCTAGAGAGCATATATAAAAAAATCAGCTTTTCCTAGCTAAAAATTCGATTTTTTCCAAAATTTTGTTTTTTTTTGAGTTTGTGTGCGTGTCTGTGGGCGGATTTCAAAAATTCGTAAACTTGATTATTTCGGGACCCTAGAGAGTATATGGTTAAAATTTCAGCTCTCTAGGCCCAGTTTAAAGGCCTAATTTTTGCCGACAGGCGGACGGACCGACGGACGGACATGGCTAGATCGACATTACTATCGATGCTGATCATAAATATAGTAACTTTTAGGCGTCTACGGACAATATTAAGGTATGTTACAAACGGTGCACGGAAATAAGTCCACGGGAACTAAGTCCACTGAGGAACTTAGTTCCCACATAGTGGGAAATAAAACCACTTTCGCGAAGTGGACTTAATTCCCCTGTAAAGTGGGAACTAAGTCCATTTTTTAAGGGAACCTAGTACACATTCAAAAATAAGAGCAGGGAACTAACATCCAGCATTTAGAATTAGACAAAAAACTGTAAAGTGCAGTTAGTTATCACACTCTTTAAGCAAAATCTTAAGCTTATCATGGTGACATAAAGCCAAAGTTTCAAAAAAGTGACCCCAAGCAGGGGGTTTGCAGGGGGGCAGCATGCCCCCCCATATGCATTACACTATTTATGGAATCTACTTGCGATTTCGTAACTAATCCCATAAACAGTGTAATGCACATGGGGGGCCATGCTGCCCCCCTGCAACCCCCCAGCTTGGGGTCACTGTTTGATTTGGAGTAGGTGCGAAGTCACGGTGCCTATATTACTCTGTCTCAGTTAAAAGTTAATTTCTCGTTTGTTAATAAAAATTTCAAAGTACCTACTTGACTCTTTAATTTAAGTCGACAGACTCAGAATTTTTGGAATTTATTTCCCACTTTACATGGGAACTAAGTCCACTTCGCGAAAGTGGTTTTATTTCCCACTATGTGGGAACTAAGTCCCTCAGTGGACTTAGTTCCCGTGGACTTATTTCCCTGCTCCGTTACAAACTATGCGTCAAAATTAATATACCCTTAGAATAGGGTATAAAAAGGCAAAAATATGGATAGAGCTAGAATGATGCTAAAACTTGCCCTTCTAAAAAGCTATCAAAAATGTAATCCTGAACCTGGTTGAATTGTATTTTCTAATGGTATGTATCTTATTATAAATTATAGTAATTTTTTTTCAAATATTAACAGGGAGGTAATATGTTTTGTTTAAAGCGAAAAAAACGTTCACAAGTGCAATATGTATTTTATTTGTTTTTTTTTTTTGTTATAAAATAACGAACTTCAGTCTGGTGGAAAAACTGAGATTTAATACTAATATTAAATGTTTAATGCTTTGATTTACATCTGTTTAATATATTTTTTTTTTTAAAAGGGCTTCCAGCGCTCCAAGCTGCCCTCGAAATAAACAGAAAACTTTACATCTACTTAAGAAGTTTGATGGTAAAAAATAGTCTTACTTTAATATCATTTGGCAGTTATTTAAAGACAGTTTCATTATGTTATACAGATAGCGAGGTTTTCGTGCCAGTTGTTTCCAATGAAACGGCTATGAGCTGCGATAATGATTTGTCTGACGTTTCCATTTCAAATTTGAATCGTGCTGTTGAACCTGAAACAATGCAAGATGACTTATTTTTCCGAAGACATCATCGAAGATATCATTTGCCAGATAAATCACCACAAAATGAGTTTTTGGATTCAGAAATGAAGAAATGCCCATGCAAATAGAGCAGAATTTTGATGCAGACACCGAAAATCCTTATCAATGGGCAACAAAAGAAAATCGAACGGTAAGAAGTCAAAAACGAAATTTAGGACAAAAATATACGTCACATTCTGGAAAAACTGTGCCCTCAAGAAAAATTATACCACTTACTGTTTGCCAACGAAAATGTATGGACAACATTTCTACAACAGACCAAGAAAAAATCTTTAAACAATACTGGGAACTCGGAAACTACAATCTCAAGTTGGCACTTGTGTCTGGATTCATTTCCATTCAAGAAAAGAACACAACACGTGCAAAATAAAGGGATAAAACTTCTCGAAATCGCCAGTTTACCTATAACTAATTTCTTAATATAGAAAATCTTTTGTCAGACATGCTTTCAGAACGTTTTGAGTAAATTTTTTGGGAAATAACGGTTTTCAAGAAGCGGTCGTTCTTGAAAACCGTTATTTCAAAACAAATTGAATCTCCGGGTACTATAACACTGCGAGATATGTGTGGGAAGAAAAGTCCAACAAACAGAATTTCAGAGGCAAGGAAAAAAGAAGTTTTGGATCATATTAACAGCATTCCGGCCTATGAGAGTCATTATACGCGCAAATATTCAACCCAAAAGTATTTTGAAAGCTCACTAACTTTATCAAAGCTATATGAATCTAACACTGAAATAACACAAAATCCAGATTCCATAACAAAATACTCCGAAATTTTCAAAAGCCTTAAAATTAAATTCAAAAAACCTAAGATCGATACACGTACAAAATGTGACATAATCGCAGCTAAAATGGCTTTGGCTACAGGTGAGGATCTTGCTGCTGTAGAATTAGAACAAAAACTACACCATTTAGATGCAAATACTTCATATGATTCGAAAAAGATGGGCATTGAAAACGCAAAAAATGTAGAAGGTTTGGTGGTTTTTGCTTTTGACCATCATCAACATCAACAGTGTCTTTCAACTCCTTTTTTGCAGTCTTCCGTTTCATTTTACAAGAGACAATTAAATACTTTTAATTTAACTGTGCATGACTGCGGAAAAGGTACTCCCCATTGTTATTGTGGGAATGAAATTGCGTCATGTTTGTTTAAACATCTAAATTCAGAATCAGTTCTACCACCAACTACCGAGCATGTAGTTTTTTATAGTGATAACTGCTTCGGGCAAAATAAAAACAAGATGGTTGCGATTATAATGTTGATTCATGTTTGTGATGTGTCTAATAATAACATAAAAGATATTGATCACAAATTTTTGATACCCGGCCACACACATTTCGATTATCGATAGAAAAAAGAAAAAAACTTCCTTTAAAATTCACCACCCAAGAGATTGATACCAATTTATACGGGGTGTTGGAACCAAAAACAAATTCTTGGTCTGTGGTGTTTAAAAACGAAGGGGGTTTGGTGCGTAGCAGTCGTTAGGTATTTAAGCGTACCACGCTATGTTTGGTATATGAGCGTACCACGCTATATTGTTATAGGCGATTTCTCGCCGCAACTTTTGAGACCAACAAAAAGTAAAACAAGGTAATGCTGCCGAATTGAATTCTAAGTTGAATCTGTGTTTATTCATTAAATTCTATTCCTTAAATACTATTTGCTTTGTTAATTATAACTGTTATACTTATTTCCTATCCTACTTCTACTTACATTATCGATTATGAATATCTTATTCTCTATTCCTATTGGCTATGCACCATTCTATAAGATCTTATTTCTATTGAGTGACGTTCAGTGCAATTGAGTGCATTGAGTCACACACATGAATTAAATTGTTTTGTGTCTGATTCATTCACTCGATTGCACTTTACATGTTACGTCACTTTCATATTCGACTTTGGTCTAGGGGCAGTGGTGCCAATAAGTGGATACACTACACCCTTGCCCTTTAGAAAAATTTTAGGGAATAAATTAGATGTTTTTCTAAGTTGATAATTTATGAACTAAAATTTGTGTTTTTTATTTTGTTAATTGTTAATTGGTTTATAGGCTTTCAATAGATTATTATGTACTTCTTTGTGTAGTCCGTTCTGGTCTATAATTGAATTTACTCCTTTTCTTTCTAATATTTTGAATGGACCAATATATGGTGCTTGCTGTTTTTTTCTATTTTCTACTTTTAGTAATACTAAGTCATCTACATCTAAATCTAACCTATTGTAGTATTTTTTGTTTTCATTTAATGTTCTTTTTTCTTTTGTTTTCATTATCATTTCTTTCGCTTTAGCGAGTGCATATCGTAACCTGATTTTTAGCTCGTGAGCATAATTGTCATAGTCGTATATTTTTGTTTTGTTATTTATGGTGTCGGAGGGTAAGCACGGCAATTTGCCATAGACAAGTTCATATGGTGAATACCCGGTATCTACATGTGGTGTTGTATTATAAGCAAATGTGAAGTATGGGACCCATTTATCCCATTCATTGTCGTTGATAACTGATAACAAAAATTCGTTAAGTACCCTGTGATTTCTTTCAAGTGAACCTATCGTTTGATGGTGGTATGGAGAAGAGTATGTTTGCTTAATCTTTAATAGATAGCATATATTTGATATCAGTTCGTTATTGAATTCTGTCCCTCTGTCTGATTTTAGAACTTTAAAGTGCCCATATTTAAGCATAAATTATTCTACCATAGTTTTAGCTGTTGTCGTTGCGTCTTTTAATGTCATAGGATATGCAACTACGAATTTTGTTAGCTCGCACTGCATTGTAAGAATGTATCTCTTTTCATTTGATAATCTTAATGGTCCGACAGTGTCGATCGAGACCACTTCAAAGTGGGAGTATCTGTTATCGTTTGTGGTTCTTTCGTGTGTCTTATTTGTTTATTTCTTGCGCATGAATCACAGTTTGTTATGAATTTTTTCACCATTTGGCTCATTTTTCGCCATATGTATCTTTGTTTTAGTTTTGTTTTTAGTTTTAGTAGGGTTTTTCGTACACCTAAATGTCCTCCGTGTGAATAGTTGTGGAATTCATCTATGAGTTTGTATTTTGTGATATCATCAAGTATTTGTTGGGGAGCTTGTTAGGATTCTGACCATTTATTTTTATATTTGCATATGCTTCCTTAAATTTTTCTTTTTCAAAATGTTTAAATATTTCATCATTGTTTGTTATGGCTAGCCCATTAATATTTTCTTTCTTCATTCTGGATGCTAATTTCTTCAGTGTCGACTCTAGCGTCGCTGAGTTATCGTTAGATCCTTTATCTATATTTGATGTATGCTTCCTCATGTTCGAATCTGGATTCGTTGATTTATCGCTACATCGCACGTGCACTAGATTGTTATCAATCGTTATTTTTGAATTCCTAGCATTTCTATCAATATTAAATTTTAATTTCTTTATATTTTTGACGTCATTAATGGATATACATTCCCAAATTTAAAGTTGATCAGGCTTCTGCTGAGAGTTGCATTTCTCCTTATTGTTGTCCGTTTTCGTGGACATGCTCCTTGTGATGATTAGTGTTTGTTTTGAGTTCTCATTGATATCCGTAGGTATCATTTGTTTAAGTATGTCAGAGTCTATTTTGATTCTAGACAGAGCGTCTGCGTTTGTATTCATTTTTCCCTTTTTGTAAACTAATTCAAAATCATAATCACTTAAATCTAACCGTATTCTAGTCATTTTTGAGGATGGGTTTTTGTGTGAGTAGGGATACTAAGGGCCTATGGTCGGTGACAACAGTGAATTTTTTACCGTATAGGTATGGTCGGAAAAAGTTGATTCCCCAGTGAATGGCGAGTAGTTCCTTTTCTATGACGGGTTTGTTTAGGTCGTGTTTTTGAAGTGATTTGCTTGCGTATGATATAGGTAGATCTTTACCGATTTCGCCTTGCGATAGGATTGCTCCAAGAGCGAAATTTGATGCGTCCGTTGTTAAAATGAATGGTTTATCAAAATTTGGATATTGTAGAACTGGAGGTTCAATTAGTTTGGTTTTCAATGTCTCAAATGCTTGTTGGCAGTTTGTGTTCCAATTAAATTTTGCATTTTTCTTTAGTAGAGCATTATAATTTTGTGCTATTTCAGCAAAGTTGGGTATAAATCTCCTGTAGTAGTTACAGAAAGCTATGAAACGTCTGACTTCGTCTGCATTCTTTGGAGTTGGGTATTCTTTTATTGTTTTGTATTTTGCGGGGTCTGTTTTTACGCCATCACGTGTTATAAGATGTCCTAAGTAAACTACCTCTGGACAAAGAAAATTACATTTGTCTGCATTTAGTTTCAGATTATATCGCTTCAATCGTTCAAGAATACGCACTAGATTTTCGTTGTGGTGGTTTAAGCTGCACCCGTAGATGATGATGTCATCTACGTATAAAAAGGCTTCGGATTCTAATCCTGATAAAGCAATGGTAAGCATTCTTTGAAAGCTGTTGGATGAGATTTTTAGTCCGAATGGAAGTCTTTTGAATTGGTAATGCCCGTTGCACGTAGAAAATGCGGTTTTTGGTCTTGAGTCTTTGTGGAGTCCTATTTGGTGAAATGAACTAGTCATGTCCAAGGTGGAAAACCATTTCGCTCGTCCTAGTTTGTCGAGTACGTCTTCTAATCGTGTCACTGGAAATTTGTCGTTCACTATTTTATCGTTTAGTTTTCTGAAATCTACTACGACTCTCCATTTCTTTTTGTCTGCAACATTTTTCTTTGGTACAAGCAATAGCGGAGCATTATATGGACTTTTCGAATGTTCTATTATGTCATTTTTTAGCATTTGTTCGACTTGTTCTGATATGGCTTCTCTATGTACATGCGGGAGTCTATAATTTTTTATGTATACTGGTGTGTTTTCGGAAGTTTCTATTTTCTGAGTATAAAAATTGTTTGTTGTTAGTGGTTCATCTTCTAAATGAAATACTTCTTGGTATTTTTTAAAAATGTTAATTAATGCATTCTTCGCATATTCGTCTTCGCAGCTGATTTTTAATTTTTCCATAATCTTTTTGAAGCGTTCATCGTTTTTTCTTTTTCTTTTTTATATGCCAATATATCATAATTCTTAAGTGGTTCCATATCTAAGGTAACATTATTTAATATTACTTCCTTGTCGTTCGTGTTTAATAATTTGATATGTGCCATTCCACTTTTTGGTATTATGGTATTGCTTATGAATACGCCTTGTGCTATTTCTTTGCTTGTAATTAGAGTGTCATCGTTTAGTTGTATTCTTAGCGGTTGTATCATTTCGGTTCTTGCAGGTATTTTGATTTTAAGTGTGTGCAGGGGTTTTGTTTGCATTGGCAGCGTTATGGTTCTTTCGTCATCGCTAAGGGATATGGTAAATGTTTCGTAGTCTATTTTGCAAAGAAATTTCCTGAAGAAATCTCTGCCTAGAATGCCATCTGTTTCAATAGGAAATTTGTCTTCTACTAATTGAAATTCGTGAGCGTATATAGTTTCACATAGTTGAAGACTTAGTTGAATAGTTACTAAGGAGTATACTTCTTCGTTTGTAATACCCGTTAGCTTACATCTTTTTTCAGGGAAATATTCTGCATCTTCAAATTTGGTTGTTATTTTGCAAATTGAAATGTCAGCACCCGTATCAATTAGGAAAGTCATATTTTTGTTATTGTATTTTGCTATTATGAAATTAGAGTTTGTGTCCGATATCTTCTAAACATTTAATTTTGGCTGTCCGGAGTACTCACGTATTCCGAGCCGCATTCGTTTCCCTCGTTTTGGTTGGTATTAAATGTTCTTACTCGATGCGTCATGTTTCTATATGAGCTTCGATTGTTGTTGTTGTTTTGGGGTCTGAAATTGTTGGAGGTGTTGTTTCTATTGTTGTTACTGTTCTGGTTTCGGTTATTGTTCCAATTATTGTTAGGTCGTTGTTGGTTTCGGTTATTGTTCCAGTTGTTGGAAGGTTGGTGTGGATTTCGTCTGTAATGCATCAATGAGTGTATTTTTGTGTTTTCTAATTCCGTGGCAAGGTTTATTGCCTCTGTTAGTGTTTTGGGTTGTGATGCAAAGATTGTCTGTTTGAGATTTTCGTTAAGTCCATTTTTGAAAATGTTTAGTGCATAGATATCATTAATTTTTTGTATTACCGTTTTTTCCGCTTCAGTTGCTTCATTTCCTAGGTTTTCAATCTGTAGACTATTTAGCTCAGCTATGGTATTAAGTAATCTATCCTTAAATGAGGTTACTGTAAGATTTCTTTGTGTGAGGCTGGAAAGTGTATTATGAATTTGGGGTATGGTTGTGTTGTTCCTATATCTTTCTTTGAGCAGTGTCTTTAACATGGAAAATGTACTGGGTGTCTGGCTACCTAAGGCTGTTTTTACATTAGCTGCTAACTTGACGTGGACAACGAACTCAATAAATTCCTGCGTGCATGTGGTTTTTAGTGATTTATATATGATTTCAACTATTTTTTAAAAGCTGTCTAGTTCTTTGTGGTTCCCTGTGAATGTTGTTATGGCTTTCATAGCCATTCCTAGGTCAAAGTCTGTCATATTGGATTCTTGTTCTTTGTCCTCTTCTATCTCTTCTTCATTTGTCTGTCTCTGCTGGAGTCATCATCTTCGCCGTCACCGCCTCTTCTTCTATTCGTTTTTGACATCATCGTACTGCTTCAAACTCATATTTAATATCGCGTCTAGGTACGTTTTGTCGTACATTGCTTGCACGTATTGTATTTGTTAGTTTTTGTCTATTCTATTAGTGAGGAAAATATGTTCGGTTCGCCTTTATACTTTCCGAGCGAATCAATTCACAAATTTTATTTCAGCTTTGTTAATGAGGCACATACGAGTATATTCATTTTGGTCCCCTCCCTGTTGGAATTCTTAGAATTTCAACAACAGTTTGGCAGGATCGCCATGTGGTGTTTAAAAACGAAGGGGGTTTGGTGCGTAGCAGTCGTTAGGTATTTAAGCGTACCACGCTATGTTTGGTATATGAGCGTACCACGCTATATTGTTATAGGCGAGAAATCGCCGCAACTTTTGAGACCAACAAAAAGTAAAACAAGGCAATGCTGCCGAATTGAATTCTAAGTTGAATCTGTTTTTATTCATTAAATTCTATTCCTTAAATACTATTTGCTTTGTTAATTATAACTGTTATACTTATTTCCTATCCTACTTCTACTTACATTATCGATTATGATATCTTATTCTCTATTCCTATTGGCTATGCACCATTCTATAAGATCTTATTTCTATTGAGTGACGTTCAGTGCAATTGAGTGCATTGAGTCACACACATGCATTAAATTGTTTTGTGTCTGATTCATTCACTCGACTGCACTTTACATATTACGTCACTTTCATATTTGACTTTGGTCTAGGGGCAGTGGTGCCAATAAGTGGATACACTACAGGTCAATGAAATGCCCCAAACTAAATTTTTAAACATTGCCTCGATTCTCAAAAACAAATGCACCTTCCGAAAGGTTGATGAAGACAATAACAAAGTAGACTGGAGAAATATAAGGTGGCTCGGTTCTTCATCAGGTGCACCTTTCAACATTTACTTTAAACAAACATACTTTGGACAAAAACGTACCTTTTAAGACGCTAAGTATAAGAAAACGAGGATGTAACCAATTATCATCCGAACGCCTGGAACCGCTTTATGATGGGCCTAATAAACTAAGCGGGGCGAAAAAAGAGGACCTGATAAGCCTTCATCCATTGATCGATGAGCAATTCCATAGTTTCTATAAAAGCCTTTGCACAGAAACTAAACCTGATTATCATCCCGACCTAACGGCAAGAGAGGAAGAATATGCTTTGGAGTAGTTGAACTTTTTGTTCTGCTATCCATTTCATTTATTATACCCTATTCTAAGGGTATATTAATTTTGACGCATAGTTTGTAACATACCTTAATATTGCCCGTAGACCCCTAAAAGTTACTATATTTATGATCAGCATCGATAGTAATGTCGATCTAGCCATGTCCGTCCGTCCGTCCGTCCGTCTGTCGGCAAAAACTAGGCCTTTAAACTGGACCTAGAGAGCTGAAATTTTAACCATATACTCTCTAGGGTCCCGAAATAATCAAGTTTACGAATTTTTGAAATCCGCCCACAGACACGCCCACAAACTCAAAAAAACAAAATTTTGGAAAAAATCGAATTTTGAGCTAGAAAGCTGAAATTTTTTATATATGATCTATGACTCCTAAAACTGCTCGGGATAAAAAATTTTCAAAATTCGCCCACTGACACGCCCACAAATAAATAAAATATTTTTTGTATACCCTATTCTAAGGGTATATTAATTTTTGAAAATCCAAAGTTTGAGCTAGGGAGCTGAAATTTATAATATATACTCTCTATGGACCCTTTATGCTCATGTGTAAATATTTTCAAAATCCGCCCACTGACACGCCCACAATTAATTAATTTTTTTATAATTTTTTTTTGTAGAGCGTTCTTAACAATTCAATCATACTTAGACTTTTGTCACGCCCACTTATGAGGGATAGGAATAAGAATAGGGTATCCAACAGTCCGCTTGACTGTAGCCCGTCCCTATGTTTTTATTACTTTTTTCTGATTCTTTTTTGTACATCAATATTAAATAACTAAAAATAAAAACAAAATTTAAGGAAACAAAGTCTTATTTTGTTTCAATATTCTATTAAAGAAAAAGGAAAGAGTCCTACATATGTATACGTAAGTCCAAGCGAAAATAAAAAAATAATTTTGAAAACTGGCTTAAGTGACTTAAGTCAATTTTAAATAAAGAAATTAAGAAGGCAAATAGGCTTAAATGTGATTTTTTGCCTATAACTATTTGATTTTAAATAATTTCTTGAATCCTTGAATACCATAAAAAGGTTAAAAAATAATTCAAATTTTAATTAGAAATTACGCTCCCTACTTAAAACAGTTTTTTTCTAAATAATTTTTTTTAAATTTTAAAATCGCTATCCTGAAAAATGCTTAAAATAAATTTAAGCCTCCTTGTCTTTTGATTAAAGATTTGTAGAGCGTGCAAGTTATACACGGGCCCGAACTTCATCCTAAGGTTACCCCAACATATCGAAGTTATAAGTCGTAAAAGTGACTCGTCTCGTCGGCATAACTTTCTTACATTCGCTTCGATTCTATTACAGATTCCCTTCATTAAAAGATGAAAAGCTGAAATTGCAATGGTAAAGACATTCATCCCTTAAAAAGGCCAAACTCGGAATGTAAATGGAAACATACGCGGTTCGTGGGATGCGGAGGAACCTACATAGCCTTTTTCAATGTTTAACTTAGAAAGTTAATTGGAGTGATTCTGGATGCTATTTTTTTTTATTTTTTTTTTTTTTTTGTAAAAAAGGAAATCCAAATCCCAGAGCACTCAGACTCGGTAACGGTCCATTGTACTACCAGGCAGAAATCCTCCTTTTGGTGTAGAGGCATGAGAATGGGTGGCGTATGTTGTTGTACCCCATGGGGACTGAACCTGCACCGCACGGGTCACAAGCCAACACACTAACCTCTACACCATCGCCACCCAGCTGGATGCTATACTCCTCGGGCACAATGACTGCACTTCAGCTTTTTATTAGTTTTAATACTCCAATATCCGTTATTGATTCAACTCATTAGAGTCCGTGAAATGAAGAGATTTAATCCCACAATGAATTTAAATTCCTGTAGCACAACTCGATAGCAAAGGACGTGAGACATTTTGCAAAGAAGTTTTCAATGCAATCGCAGTAATCAATCGGACACTGTCCCCTTATTTAATGTTGCTAAATGGTACATTCAAAAGTTCAATCACACGAATCTCTTTAAAGTGGAAACGTGCTTAAAGATTTGAGGTTAACCCATCCCTCAGCATTTATCTATTTTAAAATTAACTCAAACTCGTTGATTTACCAAACACATTGACCTCTCTTCAAAAATACACACAAGCGTACACAACTTGATCACAATAGAATACCATCCCAATCCCATCAAGGTATCACCTGAAAAGTCAAAATTCAAAAGGATTCAATGGTGTACCTTAAATTTAATTCAATCAAAATCGATAAAGAATTTGTACATGTCCAGGAAGCAGATACACATAGCCATACTAACTAGTCTCGTCCTAAAAAAAAGGAGAGATAACAGCAGTAGTGGATATGTTGGTGGATAGCCTTAAGGAGTAGAGACCGTTGCTGGAAAGGATTTGTCATGTCTTGCAAGCAAGATAACGAGTTGCCTTTGCTGTAATCAAAAGTCACAAGGACACAGTGTATTCCAGAATTAAGAAGCATTGAGTTTGTGTAGTGAAGGCTAAAAGAGGAAAAGGAAGTCCTTGTCTTCGTTTTCGTCTTCGTCGCACACACATTCATCCACATACACTTTGACCCTCGTCCTTCTATGCAATGGAGTGGTTTTTGCAATCTGATCGATGCGATGTTACGTTGTAGCGTCCTCTCCCCAATAAAATTGCGCAAAAGAATCAGAGGTTTTCCATGATTTTACGACAACAACGAAGACGGTGTTTTTCGATTTCAAAAAGGTGATGTAACCATTCCATGGGCGAGCTAACAAAAAGGATTCACTTCAACTCTTTCTTTTTTTTTCATTTTTAGCTGGTAAGAAATATAATTTAGGGTCATCTTTGCCATTTTACAAATTGATGTTATTTCGAGATTTTCAACTGAAATGGGGACCGCTTTTAAATGGGATAAAAGATAAAAAAGGGTAACGCTGCTGCTGCTGGTGGATTTGAATTTGTATCGTAAAAGCGGAAGGTATTCCAATGACAGGGTTTAGTGAATGAATTTCGTATTTGCTAGCAGTGGTGGCTGCCGGCGCGGGGTCATTGGAAAAGGACACTGAATTCAAATTTTATCATGCAAATTTCGGGGTCTTTTCTTTTCAATCTCAAAATGCGCAATAACTTCAGGAGTTAGAGTGATGGAATTTTCAAGTTTTTGTGACGATTTTTATTGTAAATTTGTTATGAGTGGTTTGTGTGGCGAAGGAGATTTATGAATATATTTTTATTTATTTTTTTGACAAATGATGAATCAAATAAGTGATGGTAGATTGTCTTAAGCTTTTTGGATCAGTTGGCAACATTCGATTTGTGGTTTTATGTGGGTTCCCAATAAAAACCGATGGATGGAAAATGTATACAAACATTTGGTCTTTGATAGAAAGTAAGAATAGATTCTACCATAACGCATTGAACTGTTTTTATAAGTATAAACGGATAGGTTCGAAATGGCACTGAAATCGAAAAAAAACCAAAAACACTTTTTTTATGTTTATTTGGTGTACTTAGAACAATATTACATTTTAGTTTTTAGTTTACTCCAAAAAAAATGATTTCTTCTGTTAATTTTATTTTGCATGTGGCCTTTATAGCGCTAAAGAACCTGCGTTTTTTTATTAGGTATTCCTTTTTTGTATATTGATCTTAGAAAAATGTGTAGAAACCTGTATACAATGAAACATCTTTTTCTTTTTATATGAAACTTACTTTTTTTTGTATAATTAGCGTGCGCTAAAGGGATTTCTTTTTTTCTGTAATTGATACAGTACTGTTTTCATGAAACCACAGCTCAGGCATTTGGATTTTTGCTGCAAGCAGCACCCAGCAAATGATTCATTGCCTGTTTTTAGGTACTACTTACTGCATGAAGAAGTTTGGTGCGATAGGGATTTTTCTCCACAGGTGGCGCCTAAATTGCTTGAGGAAGATTTGTTTTCTTGATTTTGCCACTCTTATAAGAAAGTTTGCCCTATTCTAAGGGTATATTAATTTTGACGCATAGTTTGCGACATACCTTAATATTGCCCGTAGACCCCTTAAAGTTACTATATTTATGATCAGCATCGATAGTAATGTCGATCTAGCCATGTCCGTCCGTCTGTCGGCAAAAATTACGCCTTTAAACTGGGCCTAGAGAGCTGAAATTTTAATCATATACTCTCTAGGGTCCCGAAATAATCAAGTTTATGAATTTTTGAAATCCGCCCACAGATACGCCCACAAACTCAAAAAAAAGCTAGAAAGCTGAAATTTTTTATATATGACTCCTAAAATTCCTCTTGATATAAAATTATCAAAATCCGCATACTGACACGCCCACAATTAAATAAAACAATTTTATTGAAAAACCAAAATTTGAGCTAGGGAGCTGAAATTTATAATATATACTCTCTAAGGGCCTTTTAAGCTCATGTGTAAATATTTTCAAAATCCGCATACAGACACGCCCACAATTTAAAATCAACTTTTTTTGCAAATCCAAAGTTTGAGCTAGGGAGCTGAAATTTATAATATATACCTACTCTCTAGGGGCCAGTGGCGAGGCGCCCATTTAACTCGATTCACGCCGGGTTACCTTTTAAAATTCTACCTTTCAACAATGTTTCAATGCAACAAGCAACATGCATCTTAATGTGTGTATATAAACATAAGATTTGTATGTTTCCTACACCTGCACTTGCAAGCAACAAATTCTACCAACCCACCACCTGCTATTCACCTGCTCTCATATCGTTCTACTGCTCTACGCACACAAATACTCACACCATTGCATGCCTATTCTCCAACATCACATACTCCTCTCCATACCCCATAAGAAACACATACGCAAAGCGATAGCAAAACAAAGCATAGTAACCCGGAAATTTTCGCGTTATGAAATATGTGGCTGGTAGCTGGTTAGAACAAATTGGCTTTCTTTCCTTGTTTTCCCCTTATCGTTCACCGCGTTTGAATCCACTCTGTTTGATACACGCTTCCTTATGCAAAAATATAACCCGCTTTTCAGCGACTTATTTGGCGAGTTTTGTATGTAGCTGAGGTGAGTTCTGTTTGAAAAATTCAGTTGTGAAGCAGACTGCGATGTGTAACTTAAAGTAATATTGAGTGGAATTATTGTTGTGCAATATATAATTATTTAATGTGATCGAAAACAGTGAAAAGTGTGAGAGGTGTGAAAAGTTTAAATTGTTTTGTTTTCAGTTATGTAGATTCAGCAAAGAAGAAAATGGCATTATTAACAGTAAATTGTTGTTTAGTAGATTTGCTTTTGGAAGAAGAAAATTATTTTTGTAAATTGAGTTTTCTTAAAAAAAATAAAGCTATAGAGATAGGACGCTCTACTCTTTCTATATAAATAGATTATAAGCGCAAGGATGGTTTTGTTTCGCATTTCAACGCATCCATATATCAAAAATATACTTGGTTGACTGGTAGTTGTAAGCTGAATAAAACGTTTTGTTTTCCTTGCCTCCTTTTTTCTAATTCTCCTAGTGTTTGGAGTCGCACGGGCTACGCTGACATAAACAATTTAATTGATTCGGCAAATAAACATGTCAAGACGGAAAAACACATTCGTAGCTGTTTATCTTTGCACGAATTCGGTACTGATTGTATTGAAACCTCGTTAGGTAATTCCTTTGTAGCTCACAACAAAAAAGTTGATAGAAACCGTAAACTAATGGAACTTTTTATAGATACGGTAGTTCTTTTAGGCAAACAGGAACAAGCATTTCGGGGTCATAATGAAAAGCCAGATTCTAATAATCGTGGCAATTATGTCGAAACACTTTTATACTTATCTAAGTATGACCAGTTAATGGACTCTCATTTGGAACAGTGTTCAAGTGCACGTAATCCGGTTTTTTCGGGTCTATCAAATGACATCCAAAACGATTTAATACAAAGTATAGCCGCAGTGATCAAATGCATAATTAAAGTAGAAATAAGTGAAATGCGATTTGTGTCCATCATGATTGATGAAACACCAGACATGAGCCATAGGGAGCAACTTAGTGCCGTTATGCGTTACTTATCGGAGGAAGGAGTAGAGGAAAGGTTTCTTGGGTTTTTTGACGTGAGTGAGAGTCGAAATGCTGATGAGCTCTCAAAACACATTTTCAATATACTTGATGTATACGGTTGCAAGGAGAAATTAGTTGGGCAATCTTACGATGGGGCCGCGGTTATGTCAGGGGAAGTAGGTGGTGTTAAAAAAAAGTCCTGAATGCTTGTCCAATGGCTTATTTTATTCCTTGCTACGCACATGTTTTAAATTTGGTGTTATCTCAATCACTGGAAAATATACCTGAATTGAAAGTTTTTTTTGGCAATATAAACACAATAGTACGCTTCTTTAATAAATTAACTAAACGTTCAAATATTTTAAAACAAGTAGCAAACAGACGCATGCCGGGAGTATCAGAAACTCGCTGGCATTACCATTCCCGAATAGTTAACGTTATTTTTAACTGTAGATTAGATATTATTGAAACTTTTAAGCAAATATTAGACCATCCAAAAGAATGGGACACTGACGCACTTTCAATGGCCGAAAGTTTATTGCTTAAGTTAGAAGGGAAAGATTTTTGCTTTTTACTGCACGCGGTTTCCGAAATATTTGCTAAAACCGATGTATTGTTTAATTTAATACAAAATAAACAAACAGATGTTGAAGTTGCTAAGCGAGAAATCGAGTGTTTTGAGTCTTGGCTTTCTACTGAGTTTCTAAACAAATTTGATTTAATTTTTGAAAGTATAAATGATTGTGCTGAACCTCCACGGAAACGCCGATTATTTAATTTTGATTTAAAGACTCACTATAAGCGCCTTTTTATAGAAATAAAGGACAATATTATATCTCAAATTAAGACACGATATAAATCTTTCACGGATTTAATTTTTTTGGATTTACTCAATAAATCAAAATACAGTCGTTTTGCTCAGTCAAGCCCAGATGATAAAATATCTTCGGTGATTAACTTTTTCACTGAAATTTTCGATTTTGCAGGTTTAAAAAATGAGCTGAAAAATCTCTATACTACGTCTTCACTTCAACCACTTGACGTTTTATCCCTCTATAAACATTTAAGAAGTGAAATATTGAGCGAAACATTTCCCCAAATCTTAAAACTAAGTGGACTACTCGTATTTTTAACACTACCAATGACTGTTGCTTCCGTGGAGAGATCTTTTTCCACTCTGAAAAGAGTTCATACATATTTGAGAAATTCTCAAGGAGAAGACAGGCTTTCTGATTTAGCACTTTTATCCATAGAAAAGCGACTCCTTTTAAAAATAAAAAGTAGGCCTAACTTTTATGAAAGAGTTCTTGCAGAATACGTGAAAAAAGGTAGAAGAATAGACTTAGAGTACAAATAAAAAAAAATATTTAACAAAACTTTTCACATTTTTTTCCAAATTCTACTGTTTTCGATTTTAAAAAATATTAATCAATAATATTTTCCCTTTTTAACTTTGTACAAAAACTATTTTTAAAATATTTTTATATATTAAAATATTTTTATATATTATAGATATAAAATCTATACATTTTAGTAAATATTATGCTTCTTAGTTTAAATTTTTATTTATGTATTTATTTACTTAACAAACCGTGACTTATGAAGTTCCTTTTTTTTATTACTCACTATCAATTTTCTTTAAGGTACAGCATTTGCATCTGCCAAAAAGGTTTCTTTCGAAGCCACTTTTATTATACTTTAGGTTCATTGTAAATTTAAGCTTAAATGACTTGAAGTATAAAAAATTGGCTTGAGTTGCTTTACTTCTATGCGATTTGCAGTACACAATATAATTTCAGAAAGCGTTTGCAGGTGCATATTTTTTCCGACTTACCATTTAACATTTTCCACTCCACGCCACTGCTAGGGGCCCTTTATGCTCATGTGCTAATTTTTTTTAAATCCGCCTACTGACACGCCCACAATTAAATAAAACAATTTTATTGAAAAATCAAAGTTTGAGCTAGGGAGCGTTTTTTTACAAAAGCTTCGTTTTTTTGATAAAATCCTTTAAATGTTATATAACAAAATATGTAGAGCGTTCTTAACAATTCAACCATACTAAGACTTTTATCACACCCACTTATGAGGGATAGGAATAAGAATACGGTATCCAACAGTTCGCCCAAGCGGACTGTAGCCCGTCCTTATGTTTTTTTTATATATTTTTGATTACTATAAAAATAATTTGGTAGTTGTCTATAAATTCCAAAACAAATATGGTATCTACAAAATGTATAGTAAGTCGTAACTAAGTCAGGCGTCGCTTGCGTAGACAGTAACATAATTTGCACGATATCTTTATAATTAATAGCCTATGTGTTATTCTGAAGTATATTCTATATTACTGTAAGGTTTCGTCAAAGTCCGTTCAGTAGTTTTTGCATGGTAACAAACATCCACCCATACATCGTAACATAAGGTATGCGTTACAAATTTCACGTTTATAATATTAGTAGGATATAAAAGGGCGCCAAATGAAATACTTGCCCGGGGCGCCTAGATGGTTAAGGCCGGCCCTGAGTATTCACAAAAACACCGTTTTCCTTTTCAATGTATTAAAAAGCTTGTTCCCCATCTAATGCTGTATGGAGAGATGGACGTCATCCGGGTTTTATAAAAGCTTTATTGCCAATAATGCTTGTTTTTCCTTGCCAGTGGAAAGTAGTGAAAATAATAACTATCCCTAAGAATTTAGCAGCCGAAGAATTTAGACCCATATCGATTGTACCTTATCCTATCCAAAATTTGCGAACGCAAGTA
Source organism: Portevinia maculata (assembly GCA_949715645.1). NCBI lineage: Eukaryota > Metazoa > Arthropoda > Insecta > Diptera > Syrphidae > Portevinia > Portevinia maculata. The sequence goes on from OX454528.1 coordinate 91,054,945, forward strand.
AATGAGTATCTTGTACATAATAATCTTATGGTTTCTTATTGACGATGTAAGGCCGAGTTTTTAAAAATGTTATCAATTAATGTATATGTAAGATTAGTTCGTAAAATAGATTTTAGGCCGAAAGGCAATAATTATAAGGTTATAGTTAAGTTTAGAGCGTCCGCATAAGGACCAACAAATAAGAATAGGTGTCCTGTTAATTTTAAGTTAGATTTAATCATTTTTTGTCTAGTATGTAAGGATATCTAATAATGAATAAAAAAATTAATTTTATAGTCACAAAGTTTCCGTTCAATCTGGGTTTCGTGTCAAACAAAGTTTTGCCACCGCACTTTTGATCGTGGTTGAACACGTAAGAGAGGAATTGGATAAATACCATGTTACTCGCATCATTATTTAAGTGAAAGAAAGCAGTATGTTTCCTTAGAGAACGGTCTATAAGAATTTCTTCCCTTGGCACTAGTTGTTCCGATTCTATTTTGGGAACCTTATCTTCACTTGACATCAACGATTTACAAAGCATAATTTTGAATTCATCGAGAAATGCTTACGCTGGCGACATTCAAATTTATAAAAGCCGCCCCTTTGGTCTTATCGAAAACTATGCCGATGATTTCAACGAAGACCTTGAAAGATCGTTAAACAAAAGCCTATCTCTTAATCGAAAAAAATGGAAATATTTGGCTATTTCAAAGAATAACCTAAAGCTTTCTTATTTTCCACAATTAAGCTTAATTATTCAGACATTGGCTCTCTTTCATTGGCTACATAGGCGCTTTCCATCATCTCTTTCGCATATAACTGCTCTCAAGTCGCCATCGGTCGCTGTGATTGTTCAAAAGAAACGCCTTTACACGATTTATGATTAAAATATACAAGCCTTGAGTTAACCTACATAAGATCCTTTGAACAATGTACATATATCCAGGTTGACCAGTGTAGCTAATACGTCCTGCTGATGGCATTTATCAATGTCCGGAGTGATTCGACTCGGTCTCTGAGCGTATGGATCGCTGATAAAGTTTCAGACTTTTAATTTTTTATCTTGTTATTTTCAACGGCATCGTCGGATTTGCTTCTCCTGATGCGACACTTATCTGTTCGCTACCCATTGAACTTCTGCTGCATGGAAGCTTCCCAACCAACTAAAATGAAAGCGGTCTGCCGTTTAATACCTTTGAAACACACTCACCAAAAGAAAACGATGAATCGTAATTCGAACAAGCACTATCAGAGGTCAGAATTACGAAACCAGAGGTTGAAAACGAACGCAATTAAAACACATCCCCTTATACTGTAGCAAAGAGAATTTATGTAAATATCCAATTTACGAGTTGCTTCTTTATCTAATATACTAATATTCATAGTCAGTCTCCTCCATCTAATGAGCACTTTGTAATGTGAGCATTTCGTTCTCTAAGAGGTATCGACCGTAATTTATTTACTGAAGGTCCTTTCTTGAACCATCGACTTCCATTTTTTTGCCAAAAGTTCTTCCTTAAAATGAGCAGACTGCTACAAATGGTATTCCGAAATCTCCAGACAGAAAACGAGAAAATTGATGACAAAAATTACATCTGCTATCTGAAAGAACTGAAGCTAATGACAGTTGTATTGGCACGCTAACTGAAGTAGCACGTTTCCACTACAGTATCTCTCCCTTTTGTCACAATGGCGAGCTCAAGAGTTATGAATGCTGACAACAACGACCGGAAATATTACACTCTTGTCCTCATTCATTTTAAGGATTCATCATTTCCGATATGATGGTATTTATTTGCAATAATAATTGATGATGCCAAACGATAACACCGGAGCCGCGCTGCGCCGCAGCCACCATCGAGGCTTCCACAATCTCCATCAGACTCAGCCGGTGGAAAAAAATTCGTTTTTGTTTTAGGTGTTTCCTTCCTTAACTTTCGTCTACGACGGCAAATGTTTGCCGTTAATAACGACGGGCGATTCAAGAAGGATGACGACAGCAACAGCGACAACGACAACGTTGACAAAGACATCATCACGGACTTAAACGAGGACGAAGTACGACGATGATGCCGATGACAGTGGCTGGTTGGTGGGCGTTCTGCCAGGCGAAACACAATGACGGGTAGTAATGAGAGTAATGGTTATTACATCGTAAAAACCGCACAAGACAAATTCGACAGGGAATACCATTCGCCAGGACCCGCAGGAGCTCCCCGCATGCAGCAAAAGCGATAGGTGGGTGGTAAATTCTCTGGTATGCTCTTCCAGTTATGAGTATGTTGTTTGGGAGATTCTTGAGCAGTGTATTCTGTCATCACATAGATTGCTTTGGCAGAAAGTTTGCCATTTTCCTATTATCTATTATTCCGTGCACTTAGATCAAAGTTGAAAAGAGCCAGGAAGAGCGGAGACCAAAGTGCTGATGGCTGATTGCTGATGAATCTTCGTCATTATCTAACAGGCAAATCTAATTAATCATTGCAAAACTGACAGTTACATCTTCTGCTGTCATTCGGTTGACGAAAAATGACGTGTGCGTGTTCATTGTTTTCAAAGATGTAGTTCATTTTTGAAAGAAACGTATGGTAGAGAGATTATAGTATTTCTATGTACTTACTGAGCTGTTGGAAGCCACAGTGGTCGGTCTCCATTTATTATATTGTTTACATTGTCGCAAATGCAATACAATTTGAGAACCATTATCCATTCTGCTTCAGATTTTGATTAATTGTAAATGTTTTCTTCTGATTACCTTCAGTACTGCGTAAAATATTGTAATTGGTCCAGAAATGAAAATTGTGCTGAACGACAAATTTTAAAATTTGAAGGTCCACAATATATTTTTCAAATATTTTCAAGAAGATGGATACGTGTGCGTGTGTATGTATTTGTGTATGTAGGGGTGGAGTCTCCTACTTCCCTGCAAATGATGGTAAGTAGGCTAGAGGAATATTAGTCCAGTCAAATAAGACTTTGAAGGTTACAATAATTCCCATAGAGCTAAAAATTGGTATAAATGTTCAGAATACTATTATAAATGAATTGTGAAAAGTCCCCATCAATCCCCCTTGTGCAAAAAATTTTATTGATGGTGAAAGTTTGCAAAAATAGGTTTTTCGCATTTTTCAGCTAAACGGTGAGTTTTACAGCAAAATAGTTCAGACAAAAATTGTAGATCATCCGATTCTCTACAAAAAATGTATCCACACTTTTTTTCATAAGTATTGTCATTTCCGTGATATAGCGGTTGAAAGAATTGAAAAACTATTTTATTCGTAATATGCACACGTTTCCACACCACCTATGAGGTAGTGGCTTGGCGCTTTTTTTTAACGTGGTTTCCCCGGTAGGCATATTCCACGATCCATTGTGATCCTATTGAATTCAAATTTAATATTGAAAATGATGAAAGCTGTGTAAATTATGTAATTAATAAATGAAAAAATAATTTGGAAAAATAGTGTACTGTCTTCGTTTTCTTTTTCTTCTTTTTCTACATCTTCCTGCTGGATAGAAATATGTTCTAAAAGTGATGCATCATTATGTCTCATCACTGATATCGTAATTATTTCAACATTGGAGCACGGCTGTCCTTGACAATTGCTACATGCTAAAGAACAAAACAGTCCAACCTTTTTACAGCCGCATTTAGCATTGCAACCGTTTTTGCAATTGCAAAAGATGGTGTTAAGGAGTTTTTCTGGTGCAGGTGGGAGTAACGTATGAATTGGTTCCAATGCATTTTCAACTAACTTCCAACCCCAGTCTTCTGGATCCATTTTATTACCAAGCCACACTTGAACTTGATAATATACCCGGAATAGATGTTGTTGAGCAGCAGCAGAGGTTGGGGGAAGACAAGCTAATTGCACTTGTTTTTTATTATACGTTTTTTTTGCAAAAGATAAGTATCGGAGTTTATCGAAGCAGGTAACTTTTTTTGGAGCTCCGTACATAGAAAGAAGGAAGCGAATTCCATTAGTGATTATAACTTCATGAGTAGAGTTACTATCTTTAAAAACTTCAGCACAATTAATTAAATTTTGTTTCTCGAACAATTTCAAAACCGTTGTTTTGCCCCTCTTGAAAAATGCTGATGTTGTATCGCAGCCAGTTAGCAAAAGTATATGATTTTGGCATTTTGGAAAAGCACAGAAACTTTTTGATGAATATATTTCCGATTGCTGCTGAGTCTTTCCCGGTTCTTTCCGACATCTTCACCAACAACAATAGTTGTATTTGTTGAGTTGAATTGTTCTATTGCTGTTTCAATGATCAGAACATCAGCATCATTTTCAGCTTGTTTTACAAGAATATTTTCAGTAGTAAATGTTTCTTTTAACATTAAAATAAACCGAGACTTGTTGTGGGTATTTGCAAGAAATTTCTGTTTGCTTGTGGGAACTGTCATAAATTCATCAAAAATAACATCAGAAGATGAAGATGTTGTTGTAGCTCGACGTCGTTGTTCTGCGGCTTTAGTATTTTTATTACAATCGGTGTAACCATCAAATACTACAGTCACTCTATGGCCAAAATGTCTACGTACATACTGAACATATTTGTCTAAAATATTATGAAATGTTTCTTCGTGGTCCCAGACAACTCGGTGTAACAGAAATCCCCCGTCGATGATGAACGTAGAATTTATATTGTCAATGTCTTATATTACTGTTTGAAAACAATCGTAAATGGCTGACTTTTGTCTTTTACGCATTCCAATATCATCATATTCGAAATATTTTTCAATTTCATCTTCCAAAGCAGTCGTAATACTCATGCATTGAAATAATAGTACAATTACTCTTAGCAATGCGCCCCCGAATTTGGCGCCCTTGCACATATGGTTGGGCCGGCATTCACTATACAAAATAACTGCGCAAAATTGGCGTTTGCGCAGTGCATTTGTATTTAGAATGGCGGTGTTTGTACTGTTTGTACAGTTAAAATTTGAGCAAAAATCAAAATTGTTTTGATTTTTAAACAGTTCAGATTGAGTGAAATGTCTATTTGCGCAGTTATTTTGTGTAGTGAATGGCCGGCCTAAATGAAAATAGGGGCGGAGTTTTTGACGTTCATTTATATTCTAAGAATTTTATAATTTTTATGTATAAGACATAGGGACTCGTATGTTTACTCGTATAACGGTTCAAAAATGTATATAAAAGTACATTAACGTGCATATTACGAATAAAATATTTTTTTCAATTCTTTCAACCGCTATATCACGAAAATGGCAATACTTATGAAAAAAAGGGTAGATACATTTTTTGTAGAGAATCGAATGATGTACAATTTTTGTCTGAGCTATTTTGCTGTACAACTCACCGTTTAGCTGAAAAACGCGAAAAACCTTTTTTTGCAAACTTTCACCATCAATAAAATTTTTTTTTAACTTATTTATTTATTTTATTTATTTAGTGATTTACCTACACACAGTAAGATACCATATCTTATAAACTAGTGAAAGGCATACAATAGTTGAAGCGAGTATAAAAAGCTACATGAGATACAAAATGAAGAATTTATGTTGATGAGAAAAAAGAAATAATGAAAAGTAAAGCATAAGCAATTTTTACAAGAAAATGTACAAAAAATCAATACAAAATTTTAAGAATTCAAGGAGAGATACGATTTTAATTCATTTTTAAGTTTAGTTGTGTTATTTAAACTTCGGATAGAGTAGGGTAAGGAGTTCCACAACCGTATGGAGTGAATAAAAAACTGACGCTCAGAAGTTAAGCAAGAGTACCGAGGAGGGATCAATTGAGCAGATCTGGTTGAGGTGGGATATCTTATTTTTTCATGTATATAAGTCGGTTGATGTGTTAAAAGTATGTCCGAAAATAGGCAAAGAGTTCGAAATTTGAGAAGATTGTCGAAGGTCATATTGTAAAGTTGGCTGGAGTAGAGTGATATTCGATCAAATTTACGCAATCCGAATACATATCGCACAATACAATTAAATGCCACATTAAGTTTCCTCTTGGATGCATAACTACAGCTCGCAGACATTTCACAAGCATATGTTAAGACTGGCATGGCTAGAATTTTAGCAAGTAAGACTCGTGTTTTAAAGGGTGTAAGGGATTGGGTCGCCCACAACGTTCGGATAACTCTATAAGTCTTGCCGACTGCAAGATTTATGTGGTTGTCCCAAGTTAAGAATCGGATTGATGGGGACTTTTCTCAATTCATTTATAATACAAGGTGGCGCAAAAGTAATCCTCCTATCAGAAAATGCTATAAATTTTGCGATTGGCCCCTAATGTCAGTTCTGTTTTGACATTTGTGTAGTAAACACATGCGAAATACACGTTAATAAACAATGTTACGCTACACTGCTCCAGAACGCGGAATATTGGTGACTATTTATTTGAGCAATAATCGGTCGGTGACTTTCGGACATCGGAAGTATATTTTTGCGCCACCTTGTAGTATTCTGAACATTCATACCAATTTTTAGCTCTATGGGAATTATTGTAACCTTACTTCTATTTTATGGACTAATTTGACTGGACTATATTGCAAGTGTGGAATCTTGAAGTCAATACAGAGAAATCTAAAGTTATGGTTTTTAAGAATAGCTCCGGAAGAACGGCAGGAGACGAAAAATGGAAATACAATGGAAAGGTGCTGGAAGTTGTGAAATCGTATACGTATCTAGGTATGGAGTTTACGTTCCACTTGAAGTTAGAGAAGCAACTAAAAATTAAGTTAAAAAAGGCTAAAACTGCAATATGCGCGAACTGTCGAAAACAGTTGAACAACAAACTCATATCGCTCAATATCAAACAAAGAGTTTTTAACTCGACCGCCAAAGCGATTTTGTTTTATGGAACTTAAGTGTGGGGTGTGCAGAAGTACGAGCTTGTTGAATATTTGCTTCGCTTTTTTCTTCGAAAAACCTTCTTCAATACACCAAAATATATGTACTATTTGGAAACTGTGCTTCCGACAATGTTTATATCGACCGACGCTAAAACTTAATGTGGATTACATTATTAGAGTGTTGCATATGGATGAGCAAAGGCTTCTAAAGGGAACCCTACAGTTTGCAGTGCAGCAAAAGACACTTTTCGTCAAAGATTGGAAGCTGCGGACTGTGGCATAGCTCTCAATTTGTCGGAGGTAAATGCAGACGCTTGGAAAAACTCCTTGTATGAAGTACATAATTGCTGTCACTGATGAGACAGAAATATTATTGGAATTATCTTTAAAATAAGAGGAGAATTGGTGAAGCTAACCTACATCGAAGTGAGTGATCTGATATCTGCATGCTTTGAAATCTACGAGAAAAGGAAGGCCTAATGCATTCAATTGGCAATTCGTCCAATACTGATGGAGATAAGGCGGGTCTACTACGGCAAAAATACTTTGCGATGGGAAGAGGTAGCTAACTACCTGAATGGAATGAATTGGCTTTTACTCTGTGAATACTGCAAAGAAGCTTTATCGAACCTTGGCATCAACTGTCAGGCGTACGCTGATGACATTGTATTGATTGCCAGGGGCAAGTTCGAAGAAACCCTTGGGGACATTATACAAAGGGGGCTTAAAGTAACCAAGGAATGGTGCCATACTGTCGGACTTAACATCAATCCGGCGAAAACAACGATAGCACCATTCACAAGGAAAAGACAACTTCAAAGACTTAAGGACATTAGCCTGTAAGGCACGACACTGATACCAGTCAAAGAAGTAAAATATCTAGGACTCCATCTACTCGTAGATAGTAAACTCCTCTGGCGAAAACATACAGAGGAGATATCCAAGAAGGCCACCCGCGCTCTCATGATATGTAGGAGCCTAGCGGGGAAGGCATGGGGATGCAGCCCAAACATCCTGCGATGGATGTACACTGCAATCGTGAGACCAATGATCACATACGGAGCGGTAGCATGGGCGAAACGAACCAGTCTAGTCATAACACGAGAAACACTCGGCAAAGTGCAAAGACTGGCGTGCCTGTGCATTACCGGAGCAATGCGTAGCTGCCCAACAGCAGCCATGGAGGTGTTATTGGAATTAACCCCTCTACATATCATGATGATGAACGAGGCAGACAAAACAATCCTTAGGATGGCAAAGGAGGGAATTGGGAGAGGGGAATGCATCGGTCCGAAAGAACACGGTCACTTACTCAAAAAACTCCCACTTCTTGGCATACCTAGGGACGATAGCATCAGGAAATTCAACTTCGAAAAGAATTTCCAGACAAAGCTCAGCGATAAGGAGAACTGGAGCAATGAATCCACAACTTATGGACTGAGCAACCACACAACAAAGTGGTACACGGACGGCTCGAGGACCGAGGAGGGAACTGGTGCAGGAGTGTTTGGGCCAGGAAATAAGCCCTACGAATCCATGGGCAAATGTACCAGCATTTTCCAGGCAGAAATATGTGCCAAAGACAGGTGCGTTCGAATCAACCTCGAGAAAAACTACAGGTATTGCAACATAGCAATAATGTCTGACACCCAATCAGCCATAAAGGCTCTTGACGCCTACGTTATCAAGTCAAAACTCGTGTGGGAATGCCTACACGGACTGAATAGACTAGGCAAGAATAACAGAATTTCCATCTGCTGGGTACCTGGCCATGTTGGCATTACAGGCTGCCTCATTGCGGACTCTCTGGCAAGAAAAGGGGCAGAGGAACCCTTCATAGGACCTGAACCATTCTGCGGGATAGGAGAACACACTATACGCGAAGAGTTCAGGAGACTGGAAGAAGAAACAAGGGCAAAAGCCTTTCTCAACCTCCAAGGTCTGAGGCAAGCAAAGAAACTCTTAGGAAATTACAACCAAAAGAGATTCAAAGCTTGTATCGGGGCACTGCAGACTCAAGAAGCACCTGAGGAAAATGGGCATATCGGAGGACGGGCTCTGCAGATTATGCAGTGAATCCGCCGAAACTCCAGAACACATATTGGAATCCTGTGGGGCACTGGCCCACAAAAGGATGAAATATTTGGGCAGGCACCAAATAACAGACAAGGATATACAAGCCACAGCTCATTCTCAGATTCATCAAAGAAACTGGACTGGACGCTGTGCTCTAGGGAGTGTGACCTGCCAAGGATAAACCAGAGCAATACCTCGACATGCTTCACAAAGAAGTATCTAGAGAGGCTCTGAAAGAGGGCACGAACCTCTCCGAGGCACAAGCAAGGGGACACAATAGACCAATAGGTCGCAGTGTAATATACCCTAACAAAATATTATTATTATTAACATTTCTCTTTCCTATAGAAGGAGAATCATCAATGAAAGCTTTTAAATTCTTGGCGATTTTGCTCAATAATATGTTTCAACTAAACTCAAAGTCTATCAAGATATTCCGATTTAACTCATCTAAAAGTCAAATAAAGTGTAACTTAACCGAAAAAAAGTTATCAATTTTCGTTTTAACTAAACTAAAATTCCACTCAGTTCTCAACAAAAAAAAAATGTAAAAAGCCTAATTAATTTTTATCTTTTTCACTGTATGTTTAACTAGTTTCAGAATTATTATCCACTAGGAAATTGTGCCAATGTAATAAAGCCTTTTCATTCTTCAGAAATGTAAAACTAAATCTAAAAATGTCTTAAATGAATTTAAGAATGATATTGCCACTCGGGCAGACGACAGTTAATAGCCATGTCCATTATAATTATTCAAGAATTTGTAAAATTGAATTAAATTGAATAAATCTATCTATCTATCCATTTATATATCGAGTTAAGTGGCAACTTTGAAGCACAATCTAATTGCTTTAATATTTCACTCGCTATGTGGGGAAAATCCGTTTTGGAATTAAAGTGGCAGTTGCTTTGTGCTTTGATCAAAATAATTTTTTGCATACCTATAGTGTATATTATTTTAAGGTGATTTAGAGTGTATTTTTTGGAAAACTGCTCAAGTGAATATTGGTTTCTCTTTATTTGATATCAAGGTAAGTGAATATAGTTTATAAAAATAATATTGTTTTTTAATTAAGGTAACATTTGTAACTTATTGTTCAATGTGTCTTTAAAAAGAGATTTGGGGCAGAACGGGCGAGGCATGTTATTTGAATTTCTTTAACATTCTGTCAGCATTTTATAGATGGTTCGAAATTACGTGAGAAAGGCCATGAGGCAACAAAATGGAACAAAGATAGTATGCTACGAGCTGCTTAAGATGTGTGGTCAAAAAAAAGAGCTGTAAGGCTGCTGCTGGGAATTATGAAATTCCTCGAAGCACTTTGCAAAGATTTATAAAAATAGCAGATCAAAACCCTGACCTTCCATTTTTTATTACAAAAGTGGGAAATTTTAAGCCTGTTTTTTCAGAGGACCAGAGGCGCTTGTTTGACTTTTCGAATGAAGAATTTCGTGAACTGGCGTAAGAGCTAGCGGAAAAAAATGAGTTTGACCAATAACTTTGATGCTGAAGCGCGCATTGCTGGAGAAGACTGGGCAAACAATTTTTTTAAAACGAAATCTGCGGCTCGGGCTATGGGGTTTAACTGCGTCGCTGTCGAAAACTGGAAACTGGGACCGCTACGGCTGCAAAGAGACTGGGAACAATGTTGGCAACTAAAGGAAGGAAACAAGAAGGATCGGTATCTTCTTCACTCTTAACCGTGGAAATTTGTGTGAGCGACGATGGGCCGTATATGCTACCAATGTTTATTTTCCCTCGAAAAAGAATGAAGGCTGAGTTGCTGAATGGAACACCGCCTAGTTCATAAGGGGAATGTACCAAAAATGGATTGATAACACAAGTATACACACATTTTGGTGCCGATACTTTTTGAACTGTTCTTTAGTAAATACGACCTCCTGAATACGAATCTGCAATCGGTTTTTGCCTAGCAGCTCCCGTTTTCATGTTATGGGGTAGGGTGTTGCAAACCTGATACCACTTAGAAATACCCAAAATAATTGTGAAAAGAAGAAAGTAAAACATTTTTTCTTTGAGAATATAGCTCATTTAGTGACATTTACATATAAATATAAAAAAAATAATAATTCTATTAACAAGGTACTAGCATATACAATATATTTTTCACTGCTGATTTGATGTACTGGAACCTAAGAAGCTTCGTTTTTTGCTTGATCTGCATTGCGGTTTTTTCGGACAATCTCTCAGCAGATTCCAGCAGTAATCTGCCATCATATGCGTATCCCACTTGCCCTGGTATCGTTCTTCCATTGTCTTCCTTATATCCTTTATCCTTTATTAACCGTCTGATTTGAGGGCCATCGAATATGCCAGCTTTTATTTTTTCAATGCTTAATCCTTTCATCTTTGTAGATATGAATTTAAAACATGATGAATTCATATCTAGAGCCTTAACAAATTGCTTCATTAAGCCAAGTTTTATATGAAGTGGAGGCAGGATTATTTTATTGCGATCAACCAAAGGCTCATTAATAATATTTTTTCCTCCAACAACCATGTTCTCTCTTTCAGGCCAGACTTTTTTTACCCAGTGATCATGTTTAGCTCTGCTATCCCAAAGGCACAAGAAGCAAGGATATTTTGTGTATCCGCCTTGCTGTCCAAGAAGGAAGTTAATCATTTTCAAGTCAACACAAATGACCCATCCATGTTCGTGATACTTAATCTTTTCCAAGACTATAGCTATATTCTTGTACTATTCTTTCATTTGGGTTGAGTGAGCAATAGGTATTGATCCCAATTCGTTACCATTGTGTAAAAGTACACACTTCAAACTTCGCTTGGAACTGTCAATAAACAGACGCCACCGATCTGGATCATACTCGCGAAGGCCCATTTTTATTAAGGTGTATTCACCACATACATAATAAAATTGCTCGGGATGATTTACACAGATTCTGCGACTAGATGACATTTTTGAAAATTAGCTCTCTAGCAATCACTTACCGTATTAAAAGAAGATGAGATTTTCTGATGTATATGCTCCTTGGGAGTTCAAAAACTAATTAACTTTATTTACCAAAAGGGCCTTTTTAAATAAATATTAGGGTAAATTGAATATTTCTGTAACTCAAAAACTAGAGCTGCCAGGAAAAAATGGTTTTCAGTTTTGAAATCAGCGTTAAATGTACAAATAAAATCAGCTGCAAAACTGGCACCTTTTTTTGTAGACCTATGTAACTAAGGAACTGTTTTTGAAATAGTTCAAAAGATTTATTGCCCGACCTGTTTTGTTACTTGATGGGCATGCAAGCCATGTAAAAAGCATTGAAGTCATAGATGTTGCAAGGGCCAGTGGTGTGGTCATGCTTTGTTTCCCACCACACTGCACTCATCGATGGCAGCCCTTGACTGTGACATTTGTGAAGCCTCTGAGCTAATATTATGGCGACGAAGTGAATTACTGAGGTTATTTATACTCCCAGTCGACAGAAGGATGGGTTTCCTGTAAAGCTTGTGGGAAGTGGGCTCATTGTTCTTGTGCTGGAGAGGATGGTGTTGATGATGAATCTATACACATATGCTCAGGTTGCAATCCAATTTAGGTCCGTGCCCATCATGCCCCATAGCCATAACACGGGGGCACAATGGGCGAATTGAATGATTTATTTAAAGTACAACCAAATACTAAATTATTTCTTTTTAACAAACTGTAGGTATTATTTATATGTATTTATACGTCTTTACTTAATAAACTTTCTTTTAAATAAAAGTTCTTCAGATATTCCTATAAATTGTTTGGTGTTTTTATTAACAACAATCCTTAAAGGGCCCATTATGAACTGGTTTCCCCTACGTACGTTCACGAACAATTTTGCGTTCACGGTATCTAGCGTATACAAAATGATACCGACTTCATTCTGCTTCCAACCGACGCATCTTTGCCGTAATATATTTTGAAAATAATTATACATTGAATTCGGTCTTGTCGTTTTTTCCTTTAAAGAAAGACACTGAAAAAATATGGATCTTAAAATTTCTTGAGGAAAATTTATCCAATCTGATTTGTTCTGGTGGCAATCCATAAACATACTTCAAAATATTTTCATTTATTTTTTTATCAACGAGAAATATCAACTAGCAATTTTTTACAATAGAAAAAAAGGTTAAAAAAAAACAATAAATGATTAATATTAGTAACAAATGGGTAGAACAATCAGTTGCACTGCGATCGTAAGCTATAAAGACATCACATCACATCACATCACATTATAAGGATGGCGACGGTGTAGAGGTTAGTGTGTTGGCTTGTGACCCGTGCGGTGCAGGTTCAATCCCCATGGGGAACAACAACATACGCCACCCAATCACATGCCTCTACACCAAAAGGAGGATTTCTGCCTGGTAGTACAATGGAACGTTACCGAGTCTGAGTGCTCTGGGATTTGGATTTCCTTTCTTTAATAAAAAAAAAAAAAAAAAAAAAAAAAAAAAAAAAAAAACATCAATCACATCACATCATTTATATGTCTACCAATTGCCTTAATATGTAATAAGTCTATAAATAATAAAACTATACTTACTTACTTACTATGCGAATATAAATAATAAAGAAACTAACGAGCAAAATACTCTTAAAGTTAAAAACAAATAAAAAATAAATATTAGGCCTAAAACCTAGCTTCTCCAACCCCATGTTTGTGCGAAGTGGAAGGGACCTACAATCTTAAGGCGAATCCAAACGGCAAATTTTGGGAAGCTTCTCATGACAATTGTTACTCTTGGATGTTTGTCAGACATTCGCAAAAGGTGGGGCAGTGGAAACAAACTCTAGATTTTAATTGGCCTCGGCGGGATTTGAGCCGGTGACCTTTCGATTAGTAGTCCGGCACACACTAACCATTGAGCTACTGCGCCCGACTCTTAAAGTTATCAAGTTAAATACTCATCTATGCTGGAGAGGTAATACCAGCATGAGTAATTCGTTTATTGAGGAGATAAATAAGCTGTTCAGGAGGAAGGACAACAATGATATTCCCTATGTTCGAATCTCCCAGACAGATAGTACTGACTGCTGGAATAAGTCCAGAAAGTGTCGCTCCAAAAGACGATTTTTTCGTGGTCGAGGAGCCACAGGAGAAAGTGGATTTGCTGGGCGCTTGTTTGGAGGCCGTGTATACAGTGAACAATACTCTTCGCGTAACCAAGACATTGAGAACGGGGCTCTGGTGAGCCACTTCTATCTACGCACCGAACTTGGGAATTTTCGATCTGAGAATAACGGATTCACCGTAGTCAATGATGAACACCATGCTAATGCAGTTGTCGCCAATATTCATAATTTTACTCTCAAATTATTTTAGGAATTATCATGTTCGAATCACGCTGGGAAGTTGGTCGTGTGGACATCCTGTGTCGCACTCATCTCAATTGTTTATATTGTTACTAGCAGACCCGCTAAAAAATGCATGCATATTTTCTATTTCATACCTATTCATCCTATTATCCCTTATTTTTTATTCATTTTGTATCCATATCACGATGGGAAGCTGATCGTCGTTGCTGCATGATTTGGGTTGGGCGATAAAGCGTAAGTTAGATTCAGAAACTGAGTTTACAGTACTCAGCTTGGTAGCAGGAAAATGTTTTCAAGTAGGTAGTGCTCATGCAATATCTGAAATTCATCAGGCAACATGGAAGGCATTTGGAAATAGTAGTAGCAGGATGTTGCGTTAGATCGAAAGCAGACTGTAAGCCCTCAATCTGCGCCATAAAAAGCTTTTATATTAGGTGCATTTGGTTTATATCGGAAAACAGAAATTTTCCTGCAAAATTCGTCACTTCTGTTAACAATGGGGAACCAACAGCGCCACTTAAGCACACGACATAGGTACTTGTTAATAAATGTTGCATTCGACTTTTTTTAAAATAATATTAGAAGTTAATACGCCTGAATTAAAAAATTAAAGGTTTCCAAACACACTTAACTCGTTGATCTCAAAGCATTTTGAAACTTCTTCCATGGTGACCCTAGCACTTTAGTCTGTCCCGCATATATGAAACTTACGTAATAACATAGGACGTCCATAAAAATAAATGCCCCGGGATATTCACTTCCTAACGTTATATCACAGTTACGCTCTACTTTTCCCACTGCGTCAGCAGCATTATACACAGTCGAAGGTAGTCGTGTATGAAAATGGTGCTGAAATGAAAAAAAAAAACAAAACACCGTAGATACCCTCTCAGTCAGAAAACCATAATATGCTCTTTCAGTTTTCCAAGCATTTTGTTCTTTTGTTGTTCTCCTACATTTTATTTTTCGTTAGCATCAACTTAAAGGATAAAACTGCATTTTCCATCAACTTTAACGTCCAACTTACAGACGAAAGTGGAAAACCAATGGCTCAATGTCCAAATTTTAGCTATCAAGGGTGAACGGACTTTAACTTTTACCCCAAACAAAATCATACACCGTTATGATATTAATTTGCCTATGCCATTACGATTATATAAAACAATTGTATAATTAGCGTGCGCTAAAGGAATTTCTTTTTTGCTGTAATTGATACAGTACACTTATAATGTAACCACAGCGCAGTCATTTTGTTTGTTGCCGCAAGCAGCACCCAGCAAATGATTCATTGTCTGTTTTTAGGTGCTTCTTACTGTATGAACGAATAAAAGGATAGGAAAGAAGTTTGGTGCGATGGGATTTTTTCTGCACAGATGGCGCCCAAATTGCTTAAGGGAGATCTGCTTTGTTGTGTGTATTCAATTTGAAAATCGTGGCCCTGGTCGGGATTCGAACGCACGACCTGTCAATCAATTTAGGTATTATAATGTCACAAGTCGTATGCTAGCCATATCGATGAATTTAAAAAAAAACATAGGGGCGGGCTACAGTCCTATCCCTCATAAGTGGGCGTGACAAAAGTCTAAGTATGGTTGAATTGTTAAGAACGCTCTACATATTCTGTTATATAACATTTAAAAGATTTTATCAAACAAAAACGAAGCTTTTGTAAAAAAAAACGCTCCCTAGCTCAAACTTTGGTTTCAATTTCAGCTCCCTATCTCAAACTTTGGATTTTCAAAAAAAGGTTTTTTTTGTAAATTGTGGGCGTGTCAGTAGGGGGATTTTGAAAATATTTACACATGAGCATAAAGGGCTCTCTAGGGGGAGTATATATTATAAATTTCAGCTCCCTAGCTCAAACTTTGGATTTAAAAAAAAAAAAAAAAATTAAATTGTGGGCGTGTCAATAGGCGGATTTTGAAAATATTTACACATGAGCTTAAAGGGCCCCTAGGGAGTATATATTATAAATTTCAGCTCCCTAGCTCAAATTTTGGTTTTTCAATAAAATTGTTATATTTTTTTGTGGGCGTGTCAGTTCGCGGATTTTGAAAATTGTATATCCCGAGCAGTTTTAGGAGTCATAGATCATATATAAAAAATTTCAGCTTCCTAGCTCAAAATTCTATTTTTTCCAAAATTTTGTTTTTTTGAGTTTGTGGGCGTGTCTGTGGGCGGATTTCAACCTCAGGATGGGGAAGGTTAGGGGGAGGAAAGTGTTCTCCTCTTGTAGGCCATATTATGACTGCCGTCACAGACACCGACACTCCACCAAATGAGGAGGTTATTATTCGGCTTCCCAGCAAGGCTCTCTGATCCGTCTAGGTATTATCAAAAGCAATCTCAATGTCTAGAAAGGCACACAGGGCTATATCGTCAGCTTGAAATACAGCTTCTATATTTTTAATAACACAGTGGAGAGCACCCTCCGTGGTTTAATCCTTTCTGTACTTATACTGTCTGGAGTGCAGAGGGATAGTTGTTTCTATCCGGTCTCTAATAGGAACCTAATTAACTCTTTCCATGGTTTTCAGAACAAACTTTGTTAGATTGATAGGTCTATATGATTTAGGCAGTTCACTTGGCCCACTGCCTGCTTGGGGATAAAAATCGCATTCACCTGTCTGCAGGTCAATGGTATACACCTCCAGCTAAAAATTGCTCTTAACAACACAATGCAGCTGGAAATAAGCCGTGAGCTATGTGGACTAAATATTTGCCCAGATAGACTGTTAGCTACAAAGACGCTGAGGTCAGTCGGGTTTGGGTTTTCGTGTATTGCAAGAGCGGACGACCCTGGGAAATTCACCTGAAGTAAGGCTTCGATAAAATTAGAAATAAATACACTGGCGAGTATGAGATCGAGTACCTCTTCGCAAATAGCATTTATGAAAGATAATCATAAGAATATCTTAAATAAACTCATAAACCTTTGATTTAGTGCAGGTCCCCTTCCTGGCAGTGGTGAACTACAGCCTGAGCCTCCTCGAGCGGGCTGTTGTTATTATCGCCGACAAAACAAGCTGAGGGGCATACGATGTTTCTAGTGCGGTTGTCTGATGGGATTGCTACGTGTAATGCCACAAAGTATTTTTAATAAATACTGGAACGGCCAGAAAGTTGATATTATTGTTGATTAAGCAAGCTGCCTTTGGCACTTGTTTCTCACGTTTTGAAATCATCTGTCTTGCCCTATTCGCCAGATTTTTTTTTTTAATGACTGCGGAAGCACCGATCTCATTGATCGGTGCTTCCGCTGTCGGGGAAATTGAGCCTGCGTAGGGCGTTTTCCTCTACGACAAGCAGCCGTGCAATGGCGATCTATCGGCTCGCGTCTAGCCAAGTACTACGATTGGTTACCTATTGATTAGCGCGCGCAAGGGCTTCGCTTATCGGGTCAGAGTTACCGGCCAACCCTTCGGTAGTAAAGGCGGCTGGGCTCAAACCATAGTCAGCACCGTAGTGGCTATGGGTTGGCCGGGCGGGCGGCTGCCAGCGACTCAACCCTGGGACACAAGCATACAAATTAAAACATGATGCTAACTCACATAAAAACAAAAATTGCACTTGAGTACGAAAGGTGCCCCTACAGATTATAAATGGCACCCCTAACTTAACGCTCAAAATTTGAGCTCATTAGAATGCCCAACGGCAGTGCTAGAGCCCGCGGAGGCTGAGTGGGAGCAATGCAAGGTTGCGACCACATTGCTCTCTGATCCATGACCGGAACAGCTTGGATTAAAATGCCAACTGCCATCGCGAGTCGAAGCAGTCTATGAAGAGTCTTGCAAAGCACACCTCCGGAAGAAGGCGGTAATCTGTTGATAGAGAGCAATATTTGTAGAAAACAAAATTTAAACACCAAAATTGATTCCGATATTGTCCGAATAAAGAATTTATTTGAAATGCATAATAAACATACAGTTAATTAATAAACCAAAGTAAGTGGATTAACCAGTAATTAAGTTTAGATATAGTTGACAACATTTTTTTTAGTTGTAAGGGGATAATCTTCAAAAGACGAAACTGATCCATACTCAATAACAGTGTGCGATTTCCTTCACCCTTCTTCCCGATTGTCTTGGCATTTCGTCGCGGGGCGGGGAGGAGCCTGCTTTGGATGGACCAATCAGCAATTTGTCTTTCATATCTTACATGTTTTTGTATTATATTTGTATTATTAACCACAACTTGGTTTCACGAAATAAGAAAGCTTTGCAGGTTCCTTCCCATTAGAAGTTCCTGCTAACTCCGCAGCTTAGACGTGGTTACTTATAGCGCTAATCCTAAAGCTTTGATTCTTTGTAGACCGCGCAGTAACTTTCTTTCATCCAAAACTTGGAGGACTGTATAATATTTACGTGACTTTCTAGTCGACTTTTATGCTTTCTCGCGTAGTTTTTGATTTGGTCTTCGATTGTTTTAGGTTAGGTTAGGTTAGGTTACTGGGCTGACGGGGCAAGAGAATCCTGCGCCCGTCACACTTAGGTCAATGTAGACCCTTTGTGATACCCTGGAGGTTATGCTTCCCTTATCTGGAACCAATGAAAAACCTATGCAAAACTTAGCGGGTTTACAAAACATCCCGATGCGTTGATGAACTTGCGCAAGTCATTCACAGACTTGCCGGAGAGTTCTTCTAAATCCTGGAAGAAATATCTGCCCAGGATATTGTTTCTGATATGACAGAGTGCAGGGCAGTGACAGGGGAAATGCGGGGTATCCTCATTCACCTCCTCGTCCCCACATCCTCTGCAGAGTTCATCTGTGCTGAGTTTTAATTTCTTTGCATGGTAGCCCAGCATGTTGTGTCCGGTGATAACACCTGTGAGAGAGGACAAAGAATTCTTGTTCATTTGAAGGATTCTCTTGGTCTTTTGTTTGTCATATAGTGGCCACATTTTCCTTGTAATAACACAGGAATCAAGGGCACTCCATCTTTCGTTTGCTGCCATCAGTGTTTTATTTCCAATCACCTGTTTAAGGTAACAGGGTGGGGTTTTTACTGTGGTGTCAGCATCCCTTGATTCAAAGGAAGATCCTTTTCTTGCCAGTTCATCGGCTCTTTCATTTCCTGGGACACCACTGTGTCCGGGGACCCAGCGGAGTCTTACAGTGTGCTGCGCGCCAAGAGCCCGCAGCTCTTCGCGACAGCTTCTTACAAGCCTCGATTTTATTTCTGTGGCGGAAATCGATTTTATTGCCGCTTGGCTGTCAATGAAGAAGGTAATATCAGCCTGTGGTATTGCCGTCATTGCAGCCTGCTTAGCGGCTGTTGTCACCGCCAGAACCTCAGCTTGGAAGACGCTGCTGTAGTCGGGGAGTCTGATCGAGCCAGATATTCCGAGCGTTTCTGAGTAGAAACCTGCACCAACGCCGGTATCGATCTTGGAGCCATCTGTATAGATGGGGATCGTTGTTGCATTCGATTAATTAATATTAATTTAACCTTAATTACACGTATTCGGAACTTAACAATTTTTTAAAAAAAATAATCCTAAATTTGCTACAAGTACCTAAAATATATAAAATAACTTAATATTACGATAACAAAGAGACCAAATATGTGTAGATAGGATATTATGTTTTATAACAAAAATTTAAAAAAAATATGTAGCGTTTATAATTTTATATTTAATATGAATTAATTTTGAAGCATTTGTTTTTTTTTTAATGAATTTTATTTTGTTCGCATTCTTTTATTTTAATATAAATATATAAAGGGTATTTCATTAAGGAAATGATTGGGTTGAATTACTATTAAAACATTTATGCATGGAATTCGACATCGTTCATATGTCCACCACAGGAACGTATGCAGCGGTCTATACGTTTAACCCAATTTTCGATGAATCAGCCGCACATTTCGACCGATACGGCCGCTATTTCTGGTTCAACATTGGCTCTGAGCTCCTCTAACCTCGCCGACTTGTTGGCATAGACCAATGATTTAATGTAGCCCTATGGAAAAAAGTCTAGATGCGTTAAATCACAAGATCTCGGCGGCCAATAGACGAGTCCGTTTCTCGAGATAACACCTTCCCCGAACTGAGACTTCAAGAACTCGATTGTTGCACCCGCTGTGTGGCACCGGCTTGTTGGAACCACATATCACTGATGTCGAATTTATGCAACTGCTCAAAGAAATAACGTTCCAAAATGTCTCTGTAGGGAATACCATTTACCATAACGTGACGGTCATCGACGAAAAAAAACGACAGGAAAACCGCACCAAACAGTGACTTTTTGCGGATGAAGTGCTGTTTCATGAAGCGGGTTCTCACCTGTGCAGCAACGCATATTTTGCTTATTCACGAAGCCGTTTAATCAAAAATGCGCTTCATCGCTTTAGATCTTTAGTGAGCTTGATATTGTTAGGGTATAGGCCAAGATCCTTCGCCCAAATTTGCCATAATGTGGTCTGGGAGAGGATCAATTCTTAAGAACTCCGTGAAATTGACTGATTTAGCTGGTTTGCGACGGACGGGGGGGGCATGCTACACCCCTGAGACCACCCTGCTTAGGGTCACTGTTTGATTTGGAGTAGGTGCAAGTGCAAATTGTTGAAAACAGCACCAAACGAAAGTGTCATAAAGCCAAATTGGCTTTATGACGCTTTTTCAAGGTGTCAGAACACCAAATGCTAAAATTTTGCCTTATGTCACTTTCACAATGCGACATAAGGCCAAATTTCGAGATTTGGGCTTATGACGCTTGGGGTACCAACTGCCCCCCCCCCCCCCCCCCCCCCCCCATCTCCTTCTGCCCTTTTGGGCGTTGCTCTTCGTATAGGCTTAGCTATAATGGTGTGACAAATCTTCTCCTTAATTATTCTGGTTTTGAGCGTAGACGATATCCATCTGCTAACAAAATCCTCTACGAGATTCTTTAATAGATTCAGTAATGACGTTGTTGAAGGCACCTTCAATGCCTAGGATGGTAGGTAGTAGTGTTTGTAGCGGGTAGATCTATCGATCGTCTGCACTACTTCATGCAGGGCTGTCTCGTGGGACTTGCATTTGAGGTAGGCATGCTGAGACTTCGAAAGTGTTGTGTTCCCCAGATTGTCACGAATATGTCTGTCCAAGATGCGTTCGAGAGTCTTTATGGCAAATGGTCTGTAGTCCTTCGCGGGTTCGTGGCTGCGCTTACCGACCATTGGGACGAAGACGACTTGGACTCTTCTCCAGGCATGAGGTATGTAATTGAGCCCAAGTGATCTTCGATAGATCACCGTTAACCATTGTATAACTTCTTTTGGAGCATTATCGGTAAAATCCCATCAAGTCCTGGTGACTTGTAAGGGGAGAAGCTGCCGATAGCCCATTTAATGTTTTCGTTGAAGATGATTGACTTAGTGACACCCCGTGGTGTAGGTTCCCTTCGACTATTCGGGAAATTGCTAATCATACCTGTGCTGTAATTTGGGATTGTTTGCATCCTTTTTCGAATTTTTCCAAATTGTGGCGGTGCTGTGGTTGGCAGCCATATACGGTTAAGAGTTCTTGAACTATAGCTACAAGATTTGATTCCATGATTCTTTTAGGTGTAGTCGGTACAAATAGTCTATCTTTTCTATTCCAGACCTAAATTTAAATATGCGACTAGAAATCCCTGAAATTTCAGAGCTTAATTCAACCGCGGTGATTGTTTAGTAGCAAATGCACGCATTCGTATTAGAATCCATAATGCTCCATTTTTGGCGATTAAAAACTCGTGGCAATTATTTTCGCTTCTACGCGTATGGCCATTTCTAACAGCGACACAGAATAAATAAGTCAACAACTACATAAGAAAAACATTACATACTTGGGAAACTGTCATGCTGCTTGGATTATCATTTAAGTACCTACTCGTACCTAACTGTGGAGTTCATAATGTGGAAAATCGGCAAACGGGTGATTTATTGCTTGCCGATGAGCCAAAGAATTGTTTGTGAGGGCAACTTCGACTACGAAGGATAAATTAATGAATTATATTCTCCTTAATCATAAATTCAAATTTCTTCCACATGACACAAGGCAATAAAACTAATTGCTGGAAACCCACAATACTCTTGGATAAACTGCTCCCAATTAAGATGTGAAAATCTGTTTTTACCTAATGTCGGCGGCGTTGGCTATGCAGCCCCCAAACAGAGTCGGCTCTATAATGGTGAACCCAATGAAGGAGCAGAATTCTGCGAAATCTGGTCTCTTGTCCTCGAAGTGGATTTAGTCGTAATTTGCGTATCCCTCAACTCCACTCGAGCATTAAAATTATGCTTAATGAGTTGGAAATCAATTAGTTTAACACCTACTACCTATTATGGTAGTTTGTCGCCGGACGGGGAACTACCTCCTTTGGCCAAAAGTAATAAAAATGGTTTCCGTCGTGGGAGCTGTGTCTTGTCGACCAGGTTTATTTTGGATCCGTAGCAACTAATTCTCTATGGACAGAAAAGGTGCCAGAAAAGTTGTCATGAATTCCCGTATAATTTCCATGGGGATGCCACTTTAAAGTGGATATAATGAGTATATGTATGTACCGGTTTCATTTGGCTATGATGGCAGGGCAAAAGTGAGCTTGATAAATTAAGGATTTCAATGCAGGCATGTGGCAAATACTTCTGTCATATGCAGGTTCAAAAATATTTTGTTATTGAAATTTCGATGAAAGTTTTTATTATTTAGTGAACTACGAGTAGTAGGCTGCTGGCGTTTTCGAAAGCAGTTCGGTATTCTTGCGTACCTATTTTAATATGTTTTCAAAAACATAGTTTGTAGTTATAGGTCATGTCGGTCCAGACTTGACTTGCTTGTTTGTTCTTCTTTTTTTAATGTGAGAGTTTAGCGTGTTGGACTACTAATCTAAAGGTCTCATGTTCAAATCCCGCAGGGGACAACTAACATCTTTAAAGCTTTTTCCACTGCCCCACTTCTGGCGAACGTCGGACAAACATCCAAGAGTATCGATTGTCATGAAAATCTCTCAAAAATGCCGTTCGGATTCGGTTTAAAATTGAAGGTCCCTTTCACTTCGCAAAAGGAAATGGTTGTAGACGCTAGGTTTTAGGCCGTTAATGCCTAATATCTATTTATTTTGTATATGTGTCTATTACTATCAAAAGGGCTCATGCAGGAGAACAAAGTGAAAGAAAAGCAAGAAAACAAGTCCCTAATAAAACTAAATGGAAATGTGAATTAATGAAGCAAAATCGGTTGGTATCTATACATTTATCATTTAAATATAAAACTCTTGTGAGTTTGTATTATTTTAGATATAAGGCAGAAAATCTCCCGAAAATACCAGCGTGTTCCCACAGAGGAACCGTTTTCAAATGTCAACAGCTATCAACCCAAGAACTGTTACGGTTTCACAAGAATTTCTATGCATCAAGAAAAAAGAATAGGCGTAAAGGAGGAGCCCTAAGGTCTTACACATTATTCCATTACATACGATCACGTGGAGTTCTTAAGCGAGTATGCAGTTCAACCTTTACTAATGCATTAAGGACATCAAAAAAACCAGTAAGAGGAGTTTGTTCGCGTCGCATGAAGTCCGGTGAAATGCCGAAAGAGAATCGGGGAGGAGATAGAAAGTCGTCCAAATTTAGAGGTAAGCGTGATGCAATTATAAAATTCGTTAGGAGATTCAAGCCATGGAGGTACTCCATTGCCGATCTAGAACAGCGTCGAGGCAATATCTTTCGGGAGATTTGTCAATTAATAAGCTCTATCGAATGTACAATACAACCGTTTCATCAGAGTTTGGTGTAAAACCAAGTCACTCTAGAAAAGTTTTTTGTCAGTCTTTTAATATTGGTTTCAAGGCACCATCCTCAGACAAGTGTTCAACTTGCTTAATGTACGAAGAACGTTTAAAAACAGAAAAAAAAACTTAAGCAAGAAAAATGAAATCATAAAACAAATCCGAATTCATAGGTTAAGAGCAAGAGCGTTTTATAATCTTGCTAAAGAATCAAAACTTTATATGATTACATTTTCTTTTGACTGCCAAAAGAATATGGTTTTACCGAAAGTACCCGATCAAGCAGCATACTACAGTCGCCAGTTTTATCTTTTTAATTTTGGTATTGTCCAAGGTACTTCAAAAGCCAAGCTTACAAAGGAAAATACTTTTCTTTATCTTTGGACAGAAGATGTTCACCCTAAGGGGTCAAACGAAATTGCATCTGCCGTTTATCATCGACTTCAAAACACAAAATTTGAGAAGATCCTATCCAAAGTTCGACTTATATGTGATGGCTGCGGATCTCAGAATAAAAATTCGGCCATGCTATCGTTTTGGCTTTCATGCGAAGCTCCTAGGCATATAAACGAAGTCGAAATAATTTTCCCAGTTCCCGGACATTCCTACATCCCCCCTGATAGAGTTTTTGCTCGGCTTGAAAAAGTAGCGAGAGGGAAAGAAACAATTATGCATCCTCAAGAGTACACGGATATGTACGAGTATAAGGAATATGGGACCATTATTAAGCTTGGTTCATCGGAGTGCATTATTCGAGAATGGAAAGGAGAATGCAAAGCATTTTTCAAAGCCCCTGGACAGTGGCATTTCTCCTTTAATAAAGCAAAACGATTTATACTAAAGCGTAACTTAAAAAACAACATTTTAGTCATACACAACAGCCGCAACTGACACTACACACCAATTGTGCGTATTTTATCTCCAAGTGGTAGCCACCACTGGCACTGGTCATGTCTATCCAGACGTGACTTGCTAAGCTTATAAGCGCGAGTGTTGAACATAGCAACACTTAAATGCTCTGTCTAAACAACTGGCTGATGATTCTCAGAAGTCTTACATGAGGCCTTCTGAAAGAGGACGTACGGCGGATGAATTCACTAGGTTGAATCAACGGTGTCTTCGACAGTAAGAATGACAGATACCTTACCTGAGCTACCTCGAGTTATTTGTAGCTGAGGCCAGTAAGAAATTTCCAGGCTAGTCAGTGTCATGAAAAACAGATGGTGGCGGATGAACCCTCTATGGGCCAACAGCATCTCACACACCCCCCAAGCGGGTTACAGGCACCGGAAAATCCGGCCCATTGTATTAGGGTCAAAACAAGGGCGTGCACCTCCAAGGTGGGAGCTGTGACGTCGGGATAACTTCCCGACCACGTCAAGCAACATTAGTCATACGAGAGAGATGAGCTGCCTCACGCTATGAATACCCTCCGATGGACACCAGACCCGGAAGGTCAACAGACTTCGCTACGAGAGTGTGCAAATGGAACGTGCGGACGCTGTACACCAGAGATGCTCCTCAAAAACTTGAATCTGTCCTCGAGCGCTACAAGGCAGAATTCAACGCGATCCAGGCGATACGATTGAAAGGAGCAGCAATGATGAAAAAGAAAAATTACGATATTTTTTACAGCTGCCATAAAAGATTGCATATGTTAGGGTGGGCATTCGTCTTGGGAAATCGGCTACCGACATAAGTTAAAGACTTTAAGCCGATAAAAGATCGCCTGGCTGCGATCCGCATCGAAGCTACATTTCAAAACATTAGCCTAATATGTGCACACGCCCCTACTGATGAGGCTGAAGATCCTATCAAGGAGGAGTTCTATGACCTCCTGGAGTGAGCCTTCGGAGCCGGATGTCAAAGTTGTGGTCGGGGTTTTAAATGCCAAAGTCGGTAAGGAACACATCTTCGGCGGATTAGTCGATATGCACAGCCTTCACGACATGACAACATTATAACGGCTACCGACTAATCGGTACGGTCATAAGTAGCACTAGGTTTCCAAGCTTCGGGATCCACATGGCAACTTGGCGCTCTCCAGATGGTCGAACCGCCAACAAAATCGACCATGTGCTAATTGATGTGAGGCACGCATTCAACATCTTAAACGTGCATACATTGCCAGGGGCAAGCGTCGACTCTGACCATTTTAATTTACGGCTAGACTGTCCAACGGGAAGAAGCTGCGAACTGACCAAAAGACGAAATTCGACGTTGGGGAGGATTTGTGGGGTTTTCGGTTTTCAACAAGTTGGCAAGTGACGTTATTTTCTCGATCCTGACCACTGAATTAACATTCACGCAAGAATCTTTAATTTTAATCTTTTTTTAGCTCTCTCTATTCCAAATCTATATATGTTAAAAAAAAGGTCAAAAAATCAAAATTTCAAAATTTCTTATTTTTTCATGTCATAGGTTTTGTTTCGATTTTTTTCAATTTTTTTTTTTTTTATTTTGTATTTATTTATTTTTTCAACAACCAAAAAAAGAATCAAATTTGAATGTAACATATCGTATCACAATTGAACTGTCAGATAGACACGCAACGTAAAGCCATCTATTATCGATCAATGGAGAAGCCAATTTGGTTTCATGTGTGGTGGCGCTGTCCACGTTGACTGTGCCATTTGATTCAGTTGCGCAGTTTCTTCATTCTTTGCTGTTTCAGCCTCCATATTGCACTTTGCGGGAAAGCAAAACAATTGATTGACGTTAGTATCGTATAAATATTAATGTCAATATTTGTCAATATTTATACGACAATTTACATTACTCAAAAACAAATTGTCTATGGTAAAATGTAAATTGTCTGTGGTAAAATGTCACTTGAAATGTAAACGTCTATTTGCTGTTCATCTATAATATTACTAAATCTAAAAGCCACAAATTTCTATAAAATTAAAAAAAGTGTTGTATGTTTGTGACTTACTAAATATGCCTCCTATAAGGCGGCGTACAAATTTAGGCAGGAGAACCCGAAATGCAACGAATCAAATTA
Organism: Portevinia maculata; assembly: GCA_949715645.1. Classification (NCBI taxonomy): domain Eukaryota; kingdom Metazoa; phylum Arthropoda; class Insecta; order Diptera; family Syrphidae; genus Portevinia; species Portevinia maculata. The sequence continues at coordinate 91,081,915 of OX454528.1, forward strand.
ATTATCAATCTAATCGTACTGCCCAGGAACGTAAAGATCGCAATGAACGTGAAAGAATTCGGTTTTAAACTTTTCACCTTTCCTGAGAGTTTTTGTCAGTTAACGCAATCAAAAGCTGAGCTCATTCAAAAAGTGTTTCCAAATGTTGCTCAAAATTACTTATTCCATGATTGGTTGAGCGAACGAGCTGTTTTTTTTTTTTTTTTGTTTGAAAAAGGAAATCCAAATCCCAGAGCAACTCAGACTCGATAACGGTCCATTGTACTACCAGGCAGAAATCCTCCTTTTGGTATAGAGGCATGTGAATGGGTGGCGTATGCTGTTGTTCCCCATGGGGATTGAACCTGCACCGCATGGGTAACAAGCCAACACACTAACTTCTACACCGTCGCCACCCTCGAACGAGCTGGCTACCAAAAACACTGATGTAAATGTATTAAATTTCAAAATTCAATATGGCATTCCTGGCGAAATGAGGACATATAAATCAGTTGATACGGCAAGATAATGTCGTGAACTCTCCACCGGAGTTTTTAAACTCACTTGATTTGCCAGGATTGCCGCCTCGCAATCCTCAATTAACGGTTGGATTTGTAGTTATAATGTTGCGAAATATTAACCAACCACAACTTTGTAACGGCACACAATTAGCGATAAAAAAAAATTACTGAATAACGTAATAGAAGCAATCATATTAAAGGAAAGTATAAAGGAGAAGACGTTTTGATACCCCGCATCCCAATGATTCCGACTGACGTACCATTCGAGTTCAAACGACTACAGTTTCCAGTACGACTTGCTTTCGCTATGACTATAAACAAATCCCAGGGGCAGTCATTAAGTTTTTGTGGTATTAATGTATGTACAAAACCCATGTTTCTCGCATGGTCAATTGTATGTTGCCTGTTCCCGTGTTGGAAAACCATCTGCTCTGTTTGTTTACGCGCCAGGTAATCAAACAAAAAATATCGTGTACGATAAAGTACTACAATAAAAATTAAACTTAATTTAGGATACCTAAGTAAAAATAAAATGAAATATACACCCCTATCGTGGAATCCGTCGGATCTGAGATTCACTTCACTTATTCGATTCACGTGAACAGAAAATTGCTATCGTGGGATCCGTCGGATACTCTCCCTTACCGACCACTATTCAAAATTCAATTGTGACAGCTCATTTCAAACATGTTTGTTTTGTAAAAATTAAATTCAGTGAAAAGAAAAGAAAATAATTCACTTTACCGACATGTGGATGGTTCACGTCTGCGGATTACACGATGCAAACTGTTGACTATTAGCGGATCGTTCCCCCCGACGGATTCCACGATACGGGTGATAATGTAATTGTTGACTTTTTTTATTTTTTATTTTTTTTTTACTAGCTGATCCGGAGCCCCGAATAGCAGAATAAGTATTAAAAAAATTCAAAATTAAAGAATCGACTGTTAGGCGGTACGAAGTTCGCCGGGTCAGCTAGTACATTTATAAATAATCGCTACGCAATGAAAAAAAAACCATAGAAAATCGCGTTTACCTTGGTTTGATGAAGCAAATTGGATCTAAATTCCTAAGCGGTAGGACCAGGTGCATTTGCTAAGAAACACTTATCCACGGGTTAATTTCGTCGACTTAATTAGCTCGGCCACATCCAGCGGATTAACAATTATGTTTTTTTTTTTTTTTTTTTTTTTATAATTTGCGTGCGCTAAAGGGATTTCTTTTTTCTGTAGTGAAACAGTACCCTTATAATGGTAAAACCACAGCGCAGGCTTCCGCCGAGCCTGCAGATTGGAGACGACAACTAAAACCGAACATAAACTTAATTAATATTTTAAATGTAAATTAAAATTTTTCGGCCAACTGTATAGGTCAATAGCAGCTCCCTCGCAAAATTAATAATATCCTTAGCATAATCATCTTCCCATCCTCTGAACAATTAATGATTCCACGATAAAGTCCAATGCTCCCCGAGAAACCTTTTCAACCATTTAATTGACTATTTTTGGAACTTTTAATTACAATTTCGGCAACCACTGTTATAATTACACATCGATGAATTTGCACATTGCTGAAGCAACCGCACACCATTTATAAAAATATTAATGTGTATACTCTGCAGGCAAATTCGCATAAAAACCTCATCATCAATGAAACAACAAACACCACCAAATCGAACTAATGTGTTTCAATCTTCCAATATAACACCCGGCACCCAACAAATCACCCACACAAAAAGAAAGCCCCAGTCATTTTTCCTTCTATTCTCAGTTCAATTCGATAGACGGAGAAACTGTGAGAAAAGGGGTAGAATTATTAATTAATAATGTCGTGTAGATTTTGAAAAAAAAAATTAATTAAAAATTCAACTTTGTTACTGAAAAGACGTAGCGGCGGCAAAAAGTACTGCAAGTTGCCTGACATGCGCAACTAGCAAAATTCACACCCGAAGGAGCAGCAAAAACTAAGCACTACTTCACAAGTTGCCAACAAAACACGAACGCCTACCCTAGCACCCAGCGCCCTCCCGTACCGGTCGTGGCGACGGCCAACCACTCATCAAACGAAATTTACTCTCCAGTTGACTTGTTTTTCCCTGCCAACCATTTCTCAGGAGAAATTTGAAATATTTAAATTAAATTTCCTCTGTGATTTCACAAAACCAACTTAATATCCCCGAAAGTTGGGCGCAAAAACCTGAAGGTGTAGTCAACCAAAATTCATCCAACATAAGGATACCCCATCCCCAGGCCAAAGTCACAGTGTTCTGTGCTCAGTCTCACCACCATCGCCACTCGGGGTATGAGCATGTGTTTCTGGAGTTACTTTACTGCCTGGCCCATCTCCCGGAGCACTTACAAGTCGACGGACAACAAACTGACGAGGAGGAAAAACAACATTTTGCGGAAGTCAAAAACAAAAGGCAAAAAACGTGGCGCAACTTCGTCCTCTTCGTAATGGAAATGGGAAACAAAAACCATCCATTCACCAGAGCGGGGGTGAGCTAGCGAACAATAACAATTTTTGGAAACTGCCACTCTAGGTGTAACAAACTGGTTTGTCCTGGAAATTGAGTGTGTGTGTAGTACACCCATTGTCCTCATTACACCTTCTAGCTGGCCAAAAATGTCTCTGTTGCACAAAAAAAAGAACGAATGAAAAAAGTACCCAGCCAACGGCGGGCTGATATTGAATGGGGATGCAGCGAAAAAAAAAAAATGGCAATGCAATGACAACGGGTCAATGAACACTGTAACGCCGTGTACCTGATGTCCTCGATGTTAATTTTACAACCACCACGCCGACATCAGCACCGCCAAACCCCAATCGCAGCATAAAAAGAGTCCTTGGTGTAGTAGCCGTAGAGCGACTGGTACTTGTGCAGTGGAAAAGTTTTGATCTATATTTGCTCGTCGTATTCCAATGTGATACATGGCTCACATCATTGGTACGACTTGGAATTTGCAACAAATTTAAACTATCACCGTTGTGAGGTTGACTTTGGATAATGACAGGGTCATCAGACACCCACTTACCATTTCCTCTCAACGCCATCGCAGTGCCAAAGGAAAGATTACCCCAAATGTTGTAGTTTCAGTTGTAGTTGTTCTCGCACATGGACGACGCAACAGCAAGGAAAGGTTAGCACATAACCGAGGACTGTGTAGAGATGGTACTTGTATTTGTAGCAGGTGCCTTGTATGTAATCCTAGCGGAGTTTTAAAAAAAAGTCTTAGAATGCTAAGCTAGGACAAAAAAAAAGAAAAAGCATACTCGTATATCCCTCCTTCAGCTTTTCAGGGTATAATCGCATTTAAAACTTTCAAATCCTTATTATGGAATATGTAGAGTTTTCATATTGTTACTTGATTGTGTGAGTTATGCAAAATGCAACAACTTGAGTATTTGGACTCCAGAGTCGATGGTAGCGTAAACGTAAGTTTAGTTAATGCGGGCGCTTTTTGGTGAAAATGGCCAATAATAGGGCCCTGGGCTTAGCTTTTGTACACGATTTGTGGAACGATTGAATTTTTGAAGTAAAACTTCTTTACGCGCGCTTGACTTGGGTAGTCAGCTGGTGAATGCGACACGGAGGTGTAGACCAATATAGACTTCCGGCGTAACGGAAGTGTAGACAAACGTAGACTTCCCTTACAACCCATACAATTTAGTCGGCGGAAAGGTTCGTGGAATGGGTAAACACCCTTGAATCTCCTCGATAGAGGGTAATACTAAGCTCATCATCTATCCAAACCGATCCAAAGGAGAAAGCTATATCTAAAACACTTGTCGACAGATGGGATTTACCGGAAGTGAGTAAAGTCATTGTGTCCATGAATCGGAGTTCATTAGTTGGAAATATAGAGCGTCACCGTTATCGTCAGATTTTCAGGTCGGACGGAAAAATTTTTTTAATATAGACTCTTCAGGGGCCCTTGATGCTCATGTGTAAATATTTTCAAAATTCGCCCACTGACACGCCCACAATTTAAATTAGATGGAGCGAAAGAAGTTTTACTTCAGTCGTGTGGTCATAAGCATACTCATTTTTTTTATTTGTAAGAACTCTTCTCCCTAAGAAATCGTCCCAATCACTGAATCCAGCGAGTTGCCTGTGGCGGATCTTACCCGATTTGATTCCTTTAGGTTAGGTTAGGTTAGGAGGGTTGCATACACCATTGTGTAAGTATCACCCAGAGGCCAAAAAGGACCATTGTGAGTACCCTTTTTATCATGGTAAAACACGCAATTAAAAACAACCATTTGGATCTGTTTATGAATCGATTATTATCCGTTAAAGTTATCCCTGCTAGGTTGCGCAAACAGTCAAATAACCGTGCTCCGATGCAGGAGAACCATCGTTCTTGGAGTGCCGGGCAGTTTCACAGAAGGCTAACGCTCCTTTAATGGAAATCGGGTTTTTTTCCAGCACTCCGCTTACAATCGTTTGCTACAAAAAATGCACAGACTTCTACATACACTGGCGATCACAAGGATGAGGCCAAACATTTTGCAATCGATTTTCAGTTTTTTTTACTTACTTACTTACTTAGGGTGGCGCTACAGTCCGGGGTGAACCTGGGCCTCAACCAACAAACGTCTCCAGCCAGCACGATCTTTGACGAGCTGTCTCCAGTTTCGCACGCTAAGTTGGTTAAGGTCCCCTTCCACTTGCGTGCGCCACCTGAGTCGCGGTCTTCTTCTACTGCACCGTCCCGCGGGTGTGGATTCGAAGATCTTCCGGGCCGGAGCATTTACGTCGCTCTACATGACCCAGCCACCTCAGTCGTTGTGCCTTCACTCGTCTGGCTAAGTCGATGTTGCTGTACAGCACGTATAGTTCGTCATTTTTTGTCTCTGGATTGTCGTGGGGTGCGCATCTTAGAATCTTAGAACTTTGCTTTAGTTAATCTATCAATTTTTCATAATGAATTGCTCTGTTTGTTCGCAAAAAATTGATCGCCATTGCTTAACAAAAAATAATTGTAACGATTGCTCCCATTTTTTTCATTATTCGTGCGTTAACATCACTGAAGAAGATGCTGACTTTATAAAAACAAGTGGTAATGCATTTCGTTGTGACAAATGCGCAGTGTTTAGGCGCCGTTCTCTCCATTTGCCGCTACCGACTTCACCAATGCCAAGCAACAACAGTGCATTAGCTATTAGCAACAACGAAAAAAACAAATTGCAAAGCAGCTCCGCAAAAACAACAGGGTATCAGTCAACTCAATTTGAAGGCAGCGAGAGTGAATGCACTCTTCAAATGATCTACCAGAAGCTCTCTAACTTGGAGGAAGCAAACCATCGTTTTCTACAGCAACTTAACGTGATTCAATTAGAGAATACGGAGCTTAAGAGGAAAGTTGAAGCTTTGGAGAGTAAATTGAATTGGCAGCAACAAAATCTTATCAGCAATTGCATTGAAATTGTTTCTATTGTCAGATGTAAATGACAACAATGTAATGACCAAGGCGCATCAACTCTTCAAAAATGCTCTTTCCATCGATGTTCCAAATAACAAAATCGAACAATGCTATATAAAGAAATCGCAAGCCAAAAACAACAGCGATGCCGGCTCCTCTGTTATTAAACCCATCATCTGTGTAAGATTTTCTGACCTACAAACGAAGCGGGGAATAATGAACGCAAAGAAGACGAACAAAACCAAGCTCAACTCTCAATTGAATGCGAACAGCAGCAGCAACAGCAGCAGTACGAAGAAAAGCACTAAGAGAACTGGTATTTATATCAATGATTCTCTTACTAAGTATACGCAAGCTCTCTTTATGAAAGCGAAGGACACAATAAAGCAGAAAGGTGTAAAATATGTCTGGTTTAAAGACAATAAAATTCTTGTTAGAAAGGTTGAGGGAGGAAAAGTTATTTCAATTAGATCTTTTAGTGATATTGCACGTATTTAGTGCTTTTTATTTATTTGCAAGTAAAAATGTTTGATGTAAATAATTTATGCGATGACTTTTCTTCCGTTGATCTTAGTAGTTCCAACTGCGCTAATGTCTTAACTGATAGTTTCTTTTATAAAAACAGTTTCTTTATTGTCCACCAAAATATCAGAAGTCTAAGAGAAAACTTCGCCGCTCTTGTCACTCATGTTGATTCTTTTCAATGCATTCCCGATATTATTTTCGTATCCGAAATCTGGATTTACGAGTTTGAGAAAAATGATTATTTTATGCCCGGTTTCAATTTTTATGCAAACACTAATGAAAATTACGCTGCAGGTGGTGTCGGCTGTTTTATAAAAGAGAAAGAGGAATACTTAATTCGTGAAGTTCTTTGTGTGGACTGTTTGAGCGCTGATGTATTAAGAGTTTCCATTGAAATTAACCATGAGATCTATGTCTTTTTATGTGTATATAGACTGCACATGTATAGTGTCTCGTTGTTTATAGAAGAATTTTCAGGTCTGCTGGTGAACGAAAAATCAAAAAATGTCATTGTATTGGGTGATTTCAATATTAATATTTTGGAAGAAAGTGAAATTGTTTCGAGCTATTTGGAATTGTTAGCATCACATGGCCTAGCAAACTTCATCAACGAACCTACTAGAGTTGTCTCAGGTAGTTGTTTAGACCATATTTATGTACGCTTTAAAAATTGTTCGTTCAGTGAGTGTAAGAAATGCGTTCTTGATTTAATGATTACTGATCACTCTATGACTGGTTTTTTGTTTAACCTTTCCGAAAGTTTGCGCAGTATTAATTCTGTACCTAATGACAATGTAACGATAATAGACTATAAAAAGCTCAAATTCAATCTTACCAATGAGTTTTGGGAAGATGTATATTTGTGTTCCGATGCTTCCACATCCTATTCTTTGTTTATCGATTCTCTTGAGGATCATATTGCCAATTGCTCCTCTTCATTGCGTCCTAAAAGTTCTTGTAAAAGGCTTAAACCTTGGATTTCCTCATACTTAGTGAACAAAGTTAAGGCTAAAAACAAACTCGCAGCTAAATGTAATAAGTACCCCGAAAATCGAAGTCTTAAATACAACTATAAAAAACTGTGCACTGAATTAAAGAAGGAAATTCCAATTTGTAGGGATAATTATTACCGCTCAAAATTCAATTCTGCTAGAGGTAACTTAAAAAATGAGTGGCATATAGTTAACAGTATCTTAAATAAGAACTCTGTGACAAAAAAACCATCTGTTATTCGTTTCAATGACTGTGTTGTATCTGACAAACCTGGCATTGCAGATGCTTTTAACGGCTATTTTACAAACATATCCGCGAGTTTGCAACCATGTCGTATCCAACCTTTTTGTCGAATTTGCTCGACTACTGGTTGCTTTGCTGAACCAAATGTTTGTAATAGTTTTACATTTGAACCCATAACTCCACTCGAGGTTTTGAAAGTTATCGGTACTCTAAAAAACTCTAACTCATGTGGTGCTGACGGTATCTCTAATATTTTGCTAAAAAATGTTGCTTGTTTTGTAATGGATGTGCTGTCACACATTTTTAATCAGTGCATATTTGAAGGGGTTTTTCCAGATAAGCTCAAGTGTGCAGTTGTAGTACCTTTGTTTAAAAAGGGTGCTGCTGACGATATATGTAATTACAGGCCTATCTCACTTCTTTCTGTAATTAGTAAAGTTTTTGAAAAGCTCGTGAAAAACAGGTTAGTGAGCTACCTCACGAAAATTCAGTTTTTTAAAGCAACACAATTTGGTTTTCAAAAGGGCAAATCAACTGAAGACGCACTTCTACAGTTTTGTAGCAATATAATGTCAAACCTCGATTGCAAAAAGTGTACTGCTGGGTTATTTATTGATATTACTAAAGCGTTCGATATGGTCGATCATAACATTCTCCTGGGAAAACTTGAAAAAGCAGGAATTCGCGGCTTTATGTTAGATTGGTTTAGATCTTACCTTAAAAATAGGTCACAATGTGTGAAGATTGATGACATTAAGAGTGATAGAATGATTATCAACTTAGGGGTACCTCAAGGTTCTGTCCTAGGTCCAATTCTCTTTCTTATCTACATAAATTCTCTTTTTACACTCGACTTTAAAGGTGTTCCAACTGCTTTTGCAGATGACGTATGTTTCGCATATGGTTCTGACAGTCGTCTCAATCTGGTTTCCGACATAAATTGGGACCTACGCCTTTTAAGAATCTGGTTTTCAAAACACAACTTGGTTATTAGCTCAAAGACTAAGTTTATGATTTTTAGTTTGTCATCTCTACGTGATTTTAACGTGAATATTTATTTTCACGCAACTGAGCGCCAAAGATTCAAACTTGCATGTTGCAACTGTAGGTCTGGTTCTTTTTCACCGACTTTTTATAGTAGCCTGAGCTGCAGTGATAAATGTTTCCTGGTTGAGAAAGTTAATGAATTCAAATACTTGGGTATTACAATTGATTCAAGATTTAGCTTCTCGAATCATATAGAGTCTTTGAGGAAATATTTTCGTTGCACGCTTAGGCATTTTTTCTATTTGCGCAGTACTTGTTCAACTACGTTGTTAAAAATGATTTACTATGGTCTTGTTCATTCAAAACTGCAATATGGTATTACTTGCTGGGGAGGTTCGTATAAAAATAAAATACAATCTCTCTTAATAATACAGAAATATATCCTGCGAAAATTATGCCGAAAACCTGGTAGGCATCCTACATACCCTCTGTTCTGTGACTTGAAAATTCTCCCTGTGCGTCATTTGTACTGTTTTAAAGTTTTGATGACCTTCTTTATGAAGTCTGGTAATTGCAACTTCCGATTGATCTCTAACTATAGTTTACGTGGAAACTTTTCATATTCAGTATCCGTTCCTCAATTCCATACCACTGCTTGTCGTAATTTTTATTATATATCGTCTGTTCGTCTTTTCAACAAACTTCCTCAGTCGTTCAGGTCTATCTCTATACCTGGTATGTTTCTCAAACTTGTTAAAAAATGGCTTCTCAATTTTAATTTCGTTGGCATAGAGTCTGTTCTTTCTGACTATCTGATCTAACTTGAGTATTAAATTGTTGTCTAAATTGATTTTGATGTTTTGAAAGTAAATTCCTTTTGTCTTGAGACTGCTTAATCTTGTTTATGAAAAAATATGTAAATTTTTAGATTTTTTTTTTTAGGGTCACCCCACCCACATTTTATTTTATGAAATGCATTAATTTTAAATTGTAATGGCATTCAACACTATTTTCATTACATTAGTATAGAAAATACAGAATGTCAACTGAATTTCATATATATTATTAACAATTAATGTTCATATTGAATTATTGAATTATATGTATAGGAATTTATGAAATAAAAAAACTTACTTACTTATCTCCTCCTCTATTCACGGTCTATACAGACGGGACCAAAAATTATCCGAAGAATTTTCCCCTCAAAAGAACCAAGAGTGACTTCATCCGCTTTTTCTAGAGTCCATGCCTCTGCACCATAGAGAAGGACTGGTCTTATAAAGGGTCACCTTAGTTGTTCGAGAGAGGGCTTTGCTACTCAATTGCCTTCTTAGCCCAAAGAAACAGCAATTGGCAAGAGTTATTCTGCGTTTAATCTCAGCGCTGGTGTCATTGCCTGAGTTCATTGCGGAGCCTAGGTAGACAAAGTCCTGAACCACCTCAAAGTTTTATCTGTCTACATATAATGACATTCTGTCGGAGGCGTCGGTGTTGGGCGTCCTTTCTTAATGACAGCATATACTTTGTCTTGCCGTCATTGATCGCCAAACCCATCTTCGGCGCTTCCGTCTCAATACTCACGAACGCGCCAGTGACATCCCGCTGTGTTCTGCCGAATATGTCGATGTCGTCGGCGTAGGCGAGTAGATGAACGGACTTTTGAAAGATAGTGCCTCTGGTGTTAGCATTTGAGTTTTCCACTATTCTTCCAAGAACGATGTTGAAGAAGTCACATGACAGCGCATCGCCTTGTCTAAATCCTCTTTTGACATCGAAGGTCTCGGTGAGCTCTTTACCGACCTTGACGGAGCAGCGTGCATTCTCCATTGTCATCCTGCACAAATGGACGAGCTTGTCAGGGATGCCAAAACTAGACATTGCTCTATACAGAGCTCGTGTCTATAAATACTGTCATAGGCGGCCTTAATATCGATGAAAAGGTGGTGGGTATCGATTTGGACTTCCTCGGTTTTCTCCAAGATCTGCCGCAGTGTGAATATTTGGTTGATGGTAGACTTTCCTGGCCTGAAGCCACACTGATAGGGACCAATCAGGTTGTTGACGAAAGGCTTCAGGCGTTCACGCAGCACGGTAGATAAGGTCTTGTAGACGTTTTTTTTTTTTTTTTTACAACACTATCAGCTCTGTGTCGTGGAGTGCTTAAAGCAAGCAACTATCACGAGCAGTAATTGCCGGCACTAAAAGTGCTCTCACAGGCTCATCATTTAGTGCAGGTGTTAGTAAGGACAAAACAATTAAAAATACAATAATTATGTACCTATAAAATACGAGTACTAACACAGACACAAAATAATGCAAACAATTTAAGACATTAAAGCATTATTACGCAAAATATTTTTTAGCTTAATTTTACTAACATGCAAGTCAATCACATGATCATTTAGATTATAGATTCTACTCATGCGACTAATAGGCTCATGCCTCCCATAATTCGTTCTATGATGGGGGCTGAACAATAATTCAACACTGCGTAAATTATGGGCACCACCACGAAAATTAAAGCCAATAGACGACAGCGATGTTAAGAAGACTAATACCTCTGTAGTTGGAGCAGTTCAGAGGGTCTCCTTTCTTGAGGATCGGGCAAACAATGCTGAGGTTCCATTCATTGGGCATACTTTCGTCCGACCATATTTTACAGATGAGTTGATGCATGCTCCTAACCAAGTCATCACCTGCCGCTTTGAAGAGCTCGGCGGTTAGGCCATCTGCTCCAGCGGCTTTGTTAGACTTAAGCTTTTATATGACTATCTTCACTTCGTCCAGGTGGACGGAATTGTTGGTCTTCATCGTTCGGGTTGAATGGAGCATTCTGCCTGACAGCGGAATTCAGTTCGTCATCGCCGTTAAACAGTCTGCAGAAGTAGTTCTTCCATATCCTCAGCATCGACTGCGATTCTACTATGATGTTCCCTTGATCGTCCTTGCAGGTTTCGGTGCAGGCTCTGTAGCATTGGCAGGTTCTTTTCACCCTTTGGTAAACCTTCCGAACCTCATTCCAGCTGTAGCATCTCTCTATTTCCTCGATCGCGTGCTTCTCGTGTTCTTTCTTTTTTCTCCTGTCAAAGCCGGTGTTCGTCTCTTCTTTTCTGCGCGTAGAGCTCACGAGCAGCCCTGGTCCTTCTTTGCAGCGCCGCTTTATATGCCTCTTGTTTCGCTGCATGTGCTTGACGGCACTCGTCGTCAAACCAGGGGTTTCGCTTTGGTGGCCGAGTGAAACCAAGCACAAGAGGCGGCATCTCTCACAGCTTTTTGGCAATGTTGCCACTGGTCTTCAATAATTGATGCTTGCTGCATGGAACCTATTGAGAGATTGAGAGAGACTTATTAGAATAACATAAGAGAAGAAAAATAGCGTAGAAAATTATAGCGGTCGTTTCTTATTTACCCTTTAATTTTATGACTTACTGTTGGGAAAATATGTAAATGTTCACAGGTAGTAAAAGTTTCTGGGTATAAAATTTCCAACAGGTTAAAGACTGAAAATCGATTGCAAAATGTATGGCTTCATCCTTGTGATCGACAGTGTATACCTCAAAAAAAAAAGTTAATGACAATTTCAAGTTCGAAAAACCTAAACTAAAACAAGTTACCTATATGGCACTGGGTAAAAAGTGATGATTGTATCGAGAGGTGTTTTTGTTTTAACAATCCGACGATTGCATGTACATTTTGAGAAGATTTCATCCCTAGAGTAAGAGTTTTTCAAAGCTTCCGAATACATGGGAAATATTCCGATTTCGATGTAGATTTCAAGCGATTTCGTGAAATCTCGGATTTCGATGCAGTGCGAATAGCAGAATAGGAAAAAATAAAGACCGATGATGCCAATAACGTGAACCACACCAAAAAGTGCACTTTCATAGGTGAGTATTTGAGTATGTTCGGAATTTGCCTCAGCCCACAAAACGCCATTGTTGCTTTGTCAACAATAAAAAACACAAGTGTCAAAGACTGTCAAAAATGACAGCCCGTTTTGGGAGAAGATCTAACAGCTAAAAAATGACATAGGACATTGTCACATCAAACAAAATATATTTTAACACTTCCCAATCCTAATGCCTACAAGGTCCCTTTTTTAACGACACATACAAAACGTATGTTATGTGACTTGATTACTGATTGTTGCTGCATATTTATTTTTTTCGAGTAAGGTTACTTATGAATTGCCAAAACAAAATGCGCATAATATTAGTGTTGATTTTAAATCCCGATTCCAGATCCCTATTTGTACTCTTGTTAAAAGCATTATACGATTTACATATCCTTCGCTCTTTCCCAACTTGTATTGCAATAAAAAGAAACGGCAGAAAATATATATATATCTACACCTATCCACGAATGGGTGAGTACCACGAACCATAAACCCTTCTCTTTGTCCTGATTGAAATTACGTTTCATATCCGTAAACTGTGTGTCTCTATTAGTGGCGCGGCAACAGCAAGAGGTAGCCGACTTCTGAGGAGAGGAGAGTATATTTACATAACTTCGTTTCAAGGATGCGGGGTGGGTTTTGCACATAAAACTTTGATGCCACTTCACTTAAAGCGGCAACCGCGACATCACATATTGAAAAAGTGTTCGTTGTTAACTCCTGTATTACTGTCAAACATTCGGCGACAAAGTTTTGTGTTGGGATTTGTTCGCTTGCTCAGCTATTCCAAGTGTAAATGTAGAAATAAGGATTCAAAAAGCTATTTATGACTAAGAAATTATATTTATTTATATTTTCCGTGGGATGTTAGGATGCCGATGTCGTCCTGGAATTAAGATTGCGCACACACACGCACACAATAATCAAATTATGTTTAGTTAGCCTGACATCGTTTCTTGGGGACCAATTTCGATGATGTTTTCGAAGAAGATTTTGCCCCATGCATCCGTTCAGGCAGACATGGCTACTGGAGTCCTCAATTCAAATGCATGCCAGAGAAAAGGAATGTGCCACTAGCATTGGCTCGGAACATCTACGAGACAATTTTACCTATATGTATCTACTCGTATTTGAAATCCTATGTGGTGACAATAGATTTCAATAAATGTCCGTAAGCTTAAATTGCTGCCAGAGAGAAACAATTTCAAAAGAAAAGGATATGGGACGAGAACCTGGAATCCCATACACATTCTAGACGCTTCGATTAAATTTGATTAAAGGCGTATAGGTTGTCGATACGAAACGAATGGAAGCAATCGAGGCGGATTCATTAAATGCATACGGGAGAGACAGAACTCTTTTAAAAGCTTTATTTGAATGAATAAGAATGAGTGTAATTGTTATTGGAAGGATTGATGGTCATAAGACAATTCAAATCAGAGGTAGATGAATTATTATACCAAAGACAGTAGAGTCTTGGAAATTTAGGATTAAGAGATGGGAGATGATCCTCAGAGGTTATTGCATTCAACTACTGAGCGAGGTGTTCGAAGTTTGAATTCAACCCACCAACATATAAGATTATTCATTGCTCCAAGTCAGACAACCATTCAAGAGTATATAATATATACTGTCATGAAAAGCTTCCAAATTTATTCCGCTCGAATTCGGTGTATAGGAATGCCTTTCATTCGTGCCAAAAATATAAGTTCCAATATCTGAAGAAGATAGAGTTTAGCCACTATATGAGTGGGGCACGCTGCTTCTAGTTATCCAGACGTAGCCGATCTAGTCGACGTGATTTAGTTTCTTGAGCTACATCCATATCTTGGTAAGGCTCATTCGCCCTGCTCCACACAGGACAAAAAATCCGACAAAGTATTTCGTTTTTGAAAGAACCCAATATTAGTTCCCCTTTTCTACTAATCGACCAGCAGTCGACGCTTTTGAGCAGAACTTGCCGGATTGAGATTCGATAGAGCATGCATTTTGTCCTTCGAGTGAGGAGTTTTGAACCCATTTGTTTTGCCAAACCGGCTTTCGGTTCCGTTAGCTATGTTGCCGAGTTTCTATAAACTTTACTTATTTATGTAATAGCGACCGAAAATTGCCAAAGAGGAAGCAGCAGATGACCAAGAAGAGGTTAGCGCTCTGTCGGAGAGTACCTGGATGGGCATCACTGCACTGGGATAGACTTTCTCCTCACAGTGGATTAACGGCCCGTCGGTGGACTCCAAGACGGAGGGCATACTTCTAGAGGACACACTTTTCCCTCTAAACTATCAAAAAACGCCAAGAACCTCCGAACAAAAGAATTTGAATGGCTGCAAACGTGCACTGGGCTGGGTTGCAAAAGTCGATACGATTGTACTTTTTTCGATACACTTGACTTTGCTTAAGTACACAAATACACTTTTATACAATTCGATACAATTTTGCGCTGCCAATAAATATAACAGGATATGTTCCTTATAAAATATTATTTTCTACCAAAAATCGAACGCATGGATTCGATCTCAATTGAATTTCGCTGAGCACACCCATTTTCTGTAATTCAATGCGAAAACCTATTTCTCGTTTAATTGGTGGTACTTTGAAATGTCACATTTCTTTTAATCAACGTAAGTGAGCTGTGAGCTGACTCGTTTGCCATGTTTGTTATTTGTTTTATTTTTTTGATTCTGTTGGTTTGGTGCAGAGCAGAGTATATCCATAATGAGTAGGGACACTCTCTCTACATATGCATTTCCTACTACATACTACAAAGCAAAATGCAGAAAAAAGCATAGAATATGTGCGAGCAGGTCAAAAGGATGTTTTTTAACCCTTATGGAAAGACCGCTCTAGAAAAAAAGGGTACACAATATATTTTGCCTGTACTACTACATGGGGCGTGCTTCGTAAGGCGAATGATTGTGGGTTTTTTCATAATGCTTTTTAAAGGCGTATCGACTTGATCCTCGTTGTGTGTATGTTTTCACTTCGTGCAGTGGTACCTACCTGTTTTGCTTCTTTTAAATGGTTTTTGGCTGGTTTTTCTGATTTTTTTACACCTAATTATTAAGCTCTTTAATTATCCTTCAGTCAAAAATGTGAAAATAAATGCTTCTTCTTTGCTTTGATTTCACTAAACATAATGCAATCCGGTGTTCGGCCTAGTAACAATAAAAATGATTTGACTCTTTATTTGCTAGTTTTTTATGGTGGTTGGTCACACTGGTTTTGCAATAAGGTTGGGTCGGCGGTGCTTACGTTTTTTCATAATGTATCTTCAAGGCGTACTGACTTGAATTCTCGTCAGTCGTGCGAAACAACTGAAGTTACTTCTAGGAGCAAACAAATAAGAGTGCACGTGTTTTTTAAAAGATACAGGTCAACTGTTTTTTAATTTAAAAATATTGTAATATATCTATCATTACCGCTGAAATGATCGAAAGATTAGACAGGTCATACCATATTATTAATTCGTCTAAGTTAAAAGACCCCCAAAAAAACCAGAAGGCAATTTTTTGAAAATGAAGACCAAGTCAGTTTCTTGAATGAAATGAATATATTTTTCCAAAATATTAGTTTTTTTGATCAGTCTGCCATTATGTCAGTTACAATCACCCGAAAAGAAGGACAATGTAAAAAATATTTTCAAAACCGAATCTGACTATGAAACTGTGTTTTATTATTTTGCAGGCTACGTTTAAAAAAGCAGACAAAACACAAGTGTGAGCTGAAATGAAGTCAGAAACCTATTCCTATATATTCACAGATTTCAAAGAATATAAGGGTGCGCATTTACCACGCCCTTCTCAAGAGTTTTTATATGTGATAGAGAGCCTAGAGCAACAATTTATTTCTCTTTTTTCCAATTTGTACTTCTGGAATAATTTTGTTTTTAATAATTTATTATATTTTTGTTATAATTAGCTTGAATCAGAATCGTTTAAGTTTCCCTATGAACTTAAGAAGGTTTATATATCATTATTCATATTTTTTCTTACTTAATATGATACATAAATGCAATTTTTTCTTATTTTTAAACATTCTATTTTTGAATTATTCTTGCATAAAAATTAATATACTAAAAAAAAAAAAGTACAATTCAATACACTTTTTTTAAAAACTTTTGATACAATGCTAAAAAACGATTTTTCATCCCTGGCACTGGGTGTTTTGAACAAAATGAAAGAAAAGGACTTAGGCAAGCTCTCGGACAATAGATATAATTTATTTATTTAGGATAGTTTGCTATTAAAGTAAATTAAAAGGTTAAAATTGCAGTTTTAACTTAATATTTAATCCAAATTGTATAAGTATAAGTATGCGATTTTGTTCTCGTTATACAACGAGTTTAATTTGGATGGACCTGATGAATATAATTATTATTTCCATGATTTGAGAAAGGATGAAATAACCTTAGATAAAAGACACAGCAAGGGAGGTGGAGTAATGGTATGGGGATCATTAAGCTCTTACAGAACTGCAAACCTTGATTTTCAAAGCTCAAGAGTGACAGCAATCATTTACAATTCTATACTGCAGAAAGCTTTCGCTTATTTTTCCGAATTGGATAGATGGATGGAACGATGGATTTATCAACAGGACAATGCAACGATACATACCGCAAGAATAATCAAAACTTGGATTCAGAGTAAAAATGTAGACCTACTGGCATGACTGCCATATTCACCGAACCTGAACATCATGGAAAACGTTTGGGGATGGCTTTAAAAAAAGGTATACGAAGGATTAAACCAACCCCGAAGACCTGATTTGACCACATCTTGACGTTGTTGTAGTCTTAATATTTTTTTAAAGTAAATAATAAAATGTCACCAGCAAGTACGTAGACTGCAATAAAATAATAATTATGAGTTGTGATGTGCAGGTAGGTTGATGGAAAGGAGATATTGGTTGAACTTAGTCATATGGCAGCATTAGGCACGCTTGCGGATGCCGCGGCGTTAGCTCGACGGTGGGGTGGGAACTTGCTGCTCGCCTATACATACAATTTTTTTCGTGCCTAATCGAGTTCATAAAGACGTAAAGATATTAAGGATACTAGAAGAGAGAAGAAAGTGATTTAAGGGAGAATCAAGAAAAAAATATGTAAGTGAAATAAAAAGAGCGAATAAAATCGAACGTAGCTGACGATGTTCCAGGTGTTGCGGAACATGTTGGACATGCTCTGCCCCAATGCATCTGACGAGATGCACAATGACTATCCTTCGTTCATATCTCTTAAGGACAGTCCCATTAGATACCCTCACAGGTATCTACTCGATCACAATCTTAGCACTGTTTCCTAGATACTAATTAAAATCATCTTTATTTTCTACACGAAACACGAGAATGTTTATGCATGGGTAATTCTATATATTTAATCATAAAAGGAACAAAATGAATTTTTGTTATCTAAATAAAGCAAGCTTAACGAATTTCAGGTGCACTATGAACTTAAGGAACTTGATTTATAACTATGTATGTATGTAGATAATTTGGTAATTTACGTCTAGATTTTAATGTTATTGTAAGAATAGATTTTAAGTATTGTAGTGGCTGGGGCTTGATACTGATGCCCCATAATACTGGAGTGAGGGTGGCACGTTCTTGTAGCCTAGCTTGAACTCGCCGGTTGGGCGGGGATCTTTCACTCACTATTCACCACACAAAATAAATACATCTTTTAACGTGCCTTTTTACGTTTTCGTATACTCAAACTCTCCTCTTTTTGGTAGCTTATGGTGGTATGCTACCCTGTGTGGTCCCTCTCGCACAAAATGCAACGCTCCGTTACCATCCATGTATCCGATTTCTGTTTAGGATGGTCCCTAATACCTAAACATCTTCCTACACCAGCTTACCAAATATACCACCCACTATTCGCCGTTGTCACTAACCCCTTTTAAAGATTCATCGTATAAAAATAAAAAATCCGTTTAACTTGTTATTCTTCAAACACATGATTTATTTTTATTATATGGAAATACGATTAATTTTTATTTGTAATCTACAGAAATGTATATCAAATGTTAATTTTTATTTGCAACTCTGGTTTAAGATACTAATAAAACTAAAAGTTGTTGTGCGCACAATAACTGGAACGGGCTTCTCTGGAAAAATAAAAAAAAAATCACTACTTTTGGTTTTGACATTTTAAATTGTAAATAAAGCAGTTTTTGAAGTGTGACCAAATGAAATTAAGCTACTATAATTTTTAAATGAAAATAAAAGCAAACTAAACAAGCAGGGAAATCCTCGCTATGAAAAGTGTACACATTGTAAACATAAAAATTTGAATAAAAAATTAAATCCTAATTCTTTGTGAAAAAGTAAACACAACTAGTAAAACTAATGGCAACAACATCTATTGTTGAGTGACACCTGATTCACGTAAATATCATTGATCGGGCTAAACGGTTGTTTTTTTTTTTGTTATTTCAGCAAGTGTATTTCCCGCGCACCACTGATAGCGGTCTCCATGTATTGGTTCTTGAACACAAACAGTTACGGAGCAAGTTCCCGGGGTATATATGTACCATCGATGGCGTGATGACGCTGCTAGATACCCATACAGGAGGTCCGGATAGCCGTTATACACAATATTTTATTTTTGATTGCTCGATTATACATAAGCTAACACTGTCGCACCTTTTTTTATATATAATTTTTTTTCTTTGGACCGGTGGTATATTATATACGTCAACGGTCGTCGTGATCGTTCATGGAAGTTAAAGCTCTTGGGCCTCCCCTTCCTGAATTATTAATTTTTAAATTTTTTATTTGTTACACGACGGTATGCACGTGGGTTTGACCAGCGATAACTCGTACTTTTCCGAAACTTCAGACATCCAACGTAATTTTGAGTCTTATTTCTATCCTCGAAACACTGATTTTTGTTATTTCTTTTATATATTTATACCCTATTCTAAGGGTATATTAATTTTGACGCATAGTTTGTAACATACCTTAATATTGCCCGTAGACCCCTAAAAGTTAGTATATTTATGATCAGCATCGATAGTAATGTCGATCTAGCCATGTCCCTCCGTCCGTCCGTCCGTCCGTCCATCGGCAAAAATTAGGCCTTTAAACTGGACCTAGAGAGCTGAAATTTTAACCATATACTCTCTAGGGTCCCGAAATAATCAAGTTTACGAATTTTTGAAATCCGCCCACAGACACGCCCACAAACTCAAAAAAAAACAAAATTTTGGAAAAAATCGAATTTTGAGCTAGAAAGCTGAAATTTTTTATATATGATCTATGACTCCTAAAACTGCTCGGGATAAAAAATTTTCAAAATCCGCCCACTGACACGCCCACAAATAAATAAAACATTTTTTTGGAAATCCAAAGTTTGAGCTAGGGAGCTGAAATTTATAACATATACTCTCTATGGGCAGTTTATGCTCATGTGTAAATATTTTCAAAATCCGCCCACTGACACGCCCGCAATTAATTTTTTGTTTTTTTTTTGAAAATTCAAAGTTTGAGCTAGGGAGTTGAAATTTATAATATATACTCTCTAAGGGGCCCTTTATGCTCATGTGTTATTTTTTTTTTAAATCCGCCTACTGACACGCCCACAATTAAATAAAACAATTTTATTGAAACACCCAAGTTTGAGCTAGGGAGCGTTTTTTTTTTTTTATAAAATCCTTTAAATGTTATATAGCAAAATATGTAGAGCGTTCTTAACAATTCAACCATACTTAGACTTTTGTCACGCCCACTTATGAGGGATAGGAATAAGAATAGGGTATCCAACAGTTCGCCCAAGCGGACTGTAGCCCGTCCCTATGTTTTTTATTTGTTTTTCTCAAATTAAAATCTGCTTAATAAGTTCGTTCGAAAAGCATTTTTTTTTCTTTGAGAGCAGTGCCACGGTTAGACCTCTTCATCACACGGCTACCGTAAAAAACTGACCAACTCACCAAAAAAGCGAGAGCGAGCCAAGAACGGAAATCGCCGCTTTCCCATCATGGTGGCAGAAGTCATCATGGCCCACGCTGTAAGCGAGACTCGCCGTGGGCTTCGTTCAAAGGGTTTGTTTATTTCGATGGTTATCGATATTGCCGTGCATAAAACATCGCAGAACCCAGAAACAAATTAAAATAAAAAATTTATTCTCAGGGTGACCATTACAGTATGTATGCATATATTATATAGTATAATTTAAGACATTATTTAGGTTTAATTAAGGTTCAATTTAACATGCTTAGAAAATTAAATAAATCGCATAATATACTTTAAGGTTTTGCCATAGAAATTTTATAAAACGTTGTTTCTTGTTTATTTATTTTTGTACTCACGGTTTTCAGGGCGATGAAAAAATGTGGCCACGTGTTTCCTTCGATGATTGCACGATGATGATGATCATTTTGCTGATCTTATTTGGTCGTTTACACACACAATATGATTAACTCAATTATTAAGCGCTACTAGTTACGTTACTATATATATAAATTTGTTATAAAAAGGCACTATGAAGTTAAGATAGGGTTAAGAAAAAAATTAAGCATGCTCGAAAATTAACACTTATGAAGAGGTGTTTTGCTTAGAAACGTTAACGAAATGATTTTATTTGGCAGGTAATTAGGAGTTTTGGTAGGCACTTTGAATCCTTTCTGGTAAGGGTATTATCATAAATGAGGGTGATGCGTGGCACACGATGCAAATCACGTGGCTCCTTTGCTGGATTTTCGTCAGATGATACTGTTGCGTTTGTCGGCGGTCCGGCATTGGCGACAGACTGGAACTAATCCATGCACGCTGCGTTTAGGCAAATTGTATTTGACTGTTCGATTTGTATGATCGTGTATAATTACGGTGATCATACGTCCCGTATTTCCCGGGACAGTATGTCAATAGAATGTCCCGGTTTTTTTAAGAAATACGGGACATATAAATGTCCCGTATTTGTCTATCTATAACACCTGCTATGAATATTTGAGACAGTGCGATGCATCTTTACAAGAAGTTGAAATTTAAAGCTAGGTTCTTCTTCGAAATGTACCTTCCTGGCCAGATGTAGAAGCAAGCCCAGCTTCTGTTAACGAAAAGCGAAGCGATACAAAAATTGATTACTCGCATTATTTAATGGGTTTAATTTCTTAAAATCTTTTCTAAATTTAGATCCAATTAGAGAATTGTTAAACAACAGAAAAACAGTGGGTGCAACATGGGTAGATATTTCTACACATTTCTCAGAAAAAAACATTGCTTTCGCTAACCTTTTACAAATTGTCAAATTCAGCTGGTGTCTACCAGGTTCAAATGCTCCCACGAAAAGAGTTTTTTCGATAATGAACAATGTATGGACCAGCGAAAAAGCCCAGCTTAATGTAAAAACCCTAAAGGCTATATTAATTGTAAAGTGCAATTACAATTTAACTTGTATTGAATTCAAAAATTATTTAAAAGAAAACGAAAGAAAGAACTTATATTCGGCAACTTCTATTTTTTTAACTCGCACATTAATATTACAGAATGAATGAAAGACTGATTTTCTTATACATATTTTGTTCTTATTAGTTTTATTATTCATTAATTACCTATTATTTAATGTGTTGTTTTTGTTGCTTACTGAAGGCTAATTTATTTTCATTATTTAACAAAAAATTTACGTTTATTCGCTTTGAATTTGTTACGTCTTGAAGACTTTATTATTATTTATTGTTCTTTTTTTTCTTAAACAATTGTTGTTTTTTTTTGGTTTTTAAAAAAATAATCCAATACCTACGACATTTTTGTTATTTTTGGCCATTTGTGTGCTGTCATATATTTTCACTTTTTTTGTCCCGGGTTTTGCTCCTAAAAATATGGTCACCGTATGTATAATGCACAAGTCTGATAGTGAGCAGGTTTGCAATTAAACGGTTTGCAATTAAACGGTTGCGGACGCTCCTGTTCGGTCAGCGTATATGGGTGCTGAACTTAGTTGACGGAGTTCCGCGGTCTGTGGAAACCAAATTTCACCAATTACCGTTTGCAATACGCAATGCTTACTTAAATAATGACGTACCCTATTTTGTTGTTTGTATGTGATTAATTTCGGGTGCTTCCCAGAAAATTCATGACTGATAATTGGGCCTTGGACAGCAGCAACTTTAAATATGGCAAGCGTGTTAAACACAGGTTGAGATTATATTCCCTCAAATCCGACAAGCAAATGGAACCAACTGAATTAGAGGAAATGAAGCGGTTTACTCTCCTACCAGTCGATTGAAATATTGTCCAATTATGACCTTTTTGCTTAGGTAAATTAAAATTTCGATCGCAGTGGATTAATCGACTTGGCGCGCTCACCGCCTGGATGGAAAAGAACAAGCGTGCAATCGTCTCTTATGAAAATGGTTGGTTCCCGTGAATAAGTTGAAAGTTCAGTGGCAATGGATGCTCATTGTGGATATTTTAGGGATGGGTTTTTATGCATTTCCGGTCTGAGTCAAAGACAAGGGACGCAGCAGTTAAATTTAAAATTTAACGAAACAAAATCTGTTTTTGCGTTTAAGGTGTAGGGTGACATGGTCATAGATGCACCACTCCTTTTCAAACGATCATAAGTCTTTTAAAATAAACTCTTGGTGCTCGGTTTTTTTATATTCATTCGATGGGTTATTTAAGTAGAAACGTACAAACTTAAATTTTTGATAGAGTCTGTCTTCTGAAAGTTAGCATACATTTTTTGGAAAATGTGAAATGGTGCATGGTGCACTATGGTATGTACTGAATGCACCAACCGCGTGTGCAGAATGCACCAGGAGGGTGCTTATTGAACCACGGATTGATTTTAATAATTAAAAACACATAATTGCAATTAATATATCGAGTTTTATTGGAACAAAAATAACATATAGGATAACTAAAACACAATAAATAGAAAAATTGAAGTTTAATTAACATTAAGAAAATTAACAGAAAATTAACAAAAATAAATTATTACCTAAAAAAAATACATATCATATAAAAAAAAATAACAGAAACAAGTTGTTCGAACATAAAAATGCTTTAAAATAAATAGAATTAACGAATATTTAAATTGCCGAAATATTCGGCAAATTTGTACGATTATTGCTGCCGTTTAGTTAGCCCCAACACATCGGGATCTTTCATCTTATATCATCCTCTTTAACCACTTTTTTTTGATTTGAGCCGCAAAAATGAAATGGACCATTCATTACAGCTGTTGTTGAAGGATTTTAAATAGGTTGTCAACAAACAACTGAATATTTGTTGAATGATGTCGCTCGTGCTAAGTTGCATGCTTCAGGTTTTTTCAACGACAATTCTGGGTGCCTTCCCCGGAAGCCCCGAAGCCAATCTAGTCCAGCAATTGAATTAGTTTTCCAGCTGGCTGGTACCTATATTTTGCATCTGATTAATGGATGTTAGTTGAAAAGCTAACTTGCGGCATTCGGTTGCTGTGATTCCATAAAGAAATTTGGCGCAATAAGTAATATAGGATTTTAGAGATTCCTCCTGCCGGTCAGAAAAAAACTTTCGTATATTTTGCAGTCAATGATATTGTTGAAGCTGGACAACTCTTACATTTTTTGTAATATCGTCGAACAGTATGGTACGACAGACCAACTTCTTTTGCAGCTCCTCGGAGAGACATTCCGCCATCGATTTTTGTGAGTGCTGCTCTCATCTGGTCTTTCGTATGAAAGCCTTTTTTGCGTAGTAACACTGGTTTTCGTGGCATCCTAAAAAAAAGTTTGCTCTTAAAAAAAGTTATTCTTTGCAAAATCGCTAAGCTGCACAATGCACCATGGTGCATTTAGCACTATGCTTATGTGGCGAATTGTGCACCAACATGTATTTTTGGATAAAAATTTTAATATTGAGAAAAAAACACAACGAAACTATTAACTTCTTATTTAAAATATAAACGAAATGTCCCAATTAAGCGATTTAATAATTTTAAGTGAAGAAAAATTCGATTTACAAGCAAATATTAAAAAAGTAAACTCACCTCGATTTTTTTGGTTTTCATATGAATTTCACAAACCACTTTGCACACTTGCGCCAACAAGCACGGATACGACCAGACTGAATCCTAACGCAGTTGCTTAATGTAACAGGCACATATAAATGAGGTAGACACCAATACAGCTACCAGTTTACTGGATATAGCTGCGGAGCATTTTGCACCTCTGGTGCATTTATAACCACCTCACCCTACGCTACAGATTAAAAAAGAAAGTAAGTTTTATTTATCAAAACACCATTTTTTTCTAATTATTTTAAATACTTCCATTTTGGCGAATTCCTCAATTACATCGTTAAAGTAAATCTCTTTTTAAACTTTTATTTCTATTGATAATATAGACTGGTCGATCTTGGGTCTTGGTGGATGGAAGATAGTTTTTTAAATGTTTTAATTTGGAAAAAACTGCTATCGCATGATGCTACTGAAACGAAAATGGCCAAGAAGTATTGAATTATAACCGATGTGCACGGTAATGATTCACTGAAGTCCCATTTAATGATAAATTGTAGATTTTCGTGAGCTGTCTGTAAAGCAGTAACGTCCATATTTGTGTCGGTTGCATGTAGATGCCTACGAACGATACGTCTTCATTTCTACCAGCACCCGTCACTTATTGAATTCTTCATAAATTTCTTTTCTTGGCAAAAAAATGTGTCTTTATATTTTAATTTTACGGAAATTCGAAGACGTTTCAGCATTGGTTTTAAGTATTTAACTTAAAATTGACAAGAGCTTGAATACGAAATAAAACTGTTTTTTCCTAGTACTTAACTATATAAAATTTTCAGAAAAATCAGTTTGAACCATATAATTTTTTTGCTTGGTTTAACCTGGGCCCTACTCCGTATTGCCTTTCGTAACTTAAAAGTACTCGAAAGCTGTTTTCATTTCAATATTAAAGTTGTAATTTGTATAATATTTGCATTTCGCTTTCGAATTTCAGAGTGATCTACAAGTTCTAGATCTTTGCTGCATATCATTCAGGGCGACTGCCCTTTATATTTACAACCAGTTCCAAGGGTTTACGAACAGATAGTTTCTAGATTTAATTCTACGAAAGTTTTTAAATCCTTCAATAGTATGGGGAAAAGCAAATGCAATATGAAAGAAGATTATATTATGTTTTTGTTGTAAAAAAAATTGGGATTAGGCAGATAACTGCAATTTTTATGATGCTTTTTCCAATAAGGTCATAAAATTAGTCCTTTATTTTCGACCCACAGTAACTAAATCTACCTGTTATCATATTTAAATCAAATATAAATTCATTAAGAGTACCAGGGATCTTAGTTTAAAATATAATTTCATAGAAACAACAACTATGGGTAAAAGATATTTAGTGCTAAATTTTTACTATGCTTATGTAAAAAACGTAAAAAAGGTAAAAAAGTCAAAAAACAAAAAAAAAAAAAACACACAAAATAATCCAAATAGGGGAGATTCAAAACAGAAGATGAGAGTTGGATTTGCTTAATCTGTGCGGTATCCAAAAAAATTATTGGGTTTTTATCTTCTTTTCGATAAAATGATTAAAAAGCCCGATTTGTTGAAAACAGATTCTCTAATCCAACGTTTCTCAACATTTAAGCGCATGCGGAATGCGGACCCCCATCAATGAATTTATCAGGAATAACCCTGTTATTATACAGGGTG
Source organism: Portevinia maculata (assembly GCA_949715645.1). Classification (NCBI taxonomy): domain Eukaryota; kingdom Metazoa; phylum Arthropoda; class Insecta; order Diptera; family Syrphidae; genus Portevinia; species Portevinia maculata. The sequence continues at coordinate 91,108,126 of OX454528.1, forward strand.
TCCAAGTTAAGCGGTATAATCCTTTAATGGGAGATTACTGAAGTTCCGCTGAAAAAAAAATTGTACGGCAGGGGCATTTTAATTAAAAAAATGGGACAACAAATTTTCATAATCTTGAGTTTAAAGAGCTATAACTTTTTTGTAACTTCACAGATGTACCCTAAGTGTTTAAGCCTTGTATGCGCTACTAAATTGTCTTTCCAAAATGTACAAAACAATTCTTGTACCTTTAATAGTTTAGAAGTTATAGCGTTTAAAGTGAATACACATCCAAATTAGAGGTCACCCACTTTGATGGAATATAACTGCAAATGGGGTGAGAATAGACCCCCCCCCCCCTGCCGTACAAATTTTTGTTCGGCGGAACTTCAGGAATCATCTCTTAAAAGATTATACCGCTTAACTGGGACACCCTGTATTATATTGTATTCTTTTCCTGAAATATGTATAATAATAAATTCTGACCAAATAAAAAACGAGAAAAATTTGAATTGTTTAACTATAAAACATATTTATTATTTTTCTGTTTCAATATCTATGTAGTCAACATTAGTTGAATTAAGGGAAAAATAAACATGAATGAGTTTTTTAGACCTTTCAAAGGTCAGTCGATTTCGTAAAGGACTATGTATTTGAGCCCAGTTTGAGAAAACCCTTTCAATTTGCGCGGACGATGCTGGTACTCGTATGTCAAGAAGCTTTAAAGCTAAAGATGACAGTTGAGGGTGATGAATGCTCGCGGTGCTCCAAAAAACTGTTGGTTTTTTAATTTCTTTTCGAAGAAATGTATGAAAAATACCACTTTGTTGGCGAAAACAGTGCAAGCTTTCTAATCCAACTGCGTCTAAATTTTTCAATAGGAAGTGGCTTATTATTTGTTCTTCGGATGTCGATAAAATGGCCTTGTCGTAAAAAGGATTTAAATAATATGCTGTTAGTGAGATTTCATTTAATGCCATCTCTTTTCTTTCTAGGTAAGATGGCATCATTGATTCCTTAAATCCGTCCTTATTTTTAAGTGAAAGCCACATATTTACCGCATCTGCAACACTTGTATCTAAAGCTTGGCACTTGTTTATAAGTTCACATATAGGTTCCAACATTTTCTGGTTAGTGTCGACTCTTGCAACAAAATCCTCATCAAAAATTAACTTGCAAATAGTAGATTTAATTTTCCTTGGCTGACCATCAGCAAGAATTTGCTTCATGAATTGCAAGTTGCTCAGAAAACTTTCAAAGCTATCGCGATACGAACACCAACGCGTCTGGCATGCTAATTTCAGCCTCTTTCCACCTTTCGACACAATTGATTTTTCCAGGTCAGGGTTCTTAAATTCTTTTAAAATTAAATTTACTTTTTCTGACAGATTTTTGTCAACAATGTCTTTTGCAAATAAATTTCCTAAATGACTGTTGCATCTTGAATGCCACAAAACATGTCGAACATTTTTCCCCATACGCAACATAACACTGGCGTTGTCTGACACCACTGCGTAAAATGAAACGTTATACATATCTTTCCCCATATCTATTGATTGGTATACTATATCTGAGACCATATCCGCATTTTCAATTTCACCGCTAAGATTCCATGCGTTAAGAAATGCACGTTTACCCTGAGAGTTATGCAGCATTGTTACAACTGTTTTGCTGTTACTAGACGAATTCTTCCATCCATCTATTAATAGCACCGAATCTTGTTGAGTTGGTGAATGAAAGTCTTTGATGCATTTGTTGTACATTTCATCCAAGAGTTGGTCCGACAAAGTTTTCCGTTTTGGGAGCACAGCTGCGTAAGATGGCCTCATAGATTTTACCATATTTTTGAAATGTGGTGATTCGATGTTGTGAATCGGAATATTACATCCGAAGAAAAAGGAAGCAATAGCTAAATCTATTTCGTGCTTTTCTCCTGGTTTTAAACAGTCAACAAAAGCATTTAAATTTCCCATTTGCTTTGGCTTTGAAACTTTTTTTGTTGTGGGTTTAACAGGTTTTTTAAAAGACAAAGATGATCCTGATGACATGAGAAGCGAAGATGACGATGTTGTAGTTGTAGGTGTAGCCCTAGCCGTTGGTAATAGATCTGACTCTTCGGAATCGATATGAGCTTCAGATATAAATATGATTTCTTCATCTTCATTGATACCTTCAGTGCTCCGTCTCCCTTCGATTGACATCAAAGACTGATTTTGGTGTGAATAACTCTATAAAAAAAACAGCATAAACCGTCATGGCTTCGAATATTGCTCTACTTAATCAAAGTACATACCAGTATTAAAATGGAACTGTTGGAAGACGAATTCATATTACTGGTTTCTTCAGCAGCTTCATCTATGTTTTTGACTTCATTTTGCACGACAAACCCATTGCATCTTTTACTGTTTGGAATATTAATCGATGATTAAATAATCCAATTGCTTGACTTACATAATATACCATACCGATGCGCCAGTAATCGCGACTCTGCTGTGTTTTGCAATGTTTTTTTTACAAAAATTGCAATAAGCTGCATATTTCTTTCTTTCTCGAACTAGAGAAAAGTTATTTCCCTCAAAATTCACGGATTTTGGTCTTCCAGTGAAACTCATTTTATAAAAATTAAATAAATAATATTTTTGGCACTTTATAAAACAATTCACTTTATGGAATAATTCAACACACGTGACACGATACTAAACGAATGATTGCAAAATGTTCTTTAATTATTTATTTAGATTTTGACAGATATTGCAATGCCTATCATTTTCTCTCTTTTTTCTCAGTAATTTACTTTATTTACCTCTTCTTTACCTTTTTTACGAGTTTTTTACGTTTTTACGGGATTTTTACGTTTTTTACACTTATTTACGCGTTTTTTACCTACTCAAACGTAAAAAAGGTAAAAAACAGTTTTTTACACAGATTTGAACACCACTGATTGGAAGAGGACTAACTGTTGTTCACAGCTATCTTAAGGACCCTGCCAACTTTGGAAAAAATCGGCAAGGAGGAATAATAAGAGCAACAATAAATCAGGATCGACGAGCAGATTCAAATTCAAAGCTTTCCCCTTAGTAAATCAAGTCCCCCTTCGGGATAGGGGTCAGAATTTACCCGAGGTAGGTATGCCGGTCGTAAGAGGCGACTGAAATCCAAACCCACCTTTGGGATAGGGGTTAGAATTTACCCGAGGTAGGCATGCCGGTCGTAAGAGGCGACTAAAATCCAAACTGGGGGGTGGTTCCCCACCAGGCGCGACCCCAGGCGGTTCATAGGGGAGCCTCGGTCCGATACGCTCGCTATCCGAGGTTGTAGGGTTATAGCAGAGATGTAAGCGATGTCTGTATGGGAATAGACTACGGTCTGCGCCCATGCAGGCGGCGCCTTACTCGCTGTGAATGCCCTACCGCGAACCAAACCAAAAGGAAAAGTATGAAGGAACAACCTAAGGTTATATCTACTCCAGGTGGCACTCGCGACAGCGAAAATCCACCCGTGGTCTTAACGACCGCGGTCGGGGAAAGGATTCTGGAGGCCCCAACCAACATACTACCAACGCCACCCGCCTGTACAGGCGTTGACTTAGGAGCTGTAAGAACGCTTGCTTCCGAAGACTCCTGGAAAAATGGAGAAAGTAGCGGAGAGGTTCAACCTGATACGCTTAATCTTCATTCCAATAGACAGGTAGCTGATTGTTGCGTTGTTGCTGATGAGGCCCAGGAAACCGGACAGGTTGAACGGGCTGCAGAAGCGGTACGCACCGGTGGGCTTCTATCTAAGAGCCAGCGGAAGAGGAAATAGAGGAAGGCGGCAATCGCGCGCCGCAAAGAAACTGAACCAGTTGAAGGCGCAAGCGCTGAGAGCTGCACTACCTCGGCGGCGACGGCTGAGAGATGCAGGTGGGCAGAGGTTACCCCAACCGAAACGCACCCGCGGATTGAAACCAACGCTGCTTCCTCTTCCAATAGCTCGAACAGGAACAAATGGAGGATGAAGGCTTCGAGCACTCCTACCGGTGGAACTGCGTACGCACTTTCTGCATTCCCTTCCACTGTAATACCTCTAACTCATGGAGTTCCCCGCGCACAAAGTCTGGATGAAACATTTTCTGCAACCAGCAATGCTTGCAGCACGAGTGGACAGAAATTGGCTGTCGCGAAGAAAAACACGGTAATTATATTTACCCATTTAACCTTCAACACTCGAAGGCTGCTACTGCTCTAATAGGCAAGAAGCTTTCCGGGTTGAGTACAAAACCCCACATAACATCCATACAGGAGCCATGGGTGTGGAAAAATCGCATCTGTGGCCTTGGAGGTGTTCGTGGCACCACGATACTCTGTGACGAGCGGTCCGAAAGGCCCAGGGCTTGTCTTGCTGTGTCGAACCTTCTCTCAGTGGCTAAGCTTGGACAATTTTGTGGCCAAGATTTGGTTGCTGCAGTCATTAGCTTCGAAACGAATGGAGATTGGAAGACCTTCGTCGTGGCGTCAGCTTATCTCCCCTATGATTCGGTAGTGCCTCCATCACCAAGGGCAATTGCTGAACTCATAGACTATTGCGACACCAGGAAGATGGGCCTAGTTATATGTTGCGATGCCAATGCTCAGAACATTGTTTGGGGCAGCAGCAAATGCAACATGCAAGGAAACCATCTCCTGGATTTCATTCTATCATCTGATCTTACTATCAACAATGTTGGCTCGCAGCCAACTTTTGTGACGTCAAGAAGACAGGAGGTGATCTACCTGGCTTTATCAAATAGATACTTTAAGGCGGTTACCAACTGGAGGGTCTCTTCGGAGGCATCCCTCTCAGATCATAGGTATATCGAATTCCAAGTCGAATGAGAAGTCATAACTTTGCACGAGAGGAGGAATCCAAGAAAAACCAAGTGGATACGCTTCAGGGAGGAAATGGGAAAAAACTCTCAAAACTCCAACCAAACTCACGACGAGACAAAAGGTAGAGGATGCTGTTCAAAACCTGAATAGTGCTATTACTAGCTGTTTCGAACTGACGTGCCCAGTAAGTAAACCCCCTGGCAGAACGCCGGTTCCCTGGTGGAGCTCGGAACTGCAAAGAATCCGAAGAGAAGCTAGAAAGCTTCTAAATAGGTCACTCAAGACTGATTGGGAGACAGACTGGAATCTCTACCGATCGAAGCAGAAGGAATATAAGAGGCTAATTCGGGTATCGAAAAGTGCTTCTTATAAGAATTTCTGCGAAAAGATTGAAACGCTGGGTGAAACTAGTAGGTTGGTTAAAGTTCTGAAAAAGGGCAAACCAGCCAAACTGGACTCACTTAGAAAACTTGATGGCACCTTTACTGAGACGAAAGCGGAAACTGTTAGTTATCTGCTGGAGTCTCTCTTTCCGGGTAACCAGATTACAATTGGTTCACAACCAGCCCCGATTACCGAGACTATGAGTGAGCCAAGACAAACAACTCAGCGTAGCTGGTATATTGCGAAGGCCGTGGTGACGGACGAGGCCATTAAATATGCTTTTGCGTCTTTTGACGGCTTCAAGTCACCTGGTACGGACGGAATATACCCAGCCATGCTGCAGCAATGTACAAACCAGTTGCTACCGACTATGAAGAAAATCTTCATCGCTGTCCTAGCACTGGCATACATTCCAACACCCTGGCGTACAGTTAGAGTGGCATTTATACCTAAAATTGGCAGAAGTGACTACTCACTCGCCAAGAGCTTCAGACCAATAAGTCTGACTTCCTTCTTGCTGAAAAGCATGGAAAGGCTGGTCGAGCTTCACGTGCGCAAAACTGCTTTGCGATTGCACCCACTATCTCAGATGCAACATGCCTATCAACGCGGAAAATCCTGCGAGACTGCGCTCCAAAATCTAGTTGGTAGAATTGAGGGCGCGCTTGACAGAAAAGAATACGCGATGGGCATTTTCATCGATATTGAGGGTGCTTTTGACAATGCAACTTTTGATAGGATGTGCAGCTCCGCCAGACAACACCGCGTAGACGAACCATTGGTGTTGTGGATTAAAGCAATGCTAATGAATAGAACGTTGGTCACGGATGCGGATTGTGGCCGCTATGTTATGGCGGGGGTAAACAGAGGCTGCCCGCAAGGCGGCGTCCTGTCTCCACTGCTGTGGTGTATGCTGGTCGACTCTCTGTTGAACGCACTCAACAGTTCTAATATTTACGCTCAGGCGTACGCGGATGATGTTGCCGTGCTTTCTGTTGGATCATGCCTAGCGACTGTATGCGCCAAGGCGCAGGCGGCCCTTGACGTGATCGACGAATGCTGCACTAGGAATGGGCTCTCGGTCAATCCTCTTAAAACTGAGGTTGTTCTCTTTACGAGAAGGAGGAAGCAGGTCGGGTTGACTCAGCCAGTGCTAAAAGGCGTCACAATCCAACTCTCCAATGAAGCAAAGTATCTGGGAGTCATCCTGGATAGCAAACTTCTTTGGTCCAAACATGTTGAGCTGAAGACTGCCAATGCGCTGTCTGTTTTCTGGCAGTGCAAAGGCATTTTCGGCAAGACATGGGGCTTATCACCGAAAAGAGTCCTATGGATTTATACGGCTATGATAAGACCATTTATAGCATACGCATCGGTTGTTTGGTGGAATAAGCTTTCACGTAAATACGTCACTGCTGCTTTTGCCAAACTCCAAAGGCAGGTATGTCTCGGCTGCACGGGGGCCTTCCCCAGCACGCCTGGCTCCGGCCTAGATGCACTATTGAACCTTCCGCCCCTTGATGTTTACATCATGGGCTGTACAATCAAGGCTATCTCACGTCTTACAAGAGGTGGCTTTTGGTATAACTCGCACTGGAGTTTTGATGAACTTGCGCAACGGTTGTCCTTCGACTCCTGTCTTATGGATATGCCGTCTGATGCGATGACACCGGAACTTCGGCTAAAGCGCAAATACGAGGTCGACTTTCCTCGCGTCCAGGACTGGCTCTGGCCGGACTCTGAACCTGGAAGGGAATGCAGTCGAATCTTCACGGATGGCTCCAAAACCGATCAAGGATCTGGTGCTGGTGTCTTCGTGGAGAGCGATAACGTTAGACTTTTCTTTCCGTTAGGCAAATATGCGTCAGTCTTCCAAACAGAGACTTATGCTATCCTAATGGCCATGGACTATGTTACGAGGAACAGGTGGAGGGGGCGAAGTATCTGCGTCTGTAGCAACAGTCAGGCTGCGCTTAAGGCCTTACTCAAACCCTTAACTACCTCCAAAATAGTACGTGAATGCAAGATATCTCTGAATTCGGTCGGAAGGCTGAATTCACTTAAACTTGTCTGGGTCCCGGGTCATAACGGGATCAAGGGAAATGAGATCTCCGATGAACTTGCTAGACAAGGCTCAGAGGGGGTCTTCTCAGGACCTGGACCAGCGATTTGTCTGCCTACTTCCTCGGTCAGGGCTTCCATTGACGGTTGGGTTCCATATGAACACAATCGCCGTTGGCATGACTCTCCAGGGTGCAGACAGATTAAGCAAATTCTCCCCGACGTCTGTGGGAAATCCGCGGCATTCTTGTTGTCTCTCAACAGAAAAGACTGCAGACAGACTACTGGCGTGCTTACGGGACACTACGCTTTTGCCAAACACCTTAAGGTGCTAGGCCTAAGCGATACCACCAACTGCAAAGCCTGTGGAGAAAGCGACGACACTGCGGAACATTTTCTCTGTGATTGTCCTGCTTTTGTTACTATCAGGTGACAGGTATTTGGTGCGGATATGGTGAGTGCTGTAAACCTAAGCTCCTTATCCATTGAAGCGCCTTCTCGTTTTTCTTAGAAAAGTGTCTGAGTGCTCTAGTGCAGAAAGTCTCACACACTCCGACAAAAAAAAAAAAAAATCAAGGCAGAAACTAGAGTTGAAGCTAGGATATCAACTGTTTATCGTGATACAGCAGCCCAACCATATTAAAGTGTTAACAGCTTATTAAGGAAAGTTAGTTCTAGGCAAAACAAAACAGAAAAATGAGAGGATATTATCTCAAACTACTATGAGCACACTTGGCTGGTTCTCATAGTGACTGTCTGAAGGGTAAAGTTTAGTACGTAGGCATAATCGGCTAAATTGTCAGGAGGTATATAAATCGCACCATTGGTATCTTTCGAAGATTTCTCCACCTCAAAGACGCAACCAAAATCAAAATCGTGTTGCCGAGGCTCCAGACACAATGGCTGGACGAATTTTCTTCATTTTTCGTATTTGAGCATTGTTAGGCTTATATCTCACTGCCATTTTTTTTTATTCTATCATATTAAATAACGGTGCCTACCATTCAAATAATTTTGACAACACCAATTTTCTCACAAATAGCTCCAGCGATTATGATCGTTTTTAAAATATAAAATAAGTAAGCAAAAAGTGTAGATACCTATACTCTATCCAAAAATTGTCAGTACAGGCCTTATGGAGGAGCTTTTTTTCTACCAGTGGTGCCTGTAGATACTCTCACGCCACTCAAACGCAAGAATTGCCACTGAAATAAAAACCAAACCACTGTCATACCAAGAAATTGTTGTTGTAATTTTCCTAAAATTCGCATACAACCCACCGCAACCAGTCTCCCACACAGCCGAATGGGAATGCGCATGATCGTCTTGTGTTCGTTTGCTTTTATCATCCACCAAAATAAGCAGTGTGTGTGACTGAAGCACATCAGAAGAGTATTACCATCTCTACAATGAAGCATATCATTAAGGGTTTTTCTATGGATTTTGTCAAAGAACTGTCGGTTTTGATGCTTTTGAGAACGAATTATTACGTAGGGTATTGTCATTCGGTTCTAATTTGCTTGTATTTATATTGTACAGCTGCACAATTGCAGTTTTTTTTACCATCTGTTTAGGTATATGACATTGCGTCGTGGTTATATAATTTTGTATTCTAATTGCCTGATTGTGTCTACCTTTCACAATATACATATAGCGGAAAGGACTGGGACATGTTTTTAAAAAATCTTGCTGATTGAGTTTATGCCGCAAGCTGTTTAAATAAAAGAAAACATAAATACATCCTTTCATCTCATTATGTACCTGTTTGTATGATGTCTTTGTTTTTCCGATGAATGACTCCTGTTTTGCCAATGAATACGGGAATTCCCAAAAGGAAGATCTCAAATTAGGTAGGGATGCAATCATAAAATGGGTTGCTTGAAATCGTTAAAAGTTACAAAGACAAGTATGAAATATACGTCGTGGATAAAATGGCTCAAAATGCGGAACATAAACTGCTTCGCTTGCCGCCTTATCACTGTGACCTTAATCCAATAGAATTGGTTTGGGCTCAAGTACCTTAAGGCTGAAATAAAAGACTTACTAACGACAGCATTTACAAGGGTTGACAAGGAAAAATGGCATCGATGTGTCCAACACGTTGAACAGGTTGTGGAGCCAAATATGTGGGAAATGGACATTTTTGCAGAGGAAGCTGTTGAAAGGTTAATAATAGACCTAAATAACGAGAGCAGTCGCAGTAATTACTCATCGGATTAGTTGAGTAGTGATATTAGAAATTAGTATTTAATGTTTTAAAATATTCATATAATGAATAAATTGGATTACATACATATATTTTTCGTTTTGATTTTTTTTTTTTGTGTTACGAAATTTATATATTTTGTTGGTCTACTGGAGTTACCCTTAAAAAACGCGCCTATTATTATCTTACCAGAAAAGGAAAAAGATAAACGGAATTTATTTCGTTCCGCAATATTTTTATTTTGAATTGGAAGATGGTAACCCTAATAGAATTGCTCTCTGAGTTATGGAGAATTATCATACACACTACGGTAACCCTATGAGAGCTGTGAAGAGGGACCGATTTATATAAGTCATTGCAACCAGACTGAGAGACAAACATCCTATCTTCCCTGTACTGACAATTTTTGTTGGATAGAGTATAGTTCTTGCGAAATGTGTCCTATATCAGTATCTACTCTTCAAAAATGCTAATATCTCTAAAACGGGTCAAGTTACTTTTTACAAAATTTACACACAAACTAATACTATCATTTGTAACGAATTAGTATCTATATTAAAAACTTTCAAATACTTTTTTCAATTTTTATATTTAAACTAGCTGACCCGGCAAACGTTGTTCTGCTTAAAATAATTTATTGCTTCCAAGATTCGTTTTGAAATGTATTTCAATTCCGGTAGACATTTTTTTTAATAAGAATGAAATGAAATTCCGATTTTATTTCCGATTTAATAAATTTAATTTTGTTGCATATGTATACAATGTTCGTCTGATGTTGGTTAATAATAATTTATTGTATAAAGCCAACATGTGGACAATATTTTTTTCTCTGCATTTTAAACGTTTACAAACAAATCGTTGGGCTTACCAACTCTGGAGCAGGCTACATATAATTTACCATGTGTGAAGCATGCATTTTCCAAATCCAAGCCGCAGACTTGCATCGACTGGCCTTGAGATTTGTTGAATGTCATTGCATATGCCAGATGAATTGGGAATAATTGTAAGCGGTAAAATGCAATTGGAGAATCTGTTGGAATCATCGGGATTCTTGGCAATAAAACATGTTCTCCTTTAAACTTACCATTGATAATTGTCGATTCAATAATGTTATCCAATATTTTCTTGACAACCAACCGCGTTCCGTTACATAATTTTGGTGCATTCAGGTTTCGTAGCAGTATGATTGGTGATCCAACTATCAAAATTAAATTATGTGATGACCTGGCAAATCAAGTGAATTTAAAAATTCTTTTGGAAAATTCACGCCTTCATCTTCTTCTACCACAGTATCAAGTGACTTGAATGAATATGATGGAAATTCCATAGATATTTATTTTTTGCTGTTAAAATTGCCCTTTCGCTCAGCCAACGATGATTGTTGATTATTATTTCGAATGTTTGGAAACACATTTTGAATTAATGCGTCTCTAGATGGCACAATGACCTGATGAAGCGATGGCCAAAGCAATTTCACCTTCATCTTGGCTAAGGGTGAAAACACACCGGATAAAGCAAAACTTTTTTTTTGTTTCGTGAAACAAGAGAACATTGTTTCTTATGAGAGCGCACACACCAAACACGTTTTCTTTGGTGTGTGCGCTCTCATAAGAAACAATGTTCTCTTGTTTCACGAAACAAAAAAAAAATCGTTTTGCTTTATCCGGTATGTTTTCACCCTTAGCCAAGATGAAGGAAATCAAAAACGTGTTGCTAGTGCCACCTGGAGCATTCAAAAAGAAGAACCCGCCTTCTTTTGCAGTGACTGCAAGCATTACCAAATTAAGAATTAATTTTTGTTCTGCCAATAATTGTGGTTCATGTGTTTGAATGTACTCATTCAAAATCATCAATTATGTATGATTGTTCTCGTTGTAAATCTCGATTACTATTCCATTACTATTCCTACTTCATTCACTGTTCGCCAATAGGCACTTTATCGGCTTTAATAACGATCATATTATTATTATCGTTTTGCAATTGATTGGAAACTTGCTTAAACAATCGGATGCGGTAATTTTTTCCTGTCAAAAAAGTTTCTTACATGAATGTGATTGTACTCGCACCGGATATCGGACTGCTTTTCTTCGTCTCCCATAAAGTAAATTTGTAGAAATTTTGGTGATTCCGTGGGTAGAATAAGTAAAGAGCCAATTTTGTAATAGATCTGGCATGTATCTTGAATGTTGAATTAAATGTGCGTCCTTGTCCATCCATATAAGTAATGATATTGGCGGGGAAGGAAGTCATTTGAAAACAACTATTAAATTTTCTTATTTTTTTAAAAAATAATTTGGAATCTGCGGTGTTGCCATCCATTAAAGTTTTCAGTGGCCCCGGCGGTGGGTTCAATGTAGGTACCACTTTGCCTGATGAACAACAGATTCCTGTTGTTTCATTTTTTAATTTCAGAGCATGGCAATAAGTGCATTCTCACGATTGCGTGATGTTTGAGCATTAGTTCTCATTTGTGCAAGTCGTTCAATTCGGTGTGCCTCACTTTCTAATGCACGGGTGGTTGCATCGCGCAATCGCGTGTCCTCTCTTGCCGCTTTTTCTTGTTGGGGTGTTAACTCCGTTCTTTTTTTTTGCCTATTGCGAATTTGTCGGTCACAACGACCAATATTTAAACGTAGTCGTCCAGGCATTTTTTTGTTGCTGTATTATATCACTGCAATTTGTACATTTTCGTTGGTTATATTATTTGTGCTGGAAATCGAATTGAAATGTATTTATACCTATTTAAAATTGATTAAAAATTAGTTTGCAGTTTTCGTCAAACAATTGTACAGCAAAATGAAATATGAATTACTGAAATGTCATATGTTTGTCAATGTATAAATAGTCTAGACAACCAACGCCTACTATATTATTACAATTAAATTTAATGTTGTTGATACAAAAAATATTCGCAGGGAAATCTAACTTGTCGTAAATATCTCCCAGCGCCATCTATCGGGTCCAAATTTCGGGCAATAACTTTCTTTTTATTTAAGTGGTATATGGTGTGAATTTGAGCCAAATCGGTCCATAAATAAGAATATCAAAAAAGCGATTTACGCGCCATCTATGGGATAGAACATAAACATAAACCATCAGGAGCACCACACGAACATATAGTGTAAATATAAGGCAGATGTCTTCAGTGGTTCAGCCGTTATGGTCGGTCACGCATACGCATACGCATAAACGTTTTTATATATTAAGATTTTTTTTTTAATTTCTTAAAATTTCACTTCTATCAATAAGGGCTCTAACGATTTCGATCAATTTTGAGGGTTTGCATACTAAGGTTGAGAGAAGATGGATTACTCAGTTTTTCCGAAAAGACTCGAAAAACCTAAAAACGGGTGACTTAATTCCAAAATGGTATATGTTTTTTTTTTAACTAGTCTCCGCGCCCTGCCCTAGACCGTTGGATGTTCCTGAAGAAGTGTTATATATATCGAAACTATACCATCACAAAATTAAAATCCACTGATAAAAGGTTCACCAATTCAAATGCTTATGGAATAAATTTAATGGGTAAGGTACAACATTGGATCTAAAAAGGCGAACTTCGTCCACCATCTTACCACAGTCACCTTTATCAAATCCTTCCTTCCCTTTCTTTGAAAATCTCCGCAATACCACCCTTCATCGTGTTCGATATTTATCCCTTCGAAACTTATTGTCAAATATTTGTTTACTGTTTTACAAAATCAATTGCAAAGTAAATATTTGACTTTGTTTAAAAGTTACAATTTCATTCTGTTCTTTTGAAAATAAACCATTTCAGCTCTTCTTCAGAAAATTTATCCACCTTCTTGAGGTGGTTTTCTCAACGGTATTAGAATGAGACTATGGCTTTGGGATATCAGAATAATTGATTTCAATTAGCATTTTTATGCGACTTGTAATTAACCATTAAAAGTAGAACTGATTTTTTCTTGAGATCACTCCCTCCAGGCATTATATATGCATGGCTGGGTTAATGTAGTCGGCCTTCATCAATAGCCCATTAGGCTTGCGGAATTCAGATGAGACGACATAACTGAGAAAAGGTTGTGCCCAAGGCTCAATGAAATATTTAAATGTTTAATAAAATGTTGAGTGTGGAATAAAGGATGAAAAGCCAACTGAGGTAATCGAAATATGTCGATGTGTTGCTGCAGATAGGGCTACCATACATGGATCCTAGTGCGATGTTAGAATGGACAGGCAGAAAACAGGTTTTGAGTATTTATTTTTTGTTTAAAGATCTGTACCTATGCTGAAGAACTCAGATTCATAAAGTAGTCCACTTTATATACGAGTAGCATACCTTCTTTTACTATAGTAATTTACATCATTTTTTGCGAAAGCCGAAAAGGCACTTTATTGGAGAGGAGCTTATGCTGATTCGAGCAGTGCCGGGCTAAGCTTGCTCGGTGAGGCAAATCTGAATTTAGTTCATCGTGTCACGGCAGCTGCCGTCCAGCAAAGGTACCTGCTATAATCGTCATTACTTGCGGTTTGTCCTTACTGCGCTAGATCTTTATAGTCTGCGCAAGAAGACTCTCTCGTCCCAAGTTGGACTATTTCATGCACTTCAAGACGAGTACGAAGCTTACGAGCAAAGTTTGTTGTCCCGTCACTCACGGCAGTTATTCCTAGATCTCTATTCCTGTACGATGAAGCATTCAGAATTACCCTTAGTGATTTAGTTTGAAATGCCTGTAATATTTACATTTTGCTGCTAAACCCAAAGTTGTAAACCGTTCGTCCAATATATAGTTTCAGCACCTGCTTATATAAAAGCAGTTTGTTGCATATGTTTAGCTTCGACAATCTTCCGACAAACCAATACATTACTCTGAGCCTGATTAAGAGATCGTCGCGCTTCTTCTTAACGTGTGACTTCCAATTAACTCTTGCGTCTAGAGCCACTATAAGACATTGTGCCTCGTTTGCACACGGCATTTGCACCGAGAAAAGAGGTAAGTTATTCTGTTTTCTGTATGCAAAATTGACTTGGTCCCGTTATGAGCGACTCGCAAAGTCCAAAGCTCGTTGTAGTTTTCCCGTTGATAATAACAGTCTTACATGTTGTAAGAATACTCGTATCGCCCGCAAAAGTGGCGACGACTGTCTGTTCGTCTTGAGGTATGTATCTTGCCTAAAACACGATTGAACCGAAAGCGCTACCTTGCGGTACACATTCGTGAATTTCTGTGAATTCTGAGTACTCAGTCCTGTATCTTACACAAAAGAGCACGTTTTCTATGTAGGTTTTCAATATTCTGAACAATTTTGCAGTAAGATGAGCTCGAGCTTATACTTCAAGCCTTCGTACCATATCTTGTCGAAGGCTTTGAAAAGCCTTTTCAATCACATTCGTTATTCGATAAACCTGATCGATTGTGGAATGTTAATCGGTAATCCGGGATCATTCGTCTTTCTTCAATAATGGGTTGTAGTCGTTTAAGAAAGGAGGCCCTCTAAGTTGCGCCAACTATAGAGGCATCAGTCTACTGAGCACTGCATATAAGATTATATCTGCTGTACTGTGTGAACATCTGAAACCATTCGTCAACGAGCTGATTGGTCCCTACCATTGGCCCGGTAAGTCCACGACCGATCAAATATTCACACTACGGCAGATCCTGGACACACAACATCGATGAATCGGACAGAACGTCACCATAGACAGCTACAACCTTGATTGAGGTAGTTAGGGACCATGTCTGCCTTGGCTCCGCTATAATTTCTGAAAACGACATCACATCAGAAATCAAGCGAAGAATTACACTTGCCAACCCCTGTTTCTTTGGCCTAAAAAGGCAATTAACTAGTAAGGCCTTGTCAAGAAACACTAAGGACACTTTGTATAAGATCTTCTTGGTCGTCTCGAACGCAAAATGCTTCTAGTGATTTTCGGTCCCGTTTGCGTTGACGGGCTTTGGAGGAGGAGATTTAACAGGGTATTCTACGACCTCTACAGAGACATCGACCTGGTCAGAAAAGTTCGAATCAGCGGACTAAGATGGCTAGGATATGTGGAGCGAATGGACACCAACGCTGCGGCCCGAAGAGTCTTCGACCAAAACCCGGAGGGACAACTCAGTAGAGGAAGACCTTGCCTTAGGTGGCCCGCACAAGTGGAGTGAGCAACTGGAGGCGGTTAACTGATCGGGCTAACTGGAGAGGCAAGTTGGTTGAGGCCCCCGACTGTAGCGCCACTTAAGAACAAGAAAAATCGTTTAAGAAAAAGTTTCTCAATCACCTTAGACATTATTGGTAATAGTGGGATGGGTCTGTATTGTTTTTTGACGTTCGGATATTTTCACGGTTTTAATTTAATTTGTAACCGTCGAAGGTGTTGTCGGTCGGTCAGGGGTGTAGATGTGTGGGTAGGCTCTCGTTTTCTGAATGAAACCGATCAGCTTTTAGCAAATTTCAACAAAATCTTGTTTCCCTCTCTACCACGAGTATGCGAAGCGCAGTACTCGTTGAATAGGCAGGTAAGCAAGCGCGTATGAGTGAAAGCGGAAAAAAGGATACCTCAAGACAAATTTAATTTTACAAAAACAAAATTACTTTATTGGTATGTTCATAAAAGAATAGCTTATACAAAATGTATTGATCGAGTAAGAGGATCTCAAAAGAAAAAAATTGGGCTCAAGTGTGGTACTTTATCTTGCGACGAAACGTCTACAAGTGGAAAATCTCAAACTCAAGTCAGCCTCATAAAATTATGTTCCTCCTTTTATACTGGTTGACAGCTTTTTTTTAGTTACATAGAAATGCCAGTAATTAGCTTTTTGTTATACAGTTCTTGTAAATAATAATTTGGCAATGATCATAATTTATGTGCTTTTTTTTTGGACACTAATGGTCAAAAGTTTGATTTTGTAAGTTTACAATTTTTTTTGATGTGAAAGTTATATAATTCTAATTCTTCTCTTTAATTTAGTTGCTTTATAAAATTAATATATTATTCTTATAAATAATCCGTTGTTACAAATTTAATTTAATTTATTTCATCAATAGAGTACATTTCTCTTATAGACTAATAACAATATGATTTGTTGAATATAAATAGATAATTCATATACCTACATATAGACGAAAAAGAAAAAAAAAAATAAAAAATAAATAAAGAAACATAGGGGCGGGCTACAGTCCGCTTGGGCGAACTGTTGGATACCCTATTCTTATTCCTATCCCTCATAAGTGGGCGTGACAAAAGTCTAAGTATGCTTGAATTGTTAAGAACGTTCTACATATTCTGTTATATAACATTTAAAAGATTTTATCAAACAAAAACGAAGCTTTTGTAAAAAAAACGTTCTCTAGCTCAAACTTTAGTTTTTCAATAAAATTATTTTATTTAATTGTGGGCGTGCCAGTAAGCGGATTTAAAAAAAATAACACATGAGCATGAGGACCCCTAGAGAGTATATATTATAAGTTTCAGCTCCCTAGCTCAAACTTTGGATTTTCGAAAAAAGATTTTTTTTTAAATTGTGGGCGTGTCAGAAGGCGGATTTTGAAAATATTTACACTTGAGCATAAAGGGCCCCTAGAGAGTATATATTATAAATTTCAGCTCCCTAGCTCAAATTTTGGTTTTTCAATAAAATTGTTTTATTTTTTTGTGGGCGTGTCAGTTGGCGGATTTTGAAAGTTTTATATCCCGAGCAGTTTTAGGAGTCATAGATCATATATAAAAAATTTCAGCTTTCTAGCTCAAAATTCGATTTTTTCCAAAATTTTGTTTTTCTGAGTTTGTGGGCGTGTCTCTGGGCGGATTTCAAAAATTCGTAAACTTGATTATTTCGGGACCCTAGAGAGCATATGGTAAAAATTTCAGCTCTCTAGGTCCAGTTTAAAGGCCTAATTTTTGCCGACGGACGGACGGACGGACATGGCTAGATCGACATTACTATCGATGCTGATCATAAATATAGTAACTTTTAGGGGTCTACGGGCAATATTAAGGTATGTTACAAACTATGCGTCAAAATTAATATACCCTTAGAATAGGGTATAAAAAGAAAGAACAATAAACAATAAGATTTCCATAGTGCAATTATACTAAGTCTGTCTTAAAATTAGAAGAAGTTTGTTTTTAAAATCCAACCTGCTACAACTCCTGAACAAATCGATCGAAGTCATAATTGAGTTTGCTTCTTTGATGCAGCGGGCAATAGGCTCATTACGAGAAAAATTGGTAGTAAGAAGATCTTCACGAAAGTTAAAATAACTGCGAAGACGACGAGAGCACAGAGGGAAATTGATCATACTAAGCAATTCAGGACACTGTGTTTGATAATATAAATTAAATCTCTTATAAACATGACCGAGAAATATTTACGTCGAATACGAAGGGAGTTCAAGTTAATCAAAGAACATCTAGTTTCATAAATAGGTGTGTCAATTCTCCAATTTAACTTGAATATTACGAACCTAGTAAAATTTCTTTGAACCCTTTCAATTTACACTGTAATATTCGAGGTGGGGTCTAACTAAAGATATGTAGAGGGATTTTAGAGTGTAAGGATCAGTAAAATCTTTAGAATTACGTTTGACGAAGCCTAACACGGAGTTGGCTTTGGAGATAATGTAATCAATGTGGTCTTTGAATGTAAGGCGCGAGTTCAGAATAATGCCTAAGTATTTCTTAGAATACACTCTTTCAAGTTGTGTAGATTTTATGGAGTATCTATAAGGAATAGGTACCTTCGGTCTAGTAAGAGTGTAGCACTGGCATTTAGAAATATTCAAATATAGATTGTTCAATTCACACCACTCAACAACCGCAGTAACATCGGCTTGCAGTAATTCACAGTCATATTCAGAATTTATAGAACGAAATCATTTAAGGTCATCCGCAAACAGTAGACATTCGGAATGTTTTATCACACTGGGTAGATCATTAATAAATAAGAGGAATAAAAGAGGTCCTAGGTGACTGCCTTGTGGAACCCCCGATGTTACCTTTATAGGCACTGAAAGAATATCATCAATTTTTACTAACTGAATGCGATTCATTAAACAAGATTCCATCTATAACAAAATATTGGAAGAAAATCCAAGAGAGGATAATTTTTGAACAAGTGTGCTATGACAGACTTTGTCGAAGGCTTTCGCGAAATCAGTAAAAATCGCATCCGTTTGATAGCCACGACTGAAATTCTTTATAACGAAATTGCAAAAAAGAGCTAAGTTAGTAGTAGTGGATCTACCAGATATAAACCCGTGTTGGTGATCTGATACCACAGTTCGGATTGAGAATGTAATTTTATTGCAAACAATCTTCTCAAATAATTTCGGGATTGCAGATATCTTGCATATAGGCCTATAATTGCAGACCTTCTGCTTAGGATCAGATTTATGGATTGGTATTATATGCGAAAGTTTTCAAGCATTCAGAAAAATACCGGAGGCGATAGACTTTCTGAAGATAATACATAGAGGTTTAGAGAGAATTCTAGCGCAATTTAAAAAAAAACGGGGGCAATCCCATCGGAGCCCTCATTTTTACTAGCTGTAAGACTAAGTAGAGCTTCCTCAACATCAGTCCTGTAGATACTAACATCAGTAATGTCAATAATTGGGTGGATATGTGAGATGTTGAAGGGAACGATATTAACTGACAAATAGACAGACTTTAAAAAAAGAGGCGAAGAAGTTGCACAAGGTTTTTTTTATCATCAGATGAGGAGTCTAAGTAGAACATAAGACTAGGGAGACCATTTGTCTTTCTCTTCGAGTTTATAAACTTTGTAAGAGTCAGGTTGAAAACGACGAGGTGGAGGATTCTGTTTGGTCAGCAGCAGGCTGGCACGCTGGCAAGGCTCGGCTTAGCTCGCCGGATGGTCGGTGATCTTGCTGCTAAATACTCTCACTAAAACAAAAAATAAAAAATTCGTGCCGGGAAATTATGGGTGTCCTTCTTGGTAATATGGCCACGTTTATTTAAAGCGAAACTGTCGTTGTTACAGTGTCTACGAGTTATGCACGAAGTCTGGGTCTATTTGGATAGCTGAAGGTATTGGCGCTATCCTGTGGGATAATCCCTCCCTAACTGAGAATGGCTGTCCACCATTTTCACCTGTTCATCAGCGTTCCCGAAATATGATGCGAACGAATCCCAAAATTTGTATCAATGTCCTTCTTCACCCTCTCATTTCCTTTCAACATCTCACCCTTTCAGATGAATTCAAAACAACATAATTTCACTAGTAATTTAAAGATTCCAAATATATTTTAATCGAGGTTCGATTCATGTAAGTTTAACTAAAATAACAAAAAAGAGACAAAAAAACATTCTAATCAATTAGGATTAATATTAATACTATTAGTTTTAAATGGCAGGTGTGATGTGTGTATTCATATGGAGTTTATGTGTTTTTGGTTCAAATTAGCTATATAAGTATGTTTTGTTCTAAAATTAGGCTTTACGCGGATTTCATAAATACTTATTTAGGTATGTGTGAAAAGCAGAAATGTAAAAAATTTTATATGTACTAGTTTAGTTTAAATAATTATTGATATGTGCAAACAAAAATAGTATTGAAGAAAAAAAAAAAGAAATATATAAACAAATTAAATTAACTGTTCACTTACTCAATATACAAATCCCCGCTCCTCTCCATGATGTGCGCACATGATGAACTCAGGATCCCCTGCCCAGCAAACACTTTAACGCCTATGTACATACATACATAACGTATCACCTTTCTTTTTTTTATACTCAACACTATATACATTTTCTGTGATTTGTATGTTACCGATTATTTACTAGACACTTTTGTTTTCTGCACACTTAAGTAAATATTTTAATATGAATTAAGATAACTAAAAAAATGTAACCAAAGATTAAAAGTAGTTATTCGAAAATAACTAATTGCAAAGGGAAAAAGTTAGCTCTAAGCGCGATGGGGACATGACGCGACACTTTCACACGTTAACCTGCCTGACTATGATGTGTTTGGTAGATAGCGGGTGTTTGGTTTCGGAGATTTGTCCGCGGTCCGTTCTTTCCGAGTTCCGACCACAATATGGAGAACGCAGTAAGACTTTCAGCTCTCTGAGAGTGCTGATATTAATATCAGTGTTTTCTAGTGGAATACGCACTGATGCCTGGAGAAGACAAAATCATCCGTGACGTCACCTTCCCCCCGATATGTTCCCCGAATCGTTCTTGCGTGACACTTGTTGGGGTCATACGGGGACTCCTAGGAAAATGCATGAACTTTAGGTATATGCCGGTAACTACGAGTATGTTTAAAATGTTCTTACCACGTAAGGGTTTTTGCTTTTCTTGATTAGAGACAATGTGTGTGGCCAGAGTCTGGTTATTTCAACGAAAAAATGTATGTTGCTCCTGAGCAGCTTTTCTGCAAGCAGGTTATAAGCGATTGCAAATTTTGGGCTTGATATTTGTGTGGCGACGAGCCGCGGGTATTGCTGTAAATACTGATATAAAAAAACTGTGAATTAAGCGCAGTCAAATTCGATCTATCCAATTGAGCTTACCTCGTTGAATATGAAAAGACGAAATATACGAGTACTAGGCAGTCAGAGATTCTGGACCATTTAAAGTCACCAGGCAATGGAAAAAAGAGGACCGGAAAGAGACGGTGCTCTCTTAAATAGCCCGCATGTCCCAGTATTTTACCCAGTATTTCTAATTCCACGCCATCTTTGGCTTAACGAAAGCTTAGGCCATGTTTACATAGGGGAATACGATTTTGGGACAGATCATTTCGCTCAAGGTGGATATTACAACTTCCAAAAATACTTACTATTGGACTTTAGATTAGTTCCTGCGGAAATAATATATGATTGATATAGAAACTTATTTAGGATATTATATTCACGTTCGCAACGCAGATACCATGACTTAAGTAACGGATTAGCTGTATATTCTGAAACGTTTGTAAGCCTTATTCTTTTTATTTTTTAGATTTGTTAACCTCTTGTTAAACCAGGGAGGTTTCGAGTTACGGTTTATATGCTTTTTGGGCACAAAAAGACTAATTACATTCTGAAGAACTGAAAGAAAAAAAAATTCATACATCACATTTAAGTCATGAGATGATAAAACGGAATCCCAAGATACATTTTGTAGAAAAATGCTCATTGCATCGAAGTCAGCCTTTTCATAATCATTATATACTTGAATACTCTTGGAAGTTAATTGGTATTGTAGTATTGAAAATTCAGTCATAATAGCACTGTGGTGCATAGAATGATCAAAGATGGGAGAAGCAGGAACGTCGATTTTAACAACAAACTCTTTGTCAACAAATACGAGATAAAGCATACGATTTCAGTTGTTAGTTATATGGTTAATTTGAATACAGTCATATTGACTGAAAAAGTCCGTGAATAATACTTCAATATCTGTTGATACGTTAAAAAGTATAAAGTGGTTATCATCATCATCAAAATTCCAACTGATATTTCCCAAATTAAAGTCACCGGTGAATAAAACATGTTGCGAGTTCGTTAAGTTCTCAAAAATGCACATTATTTAAATGGAGATTGAACAATTTTATGGGACTACGAGGCGGTAGATAGCTTACAATAACAAAAAGGTCAAAGTTGCCTTCAAATGAAATTTTTACAATTAGCTGGTCTATGTCATAATTAGGTGGAGGAATTAAGTTATTCGATGGCAGTTCGAGTTGGCTACATGAGTAAGTATTGCGAACTGCTATTAAAACACCACCTCCTCTCATTAATCCTGTGGTGTGTAGACACCGATCTTTACGAAAAACATTAAAGTACTTAGTATTTAAAAGTTCTGAGGTAAAATGACTACTAGTTAACCAAGTTTCAGTAAATATTAATAAATCGTAGACAGATGATGATGATGATACAAATAACTTATTCATTTTAGATCTCATTCCACCAACATTTTGATGTACAGTGAGTAGTTACATATAGTTCTTGGAGGTTCAGGTTCACTTAATCGTTTTTTGGATGTGTTAATAAAGATGCAGGATCAGGTCTGGAAACGTTAGGTTGATCTCTTCGTGGTGAAGGAATATCCGAATTCGCATTTTTCACCCGTTGGACAAATTCATGCACGAGAATTCCTTCCGGCCAGAAGTCTTTTGATACAAGTTGTTTAAAGTTATTTTCAGATACTAACAGTTTAAATGATGCGATACTTCGTGGCTAATTAAACGAGTATTTAAAGCAGGATAAACTCGTATCGGTCGAAGACGAAGGTATTTTATGCATAATGTAATTAACCACATTATCAACGCTAGTTGCTGCGTCGAGTCTCGAAATAAATATCGATTTACGTGATGGTCTTCTAACAACTACCACATTTATATCGGGTTCTGAGTTATTGGAAGTGACCTCGGAAAAAACCACATTCGGAATGTCAATGGTTGTGGTAGAATTGGATCGCAAAGTCCTCAGAGGTGCTGTCATGCTATGGAAATCAGTATCAGGGCGAGCTAAAAGGTCGTGCGGCTGTGAAGTAGATAAAATGGGTTAATTCATAACTCAGATCAAGCGTTTATCAAGTCAAATTTAGAGGATCGCTATCTGTATCTTTTACAGCTGAGTCTGGAGTTCCCCAAGGTAGTCACCTCGGACCAATTCTATTTATACTAGCCATTAATGATGTTAAAGCATGTATAAATCACAGTAATATCCTGATCTACGCTGATGATATGAAAATATTTAAATCTATCACTAGTCAGCAAGATAGAATTTTTCTTCAATCTGACATTAATAGCTTCGCCAATTGGTGTGATAAAAACGGTTTATCCCTGAACCCTACTAAATGTCAACATATGACATTCTCTAGAAAGAATATACCTTCCACCTTTCAATATTCTTTGTCTCAACATATTCTTTGTAATGTTGATAATTTTAAGGATCTTGGGGTTTATTTCGATCCCAAACTGGTTTTTGCCAAGCATATCAATTTTATTGTTAATAAATCTAATTCTATGCTGGGCTTCGTAAAAAGGTGGGCGAAAGAATTTAATGACCCATACGTTACTATGTCATTGTACAATTGTTTTGTCCGTCCGATTCTAGAATATGCTTCACAAGTTTGGACGCCGTTCTACAACATTCATTCAAATCGAATAGAGGCCATTCAACGTAAATTTATTCGATTTGCACTTAGAGGACTTCCATGGGATGATCCTTTTAACCTTCCTCCTTACAGTCAGCGTATTAAGCTTCTTCAAATGTTACCCCTTTCTCAACGAAGGCTTAATAGCGATATCATTTTTTTACAGCAGCTTATATCCGGTCAAATAGATGCACCTGACTTGCTGTCGTCTATTGGCTTTAATTTTCGTGGTGGTGCCCATAATTTGCGCAGTGCTGAATTATTGTTTAGCCCCCATCATAGAACGAATTATGGGAAGCATGAGCCTATTAGTCGCATGAGTAGAATCTATAATCTAAATGATCATGTGATTGACTTGCATGTTAGTAAAATTAAGCTAAAAAATATTTTGCGTAATAATGCTTTAATGTCTTAAGTTGTTTGCATTATTTTGTGTCTGTGTTAGTATTTTGTAGGTACATAATTATTGTATTTTTAATTGTTTTGTCCTTACTAACACCTGCACTAAATGATGAGCCTGTGAGAGCACTTTTTGTGCCGGCAATTTCTGCTCGTGATAGTTGCTTGCTTTAAGCACTCCACGACACAGAGCTGATAGTGTATTAAAAAGATGCTGCCTGAATATCGTCCGTGTTGATTCTAGGATGTTTACTTTTGGAACCATTAAGGCGTCGGCGACTTTAAATTGCCTCGGAATATATAAAAAAAAATTATTTATTAACACAAAAGATTGCAAATCAAGTTTATTATAATTAATTTTTTAACTAAAAACATAAAACAAATTATATAAACGTATCAAAAAATTCAAGAAATGAAAAACATAAAATGACATCATATTTAGTACAACACATAATACATATATGAATTTTTAATCGGTATTACATATTACTGTCAATATCAATATTCATTTCAATTAGTTTAAAAAATGTTGCAATTTGACTTTGTTTAATGTTAGTTGTTTGCTCGTTGTTAAGTTTTTAACGGAAGTGTAGTAACCTTGAATTTCCGGTTCACGGAATCTTGTTTCTAAATATGTTTTTGTGGAAACATTGCTTCAATTCGAGTTATCTTGCATGTTTCTGTTCCTACGTCATCTCCAGACTCAAAAGAAATTTCCCTTGAATTTTGATCCAATCCTCCTCATTCAAAACTAAATGGTCCGGGTCACTTTGATCAATATAAGCCCAGTTTGCCTGACGAATAATGTTTGACAAATCTGCCAAATTGATGTCGTCTTCACTGTCATAGAGCAACATTTCATCTTGGATGAGTAATTTATTCCAACAATTTTTTTAAGTTGTTGTCTTTATCTCAGCCCAGAAATGGGGCAAGTTGTAAATCGCTTTTCGCAAGTTACAGTTTTTAATTTTTTAAAGTTAGCTTTCTAACAGTTTCACACTCGTTCCAAAAAAAAAAAAACCAAACAATCTTCCAGCTGTCGACGTCTGTATAATCGTTTAAAAGCCATGATTATACCCTGGTCCATTGGTTGCAGTATGGAGGTTGTATTTGCTGGAAGAAATTTGCATTTTATGCTTCCATCGGCACTCTGTAGATCGGTGGGATGAGCAAGAGCATTGTCTACTAGCAATATTGCCTTTACTTCATCTTTTGGTATGTCTAGGACATTTTCCTGGTAACATATCACTTCACTGATAAATTTTTTTGAAAACCATTCATTAAAAATCCGTTGACCGAACCAAGCTTTCTTCGAGTTGTAATAATGTATCGGTAAATTGTCTATAATATCCTTCAGTACTCTTGGTTTCTTCGATTTTCCTACAACCTACAACTGCAAGCGTGTTTCTGTGAGAACCATTAGCATTTGCACAACACCAAACCGATAAACGATCTTTTGGCTGCTTATGACCAGAAACGTTTTTGTTCGATTTACCAGCCTGTGTTACAACACTGGATTTGTTTTCCAAAAAATTCCTGTCTCATCTGCGTTACATATACAGGGTGTCCCTTAATTCGTTGGCAATATTTTAGGTCATGATTTATGGGTATAATCTAAGAAAAAAATTGTTCTACAGTAAGATCCTATCTCTAATTTTTATATCATTTATTGAGGATATAAGAAAAGGCTTACTTGGGTGTACCCTGACCCATGTTAACGGTAATTGCGCTGTTAGTCCTAATGATAGAAATTTCGTTTGGGCCTCTATTTTAAGAAGAAATATTAGCTTTTGTAATTGCATTTAAATAAATTTTATATCTTAACTCAGTCTTAAGATATCCAATTTTGAACCTGTTGCATTTTTCCTGCCCATGCTAATTTTTTGACGTTCGGTTCAATTTTCTCCAGAAAATGCGTAATAAACATAACATTTTAATATTTTTTTTGAATGAAGGTAACAATAATAAAAATAAAAGATTACGACAAGTTTCTAGAAAAACCAATAGATTTTATGATACTTGGAAAAACATGGAACAGGTAAAATTAAAAAAAAAGGGATTTTTTGCACGATTACAGATTTTCTCCATGCAGGACATCCGAAATTTTATGTCTGGAAACATTGAATTGCAAAGCTAAGCATCTGATGCTGATTGGTGGCTCATTTGTAACAGCTTCCAGTATTCTCTGATCAATCGAAGTTCTTCTTACTTGTGGAGCTCCCGCGTTAGGTCGTGTATTTGAAACTGATCCCGTTTCTCGAAGCCTTCGATATGTTTTTCCAAATACATTTCTACTAGGAAGTCGTCGGTTTGGATAAAGTTCATGGTATCTTTGTCGCGCACTATTTGAAATTCCATTGCACAGCCCAAAAACGTAAATAATGGCTGCGTATTCTTCGTTTGTAAATGAAGACATTTAAAAAAAAACTTTCTTATCAACTAACGACTTGCCTTGGCGTTTAAGATTAAACTGTTGAATTAATTTTGATTTTAAATCTTTTATAGCATTTTTTTTTAGTTAGTCCTGACAGGTACTCAAATAAACCAACGGAAAACCGCTCTTATTATCAACTGTTGTTAGAAATGTAGGTACAAAATCAGAAACCCCTTTTTTACCTGCTGCAGGATTTCCTAAGTATTATAAAAACTATGGATTTTTCCTGTTAAAGTACAAACATTAAAACAAAACTTTCCTAAACCGGAAAAAAATCGTTTTCATTCATAACTTTTGCAAACTTAAAGCAATAATTTGAACCGAAAGTCAAAAAATTAGCATGGGCAGGAAAAATGCAACAGGTTCAAAATTGGATATCTTAAGACTGAGTTAAGATATAAAATTTATTTAAATGCAATAATTACAAATGCTAATATTTCTTTTAAAAATAGAGGCCTAAACGAAATTTCTATCATTCGTACTAACAGCGCAATTACCGATAACATGGGTCAGGGTACACCCAAGTATTGCCAACGAATTAAGTGACACCCTGTATATTTGGAAATCAGAAAGATTTTGCTCCTGAACAAATATTTTAAAATCACTTTTAAATAATTCTGAATTTTCAGTGTCAGCACTTATGGCTTCTCCAAGTTCTTTTCTATTTAAAATACCATGCCTGTTTCTAAATCATGATAACCAACCATCGCTAGCTTCAAAATCGGGTTCTCCGCGTGTCTGTGCAAAACGTATGGCAGTGGATCTCTGCGAACAATACGAAGTATAAACGGCAGTGTCAATTTTTTTAAAGTTTGGCTCCCTCTTCAAAAAAGCTTTTTAATGTGTCCTTATTTTTCTTTATGTCGTAAAATGTAGATTTAGTTATGTTGAACTTTTCTAAAATTTTCTTGTAATTCATTTCACTTTTTACACATTCAAGAACTTCTAATTTTTGTTTTAAGTTTAATGATTTGTAAAGGGTTTTTCAATAAGAGCGCTACAAAAGTTTTTTTTAATAAAACAAAAACGGGTTTGGATATCAATGAAATTCTTTATTCCTGTGAAAGTACGTTCGATGCCATTATGTATCGAACTCGATTTCTTTTGCATTGCCACCACGGGCACGCTTGCAGAAGTCCAGACGCTGAACTCAATTTTCGACGGTTTTCGAGCATAAATCGGCCGATACTGCTGCAATTTCACGTTCGATATTCGTACGAAGTTCATCAATCGTCGCTGGCTTGTTGGCATAGACCATAGACTTGACGTAGCCCCACAGGAAATAGTCTAACGGCGTCAAATCGCACGACCGAGGCGGCCAAGCGACTGGACCATTTCGTGAGATAACACGGTTTCCAAACTTGGTTTCCAATAAATTGATTGTGGCATTCGCTGTGTGGCTTGTGGCGCCGTCCTGTTGGAACCACATGTCCTCCAAGTCCATATCATCCAATTGGGGCCAAAAATATTCGGTTATCATTGAACGGTAGCGATTCCCATTCGCAGTAACGTGCCGGTCTTGATCATCACGGAAGAAATACGGCCCAATGACGCCGCCGGCCCATAAACCACACCAAACCGTAATTTTATCGGGATGCAATGATGACTCATGTAGTACGTGTGGATTGCTGCCTGACCAATACCGCATATTGTGTTTATTTACGAAGCCATTCAGCCAGAAATGAGCCTCATCGCTGAAAATGAAATGAGCCTCATCGCTGAAAATGAAATGAGCCTCATCGCGCTCTTAACGTTGAGGCCACTGACTCCGAATTTCGGTAGTAAATTTTAATAATTTCGACTCGTTGTTGGCTCGTATATCTTTCCATCATGAAATGGCAAACCTTACTGAAATGTCAAAAGAGTGGCAAGAAATTCCGCGTCGTTTGCTGTCGTTGTCGCTCTACTTTTGTAGCGTCCCTGTTGAAAAACCCTTTATAAACCTCTGCTTGTTGATTGTTTAACTGACATTTTTAACTGAGTTATAATAAATGTTTATTAGTGTAGAAATATGTATCAACTTTGTGCTTGAGGACTATGATTTACATTTATCGCCAACTTAAACTGTACTGGCGTTTTCCCAAAGAACATCTAAATGTGGATTACCGGGATTCCCCCAATACAATTTTTTATGGTTTTCCCGACTTCTAAATGTGAATTGCGGGGACTCCCCCAAAAAAAACATTTTGATGATTTGTTCCGACCTTTACATATTTGAGATCTATTTGCTACCTATACGTGTTCAATCATTAATTAATTATAATTTAATAATTATTTTAATTTAATTTTTTTAAAAAAAAAATCGACTCTTATTTATTAGGAAAAAACTCTTTTATTCGGAAATTTTTTCTTCCCGAATAAACGAATTTTCCGAATTAAAGAATTCCTAATTAAAGGACTTTTGCTGCATATTGAGTCACGACCCAAGAGTAGTAATATCATACCTCATACTCAGTTGAAGATCGGAATTTCAGCACGATTGCAATATCTTTCTCTTTAGTATAAGTTGAAAATCCCTAAATAGCTCAAATTAAACATGAAATTATTATAAAACAAATGCCATCACATGCAACTTATTTCAATTGAGAAAGTTGCTATCATACTGAGTGGATCCCCTGCCTGGCATTACCTCGGCGTAGCTAAAACAAATTACGAATAATCTCCCCGTACACTTACACATTGCTGCAACTCTCAACAACTCTATTCCTCGAATGCAATTGCCAAGTCTGTGACGTTCTAAAGTGATTTTCGCTTTAAATTAAATTCGCCAGCTGCCACAAAAAAAAATACTAATAAATTGATTAGACTTATATATAAGTGCACCCTTCTCTTATTGATGGCGGCCTTTTCAGACAGGCAGGCTAGAGGTCAGCGTAGTGAAAACCAATCTTCCACCTGACAGTTTGCACCACCCTACGTCTCACCGTAACCAAAATGTGCATTTATGTCATTGTGTTGGTGATTGTGTATGGTGAAAATAAACCATCGATAGCGTTTCAACATTTTCTTTGCGCTTATCAGCTCGAACCGCTGGACAACCGAAGGGGTGACGACGATAGCGGCACGAACCGACTCCATCCACGAGCACGACACAGCACAGCATCGCTGCTGGCATTAGCGCGTCGGGGCGATTGGTACCACTTGATCTTGGAATCAAATTTAACTTGATGGACAATTTACGTTCTCAGTTTCAGTTTTGATCGCGTACGCCGAGGACCGCGGACAACTTGTAAATTATTTCTGCTATCGGGGTGCACATTTTTATCTGTCTCCTTCTCTCTTCTATGAGCGTAGTTCTTCTATCTCACTCCGACTCCTTGTGTCCGTCGCGTGCGATATATCCTTATTTTATTTTATAACACTGTGTTGTCACTTAATCGGATCCGTTCTCGAGATTCAGTTTAAAGTGAAATCTGATCAGCCAGTTGATTCCAGCAAAAGAAGTGTGATCTTTTTCCTGCAAAATGAGAAAACCTCTCAAGTGTTCAGTATTAGTTTGTATGTTATCGAAAATTTATCGTTTTCAATTATTTAAAGATTCAAGTTCAAGTATCCTTTTTCAATGAGTGACGTGACGCCAGATCTATAATTAAAATTGTATTCCCAATTTTTGTTGATGTTAAAATTTCGCCGGAAAGATGTTTCATTCCATTCAAGTTATATATTTTCGTTTGCTCTTTCGATAGTGCTTATCAGGAGTAGCGACGAGTAAAATCATAATGTTTCGATAATCTCCGAATGGGAATGTGTGTGTGTACACAAAATTAATTCAGATTTTGAAATGGCTCCTCTATTCGTTTTCTTTTCGTTTTTACCGAATTTGACGGGTATCTGTGTTAATTTTGTTTATTGTTTCTTGTTTTTTTTGCGCAGATTTATTATTAATATTCGATACTGCTTGCACAATTAATATTATTGGAGTTAAGAAACAAATGCTCTATGAGTATGAAGGCAGTGTAGCGGTAGGAGCTAAGTCACCGCAGGATGACGAACATCCGGCGCCACCTGCATCCGGTTGGATTGTCCGGGGCAAATTAACATTACAAAGACAGAGTCAACGGACCTTAGCGGCAGCTGTAAGTATATGATTTCTCTTTTTAGTATAATAAATCTCGTGTGTCATTTTTTGAACCATTAAACTCAATACTTTAGCCTAGATTTTGATTAACACGCTTAAAACTATTATGGATTAATGTTTGGTTAAAAGATTGATTTTTTTTCAATACTTTTTCTGATCGACTTGTCCGTCAATACAAAATTATTAGACAATTGGAAAAATTCAAATGGAATAAAGGTAAGATTAAACTGCATGCCAATTGTGCATTCAAATGACCACAGCCAAATGACCAGATTATCTGTCAAATGCCCAAAAGTTCAGCGCTGTCAGGGTAGTAGGTATATTAGACAACATGACCACAATGACCACTTTAGTCATTTTTGCCCTGCTGGTCATTAAAGGCATTTGTTGTTATATTTTCAGAGTGAGTTGTGGTAATGCTGTACATGTCAAAGCGAAACTTAATTTTTCAACAAAATAAATAAAACAGATAATCGGAAACATTAAAGTAATACCTAAGTATTACACAGCAAATACTAAACCATGCACATAAAAATAACAAGAACACCACTAATTAACACTGAACAAAAGCATAATAAAAATGTAATTATTAAATCAATTTACGGCAAATGTTATCCAAAAATATTATTATTATCATGCAAAAATGTTATTATTGAAGTATTAAATAACTGCACGCTTGGAAAAGATGACAATTTTCAGATGGCAAAAATGACAGCAATGCCATAACCAAATTTCAATAAATTGCATACGGTCATTAGGTCATTATACTGGCATTCGTGCTTATTGTCCAATTACACTGCATGCAATTTTGTAATTTTTATCTGTCAAGATCAGCATGGTCATTTGTGGTCATTTGGTCATTAGGTCATTTGAGATATGCTGATTACACTGCAAAACCCTATTTTGACAGCAAGAACTGTCAAAAATGGTCATTAAATGCCAACGTGGCATACAGTCTAATCTTACCTTAATACTACTGGAATTCCAGTATTATTCTCTCTTCACTTAACTTTCAACTATAAAGGAAATATTATAACAGTAAGTAGGTACGAGGAGCATTTTAAGTGAATATTAAAATTAAGTAAGTAGGTAGTAAATTTTCTTAAAAACCACTGGAACTTGCAATGGTTCGCTGATATTTTCTGAGGGAAAATAAAATAATACAGCCTAATAAGCTTTGGCGAAACCTAATGGTTAGAATTCTTAACCTTTGAGGTGTGTGTGGTCGCAACTATGAGCTAGAAGAATGGTAGCAAGAAGACTATTGTCAAGTAGTCAAGTGCACTTCTGTATGTACCATAAATCGGGTGCGTTTTTTGGGAGTTTGAACGAAAGCTTCCAAGATCTTCCACTACGGAACATTACAGGGTAAGAACGAAATCAATATTATCCTTGCACCAAAGCTGCTTACCAGCGCCTTAACCATTTCAAAGACCAGCGACTGTTTTATATTTTTTTTAAACTGGTGATGCAAGGTGAGGTATGGAATAATGCCAGTTGATATGCTCCCCAAGTCGGATACGGGCAGATAGATATACATTTATGCATTCTGGCTACATTATCACCTCATCACGCAGACACTTTTTGTAAACTCATGCCCTTTTTCCTGTCACTGCGAACACAAATGTCTTTTGCATCAAAAGGAATGCCTTAACCTAGAAGAAAAGTGACCTTCCTATTGAATGCCACTACGGCTTTAGTGGCAACGTTTTTTAGGTCCACCTGTGAACGTATCGTCCTGTAAAAGGTAAGTCGTCTTATCCAATGAAATGCCGGACATTCACTAAGAATGTGTTCAGAATTTTCTTCTTCCACCGTACAAAACTTGCATTCGGTATTCCCTAACCATAGAGTCATTGATGGTGCACCATCTTGTCCAAGTTTGGGATTGAGATAAGTTTTTTAAGGTGATCCACCAGCTCATGTGATTGGTACCTATATTCAAGATGCAGCTTAATAGCGCATCTAGCAGCAGTCTTCCTAGTGAAGATTTGTAAAGGTGAGAACCCAATAATGCCTTCAAGGGCTATTGTTGAACAGGTGCGCATCGCATTAAATACGTTTATCAAAAAAAATTTACTGTGGAACATCACGTGTGTTTTTGTTTATTTTTCATGTGATAATTCGCAACACGAATTCAAATAATTTTGAAAATTACTTCATTGTACCTTTTAGTATTGTTTTATGTATCGTTGTAATAAAGACTGGTTGAATAGTCCGTTTGGGTGAACTGTTGGATGCCCTGTATCTATTGCTATCCCTCATTAAGTGGGCGTGACAAAAACTAAGTAAAGGATTTTATTGGAAAAACAAAGTCTATGGAAAAGTCGGCATGGCAGAAAACTTTATAAAAGGTCTTTCATTAGCGACTTGACATTGTTACACTTCTAATTCGCGAGCAAACTACTTAATTAATTGCGTTTTCAAGAAACGAAATAAAATACGCGATGCAAAATAGAATTTGACCCAACTGTCAACCAAAAGAACAAAGAGTGTAACAACCAACAAAAGTATGCTGATTTCCCGGCCGCTCAGCTGGGGGTGGGTTCAACGAAAAGCGCTAAGATTACGCTCAGATAATCCGAAAAATCGAACGCTGTGGAAATTAGCGAACCGATCAATAATAATTTGTGTGCTTATTAGCACAATGGGCGCCACACAATTTTACGGGAAATTGTGAAACCTTGGTACAGAACCACTGAAAAATATAAGAAATCACAAAAAATAGGAAAAGACAAGTATTTTCAACAACGTTATAACGCTCCGTTGGAGCACGGTCTTTATTACGGGGCTTGGAAATCCCCTGAAAATTAACTGCTGGGTACAACGGGTCGGAATGGACCGTTGGTTTGACCCGCTATCACTTGTCCCGAATGCACAAAAAAATAAAACTACTGGGTCGCGTGTCCCGTCTATTCTCGGGATTTTCGGAGCAAAATCCTACCAGACTATCGCTCACTAGCACACGAAAATCACTATACTTAGCTTTTTTCCAAACTGTCCCTTTGTCTTTTCCTCGGTGCTCTAGCTATGCCTCTGATCTACTTTCTCGTCCTTTCGCCTGTCCTTCGATTCCTGTTTCCTTATTTTTCTTCACCTTAATTCTTCAGTACTTCCTCTTTTTTTTTTAAAATTCTTTCGTTTTTTTTTCTTTTATGTCGACTCGTCGACGTTCAACAAAACTGCCTTTAGAACACTTCTCACGACTAACTAAACCGCTGGTCAACCAAGAAGTGATTTTCCAGATTTTCCTATTGTCCAAAGTCGGTCAGTGTTGGACTCATTCTCTCACACACACATTGACAGTGCAATACCCCTGATGGCGTGCAATGGATGTTCACTTGTGTTGGTGGCTATCCGCCATCCCACTGTCCACACACATACAGTAAGGCGAACCAACGAGCGGCACGTTTCAGAACATCCAAAGCTATTTTGCCATGGTGTGCGCATGCCTGCCGTTACCCTTTCGCTCTTACTTTCCATTCTCTCACCCAGCTCCGAATTCAGCGCGACTGGAAAGCCAGCTTGCGATAAATTCTCTGACCGACCTGGGACAATCTTTCCAATCCAGTCCGATTGGTTCTTCCCGCGTTCATACAAAAAATAGCTAGGCACTTTTGCTGAACGACGTTCCAACGTAGCTAAAACCCACTACGAAAAATTAAAAGCGCAACCGCTAAAAGAAAACGAAGGAAACATTGAAAAAAAATGAATGATAAACATCGGGACGATTATACCCGCCTCACCCATTATGGTGAGTTAAACCTAAGCTTTGAGGTCGGACAAGGGGACACCGTTATCTACTTCGTTAACTACCCGAGTCTGGTGGAATTCTGCGCAGATTTGGGGGTCTGGGGATCTGTCGATAGCGTGTCATACCTTACAATTGTGGTGATTTATGTTGGGCTCTCGGCCATTCTGGTTCCAGGGTTTGTTGGGCTGGTGTCATCTGGACATGACATCTGTACTATCACATCGGCTACTTGGGTGACAATGTGATGCTGGTTTGCTGTTATTTGGTTTTGGAGGGTGTTTAATTACTAGGCCGTCCGCCTACACTCCTCTGCTGCTCCTCCGGTGCTCCTACGACGGAGTAGAAAGGAAGAGCGTCTTCTTCCCCCTCATCGAACCTGACTCACTACCGTCGTGGTAGATCTTGATTCGCTTTCTGGGTCTTTGATGTCTCGGACCGTCCGTCCGCGCCCACGAATCGTTTTTCGATTTGCAGGGTGTATATATATTGGTTGTAATGTGTACACCCTGCCGTTGCAGACCGTTCGTCTGGTTGCAGTGCTTTGGACTCGCACTCCACCTTTGCAGACCGTCCGTCTGTCTCTTTTTGTCTCAGACCGTCCGTCTGGTTGCAGAGTGCTTTGGGCTCACACTCCGCCTTTGCAGACCGTCCGTCTGTCTCTTTGTACCCCAGACCGTCCGTCTGGTTGCAGGAACGTTGGCCCGTTGGGGAGTCTCCTGACGATCCTTGTCAGGCTCACCATCCGGACTTACTAGGCCACCGGCATCGTCACTAGGTACACCAGACCGTCCGTCTGTTTGGGTGTTGCTTTAAGCGGCTCTTTTACCAGCGAGCGAAAGGGGTTCCTCAACCTTGGGCCACCTGCCCATGCTCCGAGTCAACCTGTAGTGGTCGCCTACCCAAGGCTCTAGAGAAGTGGGCGCTTGGCTGCTGGAACCATGCGTATGCGCACCGATAGAAGAGGGAATTGGTAGGGTGGGTAAAGGAACGAAGAGTGGACCTTGTTGCGGGAAATTATACCGCAACAACATCTTCAAACTTTCAGTGTGAACGCACCCTTAAACCGATTACCGAACTGTCAATGTCAAAACATTCAGTAAAATCAACATTTTGATCGTGGAAAAGTACACGAACGAACAACGTTTACAAATAATTTACATTTACTACCGAAATTCCGAGTCGGTGGTCGCAATTATAAGAACGTTAACGCCATTTTTTGACCGTAATTCTCGACCCAGTAGACAAGCAATTCATAGTCTAGTGAAAAACTTTGAGAAGAATTGGTCCTCTCCCACACCAGATTATAGCGAATTTCGCGTAAGGATCTTGGCTTACCCTAACCAAGTTCAAGCTGACTCAAGAACTAAAGCCACCAGATCATAGGCCGTTATTTTCGTCGATGGAAATGACCGTTACGATACGGTAAATGGTATTCGCTACAGAGACATGTTGGAACGTTATTTCTTTGAGCAATTGCATGAATTGGACAACAGTGATATGTGGTTCCAACAAGACGGTGCCACAAGTCACACATCGGGTGCAACAATCGAGCTATTGAATTCTCAGTTCGGTGAACATGTTATCTCGAGAACCGGACCCGTCATTTGCCCGTGGAGATGGTGCGATTTATCGCCTCTAGACTTTTTTTTATGGGGCTACGTTAAAACATTGGCGTATGCATACGCCAACAAACCGGCGACGTAAGAGAAGCTCAGAGCCAATATTGAACGAGAAATAGCGGACGAATCGGTCAAAATGTGCGGCCAAGTAGTTTGCATTTTATTTAGAAAAGCAGTTGTCAAGTCCTTAATGAAAGACCCTTTATAAAGGAATTGTTCACAATGATTTTTACTACATACTTTGTGAACGATTTCTTCAATAAAACTGTTGCTTTTATATAAAGGACCTCAAGAGAGTATATATTGCAAATTTCAGCTTCAATTTTTCAAAAAATCTTTTAACATGAGCATTAAGAGCCTCTAGAGAGTATTTATTTTAAATTTCATTTTTAAAGCTCAAACCATGACTTTTTGATAAAATTGTTTTTATTTTCTAATTGTGGGCGTGTCAGTAGGCGGATTTAAAAAATTCTTAAACTTGATTATATTGGGACCCTAGAGAGTATGTATATGATCAAAATTGCATCTTTATAGCTAAAATTTAAATGCCTAATATTTGCCGAGGAACGGGCGGACATGGCTAGATCAAAATTACTATCGATGCTGAACACGAATAAAGTCACTTTAAGGGGTCTACGGGCGATATTAAGGCATGTTACAAACTATGAGCCAAGATTAATATACCCTAAAATAGGTTGGAACTTTGGCGATTTTGCGTTCGATATTGTTTCTGAGCTACTCTTTCTTTGTTAGCTTGTTGTCATAAGCCAACTACTTAACGTAAATCCATAAAAACAAATCCAACGGAGTTAACTCAAATAAGCGAGGAGGCCATTCGAACGCACCATTTCTGGACATAACACGATTACTGAACTTCCGCTCCAATAGATCAATTGTTTGACCAGTTGTGTGGCATGTGACACCATCTTGTTGAAACCACATATCGCTGATGTCAATTCCATCCAATTCTAATAAAAAATAGTATTCCAACATGGCACGATAGCGCATTCCATTGTAAAATCCGTAAAATACCGATCATTTTCATCGACGAAAAAATACGGTCCAATCACTGGAATGGAGTCTCTTGAAGCACATGTGGGTTTGTTAGTATCCAATAACGCATATTTTCAATGGAAATGATCAAGAGGCTTCAGTTCTTGATTAAATTTGATCTTGTAGGGGTGTAGGCCAAGATCTTTACGCGAAATTCGCCGCAATGCGGACTGAGAGATTCCCAATTCCTGTGAACTGGATTTTGGTCATTTTGAACTGAAGCACTTATGGCTGCAATATTTTCTGCACTTCCAGCGGTGCGTTGTCTCCCTGACTCAGGAACATCCAAAAGTGAATATGTTGACTCAAATTTATCGACTAAGCACCCTTAAAGTTGCGACCACCAACTCAGAATTTCGGTGGTAGTTTTTAATAATTTTCAAACGTTGCTCGTTCGTGAACCTCACAATTGTGCTATGTCCTTATTTAAAACCCTCAGGGACATAACAATTTCATAATAAACGCACAGTTGAACTTTTTTAATGATCTGTCAATTGGAAAACGTCAATCAAGTTTTACCTTTCAATCGTGAATGATTTCCAAACTTAAATTAGTACATGTGTACTACACCTAGAATAAATTTCAGCCCGATATCCCGATGCTGAGTTTTATTTAACATGACAATGTTATCTCCTTATTGAAAACCCCCCTTTTTACCAGACAGAACTCCTCTTTTTGATGTATTGGTTTAATAAAAAATGTGAGATATCAATCGTTTCACGAAGTCTCCCTGGTTGTACACCTGGGGTTTCCTGTGACGTTTGTCATAATAAAACTCCTTGCCGTGTTTTGTTAAAAATAAAATCTAACTTCCTCCAACTAAACTCTTTTTGCTTTCAAAAGCGAACAGCTGAAATTCACGTGAGCTATTTATCCAATCACAACGATTTACTAGGGACTCGTAGTTTCCTTGCAAATTGATCGCGCCCTATAACGCCAAATAGATGTTTATACCCTATTCTAAGGGTATATTAATTTTGACACATAGTTTGTAACATACCTTAATATTGCCCGTAGACTCTTCAAAGTTAGTATATGCGTGATCAGCATCGATAGTAATGTCGATCTAGCCATGTCCGTCCGTCGGAAAAATTAGGCCCTAAAACTCGATCTAGAAAGCTGAAATTTGAAACATCTACCAGTACGTACTCTACAGGGGCCCAAAATAATCAAGTGTAAGAATTTTTAAAAACTGCCCGCTGACACGCGCACTATTTAAAAAAAAAAAAAACTTTTAGATAAAGTGGTCTTGATCAATTCCTTTAAATAAAGTTTTCTGTCATGCTCATTTTTAAGGGTTTTTTTCTTTAAAAAATTGATTTTTTCGATAAAATCCTTTAAATTTTTTATAATAAAATCTGTAGATCCTTCTAATCACCCACACTTAGATTTTTGGCACGCCCCTCTTATGAGGGACAGGAATAGGGTATCCAATAGTTGGCTCGAGCGGACTGTAGCCTTTCACTATGTTAGTTATTTCCAGGTGACAAGGGCAAAAGTGATCAACGAGCAAAGTACAAAAGGAATGTCACATTTGGCATGACAGATACAGAATTAGTTGACAACAAGCAATGGAGCTATATATTTTTTTTTTACAATTAGCGTGAGCTAAAGGGATTTATTTGTTCTGTAATTGATATAGTACCCTTAAAATGTAAACACAGAGCATGCATCTTTTGTTTTTGTTTGGCAAGAAGCATCCAGCAAAGGATTCATATCCTGTTTTTAGGTGCTTAAAAGGTACATGAAAGAATAGGATAGATGTTTGATGCTGTTGTAGGGGTTTTTCCCACGAATGGCACCAAATTACTTTAGGGAGAAAAGTATTTTTGTGTGTATTCAATTTATGACTCGTTGAATCGAGAATATCACTGCTGTTGCCGAGGTAGTCTGAAAGACCTGAAGATGTTGCCTTATAAAGTCCAAACCGTTCAATTATTGCTGCCTGCTGGCCGTCACGTGGACCAAATACAAGTATTTTCAATATCGGAGGGGAAGTCTATTTCCCCTCGTTTATGCGGGAGGGACCATTTTCTAAAAATTGTCTTAAAAGAAAAAAACAATTAAATGAACCTCAAGAAAAATGCTATTACCTATTATTAATTTTTTAACCAAAAATCTGCACTTCAATATATTTTTAAAAATCAAGGTCTTCAGGATCAGGATTAAATGACGAACTCACCCCCACCCCCCACCCCACTCCATATAGTTAACACATTTCCTCTGGATGGGTGCGGATCACCCGTACTTCCATGTGTGTAGGAACATAGGACAGTACCTTATCCTTATCAATGGGAATAAACAAAGGCGACAGAGAGGCAGATGTTGTAAATATTTTTCACTGTTGTTATCCCAGACGCCACAGAATTACTACGTTGGTTCATTCACAATTAGCCCGCGATGATTCCGCTTTTAGCGCGAATATAGATTAGGCAACAACAAAAGAACAAGTAGAAAACGACAAAAAAATAAACAAGACCAATAAAACTGGTTATTTTTTTTTTTAACTTTTATTTTATTACATTAATTTTTTCTTCTATAGCTATTTTATTCGGCTGTTCGCGGTTTCGCCTCACTTTTAAGACTAGCCTCATAACTATTTTTTATTGTCTGCTCTGCCTAGAAAAATTGAAGATGTCACGTTACCTTGAAGAGGATATTTGACACTTGGAAGCTAAGTGCGACCAGTTCACGAACGTGGTGGAATGTGCAAACGTAATGTCTGTGCATATAACACCATAGGAAATGATGGGATCTTGGGACTGCGGGTGCATTTGCAAGATAACACGATTGTATCGTCTGAAATACAATTCGGTTATTTAAAATGCTTGTAGGAGGAAAGGTATGCATATTTATGTATGCAACACAGACCTAAAAACTCGTATTAGGTCTCTGAGTCTGAGCACAAATTAACATCATTGAGATGATACCTCAGGACAGAATGCACTTCCTGAAACTTTATTTATGTAGTATGTATAAGCAACTCTTGAGACACACGGCCTGAGTGCTAGACCAAGTTTGTGATCGTAATAGGTTATCAGTCCTGGATCAGTAGTCCATTTGAATACACACTAAGGTCCTAAAAACATGGATTCTGGATAGCTTCCTTATCCACAGATGCATTACCTGCAATTTATTGGCGTCCAGCACCCATCCAGGCTTAAGCTTGTTGTATTGGCTAAGGTTTTTAATGGTAACAACACTTGACTGTCACAAAGTCCATCGAACTGGAGTACAGTGCTGATAAGCTATGTGAGAAGATATGTAGTCAGGCGGACTTAATCTTGATAACGCTCAACTCTTTTCATGATGTGTAACATCAGCTATATACTACGTATTATATATTTTATATATTATATATTTTTGACTAAAGCACAACTTACTTATTTGGTTTTGAAAAAGGCTTTCGAGCAAATAGACCTTTAATTCCCAAATTCCAACTATAGTAGGCAAGGAAGACCGAATCTTAATTTTTATACCAAGCCATTTCGGATAAGATACAACCACGAACTCTATGAACCCTACCAAGATATGGATGAAGTCCACAAAAGTCAAGAAGATCGTTGATTCACATACCTTAAGTTCTAGACGACAACCTCTGTTTAACAGACTTAGTCATCGTGGATCCCAGACGCAGCATGTCCGGGATCGCAGATGATGCAAGATTGACGTATCTCACGTAAGGAAATCTGTTCAGTATGTATTAATGAAATATAGCCGTACCGTATATGTAGTATGTTTGGGGCGTAAAGTCGAAGTTCATCCCTGGGAAACAACGCCCCAGCCACAAATCGTTCTGTCTAAAACCTTCATTGCTTTAGTTAAAGCACGTTGAACGCAGCGAAAAATTTGGAGAAAGGTTAGGTTAGGAAAGGTGGCTGCCTGGGCACGCAGCTCAAGCTCGCTTAGACCATTATGTCGAACCATTGTGGGGTCTGCCGGCGTACTCTCCGCTCTGAATCAGAGGACAGGTCGCCACTGCTTTGCTCTGTTGAGAGCGGTTCTTGTGCCGCGACAACCTCTTAGTCTAAGAGCCCACAGCAAATTTTGGGCGTGAAAGTATAACCAAAAAGCTGATACATGAACAGAAAGGTCTCCAAAAAGTAAACTCAAATGTCGAAGTCTGGCAGCGCTTAGTTGCAGCTGAGGTTAGTAATAGTAGGTTGAAAACGTGTTTTTTTTTCCAAAATCTGGATTTTTTATATACCCACTTGAATATAGTATTAAATGAAAGAACAGACTGCCCTGATCACAGAAATACACCAATACCTCACTTTGCGTCGTGGTTACGTTCCAAAAAAACACGACGCAAATTGAAACGACGCAAAGTGAATTATGATTTTCTATAGCAAACCATGTAAAGATCGAAGATAGGTTCCAGGGTTATGAAAATGCTACTTTTTAAAAAGAAAATTGAACAAAGTTAAATGTTTACAAAAATAATACAAAATTTTATTACATAGCTACATACAAAAAACAAAAAAAAACGAATTCAATTAAAATAAAATAAAATATTCAATTAATTTATAAAAACAAAATAAAATTAATCACTGTCTGATGAGCCTTTAGTGGCTGTCGTCGTAATTCGGCTTTCT
Organism: Portevinia maculata; assembly: GCA_949715645.1. NCBI lineage: Eukaryota > Metazoa > Arthropoda > Insecta > Diptera > Syrphidae > Portevinia > Portevinia maculata. The sequence goes on from OX454528.1 coordinate 91,149,612, forward strand.
TTCACAAAAAATTGGTCCAATGTTTACTGAACAGCTTTTTTTTCAACTTAAAATAAATCTCCTTGTAGCAATTGATATTCGTAGCTACCGCCTGGGACACTTTAAAACTCCTTCCGCTGTCAGGATTGTTTTTTAAAAAAATCTCCATAGCTTCGTCAATCAAACGCATCGCTTTGGAAATTTGTTTGGAGGTTAAATTTTGTTATTCGGAGATTTCTATTGAACGGTCACTGTCATCTTCTTCATTAGCAAATTGCAATTCCAGTTGCAATAGTTCTTCATTAGACAATTCTTGATTGTGCGAGGTTAGCAATTCATTTATGTCAGTCTCCTCCATACCTTCAAAATTAGACTCTCTAGCTAAATTAGAAATTTCATGACGAACAGCTGGTGTACCATCAACTTCTGCAGCGCATATTCTGTGAACACATTCAGGCCATATTTTGCGCCAAACACCATTCATGCAAGATGGTTTAACCTCCTCCCACGAATCACAAATAATTTTTATGGCTTTCATAATGTTGAACTTTTTCCAAAACTCTAGCATGGTCGGCTTATCTTGTCCATCAGTCTCACTTAAAAGAAGTTTAAATGTTCGTCGAACGTAATAACTTTTAAAAGTCGATATTACTCCCTGATCCATCGGCTGAATAACTGATGTCGTATTAGGCGGCAAAAATAAAAATTTCACGTTTTCTGACAACTCATCAACATAAACTGGGTGGCCAGGAGCATTGTCTACTAGGACCAAAGCCTTGAAGTTTAAGTTTTCCTTGTTGCAATAAGCTTTAATTTCTGGAATAGCACAAGTTGAAACCCAGTTTTGAAATAATGATGCTGTCATCCATGCTTTTTTGTTTGCTCGCCAGTGGACAGGAAGCCGATTCTTTGAACAACCTTTCATAACTCTTGGATTTTCTGATTGATAAATTAGAAATGGTTTAAATTTGAAATCACCATTTGCATTACCACCAAGAAGAAGAGTCAGTCTATTCTTGCTAGCTTTAAATCCTGGCGCAGATTTTTCTGTTTTAGATATGAAAGTTCTGTTAGGTAGACGTTTCCAAAATAACCCAGTCTCGTCAACATTAAAGACTTGTTTCGGATCATAGCCACCTTCATGAATTAACGCTTTTAACTCTGTCGGGTAGCGTTCTGCAGCAGTTATATCAGCGCTAGCTGCTTCGCCTTTAAGAGCAATGCAGTGCAGATTTGCTCGAACCTTGAATCTCTCAAACCAGCCCTGACTAGCTTCAAATGTTTCATTCTTGGCTGTATTACTACCACTAGCATTATCGTTGGATACTGCTTTACTTTTTATGTCTTCAAATAAGCTTTTTGCTTTCGTCTGAATTACCATTTTACTTAATGGTATTCTCTGCGCAACTTGATTTTCAATCCAAATAGCAAGCAAGGACTCCATTTTGATCATCAAAGCACTCCTTGTACGGGTCATCGTTTTAGCATCTAATGATGTTGCAGATTTTGCAGCCTCTCTTATTTTATCCCCAGCTCGATCTCTAATAGTTGTGACAGTTGTTGCAGCCAGACCAACAGCCTTTGCTATCTCCACAGCCTTCTCCTTCTTATCAAATCGTCGCAAAATATCTAATTTTGTCTCCAAGCTGATAGTTTTTTTTTTTATTTTTGGTAATTCTACCAGCAGCGCCCTTTCCATTCATTTGGCTAAAAAAATACAAGTGTATGAAAAAAATATAATATAACTCTGCCAGTAAATAAATTGGAAAAATATTTACCTTTTTTGTAACCAGAAACAACCCGTAAAAATTTATAAAAATTTATTATTCTCTTTTAAAAAAAAGCACAACACAATAATTGAAACGTTACAAAAAGCACAACACACTAATTGAAACTGAACTCTAACATTAGCAAAACAAAGTGAAAATAAAACTGTATTAAAATTGCGTTGATTTTCAGTTAGAATGGGAATCCCCGAGTTTTGATGGCATGGCGCAGTTAGAAACAAAAGTCGTGCCAACTCTTAGAAAAAAAAGGAAAATTTCAATCAAAGACTCGAACCCAAAACAACGCAACTTCGAAAATCTAACGACGCACAGTGAAAACAAGTACTAATTCAGCAGCGACGCAACTTCGAAAAAATGCAAAACGAAACGACGCAAAGCGAGGTATTGGTGTATAGGTGCCAGACGTCTTACGCGCAGCCATACCCTTGCCAGACGTACTAATAGTATGTTAAAAATCATATTTTGAAATAATTTGTATAACCCAATAATGGTTACACCAAAAAATTTGTGAAAACGCCCAGATCACAAAAATGATGGTCCCAGACGTTTTACGTGCAGCCAAAACCTTGCCAGACGTCCTCAAAGTATGCTAAAAGAACATTTTTTTAACAATTCTGATAACCATATTGTGACAAGAGAAACGAATTTGTCAGAGCCACTGGTCAATGGTCATAAAAGATAACTGTTAAATACTTCACTTATGTCTAGTGAATGTTGCCCTAAACGTGTAATTATCTTAAAGATAATATACAAGTATTTATACACCATTATTTGTAAATTAAGAACTTCAATGTTTATTACCTATATGATATGTATTTATGTACATAACTGAAAAATAATATATACTTGTATATAATACGTTCTAAAAGTTATTCATTATCAGATTCATCCGATGAATCGTTTATAATATTATCTTCATCATCGGAAACATCCACGTCATTAATTAATATATCCTCCAGTCTATCAGGGGCAACATTTCCGTCGAACCATTTGACTTTGTACTTGTTGTCATCTAATACCCAACCACTCTCTGATGGTGATAACAGAATTGGTTCATTTTCTACAGCATTCTTCCATACGCGACATAGGCATGGCATTAAAAAACGACCATCGCCGGTTAAGAATTCATCAAAAAAAAAAACTTGGCAGCACAAATGCACCTATGACATGCACCGTGACATAGCTGTAAGTTGTAGTTAAGAAATTTGTATTGAAAATCCTGAAATTGAAAAATATTTACTTCCGCCAATTGAAATTGATGCCAACCATATTCTAAAATTATGAAAAACAATTTCACATTAACAGATTTGCTAAATTCAATTACCCTTATAATGAAGTTTGAATAATAATAATAATAAAATCACGAATAAAATATTCGGCGGGATGTGTCAGTGGTGGGTGGGATGTCAAACTTTGAATTTTCTTGAAAAATTCATCGCAACAATTCATCAGAAACGAAGAAAATGGATTTTGGAAGCACTGTTTATTCCCGCTAAAGGACTAAGCGGCGATAGCTATCCCCGCTAAAGTTAGCGTATATAGGATAAGTTGTTGTTGTATTTTACATGCAAATTTCAAATTATCCCTATATCCGCGTGCAAAGAAACACGGCTACTGTATTGTTATGCCTTGTTGTATTTTCAGGTACGATGTTTGCACTGGATATTTCATTGCTTTCAGGCACTGTGTACACAAAAGACCGAGATAATTACGTTAATGGAACTATGTAGATTATTTAATAATTAAATATAACTTACATTCATTTCTTTGCATCGAAGATAAAACCTTTTTAGAAACAGCTGTAAATAGCCGATAGCACTTGCTATGGTAACCACTTAGATACACTATCAACCTTCATTGGAAGATCTATATCCGAGTAGGTATTTAAAATTTCGAATTTTCCGACATGCCAAAATTTGGGTACATTTTTCCAATGTTTTGTCATCAAACAAAATTATATTTCCGCATTGTTTCGGACTATCACTTGAATGAAGACCACATGTACTATCTACTTCTTAGAAACGGTTTCTTGTTTTGCATGATCTACGTCAACAACTTGCACTTTAGTGCAACATTTGTAACCAATGGTTCGTTTCTGCTATGACAATATGGTTATCAGAATTGTTTAAAATTATGTTCTTTTAGCATACTTTTAGGACGTCTGGCAAGGGTTTGGCTGCACGTAAAACGTCTGGGACCATCATTTTTGTGATCTGGGCGTTTTCACAAATTTGTTGGTGTAACCATTATTTGGTTATACCAATTATTTCAAAATGTGATTTTTAACATACTATTAGTACGTCTGGCAAGGGTATGGCTGCGCGTAAGACGTCTGGCACCTTTATTTCTGTGATCAGGGCAGTCTGTTCTTTCATTTAATACTATATTCAAGTGGTTATATAAAAAATCCAGATTTTGGAAAAAACACGTTTTCAACCTACTATTACTAACCTCAGCTGCAACTAAGCGCTGCCAGACTCCGACATTTGAGTTTACTTTTTGGAGACCTTTCTGTTCATGTATCAGCTTTTTGGTTATACTTTTACGCCCAAAATTTGCTGTGGGCTCTTGGTCTATCTATTTCGGTGGGCTGTTGTTGGGTCTTGAAAGGAACCTTCGGGCATGGCCTTTAAGCCAATACTGTTAAGCGAAGAGACCATACCTGCGAGTAGACGTTTGTCCTTCTCGTGTATCTTAAGGACCATGCCGTAGAAGCTCCTGAACCCTTTTTTGATCAAGACCTCCACTCCTGATTAAGGGGAAGGAGATTAGCCTACCATTTCTACAAGTTCATCTGCCTTGATGATCCTCGATTTGTGCGTTAGAAGATCCGTATTTTGCGTTTGAACGAGACGGACGTAGTATGTCGTCCGGAGTGGGGGTTCCCAAGTACGAGCTCTTGGCCGGACCGGAACGTCTCACCAATGTGCGGCAGTGAGCTTGGCGTTGGCCCATAGATTCGAAAGTCTAGGGGCCGCCGCCTTCAGGTAGTCTACGGATATCTGGTCGGTGCACCTCACTAACTATATAATCACCATATCTATGATTCCTTAGCCTTTTTATTCCCTGTCCTAAGGGCATTTTAATTTTGACACATGCCTTAATATTGGTAATATTGGTCGTAGATCCCTAGAAGTAAGGTACTACAATTTTGATCCACAAAAGTTATGTCGATCTAGTACGTGTTTCACAAGTTTTGTAGCCTTTAGATTTGATCTAGAAATAATCAAACGTGAAGGTTTTTTTGAAAAATTAAATAGAAATGAAAGTAGTGTTCTTCGCAAAGTATTCAGATTAAGTCTTTCTATAAATTCGCCCAAAGTTGTTTGTCACACCTAAATTTTGTGGGCGTTTTTTGCCCAAAAACATTGATTTTTGGATAGATTCCTTAATAAAGTACAAAATATTAGCTACAAAATATGAAGACAATATCCAATAAAAAAAAAACAATTATAACGGAACATGTAGACAATTTTCTTCTTGACAACTCACCCAGATAACGTTTTTTGCCCAGCCCACTTATTGAGACGTCAGACAAAATTTTCAGTTTTTGGTAAATTTTTAAAAGAAAACCAAAGACTCTCAACCCAATACCACACCCGATTTCTTGATAGGAATATGGAAAGGATATCCAGAAAAAGATATCAACCAGACTGTAGCATCGATAATAGACCCTCCAGACCCAGTTTGTGAATAACCCGAGCGTTTTGAATCAGAGCTGACCAAGCCCAAGCATTAAATTTTATTAAACTGAAGTGTTGTCCTTTCACTAGAGGTGGTGCAGTGGATAAATTTAAGGTGTCACGGAATTTTAATATAGGACCCCCCGGTACTATCCACTGAGTCCCTGCGACCACTGCTTCACTTCCCCAAAATCCGATAGATCATCAGAAAGCTCGAAATCCTGCACTTTCGTATTCGGCATCAATGTGTTTCTATGGCTGCACTTTGAGCTCCGCGTGCATTCCAGAAGTCCTTCAGGAACTTGCTCTCGCTACCAACTAAATTTTTGCAATCTTGTTCGTTTTAAGGAAGCAATCTTTTCAGCAAATTCCTTAATCATCCGGTTGAGATAAAATGCACCAAAAGAAGATAACAATTCGCGCTTAACAACAGTTTAATGTTTAGACTCGATTTGCGAATATATTTTTTGCAGAACCGATAACGCGCGAGCGTGGGAAAAAGTTCTCACTATTTCTGTATGATGTTAGTGTGTGCACGTACGTCGTATACACAGAGGCTGTATTTGGATCACTCTATTAAGAACCATTCGGTATTGTATTTTCGGTTGAAATTCGATTGTTCTTATCACATGAACTTCGTCATCGTCGTGGCTTGAACTGCAGATAAAGACCAACGAGAGACAAACTACTGATTAAAAAAGCAAATGACCAACACCAACACAATCGGTATATGTCATCATTTCCACTAAAATGTCCATCTATGACGTACTGGGCAACTATACAACTCAGCACAATAGTATTATTTTGGTAGCCATCGTCTGATAATGAAAATCGTGCTTTCGCGTATCACGATTGGAGCACTAAAATCGCGTACAAAGCAACAGTGCAAATGTAGTGAAGATCCGTCAAAACAATTCATTCATAGAAAGAAAGGTTAATTTGTTTAACACTCACTCATGTGCGAATTTTATGTTATTTGTTTTAAGAAGAAGAAACAAATTGTTGCTATTGAGTTTATTGATGCGAGGTGACTAGGAGCAAACGCTATTTGAATTGTTTAGTTTTGAATTATTTATGCAGATTGATTGATTGCGGAGGAAAATTTCACCTAGATTGGAAAATTATTTTATGTGACAACTCGACAGAGACTATTATTAAGGCACATGCCCCTGCTTGGAATGTGGAGCAGTTGGTTAGTTGGTTCACATTCAGCAGTTAGGCTGTAAGACCATCATGAATGTTAAGATAACAGGTGTATTTGATAGTCCTTTTTATGCGATATACTTCCTGATGTATTATATTGGGGTTGGTTGAACCAGTACCAGTACTCTGCGGCTTCCAAACAGTTGCAGTGTCTTCCAGTCGGAGGTTCTGGCAGTACTTAAGGCTGCGGAATTACTGCTAATGAAGCCGAGTCATCAGATCCGAGATAGTCTGGTATTGTCGCACAATGATTGAGACATTTTACCGTGCTAGGTGCCCGGGCACTGCGACATTGATGGCAATGAGCTCGCAGATGAACTAACAGGAAAAGAGGGAGAAATGTGTCCGCAAAGCACGGGATTGGACATAAAACCCCCCTGTCTGTAGTCAAAGGGAAGTAATTGGAGCGGCCACAAGAATGACTATTCAAAGATGGAGTCGCAGACGTGTGCAGATACTGCAATTCAATTCCATTCAAGTTTTGTTTCATATGAATTCAAATACAGCAATAGAAGAATTTAGGTTTAACAATACTTTAAAAAATACAGAATTCAATAATATTTGTGTATACTTCAAATATTAAAAATAGCGTCAAATGCCACTTCTATAGGCTTAACTAAAAAAAATAATGATTATGGGTGGGGCGCCCCTTTAAAAAACAATGTGCAAAATAAAAAATTAATAAAAGAAAACAAATACAAAATAAAAATGTCAGAAAGGATTGACTCTATTTCAGCATATTTGAAATTTAATACCCATTGCCTTAAAGAATTTTCAAGCCTTGCAGAAAATGTTGCAGCTCTTATGGATTGAAGGAGCTTATTAAATAAGCGACAGGAAGAAACCAAATAAAAATTACCAATGGCAGTAGACGGGCATGAGATACAGATACAACATTTTTTTTCAATTTCAATTTATTTATTTATTTTGTTGGTTTGTACATTAAGAAAATTAATTAATATGTAATTAATATTTCTCGATCTTTTAAAGAACGTTGTTAACAGTTTAAAACAGTACAAATGGCGGACTGGAAGTATTTTCAAATCACGAAGCAATGGGTAACTAGCATGTTGGTGATTGATGATTTTTCTGTAGGAGGTTAAATTTTATTCATGTAACGGGACTTTCATTAAGGACTTGACAACTTCTTTTTTTTAAGTAAAATGCAAACTACTTGAGATATCTCAAAACAAAATGTATTGGCTTGAAATAGTATCAAAACATTCATGAATGCAATTCGATTTCGTTCATATGTCCACCACGGGAACGTATGCAGCGGTCGATACGTTAAACCCAATTTTCTATGACTCGGCCGCAAATTTCGACCTATACGGCCGCTATTTCTCGTTCAATATTGGCTCTGAGCTCCTCTAACGTCGCCGGCTTGTTGGCATAGACCAATAATTTAATGTAGCCCCATAAAAATAGTATAGAGGCGTTAAATCAAACGATCCCGGCGACCAATAGAAAGGGTCCGTTTCTCGACATAACACGTTCACCGAACTGGGACTTCAATAACTCGATTGTTGCCCCTGCTGTGTGACTTGTGGCACCGTCTTGTTTGAACCACATATCACTGATGTCCAGTTCATGCAATTGCTTAAAGAAATAACGTTCCAACATGTCTCTGTAGCGAATACCATTTACCGTAACGTGACGGTCATTTTCATCGACGAAAAAAAACGGCCCAATGACGCCACGCATAAAAACCGCACCAAACAGTGACTTTTTGCGGATGAAGTGCTGTTTCATGAAGAACATGAGGGTTGTCACCTGTCCAGTAACGCATATTTTGCTTATTGACGAAGCCCTTTAACCAAAAATGCGCTTCATCGCTGAAGATGATTTTGCGATGAAATTCTTCATTTTCTTTCATCATGGCCAGAGCCCAATTCGAGAACATACGTCGCTTCAGATGATCAAGTGGCCTACGCTCTTGAGTCAGCTTGATCTTGTAAGGGTGTAGGCCAAGATCCTTATGCAAAATTTGCCATAATGTGGTCTGTGAGAGGCCGAATTCTTGAGAACGCCGTTAAATTGACTGATTTGACTGGTTTGCGACGGAAGCCTCTAAGGCAGCAATGCTCTTCACACTTCAGGCAAAACGTAGTCTCACTGGGCACTGCAACATCAAGAAGCAAATATTCTGACTCGAATTCGTTCACTAGACTATGAATTGCTTGTCTGATGATTACGGCCGAAAATTGGCGTTAACGCCATTAAAGTTGCGACCACCGACTCGGAAGTTCGGTAGTAAATTTTAATTATTTCTAAACGATGTTCCTTTTTCTACTTTACAAAGAAAATATTAATTTTACTGAATATTTTTACGTTGACAGTTTGGTAATCGGTTTAAGTAGGCGTTCACGCTGAAAGTTTAAAGTTGTCAAGTCGCTAATGAAAGACTTAACCAACGACCATACCACGTCGGTTAATCGGTTCTCGTCAGATCACCGTAATTAAAAGACGTTGGGCGCGGTTAGTACGTAGATGAGGGACCGTTTGAGAACAAAAGCGTGTCGTTGGCCAGTCCCATCTACACAGTTGAGGTAGATAACATACGTGGATCACAATGGACCTAAATTGGTCTAAGTGTGTCGGCTTCTGCCGATAGCCACATAAACCTAACCTAACCTAACCTAATGAAAGACTTTTAAAATACCACTCCAACAAGCAATACCATATTGAAGCTTCGAATGGAAAAAAAAGTGAGTGGCACTCGGGTACTGCCGCGGTAAAGCTATTGCATAGAATTTTTTATCTTTTTCTTTTTAGCTCTTTCAGTTTTTCTTCTCTATAAAACGAAAATAGCTAGGTATAAATAAAAAAAAAAAAACAACGACACGCAGTTGTTCTCAAACGGTCCACCATCTACGTACTAACCGCGCCCAACGTCGTTTAAATTTCTTGATTCAGTCGCCGCGCTCAAAGCCCGTGATACGAGTAAAAGCTATGCAATAGCTTAAAAACCATAATAAATAATTTTAAGTAGTTTGCTTGAATAAACATTTTTTAGATAAAAGAATTATCTGCGAGTACATCGAAAGTATTTCCTCAAAGAATCCGTATGGAATGCAAAGCTCATCCAACTATCAAATATGAGCCCCAGATACTTAAACTGATCAACTTTCTCAATCAAAAAACACCTTTCACTGCAGTTTATTGTGGTACAGAAAGTTGAGTGCAATACGCAGGAAGAACATGAGCAACTTGGCATTTTATATTTTTGTGCACTCAGGTGCATGAAAAAAAACCAAGGCATCTAAACCGCTCGGGGTTGATAGATTGAAAACATGATTTTGGTTTTGGAGCTAAGGCCCCTGTTGATACCAGATGCCACATCCAACGCACTATCGAAACCCTAACAGAACCTTAATCATCTGCAAAAGCAGTGAGCATACCTTTAAATTATAAACCAAACAGTGAATTAAAATATACTAGGGTTCGCCCCATGGTCGACCAATTTATTCTATAAGTTGAAAAAAAACAAAAACAACTGTTACATATATTAATCGGAAAATGAAATTTTTCAACATTGCGTTCTCTGATTTCACATGATATAAAATTTTTCCGGCATTTTCAAGTAACTTCAAGCATTTTTAAATAACTTCAAGCATTTTCAAGTAGCTTCAAGCATGTCCAAGTAACTTCAAGTTTTCGAGCATTTTCAAGTAACTTAAAGTAAGTTCAGCCACCTTACCTACCTACCTAAGTTCATGCATTTTCAGGTAACTTCAAGTAACTTTAATATATAGATAACTTCAAGCATTTTCAGGTACCTTCAAGCATTTGCAAGTAACTTCAAGAATGTCCAAGTAACTTCAAGTATGTTCAAGCATTATTAAATGCATAACATGCACAGCAATGTTGTTGTTGGTAACTTCAAGTAACTTCAAGTATTTGCAAGCATTTTCAAGTAACTTCAAGCATTTTCAAGTAACTTCATGATATAAAATTTTTCCGGACAGATTATTGCCTCACACAGCAATGTTGTTGTTGTTGTAATTTCATCCAAGTCGATTCATTTTACCTGCTGTAATTCATGTGTGTTATATATGTGGATAATTTTTGTATTGTGCACTTCTATGTATTGTCCCCTATCCAAATATATATAGTGATGGCATATCTATGTGACGTATAATAGCAAAAAGGGGGGAAACACGTTATAGGCAACTCCGTATTAATATATAGATATTAATATATAGATGAGAAAAAGAATGGGTCCCAAAACAGAACCTTGGGACACCCCCAGATTTATAAATTGGATTTCACATACTTTTTGAATGCGAGGGTATCGCTCGGCATAGAAGAAGATGCTTGGGCCAATTCTTGGATGGACCCATTATGGTGCCTTGTGTTTCTGTGGCAGCAATGTCATAGCCCTTACTCTTGTAATGAAACGTATCGCCGCAAATAGTTTTAAAATCATATTCTTAAGCACAACCGACAAAATATTTCTCCAAAGCAGATTTTCAGGGGTAGTAAGCGCTTGAGCAGAAACTGATAGTCAGAGGGAATACATTTCTATGCTAACAATGTTCCAAACTTTGAGGAATTTCACCGATAAATATAATTATGTACTAATTTGAATTCGTGAATGCACGAACTTTTTGTTCTTCTTTCTTCTTTCTCGTTAAGGATGAGCTTATGATCTGGGCTAAACAGATCGTAACTCTACCACTTCACTGCAAACCTACGGGTCCGCCTGTGCTGTTCACCGGTTTGACCTCAAAAAGTATCTGTAGACCACCCGATTTCAATCCAAGGTCAGGGAGGCCAATAAAATGCTGGTGTTGCCGCTGAAATCAAACGACGAATTACACTTGCCAACCGCTGTTTCTTTGGCCTAAGACGGCAATGGAATTAGTAAGGCCTAGTCAAGAAAAACTAAGCCCTCATCATCCCAGTCCTGCTCTACGGCGCAGAAGCGTGGACATAAGCAAAAGCGGATGTAGATTTTTTTGGTCGTTTCGAACGCAAAATTCTTCGAGTGATTTTCGGTCCCGTTTGCGTTAACAGGCTTTGGAAGTAGAGGAAAACCTCGCCTTAGGTGGCGCGCGCAACTGGAAGCGGATCTCAACCAACTTGGAGTGCGCAACTGGAGGCAGTTAGCCAAAGATCGTGCTAACTGAAGAGTCGTATTGGTTGAGGCCCAGGTCTACCCCGGACTGTAGCGCCACCTAAGTAAGTAAGTGAGTAAGTTGCTGCATTTTGGTGATCCACTTTATGCGAAGCATCTCCATCTCAGCTGCCGTCAAGTTGCGTCCATACTTTTTATACGCTCCCCAACATTGTGAGCCGTATGGAAACACCGTGCGCACAACTGTGGTGTAGAGTCGTTCCTTCGCAAATGGGCATTTTTTGGTCGCATAAAATAGATGAGTTTTCCCGCCATTCCCTCCACCGTATACTTACACGATGATTGATGTCGTCACATGTTAGCTTTTGATCATAGATAGCAGGGGCCTGTAACAATCATTACTATCAAACAAATTCCAAAAACCGGACAGTTAAGAAAGAAAAGTCTGATTTTGGAGCAAAAGGCCTGACAAAAACAAACATATGTTAATTTTGGCAATGCGCCTGACAGTAGGTTGTTAACATAATAAATTAGGAATAGAATGCCCGCATATGACTTTTTTTACATCGTTCATAACATTGTCTCATGTTTTCACTGAACGAAGAAAAATGAAGTGTTCAAAATGATCTAGTTGCATATATTTTCGGATGTTTTCAGCAACAATTTGGCTTTTATTATATTTTTTTTTTGTTAAAACTGAATTGATGTCAATAATTTCAAAAAAATCAAAAAGCCTGACAAAGCGTGAGACCTGGCCTAAGCCTGACAGGCTTTAAAAGCCGGCGCGTCAGACCAAATCATGACGTCTGATAACCCTATCTGTGTATTACAATACATCAAGTTTTGTTAAACGACTTAAAATCGATCCTGAATTGAATTGAATTTGACTTATTTAAGTCTTGTTGTTTTATGTTGCAGGTCCTAGATATTTCAACTTTTCGCACTTGGGCTTGGGAATCACTTTTCCATTCATATAAATGACTGGAACAGATCGGAGTGGGTCACAGGACAGGCTGTACAGGTATTGGGCCCTAGCGAGGTAACCGTCGGAGCGAATAATTCTCCGAAATCGTCCGAATCGGAGAATATTTGCTTCGAGGTAATCTTCCGAACAAATGTTCGGAACATTTTTCCGACAAAATCTGACGTACACCGGCAGTATTCGTTGTAGCTCGATGAAGTGCATTTTTTCATGTTTTTGACACAAGTTTTTTTTCCGAAATTGTCGTTTTGTCGCGGAATCCGTTGACAACTACCTCGAATAATAATTTAATCTACGACAAAGTATGCGTTGCGGAAAATGTTCCGATCCGACGGTTACCTCGCTAGGGCAGATTATGTTTTTTCCGGACTATGTAATACGATACCCATTCCTCTCCAAAACATCCACCAATACATCAATCCTTATTATTAACCTTCCGAAGGCAAGACCCACCACCCCACTACTTGAGAAAAACCGTAATATCTTTTGTTTCTGTTATTGTTTCTTCCCCTCGTTCGATCTATTCTCTAATTACATCGTAGGTAGTTAGTTGCTTGTATTAGCTTGTCGAGGTAAGTCATAATTTGTGTTCAATTTAATTTTAAAATTTTACTTGGGGTTACCAGTAACCCCCTTTGCTGTTTACGTGCACTTTTTTTGGCCACTTCGGTATTTCTACGGCATGATTGATCAAGCCGGAATAAACTCGATAGTGCTTTATGTTGATGCTAAACACTCGAATGCCCCGATAAACAAGTTTCGAAGTAATTATTTGAAGAATTTGGCATTACAACTGGCAGAGCCCCATATGAAACGTCGATTGACTACAAATTTGCCACGAGAATTACGATGCACTTTACACGATATTCTAAATATGACGGAAGGACCTCCTGCAGATGAACCCCCGGTGAAATTACAGAAGCAGGCAAGGTGTGCACTGTGTCCAAGAAAACGGGACAAAAAAGTTAAAACTTCTTGCATAAAATGCCAAGTTCCTGCTTGCTCTGAACATCGCAGAGATATTTGCCTTAACTGCATATAATGTACAAAATTATGTACTTAGATTTTAAAAAATCTCAAAAAAAGACTTTTCTCAGTTTCCTTTTAATGTAAACATTCGATCTCATAATAAATAAGAATTAATTTTCAATTAAAATATTGTTTTATTTACAATAAAAGGTGGTGGGGTGATGGACAACCCCACTTGCTGCTCACGTAGGTAAAAAAAGCCTTGCCTTCGGAAGGTTAAATATCAACTAACATACTAGACAAAAATGATTAAAATAAACGGGATACTTATTCTAAATTAAAAGTCGTTTTGCGGACGCTCTAAACTTAACTATAACCATTTTTTTTTCTTTTTTTCTCTAAGGGTGGTAAATCTTCATAAGACACTTGATAATATTCAGTTTCAAGTAGTGTGGGATTTTTACCCACTAAGTCCACCGGTAAATCAGGACCAATCAATGAAAGATCGACAAATGAGGGAAGTTAACATTTTTAATCAGCTCATGAGGCTTGACTTTTCTTAGTCTCCAAATATTGTCTTATTTATTTACGACAGTCTACATTTCGGAGTTAGTATGACTTTGCAGATTGTGTGATACAGCGTGTTTTCTAACCACTTCTGTAATCATTTCTATTTGTAGGTCACGATGTAAATCGCTATTTCTTATATACCAAGGGGCGCTTATTATTTCACGAAGGACTTTGTTTTGAAATGTTTGGATGGTTTCAGAATTTGTTTTCTTTGTACAACCCCGTAGTTGGATGCCATACGTCTATATAGGTTTTAGTACTTGATTGTATAATATTTTTTGTTCTGGGTAGAAAGGTCAGAGTTCTTTCCCAGTAGCCAGTATATTTTTTCTACGAGTATATTTCAAGCTTAGTTCTTCTCTTTTTTTGATATCTCTTTCCATTTAAGCTTTGCATCCAAAGTCATTCCAAGGTGTTTGGCGGTATTTGCGTAAGGTACAGCTTTGCTGTTAATTAAAATTGGAACATTATTAATCTTTTTATTTGTAAAGTTTATATGACTTGATTTTGTCTCATTTAGTTTTACATGCCATAGTTGCGTCCATACTCTTACCTGTCCACTGCATTTTGCAGTTTTTCTTTTGCCTTGGCAATGTATTTATCGGACACTCATATCGCAGTATCATCTGCAAATGTGGCCATGATAGCATTGTTGTCCACTGGAATATCCCTTGTATATGACAGATACAGGGTTGGTCCTAGGACACTTCCTTGTGGTAAGCCAGCTTCGATTTTCATAAGTTCTGAATACTTTTGCTCGTACCGTACTCGGTCGGTTATATAAGATTTCTTTATTTCATAAAACTGCCCGGGAAGGAGCCTTTTGCAGCTTGTTCTCAAGCCCGATATGCCAAACCTTGCCAAAAGCTTGAGCAACATCCAGAAATAGAGCGGAACATACTTGTTTTTCTTTAAGTGCCTTTTCAATAGCATCCGTAATTCGATGCACTTGGTCATCGAATGTTTATTTCTAAATCCAAATTGGTGGTTCGTTCTTCAATTATTTTGTTTAGCCGTTTCAGAATCAGTTTTTAAACAACTTTTGCCATATTTGGTATTAGCGATATGTAGGAAGCTACATCTGTTGGTGACAGGTATAACAATGACTTCTGCAATTTTCCAATGATGTGGAACATATCGAAACCTAAGGCATGCATTTATTATGAGTTGGAGTTTTTTGAAGGATGTTGTTGGCGTTTCTTTCATTTTTGTTGGCACAAACATCTTAATTGTTTCAGAGTGACAAAGGGAATTTCTAAGTCGACGTTTCTTTCAACAAAGCGAATGTGTGTGAATGGCTTAAAAACATTCGGGAGATGTTTTGCGAAGAGGTCAGCTTTCTGATTGGGATTGGCGATCCATTTTCCGTCTTGTGCTTTTATGGGCGGATTCTGTATCTGCGGTCTATTCAGGCGTTTGGCCGCCTTCCATAAGGGGTATTCAGTAGTTTAGTGATTCGTTCTTATATTCATAGATTCTTTTTTTTTATTTCATTGTTATACGATTGAATACTGTCTTATCGTCCGGGAATCTCGTAGTTTTCCATTTTCTTCGAGCCCTTCTTTTTTCTAGTAACAGCTCCTTTGATTGGGTATTTTATTTCAGTTTCTCTCCTGTTAGAAATAGTTGGACTAGATCCTCTGCTGCCTGTTGCACATCAGCGATAAATTGTTCTACCTCATGATCAATTTGATCAATTGATTCCATATGTGATCTTAGTTCTATAAAGCTTTCCATTTTTTCTCTGAATCCCTCCTAATTCGTTCTTTTAGTTACGAGCTTATGATTATTTTTTCTCTTATTTCTACTTCACTCAGTGATCAGATACCTGGAGTATGATCTGACGATAAATAATAATTGTATGATTTCGTTTAATACCTTTAGCAACAAAAAATGAGTGTGCTTAAGACCACACGACTGAAGTAAAACTGCTTTCGCTCCATCTATATGTATGTATATACGGGGCGTTCAATATATTCTCGGTATCGGGGTGAAGCTGTGGTTGTATATATAAATTGACTTATTTATCAAGTAATACTATTATTTTAGTGCATTCATGTAAAATTTCATATAAATGTGATTATTAATTCGCGTTTTATCTCTAGTTAAACAGAATCATAATGGCAACTGAGACGATGATGGTGAAAATTGAGCATCGCGCTGTAATTAAATTTCTCACTAAGCAAGGAAAAATTCAAAAAACTATTCATGAAGAGATGGTGGCTGTTTACCAGGCTTCCGCACCTTCAATATCAACTGTGCAAAAGTGGTCAAGTGAGTTCAAGAGAGGCAGAGAGAGCATTGAAGATGACCCTCGCTCCGGCGCCCCGGCTACTGCTTGTACGGGAGAAAGCATCAAAGAGGTCGAAAAACTTGTTCTTGAGGATGCCCGAATAAAGGTGAAAATGATGGCAGAGATCACCAAGCTTTCAATTGGTACCATTCACACCATTCTTCATGACCATCTTAACCTTTCAAAGGTCAGTGCAAGGTGGGTGCCACGAATGCTCACAGCGCCTCAGAAAAAAGTGAGAATCGCATGCTGTAGAGAGCAAACAAGAGTCCATGCAGTGGCAGTGAACAGACCACCCGAAGAAGTTCAAAGTCACTCCGTCTGCCGGGAAGATGAGTACAAAAAAAAAAGGTGAAACCATCAACGCGACATCCTTCGCTTTCAATTTGCATAATTTGCGGGAGGAAATTAAAAAGAAAAGACGGGGTAAACTCGCAGCGGGTGTGTTGCTTCTTCATGACAACGCTCCTGTTCACACGGCGCGAGTCCAAGGCTGCTGCGCGAGATTGTGGTTTCGAAGAAATTCAACAACCACCCTATAGTCCAGACCTTGCCCCTAGTGATTATTTCCTGTTTCGGGATTTGAAAAAATGTCTTCGTGGAAAAAGATTTTCGGATGATGAAGAACTCAAGTCGGCATTAAATGGTTATTTTGCAGAGAAAGAGGAAATTTATTTTTTTGTGGGTTTACAAAAGCTTATCTCAAGATGTAACAAATGCATTGATGTTAGGGGAAATTATATTGAAAAATAAAGACAATTTGAATTGAATTCGCATTTTCCTTCATATCGATACCGAGAATATATTGAACGCAACTATATATCAATATATATAAATAAATAATAAAATAAAAATTAATATTTTTGAATAGATTTTTTATTTTCATTTGATTGTAAGACCGAGACAATAATCTTATGGTATAAAAAATAAGATACATTATGTTTATGGTATAAAAAATAAGATACATTATGTTTTTCAATGAAAATTAGAAAGATATCTGGAGAAAACTGCATCGATTGTTGTTCCATGTCTTTTGGTAGGCTCATTTCGGTTATTATTCATTTGTAGTTCTAATTTATCGTGTAGAAAGTTTACCAAGAGTTGTCCATCTTCGGACGCGAAATTAACATTAAAATCTCCTGCTAAAATTAGTGGCAACGTATGATAGTTTTATATAAATCATAAGTCTTTTATATAAAAACTTTATAATATTATCAACTGTGTTATTGGGCGAAATGTAAACAACTACCATTATGATGAGCAACACATATATCACCAATTGATGACTGAGCAATATCGATTTCACGAATATATCGCAATAAAATGTCCATGTTCGAAGTTACTATATTCGAGGCATCATTTGATTTCTGATAAATTGCCACTCCTGCTGATCTTACATTTTTACGCTAAAATTTCGCAATACAATCGAAATTCGGGATGTCAACATTTTCATCGTCATTTGACCAGGTTTCTGATAGAAACAAAATATTGCTTGAATCAATTACGGGATCGCTCAAGTCCGACACGTGTTTTCTGAGACTTTGGCAATTGAAAGTAACCATGGACAACTTTTTCTGTCATTCATAAAATCAAGAATCGTTCTTCCTATTGCTGACAATGTGTTCAACGACAATCGGTGAAATTCATCTTGTAAAGATATGATCGATGTATCATTTTTCCGACCATGATAAAATCTATTATCATTGTCTTTTGGCACTATGTACAGTCCTTCAATACTGGTAACTCGTGATAGAGCAACATATAGCAATGGTAGAGAATGAGTCCTTTGATATTCATAAACAACTTCATTGGATGTTCCACCTTGAGATTTATGAATTGTCACGGCACATCCTGATAATAAAGGAAAATGATTTCGTTTTGCGTTTATTGTTTTGTTATTTTAAATTGTGTGTGTGTCAGTGGGCGAATTTTGAAAATATTTTCACATGAGCATCAACGGCCCCTGGAGAGTCTATATTATAAATTTCAGCTCCCTAGCTCAAACTTTGGTTGTTTGCCGTCCGACCTGAAAATCTGACGATGACGGTGACGCTCGATATTTCCAACTAATGAACTACGATTCATGGACACAAAAACTTTACTCACTTCCGGTAAATTCCATCTGTCGGCAACTGTTTTAGATATAGATTTCTCCTTTGGATCGGTTTGGATAGATGATAAGAACTTATTATTGCCCTCTATTGAGGAGATTCAAGGGTGTTTACCCATTCCACGAACCTTTCCGCCGACTAAATTTTATAGGTTGTAACAAAAGAGTATATGATACGAAACGTAACTCTCTCTCTTTCTATCTTCACTAACTTATATTTCCCTCTCAACTTTCATTTTGCCGGAAGTGTACGTTTGTCTACACTTCCGTGACGCATTCACCAGCTTACTCCCCAAGTCAAGCGTGCGGAAAGAAGTTTTACTTCAAAAAGTCTATAAGATCTGGTATTTTCGCGATCCCGAGGAATGGAATTCACATTTGTGCTTGCGACCTGCTTGGTAAAGTCGTTTACCTTTTGTTATTATAAGCCTTGATCCCCATTGAGTGTATTTGGCATTGAAGTAGCCACCAACAATAAAGTTATGACCTGGCAAATAAAGGAGTTCTGCATAGTCTTCTTCAGTTGGAGAGCACCTTGGTGGGCAGTATATTGCTGCTAATTTAAAAACTTTTTTTTTAATATCAATACTGATTGTTGTCACTTGCATGTTTTCGTTGGATAACTCGGCTTCTTCATTTTTTTTTTTTTTTTTTTTTTGAATAAAAGATTAACTTTAATTGTTCTTAAAATTGTATTTCCTTTATAAATGTCACAACTTTTTAATTTTGTTTTTCGTTCGCGACGCGTTTCAAAGCTCCTGCTTCATCTTCGGGCGAGTACTTCTTCATAGTGTTTTAAGCACTTTTTTTATAAGTATTGCCGATCCTCCTCAAGCTTTGCCAGCTGGGTGAGCGTGATAACACGTATATTTTGGCATTTTGTTGGCAATACATTGTCCTATGGGGAAGTGTGTTTGGGCTACCAGAGAAATGTCTACATGCTCTATGTCTAAAAAGATGTTTAATTCGAATACATGTTGCAAAAGGACGTTTGCGTTTCATGTTGCGATTTTAAGCGTGCTTTCCGTCATTGTTTTTTTAGGAGCTTAGCGTAGCAATTTGATGTTTAAATCTTGTTTGTCAATCCTTTTTGGGATAAGTTCTAATATTTCCCTAACGGGGGTTTCTTCATTCTTCCGCTTATTTTTTTAAGATGCTGGCATATGCTACTTTTTCGTCACTTTTGCTAAGTTCAATTACTTTCGTCGGTTGATTCTTAGGCTTGTTCACAACCGTCGGTTTTTTGCCTTCAACTATTGATTTTGCGTTTGCTAAGTTTTTAAGCTTGTTCATCGTTTTATGTTTCCTTTTTTTCTTGGAATTTTCTGGCCACTGGACAACCCGTAAAGCTTGCAGGATGGTCGCCTTGTTCTGTTGCCTTCACATTTAACACAAGCAAACTCTCGGTGGCGTTTGCCATGACCCTTACTAGCATAGAAGCGGGTATGTTGTCACATTCAGGTCTTGTAGGGTCCTTGGACGGTTGACAAAAACTACGGATTTAAAAAAAAACCCACAAACAAATATGAAAGAGACCAAATCTGTGGGAGCGGGCTGGTCACTCCAAATCGTCATTTATTGAGATGATGCGCTTCGGGAATTAATACTTCAAAACAGCCATCGATGCTTTTGAAGTTTGAACCGTTGCTCCACGCTGTTGGAACCAAATGTACTCTAAGTCCAATTCATCAAGGGTAGACGCATATTCGCCCGCAGAACGCCGTGGGAATTGCAATATTGAAGCTCTCACAGCCTCAATGTTCTCAGGTAGTCAGATCGGCCAAGGGACTCCAGTTGTTCGTCTTGTCACACTAGCGGTGTGCAGGTCGTGCGTTCGAATTCCATAAATAGAGATCTCTCTAAGCAATTAAGGCGCCACCCATGGAGAAAAACTACCAAGCACCATCCATTCTTTCCTATCCTCCTATTCTTTCGAATAGTAAGTAGCACCTAAAATCATGCAATACAATACTTCATTGCTAGGTGCTGCTTACTGTTCAACAAAAAATGCATGCGCTGTGTTTAACACTACAAGGGTACTGTACACAAAGGGGCTTTGTATGCCCCTTTAGCGTAAGCAAATTATGAAAAAAAAACTGTGCTACATTGAAGCGACTTCGGAAGACGCGCTGTGTTGCATCCAGGAACATCCGTTCGAAAACTACCTGCGAACAGCTTCTGCCGTAGAGGGCGACTAATGGAAGAAACCACATTAATGCGATTTTACAATTCATGTGAGACTAGCGGGAAGTGACACGTTAAACATCTTGAAAAGACCCCGCAATGGTGCATTAAAATTCGTGGATTGACACGTCTGCAGATCACCGGTGGTATTGTCAAAGGTCGATCAATCGATGATGGGAGCATGCACGTCTCGAATTCGAAAAAAAGAGCCGGCTTTAAAACTCCTGGATTACACAAACGCAAGAACATCAGCATCCTGAAGACTGCCAATATTCGCTGAAGTCGAAATGCATTATTATGAGAAGGTTATGATCTCTTTAACCCTGATCATAGAATAGCCGCAAATAAGGAAGAAGAAGAAGATTCAAACCTCCGTGACAGTGTTTACTCGTCACTTCACAATTATTTAAAACCAACGGGAACCAGCATCTGTCTTCTTTTTTTTCCTCTCTACTCAATCTCCCTCGTGGTGCGTTTCAAACATTTTAAGAGGCGATATCCAAAAAAACTTCACAATTTCAACTCACTTTGTCTTTTATCTATTTCAGCTCTCCATCGACGAAGTACGACTTAACAACTCTGGTGAAAAGTTCCTACAAAACAAAGAAATGTATCCGCCCTACAAACCGTTCAAAATCGTCCTAACCGAAGATGGAACCATCTCGCATTTGCTGTTCAAAGACAGCGATCCTATTTGGTCGACGAATTTCAAACGAGCAATTGCCGCCACGCTGCAGTTCCAAATAGATTCAGTCGGAGCGTTTGTTGCTGATGAGGTAACTAAAGGTAACTCGGCACGTAAACAATTCAAATGTTAACCAAATATCTTCAAACAGACTGGCATCCATGGCAAATGCTCAACCGAGTACTTTGTGTCAAACAAGACCAACTACATTTCAATTCGAAAGACTCCTGAACTGAAGACCTGCACGCCGTACTCAGAGGCTGTGCACATAACCCGCAGCAACGTACCGCCAAACTTGTGCGAGTTCGATTTCCAGAAGAGCGTAATAATTGGAAACGAAGCTGTTTACAGATTACTTCCGCATCCCGATACCGAGTACTTCCTCAGTATGGTGCATGTAAAGGGAACCACACTAATTCACACATTCGAGTCCACTGGCGAGGCACAGTACATAACCTCAGAGTAAGAGAATCGCATTGACTGTATAGCGCCCATTCCCAATACCACGGCACAGGGCAGTGCAATAGAATTTAAGTTGTTGAAAATGTTTTGTTTTCTTTTTGCCCCCGCTTCACACACACACATCCGCAAACATCTTCTCATTCACCATATTCATCGCCCAGGCTTTTGTTGAACTTCCTGAACGAGACCACCATCGACAATGCCATCGATATCGAAACTGCCATGGCACCAACTCCATCCGGTCTGGAACTGTTCCCATTGGATTCAAATGATCCAACTGGTGGCAGGCATCCGCAGCTGCAGGAAGCATTAATAACCACAGCGTCGGAAATGCTCAATAGCCTCGCCGAGGGTCTGCAGAATTCCGATTTAAAATTCGGCGAACCATACGACAGCACTCTTTCGGATATAATAAAAGTGCTCTCCGAAATGGATTACGAATCGTTGAAGAAGCTGTACACGGAAGTGGATATTGGTACTTCGTATCGGCAGGAGACCATTCGAAATATTTTCTATGAGATTATTCCACGGATTGGCACCAAGTCGTCGGTGTTCCTGACCCGGGACCTGGTGATGGAAAAGCAAATCAAGTCAACGACTGCGGTGCAGTTATTGATTTCATTGCCTTTCCATATCTTCGAATTGTCCAAGGAACTAGTCAAAGAATGCGAATCATTTCTAACCCTAGGTGAGTTTCTTTTAAGGGATAAACATCCGTGTATATATACTTTTTGTTGTTTTATTTTCCAGGCCCTGATCGTCCTGATGTAAGGCAGGCGGCTATTTTAAGTTTTGCCACATTGGTGCATAATGTATTTGTTGCCGACCGGATTTCGAAGGACGCCTTTGAGAACTACGTACAAAAGTATTTCAATCTGTTCCTGAGTGAGTTTATCAATATATTAAATCCTTGGGTTTTAAGACGCAGCAGAGCTGAATATTGCTTTTATTTTTTAATCACCAATTAGGCCGAATATAGTGAAAAGAGATTAGGGATTTATTTAAAATTTCTTTCAATGAAGAAAGAGGATTAACTCTGACATTCTCTGTCTAACAGTTCTCTGGCTTTCAATCACACAATTTTTAGCAGTCAATTATATATTATGTAGTATTTCTGCCTGAGACACTACAGCCTTCCATCTTCTCTAATTCCGGGCACCCTGCTTCCAGTAGTCCACATCAAACGTTTTGGCATCCGCAATAGCTTGGTCATTAAAACAGAGGTTCTATCTTCCCTGTTGTCTGAAACCAGGGGGCTGGAAATCGAAGATCCACTTCATTTGAGCATTTTTGTCCATACGTTCAATGTGGGGAACGTTTTTTTAGTTTTTTTTGTCTATATCCACATCTTGGTACAGCTCGTAGAATTTGCGGTTATATATTTACCGCCATTGGCCCTCCTCGTACACAAGGCCAAATATGAAACTGGTATCAATGGTCCATTCTTTCCTATCGTCCAGCACTCGACGCCATAAAGCAGTGAGTGCAAACTAGAAGTCCTATTTTAAGCGGTCAAGCCTTCTTTTCACGTTTAAAAAAAAATGTCCACAAAGTATTCTGCTGCAAAAATAATTAGTCTATATATTTGACAGCCGATTTGTTTAGTTCCCTCGAAAAAAATATACGATGGAAACTGCAGCCTGCCAACCTTTAGGATCCGAGGCACGCTGCTTCCAGTTGTCCCAGTTGTCCAGACCAAGCGCTCTGGCATCTGCCATGGCTTGGTCTTTAAAACGGAGTTTCGGTCTTCCTTGTCTTCTAGAACCTGGGGGCTGGAATTCGAAGATCCTCTAAGCTGGAGCATTATTGTCCATTCGCTCGATGTGGCCGAGCCAATGTAGTCGACGTATTTTGGCTTTTTGGACTACATCCACATCTTGGTACAGCTCAGAGTTCGCGGTTGTATCTCCACCTCTATTCGCCCTCCTCGCACACAGGACCAAAAATCTGCCAAAGAATTTTTCTTTCGAAGGAGCCCAGTATCGGCTCTCCCTTCCTGCTTATCGTCCAGCACTCGGTGCCATAAATCAGAACTGGCAGGATAAGGGTTTTGTAAAACATACATTTCGTCCTCCGAGCTAGGAGTTTTGAACCCAGTTGTTTTTCCAAACCGAAGTAGCAGCAGTTTCCTAAGGTAATTCTTCGCCGGAACTCCACTAAGATGTCAATCGTGCAGTTCATGTTTACTCCGAGGTAGATGAACTCCTTAACTACCTCGAAATTGTTGCTATCAATAGTGACTTTTTGTCCCAGGCGGCGGACAGATGTTTGTTTGTTTGTTGATAGCATGCATTTAGTCTTGTCCTCATTTACTACAAGGTACAAGGCCAACAGATTTCGCCTATTCTTCGATCGCCGTGAAAGCTTCTATCACAGAGCGCTGTGATCGGCCGATGATGTCAATATCGTATAACCCAGCATCTGAACGGACCTGTTGAATATTGTGCCTTCCGTGTTGACACCTGCCCTGTGCACTATCTGCTCTATTACGAGATTGAATAAATCGCATGATAGCCGAAATCCGGTGCATGTTTGAAATTGTTCGGAGGAGCCATTTCCAAACTGCATGTTGCACCGCGTGTTTTCCAGAGTCACGCGACACATCTGAATCAGTTTTGCCGGAATTCCGAATTCGGCCATCGCCATATAGAGCTCCTGACGATGTATACTATCATACGCGGTCTAGAAGTCGATGAATAGGTGGTGTGTCTCGACTTGAAATTCGTCGGTCTTTTCCAGGATTTGCCTCAGTGGGAAAATTTGGTCTATAGTCGACCTGCCTGGCCGGAAGCCACACTGGTACGTGCCGATAATTGTGTTGCAAAACGGTTTAAGACGTTCGCACAGTACGTGCCTCGATAGTTCTTACAAGACATAGGTTCGCCTTTTTTGTAGATGGGGCATATGGAGCTGATAGTCCAGTCATCGGGCATGTTTTCTTCCACCCTCTCTATATGATGCCCATTAAGCATCTGCTGGAAATGCTGCTTAAACACATCTACTATTCCCTGCGCTTCGGTGACTAGGTTTCCTTCGCTGTCTCTTTCTTATAGAACCTCCGGATGTTTTTACGATTGCGAGACTCTTCGATCTCCTTGAGCTGGGATACTGCGTATGCGTAGGCCCTCTTCTTTGTACGCAGCATCTGTTTCTCCTCCCTTCTCCTGGCTCGATACACTTCGCTCGCTGCCCTAGTTTTGCGCTGCAGCGTTTTCTTGTGAGCATTTTCTGTCACCTTTTTCCTGTAGGCTCTGGATACTCCAGGTGTGCTAAGGTGTCCAACGTAGGATTTCTTCTTTTGGGCGGTTCGTAGCTTCCTCTTGTTGGACAGTCGAGCTCTCAACTTAGCCGCAACAAGAAAATTATCAGAGTCCACGTTTGCCACTCGGAATATGTGCACTTCGAGGATGTTGAATGTGTGCCTCGCATCGATTAGCGCATGGTCGATTTTGTTGGCGGTTCGACCGTCTCTAGAACGCCAGGTTGCTGTGTGGATCCTTAGCCTTGTAAACCTAGTGCTATTTATCACCTTATTACGAGCTGCTGCAAAGTCGATTAGTTGCTAGCCGTTGTCTGTTGTCGTTTCGTGGATTCTGTGTTTACCAACTAACCCGCCAAAGATGTTTTCCTTTCCAACTTTAGCATACTTTAAATACTCTCATGTCGTAGTCCATTGACGTTCCGGGTCTTGTTGCCATTTGAGGAGTTCCATTACCCATTCTGGGATATGAGCGCTGACGTTGACCCACTAAGGGCTCATCCGCAACCAACTCTTTTCAAACACCCTGGTTCAGTATTCGAGATCCCTATAGACGTGGTACCCAAATATGTCGAAGCAGCTCATATAGGGATTACACTTAGTAGTTCGACCTGACTGGAACTGTAGACGCCACCGTTGATTCCATCTAGAGAATTCATCCGCTGCCGCCTGAAACAAGAAGAAATGCCTAAGTGAGAAGACACCCCCCCCCCCCCCGCACCCCTTCAACGCATCTGCCGCCACCAACCACCATTGGTTACCGCATCTCCATTCGAGGGTGAGTAGTAGGAGTTGATAGTGAGAGGCTAGAGTGAGAACGCTTGTGTTCAACTGCAACTGCGATGTTTGTACAAAATAATATAAATATAAAATATTCTGTCTACTGCTTTTCTTACAACTTATCGATTTCGATCAACATCAAGAGGCCGACAAACGACATACATCGATACGAAATAATAGTGTCAGTTCAAACAAATATCTAACAGACTTTCTTATTCAAAAATTTGCTAAATTGGACGACAAATTGTCTGCAGTGGACTGCAGCCTATTCCTAAAATGCATTTTGCCAAATTCGAAAAAAACCGAACTTTTTTTGCAACGCTTGCTTTTACAGGGCACAAAACCTAGCATCTACAACCATTTGCTCAAGCGAAGTGGAAGGGACCTACAATTTAAGGCCGAATCCGAGCGGCTATTTTGAGAAGCTTCTCATGACAATTAATACTCTTGGATATTTGTCAGACGCTCGCAAGAGGTGGGACAATGGAAACAAAATCTTTTAGATGTTACTTGACCCGACATGATTTGACGCTAAGACCTTCAGATTAGTAGTCCAACACACTTTTTCGACTTTTAAATCCATATTTTATTATCACCCCTATCGTGGAATCCGTCGGGGGGTACGATCCGCTAATAGTGAACAATTTGCATCGTGTAATCCGCAGACGTGAACCATTAACATGTCGGTAACGTGAATGAAATTCACTGTATCGTGGAAAACGAACGGATCGAATCTATCCATGCATTTGACATCCGCAGTTTTTATTTTCTTTTCACTGAATTTAATTTTTACAAAACAAATGTGTTTGAAATGAGCTGTCACAGTTGAATTTCCTAATCACCAATAGTGGTCGGTAAGGGAGAGTATCCGACGGATCCAACGATAGCAATTTTCTGTTCACGTGAATCGAATAAGTGAAGTGAATCTCAGATCCGACGGATTCCACGATAGGGGTGTATGTATTACTTATCGTCGCCTGTGAATTGTTTTGTTCCATATGCCATTGGCACTTTTTCGAGAAAAACGTATTTAAAGGTTTGCGTACTTGGTATTCTAAAACTGTGTGATACGATTTTTTTTATTTTTTTAATTTGAAGTTAGTTTTATAAAGAGTTCACCTACCAATTTTGAAAGTGTTTTGACAAACCGTTAACAAGCCGCGTTAATTAACGTAATTGTTTTGACATGTGTCCCACCTCCTACATTTTGAAACTGATTTTTTTTGTTCATACACGTGGAACAAAAAAAATGGATATGTCACAAAGCAATTCGCATCCAAAATATCTGAAAGGCAAGAAAGCATGGAGTTGGATGCTAAAATTTAAAAAAGAAAAATCGATTTCATCTTTTTTGTTAACAAAGTTTTTATTCAAAAAATACAATAAAATCAAAAACTTATTCAAAGTGTTTAGCATTAAACCAGTGAGTGAAAAATGGCAGATCAAATTAGATCAGAAAAGTACAGCTTGGAGTCATAATGTTTTCCTCTCAGCTGCGAAATTTCAAATAGATAATCCTCTTTGTTTTCTAGTGAATTTCGGGTTTTGAGTGAGCATTGCACAGCCAATGTTAGGCCTGATGTCGATTTGATCACAATTTGAACTCCTTCCATGTTATTCTTTAATTTTTTTATGCGAACATTTGTAACATTAAACTAAGAAATACGATACCTCATGCTAAACAAAAAAATCAGTTGGCATCAGTACAATTTGAATTTTCAAATCTGACACATTTCACTCACTTGCCCTACCTCAAAACTAGGTACAAAAAAACTTGTGCTAAACTGCACAGCTTCATGGAACACAAATTGACAGAATGTAGAACACGGGTGAATTCGGAAACGTCAAACTGATACCGTATCGATTCGGCATCACTGCTTATTTGTGATGCCGATGCCGATGCGCAGAACAGCTGATGCAAAAATCAAACTGATGTCATTTGTTTGCGTTTCAGAACATTTCACTACCTAAAAATTAAAATAAACCTGATTGCTGAAATGGAAATGTTACTAAATATTCTTTTTGATAGTAAGGACTATCAAAATGACATTACTTTGATCAATGTGCACAAGAAGACGACATTGCGTTTTAAGAGGACGAGAATATTACTTGAAAATAATTTGAAGAGGCGGACAATTCCAAAAGTTCAAAATTACTTCAAAATAATAGATAACTATCCTGAAGATGCATTTTACAGTCATTTCCGTATGACCAGCTCAGTTTTCAGGGTAACATTTAACAGCTTAACCTGTTTTTGGGTTAATATCAATAGAATCTCTTTGTTTCAGTTGGAAAGTTGGAAACAGATTCAACTCGATTCAACAAGTGGCATTGAAAACGTTGATCCTTTTAATTTACCAGAACCAAATGATCCAGTAATGGAAACAGCTGAAGGAGTACAAATAAGGAACAACCTCACAACACTTTTTGCTGCATGAAAAAACTCTAAAACGAATAAAAATAAGAAAAAACATTAAAGCAACAAAATCATTTCCTAATAAAAAAAAAAACTTTAAAAAAAAACAAACCAATTCTGCCCTAGCATTTGCTGCAGAATGCCTTTTAGGTCATTAAGATGATTAATGCGCTCCTTTTCTGCAACAAGTTTCTCTCTCTCCAGGGCCATTAATTCCGTGTGTCTCAAATCTTCCATCTTGGACTCTTGTACCAAAAACTCTAAGGTTTCGTTCACTGCAATTTTTCGGCGTTTGGGAGTACGCTGGGTGGTCCATTGCTGCAACACTGGGAGTTCCTCAACTTCATCATCATCACTCCCTGGCAATGGTTCGTTTGTTGTATTGATGGATTCACCAAATGTTGATGAAGATCGTAAATTTTCCATTGGAGGCTCGACTGAATGCTTCGCGCCATAGATTTGGTCAATTTCGTCGAAAAACTCCCAATATGTTGCCTCCCTTCCGGTTGATTTTTTCTTTTTTTTTATTCTTTTATATGTGATGATCAAGTTGAGGAACTTACGGTGATTCTGGTCTCTAGTGAAATTAAATGTAGGGTCCTCACTTTTCATTTCTTGGAGCACCTATGGGGACAGAAATGATTTCTTTTTTTCCACAATTGAATTCCTCCTCGTATTTTAAGCGCGTTGAAATTAACAATTTAATTTGCGGTTTACTTAAATTCTCACTGTGAAACAAAGAAAAAATAAATTTATTTTATTATTACTATTATTTCAGTTTTATTATTATTTATATTTAATTATTATTCACTAGTTTAATTTTTCTTACTTTTCCTTCTCCATCGACTCCATGGCGGCATCAACAAATTTAATGATGGTTTTTTTTATGACGTTTGCGCATCAGATGTGACAACTCTGCGAAAATGAACGTTGTGCAAAAAAAGTGATACCAAGTTTTGCGTTTTAGAACGCGATGCAAAGCTAAGGCTGCATCACTACTGCAGTGAGGCGTTTCCGAATTCACCCCACTTTACGGCAAGTTTTGTACTCATGGAACACCAAATCTTGTACTTTTCTGAATTTTTCTGTACTTATCTGTGCAGCGTATATTCATTAAACACATCTATTGAAACCATATGTATTCAATGATTGGCTGCTCGTACGTCTGCAACTAGGTTTTGCGATTGCAGCACCGCACCGAATTCAAATCTTCATAATATCGAATATTATCTACACAACTGTACCTAATGGAGGTGGAACAAACCAATATGAAAATTTTGTTTGCGATCAGTGCCACATATATAGCTTTTCTTTAACACGGGTGCACGTAGGACAAACCAATTCTCAACTTTGTTAATATTTTCTGTATCTCTTTTCGCAGTGATATGCACGTGGAACAAAACAATTCTCACAAAAAAATTACGATAAATTATATGGAAAATTTGTCACAAACGCCATAAAATAGTTTATGGCACAAAACAATTCTACAAACTGTTGATTTTGGTGGATATGGGACAAAGTCGATGTTCGATATCTCGGGATTGGAAAGACTAAGAGCAAATCGAATCACAGATTTAAACATAGGGACGGGCTACAGTCCGCTTGGGCGAACTGTTGGATACCCTGTTCTTATTCATATCCCTCATAAGTGGGCGTGACAAAAGTCTAAGTATGGTTGAATTGTTAAGAACGCTCTACATATTTTGTTATATAACATTTAAAGGATTTTATCAAAAAAAAAACGCTCCCTAGCTCAAACTTGGGTGTTTCAATAAAATTGTTTTATTTAATTGTGGGCGTGTCAGTAGGCGGATTTTAAAAAAATTAACACATGAGAATAAAGGGCCCCTAGAGAGTATATATTATAAATTTCAGCTCCCTAGCTCAAACTTTGAATTTTCAAAAAAAAAATTAATTGTGGGCGTGTCAGTGGGCGGATTTTGAAAATATTTACACATGAGCATAAAGGGCCCATAGAGAGTATATATTATAAATTTCAGCTCCCTAGCTCAAACTTTGGATTTTTAAAAAAATTGTTTTATTTATCTGTGGGCGTGTCAGTGGGCGGATTATCCTAAGTAGTTTTAGGAGTCATAGATCATATATAAAAAATGTCAGCTTTCTAGCTCAAAATTCGATTTTTTCCAAAATTTTGTTTTTTTGAGTTTGTGGGCGTGTCTGTGGGCGGATTTCAAAAATTCGTAAACTTGGTTGTTTCGGGACCCTAGAGAGTATATGGTTAAAATTTCAGCTCTCTAGGTCGAGTTTAAAGGCCTAATTTTTGCCGACAGACGGACGGACGAACGGACGGACATGGCTAGATCCACATTACTATCGATGCTGATCATAAATATATATTAACTTTTAGGGGTCTACGGACAATATTAAGGTATGTTACAAACTATGCGTCAAAATTAATATACCCTTAGAATAGGGTATAAAAAGAGCATACAAAATTACCATAGAATCCGTTCCTAACTCAAAAACGACAAAAGTATCGTATGGAACAAAACAATTCTCAGGCGACGTTATATTAACTTACGTACCAGACAAAAATGATTAAATCTTACTTAAAACTAACAGGATACTTATTCTAAAATAATTCTTATCTTATGCGGACGCTCTAAACTTAATATCACCTTATAATTTTTGCCTTTCGGCCTAAAAACTATTTCATGAACTAATCTTACCTGCACTACTTATGTAACTTAATTAAGCTACGTGACTTATTTTAATTATAATAAAGATTCTAAGCACTCGTTGCCTTACGTAACAAGTGGTCAAAATCCCAATTGCTATGAGCCGACTGAAGCCTTACAGCGTCAGTCTCCATAGGAAGCACCACAACAAGTTGGCGAGCCGGCCTCTCCCAGAAACGCTCTAGCTAACCTAATCTAACCTATAGACTAAGAGGATGTTACCTAGAGAAACTTACAGTCTCTAAACAATGTTAATTTAAGTTGAACACATTTACAACCTGTCGGTTTGAACCAACAATTGAATGAACAACACAAAAAGGGCATTCCTGTGATTACATGCTAACGAAAGTATTTTTTGTTCATTGAGTAGAACATTAATAATTCCACCGATATCGCGTCACTTTCGAATCAAAGGAATATCAACTACTCGTAAGTGGGAGAAAATAATACATTCAGCACGGCAGTACGAAATGTGCTGCCGCAGCCTATTTAGCTTGTTCATTCGATTTTCATTCAAGTCTTAAGGACGGACTCCCTTAGGGATTGAATATGTGTATCTAGGGAGGAAACGTAATCGCCGATTAAGGGGAAATGACAACAATACAATTGTATCGCTATCGCTATCAATTAAAAGTGTCAATGCGCTAAACAGCACGGATTCATTCGATCACCAAATCGAATTGGTAAAGTTTTTTTTTCCTCCGTCCACTCTATCGCTATTTGTCTGTGTTGGGTAGAGTCCTTCCTGATTTAGATTGATAGTCAAACATAGAACTTAATTATAAGTTTGAAAACGGGAATTTTAGCTATTGGACCCTCTGTTATCTGGTTGGTTCTTTGTCAGTTTGGGTTTCGTTATGTAGCCGCCAGGGAATAGGTCACAGTTACCTGCCGTTGTCATTACACACGCTATCGGTGAAGTTTAAAACAAAAAAATTAAAGGTTCACACGAAGTTGTAGTGGAATGTGGTATAGGAACTGACCCCAATAAGAGACTGGTTTGGAGTGTCCTATAAAATACTGAATTTTTCAAATTACTGTAGAATGACAGCAGCTTTATAGAATAGGGGTCCACATTTTTGCTGAAAAGTAAGGGCTTGTCAGCAACAATTGAATACCATGCAGCGTTAAGTGGTAGAGATGGCAGATTCAAAATCAAACATTTCAGAATTTTGGCGCACTTGACACTTGGATAATTTTCGGGCAATTGTCGTACAGACAAGCCAAGCTGGTGGCTACACATTTAATGCGAAAAACTGCAACTTGTGAATACGCAACCACTAAAGATTCGAGGAATCAGTAATGTAAAAAATTCAGAAACACAAATGTCGTTTTATATAAATTTACGAACAGGTAGTTTCTTGCGAAATTTTTCAATCATTCCATATTATTGGAAAAAGCAAATGCAATATGAAAGGAGGCTATAATATGTTAATGTTGTAGAACAAAATTGGGATGAGGTAGATAAATTCAATTTTTATGATGCTGACATTATCGAAAGGTTAAACAAAATTCGTCAAATTAAATCAAGAAACTACCTGTAAACACGTGGAAACACGCTGAGTGTACAAGTTAAGATACCCCAACAATCCAAAAATTATATGCAAAAACGTCAGCAACAGCATCCGTACCACTGTAAAAGTATATGAGATACTGCTTCCTTCTCAGGCAATGATGACAATGCATTCAGTGTCAAATTTCTTTGAGACTTCTTCTCACACACCGTTTTGCCAACCTAAACAAAATTATGATATAAATAGCAGGACAAATTCATTGTATGATCAGTTCGGTTTTATAACCCAGTAAGTTATAGTTGACTTCCCCCCATCAGTGGTAAGGAGTCAGCTTAATAATTAAATAAAGTTTTTTAAAAACTAAACTCGAAACCAATAGAATTAATTTACATGTAGAAATACACTGGCGATCACAAGGATGAGGCCATTCATTTTGCAATAGATTTTCAGTCTTTATACCTGTTGGAAATGTTATTCCCGGAAACTTTTACTGCCTGTGCTGTGGTACATATTTTGCCAACAGTAAGTCCTATAATTAAAGGGTAAATAAGAGGCGCAGGGACATAAGTCCCAAATTTTTTGTCGAAGATGGGACATAAGTCCCAAATTTTCGGAGAGATCCCTAATCTCAGCAGCAGGATAGGTTTATTGAATTCCATTTCGAAGGCTCTATTCGAAATCATTTGTAAAGGAAGTGGGACGAAAATGGAACATGTTTGCTTCAATAAATTGAAACTTTTTTTTTTACCTATCCTGGTTAAAAGCACGAGACTTGGAACCAAAACTAGGCTCGGACGAATAATAGGGGTAGGTGGAAAATCTTATATGCGACTCTTTCTCATTTAAGATAAGAAAACAAAAACCACCTCCCTTCGAAACCTTCAACCTACAACTAACCTAGTAGTTTTATTTAAACTGTAAAATACGCGTTTGACAGGCAGATTCACAGGGGAGGCACCTGCTAATACCGCCATATGCACGCGGTTACATCGTATTGCGCTAATTCAAATGGTTTTATCCTTTGTAATCGGCGCACTAGGTTAGTATGGTCTCGAATTTGTAGCATGGTGTTATTGCAATGTTTTATTTCATCTTCGACAGTAGCCATACTTAGGTCTCTGTGGATATCAGTGTTTCTGATAAACCATGGTGCATTTACTATTTTTCTTAGCACTTTGTTTTGAAAAGTTGATATTACTGGATTTGGTACAACCCCAAATTTGTATACCGTATGTCAAAATCGGTTTTAACACATGCTTGTATAAAAGCAGCTTGTTCTGCATGCTGAGTTGGGAAAATCTACCAAGCAGCCATTGCATTTGTTTACATCGAATGGCGAGCTCTTCTCGTTTCTTCTTGACGTGCGGTTTCCATTTTAATTTCGCATCGAGTGTCATTCCCAAATATTTTGCCTCGTTTGCGTACGAAATTCGTACCGAATCAATGAAAATGGGTAAGATGTCTACATTTCTATAAGTAAAATTCACGAGCGTTGATTTGGCCTCGTTGAGAGCAATACGCCAAGTCTTTGTTCAATCCCAAATTT
This sequence comes from Portevinia maculata, assembly GCA_949715645.1. Lineage (NCBI taxonomy): Eukaryota > Metazoa > Arthropoda > Insecta > Diptera > Syrphidae > Portevinia > Portevinia maculata. The sequence goes on from OX454528.1 coordinate 91,183,813, forward strand.
TGTCAATAGCACGTTGGAGTTTATTAGTTGCTGATTCAACGGTATTACTGACCGCTAATATAGCTGTATCGTCTGCAAACGTGGCTACTGTTGTGCCTTCTTCTTGCGGAATATCACTAGTGTATTTTAGAAATAGAATCGGTCCAAGAACGCTTCCTTGGAGAACTCCTGCCGCGATTTCTTTGAATTCAGAGTAATCATTTCCGTGTTTTACACAAATGATAAGTAACAACTAAGGATATCAGATAACTGTTTCGGAAAAGCTTTTCTTAGATTATGTTTCAATCCCGTCTGGAAAATCGATTGCAGAAGGTATGGCCTCATCCTTGTGATCGCCAGTGTATCTACACATCAGGCATTAACATTAACCAACAGCCAGTCATCGGCTTGGCGGACGGCGGTGACTTCGGCCTGAAAAAAGCTGCAGTGTTCTGGAAGGTTAAAGGAGAGGTGAATGTCCAGGTCTTCAGGGAAGACTTCGGCACCGACTCCGTCCTCCGCTTTGGACCCATCCGTAAAAATTGACTGCGATTCCTGGTGTAGGACGTGACATTGTGTCCACTCGGTTCTGTCTGGGATTAGATGTTTGTAGCCCAGGTTGAAATTGTATTCAGTGGGCAGGTGGTCGATGAACTTAGGAAGATGTCGATACATCGATAGTATATTGGCATGTCCAGTGTGTTGCTTTTTCCATTCTTTGGAACTTCTCAGTGTTATTGCTGAGCTGTTTGCCGACGATGTCAGTCAGCAAGACTAGTTAGTACACAGGTAAATTGGTTTGATTTAATTTAAAGTTTATTTTCTTCTTTTTAAAGCAATTAAATGAAAGCTTGTTTTAAAAAAAAAATTACCATTAATTTATTTCCTGATTGTCTTTTGTAATTTGTGGTTGTAACTCCGACACTAAAAACTGTTTTTTCTGTTGGCCCAGATTGGTGGGCGTCTGGCAAGGACAAAGCAACACTTATAACGTCTGGGAGCCAAAAACTCTAAATCAGTGCATAATTTTCCATAAATTGTTATTATATAAAAGCATTACTACAAGCCCCGGAGAAAAAAAATCCTGACTGAATTGAATATCATATCACGATGCTTGTATACCTTAAATGAATTTTGGTTAAGCCCGCCAAATTTGGTTTCGGCTCTTGGTTCAGATATGTGTTTATTGACAGCACAAACGTCACTGTGGCGTCTCTTTTGCCACAGACTGGGTTATGTTTCTGTCTGACCAGGGTTCAATCTTAAATAAAAAATACATAGTGCTTGCAACTTATTTTAGCCCCGTTTAATTACTCTTCTTATTTTCGCCTGCAGATGCACATGACTATGAAAACAAAATGCTATACCTTCAAGGCCTAAGCAACTTACAACTGGGTAACGTTGCCAACTACTTAGATCCAATAGTGTACAACGAAGAAGAGAATGATGACATAAAATTCTTGGCAGCGTGGGCCACAATGCCTTTAGCTACAACACGTCCGGATAAAGTAGATTTTTTAAAATTCCAATTCGAATTTGATCAATATTAATATTCATAATTTAATGCTTTGTTTTTTTAAGATCTACGAACTCTATTGGCCTATTTTCGAATCGAAAAACGCAACTTTAGAACTTCGAGTGGCAGCTGTCACTTTACTCCTCATCTCAAATCCAACTCCAGCCCGTTTAATAAGTATTCATCGTATTATACAGAGTGAAACGAGTCCTCATATGATTAACTATTATCGGACAACAATCAAGAGTATTTCGGAAACAACATTCCCATGTTATCAGCATTTGTAAGTGTTTCGTTTTGAAGTTCGATGTCAAAACTTTTAATGAAGGGGGAAGGGGTAAAGGGTCCACATTTTGTCTATTTATTTTGGTTTTGAAATTTTATCAACGATTGGTTCATATAAGTACTTTTGTCGAATAGAATGACAATTCGAGCAACTGTATGCTGGAGAGTTACCATTTGCACCAAATTTTGAATGCATTTTTTTCATTCATTAATTTCAGTTAGTTCAAAATGGAATAAAACATTCTAAAATCTTACTTCAGTTACATGGCTTAAGACTATCAAAAAAAAATTTAAAAATATAATTTGTGTGACTCAACGATATAAAAAATTTCAATTTCAATTTATTTTATTCACATAAGTAGCATTGTAAGACTAATAGTGTTTTAAGTCAATACTATATTACATAATTTACAATTGATTAAATTTATTATCATTGATAAATTATGACCACGGTTATTGAAAAAGCTAGTCAATCGGTCGGGTTCCTGTGCGGAACCCAGAAAGGGCGTAGATGAAAATGGATTATCTGTCCGTGGCTGTTGCATTCAATACAACCCTTTTTCAATCGAAAAAAAGAGGACTTAAATGCCAGGTCCAAGAGCCAGTTTAGTTTCAAACAATAATTTGTTCCTCACCATTTAAAGACGGTACCATTTGTGACATATATGTACCTTTTGCGAGATAATACCTTCATTTAAGTACCTTCCAGAAATATAGATAGTGTATTTTTCGAAATTTCTCAAACTAAAATATAAATTTTTGAAGACGCCGCCTCCTATCTTACATGCATCGGCACCTGCCCCAAAAACCCGAGCCACGTTACTGGGTAACCGGCAACTACATCTTTGACTATCGTGACTCAAAATTTGGTATCGGAGCTATGCTGCAGGCCTTTATGGTTGGTGATCCTAAGTCAGATCTGCCAGTTGTGGCATACTTTAAATTTGACACCGAAGCTCTGGGGAAATTCACCGGCCAACTAGCGGTAAGTTACTATCGTCAGTCAAAAGGAATTTAAACCCCTAATTAAATCATTGTACACTAAAAGCTCTATATAAAAGCTCGTGGCCTACCTGATGCGGTTCTTGGTCGAATAATCAAGACCAAAATCGATACTATCAAATTCGGAGACCTCAAGGCTATTTTAGATCTAATGAATGCCCCCCGGATTGAAAATAAACCTCTTCACTTGGAGTTTATCCTCCAAATGGAAGGCAAAACCGTTCTGTCGTATTATTTGAACCAGAAGACCTACGTGAATCTCAGCTACAATGACTGTAAGTGTAGAACAAAGAAATTTGTGTCCTTAATGATCATGTGCCCTCTTAGTGGTAAGTCGTTTAAACTTCCTTATCGCGACGGATAGTCACATAAATATGCAAACAGTCCGATGGCCGTTTATGACTAAATACGCAGTGCCAACAGTTATCGGAACTGCTGCGGACGTTCTTTTACAAACGACGGTCTTGACATCACTGCGAGGCAATATAACTCAACACAAGTTGCCTGATGCCATTAAGAGGACTCACCAAATTGACGCCAGGTAAGCCACTTTCGCAAAAGTATTTTTCAAACAATCAGTCGTATCTCCTTCTTTAGGTATTCATCGTACGCATCATGTCGCAGTCGAAGCTACAATCCGTTCTTGAACTTGGATCATGAAATAAATCGCGAGCAAGGTTTCCTAATCTATATTCCATTCAATAATGATCTCGTGGCGAACGTTACTAGTTACTGCCTTAAATACTCATTCTCTAGGCCGGAGAAACTCACAAGTGGCCTTTCGTTCAAGTCGCGATCAGTGACGTCAACAAAGGGCTTCATTACTAAGTCCTCGAATCAGCCATTTGAAGAACTTATTCTACCAGAAAGAATGCATGGAGTGGTAAGTCTTTACAAGTTTCCAGTAAATTGAAAAAATTCAGTCGTTAAATTTTGTCCCAGTTCGAACTTTTTAAGTACGACTCGGAGGATTTGGGTGTCTCATTCGCCGTTAACACAAATTTGAATGAACTCAACAAGTATCGAGCAATGCTACTCAAGTCGGAATTTATGGAAAAGTAAATATAAAAGGAGTTTTAGGTAGATTCGTAACCTTAACACTATTCATTACAGCGGCTTTTCAAGGAACGTAGTGATTAATCTATTGATGTACTTATTCGGAGTGGCGCAATTGAGCTCAATTCATTTGGGGCATGATCGAAATTTCACGTTGCTGGTTACGAATGAGAACAGCACGAAGGTAAGTGGCTCGATTCGGGCCTAAAACAAATATAACGCTGCCTGAGTAAAAGTTTGTCACATATTTCTTGATATGTATTTTTTTGCTACTTAGGTTGAAGGATCATTTTGTAATGCAGAGATTATTAATGGCGATGACAATATAGGACATCAATTTGCATTTACCATGATTCACACGAATGATGTGTCGAATAATATATTACATAAGTGGAATACAACCATGGACTTTAAGCAATCTACCAAAACAAAGTGGTACAACGTGATTGGTAGCATTGAGCGGACTACTGAGATAGATGACAATGGATGGAAGGTAATTAGTCATTAGACTTAAATTGGAGAAATGGCAAACAAAATGTTTCTAAATGTTCCCAGGGCAAACTGTAACTATGCTACCTACCCTTGGTCGAAACCTCAATTTTCAAAGTTTTAAATTGTCTCTGCCGCTGACTGAAGTGCACAAATGATCGCTAAGAAGCGTTAACTGATGAGACAGATACAGCCCTAGGCTTTTTTCTTTTTAACCTCTGAGCATAGCCTGAGCACGTTGAGTGCTCCGAGCATGCTCTGAGCCAACAAGGAAAACAAGTTCAATGCTCAGAGCGCTCGGAGATACAAATAAGAAACACTGATCTTTTTTTGACAGCTCAGTGTACTTCTCTGAGAAAAACGCCTTCTGTCGTACCCCGCGTTAGACAGCAAACGAAGCAGGCACCTTTGCATTGTGCAAAAAATGGCTACCTTGTAAGTCGTTTCTAATTGGAAAACTCCAATGAAAGTCTATCGGCCCTAGCGAGGTATCCGTCGGAACGGAAAATTCTCCGATCTGATTAGAATCGGAGGACATTCGAAGCAAAAATCCACTGATTCTTATCAGATCGGAGAATTTTCCGTTCCGACGGATACCTCGCTAGGGCCGTATGTAATTGATCTCAAAATCTAGATTTGCTCTTTTCAATGAAATATGTTTTGGTTATGACGTTTTATTATTCTGGTATTGGCTGAATACCTGCAGTTGTATATCACTGTTGCCATTTTGGCATCTTTAAATACAGAAATTATGTCCGCGGGAAGAAAAAAAAATATTATTTTAACCAATTTTATCGCTGGGATATAATGTCAATCGATTGCAATTTATTAAATCAATACCAAATTTTTCTGCTTATTATTGAGTTCATTTAACAGTTTCTTACGCTTTTAAAAAAATATGTGTTTAATAAAAGTTTTTGAAGCAGCAGAATAGAGTACTTCGCGACATCGTCACTGAAAAAAAAAACATATTGGCTGAATTAATCGGAGAATTTGTATGGCGAAAGTTTTGCGCCAATATTTCGTAAAAAGTTTATAATAAAGCGAATTATATTAAAAAAAAAAAGGTAACGGAATTAAGAAGGAGAATCCAAGCACTATTTTTGTATACTAAAAAATAACAATATAAAAGGATTGTATAAAAAGAAATGGTACTGTTGCATGTTTGCTTGAACTGTGTCATTCAGCATTAATTAGTCAACTGCGCCATCTAGTAGAGAGTAAAAGTTGCCATATTACCGATTTTGGCAGCATTGGAATAGCAGTTTGAGTAGCTGTGGTAAAACTTGGTATGTTGTTCTCGAACCTTCTGAACTTAACGAACCTTCTCAACGAATCTGGAAATTTCGAGAGGTGTCACTAGGAGATATAAATAGATGTCGCAGGAGCACCCAAGACATTCGAGTTGTGAACCGCGATAAAGAAGGGCGATAGATGAAAAGTATAGAGAATATTGAATAAGAGAAAAGTGATTGTTTATTTAAAGTGATTAATTGTGAAAGTGAATTGTTGAATTAAATAAGGGAATTATTAGAATAATAATCAAGAATTAAATTAAAAGAGAACTAATAAAGATTAATTAAATAGAATTACGTTTTATCTTTTCGAATCCTAGCCTGGATGTAACAGTACGATGCCGAGTGCGAGGACGCAAGGCAAAAATCGTTTTGATGGCTAAAAATGTTTCTCAAATTTGGCAACAACTACTTCAAAAATATTTACATCCGAACAAACAACGCTTAAGAGAATCTGCAAAGAAAAAAAGAAACAGTTTCATGAAAATGTGGCTCTCAAACTCACATGCTGTAAAGACACGAAACAGTTTTGGCTTGCTGTAAATAAGTTTAACGGTAAAGAACCACAAATTTGTATATATCTTAACAATAGGGAATTGTTAACACACTTCCGAAGGCTTTTGAATCCAGTTACTAATACACAGCCCATCCACTATGCTGTACTCTCATATAAGAATGGTATTAGTCTAAGAGCCGACAGCATATTTTGGGAGTGGAGGTATAACCAAAATTCATTTACTTGTTTCTAAAGGTACTAGCATCGTTATATCAAATGCAGTCGTCTGGCAGGGTTTTTTTTTCGCCGGGGCTGAGGGCGGGGGTTTGAAAACGTTGATTTTTCGGATTTTTGTGTCAAGGGTATAACAATTTTTATATATACACAAATTATAGAAAACTATGCTCTAATTAAGAATTTTTGGGTCCCAGACGTTTTAAGTGTCGCCCCAAAAGGGGCAAAAAATCACTTTTTGGTGTCAGAGGTATAACCAAAAAAAAATCAGGAAAAATACCCTCAATACAAAAAAGTAACTCCCAGACGTTTTAGATGACGCCATCACCCCGCCAGACGCCCCGCAAGACGGCAAACTGAAGATATCAATAGAAGAATATTATCTCTGTGTAAATGATACTATTTATTCTGTTACAAGAGGTCGTGTTAAACCTGTTAAACACGTCCAGTTAGGTTTGTAGTCATTATTATACATAGGTACATAAAATTGTCGTTCAATCTAAGTAAACAATATGCATATTATTATATAGTTATGTAACATTATGCATGCATAAAAATATATTATTTTTGTCTTGTTAGGTCTTGCTATGAAAAGTCTAACGAGTAGCAGAAAAGTAGTTGAAATCTTGAATAAGTTCGCACATAGCGTGAACTACCACTTTATTGAAGATTAAGAAACCGAGCTTGCATTCTTAATTATGCATAGTTTTCTATAATTTGTGTATAGGTATATAAAAATGGTTATACCCTTGACACAAAAATCCGAAAAATCAACGTTTTCATGAATAGCATTCCACTCCTCTTCAAGTGCGATTCGCAGCTCTGGAAGCCTTGTTGGAGCAGGTATCCGAGCTCGAACCCAACGTTTCAGTTCATCACATAAATCTTCTATCGGATTCAAGTCCGGGCTTCGAGCTGGCCAGTCCATCGTAAGAATGCCGACGTCCCGTAGATACTGGGTCACCAGATATGCAGCATGAGGTCGTGCGTTATCTTTTATTAACAGCATAGAAGTCAATCCACGTGTACGGCCCATTGGTTCGATGAAAACTAAAGCTGTATGTGCGGTTAAGGAGATGCCCCCAGACCATTACAGATCCTCCTATATAACATTGAGAATATCGTTCACCAACGCGACGAGATACTCTCTGACGTCGATCACTTACATGTAGACTCACCCTGGACTCTTCAGTAAAGATTACATTACCCCACGCCCACTGCTCCAACGTACAATCCCTATGCTCTCGTTAATGCTGGGCCTCTTGCAGCTCTTTTTGGAGTCAGGTTCTGTTCCAAAAGTCTCCTTTTGACGGTATCTGAACTTATGAACACTTGGTGTTCGTCCCGCAGACTTTGTTGGACTTGAACTGCATTAAGGCGGCGATTTCGCAAAACAGTAAGTTTAAAAAACCGATCATCTGCTGATGTAGCGCTAGGTCTGCCCGTACCTGGACGTCGTTCGAATGCCCCAGTCTCTAGGTATCTTCTGTAAACTCGTTGCACCAAAGATCTGCTAATTTGAAGTCATCGAGCGACCTCACGTTGCGCAACGCCTGCTTGAAGTAGTGCTACAGCTTGAGCTGCTTCCTGAGGTGTCATATCCATCATTAACAAAGTAAAAAAAACGCAAAAATACACGCGCCTGTGCAAACACTGGACTAAATCTAAAGAAATTATAAGAGACACTGACTAACCTCTTTGTAGAAAAAAGAACGGTAATCGCGAAATTTAGACAAAACAAAGCAAATCGTAAGCATTGTGTTTCTTGCTTGATTACAATATGAGTTAACCGTACTTAAGAATGAATTTAAAATCATTTTAATTGACATGAAAAGCAATTTCTGTAGGCACCACTTTTTTAATTGTATGTGTTATACTTTTAAAGAAAATCGAATCAGAGCTTGAACGTAGCGGGTGGCCCGGTTTATTTGCTGTCGAGTGTACATTTATGTACCTACTTTTTTTAAAGCTACAACTTCCATAATAATGTAAGCCAAGGTGACTCATTTCAAATTTGTATCACTTGTCACTTCATCCTTCCGGCGGTTTGGTCAGGCCATGTTTCGAGGTATGGGCTTATGTCGATTTATAAAAGCGATATATGTACATCCATAATAGCGCTTTGTTTCTTTGAAATGTATGTTATGCATATATGTAGAACGTACTCGTATAAATAAAAGATTTTTTTTAGTAACATCTTTGTAAGGATAGTAACGCAGAACCCATCTTCTCCTTCTAGATCGTGAACCAAAGAACTGTCCATAGTTTTTATTTTAATATCGCGCGCTGCGCATCATCCACCTGATTATTAAATTAATCGTGAGCGGCTGGCAACGCCGCAGTGGAAGTGTAGGGTGACCAGTGGTGCACCATATACCATAGGTAGCTAAATCTACCTAACAGGCTGCTGTTTTGTGTCTACTTCACTCAAATATATCTGTTTTTTTTTTGTAAAGGCAGTCGATCTCAGCGTTGCCAAAGTAGCATTTTCGGGATTGATTTTAGCGCACAAAATCTCATGTAGCGCTTTTCTAAGGCCGGGCTGTCGAGTCTGAATGCAACCATTGTGAATTGTTATTCGTTCACTGCAGTCAATACAATAAACTTAAAGTAAATTTACAAAAACAAAACTAATATTAGGTACCTACAAACAAAAATAAATTGAGAATTTTTATGTTGACCAATTTTTGTTGTTCACCTAGGTAATTTTTTGTGTCGTCTTTTTTGACTTTTTTTAAAATTGGAAATAAGACTAGCTACTTATTTAATTTTTCCAATCGTTGTTAACACCTGGAAACGCTTCAGCGACAGAATAACAACGGGCCCACCGATTACATCTACATATTTGGTGCATGCAAGTAATCGTGCACATTCGTGGGAGATTGTTTCACTATTATTACACCTTTCCTTTAACATTGAAAGAATCGGTGCTCTTGTTTCCGATTTTGGCGGAGCAGGGAGTATGGCCATCCTGCACAGATCAACTTTGATTGCAGCCAAGTAGTAATTCGCGTCGATAATGCCTCACCGAAATACAAACCATGAAAACAGAATATGGTGAAAAATCATTCCCATGACCCATGAAAGAAGTAACAATATATTGAACCGAAAAGAAAAATCATATTTATTTCAACCAAAAGTTAAAATACAATATCTCTAAATTCAAAGTCATAGTTGAATAGCGTTAATATATCTAATCATTCATTTCCGCCTCTAATTCGGCTTTAATCAATTCCGCAATCCCGTTATGCAGCATTTTGACCAACTCAAACTCTGTAAAACCCAAACGACGTCGATTCGAGATATCCATAACTCCGTCCTCGATGGTTGTGTGTTCCCCGCCAGTGCCACGAATTTGTAAGTTCATCTGATCTGCAAGGCTCTTCAAATTGTCCATGTTCTTCGCCATATGAGGCAGTCGTATATGCACTGATGCTCGCAACGTTGTTCCAAGATTGCTGGGACACGCCGTCACGTTACCATATCGATCGTGATGAGCAAATGACAAACGCTCCTCTAGCGCACGTAGTCCTTTAACCAGTCGATGATAGACATCACCTAAGGGGGACATGAAACATGTAACTTCAACAATATTCTGGCGTTTCTCAGTTACCTAAATCCCCACTGGGCGTCATCGATATAATACGCAAATGGTCCTCTTCATTCACCCAAACCAGGAATGTTTCTGCTGGATTGTGGAAGATACCACGTCCAGTTGGCCAGAAACGATAGCAACCGGCTGTGGTAAGGTATTCATCCCCACGCCTAAACAAAATTCGGCGACCTACCATTTCTGCTTTGGTATCATGGCTTAGGTCCTTCATAGATAGATATACTCCAGCATGCTCTCCGTTCAAGGATTCGACTGCATCTTTAACCTTAAATTGAAAACTCAATTAAAAAATCGTCACGTGTCGTTTAAATACTTGAAGTGGAAAAAATATCCCTGATGACGCAGCAACATATGTCTGAGGACAATAAGAAAACCTGGAAACATAAAATGACACAAACTTCTGAGCGGTGCATGTTCATGTTTCGCTTTCAGTATCCTACCTAACACATGCTGCCGCTATGTATCCACCTTAAACGAAGAACATCACCCAACAACATTACATTTTGCCCACACCAAAGCCTACGAGTACCTTATGTTCGACTTCAGCGAACTGCCCTTCGGTTATCTTGGGGAAAAACGGATAGTTAACCAAGTTGCGAGCAATGCGAATTCGGGTCGAAACAATGTACTTGTGATCTGGATCCAGGTTGGCGATTTCATCCAAATCTCCCCAATCGGTGTCCTTTTGCAAGCGTTCCTCATTTACATTATCCGCCTGGCCGTGGTAGTCCACTATGATGGGATCAAAGAGATTGCGGTACACATCGTACGATGCTATATCGGCTGCGTAAACTCCCACCGATGATGAGTGATGTGCGAGTCCGGATTTTATACAATCATAGAGATTTGCCTCGACGGGTGCCGGAGTAAATACTTTTTTCAACTGGTCGCATATTTCTTTACTTAAGTGCTTACGCAGCAAGGAGCCAGCAGATTCCTGGTCCTCCATTAACGATCTAAAACCATCGTCTATAATTGCTGCCACCTCATCGGGGGTGAGTTTCCTGCGGACAAACGAGAGAGATGAGGTTCGTCAGTGATAAATACCTGCAGCAAGAAATCGATGGCTTACACTTTCGATTTCATCCTCTCAAGGTCCTGTTCCAATTGGCTAATGGTGTGATTTGCCTTATCCAATTCTTCCTTAAGAATGTCAAAAGTGGCATCATCAGGACAGGATTCGCACATAAATTTGCGTACGTAACGGATAGCATCGTCAGGCTTGTTAGGTTCCTCATAGAGTTTTATCAGAGATTTGCTGAGAGCATCGACGACACCACTTCTTTCGAGATATTTGCGGAACTGGGTACGTTTGGCTTCAAGCTTCAATAAGGGGTAAACAGTTGCAATATTTCTTGTGCAATATTTTTATTCTTACCGAAGTCATCTTTGAATGTCCTTGAAAAGATTTAACAGCCCGAAAACGTGAATATTTTTTTTTATTATATTCAGCTGAATATCGATCAAACAAAAAATTTGAGAACTTGTTTGCTCGTTGTTGCTAGGATAACGAGATATTGTGTTCAATTGGCACGTGAGCTCAAGTAGTAAACCTCCTCATTTTATCAAATTTTTAACTTCGAAACCGGTCGAGCAACCTTTGAACTTTCTTTTCAGCAGTTGTTTCATAAAACACAAGTAAATCAGATTCATAAGATCTCAACAACGTGTAGACTACGCCAGTGTCAGCAAGGACTTGCTTCCCAAACAAGCTAGTAATTGACGGCTGCTTAGTGAACGTTTGCCATAATCTAAATTTGATTTGACTATACATATTTGAATTTCAATATTGTGGAATTCACTTAACGGACTCCCGACCCTGCAGCGTCCATCTTTTGTAATCCCGAGCACGATGCTTCCAGCTTCCAGTTATATCCAGACCAAGCAGTCTGGTCTTTGAAACGGATGTTCGGTTGTCTTTGTCGTCTGTCGTCGATGATCTAACACTGGAGTGTTATAGGCCATCCATTTGGCCAATAGTTCTGTCGTTTTGGACAACATCCACATTTTTTGTATCGAACAATAGAATTTGCGACGACTCGTCAGTTATGCTGTAAAACTGTCCAAAAGGTGCTCGGACAAATGCCAACTTACTGAGCTCTTTGACATACAGAAAAATTCGAATCATCTTCCGGTGCGCAATCTTTATTCTGGTTAGCTGCCTCATGGACCAAGAAAGTGATCCAAAATGTATCTCTAACGGCAAAAATCGTTGAACAAAATATTGGAACGAGCTCTCAATGAGTTAAGTTTTTATTGAAATTTCCAAAATTGAGAAGCGTTGTTCAACCGTATACTGGAAAGCAAATCTTGTGGCACTACAGTCCAGAATAGATCTGGGCCTCGATCTATAAGCGTATTCAGTTGGCGCAAGGTCATAAATTCACAGGCCGAAAGACCACAATGGAAGTAAGAATCACATGGGTGGGTTTATAAGTTCACAATTCAATTGTGAATTTACAACCCACCCAGAGGGCCAATGTTCATTCATTCATTTATGTGAGTCACAACTATTTTTAAGTAGTCCATACAGAGAAGTTATGATCAGGATTAAAGGGACCCTCTCCTTGTCGTCCACCTGTGCGGTTCGCTCGTTAAACCTCAAACAACATTTTTATTGAGGTTTTTACTTTTTTAATGCTTGTGTAATTGTATTTATGTGATGTAGAAGCTTTAAGGCCTGCCTAATTTTTACGATGTCGACACGTGCATGTTCTTGTTATTGATTTTTGTTTGATCGTCCTTTTACGACACCGGTGATATTCAGAAGTGTCAACCCAAACCCCGGCTGGCATTGGTGCGATGGTAGTGTATTCCCTAACTGATTGGCAGGTCATGCGTTCGAATCCCGGCCAGGGCCATGATTTTCAATTGAATTCACAGAAATAGAGATTTCCCTAAGCAATTTAGGCGCCACCCGTGGAGAAAAAATACTACAAAAGCACCAAAACTTCTTTCCTATCGTCCTATTCTTTCGAATAGTAAGAAGCAACTAAAATCATGCAATACAATACTTCATTGCAAGGTGCTGCTTACTGTTCAACAAAAAATGCGTGCCCTGTGTTTAACACTATGTATAAGGGTAATATAGAAAAAACAAAGCCCCTTTAGCGTAAGCAAATTAAAAAAAAAAACTCCATGGATTTGCACACTTGCTGGAGCGTTATAAAATGTTAAATGTGTCGCTGGGTTTAACGGAATAAAATTACCTAAAAGTGATTTCTTAACGACAAGCGCATGTTTTCTTTGTTTTGTTTGTCAACCACCCGATTTAATATTGAACTTATTAGCGACCGAGACATCGCGAGATCGATTGACTCTCTTAGTCATCGTCGTAATGTCTCCTGCCTTTCGTTATTTTATCGTTATTTCTACCATAAGTGCTCAAACGAAATAACCAGCTGCATTCCTCCCCTTGAACATTTCAACCGCAATACCCTCCATTCAAGGAATGTTCATCAGTTCACCCTCAAGCCTGTGTTCGGACGTACAGTGGAGTTCAAAGAATCTTTCCTCAGCCGTACAACACGAATGTGGAATAACTCGTCCACTCATCGTTTTTCCTTTACATTATAACCTACAATCAGTGGCGTATTGAGAGTGGGGGCGGCTCAGGGGGCTCAAGATTGGGTCATCACAGTGTTCCTTTTTTAAAAATAAAGGACTACTTTAAAAAGATAGTTTTAAACTTCATCCGGTACTTGGTCAGTGAATTCTATTGCAGATCCCAGAATTTCAATCGCGTTCTGAATTTCAGGTTTTCTTGGCTTTCTATGTTAATTAACTCGGGTTCTTCTTCATTTTCACTTTCGTTTGCGTTATTTTCAGCATTAATTATTTCTTCCAAAACAGCAAAACAGACTGATTGTCAGGTACTTCGGTAGCCACGATACCGTCATCGACTTCCAAAAAGTCTTTCCAATTAACATCTGCAACATTATTCTTCGCTTCTGTTAACTTGTTCGACATTTAGTCGATTTCATGGGTGTCCTCGTTCCCAGATCTAAGTAAATTGAGCGGAATTTCATCCTCTTCCTCCCACGTCTCGTCTCTTAACCCGGCCTTTTTAAAACAATTTTTAATCGTTAGTAACATCTTCTACACATGCTCTTGCAAATTCCCGTAAACAGTTTAGAAGTGATATTTTGTAATCTTCTTTTTTGGTTTTCCAAATCCTTAAGGTTTTTGTTAGTATACGGCGCTTATAGTGTACCTACTTTCAATTTTTGTATTATTCCCATCTCCATTGGCTGAACTATTGAAGTCGTCTTGGGTGGGAAGTACTCAAGCTTTATAAACTTTTATTTACCTTTTACTTATTTAGGGTAAGCTGGGCAGTTATCGATGATAAATAAGATATTTCGCTTTGATCTTGCAAATTTTGCGTCAGCCCGTAAAAAGATCTGCCGTCATCCAAGACCGTTGGTTGGCTACATAATCCACCGGCAAAGAGTTTATTTTTTGAAAACAGCGTGGATTTTTGCTTGAGTGAGTGAGTTGATGACAAGTTTATATGGAATTGGAAGTGCTGAAAATTAAAGTGTTTAAATAGTTATTCCCCTCTTATAATTTTAAATTGTGTTTATATCTGATTGCTAATATGCAGGAAGTTAAAATATGTATTATGAAAGTTTAAAGGAAAGAGCCATTATTCTTTAAATAAAAAGCATTTCAAAATAAACAAATTCTGCAGCATAGCTGTTGTTAATGGACAGAGACTATATTAATTGAGTGAAATTGAGCGATGATTGTATTAAATCCAAAAAACCAATTCGAAATGAGGTGGGATTTCGTTGCAATAAATTCATTTATCAGCATAATAATGTTCTATATATGTGCGATGAGTGTGTTGACTATGTAAATAGTTTGACGGTAAAAATTGAGAGCATATTAAAGGTTGTGAGTGAAAATAAAACGGCGTTAAATAAACAAGAGGATGAAATAAAGAAGCTGATGAAGTACGTTAAACAACTGAGTGGAAATGAAACAAAACATATGAGTGATATTGCATTAACGTCGATAGAAAAGAAAAAGAAAACCTATGGTGAAATTGCGGTGAAGAATATTCCTCCTGTAATAGTTGAGCCTAAGGCTAGGAGCGCATATGCGATTTTTTGTCGCAGCGATAGAAAAATCGTAGTCGCAAAAAACAATTACCATGCACGCACTTGTGGTCTTCTGTCGCACGATTATTTAGCCGCAAAAAAATAGAACATACTGCTTTTAATGTCAATCAATACACACACATGCGACCAAATATCCGCTACGGCTAACAAACGGCAGAGCTACAATGCAAAACTTCGCCGTGAAATCCATTTTTATACTAACAAGACTTCTATTCAAAGTCGCAAGTGTGATAAGATTTATGCCAATCCATATGTGCCATTTTAATTTGCGGAAAAAACATAGGGACGCTTGGGCGAACTGTTGGATACCCTATTCTTATTCCTATCCCTCATAAGTGGGCGTGACAAAAGTCTAAGTATGGTTGAATTGTTAAGAACGCTCTACATATTTTGTTATATAACATTTAAAGGATTTTATCAAAAAAAAACGCTCCCTAGCTCAAACTTGGGTGTT
Source organism: Portevinia maculata (assembly GCA_949715645.1). Taxonomy (NCBI): domain Eukaryota; kingdom Metazoa; phylum Arthropoda; class Insecta; order Diptera; family Syrphidae; genus Portevinia; species Portevinia maculata. The sequence continues at coordinate 91,199,358 of OX454528.1, forward strand.
TGAATAAAATTGTTTTATTTAATTGTGGGCGTGTCAGTAGGCGGATTTAAAAAAAATTAACACATGAGAATAATGGGCCCCTAGAGAGTATATATTATAAATTTCAGCTCCCTAGCTCAAACTTTGGATTTTCAAAAAAAAAAATTAATTGTGGGCGTGTCAGTGGGCGGATTTTGAAAATATTTACACATGAGCATAAAGGGCCCATTGAAAGTATATATTATAAATTGCAGCTCCCTAGCTCAAACTTTGGATTTTCAAAAAAAATGTTTTATTTATTTGTGGGCGTGTCAGTGGGCGGATTTTGAAATTTTTTTTATCCCGAGCAGTTTTAGGAGTCATAGATCATGTATACAAAATTCAGCTTTCTAGCTCAAAATTCGATTTTTTCCAAAATTTTGTTTTTTTTAGTTTGTGGGCGGATTTCGAAAATTCGTAAACTTGATTATTTCGGGACCCTAGGGAGTATATGGTTAAAATTTCAGCTCTCTAGGTCCAGTTTAAAGGCCTAATTTTTGCCGACAGACGGACGGACGGGCGGACGGACATGGCTAGATCGACATTACTATCGATGCTGATCATAAATATAGTAACTTTTGGGGGTCTACGGGCAATATTAACGTATGTTACAAACTATGCGTCAACATTAATATACCCTTAGAATAGGTGATTAAGAATCGACGAATTTCTTGTGCAAACCCCTAGCGAAAATGAATCGATCTAGATTGGAGGGATATGACACGATCAAAAAGAAAATGAATATCAGCGAATCAATCACACTTAAATTTATTTGAACAAAAAACTATTTGATACCACAGAACTGTTACCAATATGTTACTGCTGCTGTAAGCTAAATCCAAGTGAAAGAGACTGCAGACCATCATCCCACATCAATATCGACAATGCACAAAACCTCTAACAAAAAGTGTTATTTACAAGAACAAAACGCAGTGCAAATTTTGTTATTGCTGCTGTTCGGTAACCGTTGGAAGCTTAGGCATTGCCGGTGCATTGGCGGTGTGATGAAACTGGACTCTAATAAGAAATATATATACAATGTGTCACAACATACTGGTACAAGAATAATTTATGAAAAAAATGAAACATGAGAAATTATGATGATAACGAAAATGAAACAAGAGTTAACTATATTTGAGATACATACAATCAATATCAATATAATCTTAAACAATAGGGTATACAAATCGTTTCTAAAAATGGAGCTTGCTGCATTTTTTTAATCTGCGATTATTTAGTTGCATATGTGTGCATTCATGTATAAAACCAAGGGGGTCATATTTTGCGACTAAATTATGATGCGATAGAAAACCGCAAGTGCGTGCATACCAACATCTTGTTGCGACAACGATTTTTTAATCGCAACGATTTAAATCGCAAGTGTGTGTATATGAGTTGATATGAGGCATTTATTTTGGCGACAATCGGGTCGCGCTTAAAATGGAACAAATCGCGGGATAATAAACGCTGCGATTTGTAGATGTTATGTGCGCGCATTCACATTGAAATGTGTGTGTTACATTTTTGGCGACTAAGCAGTCGTGCGATTGAAATCGCATATGCGCTCCTACTCTAAAAGTATACAAGACAGTGGCGTAACCAAAGAATTTATTAAGGGTAATATCGATCCAGTAAAACTGTCGGTTAAAATTGATAGTGTGTCTAATAGAAAAAATGGTGGATTAGTAATTAAGTGCGGGAATGAAGAATCACTTAATATAATTGAAAAATAAATCAAAGAAAAATGTGGTAATAATTATAATATAAAGATCCCTAAATTAATAAACCCGAAAATAGTAATAGTTGGTATTGATGTAGCTGTGGAGGAAGACAGGTTAATTGAAGTAATTAAAAAACAGAACGATGTAAGTGGAGAAATGAAGATAGTGAAGAGTTATAAAAATATAAAAAATGCGAATAAGTACAACGTAGTGATGGAAGTGGACAAGGATATACGAGTATTTAAAATACTTATGGAAGAAAAAGTCTGTTATCTTAATATTGTATGGAATAAGTGTTTTGTATATGATCAACTTAAAGTAAAAAGGTGTTAAAACTGTTGGGGTTTCAACCATAATGCAAATATCTGCAAAAACAAAATGCAGTGTCCTAAGTATAGTGAAGAGCATAAAGAAAATGAATGCAAATATGGCAAACTAAATTGTACAAATTGTTTAAAGGCAAAAGAAAAACTTCGACTACCTCTTGAATCTGAGCATGATACAAGGAGTAACAACTGCCCTGTATATCAGAGGAGAATAGAGTTGGAAAGACAAAAAGCTAATTATTAGCAACCAAATTTTGAGTGCATATATCTCAATATTCAAGGTTTAACAAATAACTTCAATGAATTAAGTAATATGATAAAGAAAAACAACTAAGATATGATAGTATTAACGGAAACGCATCTGGGAACGGAAGATGAAATAGAAGACGGGGAAATCAGTGCTAATTCTTATAAGATAATTCGGTGTCAAACAACCTCAAAAAGAACGGGTGGAGTAGTATATTATATATATATATATATATTTAAAAGATAATTATACGTATAATGTGATAAATAGAGTACAAATACAACTAAGTTTATGGATATTACTGGTAGAAGTGAAAATTGACAATAACCCAACAAATTTCTTAGCATTGTATAGATCCCCAAGTCATTCTGTGCGCGAATTCCTGGAGGAGTTTGCAGAATGGATGGATGAAATCCCGAACGACACTATCATTCTAGGCGATTTTAATATTGATTGGTTTGTAGGAAATAATTATAAAAAAGACTTAGAATGTATGTTTATAGAAAATGTGTGTAAGCAAATGTTTGAAGTACCGACAAGAATAAATGTGGATAGTGCGACGCTGATAGAATATGTTGTGACTAATAAAAATATATGTAACGTTAAAGTTCGTTAAAGTGATCTAAAAATAAGTGACCATGAGACTATAGAAGTTAATTTTCCTAGACGCAATAAAAACCATAATACGGAAAGGAAAATAATAAAACGATTGAAATATAACAAATTTCATTTTACCCAAGCTGTGAGAAAAAGTGCAATAAATAGTCTAAGTATAATGGTGCAATATGATCAAGATACGAGTATATATGATATTTTCCAAAGTGAAATGATAAAAATTATAAATAGTTTTGTAAGTGAAAAACAAGTGCAATATAAATGCCAAAATAAATGGTACAGTGAAGATTTGAAAAGAGAATGAAAGTACAAAGTTATTTAAAATTTGTGTTGACGAAGAGCATTGAAGATTGGTTAAATTATAAGAAGAAACGAAATTCCTACAAAAAGAATTTGAATGTAGCTGAAAGAAACTACATTAAGTTTAAAATAAATAGTGCCTGTGATCAAAAAACACTGTGGAAGTCTATTAAAACGTTAGTGTTGGGGAAAGTGCAATTCGAAAATAGATGTATAGAATTTTACCACATAAAAGTAAAGTGCAATAAAACAATAGCAAATAAGTTCAATCAATATTTTATTACAAGTGTTGAAAACATCAATAAAGATATTCCGTGTTCAGTGTGGACAAATTACGCCCAGACCTGTGATAATAATGTTAAGTTTACAATTTTAAACTCGATGGAAGAATTATTCAAAATCGTTGAGCTAATATCAAATAAAAATGATTTCAACTATATGAATAAGATAATGATTAAAGACAGTTTCAATTTTGTGGGACCAGTGCTATTGAATATTATTAACCACTCACTAGTTTCGGGAATATTTCCTAGTATGTAGTTGGAAAACATCTATGATTATACCGGTCCAAAAAATTAAAAATTCAATTAATTGCAAAGACTACAGACCAGTGAATATGCTTCTCCTGCATGAAAAAATTCTTGAAAAATATGTGCAAATACAATTTTAAGAACACATAAGTGCAAGCAATATAGGTACCTACTCATAGAGCATCGTTCGGGATTTAGAAAAAAACATTCATGTGAATCGGCAATTAACTATGTGTTATCTGAATGGAAAGAGAAATTACACGATAAACAAAAGGTTGCGGCTGTTTTCTTGGATCTGAAGAGGGCCTTCGAAACAATCGATCGAAATATCCTACTACAAAAAATGAAGAGCTATGGTGTGAGAGGTGTTGAAAACCAATGGTTCGAATCATATCTGGACAATAGGAAACACGAAGTTAAATTTAAAAATGAAGTATCTGAACCACTGCAAATAGATTTGGGAGTACCACAGGGATCTATTCTGGGACCAATTTTGTTTCTTTTGTATATACTCGTAAATGATTTGAAAGGTATTTTAAAACATAGTAAAATAATCTTGTTTGCCGATGATGGTCTGTTGTATGTAACTGATGGTGATTTATGTAATTGTAAAAGAAAATTAATGGAAGATTTAAAAAATGTTAAAGAATATCTTAATATGAATAAGTTTAAATTAAACGCAGAGAAGACGAAAGTAATGTTTATCAACGAGAACAATGATGGTCTTAGAATTATTGAATTTGAATGTGTAAGTGAAGTAAAGTACTTAGGAGTAATCCTAGACAGCAAGCTTAACTTCGAAAAACATTTTAATTTTGTAATTAAAAAATTAGCCTCAAAAATCGGTTTTTTTTCGAAGAATTAGGAAAAAAAACATAGGGACTGGCTACAGTCCGCTTGGGCGAACTGTTGGATACCCTGTTCTTATTCCTATCCCTCATAATTATGTTCAATTTTAGAAATTATTATGTCCTTACGAAACACCGGAAAGTTGTGTGGAAGTAGATTTGTTTTGAATAATCGAGGTTGTATAGCTTGAAGTTTGTTGTACATAAGTTGAAGGTAAGAGGGAAAATATCGATTTGTACTTCGGTAACCGATGGCCGATTTAAGAATGTCACTTTTAGTTGTAATAAGGCTATTTGACTATTTACCAAGTGGTCCTTGGAGAACCAAATAAGGTCCTTAAGCCCGAAAAAACATAGGGACGGGCTACAGTCCGCTTAGGCGAACTGTTGGAGACCCTATTCTTATTCCTATCCCTCATAAGTGGGCGTGACAAAAGTCTAAGTATGGTTGAATTGTTAAGAACGCTCTACATATTTTGTTTTATAACATTTAAAGGATTTTATCAAAAAAAACGCTCCCTAGCTCAAACTGCTCAATAAAACAAACAGTTTCAATAAAATTGTTTTATTTAATTGTGGGCGTGTCAGTAGGCGGATTTAAAAAAAATTAACACATGAGAATAATGGGCCCCTAGAGAGTATATATTATAAATTTCAGCTCCCTAGAAAAAAAATAAAAAATTGTGGGCGTGTCAGTGGGCGGATTTTGAAAATATTTACACATGAGCATAAAGGGCCCATTGAGAGTATATATTATAAATTTCAGCTCCCTAGCTCAAACTTTGGATTTTCAAAAAAAATTGTTTTATTTACATACATGGGCGTGTCAGTAGGCGGATTTTGAAATTTTTTTATCCCGAGCAGTTTTAGGAGTCATAGATCATGTATACAAAATTTCAGCTTTCTAGCTCAAAATTCGATTTTTCCCAAAATTTTGTTTTTTTGAGTTTGTGGGTGTGTCTGTGGGCGGATTTCAAAAATTCGTAAACTTGATTATTTCGGGACCCTAGAGAGTATATGGTTAAAATTTCAGCTCTCTAGGTTCAGTTTAAAGGCCTAATTTTTGCCGACAGACGGACGAGCGGACGGACGGACGGACGGACATGGATAGATCGACATTACTATCGATGCTGATCATAAATATAGTAACTTTTAATGGTCTACGGGCAATATTAAGGTATGTTACAAACTATGCGTCAAAATTAATATACCCTTAGAATAGGGTATAATTAGCATTTCAATGGCCATAAAGATTTATAATACTATTGTAAAGCCCCATCTTGAGTATTGCCCAACAATACTTTTGCTGGGATCTATGGATATGCATGAAAAGCTGCAAAAATTACAAAATAAAGCTATGCGGGCGATACTTAAATGTAATAGATATACTCTCATAGTATGTATGTATGCTACAAGCGTTGAAATGGCTAAGTATTAAACAGCGAATAATAATGAACTGTTTTATAATAATACTCGTATATAGAATGTAGAATAATCAAATGCCCGAATATTTGAATAGAAAATTGTCACTTAGAAGAGATCTACAACCTTACAATCTAAGATCCAATGAAAATTTCAATTTAAGGTTGTTTAAAAATAAAAAAAAAATAAAACATGCTATTTTATAAAGGATTAGGTTAGGTTAGGTTAGAAGGGAGGTGCACAGCATTTGCTGTGCTTGCACGGGGGCCCATTGGTCCATTGTGATCCCTTGTTGTTTATTGTGGTAAAAATCTTCCCTTACAATAAAAACACTTACCATACTCCGTTTAAATTATTCTTGTTGGTGGGCCTATTGGAACCAACCTGTCTTCTTGACAAACCTGGTTGTGTCCGTCAGTGGTACCTGCGCTACGTCCTCTAGGTCTTCGAAAAATCTGTTGCACAGAAAGCGAAGTCGAGATGTCTGGAGGTTTGGACACTCGCAGAGCAGGTGTTTGATGGTCTCGTTTTCTTCTATATCCTGACAGTTCCTGCAGTAGTCTGGTGAGCTAATGCCCAGCCTGTTTGCCATTACACCTATGGTGCAGTGGCCTCTCAGTACGCCGGTTAGGATACGTATTTCTTGTTTATTCATTCCCAGAATGTATTTTGTTCTTTTCTCGTCGATTCTTGGCCATAGACTGTGAGATATAACACAGTCGTGCCTTTGGGACCAGGTGGTGTTAATTTGTTCCCTCAGTTTTTGGTCAATGTTTCTTTTTGCTGCACTAATTGGGATGTCTATTGACGTAATGGCGTCCATTGCCTCAAGTTCTGACCCTGTTCTTGCCAGCTCGTCTGCCTTTTCATTCCCCACGATTTCGCTATGACCGGGGACCCAGCAGAGGGTGATCATGTGTCGTTCGCCTATTTCGTTGAGGGATTTTTGGCAGTTCCTGACTGTTTTTGACTTTATGGTTTCGCTGTCTAGTGCTTTGATCGCCGCCTGACTGTCTACGAAGATTGTAATCTTGGAAGGATCCAGATTCTTCGCGGATATTGTTTTTGCTGCCTTGTCTATGGCGACTATTTCGGCTTGAAAGCCGCTGCATTCATTGGGGAGTCTGTACGAGTCCTTTATGTCTAGGGGCTCGCAGAAAACTCCTGCTCCTGTACCTACATCCATTTTTGACCCGTCCGTATAGATAGTTCTCTCTTTGGGGTATGTATGTAGAGTAGTTTTTCTCGAAGTTTCGATTGTGGATTATGTAGTCCATTTTCCTGGATAGATCAATACCCAAGTAATTGTGAATTATGGAGCTGTGTCTCCACATGTTTGCCTCCTTACGGCGGAGGGCTCCTTTGGCTTCCATGCTGCGAATGTATTCACCAAGGGGTGGTAGGTTTAAAATGACTTCCAGTCCGGCTTGAGGTGTTGATCTCATTGCTCCTGTTGTACCGATGCATGCTAATCTCTGTACCTTTGAGCGATTATGGAGATAGGTAGTCCTTTCTGTTGCCTTCCACCATACAATTGACCCATATGTAAGTATGGGTTGTATGATCGCTGTGTACATCCAATGGGTTATGTAAGGGCACATACCCCAACGTTTGCCAAAGGTCTTCTTGCATGCATAGAAGGCGCATAGTACTTTTTTTGCTCTTTCTTCTGTGTTACGTTTCCATGTAAGCTTAGAGTCTAGGATGACGCCCAGATACTTTGCCTCCGGGGAAAGTTTCAGACGAATTCCGTTTAGCTTTGGCATATCGAATTTCTCGATTTTTCTTTTCCTAGTGAACAGAACGCATTCGGTTTTGACTTGATTAACTCCAAGGCCGTTATGTCTTGCCCACGAGGATAATTCTTTTAGGGCAGATTCCATGAGTTCACTAATAGTGGGGAGATACTTGCCACTCATTAGAATTACAATATCGTCTGCGTACGCTACTATTTTCGTCCTTTTGACGTTTAGAGTTGTTAGGATATTGTTGACCACTATGAGCCACAGAAGGGGAGATATGACCCCTCCCTGTGGGGTGCCCCTGGTCACTATTTTTCTTATGTGACTCTCACCGATCTCTGAGTTAATTACTCTGCTGTTGAGCATTTCGTAAACCCAGGTCGTTATTTCTTTTTTCGCTCCTAAGTCTTCGAGCGCTGTTTTTATGGCCGCTGTTTTAACATTGTTGAAAACTCCCTCAATGTCCAAAAATGCTGCCATGGTGAATACTTTGTGGTGTAATCCTTTTTCTATTATTGACACAACTTCGTGCAGGGCTGTTTCAACGAACTTGCCTTTGAGGTAGGCGTGTTGAGTGCTGCATAGGTTGTTTTCGTTTAGAATGTCCCTTGTGTATAAGTCGATTATTCTCTCCAGTGTCTTTAGGAGAAAAGAGGAGAGACTTATCGGCCTATAATCTTTTGCTGTGCAGTGCATATGTCTCCCTGCTTTGGGAATGAATATCACTTTAACTTCTTTCCAGCTTTGCGGTATGTAGCAGAGTCTTGTACAGCTTTTGAAAATGGCTTTTAGCCATGGCAGTATTACATTAAGAGCCTCTTGTATCATTGCTGGTATGACATTATCTGGTCCCGCCGATTTGTAGGGCTTGAATGATTTGACTGCCCAAGCAATTTTGTGCTCTGTTATAATGCTTTCCATTGCTATTTCCGTTTTTGTGTCTGGCGGAACCGGAGTGTAGCTGATCTCACACCCAGTAATTTCACTAGACTCCGGAAAGTGAGTATCCATTAATATTTGTAGAGTTTCTTGGCTAGACTCTGTCCAAGAGTCGTCAGCACGTTTAATATAGCCTGGGACCGTGGGGTCTTTGGACAATACTTTACGTAGTCTGGCGGCCTCGTTTGTATTTTCTATGGATTCGCAGAACGTGTTCCAGGATTCGAGTTTTGCTCTCCTTATTTCTTTTGTTTATAGATTAAGTTCGGACCTATACTTAGTCCAGTCTTCATCTGCCTTACTCTGTCTTGCTTTGTTAAACAGTTGTCTTACCAATGTTCGCCGCTTTTGAAGCTCGCTGGTACACCAAGTTGCCTTTTTGGGGTTTGCGATTGCGAGAGATGGCACAGTGTTTGACAAAGGCTTTGTGCATATTTTTGGTAATATAGTAGACTGTGTTGTCGATTGAGTGAGTGTCGACAAACTTGTCCTCTTTTGGATGCTGTGTGTACTCACTGACCGTTTTCGCATAGTCTGCCCAATTTGTTTTCCTAGGGTTCCTAAAAATCGGTTGTGCCTTATATTGTAGATTGACTGTAAAGAGTATTCTACTTTGGTCTGAGAATGAGTTCTCTCGACAAACTCTCCAGTCTTCTACCCTGACCTGATCATTGTTGCTTTTGAGAGTTATGTCTAAAATGTCTGCCCTGTTTCTGTTTTGGAAAGTGGGCTGGTTTCCCCTGTTACACAAAACTAGATTTGTGGAAATAATATATTCAAACAACGACTCACCTCTTTCATTTATTCCTGTTCTACCCCACAGAGTGTGGTGTGCATTTGCATCGCAACCTACCACCAGGGATGTGTTCCGTGTGTTAGCGTGTTCCACTAGTTCCCGGACTGTATCAGATGGTGGGTTTGCCTCATCGTGTGCCATATAAATTGAAGCGAGGATAAGGTTCTTTCCCGGAGCTTCAATTTTTACAGCCACTGTGTCTCCATTGCTGTACCTATGAAGAAAAAATGTATTACTAACAGTTTTTTTGACTAGAATGCAGCTTCGTAATTTACCTTCTTCTTTGGTGTGGAACAGATGGTAATATGGCGATTTCAGTCCTTGGATTTTATTTTTAAAAATCCAGGGTTCCTGAATTAATGCCACGTTCACGCTTACCTCAGACATGAACAGCAGTAGGTCGTGTGTTGCTGCTTTACAGTGATGCAAATTAATTTGCACCACTAGCAGCTTTTGTGACCTTTGGCTCTTCATCTTCGTCCAGTCGTGACCTTACGGCACCTAGTCCGAACTTCAGTTTGCTGCCTGGGGTCTGCCTTATGCTTGCTGCAGAAGATTGGTTGATCGCAAAGCAGAGCTCCTTGCCGTCACCACTTCTTCTGGAGTATAACTTCACCCACTCCTTGATCGGGATGCTTTTGTTTTGACCTGCGAGGAGGACCACGATGTTCTCGTCCTCTTCTTTATCGAAGGGGGGTGGTATCCAAACTTTGGCTTTCTGTCTTAGTGGTAGTGCGGATCTTGGTATGACCTTGAGTTTGGCTCCCTCCCACAGTTCTCCAATGCTGGCGATGGTTTTAGAGAGAAACTCAAGGGTATGCCCGTCTCCACACCCCACTATCTTCACGCCCTTGTGCCATCCGTCTCCGTCAAACTAAAGGGTTAAGTTTGTATAATAAAGTCCCAAATATTATTAAAAATGAGACAAATTTGTTAACTTTTAAGAGAAAAATAACAATTTATGTTAAATCTAACTTTTAATATGCAAATACGTTATAAGTAAACTAAATTAATGTTGTATGACAATGTAAAACTATTTAAAAATAGCAAGGTAATGCTAAATAAATAAATATTAATAATAAATAATAATTTAGTTGTTCTGATCCTGTCATATTGGATCCTACAAGACATGTAACTCTTTATATGCTGTGTTTGCCTCCAAAATATATTTCGCCGTTAAAAGCCAAGGTACGTGCCGGTAAACATTTGAAAAAAATTCCCGTTTCATCGACATTAAAAATGTCTTCTGGTTTATATCCTCTGACAACCTCTGATAACTGTTACTACCATTCATCAGCTTTCAGAAGCGCTTTCACGTGATAAAACTTTGCCAAGAATGCTGTGCCTAGTTTTAAATTTGCTTAGCCGACCTTCACTTGCCTTGAAATCACGAAAACCTAAGCTGCTTGCAAATTCCAGAGCTTGACTTTTTTTGATTGGACCACTTATTGGTAAATTATTGTCACGCATACTCTCAAACCAATTAAAAACGGCTTCGTCAACACTTTTATACTCACAGACTTTGTTTCGCTTTACTTGGCCACCTGTATTAGCACAACCATACCGCAGCCTTAATTCTTCTCTTGCACCCCATACCGATGAAAGTGTACTACGAGGAATATCAAAATCTTCAGCAATTTTGGTTTTGTTTTTAAGTCCTTCTCAATTTCTTCAATTAGGCGAATCTACGTGCCAAGATCTAATGTTTTCTATTTTCTATTTCCCTTAAAAGTTTAATTTATTGTTGTTTAAATCATCTGTTCCAACTCAACGCCTTATTGCCTTAAAGCTAAAAACAATACATTTTAAGTAAACAAAACTTTTGACCAGATGGTGTACTTTGCAATAATTCCGTAACATGTAACTTAAAATTTGTTTAATTGATCTTACTACCAACTTGCACAGAATAACAGCACCAGCTCTGTTGAACTGACTAGAATCAACTGATTTTCGAACTCCAACTGGAATTTCACTAAAACAAGATCTTTTTTTCTAAATAGATTTCCATTGCTTTGCATTAAAAACTGTTTTGAATCTAACGAACAACACAAGGAAAAGGATAACATTGTTTTTTGTGCCCTGCAATTTTTATACAAATTGTATCTTTTTATACCCTATTCTAGGGGTATATTAATTTTGACGCATAGTTTGTAACATACCTTAATATTGCCCGTAGACCCCTAAAAGTTACTATATTTATGATCAGCATCGATAGTAATGTCGATCTAGCCATGTCCGTCCGTCCGTCCGTCCGTCGGCAAAAATTTGGCCTTTAAACTGGACCTAGAGAGCTGAAATTTTAACCATATACTCTCTAGGGTCCCGAAATAAACAAGTTTAAGAATTTTTGAAATCCGCCCACAGACACGCCCACAAACTCAAAAAAACAAAATTTTGGAAAAAATCGAATTTTGAGCTAGAGAGCTGAAATTTTTTATATATGATCTATGGCCCATAAAACTGATTGGGACATAAAATTTTCAAAATCCGCCCACTGACACGCCCACAATTAAATAAAACAAATTTTGGGAAAAATTGAATTTTGAGCTAGAAAGCTGAAATTTTTTATATATGATCTTTGGCCCATAAAACTGCTTGGGGCATAAAATTTTCAAAATCCGCCCACTGACACGCCCACAATTAAATAAAATATTTTTTTTGAAAAACCAAAATTTGAGCTAGGGAGCTACTCTCTAGGGGCCCTTTATGCTCATGTGTAAATATTTTCAAAATCCGCCTACTGACACGCCCACAATTTTTTTTTTTTATTTTTGAAAGTCCAAAGTTTGAGCTAGGGAGCTGAAATTTATAGTATATACTCTCTAGGTGCCCTTTATGCTCAGACTTAATTTTTTTTTAAATCCGCCTACTGACACGCCCACAATTAAAGAAAACAATTTTATTGAAAAACCAAAGTTTGAGCTAGGGAGCGTTTTTATTTACAAAAGCTTAGTTTTTTCGATAAAATCCTTTAAATTTTTGCCACGCCCACTTATGAGATATAGGAATAAGAATAGGGTATCCAACAGTTCGCCCAAGCGGACTGTAGCCCGCCCCTATGTTTAGGTATGTATTGGAAAGTAGATAGAAACACAACGCAGTTGGGATCATGGCATACGCGATGCTACAGATTTTTAGGGTGTGGAAGTGTGTAGGCAGTAGCTATAGTTATATTTATATGTATAGCCAAATACGAATTGTGAGGGTTTTTTTTTAATTTGTTTTATGCAAACAAAAATTCGACTTAAGGGGCGAAAAAAGAGGCCAAGAATCGTCAGAATGTGTACGAGTTAGAGGGAGTTTCGAATTAGAGGGAGCTTGACTTAGAGGATGTTTTTGTATGGAAAATTGAGGGCAATGATAAAATATGGCGGACAAATTCAAGAGAAATTGGACTTAGCAAGAGTCCACTGTATTATGATAAGCCTAATCATCATATAGTACAGACATTATCAATCTTTGATTAGATGTCACAGGTTCTACGATACATGCGGCGAAGACCCATAAAGCTTTGGTTTGTAATTTTGTTTTATAATAATTTATTTGATATTTGACTTCCTCGGAAAACTCTAAAACCGTGTCGTAAAGTGAACTCAACCTAAGGTTGGATTTATTCTTTTGGTAAGAGGAACTATAACAGCCTTACCGAAATTGATGGAAATATTTCACTTGACTTTATTACTTTAATACCAATATGTTTTTGTTAATAACTCCTCCTGTTCCAGGCATGTTTGAACTTCACATACTCACCGTTAGTCTTCACCAAACGGCCGCATACCCTAGACGGTAAAGTGGTTTTTGGCAGAACATCCGGCGAACAATCTTGTCCAAATGACACATCAACAGTTGTTATGATTGCCACCGCAGGAGTAAGTTACATAACTGGTTATTGCTTGCAAACTAAATGAAAAATCGTGTTTATCCTTGTCGTAGCCTTCGGAGCATGCGCACCAATACTTCATAAATGACACTGAGCTCGTTGACACCGACTTTTGTCCCAAGGAGGTTCTCAAATTCAGTCCAATACCCACCTCGAAATACTGCAAGCGAATCAACTTTGAGAACTTCACCTCAATAACACGTTATGGAATCGATTTAAAATTCTCTGAGGTAACATTATTCAATTCTCTGGCACAATGACTTTTATAACTAACCTCCTTTTCTAGATGCCCGAATGGTTTGGACTATGGTCCAATCGCTTGGATCATTTCGTATCGGCTTTGTCGGACAAGAAAGTCGATCGACTGAACTTGGATAAGGAAATTGATGTTTCTTTTAAAGCACCTAACGATAACTTCTGGTTGACGGTTGGTGTGAACAATGTCACCTGGAGCATCTACCATATTCCGTTTCTAGAGAAGTTGGATTCAAAATATGACGCCACCGAACAGTTATCCTACGATACTGGTCTAAAAAGTAAGTCATATAGTCAAAAATTAATAAAATTAAGCTCTTCATCCTTTGTTGTTAAAGGATCCTGCTCCATCATCAACGGCATGGTGAATACCTTCGATGATTACCTACTCAACCTAAATCAGTTCTTTAATCGTAATGGGTCCTGTTTAACACTTCTGGCCGCCGATTGTTCGTTACAACCAAAAATGGCGATCTTCCTTATTCCCCCAGTACGGGAAGAGGACAGCAACTATGGCTTTAAGATCTATTTTGGCGACAATTTCTTCACATTCGAACCGCAGAATGTGACAACCAGCGATGATCCTGTTTATATATCCATAAACAACGCCTATAAAGTGGATGTACGACCTAGGCCATATCAATTCCCTGTCGATAAAAAGGAATTTGAATTCAGGTTGGTTATGTGTGAAACCTCAGTTTGACAATCATCTGTCAAACAACGAGAACCATTTTGAGATAAACCTTAATTTTAACGTCCATTAAAAATTTATTTCCCAGAATTGGAATCAACGAACAGAACATCTTGAACGTGGAACATAATCCAATGCGATCCACCATACAATTCGACATGAATAATCTATTCAATTTGGAAATCTTTGGAGTTTTTAAGAGTAAAATCTGTGGCTTGTGCAGCAAGCCACAAAATCTAATGCAAGGCTATACACTGTGCGCCTAAATAATGCATTTCATATTATTTAGGCTTTTTATCGATAATCAAAGAATTATTTAGAATATTCTATTTTACGAATAAATTAACTAGTTAACACTAATTTCCGCCAGGTGGCATTCTGAAAGTTTTGTAAATAAAAATATTTAATGCAATCATATAAGGGATCTTCCTACAGTTAGATAAGCTAAGCGAAAATTCTTTTGTGCATTGAAAAACTATATTTTTTTTGTTTAATTATTTATTTAAACATTACCCACACAGATCTGGAGAGTTAATGGCGCCCAACCGGAATCCTTTTAGTCGAAGGGAAATAGATTCTTTCTTGCCCACTATGTAACTACATATCGTTGCTCTAATCTCTTTATTCATCCGATGATTGGGTTCACAAAAGAGGAGACTAAGATTAAGCCCGTCTGATAAAAAGTCTTCAACATATCCCGTCATTAGATTTTGATCCGTAAAGCTAAGATTAGATTGTATGGCATAATGATTTACGGTCATGATTGGGCTAACCCGCAAAGACAGTGCCGCAATTTGCTTCTTTAGCTCAATTTGCCGGTTTTCTTCTATTTTGTTTTCCTTCGTCAAGTCAATAAGTTCATCGCCTGTTTTAGTGATCTTCTTTTCACTTTGGAGATTTTCTTCTTGTTGATGGCGTGGCAAATTGTAGGTCCGTCCAAATAAAGAATTTAACTCGAATTTGTGTTGTTCGGTTTATTTCCTAAATAATATTATTATATATTGGCTTCATTGGTTTGTAAAAGGAAAACTTACAATTTTAGTTAATGGCGGTGCGGTGGATCGAACCTTCTTTCACGGCATTTATCAATTTTAAATCGAATCAAAATGATGATTGCATTCAGTACCAAATATGCGATACGTTTTCAGAATGACTGCGTTCAAATATAAAAAGGCCTGTTCGTGAAGAAGGTTCGATTCGCCGACACACTAATTTAAACTGCATATTTTATAACGCCCCACCGCCCGTGAGGCGCCCTCTTATTGTCAGAAGCCTCACTAATCGACAACATCCAATTTTGCCAACTTAATGGCTGGCCTTCGAAACATTCCCGCAGCTGTCTTCACTTCGGCCGTTCGCGCTTGACCATTTTGTCCAAGGAACACCGTAGTTACTCTTCCTCTTTTCCACTGCGACCATGGAACATCGACCCGCAAATAAGAACTAAATCATTCACCTCCAGAGGTGAAACTCGCTGGAACCATTTGCATTTCCTCGTGAGCGTCGGCAGATACTCCTGCACCCATCTTCTCCAGAATCGATTTTTTATCTGTTGACTCACTCATTATTGTTTTCGAAGGCAAAGTGATTTTGGATCCAATCCCAATGGTCCTGGAGTTTGCGTGGAGTTGGGACATCCAAGCAAAAAGTGATTTGGTGTTAGAGGATCCTCATCATCAGTTGACACAGGCAAATGGGTTAGTGGGCGGCTGTTAACGGTGTTATCTGCATCAATCAAAGCACTGCAAAGCGTTTCGGGTCGTGGAGCTAACTCTTTGAGCGAATATCACAAAACAACCTCCAGCGTGCGGATTTGATGGACAGTTGAAAAGCCATTCTATATTTCTTGAAGAGAGCTCAGATTTCATGGCCTCGCTGTCGAAGATTTCTGCGTTTAACAACTCGTTCATCGCACCAAGAAAGTTGGTGCCATTATCGCTTCTTATTCGCCTTGGAACTCTACGTCGATTCACGAAATTTCGGATGCACAAAATACAAGCATCTTTTGACAATTCAGCCGCGATTTCAAAGTGCACTGCTCTTACATTCATACATGTCAATAGTGCTATTCACCTTTTTCATGGTGCCGCCCGACTGTAACGAAGACCGGCCCAAAATAGTCTAAGCCTGTGTAGGTGAACGGCCTAACGAATGGAGTAAGACGGTCCTCGGGCAGCTGGCCCATCAGTGGTGGCGATGGCGTAGTGGCTCGAAATTTACATATCACACAACTTGATTTGGCTTTCTGAACGGTAGTGCCGTTCCAATATTTCTGGTGAATTTCGTTAGCTATAGTATCATCATTTTGGTGCCGAAGTTAATGATGATAATGGCATAGTATTAATTCTTTGAGCCGGTGATGTTTTGGCAAAATAATTGGGCGTTTGGTAGCGTGAGAGGTATTGTAGTAGCAGCATCAATGCGCCCATAAACACGCAAAAGACCATAGTCGTCTATGTAAGGTGTTAATTTATAGATTGATGACGGCTGAGTTCTACAATATCATCAGAAAATGCGTCATACTGTGCCAAAGATAATAATACTCGATCTGCGTTTTCTATTTCTGAAGCTGAGAGCTTTCCCTTTTCTTCTGAATTCCTTCGACACTCTTTGATGAAGCGGATGACCCATGCTGACGTTCTGAGTAGGTTAGGGTATTTCGAAAACCTGGATAGATCAAAGAGTTGTGTACTTACAGTTTTGGCGAGAAAAACAAACTTCGGTTTCATTTCTTCTTGCCAAATAAAGTTTTCAATGTCATCGGGATTTGAGGGCCAGGTGTCTTCAGGTGCTGCGAAAAACGATGGACCACTCAACCATTTGTTTTCAGGGTTCGATCGACGTTGTGTGGGTGAATCAACAATGACTCGACGGCTTCTTTTGTATCACCCTTAATACACTTTTGCAATCGGAAATTATTTTCCACTTTGGTGTAGTTGAACATCATGAGAGGCAGTGCAAAACATCGGCCATTTTTCTGGCCGGCCATTGAAGTCGGGCAAATATTGCAATGTTCTGATGTTTCCATAATTGCATAAGGGCTGGGCTGTTGGCCAAGACGATTTTGTCCTGCACCTGGCAGTGGAGATGCTGGTGGTGGTATATGTATTGGCTGTTGAGTGAAGCGCTGCGCAGACGGCTGAAGTGCATTTAAGGGTGAGAGGTAATACACTACCCTTGGAGTGCACGTTGAAAATGTTGAACAGACTGCTTGAGCTGCATTTGTGGACATCTGAAATGGTACATGCGGCTGGTACTTCGGCAAGGGGAGAGAATATGTTAAGTTCTGCGTCTTACTTTTAAATTCATTTTTATTAATTATTAGCTTATATCAACTTAAATACTAGACAAAAATGATTAAATCTAACTTAAAATTAACAGGATACTTATTCTAGATTATTGATCCTTATGCGGACGCCCTAAACTTAACTCTATCTTATAATTATTGCCTTTCGGCCTAAAAACTATTTTACGAATTTTACATAATTATGTTTTCATCGAGAAAATTGTTAAGAAAACTCGGAATCTTTATCAAATTTTATATTTTTATATAAAAAAACAAATTACAAACTACCTACTCTACTTACTTAAACTACTTAGCATATTCTAACTATAATTAGGATTCTGAGCACTCGTTGCCTGGCGCAACAAGTGGTCAAAATCCCAATTGCTTTCCGAGCGCCTGGCAGTCGTCAACGTGCACACGCGCCGCCGTGAGCCGACTGAAGCCTTACAGCGTCAGTCAACTCCCGGAAGCACCACCACACGTTGGCGAGCCCGGCCTCTCCCAAAAACGCCCTAGCTGACTTAATTTAACTTATAAGCTAAGAGGATGTTACCTAGAGTAACGCACCGTCCTGGGAGGGCATGTTGACCCCTCCCCCCTCAACAAGCCACCAAAATTCGGCGAATTGCTTTTCCGTGTCGAATATATCCCTCTCCGATATTGCGGTACTAAAACGGAGGAGCTCATGAGCATTGGCGACGTCCCCGTCATGGCGGAGCCGCTTATCTCTCGCGCTGCGGTAGCGATGGTATAAGACCGGGATACCATCCCTCGTCTGTACCAGCCCTTTTGAATCAATATGGATAAATGCCTCTGGCGGGATAAAGCCAGACCGGAGCGTACTCTCTATGTATATTTCATTGGGGTAGTAAGCCCCAAATATCAGACTATTGTCGCTGGCCATCGCCCTTGCAACGTGCCTTCGAGTGACCTTAATGAGGAAATTGTCAATCCTATTCAACTGAGCCCCATCGTATAGGACCTTGTTGGGATAGTATTTTATATAGTTGGATTCGGGCGTTCGGAACAACCGGAGACAGGTCCTAAGACATTGTCTCTCCAAAACCCGAATCTTTTCCATATAACTAGGCGCTATATTAAACCACAATGGACAACCATAAGCGATGATCGGCCTTATAAGGGCCACGTAGCAAATGACCTTCACTCTAGAGTCAAGTTGACTGCTATGAAACAGTCTCCTTGTCAGAGCATAAGCCTTCTTGGCCCCAGCAAGACAAGCAACTATATGTCTATCGAAATACAGATACTGGTCAAGCCAGATACCCAGATATCTAACTACGCTTCTCACCGCCAATGGCTGCCCATTTTGTCCAATAATGGCCAATTTCTTCCAGTTTTTTCTGGTATCCCTAGAGGCCCCAGCCAATGGAGTTCTGAACAAGATTGTTTCCGTCTTCTGAAAGTTGATTTTCAACTTCCAGTCGTCGCAATATCGCTTAATTTGATCGAAGTCACGCTGCAAAAGGATATTAATGACCTCGATTTTAGGACCTGATCTGTATGCCACCAAATCGTCGGCATACGCTATAGCATGTCTGAGTGAACCCAACAGATCACTCGTGTAAATGTTAAACAGGATCGGAGAATTGACCGCCCCCTGCTGTAAACCGTTTTTAATTTCAAAGACTCTGCTCGAAGTCACGTTGCCACATTTGACAACGAACTTCTTTCCCATAAGCATATTATAAATTACATATAGCAAAGGTTTGTGCATCCCCCGCCTGGTCAACTTGTAGAAAAGTCCCTCTAACCATACGGTGTCGAAAGCCTTCTCAAAATCAACCAGACAAGCACCCGTGCATTGGTTCTTGCATTTATTCCACTGAATGTCGGAAACCAGTTTCGACGCGGCATGAATAGTGTCATGCCTCGCCCTGAAACCAAACTGGTTGTCCGGGATTATGTTATTGTCCTCGACCCACTTTAACAGGGCTCTATTTACAACCTTTTCAAAGACCTTGCTAATATTCGGAAGCAAGCTAATTGACCGGAGATTGGCAGGGTTCGTCCTATCTTTACATTTTTTCGGGATAGGGTGTACCACAGCTACCTTCCAATGCGCCGGATAATGTGCATTATTCAGCGCATTGTTAAACAGCGTGGTGAAAATATCTACAGCCTCCAAAGGCAGGTGTCTCAATACGACGTTTGGGACACCATCCATCCCCGCCGACTTTTTATTCTTTAGTGACTCGAAGATGCACAGAAGATCATCCTTCGACACGAACAAGTGCGATGCATCTCGGCCATTGGCGACAACTGCATTAGCATGGTTTTCATCAGTGAACACGGTGAATCCGTTATTCTCAGATCGCCAATTCTCAAGTTCGGTGCGCAGATAGAAGTGGCTCACCAGAGCCCTATTCTCAATGTCGTGGTTACGGCGAACAGGATCGTTCACCGTATACACGGCCTCGAAACAAGCGCCCAGCAAATCCACTTTCTCCTGTGGGTCCTCGACCACGAAAAAATCGTCGTTTGAAGCGACACTTTCTGGACTTATTCCAGCAGTCAGTACTGTCTGTCTGTTCTCTGCTGTCTGGGAGATTCGAACACAAGGAATATCATTGTGATCTTTCCTCCTGAACAACTTATTTATCTGTTTAAGTTCTGCGTCACTCCGCGCCTGGTGCACATGACCGGTGCTTTCGTTGTTACCTTAAACTCTGGATCTGTTTCGTATGAGCTGCCTGCTCCTAGATTGTCGGCGGCAATGAACATGATGGGCACATGCTGTGCGGCGGGGGAAGATGTTATGACATGTTCTTTTTGGCGGCTGAGCTGTTCTTGCAGGCGTATGCGTTCTTCTTTTTCAGATGTGGCGTTCGCCACGGCGGCTATAAGTTGTAAACGCAGCTCCTACATCTCTCTCATAACTTCGTTAGGTCAATTAGTTGAACATTTGCTTCGGAGATCTGCTTTCCAGCTTGAAGAGTCTGCTTTTCCAGCTTAATTCGGGGAGTTTCTGTTAATATCTGTAGAATGAAAAAGGATTAAAACCACGACACAACTTTATCGAATAGTGAATCCATTTATTGTAAGAAGAAAAAGAAATAAACAGAAAAGAGACTGTCATATATAGTTTCAATTTTTGGGCATGTTCGCCTGATGCTCGGGTATTTTTTTTTTTTTTTTTTTAATTTCTGGCTCGCCAAGGCGATTTATAAGGGGGGGTACTTCGACCTAAAAGATCTTTTGTACCGTATGGGCCAGAAAAGTTTAAACTAGTAGAATTTCCACTTTCCGTGTAAAGCGGACAATTTTACCAGTAGAAGAATTCTTTATGTCCTCGGGGCTCATTTGCTCCCTGAAAAAGATCTTCTTTCTAATTTCATTAAGGGCTGCACATTCACATAAAATGTGTTCAGCTGACTCGTCCTCTTCAAGACAGAGTCGGCACTCCGGAGAGTCTGATATTCTGATTTTGTGTAGATGATATCTTAAACCATGGTGACCAGTAAGGTAACCTACTAGGTTTTTGATATCGTGCCTGCTTAGGTTTAGACATTTGCTGGGATTTTTATTGAAGGGCCGAATGGCTCGTTTGGCCTGTCTTAGACCTGGGATGCTTTCCCAAAGATAGATACATTTTCTATGTTCCCAGCTTTTAATTGCTGCCGTTGCTGCTGATCTAGGAGTGCAGCAGAAAGGTTCGGGACCTATGACAGGTGTTTCTGAACCTTTTCTGGCCAGTTCGTCGGCCTTTTCGTTACCTTCTACCCCGACATGACCCGGAACCCACCATAATTTGGTCTTGTTTCTTGTTCCGAGTGTTTGTAGGGTATTGAAGCAGTACATGACTGATTTGGTGTCAAGGGTATACGAGCTAAGGGCGTTTATAGCTGCTTGACTATCCGTGAAAATATGGATGATTGCACCTTTTATGCCAGATAAAATAATATGGCTGGCGCATTCTTGAATGGCGTGGAGCTCTGCTTGAAATACACTGGGACTTTTTCCCATGGGTATCGTAAAGCGTTTGTGAGGTCCGTATATTCCCGCTCCTACCCCCGTTTCCATTTTAGAACCATCCGTATACCACTTTATGCCGTTGTGGCTGTTTGGTGGGTTATTACTAACCCATGCTTCTCTCTTGGGGATCTCCGTGGAGAACCGTTTGTTGAAGCATAGTGTTTTTTGAATGCGGTCTGTGACCGCGCAGTTCATGTTAAGTTCTGGTAGTTCATCGAGAAGGGTCTTTATATCCGGGTGATCATTAAGACTTATCTCGTTTAACTGTATTAGACTTATTGCACTGCGGATCGCCACTTTTTGAATGTATATGTGGAGAGGTGTGATTCCTGTTATTGCCTCTATGGCAGCTGTTGGACAGGTTCGCATGGCTCCGGAGATACCAAGGCACGCAAGCCGTTGTACCTTTTTCTCTATTGCGACCTTTTGTGTGGATTTTGTCCACCATACTATGGAGCCGTATGTTATAATGGGTCTTATCATCACTGTGTAGATCCAGTGGACGATCTTTGGAGATATTCCCCAGGTTCTGCCATATGTGCGACGACAGGCCCATAAAGCTCTATTAGCTTTAGTGATTTTGTTATTTATGTGAGAGTTCCAGTTAAGTCTCTTTTCTAGGATTACTCCAAGATACTTGACTTCGTCGGAGTACTCTACGACCGTGTCGTTTATTGTGATTAGGCCTAGGTCTAATTTCCTCCTTTTAGTGAAAGGAACGATGACGGCTTTACTGGGATTTATGGAAAGATTTTCCTTGATGCACCAGTCTATGGCTGTCTTTAGAGCATTTTTCATTTTTGATGTGACTCCAATTGAGTCTTTGCCCCTGACTATGATGACAATATCATCGGCGTACCCAATTGAAGTGTAGCCCAAATTGCCCATCTTGTGTAGCAGGTCATCAATGACCAATGACCACAAAAGGGGTGAAAGTACTCCCCCTTGTGGGCAGCCCCTTACGGCTGTTACTGATACTGAGGTCGTTCCTGACGAGGCAGTTATTTTGCGACTTTCCAGCATCGCTTTGATCCATTTAATAGTTGGTTTGTCTATGTTTCTATGGTACAAAGCATTTGATATGGATTCATATCCAGTATTGTCAAAAGCACCCTCTATATCCAGAAAGGCACAAAGTGCGATCTCTTTGCAACGGTAGGCGTTTTTTATCTCTGTAGTTAGTCTTAACAGAGCGCCTTCCGTGGATTTACCCTTCTGGTACGCATATTGGTGAGGGTGCAGAGGCATGCTTTTTGATATGCATTCTCTAATGTGGACGTCAATAATCCTTTCCATTGTTTTCAGGAAAAACGATGTCAAGCTTATCGGACGATATGATTTAGGTAATTCGCTCGGCTTGTTTCCCGGTTTGAGTATAAATACTACGTTTACCTCCCTCCAGGTAACTGGTATATACCCCCAGTTGAAGCTGAACCTAAATAAGGCAATCATGGATGGTAATAAAAATTCTATTCCATTTTGAATGAGGGCTGGAAAAATACCATCTGTTCCTGATGCCTTGAATGGTTTAAATGAGTTAATTGCCCATTTAACCTTATCCGGAGTAAAAAGTGTTCCGGATAAACTATTAATTCTGCTGAGGTTTCTTGGAATTGAGACCTCCGCTATATGGTCATCTGTAATGACCATCGTGTGAGACCCTGGGAAGTGAGCCTGAAGCAAAGTTTTCAGCGTTTCTTCCCGGTCGCGTGTGATTGAACCATCTGATTTGATTAACAATCCCATGCTTTTTGCTTGATCCTTTGACAGAGCCCTTTGGAGGCGTGCCACCTCTGGAAGTTTTTCGATCTTCTCACAGTTTGCACGCCATGAGGCTCTTTTGGATCTGCGCAACTCTAAGTTGTATATGGTCAGCATGGATTTATATTGTTCCCATGTGCCGGTGCGTTTGGCTTTGTTAAAAAGTTTTCTCACTCTCATTCGAATAGACTCAAAGTTATCGTTCCACCATGGTACGCACCTTTTAACCACGGTTCTTTTAACCTTGCAACTACTTTTGAATGAGGCAAGAATAATATCATTTATTTGACATTGTGCAGCATCTGCATCATTTGTTGTGGATGGTGCTTCTGGCAGCATGTCAGATCTGACCGCTAGATTTTCGCGGTAAGTTCTCCAATTAGTCAGTCTGTTGTCATAACGGACTGACGCGTGTTCGGCATTGCATCTTATCTCGAATCGGATGTTCATATGATCCGATAGAGATGCCTCGCCAGACACATGCCACCCCTCTATGATATCTTTCATAAAAGGAGATGAGATAGTAAGGTCTAGGACCTCTTCTCTTATAGAATTTCTAAAAGTGGGACTATTTCCCTTGTTTAGAAAAACGAGGTTGTTGCTATATAAAAATTCTAATAACGACTCACCTCTATTGTTAGTATCTCGGCTGCCCCAAATCGTGTTATGTGCGTTTGCATCGCAGCCGATTATGATGTGTACTTTTTGGTCCTCACAGTACCGGACAAGTTCCTGTACTGGTAGGGGAGGAACTACATCAGTGTCTCCAGCAAAGTACGCCGATGCACACACAAATTTGTGTAGCTGTCGGCCTTTGTGGCGTTCTATTAGAACTGCCACCAGGTCCCTAGTTGTGAAACCTGGAATGAGAGAAAATTTTATATCTTTCTTAATAGAAATGGCCGCCCGTGGTCTGAAACGACCTTTGGCGAAAATGATCTCTCTATTTTTACAGTTTAATCCAGATATCTTACCATTGTTTGCCCATGGTTCCTGGATTAGACTAATAGCGATGTTCCCTTCGGCACATCGCTGGCTAAAGGTGTCCGAGGCACCCATAGCCCTGTGCAGGTTACCCTGCAGCACGCTTAGACGGGATGTCATTATTTCCGTGCGAATTCAGGGTTACGTACTCTGTTAGGCTTATTGTCACCACTCCTTCGTACGACACTCTGTTGAGGGAGACCACTTTGTCTACCTCTCGGACTTTTGTTTTTGTGTCCGTCTTGCGCCCATGCCTTCTTACGATCCATACCTCGGGTAAGGCGAATGTTATATCTAACAGTTTCCTCTTCCATTTCTTCCTTTGTTAAGTCAATTTGTTTATCATCTGCTTCAGAGCCCTGCTTTCCAGCTTGAACAGTCTGCTTCTCCAGCTTAATTCGGGGAGTTTTCTCTTCCATTTCTTCCTCTGTTAAGTCAATTTGTTGATCATATGCTTCAGAGGTCTGCTTCCCAGCTTGAACAGTCTGCTTTTCCAGCTTAATTCGGGGAGGTTCCTCTTCTATTTCTTCCTCTGTTAAGTCAATTTGTTGATCATGTGCTTCAGAGGTCTGCTTTCCAGCTTGAACAGTCTGCTTTGCCAGCTTAATTCGGGGAGTTTCCTCTTCTATTTCTTCCTCTGTTAAGTCAATTTGTTGATCATGTGCTTCAGAGGTCTGCTTTCCAGATTGAACAGTCTGCTTTTCCAGCTTGATTCGGGGAGTTTCCTCTTTTATTTCTTCCTCTGTTAAGTCAATTAGTTGATCATCGGTATCAGTTATCGGCTTTTTATCTTGAAGAGTCTTCTCTTTGGGAGTCGTTTTCTGGAGTGTTAAGTCAAGTGCTTGATCTGTGTTAGGGATCTCTTCTGCAAATTAAGCTCAATTTTTCAATCTTCATTCTTTTCTGTTTGCTCTTTTAAGTCGATAGTCTGATTATCAGGTTTGGGGACTTCTTTTTTAGCTTTTAGATTCTCGGTCTCTGGATCGATTTTACGTTTCTTCACTTCTGTTTCCTGTTCTGTTAGGTCTATGATTTGATCCTCCGTTGTGGCGTTCTGCTCTTCTGCTTTAACAGTCTGCTTCTGCGGTTTAATTTTGAAAAATCCCTGTTCTTCTTCCTGCTCCATTTGCAGATTATCCTCCGTTGTGGGGTTCTGTTCTTCTTCCTGCTCCATTTGCAGATTATCCTCCGTTGTGGGAATCTGTTCTTCTTCCTGCTCCATTTGCAGATTATCCTCCGTTGGGGGGTTCTGTTCTTCTTCCTCCTCCATTTGCAGATTATCCTCCGTTGTGGGGTTCTGCTGTTCTGCTGTAACAGTCTGCTTCTGCAGTTTAATTTTGAAAAATTTCTGTTCTTCTTCCTGCTCCATTTGCAGATTATCCTCCGTTGTGGGATTCTGTTCTTCTTCCTTCTCCATTTGCAGATTATCCTTCGTTGTGGGAATTTGTTCTTCTTCTTGCTGCATTTGCAGATTATCCTCCGTTCTGGGGTTCTGTTCTTCTTCCTACTCCATTTGCAGATTTAGTGGCATGCTTTGATCAGCTATTTCGGGAAGCGTACTTTCATTTTTACAAGTTTGTTTCTCCGCCTCAAATCGCGGTCTTCCATTTCAAATGGCTAAATTTCTTCGTCAAACGTTTGCTGGTAACCGGGATTTCCACCAGCTACGTGGTCTTCGAACGTCGTCTCTTCTGCTTTGCTTGACTCATCTGTATCAAAATATATATTAGATACAGGCAATTCCTCCTCAGTTAGCCTTAAAGGTTCAGAGATTGAGACGTCACAAGGGCATCCATTTTACCTACCTACCTACCGCGGCATAATGTAATAGGCATGACAAGAGCCGTATGGCTTTCTGGCACGCATTTTCGACAAGAGAGCTTGATGCCAAACTCTGTCAAATGCCTTTGAAATATCAATCGCAACGATTTTACTTTCACTACCTAGGTGAAGAGATTGGTTCCACTTTTCAGTTAGATAAGTCATCAAATCACCAGTGGACCTGCTGCGGAAACCGTATTGCCGGTAATTAAAAAGTTTTCGGGATTCAAGATATTTCATGCGCTGACGGTTGATCAGCGTTTTCATGACCTTGGAAATAAGGGAGAAGATTCGCCTATTTCTGGGGCAGGCTGGACAAATGCTGTTTTTCATCTTCGTGGAAAGAGCCCTGAATGATCAGCGTTCTTGAAAAGAAGGGAAGTTATTGCAATTGGTCGGTAGGAGGAGGGAGATTAAGAATCGCCTTTTTTGGGGACAGACTGGACAAATGCTGTTTTCCAACATCTCGGGAAGAGCCCTGAAGAATAGGACAGATAGAAAAGCTTACGCAGTGGTTTTGCCAACATAGAAGAACAACTCTTCAGAACGATGGGCGAAATACCATCTGGACCAGCGGATTTGTGTATGTCAAGATCTCGAAATACTCTAGCCACTGTACTAGTGCGAAAGTGGATTGGTCCCATACAGTATTCTACGCGCTCGAGTACAGGGGGAGATAAAGCACAATCTGGGAGCGTTGAGCTAGCTGCAAAGTGAGCAGCAAGCAGATTGGCTTTATCCAAAGAGCTGACGTCTGGAATGTCGTTGTAAATGAGTGACGGGATAGACGACGAGACCGAATTCTTGATGTTTTTGACAAACGACCGAAAATTGTTTCTACTCGTGGGACTTTGTAGTATTTTTTGCCTCAGCTTTTGGTCGTGGGAGAATTTTACACGATTAATAAGGGCATTGCAGTCATTTCTGACTCGTTTGAATTTTTTCCGGTTTTCCTCAGATCGGTTGGCCTTATAAGACCGAACGCTTACCTCTTTTAACCTGATAGCCTCTTTGCAGCTCGAGTCACACCACGCGTTTACCTTGGGTTTGATACTTTTTATCCGGTTAGGGATAAAGCATTTCATACCCAATAAAATCATGTTTGTTATCATATCAGCAGCAGCATCCACGTCGCTGTCGAGGAAGCACAGCGACCAGTTAAAACTATTAAAGAAACCGTTTAGTTTTTCCCAATTGGCTTTCTCGTATTGCCATACGGTTCTTTTAGGAGTTTGTTATTTAACTATGTGGCCGGAGTACGAGAAATTCGCTGATATGACACAATGGTCTGACGAACCTACGAGTAGAGGCGGTAATACGTTTATATCGTATTTTACAGGGTGAGAGGTGAGAAACAAGTCCAGTGTGTTAGCGGTTTGACTGCTTATGTCCGGTATTCGTGTTGGCTCATTTACAAGCTGAGTGAGATTGTTAACCTCAGCAAAAATCTCAATATACCTTCCTTCGGGTGTTGTCTGTCCAGAATGCCGAAGCCAATGTGAATTGTGTATATTGAAATCAATGCCGATTTCAGTACGAGGATGAAGGGTCACAATTCTTGTGATGGAATCAAACTGGGACTTTAAACACACTCCTCACATTTCTTTTATTATTTTTCTTTTACTTTTCCTTCACCGGTGTTTGGCGCCGGTAATGCCTCGAGATACAAGTTCTCGTGTTTTGGTAGAGTGGACTCTTAGTTGTGGGATCCCACCGCTGCCACTAATTTTGTTGTACGTTGGGGTACCGTGCTTCCTCTGTAGTGAGCGAAGAGTACCCAACGGAGAGGTTAAATAAAATTCTTTTTTCTTTTTAGATTACTACTCAGCCTGCTGTCTTTAGCTAGGCTGCGACTCAGTGTTTCTTTATTCTTCTTTTTATATTTTAGTTTTTACTATACAACCGAATAGACTCGCTGTCTTAGGATAGGCTGCGATCTATTGGTTGGTTCGTTTAATGTTTGAAATCTAACTCTGCCTTCTCTCTAAAATCTCTTGCGAACGTCTGATAAACATCCAAGAGTATCAATTGTCATGAGAAGCTTCTCAAATTTGCCGTTCGGATTCGGCAGATCCCTTCCACTTCACATATGAAAATAGTGGAGAAGCTAGGTTTTAGGCCCTGTATGGGCCGTTAATGCCAAATATATATATTCTCTCTAAAATTTCTAGTCCTTTTATACACATTTAACTAGTTCATGCCATATGCCTAATGCATTATTAGCATAAGAGCGTCTTAGTATCAACATGTTATTCGCACTTGCGCTAATTATGCAGTGCACAGACCTTGTATGTGGAGTTCCCTTTTGACTGTTTCGTCACTTGAGGGTATACCCAATACCATACTGTTTATGGGTTCTTTCGGCGACATGTAGGAATTGTTAATACTGACCTAGTGAAGCGACTTATTGGGAGAATCGTATGTCAAGCATTTTACGTTATGTGATATGCGGTTGATGCTAAGAAATGCATAGGAAGAAATTTAATGGGAGTGGTATTTGAAATGGTTTTGTTTTATGGGATGGATGCCAGATGTTGTAGGTTCTACAGGGTAACGATTCCAATCAACCCAAATAATACAGCTCGAAATTTAAGTGGTCAAAGTAAAATATTTTTATTTCACATTTTTTTGTAGTTCTTTAAAAAAAAACAAAATCAAGTATTTTTTTACTAAATAGAGGTCAAACAAAAAATAAACTCCATATGGTAACAAAAAAAAAGTCAAGAGGTATTAAAAACAAAAAGATACTTGGTAACTAAACCCTATTTGGAGCCTTGAAGTGAATTTGATACTCTCGATCCCTGTGCAGTTGCGAAAGTAAGTGAATCCGTAGGTGGACAATGTTTTCCAGAGTTTGATCACACAACTGACAAGTGACTGCTGTCACAGAACCATCACTGAAAATGAACCGAATTAAGCCGATCATTCGAAATAGTATAATTGGAAATGGCTTACAATTGCTTGAGACGATGTAGTTCTTTGCAATGCAGATTCAATGCATGCATACGATCAAATGTTTCATCTTTTAGCCGTAGAGCCGAATGCATTGGGAATATGCAGCGATGGCCATAGATGAGGGTGCTCTCAATAACGTCCCTTTCATCCGGCCGGGCCCAAATGTGGTCCCGAGAATCGACATGGGTTTCAATATATTTGCGAGTCTTAGTTAGAAGTCTGAAAAATAAATTGAATGTAATGTCTGAGGGTGATCCGCCTTCTGAGGCAGGAACTTACTTGATAATAAGATTCTTAATTTTGGCAGCAAGATCTGCTCGTACGTTTGGCAGCACTGTGGCCCTCTCGTCACCTTCGTCTGTGTACAAAATTGTATCCATAGAGTAGCGAATTTGATTTATCTAAAAGAAGCACCTATAGGTATGCTATTATAAAAAAATCCCTTCTCTTACCAACTCCAAATCAACTGTTAGAATTTCTGCATCCAAGTGCAGTACCATATCGTGTTCCTCAAACAACGGCTGATAGTTCTCATCGTGGCCAAGTCCAGCTAGAATGGATACATATTTTGAATGGCTGGAGTTTCTGTGAATCTGCATGGTCGGACAGAAGATTAGGGCCATCAGAGAGCCGAACCCGTGAATGTTTGGCATAAGTGTGGTCTGACGTGCAGTTAATGAGCTTCTGTCGTGCGACTCGGACACGCTTGCCGCGACAATCAGACGTTCGTGTACATCTTGCGGATCAGTGTCGAGTAACACTGAATTTACTGAATCCCGCTCAACGTTGACACCTTTCCAGGCGCCAACACGAGTTGCAGAAAATATTTTTGTTTCCAAAGGACTGAAGGGGCCTCGCAGATTAATGGCATTCAAGCACAACTCTGGAGGTGGTGGATCGATTTCAATATCGATTTCTGGTTGAATTGAACGCAAGTACTCTTCGTTCTGTTTTGAATAATCCTCCTCCAGGAATCTCTCGCGGATCGACTGTTTTCTCATTCTAAGATCGTGATCGGTCTGAGAGAGAACATTTTTAGAAAAGATTCAACGCTTTTCGAAGTTTACTCACCTTTGACATGTAACTCTCGTCTGATTTGCGGGCATGGCCTTTATCAACAAGCAACTCATTAACCGTAGTGTTATTGACCTTGACGAAAACCGATGTAATGCCATTTACCACCGAGTAAACATCCACTTCAACAACTCCAGCATCGGCGATTTCTTGCAAGCATTCCATGGCATCATCCAGCCATTTGCCAGAAGGACTCTGCACGGATGATGGCTGGACCATTGCCAGGCGGCACTCAAACATACGCGGTGGAATATCATTGAGGTATTCCGTTTCGAAAATCAAACGACGCAGGTCCCGGAAGTTGACCACTGCCGTGTTGCCAAAGTCAATAAAAAGAACCTGTTGGCGAAGAATTTTTACAAAATTGTTCATGCTACAGCGGTTCTTTCTTACGAACCCGAAATTCCAAATGCTGTCGTGAGCTGTGAATGACCTGCACCACCCTGGCTCGATAATATTTACCCTGGAAGGGAGCAGCCAACATCATGCCCTTGGACACAGCAGAAGCATTTCGAAACTTGCGTTCATCAGCCGCTGGGCTGTTTAGCTGAGCCGAGATCTCCCTAAGACGTTCCATTTCGGTCAGCGGTTGGAAATAGAATTTTGAACAGTTTTCAATCTTAAAAATAAAAAATTTGGAATTGGAATTGTTTGAAGCGAAATGCATTTTCTTACGTGGGTAATGTAACCGCGAATTTGTTTAGAAAAAACCGTCGGCATGACGACGAGTTCGGGATTTTTAATTTGTTTCTTAGTTGGAATCCAAGTACCTTCAGAGAGCACGCCTATGCCGCGTTCTTCTGCGTAGTTTATTCCTGATCTGGCACTGAAAAATGTTTGAAATTTGTTACATTGATATCTTGAAAAATAAATAAACCATATTTACTCCATGACTCTTATCGAAGTTGGACACTTTAAGTGTCGCATTTTGATTGCCTTGTACACCTCCAAGCGTACACAGCCGGGTACCTGCACTCGATTACTGGCCTCGCCGCAGTACTCATCTTCAGGATCACTTTTAAAGGTAACCAATATCTTTTCTGATCCAGTCTGGAATTGAACATCGATGTTCTTCGGATGGATACGCGCTTGTTTAAAGAGATCCTTGATCGTCTTCGTATATAACTGCCCAATATGTTTGGTGTTGTAATTGTTGAAGTAAACCGTGCTGCAAGGATCGTGCCCAAAGATTGTGTGATAGGTCGCGCGTTCTATTTCCACGTTGTTCAAGTTGGAGCGAAGGAAATAATATGGGTAGAAGGCGCCCGATATAACAATTTTCAAGATGATTGTCTTCTCCCTATCCAGCCAGTGGATACGCTGATAGGCGGTTGTCTCCTTAATCCCAAGCCCCATTAGGCGTTCCTTCAGTTCCATCACCAACAAATGCATTTCCTTGATCGAACGAATATTTATAAAGTATCGCTCGGCCCAGGTAAATTCGCCAGATTCCTCATTCATGTTGTGTTGTTCCCGCATTGTGCACCAGACCTTAGAGAGAAATGAGATGCTGATTTGGGGTATACGCAGGTATCCAAGTAACTTACCCGATAGACCTTAAGAATGGCAAAGAGATCACTGCCGGAGGCATCGGCCCACGCGAGTTTCTGCGAGTAGGCAGCTAACTCACCGCGTTTTCTATCCGAAAATGAAAATATTGACTTGACACTCAGGCCTGCGGCTATTATAATCGCCTCTTCCAGCACACTGAACATGTATCCAAAGATAATGAGCCGACTGACACGAATATCCAAGGGCAGAGCTGCCATTATTCTGCCGACAAATGACAAATCTCCATCTTGAACCGAGTACACACTGTTTACAGTCTTGTAGAGTGCACCCACTTCCTTCAGCACCAGTATAGTGTTGTGGATATCCGAGAGATTTGGTGGGGACATAGCCAATGCCAGAATCACCGGCGGTGGTTCCATATCAAGCAGCTTAGCCTTTAAAACAAGAGTCTCCAGTGGGCAACGAAGCATTTCCGGTATTCCGAATTCTTCTAAATAGTTCTAAAAGGACAGACGACAGAAAGATGGTGTTTATTTATATGGAGTCAGTTGTGTTCACTTACCATGTAAAATTGCTTGGAAACCATTCGGTACACTCTTCCGTTCATTACACGACCAGCACGTCCGGCTCGCTGGCGACAATTCGCCCGGGAAGCCCAGTGCAATTGTAGTGAAGTAAAATTTGTACTTGTGTCTGTTATCAAGGACTTGGTTAAGCAGAAATCAATGACTGAAATTATTACTGTTAGCTTTTGTTAACACAGAAGACCGCTCTCTTACCATATTTGACATCCGGCACTGTAATTGAACTTTCGGCGATGTTTGTGGCTAGAATCACTTTTCGATGACCAGGTGGTGCCCGATGGAAGATTTTCTGCTGCTCATCGGGCGCAATCATGGAGTGCAATCGAATTGGCATCAATTTCACTTTGTTTCTGATGGAAAGTGTTTTTTTTTTTTTCATTTCAGATGAGTTGATTGGTAAATACTTACATTTCTTGTAACTGTTCGAGTTTCTTGTCCATTTTATCAATTTCA
Organism: Portevinia maculata; assembly: GCA_949715645.1. Lineage (NCBI taxonomy): Eukaryota > Metazoa > Arthropoda > Insecta > Diptera > Syrphidae > Portevinia > Portevinia maculata. The sequence goes on from OX454528.1 coordinate 91,232,111, forward strand.
TTGATACCAGGGAGAAATATAAGAATTGAAGTCTTTTGATTGGAATTGTTGGAAGTTTCATGGCTCTCGATGTTTTCTATGACTATTATTAGTTTTAATACGAGAGTATACATTTCATTGCCAATGCATGGATCTTCGTAGTCCACTATAACATTCTGCAAGAAAATAATATTTTTTTATTAACAAAATAATAGCAAATTGTAAGTCTAATGTAAAATTAAAATGAATAGTTTTAAGCCTGTGTTAAATGTTGCATTATTACAAAACAGCGCTTGTTGTAAAAGGTGACTAAGTGGAAAATCATATCTAGGCTATTAAACATCCAGGTGAGCCTAGCGACACAGTTAACATCTTAAAGCTTTCCCGCTAGTGTGCATGCAAATCCGTGGGTTGACACGACTGGAGGTCACCGTTGTCGTAAAGTAAGACCAAACAAGAAATAATAGGAGCATGTACTGTACATGTCGAACTCGTTTAATCTACAGCACTATTCGCGTACAATAGAAGACACACTACCCCGCCAGGCACTTCTTATCGTGGTACTAATCCTGGGACGGGCAGAAATGCTCGGGTCACAGCTATTCACTTTCCTGGGGATAGCAAAGTAATGCTTAAGCTTAGGCGACTCCTAAGGGTCGCGAGTTGGAAGGTCGGAAGTTTGAATCTTCGTAGCTACGAGCTGGAAGAGATGATGGTTAGAAGGCGAGTTGACACCTTATGTGTTCAAAAAACGAAATGGCAAACACTGGAAATCGGGCGCATTTCTTGGACGTTAGGCCAAAAGCTTTCAGATGTTCTACATGACGGAACAGGGTGAGAAAAGAATCGGTATCATACTTGCGAAAGATCTACTTGGCAGCGTCTTGACCATTCAGTAATCGTTTGATGTCTCTCAAACTGGTGATGCAAGGTGAGGTATTCAATATTGTCAGTTCATATGCTTCCCAAGCTGGATGCGAGCAGAAAGAAAAAGATGCATTCAGGCTAGATTTTCATAGCCTCATCAAGAACATCCGGAAGTCAAACGAAGACTACGGCACCAGGAACTCTCCGGGTGAAGACATCCTAAGCATGTGCAAGTCATACGGTCTTATCGTTCCAAATACCAAGTTCGTAAAAAAAAGCCGGCACCTGGTCAGTTACAGCCGTGGCGGAAATGAAACCCAGATTGATTACTATTTGGTAACATGTTTCATGAAGCCTTGGGTTAAAGATTGCAAAGTGATCCAGGAGAGGCAATCGCACAGCAACACCTTCTTTCTTCTGGCAGAACATTTTATGGCGGCGGAGACGAACATATTATTAGAGTGCAGAGCACAAGATATGTTGAACTCGCTACTTGGAGGTGTTCGTGGCACCACGACACTCTGCGACGAGCGGTCCGAAAGGCCCAGAGCTTGTCTTGCTGGGCCGAACCTTCTCTCAGCGACTAAGCTTCTACCGATTCGACGTGGCCAAGATTTGGTTGCTGCAGCTATAAGCTACGAAACGAATTTAGATTGGAAGACCTTCGTCATAGCGTCAGCTTATCTTCCCTATGATTCTGTAGTGACTCCACTACCAAGGGCAATCGCTGAACTCATAGACTATTGCGACACCGAAAAAACTTGTCATAACTGTTCCACTGCCAATGCTCAGCACATGATTTGGGGCAGCAGCAAATGCAACATGCGAGGAAACCATCTCCTGGATTTTATACTATCGTCTGATCTTACCATCAACAATGTTGGTTCACATGTAGTGAGTAGTCAGATTACATCGACAACTAACGCGAAGACAAAGTCGCCGAGCAAAAAACAAAATTGATAACGAGTGACTATGCTTTGTATTAATTTACGATACAAGTGTTGTTCATTAGTCATTGCTTCCCGTGTGCCAGATATTGGTTGCATACGAAAGTGTAATCAGACTCTTTCAATTCAATTGTAGGTCAGTCGATTGAACGGTGGATGGAGGAATATTTGGGATTGCTAATAAGGGTCAAATAGTATATAAGCGAAAAATTTTGAGAAAATAAAACAGATTCAATTTGACTAATGATCTAACTGTTTCTTGTTTCTGGCACTTTATGGCGTATTGAGCCTGCCTACATTCCCTTTTCCTATCACTGTACCTCACAGGCACCTTGCACTACACACATCCAACTTTTGTGACGTCAAGTAGACAGGAGATGATCGACTTAACGTTATCTAATAGGTACTTGAAGGCGGTTACTAACTGGACGAATTCTTCGGAGGTTTCCCTCAGACCATAGATACATCGAATTCCAAATCGAATGCGAAGCCATAACTTTGCAGAAGAGAAAAACTAACTGGATATGCTTAGACCAAACACAGTACGAGACAAAAGGTAGAGGATGCTGTCCAAAACCTGAACAGTGCCATTACCAGCTTTTTTAAACTGACGTGCCTAGTAAACAAAAACCATTGCTTAACGCCAGTTCCCTGGTGGAGCTCGGAACTGCAAAGAATCTGAAGAGAAGCTAGAAAGTTTCTAAATAGGTCCTAGACGTGATCTACGAATGGTGCATTAGGAACAGGCTCTCAATCAATCCTCTCCAAACTGAGGTTGTTCTCTTTACGAGAAGGAGGAAGCTGATCGGGTTGACTCAGCCAGTGCTAAAAGGCGTCACAATCCAACTCTCCAATGAGGCAACATATTTGGGAGTCATCCTGGATAGGAAACTTCTTTGATCCAAGCTAGGCTTAAACGATACCACCAACTGCGAGTTTGTGGAGAAAGCGATGACACTGCGGTACATTTACTTTGCGATTGTCCTGCTTTTGCTAGTATCAGGTGGCAGGTATTTGAAGCTGATGTGGTAAATGCTGGGCTCCTCATCACTGAAGCGCCTACTCGTTTTTCTTAGAAAATGAGATACAGTGGAATATGTTTTAGAACTTAATTGTTTGTTATATTATTTGCAACAATGGGAAAAGAAAACGCAGTCATCAGAAAGGTACATTAATACTGAAAAAACAAACAAAATTTTAATTTAATAATAGACACATAGCGGTAGTTTTACTCTCTTTTTCCTATACCATGTTAAAATGTATGCGTTTTTTCGGTTCACCTGCACCTGCAAAAAAGTCCAAAAACAGCAAAACACCATTTTTTTCAAATATTTTTATTCTTTTATTTATTTCAATCAATTATGTTTCATTTTAATAATGTGTGCTGCATCCACCATTGAATATAACATCAAACATTGTATTCATTATAGAGTCATATAAACTTTTAAGTTAATTCAAAGAAATGTTGGCCAAAGAAGCTTTAATTGACGCAATAAGCTCTGGATTGTCTTGATACTACTTGCCTCATCTATAAATTCCAAGCACTAGCCATCCCCAAACATTGTCAATAATATTAATATCAGGCGATTACGACGGCCAGGGCAATATTTGAATGTTTTCACTACTAATCCATTCTTTAACAACGCGTAAATTGTGTATAGGAGCGTTATCTTACTGGAATATCCACGGAGTGGGTCCAACAACCTCCTTTATTGCGGGAAAATCAGATTTCAAAAGAACTTTCTAAGAAAAACAAGTCATTTTGTTGGAAACGATTACAAATCAAAAGTGCTAAGTATTAAATTGCGCATCATACCATGACTTCTCCTTGTCTCGAGTGATGACGGTTAAAAAACATTTTTTCTTTCCGGAGATCATACAAGTATTAGTTGTAACCATCAGGACCTTCCAAGTTAACCTTTTTTTCATCCGAAAAGACAACTTTACTCTAATTTCTTGAGACCGCTTCAATGTCCACATCCCATGGCATGTGATCCCCTTGCAAATTCAAGGCGCTGTTGCGTGTTTTTTTGAGTTTTGTAAGCTTTAAGTCTGGAGCACTCATAATAACAAGACGCACAGTGGATTTGCCACAAGAAATCCCAGCAAATTCCTTTATTTTGTTTGTTGATTAAGCGGAATAAGAATCTAGTCTTTGAATTTTCCGCGTGTCTTGTGGCGTTAAAACTTTTGCGATCCTTCCTTTGTAATTTTTCAGATAGGATGCACGATTTTTCACAAAATTTTTTATTAGGTGTTGACTTTGCCAATTTTAAGGGTTATTTTACGGTTTGAAAAGCCCTCCAAAAGTTAAACTTCAACCCTTCAAATTAACCCTTTTCTTCGCCCAAATTTAACAAAATTTGTAAAAAAAAAATACTTTCTCTCACTTACTCACACTTTCAAATTAAATTTTCACTGAACTTTGCTCGAACACTTGTTGCTAACTTAACAATTTAACCGGTGCGATGCATACATTTTTGCAAGGTATAGGAAAAAGAGAGTAAAACTACTGTTATGTGGCTTTTATCAAATTGAAATTTTGTTTTCTTTTTTCAGTATTAATGTACCTTTCTGCTAAATGCGTTTTCTTTTCCCATTGGAGCAAATAATATAACAAAAAATTAAATTCTAAAACATAACTCAGGTGCGACTATTCAATTAAACCGCACTGTGTCTTCTTCATAACCCTTCCACTTACCTGCATCCCTACTGGTCGGCCTGCGGGTTTCACCGATTCGACTTCAGAAAAAACCGGCAGGTCTCCAGACATTGAATCACTTCGTCGCTGATGCCAAAATGTTGCTTTATTTCTGTGATCCAGGAGTTTTTAGGCCTGGCTTTCTTTCGCGTTTGTATTGGAACGTTGATTGATATTACCTTTTTGACAGGGTTCGTACGATCTCTCCTTTGATCATGACAATAGCCGTGTTTCTTTGCACGCGGATATAGGGATAATTTGAAATTTGTATGTAAAATACAACAACAACTTATCCTATATACGCTAACTTTAGCGGGGATAACTATCGCCGCTAAGTCAGTTAGCGGGGATAAACAGTGCTTCCAAAACCCATTTTCTTCGTTTCTAATGAACCGATGCGATGAACTTTTCAGGAAATGTCAAAGTTTGACTTCCCTCTGACCATTAACACATCCCGCCGAATATTTTGTTCGTGATTTATTATTATTTTTTTTCAAACTTCATTATAAAGGTAATTGAATTTAACAAATCTGTTAATGTGAAATTGTTTTTCATAATTTTAGAATATGCTTGGCATCAATTTCAATCGGCGGAAGTAAATATTTTTCAATTTCAGGATTTTCAATACAAATTTCTTAACTACAACTTACAGCTGTGTCACGGTGCATGTCATAGGTGCATGTGTGCTGCCAAGTTTTTTTTGATGAATTCTTAAGCGACGATGGTCGTTTTCTGATGCCATCCCTATATCCGCGTGCAAAGAAACATGGCTAATGCCAACTGAGCCGATCCCGCTCCATTTTTTTACGACATAGGTTCTTTCACGTGAAAGCTTCCTCGCATTTTGAAACTTTTTATTCGATCAACCTTTGTTACTCCTGCTGTCATGCGAAGCATCTAATTTCAGCTGTTAATTTGCACTCATATGTTTTGTACGCTGTCCAAAATGGTAAACCGCATGTGAGCGGCTGGCGCAGAGCTCCAGTGTAGAGCCTTCCTTTCAGCTGGGGGCATTTTTCGATCACCCTACGCTTTACCGATGCATAATGTATTCATCACAGCTTGCTTGGCTATTGACCATAGATCCCAGATATTTGAACTTTTCACAGTTGGGAATCACTCTTCCATTCATATAAATGTCAAGTATTCCGTTTTTTTCGGACTAATACGATATGGTCCAGCCATCAGTATGCTTTCTTCCATCCATACGTGGTTGATGATTTAATGCATGTGCCTTACCAAGACATTTCTTCCGTATTTGGAGATCTCCGGTGGTAAACCATATCGTCAACAAAGAATAACTGATGAAAATTGAATAACTTGTGGGGATGAGATATATTTTATAATTTTTGGAGAGCGGTTCATTGTTAAACACAGGATATTGTTCCATATTTTGGCGGTCGATGAGTTTATAATTATGGATACGGTTTTATCGCATTATCAGCTTTGTTTCTTCGGTTGCAAAGTATTATAGCGTCAACAATGTGGCATTGAAATATTTGTTGGAGGCACTCACAACGTCCTAGATGCCGACTAAAAGCGCATTGCAAACGTTCCGATCGCAAAACTTAGGGCATGTTTGCGCTTCTTTGCTGAAGGGGGATTAAAAACGGGACTTGGAATAAACCATAATATTGGTCTGGTTCAATCTAGTTTTAGTAAGGTACTCGCAGAAGTCCTAGATGTCATGGAAGCGCAGCTTTACTCAAAATGGATAAGTGTATGGAAGACTCCCGAAGATAAAAGGAAAGTTGCGTTAACATTCTACTCAAAACACAACTTTCCCGGTGTTTGGTCTAGCTTTCATTATTTTGATTTATTTTATTGCTCAGGTCATTTATTTGTTTGTAACCTGATACACATTACTTGCATGACCTAATATGCTTCATTATTTGAATACAACCCAACGCATACGAAATAAAAGAAAAGAAAAACAAACAATGAAAGGTAAACTCGGCATCGTGCAAACGCATGCACTTTGATGCAGTGATTCATTGCTCAATCAATTTATATTTTTTGTATGTGTAATACTTTTAAGGCTGCACTAAGCCAGCGAAAGAGGAAAAGGAGAAAGGCGACTATCGTGCGGCGCAAAGAAACTGCACCGCCAGTTGAAGGCGCAAGCGCTGAGAACGGCACTTCCACGGCGGCGACGGCAAAGAGATGCAGGTCGGCAGAGGTTACCCCAACCGAAACCAGCCAGCTGACTGAAACCAACGCTGCCTCCCCTTCCAATAGCTCGAACAGGAAACAACGGAGGAAGAAGACCTCAAGCACTCCTGTCGGTGGAACTGCGCGCGCACCTTCTGCGTGCCCTTCCACTAGAACACTTCCAGCTGATGTATTTCCAATGATTGGATTTACTCAGATTAACCTTCAACACTCCAAGGCTGCTACTGCACTCATCAGTAAGAAGCTTTCTGTGTTGAATACAAAAGCCCACATAACATCCATACAGGAGCCATGGGTGTGGAAAAATCGCAACTGTGGCCTTGGAGGTGTCCGTGGCACTACGATACTTTGTGACGAGCGGTCCGAGAGACCAAGGGCTTGTCTTGCTGTGTCAAACCTTCCCTCAGCGACTAAGCTTGGACAATTTTGTGGCCAAGATTTGGTTGCTGCAGCCATTAGCTACGAAACGAATGGAGATTGGAAGACCTTCGTCGTGGCGTCAGCTTATCTCCCCTATGATTCGGTAGTGCCTCCACCACCGAGGGCAATTGCTGAACTCATTGACTATTGCGACACCAGGAAGATGGGCCTAGTTATATGCTGTGATGCCAATGCTCAAAACATTGTTTGGGGCAGCAGCAAATGCAACATGCGAGGAAACCATCTCCTGGATTTCATTCTATCATCTGATCTTACTATCAACAATGTTGGCTCGCAACCAACTTTTGTGACGTCAAGAAGACAGGAAGTGATCGACCTAACTTTATCAAATAGATACTTTAAGGCGGTTACTAACTGGAGGGTCTCTTCGGAGGTGTCCCTCTCAGACCATAGATATATCGAATTCCAAATCGGATGCGAAGCCATAACTTTGCAGGAGAGGAGGAATCCGAGAAAAACCAACTGGATACGCTTCAGGGAGGAATTAGGGAAAACTCTCAAAACTCCAACCAAACTCAGGACGAGACAAAAGGTAGAGGAAGCTGTTCAAGACCTGAATAGTGCCATTACTAGCTGTTTTGAACTGACGTGCCCAGTAAGCAAACTGGCAGAACGCCGGTTCCCTGGTGGAGCTCGGAACTGCAAAGAATTCGTAGAGAAGCTAGAAAGCTTCTAAATAGGTCACTCAAGACTGATTTGGAGACAGACTGGAATCTCTACCGATCGAAGCAGAAGGAATATAGGAGGCTAATTCGGGTATCGAAAAGTGCTTCTTATAAGAATTTCTGCGAAAAGATTGAAACGCTGGGTGAAACTAGTAGGTTGGTTAAAGTTCTGAAAAAGGGCAAACCAGCCAAACTGGACTCACTTAGAAAACTTGATGGCACTTTTACTGAGACGAAAGCGGAAACTCTTAGTTATCTGCTGGAGTCTCACTTTCCGGGTAACCAGATTACAATTGGTTCACAACCAGCCCCGATTACCGAGACTATGAGTGAGCCAAGACAAACAACTCGGCGTAGCTGGTATATTGCGAAGGCCGTGGTGACGGACGAGGCCATTAAATATGCTTTTGCGTCTTTTGACGGCTTCAAGTCACCTGGTACGGACGGAATATATCCAGCCATGCTGCAGCAATGTACAAACCAGTTGCTACCGACTATGAAGAAAATCTTCATCGCTGTCCTAGCACTGGCATACATTCCAACACCCTGGCGTACAGTTAGAGTGGCATTTATACCTAAAATTGGCAGAAGTGACTACTCACTCGCCAAGAGCTTCAGACCAATAAGTCTGACTTCCTTCTTGCTGAAAAGCATGGAAAGGCTGGTCAAGCTTCACGTGCGCAAAACTGCTTTGCGATTGCACCCACTATCTCAGATGCAACATGCCTATCAACGCGGAAAATCCTGCGAGACTGCGCTCCAAAATCTAGTTGGTAGAATTGAGGGCGCGCTTGACAGAAAAGAATACGCGATGGGCATTTTCATCGATATTGAGGGTGCTTTTGACAATGCGACTTTTGATAGCATGTGCAGCTCCGCCAGACAACACGGCGTAGACGAACCATTGGTGTTGTGAATTAAAGCAATGCTAATGAATAGAACGTTGGTTGCGGATGCGGATTGTGGCCGCTATGTTATGGCGGGGGTAAACAGAGGCTGCCCGTAAGGCGGCGTCCTGTCTCCACTGCTGTGGTGTATGCTGGTCGACTCTCTGTTGAACGCACTCAACAGTTCTAATATTTACGCTCAGGCGTACGCGGATGATGTTGCCGTGCTTTCTTTTGGATCATGCATAGCGACTGTATGCGCCAAGGCGCAGGCGGCCCTTTACGTGATCGACGAATGGTGCACAAGGAATGGGCTCTCGGTCAATCCTCTTAAAACTGAGGTTGTTCTCTTTACGAGAAGGAGGAAGCTGGTCGGGTTGACTCAGCCAGTGCTAAAAGGCGTCACAATCCAACTCTCCAATGAAGCAAAGTATCTGGGAGTCATCCTGGATAGCAAACTTCTTTGGTCCAAACATGTTGAGCTGAAGACTGCCAAGGCGCTGTCTGTTTTCTGGCAGTGCAAAGGCATTTTCGGCAAGACATGGGGCTTATCACCGAAAAGAGTCCTATGGATTTATACGGCTATGATAAGACCATTTATAGCATACGCATCGGTTGTTTGGTGGAATAAGCTTTCACGTAAATACGTCACTGCTGCTTTTGCCAAACTCCAAAGGCAGGTATGTCTCGGCTGCACGGGGGCCTTCCCCAGCACGCCTGGCTCCGGCCTAGATGCACTATTGAACCTTCCGCCCCTTGATGTTTACATCATGGGCTGTACAATCAAGGCTATCTCACGTCTTACAAGAGGTGGCTTTTGGTATAACTCGCACTGGAGTTTTGATGAACTTGCGCAACGGTTGTCCTTCGACTCCTGTCTTATGGATATGCCGTCTGATGCGATGACACCGGAACTTCGGCTAAAGCGCAAATACGAGGTCGACTTTCCTCGCGTCCAGGACTGGCTCTGGCCGGACTCTGAACCTGGAAGGGAATGCAGTCGAATCTTCACGGATGGCTCCAAAACCGATCAAGGATCTGGTGCTGGTGTCTTCGTGGAGAGCGATAACGTTAGACTTTTCTTTCCGTTAGGCAAATATGCGTCAGTCTTCCAAACAGAGACTTATGCCATCCTAATGGCCATGGACTATGTTACGAGGAACAGGTGGAGGGGGAGAAGTATCTGCGTCTGTAGCTACAGTCAGGCTGCGCTTAAGGCCTTACTCAAACCCTTAACTACCTCCAAAATAGTACGTGAATGCAAGATATCTCTGAATTCGGTCGGAAGGCTGAATTCACTTAAACTTGTCTGGGTCCCGGGTCATAACGGGATCACGGGAAATGAGATCTCCGATGAACTTGCTAGACAAGGCTCAGAGGGGGACCTCTCAGGACCTGAACCAGCGATCTGTCTGCCTGCGTCCTCGGTCAGGGCTTCCATTGACGGTTGGGTTTCCTATGAACACAATCGCCGTTGGCATGACTCTCCAGGGTGCAGACAGACTAAGCAAATGCTCCCCGACGTCTGTGGGAAATCCGCGGCATTCTTGTTGTCTCTCAACAGAAAAGACTGCAGACAGACTACTGGCGTTCTTACGGGACACTACGCTTTTGCCAAACACCTTAAGGTGCTAGGCCTAAGCGACACCACCAACTGCGAAGCCTGTGGAGAAAGCGACGACACTGTGGAACATTTCCTCTGTGATTGTCCTGCTTTTGCTCGTATCAGGTGGCAGGTATTTGCTGCGGATATGGTGAGTGCTGTAAACCTAAGCTCCTTATCATTGAAGCGCTTTCTCGTTTTTCTTAGAAAAACGAGTCAATTCCCACAGTAAAATGTGGTGTGTCTGCCTGGTAGTACAATGGACCAGTATTGAGTCTGAGTGCTCCAGTGCAGAAAGTCTCACACACCCCGACAAAAAAAAAAAAAGCATTTATATATTAATCAATTATTGCGTAAATCCTAGCCTAAGCATTTCTGTATATTTAGTAATAAGTTCTTTAAGTGCTAGGCTAAGCAACTTTTTTGTATAAAAGACGACAACTTTAATAAACAAATTGAGTTTTATACGAGACAGTATCAAAGACACCTTTTTCATTGACCAAGTGAGTCTGCTTGGCCAACTGTCCGCTACTACAACTACACGAATCTAGGTTTATGCACCTACGATTCAACTACTACATAGTCTAGGTTTATGTACTTACGACTCCAGGGTTGGATAAAACAATCCATCCTTTAACACCCGGTATTGTTGGATGTCTCGACGGCATGTACGTTCGGATCGTGACCGCTTCAGTAAAAACGCAAGCATTTATTTTATTACAAAATGAACATACAGTTAAAATGTTATGCTAGTAAATTCGGTTGTTCCCCCCTTCGGGATAGGGGTCAGAATTTACCCGAGGTAGGCATGCCGGTCGTAGGAGGCGACTGAAATCCAAACCCCCCTTCGGGATAGGGGTTAGAATTTACCCGAGGTAGGCATGCCGGTCGTAAGAGGCGACTAAAATCCATACTGGGGGGTGGTTCCCCACTAGGCGCGACCCCAGGTGGTTCATAGGAGCCTCGGTACGATACGCTCGCTATCCGAGGTTGTAGGGTTATAGCAGAGATGTAAGCGATGTCTGTATGGGAATAGACTACGGTCTGCGCCCATGCAGGCGGCGCCTTACTCGCTGTGAATGCCCTACCGCGAACCAAACTAAAAGGAAAAGTATGAAGGAACAACCTAAGGTTATATATACTCCAGGTGGCACTCGCAACAGCGAAAATCCACCCGTGGTCTTAACGACCGCGGTCGGGGAAAGGATTCTGGAGGCCCCAACCAACATACTACCAACGCCACCCGCCTGTACAGGCGTTGACTTAGGAGCTGTAAGAACGCTTGCTTCCGAAGACTCCTGGAAAAATGGAGAAAGTAGCGGAGAGGTTCAACCTGATACGCTTAATCTTCATTCCAATAGACAGGTAGCTGATTGTTGCGTTGTTGCTGATGAGGCCCAGGAAACCGGACAGGTTGAACGGGCTGCAGAAGCGGTACGCACCGGTGGACTTCTGTCTAAGAGCCAGCGGAAGAGGAAACAGAGGAAGGCGGCAATCGCGCGGCGCAAAGAAACTGAACCAGTTGAAGGCGCAAGTGCTGAGAGCTGCACTACCTCGGCGGCGACGGCTGAGAGATGCAGGTGGGCAGAGGTTACCCCAACCGAAACGCACCAGCGGATTGAGACCAACGCTGCCTCCTCTTCCAATAGCTCGAACAGGAATAAACGGAGGATGAAGGCTTCGAGCACTCCTACCGGTGGAACTGCGTACGCACCTTCTGCGTTCCCTTCCACTGTAATACCTCTCCTCTAACTCATGGAGGTCCCCGCGCACAAAATCTGGATGAAACATTTTCTGCAACCAGCAATGTTTGCAGCACCAGTGGACAGAAATTGGCTGTCGCGAAGAAAAACACGGTAATTATATTTACCCAGATTAACCTTCAACATTCAAAGGCTGCTACTGCTCTAATAGGCAAGAAGCTTTCCGGGTTGAGTACAAAACCCCACATAACATCCATACAGGAGCCATGGGTGTGGAAAAATCGCATCTGTGGCCTTGGAGGTGTTCGTGGCACCATGATACTCTGTGACGAGCGGTCCGAAAGGCCCAGGGCTTGTCTTGCTGTGTCGAACCTTCTCTCAGCGACTAAGCTTGGACAATTTTGTGGCCAAGATTTGGTTGCTGCAGTCATAAGCTACGAAACGAATGGAGATTGGAAGACCTTCGTCGTGGCGTCAGCTTATCTCCCCTATGATTCGGTAGTGCCTCCACCACCAAGGGCAATTGCTGAACTTATAGACTATTGCGACACCAGGAAGATGGGCCTAGTTATATGTTGCGGAGGTGATCGACCTGACTTTATCAAATAGATACTTTGAGGCGGTTACCAACTGGAGGGTCTCTTCGGAGGCATCCCTCTCAGATCATAGATATATCGAATTCCAAATCGAATGCGAAGCCATAACTTTGCAGGAGAGGAGGAATCCAAGAAAAACCAACTGGATACGCTTCAGGGAGGAAATGGGAAAAACTCTCAAAACTCCAACCAAACTCAGGACGAAACTCTACAAAAGGTAGAGGATGCTGTTCAAAACCTGAATAGTGCCATTACTAGCTGTTTCGAACTGACGTGCCCAGTAAGTAAACCCCCTGGGAGAACGCCGGTTCCCTGACGGAGCTCGGAACTGTCACTCAAGACTGATTTGGAGACAGACTGGAATCTCTACCGATCGAAGCAGAAGGAATATAAGAGGCTAATTCGGGTATCGAAAAGTGCTTCTTATAGGAATTTCTGCGAAAAGATTGAAACACTGGGTGAAACTAGTAGGTTGGTTAAAGTTCTGAAAAAGGGCAAACCAGCCAAACTGGACTCACTTAGAAAACTTGATGGCACCTTCACTGAGACGAAAGCGGAAACTCTAGTTATCTGCTGGAGTCTCACTTTCCGGGTAACCAGATTACAATTGGTTCACAACCAGCCCCGATTACCGAAACTATGAGTGAGCCAAGACAAACAACTCGGCGTAGCTGGTATGTTGCGAAGGCCGTGGTAACGGACGAGGCCATTAAATACGCCTTTGCGTCCTTTGACGGCTTCAAGTCACCTGGTACGGACGGAATATACCCATGCTGCAACAATGTACAAACCAGTTGCTACCGACTATGAAGAAAATCTTCACCGCTGGCCTACCACTTGCATACATTCCAACACCCTGGCGTACAGTTAGAGTGGCATTTATACCAAAAATTGGCAGAAGTGACACTATCTCTGATGCAACATGCCTATCAACGCGGAAAATCCTGCGAGACTGCGCTCCAAAATCTAGTTGGTAGAATTGAGGGCGCGCTTGACAGAAAAGAATACGCGATGGGCATTTTCATCGATATTGAGGGTGCTTTTAACAATGCGACTTTTGATGCAGCTCCGCAAGACAACACGGCGTACACGAACCATTGGTGTTGTGGATTAAAGCAATGCTAATGAATAGAACGTTGGTCGCGGATGCGGATTGTGGCCGCTATTTTATGGCGGGGGTAAACAGAGGCTGCCCGCAAGGCGGCGTTCTGTCTCCACAGCTGTGGTGTATGCTGGTCGACTCTCTGTTGAACGCACTCAACAGTTCTAATGTATATGCTCAGGCGTACGCGGATGATGTTGCCGTGCTTTCTGTTGGATCATGCCTAGCGACTGTATGCGCCAAGGCGCATTTGTCCTTCTATGATCCAAACATGTTGAGCTGAAGACTGCCAAGGCGCTGTCTGTTTTCTGGCAGTGCAAAGGCATTTTCGGCAAGACATGGGGCTTTTCAGCTGAAAGAATCCTATGGATTTATACGGCTATGATAAGACCATTTATAGCATACGCATCGGTTGTTTGGTGGAATAAGCTTTCACGTAAATACGTCACTGCTGCTTTTGCCAAACTCCAAAGGCAGGTATGTCTCGGCTGCACGGGGGCCTTCCCCAGCACGCCTGGCTCCGGCCTAGATGCACTATTGAACCTCCCGCCCCTTGATGTTTACATTATAGGTTGCACAATCAAAGCTATCTCACGTTTAAAAAGAGGTGGCTTTTGGTATAACTCGCACTGGAGTTTTGATGAACTTGCGCAACGGCTGTCGTTCGACTCCTATCTTATGGATATGCCGTCTGATGCAGTGACACCGGAACTTCGGCTGAAGCGCAACTATGAAGTCGACTTTCCTCGTGTTCAGGACTGGCTCTGGCCAGACTCTGAGCCTGGAAAGGAATGCAGTCGAATCTTCACGGATGGCTCCAAAACCGATCAAGGATCTGGTGCTGGTGTTTTCATGGAGAGCGACAACAATAGAATTTTCTTCTCCGTAGGCAAACATGCGTCACTCTTCCAAACGGAGACTTATGCTATCCTAATGGCCATGGACTATGTTGCGAGGAAGAGGTGGAGGGGGCGAAGTATCTGCATCTGTAGCGACAGTCAGGCTGCAAGATCTCACTGAATTCGGTCGGAAGGCTGAATTCACTTAGACTTGTCTGGGTCCCGGGTCATAACGGGATCACGGGAAATGAGATCTCCGATGAACTTGCTAGACAGGGCTCAGAGGGGGATTTCTCAGGACCTGAACCAGCCATTTGTCTGCCTGCGTCCTCGGTCAGGGCTTCCATTGACGGTTGGGTTTCCTATGAATACAATCGCCGTTGGCATGACTCTCCAGGGTGCAGAAAGACTAAGCTAATTCTCCCCGACGTCTGTGGGAAATCCGCGGCATTCTTGTTGTCTCTCAACAGAAAAGACTGCAGACAGACTACTGGCGTTCTTACGGGACACTACGCTTTTGCCAAACACCTTAAGGTGCTAGGCCTAAGCGACACCACCAACTGCGAAGCCTGTGGAGAAAGCGACAACACTGCGGAACATTTCCTCTGTGATTGTCCTGCTTTTGCTCGTATCAGGTGGCAGGTATTTGGTGCGGATATGGTGAGTGCTGTAAACCTAAGCTCCTTATCATTGAAGCGCCTTCTCGTTTTTCTTAGAAAAACAAGTAAATTCCCACAGTAAAATGTGGTGTGTCTGCCTGGTAGTACAATAGACCAGTATTGAGTCTGAGTGCTTCAGTGCAGAAAGTCTCACACACCCCGACAAAAAAAAAAAAAAAAAGTTCGGTTGTTATTGCTGTTTTCTTTTTGAATGTTAATTAAATTTATTATTTACAGTTTTGTGATGACGAGTTGAGGACTCGGTACATCGAAGCTTCCCATCCCAGTGCATGCCATGATTTCTTCATTTGGAATGTAGTGCTTTATGTGCGCACTTTGAACAGAAGTATCTACGTATGAATTTAAAATTGTATAACATACACATGTATGTATATCGAATCATTTATAAAATTGTTTAAAAAATTGTATTCGGAGACGCCTTATGTCCATTTGACTCCCGAAAATGACACCTGCAGTAGGTTCAAGTGAAAGCAAATTTAATGAGGTTCACTGATGCTATCGCAAAGTTACTGAACGCACCAATGAGGTTCTTACAAATAGGTGGAGATGACTTTCTTGATGCCCACGATTTTAATCGGTTGCACCACCCAGTATTGAAGAGGTAAGCAAAGCTGTAAAAAAAAAGCTAAAGAACAACAAGGCCGCTAGCTCTAATGGTTTACCAGCGGAGATATCCAAATACGGAAGAGATGTCTTGGTAAGGCACGTGCATTAAATCATCAACCACGTATGGATATGCCCATCTACAAGATAGGCGATGCTATGTCTTATCGAGGCATATAAGATCCTAACCAAAGACACTGTGTTAACGTCTGAAGCCGTTCTGCAACACACTATTCGGCACGTACCATTGTGGCTTTCGGGCCGACAGATCGACAATCTTTTCATCGACTTTAATGCCGCATATAATAGCATTCATCAACAGGAGCTCTACGATGCAGTGTGCAGTATAGAAACAGCTCTTCCGAACTATTGCAAAACTGCACTAGATTCCGGCAAGGAGATGCGTGAGATCCGTCCAACTACTGGGATACGCGGACAATATCGATATCAGCCGCCAGTCTCAGTGTGCCGTGTTAAAAGCTTTCATGGCGATTAAGGTACTGGCGATTTTTTTTTATAATTTACTCACACATAAGGGATTTTTATTACACTTATAATGTGGACATGTTTATAGTCACATAGCGCGGGTATTAAGAAAATGTGGATACAGATGGCAGACGAGAAACCGATGCTTGTTGGCAGGTAACGAATATGAAAATCTGAGGGCACTGTCATCAGCGAAGGAATGAATTGGATTAGAACTTACAGACAGGAGATCATTTTTTAGAAATGAGAAAGGGGGTCGGGGACAAAACGGAATTAGTTAACGTTGAAGTCAACAAGGACAAAGCCAAGTACTTGCTTTCAACAAACAAACAAACATTTGTCCACTATCCCCATCACCACGGATCCAAATTATATGAAACGAATGCGCTAACGTGAATGGCAGAATTTCGCACAGGATAACCGAAGTGAAACAGATTCACTTCGAATGACAAGAGAGTAGTGATTAGTGAATACGCAGAGAAAATGCCCTCGATGGATAGCAGAATAGTGTTGATAGGGATGGATTTCGCCTACTTCAGAGTAAATATCAACTCCGCGAATGAAATCTTAGAGGAGATCCGACGGAGAATTACCCTAGAAGGCTAGCCCTCAACATTCCAAAGAGAAATGTGCGTTCTTCTGTTTTAAAATCATAGTTAATAGCGAAAATACTTCTAGATTGAGCGGTTAAGAGTACATTAAGACTTTACAATCGATGCTAAATGGGCAGACTATCGGGAAAAGCCTCCTCCACATAACACCTTACGGGTTGTTACAGAGCAGTGTGTCGGATATACATATTAAGTCTCAACTTCATCTACTGGTTATAGACTTCAAAAAGCCGATATCCCTAAACAAATCATTGTTATTATTCAAATAGAAGGTGTAAGAGAACTGGCATTACGCCGTTGTTGATAACAGTGCATCTTTGAATGCGGGTTGCCAAGAACGAAGCGGACGCTGTAAGCTGCAAGGCTTTACAAAAAATCGATGCTTTATGCAGCTTCAAGGGGTGATAGGATAATAATAAACATACATAATATGAACACATTTCCTATGCCTCTGACTAGTGTCGAAACTTTAACCAAGAAAAAAAGAAAAAAAAACGGATCTCTACTTACATTGTTGATTCTTGACAATTCGCACAAATAATACTCCTTCACTGTGAAGTTTCGTCGAGTATCAACCTTTATAACAGGTGCTGGAGTTCTTCCAAGAGTAAAGTATTCCGAAAACTAAAAATATTTGCAAATCATAAACAGTTTCGCTAACATTGTAACCACTCACCTCCTTGGTGTTAATGGTGGCAGACATGAGAATAATCTTAACATTTCTGGAATTTGTCATCATCAGTCGTCGAATAACAATCAAAAGAAAGTCCATATCCTGATCACGTTCGTGAACTTCATCCAAAATAATGTGTGTGTAATGATTCAGGTTCTTTTCCTTTATAAGTTTTTGCAGAAGAACACCAGTTGTGCAGTACAGTAAGCGAGTGTCTTCTGAAATGTTTGCATGCAGTCCAACCTTAACCGAGAAAAAGAATTGCTAAGCAAACAGTCACGTGTAAGTTTGATATGAACTTACCTGATAGCCAATAAGGCTACCCTCTTCCCACTTGCGTTCAGTGCAGACACGTCGTGCAATACTAATTGCGGCTATTCGCCGTGGTTGTGTACAGACAATGTTGACGTGTTCACGTCTTTTGTAGCCGTCTTCAAGGATGTATTGCGGAACTTGTGTAGTTTTACCACATCCGGTATCACCTTCCAAAACAATTACACGTCGTTCACGTATCGCCTCGACAATTTCTTGGTGAGATTCATGAATCGGCAGACCATCATCCCATTGCATATTAAAATGGTATTTATCATAAACTGGATCATCCACTTTGGACAATTTGGGCTGCGACACACCGTCGCAACTGTTATCGTCCTCAATATCGTCCAGAGTATCCATATCGGATACCAAAGACGATTCTGCATAACGTGAGAGGGATGAACAGCCAGCAACATTTTCCTCCTAGACGAGCAGCTCAAAATGCATAGAGTAAAACAAACAAAAAATTACTTACCTCCATCATGCGCTGCTTCTCCGCCAGGGCATATTTTCGGACATAATCGTGACCCTTATCCTCACGTTTTACAACTTTGGTATCAATCACATTTTGTGGAAAAGTCGTTGTGCGTCCTGTTACGCATCCGGTTGGAACAACAATGCGTTCGAATTTCTTCGAAAAATCAAAGAAATCGTTTATTTCGTCCATTTAACAGCTTACTTCTTATAAAATACACTTGAAATTTCGTAGATGTCCGCAGGAATCCATAAATGCATAAAATTGCGAAAAAGTTGTACGGATCGGAATTGTGTACAGTTACCTACTGAACTGTCAATTAGCAAAACTGCAGTAATGGCGCTGCACATGCTCAAACGTAAGTGAAATGGGGAACGGGATACTTGAGAAGCATGTGGCAGTAAAAAAAACCAAAACAAAAAAAAATAAGAAATCGGTCAGCAAATTTGACGTTCTTTTAGTGTTCCTCTCCGATTCGTTGACATACGGAATGACGGATAACGATAAACGCATTTGACACTCATAATACCAAGATGTCGTTCGATTGATAACGTGTGTCGCACAGACTATCTATACAGTATAGGTAGCTTGTGGTATGTTGTTTATCAATAGTTGGTCTATGACTACCATTGTAAGTGTAGCTGAATTCCTAAATGTCAAAAAAATTTATATATATATGTAGAGTTTCTACTTACCATCCGGATCCATGTTCTGTAATTATCCCGTCGTAATATTTATCACTAAAACGATATGAATTCAAATAAAATGTCATAATATTACATTCCGTGTTCTGAAACTACGCGATGCGAAAACTTTACCGCATGGAACATTTCGAAATGAAACCCCTGGAAATAATGTGATATGTTCAAGTTCTTTAACTTTCAAATGCGATAAATTATACACTTCAACTGTCAAAATTTATCAATTTCAATTGGCTTGCGATAGAAAGCGGCATTGAACAATTTCAAACGGGTAGTGGACAGTGAACATTTTGGATTTTATATTTAACAAAATATTAAGTCCGTTGATCAACGTTAAAAAAATGCAAAAGAAATAAAAAATAACTAATAAAAAACAGTCAGAAGTAATGGAGAAGAATATAAACAGCTTGTTACATCCAACAATATATGGTAAAGGTTCCTATGTTTAAAAAAAAAAAGGTTTTTATTTCATTTATTTTTTTCATAGACACACAAAATAAATGCAAAATTGTAACTTCAATAAATTCATCAACATAATGTTTTCTTAAATCAGCGTTAGGATCAGATTAAATTCAAAAAGTTTCTTAGGCCAACAGAACCAAGCGAAAATCGTATTTTCAAAAATTCAACAGAAACGCGTAATTTTCAGATAGTCCGCTAAGAACTTGCGCTACAACACTCCTATCCCAACAACATGTAAATACACACGTCACTGACACTGACTGAATTTCATCGCCAAACTACCATTCGATTTCCAGTGTTTTGACAATCCTTCCAATTCCCCATGGTATTAAAAATTACCAAGGTATATTATATCGCATGAGGTTACAGAACCGCATTTTTTTCCAGATGCGATAAACGGTGGAATTTTGTGTTTCAAAGATTTCGATGCGAAGAGTTGTCGCATGAGTTACAGAACATGGGCACAGTTTCAATTCGATCTTTCGATTCGGTTATGTAAACGGAGTAGGTATATGACTGTTTGAATTCGCCTTCGATTCTCGCTCACTTTCGCGTGTGTTGTGTACATTTTCCAGGAAACACATTACACTTACACGGAACCAGCACCAATTTGACAGCGAAAAGAGATAATCAGACTTGCGCACTTGCAATTTTCCAATTAATCAAGAAAAAATTCCCACAGCTGAGAGCAGACACACTTATTTCGAAGTGGCAGATGACATCGGGACGTTTCCAAATGACCGATGGACCGGCTACAGAACATTTAAAGAAATTCGTCTTCACCAACGTTACGCGACCAAATCAGGGAATTCCACCTGAAAAATCTCTCGAAATTCTTATCCCTGAGGTGAGTCCTTCTTCGCCATTGATTCTCTATTGATTATTGTCTTTGTTTTATTTTGTTTCAGTTGCTTCAAGCCGGCTACTCGTTTTACACTTGGCCTTGTGCGCCCATACTAGCTTGGTTTCTGTGGGAACGACGACATTCTTTGGTGGGTAAACGAGTTTTGGAACTCGGTTCTGGCACAGCTCTTCCCGGTATTCTAGCAGCAAAGTGTGGGGGGCAAGTAGTCCTCAGTGATAATTGCATTCTTCCAAAGTCATTGGCACACATTCGCAGAGCATGCTTAGCTAATAACCTGATTCCCGGCCAAGATATTGATGTAATCGGGCTCAGTTGGGGTTTGTTACTGAACAGTGTATTCAATTTGGGAACATTTGATCTGATAATAGCTGCCGATTGTTTCTACGATCCAAGTGTTTTCGAAGACATTGTTGTCTCAGTTGCCTTCTTATTAGACCGGAATCCTGAAGCAAAATTCATATTCACTTACCAGGAGCGCAGTGCTGACTGGTCCATTGAAGCGCTACTCAAGAAGTGGAACCTGCATGCGATACAGATCAATATTGAAGATATTGGTAAATTCTCTGGAGTGGATCTAATCGATTTGATGGGTGGTCACACCATACATTTAGTAGAGGTATCAAAGTAAAGTAAATCAGTATGTCTACGTCATCGGTGCTTCGCAATTCATACAAGCTGTTCGTTGGCAACTTGCCATGGACGGTGGGAAATCGCGAGTTGCAGTTGTATTTCTCGAAATTTGGGAACGTTACCAAAGCATCTGTGGTAATCGATAAAAATCAAGGATTTTCCAAGGGATATGGCTTTGTTTTGTTCGGAACACGTGACGCGTACAACAGCGCTTCGAATCATATCAATCACTTTCTGGAGGGCAGAGTTCTGAAGGTGGAACCGGTAAATAATAATTAGCAGGTGTTTCTCTTTTTTGGGTTTTATTTTAGGATAAACGAGAACATAATAAAGAAATCTTAAATTCACACTAAAGCGTGTCTTGCTTTTTAATTGCATTCTAAATGGTACGGTGTTGAGTGCTGACAGACCTAACAAAGTCTGTTTGCTAAAAAAAAAATAAAAAAAACCCTCGCTGCGGACAGGATTCGAACCTGTGCGGGTAGAACCCAATGGATTTCAAGTCCATCTCCTTAACCACTCGGACACCGCAGCTCTTGTCGGAGTGATTGCTAAATTGCAGTTACATCTTGTGGGATATGAACTCTGAAGGTTAAGCGTGGAAAACTACTCGTACGCTATGGTGATAATGGTCTCGGGAATATTCCGTCTGTGATTAGCGAAATCAGTGAAAACGATCTAAGCTAAGTTAGCACAGGGGCAAAAAAGTTCGGTCATGGAGTCAACTATGGTAAAACTGAATTGATGCTTTTCACCAACAAAACCAAAATACCCGACTTCACACCTCCTCGCTTAAACGGAAAACCCCTTTCCCTATCGACAAATGCTAGATATACTTAACTTACTGACTCAACGCGCTCCCGACCAGTGAAGAGTCTCTGCCTGAGACACTGCAGCCCTCCATCCTCAGTGATCCCGGGCACGCTGCTTCCAGTTCTCCAGACCAGTCGCTCTGGCGTAGCTTCGGGCTTCTCGTGCTTCTCAACGCACTGTGCGACGGTTCAATAATGAACTATGGTGTGGGTGTGTTTACTGAATCATTTCAACATCTTATTTTTATTTGTATTATAAACTTTGTTCACTTATAATAAATTACACAGTTAATACATTAAAATTATAGCACAAGCCAGGGCTTTCGGCTAAATCTGGTACATGTTATGAATAGTTAAATGTTGTCTTCTAAATTTATTGTAGTGATGTCTATTTTGTTTTTATTATTTTGTTCGGAGGGAAAGATCGGATAGAGTAGAGTTAAGATATATTTGCTTTAATTTGCGTTGAATAGCGTTGCAATCATAGACCAGTTGTTTAATGGGCATAGTTTGGTTGAAGTTGCAAAGTTGGCAATGTGGTTGGTTATCTTTGATGAAGAGGTGGCTATGTGAAAGAACAGTGTGTCCTTGTCGGAGTGGGATAGACCTGGATCATTTTGTGGTGACAGTCAGTTGGGTGAATGGGAGCTTGGCCCTCAGGGTTTAGTGTTGCATATTGGTTGGTATATTCGTTCCACTTTTCCCTTATCTTCTCGTCCCAGGAGTGTTGTATTTTCCATCTGATATCATTTTTATTGAATGTTAAGTAAGTAAAGAGGGGATCTTCCACCGCACCTTTGGCTATCTTGTCGTCGTCTTCGTTTTCTTTTATACCTGCGTGGCCCGGTACCCAGAGAAGTTTTGATTTGTTACCACCGCACCTTTGGCTATCTTGTCGGCGTCCTCGTTTCCTTTTATACCTGCGTGGCCCGGTACCCAGAGAAGTTTCGATTTGTATACGTTGGTGATTAATTTATCTCTGATATGTTTTATAACCGGTGTATTGTTGTTAATGTTTTGGATTCCCGCGCTAACTGAGAGACTATTCGTACCTACATATAATCTCCTTTTTGTTGGATGTAAGTTGCGTGGGTTGTTGCATGGCTTTAGCTTCGGCAGAGAATACCAAACAAAATGTTCCAGCAGTCCTTTGCATAGGGTGTTCCCGTTTTCATCGACGACGGCAAATGCTGTTTACAGACAGGTTTGGCAGGTTTCCTGCTTATACGGATCACTTTATCACTGAGGCCATTCAAATGCTCGTGTTATTGAGTTTGTGTGATGATCCAGGAGTTTTAAGGCTTGCCTCTCTTACGATTTCGACACGTGTACCTATGCTTCCATCATGTATTGTTCGATCGTCCTTTAATGATACTGGTGCTCTCCAGTCGTGTTAACCCAAAGAATTGTACGCACATTTGCGGGACAGCTTTAAGATAATGCTCCAGTGGATTTTAAATTGCCTAAATTTGATTTCTCCCCTAAGTCGCCTTTTACATTTAGCGGTGTTTTTTGAGGTGCACTGATATTCTTAGCCCGTTCCTTCTCGTACAACATCTACCTTCCTAATTGTCGAAAACGATTTAAGCTAAAATTTCGCCCCATCCTTTTAACAAAGCTTTTTTCAGCGTACACGTTTTTCTTATTTATTTGGGCACTTAAGAGGGAACGTTTTTTATTCGTGCCCTCTTATTTGAAGACAAGCTTTTGTAGCCGGAAATTCTGGTTAGCAATGTTGGTTACGCAGCCAAACAAGGGAGTATATATCCGAGTATTTCTGTACATACAATTTAAGTTCATTTCACAACAAAACTACGACCCAACTATTAATAGCGAGTCAATACAGCCAAAGGAAATAAGCAATGAAAATTATGTTTCATTGAAAAAAGAGCAATTCTAGGACAAGCTGGTTTCTTTTGCGATTGTATGGAAACTTTGATTGATACTGCCTTTTTTTGACAGGGTTCGCGGGATCTCCCCGGCGCAGGCCATTTTTGGGTCACAGAAGATGACTGTTTTCCCACCAAATCAACCCTACGCATACGCTATGCTTAATGTCGTCACATCTTGATTCGCCGGGAATCCGCCCGTGAATCTGGCCTCATGCTTCTGAAACACTAAACTACTACGGATTTTAATTCAACCACCACCAACAAAAACACAAACTTCGTGTGAAAAATAAATCGACGACACTTTATTAAACAAATAGTATATAAAGAAAGTCTCGTTAAACAGTTACAACAACATTCAATCTAAGTCACTTGACAAGCTTACTTGCTAAGATACTTCTTATATTTCGACCCCACAACCTCCGAAACATTGGAATAGCCCCGCTTCTCTAAAATCTCTGCTAACTCATTCTTAATCTTCGTCACTACAGGTGGCCCATGAAAGATAAAAGCTGTATAGAATTGCACATAGGAAGCTCCAGCTTCCAGTTTCTCAAAAGCATCCTCGCCGCTGAAGACTCCACCGACACCAATGATTGGAATCTTTCCCTTTGTCTGAGCATATACATCCGCTATTAACTGTGTAGATCTCCCTTTTAATGGTGCACCACTCAATCCGCCGGTTTCTTTCGCCAGCTTCACATCGCTTAGATTAGACCGATCCACGGTTGTGTTGGATACGATAAGTCCATCCACTTTAGAACTGCTTTTCAGCACCACAGATGCAATGTCCTCTAAATCCTTTTTGGTCAGATCTGGAGCAATCTTAACAAACACGGGAACCTTGTTGTTCTCTGAAAGCTTGTTGCGCGCGGTCATCACACCGTTGAGTAGATTCTCTAGATCCTTTTTGCCTTGCAAATCCCGCAGACCCGGTGTGTTTGGACTGCTTATGTTTATTACCAAATAATCTGCGATTGGACCAAACAAATTAACTCCTTTAACATAATCTTCCAAAGCACTGGGTGAAGCTTTGTTTTTTCCCAAATTGACGCCCAGAATCCCTTTGAAGCTTTCACATTTTCTCAATTTACTGAGACGTTCATACACAGCCTGATGTCCATCACTGTTGAACCCGTAACGATTAATAATCGCTCGATCTGTGGGCAAGCGAAACACTCTCGGTGTCGGATTGCCGGGCTGTGCCTCAGGAGTCACTGACCCGATTTCAACAAAACCGAATCCAATTCTGCCCAATCCTACGACAGCTTCGGCTTGTTTGTCAAATCCAGCCGCAATACCAATGGGATTCTTCAGATGTGTGTTAAAGAATGTGGTAGCCTGGAAGATGTTCGATCGTATCATACCAATGGTACTACCCGACACTAAATTCTTACCAACACTTTTGGATCCTCCTTATCCGGGCCGGAAAACAATGTGTATTTGCAAGCAAGCACTGCCAGTCGGTGTGATGTTTCTGGTGGAACTTGCTGCACCAGAGGCATCAAGAATTCATTGTAGAACTTATCTCTTCCCTTGAGCAAATTTATCCCAGCAAAGAAAAGCCCAGCGCCAGCGGTAACTGCGAGGAGAGACCGCGCTTTGTTTTTCTGTGGCAACGAATATATTATTATTTTTTTGAATAATTCAAATGCTTGGTGGATAATTTACCAGTTTGGAAGCCTTTGAAGCCATTTCAGGTTTGTGTTAAAAAAAAAAACTTTCCGAGATGCCTAGCAAAGTCCAATCGGATCCTAGAAAATAAATAACAACTCGAAATAAACACAACATATGGACTGGATATGGCAGCAGCGTAGGGTTACCATGGATCGGACTTTTTGAAGAAATGTCCGCAATAGATTTGAAAAAAAACGCAGTAGATTCAACTGTTTCGCAGTAGATTTTTATATTTTTAAAATATAAAAAGAACAAAGCAAAAAGGCATATACAGAGTCATAATTTTTTTTCTAATTTCTAATAATTCTTTGTTTTTATTTTACAGCAAAAGTAATCGAATTCATTCTTTAATATATTACACATTTTTATTTCAAAATTATTACAAAAGCACAAATTGGGAAAACGAGAAATAAATTGTTGCTCCACGCTCTCTATCGCATCTAAAAACTCTTGAGAAGAGTTTCTTTGAAATCTGTGAATATGGAGGAAACACTAGGTTTCTGACGTAATTTCAACTTATGGTGGATTTACACCATCACGCACGCGCATTTTTGCAACAAAACCGAAAAGAGAGATCCGTTTATCCGCAGTCAATGCTAATAAGGTGTAAGAGTGAGATCACTTACTTTAACTTGCTATAACATTATTATGGAGATTTGACAGATCACATGTAAACAAACAAATTTATTTTCATCGGTTTTGTTGTAGTAGAATTAAAAAATAAATAAAAACATGGATCTCGTAAAGGCTGCCGTATTAATAGTGTTTTCTATCTTGAGTAGGTACAATCGGCGATGTGAAGCAGAGAAATGTCAAAAATGTATTATGGCGATTAAAACATATGATAGCAGCGCCCATTTTGTTTTATAGGAAATCGAAATTTCGTAAGCCATCGCTATAAAAATATCAACATGCATAGCTTTCCCATAATTCCTACCACGTAAACAAGATGGCCGACCTGAATACGTGTCACGTTTTTTTGCATGTTAGGTAATGCTGTCCCTTTCAGTCACACGGATATTTAGTATTTAGCATCCCTTTAATCTTACATGTTAGGAATGTGTGACCGTGTAAATCCACCATTACACTTTTTTTGACGTTTTTTTCTAAATGTAGCGTGCAAAATAATAAAACGCATTTCGCTGGATGATTGTAACTGCATTTTAACGTCGGGAAGGTCTAAATTCACAGTTGGCTCGCAGTTTCCATGGGTTATAGCCTCCGTGTACTTTGCTGAAAATGATCTTTAAAATGAACAAGATGATGGAGTCAGTTACTTGTTATTTCCTCCTCGATGGCGTAAAACCTCGAAGGTATTTTCTAGACAATTTGTTTTTCCTCTCGACCGCAGGCCAAACAATTTAAAGTATGTTTCCCATTTGATCTTACAATGTTTTTAAATTAAAAAAAAATTTGAACTTTATTTTCTAAAAAACACGTATACACTCTTATTTGTTTGCTCTGAGAACTAACAGTATTGCGTTTTCGTCACTTGTTTCGCACAACTGACAGGAATTAAAGTCAATACGCCTTTAAAAATACATTATGAAAAAACGTAAGCACCGCCCTTCCTAACCTATTTGCAAAACCAGTGTGACCAACAACCATAAAAACTAGCAAATAATTATACAAATCATTTTTATTTTTACTAGGCCGAACATTGGATTGCATTATTTTAAGCGAAGTCAAAGCAAAGAAGAAGCATTTATTTTCATATTTTTGACTGAAGGGTTATTGTAGAGTTTCATAATTAGGTGTAATCAGTAAAAAAAATAACCAGAAAAATCAGCCATAAACCATTTTAAAAAAAGCAAAGTAGGTAGCACTGCACGAAGTAAAAAGATACACACAACGAGGATCAAGTCGATACGCCTTTAAAAAAGCATTATATGAAAAAACCCACAATCATTCGTCTACGAAGCATGCCGCATGTAGTCGTAGTGGTACAAGCAAAAAAAAAAAGTGTGTAAAGTTTTTTCCACAGCGGTCGTTCCACAAGCGTTAAAACACATCCTTTTGACCTGCTTCCAAATATTTTAGGTTTTTTTCAGCATTTTGCTTTGTAGTAGTATGAAATGCATAATGTAGAGAGAGTGTCCCTACTTATTACATGGATATACTCTGGTCACTTGCCTTTAAAATATAGACGATTGCCGAAAGCCGTACCTATAAACATTTTAATTGGGTAATAGGTAGATTTCATCAGGAAGAATGAGACTGACTGCATTCAGTGATAGAATTAAAAAAATATTTTGTGGATTACATTTACATATTGCATGACTTTTTTTTTGTAAGACCAAAAATGCAGTAGATTTTATTTAAAGGCCGTAGATTTATTTTTCGAAAAAAAGCAGTAGATCTACTGCAATTGTTGTGCCCCAGTTTCGGCACCAGCGCATGTCTCCGGTTGATCAACCTGCAAGTCGTTGCACTGAAGTAAAACAGCATTGCTGTGCACAAATTCATTGTTATTAATTGCAATAACATCGGTTCGCTTACGCGGCAATAACATTGCTATTAATTGCAATGACATTACTTCTCCGGTTGATCAAACTGCAAGTCGTTGCACTGAAGTAAAACAGCATTGCTGTGCACAAATTCATTGCTATTAATTGCAATCACATCGGTTCGCTTACGCAGCAATAACATTGCTATTAATTGCAATGACATTACTTCGCTTACGCAACAATGTTGTTTACTTTTGCAACGGCAGGTCAACCAACGCGGAATCGCTGATCTAGCTTCCGGACCCACTTGAAGTTTCGACTAGAACGAGAGGTCGACGGCGAGTCGTATATCGAACGCGGAACAGTGCGGTTGTTTGTTTTTCTCCTTTGTATTTTCTTTCGTTCTTTTTAACACAATTGCAGTAAAGTCACAACCCTGGAGTTGCTCATAATACATCGATACATCGAAAATAACAATGTTTAGTATTCGATTGCATCCAATCAATACGATGCATCGAAAGCATCCGATGTTTAGCGATGCATCGATGTATTTCATTCGATGCATCGAAGCATGAAATGTACACTACACTTTTCTTCTTTTTTTTTTAGTCGTTACTATCAGTCTAGCTTAGCAATAATTTAAAAGATATTATATCTTACTTTATACAAAGCTCCCAATAAAATAAATAAATAAAATAAAATAAAATAAATACACAGTACCGAATTTAATATTTTATACGTTCTATATGCTCTCTTCTCTTTGATTGTATTAATGAAGGATATGAGAAATTATAACGTAATTTGTGATAAGCTATTTTCGTCAACCAAACACACAAGGTCCGTTCGCGAACTAATATGCAAACGTAAAGTTATTTCAACTTTCGTGCAAAACTACACAAACGCGTTCGCGTACTGAGAAAATGGTAAAAAGATGAACGAAAGAAACATGTACTTTCGTTCATTTTTCTTCACACAGAATTTCAGCCGGTAAGAAAATGAAAACTGTCAAATGATGAAATCCTATGAGTTTGCCAGCAAAAAAAAAGCGGTTGCTTATTTTCAAGCCAAACTTTGACGTTTTTCATCTTTTTATACAAAAGCGTTGGCGTACTTTTCTTTGAAATGAGAGGATTCTCTTTCGATTTTGAAGATTTGACAGTTTTCATTTTCTTCACATAAAGTACACGAACGGACCTATAAACAACAAGCAACAACACCCCAAAAAAAGTAACAAAAGATAAATTACTCCGTGAGCAAGAGTAATATAGTCAGTATTGAAACAACATGCCATGTGGCAATATCGTTCACTTTAGTAAAAGCAGGCCATACATATACAGCCGCTATATATATATTCAAATCCGAAATAGATATATTTTCATACTCTGTAAACAGTATCAATAAGACTCAATAAAGAATTCTATTCTATTCTACTATCATATAAACACAAATCGAATCGAAACGTGGGCGTGTTCAATTTGAAAGACAACTGCTCGCCGAGCCCCTACTATTTCCTTCCTTATTGATCGAATGACTCAAGTGACCATCGTTTGGCAAGTAACAGAGGTTTAACTGTTTTGGCGAAATAGAGTACTTCGCGACAAAGTCAGTGTCTAATGAAAAAAAAACGTGTTGCACTCGGGAACTGCCGCGGTAAAGCTATTACATACAATTTTTTATCTTTTTCTTTTTAGCTCTTTAAGTTTTTCTTCTCTATAAAACGAAAATAGCTAGGTATAAATAGTGTAATTACACACCAAAAAACCTCTCCTCTCGCATATATTTTTAACGCTTCTCTATCCAAAGGCGAATTTCTCCATGAGTGGAAAGAATCGTTTATCATCCCAATTCACAAATCGGGTTCCAAGCAGGAAATCTCCAATTATCGCCCGATACGCAAATTATGTATCAATAATTCCTAAGCTCTTTGAAAAGATTGTTTACGATAAATTAACATTTTTGCTGAAGGAAGTTATTTCACCCGTTTGTTGCTGGTAGATCCACTACAACCAACCTCGCTATATTCTCAAACTTAGTCCTGAATAAACTTGAAGAAGGATATCAAACTGATATGATGTACACTGATTTCGCTAAAGCATTTGATAGAGTCAACCATACTATCTTGATAACCAAACTGAAAAAAATAGGTTTTCATTCTAGCGTTTTTAAATGGCTGGAATCCTATTTATTAGGGCGCATTCAATTTGTGTCAATTGACAATCTCCTTTCAAAGCCAATTTATGTCACGTCGGGTGTTCCACAAGGAAGTCACCTTGGGCCGCTCCTTTTCCTTATTTTCATTAACGACATGCCTGATATTTTCTTAAATTCCATTCGAATTTTGTTTGCAGACGATCTTAAATTCCTAAGAAGCATACAATCTGAAGATGATTGCCATCTCTTGCAAGATGTCCTTGATAGACTAGTTGAATGGTGTACGTTTAATGATTTGTTCTTAAATGTCTCCAAATGTCAGTGTTTTTCTTTCAGCAGAAATTCCTCCCAAATTAGTTTTGAATATAAAATTGGAAGCATTATTCTTGAAAGAGTTCTCGAAAAAAATGATCTTAGAGTTGTATTCGAACCTAAATTTAATTTCATTAAACATACTGAGTACATTGCCGCCAAAGCTAATTCCATGCTTGCGTTCATTAAACGCAATTCCTCAGATTTTTCAGATCCCTATACTCTGAAATCGCTGTATAGCGCATACCTTAGATCTCTTTTGGAATACTGTTGCGTAGTATATAATCCATACTACACCATTCATTCCAATAGAATCGAAAATATTCAAAGGAATTTTACAATATTTGTTGTTTGGAAACTTGGCTGGAACATTGTTATGCCACCGTATACTACCCGATGTCAGCTCATTGGCATTCAATCGCTCGTAAATCGTTGTAAAATATACTCAATAATGTTTGTAAGTGACATTTTGTCGCATCATATTAATTGTCCATCACTTTTGTCATTAATAAATATGTATGCACCATCTCGCCATCTAAGAGAACGTTCCCTATTTATGGAAGACGAACACAGGGATATATCACTCAATGAGCCAATAACTCGCTGTGTCAGGGAAACTAACCGCATTCAGAAGATAAACTACTGTTGTATTATGTTTTATGTAGGGTGGCGACGGTGTAGAGGTTAGTGTGTTGGCTTGTGACCCGTGCGGTGCAGGTTCAATCCCCATGGGGAACAACAACATACGCCACCCAATCATATGCCCTCTACACCAAAAGGAGGATTTCTGCCTGGTAGTACAATGGAACGTTACCGAGTCTGAGTGCTCTGGGATTTGGATTTCCTTTTTTTTATAAAAAAATAAAAAATAAATAAAAAAAAAAAAATGTTTTATGTATTGAATAGTTTAAGCCTCATAGATGTGTATTTCGATAGTCTGTAAGATAATTATGTCTGATTGATTGAATAAATAAATAAAAAAAATATTCATTCAAAAAATTTGAACAAAAAGAATTTTATTAACAGTTTGATCATCGAATTTCGCGCGATGTACATTTAAATAGATATAATATCATATGTACTTTCTCTTCATTATTTACCTATACATTCTTCTTCATTATTTACCTATATACAAAAAAGGTGTTAGCCACGCTGCACTCACTGTAAGTTGATGTGTAAACATGTAGGCTCGTCAGCGTTGCATTAATTTAAATTGTGGGCTTGTCAATGGGCGAATTTTGAAAATATTTACATATGATTATCAAGGGCCCCCGGAGAGTCTATATTATAAATTTCAGCTCCCTAGCTCAAACTTTGGTTTTTTTGTGGGCTAGTCAGTGGGCGAATTTGGAAAATATTTACACATGAGCATCAAGGGCGCCTGGAGTGTCTATATTATAAATTTCACCTTCCTAGCTCAAACTTTGGTTTTTTGTCGTCCGACCTGAAAATCTGACGACGACGGTGATGCTCGATATTTCCAACTAGCCCCTACCGAGAGCAAAGATGTTTACATATCAAAAAGAAAACAATTGAAGAAGTCACTTGATAGCGCATTTCCCTGACGGAATCCGGTTCTTGTTTACAACAGATCTAATGAGCTATTTCCAAACTGCACATTGTACTGCGTGTTTTCTTTAGCATAACACGTAAACACTATAAATGAGGTTATGGGATTGCTTTGAATACGATCAGCAACTAGGCGAAGAGCAGCGGACCCAATACAGCCAAGACGGCTTGTTTATTCGATGGTGAGACTCTTCGATGTCCTCGAGCGCGTATCTCCTTGACTGCGTATGCCCTCTTTTTTCTACGCAGGATCTCCGTTTGCAGATGTGCACGTTACCATATCAACAGTAATCGTACACAATCTTGGTTGGAATAAACGATAGGTTATCCTATTCTCTTAAAATGGTAGCAAAAATGCTTCAAGAACATTTAACTTCCTTGTTTGTATCCCCAAGATTGGATATATATAAAAAAAAATGTATACTCTTTTTTGGACGATGCATAGAGTATTCATAAAAAGGTTCTACATATTCGTTGCATCGTGTAGTAGTTAAAGTACTAGAGAATATATGTTATAT
This sequence comes from Portevinia maculata, assembly GCA_949715645.1. Taxonomy (NCBI): domain Eukaryota; kingdom Metazoa; phylum Arthropoda; class Insecta; order Diptera; family Syrphidae; genus Portevinia; species Portevinia maculata. The sequence continues at coordinate 91,264,489 of OX454528.1, forward strand.
CTGCACTCTTAAGCGTGAGCGCAGAAATGGCGACTTATACGAAAAGAGCACCCTAAAACACTTGAAATTTCCTTCTTAACTCAAAATATCAAAAAATGGGGTCCCTAAAATAATTCTTAGGTGAGGATATGGGACGTAATGCATAGTATTAATTTTGTTTTTTTTATCTACAAACAATTTGATTCTTGCGAGGTATTTCATGAATTAACAGATTCCCCGAGTTCAGATTTCATAGCTGCCTCTCCTATAACTCGCACCAAGTAAAAGTTAATGCATTTTAAGCAAATTTTAATCTGATATACCTTTGTATTGCTGTTAAAATTAAGTAATATTTTCATTTAAAAATAGTGAATTGGTAACGGGCGGTAAAGTCGAGTAGGTATACAATTAACAACAAATCAAAAAGAGAGTAAATGTTCCTGCAACGATAGAGTGCTTCTTTCTTTATTCCGATTCAAACAAAAAGCTCTGCATTGAATCGTTAAAAACGTATCAGTCTCTCATTCTACTACAAAACACAACAATTCAATCAAATGAACTTAGAATGAACTCACCAACAACTGTCACTTTTATCTGCACTACCGAGTGCCGTCGCGCAGTGGAAATTTAAAGCAAAAATACACAAATTCAGATTGACTAAAGTTGTCGTGCCTTGAGTAGGTGTCGCGCTTCGTTCTCGTAATTATAATTATTCTTACCTTAAAGAATTCAAGTGAAATCATCTATCAATTGGAAGGCAAGTGTTCTGCTTTAAGTGATTACAATCAATAGAAATTCAACAGCACAAGGTATATAAATTTATTTAAATTAGTTCTCAATGCTTACCAAAAATCAAAACAATTGACAAACTAGACCTAGAAATAGTTTTGCATCGTCTCGTTCTTATTGTGCTGTTTGTTGTTTGTGTTTACGTGTTTTTTGCCCGAGTGGTTGTTTGGTTACTCATTCCGTTGTAGTCGTGATGTCGTCTACCTTCGATTGGAGTTGTTTTTGTGTCTGTTACTTCATCATTATCGGTTTCCATGTTGATTTCCGATGATTTCTCCATCGGCCAGGCCTTTGTTTTTGAGGGACGATGTCCTGATATATTCCGGAATTCGATGAATGCTATTCCGCCGGTGCAAATGGCCTTAACGTGAATAAAAGAAAACAGGAAAGAAGAACTTGCAAGTTCAAAGTTTTCGCCATGGTGTTGATGCATTCTGGCTTCCATCGCTATAGCTTCTTTGGGGAGTGGAGTGCGGGCAAATGGATCGATAAAAGTGCTGCGTACGATTAAGAAACCTTGAAAGAACAAAGAAAAACGTACGAAGAAGCACACATTTACATAGGAAAGGATGCAAGCAAAGAATCCTTGAAGAGAATAATTTTGATGGATGAAGTGAACTGGAAATAGCATACGCAAACGATGGAGATTTCAGTGTGCAAACGCGGTGGCACGCTATGGTGGTAGGATGTTCCTTGCCAAAATTGTGCATCTATTTAGTTCTTAGGGTCTGGGATTAAATGGACTGGAATTAAATATTTACACACTTCGTCGTGTGTCGGCACAAGTATTCTGCACTGGGAATATGCACTTAGTAGGTAGTTATCTAATGGGCGGAAGTGATTTATTTTCTGTCATTATCTAGGTTTTACTTGCCTAGGTGAGAATTAGTTGTAACATAAAAGCTGTTGACATTCTAATTGGACGTATGGCTGCTTATAGACTTGATTTTCAAGAAAACACGTTGGCGGAATATCTGCGCAATCAAGCTGATTGCTGAGTAAATAGTGTGAGTTGTGGGATAAAAAAAAACTCCGCGAATAACTTAGTCCACATGACCTTCAAGATCTCGTGAATCGCGCTCCAGTCGTAAAATGATTAGATTTTGTCGCATGTCGTTTTTAGCTTATTGGCGTAGGCGGGGAGAACTATAATTATTATGGGAATATGTAGAGCAAACACTTGAACAGCTACAAAAATTCGTAAAACTTTGCTCCATAACGTCTCTCAATGATGGTTTATTCTCAAAGAGGTATGGTTCAATATCGACTTTAAGTGCACCAAACAGTAACTTTAAAGCTACTTTTAATGAACCAAAACAAGATCAGAACAGAAGAGCACAGCACAAGGTAGGAGAAAACTATCTGATGAAATCAGAACAGAAACATGTTATATGTTCTCCACTCAGCTGTGAAATTTCAAATAGATGATCCTCAGTGCGAATATTTGCTACTAAGAAATACAATTAGGTCCGTTCGCGTACTTTATGTGTAGAAAAATTAAAACTGTCAAATCTCCAAAATCGAGAGAGAATCCTCTAATTTCTAAGAAAAGTACGCGAACGCTTTTGTGTAAAAACTTCTTAGTTTGGCTTGAAAAGAAGCAACAGCTGTTTTTTTTTGCTGGCAAACTCATAGGATTTCATCATTTGACAGTTTTCATTTTCTTACCAGCTGAAATTCTGTGTGAAGAAAAATTAACGAAACTACATTTTTCCTTCGTTCATCTTTTTACCATTTTCTCAGTACCCGAACGCGTTTGTGCAGTTTTGCACGAAAGTTTATATAAATTTACGTTTGCATATTAGTTCGCGAACGGACCTAATATCTCTCTCATGCCAAACACATAAATCAGTTGGCATCAGTACAATGTGAATTTTCAAATTTGACACATTTCGCTCTTTTGTCCTATCTCAAAACTAGGTGCAGAAAATCTTGTGCTAAACTGATCTGCAAAGCTTCATGGAATACAAAGGACAGAATGTAGAAACTTTGAGACAAGCATTTTACTTATGGAACACCAACGGAATAGATCGACACAATCTTTGTCTTAAAATGTTGCTTATGAATTTTTAAACAAATTTTTAGCAAATAATTGGGAAAATGAACATAAAATAGGCTAGGAACCGAATTCATTAATTTTTCGGTACGGAAAACTTTTTCTGGAAATCTACAGTCAATTCACAGAAATGATCAAATCGTTCCTATTGTACTCGTTTCAATGTGTTTACTGTTCCACTTTTTACGTATTGCTACTCGTATAACTGAAATAGAAGCAGTTGCCGATACAGGACCTCCACACACTTGCTGCAGTTCGAATGCACTTTTTCTTCGCGAGTCTTGCAGCGTCTGTATTCAACTTCGAAGCAAGCTTGTTCATCCCCATTATTAGAGAGACAGTTTGAACAAGCTTGGAATGCCGCTTTCTTGTTTACCACCATGTTTCTTTTCCGTGTTCATAGAGTCCTTTTGAAGCCTCTGGCGGTGTTTTAGCTCTGTCCAAGCAAGGTCGATGTAGGGAATTATGAAGGGAGAATGATATCTTCATGCGAAGAACTCCAGTCAGCGTTAACGATACTCGGCATTGGTTAGCGGTATTTATCCCCGCTACTACTATATAGGCTGAGTTGTTGTTGTATTTAACATGCAAATATGAATAAGCGTATACACGCTTGAGTAAAATAAAACACCTATTATTTAATATTTTTTTTGGATTTTGTTTACTTTTTCTTTGGTTATATATTTAGTATTATTACTTTTCTCTAGTACATACTTGTTATCTAGTTTCTTATGAATTAATATTTGAATGCCATGTTTTGTTTGCACTTTGCTCCCATTCGACTTAGGGAGCATATCCACTGACAATATTCCACACCTCACCTTGCATCAACAGTTTGAGAGACATTAAACAATCACTGAAAATGGTGAAGACGTTGGCAAGTAGCTCTGCCGTAAGAATGATACCGATTCTGCTCCTGCCTTGATCCGTCCCGTGGTAGAACATCTTATAAACTTTTATCCTAACGTCCAAGACTAGCGCCCGATTTCCGACGTTTCGCCATTTCGATTCTTGAACATACAAGATGTACACTCGCCTTCATACCACTCATACTATGCGCTCTGGCATCCGCGATTGCTTGGTCTTTAAAACAGAGGTTCAGCCTTACTTGTCGTATCGAAGCGAGCGTTATTGTCCATTCGCTCGATGTGCCTGAGCCAATGTAGTCGACATATTTTTGTTTAGGACTACATCCACATCATGGTAAAGCTCATAGAGTTCGCGGTTATATCATCTCCTCCATTCGCCCTCCTCGCACACAGGACCAAATATCCGACGGAGTATTTTTATTTCGAAAGAAGCCAAAATTAGCTCTCCTTTCCTGCTTATCGTCCAGCACTCGACGCCGTAAAGCAGAATTGGCAGTATCAGTGTTTTCTAGAGCTTACACTTTAGTCTAAGAGCCCGCCGTAAATTTTAGACGTGAGAGGCAATTTTGCGTAAATAAATTGCTCTGATGCTCATGATTGCAAATATGCCCGTCTGGCAGCACGTAATGGCAGCTGAGGTGTGTAACGGCATATTAAAAATCCGTTTAAATGCAAAACAGGAATAATTGGTGCAACCACTTGAATTTGCTGGCAAATAATAGAGTATGAATACCTCAGTACAAACATAATATATGTATCCAAGACGTTTTAGGTGTCGCCAAAACCCTGTCAGACGCGGCGGAAGTGCGTTAAAAATTCCAATTTTGAATAATTAATGCAACCGCACTAATTTCTTCTAAAGCGTAGGATATTACAATATGAATACAAATATGAAGGTCCAAGACTTTTTGGATGTCGCCAAAGGCTTGCCAGACGAAGTCAAAATATTGACAAAATGCCAATTTGGAATAATTAATGCAAGCACTTAATTTTTGTTTTAGAATTTAGGGAAAAATTCCTTGATAACAAATATATAAGTCCAAGACGTTTCACTTGTCGCCAAGTGTTTGCCAGACGCATTCAAATGATCGAGATCCGCTGAAAAGGCATGTGGTTGCCCCTCACGTCCAAAATTTACTGCGGGCTCTTGGTCTACTTGGTCTTCGGATTTAGCAGTTTTTGAACCCATTTGTTTCGTCAAACCGAAGTAGCAAACGGTTTCTTGGGGTAAGTCTTCGTCGGATCCCCACTAAAGTGTCATTTGTGGAGTTGATGTTTTTTACTCCGAGGTAGGTGAACTACCTTACTGCCTCAAAGTTGCTGCTTTCAACCGTGAAGTTTTATCCTAGTCGGTGGACAGATGTTTGTTTGTTTTTTGAAAGCAAGTACTTCGTTTTTTCCTTGTTGACTTCAAGGCCAACCACTTTTGCCTGTTCTTCAATCGCCATGAAAGCCTCTAACACGTCCGCGTATCCCAGTAGTTGGACGGATCTGTTCAAGATAGTGCCTTCCGTATTGGTGTCTGCTCAACGCATTATCTTCTCCAGAACAAGATTAAAGAAATCACATGACAGCGCATCTCCTTGCCGAAATCCGGTGCAAGTATGGAAAGTTCGGAACATGTTTCCATACTGCACATTGCGCCGTGTGTTTTTTAGCGTCCCGTGACACAACTGGATCAGTTTTGGCGGGATCCAAAATTCGGCCATGACCACATCATCATCATATGCGGCTTTAAAGTCGGTGAAAAGATAGTGGGTCTCATCTTGAAATTCATTGGTCTTTTTCAGGATTTGCCTTAGTGTGAAGATTTGGTCTATTGTCGATCTGCCGGGCCGGAAACCACGCTAGTTCGTGCCGATTAGTGTTTTGCAGAACGTCTTTATACGTTCACATAGTTCGGTGCAGAAGGTACCCGAACACAACTGTTTTAAATTTAGTGTAGATTATCTTCAAGATGATGCAAATAGTTCAGTCAAAAATTAAAAAGTTTGTACTGCCCTTAGACGAAGATTTTTTCAAATCGCGCATAAGCAAATAACCAACCACCATCCGAATTTTAAGTTTCTTGGTCTAATGGTCAGACTGGGTTGTTATTATGGTTTTTTTTAGAGTTAAATTTAAGATTTAAAGCTACCTTCGCTTCTTAACCTATAGTTACTATAATCAGCGTGTAAGCACTCATTGCCCGCCCTGAGGTGTTGCCACCATATTTGCATACAAGATTCGATCCAATGCGTGACAACGACGACGAGACGCTCGTGTGCAGAAGGCCTTACAATACTACGAACACAGAAGCAAAATGAATCAGATGTTTTTGACGATTGTACCTCACTGAGGAATTAGGGTTGATTTTTTCCACTTGCTCGAAGAGAAAGTTTTCAGTGAACAGCTGATATTCACATGTAATATTCGTCCAATCACAGAGGTTTACTTAGGAGGGATCGTATACGTATACTTTCTAGATGCATTTATTGGAGTAATAAGCTCGAAAAGTCAGGGCTCTCATCACGTAGCTTTACAGACGACAATCTTCGCGACGATATCACCGAACGCAAAGTCAGAATTGACATTATTTGTCGCTTTGTCTTGTTACTTCACCAATTTCAGGTTTAATATGCACAAATTTAAGTAATTGTTAACAAATACCTACCAATTTAATGATTATATAGTTATACAATATAATAATAATAAATATTAAGGTCAGCGTCACTAGCGGAAATGGAAAAATCGGATAATTTCATGGATGAACACCCTAGGCGCTAATCAACGCATTGAGTTACCTAACAAATCGGTGGCCGCATGGAGAAAGCTTTGTAAATTTACCTTTATACAAGCAAGTCTCAATATCGGCAAGATGCATGTGGACCGATGACCCCATTTATTTGAATGGTTTCCAAGCTAATAACAAACGCTTCCTTCGATAAACGGAATCTGTGAATAAAGTCTAAAGAAGTAAAGAACTGTATTGGCCAATATGTTCAAGTAGAATTATTGTCTATAGCAGGTACCCGGCTTGCCTTGCTATGCCTGACAAAGAAATATACCTATACTTTTTTTTTTTTTTTATTAAAAAAGGAAATCCAAATCCCAGAGCACTCAGACTCGGTAACGGTCCATTGTACTACCAGGCAGAAATCCTCCTTTTGGTGTAGAGGCATGTGATTGGGTGGCGTATGTTGTTGTTCCCCATGGGGATTGAACCTGCACCGCACGGGTCACAAGCCAAGACACTAACCTCTACACCGTCGCCACCCTCATACCTATACTTAGTAACAAACAAAATTGCAAGGCAAACTTGGTGGACCGATTTGGAAAAAACTTCACAGAAACACTCTCAGGTCAATACCAAAAATTGCCTGATTTGAGCTCAATCGGTTCGGTAGTTAAAAGAGCTGCACATTATTCTCCGCATGCTTAGCAAGCTCACGCAACGTTAAGGGTAGGTGCCACTTGTTTGGCAGGAGCCTCTGTCAGCTTACTCTTTCGAACCAAACCGTAATATGAAAGAAAGAAACCTCGATTGAATCACTTTTCATTCACTTTCACACCAATTTATTGCTACATATTATCGAAATTACCGATTCGTGTTGAGAAAAACGACGCAGAGAAGACACGACGAGTAATAAACAAATAAATGTCAGAGCTGTTGAGAATTTCATCTCGCAACGCCATCTAAATTATTGCATATAATTCTAATCATTCTTCATAACAAAATTCTTAAACAAATCACGATATCGGTTTTCCCCAAATTTTCCGATTTTCCGGTAAACTTTTCCATTTTTGTTTCGTAAGAATCTTATTTAAAAAAAAAACCTTAAAAAAGAGGCAAATCGGTCCAACCGTTCTCGAGTGATGCTGTTACATGCAACAATCAAATGTACAACAAATACAAAAGCGCCATCTATCAGAATTCAACATAATAAATTAAAAACATTTCAATAGTTATAGCCAACGTACATCCATTCTGATATGAATGAGTATTACGAGTAGCAAATGTAAATGTAGTTTTCCAAAAAAAATTCAACTACACTTAGCGGGTCAAAATTTTATCATCGAACTTATTTTTATTTCAGAAATTTATTTTGTGAATTTGACACAGATCGAATAAATAAATACGAAAAAATTGAATAACTACAGCACCACCTATCGGGGTTAAACTCAAGAGAGACTGCAGACTAAACTAACATTATTGTCTAACACCCCTATTATGGTTGTTAAATATCAATACGATATTTGATAAATTTGTTCGTTTACCAATCAAATTGATAAAACGGTATTATGATTAACAAACATCAAATTTGATCAGTAGTGAATAAAATACCATTTGGCGGTCTATTGTGAACGGCATTGTTCGTTTTTTTCGCGGTAATATGGTTGTCAAAATTTTTGATATCTATCAATTTTTTAGCCAATCGCGAATTCGTCGTTGGTAAACATATTATGGTTTATTTTATTCATTTGGTTTGTAAATAATAATGTCTACGGTAGAAATTTCTGTCGGTTAAAATGATATTGTGGAAGAGGATAATATGAGGCAAGAAAACATTCGGAAAAAATTACGTGATGCTTCTAATCCAGTGGATTTGGACGAACAAATGTATGTACATACATTAATCTTTAAATTTTCTTAAAAGTAATTAAAACTTGGTTTTAGATTTGTATAAAACTTTAGACTTTCGAAGGAAGCATTCCTTAATGTATTTGATGACATCAAGGACAAATTGAAGCTTATAAAAAGACAGCGATCTGTTCCCAACTTACTAAAGCTTGCTGCTGTCTTAAGATTGCTTGCGCCAGGAAGCTACCAACTAAGCGTTGGGAATGATTATAATATTGGCATGGCGCAGCCAACTGTGTCGGTTGTTTTAAAGAAAGTGTTAAATGAAATAAAGTGAAATGTCAAACGAAGTGCGCACTATTCACAGGAGTTTTTGTTAAATATTCACAATGAGTTAACAATTTGTCAATCGTTGTTCATAATACCGAATAACAAATTGATTGACAAATTTTATCAAATGTCAAATAATTGATCTTTGACAATCGTAATAAGGCTGTAAGTTTGGTATCGAGCGGTCCTCGATTTGTACTCGGAACGATATTTTCCTCAGGGTTGGCGAGAAGCAAAAGTGGTTTTCATACCCAAAGCTGGCAAATACTCCCATGTTAGTCCAAAAGACCTCAAACCCATTAGTCTATCATCATTTCTCCTCAAAACACTGGAGCGTCTGATTGATATCTATCTTCGTATGAATATAAACCCGCGACAGAAATCGGTGGAAACCGCCCTCCACTCCTTGGTATGCACCAGCGAATACTCCCTTCATCGCAAGGAATACACTATTGTTGCTTTCCTAGATATAGAAGACGCTTTCAAAAACTTAAACACATCCGCAATCGCAAATGCAGTAACAGACCTGAATGTGGTTGGCTCGCTTGGTGAATTGGTCAATCTTTTGCTCTCAAGCAGAATTATCAGGAGCTAGGAGGTCTGTCAGTAGAGGTACGGCACAAGGCGGTGTCCTTTCCCCCTTTCCTGACTCCCCTCGATATTTTTAGCAGTCGAATAGCTCTTTGTTCCACTGTCCGCTTAAAAGCTACCTCACAGTGGATCAATACGAATATTGGCCACTCTATCATTCTAGACTCACTTGGGTCTCTACCAAGGAACATTGATTACACAATACCCCAATTACAGTTCGAGAAGAATTTCTAAATCACTATCCCCAGATCATTCTGAGAGGAGGATAAATCGATCCAATTCTACACCGACGGATCAAAAACTAGTGATGGGGTAGGTGGAGGTGTTTTCTCAGAAAGACTAAATATTAGTCTCTCTTTCCGTCTTCCTGATCATTGTAGCGTGTTCCTTTCGATTAAGGAAGTCTTGTCGTGGCTGAAGATAAATTTTTATATTCGCCAAGGACATCCGTATATTCTCGGATAGTCAAGCCACGCTAAAGTCCTTGTACTCAGTCTCTTCAAACTCCATCGTAGCCATAGACTGCCGTTTAACCCTTGAGGAGATGGCAGAGCAGTTCAATATTCATCTCTATTGGGTGCCGGGGCATAGAGACATCCCAGGGAATTGTAGGGCAGATGAACTCGCCAAAAATGGAACCGCATTACCTCTTCTACCTGAAAAAGGTTTCTAGGTATGCCTATCGCTACTTGTAAACTTATATTTAATATATCCGCAGTCGAGAGTACCTTAGGTGGACAGGTAGTAATACGTGTTTAGCGACCAAGCATATCTGGCCAAAGCTGGATCTGCGACGCCTCTTTGGGTTTGTTCTCACTCAACCGACTGCACATTGGCTCTGCTATAGGTCTGCAATTACAGGACACCGTCTAATAGGCAAGCACGCATCAAGGCTTGGCGTGTATTTAAATGACTTCTGTAGAAGCTGCAGGGACGTGGAGTAGGAGACTGCACTTTATCTCCTCTGTACATGTCCTGCACTCTCCCATAAAAAAAAATCTCTATCTAGGAGCCTTTTTCCTTAATTAACTCAGTGACTTAGCTAACACAGATATAAGAAGTCTATCGCACTTCATTAGAAGCTCCAAATGGTTTAGCGAGTAGAGGTCGAACCTCTCCCGATCCACGTGGCATCACAACGGACCTCATTCGGTTAAGTGATTTGGCCATTAGCTAACAGCCACCTTAACCTAACCTAACCTACTCGGAACGAACATTTCTATACATATATTAAGATTATTTAAAAGTTATAAAAAAATATTTCTTTTTTGACAATATAATTTTTTTTATTGTCTTTTCCCATTTTGTTGATTTCTAACAACTGTCAATTGTAAATAAATTTAATTTTGTTAAGATCAATCCAGACACCATAAAGAACACACTTACAAAATTTCATCAAAATCCGTCGAGTGGCTTGTGAGTTTTTAAAGGACACACAAAAATAACGAGTCAGTTTTATATAATATATATTGCTTGAAGTTATCCTTAAAAGTTGCATAGAAATGGTTTACATTCCGTTGTTATGGAGAGAAGTAAAAGTAGTTTTCATACCCAAAGCCGGTAAATGTTCCCATGTAAATCCTAAAGATCTCAGACCCATAAGCCTATCGTCAACGTTTATCCTTCTAAAAAAACATTAGAAAGGCTGATTGATATCCATCTACGTACTAACATTGATACAAGACTTCTGTCGACGGCTCAACATGCATATTGCAAAGGCAAATCTATTGAATCAGCCTTACATTCGTCAGCGCGTTCAATCGAATACTCCCTTCACCATAAAGAGTACACTATGGTTGAATTCCTGGACATTGAGGGCGCTTTTAACAACGTCAATACATCCGCGATCGCAAATGCACTGACAGATCTAAGTGTAGATGACTCACTTGGTGAGCTTATTAATCTACTTCTCACAAGCCGGATTTTAAACTCGAAACTGGGTATGACATCTGCCAGAAGATCTGTCAGTAGAGGTACTCCACAAGGTGGAGTTCTATCCCCCCTCCTTTGGAACTTAGTGTTGAACAAGCTGCTGCTGTGACTAGAAAGGGTGGGCTGCAAGGTGATTGCCTATGCAGATGACGTTGCAATTGCCGCCTCAGGGAAGCACCTGAACACCCTAAAAGAACTACATGGGCAGGTCGTTGTGGGTTGGGTGTTAACCATCACAAAACCGAACTTGCTCTATTCACTAGGAAACATACATTCCATACATTGATCCCCCCTCAATCAGGGGCACAAGTTTAGTCTTTTCGGACGAGGTTAAATACTTGGGTCTCATTCTGGATAGAAAGCTCAGCTGGAAACCTAATATTCAAGAAAGAGTTCGTAAAGCTACGGTAGCACTCTTCTCCTGCAAAAAAGCTATTGGTAACAAATGGGGGGCATTACCCCCCGCATTACCAACTGGCTATACATCTCGGTAATAAGACCGATACTTATGTACGGGGTGGTTGTTTGGTGGACTACTGATAAATCGCGATAGGCTAAGCAAAGTCCAACGAACAGCGTGTCTCTGCATGAGTGGTGCACTGCGCACTACTCGCTCTGCTGCGATGGACATCATGTTCCTTGATAGCTTTAATAAGCAAGCGGCTGCTAGTGCGACTGTCCGTCTTAAAACAATGTTCCATTGGTTCGAGAATGAAATCAACCACGCCTCTTTTCTAAAAAAATTTAGAATCCTCCCTAGCAACATAGACTACACCCCCCCCCCCCCCCCCTCAGACCTTTCTTGACAAAAACTTCAAGGTCAAAATCCCTCGCAGAACATTCTGGGAAGGCCCCCCCCCCCGTCGAAAATAAATCGATCCACTTTTATACCGATGGATCCAAAACCGACGAGGGGGTAGGAGGTGATGTGTTCTCTGACAGGCTGAACCTCAGCCTCTCCTTTCGCCTCCCTGATCATTGCAGCGTGTTCCAGGCGGAAATCTTGGCGATTAAAGAAGTCCTATCGTGGCTGAAGAGGAACGTTATATCCGCTATGGACATCTGGATCTTCTGAGATAGTCAAGCTGCGTTCAAATCGCTGGATTCTGGGTCCACAAACTCTCGTAGTCCGTGACTGTCGATCATCTCTAGTGGAGATGACAGAGTTTTTCAACATTCACCTATGCTGGTTGCCAGGACATACAGACATTCCAGGGAACTGTAGGGCGGATGAACTCGCCAGAAAAGGAACCATTCTGCCCCTTCTTCCTGATAAAGGTTCATTAGGCATCCCAATTGCTACATGCAAACTCGTGTTTATGAGGCAGACCATTGAGATTTCTAACTTTAGGCGGACAAGTGACAACACTTGTCTAGCGACCAAACAGATTTGGCCAAAGCTGGATCTGAAACGCTCTAAGTGTTTGATATCTCTGAACAGACTTCACATTGGTGTGATCACCGGACACTGCCTCATAGGCAGACATGCAACAAGGGTTGGCGTCCACACAAATGACTTCTGTAGAAGCTGTATGGACGAGGATGAGGAGGAGACAACTCTCCACCTTCTCTGCACATGCCCTGCTCTCTCTCAAAGACGTAAACTCCATTTAGGATCTCTCTTTTACAATGATCTTAGCGATCTCATTAACACCGACATCAAAAGTCTGTCAAGCTTCATCAAAAGCTCCAACTGGTTCAACGAGTAGGAGGATGATACATCCGTGTGGTATCACAATGAACCTGTCATTGGTGTAAGTATGTCGGCCTCTGCCGACTGCCACTACAACCTAACCTAACATAACCTTTATATAATATATAAATGTACTAGGACTCGAACCTACCAAAGTCAAGTTCTAATAAACTAGCAATCGAATACCCGAATCTTTTTTATGCACGTTGCTTGCACCACAATAAAATTTAAAAAATTCTGACATTGGCTATAAAACAAAATTGGAAAAAATAATTCGATTGTGTGCAGCACCATAATTACGTGAGCTGTAGAATTAGTATAACTTTATGACAACCTCAGCGTGATGACGAAGCTGTTTGTGAATCACTTTCCTGTTTGTTATTTCTTTAGAAAATCCATTGTTTGTAAGTATCTTCAACTAAAACTATTTATTCGGCGCCAATTAGGGTTGCTTTTCCATACAAACGCAGCAACTCAGCAACTGAACTCGAAAATAGGTCTTAATTACTTTACAGCGCATACCGATACCACACAAAGCCGACATAGATATTGGTTCAACTGATAAGAATAATTGTAATACGCTTTCCGCACATAAGAATTAACTAATTCCCTCTGTGCTTGATTATTGATGATCGCACTTGTCGTACCCACTAAGTGTCAGTAACATAATTCCACAATGCTACTATGGGATTCCCGGCAAACAAAAAGAATTTTGATTCCGTTTCAGTATTTTTTTTTGTAATTGGTCGTTGCCTCCCTCACAGTCCACTTATATTTTAACTTTCAATTTCATTTCACAAACGTGCAACTCAAGTCATGCAAAAGGTTAAAGAACTTTCGCTCCCGCAGACAACCTACAGTACAACATCTCCACACTTGAATCGATTGAAATTAGACTTTAGACAATTAAAAGAGCACATACAAGTCAACCGGCAGTCGTTATTGTTTACAGCGATACAGGCATACAGCTTTAAATTAGAGTTGGGAACGGAATTCTTTCGAAATTCCACGTTGACACTCCTCGCGTAGACGTCTAAGTTTCCTTCAGTTGTAGATGCGTCTTGTGGTCGAGGTAACTGCCCGCTCCACCTACTACATAGAGCATATTAAATTTATTTGTTTACGTTTTGCCTTTTTTAACTCATTACTCACCGACTTGGATTAATCAGCATACTAGCACTATTTCCACTACTGGGGTTCTATATAGTGTGCTCAGTTCTAGTCAGGGAGGGGGCGAATGAAAATTATTTTGTCCTTTATTGGAAGAACATCAAATATCGATTTAACACGGTGCATTTAATCCTCAAGCACTTGCCAGACTTTTGGATTTTTCAACTAATGCTCGTAAGTTCATCTCGAGGCGACGAAATCCCTGGAGCCTTCGCATCAGTAACGTTAGTGCACTCTTATTTTTCTTTGCCATTCGATTTTCTCAACCTTCTTTGTTCAATTGGGGTAAAATACATATATTTGTTTCGGGTCGATGATAATGGGGACAGAAAAGAGGTGGTTGATTTCTACGTTCAATTCAAAACTTGGGAGGAAGGACGGAGGACCATTATGAAAATGAGATGAAACTTCATATGGTTTTTTTTCGAACGCAATAATCACTTAGGATCAAACCGGGTTAGAAAAAAAAACATTGAAAATGCCTTCAAGGTGGCAAGCGACAACCATTATTAAGCGTTTAACGAAGGTAACGAGATTTACGGTTAATCGCATACTCCAAACACTCAACTCAGATTTCGTATATACGTCAAGAATCGCCTTCCGGAGCTTATATATGTATATGCAAATAGTTTTGCCTTAAAATATGGTTAGCAATAAAGCATAACACATCAGGTTTAATTTCTCGTTATCCTATTGCTATGCATTATGTTTTGAAGTAGAGTTGGAGGTGAGAAGTATCTGGGTATGTAATGACACAGCTGCTTTAAATACCTGTCTGGATCCCGTGCAAGGCAACTCAATGTAGCTATGGTCTTAAGCGACTCAATCCATCTGCGACGTTTGCGAACAAGGCGATCTGCGACTGTCATGCTTATGGTAAGTCTTGTATTTATTTATTTATTTATGTCAAAGAGTTGCTTATATACAGTAAGATACATATCTTATAAAAGAGTATTAAGCATAGCAAAAGGGGATCAAAAATTAATAAATTCAATTAATGAAAGCTATATGAGCAACATAAAAATGGGGAGAAAATTGATAATTTACAAATAAAAATAAAAATGGATAATACGAAGAGAGTAATATGAAATTAAAAAAAAATATGACTTATGCAATGAAAAAAAAACAAAAAGAATTAGTAGACAGATCACCGGTCAACATGAATTTTGAGTCTGAGTTCTGTACCGCGGATTTTGATTACTTATGCCTAACTAAAAAATATAAAAATATTTTTATATTATAAAGTTTGCTTTTGTAGCTACCAGAACGAAATTTCAAATTTGCTGGAAAAACCCTATTTTCAGTTTTATTTATATTTTAAAGGAAAACAAGTTATGAATTATATATATTTTTTAAACTTATAACTCTTATAACTCAGCCGGCATCATAACTTTATGTTTTATGTTCGTCATACCAAAAAATTTGTTGTGAAATGTAATTATTTATGTTGTACAATAAGTTGTTCCCGGAAGATGACTTTCGAAGAAAGTCGAAATATTGGACAAAATATATAATTTAAAATACAAAAAAAAGAGTATTTTTAAATTAAGACCTACAGCCCGTTAAACAAACATTATTTATTACAATTCGAGGTCGTTAAACAAAACAATTTTTTAAACTTTTATTATTATAGAAAAAAGATAAATAAATACAAAAATTCAAAAACAAATGTAAAAACAAAGTCTAAAAATGAATATTTTTTGTATTTCTCTTGTGAAAGTAAGAACTTTCTCGTATGAGGCCCCAAATGTAATCACCCATCATATTTTCATTGTATTGTCCTTGATAACGTTGTTCGAAATTCATTATATCTTGGTGGAAGCGTTCCCCCTGCTCTTCTAAATATTCACCCAAGTTATCTTTAAATTTGTCTAAGTGCGCATGAAGCATGTGCACTTTAAGTGACATTCTGCAACCCATGACTTTGAAGCTTACAAGCATATTAGAAATCAGCTCTTTATAATTGTCAGCCTTTTTGTTGCCAAGGAAGCCATGGATTACTCCTTTAAGACTGAGCCACGCTTGTTTTTCATGGCTGCTCAGGAGCTGTATAAAGTTTTCACACGCCATTATTTTCCTTATTTGTGGACCTACGAAAATACCAGCTTTGATTTTAGCTTCTGAAAGTTTCGGGAAAAATGATTTAAGATATTGAAAGGCTTCAGAGTCTTGACGAAGAGCCTTTACGAACTGCTTCATAAGCCCTAATTTTATGTGCACTGGAGGCATTAAAACATGTTCAGGCTGTACAATTGGGGTATTTTTGATATTATGTTGTCCGATTTGAAAATCGCTTCGTTGAGGCCATGAGTGCTGCGTGTAGTGTAATGCATCGGCTCTGCTATCCTATAAACAAAGGTAACATGGATATTTGGTGTATCCGCCTTGCATTCCCACAAAAAATCCAATCATTTTGAAATCCCCTATGACGGGCCATGCATGTTCTTCATATTTTAAAACTCGAAGAACCATTTTTACACTATCGTAATTTTCTTTTAGCATGACAGAATGGGCTTTCAAGCTTCTTGTAGAGCTGTCGATGAAAAGGCGCCATTCTGATGAAATGAAATTGATTCCGATTGAATCAAATAAACCTTTTACATCATTGCAGTAGCATAGTCCATCTTCCTTCGTACAAAATCCAGCAAACATTTCATGACGCTTTCTTTGGTCACTTATTTTGACATCAGAGTCGAGCAATTTCCGTGAAGCCGTGAAGCTAATATTTCTGCTTTGAGCTTAGGCAGGTTTAAATCTCTTACCAAGTCATTTAAGTCTTTTGAATTGATGAGATGTGGTTCAACAGACGATGATGGTATCACGAAATCACTGACTACACTACTTGATAATTGTGACAGCGGTAATGGCTCTTCTTTTTTCATTTTTGGACTAACAGGGACTGGAAAATTTTCACTGTGTGGTACTGGAGCAGACGTTGAAGGTAGATCTGGATACTGAATCTTCTTGGCATTTTTGCCAGCGCGACGCTTACGTGGATTTACGATACAAAAATAGCAATCATTGATGTGATCAGTAGGCTCCCTCCATATTCTTGGTACTGCGAATTTCATCTTTCTTTTTTCTCCTCGGTACCAAGCTACGAAAATGTTGAAAATATGTACATAATATTGTCGCATAAAAGTTCTTTAAATAAAGACAGCATGTTCATACCTTCTAAAGTGTTTTTGCAGTTGTTACACGAGAAGTGAGGTGTCCATTTTTTATTTTGATTTCGCACGGGCAAGTTAAAATAAGCTTCATAGGCTTCGCAAAGTGTCAAATTCGATGATAAACTTATTTTTTTGTCTCTCACTTTAATAAATTCACCGCAAACAAAGCAAAAAGAGTCAACGTCGTTTTTACACTTTTTCGATGACATTTTTGATAACCGCGAGACAAAAAAATAGGTTATGCCTTTACAACGTGCACGCTTATACTGCCTTGACATTACACTAGTCGCCTCTTCACACCTACAGGCCCCCACATCTCTCTCTTGCATCATAATTGCAAAGGCTCTTGAAAAAATCTAACAAAGTACGAAATGTAAGCTTTTCATGATATTTACCACAAAAGCAAACTTTATTAATCATTATTGGAGTTTCTATTTACTTTTCGATGCCCATCATCAGAAAATATAGTTTAAATAACAGACTCAAAAAAAAAAATTTGTTTTGTTCACCTGATTTCCTAAGTTTGCTTCGGAATTCTGTTGTTTCTGTCTATCCTTCTAAATTCAAGTGGCAAAGAGTTCCACAATCGAATCGAAGTTACAAGAAACTGATATTCTGAAGTCAAACAAGAACAACGAGGTTGGTGAGTCAAAAGAATGTCCGAAAACTTACTTAAAGTACGAAACTTAAGAATGTTGTCAAATGTCATGTTATACAAGAACTTTGAATAGTTAGGAACACGAGCGAACCGACGTAGTCCAAATACATAGCGCAACATACTATTAAACGCGATACTGAGTCTCCGTTTAGAATCATAGCTACAATTATAAAAAAATTCATAACCATAGGACAAGATGATTTTGCGAGTAGACATCGGGCTTTAAATGGAGTGAAGGATTCAGCTATATGGAAAAGATTCGGGTTTTGGAGAGACAATGTCTTAGGACTTGTCTCCGGTTGTTCCGAACGCCTGAATCCAATTATATTAAATACTATCCCAACAAGGTCCTATACGATGGGGCTCAGTTGAATAGGATTGACAATTTCCTCATTAAGGTGACTCGAAGGCACGTTGCAAATGCGATGGCCAGCGACAATAGTCTGATATTTGGGGCTTACTACCCCAATGAAATGTACATAGAGAGTACGCTCCGGTCTGGCTTTATCCCGCCAGAGGCATTTATCTATATTGACGCAAAAGGGCTGGTACAGACGAGGGATGGTATCCCGGTATTATACCACCGCTTTCGCAGCGCGAGAGATAAGCGGCTCATCCGCGGCGAGGACGTCGCCAATGCTCATGAGCTCCTCCGTTTTAGTACCGCAATAGCGGAGAGGGATAAATTCGATACAGAAAAACAATTTGCCGAATTTTGGTGGCTTTTTGAGGGGGGAGGGGTCAACATGCCCTCCCAAGACGGTGCGTTACTCTAGGTAACATCCTCTTAGTTTATAAGTTAGATTAAGTTAGCTAGGGCGTTTCTGGGAGAGGCCGGGCTCGTCAACTTGTGGTAGTGCTTCCGGGAGAAGATTGAGGCTGTAAGGCTTCAGTTAGCTCAGGGTAGCGCGTGTGCACGTTGACGATTGCCAGGCGCTCGGAAAGCAATTGGGATTTTGACCACTTGTTGCGCAAGGCAACGAGTGCTCAGAATCATAATTATAGTTAGAATATGTTAGGTAGTTTAAGTAAGTAGAATAGGTAGTTCGTAGTTTGTTTTATATAAAAAATATAAAATCTTAATAATGATACCGAGTTTTAATTGATTTTCTCGACCAATACATATATGTAAGATTAGTTTGTAAATAGTTTTTAGGCCGAAAGGCAATAATTATAAGATATAGTTAAGTTTAGGGCGTCCGCATAAGGACCAATAAATAAGAATAAGTATCCTGTTAATTTTAAGTTAGATTTAATCATTTTTGTCTAGTACGTAAGTTGATATTCAGTAACAATTAAAAAATGAATTTAAAAGTAAGGAGTGAAGGATTGAGCGGCCTACAGTATACGGAGTATACCATATGTCTTCCCAATAGCGACATTAATATGATTGTCCCAGGTTAAGTTTCTATTAAATGTCATGTCAAGGTTTTTGACAGTTTGCATATACTTGATTGGTTCTCTATTAAAAAGAATGGAGGGAAAGTAGGATAGATCTAATGGGCTTCTTGATATAACTATACAGTTGCATTTCTTGGAATTCAAAACAAGACCATTTTGCTTTGACCAACGTACGATATCAGCAAGATCGTGATTAATACAAGTAGAACCGTGCTCGATTAAATCTAGTGGGCAGCTAAAGACGAGCTGAACATCATCGGCATACATATTTATCGAACTGTGCTTAATGATAGTCGGAAGCCCATAATATACAGTGAGAATAGACGAGGTCCCAAAATAGATCCCTGAGGCACACCACTGTTTATCGAAAGAAACTCAGATAAATTATTGGTTGCGGCAACTGCTTGTGTCCTTTCAGCTAGATAAGACGATATAACTTTGGCTGATTTCCACTGCGAAGGGAAAATGTCTGTTGCTAATATGGAGTTAAAAACATGTGTTATGTACGGAAGTAATACCGGCAAAATTATCTTTAAAAACAATGGGTGCAAATTATCAAGTCCAACTGCCTTAGACAGTGTAGCCTTCCATTCTCTGCGGGCACGCTGCTTCCAGTTGTCTGGACCAAGCGCTCTGGCATCTCACGATAGCTTTCTCTTCAAAGCAGCCGTTCGGTATTCCTTGTCGACTCGACCGTGGGTGTGGTAATCGAAGATATTCTTGACTGGAGCTGGTCAAGAGAATAGGATCGATATTTTCTAGAAGAAAAAGGTTTTATTCTCTAAATGATTTGAAAAGAATGCTTTTTTGTTGATGCGTCTTTACAGAGAGTTTATTCGCAAACTTTTTTGTTAAAATAAAATGTATAAATTTGCGTCACTTTATTTTATTAACATTCTGCAGTGGCAGAAAATAGGTTTTTTTTTTTGATACCATCAGCGGTAAATCGGTAAGTTTTGTTTGTTTTAAGTAAATAAGTAAGTTAAGTTTAGCCGATCACGGAAAACCTGCTTCATACCGCGCCATGACAAATTCGAATTTCTGATCAGCACTCGTTTACCTTCCGGGTCGTGATTAAAAATCAAGAGCTCATCTCTAAACTGGTCTCTCTCTCTCTCCTCTCCTCGATTTGGCACAAATCCCAACCTGTTCCAAAATGTCTCAAAGTGGTTTCAGTAATCCACTTCAAGAATGTGAGATCTTCTTTAAAATTGCTTCTTCTTTAACGGCGAGGTTATGATCACGATAAAAGGGATCATAATCCTTCCACTTTGCTGCGCCCTACTTAAACTCATTTTTTATTCATTATTAGATATTAACTTACATACTAGACAAAAATGATTGAATCTAACTTCAAATTAACAGCATACTTATTCTAAATTAATTGTCCTTATGTAGACGTTCTAAACCTAACTATAACCTTATAATAATTGGAGAAAAAACTCGGCGTCTTTATTTATATCTATATATATAAAAATCAATCCATATTTGAGTTTGTTGCCGGTGTTTGGCCAAACGCGTTAACCGATTCCAATGAATTCTTTTTCCATGAAAGGTGACGTCTGTACAAAAGATGTTTTCTATGTGCGATGTCTGTATCTGCATCGGTGTGTGAATTATGGGCATTTGAATATGAGTACACATGCATATGTGCGTATGCGTGTAAATTACGATGCAGATACAGATACAGATACATACGTCGCCTATTTTGTTATCCGGATGCGCATATGAAAGAGGGAGACCACACGAACGTTTCAAGCCTATTGTGGTGTTTGTGCGCTCTTTCATTCTTGAGATATCGTTTGTTCAAAGTTGTATTCCAATAACTCTTATTGATTTTTTTTGCATTTTTTTTTGTGAATCGGACATCGGAAAGTTGCTTTTCCCACATTGATAACAATCGGTGTGAAAGTAAATGAAAAGTGATTCTATAGAAATTTTTTAGGTTCGCTTTTTTGTTTGATTCGCAAAGTAAGCTGACATAGGCGCCTGCCAGACAACAAGCACCTACGCTAAGCGGAACAACAAAGGTGTGTGAGCGGCCTAAGCCATGCGGAGAAAAACGTGCAGTCCCTTTCACACGGAACAACAAAGGTGTGTGAGCGGCCTAAGCCATGCGGAGAAAAGCTCAAATCAGGCAATCTTCGGTATTGGCCTGAGAGTGATTCTGTGAAGTTTGGCCAAAATCGGTCTTCTTTTCTTAGGCGCAGCAACATACGCCAACATATATAGACAATAATAAGGAAGTCTACTCGAACATATTGGCCAATAGAATTCTCGGGCACGGGCAAAGCCGGGCGGGTGCAGCTAGTTTTATATAAAATTAATTAAAAATTTAAAAACTACCTATTCTACTTACTTAAACTACTTAACGTATTCTAACTTTAATTGGGAATCTGAGCACTCGTTACCTTACGCAACAAGTGGTCAAAATTCCAATTGTTTTCTGAGCGCCTGGCAGTCGTCAATGTGCAAACGCGCCGCCGTTAGCCGACTGAAGCCTTACAGCGTCAATCACCTCCCGGAAGCACCACCACAAGTTGGCGAGCCCTGCCTCTCTCAGAAACGCCCTAGCTAACTTAATCTAACTTATAACTAAGAGGATGTTACCTAGAGTAACGCACCGTCCTGAGAGGGCATGTTGACCCCTCCCCACTCAATAAGTCACCAAAATTCGGAGAATTGCTTTTCCGTATCGAATCTATCCCTCTCCGCTATTGCGGTACTAAAACGGAGGAGCTCATGAGCATTGGCGACATCTCCACCGCAGATGAGCGTCTTATCTCTCGCGCTGCGGTAGGTACCAGCACTTTCGCATCAATATGGAAATGCCTCCGACGGGATAAAGCCATACCGGAGCGTACTCTCTATATACATTTGATTTGGGAAGTAAGCCAAAAGATCAGGCTGTTGTCGTTGGCCATCGCCCTTGCAACGTGCCTTCGAGTCACCTTAATGAGGAAAATGTCAATCCTATTCAACTGAGCCCCATCGTATAGGACCTTGTTGGGAAAGTATTTTATATAGTTGGATTCAGGCGTTACATGCCCTAAGACATTGTCTCTCCAAACCCGATTCTTTTCCATATAACTAGGCGCTATATTAAACCACAATGGGCAACCATAAGCGATGATTGGCCTTATAAGAGCCACGTAGCATATGACCTTCACCCTAGAATCAAGTTGACTGCTATGAGACAGTCTCCTTGTCAGAGCATGCTCTTCGGCCGCAGCAAGCAACTATATGTCTATCGAAATACAGATACTGGTCGAGGCAGATACCTACATAGCTAACTACGCTTCTCACCGCCAATGGCTGCCAATTTTGTCCAATAATGGCCAATTGCTTCCAGTTTTTCTGGTATCCCAAGAGGCCCCAGCCAATGTTGTTCTGAACAAGATTGTTTCCGTCTTCTGAAAGTTGATTTTCAACTTCCAGTCATCGCAATATCCCTTAATTTGATCGACGTCACGCTGCAAAAGAATGTTAATGACCTCGATTTTAGGACCTGATCTGAATGCCACCAACTCGTCGGCATACACTGTAGCATGTCTGAGTGAACCCACCAAATCACTCGTGTAAATGTTAAACAGTTAAACACTGCGCCCTGCTGTAAACCGTTTTTAATTTCAAAAACTCTGCTCGAAGTCACGTCGCCACATTTGACAACGAACCTCTTTCATATAAGTATATTATGTATTACATATAGCAAATGTTTGTACATCCCCCGCCTGGTCAACTTGTAGAAAAGTCCCTCTAACCATACGGTGTCGAAAGCCTTCTCAAAATCAACCAGACAAGCACCCGTGCTCTGGTTCTTGCAATTCCGCGCGGCTTGAATAGTGTCATGCCCCGCCCTGAAACCAAACTGGTTGTCCGGAATTATGTTATTGTCCTTGACCCACTTCAACAGGGCTCTCAATAGAATTTTTCAAAGATCTTGATAATATTCGGCAGCAGACTATTCGACCGGATATTGGCAGGGTACGTCCTATCTTTACCCTTTTTCGGGATTGAGTGTACCACAGCTACCTGCCAATACACCGGATAATGTGCATTATTCAGTTAAACAGCGTGGTGCAAATATCTACAGCTTCCAGAGGCTGATGTCTCAATACGACGTTTGGGACACTATCCACCCCCGCCACCTTTTTATTCTTTAGTGACTCGAAGATGCACAGAAGATCATTCTCCTTCGCCATGAACAAGTGCGATGCATCTCGTTCATTGGCGACAACTGCATTAGCATGGTTTTCATCATTGAATACGGTAAATCTGTTATTCTCAGATCGCCAGTTCTTAAGTACGGTACGCAGATAGAAGTGTCTCACTAGAGCCCTACTCTCAATGTCGTGGTTACGGCGAACAGGATTGTTCACCGTTTACACGGCCTCGAATCAAGCGCCTAGCAAATCTACTTTCTCCTGTGGGTCCTCGACCATGAAAAAACCGTCGGTTGACACTTTCTGGACTTATTGCAGCAGTCAGTACTGTCTGTCTGTTCTCTGTTGTCTGGAAAATTGGGATTCGAACACAAGGAATATCATTGTGATCCTTCCTCCTGAACAACTTATTTATCTGTGTCGGTTCGACCTCAATAAACATCAGCTGGCCTCCGGGTTAAGGATCATTTCTTTACTAATGTGCTTGGAAGTGACCTCTACCCTTAGGGTACGTCCATGGTGGACCAGCGAAATTCACTGCGGAACTCAGAGGCAGCATGATTCATAGGGAACATTGCGCTGGTACCGCCAAATTTAAGTATTTTTTCATCCAGTAATTAATAATTAACTGACAGCATTTTTGACAACTGACAGCGAATCTTGGAACCAAATGGGTTGTTGAATGTGGTGTCTCCATACAATTTATTACTTAACGATTCCCAATTTCCATACAGACAGTTAGCTAATGCATGGACATGATTTTTAATTAACGAGCCGTGAATTAACATTTAATCCACATTGTAGTTAATTTGTGAATTAGAGGGAAATTAAGTACTTTTTATTAATTCGGCTGTAAGTGAATATCTACCATGTTTTGCTTTTTTTTTGTTAGATCACTTCAAGCATACTTGTGTTCAAAAATATGTTACGAATGCAGAAGTAGTGCACATCTATGAATATAGAAGTATCAAATGAATATATTCATGCAGACCTTTAATACCGAATTTACCAACACTTTTCTCAATTACAGTCATTTGTACACGCATTTGTGTATTTGCGTGTTAGCAGCATATATATGTAAGTGGAAAGTAAAGATGGATAATGCATAATGTATAGCAGCACCCGCATTGCACGCTTTCCTATTAAGCGCGCAGAGTGACGACCGACTAATCATATTAAAGTTTATAATGAAAAGTTATTCAACTTGTGAAAACTCAAACAAAAAATTTCAGATCTCTTCAGGCAGTTACGAGGGGGAGCTGCAAAAATCAGCAACGAACGAAACCAACCCTTTTAAATCAACCATTGGAGATTTATTTTATTAATACATTTGTTCCCTTCATTTTTATTTTTTTAAAACACTTCCCTTCGCAAGTTTAAATTATTTATGGAACAATGCCCTGGAAATTCTATACATTGGATCGGTCCATCTCCATACTAATCCAAGTGCGTGTCAGAATAATTTTAAAAATAAAACACCACTTAATCACCGTCTATGTGGAATCTATGGGATTTTTAGGACACTGCTTGCGGCTTACTCGTCGTTGTATATTTATGTTGCTGGGTGTATCAGGGGAATAATTATTATTTTTCTATAAAATCTTCAAAGAGAACATTCTCACCTCAACCCATGGAATTCCACGAGTGAAGGCGGCAGCGATACTAACAATGGCTCCATGGAAAAGTATTTATGGATTTTTATAAGAAAAAAAAATCTATAGACTTTGCATATGAATCGAAGAATTTGACGTCACTGCAATTTTAAAAACAAATTCATTCATAAAAATAAGTAAACTTCACCATCATCACTATTACCCAGTCTGAATTTTAAGCAGGAATAATAAAAAAAACAACAACGAGAGTGCTGGAACTTTAGATAAACAGGCATAATTGAAGTTTCTTTTTATATAGCATTAATGCTAATGGCGTCTGTGGGATTTGGATATTTGGGACGAAGTATGTACGTGGATGTAAATGGGTTTCTTTAGAAAATAACAAAGTATGTTGTTCGATGTTCTTTCTTGTATGTAAAAATCATCAAAAATTTGAAAGAAGTAGAGACACAAGCTTGCCAGACCAATTTTAATAATAAATTTCTTCCTACTGCGCTGGCAAACCGTTATCCTATTGGTGAATGCTTGTTACCCAGTTTGACACAATTTAAAGGTAGATTGTACTGTTAGACAATGTAGATTGATTGTCGTATTTCGAGGGACATTTTTGTAAAGTCTGTGCAATTTATCCACACCAATCACTTAGGATAGTATCTTCATTCGCCTTAGCTAACGTTCCTTTGTGCCCTAGAGCAGGACTGAAGTGAAATTGTTTTAAATAGTCTTCTAAATCTTACGTATGATGTTGAAGAAGTTAAATGACAGTGCATCCGCTGTCCAAATTCTCTTCTGACGGCAAAGTTCTCGACGGAATTGTGTTTGGCTTTAATGTAGCAGGGAGCATTCAAAATTATCGTTCATTACAGCGTTGCCAGACGTCCCGATTTTTAAATCAAAATTAAATGTCCCGCGCGGGACAGCCTCAGTCCCGCTTTTCGGGGAAATAATTCTGTTTTCATGAATCTCGTTGACAAAAACGAAAAAATATTAAAAGCCAACTTGTCAGTTCACATCTTGCATAACATGAGCAAATTTGCATGTGATAGATTAGACATCGATGTAGAAGCTATCATCTTAAAAATATACGGCCATTTCTCACATTCAGCTAAACGTTGTGCGGAATTGATGAAGATATTTGAAACTACGAAAGTGGAGTTTGTCGAATTATTACGTCACGTAAATACAAGATTTCTGTCGCTCTGTCCTGCTGTTGAGAGAGTAATCAAGGTTTGGCCTGATTTGCAAAGCTGAAGAATCATGGGCATTGAAAATATTTTTTACTCTGAAGCAGAGGAAACAAAAACTTTAGCCTACTTGCATTTTGTTCATAATGTGATGAGTGCTTTTGGTACATTAATAAAAGAGTCTCAGGGAAATGATATTGCCATAACAGAAATGCATGAGTCATTGTGCCTCTTCCGCACAAAGGCTAAAGAATGGGTTATTCGGCTACCAGACAAAACAGATTTTAAATAAATTGGTTGAATCTGAACGGACCAAAGCCATCGAAGACTTCAAAATTGTTTACACAATATGCCAACAATATACTCGTATGTATAGACAAAGGTTATAATTTTTCGGTGCAGGGAAATAACTTCACGGGCAATAACTTCACCTCGACTGGGCAATAATTTCACTTTTTTTTTGTGAACTTAATGCCCACTGATGGTGAGCAATAACTACACTTTTTAGTGGGAAATAAATTCTCTTAACATTTTATGATAATTCAAGAAACGTACTCGTACCTCGCATCTACCCCAAATCAAACAGTGACCCCAAGCAGGGGGGTTGCAGTGGGGGCAGCATTCCCCCCCCCCCCCCATAGGCACTGCACTGTTTATGGAATCTACTTGCGATTTCGCAACTAATCCCATAAACAGTGCAATGCATATGGGGGGGGGGCATGCTGCCCCCCTTGCAACCCCCCTGCTTGGGGTCACTGTTTGATTTGGAGTGGGTGCAAGGGTCTTTAGTTATAATAGACAAATTCTCAAATTATAGGTGGGAAATAACTTCACAAAATTTTGGGTGAAGTTATTGCTCACAATCAGTGGGCAATAACTTCACAAAAAAAGTGAAGGTATTGCCCACTCGAGGTGAAGTTATTACCCAGGTGAATTTATTGCCCGTGAAGTTATTTCCCTGCACCTAATTTTTCAGACGAAAATATTTTTTCTAGACTTAAATACATAAACCTAGAAAGTGAAGTTAGTTTTGAAATGATTGAAAATGCTGTATCTTTAATAAAATTGAAGAAATTAACTTGTTAAAATCATCCTTGGACGTATTAGTAGGACATTTCAAAGATACCACTGCCACCACCGCTCAGAAATGGCGCCAGCTCTTTCAACAGTTTCCAAAAAAAGATATCAGGAATATGTTTAAACTAGTGTCTTTCATATTAAGTATCCCAACGTCAAACTGCTTTCCTGAACGCGTTTTTTTCCCAGATGAATTTAAAATGGTCGGATGGCAGAAATAAATGCTTCGTAAATTTAATGAAAGCAGAATTACTCATCCAGTTTAATCTACAGCTATCGTGTGAAGAGTTTTTCATCTTTATTAAAGAGAAAAAGGAAACTTTAAAAAAAGTTAAATCTTCACAGAAATGTCATGAATAAGTAATTATTATAAATAATTATTCTCTTATTGTATAAGTTGCAATTTGTAACTCCACAGACTATTTTTTAAAACCCCATATTTTTCTAATGAATAAAAATTTTTTGATTTTGATTTCAGTTTTTTTTTTATTCTGAAGACGAATAAGACTCATCTATTAAACGGTAGGGTGAATCTGATTTAAAATATTATATTTTTATTAAAATACATTTTCTATGGCTATTTTTGCTATCTATTGTCACGTAAACGTAATTTTAATTCAAATAAAAAGATTAATATTTGAAAACTTCTGATTATGTACGTTTTTTTTACTATGTCCCGCTTTCGACGAAAGAATCCCGCTGTTTTCACTCAAAAAGTTCCAAAATCCCGACTTGGCAAAAAAAAAAAAAATGGCAACGCTGGTTCATTTCGTAGCTTTCTATTAAGTTATTTGATGCTGCTTTTAAAAGGTGGGCAGTTAGAAAATCCGGTCTGACTTGATGGCGTCAAGTTTAGATATGACTATCCTAACTTTTGCCGGGATCCCGAGTTCGGTCATAGCCACGTAGAGCTCCTGACGATGAATTCCATCATATATGCCATGAAAAGATGATAAGTGTCGAGTTGACTTTTTTTCTTTTCTTTTTTAGAAAAAGGAAATCCAAATCCCAGATCACTCAGACTCGATAACGGTCCATTATATTACCAGGCAGCAATCCTCTTTTTGGTGTAGAGGTTGGAGAAACAAGGTTTTATTCATTTCTCTCCTTTCATGGCTTGGCTATGTTGTTGTTCCCCATGGGGATTGAACCTGCACCGCACGGGTCACAAGCCAACACACTACACCATCGCCACCACCGTCGAGTCGACTTACAATGTATCGATCTTTTCCAGGATTTGCCTTACTGTGAGGATTTTTTCTATTGTCGATATGCCGGGCGGGAAGTCGTATTGGTACATGCCGATTAGTATATTGCAGAGCGTCTTTAGGCATGCACACAGTACGTTGGATAGAATCTAAAATGCGTCTTTTAGCAGAGATTTGCCTCCAAACGGCGCACTTGGCGCGTTTTTGCAAAAGTGCTTGCAAAATTCAATTTTCGTGTGAGCTTAAAATCCAAAACTTATTTATTTACTGGATTAGGAAATATTGGAAGCTTCAAAAGCCGAAAGAAATTTTAAAATCGGTCGAAGGATTCGGATGATACAGGTAGTCAAAGTTTCCTTATTTTTAAAATCAAAAAAAAAATATTTGTTTATGAAAACTTTCAGAGTTTCGGCGTTAAAATCTAAAAATTATATTTTTTTATTTGAGCTTGTAAAAAGGACCATTTGTATTACAATTATCATTCATTTTTTTTTTTTAAATTGCAAAATTTTAAGATTTTCGAAAAGCTGTTTTTGGCTGCATTGTTTGATTTTGAGTTGAGTTATAAAAAATCCTTTAAGAGTCTTTGGTCTAAACTCAGCGGAAATGTATTCTTTGACTATTTCTGAAACATTTACAAAGAAAACCACCTGCCAGTTTTTGCCTATTTGCGGTTTAGAGAGATTTTATTAAAGAAGGTTATTTTTGTTCATTTATGGTTTTTTTTTTTATTATATCCTTTAAAATGCAAGTGGTCATAAAAACATTATTTTTACATGTAAAAATGTATTCTTAACTACATATGTATGATAAATATTATATGGTCCTCTGGTAATTTTTTCCAAGAAGTCTGACGTTACAAAGCAAGTGGGGCTGTGATGGATCATCCGGGCAAAGTGCCTAAAAACAAACAATAGTAACACATGGTGGTGAAACAATAACGGATGCAAACATGTTAATGGCCTCAATTGTTCCCCTGAGACTTAAGTGTTCCAATAATGAATATTGGAAAAACCATCGCCCATCATCAGTTCATTTCTGCCGACCAATAATGTTCCAGTATGCAAAGGAAACTGCAGATCTTAAAGAGGCACAGTGAATGACATCCATAGCCAAATTGCTGATCATCAACCTTTTGAAAATAAGGTTAATGACGAAGTAGTTATGGTTGTAAATCACAAACAATTTTTAACGTTGTTGAATTGTTGAATAAAATCACTGAAACAGAGTCGAGACGGTCATGTCCCATTTGCAAAAGAACGCAAAAAAACTTCAACACTGAAGACCAGTCAACAAATGACGAGCATAATTACGAATATGGAATATCTCCATTACATGCCAGAATCAGATGCATCTAATTCATTTTGAAACTTGCATATACACTCAAACAAGATGGAGAAAATATTGATGAAAGTATTGGAACTAAGGAGGCAGAAAGAATAAGGAAGCAAGATATCCAAAGGAAATTTCGCGAGGAAATGGGACTCGACGTGGATAAACCAAAACAAGGATTTGGAAACACTAACGATGCAAATACATCGAGAAGATTATTTGCAGAGCCAGATGTAACGGCTCGTATAACTAGACTCAATTTGGGGGTGATAGGAAGGCTTCAAGTAATACTTAATGTTTCTTAACTGCAAAGAAAATGTTGACGGTTTAAAGTTTGGAATTTATGCAATGGAAACAAGAAATTTATTGTAAGAAAAGTATCCCAAAAAGCAACTTACACCTACCCTTCATAAAATTTTGGCTCATGGCCAAAGTATAATCGAGTATCAGTCGTTACCGATCGGAGAACTGTCAGAAGAAGCTCAGGAATCCAAAAATAAAGACTACAAAAAATATAGGTGCCAAAATACCTGCAAATTTTCAAAGCTGCGGCAGAATGAAGACCTATTTAACATACGTGCAGCTTCATCGGACCCTCTTATTTCTTCGCTAAGGCATGCTAGAACTAAAAAAGACCTCAAAGCACGATACTCTCCAGAAATGATTAATTAGAAATTACCTCGGACTTTGACGAAAGTTTCCATGAAATCAAGTTTTTTGTTTTTTATTTATTTAACATCCACTGTTAAGCTTGAAATATACAAGGTGGCGCAAAAGTAGTCCTTCTATCAGAAAATGCTATAAATTTTGCGATTGGCCCCTAATGTCCGTTCTGTTTTGACATTTGTGTAGTAAACACATGCGAAATACACGTTAATAAACAATGTTACGCTACACTGCTCCAGAACGCGGAATATTGGTGACTATTTATTTGAGCAATAATCGGTCGGTGACTTTGGCACAACGTCGCAGATTTCCTACCCGTCCAACGCCTACTGGTGAAACACTGCGACGTTTAGCCGCTCGCCTCGAAGAGCCTGGCACAACACGAGATGCTGCCAGGCGTGGCAGATCCCGGAGTAGCCGTTCTGCAGAGAATATTGCTGCTGTAGCTGAAGATATCATGGAAGCGCCGTCGACATCGACCAGACGACGTGCCACGCAAATGGGTATCAGTCGACGGTCTTTACAGCGAATTTTGGTACAAGATTTGAAGATGTTTCCGTACAAAGTCCAGACGGTGCATCAGCTGTTAGCTGCTGACCGCCAATCGCGTCTAACATACGCTCAAGCCATCCTTAATCACCACCAAGAGGAAGATGATTTTTCATCAAAAAATAATCATGAGTGATGAGGCCCATTTCCATCTTAGCGGGTACGTAAATAAGCAAAATTTACGCTTCTGTGGCACTGAAAATCCGCGTGTAACCCACGAAGAGCCATTACACCCGCTCAAAGTCACTGTATAGTGTGCTGTTTTTGCTGGAGGAGTCATCGGACCTTTTTTCTTCCAAGACGTCGCGGGCCAAACGGTTACTGTGAATGGTGCATGAGGTGCAGAGCAATGATCAACGAGTTCTTTTTGCCGCAACTTGATGAATTGGGATTGGAAAACATGTGGTTCCAACAGGACGGTGCAACGGCACACACTGCACGTGCCACAACCAATATGCTGAAGGATGCATTTCCCGGGCGACTAATCTCCCGTTTTGGCGATTTGCACTGGCCAGCAAGATCGCCTGATTTGACCGCTCCAGACTTCTTTTTGTGGGGCTTTATTTTTGTCGCGGGTTTATGTCAACAAGCCCCAGACTCTTGCAGCTCTTAAAGGCAATATCCGTCAACAATGTGAGGACCTATCGCCGGAAGTTTTGGCCAAAGTGATGGAAAATGCCATAAAAAGGGCTCAAATGACAATCAACTGTGGCGGCGGCCATTTACATGACATCATATTCTCGACTTGATGTAAAAAAAATTAAAAGACCAAATAAAAATAATCTACAAGAAGAATCAAAGTTTTTCATTTTTTTTAAAATTACAGCCAAAAAAACATCGGAAGGTTATTTTTGCGCCACCTTGTATTATTGAAATAATTTGTTATGTTGATGTGCCACTAAATAAAAAAAAAACTTTTTGCAACACAAACAAAATTTAAATGATTCATTTTTTCCTCTACTGTTTCACTTGAACTAGTCTTTAAATACTCTGCAATTACTGCACACATTAACATTTGGGTTTTATTTTAAAGTAAGATACTACTTTTACCTTTTTGGATAATTTTTTTTTTTTTAACATGGAATTCTGGAACACCCTGTAAAGCATTTTTTCTTAAATTTTATTATTTTATAGCACTTTACATACTTTCTCTATACCTTGACTTAAAATGTACCCCTGAAGTAGTTTATTTTTACTGAAATGTGCAGCAAAATAAATAAAAAAAGGCTTTTGATGCGCATGCAGAAATATTTAAACAAATTATTGTTTGTTTACTTTTATGCACCACTGTGACTTTGTTTGACTTTAAGACACCCTGTTTTTACTTCAGTTATTTACTATTGACATTTTTTTGAGGTAAAATATTAAGTCCATTTTCTATTGGGAGAAAGTCGTATTTCAGCAGAAAATTCTGAAACACCCTGTAAATATTTTTTCTTAAAATTCACAAAATGTATAGCTGTGGAAATTATCACGATATCTTTATTTGTTTACGAGCTATGATTTTTGCAACCAAAAAAGTCAAAATGCGCCACTGTGCGGCGGGCGGCCTTGTTGTTCTTTAGTTTTTTTTACAAGCTTAACGACCCAATACAGGGTAAAGGAACTGGCTCTTCATTAGCCGCTTTCACTCTCTCTACATGCTTCCTATTAAATAGCGGCCGGAAATGCTGCTTAAGCTAATCTAATATTTTCTGTGCTTTGGTGTAGGTTGCCTTTACTGTTTCGGAGAGCCTGCGTCCCGGTCTTAAAGCCAGCTGCCATATCGCGAGACTGAATGATCTCCTTGAGCTGGGAGGCTATGTATTAAAATTATATACCCTTGCGGTAGGGTATATATAAAATACACTTTCCTCAAGCTCAAGAATGGTTCGAACCAGGATCTTTGACAGCAGAGCGGTGCTATCGGTATTTCATGACTCTTTGGAAAGCATCACGGGTCACCAGCTTTTGCTTTTCTAAAGTGAAACAACCATTTTCGGCGCCGCTATTTTAATGACTTTGACTGCAACCTCGGATGCGGTTGGGTAACGTTCCGTGCCACTTTAAACGTATTATTTTTCGTTAATCACAGGGCTTTCCACAGTACTACCTTATGCTACGTGCATGTTGATTACAATCTAGCTATGGCACTCCTTAATAGAGAACAGATCGGTGAACGCTACCACGAGTTTTATTAGTCAGAAATCTCACCACATATTATGTCCATAAATTAAATCGTGTATGAATAGAACACGAACTATTACACAAAGACAGTCCATAAATGTCACCCAGAGTCCGGAAGCAAGACACTCGGGGTAATAGATATGTCTTTACGTCAACCGCACGCTGGAAATGTTCCAAATGAGATATAATTCAAAATTACATAACACATCCTAATAATTGTCGCGTTCACTATGGAATTCGTTACATGTGCAAAAACGGCAGTCGTCGTTGTCGACATTCGTCAACGCTCACACAATGGCTTAACAAAAGCGTATGGAATCATTTAGTATCAGAAAACCACTTGACACCATCTCTGAAGACCAACCAACAGTGGCATGAGCAGCATTCGGAGCTGAATTCGCTCAATCTTGTCCTCGTTCAATTGAATATGAAGGTAGGAATAACTTCAAAGCATCAAAAGTGGGCAAGTTAGTGGCTACCGGCTGTCATACCACCTGAAAATCCAAACAATTTAATTGGAACACGAAGGAGCGATGTAGGGAAGGCTGCGGTTCGCCTTGATTTAAATTGATTTGTATTGTCATCATCGTCACGATGACAACACAGAGCACCAGTACCACAAGTATTACAAAGCAAAGCGTAGTCTCTTTCAATTTAAAGGAGAAGAGGCATTAGAAGCCTCCTTGAGATTGTCGCCGCCGTATTGTAGGGAATGGCTGCCTTAAGAATTTATGTACTGATTATGATAAGCACGTTTACGTTAATGAATTTGAATGAAGATTGTGACTTGTTTAAAATGAGGCGCATCAATATCTATGCATGTTCTGGAGGAGTTTGTTTTCATTACTTGTCTTGGGGTTGGGATTGATAAGAATTTTAGTAAAAATAAGACATTTTATTTAATGACTTCAATCGGCAGATAAGGTTGGGAGATAAAAGAGAACATATTTAGTTTGATTTTAATACCATTCCAATATATATTCGTTTGCACATCAATTCCAGTTACAATTTTCTTTAAAATGAAACAATGAATTAGAGAATCTTTTTCACAAGCAGCCGGCTTCGATAGGAGGTGTTGAACCATTGACGTATCAGCTTACACCTTTCTATTCATCATCAGTTTTACACGTTTGCATGAGCAAAAATATGAATTCAATAAGGAATGTTTCAATAAGTTCAACGGCAAAGCATTTAAACAATTATAAGCACAAATATAACTGCCTTTTAACCAAGAGCCTCGGCGACAGAACGATAATTCTGTCCATTCTGGTCCTATTATTGGGAAATCTACTTGATTTGTGGTGAAGGTAGTTAGTAAAGCCAGAAGCTACAGAGAGCGTCTGAGTAAAAGAGACCCTCCAACCACAAACGCCAACAATATGAACACCGTAGATTACCAGCCACCGCAGAAAAATAACTCGTGATATTTTTTTTTTTTATAATTTGCTTACGCTAAAGGGATTTTTTTTCTGTTGTTACAGTACCCTTATAATGCTAAGAACACAGTGTAAGCTACTTGGTATTAGAAAGAATAGAGAGATGATGATGAGCTCACCGAAAAATGGTGACAAAACATGCACATCTGCAAGCGTTACATCTTAAAAATACATCGTTCCATATGAAAATATTTTTGTTTATCCGAATTTCGACAACGACAACCGCCGCTTTTGCACATACACTATCGATCACAAGGATGAGGCCATACATTTTGCAATCGATTTTCAGTCTTTATACCCGTTGGAAATTATATGTACATATTTTCCCAACAGTAAGTCATAAAATTAAAGGGTAACTAGGAGACAACCACTGGAATTTCCCAAGATCAATCAATAAAAAGATGCGCCACTAGGATCCAAATTTTCGAAAGAAAGGAAAAATGTTTACATTTTATGGTCTTAAAACATTTACTAATTATACGGTTTTTTTTAAATAATTAAGAGAAATTTGGGCCCAGGCATCACGAATAGCTCCGATTAAAGTGTCCTTGTCTTCAAATTGTCTGCCGCCTTCATACACTTTACGAGATATCCATGCCCAAACATTTTCGATTATCACCCCTATTATGGTTGTCAAATATCAATACGATATTTGATAAATTTGTTCGTTTACCAATAAAATTGATAAAACGGTATTATGATTAACAAACATCAAAATTTTTGATCAGTAGTGAATAAAATACCATTTGGCGGTCTATTGTGAACGGCATTGTTGGTTTTTTCGCGGTATTATGGTTGTCAAAATTTTTGATATCTATCAATTTTTCGTCGTTGGTAAACATATTATGGTTTATTTTATTGATTTGTTTTGTAAATACTAATGTCTACGGTAGAATTTTTTTTCGGTGAAAATGATATTGTGGAAGATAATAATATGAGGTAAGAAAACATCCGGAAAAAATTACGTGATGCTTCTAATCCACTGGATTTGGATGAACAAATGTATGTACATACTTTTCGCTTCAACTGAATAAGCACAAACATTTCCTAAGCTGCGTTGTCCATTTTTTCAAAACCTTGTGCCGTAATATATCATTTGATGATGCAAACTGTTTGCGTGTGATGATGACAAAATAAATCGGAAAGAATATTTCAAAAAGTACCGCTATAATACCGCACAAATATTGAAATTGGAAATAAAAGTTATTGGGATTAAATGAAACAAGTTTTTCTTAAAATAGTTTGTTATTGGTTAATTTTAGTAGTGGGTACTGCCGCCTTTATTCGTAATAGTTTCGTAAATTCGATCCGGCATGGAATCGTACAACCTCTTTATGTAGTTTAGCGAAATTTCCCTCCAGGCCAATTTAATGGCTGCAATAAGGGATTCTCTGTCCACAAACTGAGGGCCAGACTCATAAACTTTTCGTACTAACCATCCCCAAACGTTTTCTATAAGGTTCAGGTCCGGTGAGTACGGCGGCCATTAAAGCAATTCCACATTCTGCTCCTCTATCCAATTTATTACTATGCGCGCCGTGTGGATGGGGGCGTTGCCCTACTGAAAAGTTCAGTTTATGGGTCCAAAAATGCCTGAAAATTTAGGAAAATTTCTTTTCAAATTTCTTTTATAACTTAATGCAGTAATTTTTGAGGTTTTTAACTCAAGCTCAATAGTGCCATAGTAGCTAACTGCTCCCCATACCATAACATCACCTTCTCGACTATGATGCCGCGCTAAAAATCGTTCTTCTTTCCTCATATCGTGAAAGTAATAATTAAACCCATCAGGGCCATCAAAATTAAAATTCTTTTTATCCGATAAAGCTACGTGACGGCATTCATTTTTAAAACTCATATGGAGCCTAGAAAATTCTAAGCGCATACACTTCCGTTTCTCGTTAAGTGGTGGTTACTTTTGAATTTTTAACCGTTTCAGATGTTTGGTACTATTGATAACCATTCGCACTGTTGAAACGCTTGCAGTAACACCGGCTTTCTGCTTTATTTTTGCCGCAGAGTCTCAGGAATTGGAAGCACATCTTAAAATTGCTCTTCGATCAACCGCTGTTGTGGGCGTTTTTGACCTCCTTTCATGTTTTTTTCCGTGCGAATCTTTACTTCTTAAATAAGAATAGATCACGCTAGAACTTCGTCCAATTTTGTCAGCTATAGAACGCCCGGTTAGTCCTTGTTCTTTTAGTAAATCGATTTGAGCTCTTTCAACACTATTTAGTGATTTTGATCTACCCATTTTTCTTTGAAATACAATTAATCAAACAAAATTTACTAAAAGTACTTCAACTGTTGATCTAATGTGTCAATCTCCACAGAAAACTCATAACCAGCGAAAATAATGACTTTGTGTCTATTCAGTTGACGCAAAATAAAACTGCATTTTTCCATATTGAATGCTTTGCAAGAGAACCAGAGAAAATATAGCGGTACTTTTTGCATTATTCTTTCCGATTTATTTTGTCAACATCATACGCAAACAGTTTGCATCATCAAATGATATATTACGGCACAAGGTTTTGAAAAAATGGACAACGTAGTTTAGAAAATGTTTGTGCTTATTCAGTTGAAGCGGAGTGGAGTGTATGTACATAAATCTGTAAATTTTCTTAAAAGTAATTAAAACTCGGTTTTAGATTTGTAAAAATTTTAGACTTTCGAAGGAAGCATTCCTTTATGTATTTGATGACATCAAGGACAAATTGAAGCTTATAAAAAGACAGCGATCTGTTCCCAACTTACTTAAGCTTGCTGCTGTCTTAAGATTCCTTGCGCCAGGAAGCTACCAACTTAGCGTTGGGAATGATTATAATATTGGCATGGCGCAGCCAACTGTGTCGGTTGTTTTAAAGGAAGTGTTAAATGTCTTGGAAAGGCTTGTCCTAAATGGATTAAATTTAAGTATTCAGACTAATGAAATAAAGTGAAATGTCAAACGAAGTGCGATTTATGCACAGTAGTTTTTGTTAAATATTCACAATGAGTCAAACATTTGTCAATCGTTGTTCATAATACCGAATAACAAATTGATTGACAAATTTTATCAAATGTCAAAAAATTGATCTTTGACAATCGTAATAAGGCTGTATGTTTGCGTTCGGTGAATAGGGCGGCCAGCCATGGCACAAGTTCCACGTCTTCTGATTGAATCCAACTTCTAACAACCTTGGAAGTGTGGATAGGTGTCTTGTTGGAATATCCACGACAGGGGTCCGAACATGTTTTTTACTTTTGAAAATTACCGTTTCAGCAAACATTTGTAGTTGTTTCCGTTCATTGTTATGGGCGAAAATTCAAACTCGATTGTACCATAGCGGGTAATAGGTCATCACACCATTACACCTGATGTACGGCTTTGATGTCTTGCCAAAATAAGCTCCTCCTTTCTTAGATCATGGAAATAAAAGTTGTAACCATCAGGGCCGTCAAGGTTAAACTTTTGTTCACCCGAAAAGACAACGCGTTTCCATTTACTGCTCCAAGCGCCATGTTCTCTTGCAAAATTCATTCGATGCTCCTTGTGAACTTGCCTCAAAACAGGTTTCGTTTTAAGTTTTCTTCTCCGTATAGTACCAGTTTTTCGTATTATCCTTCGGACTGTTGCTATGCTGGCTATTCTGCGAAATGCAAATATTTTTTGGAAAACGAAAAATAAATGAATATACTAAAAGAAGAACAGCGTGAATGAGTCCATTCAACATTAATAAAAGATAGGTTAAGATACAACTTGAAGTAGAGTCTCAACTTCAGCTCGTGAGAGTAACCAAGTTTTAAGTTTTTTTAAGAATTGATTTCCCTGTGTCACCAGATTGGATATATTAGACGGCAGTTTGTTAAAAATATAAGGTGCTATAGAAGTCAGAAAACGTCGATTGTGC
This sequence comes from Portevinia maculata, assembly GCA_949715645.1. Classification (NCBI taxonomy): domain Eukaryota; kingdom Metazoa; phylum Arthropoda; class Insecta; order Diptera; family Syrphidae; genus Portevinia; species Portevinia maculata. The sequence continues at coordinate 91,302,975 of OX454528.1, forward strand.
TCTTTATTAACCCTAGGAACATGAACTGTGTTCCCATTTCTCAACGAATATGGAGTTTATTCTTCTAAAGTGAACATTTCCACTTCTAACAAAAAATATTTTAAGTGCTTTGTAGATAAAAAGGTAGCGAAGTGGTAGTATTTTTGCTGATTGGAATAGAGGCAATGAAGGCTCGAATCTATTTTTACACAACAATAACCGAATTATTTTTTTCTGTGCTGCAATAATAGGGCGTAGGTTACTTATATAGACACAGCCCCAACAAGCAAGACCGTACTCAAGTCGCGATTGGACCAACGCGTAGTAGATAGCCGAAAGTAAACTTTGTGGAACAAGCTTACGCAAGTGATACATTTTGTTTAAAGACATGTACAGTATTTTTTTTATGGCCATGATGTGCGACTTCCAGTTTAGTTGGTTATCTATTATGACTCCTAGATACTTAAATTCCTTCACGAATTCAAAGGCAAAGCATCTGTTTGTGCAGTTCAATTTGTCACAGCTAAAATGATGAGATGTTATGCCTTCAATTACTATGTTCGGGTTGGACAAGGAAAAACACATCGCCTTAGATTTTGTGCTAAGTATGAGTTGATGGTAACTGAGCCAGATACTAATCAAATGTAGATCAGAACACATTCCATATTCAATTATGTGTAACCAATTATGTGGCCGTAGACAGGTAGGTTAAATATAGAGTTAATGTAAATAAGGAAAAGAATTGGTCCTAGAACTGATCCCTGTTGGACACCAGTATTTGGACAGACCTCTTCCATACTTATAACTCCATTTACCCTAACGCGCTGCTTTCGGTTAAGTAAGTACGACTTAAACCATTCAGATATATTTCCCCTAAAACCAGCGTTACTGAGTTTCTGGATTAATAAATCGTGGTTTACTAAATCAAAGGCTTTTGTTAAATCAAGAAATAACCCAACTGATTTTTGACTATTGTCTAGTGCGTTGTAAGTTCTCTTTATAAAAGCCACAATTGCATCTTCAGTGCATTTACCTTTCATAAAACCAAATTGCAACTTATTAAAGAATCTAGTCTTTTCAAAAAAGTTAAGCATTTTGGTAACTATTACCTTTTCAAATATCTTTGAGAAGACGGATAGCAAGCATATTGGGCTATAGTTGTTGGGGTCATTTGAATCTCCTTTTTTAAAAATTGGAATTATTAATGAGGTTTTAAGACAATCTGGAAATATTCCGCATTGAAAGCTTTGATTAACAATGTACCTCAAGGGGTTTACTATTGACTTTGCTAACTTCTTGATGATTACGTTGCTAATGCCATCAATTCCACATGAGTTCTTAGCTTTCAAGCTGTTAATAATACTGAGAAGCTCAGGATTACTAATAGGTCCAAAATAGAAGGACAGTGGATTCGATTTATTAAGTAAATATCTTTTATTATTACTATTTAATTGTATACTAACATCTGGTTTAAATTTTTCAGCGACATTTTTAAAGAAAGAGTTCATGCAATTGCCTAAGTCCTCATTGCGATTGAATATTTGATTCCCTATTCTCAGAGACTTTAAATCTAGCCCCTTATTATCCTTGCCTAATAGATTATTGACAATACGCCATTGTTCTCTAGGGTTATACCTACTTTCTTCAAATTTGTTGCCATAATATTCAGTTTTTTTTCTTGTTTATTAGATTGCGTACATTAGTTTGTAGTTCTCTATATACCTGTTTAACTAAAGGCTGGTCCATTCTGCTTTTATTTTTTGCATAGAATTTATTTTTTTCTTCAATTTTTGCGCAAATTCCATTCGTGATCCACGGTTTAATTTTATTAAAACAATTTTTTTTGCTTAGCGCTTTTGTATTTACTTATATATCTTTAAGTTGTTCTAAAAAAATTGAAAAGGCACTAGAAGGACAGTCCGAACTATACACCGAATCCCACCTCTCTAAGGACAGACATCGGACCAGTTTGGGAAAATTAATTTGAAACGTGTCTTTTACACAAGTACTAGAGGATTGGTTTGAACTTTTGTCTTCGGAAGCTTTTTTGAACGCGTTTTTAAAAGCAACGCCAAATGAAAAGTGGTCGGTAATACCTAGTTCCAAGCGATATGGATGCATATCAGTAAAATCCCTGGACTTGAGGAAAATATGGTCAATGCATGTACTAGATCTATCACCTATTCTTGTAGGAAGATTTATGAGCGTACGAAAACCTAGGGAAGATAGAAGCAGCATATAGTCATCGCAATCTCTCGGAAGATTGAGTATGTTGATATTTATGTCCCCCACTAAGCAAACATTCGCACAATTAACAGAGCACAATAGACCTTCAAGCTCATTAAGAAAAATATTACTATGCACAAACTGCAGTCGATATACACAAACAAATGCCACAAATAAATTCTTATCCAGTTTTACTTTTACGACTACACAATCTGCACTTTTCATAATCGGATTGAATACATCTTCTACTTCAAGTTCACTTTTAACAAACACAACTGTTCCCCCGATGGATAAGTTTCATTACAATTTGGATACAAAATATAGCCGGGAATAGAGAAATTATGGACTTCGTTACCGTAAACCCATATTTCCGTTAATACAATAATTTGAGGCAAGGTAGTAAAGCACTTTTCTAAGTGAGCACAAAAGTTATCAAAATTCATTCTCATACTTCTAATATTTTGATGCATAACTGTTTACAACAGTCTTACCTCTATTTAGCTAACTTGCAATTTCTCGGACAAAGAGTTCTAACTCCTTGAAAGCATCTATTTTTTCTCTTTCTGTCACTGTCAAAGTCTTTCCGGAACCCATTTCTTTTAACTAAATAAAAACAGTTCTTCAGGGCTATCGGCAATTCCGAGGGAAAAAAATTCCCCCCGAACATTCTTTTTTCCTTGGAAATTATTCCTAGTATCGTGAATCTCCATCGGAATTTATTTTCCCCGGAATTTTCGAAGTTATGCTCGAAGGCGTTGACAGTTGTCAATCGCAATTAATTCAATTATAATTTAGCTCATATTTGAGAAGATTTTGGTAATGTATGTTTTTTAATAAAAAAATGTGTTAATGTTATTAATTATTTTATTATACTCGCGTTCGATTTAGTGAAGTGACATAAATAAGTGACATTGGAGGTTCTACGCTGCTCAATTCCTTCCTTAGAAGCTTCTAAAATTTATTCACATTCTTTATTCACAGTCTATGCTTCTATTCGTGAGGCCATTGGCAATTGAAGAAGTTAATGCTTGAGTTAAAAAATATTTTAATGAAGCTTCATTAGACATTCGTCGCGGCTTCCATCACATAAATGTACCATCATTTCCAATTGTCTTTGATTAGTTGAGTTAGACCTAAATGTTTATTTTTATATAAAATTATCAAAATGAAACTTGAACAAAAAATACTTGCATAAAGACAAATTTCTTCTTCTTTTCTAAAGCTAAAGTTTCTTTTTATTTGAGCCACAACAAACCAATGCTTAGATTTTTTAATTTCCACCAGCATACTTGCGAAGGAAATATTCCAGAGGGAATTTCGCGAAATTCCGGGGGGAATTTTTGTCTATGATACCAATTTTTTCCCTTTTTTCGAAATTCATGCCGATACCTATTTTTGAAAAATGGGAAATATTCCGGAGAGAATTATGTTCACGATAGCCCTGCTTTTCAACGCTTTTTTAAATATTCTTAACAAAACTTTGAAAAAATCGCCGATGTGAACTCCCACAACGAATTTTTCGCAATGGCCTATCTACCTAGTGGCGCATCTTTTTATACCATTTTCAAGTACCTACTGTTGGGAAAATATGTACCTGTTACCAGGTAGTAAAAGTTCCGGGTATAACATTTCCAACAGGTATAAAGACTGAAAATCGATTGCAAAATGTATGGTGTCATCCTTGTGATCGCCAGTGTATAACGAGTTCCATAGTAAAAGCGACAATTATTAGGATGTGTTATTTAGTTTTGAATTATATCTCATTGGGAACATTTATAGCGTGCGGTTGATGTAAAGATTTCTATTACCCAGATATACTTGTTCGCTTCCGGACCCTGGGTGATATTTATAGACATGAAGAGAAGAATCAATGCTGCCAATAAATGTTAAATTTCTCCGAAGATGGCATTCTCTCTAAGAGCTAGGGAGATATTCACCCTAATTATTAGACGTGTTTTGTTGTCGCCAATGATCTATACAGATCATCAATTTATATGTTTTAAAACAAAGCGACATGATCTTGATCAGGATCACATTTTATGATCTAAACAAAAAAAATTCTTACTATCTCCCAGTATCTTATGTAGATACCTGAATTTATATTTGAAATTACTATGACAATTTAAGTTCGCAAGTTCGCAAGTTTGTTTTCCTTAAAGTGTCAAAAACTTAAAAATAATTTTGTTTCACTTTTTTGATTTGCTTTGAATGAATGATAAATTGTTGAGTGCTACGAGTATTTATTGATTTCCATCTCGTTTTATCCCATTCACTTCAAAACTGTCTGACTCATTTATTCCGGTGAGTTAAATTATTAGTGGATGTTCTGCCTTTGAAGCAATTTTGCTGACCTACACTGAATGTTTCATGCTTCTCGGAAAGAACCATGAAGAATAGGACAGATAGAAAAGCTTACGCAGTGGTTTTGCCAGCGTAGAAGAACACCTCTTCAGAACGATAGGTGATATACTATCTGGACCAGCGGATTTGTGTATGTCAAGATCTCGAAGTAATCTAGCCACTGTACGAGTGCGAAAGTGGATTGATCCCATGGAGTATTCTACGCGCTCGAGTACAGGGGGAGATAAAGCACAGTCTGGGATCGTTCAGCTAGCTGCAAAGTGAGCAGCAAGCAGATATTGGTTTTATCCAGAGAGCTAACAGCTGGAATTTCGTTGTTAATGAGTGTCGAAATAGATGACAAGGCCGAATTCTTGATGTTTTTGACAAACGACCAAACGTTTTTACTACCCGTGGGACTTTTGTCGTATTTTTTGCTTCAGCTTTTGGTTGTAGGACAATTTTACCCGATCAATAAGGGCATTGCAGTCATTTTTGGCTAGTTTGAACTTTTTACGGTTTTCCTCAGATGCGTTGGCCTTATAAGACCGAAAGCTTATCTCTTTTAACCTGATAGCCTCTTTGCAGCTCGAGTCAAACCACGCGTTTACCTTGCGTTTGATACTTTTTATGCGGTTAGGGATAAAGCATTTCATATCCAGTAAAATCATGTTTGTTATCATATCAGCAGCAGCATCCACATCGCTGTCGAGGAAGCACAGCGACCAGTTAAAACTCTTAAAGAAACCGTTTAGTTTTTCCCAATTGGCTTTCTCGTATTGTCATGCTGTTCTTTTGCAAGTTTGTTCTTTAACTAGGTGGCCGGAGTACGAGAAATTCGCTGATATGATACAATGGTCTGACGAACCTAGAAGCGGTAATACGTTTATATCGCATTTTTCAGGGTGAGAGGTGAGAAACAAGTCCAGTGTGTTGGCGGTTTGACTGCTGATGTCTGGTATTCGTGTTGGCTCTTGGTCTAAGACAACTGAAGGCTCGGGATAGTAGAGAACGTCAGCCAGAGACTCTTCATGAGTTAAGTATGGTATAAATAGTATTTAAAATAAAGTAATAACAATGTTAGAAGAAATAATAGCAACACGCCTATTCCACACGAGGGCTGAATGGGGTAAAATCTAAATAACTTGCTTTAGCACTCAACCAGGAATTTAACTTTTAACTTTGTCATTTCTCTGTCCATGATAACACAAATAAAAATTACCCCAACAACTTATAAGAACCAAATAAACAATTCATATTCCATCATTCTTGCAAAAAGTTATACCTTCCGGCAGCATTGCTCTATATTCAAATTTTCCTCAGAATCATTGACTTGAAATTCCAAACCCAAACCCCTTAGGACTATCGGAGAGCTCGAATAACTTTTATTTTTAGTTCAAACTACCCACAACAAGTGTATCGAAACTTCAACTTTGCGAACAATGAACGTGTACACACCGCACCAATTTCTCCTCATTTCCAAATGTTGGAGTAAAAAAGCTAAAAAAAGAAAAGAGCAAACCAGAAAATCAAATAAATAGTCTTCGTGTAAACACATTCCAAGGTTCAGTTGAGAGACCCAAATGTAAAAGGGAAAATAAAAAAGTTAAGCAAAAAGATTTACAATGCCATTGCATGTTCACGGAAGCTTCACACAAAGTGTGTATATTTTTAGAACCACGACACCACCTAGTACTAGTGCTGTTGCTGCAGACTAAAATCGCAACGTTCACATTAAAATTGAATCTCATCTAGTAACCTAGATACTAACTCAGCGGACTTGCAGTGTAGACATTGTTGGCGCAACACTATGTCTGCCGATGGTAAAAGACGAATTAGTTCACGGGTTTTACAAGTTAATTAAATGCGTAACGCAGCACCACAAATTACTATAAATAGTGGCGCGGCATTTGGGCAAACTATTTTACACGATCTGGCGCTATCACCGAAGCGGGCTTTAAAAGTAATACTGTGTGCTTGGCATAAATTACATTTTAATTTTATGATTAAAATAAATTTCACTCAATTCTCGAAGATGGAGTTATTTATAAAAGGCGGTGTTTATCGTTTTAATGTTATGTACAGAAACGGTTTTCCATGTAATAGGTTAGGAAGAATAGGAAATAGTTTCGTTTATTATAAGGAATTGTTAGAGTTGGAAGATGTCGTGCAGTCCAGCAATGAGACCGTCCACGTGAAAAATCCTTAGAAAGGGTTCTAACACCTCAAGGATGCCTCCTCACTTTTCTTGAATCGTTTAAAGCTCCATATCAGAGAATTGAAAATTTAACACAAATTTTATAAATTTTATAATAAAGCTAGGGTTTATGGAGAAGGAGGAGTTAGAAGTTTAATGGAGGGAGTGCTGCGGTTGAAATCAAAAATGGAAATTTTTGAGGTTACCTTCCGTAGCATACGGGAAATTGGTTCGTTGGAGCCATAGAACGTGCGTTGGGTTGGTAGATAGAAGAGACGGAGATGTCTTAAATTACGAGGGTTAGTACGAGTATTAAAGAAGATGGAGTTGTAAAGAGACGGGCAATCCATAGAGCCTGAGAGGTCGTTTAAAGTTAAGATGAAGAGAAGGGGACTGCCTTGTGGTACACCAGAGGTTGCCAGGAACGGGGCAGAGAGGACGGACCTGAAGCGAACACTATGAAAACGGTTTTCCAGATAAGATGATATCCATTTCAGCAATATTGGTTCGTGACCAAGGGTGGATGATTTGAAATGAATTATTTTATGGGATATCTTATCAAAAGCTTTACTAAAATCAGTCGCAATAACATCGACTTCTTTACCATTTTCTAAGGCCGTTCGCGCAGAGGACGTGAATTCAACGAGGTCAGTGGTGGTTGATCTACCTATTAGAAAGCCATGTTGCTTTTGGGAAATTAAAGACTTGCATTTAAAGCTTAAGGATTCGTACAAAATGCTTTCCAGGAGTTTGGGTATATGCGAAAGTTTGGCTATAGGGCGATAATTAGTAACTTCACTCTTTAATCCCTTTTTATGAATCGGCGTTATGAAGGAGAACTTCCATATCTGAGGAAAGTCGCCTTGAGATAGTGAGAGCTTAAAGAGGTGCGAAAGGGGGTAGGAGAGCACTAGGGAACACTTCTTAAGAAAAATAGCGGGAATACCATCTGGGCCAGGTGAATATTCATCATTAAGTTTTTGCAACTTATTTTCAATTGCAGAAGGTTCAAAAGTTTGAGAGAGAAAGGGACTAGTGGAGTAGTCGAGTAGGTAGTTGAAATAAGAGGGAAAGGAGTTATCGGCAAAATATTGTTTAAAACATAGGGACGGGCTACAGCCCGCTTGGGCGAACTGTTGGATACCCTATTCTTATTCCTATCCCTCATAAGTGAGCGTGACAAAAGTCTTAGCATGATTGAATTGTTAGGAACGCTCTACATATTTTGTTATACAACATTTAAAGGATTTTATCGAAAAAAACGAAGCTTTTGTAAATAAAACCGCTCCCTAGCTCAAACTTTTTTTTTTCAATAAAATTGTTTTATTTAATTGTGGGCGTGTCAGTGGGCGGATTTTAAAACTTTTATCTCCCGAGCAGTTTTAGGGATCATAGATCATATATAAAACATAGGGACGGGCTACAGTCCGCTTGGGCGAACTGTTGGATACCCTATTCTTATTCCTATCCCTCATAAGTGGGCGTGACAAAAGTCTAAGTATTTTTGAATTGTTAAGAACGCTCTACATATTTTGTTATATAACATTTAAAGGATTTTATAAAAAAAAAACGCTCCCTAGCTCAAACTTGGGTGTTTCAATAAAATTGTTTTATTTAATTGTGGCCGTGTCAGTAGGCGGATTTGATAAAAATTAACACATGAGAATAAAGGGCCCCTAGAGAGTATATATTATAAATTTCAGCTCCCTAGCTCAAACTTTGAATTTTCAAAAAAAAAAAAATAATTGTGGGCGTGTCAGTGGGCGGATTTTGAAAATATTTACACATGAGCATAAAAGGCCCATAGAGAGTATATATTATAAATTTCAGCTCCCTAGCTCAAACTTTGGATTTTCAAAAAAATTGTTTTATTTATTTGTGGGCGTGTCTGTGGGCGGATTTCAAAAATTCGTAAACTTGATTATTTCGGGACCCTAGAGAGTATATAGTTAAAATTTCAGCTCTCTAGGTCCAGTTTAAAGGCCTAATTTTTGCCGACAGACGGACGGACATGGCTAGATCGACATTACTATGCTGATCATAAATATAGGAACTTTTGGGGGTCTACGGGCAATATTAAGGTATGTTACAAACTATGCGTCAAAATTAATATACCCTTAGAATAGGGTATACAAATTTCAGCTTTCTAGCTCAAAATTCAATTTTTTGGAAAAAATTGTTTTTTTAAGTTTGTGGGCGGATTTCAAAAATTCTTAAACTTGATTATTTCGGAACCCTAGGGAGTATATGGTTTAAATTTCAGCTCTCTAGGTCCAGTTTAAAGGCCTAATTTTTGCCGACAAACGGACGGACGAACATGGCAGATCGACATTACTATCGGTGCTGATCATAAATATAGTAACTTTTAGGGGTCTACGGGCAATATTAAGGTACAGTCAAAATCGCTTATAGCGACATCGGTTATAACGACGTATCGGTTACAACGACCAAATTCTTAGGTCCCGAATCAGCCCCATTGTAATTCCATTGAACAACAATCGCTTATAACGACATCGCTTACAACGACCGATTTTATCCTTTTTTTGTTATAACGACTAAAATCGACGCAGCTGTTGGCGCAACTGATTTTTTTTTCTAGAACAGTAAACTGATTCTCTGTAGATGCGATGTATCTAAGTTCGTAGAATCTGGGATATGTTACAGTTACCGTTTGTAGACGCTTTTGCGTTTATTGAGCTTGTTCTACGTTGGGGAAATTTTACTCAGTGCAAAGTTTTCAGTGTGACTAGTGGTTGTAGAAGTTTAATTTAATTTTGTGAGGCGAAAGTTGTATGTACCTTCTTATCGGAGTAGATATAAGTCAAAAAAGAAAAATCTTTACAACTAATATATATCAAGCTTGATATCGGTTATAGCGACCTATCGCTTATAACGACCAAATTCGTCAGTCCTTGAAAGTCGTTATAACCGATTTTGACTATGTTACAAACTATGCGTCAAAATTAATATACCCTTAGAATAGGGTATAAAAAGGTGGCTAATAAATTAGCTATGGTTTGTGATCACTTGATGATACGTTTTCGTAAGAGAGGGATGGGGGGTAACCGTCGGATTTTTTCGACGAATAGGAAAAAAATGTAGGGTCGCTTATAAGATTGGCTTGCGCATTATGAACATATCGTTGATGGAGGGAGTTATAAGCCTGGGTGAATTGAAGGTATGAGCCGAGATAGTTGGAATAGTCGGAAAAAGACTCGTTTCGAAGGAAAACTGACCATAATTTGTTTCTCTTGTTGCGTAACGATTGTAGTCTTAGATTATGCCATGGGGAAATGTAGAGAAGAGTTTTGGCCTAGAAATAGGGACAAAAAGGGAGATAGAAATGAATAATTCTCTGTAAAACAAGGAGAGGGCATCATTTACAGGGAGATTGGCAAGCTCAAATGAGACTTTGTTGAGGTGTTCATTTATTTTACGGAAATTGGTTTTATGAAAATCATAACCAAGGGGGCCAGCAGGCGGTGTCAGCCGTAGTGGAGGGTCGTGAATAAAAGAAAGATGAAAGGGGGTGAACGTTATCAATAATCGAAAGAAGAGGAGGGGGAAAGCGAGACAGAGGAGTTAAGTGGGTCAGTAGTGAAGATTAGGTCTAACTGCCTACCCATGTAATTAGAGATGAACTGGGACCCGCGAATCAAGGATATGTCCTCCCATCTTTAAAACCAGCTTATATTTTGTAGGAGTCAGAAGTTCAGTAGTTAGTACTGCGGACCACAGACCGAGGGCTATCATCAGGCCTGCCTCTCTTTCGCTATGGTGTAGGAACGTTGATTGATATTGCCTTTTCGACGGGGTGCGATCTCACCTTTCAGCTTATAGAAGGTATTTTACATAGAAAATGGCTGACTTTTCACGCATCCACCCTACGCTTACGCAATGATTGATGTCGTCATCACAGGTTGCTTCGTTATGGATCATAGATTCCAGATATTTGAACTTTTCGCGCATTAGAATCGCTCTTCCATTCACATAAATGTCTGAAATAGGTAGGAGTGGGTCAGAGAACAGGCAACACAGGTATTCTGTCCTTTTCGGACTAAACAGATTTCCAGTTCCTTCCAAAACATCCAACCATACACCAAGTCCTCGCAGAGACGTTTGATCGTCGCTTATTAGGGCTCCATCGTAAGCAAAGAATAACTGATGGATGCACTTTGAAGTCAGTCATTTTTCCTTCAAGTAGATATTCAAGGACTGTAATCAGTATCAAAATTACGCCGCTTTCCTCGTGTGCACCGACTTTAATTGGGAACTCCTTGACGACTGCAGCAGGGCAGTCTACTCGTGTCTTTACTGCCTCATACATGTCCATGATCATCTGTGCGTAGGTTTCTGGAAATCATCGTTGTCTTAGCCCCACCCATAACAGATCTCTTTGTTGTTTATTAAATACCTTTTCAAAGTCAACCAGTTCTATACGGATCCATAAAGGAATAACGATGTTTTCCATCATTATCCTTGTACTTTTGATTGTATCTGTGGTTGGTTTACATGTGACAGATCCGCACTGATCATCAGAGCCGTATTCGCAAAACGAAAATCTATTGGGCCGTACGAGTTTGTATAAAGGAAGAAGATACCTGATTAGGTATTGGATGGCCTCTGGTCAGTTTGGAGATGGGAATCAAGAGCCATCTAAACCCGATGTCTCCCATTTTTTTCCCCCAGAAATCATAGGTATCTCGTCCGGCCCAACCGCTTTTCGTTTATGGCAGTATTTGAACGCCCTCCTAGCTTCTTCGACAATAATTCCGGGTACTTCTTCATTGTGAAGAACGGCTCTTGAAAAGTATATCCAAGGAATTTGTTCTTTTCAGCCACCTGTGTAGTCGTTTTTTGTCATACCTTGAGCGCATTGTTGATGAACTTGGGCGAATGGACTTCCTGAGCATTTCTCCTTCTCTGAGCGGTTGTTTTGAAGATGTCCGTTAATGTCTTATATGCTGTCTTAACAGTATTTTCACAAGTCGATTGCTTATAGCTCTGAACTCCCAAGTCCCCACTCTATTAGAGAGATGTTGTAGCAATTCAACATTCACGTGTGGTGGGTGCCGGGGATTAGGGACATTCCGGGGAACGGCAGGGCTGACACTCGCAAAAAAGGAACCACATTATCTCTTCTACTTAATAAAGTTTCCCTTGCTATGTCTATCGCTACATATGCAAACTCATGTTTAAGTTTTATGCAATCGGGAGAACAAACCTCAAGTGGGCATGTGGCGCAACTTGTCTAGCGCCAAAGCAGATCTGGCCAAAGCTGGACCTGCGCCGCTCTATGTATTTAATTTCGCTAAACCGACTGCACATTAGCTTTGTTGTATGGGTCACATTGTTTTATGGGCAAGCACGCATCAAGGCTTGGCTTGAAGCTGATGAACAAAGAAGAGTAGGAGACTACACCTCACCTTCTCCGTACAAGTATACATGCCCTTCTCTCTCCCATAAGAGAAATCTTTCTCTAGGAGTCTTCTTTTTTTCTTTTCTTTTTGTCGGGTGCCCTTTTCCTTCTTTAAGGCCGTCATAACCCTCCTGCTTTACTACATTTCTCTCTACTGGTCCGCCTGTGGGGTTCGCCGAGTTGAACTCAATAAAAATTAACTCAATAAAAACGAATGGAAAGTGATTAGAGAGAAATCCGAGGTACTAAGAAGAAACATGTAGTTGATTTATTAATCGATTATCCGAGTAATCACATCGCATTCTAAATGTGTTAGTGAGTTTTCGTATTCTATCAGAGATCAATTCAATATTGCTGCGAATATGTAGATCCGATGTAGAATGATGCCAGGGCAAATTCATCATCATTTTTAACACTTTATTCTGCGATATTTGCAGCTTTTTTATATGACAATCCGCAGAATCACCCCAAACTTGACATCCGTACAAAAGAATTGCTTGAAAAATAACTGTTTAATATTAGTTGTTTGCTCGCGTAAAAGATTAGTTTTTAAGTTTTTAACGGAAGTGTAATAACCTTGAATTTCCGGTTCACAAAATCTTGTTTCTAAATAACTAATGGTTTTGTCCAAACATTGTAGCACTTCCCCTCGACTTGTCTTGCATGTTTCTGTTTCTACGTCATCTTCAGACTCAGAAGAAATTTTCCTTGAATTTTGATCCAATAATGACGCTGATATTTCCTCCTCATTCAAAACTAAATGGCCCGGGTCACTTTGATCAATATAAGCCCAGTTTTCCAGGTCTTCTTCTGTAAAGTTTTCTGTCTGACGTGCCTGACGAATAATGTTTGCCAAATCTGCCAAATTGATGTCGTCTTTACTGTCATAGAGCAACATTTCCTCTTGGATGAGTAATTTATTCCAACAATTTTTTGAAGTTGTTGTCTTTATCTCAGCCCAGGAATGGGACAAGTTGTAAATCGCTATTCGCAAGTTATAGTTTCTTAAAGTTTGCTCTCCAATATTTTCACACTCGTTCTCAAAAAAAACTAAACAATCTTACAGCTGTCGACGTCTGTATAATCGTTTAAAAGCCATGATTATACCCTGGTCCATTGATTGAAGTATGGAGGTTGTGTTTGGTGGAAGAAATTTGCATTTTATGCTTCCACTCTGTACTCTGTAGATCGTTGGGATGAGCAGGAGCATTGTCTACTAGCAATATTGCCCTAACTTCATCTTTTGGTATTTTTAAGACATTTTCCTGGAACCACCTTACTTCACTGATAAATTTTTTTGAGATCCATTCATTAAAAATCCGTTGATCGAACCAAGCTTTCTTCGAGTTGTAATAATGTACCGGTAACTTGTCCATAATATCTTTCAATACCCTTGGTTTCTTCGATTTTCCTGCAGCTGCAAGCGTGTTTCTGTGAGAACCATTCGCATTTGCACAACACAAAACCGATAAACGATCTTTTGGCTGCGTATGACCAGAAACGTTTTTGTCCGATTTACCAGCCTGTGTTGTATCTGGCATTGTTTTCCAAAAAATTCCTGTCTCATCTGCGTTATAGATTTGGAAATCAGAAAGATTTTGCTACTGAACAAATATTTTAAAATCACTTTTAAATAATTCTGCATTTTTAGTGTCAGCACTTAGGGCTTCTCTAACCACTTTTCTATTTAAAATACAATGCCTGTTTCTAAATCGTGATAACCAACCATCGCTAGCTTTGAAATCGGGTTCTCCAAGTGTCTGTGCGAAACGTATTGCAGCAGTTTGAATTTCAATTCCACGAATAGGAACACCACTGGATCTCTGCGAACAATACCAAGTGTAAACGGCACTGTCAATTTTTTTAAAGTTTGGCTCCCTCAGTCTATGTATATTTTTATTCGATTTGTTTCATATTCAAAAAAGCTTTTTAATTTGTCTTTATTTTTCTTTATGTCGTAAAATGTAGATTTAGTTATGTTAAACTTTTCTAAAATTTTCTTGTAATTCATTCCACTTTTTACACATTCAAGAACTTCTATTTTTTGTTTTAAGTTTAATGATTTGTATAAACCTCTACTACTTGTTGATTGTTTAACTGACATTTTTACCTGAGTTATAATTAATGTTTATATATGCAGAAATATGTATCAACTTTGTGCTTGAGGACTATGATTTACTTTTATCTCCAACTTAAACTGTACTGGTATTTTCTCAAACAACATCTAAATGTGGATTACCGGGATTCCCCCAATTCAATTTTTTTTATGGTTTTTCCCGACTTCTAAATATGAATTGCAGGGACTCCCCCAAGAAAAGCATTTTGATGATTTGTTCCGACTTCTACATATTTGTGATCTGTTTGCTACCTATACGTGTTCAATCAATAATTAATTACAATTTAATAATTAATTTAATTTAATTTTTACATAAAAAAATTTAAAACCGACTCTCATTTATTAGAAAAAATCTCTTTTATTCGGAAATATTTTTTTTCCCAATAAAAGAGGTTTTCCGAATTAAAGGGCTTTTACTGTAATTCGAAATTTTCCGTTTCTAGCTTCTCGCTGAGGGTACTTGAAACGTTTTGCGAGGTTATAGGTGCCTGCATTGAGTGATGGTAACACCACAAAACAACTATTTACCACAACCGCTTTATCGCATTATTGCACATCCCGTTTGATGGAGATACAAGCGCTAGCGATAACCTAACGATACCCACACACAATTCGATTATAGCACCGGAGTAGTGCTTTTTTATTTATAAATAGAAAACTATCTGCTCTAACATCTGTCCCGCCCTACCTTATAATCGTTTGCATAATCTAAAAATGTTGACTCTTGCTAGATACTAAATACACACAACACACCCCATGGCTCAGTTTCAGCGCTATACAACAGGTAATATATAGTCTGGAATCTGTATACATATACGAGTAGTCTCTCCGTTTCTATGGAAAGTATAACGAACAACACTCCTTTTAGTTCCACATCATAGAGTTCTTGTTCGAGATAGATAAATGTGTAAACATTGGCTGATCTTTTTGAATGCTTGTTTTGGTTTGTATGCTTCCCCACTTTCGCAGGTAATGCGCTAATTATTATATTTTTCACGGAGTCCCCACAAGTTCGGTAAACACACATTTTTGGATTAGATTTATTTACGGTTAAGAGCAGCGCGGCATGGGGCGCCGCTCCAGGTTCAATTGAACGCTTGCGATGATGTGTTGTCTATTAACATTTCTCCACCATTTTTCAATACGATTGACGATGCTATGCGATGGGTGTTCATAAAAAACTCATCAGTGAATGTTCATTGAATGCTTGATTAGAACTTGAAGATGAAATTTTTATGTATATTTCTGAGATTAACAAAAGAATTGAGTAACATGGCATGGGATACGCAAAAATAAAAACACTGAAGTTGATTATTGCGAAGATGATCTGCCAAATACTTTAAACGATTAGTTTTATTGTTGAGCAGAACACAAAAACGAAGCTTAGGTAGTTACTGCTGCTACTATGTATCCATATCCACAACAATTTTTTGTTTTTATAATTTCCGCGCACTAAAGGGATTTTTAGTAACCATTTTCTGTATTGGAATAAGGTATGTACTTGAAATAATCACTGATCATTGTCCGGTCACGTCGTCCATTGACAGTGACACAAGCTTTATTTAAAAAAAAAATGATTGATCGAAAAGTTCACTTTTGTGGGTGTAGTTGAGTCTTGTGGATTTGCCTCACTCTACAAACGGAAAGTTTGCGCCTTCACAAGATTACAATCCGCTAACTAGGTACCTATATTAATGATAAAAGGCTCTTCGTTCAATGAACTGTCAGAAATGACAGCACGGCTTCCCCATTGGAAGATCTTTCAGCCCTAAAAAAGGGATCCTATATTACTTCGTTGTCTTGTTTAAAGTTATTCTTTCTTCGCTTGACTGTTTTCTATCGGAATGTGCTTAGCACGTTATTTTTCTTGGACGTTAATCATAACTAAAACAATAACAACAAAATACGATGCCGATGCCCACCACGGTGGAGTGAAATAACACCAAATAAAATAAGGCTAAATGTTTGTGAATGTGAAATAATGCAAAATTTTAACATTTGGACTTATTTCACTTTGTGAAAGTTGGTGCATTACTACAGCAAGCTTGTAACTACTTTGCTTGCTGTAGCTCAGGTCAGGAAAAATACTACGAATGCTCTCGCTAGACCTTCACCGCCAATTATCTTTTTCTAAAAAGTATCTTACTCTCAGGTAGAAGGTTAGTTCTCTATATTTTCTATATTGATCTGCTCTTCTCTATGTTGGCGACCAGCGCAGCGTATGCTTACATCTTCCTTTAGGTGAAGTATTTCACATGTGTTGCGAACAGGGTTACTCTTTAAGAAGCTTAGGGTACGATTGCATTTTTTTTGGCATCTCGGACCCCAGGACCTGCCCATTCAAAAACCATTGAAATCGGACCCTTTTTCAAAGTGCATGTAAGGAACTCTAACGGACCATCCTCTATGACAAATGGGAAATAAACGAGACTACAATAATTCAACAAAATGAAACCGCATATTATTTTTTTTTATCTTGTCAGCAACCGACATTATCACTCTCGCATTCACAAATCACACAATTTGTATCTATGGTTTAGTGTAAAGTTTACAAGATATAATTTCCCCAGCGAACGCACTAATACATTCAAATAATAAGTGCACTTAGTATGGTATCTATTCATTCGTGGCACGTGCTGTTTGCGGTATGGTTGTGATCTGTAAACGCAAACAAACTAACTTAAATATATTATAGATAGATATGTATATCTATATAAATATTATATTTTTTATTGAAATAAAAAAAATTGATTATGCTATTCTGTCTTTATTCTTTAATTTTATATGGGAATCTTTCATAGCGCCAATGACCCGATTTTGGACCCTTTTCGAAATATGTCACCAGGTATCGCTGGTCGCGAACCCCACATGCGGGCCAGTATTGATGCTGTGAAGTGAGAGGGTTATGACCGTTTAAGTCCAAATCATACTTATACTTACTTACGAGCTCCCGACCCGTGGGGAGTCTCTGCCCGAGACACTGCAGCCGAGATCCAGGGCACGCTATTTCCAGTTGTCCAGACCAAGCACTCTGGTATCCGCGATGGCTTGGTCTTCCTTGTCGTCTCAAACCTGAGGCTACCAGTCGCAGATCCTCTTCGCTAGACCATTATTTTCGATTCGCTCAATTTGGCCGAGCCAATGTAGTCGACGTATTTTAGCTTTTTGGACTACATCCACATCGTGGTCAGCTCATAGAGTTCGAGGTTGTATCTTCTCCTCAATTCGCCCTCCTCGCACACAGGACCAAATATCCGACCGAGTATTTTTCACAAGAACCCAAAATTAGCTCTCCTTTCCTGCTGATTGTCTAGCACCTTAACCCTAGAATACTAATCTTTTTTTTTTGTCGCTAAATACTAATCCTCGCCTGGGAGGCTACTTTTTAAAAAACGCCTGATGAATCATTTAAAATAGTTATTTTTAACTTTTAAAAGTATTTTTCTAACTGGGAAAACAATGCTTTTTGAGAAAAAACACTCATTTTGAAGTTTTATTAGAATTTTAATAATGAAAACCTTAAACTAAAAAAACACATTTTTTCACTTTTCAAATAAATGACGACTTCAGAAAAAAAAATAAAAAATATTTATTTTAAAAAATTGCATATAAGATTTTCAAAAACCAACAAATAAATAAAAACGCTTTCATAACAAAAAAAAATCAAAACTGTATCACAAAAATTGTGGCCTCCACGTTAATTTAAAAATTTGCCATTTTTAGGAACTTATTTGTCTGTACATCCGAAGCAGTTCGGCGACCTATGTTCTAGGCAATATGTATTGTCGCAATTTGCACATTTATACACGCTCATGCGTCGTTTTTAGCAGGACAAAAGCTGCATACCGATCTCTTTCATTTTTTAATGGTAGGTTCTTCTGGACAAGGTGTAGAATCATAAGCAGACAAATTAAGCACTTCGCGTAAGGCTTCACGAACTCGTTTCTGCATAGTGGGGCGCTCTTCCAAACGTGTCCTCTGCCAATTTTCGCACAAATCATTGCTTAATCTTATCATGAAGCTTCTCCTATTCATCGGCTTGATTTTTTTAGCATAGCAATTGGAGACGTAAAGGATATAGCTATTCAAAGCCGCCATATTCAACATCCCGTAAAATACACACTGCGGCCAACGCCTTGTCTTACGACTACAACTTAAGTGACCACACATTTGGTCATATGTGTCGACAGCACCTTTTGTTGAATTGTACGACTCTATTATAGATGGTTTTTTTGATACTGGATTAATAGCTGGTTCATCGTGCATGTTCGAAAGAAGAAGAACGGTTTTTTTAGCTTTAGGTTTGAAGCTGACAATGGTAAGCTTATCATGAAAGCCAAACATAGACGTTCCAACCAAACGTGATGTAGTGTGTTTGAACTCTTCTGGGATTTCTTCTTTATTACTCCTGATTGTCCCAAGAAGGGTTAACTTGAATGGTTCAGCAAGTAACTGTTCAGCTAAAGGCACTGATGTAAACCAATTATCTGTTGTAAGATTCCGGTTGGTCCCATGTATTGTTTTTGTAAGCAGCTTGCAATAGTAGCTGCCGAGAGGATTGCCTGTAGCAGGCGTGTCCTTGTTTTTTCCTAAATATGGGCAAGCATCAAACATATATTTAGTGTTAACTTCACATGCTAGGACGATCTTTATTCCATATCTAGCAGGTTTGTTCGGTATATACATTCTGAAGGGACATCGCCCTCTAATTGCAAGAAGTTGTTTGTCTATCGTGACATAGGAACCTGGATTGTATAGATCACGACATTGTTGGATAAATGTTTCCCATATACTTCGGATTGGAGCAAATCTGTCCTCCTTTTTTCTGTCCTCTCGGCTGCTACGATCATTAAAACGAAGACAACGTATGAGGAAATCAAAGCGATCATGACTCATTGTAGCAATATACTTAGATCCGCAAAGTGAAGAATCAAAAAGCTCCTTACTTGCCAAGCGATTATTTTTCATCGCACCTGTTAAAATTAACAGGCCAAGTAGTGCTTGAAGTTCTTATTTTCTAGAAGTGGACACAGTGGAGGTGTATACTTTTTATTTTCCTGATTTGACCTAAATATCTTCATTCGTACGAAGGAGTATTTCGCTGATCATATCTGGCGTAAAAAAAATTTCAAAACACTCCAATGGTTTTATAACATTCTTGCCACATTGTTTTGGTCCTGGCATAACGTGAATAATATTCCTTGCAGCCGTCCTGCTTGAGCTTTGCCGAGATGAAGCCGGTGACCAAATATAATTGTTCTTACCTCGAGTAATGTCTGTCGATGGAGAAATGATGAGATGTTCACATTCTGCATTCGATGAATTTGCTGCTCTTAGAATAGAACGCACTGAGGTCTATTAAAAGTTGAAGTTGATGGCGTGTTAGCATCACCTGGATCATCTACAGCTATATTAGCCAACTCTTCGTCAGAATCAGCTAAATACGTGGGGTCAGCCAAACTATCATCGGAACTGAAATCTTGGATTTCCAAATTATCCTGATTTTCATTCTCATCGTCGGACAGTTCTTGTAACCACTGGCTTATTTGCACTTCATTGGAATTCATCTTTTAAAAAATTCAATTTTCTTAATTTAATTACATGCAAATAACAGAAATACAAAAAAAAACATAGGGGCGGGCTACAGTCCGCTTGGGCGAACTGTTGGATACCCTATTCTTATTCCTATATCTCATAAGTGGGCGTGGCAAAAATTTAAAGGATTTTATCGAAAAAACTAAGCTTTTGTAAATAAAAACGCTCCCTAGCTCAAACTTTGGTTTTTCAATAAAATTGTTTTATTTAATTGTGGGCGTGTCAGTAGGCGGATTTAAAAAAAAATTAAGTATGAGCATAAAGGGCACCTAGAGAGTATATACTATAAATTTCAGCTCCCTAGCTCAAACTTTGGACTTTCAAAAATAAAAATAAAATAATTGTGGGCGTGTCAGTAGGCGGATTTTGAAAATATTTACACATGAGCATAAAGGGCCCCTAGAGAGTATATATTAAAAATTTCAGCTCCCTAGCTCAAATTTTGGTTTTTCAAAAAAAATATTTTATTTAATTGTGGGCGTGTCAGTGGGCGGATTTTGAAAATTTTATGTCCCAAGCAGTTTTATGGGCCAAAGATCATATATAAAAAATTTCAGCTTTCTAGCTCAAAATTCAATTTTTCCCAAAATTTGTTTTATTTAATTGTGGGCGTGTCAGTGGGCGGATTTTGAAAATTTTATGTCCCAATCAGTTTTATGGGCCATAGATCATATATAAAAAATTTCAGCTCTCTAGCTCAAAATTCGATTTTTTCCAAAATTTTGTTTTTTTTGAGTTTGTGGGCGTGTCTGTGGGCGGATTTCAAAAATTCTTAAACTTGATTATTTCGGGACCCTAGAGAGTATATGGTTAAAATTTCAGCTCTCTAGGTCCAGTTTAAAGGCCTAATTTTTGCCGACGGACGGACGGACGGACGGACGGACGGACATGGCTAGATCGACATTACTATCGATGCTGATCATAAATATAGTAACTTTTAGGGGTCTACGGGCAATATTAAGGTATGTTACAAACTATGCGTCAAAATTAATATACCCCTAGAATAGGGTATAAAAAGTAAAATTAAAGACTTGAAAAAAACTTACCTTAAACACTAACCCTCTTCTCTCAGGCGACACCGAACTCTATAACTTGGAAATTAAAAACTGAAATTGTACAAACGAACCGCTATTCACCGCGTCTAATTCCCAACTGAGTTGGCAAGGAGACAGAATCATATGGGAGTAGTATATTTTCAGAAAAATGCAAAAAACCGGTTGTGAGCGGCCTCACAGGCGAGGATTAGTGTTCTAGGGTTAAGCAGAACTGGCAGTATCAGTATTTTGTAGAGCTGACACTTAGTCTTCCGAGCTAGGAGCTTTTAACCCATTTGTTTCATCAAACCGAAGTAGCAACGGTTTCCTCCCTTACTACCTCGAGTAACGAAGAAGCATAATCATAATATTTGAAAGTTGACTTACAGCTTTTTGATGGACTTGCGGATATTGATTCATTGGAGTATCGAGTTACTTTCCCTGTAAAAACTGTATTAATTTGGCGGGACTGCCTCCGCTTTAATTGAAAAGTCCTTTACAGAAGTAAAACAGCGATATGAACCATACATTTTGTATGCCTTCCGCTCTTAGGTCAAAGCAGGTGGCAATGGTGCGATGGTAGTGTATTCACTAAGTGTTTGGCAAGTCGTGCGTTCGAATCCCGACCAGGGCCATGATTTTTATAATTTGAATACACACAACAAAAATAGATCTCCCTAAAGCAATTTAGGCGCCACCTGTGGAGAAAAAAATCCCATCGCACCAAACATCTTTCCTATCCTCCTATTCTTTCATTCAGTAAGTAGCACCCAAAAATAGGCAATGAATCATTTGCTGGGAGCTACTAACAGCAACAAACAAAATGCCTGCGCTGTGGTTTCCACTATAAGGGTGTGTCACAGAAAATAGAAATCACTTTACCGCACGCAAATTATAAAAAAAAATCATTTTCCAGTTGCCGGCCAACCTTTTGAAATAATAAAGATACATATATGGATACGTAACTTTAATTTAGCAACAAACATCACCAGAGAAAAGGGGGAAGGGCCACTTTATTAGCTTAATTCAAGCAAACACTTTAAACTAACCTACACACAGGACAAAATCGATGACTGTGCGCGCGCAGTTTATATAATGAGAATGGGCCCTACTAGTTAAACCTCTGTCACCTGCCAAACGATGGTCACTTGAGTTATTTTTTTGTTACTTTGTTGTTGTTGCCATGCAAATTGAACTCGTTCAATATCATTTATCAGGGTTTCCTGAGTATTAGATACAATGTTCGCTGGTGAAAATTTTAAAAGGAAAGTCGGTAGGAATCGGTTTATAAAGACGGCCACGCCGCTGTTGTCAAGGCATCGAAATACATATCAGCATATTGAAATCATCAGGGAAATCATTATATTTGAGCTAATAAATATGAATATCTTTGTTGATGCTGGTTCCTGACTCGTTAAAGAAATGCAAATCATGGCATTTTGTCTTGAAATTAATTGTTCATTCCGTAGCCCTACTTCAGAAAGCACGCAACGTATAAATTATATATGTATACACTTTAATTACTATTATTCCCTGCAATGAGAGATGATATTTTTGCCGCAACATGAACAACCTCACTGGGACGTGAATCAAGTTGATTTGTAAAACAAAAAAATAAGTCATAATTAAAAATAATTGTGTCACATGCAGTATATTCAACGTCTATTCTTATCTGCAGCAATGCACCCACTTCCCAATTACATCTAACTGTGGTTTCTAATTAGCTGTTTTAGAGTTGCTGTGAGTTTCTTTTTGGTGCAAAGTTGAATAGCTTTTCCTTGGACTGAGACTAAGGTAAAAACCATAACAATGCCAAACTCTCCCTGTAGCAATTAAAACAAAGATACTCACTCAGTCAGTCTCCTACATTTACAAATTTATTTATTAAAAATTAAATAAATCATAGTTGCCGTTGATTGATGTTTTAATCGAATTTCTCCTCTTTTGTTCCGCATGTGGTTTCACAAACAGAGCCTACATTGATGAAACGATGCCGGTCATGTGAATGAACTCTTCAGTCTTAGCGTGCAGTAAGTCATAAGAGCAAATAATAAACAACGCCGCGAGCGATTAGAGATGCCATCACTCAGACAAAAGGTCACAACGTACTTTCGTCAATTAAGTTTCGTTGCCGATTCGAGAGATGGTCCTCGTAGTCCTCGTAAAACGGAAGATGATGGCGGATTTATTACAAAATATTTGGAAGGGTGAGTCTTAAAATTGAAAAATTCTCAACACTTTTTCACTTAATCTCTTCACAGTCGCATGGAGAGGATATTTGTGCCGGGTCCCGAGGTTAACAGCGGGCTGAATCCATCTGATATGCCAGAGCTCCCGTTGTCAATCTATCCCACCGGTCCGAATAGCATAACTTCCGCTTGTACCGGTCCTGATGACGGGCTCACCGGTATAAAACGGTCCAAATTGCATTTAAGTGCCGGCTCAGACATCGATTTTATCGATACAATTCAGGATAATGAAGCTATAGAGGTGCGCAAGAGCATTAGCAATCATAATAAATTTAAATTTAATTCTGCAAAATATCTTTCGGATCAAAACGCTAATAAGTCGGCGGTTAACAACGGCAGTAGCGGTGGTGTTGGAACAACAGGTTTATCGAGCAGAAACTCAAAAATCGAACCACCGTCCATCACCAACAAGGATGCTATAGCAAACGGGGAGAAAAACAAGGGGGCCACCATTGTTGTAAGCATGGTAAGCACAAAAAAATCAAACAATGCTGTCGAGAATGTTACAACCACCACCACCGAGCAAAGTAACAACATGAATATAGTTAACGCAAAGACTGATTTTACGGATGGCCATAATGGTATCATTACACTATCATCGGTTGGTGACATGAACCCACTTGCAGAGAAACAGCTGGAAGATGCTTCCCGCCTGCTGCGTGAAGCGGTCTCAAATCAAGCTTTAATTACGGAGAACGGCTTGCTGGCTGAGCCCGTCGCCGGAGTCACAAATTGGAAAATGGAATCAGAGAGTGCCTATGGAATATCAGTGTCTTTGTATGAGAATAATATGCTTACCAAGGAGCCAATGGGGAATCCTATCGCTGACTGCTACGGGATGGTAGTGCGAGGCAATTCTGCTGTTATGGCGCTTGCTGATGGTGTGAATTGGGGTGAGTTTTATTTATTTTTTATAAAGGCAAGATTACTTCAGTCAATCGAATGTTCAATGTCCATGAGATTATAGCAAATTTGATACATCAATGTTGACCTAGTCGAAATTTAGCGGGCAAACATAAAGGGCCAGTTTTGAATGTTCTTATTATTTACCCAGCGAAATCTAAAATTGTACCTATAGCAAAAAGAACATGCTACATGCTTACTTTTTTCAATAAATCAAAATCTGGCAGGATTTCAGGATTACGTGAACATGGTGGTTGGTAGGATTTATGGATGTCTTCATAAGCTGTGGCAAACGACGAGTTATACGAATACCGAAACAAAGGCGGAAGCTCGTATTGGATTTTATTTTGCTTATTCTGAAGTGGTTTACAGTTAGCTTGACTATTTATTTCATCGTACGCTTCAAGTGGCTTACAATGATACAGCGAACTACGGACCTGTCCCTTCATCTCCGTTCTCCCATGAACATTAATATACTTATCATATCGTAGAAATGATTAATGTTGAATTAATTTCTGGCTTATTATTGTGTTAACTACTATAAAAGACTTTGTCTTATGCCCGAAACACATGTGCAGAAATTCTGCATGCGGCACTGCATGTAAAACACCTGTGCATTTACTTTATTTACTTTGCATAGGTTGTTGTCGTACTTTTTGTGTCAGAACACAGGAGAAAACTCTTAATTTTAACGCTTTTTCAATAGCAGCAGTCAAATGACTGATAGTATGGCAGCTGATACCATCTGTTTATGCAGTCATCGTTTATGCAGTCATTTCCAAAATCAACAAAATAAATATTAGACATTTAGGCTGAGCCTAAAACCACAAATTTAACGGCCAACATAGTAGGTTTCGCACTTTATTTCCAACCTTTAAATATTAGCAAAATCTATATGTCACCATCAATGGCGCCAGCAACACAGCCATGATCAACAATTCTTTGTTTCCAAAAGTGAGTAAACATGGTCTACAGAACATTTGCTTTCAACAGGGTAGTGCCACATGCCATAAAATAAATAAATATTAGACATTAACTGCCCATAGAATGCATAAAGCCTTGCTTTTCCAACCATTTGCTTGTGCGAAGTGGAAGGGACCTATAATTTTAAGCCGAATCCGAACGGCAAATTGTCAGAAGGTTCCCATGACAATTGATATTCCTGGATGTTGTCAGACGCGCGCAAGAGGTGGGGACGTATTTGAACCTGGGACCTTTAGATTAGTAGTCAAACACACTAATCTCTGCGTCGAGTTATTGAAGGAAAAGTTCGATAACTACATAATAAACTAAAGAAACTGATCGGTGGGCTGGTTTCCAAAATTGTTCGATTTAACGCCGCAAGACTTTTTTTGTGGTAGTATTTGAAATCGTTGGTCTATAGGGACAAGACAACAACGATTCCAGCCTTGGAAGCGAACATTCGTGCGATACGGCCTCAAATGCTCGAAAAAGTGGTCAAAATACGGAACTCCAGGAGTCAGTTCCTGAAAAGCTCCCGTGGGGGCCATATGTCCGATATCGTTTTTCGTCGTTATTATCATGAATTTATCTAACTGCTAAAAAAAACGACCTAAGTTATTTTAAATAAATTGAAATTCAAAAAAAAAAATGGCATTGAAAGTGTTTGGCTTGGGCAAGGAGTCTTGGTGCCGACATCTGAAGGATTTTTTCTAAAGACGTGGTATACACCGTATACAGGCAGCGTTGCCATTAGTGCAGATTTGTCTTCATTTTGCAGATTTTTGACTAATCGCCAGATTTTCAAAACCAACAAATCTGCCAGGAGCCAGGCAGGTTCGCAGATTTTCGTTTCACATTTATAATTTACAAAAATTAACAATGGAACTGATTTAATTTTATTGGCCTTAGAAACTGTGAACTGATATTTTTTTAAATAACGTAATATTTATGAAGTTAGATTTTTTGTCTCAGTGATCGTCACAATTGCAGATTTCTTTAAATGATTTGATTTCAACTCTGGGTACAGGGTATCCAAGGCCACTTGAACAATACTTAAGGCCCAACTTAATAGTCGTAACGGTGCGTACGTTGCCGTCCAAAACTAAACGAATAAAAAGAATTTAAGTCCGTTTGCGTACTAATATGCAAACGTAAATATATATAAACTTTAGTGCGAAACTACACAAAACCATTCTGAGAAAATTGTAAAAAGATGAACGATGTACCTACTTTCGTTATTTTTTTTCACACAGAATTTCGACTGAAAAAAATTAAATCTGTCAAATGAAAAAATATTCGTCAACTTAAAATATTTGTGAAATCAAAACATTTGTTATAATCGTTTACTTGTCCTTGTGGATTTTTTTGTAAAAATTGTTTTGATCCCATTTATTGATTATGGCAGAAGAAAAAGTATTTGTTGAATTTTCCCGAAAAATAATTGCAATGGAATTTGAATCAAACAACACATGACAGCAACAGCGATTTGGACTGACGCAGCAATACTACTACTTCAATGCTACAGAACACAATGATCACAGCCAGCGGCAGCAACAGCATTCTTAACATTGGCCCCAGTTATAGACATACGTAAAATAAAAACGTGAAAATTTCATTTTGCCTCTTTGGTCCTTTTAATATGATTAGATCGACACAATCTATCTGTTCAAATATTGCTTATGAATTTCTCACAAAAAAAAAATAGAAATTGATCATAAAATTGGTAAGAAAACGAATTCATTAATTTTTCTGTTCAACTGCTCAGTCAATTCACAGAAAATACAACAATCGTTCCTCTGATGTGTGTTCGTTTCAATTTGTTGACTGTTCCAGTTTTAACCCTTAAATGCATGAGGTCGGCCCCCAGTATGCAGACCAAGCTAATTTAATGTAAAACCACTCAATAAACACGAATTGGGCATTATTTTTTCTGGAAAATGAACCATTTTCCTGGAAAAGAGGAAAAAGGACGATTTGCTATGTGTACCAAATATGGTACACTATGCATGCACGCATATTTAGAAAAACAAAAAACCAAATTTATGTGTTAAAATTATGTTTTATTTTTAATTAATTAATTAAGAAAATAATTATAAAAACGAATGAATGAATGAAAAATGAACTAAAATAATAATATGCGACGTTTTTAGTGTAATTATAATTATTATTATTCAGTCTTAGTGTGATAATTGATAATTGCGTTTATCGTTCAACCATAGATAAACATTACACTTTGCGCATAAATGGAACGTTTGTTCACTTGCTTGCCTTCACCACCACATTTCGAATTTTTGCACCGAGCTCGTCCGTCATTAATTGGCAGGTTACCATCATGTCGCAAATGATTAGGCGGCTGATGTTGGGTTTGGCCTCGCGGGACTGACAAAGATACGTCTCGGCGACTACATTTCTTTCTCTTTTCTGTCATATTTCTCAGCACGTAGGATACTTCCATATGGAACTTCTTTTCGGTTATCAAAATTGAAGAGTTTGCTCTTTTGAAAAGTAACAATACATTTACCATGCAAATGTCGAGTAAATGTTAGAACATTCTGATGTACCATTTTCGGCTTTTTCACCCAATCTTTAGGTGACCAAAAGAAGAATCCATAAGGTCTACATCGCCCATGTGCAGATTGTATCCTTCTATTATTTGAGGACAGGGAATCCTGATTACTTTGTGGTGCTTCTTATTCCATCGTTCAAAAGTAGAGACGTCGACAGCAACACTATGTTCCGCTAGCAATGGTTTCATGCCAACGAAAGTAGACACCAGGTTAACGACCTTTTTATCTTTCCAAGACATTGTTGTCAACTCCACAATTTCATCATGATCTTTGGGTCAGGAAGTTTACAATTTGTTATTCGATTACGATTTATCGTTCCAATGCTGTGAATGCCTACGGTCCGCTGATAAATCAGTAATGGTATGGACATGTAAAAGTTATCCATATATACTATATAATTTTAAAAACGGGGAACTTCACGTTTCATACGTACTACAATATTAGCAAACGCCTTCAAATCAGGTTCTCCTGGCCATAAATGATGGGCTTCTCCAGTGTAAATTTCAAACTTGTACATGAAACCGTTTGTATCGCAAATGGCGAAGAATTTGAATCCCCATTTCTTTGGTTTATTTGCGCAGTTGCGTAAGCATCTGCTATCTCTGGTTCCAATTTCGAGCTCCCAAGAAAAGTGATTTGCTCTTCGTACAGCTGTAAGTTTCCTTTTTTTTTCAACGAGCTCTTTCAAAATCATTGGAAGTTATGTCAATAACAATGCCCTTATACCTACAGCATTCTTCGCGTACGTGGCCCAACTTGTCATTCTGTTCACTGAGAGCATTTCTGGTGGCAGCTTCTCATTGTTGAGAAATACGCCAGAAATTGCCCCATCATCCAATATGGCGTAACTGGTTTCGGCCCGATTTCTCACGCGTTGCGATATTTGATTTTCATCAAATCATCCAATCCGTCATCTTCCCATTCCTTTGAATCATCAGACAAATCACCATTGGTAGGTATGCCTACCATTTCAAAATCGCCAGTATCACAAATCATATCCGCCACCTCATCAGCGTTGTACCTCTTTTCCACAATAATAACGAAATCCATGTCTATAATCTACAAACACATTACAAAAATAATAGTCAAATGCATGGTGTACCATATATGGTACATCCAAAATCAGGAAAAAAAACTATTCGGAAATATCAAATTTGATCAATATTCTTTTTATTTAGCTAAAACAAAGCACAATGTACTCATCAATACTTATTTCCACAGGAATAATAAATGCGATAGTTTTTTTTTCACTATTGGAACTTACTTAAGAAATTACGTGTAAAAAGTGCATTCGACCACTTCGGCAGCTTACTGACAAGTGAAACAAATCGTAAGTGATCTAAAACGGTATTTATATGAAAGATAATTTTGTATGTTACGATTTAAAGCGTACAATCGCACGCTTCAGCTTAATTTACTAGATTACCGTATGATTAAATATATGTACCATATATGGCACGGTATGCATTTAAGGGTTAACGTATTGCTACAACTGGGGCATTAGGGAAAATCCACATTTTTTGGGTACGCGTACAAATTCGTAGTTTTTTTTTGTAATAAATCGTTGTTTTGGGATGGAAGGCGATCACACATAATCACTGATCTGACCCGCGCACTTAAAGCCGATATGCAAGAAAATCCGCACATTCCTTTACACGAAATAAGATTTTTTGTTTCGAGTTCACTTGTCAAAACTTTCTCAACGTATCACACTTATTTTAGAGTGTAGGTACGTTTCAATTTTTGGATATTTTTTTACAACTCGATTTTGAAGCGGGACTCACACCTACATCCATTACACCACAATTCCTAAGACATTTCGCAATCCTCGCATATTTTGAAGTTTGTGGTAAAATTTAGCTTCATTGGAAAATAAAATTATTAAACAACGAATATAAAAAGAAAAAGCCTTCTATATAAAAAAAAAACAAACACGAAAATTTGTGTTTTGCTTTCAAATGACATACTTATACTTTTGCAAATTGAGAAAAAAAAATCATTTACGCAATACCCTATTATTTGAACACACCCTAACGAGTAACGACTCAATTGTCATCTTGAATAGTGACACACGTCAAATTTGTTGACTTCACTTTGTTAATTTTTTGATAAGTGCTTTTATTTAGTTGTGATTTTGGTCATTATTCATGGAATTCAACAAAGAAAATTTCGAAATATGTCTTTGTGAAGACGGCTCCCTAACCGTCGACGATAAGGAATGTGTAAAAGTTCGAAATAAAAGCAGTGAGTTCCAGCACACGACTTTTTCAATTGTTTCATATTTGCTTTTCAGCTGGTGAAACTAAAGAAATGCCGTACACAGAATGTATTAGCATGCAACTAATCGTTCCTACAGAAGAGAAGCATAACAATCCTGCTGATGACTCACCTAAAGCAACTGATGCGTCTGCATCCCTCATAAGGAAACGAAAGATCTTCTCATTATGGGGCGAACTTGAAACGAATATGCTGCACTCATTGCACGCCCATAACCTAAAGTTATTTTCATCGAAAACTTTACTGTGGGAGCATATTTCTCAAGAAATAAATAAAAAATTTGGCACCACATTCTCGCCGTTTCAAGTTGAGTGTCGCTTTGAGCGAAAGAAGCGCAAACTTGAGAGCAGCAAAGCGAGTAGTACATCCCGCAATACAATGGCCTATTACCGTGAAGTTGAAAGATGTGTGAAACTGGAGGAGAAAATGCAAAAAAGACAAAGAGATACTAGCGAAAGTTCAACGTCTTCATCTAGCAGTGTATCTTCGTCCAGT
Source organism: Portevinia maculata (assembly GCA_949715645.1). Taxonomy (NCBI): domain Eukaryota; kingdom Metazoa; phylum Arthropoda; class Insecta; order Diptera; family Syrphidae; genus Portevinia; species Portevinia maculata. The sequence goes on from OX454528.1 coordinate 91,333,335, forward strand.
CCGGTTACATCGCCGGACTCAAGTGTGGCAGAAGCACAAGAGCGATATTTGAAGATGAAGAGAGAGCTTGTGGATATCAGGGAGCAAAATCGAGAGAAACGGCACGAAGAAAAGATGAAGATAATCCAATCTCTAGCGGACACGTTAAGAAAATACTCTGAGCAATAATTTGAAGTCGCTCATTATTTCCTTTTCTTATTACATTGTATTTCACTTACGTTTACTTTACATAGACAAATAGTACAAATAGTTATGTATGCCTTCAGTTATATTTAAATAAATATTTGAAACTATACAAACATTATTTCATGTGTTTTAGTTGTGCGGTGTCCTCGAAATAGCAATTACGTTTTGATATAAGAAAAAGAAGCCGTTGAATATTTCGACCAAAGTAGCTTATCGTCGTAGTTCTGTATCAAGTCCTTAGTGTAACAGCCAACGATTTGCAGCTGCCGTGCAAACTATTTATTAAGTCCGGTCTGATTCGACTTTGTGGTGGTCAAAATACGGAACTCCAGGAGTCAGTTCCTGAAAAGCTCCCGTGGGGGCCATATGTCCGATATCGTTTTTCGTCGTTATTATCATGAATTTATCTAACTACTAAAAAAAACGACCTTTAAGTTATTTTAAATAAATTGAAATTCAAAAAAAAAAAATGGCATTGAAAGTGTTTGGCTTGGGCAAGGAGTCTTGGTGCCGACATCTGAAGGATTTTTTCTAAAGACGTTGTATACACCGTATACAGGCAGCGTTGCCATTAGTGCAGATTTGTCTTCATTTTGCAGATATTTGACTAATCGCCAGATTTTCAAAACCAACAAATCTGCCAGGAGCCAGGCAGGTTCGCAGATTTTCGTTTCACATTTATAATTTACAAAAATTAACAATGGAACTGATTTAATTTCATTGGCCTTAGAAACTGCCAACGATTTGCAGCTGCCGTGCAAACTATTTATTAAGTCCGTTCTGATTCGACTTTGTGACGATATATAATTTCTTCTTCCTTAATGGCGAGGCTATGACTAGGATTAAAGCGGTCATAACTTTCACAAATTACCCTACTAATCTGCCTGTGGGGTACGCCGGTTCGACCTCAACGACGCTCTGTAACTATTTTCTTGAATATGCAAAACTCTAGACGATGCTGTTCATGCATATATTCTTTCTCACCAACAGTAATCTACTAAAGTTAGTTTATTAAACGAAACTCACCTTACAGCAGTACATAGACAAGAATTTCACAGGCAACTATTATTCTCTGGCAATGCTATAGGATGTTTAGCAGAACCTAGAGATTAGGTTCAAGAAACGCACAATGCATACTGTGCTGGGCTTTTTAGGAGTCAACTACTTACTTAACAATATCCCGACCCGTGGAGTGTCTCTGCCTGTGTCTCACCTTCAATCCTCCGCGAACCGATGTCAACTAAGCTAGACATCAAAACTTCACGAATTTTTACAATAGAAATGATGTTCTTGCCTAGCTTCGTTCTATTAGTCTTGGACAGGAGATCGATATCACCGATTGGAAAGAAGGAAAGAGTCTTGTTGGTAATATGCGAGAGCTTCAGATTCTTAAGGATCGAACAGAATAATGAAGCAGTGTATTGGTTTCAATCCGTGGGACAATTCAAAATTAAGATCTGGCCAAGATATTGATGTAATAGACTTGGTTGCTTACTTAAAGGATTCCCGACCCGTGAAGAGTCCCTTCCTGAGACACTGCAGTTGTTCAGACTAAGCGCTCTTGTATCCGCGAAGGCTTGGTCTTTAAAACAAAGGTTCGGTCTTCCCTGCCCTCTAGTCCTGGGGGGCTGGGAGTCGAAGATCCTCTTGGCGGGAGCATTATTTTGCATTCGCTCAATGTAGTCGACGTGATTTAGATTTTCGGACTGCATCCAAATCTCTACAGCTCATAGAAATCGCAGTTGAATCTTCTCCTCTTACTTACACTTGGAAGACTCGTAGATGTTCATATCAGGAGCATAATACGCCTGTCTGAAAGGTAGGTCCTCGGAAACTGCCGTGCTTCATTTTAGACTGTGTTGGGTGCCTGAGCACTGCGACATAAAAGGTAATGAGTGGGCTGATGAACTGGCAGTAAAATGTGGGGAAATGCGTGCGGCTACACAATTCGCCAGTGGATACAAAATTATCCCTGTGGATCAAAGAGAAGGTTTTTGAAGCTGCCACAATAATGGCTAGTTAAAGTTTGACTCATAAAACGTAGGCGTAGATTGAGGCTTCCGTTCGATTGCTTGATTTGTTCAGATTTCTACAGGTTTTGCCTAAAGAGTTCGATAGTTTTGATCCTTCTTTATGCGTCACGCTTTTCTATCAAGAGATTTCTAATTGCAGAATGAAAGCTGACATTTTCCAGTCCAGGAAATGGAAGTAGAGGCAACGTAACAGCCGATTTTTTGGGTATCATGTCCTGTTATTATCCGATACTTTGAATGTTGCTCTTAAAAAATAACTTTGAATGCGTGGTGGATGCTTCGTTGTATCAATATTATTTTTTGAAATAATAATTTTGGTATCATTTTCATTTTCAGGTGATGGTGCTCGTTTGGCAGCTCGTTCTGCGGTTCACGGTTGTCTTGATTACTTAGACAGAGCTGTATTTGGTTTGGCACAAGAGTGCATGGCTACCTCGACCAGCGAAGTATTCGTTTCGCTTTTAAGGAGTCTCTGGGAGGGACATGGTTGCATTTTAGAAGTTGGTGGGGCCTTAAGTACATTAACCATTGCTGTAGTTTTGCCATTGGCTGAACCAGATCTCGGCAAGTATGTAGTATGCGCATGTAATGTTGGAGACTCCCTTGGATATGTCTACTCCAAGAAGTATGGTGTTCGTGAATTCACCCAAGGTACCTCAGTATTGATTTTCTTGACCAACATTCATAAATTTTTATTTTTCCAACAGCTTGCCACGATATCCTTTCGATGCGTGATATGCGCGATGCATTAGGCGCTCTAGGCCCTGCAGACGGAAACAAACCCGAACTCAGTAATCTCACTCTGTCCATGACTGTGGTCGAAGCTGGAGACATTATTTTTCTCACGTCAGACGGAATCAGTGACAACTTTGACCCGGTAGTTGGTAAATTTGCCGAAGCATGGACACCTGAGAGTAAGACACAAAACTCGCTCAATATTCTGGCTCCAAAGCGTCAAAATAAGAGCGCATCAGCGATTTACTCCCGCTTGCATCGAGGAGAATCAACAGCAGCAGCTGATAAAATGGCCCGTAGCATGAATGCCGCAAAGTCTACAATACCGGCTCGCTCGCCACGTTCAAAGAAAGCCTCTTCGCCTGAGAATATTGCGCCCCATATACAGCTTGAAAAATCGTCGAGTGTAACTAGTGTCCCAAGTCGTCCTAAATACATGCGCTCGCACACTGTAATCGAGCCACGCGTACAACAGACTCAGCAAATTATCAAAATACCAAAGTCGATACTGGGTCTGCCTCTGGTCACTGGACCGCAGCGACATGCCCTAACTTTGTATCGGTTGGAAGACCTTCTCAGCTACGGTACTAGTGGAACTTTCTGTCCATGCTCATCCGCCCGCCGGCTCTGTCATCTACTAATTGACTTTGTTCGCATGATTACATCCGCTCGACGAAAGACTCTTGAACAGCGTGAGCTCTTTTACAAGCTATCCACCGGCCCAGATGGAATTAAACGCGAGGTGGAATTGAATCGGGTGCAACATCGTGCTGCCAGGAAGCGTGTTGTAGATAGCAATGCATTTTCGTCGCTCCCAGGCAAGCTTGATCATGCTACAGTGGTCGCCTACACTATTGGATCTGGCCTCCAGTCAAAAGAGTTTCAAGAGACAAACTTTTAAAACCCTAAACTCGTGGTCTACCGTGTCTTTTTTATGGTTTTCATTAAACAATCTCACCTCAGAAGTACTAGGGTTTAGTTTCTAGACGTAGCGAGCTTATTAACAAATTAAGTTTCACACTTTTAAGAGTACCGTCATAGCTTTAGTATAACGTGAGAATTGTTTTGTTATACGCTTATCATGTTAAGTTTATAATTTTGTTTTTAATTTGTGATATAACAAAAAGTTCGCATTTTTTTATATAATTATTTCTACATCACAAATGTGTCATTTAGTTTATGCCCTTCGGTTTCGTTTTATCCAACGAAGTAGGAAAATACAAAATGCAAAAGTAAGTATTTTCGTTTTGATTAATTTCACAAACAAAACCCTTTTTCTTATGAATAAAGTGCGATAAAAAAAATTTGATATTGATAGAAGTTTTGAACTTGAAATTATACTTATACCAATTTATACAGCAACAACAACACAAATACACAAAATTATAGTAAACAAAATACTGTATTTTTCATAGAAAATAAAACGCAATTTTACCTAAATAAAAGAACAAAATGTAGTTGTTTGTATTAATTAAAAGGACAAGCAAATGATAAAAATGCATAGTTTTATCTAGAGAAACAAAAGCAGTGGTCGTCTCAATTCTGTCTAGTATTTTTTGTGAACTTTTGGAAGCCGGAATGCCGATGTGGGAGGACTACTCATTCATTCTATTTTACGGAAGAAGAGTATTTGTTTAGTAAGTTACGCGTGAGTTCACAGTGATACCTGACACTGAGAAGATGTATAGTATTTGGAATAAATGGTTGACCATTTAAATTTGTGGAACAGTAAAAGTATTCATTCGACAAAACGTCAATTGTATTTACTTCGCATCGAATACCATCACTCTACTCTACATACAAATTTTATCCAGATCTTGATGAGAGAGATGATCTGTTCGCATCTTGGAAGATAAATTCTCGGCTAAGCAGTGGTATAAATCGTCCATTTATGAACCCTCTGCAGTCTTCTTCTCCCTTAATGACACGGTTAGGCTAATATCAAGATTAATGGGATCATATTTCTCCCATTTAACTGCATCCGTATTAGTCCGCCTGTGGGGTTCGCCGATTCGATCTGAAAAAATAACGCCAGGCCTCACGATTTTGAGTCACTTCGTCGCTGAGGCCAATCAAATGGCTGTAAGCTGGTGTTGCTGCATTTGTGTGTTCCAGGAGTTTGTTGAGCCCGCCTCTCTTTCGCGAATGTGTAGGAAAGATGATCGATATTGCCATGTATTTTTTGCGGGGTTCATAGGATCTCTACCTTGAACATGACAGTACCAACAGAGCCGGACGGGCTCAATTTTTGACGTGAAGGCTCTCTTATTCGATCAAACGTTGTTACTCCTTCTATTATGCGAGCCATCTTCATTTCAGCTGCGGTTAATTTGCCCTCTGAACTGTATCAAAGTGCCGGGTGCACAACTCCGGTGTACCACCTTTTTTTTTTTTTTTTATTGTTAGAAAAAGGAAATCCAAATCCCAGAGCACTCAGACTCGGTAACGTTCCATTGTACTACCAGGCAGAAATCCTCCTTTTGGTGTAGAGGCATGTGATTGGGTGGCGTATGTTGTTGTTCCCCATGGGGATTGTACCACTTTCCTTTCATCTTAGGGGCAGAAGATGGCTAAGTTTCCCCGCCACCTCATCCACCCTGCCACGCTTCGCTATTGATCATAGATCCCGGATAATGGAACTATTCGCACTTGGGAATCGATTTTCCATGACCAGATAACGAGCAGCACCGAATACAAATACCCGCATTTGCGACAAACAAGCTTGATGCCTAACGCTGATACATCAGGTGCTCGTTGCAGGAGAGTTAAATCCTCGCTTGTGATGACTCCATCGTTAAAAAGAATAACTCATGCACTTTGAAGTCCGTCACTTTTTCTTCAAGCAGACAATAATATATGTCAAGGGACTTAAGACGTTTCGCTAGTGTACCGCGACTTTGATTGCGAACTGCTCGGTGACTCCAACGCGGAATACTCTTGGCTTTACTCTCTCATACGTGTCCATCTGGAACTCTTCGTTTGCTTAGCTCCACCCAAAAGAGATATCTTCTTTGTCTATAAAAGGCCTTTCCAAAATCAATCAACGTAATGCAAATCCTTTAAGGAATTAAGAAGTTTTACTTTATTACCCTAATATTTTGGATTGACTCTGTGGTTGATTTACCTTCAAAAAAACCTGCACTGGTCATCAGATAGCCGTATTATTTTTCGCGATATTTCCCGCTCAACGATCTTCATAGTGTGACAACAGCTTGATAAAACGGTAATTAACAGTCTCGGGTATCGCCTTTTCTTTTCAACAAAGGAAGAAGATACCTTTCTCCCCACTGGATCGGAATTGGATCGCCTCTCATCAGTTTGGAGATGAGAATCATGAGCCATTTGGACCCGATGTCTCCCGTCTTTATCCAGGAGGGTATCTAGTCCAGCCCAACCGCTTTTCCTTTTCCGAAGCCTTTCACCGCTTTCCTTACTTCTTCCACATTAATGCCGGGTTCTTCTTCATTGAAAGGAATGGTTTTTGGAAAGTGTTTCCGAGTAAATTGATTATTTAGAAGTCCTTTACAAAATGTTGCCACCTGTGTAGTGTTTTTTTATCGTTCACAAGAAGCAGCTCTTGAACATTGTTAATTAATTTTGGCGAACGTATTTGCTGAGGATATCTCATACTAGGAGTGGCTATTTCCAAATTGATTGTGCCCCTGTTAAAGCTGGTTTGTCGGAGTTCGTGAATAACCTGGTTTCTATAAAAACTGAAGAAGAAATCTCTTCTAACTCCCGATACAGTCGTTTCATGCACTTTGCTTGAATTTGAGTGCACTTTCTCTTCGCGAGTATCGTGCAGTCAGTACCTTTTCCAATTCGACCAGCTTTTTCATCTCTATTATTAGTGGGATACTTTGACCAAGGTTTGAATGTCGCTTCTTTGTCACTTGACATAAAATATTAGTCTTCGGTTCTACCTATCATTCTTAGAGTTACGCAGCTCTACGCGTCATTAGTCAAATCGAATAATACATATTGGTTTAAACAAACATCCTCTCTCGATGTTTCGCTGCTGCAAAAGGATGACAAAAAGAGTGAAGCCGCAGCCAAAAGGTGTGCGGTCGCCTCAAAACAGAGTTCGAACCAAAAACAGACGTACTATTTACTGAGATCCGCTTTCTTTAACAAATCATGCGCCGCGTCTTTTTCTGGTTTTGCAAAGCGAGTCAGTTTCGCTCCAACTCCACTTTTAATTGTTAATTGGTCACTCCACGACTTCCTTTGTCACCTGATAGTGCCTATTATCTTGTGATCCTTATGGCGATTCCTCCAAGTCCAAACACAAAATCGTCCACGGTAAAATTTATTTATACAAAAAAAATAACACTTCAAACACTCAAGTTTTTCTTATCAATAAGCCAGTCTCCATAAATGGCTGTCAAGCCAACTAGTCTAGTGTCCAAATAGTTGTGTTCTATATCCACGCGATGACCAAGGCCGGCAATCTTCACAATCTGTTGCGGTATACAATTCTTCGGCAAGAAGAACGCAATGTTTTCACTAATCTGTCTCGATTTCTCTGCCAAAACAGAAGCCCCCACCGGCGCAAGGGACGTTTCAATATTGTATTCCTTCTTTGAAATATACTTTGGTCCACCCCATGGGGGACTAAGGAAGACAACGTCTCCCTTGAGGGTAGCACAGAGCTGTAGGAAATCTCCTATTATGAAATCAATTTTTTCCGCCACTCCATAGATGCCTGCATTGTTCCGCGCGTTCATAATCTTCTCCGGATCTATATCAATAGCAATAACTTTGGAACAGGTGAGGGCAAACTGAATAGCATTCCCGCCACTGCCGCAGAAGGCGTCTATTAGTATATCGCACCGCAAACGCTCTGCCATATGAATGGCCACCTTTTCCGGAGTTACCGAGAACCAGCTTTCCCGATCCAGCTGGATTCCTTCGTCGAAACGAGAGAACAGCGAGAAGCGCTTTTGCCAGTATGTCCTTAGCGACCTGTCTTCCAAAATAACCTTGGGAATGTGCCGCAGCTTCCGATTTTTCTTCTTTTTTTGTTGTCTCTCCTCTATTTGCGCTTGTACAGGTGCCATACTGTCTTCTTCGTCGGTGGGTGTTTCACTGGACGAGTCTTCTAGGCGCGAGTTGCCGTACTTATTATTTCTGCCACCAAATGATGTCGGAAGACCAAGAGCTTTGAGTTGCTCTGTCTGATCGATGTAGCCCAGATCCTCTTCTTCGAGTTCCGGTGGGAATCCTTCTTCCAGTGTTGGTTTATAGTACCAGTACTGATGATAATGCACTTTCTGATAGAGTTCGTATGTCTGCCTGTATATTTCAGTGGAATGCTCGTCCCACAGCTCCTGCCACGACGCGCTTTCAGTTTCTGCCTCCAAGTGGATTTCTTCAGATAATTTATCAGCGTCTTTTTGCACCAAGTAATCTTTATATTTGAGTGTCCAAGACGAGTGCACAATATATTCCCCTTTGTTTGACCAAAATGCAAGCCAATCGGCTTTAAGTACCTCACAATAGTCGTCCGTATCCGAATCCTCAAAGTTCCAATCTAAAATTCGTTGAAAAATCATCAGCGACGGTAACATGGCTAATGGCTTTTATACTCATGTGCAATCCGCGCATAGCATTTTTAATTCATAGTTTCGTTCAGCTAGTTCGGCACCTCTTTCAACGGGCTTTAGGTGGTCAACAGTAACTGCTGGCTGATACCTGGTCAGCAGATATGTCTGGTACTCCAATACACTCGAGTTTTTCGTTTGCAAGAAGCTCGTCCTTTCTGCAATGTCTTTGGAAGTGAGTGGAAATTTGTTGGCAGTAGGATCGATAGTATCGTAAAGTATAGCTTCGCCGACTATTTCGCAGACTTTACCAAGTGGTATGTATTGACCCAAATTAGTGGTTAATATTCGTAGGTGAACAGTTCCTTCTGGAAGAGAATATTCCCTGGAAACACATTCAAATTATGATGGCAGTTCTTTTGGGTGGATTAGTTGGAAAAACTTACTTAGGTAAACTAGGCAGGCGAATGTTTTCAATAAAACGCTGGTTAGGATCTATTGCGTCTGCTGTAATTTTCCCGATAATACAGCATCGTCCGTAGTGGAAGTTTAATAAATCATCGTTCAGCGCTAACTCCTCGACAAGGAAAAACTTTGAATAAAAGCAGTAAAGGGGAATCATCAAAATGAAAACTGTCAAGTGACAAAAAAAAACAACTGTTGCTTCTTTTCAAGACAAATTCACCGCCATTTTGGAGATTTGACAGTTTTCATTTCTATATAAATAAAAGGTCCGTTCGCGTACTTCATGTGTAGAAAAATGAAAAGTGTCAAATCTCCAAAATCGAGAGAGAATCCTCTCATTTCTAAGAAAAGTACGCGAACGCTTTTGTGTAAAAAGGTAAAAACCGTCTTAGTTTGGCTTGAAAAGAAGCAACGGCTGTTTTTTTTTTGCTGGCAAACTCATAGGATTTCATCATTTGACAGTTTTCATTTTCTTACCAGCTGAAATTCTGTGTGAAGAAAAATGAACGAAAGTACATTTTTCTTTCATTCTTCTTTTCACCATTTTCTCAGTACTCGAACGAGTTTGTGTAGTTTTGCACGAACGTTTATATACCGTGTGTTTCTTTATTCATTCTGAATATTCGGAATATTCCGAGTGAGCCATTAACGTTTCTTTATTCAATGGAATATTCCGGATAATCCATTTCGGTGTTTCTTTATTCATTCTGGAATAAATGGTTTTGTAACAAACCAAGCAAAAACGTTTTGTAAAATAAACACTGTTTCTACGATAGTTATTAATACATTTATTTTGTTGGTATTTGTTACAGTTTAAAATGTTAAGACTTGTGGTGTGTGGCGTGGTGGTGGTGTTTTAAAATGTTTTTTCTTTCCGGCCTATTTCACGTCCGCTGCCCGTCGTTTGCTTTTTACAACTCTCGCTTGGAAATTATTTTTGACGCAGATTACAAATAGAAGGCCGCTGCTGATTGGCTGGAAAATATCGAAGATGCTTCTACTTTAATTAGCGTCCATCTGGTGGGCGATGAGAGATACCTTTATTATTTTTCGGCTGTCACTTGTTGACTCCTATAGGTTTTTTTCCTTTACCGAGGCTGCCACTTGTTGGCGACGACATCCCACCCTCCGTGAATCCTCGTGGAGATTCACCACTTATCTCGAGCAGAGCTAGCTTGGAAGCAGGACGGCGCAGCGTTCCACTCATGGTTTTGACATCAGCACTACGGACTTGTCCGTCCTTTCCTGGATACACCTTAACAATCTTTCCTCGTTGCCATTTACTACGGGGTTGACTAGCATCACATATAATAACTAGGTCTTCAACTTTAAGAGGTGGTACTACAACATGCCACTTGCTCCGTTTCGTCAACATCGGAAGATACTCCGAGATCCACCGCTTCCAAAAACGATCCTTAAGTTGCTGCGCGATTTTCCACTGCTTACGTCCACATATTGGCGAGTCATCGAGGCTAGGCGTCTGGGTCGAGTTTAAGCATCCAATTAAAAAGTGGTTCGGGGTTAATGGCTCATCTTCTTCCGAACTTACGGGCAATTCCGTTAGAGGTCTGGAGTTCACGATGTTCTCGGCCTCGATTAAAAGACTTCGAAGAGTTTCTACTCTTGGCGCTTCTTCTCGCATCGTCACCATCAGAACTTTCTTCACCGACTGTACCATTCTCTCCCATATACCTCCTTCAGTGGGATTAAGCGGACAATTGAACTTCCAGTCAATCCGTCTTCCTGCCATCTCACCTTGAATTCGATCAAAATCGAACAGTGTGGACTCTCGTATGAGTTCCCGCTGGGCTCCTATGAAGTTTGTGCCGTTGTCGCTTCTTATTCGGATAGGAGTTCCCCTTCTGTTGATGAAATTCCGCAGGCATAGGATAAAGGCGTCGGTGGATAGGTCCGCCGCTAATTCCAGGTGGATGGCTCGGATAGTGAGGCAGGTAAAGAGTGCCACCCATCTTTTCTCCCTTCTGCGACCGACAGCAACTTGAAGTGGGGCAAAATAGTCCAGGCCCGTGTAGGTAAAAGGTCGGATGAAGGGCGTCAATCGGTCTGCTGGTAACTGTCCCATCAATGGTGTCGCGGGTTTGGCGCGGGCGAGCTTGCATACCTGGCAGTTTTTTCTCACTTTTTTCAGTACGGTTCGGATGCGAGGTATCCAGTACCGCTGACGAATCTCGTTGATGGTAGTGGCGTCGTTTTGATGATGATGGAGATCATGGTGATGATAAACTATTAGTTGAGTTAAGTAGTGGCAGGGCGGTAGGATAACCGGACATCTGGCCTCAAACGGGAGGCAATAGGCTGCGTTAATTCTTCCACTTAAGCGAAGCAGTTTATCCTCATCCAAGTATGGGGTGAGCTGGTATATACTGCTGTTCTTGGCGATCGATAGTCCCTTCTCCAGGCAGGACCTTTCTTCTGAAAACTCGTCCAATTGAGCTTGCCGGCAAAGAAATTTTACGGCGTCTGCAATCTCCGTGGCTGTCAACTTGTTATTGCGGATTGCTGGATTCTTCTCTGAAGTACGTATAGGACGTCCGATGACTGTTTCACCATTCTGCTTTGGTACAGCTGTCGCTCTCGTTCGACTCAGCCATGCTCGACTGCGCATCACCCAAGCTGTTGTCCTTTTAAGTTTGTTAAAGGAAGAAAAATTAGCAATCTGTATTATAAGGCTACTTGCCTGGACTATATGTAGCATCCTCGGGTTAACTTCTTCTTGCAGTTTCTCCGGGGCTGGAGTGTCGAAATGGTTTGGCCAATCATGTTCAGGAAGGCGAAGAAATCCTGGTCCTGCTATCCATCTGCTGTTCGTTGTAAATCTGGGTGATGGCATGGCTCGCGTGGCGTCATCGGCTACGTTTAACTCCGACGGAAGCCAATACCAGTCTGAAGCTCTTGTTGTATCCAATATTTCCGCTACTCGGTGTGCGACGAACGATTTATACCTTCTCTGGGAAGACCGGATCCACCAAATGTTTGTTTTGGAGTCGCTCCAAAATATAACTCGCGAAATAGCCACTTCGTGGTTCGCTCGTATAGCAGTATGTAATCGGCTCCCCAGAACTGCGGCTTGTAACTCCAGGCGGGGGACGGAAAGCAGCTTTTTCGGCGCACACCTGGTCTTACCAGAAACGAACGCGACGTCCACTAATCCTTGGCATTTAATGCGAAAGTATCCTACGGCGGCAAAGGCACTTTCGCTGGCGTCGACGAAAATATGGAGCTCAAGACTTTCAGCCGATAGTAGACTCGACGAATAACAGCGGCTAAGTTTGAAGTCTTTAATCCTGTCCAGCTCCGCCCACCATAGTGCCCATCGGAGGTGAAGTTCGCAGGGTAGTGGATCGTCCCAACCAATCCCGGTGTTCCACGTCCTTTGTAGCAGAATCTTCGAGTATATGAGGAAGTCTGCGAGAAATCCGTATGGGTCAAAGACGGCCATTATGATACCCAACATCTCCCTTTTGGTAGGTGCTCTCTTTCCTCCTAACACATCCGTGGCGATTTTGTGAAACTTGAGGCGGAAACGGAATGCATCTTCTTCGTGGTTCCAGTACATTCCAAGAACCTTCTCAGCTTCCTCGTCTGATTCCAAGTTGACCGATACCTCAACAGGATGCAATGAGTCATTCAATTTTAATTGAAGTGCTTTCTCGTTGCTGGCGAAGTTACGAAGTTCGAAGCCACCCTCCGCATGAATCCTTTTGACATCCAGACTGACTTGTTCAGCCTCAGTTTCACTGCCAAAACTGCAAACGAAATCGTCGACATAATGGTTTTCCACTATCTTCCTCACAGCTTCCGGTGACTCCTCCTCAAATTCCTTGGCGTTTTTGTTTTTGATGTATTCCGCTGAGCATGGTGAGCAGGCGGCTCCAAAGATCATCGATGTCATGACGTATGTTCTTATTGGATGATCTTTTTTCCCGTCTCTCCACAAAAATCGTTGGGCTACTTGATCGGCTGGACTTATATTAATCTGTGAGAACATTTCCTTTATATCGCCGAAGACACCGACCACCCCCTGGCGGAACTTGAACAAAATTGATAATAATGGCTTGGCCCTCTCTGGCCCCTTCAATAGCGTTGAGTTGAGAGAAGTACCGGCGACCTCAGCGGCTGCATCGAACACTACTCTCACCTTTCCCGGTTTTTGGTGGCTGGTTACTCCAAAATGTGGTAAATACCATGTTCGGCTGTTGGTGGATTCCACTTCCTCCGGCTGCAGCTGTCTGGCATAACCCTTTTCTACGTAACCTGCTATTTGCGATCGGTACAGAAGTGCAAAGTTTGGTTCCCTCCTCATTTTGGCCTCGATATTATAAAGACGTCTCGTTGCCATTTTCCGGCTATCAGGAAGAACCACATTATCTTGGCGCCATAGTAGACCAGTCTCGAAACGCTTCCCAACTCGTTTTGTTGTTGAATCCAATATTTGTCTGGCTCGACTGTCATCATCAGACTCCAGAACCGTTTCCACCTTGCGCACGCCAAACCCTTCCACGGTAAAATAGGCTTCAACTAGTCTTTCCAAGTCACTGAAAGCCTCTGCCTTCTTAATGTGCATAACTACCGGTGAACTGACGTTATCGGCATACTGAGGACCATATGCTACCCATCCTAGCTTCGTATGGGCAGCTATTACCTTGTTCGTTTGGTCCTCCATTACTGCTCTGGGAACACCAAGGTGGCAATTGTCTAGACCTATTAACAGCACTGGCCTGGCATCTCTGTAATTGAAAACGGGAACGTCCTTCAGGTGTTGGAAACCATCCTTGTTAAACGATTGACTAGGAAGGCTCAAATCTCGTACCGTTCTCACATTCCGCAAAAAGAAACGTTGATCTCCCTTTTCAATGCCTTGAACTTCGACGGCTACTTTTCGTGACGGCTCCGTTACGACCTTGTCTCCGTACCACTGCAATGTTAGTGGCTGCTGCTGACCTTTCAGTCCCAACTCATCCGCAACCTCTTCCTCTAAGATGGTGATTGAGGATCCCTCGTCGAACATCGCGTAAGTTGGCATCTCTCCCCGTGGACCAGTCAACATCACTGGCAGGATTCGAAATAACTGACCTATATTATTTCGCGTTTGGCATGTGTGCATTCTTCTGGATGCTTGGGAAGTCGATGCGCGGGCTTCTACGTTTGGTTCCTGGTGCGGCGTTTCAGTGGCTTCGACTACTGGTGTTTGTGATGATCGCGGGTTGGTTCCCTCGTGCAGGAGCTTATGGTGAAATTTAGCACAACCGCTCTCGTTGCACCTCCTCCTACTACGGCACGTCGCTGTTCCATGACCTGACTTTACGCATGAGAAACACAGATGCTTAGTTTTGACGAACTTCCAGCGCTCCTTGATGTCGAGGCTTGAAAATTTACTGCAGTCGCTCACCTGGTGGTTACTTCCGCAGCACATGCACTGACCTCTCGCTCCATGTGATGTTGATACAACTGTCTCATTGGTGTGGAACATCCTTCGAGGATGTTGTCCTTGACTTCTGGCAACCACGGAAGTACCTGCTTGCGGTAGGAGTTGGATTATCCTCGCTTGCTCACTCAACCAGGTGGCAAAATGTCTGATGGTCGCGTAGGGTGATATTTCAGACGCCTTCTTAGCCCATTCGAACCTCCTAGAAATCGGCAGTTTCAATACCAATTCTTCCAGCAACATTGGATTTGCTAGATGCTGCTCGCATTTAGCAGCTCCCAAAAAGGCCACAATGTTTTGCACCATAGTTGTAAACGGGATTATTTGATCCACCCGGGAGTCGTTGATGGCAGGAAATTGTTGCACCTTTTGCAGTTGGGCTTTGACTAAAACGTCTGGGCGTCCGAAACGGAAAGAGAGCGTCTTAATTGTTTGATCCAGATTGCTAGGATGAATCAAGAGCGATTGAACTGCCTCCCTTGCTTCACCCTGAAGACATTTCTGCAATCTGATTGTATTCTCCATTGCGGAATATCGAAAATTTCTTGTCGTCTCCTCGTAGTTTGCCAGGAACAATGGCCAATCCTCCGGCTTCCCTGAAAAATTAGGCAGGTCGTATAGCTTCTTATATTGCTGAATTGTTCCTCCATCAGACGTAGTGCCTAGCGTACTGCCAGATGTTGTTGACTGCGTTTCTTCCTGGCGGCGGCGATCCATAGTGACGTCATCTCTTTGGCGTTCGACTGCTTCGCGAAGACGTTGCGTTTCAACTTGGTTGACTCCTGCGTCTTTACGTAGTTCATCGACCGACTGCTTAAGTGCCGTGATTTGGGTCATCAAGGCAGTCATAAGATCTGCATCCCCTGAATGCTGCTGACCCTCCGTCACTGGCATATCGAAAAATGTTGTGTCCGAATCTTCTGCACTCTCGGAACTTTCTGCGGCTATTGATTTGTCCAGATATCGGCCTGGTGGCTTTCCTTTGTTAAGACGATTGCTTCTGCGGGGCGGCAATGACATCCGGCGACACACCAAACAACTTGGTTTCACTTGCTGACTGCTACCAAGCGCCACCGAATGTTTTATATTTATACTCGTTTAGCCAACACTGCAATTGGAATCTGGACAGCAGATGTTTTTTAATGTATTTTATTTGTACTTACAGCACTGCTGCAGCTCAATTGAGCGGCAGCAGAAAGATGACAAAAGGCTTTGATCACTTTGTTCCACAGGTGATAGGCGGCAATGAGGATAACGATGTGGACTATGTGCACGTCAAGGGAATAAACTAGTCTTCCTCTGGCAACTGGGAACAGCGATGGCGACAACGATGTGAACGGCTTAACAAATATATTTTTCTGGCGATGTGCGGCGACGGCGAAGGCAATGTGCACACCAGAAACCAAATTTTGTCCACATGCGGTGGGCCTCAGGCGACAATGACGATGACGTGACGATGTATATGCCAGACAAATAATTTATTTCCCTCAAGCAAACGGGCGGCAATGGCAATAAAATGAACGGGACAAATGCAGTTCAGATTGATTTGATGTTGTTCGGCGGCAATTATTTTATTATATGTGCAATCAATCGTACACTTCTGGCGTTGTGTTGCTACTATGTGCGGCGGAGTGGCTATTGGCAATCAGTGCACGGCATGGCAATTTACTTGTGTTGCAAATTATATTCCTTTTAGGGCTGGCTTGGCGATTTAAGCCTATTATTTAACGACTGATGTTGGGCAGCGGCGTGAAATTTCTTTTGGAGTAATTTTAAGAACGCATTTTAAAAGGTTTTGTAACAAACCAAGCAAAAACGTTTTGTAAAATAAACACTGTTTCTACGATAGTTATTAATACATTTATTTTGTTGGTATTTGTTACAGTTTAAAATGTTAAGACTTGTGGTGTGTGGCGTGGTGGTGGTGTTTTAAAATGTTTTTTCTTTCCGGCCTATTTCACGTCCGCTGCCCGTCGTTTGCTTTTTACAACTCTCGCTTGGAAATTATTTTTGACGCAGATTACAAATAGAAGGCCGCTGCTGATTGGCTGGAAAATATCGAAGATGCTTCTACTTTAATTAGCGTCCATCTGGTGGGCGATGAGAGATACCTTTATTATTTTTCGGCTGTCACTTGTTGACTCCTATAGGTTTTTTTCCTTTACCGAGGCTGCCACTTGTTGGCGACGACAGGAATGCATTCTTTTTATTCCTAGAGAAATGTGGAATAAAAACAATATTCCCTCGTTTGACAGATGCACTTGATCAAAATACAAATAGAAGCAACAGCAAACAATCAAATGGGTGAGCATTTATTGCAAATTTATTGTCTTTTTTTTATATTTTTATGTGTGTTGTTTTAAGTTAATTATTTTTTTATTATATATTTTTAATTTCCTTCCAGAATCAAATATACATTTTTAAAATGTTCTTCTGTGGGCATGAAATGCCGCATAGATGTTGGTAGTTGGTGACAAGTTGATTTCATGAGCAGTGTTGCCACTTATGCTACATAAAAAGGTGCATGTTTATTGAACTTGTACTAAATCCTTACTCGAAATGACAACATATTTAGTGTTTTACTTTTTTCCTTCGATTCAACATATTTAACATAATAACAACACGAGAATATAATGTTATTCATAAAAATAATAACAATATCTTAGTAATAAATAATATATTATGCTCTATCTGAGCGAAAGTTGTATATTACTGTATTGGGTAGTTCGTTAAGAAACGCAGCTGTGGACACTTAAATAGGGACAAGTCGTTTTCCGCTACATATTGTTTTGGTTGTCGAAAATATTGATAGCTTTAAAATGTTCAGTCAATCACAAATTCGTCACTGACAAATAAATTTAGAGAATTCATTCGCTGTTTTTGTTTGTAAAACAACAATTTTAAAACGAAATGTGAATAGAATTGCTTTTTTGGAAAATAAAATAATATGTATTGAATAGATACAATCACTGGAACTTCACTTCCATAAATCTTATGAACAAAAGCAGTCACAAAAGCATGAGCTTAATGCCAGTTGTTAGATAATTGAATCTAGAATTTAGCATATTTGGTTGACCGCTGTAGGTCAACTGGTTTGGGAGATATCGAAGAAATCGTGCAGCATCTGGATACTCAAATTCAAAAAGTTGAACTTTTTTGTTTGTATCTAGAACGAAAATCTATTAATGCCAGTGGTTAGATAATTGAATTTAGAATTCAGCATATTTGGTTGATCGCTGTAGGTCAAATGGTTTGGGAGATATCGAAGAAACCGTGCAGCATCCGGATACTCAAATTCAAAAAGTTGAACTTTTTTTGTTTGTATCTAGAACAAAAATCTATTAATGCCAGTTGTTAGATAATTGAATCTAGAATTCAGCATAATTGGTTGATCGCTGTAGGTCAACTGGTTTGGGAGATATCGAAGAAACCGTGCAGCATCTGGATACTCAAATTCAAAAAGTTGAACTTTTTTGTTTGTATCTAGAACAAAAATCTATTAATGCCAGTTGTTAGATAATTGAATTTAGAATTCAGGCATATTTGGTTGATCGCTGTAGGTCAACTGGTTTGGGAGATATCGAAGAAACCGTGCAGCATCTGGATACTCAAATTCAAAAAGTTGAACTTTTTTGTTTGTATCTAGAACAAAAATCTATTAATGCCAGTTGTTAGATAATTGAATCTAGAATTTAGCATATTTGGTTGACCGCTGTAGGTCAACTGGTTTGGGAGATATCGAAGAAACCGTGCAGCATCTGGATACTCAAATTCAAAAAGTTGATCTTTTTGTTTGTATCTAGAACAAAAATCTATTAATGCCAGTGGTTAGATAATTGAATCTAGAATTCAGCATATTTGGTTAATTGCTGTAGGTCAACTGGTTTGGGAGATATCGAAGAAACTGTGTAGCATCTGGATACTCAAACTCAAAAAGTTGAACTTTTTTGTTTGTATCTAGAACAAAAATCTATTAATGCCAGTTGTTAGATAATTGAATCTAGAATTTAGCATATTCGACTGATCGCTGTAGGTCAACTGATTTGGGAGATATCGAAGAAACCGTGCTGGATCTGGATACTCAAATTCAAAAAGTTTGATTTTTTGTTTGTATCTAGAACAAAAATCTATTAATGCCAGTTGTTAGATAATTGAATCTAGAATTTAGCATATTTGGTTGACCGCTGTAGGTCAACTGGTTTGGAAGATATCGAAGAAACCGTGCAGCATCTGGATACTCAAATTCAAAAAGTTGATCTTTTTTGTTTGTATCTAGAACAAAAATCTATTAATGCCAGTTGTTAGATAATTGAATCTAGAATTCAGCATATTTGGTTGATCGCTGTAGGTCAACTGGTTTGGGAGATATCGAAGAAACCGTGCAGCATCTGGATACTCAAATTCAAAAAGTTGAACTTTTTTGTTTGTATCTAGAACAAAAATCTATTAATGCCAGTTGTTAGATAATTGAATCTAGAATTCAGGCATATTTGGTTGATCGCTGTAGGTCAACTGGTTTGGGAGATATCGAAGAAACCGTGCAGCATCTGGATACTCAAATTCAAAAAGTTGATCTTTTTTGTTTGTATCTAGAACAAAAATCTATTAATGCCAGTGGTTAGATAATTGAATCTAGAATTCAGCATATTTGGTTAATTGCTGTAGGTCAACTGGTTTGGGAGATATCGAAGAAACCGTGCAGCATCTGGATACTCAAATTCAAAAAGTTGAACTTTTTTGTTTGTATCTAGAACAAAAATCTATTAATGCCAGTTGTTAGATAATTGAATCTAGAATTCAGGCATATTTGGTTGATCGCTGTAGGTCAACTGGTTTGGGAGATATCGAAGAAACCGTGCAGCATCTGGATACTCAAATTCAAAAAGTTGAACTTTTTTGTTTGTTTCTAGAACAAAAATCTATTAATGCCAGTTGTTAGATAATTGAATCTAGAATTCAGCATATTTGGTTAATTGCTGTAGGTCAACTGGTTTGGGAGATATCGAAGAAACTGTGTAGCATCTGGATACTCAAACTCAAAAAGTTGAACTTTTTTGTTTGTATCTAGAACAAGAATCTATTAATGCCAGTTGTTAGATAATTGAATCTAGAATTTAGCATATTCGACTGATCGCTGTAGGTCAACTGATTTGGGAGATATCGAAGAAACCGTGCTGGATCTGGATACTCAAGTTCAAAAAGTTTGATTTTTTGTTTGTATCTAGAACAAAAATCTATTAATGCCAGTTGTTAGATAATTGAATCTAGAATTTAGCATATTTGGTTGACCGCTGTAGGTCAACTGGTTTTTAAGATATCGAAGAAACCGTGCAGCATCTGGATACTCAAATTCAAAAAGTTGATCTTTTTTGTTTGTATCTAGAACAAAAATCTATTAATGCCAGTTGTTAGATAATTGAATCTAGAATTCAGCATATTTGGTTGATCGCTGTAGGTCAACTGGTTTGGGAGATATCGAAGAAACCGTGCAGCATCTGGATACTCAAATTCAAAAAGTTGAACTTTTTTGTTTGTATCTAGAACAAAAATCTATTAATGCCAGTTGTTAGATAATTGAATCTAGAATTCAGGCATATTTGGTTGATCGCTGTAGGTCAACTGGTTTGGGAGATATCGAAGAAATCGTGCAGCATCTGGATACTTAAATTCAAAAAGTTGAACTTTTTTGTTTGTATCTAGAACGAAAATCTATTAATGCCAGTGGTTAGATAATTGAATTTAGAATTCAGCATATTTGGTTGATCGCTGTAGGTCAAATGGTTTGGGAGATATCGAAGAAACCGTGCAGCATCCGGATACTCAAATTCAAAAAGTTGAACTTTTTTTGTTTATATCTAGAACAAAAATCTATTAATGCCAGTGGTTAGATAATTGAATCTAGAATTCAGCATAATTGGTTGATCGCTGTAGGTCAACTGGTTTGGGAGATATCGAAGAAACCGTGGAGCAGCTGGATACTCAAATTCAAAAAGTTGAACTTTTTTATTTGTATCTAGAACAAAAATCTATTAACGCCAGTTGTTAGATAATTGAATCTAGAATTCAGGCATATTTGGTTGATCGCTGTAGGTCAACTGGTTTGGGAGATATCGAAGAAACCGTGCAGCATCTGGATACTCAAATTCAAAAAGTTGAACTTTTTTGTTTGTTTCTAGAACAAAAATCTATTAATGCCAGTTGTTAGATAATTGAATCTAGAATTTAGCATATTTGGTTGACCGCTGTAGGTCAACTGGTTTGGGAGATATCGAAGAAACCGTGCAGCATCTGGATACTCAAATTCAAAAAGTTGATCTTTTTTGTTTGTATCTATAACAAAAATCTATTAATGCCAGTGGTTAGATAATTGAATCTAGAATTCAGCATATTTGGTTAATTGCTGTAGGTCAACTGGTTTGGGAGATATCGAAGAAACTGTGTAGCATCTGGATACTCAAACTCAAAAAGTTGAACTTTTTTGTTTGTATCTAGAACAAAAATCTATTAATGCCAGTTGTTAGATAATTGAATCTAGAATTGAGCATATTCGACTGATCGCTGTAGGTCAACTGATTTGGGAGATATCGAAGAAACCGTGCTGGATCTGGATACTCAAATTCAAAAAGTTTGATTTTTTGTTTGTATCTAGAACAAAAATCTATTAATGCCAGTTGTTAGATAATTGAATCTAGAATTTAGCATATTTGGTAGACCGCTGTAGGTCAACTGGTTTGGAAGATATCGAAGAAACCGTGCAGCATCTGGATACTCAAATTCAAAAAGTTGAACTTTTTTGTTTGTATCTAGAACAAAAATCTAT
Organism: Portevinia maculata; assembly: GCA_949715645.1. Classification (NCBI taxonomy): domain Eukaryota; kingdom Metazoa; phylum Arthropoda; class Insecta; order Diptera; family Syrphidae; genus Portevinia; species Portevinia maculata. Next base: position 91,354,563 of record OX454528.1, read on the forward strand.
TAATGCCAGTTGTTAGATAATTGAATCTAGAATTCAGGCATATTTGGTTGATCGCTGTAGGTCAACTGGTTTGGGAGATATCGAAGAAACCGTGCAGCATCTGGATACTCAAATTCAAAAAGTTGATCTTTTTTGTTTGTATCTAGAACAAAAATCTATTAATGCCAGTGGTTAGATAATTGAATCTAGAATTCAGCATATTTGGTTAATTGCTGTAGATCAACTGGTTTGGGAGATATCGAAGAAACCGTGCAGCATCTGGATACTCAAATTCAAAAAGTTGAACTTTTTTGTTTGTATCTAGAACAAAAATCTATTAATGCCAGTTGTTAGATAATTGAATCTAGAATTCAGGCATATTTGGTTGATCGCTGTAGGTCAACTGGTTTGGGAGATATCGAAGAAACCGTGCAGCATCTGGATACTCAAATTCAAAAAGTTGAAATTTTTTGTTTGTATCTAGAACAAAAATCTATTAATGCCAGTTGTTAGATAATTGAATCTAGAATTTAGCATATTTGGTTGACTGCTGTAGGTCAACTGGTTTGGAAGATATCGAAGAAACCGTGCAGCATCTGGATACTCAAATTCAAAAAGTTGATCTTTTTTGTTTGTATCTAGAACAAAAATCTATTAATGCCAGTTGTTAGATAATTGAATCTAGAATTCAGGCATATTTGGTTGATCGCTGTAGGTCAACTGGTTTGGGAGATATCGAAGAAACCGTGCAGCATCTGGATACTCAAATTCAAAAAGTTGAACTTTTTTGTTTGTATCTAGAACAAAAATCTATTAATGCCAGTTGTTAGATAATTGAATCTAGAATTTAGCATATTCGACTGATCGCTGTAGGTCAACTGATTTGGGAGATATCGAAGAAACCGTGCTGGATCTGGATACTCAAATTCAAAAAGTTTGATTTTTTGTTTGTATCTAGAACAAAAATCTATTAATGCCAGTTGTTAGATAATTGAATCTAGAATTTAGCATATTTGGTTGACTGCTGTAGGTCAACTGGTTTGGAAGATATCGAAGAAACCGTGCAGCATCTGGATACTCAAATTCAAAAAGTTTGATTTTTTGTTTGTATCTAGAACAAAAATCTATTAATGCCAGTTGTTAGATAATTGAATCTAGAATTCAGGCATATTTGGTTGATCGCTGTAGGTCAACTGGTTTGGGAGATATCGAAGAAACCGTGCAGCATCTGGATACTCAAATTCAAAAAGTTGATCTTTTTTGTTTGTATCTAGAACAAAAATCTATTAATGCCAGTGGTTAGATAATTGAATCTAGAATTCAGCATATTTGGTTAATTGCTGTAGATCAACTGGTTTGGGAGATATCGAAGAAACCGTGCAGCATCTGGATACTCAAATTCAAAAAGTTGAACTTTTTTGTTTGTATCTAGAACAAAAATCTATTAATGCCAGTTGTTAGATAATTGAATCTAGAATTCAGGCATATTTGGTTGATCGCTGTAGGTCAACTGGTTTGGGAGATATCGAAGAAACCGTGCAGCATCTGGATACTCAAATTCAAAAAGTTGAAATTTTTTGTTTGTATCTAGAACAAAAATCTATTAATGCCAGTTGTTAGATAATTGAATCTAGAATTTAGCATATTTGGTTGACTGCTGTAGGTCAACTGGTTTGGAAGATATCGAAGAAACCGTGCAGCATCTGGATACTCAAATTCAAAAAGTTGATCTTTTTTGTTTGTATCTAGAACAAAAATCTATTAATGCCAGTTGTTAGATAATTGAATCTAGAATTCAGGCATATTTGGTTGATCGCTGTAGGTCAACTGGTTTGGGAGATATCGAAGAAACCGTGCAGCATCTGGATACTCAAATTCAAAAAGTTGAACTTTTTTGTTTGTATCTAGAACAAAAATCTATTAATGCCAGTTGTTAGATAATTGAATCTAGAATTTAGCATATTCGACTGATCGCTGTAGGTCAACTGATTTGGGAGATATCGAAGAAACCGTGCTGGATCTGGATACTCAAATTCAAAAAGTTTGATTTTTTGTTTGTATCTAGAACAAAAATCTATTAATGCCAGTTGTTAGATAATTGAATCTAGAATTTAGCATATTTGGTTGACTGCTGTAGGTCAACTGGTTTGGAAGATATCGAAGAAACCGTGCAGCATCTGGATACTCAAATTCAAAAAGTTTGATTTTTTGTTTGTATCTAGAACAAAAATCTATTAATGCCAGTTGTTAGATAATTGAATCTAGAATTTAGCATATTTGGTTGACCGCTGTAGGTCAACTGGTTTGGAAGATATCGAAGAAACCGTGCAGCATCTGGATACTCAAATTCAAAAAGTTGATCTTTTTTGTTTGTATCTAGAACAAAAATCTATTAATGCCAGTTGTTAGATAATTGAATCTAGAATTCAGCATATTTGGTTGATCGCTGTAGGTCAACTGGTTTGGGAGATATCGAAGAAACCGTGCAGCATCTGGATACTCAAATTCAAAAAGTTGAACTTTTTTGTTTGTATCTAGAACAAAAATCTATTAATGCCAGTTGTTAGATAATTGAATCTAGAATTCAGGCATATTTGGTTGATCGCTGTAGGTCAACTGGTTTGGGAGATATCGAAGAAACCGTGCAGCATCTGGATACTCAAATTCAAAAAGTTGAACTTTTTTGTTTGTATCTAGAACAAAACTCTATTAATGCCAGTGGTTAGATAATTGAATCTAGAATTCAGCATATTTGGTTAATTGCTGTAGGTCAACTGGTTTGGGAGATATCGAAGAAACTGTGTAGCATCTGGATACTCAAACTCAAAAAGTTGAACTTTTTTGTTTGTATCTAGAACAAAAATCTATTAATGCCAGTTGTTAGATAATTGAATCTAGAATTTAGCATATTCGACTGATCGCTGTAGGTCAACTGATTTGGGAGATATCGAAGAAACCGTGCTGGATCTGGATACTCAAATTCAAAAAGTTTGATTTTTTGTTTGTATCTAGAACAAAAATCTATTAATGCCAGTTGTTAGATAATTGAATCTAGAATTTAGCATATTTGGTTGACTGCTGTAGGTCAACTGGTTTGGAAGATATCGAAGAAACCGTGCAGCATCTGGATACTCAAATTCAAAAAGTTGATCTTTTTTGTTTGTATCTAGAACAAAAATCTATTAATGCCAGTTGTTAGATAATTGAATCTAGAATTCAGGCATATTTGGTTGATCGCTGTAGGTCAACTGGTTTGCGAGATATCGAAGAAACCGTGCAGCATCTGGATACTCAAATTCAAAAAGTTGAACTTTTTTGTTTGTATCTAGAACAAAAATCTATTAATGCCAGCTGTTAGATAATTGAATCTAGAATTTAGCATATTCGACTGATCGCTGTAGGTCAACTGATTTGGGAGATATCGAAGAAACCGTGCAGCATCTGGATACTCAAATTCAAAAAGTTTGATTTTTTGTTTGTATCTAGAACAAAAATCTATTAATGCCAGTTGTTAGATAATTGAATCTAGAATTTAGCATATTTGGTTGACTGCTGTAGGTCAACTGGTTTGGAAGATATCGAAGAAACCGTGCAGCATCTGGATACTCAAATTCAAAAAGTTGATCTTTTTTGTTTGTATCTAGAACAAAAATCTATTAATGCCAGTTGTTAGATAATTGAATCTAGAATTCAGCATATTTGGTTGATCGCTGTAGGTCAACTGGTTTGGGAGATATCGAAGAAACCGTGCAGCATCTGGATACTCAAATTCAAAAAGTTGAACTTTTTTGTTTGTATCTAGAACAAAAATCTATTAATGCCAGTTGTTCGATAATTGAATCTAGAATTCAGCATATTTGGTTGATCGCTGTAGCTCAAATGGTTTGGGAGATATCGAAAAAACCGTGCGGCATCTGGATACTCAAATTCAAAAAGTTGAACTTTTTTGTTTGTATCTAGAACAAAAATCTATTAATGCCAGTGGTTAGATAATTGAATCTAGAATTCAGCATATTTGGTTAATTGCTGTAGGTCAACTGGTTTGGGAGATATCGAAGAAACCGTTCAGCATCTGGATACTCAAATTCAAAAAGTTGAACTTTTTTGTTTGTATCTAGAACAAAAATCTATTAATGCCAGTTGTTATCTAATTCAATCTAGAATTCAGCATAATTGGTTGATCGCTGTAGGTCAACTGGTTTGGGAGATATCGAAGAAACCGTGCAGCATCTGGATACTTAAATTCAAAAAGTTTAACTTTTTTGTTTGTATCTAGAACAAAAATCTATTAATGCCAGTTGTTAGATAATTGAATCTAGAATTCAGCATATTTGGTTGATCGCTGTAGGTCAACTAATTTGGGAGATATCGAAGAAACCGTGCAGCATCCGGATACTCAAATTCAAAAAGTTGAGCTTTTTTGTTTGTATCTAGAACAAAAATCTATTAATGCCAGTGGTTAGATAATTGAATTTAGAATTCAGCATATTTGGTTGATCGCTGTAGGTCAAATGGTTTGGGAGATATCGAAGAAACCGTGCAGCATCCGGATACTCAAATTCAAAAAGTTGAACTTTTTTTGTTTGTATCTAGAACAAAAATCTATTAATGCCAGTTGTTAGATAATTGAATCTAGAATTCAGCATAATTGGTTGATCGCTGTAGGTCAACTGGTTTGGGAGATATCGAAGAAACCGTGCAGCATCCGGATACTCAAATTCAAAAAGTTGAACTTTTTTGTTTGTATCTAGAACAAAAATCTATTAATGCCAGTAGTTAGATAATTGAATCTAGAATTCAGGCATATTTGGTTGATCGCTGTAGGTCAACTGGTTTGGGAGATTTCGAAGAAACCGTGCAGCATCTGGATACTCAAATTCAAAAAGTTGAACTTTTTTGTTTGTATCTAGAACAAAAATCTATTAATGCCAGTTGTTAGATAATTGAATCTAGAATTTAGCATATTTGGTTGACCGCTGCAGCATCTGGATACTCAAATTCAAAAAGTTGATCTTTTTTGTTTGTATCTAGAACAAAAATCTATTAATGCCAGTAGTTAGATAATTGAATCTAGAATTCAGCATATTTGGTTGATCGCTGTAGGTCAACTGGTTTGGGAGATTTCGAAGAAACCGTGCAGCATCTGGATACTCAAATTCAAAAAGTTGAACTTTTTTGTTTGTATCTAGAACAAAAATCTATTAATGCCAGTTGTTAGATAATTGAATCTAAAATTCAGCATGTATGGTTGATCGCTGTAGCTCAAATGGTTTGGGAGATATCGAAAAAACCGTGAGGCATCTGGATACTCAAATTCAAAAAGTTGAACTTTTTTGTTTGTATCTAGAACAAAAATCTATTAATGCCAGTTGTTAGATAATTGAATCTAGAATTCAGGCATATTTGGTTGATCGCTGTAGGTCAACTGGTTTGGGAGATTTCGAAGAAACCGTGCAGCATCTGGATACTCAAATTCAAAAAGTTGAACTTTTTTGTTTGTATCTAGAACAAAAATCTATTAATGCCAGTTGTTAGATAATTGAATTTAGAATTTAGCATATTTGGTTGACCGCTGCAGCATCTGGATACTCAAATTCAAAAAATTGATCTTTTTTGTTTGTATCTAGAACAAAAATCTATTAATGCCAGTAGTTAGATAATTGAATTTAGAATTCAGCATATTTGGTTGATCGCTGTAGGTCAACTGGTTTGGGAGATATCGAAGAAACCGTGCAGCATCTGGATACTCAAATTCAAAAAGTTGAACTTTTTTGTTTGTATCTAGAACAAAAATCTATTAATGCCAGTTGTTAGATAATTGAATCTAGAATTCAGCATATTTGGTTGATCGCTGTAGGTCAAATGGTTTGGGAGATATCGAAGAAACCGTGCAGCATCTGGATACTCAAATATAAAAAGTTGAACTTTTTTGTTTGTATCTAGAACAAAAATCTATTAATGCCAGTTGTTAGATAATTGAATCTAGAATTCAGTATATTTGGTTGATCGCTGCAGGTCAACTGGTTTGGGAGATATCGAAGAAACCGTGCAGCATCTTGATACTCAAATTCAAAAAGTTGAACTTTTTTGTTTGTATCTAGAACAAAAATCTATTAATGCCAGTTGTTAGATAATTGAATCTAGAATTCAGCATATTTGGTTGATCGCTGTAGGTCAACTGGTTTGGGAGATATCGAAGAAACCGTGCAGCATCTGGATACTCAAATTCAAAAAGTTGAACTTTTTTGTTTGTATCTAGAACAAAAATCTATTAATGCCAGTTGTTAGATAATTGAATCTAGAATTCAGTATATTTGGTTGATCGCTGCAGGTCAACTGGTTTGGGAGATATCGAAGAAACCGTGCAGCATCTTGATACTCAAATTCAAAAAGTTGAACTTTTTTGTTTGTATCTAGAACAAAAATCTATTAATGCCAGTTGTTAGATAATTGAATCTAGAATTCAGCATATTTGGTTGATCGCTGTAGGTCAACTGGTTTGGGAGATATCGAAGAAACCGTGCAGCATCTGGATACTCAAATTCAAAAAGTTGAACTTTTTTGTTTGTATCTAGAACAAAAATCTATTAATGCCAGTTGTTAGATAATTGAATCTAGAATTCAGCATATTTGGTTGATCGCTGTAGGTCAACTGGTTTGGGAGATATCGAAGAAACCGTGCAGCATCTGGATACTCAAATTCAAAAAGTTGAACTTTTTTGTTTGTATCTAGAACAAAAATCTATTAATGCCAGTTGTTAGATAATTGAATCTAGAATTCAGCATATTTGGTTGATCGCTGTAGCTCAAATGGTTTGGGAGATATCGAAAAAACCGTGAGGCATCTGGATACTCAAATTCAAAAAGTTTAACTTTTTTGTTTGTATCTAGAACGGAAGTATATTAATGCCAGTGGTTAGATAATTGAATCTAGAATTCAGCATATTTGTTTGATCGCTATAGGTCAACTGGTTTGGGAGATATCGAAGAAACCGTTCAGCATCTGGATACTCAAATTCAAAAAGTTGATCTTTTTTGTTTGTATCTAGAACAAAAATCTATTAATGCCAGTGGTTAGATAATTGAATCTAGAATTCAGCATATTTGTTTAATCGCTATAGGTCAACTGGTTTGGGAGATATCGAAGAAACCGTTCAGCATCTGGATACTCAAATTCAAAAAAGTTGATCTTTTTTGTTTGTATCTAGAACAAAAATCTATTAATGCCAGTTGTTAGATAATTGAATCTAGAATTCAGCATATTTGGTTGACAGCTGTAGGTCAACTGGTTTGGGAGATATCGAAGAAACCGTGCAGCATCTGGATACTCAAATTCAAAAAGTTGAACTTTTTTGTTTGTATCTAGAACAAAAATATATTAATGCCAGTTGTTAGATAATTGAATCTAGAAATCAGCATATTTGTTTGATCGCTAATGCCAGTGGTTAGATAATTGAATCTAGAATTCAGCATATCTGGTTGACCGCTGTATGTCAACTGGTTTGGGAGATATCGAAGAAACCGTGCAGCATCTGGATACTCAAACTCAAAAAGTTGAATTTTTTTGTTTGTATCTAGAACAAAAATCTATTAATGAGAGTTGTTAGATAATCGAATCTAGAATTCATCATATTTGTTTGATCGCTATATACAAAAGAAACCGTGCAGCATCTGGATACTCAAATTCAAAAAGTTGAACTTTTTTGTTTGTATCTAGAACAAAAATATATTAATGCCAGTTGTTAGATAATTGAATCTAGAAATCAGCATATTTGTTTGATCGCTAATGCCAGTGGTTAGATAATTGAATCTAGAATTCAGTATATCTGGTTGACCGCTGAATGTCAACTGGTTTGGGAGATATCGAAGAAACCGTGCAGCATCTGGATACTCAAACTCAAAAAGTTGAATTTTTTTGTTTGTATCTAGAACAAAAATCTATTAATGAGAGTTGTTAGATAATCGAATCTAGAATGCATCATATTTGTTTGATCGCTATAGGTCAACTGGTTTGGGAGATATCGAAGAAACCGTTCAGCATCTGGATACTCAAATTCAAAAAGTTGAACTTTTTTGTTTGTATCTAGAACAAAAATATATTAATGCCAGTTGTTAGATAATTGAATCTAGAAATCAGCATATTTGTTTGATCGCTATAGGTGAACTGGTTTGGGAGATATCGAAGAAACCGTTCAGCATCTGGATACTCAAATTCAAAAAAGTTGATCTTTTTTGTTTGTATCTAGAACAAAAATCTATTAATGCCAGTTGCTAGATAATTGAATCTAGAATTCAGCATATTTGGTTAATTGCTGTAGGTCAACTGGTTTGGGAGATATCGAAGAAACCGTGCTGGATCCGGATACTCAAATTCAAAAAGTTGAACTTTTTTGTTTGTATCTAGAACAAAAATCTATTAATGCCAGTTGTTAGATAATTGAATCTAGAATTCAGCATATCTGGTTGACCGCTGTAGGTCAACTGGTTTGGGAGATATCGAAGAAACCGTGCAGCATCTGGATACTCAAACTCAAAAAGTTGAACTTTTTTGTTTCTATCTAGAACAAAAATCTATTAATGAGAGTTGTTAGATAATCGTATCTAGAATTCAGGCATATTTGGTAGATTGCTGTAGGTCAACTGGTTTGGGAGATATCGAAGAAACCGTGCAGCATCTGGATACTCAAATTCAAAAAGTTGACCTTTTTTGTTTGTATCTAAAACAAAAATCTAATAATGCCAGTTGTTAGATAATTGAATCTAGAATTCAGCATATTTGGTTGACAGCTGTAGGTCAACTGGTTTGGGAGATATCGAAGAAACCGTGCAGCATCTGGATACTCAAATTCAAAAAGTTGACCTTTTTTGTTTGTATCTAAAACAAAAATCTATGCCAGTTGTTAGATAATACAATCTAGAATTCAGGCATATTTGGTAGATTGCTGTAGGTCAACTGGTTTGGGAGATATCGAAGAAACCGTGCAGCATCTGGATACTCAAATTCAAAAAGTTGACCTTTTTTGTTTGTATCTAAAACAAAAATCTATTAATGCCAGTTGTTAGATAATTGAATCTAGAATTCAGGCATATTTGGTAGATGGCTGCAGGTCAACTGGTTTGGGAGATATCGAAGAAACCGTGCAGCATCTGGATACTCAAATTCAAAAAGTTTACCTTTTTTGTTTGTATCTAAAACAAAAATCTATTAATGCCAGTTGTTAGATAATTAAATCTAGAATTCAGGTATATTTGGTAGATTGCTGTAGGTCAACTGATTTGGGAGATATCGAAGAAACCGTGCAGCATCAGGATACTCAAATTCAAAAAGTTTACCTTTTTTGTTTGTATCTAAAACAAAAATCTATTAATGCCAGTTGTTAGATAATTGAATCTAGAATTCAGGCATATTTGGTAGATTGATGTAGGTCAACTGGTTTGGGAGATATCGAAGAAACCGTGCTGCATCTGGATACTCAAATTCAAAAAGTTGTCCTTTTTTGTTTGTATCTAAAACAAAAATCTATTAATGCCAGTTGTTAGATAATTGAATCTAGAATTCAGGCATATTTGGTAGATTGCTGTAGGTCAACTGATTTGGGAGATATCGAAGAAACCGTGCAGCATCTGGATACTCGAATTCAAAAAGTTGACCTTTTTTGTTTGTATCTAAACCAAAAATCTGTTAATTCCAATTGTTAGATAATTGAATCTAGAATTCGGGCATATTTGGCAGATTGCTGTAGGTCAACTGGTTTGGGAGATATCGAAGAAACCGTGCAGCATCTGGATACTCAAATTCAAAAAGTTTACCTTTTTTGTTTGTATCTAAAACAAAAATCTATTAATGCCAGTTGTTACATAATTAAATCTAGAATTCAGGCATATTTGGTAGATTGCTGTAGGTCAACTGGTTTGGGAGATATCGAAGAAACCGTGCAGCATCTGGATACTCTAATTCAAAAAGTTGAACTTTTTTGTTTGTATCTAGAACAAAAATCTATTAATGCCAGTTGTTAGATAATTGAATCTAGAATTCAGCATATTTAATTGATCGCTGTAGGTCAACTGGTTTGGGAGATATCGAAGAAACCGTGCAGCATCTGGATACTCAAATTCAAAAAGTTGAACTTTTTTGTTTGTATCTAAAACAAAAATCTATTAATGCCAGTTGTTAGATAATTGAATCTATAATTCAGGCATATTTAATAGATAGCTGTAGGTCAACTGGTTTGGCAGATATCGAAGAAACCGTGCAGCATCTCGATACTTGAATTCAAAAAGTTGACCTTTTTTGTTTGTATCTAAAACAAAAATCTATTAATGCCAGTTGTTAGATAATTGAATCTCGAATTCAGGCATATTTAGTCGATCGCTGTAGGTCAACTGGTTTGGGAGATATCGAAGAAACCGTGCAGCATCTGGATACTCAAATTCAAAAAAATTTACCTTTTTTGTTTGTATCTAAAATAAAAATCTATTAATGCCAATTGTTAGATAATTGAATCTTGAATTCAGGCATATTTGGTAGATTGCTGTAGGTCAACTGGTTTGGGAGATATCGAAGAAACCGTGCAGCATCTGGATACTTGAATTCAAAAAGTTGACCTTTTTTGTTTGTATCTAAAACAAAAATCAATTAATGCCAGTTGTTAGATAATTGAATCTTGAATTCAGGCATATTTAGTAGATCGCTGTAGGTCAACTGGTTTGGGAGATATCGAAGAAACCGTGCAGCATCTGGATACTCAAATTCAAAAAGTTGACCTTTTTTGTTTGTATCTACTCGTAAAACAGAAATCTATTAATGCCACTTGTTAGATAATTGAATCTAGAATTCAGGCACATTTGGTAGATTGCTGTAGGTCAACTGGTTTGGGAGATATCGAAGAAACCGTGCAGCATCTGGATATTCAAATTCAAAAAGTTGACCTTTTTTGTTTGTATCTAACACAAAAATCTATTAATGCCAGTTGTTAGATAATTGAATCTAGAATTCAGGCATATTTACTAGATCGCTGTAGGTCAACTGATTTGGGAGATATCGAAGAAACCGTGCAGCATCTGGATACTCAAATTCAAAAAGTTGACCTTTTTTGTTTGTATCTAAAACAAAAATCTATTAATGCCATTTGTTAGATAATTGAATCTAGAATTCAGGCATATTTGGTAGATGGCTGGAGGTCAACTGGTTTGAGAGATATCGAAGAAACCGTGCAGCATCTGAATACTCAAATTCAAAAAGTTTACCTTTTTTGTTTGTATCTAACACAAAAATCTATTAATGCCAGTTGATAGATAATTGAATCTAGAATTCAGGCATATTTGGTAGATTGCTGTAGGTCAACTGGTTTGGGAGATATCGAAGAAACCGTGCAGCATCTGGATACTCAAATTCAAAAAGTTGACCTTTTTTGTTTGTATCTAAAACAAAAATCTATTAATGCCAGTTGTTAGATAATTGAATCTAGAATTCAGGCATATTTAGTAGATTGCTGTAGGTCAACTGGTTTGTGAGATATCGAAGAAACCGTGCAGCATCTGGATACTCAAATTTTGACCTTTTTTGTTTGTATCTAAAACAAAAATCTATTAATGCCAGTTGTTAGATAATTGAATCTAGAATTCAGGCATATTTGGTAAATCGCTGTAGGTCAACTGGTTTGGGAGATATCGAAGAAACCGTGCAGCATCTGGATACTCAAATTCAAAAAGTTGACCTTTTTTGTTTGTTTCTAAAACAAAAATCTATTAATGCCAATTGTAAGATAATTGAATCTAGAATTCAGGCACATTTGGTAGATTGCTGTAGGTCAACTGGTTTGGGAGATATCGAAGAAACCGTGCAGCATCTGGATACTCAAATTCAAAAAGTTGACCTTTTTTGTTTGTATCTAAAACAAAAATCTATTAATGCCAGTTGTTAGATAATTGAATCTAGAATTCAGGCATATTTGGTAGATGGCTGGAGGTCAACTGATTTGGGAGATATCGAAGAAACCGTGCAGCATCTGGATACTCAAATTCAAAAAGTTGACCTTTTTTGTTTGTATCTAAAACAAAAATCTATTAATTCCAGTTGTTAGATAATTGAATCTAGAATTCAGGCATATTTGGTAAATCGCTGTAGGTCAACTGGTTTGGGAGATATCGAAGAAACCGCGCAGCATCTGGATACTCAAATTCAAAAAGTTGACCTTTTTTGTTTGTATCTAAAACAAAAATCTATTAATGCCAGTTGTTAGATAATTGAATCTAGAATTCAGGCATATTTGGTAAATCGCTGTAGGTCAACTGGTTTGGGAGATATCGAAGAAACCGTGCAGCATCTGGATACTCAAATTCAAAAAGTTGACCTTTTTTGTTTGTATCTAAAACAAAAATCTATTAATGCCAGTTGTTAGATAATTGAATCTAGAATTCAGGCATATTTGGTAGATGGCTGGAGGTCAACTGGTTTGAGAGATATCGAAGAAACCGTGCAGCATCTGGATACTCAAATTCAAAAAGTTTACCTTTTTTGTTTGTATCTAACATAAAAATCTATTAATGCCAGTTGTTAGATAATTGAATCTAGAATTCAGGCATATTTGGTAGATGGCTGGAGGTCAACTGGTTTGGGAGATATCGAAGAAACCGTGTAGCATCTGGATACTCAAATTCAAAAAGTTGACCTTTTTTGTTTGTATCTAAAACAAAAATCTATTAATGCCAGTTGTTAGATAATTGAATCTAGAATTCAGGCATATATGGTAGATTGCTGTAGGTCAACTGGTTTGGGAGATATCGAAGAAACCGTGCAGCATCTGAATATTCAAATTCAAAAAGTTGAACTTTTTTGTTTGTATCTAGAACAAAAATCTATTAATGCCAGTTGTTAGATAATTGAATCTAGAATTCAGGCATATTTGGTAGATTGCTGTAGGTCAACTGGTTTGGGAGATATCGAAGAAACCGTGTAGCATCTGGATACTCAAACTCAAAAAGTTGAACTTTTTTGTTTGTATCTAGAACAAAAATCTATTAATGCCAGTTGTTAGATAATTGAATCTAGAAATTAGCATATTTGTTGATCGCTGTAGGTCAACTGGTTTGGCAGATATCGAAGAAACCGTGCAGCATCTGGATACTCAAATTCAAAAAGTTGAACTTTTTTGTTTGTATCTAGAACAAAAATCTATTAATGCCAGTTGTTAGATAATTGAATCTAGAAATTAGCATATTTGTTGATCGCTGTAGGTCAAGTGGTTTGGGAGATATCGAAGAAACCGCGCAGCATCTGGATAGGTACTCAAATTCAAAAAGTTTGACTTTTTTGTTTTTATCTAGGACAAAAATCTATTAATGCCAGTTGTTAGATAATTGAATCTAGAATTCAGGCATATTTGGTAAATCGCTGTAGGTCAACTGGTTTGGGAGATATCGAAGAAACCGTGCAGCATCTGGATACTCAAATTCAAAAAGTTGACCTTTTTTGTTTGTATCTAAAACAAAAACCTATTAATGCCAGTTGTTAGATAATTGAATCTAGAATTCAGGCATATTTGGTAGATGGCTGGAGGTCAACTGGTTTGAGAGATATCGAAGAAACCGTGCAGCATCTGGATACTCAAATTCAAAAAGTTTACCTTTTTTGTTTGTATCTAACATAAAAATCTATTAATGCCAGTTGTTAGATAATTGAATCTAGAATTCAGGCATATTTGGTAGATGGCTGGAGGTCAACTGGTTTGGGAGATATCGAAGAAACCGTGTAGCATCTGGATACTCAAATTCAAAAAGTTGACCTTTTTTGTTTGTATCTAAAACAAAAATCTATTAATGCCAGTTGTTAGATAATTGAATCTAGAAATTAGCATATTTGTTGATCGCTGTAGGTCAACTGGTTTGGCAGATATCGAAGAAACCGTGCAGCATCTGGATACTCAAATTCAAAAAGTTGAACTTTTTTGTTTGTATCTAGAACAAAAATCTATTAATGCCAGTTGTTAGATAATTGAATCTAGAAATTAGCATATTTGTTGATCGCTGTAGGTCAACTGGTTTGGGAGATATCGAAGAAACCGCGCAGCATCTGGATAGGTACTCAAATTCAAAAAGTTTGACTTTTTTGTTTGTATCTAGGACAAAAATCTATTAATGCCAGTTGTTAGATAATTGAATCTAGAATTCAGCATATTTGGTTGGTCGCTGTAGGTCAACTGCTTTGGGAGGTATCGAAGAAACCGCGCAGCATCTGGATACTCAAATTCAAAAAGTTGAACTTTTTGTTTGTATCTAGAACCAAAATCTATTAAAGCCAGTTGTTATATAATTGAATCTAGAATTCAGCATATTTGGTTGGTCGCTGTAGGTCAACTGGTTTGGGAGATATCGAAGAAGGTTAGGTAAGGTGGCTGCGAGGGCGTGAGCCCAGGCACACTTAGGCCGCAGTTTCGGCCCGTTGTGATACCACAAAAAGGGGGGGGGGGGTGTTCTGCCGGTCGTCGCTCGGCCTACTTGGTTCTCTGTGATTGCCTCCTGTGAGGTAGTGGTCTTAGGGGGGAAGATACTCCTGAAGGGGTCAGGGTGTGCAGCCTGGCTGTGTTTCGCATGGGTTGCGATGTGTTGGGTGACTAGTGCAGAGGCGACTTTCGCCCGACATCCGAACCGAGGGTTGCGATCGAGATGAGGCGATTGATGCAATCAAACCCCAGGTCGATCTCAAATTCTGCGCCGCGGAGGGAAGCTATTGCCTCCTGATCACTGGGGGAGGTAAGAGTCATTTGAGATGACTTTTACAATCGAACCTCAAACTGCTCTTCACTCTCTTTGCAGGCAATACCGTGCCAGGGAGACCGATACAGTCAATCCCGCGCAAGCTATTACATTCCTTGGAGGGCGGGTCAGGGTGTACCGGCTGCACAGTCAAGTAGTTGGTTACAAAACTGTGCCAGAGGGCGTGACTGAAGGTGGTCCAACCCTGCTACACGCATCGCGGGGGGGATGCGGCTTGTGGCGACTGTTGCAGTACGAGCCTCGAGTTACACCTTTCCGCGGAAAGAAGCAGGGAGGGGCGGCCTTGATAGTCGATTTGAAATTATGATGACTGAGTTCGGGGATTTGTGGTGCAGGTTTTGAGGTATGGGAGAGAAACAGAGTGTGGTGACTGTTACAATCTAACCTCAACTCTGTTCCCGTTTTGTCTGCATAGCGGGGAGGCAGCAAGGCCGGTGGAGACCGTTTCAGTCGATCAGCCGGGTTACTGTCTCGCCCTCGGAGTGGAGTTCTGACTGAAGTGACTGATACAATCTAATTTCAGTGAGAACTCTTTTCCTTTGCAGGGGGATAGGTTTGGGATGGTCTGTGGGAGGGGAGTGGGAGGGGCTCAAGTCATCGTCCAATCCGTCCTCTAGTTCAGTTTAACCATTTGAACCTAGTGACGAATTTGCTGATACAGCCAATATCTGTTTCACTGAGATCACTTAGATCATCGAGGAAATAGTTGCCGAGGATTTGTTTCCTTGAATTGGCTAGTGCGAGGCAGTTGCACAGGAGATGAGTGGTGGTTTCTTCCTCTTCGACGTCTCTACAGCTTCTGCAGAAGTCGTTTGAGGGAGCTCCCAATCTGATGGCATTAGATATCGAAGAAACCGTGCAGCATCTGGATACTCAAATTCAAAAAGTTGAACTTTTTTGTTTGTATCTAGAACCAAAATCTATTAATGCCAGTTGTTTGATAATTGAATCTAGAATTCAGCATATTTGTTTGATCGCTGTAGGTCAACTGGTTTGGGAGATATCCAAGAAACCGTGCTGCGTCTGGATACTCAAATTCAAAAGGTTGAACTTTTTTGTTTGTATCTAGAACAAAAATCTATTAAAGCCAGTTGTTAAATAATTGAATCTAGAATTCAGCATATTTGGTTGGTCGCTGTAGGTCAACTAGTTTGGGAGATATCGAAGAAACCGTGCAGCATCTGGATACTCAAATTCAAAAAGTTGAACTTTTTTGTTTGTATCTAGAATAAAAATCTATTAATGCCAGTTGTTTGATAATTGAATCTAGAATTCAGCATATTTGGTTGATCGCTGCAGGTCAACTGGTTTGGGAGATATCGAAGAAACCGTGCAGCATCTGGATACTCAAATTCAAAAAGTTGAACTTTTTTGTTTGTATCTAGAACCAAAATCTATTAATGCCAGTTGTTAGATAATTGAATCTAGAATTCAGCATATTTGTTTGATCGCTGTAGGTCAACTGGTTTGGGAGATATCGAGGAAACCGTGCAGCATCTGGATACTAAAATTCAAAAAGTTGATCTGTTTTGTTTGTATCTAGAACCAAAATCTATTAATGCCATTTGTTAGATAATTGAATCTAGAATTCAGGCATATTTGGTAGATTGCTGTAGTTCAACTGGTTTGGGAGATATCGAAGAAACCGTACAGCATCTGGATACTAAAATTCAAAAAGTTGATCTTTTTTGTTTGTATCTAGAACCAAAATCTATTAATGCCAGGTGTTAGATAATTGAATTTAGAATTCAGCATATTTGTTTGATCGCTGTAGGTCAACTGGTTTGGGAGATATCGAAGAAACCGTACAGCATCTGGATACTAAAATTCAAAAAGTTGAACTTTTTTGTGTGTATCTAGAACAAAAAGGTTGAAGAAATGAGGTATTATTCGTTTCTCTCTTTTAATGGGTGGCGTATGTTGTTGTTCCCTATGGGGATTGAATCTGCCCCACGCGGTTCACAGGCCAAAATTTTTCACTATACACCATCGCCACCAAAATGGGCTTTTTTATAATTCGGTCTTAAGTCTTCAAGCATAAGATACAGAAATATACTTGCGGCGATCAGCAATCCGACTGAAAACTACATAACTAGCGATAGATTTCAAACGAAAGCTGGAACTCGTTTAAATTAGAGATACTTAATTGTTTCAACGTTCGATTGTTGGTTAAGTTATATATAAATACAAAATTGGCAGCACCAAAGTGTTGATTGCAGCAAACTGATCTGTTTGATTCACGAAATGACAAAAACTATTTTGTTTAAATAACTTTTATTTCAATATGCTTCTATTGTGATTATTCTGTAATTGTATCACGCAATTATTTAAGTAATTCACTTATTCCATACTACAAATTAATGATTGTAAGTTCACTATTTTTAAGTCCCCCATGTATTACATAGGGCTTATTCCTTTGAAACAGGAAACAGTTTCAAAACACTTTTGGACACACGAAATCAGTGCAGTGTCTCAGGCAGAGACTCTTTACGGGTCGTGAGACCGTTAAATATGTAAGTAGAAGTCATTAAGCGCAGATAAGCTGTATGAAAGTGGATGGGTGCAAGCGCTTGCCGGCTGCTTGCAAAGCAATACGTTTCTTGGTCTGCAAAAGGTTTTTCTTAGTTCTTATGCTATGGGTTTGTTCTTGTTATTTTTATTTAGTCATGCATCCTTCCTTCCATGACAGTTTTCGTTCTAGGCTTCTTGTTCGGTGAAGTAAAGCTGGATTCGTTGCTGCCTGTTTAATATGGATATACTTACTTTCTTTTCTCCTGATGTCTATATGTGCTTGTTATGAATTGGAGTCTAATCCAGTGTTGTCTTAGCTTCAGGATGGATATAATTCTCTGTTATATTCTGTGAGCAATGATAACTTGCCTGTGAAACTTCGTAATGCAGTTGTGGGTGCAGTTTTTACTATTTCCTTTTATATGCGGTGCATTGACTTATTATATATATGGACTGGTAGTAGGCAACTTCGCGTTGGTTTCAACATAAGCGCTAGCTCTCGTGGTTCAGAGCGGAATAAATTGGAAACTCGCAATTTTTTGAGATTTCTGTTTACATTTGACGTTTCCATTTAGTTGCAGATAGTTATGCAAAAAGACTAATGAAAAACAACATAAAAAACTGATTCGCAATAAATATACGAAAATTGTGCAATTTATGGGAGTATGAAAAACGGTTTTTTATTTAAATTTTGTTTGTTCCATCTATTATCAATTATTTGAACTAGCACAATTTTGAGAGGACGTCTATTGCAAACAATGCCGCAACAATTTGAATTGGAACCGTTTCACTTGGCAAATCCACTCACGCCCAATAGGTGGCTCTAGCATTCTATGGAGAAATCCAAGATGGTTGTCACTTGTCATTTTGTTTCACTTATTTTTCGCACGGAACCACGAGTGCTAGTTATGTTGGCGCCATTTTCTGGGCTGAGATTGTATGGAACTGACATTTCAGTAGCCGTTTTCCATTTTACAAAGATCCAGCGTTGCTTTTTGAAGTTCTCCAAGTTAACCCATCGTAGCATTTTACGTCCCACAAGCAGTAAAAACGACGTCCACAAATGCATAAAGAAATTTCACAGGCAATCATACATACAAACAGCGTATTAAAAAGACAAATTCGCACATGTCAACCAAATGCGCAAAACTGAGATGAAAACTTTTGTAGTAAATACCAGAAGTAAATATAAATTGTTGGGTCTTGACTCTTGATTGCGGTGGGAAAGGTGAAATGGAATTTAAAAATTTCGTCGCGAGAGTTAATTAAAATCAAAGCCACCGCCAACAGTGGTACCAGATCGTGGGAAATTTACCATTTCGTGGGAATTCCGGGAATTTTCTTGTCTCCCAGAACAAAAATAAGGGAATTCCACATAAATCTAATCTTTATAAAATAAAAAATAATAAGATGGTTGATTGCGTTTTATTCTTTCATTTAATTTTTATTGTCGGAGTATGAAAAACAATTTGCATACTCTGAACTCTTAAGCAACCCATTACGATTATGTTTCGAATTTTTGAAGACCTAAGTCAAGACAAATATAAGGCCGACTTTTACTTTCTAAAATACTCACTAAGCTTTTTTAATGAATTTAATGCCCTTTTTCAGAACAGACAGGTTTTGATTCACTGCATTGTGCAAGAAAGTAAATTTCTTGTTCTTAAAATGTATAGGAACTTTAAAAAGCCAGGTTTTTTCTTGCTCCAATGGAATGCTCAACCTGACATATTGAAAATCCAGATTCAGATGCCATGCACGACTTGGACGATGTTGATGTTGTTTGTGAGTGTGAATAATGCTTGGTCGGATTGGATTTTACGGCATAGAAGCAGTTGAAGGCTTACCATTTGAAGATGACTCTATTGTTCAAATGGAATTTCTTAGCCCTAGCATTGCGTTGGATGTCAAAAAAAGTTTCGATTTCAGCCATCGTTAAAAAAATTGATCTCACAAAAGCCAATGAATCTGTCGATGAGTTAAAAAATATTTCTATATTATTGAGCGAGGAGCAAAAGTGTTCTTTAAAACAACTTCCTTCAGATGAAATGTGGCACGAAATTTTTAAGATGAAGAATTTTAATAACGAAAAATTGTTCCCTAGTTTAGAAAAAAATGTAAAGGTTGCGTTGATCCTACCTCCTACCTACCGATGTGAAATGCAAAAAAAAAAGAAATCGTTTAGGGTAAGATATGATAAACAGTATTTGTATCGTAAGATCATCATTCCGGTCAAAAAACATAACTTGTTTTAATTTGGTTGTTAATAAGAATCACTTATCATTGCATAACGACAAAATATATAAGCATAAGTATTTCGAAACACTTCGAATCTCTTTGAAAAACCCTTTGTGATGAAATAATGAGTCAAAAACATTAGTTAGTTTACCAAAAATGCAATGTATATCGATACATATATAAAATTTTTTGTTTCTATTCTACTTCGTACCTTATTTTGTAATTTATATGAATAGCTATTTGATCAAAATATGAAAAATGAATTTATGTTATGCTCTTTGTTTTAACCTCGATTTATTTTTTGTTATAAATAAAAAAGCTGTATTTTTTAATTTTAGTTTTTTTTAAATATCTTTGTCATGAGAAATGTTATGGGACTTTTTCTGGAACCGTGAGAGAAAAAAGGGAATTTTTGGTCAACCTTGTGGGAACTCACTACAAAAAGATTCGGGACTGGCATCACTGCCGCCAACCTGAACGCGGCTACGCTTCTAAAAATTTCAAAAAACAAACACACCTGCAGCATTGCTGTCAAAAGTGGACGTTTTTTCAAAGCATTTTGTTGATTATTGCTCGTATTAACATTTTTCTTCTTTTTTCAACAAATTTATCTCCAAACTTTTTGAAATTATAACACTATCATGTCGTTCATGAATCCAGTCGATATGGTAGAAGAGGACGCCGCAGATCTTCAATTTCCCAAAGGTAAATATGCTGCCTTTTCTACCACATCAAGCAACGTCAGCCAGTAGCTATACCTCAAACTCATTTCGAAGACATGAAACTCTATTCCAGACGACGACAGCGACTACATAAAACTCGAACCAAGTGCCCAGACTAAACGCACCGTTCAATACTACCGACCGCGTACCACATCGCTCCGCAACGACCTCGACATTTCACCCGATCTCTGTGAATCGTGTAAACAGATTCTAGAAATTCCACACATAAGGTGCCCCGAGTGCCTGATTAACTTGTGCCTCCAGTGCTATGCACGTGGCAAAGAAATTGCTCGCCACCGCAACACACATCCCTACATCATAATTCACGACAATATACAAGTCTTCCCATGGTCCGATTGGACCGCATTCGAAGAGAAACTATTCTTGCGATCATTACAATCGTGTGGCTATGGTAACTGGGAAGACATCGCTAAAGCCATGCGCAATCGAACACCGGATGATTGCAGACACCACTACCACGAGTGTTATTTCGATGGCATTTTCCGCAAATTGCTCGGCTTGAGCAATGATGTTTACTTCCCTGAACGTACTCCATATCTGTATAAAATGAAAAGCATCAATCCGCCACGGCAAGACGCCGAGAATGAGTTAAATTCCAAAATAATGGCCGGCTATCGCTGTGCCCGTGGGGACTTTGACACGCCATACGATAACTCGGCGGAAAGTTTTATAAGCAATCTAGAGGACATTAGTCAGTGGCCTAGTGAATACCAGCGCTATGGCAAGGAGCTACATTGTGCTCTGTTTAAGGCATATAACCATCGGCTTGCGTAAGTTTTACCTTCGTTTGGAGTTGCGCTAAGTGTTTCTTTTCCATTTTTTTTTGTTTGCTTGCAGCGAACGGCATCGTCGGTATAAGATCATGCGTCTGAATGGACTGATTGTTGCTAGTCGAACCTTGGGCTGGATAGCCAAATACTCTGAGGCACTTGAGTCACAGAACAATGCAGGTAGATTTCTGGCATTTATGCAAATAACGAACGGCATGACATTCGACATGCTAGTGGAGTCAATGAGTCAATTTACCGAGCTACGAAAGTATATTTTCAGGTGATATTTTTACCGCATTATAGGGGATATCTCGTGCGGGTCATTAACTGTGATTAGAGGACGAACTCTTAAACATTACTGTCTGAAAATGCGTAGTTTTTAGCAAATATGATTCATATTTGTGGGGATACTTATAATCGAAACTTACAGTTGCTTCTAGATGTGAAAATAACAAGAAGGCTCCTGCTCACCATTGTAACCCGACCCATCTGTTAATTTCCAATGGCCAAATAGCCGACCTATTGCTGTGCCACACACACGTTTCTTGCATTCGTTGATTATTCATTGATTTGTTTTCGTTGAAATAACTACCACAGAGTTAATCAACACTATCGGTAAACAAGGGTTACCGAAATGACGCCACATGATATTACGCACAATATGGGTCATAGGAATCTGTTCGCCTTAGGTTACCAAATGACAGTATGGATGTGATCAATTGAGCGATGGATCGTGAAGTTGAGTTGCCAATGAGTTGTGAGTCAGAAGGCTTTCATATAAGATCAACATATTCACCAAGGCATATCGCTTCACGGACTGGCTGATCCTTCGGGTGATTTGCTGATCAAAAATATAAAAAAAACAGGAAGTACCACTCGCCACTTATTCAAAATACCCTGCATTTGCTGGGGCCAACTAGATTTTAGGTAATACCTTATTCGCTTCATCGGAATCAGTGAATAAGGAACTTTTGATGTAATACGTAGTTGACTTTATTGTTAGTCGGTCGTCCATCACAATCAGTTAATGTACCTATATGTATATCTGCCTTAACTTAATTGCTGAAATTTCACTTAATTAAAACATTTGCCCCAACAAAAGGCTTTATGATCTTCGAGCAAACGGCGTGCGCACTCTCTACGGTGGCCAATTATACTTCAAATTGCTAAAGAGGAGACAATTTGAATATCGAGCTCGAAAGAGCGAACGTTTACGGTGTAACGATTGGAGAACTCTCGTCCCAGAACTAAGCACAACCCAGACAGGAGTGTACGTCATTCCAAATACATTTTCACCAATGTCCCGGAAAAAAGCCGCTCCAATAGATATCATCGGTAAATGCACATCCCCATACCTAGGTATACTCATAATCTGAAACCCAATCTCTTCCTAGGCCTACCTGGTTATGCCAAACTAACCCAAACTGAGCGTGATCTGTGCAGTGTTGCTCGCATTGTGCCAGCTGCATTTATGAATTACAAAACGCTTCTAGTTGCGGAGAATGCGAAAATTGGTTATCTACGGCTGGCCGACGCTAGACGTCTTATAAAGATCGATGTTAACAAGACGCGACAAATTTACGACTTTTTGTTAGAAGAGGGATACATTAATAAACCGACATGAGATAAACTGCAGCTGTGTTTCCATTACTTATGGTTTGAGAAGTTAGATTAGAAGTTATTCATAAGCGGGCCAGTAGGGTAGGGATCATACGGCCGTGCGTCGTTAAAGAAAAAGAATAGGTAGGTTTTGCGTTTAGAAACGCTTTACTGCAATGAGGTTGCGCTGCTGTTTCGCATGTTTATAAACGCAAATATTTTGCATGACTTGAAAAACAACATCAAACATTACAGAATGCTGATTCTTTCATGGCATACTCGTATGTATAAGATGTGTTGTGATCGGCATCGAAGTTTTGAAGTAATGCCGCTTCGATTCGCATTTTGTTGACTTGTCCCAAGCTAACACATTTTTGATTTTAGAATTTGAAAATGCAGAGACGCTTCTCATTTCCGAGGTACATATGCTTTTGGATCATCGGAAGAGGCAAAACGAGTCAGCCGACGAGGAGCAGGAGTTCTCGGAAGTCTTTATGAAAACCTACAGCTACACGGACAGTTTTCGAAAGTTTAAGAACAAGGAGACGATTGCCGCTGTAAGAAGGTAAGTTTAGTTTTAAATGAATTTATGACTTTGTAAACGAAACGTTTTTCAATTTGCAGTTTGCTAATGCAGAAGAAATTGCACAAGTTTGAATTAGCTGCCCTGGGTAATCTCTGTCCAGAAGCACCCGAAGAAGCAAAGGCATTGATTCCATCGTTGGAGGGACGTTTTGAAGATGAGGAATTGAGACAGATTCTTGATGATATCGGCACGAAGCGAAGTTTGCAGTACTAAACATGTTTTACAGACTAAGAGAGGATGGGTGTCAATTTACCTGCACAATAACAATGATGATTTTTACTAATTTAATGTTGTGTTTTTATACTGCTGTGAGGTGTATCTATTCTACCAACTAGCTCCTTTGCTTTCTGCATCCGGTGCGGTTGGTTGCGGTCTCCTACCAGATGTTCTTTTTAGAATTCTTCTGTGCGTACATAGACGAAATTGTGAGGTAGTCTTAAGTCTGTGGACAGAGCAGGATGGTCTGAATTAGATCACGACACTCCTACTAAACTGTGTGGCTATTAAAAAAGTATTGGTAAGCCTCCCGGTTTCGAATCACATCGTCATCAAGACCAATCAAGTGCTGCAGTTGGTGCAGTACTTGCCACTTTTCATAAGATTTGTTTGCACATGACAACACCAACAAAGCCGGTCTGCGTGAGTTCATCGTGCGGTGAAACAGAAGTTCACAGAAAATGTGTTGAGAGACAAAACCTACATTTGTTTTTGAGCAAAGGCTTATTTTATTAAGATGATACCTCAATACTTGTTTTATCTCGTACTAGCAGAACCAGGCGAACGTTGTTTCGTTGTCTGGCAGGCGCCTATGTCAGCCTACTTTTTCAAATCAAACCCTGTTTGGGTAGGCCGCTTCACTGGTACACCATTTCGCCATTTCACTGATTTGACCATTTCCACGCACAATATAGCCCTCTCACCCAACTTCTACACATCTTTGAGTTTTACACTCAGACGACCACAGCTTAGATGAATAACCTTCTCATCTTTTATCACTTAAACAGTTTTTTAATTGAATTTTTTACATTGTCTTAATTTCTAACACCGCTGTTTATCGTAAATAAACCTAACTTTAAGAAGATTCATTCAGAAATCATAAAGAACACAATTTAATCAAAATCCGAGGAGCGGTTTATTAGTTTATTAAGGTCACAAGAATGATTAATCTATTGGATTGTCATTCCCAATTATCAATAAGTCGTAGAGCGGTAGTCCAGTTGACTCTGCAACATGATTCAGAGCCAGCCCTACCTAGCTATCTCACCCGCAGATTCGTTGCCTGCCAAAACGGGTGGCTTGGTACCCATCAATTTTTTTGTTTACAATGTACACGCACTAAAGATGATGATGATAGAGATGTCGATGCACATTAGTTTTGAATGTCAGTAGATTATAATGCAAAGGAAAAATCGAGTGAGGAAGAGCATTCCACATCCGTGTTGTATGACTAAGAAAAGGTTATTTGTATTTCACTGTACGGCCGAATACAGGCTTAAGTGTGAACTGATGCGCATTCCTGGCATAGTGACTATTGCTGTTGAAATGTTCTATGAAATGTTCTAAGGGTGGAATGCAGCTGGCTATTTCATTTGAGCACTTATGGTGGAAATATCGATAAAACAACGATAGACAGGAGACATTACGACGATGACTAAGAGAGTCAAACGTTTCTGCAATATCCCGATCGCCAATAAGTTTTATCGGCCGTTTTTACATTCTGTTGAGTAGCTCCAAATTATCTGATTGGGGCACCGGCCCATATAGGAGCGTTGTACTCAAGTTTGGGGCTAATAAACGCCTTCAGCGTTCTTGGCGTCATCGAAAATGAGGTCATTCCAACGATGGTTGTCATTAACACACATGCCGAGAATATAGAGCCGTTCGATTTTAGCGATGCAAGTGTCATTCATGGACAATGGCAGGGTGTTTGGGTTTTGCATTAATGATAGAACACATCATTGCGTTTTGGAAGCATTAAATTACACTCCTCTTTTAGTTATACCCCACTGAGATGCTGTCAAGATCGGAATTTAATAAATTTAACATACGTTGCCGTTCCAGAAGATGAGGGGCGTGAAACAAGAAACGAATATGAGAAGCTAAGGGTACTGTCATCAGCGAAGGAGTACAACCTCAATAGAGAAAGCTAAAATGGTGCTATTGAATTGTTCGCAAAAATTTAAATTGAATGAATCTATCTATCTAGTAAAGCATTCTGCACGCCATCGATGATGGTCGTACTGTGCTTACCACGTAATATTAAAGCCAGATCATCTGTATAACCAATTTCGCTGTAGCTCAGTCTGTGTATACTGACCTAAAGACTGTAAATAGTTAGGGACCAACATTGAAGGAAGAGTATTCCTCCTTGAACTCACCTGTCTCCAGGTCAATATGGTATGTATCCCCAGTTATAACTTGTTCTTAACTCTGAATTAGAGCTGGAAACAGACCGTCTTCAATTGGGGCTTTCAATAGTTTAAAAGATCCTACTGCCCATATAACCTTATCTTGACTTACAATATTTCCATGTAAACTGTCAGCTCTACATTGTTATCGAGACCCTGAAGTCCGTTGCGTTTGAGTCTTCGCCTGTGTAGTGAACCATAAGTAAGGTTTTGAGTGTGTGCGCTAGGTCCGTCGTGTAGGTACCATCGGTTTTCTTTAGTAATCCTATACTGCTTGCCTGTTTTTTCCAGGTTATCCTCTGCTGCAGTGATGAAGCCAAGAATGCGTGGGTTAGAGCAGATCTTCCTAAGATTTTCCCTAAGCCATTGATGGCGATTCGGCGGTGATGCTGTTCGGTGTTCACTTACGGTGCACAGTGTAGGACAGTGATCAATAAGTGTGAGGGTAAATTAACGGCAGCTGAGATGAAGATGCTTCGCATGAGAGCAGCAGCAGCATAGATTGATCGAATAAGAAGTTGCAAAATTCGAGGAAGCCTTCACGTCGAAGAATCTGTCTCGAAGAAAATAGAGTGCGACCGGCTCCGTTGGTACTGTCATATTCAAAGGAGAGATCGCGAAAGAGAGGCAGTCCTGAAAACTCCTGGATCACAGAAATGCAGCAACACAATCATTGGATTGGCCTCAGTGACGAAGTGATTCAAAATCGGGTGGCCTGGCGTTATTTTTTGAGGTCGAACCGGCAAACTAGTAGGGATGCAGTTAAGTGGGAGGCATACGATTCCTTTAATCTTAATCATAGCCTAATAGATGGGAGTGCATAACTATACCGTCAAAAATAGTGCATAACCTCTTCTTTAAAAAGTACTACACTCCTTTCATGGGAGCTGTTCCCTCGTTGCAAGTCGCTAAAAATGGAGAAAGCTAGGTATCATTTACCGCGTATACATGCCGAATCGAAAGTTGTTAATTGAAGTCCCCAAGTTGTTTTTTACGTCATTGATGTGATGAACTCGCAAAATCTAATCACCTCGCCACTGAAGTGTTCTTTTGTATTTCTTAAATAGTAAGGATACAGTAAAATGAAGATGAAGAGGATACAGAGAAGAGAGTGCAGTTTTTAGTCTGCTGTCCTGAAGGCTCCGCCTGCTATTTCCTTTATTGTCTCAGCCAGGGGCTCCAGGTAGCGACTTGTAGTAACAGAAAATGAGTATATTGAATCGCATCAACTTTAAGCTGATGGTAGTGAGAAAAGTTAGTTTTTTAATATGCATGAAAATGCTTTAAAGACTTAAAGCATACAACAAAAACAATTTCAATATTATTTGCACTGAAGACATCTATTTTATGTGTTTTTTTTTTATTCAGTTAAGTACATACATTTGTTTATAATATATTTATATATTTACTAATTAATTGTCTACTACTGATTAAATTGATAAATACTATTTGGATTTGAATCCTCATTATGTTTCAAAACAATGGAATTACGATTTTTTGTTCTTAGTTGCTCTTAACATTTCCCTTAAAATGCAGTCTCCAATCAGCACACTCTTCAACTTGTCTATTAACAATAATATATCATGCATAGTAATAATAATAATAGTGTTTCTGGTTTGGGGATTTGATATACAAGTACCATTCGGGCGCTATGGATTTCTTTAAAATTATCTAATGGCAATGTTTTACAAAATCAAACAAAAGCAATAAAACTAAACATAGAAAACCTATAAAGAGACAATAAATGAATTAAATCTCTTCAAGAATTTCCTTTCAAACTAAGACTAGATTTTATTTATAATAATAAAAAATACATATGCAAAAAACAAATTTTGAAATTATTACATAAAATGTTCAATTATTGCAAGTGTGTGTGGGTTTTGATTTTCTCTCTGCGTGTTGATTTTTTTTTACGTGCAATACGATTCAAATATAAAAGTAAAACTCTAACTTAAACTATCTAAAAAAAAAGAGGAAATAAATTTCCATTTCGAAAAATGTACTCTGATTCCATCAGACTTTGATTTTGTTTTAAAATATAATATGCATAATATAGCGCCGTTTACATGGTTTAAGGTGCCTTTTTCTAGAACTTATTTGTTACGAATCACAAATTTAAATGGAATGTATGAATAATTTAATCTTTTTTTTCTTAAGTGAGTTACTTGAAAGGAGTACAATTAACATTAAACAACGGACAAGATTTATAGAACTAGATGAGATCTAATGCTATCTCAAAAGTGCATTGGGTACGATAATAAATTTTAATTCAAACGTGTAGCACAAAAACAGTGGAGATAATGGATTTTTTCACTAGAAATATGGTTCGGTTTCTTTTATACCCAGACACCGTGAGGATTTTTGCTGGTGGGTACTGCATTCTCCAGCTGCCGTGGTGAACCGATTATCCGTCGACTACTACCGGGACGATTCGAGCCTAGCTTGCAAAAAGATTTAGACTAGAGATAAGACGTACGTGCAGGTATTTTATGTGCACTTACCTTCAAGTAAATTGCGAATTTCATCTGATGGTGTAACGGCTAAACTTTGTAAGTTTACCTCCTTCATTTCGTTTACAAGTTGTTCAACCTGAAAATGAAAATATAAGGATTCATTTATTATTGCTTTATTCAAAAGTAATTTAATTACAATATTAATACAAGATGGTGGAGATATAAATCTTTAATTATTTATAAGGATTTTAAAGTAGCCCGTAACACAGTAATATCTCTTACTCGATGTAATAAACAGACATTTTACAGTTAAAAGAAATTGCTCTAGTAACCTCTGAATTTCGCAAAAACGTTCCCAAAGAGGACTTAGCACTAACAAAAAATCGCACATAACAGCGACCTTATCCCAATTGCTTTAATTTTACCAAGACTGTTTTCATTGGATGGCTACCTAGAGGAGACCCTTTCGACTTGCGGCGTCGATGAACTGCATGCCGATCTGGAAATATTAAAAATAAAATCTAAGGCCTAGGTTCAAATAATGTTCCTGGACTTTTTAAAAATTCTTCTCCTTGTTTTTAAACCAAATTACACATATTTTTAATACAATAATAAAAACCCCGTTTTATTCTGAATTCTGGGAAATTTCGAAAGTAATTCCTCTGCCTATATCATCAACATTTAACAATTCAGAGATCCGCCCAATGCCTCGTTCGTTTCTAGATCAGTCTTCGAAAAAAATAGTGCGTACTCAAATTTAACCGTATATAAGCAATAAAAGCTAATCGCTGCTCTATTAAGTGAGTGAATATATATGTGTTGGATTGGACAGTAACTACGTTGGGGTTAATCGTGTTTATAGATTTCTTCAAAGCATTCGATTCTGTAAATCACAGCATGAAAGCTCTTTATGTAATCTTATGTATTCATATCTGGCACATCACAAAAAATAAATGTTCTTCACGCCTATAAGTTCCCTCAGGTGTGCCTTAAGGTTCCGTTTCAGGGCCACTTTTATTCATTGTATATGTTAAAGATGTATATGTTGAAGATGTAAACACTGAACAAAAATGATGCTCTTACAAATGTGAATCGAGATTTGAATGCAAGACACAGTTGGTTCCAAGTAAACCAGCTAAAACTCAATTCGACAAAAAATAAATCTGTTCAGCGGGCGCAGGCATGGGGAAATATTTCCCCAACTTTATTGGAACAATTCATTAATTGAGCTCTCTAGGTCACCACCTGTCACCAGTCGCCAATTTTTCGCGGCTCGGCGTCTGCTGTTGGCAATGTGTTCTAGTATCCACATACGTTTTAGATGATGTTGGTTTTCGATTAGTTTGTCCCGGATAATTATGATTATCTCTGTTCTATTGTTGATCTTTTGAATAGCTCTTATTAATGATAGGCTTTCGGTATAGAAAGAAAGAGTAAGTGAATCCATGCAACAACCGCGGGATATTTGGGTATCCTCGAACTTTCTGGAATTCTCGAAGGAGGGTCTGCTTTCTTCTAAGGGCTGGTTGAGCTATGCCGCAAAGCGTTGGAAGCCACTCAAATAAGATTGCTTCAAAAGTGTCCGATATTGAACTCACGGCTGTGTTAAATATTGGGTCGAGACTGTTTAGCCAAACTGCAGCTCCATACTCAGCAGTAGAGTAAACCAGCTAGTTTTTGAATCACGTTGTTTCTCGTCTTTTTTGTGCGGCTTTGAATATGTGGGGTTTATTATATGTCAAAGTGGTGATAGTTCGGAGTGGATTCGTGTATAAGGAACACACCTTCGAATAGCAAACGCTCTCTTTTGGCTTCTCGATGATTAAGGTGACATCAACAGATCTGCGTTTTGGTTGCGCTCGGCTGCAGGCCCAAAAAAGCGTTTAGGAAGAAGCGCAAAGAACTTTTGTTATGCTGAGCAGAAGATCTCCAGATACGTTTGCATTGTCTCGAATTATTAGACTAGTTATATTAAGAAAATACATATCTACAACAAGAGGTAGTAATACTCTTAATGTGGAACCTAGTTGTAGACAAACATTAACTAGCCTTGACAACAACTGTCAATCATATCCCGATAATATTCGGTGTGTACTTAAAGTAACCCAAGATTGGTGTCATCAACCCAAAAAATCACCGATAGTTCCATTCACAAGAAAAAAATTGGCAGTTATACGGACTGCAGATAAAAGTGACAACTTAGAACTTTTGGTATCAAAATTTGAAATTTCCTAATATTGGAAATAAAATTATCAACATCAATCTGGTTTTCACATCTATTGACACTCCGAGCAATAATTATATGCATGTTTATATGGTTTTTAATTATTCAAATATATTACGGACTATACAAGATCATGACAAAAACGCATGAAATTTCACCCATCCAAAAAGCGTCCAACGCGTACAGCACACGGTCGCTGCGCGTGCGTTTTCACTTCAAAAATTAAAATTTCTGCGGATACCTACTGCCAATTTTCTGATTCTGGGCGCCTGGTACTTCGGCTGATTTTAGTGGAACCACCAAAATGCAATAAATGATTGTGGGCAAACGGCTGCACCGATTTCAATGATTGACCATTCACTTAAAAGGTGTGAATTTAAGGATTTCGATACGATTATGTATTTTATACTTTGGGCCCATTTAAATTATTTATTTTTAATTATTAATTAATTAATTATTATTATTTTCGTCGCGCAAATTGGACAGGTATGATGTTTCTTGGCAGAAATAAGCATGACCAAAATCCCTCCCCTCTAACCTTTAAAACGAGACTTCAATCATCGAAATCGGTCCAGTCGTATTCGAGCAATCACATTTCAATTTCATGCCGAAGTTCCGCCGCCATTGTGTTTGTAGGCGTGGCGCCACAACAATGAAACATTTTCTCCCTTAATCCCGCTGCCTTACCCTAATAAATGAGCCATCAACCGTTAAAATTCCGTCCAGCCGTTATTAAATAAGTTAAAAAAAAATGTGCATGTCGCCGTCACGCGAACCCATAAGATTTTCCCCTACCAAAAAGTGCCCAACGCGGCTAAAGAAGTTACCACTTCAGAAAAAAAACCTTAAAGACTATACGGCACGACAATGATACCAGTCAATGAAGTAAAGTATTTATGACTACAACTATCTCGAGGTATCCGTTCGGAAGAAATTCCGAAACGAAAGGCAAATTCAATCGGAACTCAGATTGCGATCGAGGTATCCGTTTCGGAACCAGATAAATAAAGCATATAAACGCATTTATTTGACAGCGAATCAGCTGCTTTAAATCCATTACAGTGTGAAATACTTTGTGATAAATCTAATGCAGGTTCAAAGTGATCGCTAATGCGGCTCGAGTTGACCACTTAACATCAAAAATTATATTTTTTAATTTTATTCCGTCACATTTTTACCACTTTTCCATTTTACTTAAAATAATCCGCAGCATTTTCTTGTCGGAGAGTTTCGAAAGAAATTTGCTGTGTATCTGTCAAAAGTAAGTGACAAAAACGCGGTACAACGCAATGCAACAAGGTGCACTATATGTCATCGGAGAATTTTTCCGAAAGTTGTATCGGAACGGATACCTCAAATGAAATTTCTCCGATTTCGTACAAATCGGAGAAAATTCCGTTTCGAACGGATACCTCGATAGGGCCGAATAAGCTTATCTGGCGAAATCATACGGAGGACAGTACATCACCAAAATAGACCCTGTTACGGCTGCGGTGATAAGGGTACAAAGTCCCACCTCTTTTACGGAGGACTGTACATCACCATGTATATACATCACAATCACAATGCATGCAAGCAGATGAATAAATTGGTGTAAGAGAGTTTGAAACAAGGTCTTAATACTACAAATTCATGTGCAAATTAACCAGCTACTGGAAATGTTGGGGGAACCCCACAGGCGGACCAGTAGGGATGCAGTTAAGTGCGAGGGTTATGATATCTTTTTCCCAGATCATACCCGCGTCGTTAAAATAAGAAGAAGCAATAATGTTCCCTAGCCAGGACGCCTGTCGAATTAAGTTGACGATAGTGGAAATGCTGACACAGACAGTAACCATCTGCTGGATACCTCGCCTCGGTGGTTGGCAGTTCAGGCAACTGGAGAAAAGCAAAGAACCTCTTGGGGTACTTTAATCTTAAAAGATTTATAACATGCATCAGTATAATAAGAGGTGGTACAAAGAGTCCCCAGATAAGTCTTAGTATGAAAGACCTACAAAGGGGAAGTGCAGATTCTAACTTTCATTAAAGACATATCGTCGGATTTCAACGTTTGATAAAAAGTTCGTTCTAGCCTGTGGAAACAATAGATAGTTCCTACCTGTCGCTTCTTTTCAGCTATTGCATTCTCAATCAAACTGATTTCATTTTTTAAATTCTCTGTTGCTTTGCTCGACGAGTCAGTATTGTGTATCGCCTGATCGATTTCTGTTTGAATTCGTTCCATTTCAATGAGAAAATCACGTTCCACATTTTGCCTGTAAATGGAATGGGATTAGAATAACAGAAAAAATTACATATATAACAAGCAAACTACCGATTGTCCTTTTGTCGACTCGATATAGCTCTTTGTTCTATCTGTATATCATCCATTAGGATTCTTATTTTATTTTTGCACTGCAGTAGTTCAGTCTCACAATTAGCTAGTTTCGAGCGCAGTAATGTTATCTCCGATTTCAAGGTCTTCTCCTGCTGTTTTACTAATTCATTCTCTTCCTCCACATATTGCAGTGTCTGTAACTAAATAATAAAATTATGCATTTAGAATGTAGTTGCAGTTATACAAGCAACCTGTTCACTGCCTTGACGAAAGATTTGATCAGCTTTTGTTATTTCACGTGATATTGCTTCAAGCTCCTGTGCCTGATCTCGTTCTTTGCCCTCCAAGTAGACAATTTCTGCATCGTACTGCAGGTGAAAGAGGGGAATTATTTAAACCAAAATATATAAGAGAAAGCTTAGCAAATGTGTGAGGATAGGATGTCGATATTATATGTATGATATGTTTGATATTAGACTTGTCCGCGAAGTGAGGCATGCCATTTGTATCAACAGGTCGAGTTCATAAATTTGAAAACGCAGCAGTCCTGCAGATTGCGTTCAACTGCATTATCTTTTCAGGAAAGCAGTTGACTAAGTTGTTGTTTTAGATTATTAAAGTTTCGATCTGTATCTGGCGGATAGCGGGTCGTATTGCTGTTGGTTGTTTGTAGACCAAAACAAGTTATTGTTTGGGCTTAGCACTAGCACCTGTGGTAAATCATTTGGAAAACTGTGTAGATCGTCGCTTCACGGCTTCGAACGCAATAAAATAGAAGGGGTTATAATCCATTTAATCCTGATCCATAGCTTTGCCGTGACGGCAGAAAAAGGTATCATTTCACCAAACTCTGGGTATAACAAATTTATGATTGTAATTTGTAGTTCGATTAAATAGGCTACAGGTCAATGCCCTCCCTATTCCTTTAACACCCAACAACCTTGCCCCTTGATTTATTTAAACCTCAGAATATTATCTATCAAATGTTCTTCTGTTTAATTATTGAGGCAGAAAGTTTCATTTCGGATAAAAAAAACTTTAGGTTCTTGCCACCAAAAATGTTATTATTATTATTATAATATATTAACATATGATTACAAATACATATAATAATTAATAGTGAGAGCACTAGCTGCAGAGGCTTACGGCTCTTTGGTATGTTATATGTTTGTATAATTAAATTCTAATGTTAAGACTATTTATATAATTGTAGATTTTTGCTATATTTTCGTGGTTTGGATTACTTAATAATTCGTAAGCTGAAGAGTTGGTGTGGAGGAGTGTGTTAGTTGGTCTACTGGTTGTACATTCCCTTATTTCCAGAATATGGTTTATGGTAATTTGTGAGTTACAACCTTGGCACCAGGGCGGAGGTTCGTTATTGAGAAGGTGTTGGTGAGTGTAAGAGGTGTGTCCTAACCGCATCCTCACGAAGGTGGTGTTCATCTGTTTTGAAGTCGTGCCGGGGTAAACTGGCTGGGTTCTGTCCTTGTTTATAAGCGCGTAGTGGTGTTGGTAGTTATGCCAATCCGAAAGTTGTCTGGATTTAAACATTTGGTTGGTGGCTCGTATCATATCAAGCTTGGTGTAAGTTGCGAATTTGTAAACTGGGGCCCGGTGTGCGAGATTGGCAGCGGCATCGGCGTGCTCGTTGCCTTAAATCCCTAAGTGACTAGGGACCCACATCAGCTTCAGCTTGTTCGGAGTTCTTATTAGGCAGTCTCTGATCTTGTTAATTATTCCAGTGTAATGGTTTGCATTTTGTATTGCTCTGAGTACTGATAAGCTATCTGCGCATATAACATGTTTCCCGCGTATATTTATAGCAGTGGCTGTGGCTTTTTGAACAACCAGGGCTTCAGCTGTAAAGATAGATGCGCAAGAAGGTAGTATACCTATGTTCAACAGAGAGCCATCTTCGTAGGTGGTTGCAAAAGAAACGCTGTCTTTCGTTTTGGAGCCATCTGTATATAAGAAATTCCATCCTTTCGATTTTAGTTGCGAGGAAATGCTGAGGAATAGTGCATAGAATATATCTCTGGTGTTTGTTTTTTTATAGTTCGCGAGGTCCATGATGATAGAATGTGTTTTTTAAACACCACGGTGGATATAATGTCCGTGTGTTTACACAGGATATAGACATCATCTGCATAGATACAGTGATCAAGCTGTTTGTGTTGAAGAATAATTATGCTCAACTCATCAAAAGCGATAATGAAAAGAACCACCGAAAGTGGGGATCCTTGAGGAATTCCATTGGATAGCGGATACGATTTAGAAAAGGAATTGTTAGCTTTAACACAGATTTTTCTGTTTGTGAGGAAGGATTTGACGTAGAAGAACATTTTGGGGCCAATGTGCCATATTTTAAGCTTATTTAAAATCAGATGTATGCCTATCTTATCAAAAGCTTTTTCAAAGTCAAGAGAGAGTATTGTCACATGATTGCGACTTGACAGAGCATTTGAAATAAAGAAGTCTATGTGAAGGAGTGCATCAGCACAACCTTTGCTTGGCTTAAATGCCACTTGGTTTGAGCTAAGTAATTTTTTTGATTCGGTCAACCAAAGAAGTCTTTTGGCTATCATTTTTTCAAGTACCTTCGACATACATGAAATTGGTGATATCGGACGGTATCCATTAATATTATTTATTGATTTATTAGGCTGGGAAAGAGGAAGTATGGTTGCTGATTTCCAGCTTTGTGGAATGACACCTGTATCGAGGATACTATTATACAGCTGTATAAGTCGAAGTTTTGTTGATGATGGAAGATTTTTTAACATAGGGTACGATATTCTGTCCCTGCTAGGAGTTTTGCCTTTGAGTCTGGTCAAGCATGTTTCAAGTTCTAGTAAAGTAATTGGGCCTTCGATGCGTCTAGCTGACTCGGAAATTAGCTCAAGATCTGGGGCAAGCGCATGGGAATTAATCTTGCTTGCTATGAAACTATTTGGAAAATTTATGTCATTGGCCACATTCGACCAAGTGCGGGCAAAGTAGTTGCTAATTTCAGAAGCAGTAGATATTGGGCCTTCGGGTGTTTCAATGCACCTTATCAATTGCGTGGTGTAGTTCCCAGCGAAGCAGTGAATATTTTGCCAGATTTTGCTGATGGATGAATTAGGTTTAATTGTTGACGTAGTCATTTAGGCTTTTGGCTTTACTGGCTTTTACCTCTCTGCGAAATTTGGCGTTAGATTTTTTATACAGGATTAGGTTGTTGGTATTTGGATGCTTTTTAAATGTTCTCCAGGCTTTTGTTTTTTCATGCCTCAGATTAATCAACTGTGTGTTCCACCAGGGCACAGTCCTCTGATGAGTATTAGGGATGGTTTGAGGGATGAATTTGTTCGCTGCTAATTGCTCTAATTGCTTTTGGAAGTATCGCGGCCTCTTTATTGATGTTCGGGGAGGGTATTTTATCTGACAGATATTCTAAGATGTGCTTGTTAAAACAAGCCCAGTTAGCAAAGTCAGTTTTAAATTTACGGGTAACTAATGTATTGGAATATGTTGAGCCAATAGTAATAGTGGAAATTATAGGGAAGTGATCGCTGTTGTACAGATCATCCAGAACTTTCCAAAAAGTCCTTGTGAACAATTCGGGCGAGCAGCAGGACAGGTCAATGTCTGTTAAGGTGTTATGAGTGGAGAAGTGGGTTGGGGAACCGTTATTTAATATCATGAGATTGGAGTTGTTTAGAAATTTTTCCAGTGTTTTGCCTCTGCGATTTGTGGTGGAAGAGCCCCACAAATCGCTCCAGGCATTGAAATCCCCGACAAGTAGTACGGGGGTTTGGATCTGGTTGAAAATAGTATCCAAATCGGAGCAGGAGAATGTTTGGTCAGGAGGGATATAGATGGAGACAACAGTAAACTTGAGCTCGAGCTGAACTTCGATGGCTATGGTTAGGATTCTACTGATAATGGGTATTTGTTTATGTGAGATGTTTTGTTTTATTAACATACCGATCCCTTGCTTGGCTTTTGTGTTATAGGAAAAATTGTCAAAGTAGCCCTTATAGGACTTAGGAATGCAAGGCTTGGATAGATAGGCGCAATGTGTCTCCTGGAGGGCGATAATATCAGGTATCTTTTCTTTTATTAAGATGCACAATTCGTCATAGTTATTGATGAATCCTTTTATTTTCCATTGGAGGATTTGGAGTTTCTTAGCTTTGTGGTTTGGGTAAGATGGGTTGGGTTGGTAGTGACCCCGTCTACTAGGGGTCGATACATGTGTGTTAACTTGTGAAGAGTTAGAGTTGGTCAAAGTGTTGGGTTGGTCACCCCTATACTGCCGTACAGGGACTGAACAATTCATACTCCGCGCGGCGTTTGAATTGCTCAGTTCCCGAACGGCGGGGCTAGGAGAGCTACAAAAATTATTATTATTGGTCGGTTTCATGATTATTAAATTCTGATTGAGTTGTGTAATAATTGTTGTTTTTTATTAGTGATTGAGTGATGGCTGAAATTGGTGATTGTGTTGTATTATTGAGAAAGTGTGTATTATGTGACGTTGAAAGGTCTTGGTTGAGTGGAATATTTTGGGAGAAGTTTAATTTGGGTGTGTGAGTGGTAGACGAGTTAAGTTGAGTGGATGCTGGGGTTAACTCGACTGAGCTAGGAGTAGTTTTGGTTGAAAGGTTTGTTAGTGTGTGATGGGGTGATGTGTCTGATTGTTTGGTGTGTTCGTGGAGAACTTGAGCGATTGTGTTTTTCTGATTGAGCGTTGAAATTGGTGTGCGTGGGGGGAGGGAGGATGAGATTTGCATACGAGTGCCGTTGTTGTGGGTTTTGGAATGTATTGTGACGTTTTCTGAAACAGTTGGTTTTTGTTGGTTTGCATTACTTGCAATTGTTGAGTAGGTTAATGGAATGTTCCCTATATATTTGCTTAGCTTCAGCCATGCTGCATTTTCGTGTTGTCTTTATTTTAAGTGTCTCTTTTGCTTGTTGGTAGCGTTGGCAAGTTTTTGACGAGGCGGAGTGCTCTTCGTTGCAATTAGCGCATGAGATACGTGTGCATTTTTCGGGAGCATGAGGTTGTAGGTTGCAATTAACGCACAAAGAATTGCTTTTGCAGCGTTTGGCTGTGTGGCCGAGGAGTTGGCAGTTTTGGCATCGCATAGGATTGGGAAAATATTCAGTGACTTGGACATTATACCAACCTATGTTGACTGTATTTGGTGGTCGGAAGCGATCGAATGTTAATAGAACCAGTCCAGTTGCGCGTTGGTTGCCATCTTCAGTTTTCTTAAACTTGAATACATCTGTG
Source organism: Portevinia maculata (assembly GCA_949715645.1). Taxonomy (NCBI): domain Eukaryota; kingdom Metazoa; phylum Arthropoda; class Insecta; order Diptera; family Syrphidae; genus Portevinia; species Portevinia maculata. The sequence goes on from OX454528.1 coordinate 91,392,453, forward strand.
ACACCTTGTGACTTCATTTCTTCAATGATCTCGGTTTCAGGAACGTTAATAAGGTATGGGGCGTATACCGTACCTTTTGAAGAATTTAATTGGGTGTGTAGGGTAACTGAAATCGGCCATAAATTGGAGAGCGTTTTCTTTGATAAGAAATGGTCGGCTATTTTTTGGGATTTTGCTAAGACAAGAATGCTGCCGTCGCGAAACTGTGTGATTTATTCATAAGCCGTGCTTATGCCATCAATTGCTTTTTTAAGCAAAAACACACTGAATGAGGTTAGAGGTTTATTAGCACTGGCGGAGGAGATCACTATAAATTTTGGATTATCCGGGAAAGAGTTGTTCGAGAAGAGATTAACTGGGTCTATGGGGGAGGGATTGGGTTTTTTTCTTTTTTTTTCTTGTATTCAGGAGGTGGGTCTGTTTTCAGGCCGCTAAAGCGGTTGCCCGAAAGCACTCGTTGCCCTTCGGCCATGTATAATAGTTTTTTTTTTATTACTGTGTATGTAGTTTAGCACACTTACACGAAATGAAAAAAAAAAAAATAATAGTAAACCGTTTGATTGGGTTTAAGAAGCGGTACGCGTCAATAGAAAAAAAATCGAATAGAGACACAATCAGCTCAAAGATCTTACCGAGTCGAGTGTTAGTCGGTGACTGCCAACAAAAATAATTTGGATACCTTGGCTCCTGGCGCCATTATGTGCTTTTACAGCATTCCCGGGCGTGTCTTTTCAAATAAGGAGTGCAATCGCTATGTCAACAACCAAATTCCTCATTAGATAAATAGGATATGAGTGCTTGAATCAACGAATGCCCCACAATACGATTATGTGAATTTAGGTGTCCAGTTTAAATTTGCTTCGTATTCTTAACGTTGAACTATACATTTTTTAACGACTTTTTTATGACAACAACAAGCATATTGTACAAACTCTAGTAAAATATGAGTTTCAAAACTAAGCTCGGTGATTCAGTCAAACGCACACACGGTGTGGTAAATAAAATCCCAAGTAGACTCGTCTGAAATACGCTTTTATCCACCTTAAATTGAATATAGATCAAGAATCAAGTCAGAAAGTAGTTAAATAAGATTAACATATAAATTCTCAATCGCGGTTGCTCGATAAACAATAGATACAGCGTAACAGTAGATAAATGCTGACATTAAGCATAGTGTTTGTATACGACCTTCATAAACAAATTGTTGTTGTTTTTTCTCACAAAAGTAGGTCGCGATCGTGAATGAATAAATTAATGTATCAAGTATCATGCTGCTTTTTTTGTTGTTTTTTCTTTGAACTTGATACGATTCGTAGTCTTTACGATTTGACCAATTGTTATGAGAGATAAACAAGATAAGGCAGCTTGTGTGGGAAAGTATCTTTTCCTTTCATGTAGAGCTTATCAGAGAAATGTTATCAAAATATATTTAAACTCACCTTGGTTAAGTCAGATTGCTGCAAGGTTATCTTTTCTCTTTGAAATTTTATCAATTGAATCAAATCCTTGTACTGAGCGGCTTGAAAGAAGTTGTCATTGAAGTCTCCGTCGCTGATGTCGGAGAGAAACGGATTCGTACACGTGCTGTTGATTTTTTTGAAATCATTTCCACTGACTCCACCACCAACAACACCGGTGCTATATTCCATTAGCTTTGCATGAGTTTGCTGCTGCATTTGCAAGGGACTATTTCGAGGCGGTGGGGGATCTCTATAGGGCGGCGGTACCAGAGCTCCATTTGACGAGATTAGCGGTGAGTTCTTGTACAAGTCAGGCGTAACGCTATTCGGACTGGGTGGGTATTTGTTGTTGTTTATGCCACTGAAAACTTCCAAAAGGTTTTCATTGCTATTCGTTACGCTGTTCGGCGAGTCCTGTTGCGGAGAAAAGTTTATTTGTGTTGAAGTTGGTGTTGTTCGACGATCAAGTGAGTTACGGACTTCGGCAAGATTAATTTCATTAGTAGGGGATGTCTGAAAATAGTTGACAATATTATCGGAGGCAGTTGTTGACGATGGCAGGCTTATGCTGGATGGGGTTTTCTCATGCTTTCCAGTTTTGTGCGGGTATGGGGGAGATGGTTGTGAGGTGGCAGGCATTCGCTGTGGTATTCCCTGGACAATTCCTACATTTTCAATTGGTTTTGCTGTCTCTAAGGAACTGAAATGTAAGCAAAATGTTAAGGAATTTAATAAGCGAAAGAAAGAATAAGTGTTTATTCGGTTTGAAGGTTGAATTATCGCAATTTATTCCATGAATTCAAGATAATATCCAAGAAAATAATCACAAAGCTGAGTGATACACAAACTCTGCGTTGAACACAAATAAGAGGTCCAGAAAACAAACCTGAAAATAGTGTTTTCGAAGTCATAGATTGCTTTATACAGACTAATATTTAAAAAAAAATCGCACATAAAGAACGAATGCAAACGGTTTCAAAAGCTACAAACTCAGTATCTGCAAATGTTCGAACGGCCAAGTAAATAGACTACTTGCTAATCGGGAACATATGTACGTCAACTCAGTTCATATTTTTGTAGCATCCGAAATCAGAGCTCGACATAACAATGAAAAGAAGCTGTAAGCCACCCAGAAGAACAAATTCAACAAAAGACGCTTTAGCGCGACTGAAATAGCCAGATTTTACAGAGTGTAACGTCCCACAAGCGCCGGGGCCAATTAACATCTAAAAGTTGATGTTCACCTCTTGCGAACGTCTGACAAACATCAGAGAGTGACAATAGTCATGAGAAGCTTCTCAAATTGCCGTTCCGATTCAGCTTAAAACTGCAGGTCTCTCCACTTCGCTAAAGCTAATGGTTGGAGAAGGTAGGTTTTAGGCCCTGTATCGTTAATGCCTAATACTTTTATTTTTATAGCATTCTTCGCGAGGAGCTCTACTTATCTGACGCTGGAATACACGCGGTGCTATGTGCAGAATGAAAATAGTTCTTTTGAACTATTCCAAACCTGTACGGGATTCCGGCTAGGAGATGCGCTGTCATATGACCTCTTCAATCTTGTCCTGCAGCAGATAGTGCGTAGGCTAGGTGTCAATATAGAAGAACTATCTTCAACAGATCCGTCCAACTACTGGGATACGCGGACGATATCGACATCATCGGCAGATCTCAGCGTGCCGTGTAGGCTTTCTTGGTGATTGAAGAACACTCAAAATTGGTTGGCCTTGAAGTCAACGAGGACATCAACTCCACAAATGACACCTTAGTGGAGGTCCGCATGAGAAGTACCTTAGAAAACCGTTACTACTTCGCTTTGGCGAAACAAATGGGTTCAAAACTCCTAACTCGGAAGACCAAGTGTAAGCTCTACAAAACACTAATACTGCCAGTTCTGCTCTACGGCGCCGAATGCTGGACGATAAGCAGGAAAGGAGAGCTAGTTTTCGAAACAAAAATACTCAGTCGGATATTTGGCCCTGTGTGCGAGGAGGGCGAATGGAGGAGAAGATATAACCACGAACTCTATGAGCTGTACAAGCTGTAAGAAAAGCCCACATGAAGATTCTGTATAAAAATAAAAGAGCGTGGATCAGTCTTTAAAAAGTCAGGCACAAAGCCAAGCGCTGAGGTAGTATCCCGCCGAACTCTTCAATTATCGAGGTGATGCTTTAGTGGGGCTCATGAAGTGTGTTGGACTACTAATCTGAAGACCTCAGGTTCAAATCCTGCCGGGGACAAGTAAAGTCTAAGTTTTTTCGACTGCTCCAACTCTTGCAAACGTCTGACAAACATCCATTTGTCATGAGAAGCCTCAAAATTTCGAATTCGGCTTTAAAATTGTACGTTCCTTCCACTTTGCACAAGCAAATGGTTGGAGAAGCTAGGTTTTAGGGCTGTTAATGCCTAATATTTATTTTTTTAATTGACATTAGACTACCAAATGTTCACTCTAAAACAAATGTAGAAGAGAAAACATATACAAAAGAGCCCGTCACTCTGTAAAACACAGGGTTCAACGTGCAGTTTGGGAACCGAGGAAATCACTCTTTAACTTAACAACCTTACCGCCATTCAACAACATTACCTATAAATATCAGAAGCCATTTTTTGATACCTGCATTGCCACCGTTTGTCTGACGAGAGACTATTTCGCAAAACAAACGCTAACCTGGATCCTGCAAGGCAGCAGCCGTGTTCTTAACCTACATTTTAAAACAGAGCCCGAATCATGTTCTTCGTAAACAAATTCATTCCGTGATGGAGTAAGCATATTGGATACACAGTGTAAATATTTTTGGGCTATCAACATGCTCAGAGAATTAACTAATTCACGGAGGATGCGATTCGACACCTGTAATAAAGACGACGAGCTATCACACATAAGTCTTAATATTCTTGAATTTATTTTCCGTAGGTTAGCTCCAAATAGAGGTTTTGAAAGGAGAAGTGGGCACAAATTGTAGTGGCAGATGGAGTAGAAAGAGAGATGTAAGCAACTCAGCCCATTTCATTTCAACAAGAACTAATATCTGCTAGAAAGAGGAAGCCGCTGACCATAGATCTATACAGAAATGATTGGCACTACCTTTCACCAAATAAAAAAAAAAATCGAGTCAATTGAGCGGCAATGAAATAATCATCAGGAGGTCATTCATTTTAGAGTCTCCTAACTGGTTTTTGCTCTTCACAGTCGAATGCATTTTTTTTAGTGAGTCTATGCAATTGTTGTTTATTAAGACTTCCAGCGAAAATAAGCGTATGTTAACGCTTTAGGGCAAAAACACTACAATACTCTATCTCGAGGAAATTCAGGCATTAGGACTGCATTGAACCTAAATAGGGATGTGGCACATAGTAACACAATTTGCTGACCTTGAATTCAAGTAACACATTATTAAATTGAACTAGTTTGTACACATACTCTATTTTGGAAACCGCATACAGACTACACTTACCCAAAGCTTTTCCTGAATTCCTTACATCGGTCCAGTGGCATAAAGTCGGTCGCGTGTATTTGCGGATGCTGCATCGACTTAATGTGTTGTTCTGAGTCACTACCCAAAAGTTTTCTTGTTGATGTTGTGGCTTCGGTTTGCTGATGCCCCTTCTCGTCGGTCGGTCTCTTTGTCTGCTCCGATCGTTGCAGTATGAATTGCACATCATTAGCGTACTCACCCCATTTAAGAAGTAACTTCAATGGATTCTCCGTAGGTGCCAATAGCCGTTCATTATTGCGCCATCTTTCAATCAGTGTGAACCGTCCTACTTTCCCTGTAGCATGAGCCAATGCAAAAACTACATCCTGTTTTTTGTCAGCAATATTAAAAAGGAAAAAATGATGACACACAAGATTAATAGTCTAACTCCCACCCAAATACTTTTACTGTACCTGGCAAGTTGTGTTCACTGTCACACCGCAAACGATTCTTTGGATTCCTTCCACCCAAACCTTCAACTCCATTTCGAAATGTCACCTTGGTCCTCCACCGAACGGAGGAATGCTTGGACTTCAAATATTATTTCTTTAGTTTTGTTCTGCACTGCACTATCCTTGTAAATTCATCGTATTTTGGTTAACATTTATCCACCACCCGAGAAACCATCGTCGCTTTGGTTATTGTTCGGTTACTGGTAGCACACATTTGGGATAAGGCGTACGTCGAATCGATTAGTCAATCGGTCGCTTGGAATTTGAGTTAATGCACGGCAGGAATTTTTTCGTCACTGGTTAATTTTCTTTATTTACATTTTTTGTCTTTCTCAAGTCTCAACCTCAAGTGTTTCAAGAGTTTTTTTTTGTTTTTACTTGTACGACACTACCACTACGAACGCCATTTTACCCTTTTTTAGGAATATGCTGTCGTGTGACATTTATCTTAACTTGTGTTTTGTGCTTTTTGTTTGTTGAAAGAAAGAGCAAACAGGTTGATGTTTGATGCAAAGAGCGGGCTAAATTTTTGGTGGCATTGTATAGCAACATGATGAGTTGAGAAATGTAAAAGCGGCCCTTACAACACGGTCAATCGGTTCACAAACATCATGCATCGTGTATGTGTGGATTGACGCTACCCCTTTACAGTTCAATCGATTGACGAGAAATTTGTAGTTTTTGTGAGTTTTCTTGGTGTACGGATGTGCGATGAGTGAATCGGACGATTGTATTGCATATATTGCTCAGGCACATTGCATAAAGAGGAAAAAGAAAAAAAATTGAGAAAAAGGGTGCTTTTTGTGCATCAGAATACTTTTCTTTATACTTTTGCAGAAAAACTTCATATTGTTGCATTTTTTTGTTTCAGTCGCTAGCTATAATATTTTCCTTTGACATCTTATAAACTAGGTAATGACCGATACGTCTCAATTAATTCCGATACAAATGCTCGGCCTTCATCGTCCTTCAATTTTCCGCTGCCGCCGAAGTAATTACGTCAAATGAAGTAATTACGTCAAATGAAGTAATTACGTCAATCCAACCCTTAAGCGGTCCTTACACGGTCAAGCGAATGACATCAATCACTAGCATGTGTTTGTGAAAATGTATCTGTATGAGTCACACACATTTGGTGAAGTCTGATTGACGAAAATCAAACCAAGTTTGATTTTGCATGATGAACGTCATGCTGATTGATATGTCGTCGCTTTAAAAGCAGAGTGACATAAGTCAAAAATTGGTCGTTTTGAGTAAAGTACACAGAAAATTTCAAAAAAAAACTTATTTTTTCTGCCAAATCGTCATATTTCTATCTTTTAAACTGACAGGGTGAAGGCGAAGTGTTGTTCTGTATAACACCTAAACTCTGACAAACAATTTCGGAAAAGTGACACTTCCTTCTTTGTGTCATTCTGCTTTATAATGAGGGTATTAATTTTTTATTGGCAAAAGGTCACATTTGTATTATGTCATTTTACCGCGAAACCAAAGCAGTATTGCATTTTTTTGAATACGGAAAAAAATGACATTTCTCTTTTGTGTCAAAAAACATATTTATTTCTTAAGCTCCTAAATGTCATAGTTCAAAAAGTGACATATGGCCTGCAAAAACTGAAGCGATGGCAGTGTTTAATTTTCTGTAATTACTGTAAGATGTGTCACTTTTCAAAAGCAAGATACTCTGTTTTAATTTTAATACTATTTTTTAAGCCAAATTTATTGGTTTTTTAGATTGCATCTTAACCACTTTTTATTGCTTGTGAAGTTGGCAAGGCGAAAGGGGAATATAAACGCTCAAGAATGGGCAGTTTCAAGCGTAGAACCCCAGACAGTCGCAAACTCCATCGTAAGCCCCTCGTCCAGTCCGACTTGCAGTAACAATACACTTCATGACGTAAGGGATGAAATCACTGTCACTCAATCCACTTTTATGCCGATGGATCCAAAACCGACGAGGGGTTGGAGGTGGTGTGTTCTCTGGCAGGCTGAACCTCAGCCACTCCTTTCGCCTCCCTGATCGCTGAAGCGTGTTCCAGGCGGAAATCTTGGCGATTAAAGAAGTCCTATCGTGGCTGAAGAGAAAAGTCATATCCGCTATGTACATCTGGATCTTCTCAGATAGTCAGGCTGCGTTAAAATCCCTGGATTCTGTGTCCACAAACTCTATCATAGTCCGTGACTGTCGATCATCTCTAGTGGAGATGGTGGAGCGTCTTAACATTCACCTATGCTGAGTGTCGGGACATACAGACATTCCAGGGAACTGTAGGGCGGATGAACTTGCCAGACAAGGAACCATACTGCCCCTTCTACCTGGTAAAGGTCCATTAGGCATCCCAATTGCTACATGCAATCTCATGTTCATGAGACATACCGTTGAGAAATCTAACCTTAGGTGGACAAGTGGCAACACTTGTCTAGCGACAAAACAGATTTGGCCAAAGCTGGATCTAAAACGCTCTAAGTGTTTGATATCTCTGAACAGACTTCACATCGGTGCTATAATTGGTGTGATCACCGGACACTCTCTCATAGGCAGGCATGCAACAAGGCTTGGCGTCCACACAAATGACTTCTGCAGAAGCTGTATGAATGAAGAGGAGGAGGGAACAATTCTCCACCTTCTCTGCACATGCCCTGCACTCTCTCAAAGACGTAAACTCCATTTAGGATCTTTCTTTTACAATGATCTTAGCGATCTCATTAACACCAACATCAAAAGTCTGTCAAGCTTCATCAAAAGCTCCAACTGATTCAACGAGTAGGAGGGTGATACATCCGTGTGGTACCACAATGGAACTGTCATTGGTCTATGTGTGTCAGCCTCTGCCGACTGCCACTATAACCTAACCTAACCTAACCTAACCTAACCTACTGTTCGTCTGGTAGCTCATCAGGAAGTTCAAACATTTTGCCAGTCTCAAATGAGATACCGGTCGACCTGAACTCCGATGCCAAGGAAAAGTTACAAGGTAAAAAAAGGAAAATGTCGTACCAGTGAGTGGACCAAAAGCAAGGCAAAAGCTTTAAGGTATTTAGGAACAGCTTACGTTTCAAGCGGAAAAGATATGAAGGTTATCGAAGAAAGAGAACTGGGTCCTGTTTGTAAGTATAAGCTCAACTATTCTTAAAAGACTGCTGAACAGTGATTATACCCTATTCTAGGGGTATATTAATTTTGACGCATAGTTTGTAACATACCTTAATATTGCCCGTAGACCCCTAAAAGTTACTATATTTATGGTCAGCATCGATAGTAATGTCGATCTAGCCATGTCCGTCCGTCCGTCCGTCCGTCTGTCCGTCCGTCCGTCCGTCGGCAAAAATTAGGCCTTTAAACTGGACCTAGAGAGCTGAAATTTTAACCATATACTCTCTAGGGTCCCGAAATAATCAAGTTTAAGAATTTTTGAAATCCGCCCACAGACACGCCCACAAACTCAATTTTGGAAAAAATCGAATTTTGAGCTAGAGAGCTGAAATTTTTTATATATGATCTATGGCCCATAAAACTGATTGGGACATAAAATTTTCAAAATCCGCCCACTGACACGCCCACAATTAAATAAAACAAAATTTGGGAAAAATTGAATTTTGAGCTAGAAAGCTGAAATTTTTTATATATGATCTTTGGCCCATAAAACTGCTTGGGACATAAAATTTTCAAAATCCGCCCACTGACACGCCCACAATTAAATAAAATATTTTTTTTGAAAAACCAAAATTTGAGCTAGGGAGCTGAAATTTTTAATATATACTCTCTAGGGGCCCTTTATGCTCATGTGTAAATATTTTCAAAATCCGCCTACTGACACGCCCACAATTTTTATTTTTTTATTTTTGAAAGTCCAAAGTTTGAGCTAGGGAGCTGAAATTTATAGTATATACTCTCTAGGTGCCCTTTATGCTCATACTTAAATTTTTTTTTAATCCGCCTACTGACACGCCCACAATTAAATAAAACAATTTTATTGAAAAACCAAAGTTTAAGCTAGGGAGCATTTATTTACAAAAGCTTAGTTTTTTCGATAAAATCCTTTAAATTTTTGTCACGCCCACTTATGAGATATAGGAATAAGAATAGGGTATCCAACAGTTCGCCCAAGCGGACTGTAGCCCGCCCCTATGTTTTAACTTTTTAAGTTTATGTTTTACTTAATATTTATATGGTTTAAATCAAGTATAAGCCGACAGTAATACTTAAGAAGTTTTAGAAATAGGGCAGGTGAACATTGATTTAAGGTAAAATATATTAAATATACTTTTCTTTGTTTCTTTTTATAAAAAAAAAATATTTTAATTTTGTGTATGTAAAGACATTTTTTGAGCTAAATACAAAGCACTGCTGAACAGTTTTTTATCTTTAATATTTTTATTACATTTGTATATCAACACAATAAAAAATATTTAAGCAGAAACTCTTAAGTTAACTTTTACACTCAAAATAAAAAAATAAATTTGATATTAATCATCAATGGTTTTATGTCTAAACAAAACGACACTTTTCCGTATTGCTGTCTAAATTTATTACATATTATTGGCCGTTTTTTGTGCTAAACGACATAAGTCGAAATCAATTTTCTTAAATTACTTTATTTTGGATAGTTTCACTAATCCACTTGAAAGAAGAAAAAAAAAAGAAAATTTTTACCATAAATAACTTTTAGGTTTTCGTTTAAATTCACAAATAATTTTTTTTCTGTCAAAAATTATTTCAAATAGCTTTTCTGAAAAACTGCCTTTTTTGACTTATGTCACTCTGCTTTTAAAGCGACGATGTGTAAAGAGGCCCTTACACGGTCAATCGGTAGACATCATGCATCGTGTATGTGTGGATTGACGCTACCCCTTACACAGTTCAATCGATTGACGTGATGCGCCCGATATACCTAATGCAAACTCATAATTTCTTATTTGATGAAAAATACCGAAATCAATCCAATTTTATTAAATTTTTCCTTTCAAACGAATCGCCCGTTCCTTCATACATTCTACTATCAGGCGACAAAACCAGATTTCTTATTTTTCCATCATTTCCCTCTCATCGGACATACTACTTGCCAAAGCGAAGGCAACAATGCAAATCATCAAAAAGTATTCGGCTGTTACACAGAAAAATAAATACTAACGCTTCCATAAGAAAGGAAATCATATGTCATGATCAAAGAGTCGATAATGCGAGATCCATTGTCCATACAAATAACCTTTCTTGGATTCCATCATCAACCTCTGCTACTTACAAAGTATATATCAAAGACTATACCTATACTAGACAGTCAACTCTTACTACCCCTGTCCTCTGCGCCCCCAAAAGGGCAGAGCCTAATCCTCTCTCAAAATTTCCTATCGGTGAATATTATGTGAATCAATAAAAGTGAACTTAGCGTCCGTTGAATATGTCTGATTGCCAAATATGACAAGATTGTGTGGTGAGTTTAATTATGTTTCATTTGACAGAACTTTTTGGTTGTAAATTGTGTTTATTTTCATATCTTTCTTTTCATGTAATTTAATTTTTTCCTTTTAAATCGATGATCTGTACATTTTCGAATTCACTAAAACCACCAACTTCAATCTGCAAAGAAACTACCTGGGCAAACACATTCAAACAGCGAAAACCAAACTTGACAAGCTAGCTGGTGACCTACATATTCACGCAATGCATTTCATTATTATGTATAATTTATACTATATTTTATACTTATTCCTAATTCACCACGGAACGAAGAAGTTTGCAGGTACTTTATTAAAATTCTACAAATCCACCTCGAAACGAAGTAGGTTTGTTAACACAGCGTAATGTCCATCATTTTGAGAGAGGATTTCGATCTTTTTCTTCAGTTGCTCCCAACCTCACACCTAGCCCAACTAAATATCCTTCCCATTTGATTTGCATATGCAAACACTAATACAAAATAGGCATTTAGTGGAGTTTTTTTTAGCTGTTTTTAGTTTGTAAGCAATTCGAAAAAAAATCCTCTCAGTTGACTGTCTAGTATTAGTATAGCCGGTAGTTTGTGGTATACATACTACCTGTGCTGCGAAACCACGAAAAATGCATATGCTCCTTCTTACAAAGAAAAAAAAAATACATACATATATGGGAATGAAATTACGAAAGTTCGATAAAGAGAGACAAATCAGTTTATTTGGTTTTCTTTCTTCGTTTTTAAAACGTGTATTTAAATAGAAGGTAACAGCAAAGGTTAAGATACAAACCTTCTTTCTACCTCAATTCAAAACGCTATCTGACAAGTTGAGGCCAAAATAATAAAATGCGCTATGATGATAGTAGGTACTATAAAGTGTATATACAAAGCTACAATTCAACTTTGACGCAATTGAATACATTTTTCATATCATATAAGGCAACCTTTCGACCGTTCGATTCGCAATGCATATTAGAGGCCTTTAGGCCTAGATTGGCAATCGACCACCGCTATCGGGTCGGTATTTTGGGAAGTTAGTTTTTATATGAATGCATAAACCAATTATTTTAATAATGAACCAATTACAGGGTGCATTGGCACATTCAATAATTATTATTTTATAACTAACGTGGCTTAAGGGATTTCTTTTTCTGATATTGATACAGTACCCTTATAATGTAAACACAGTACAGCCATTTTGTTTGTTGCTATAAGCAGCACCCACATCAAACTCTTCATTGCTTGCTTTAATGTGCTATTTACTACATGAAATAATCATAGGATAGGATAGACGTTTGGTGCTTTTGTAGGGTTTTTTAAATCCATGGGTTTAGCCTAAATTGCTTTAGAGAGAATTGCATTGTTGTGTGTATTCAATCGAACGTGTGGCTTGCAATCACTTAGTCAAGACACTACCATCGCACCATTGCAAATTGATTTTTATAAATTCGAGTACAATTCATAAATTGCATTTTTTCATATACTTTCGATTTAAATCGTTTCCATCGTTCACCACCCTCCCCTAGATCACCTCCTTCCCATTACTCCTCTTCTCAAAGTCGTTCACGTTTCGAAGGTAAAACATCGCCTCCTTATTATTCACCTACTCAATCAAGCTCGCCTCACCACCATAGCCTTTCGTCTCAAATTGTTGTTCGATCCCCTTCTCTACGCAATTCTTTTACTAGCCCTTTTTCCCCACAACGTCAAACTTCGACTTCGGAAGGTACTTCGTATTCCTCACTAGATTTTGCAAACAAGTCCGCGGAAAAAACACAACTCGCACTAAGCAATGCCGTAATATCCAAGGTTCAACGTGGAAGACCACACAAAAACAGAGTACCGATTCAGAAGTCAGGTAATCCTCCTTATCCGGTGGATCCGCATGGATTATCCAGCGCATCCTCGAATACAGATTTACGTATTGTTCACAGACAGAATTTTGGCCTTTATTTAATCTATAGGATTTCTACCCCCACTAATTTTAAAAAACTTACAAAGCAGTGATTATAATTTAGTAGCAAGGACATCATCCAGGTTGAAGAAAACAAAAACACCGAGGTATAAACAACTATATTCGAGAAAGAGACAACCTTCAAACGACGTTCAAATCATCTGCAGATGCTGTCAATCCAAAAATGTATATCTCCAGGGGTTCCCAGAGAATAGGAAACTGATGGGCGCTGAATTGAAAAAAGCTTCGAAATCCAAATTAAAAGGATCGAAGGCAAAGATGATGCCGAAATCGCCTGCTAGGTACCCATATGAACCCCCTATCACGAAAAATCAGTTACGCATTGGCAGCGTACCAGGCTTAAGGATCTGATGCGAAAAGAAAATTCCCATACAAAACTTGTGCGACGCTTTTTGCTTTCTCTGCTTGGCATAAGTACACTTTAAAGCATGCGACACCAAATTTCCTCACATATAATCATACAGAAAGGTTAAAAAACGCAAATGAGGAGGCGAATTCTAAAAATGTGTCTCAGGAAATTGAAAAAAAACGCCGGTTACTAAGGTGAGGAATCGTATTCCCCTACCGATCAATCAGATATCTTGGAGAGATCCGTAAGTGGAACTACCCTCCTATGTAATTGCTTGAAAAGTGTACAATTGCCATATTTTCCGTTGCTTTTTCTGTATCGGTTTGCTATCGATTTAAGAGCACAGAAATATTGGTTCGCATTAGCACCATACAAGGACTTAAATAAATCAAACATTCAAACAATGAAAATCTATTACAAAACATGATCTTTTAGTGTCAATCAACAGAGGACACTACAGTATTGCATTATAAATTGACATCTGCTCTTGCTAATAACACAATCGCGTACCATCGCATACGACGCGCTTTCAAAATTATTGCGTTGTTAAAAGTTAACGGATACGGTTCCCAAGCAAGCTGTTTTGTTTCAATTTGGCATTGTGATTTGTGATGTGTGATTTTCTTAGTTTGTTTTATTTTTATAAATAAATTGTAATATACAACATTATAAAGATTTTTGCGATACTGTTATCTTCGTTAGATAAAAAAATAATACCGAATTGAAATGGTCTAAATAGGACAATGTAAGTTTTTAAATAAGAAACGCGTTCCAAAAAAAAAAAACAATTAATAAAAGTGATGGGATTTTTGCATTAAACAGGCAATCAAATCAATCGAAAACCAATCGGATTACAAACCATCAATTGAATTCACCGCCGCCCCAGAAGAAAAGGAGATCAGATATTATGAAGTGAGTTATCTAAGGAACAGAAGTAATGGCTGAGTTTAAGACGCAATTCGTGTGATTAGCATAAACAAGGTCTTTCGACTAAAAATTCATAAATTCTACTTAATTTATTGTGAAATCGCTCGATCTGACGAACAAATGTGAGGTGTTTTAACTACATCGGCAATTTGGTACAGCTTACAGGGTTCGCAATGTAATCTCCATTCCCACTTCGCACACTGGAAACAAATAGCCGACAAAGAATATTTTTTTTTTAAAAGACCCCGTATCAACTCTTCATTATGGTTATGCTCCACTACTCTGCCGCACAAAACAAAACTGGCAGGATCAGTGATTCGTAGAGCTCCGGTTGGATCCCCACTATGGTGCCATTCGTGGAGTTGCTCTTTACTCCCTTTTGTGGTATCACAACGGGCCGAAACTGCGGCCTAAGTGTGCCTGGGCTCACGCCCTCGCAGGCACCTTACCTAACCTAACCTACTCCAAGGTAGGTGAACTCCAAAGTTGCTGCTATCAACGGTGAAGTTTTGTCCTAGTAAATAAACTGTTTTATTTTGTTGAAAGCATTTCTTGGTTTTGTCCTCCTATAGTGCATCTCCTTGCCGGAGCTGTTTGCAACTGCACATTGCACCGCGTATTATCCAGAGTAACGTGACACTCTGAATCGGGATACCGAAATCGGGCTTCCGTACACAAAGCTGACGATGAACGCTATCATGCATGAGTTGTAAAAAAATGTTCGTGTCCTCTTCCGTATCCTGAGTGAACAGTTGAATAAAGCCAAAGATACACCGACAGGAAGGAAAAATAAATAAAAAAAAGACATTTTTATTTATAAAATTAAATCATTGCTTCTAATATAGCAGCTACTTGCTCTAGTACTTACTTACCGGGCTCCCGACCCGTGAAGAGTCTGCCTGAGACACAGCAGCCTTCCATCCTCTACGATCCCGGGCACGCTGCTTCCAGTTGTCCAGACCAATCGCTCTGGCATCCGCGATGGTTTGGTCTTTGAAACTTGCTCTAGTGCGTTTTAGAAACAAACCAGTGTGCTCTGAGCACGATCGGTTTAAAACATGTTCGAAGTGCTTAAGCTCAGTTTAGAGCTCTGTATTCAAATATAAACATAGGAAAAGGCTTCACTTCACTTGGGCGAACTGTTGAATAAAATATTCCGTTTCATATCCCTCATAAAATAGGTGTGAAAAAATTCTAAGTACATATGGTGAATGGTTAAGAATGATCTACATATTTTGTTACACAACATTTAAAGGGTCTTATCGAAGAAACAGTTTGTGTAAAAGAAACTTTATTGCCCATGTTCTGCATTCCACTTTTTGTGAATTTGCAAGGTGAAAGTGAAATTGTGTGTTCTGCATTTCGATCGAAGTGAATATTGTGAATTGGGGCAAATCTGTAGGGAGTTATTACGAATGGTTTAAGTGAGAATCCAGCATTTTTTTATTGAAAATTGCTAAAACTATTGCATCCATGTTGACTTAAAAGCAAACTTTGTGTTTGTTTAGGTCTTTGACAATTCGAAAAAATCTAAAACGATCGAAATACATAACACAAAATTTCATTCCGAGTGAAATTGAAAAGTGAATTGAATTCGATTTCGATGGAAATGCAGAACATGGGTGTATAGGTATAAAGGAATTGTTCAAAACGACTTCATCGACCTTGCGAAGAATTAAAGAATAGGACTTTCATTTAAAATGATTCTTCAATAAAACTTTGTGGGCGGATTTTAAAAATATTTATACATGGGTATTAAGAGCCCATAGGAAGTATATATTCCAATTCAAAGCTTCCTACTAGCTCACTTTAATTTTTTGATAAAATTTTTATTTATTTTTAATTGTGGGCGAGTCAGTAGACGGATTTTAAAAACCTAAACACAGGCATTTTGGACCCTCAAAGACAATACAGGGTGCCCCTTAATTCGTTGGCAATATTTTAGGGCATGATTTGTGGGTATATTCTAAGGAAAAAAATGTTCTACAGTAAGGGCCTATCTCTAATTTTTTTTATCATTTATTGAGGATTTAAGAAAAGGCTTACTTGGGTGTACCCTGACCCATGTTATCGGTAATTGCGCTGTAAGTACTAATGATAGAAATTTCCTTTAGGCCTCTATTTTTAGAAGAAATATTAGCCTTTGTAATTGCATTTAAATAAATTTTATATCTTAACTCAGTCTTAAGATATCCAATTTTTAACCTGTTCAATTTTTCCTGCCCATGCTAATTTTTTGACTTTCGGTTCAATTGTCTCCAGAAAATGCGTAATAAACATAACGTTTTAATCACCCCTATCACAGAATCCGTCGTATTCGGAATTCCGCTACGAAGGATCCAAAATTTCGTGGTAACAAACACATAAATGCCAAAATCTTAATTAATTAGGATTCCGTCAAACCATTTTTCAAGAATCTAAAAAATTTGTAGCAAATATTTCCACTATGATGGATTCTGTGAGAATATCTTTTTTAGTTCGTAGCAAAATTCCGAATCCGACGGATTCTGTGATAAGGGGGAATATTTTTTTTGAATGAAGGTAACAATAATAAAAATAAAAGCTTGCGACAAGTTTGTAGAAAAACCCATAGATTTTATGATACTTTGGAAAACATGGAATAGGTAAAATTAAAAATAGGGATTTTTTGCACGATTACAGATTTTCTCCATGCAGGACATCAGAAATTTTATGTCTGGAAACATTGAATCGCAAAGCTAAGCGTCTGATGCTAGAATATACCCATAAATCATGCCCAAAAATATTGCTAACGAATTAAGGGACACCCTGTATATTCCAAGCTCAAATTTCAAGTTTGTTTTTTGACACTGGGGCGTGTCCGGGGGCGGATTTTAAAAATTCTTACACTTGATTATTTTGGGCCAGTATAGAACATATGGTTCAAACTTCAGCTTTCTTAATTTGCTTCATGGTACGTGTGTTCGGAACATTTCTTCGACAAAACGCAACTCCTTGTTTTGCCTTCCTTAAGATTGTCTTATCTGGGGTATCCGTAACCATGTAGATCAGTCAGCTCCAAGATTACTCCCCATTAAACTGTAGCTTTGGGCCGGTACTCATTGCTCCGGTAATGCACAGGCACCCCAGCATTTGCACTCTTGTTGTGGCCCATGCTCCTGCATATCATGAGAGAACAGGTGGTCTTCTTACTTTACTTTACTTTACTTTAGGTGACGCTACAGGCCGGGGTGTTTTTGTTAGTTACGTCACTGGACGAGAGAGTTAGGTGAGGCATGAACAATTGTGGCTGGCATATAAGGTAGTTGAGATCGTTGAGTGGTATTTAGGCAATTTTTGGGTTAAGCGAATTACATATTAAATGCAACCAATGTTTTCGGCTGACAAAGTTGGCGACGGATTCTATGGCACGGATCCTTCCGTCAAGTACTTTAAAATCGATGGGTCCGTCGAGGCGAATTCTATTGATTGATTGATTGATTTCGAATTTGATAATTAAACAAAACGAAGCGAATGATAAAGGAGATTTCGAATTGAAAAAGATTCACATTGAATTCCATAACCGGGCCACAGGACCGCTAAACGTATTCCCCAAAACTTCACTTATCTGCTTGTGCACTAGTTCCTTGTTCTTTACGTTTACGTTTTTAATTATAGTTGGCAAAGTTTTTTGCTAACAAAGTAGCGGTATCTCGCCAACAATGAAGAAAAAGCGAGAGATCGGAAGAGCTCAAAACACTACAGAAAATGAAATAGTAACCGGTAGATTTGTTTAAAAATTGAAACCAAAGTCGCATTCTCAATTGTTGAAAACTATGTTTCTATATTACAACTTTCAAATAGCTTCTTACTTTGAATTTGTTTGTATCTTTCAGGGATATTGGTAGAGACAGTCTTGGTGAATTCCAATCTTCCATATTCGATGCCAGCGATGGCCATAAGCTGGTCGATTTCATTCGCAATAAGAAAGGGTTACGTTCGCAACCACTAAAGATTTTCGATGATGTAAGTACCGATAGGCAAAGTTTGCAGATAGAAATTCAACAGCTGGATAAAGAGAAAGATGATTTGGAAGAAACTTTGCAACCTGCAGAACACCATGAGCCCATCCCAATTGAAATTGAGAGTGATGCTGAGCAGCATACAAGTGCTATTGAAAACCCAAATAATACCAAATTATTACGAAGTCCAGGGTGTACGTAATTTTACTACCATTTCTAAGTTTTTCTGATTTAATTGGAATGTTTCTTGTACTCAGATTCGGGTTCTAACATAAAATTGAAGAGATCAACACAAAGCATAGGTCGACGGACACTGCTTAAAGAATTCGAGAAGACTCTACATGACAGTCGATTTGTAAGTTCAAATTTCCGTTTGTGTTCAGTCTCACTAACGTACTTGGCTTTTCTTACAGCTTCCAAAAACATGCAGCACACCACTCAATCAGGATCAAACAAAACAAAGCACCAGTTCCGCCTCTGTCGCTTTTAAAAATTCTTCGGTTCTGCCAAGCAATTCAACTCATGAGAAGTCACTAGATCAGAACATGGGATGCTCGCCTATAACAATATCTGAAGGTGAATCAATCTCCCCTAATCAAGCTTCAACAGCAGATGACAATGCTGGGGATGTTATGCAGTCTTTGCAACAGCAAAACGATAGGCTCCTCGCTCTTGCTGATTCATTCGATGGATCTTCTAACATTGTAACGGAAAAAGAAAACTCTGCGCCCAGTTGTCCTCATCCAAAAAGAATATTTACTCTAAACAAGGCGGACAAAAGTCTGACTTATATTGGAATGAGCAACATTATTTCATCACTTAATGCACAGAGTAAGTTATTAGTGGCCAATCATCGTCGAAACACATCAGTGGTCAGCGGCTCACAGAAATCCGTTACAGCAAGTGTGCAGAAAGTATCGCGCATACCGATTATCGTGAAAGGAGGCCCAAGTGATGCTCCGCGACCGTCGGTGAAGTCTCCAGCTATTACCTCTCGCCATGTAGTGGAAAATCACGAAACAGCCCAACTTATTGAACATCTGCAAAAGGGCACTCCATCTAACGCCCCTATCATTGTGATTCCAGTTAACCAGACGTTCAATCAACTGCCCACTAGCATAAATAGTCCGAATTCAAATGAAATAACCTCGACAACAACAACAACTCTGCCAATGTCTGATCTAATGGAGCTACCAGCACACAACAGCAGTGATGAATTACTACCGGTGAACAGCTTGCGCCTAGAGGATATTATCACAGAAGACGATGATTCGAGTGGTGCAGATGAGCGTCCGCCAATTGTGCATAACCGATGTCGTGTGCGAAAAGAGCGGCCAACGAGATTGTTGGCAAATGCTTCCTCTAAACAGCAACGGAAAAGGTATGTTTCATCATTAACACGACACACACCGCCACCCAGAAAGTCAAGTCGACACATTCGCGAATTCCTATCGCCAAAGGAACTCGCGCAAATTAGTCTCAGTGGCATTTTAGATCTCCGCAAGCGTAACAGTCAGGGAGAATTGCGAATGACGGAGCGTGATAGTAATATGTTCGAAAAACAGTTGGAGCTGGAACTATTAAAACGTAACATAAATGAAAATGGCTACGAGGATGAAGTTCTGCAAATGGAAGTATTGCCAGCGCCACCAGATAATTTCTCCGATACGCTCAGGAAATCAAGACTACGCGAAGAAAAATCGGTTCAGTCTGATGACCTAATCGATGATTCTATTTCCAGTAGGATTTCTTTGGTAAGTTGAACACTCATTTTAGTTAAGTGTGTATGTTTAAAGTGCATACTTTTGCATTACAGTCACAAACAGCTCTGAACAGATTGTCGAAATCAACTGTAGGACGAAAAAAAGGACGAAAAATCATGGTAAGTGAAAGAATATTGATCGTGGTTGCAAACGGTGAAATGGTAGTGTATTCACCGGTTGATATGAAGGTAACGACCCTGATAATTCAATTTCGCCGTAAGTAGATGAACGGTAACACTACCATCGGGAGAAATCGTGCGTATAAATACAGCGGTTTGCTATGCTTCTGCAAAGCCATGTATGTCTGAAATAGCGTACCGACTAACCTCGGCACCATAATTGCTGCGAGGCTCGTGATATGGTCCCTATAATCAAACCACTGTCATTTAACATCATCTGGCACAAATTCATCCCAATTCACTTGGGGTTTCCACAAGCGTTGAAAAATAATCTTGGAATGAGCGGTTTCATGATTTTCCCAAAGAGAGTCCACCCAAGTGTGGATCGCTGTGCTCTTGGGGTCCCGATTGAACCCATAACTGAATCGTTGCGTATAAACTGTCTTAATTTGTCTGAACCCAGAAGAATAACAACTGCGGCCGGAGTGTTTAAATGCGGGTCTGCCAAGTTAAGGCGCTTAATTAGCCATAATTAAATTTGCAAAGTTGTAGGCCAACTTTTTAAAAAGTAACAAAAAACAGCAGCCTACTTTCAAAAAGTGACTGTCGCAATTAGTTCGCATAACCGAAGATACATATAAGTCAGAATGTACTGTATGCATTTAAATTGAGCTGTGGGCTAATTCTGTCTAGTAAAAACAGTGGCCTCAATTAAATCGGAATGAAAAAAAACTATAAATGCATTTCGAAATTAGTTGTTTTGTGTTTACGACTGTGAAAGGAAATGAATTGTCTTTCTTGTGTGGTATATTTAAATAATGTTGGGAAAATGGGTTTTTATGTTTCTGTTAGTTTTTCTACTGAACAGGAGGACAAATTAAAATTCCGTGCAATGCTGAAAGACAATTGAAATCCATTAGATTTCCAAGAAGAATTGTACGTGCACTGTTTAAGCATGTTTGGGTTATTATCTAAAGTAAACAAATTATTTTTAAGGTTTGTCCAACTGTACAGATTCAATAAAACAGCAGTTCCATACGTGCTGGGTGATATTACTATTAAGTAATATTCGTACTTTTCCATTCAGTCAAGTCCCTGTTAGGTTGTCATAAACTTTGCTGCTAAAGTTGTGCAGAGACCATCGATATCCACTACCCTATTTGCTCTCCACCATCACTTCAGTTAAATTTGTTTTTGTATGTTTAAGGAAAATAACTAACAACCCTATTGTGCTATTCACTGGAATCGCGAATTCGATTCACTTCCATCGTTCCTATCCGTCGGGTGAACTGCAATATCACACCTCGATTTTTCATTTGCGTAAGCAAAAAAAAAACAAAAAGTTTGCACGTCCTTTTTCTCATTGAGCAGATAATGAACCACCGTGCTGAATGTCAAGTTTTAAGATCTACTTTTTTAGGCTGGGCTTTTATTGTTCGATCATCCGTAGCGAAATTTCGAATACGACATATTCTGCAATGAGACTTAAGAAAGACTATATGGCTTTTGAATACCCTTATGCCCAAATTACATGTGCAGAAGTTCTGTATACGTCAATGCATTTGAAACTCGTGCCCAGAATTATTTTATGTAAATGCGTACGTTGCTGTCATACTTTATGTGCCAGAACACAAGAGTGCAAAATAAAACAAAACGCATGGACAACAGTAAAAAACAAAGAAAACAGACAATCAATACAAAAACCGCCTTAAATTTGATTCATTTGTCTTTTGTGGCATGGTGAGATTGACGACGACTGCAGTGGATTTGTAATGAAAGACAACTTGCTGAATTGCAGTGGCTGCAGGATTTACATTTATGTCGGGATTGCGACACCGGCATATATAAAAAATAAATATTAGGCATTCACGGCCCATACAGGACCTAAAACCTTGCTTCCCCAACCATTTTCCTGTGCGAAGTGAAAGGGAACTGCAATTTTAAGCAGAATCTGAACGTCAAATTTTAGACGCTTCTCATGACAATTGATACAGACATTCGCTTTGACATATACATGGGAACTATAGTAGGGCTCCTTTAGCGTACGTAAAATCAATAGCTCTATTCCTTATCTTTAACAGGTATGTATTAAATACTAAGTTTAAGCGATCTAATAAAGTCGAATGTTCTTGATAGATGTAAATAAATAAATAAGTAAATAAAAAAAAAATTGTTTCTTTTCAGTCGGAGCAGTTGAAGAACTATTTGGAGGCGAGTAAGCAAGTTTCCAAGTCTGTGTCGAAATCTTTGAATTTTTCAAAGCGAAAACTTTACAACAAGGGTAATTCCGACCAATCATCCGACGATTCAAGTTCTCTAAACTCTTATTGCCGCACCAGAACACGACAAACGTCAAACAGTTTAAGACAAGACAATGATCGAGTTCCCGCTATCAACAACGGAAGCGAAAAGATGCAAAAACAGCCTACGCTCAGTGCAAGTTTGCATAGTCCTTCTTTTTTGCATCCTTCACCTCGTCCATATAACTCTCCTCCTCGACTCGGTTCCCATAAACAACTTAGATCCTCACTTCCCCATAGATCACCTCCGCCCCCTAGTAAGGCTCCTCCTAATAACCATTCTTCTCGACGCAGTTCTACACTGCAACGTAGATCCTCTCTACCCCGTAGATCACCATCGTCCCCTAGCTCGCCTCCCCCGCATAACTCCCCTTCTCAACCAAGTTCCCGTCCGCAACGTAGATCCTCTCTTCCTCTTAGTTCATCTCCACCCCCTAGCTCACCTTCTCCCCTTAGCTCACCGTCTCGACCATCTCCACAACATCGTGCATCGACTTCGCAACATACCCCAAATCTTCCACTAAGTCCACCTGCAGAATTTGCAAACAAGTCTGCAAAAAAAACACATCTCGGACTAAACGATGACGTAATATTCAAGGTTCCACATGGAAGGCCTCCCAAAAAGAGGGTCACGAAACAGAAGCCACGTAAATCTTCTCATCCGGTTGACCCGGATGGAGTATCCAGCGCATCCTCGACTACAGATTCAGGTACGTACACTTAAAATTGTTTTATCAATATAACCTTCCTAAGCTGCTTTCGTTTTTACAGTTCCCGCAGTTCGCCGTTCCAAAAGACAAAAAAAGCCACTTGTAGCATATTGGTCTTGTTCACAGACAGAGTTCCGGCCTCTGTTTAATATGGAGGAAATTTACCGCAAAAAGGAGGACGCTAAGATTAAGAGACCCGCTGGTAGCAGGCTTGCGACTAAAAATGTACCGAGCAGTAAACATAATTTAGTAGCGAATACTAAAACAGTTGAATCAAGCTCGGGAGAAAAGCCCAAGAAAGGAAAGAATCTAACTAAAAAGCAAAAAAGGGAAATGGAGTCCTTACAGGCTAAACACAGCGAGCTGAACCATACCCGCGATTCAAGTCATTGTCCATCGTTTCATAGTTTAACCTCTGCAAGTGATTCGCAACCTGCCGGAATTCAGGTAAAACAGTTTGCATCTGAGTCGAAAAGTTCTGAGACTTTGAAAGGATCCAGTAAACAGGGAATCGAAAAGAACTCAGAGGTCGATAAAAAGCGCACTGGATCGAAGAAAACAAAAACATCGAATTCTGAACGAACAAGTTCGAGGAATAGTGAACATTCAACCGACAGTCAAGCCACCACCTCCGATGACTATCAATCCAAAAATGTATATCTCCAGGAGTCTCCAGAGAATCCAACATTTGCCATTGAGTTGAAAAAATCTTCGAAGGCGAATTTGAAAGGACCCAAGGCGAAAAGAATGCCCAATTCGGCTGCTGCCCATGTTAACCCGACAACAGATGACCGCACTAGGCCTTCAAAGTTTTCAGAAAAAAATGAAGCAAACTTAAAACACAATCAAGTATCGTCCGACTGTTACGATTCTTCTAGTGATTGCCCGCAGGGTAATTATCCTTCAAGTGTCCAAACATTAAGACTAGCGACAATAGCAGAAGATTCCACACTCGAATTAGTACCACCATCACGGGCTCAATCAAATAAAGCCTCGTTGCGCAAGAAAACTAAAAAAAAAGATGCATTTCGAACGGAGCACGACGAATCCATCTCTGATGTGTCATCGTCACATGTCAACAGTCTCTTTGATAAGCTGAAAAGTGCGAGTATGTGCGCGGGCTCAAATGTCTTGTCCCATGAAGAGAGTTGTAGCGGGCAGGTTTCCCGTAGTTCTCAAGCAAAACATCCTAAAGTTGCTGTGATGCCCTATTGTAAGAACTTGGAGGTACGGGTAATGCGAATGAAAAACAAAAAAAAATCTGCGCAAGGCTCCGAACAAATGTGTGATTCTGGTTTCATATCCGAGGGTATGGTGAGTAGATTTGAAACTGGCAAATTCGGACACATAAACTTACTGCAAATCGATGAGGCATCACGTTACAAATAACAATTCTTATGCGCAACACAGCTCGTGTTGATGCAATGAAATCATCGTCAATGTGTAGGGTTTTTTTAATGCCTTTCCAGGGGTGCAATAATCACCTTTATTACGAGTGGCCTTTTAGTTGATCGACTCGTGTCGTTATTTGAGTCGTAGCGGTTTTGTGTCGGCTTTACGGAAGAAAATCGCCTTGAGTGTCGTTTTATTAATATCCCACGTGCGTTCCACAGAAAAAAACCCGACACAAAACCGTCCGACTCGAAAAACTATAAGAATCGATCAACTAAAACGCCACTCGTAATAAGGGTGAATGATTGAGCATCAACTGTGCAGTAATGCGTTTCCGAATTTAAGTTATTAATTGAGCAGTAAGTCGGTAGTTAGAAATGATAAATACTCTAATAGAAATTTAGTTTCCCAATAATCATCAATTGTTTGTCATAAAATACAGAAGCCAAATTGTTGTTCCAGTCCAATTTTGTTTCGCATACGAGGGCTATGATCTGAATTAGGTACCAGTTACCAGCGAGACACATCTGAATCAGTTTTGCCGGCATTCCGAATTCGGCCATCGCCATATAGAGCTCCTGACGATGTATACTATCATACGCGGTTTTGAAGTCGATAAATAGGTAGTGTGTCTCGACTTGAAATTCGTTGGTCTTTTTCAGGATTTGCCTCAGTGTGAAAATTTGGTCTATAGTCGATCTGCCTAGCCGGAAGCCACACTGGTACGTGCCGATAAGTCTGTTGCAAAACGGTTTAATACGTTCACACAGTACGTTGGATAGGATCGTATATGCGACATTAAGCAGGGATATGCCTCGATAGTTCTTGCAAGACATGGGATCGCCTTTTTTGTAGATGGGGCATATGGAGCTGATAGTCAGTCGTCGGGTATGTTTTCTTCCACCCATACTTGGCTGATGATTTCGTGCATGCGCCCTACCAAAACATCACCACTGTATTTGAAGAGTTCCGCTGGTAAGCCATCAGAGCCTGCGGCTTTGTTGTTCTTAAGCTTTTTTATAGCTAAGCCAACTTCTTCTATACTGGGTGGTGGAACTGGTTCTTCATTGACATCACTCTCTCTACATGATGCCCATTAAGCAGCTGCTGGAAATGCTGCTTAAACACATCTACTTATTCCCTCGCTTCGGTGACTAGGTTTCCTTAGCTGTCTCGAAGAGCCTTCGTTCCGGTTTTGAAACCAGCAGCCAGTTGCTTGGCTTTCTTATAGAACCTCCGGATGTTGTTACGATCGCGAGACTCTTCGATCTCCTTGAGCTGGGATACTGCGTAGGCCCTCTTCTTTCTACGCAGGATCTTTTTCGCCTCTCTTCTCCTGGCTCGATACTCTTCCCTCGCTGCCCTTGTTTTGCGCTGCAGCGTTTTCTTGTGTGCATCTTCTGTCAGCTTTTTCCTGTACACGCATTCATCATCATACCACGGGCTATTTCTCTGGGGTGGCTGGTACCATACAGTGGTTTCGGCTACCTCCTTGATGATGTCGCGATACTGGCACCACTGATTGTTGGCGTCTGTGGTAGGTGAATGTACAGTGGAGAGTTTCATACTCAGGCGCTCAGTGTAGGCATTTGTGTCCAACGTTGAATTTCTTCTTTTGGGCGGTTCGCAGCTTCTTCTTGTTGGACAGTCGAGCTCTGAATTTAGCCGCAACAAGAAAATGGTCAGAGTCGACGTTGGCCCCTCGGAATGAGTGCACATCGAGGATGTTGGATGCGTGCCTCGCATCGATTAACACAGGGTCGATTTGGTTGGCGGTTCGACCGTCTGGAGAGCGCCAGGTTGCCGTGTGGATCCTAGTGCTACTTATCACCGTATTACGAGCTGCTGCAAAATCGATTAGCCGGTAGCCGTTGGCTGTTGTCGTTTCGTGGGTTCTGTGCTTACCAAAGATGTTTTCCTTTCCGACTTTAGCATTGAAGTCCCCGAGTACAACTTTTACATCATACTCCGGACAGACTCCGTAGGCTCCATCCAGGAGGTCATAAAACTCCTCGATGGGATATTAGGCCTCGTCGGTAGGAGCGTGTGCACATATTAGGCTTATGTTTTGGAGGTAGCTTTGATGCGGATCACAGCCAGGCGATCACTTATCGGCTTGAAGTCAATAAATTTTGTCCTAAGCCGATTTCCCACGACGAATCCGCATCCTAATACATGCAATCTTTTATGGCAGCTGTAATAAATGTCGCAATTTTTTCTTTTCATCGTACCTGATCCTATCCATCGTATCTCCTGGGTCGCGGTAATATCTGCCTTGTACCGCGTGAGGACAGACTCGAGTTTTTGAGTAGCACCTGGGGTGTAGAGCGTTCGTACATTCAAGGTACATACTCTGATGTCGTTGTCCATTGACGTTCCGGGTCTGGTTGCCATTTGAGGAGTTCCATTATCCGAGGCTGGTTGTGTCTCTCTCATAACTACCTGTTTTTCCATGGACGGGAAGTTACCCCGACGGCACTACATATTTTAAATACATTATAATAAAAGGGCAATGAGGTTGTTGCAAACTGTATTTACGATATCAATCAAAGCGTAAGCGTTGGGTGGCAGAAAAACTCTTGGTCTGAAAATGTTTACGATATCAATCATAGCGTAAGCGTAGGGCGGCGGAAAAATTCACAGTCATCTTGTTCTCCAAGCTGTATGGTAGGCTTTCTATCTTTTACGACGAGGTTATGATTTGGACAAAATGGATCTTTGGTCATTGCCCCTTAAAAATTATTTCGACCCCTTTAAATTTTAGGTAGAAAGCTAAAATGTGGAACATAAACACCTATATGTTCAAAAAGGTCAAGTGTAAATATTTTCAAATCCGCTTACTGGGAATGTGTCCAAACGGTTTTACCAAAAAAGTTAATGGAAGCGAAAGTTGTTTTTTCCATAAATTATATACGAACTCAATGTCCTTCTTCATGTTTAAGTCTTAGCTTAGGTAAGGTAAATGAATGCTCTTGTGAAGGGTGTTAGGGCTCACTTAGACCAACAGTTTGGGTCCGTTGTGTCCATTTTGGGACTCTTTAACATTTCCTGAAAATAAAAATAAAAGAAACCACTGTTTAGTAGCACAACAATTCCCTTTGCTAGAACCACCGATTCATATGTGAATCTCAGGAGTTTCTTCAGCTCTATATCCTCAAACAAGTAGCTGCCAAGAATCTTGAATCTATTAGTTCTAAGGGCAGGGCATCGCATATTAGGTGAGGTTTAGATTTTATTTCTTCAACGTCACTGCAGCTCCTGCAATAGGCCTACTACACAGTGTCCTGCGAGGACTTCCGTGTGCGAATATCATTGCGATTTAGCTCGATCATGGTATTTGATCTTGTTTTTGTTCGCTCCCTTATGAGTCTGCATTTATCGATGATGATCCAACGTAGGTTTGTTCTACTCGTGGATTCAGTGTCGAAATTTGGTGATAGTGTGCTCAGTGCAGTTCTTATGCATCTTAGGGCCAGAAATTCATTCACCTTCGATCCGTACCTTGCAAATTCATCCACTTTCTCTTTACCCGAGATGTCCTTGTGCCCTGGTACCCAGCAAAGGCTTACCGTATTGATATTTTGTCTAGGTGTTTTTTGTATTGTAACACCGCCCTTGACTTCACTACTGCTGACCCCATGGCCTTTATAGCCGCTTGGCTGTCACAGTATATGGTGATATGATTGTGGGCTAGTTTGCCCCTCTTCACGTCCTTGGAAGTCTCAGTGATCAAAGCTTCCGTGACCGTTTTGTGGCTCCATTCTTTTCTTCTTGTACAGCCAGTGTATCACCTATGGTTTGAATCCCCATGCATTGCTGAATGTTCGTCTGCAAGTATATAATGACACATATTCTTTTTTGATCCGATCCTCTATATTTTCCTTCCAGATGATTTTGGAATCTTGAATGACACCCAGCTGCCTTGCTGTCTTGGATATTTTCAGGTCCACTCCACTCATTCTTGGTGGTTTAAAGACAGGTTGCCCTCCTTCTTTGAACAGCAGTATTTTTTATCTTGGATGGGCTTACTCCTAGGCATCTGCCCGCAACCAGTTGTTGACGAGTAGGAGTGCGTAGCTGTGTCGCTCGCTGAGGACTGGGATGAATTCACCTGAGACCAAGATTGCTTCATCGTCGTCATAGGCGCTCAAAATAAAGCCTTCCCTGTCCAGTATCTTTAATAGCTCGTCTATTACCATTAGTCATATGAGCGGTGAGAGGACGCCGCCTTGCCGTGTTCCTCCTACTAATTTTCTGTTCAACGCACACGACTCGTAACTTAATCCGTCGTGTGTCTAACATAAGACCAATCCAGTCACATAGACTGCCATTGAGAAGGGCCCATCTTAGGCTGCGCGGAATCGCATCAGCTTCGATGTTGTTGAAGGCTGCTTCTATGTCTAGAAACGCACTTAAAGTGTACTCTTTGTGCTCTAAGGAAATTTCTACTACTGATTCTAAACTATGTAGTTGCCGCCTATTGCATCTCTCACATACAGATCAATTAACAGTTCCATTGTTTTCAGCATGAATGAGGACAGACTAACAGGTCTGTAGTTCTTTGCTGCGGTTGAATTGAATTGAATTGAATAATGTTTATTTAGTATTAAATACCATTTAACAACATACAATATAATATTTATATAAATACACTCATAGTACCTTTAAAACATTTTTTTTACAGATTTTGAACATGGATACAAAATTAATAATTGTTTCTGACAAAATTTAAAATGTCTTTCCTGAATTTATTATAAGTTGATTCAATTTTCACATTATTTGGGAGTTGGTTATATATATTTAGTCCTTTATAAAATAAAGAATTTTGTGAATTCCCATTTCTGTATAGGTATAAATGAAAATTGTTATTTCATCTCAAATGAAGTAAATGTAAATTTGATCTTAAGATTAATTTGCTCTTCAAATATTGTGGCAACAGATTATATTTAATTTTATATGTAACATTTAAAACACAATGTATTGTTCTTTGTCTTATATTTAGTCAGTTTAATGTTGTTAGCATGATTCTTATAGATGTATATCTGCTACAAAGTAATATAGACCGCATCGCTTTATTTTGTAATCGTTGTTATTTATCAGTCATTTCATCCGCACCCAATTGTAATATTGTTGGACAGTATTCAAAATGGGGCTTAATAATGGTATTGTGTATTTGAATTGCCATGCCAATACATACTTTCTTTCTTAATCTACGAAACAAACCGATTTTTATAGCAACCTTGTTCAAAGCATAATCAAACACCCATGTTCTGCATTTCGATCGAAATTGAATTTAATTCACTTTTCAATTTCACTCGGAATGAAAGTTGGTGTTATGCATTTCAGATGCAATAGTTTTAGCAATTTTCAATGAAAAAATGCTGGATTCGCACTTGAACCATTCGTAATAACTCCCTACAGATTTGCTGCAGTTCACAATATTCATTTCGATCGAAATGCAGAACACAGAATTTCACTTTCACCTTGCAAATTCCCAAAAAGTGGAATACAGAACATGGGACAGTGTTTTCTAAAGCTAAGCTTGTACAATTACCCCATGATACATAGTTTCAGCAACTCACCCTAATTCATTAAATTGATATCCCACGATATTATCGTTTAAAAATATTACTTTAGTTTTATCAATATTTAATTTAAATTTGTTCATATTCAAATGATTTTTAATATTTTTTAGATCTTCTTTTAACTTTCTTTCCCAATCTTCCATGTTTGTTTCTTTAATAAATAATAGACCATCATTGGCAAACAAAACTTTCTTCCAATACTTTAATACCGACTTAATATCATTAATATAAAATATAAATAACACGGATCCCTGCGGCACTCCCAGATCTACTTCAAGCGTTTCTGATTGTTCGTTACTTACTGCTTCCTATTATGAAGATATGTTTTGAACCAATGATATTCAGCATCACATACCCCATAGCATTCCAACTTCGGCAAAAGTATTTGACGATCTACCGTCTCAAGTCCAAAAACACTGAAGATTTAAATGCAACTTCTCTTTTCATTCGGATATAACAAAATTAAGGGCAGATTCGCACGAATGTTTCTTCCGGAAACCAGATTGTTCTTCAATAATTACACGATTATTTCCTATATAGTTTTCTTATTGGATTTGCACAACTTTTTCTAATATTTTTTCTTGTCAATCACAGATTTTTTCCAAATATTTGGAAATATGACAGAGAGTGATTTATAATGTTCATTAAAGCGATCCCTAAATAATTAAACAGTCTGATAATTTATTTACTTAAATGGTTATATTCACTTTTATTTGGTATCATATCCATTATTTTCAGCAGTTCTTCGATTGACTAATGTTGTGCATTTAAATCGGGGTTGACTCTATTGCACTATTGATTTTATTTTAAATGTACTCTCGCTCTGCTTTATTGAGGTTGTTGTTTTTATATTAATTTCTTAATCTTTTGTAAACCATTCTGTCCTTCCTAAGTCCTGTCATTACAAACTTTATGTGACTTTGCACTTTATTCAGTTTTTGCCTTTTCAACTCTGGTGTAAACCATTTATTCGTTATTCGATTTTACACAGTTTTTCATACATACCACTGTACTTAGCATATTTATTGAACTTCTTCCTATTGCCTTAAATTTAAATTTGTCGTTTCTGAATCTTTTAATTACTTTGATACTATCTTTCTTTTTTAAGTTGTAGCCTTATCATAACTGTTTCATGGTCACTATTTTTAAGGTTTTTTTTTGTACACTTACTTCATAATCGATGTTCGTAACTACATGGCCTATTATTGTATTGTATCCGATTTTCTTCTTGCAGGTTGTTGCATCAGTTGTTTACATAAAATTTCATTGTATGCAATGTCCAGTTTCTTTTTATATATACTGTCTTTCATCCAAGTTAAAATCAACTAGTACTATTAAGTCTTTATAGTTTGAATATTGATCCCTTAAGTCACACATAAAATCACAGAAATCTCGACTAGATGAACTTGGCGATCTATAAATTACTATAAATAAAGTTGGGTTTTTACATTAATGGACCTCGACAATTAGTAACCACATATTAAAATTTATATTTACACTCCACTTCTCCTATAGGATGAGGTTGAACATGGTATCGGCGTTTAAATGGGTACACTTATTTCACATTTTAACACTTCAGGAGTCATATGGTTTTCCGGCACAATAATCATATCACAGTTTTTTCATTTATCACATTTTTAAGTTCATTAAAGTTTATTTGGCAAGCCTTGTATATTCAAATACACTCAAAATTGTTTAATGGCTTTTACGATATTCTCGCTTCTTCCCGATCAATCCTCCCTATATAAACAGGGCAGTAAACGTCCTCAGCATTATGTTATCTATTTCGATATTTTGCTTTTCTATTGATATAACACAGTTTATCTATCTTATGTTCACCACTACATTTTGGGCAACATATCTTATATGTGAAAATTTTAGCTTGGTGGTTAAATACGCAGCATTTGAGACTTTTCTTTACACTCACTTTATCAAACACTGCAAATTTATTCCATCAAATATTTATGCATAGTTTCTCAACATCTAGTACTTGCTTACAACTTGTTTTCAAGTTCAATGATAGCATTGTATTTATTCGTTTCGTTATGTTTACTATAGCACTTTATGACAGACATATAATTTATTTTGTTTTTGTAGTGTATCTATTAGATCTCCATGTTTAATTACATTCTCCATTCCGATCGCAACAATTTTTGGAGTAATAAGTGGAGTGGATATTTACTTCATATTTTCCGCTTGATTTGTTTTTCACTTGGTCTTCTATTTTTTGATTGAGTCTTCATTTGCACATTGAATCACAATTGAACCATTATCTCTCGTGTGGGTGGCTTTCCCTGTTTTTGGGATAAATATTACCCTCACCACCCGCCATGCCTTAGGAACATAGCCTAGTCTATACAGCACGAGTAGATGCATCTCAGTCATGGGATTGTAGCTTCATCAAACTTTTGAAGCATTATGGGTCGAATATTGTATACTCCTGGTGCTTTGAAGGAGGCAAACTGGTTGATTGCCCATGCTATTTTCCTCTCGTCGATTATTTCTTCGATTGTATCCACATCCATTCCGTGTCTCGTGCACTGTGTAACTGTGTCGTGTACGTCGATGCATTCTGGGAAATGAGTTTCTGTCGGTACAACCAGCGTCTGCTCGTGTGATTCTGTCCACCTACCGTCGACCTTTCTTACGGAGGACATCGGTATCGGCGTTTTTGATAGGCCTTTTCTTAGCCGCGGCGCTAAGTTTGTAGATTCGATTGATTCGCAGAAGCTTCTGCACGAATTCTTCTTGGCGGATCTTATCTTAGTTCAACGCTCTCCTTGTATGTTGTCCATTCGATTAGTTCCTCTTTAGCGAAGTTTCATCTTATCAAAGAGCATCAAGCAGTGATCTGAGAGCGATGCTCTGCTGGACATTCGAGTTGGTGACTTGGACGCAACTATATTGAGATACAAAGGTTGCGTCTAATATTTCATTTCTGCTCGCTGTAATGAAAGTGGGATCATAACCAAGACAGAGTACAAATTAAAAGAAAGCCTCGTCCCTTGCATTAGTATTTCAGCTGCTCCAAATAGTATGATGAGCATTAACGTCAACGCCTAAGTTTTTCTTACCTCTTTCAGACGCAGCTAGTAGCGGCCTTATCGAATCCTGGGAACCGATATGTCGTCACCGTGGGGCATGTACACTGACCGTGCAGCTCTCGTTCTTCCTTCTGACCTCCACTACCGTCAGGTCACCTGTGCTGAAATGAGATAACATTAGTACATGAAGGTTTTTCTTTGTCACGATACACAATCTCACCGTTCCTCTATCATTTCTGTAAAAGGTGTGAAATTTGTTCGATCCAAGTCCCATCACTCGATCGATATTGATCCATGGAGATCCAGCTGCTCCAATGAGCATAGTCTCCTAGTTCCTAGCATCAGTCGCCTGCGCATTCTCTGCAATGCGTTTCAGGAGACTAAGGGTAACCTCTCTTGCGGCAAACTATAACGACATCTGCATCTCTTTTTCAACAGTGCTGGCGGTTCCTCGAACACGATGATATATCGTCTGGCTTGGTTCTTCCGTGCTTACAAATTCCCATTCCTGCATAGGGAGTTGATTTCTCCCGGGGGCAAAACTCTCCTATTACGAACCCATGGGAAACTATAATTCCCTTAAAGTTCAGGAGTTCACGTTCGGAAAAAATTGAGAGAATCCTGTCAGATATCAATGTAGCTAATTATCGTTAAGTCATTAATGGTACGGATATTGGAAATCCTTGAGTAGTAAATTGTATAAAAATGTATTCATTTATTGAATTAAACCGTATCCAACATAACATTTGGTTCAACGAATCACTAAACAATGCTCTCAGTTATACTTCAACTTTTACCAACTCGTTAATTCGCGATTGCGGTGAATTAGTTAATTGCATGTTTTACATTCCCAAACCTAATAAATAACTAGGATTCGTAATGCGCAACTCCAGATATGATTACATGCCTTTCATTAATCTTATCATGAAATATGCTTACGGTATAAATAAATTATTATTAAAGAAACTGCACAAAAAAAATCCCAAAGATTGACAGGTCAGAGTCAAATTGGCTCCTTCTCTCAAACTGATTGACGATTGTGGAAAGCAACTTCATCTAGCCCAATAGGAAAATGTCACGTGACAATCCAAAAGAATTAACAGACATTCTTCCAATAATGAAAGGTTTGCTTGGGTTAGCGGCATATTCTGCTTGAATACGCGCTGCTACATTGGTTAATAATTTGTATTTTAAACAGGGAAATATATTCGTCCGCGGAGTTGGAGAACTCTGCTACTAAGGACATATTTACTATGAATGATTCATACGGGATGTGTTACGTCTCTAAAGATGGTTTATTCTATCACACAAAACATCTTTGAGGAGGCAGTGTCAGCTATATAAACCTGTGCGGTCAAAACGTCAACTAATTTTGTTTTAACAGGATATACCGACTTGCTGCTCATGTCATTTGTTGTTCAAAAAAAAAATATATTATAATCAAAACTCCATGACATTCTCAGCAGTCATGTGGCTCAAACCCAAAAGGAGGCGGTGACCTGCTTCTCAACTGGCTAAAGGATATTGTGTGTAAAAGTCCAGGCAATTCTGAAAAGGGAGTGGCTAGAATGCTACAATCGGATGGTTTTCATGCTGGTAAGTGATCTAATTTATTACTGAATAACCTTTTAAAATGCTTAATCATTTAAACTTAATGTTCTTTAACAGCAAGCGTTGATGACCTGGTCTTTCAAGAGCTCGATGGTGTTGACTACGCATTCTACGATACAAAAGAACGTTTCAGCTTCGGTTATATGCGGTTCAATCCGAAAACAAGAAAGAAAATGAGTAGGGCGAAAAAGTTTGAATTGGTACGTATTTCCATCTCCATATCTGAACTGAACTAAATACAAATTTTCTTCTAGACTTTATTCGTTTTATGTGGAACACTTAAGATAACTGTCAATGGCAGTCCCTTCCAATGCAAAAGTGGTGATTTAATTACCGTTTTTATAGGTAAATTAATTGATTTTTAAACAATTCCATCCTATTTTGAATTTATCAATTATTTTGCAGGAGCCAATTACGGTATAATTAATATTTCTAACGATCCTGCTTTAGTTATGGTGATTAAAAAATAAACTCTTCCTTGTGTATTTTGTATTATATTCACTATAAATTATTGTCCTTTTTAATTGATAGAAAGTAATCAAATAATAATAAATATTTGTTAGCGGTTTTAAACTGAGGGTTAATTTTGACCAATTTAATCGTGTTCCAGCTTCCAGGCATTAGTACAACCAAAGAGTTCATCACCCCTATTACGATGTAGTTATTAGAGCCACGAAGAGCCTAGGGTAATTCTTGCTCGAATTGCAATGAGAACCGGGACGTCGACTAAGGACTTCGGTTTGATGGAATGCACCTAGAACATGTAGAGGTCAGTGTCGCCACGCGGTACAAGGCACATATTACCGTGATCCAGAAGATACGATGGATTGGATCAGGTATGATGAAAATAAATTGAGACAAAAATGCTTCAGTCAAGAGGATCAGTTGAGCGCCCTGCGCTCACATACGGTTCACAATGTTGGGTAGCCTACAAAAAGTACGAGTCAAATTAACGCCAGCTGAGATGAAGAAGCTTTGCCTGACGGCAGGAGTAACAAAGATTGATCAAATGATTTTCCAAGATCTGAGGAAGCCTTCACGTCAAAGAACCTATCTCGAAGAAAATGGAGCGTGACCGGCTCAGTTGGTACTGCCATGTTCAAAGGAGGATAGAACCCTCTCAAAAAGGCAGTCACAAAAACTCCTCGATCACACAAATGCAGCAATACCACCATTTGATTGGCGTCAGCGACGAAGTGATTCAAAATCGGAAGGCGTGCCTTTATTTTCTGTGGTCGAACAGGCGGACCAGTAGGGATGCAGTTAAGTGGGAGGGCTATGATCCCTTTAATTCTGATCATAGCCTCACCGTTATCGAGATCGTTTTCGAAAACATTGATATAGCTCGAACCAAATCACTTGGTCAACGGTCGGTTGCGCAGAGAGATTATTTAAGAGAACGAAAATGGTGCAAAGAGATTTATTGAGTAAAGGTTATTTGCTACATTTTACAATAAATTACTCAACTTTGTTTTTCTTTTGAATTAAAATGATATTGCATGCATGAGTTTTAATTTTTTCATTATGAGCTTGACAAATTGCGGCGAACTTATAATAAAAAAATTAATCTTGCACAATGCAATGGGGTTAAATATATAAAGCTACCTGTGACCTAGGACGTGATGAATCTGGAAACGTATGGTCCTGCTGCAGTCGGCAGACACAGCTACGCCAAAAAAGGCAAACTGCTAGCTAGTGGTAGCAGGACTGTGCATCATGGTCATGCCCCCTTTCGCGCGTATGGTAGTGGAGGGACTCATCACCGGAATCACTCATCACTTCAAAGATCGACGAAACGCCATTCGTGTAAGTACTTAAAATGTTCGGATCCGTTCCAAAAATCGAGAACACATGCTCAAATTGCCAAATTAAATTGGACACAAAACACCATTGGCAAGGACAAAGAAAGGACCAGCGGCGATCTCTCGTCAAAAGGAAAGAGATCGGTGGAGGACATCACACGCAAAACCAGCAAGCCTCCTAGCGCATCCACGGTAAAATCTCGCCGGTCATTCAGTGATGTCCTGAAAAACAATATCGTGGTCTTGGTAATAGACCGCAGTGACCCTGACTGACACGATCTCACCTGAACGGTTGAATATAGTCATGCTAAGACTGGCTGAAAAATTTGCGACTTTTATGAGCGAAACCCCAGGTCCACCGCCATTGACTTACGTGGAGGGTGGCATAAGGGCCACAGAAGACATCGCTTGTAGCGATCAACAATCTTGGGATCTCTACAAGCTTGCGTTAAGCACAACGTCCTCAACCTATGATCGACCCTCCGTCGAAGACGGAGATTGATGACTCCCTTAACAGAGTTTTTCTGAGTGAAGAGAAGCTTCTTAGCTCGTAGGAACCTACGACCTATGGGGTGAAAGAAGGCACCCTTGTGGACCCCAGAATTGGGACAACTCAGAAACTATTGCAGGAGACTTTTCAATCTTGCTAAAAACTCAAGAGCAACAACCGAACTGGAGTATAGAGTCGACAAAATCAAACAATAAAGAACTAAGGAAAGACTTTTTTTGTTATAATTAGCGTGCAATAAAGGGGCTTTTTCTATAATTGATGCAGTACCCTTATAATAAATGTACACAGCACAGGACTTTCAATTCTGCACCTACAGATGCAATGCTATTGTTGACGCATTTAATTACCTACTATTAAGTGCTAGAACTAGGAAGAAGTAAAACGATAGAATAGATTAGTTTGTGCATTGGGTACCGTTTCATTCTCCACAGGTGCCGTCTAAATAACTTAGTGAGCGCAGAAATTTATACACAAATGTTAGTGTACGTGTGAGCAAGTACGCCTCACTTCTATTGACTTTTATTCTACGAATTTTTGCTTTATGCCCATGGTCGGGTTTCGAACGCGCAACCATTCGATCAGCAAGTGAACACACACCACCATAAAAGAATCCTCTCAGGCATCAAAGCTAAGAAAAATCCTCGCTTCAAATCCAACTATGCCTAGCTGTATAAAGAAAGCGGATGGCTCTTGGCCGACAGCTAGCGAAGAATCGCTTGATCTGCTAGTTGATACTCACTTCCCAGGTAGCTCCAATAATATCAGCTACAGTAACCTGAATGGTCACATGCAAAGCAAATGTCTTCGGATATCATCCTGCGAGTGCTTAAGATGATATTAAAGAGTTGTCTAGATCTGGTTCAACGCTGGAAAATACTAACATGCTAGTCAGAAGACCTCAGACCTATTAGTCTATCATAATTCCTCCTTCAACCGCTGGAGCGACTGATTGATATCCCTCTTCGTACGAACATAAATTCGCAACTTCTGTCTGTGGCTCAGCATGCGTACTGCAAAGGCAAGTCGGTGGAACCCGTACTTCACTCTTTGATGCGCACTATCGAATACTCGCTGCATCACAATGAATACACTATGGTTGCTTTCCTAGATATAGAAGGCGCATTTAACAACGTCAACACATCTGCAATATCAAATGCACTGATAGAACTAATTGGATAGCTCGCTTGGGGAATTGATTAATCTACTGCTCACAGTAGATGATCTGCCAGTTGGGCCGTCAGCAGAAGAACGTCGCAAGGCGGCGTCCTTTCCCCCCTTCTCTGGAATTTGGTGGTGAATGAACTTCTGATATGCTTGGAAGGGAGGGCTGCAGGGTATTGTATATAATATTGCCGTCTCTGGAAAACACCTCAACACTTTAAAGGAACTCCTACAAAACGCTCCTAACAAGCTTACGAAATGGCATATCGTAGTGGCATGGGTGTAAAACTCACACAAAACCAAACTTGTCCTCTTTTTCCAGGATATACAAAATCCCAAATATTCAGCCTTATTGCGAAGATCAATCGACAATTGATAATTGACTATTTTCAATGTGTGTTATTGTGAACGAACGATTCATTTGGTATTTTTGTCAATCGCATTTTTTTTAACTGCGATTGATAAAATCCTTTAAAATCGTTTGTTCACAATAGCACACATTGAAAATAGTTAATTATCAACTGTCGATTGATCTTCGCAATAAGGCTCATTGACCAACCTTCTATTTATGGTACCTACAAGCTTAACTTATCCGACGAAGCTAAATTCTTGGGTCTTATCTTCGATAGGAAGTTAAACTGGAAACCCAACCTACAAGAAAGTCAAAAACGCTACACTAGCACTTTTCTCTAGCAAAAAAGCCATTAGCAACAAATGGGGCTTACAA
Organism: Portevinia maculata; assembly: GCA_949715645.1. Taxonomy (NCBI): domain Eukaryota; kingdom Metazoa; phylum Arthropoda; class Insecta; order Diptera; family Syrphidae; genus Portevinia; species Portevinia maculata. The sequence continues at coordinate 91,431,232 of OX454528.1, forward strand.
CCCCGCATCACTCGCGGGTTATATGTATCGGCCGTATGAAAAAATCTTACTGTCTGTCTGGTGGACTGCCTTAGATAAAGCCATAAATCGTGATAAGCTGGGCAAAATCCAACGTACAGCTTTTCTGTGCATTAGCGGCATGCTAGCAGCACTACACATTCTTCTTAATCTGACACCCCTCTACATATTCAGCAGGCAAACAGCTGCCTGTTCCGCTGTCCGCTTAAAAGCCACCTCACAGTGGATCAATACGAGGATGATGAATTTACGGAAAATAAATCGATCCACTTCTATACCGATGATTGGAAAACTAGTAACGGGGTAGGTGGAGGCGTTTTCTCAGAAACAATAAATATTAGTCTCTCTTTCCGTCCTCCTAATCATTGTAACGTGTTCCGTGCGGAAATTATGGCGATAAAAAAAGCCTTGTCGTGGCTAAAGATATTCGTATCTAGTCAAGCCGCAATTAAATTTCTGGACTCAATCTCTTTAAACTTCATCGTAGCCCGAGAGTGCCGATCTTCTCTTAAGAAGATGGCGGAGTAATTTAACATTCACCTGTGGTGGTTGTCGGGGTACAGTGATATTAAAGGGATGCGGCCGACTGCCACTTCAACCTAACATTACCTAACTTAGCCGCAAAAGGTAGTGAAAATGGTACGAGTTCAATGCTACGATGCATTCAAAGGGGGTCAAAGAGTGATAAGAAGAAGGTGCTTTTAAGGACAATTGAAAAAAGACACACCTTTAGGGACTTACCAAATTGACAACGTTGGGCCAATGGATACGACTCACAAAAGGTACAACCATCAGCCTTATTGCGAAGATCAATCGACAATTGATAATTTATTGACTATTTTCAATGTGTGCTATTATGAACGAACGATTCATTTGGTATTTTTGTCAATCGCATTTTTTTAATTGACTGCGATTGACAAAATCCTTTAGAATCGTTCGTTCACAATAGCACACATTGAAAATAGTCAATTATCAACTGTCGATTGATCTTCGCAATAAGGCTCCATATTTTAGTCGTTGTGGATGCGTTCTCCACGTATGTGAGACTGTGTCTGCTGGTAAAAAATATATATATATCCATAAAATTTATGCTGTCATGACCTAACTTAACCTCATTTTCTCATTCTTTTGATACATTTTGCATAAAACTACGAAAGTGCCGCTTGTGTGGACACACGGTTACCAATGCAAACAATTTTAATTCGGAACATCTACTTCGCGACACAGTGTCGATAATTTTTTGATACACAGATATATATGCACCAGTTATGAGTGGCGAAGTAAAAGGAGTACAAGCCCATATCAGATCTCATTTTCCTCTTGCAATCTACGTTCATTGTGCCGCGCATGGCCTCAGTTTGGTCATCAATGCCGCTTGCGGAGTTTCGGGTATAAAAAATGCGTTAGGAACTATCGAAGCAATAGAAGCATTTTTCCACTGGCCGAAGAGAGAAAGCATTTTAAAGGAAGACATTTTGAAAATGCCGAAAAAGAGCGACCGGAGAAAAGAAAAATTTAATTCTTTCGCTGTTTCAAGATGCGCTCAGTCTCATGAAGCAGTTTCAACTTATCTCGAACTTTAACCGGCCGTTATAGAAGCTTTGGAAGAAATAAAAAAGTGGAAAGATCGAGAGACTTCACAAAAGGCTTCTCCGCTTTTGACCGCGATTTTGACAATCGAATTTCAAATCTTCTGTCATATAATGGAATCGATCAATTCTATCGTCATGCCTCTGAGTCGGGAATTGCAGACGAAAAATCAAGATGTAGGAGAAGCCACAAAGTTAGCTGATGATGCTACGAATGATATCAAGGAAAAGCGGGAAAACGTTGATTCAAATTTTTGTATCATTTACGACAATGTAGCTGAAATCTGTTCTTAATATGAAATTGCCTCGTCGTTGCAGTCAACAGAAAAACCGTTGCAACGTTGAAACACAAAATGTCGAAGATTATTACAGAATTCCCTTTTACATTCCATTCCTTGATACTTACATTTTTCATCTTCAAAGTCGGTTCGAAAAACACAAATCGATCTTCCACAGTTTCGGACAACTATTTCCTTCCAAGCACGAATTTGATGAGGAAAAATGCGCAGATCTTTACAAGTTTTATGACGAAATATTGGACTGTTCAGAAAGGAATTTTATCTCAGAGATCAGAAAGTGGAGGCAACGGATCTTTGATCAAGATATTCAAAATGCGCTCGATGCACTATCAGTGAGTACTTCAGATCGGAATTTTTACTTCCAGAATCAGTTTCTATAACCCATCGAATACTTAACTTTCAATGGTTACTTTATTGTTTAGGTTATCAATGAAAAATGTTTCAAAAACGGGAACGCGATCTTACGAGTATTGGCAGTTTTACACGTAACAACAGCAGCACCAGAACGATCATTTTCGACCCTAAGAAGAATAAAAAAACTATCTTAGAAGTACAATAGGACGGGAGCGCCTAAATGGACTTGCTTCTTTGAGTATCCATCCTGAAATTGGACGGACCCAATAACCCCCCCCCCCCCCCCCCCCTTGGATCCGCCACTGACATAACATGTACATAGACGAACACATACGGGACGTTAAAACGGACGATCGATCAACCGATACACTGGAAGAGGATAACAAAACATACACTTATACGAATCCCGATCAACTGTGCAATAAAAGCTAATTGCTCCCCATATCATTACATCACCTCCCTTGCTGTGCCGTCTTTGCAGATGTAGTTCATAATTCCTCAAAGCATGGTGGTAATTACATCTATCCAATCAAGTCCATTCAAATTAAACTTTTTTTCGTCAGAAAAGACGACGAATCACCATTCCCGACTCCACCTGATGTGTATTATTGCAAAATCAAGTCCCTGGCTCCTACGTGTTGCATTCTAATGGCTTGAACTATGATTTTTTGGTGCTGAACATGGACTGCTTTCTGTATAACGCGGTAAACAGTAATTCTACTGCATTTAACCCGAGTTTTAGCCTGGATTTTTCCGATGGAGAACATTGCATTAAGTGTAAATATACAAATACACTATAAGGGTACTGTAACAATTGTGAAAAACCTCTTTAGCGTACGCAAATTATATAAAACAGTTTTAAGTAGTGCCCGCCGTTCTTGATGTTGTTGCCTTGCTACCTTTCCCATTTGTTCGATAGTTTTTAGGATCCTTAAGGCAGGTATGTACAACTGCATGGCCTCTTTCAATCTATTGCGATAAGCGGGTATTTTGCCCCTGCTCCTTGTAAGCTCGAATTTGGCCCTTTTCTCCTTCAGTTAAATTCTTTCCTTTTACAATAGATGGTGACAGAATAAACAGATGTTTTGAACTTATGTCCTTCATATCCTACACGCGATTTTATATGATTCGGAATGTCATGACAAGTAGATTTTGCGTGTGTTCTTAAAAAACTGATAGGGGTACATTTTGTAACCTTATTGGAAAAAAATACTTAACTTAACTCCCTCCCAGATTAGTAAACGGTTTTAAAAATATTGTAGCATTTTCAAAAAAAAATTACCTGTTCTTTAAGAAGGGTTACGGAGTGTACTAAATAAACTGAATATTCGTGCCAACAAAATGAACACTGTAACTGAAGGACTCACAAGGGGACACGTCATCAAGATCCATAAGTATATCCTACTTGTCTATTGCTGCGTCTTGCGTTGAGTCAGATGACCTCATAAAACCTTGGGTACAGTGTTGTTGTTGGTGTTGGTGTTTTTTTTATAATACACTATCAGCTCTGTGTCGTGAAATACTTAAGGCAAGCAACTATCACGAGCCAAAATTTGCCGGCACAAAAATAATAATTGTGTCTGTATTCGTATACAATACTAAAACAGACACATATCATGCAAATAATTTAGGACACTAAGGCATTATTACGCAAAATATTTTGAAGCTTAATTTTACTAACATGCAAGTCAATCACATGATCATTCGGATTATACATTCTACTGATGCGATTAATAGGCTCATGCCTCCCATAATAATGAGGGATAAAGAAAAAGTCAACACTGCTTTAGTTATTGGCGCCACCACGGAAATTAAAGCCAATAGAAGACAGCAAATCAGGTGCATTATATCAACGGATATAAAGCTGCTGTAAAATAATGATATCGTTATTAAGCCGTAGTTGAGAAAGGGGTATCATTTGAATAAACTTGATACGTTGACTGTATGGAAGAAGGTTAAATGGATCATCCCATGGAAGTCTTCTTAGGGCAAATCGAACAAATTTAAGCTAAATGGCCTCTATTTGATTTGAATGAATGTTGTAGAACGGTGTCCAAGCTTATGAAGCATACTTTAGATTCGGACCGACAAAACAATTGTAGAACGGCTTATAATTCATTAAATTCTTAAGACCACCTTGTTACGAAGCGCAACATATAGTTAGATTGATTAACAGGGACTAGTAGTTGCCTTGCAAATTAAAGGCGCCCAAATATTGAAATGTGACGGGGATATTCTTTCAAGAGAATATCATATAGTTCAGGAATAAACCGTTTTTAACACACCAAGTGGGGAAGCTATTGATATCGGTTTGAAGAAGAATTCTGTCTTGCTGTTTATTGACGGATTTATATATTTTCATATCATCAGCGTAGATCAGAATAATGCTGTGATTTATTCATGCCTTAAAATCATTTATGGCCAGTATAAATATAATTGGTCCTGGGTGACTTTATTGGGGAACTAAGCTGTGAAATAACCTGACAGTGATCGTCTAAATTTGACTCGACAAGCCCTTGATCTAAGGTATGAATCAATCCACTGACTCGACAAGCCCTTGATCTAAGGTATGAATCAATCCAGTTTATGAAATTTGGTGGGAAACCATAACCATAGGCCCAACTATGTAACTTGATTCCACAATAAAATCGTTTGAATTTGATTTTTCTTTACAATTCAACTACACATTTGAGGAGATATAGGCGACATAATTTACATAAAAGTAGAATTGGAATTGGCTTTCGAATAAATTTGAAATTAGAATCGAGTTACGTAGTAGGGCCCCTGAGCTTAAATTCGATTATTTCATGAGACAGCTAGTCGTCTATTTCGTTCTTAATATCTAAGGCATCAGAACATGCATACAGGAAACTTAACAGATTAGTGAAAGTGGACCTATTTCTTACAAATCCATGCTGTTCATTACAAATTTATACTGCAACAGAGAAATATTGACTTCTCACAGATAATTTGTTCAAAGAGCTTAGGGATACATAGCTTTGAAATAGGGCTAAAATTAGCGATATCACCATGTACTCCTTTTTTGAATCCAGGTGTGATCAAAGCACTTTCCATAGATTAGGGAATTTACCAATACTAACGCAGCGTTAAAACACGTTCTTTCTTGACTCGAGCGCCGAAATCCTCCAACACAAATTTGACATCGAATTCCGGACAATCTCCGCCGGCTCCGTCCAGATATTAAAAAAGAGTTTAGTGTTCTGTTCAACAAGTAAAGAGCCACCGACGAAAAACTAGTATATGCAGTGCATTTCGATCCAGTTGGCCAATAATAACTGCAACAAGAACGCATTAGCATACATTAAAAAAAAAAGACGTGAAAATTTTGTACTTCTTAACAACTTATTTTTTTTCTTAATCGTTTGTTCAACAAGGCTACACACATTTTTGCGATGCATTAACTTTGGCCGAACACACCAAACAAAATCATCAATTCAAAATTAAACTATTTAAATGCATTTATAAATAAATAAACTGGCAAAAACAATTACAATAGCAAAAACGCGATTATGAAGGAGCAGGTGGATATTGATTTCATAGGAAAGAGCGCTGTTTTTAAGTGTGCAGACAACCGCACTTGAAAAGAGTATTTAATGTAAATTAAGCTGCTGCATGTTTCTTACTCGAAATACCAGCACGTTAATTAAGTGTAAGGAAGTATGAAATCATAGAACATTTATAGCCGGCCTTCACCACTATCGTCGTTCATTGACATTAGTTAAAAAAATAATATATATAATTCAGAGTCTAAATAAACTACCTTTCCTATTATGTACCGTTTTTCTTATATTGGATTCTTTGTTTGCTTTGACTTATAACATAGGTTACTGTACACTTAATTCGATTTATTTTTTGATGCAGGTGCTATGTTCTTCGTCATCTTGCAGACGAGGTTGTAAAGAGCTGGGAAGTGTTGAATCACAAAGTACACCACCGTCAAGTAGGCTGTAATAAGGATTGTGAGGAAGAGATCGAAAACGGCGGGTTTTACGCGGTACACATAGAGGTTTGCCTCTTGTCCCTCGTACAGCATAAAGTCTGGTTCGCGTGCGTCGGGCTTATCGTAAGTTACTTTTACGTTCTTCAAGTACTTTTCAAAAGCGTTCTTGAGGTCATTGTTTTGTTGCGCAGATTTAATATTCATCCACGATTTGATGAGGTGTTTGTTGACATCCTTAAGGAAATAATTAAAAATTTATTAGGTAAATTGAAGGCATGTACATAATTGAAGAAATAGCAACTCACCATGGCACCAGAAAAAATTTCACCCTTTTCTACATTGTACATGTACCTGGCTAGAGCTTCAGCAATTACTTTGGTATTTTTCTGAGTGCTGGAGAGAATTTTATTTTCATCGTCTTTGAATGTGGTCGTTCGGACCGGTTCCTTTGGTGATTTCAGGCTTGACAGTGTGAATGCAGGCAGCCTCTTCATACTGAAACGTTCGTGTTCCCAGGCTAGCTGGACATCGGCTAAATTAATCTTCTTGTGGACACCGTCAACGGATATGTTGTTGTATTCTTGGCCTACGGATTTCAGCAATTTGAAGAAGTTGTTCATGGCCGTTCCTTCCTTTGGTGGTTTCGAAACGTGCATGTACATTGAGTCACTTTCTGTGTTGAACGCTTGTGTGATGGTGTCCAGGCAGAGAACAAAGTCAACATTCTAATGAAAGATGAGTTTGAGTTAGTATTTGTTTGTCTGCATTAGCAGTTTGTTTTGTAACGAACGTAGAAAGTGCCAGGGAATGATTCACCAGTATTTTTAGCTTTGCATCATAGAATACACAAACGTAAATCGTCCAGCATATTGGTAAGGTGAATAAGTTTCACAATAAATATTAGGGATTACATGCCAATACAGGGCCTAATACCTAGCTTCTCTAACCGTCTGCTTGTGTGAAGTGGAAGGAACCTTCAATTTTGAGCCGAATCCGAAAGGCAAATTTGAGAAGCCTCTCATGACAATTGATACTCTTGGATGTTTGTCAGACGTTCGCAAGAGGTGTGGCAATAGGCAAAACAACTTCAAGATGTTTCTTGGCCCGGCGGGATCTGAACCGGAGACCTTTAGATTAGTAGTCCTACAGACTAACCTATAAGCCACTGTGCTCACGAATAAGTTTCATTGCATCGATGAAATCGAGCGGATAGTATCTCTTATATTAAAATTACGTATTTCTCGTTAAAACCGAGAAAAATGTAAGTTCCAAAAACCAAGGAAAATATCAGTACGGGTCTACTTTAGTAGTAGTTGAAAACATAAAGTGCTAGCTCGGGCATATGAGTGCTGTGTTAGAGATTGTTGAGTTCACCTTCAAACAGTAGTATCTTCGATGTAGTTTTGTTTATAGTTTTTAAGTTTAATTCGTGTGCAGCTTAACCGATGCGTATTTATCGAGTTTTTATTCCTAAAATCCCCATTATTGTATGGAAAACGCAACTGAAAATGTATTTAATAGGTGTATTTGCATTAAGAATAATTAACACTTCCATCTACAGCCAAAAGGCATGCACAATACAAGCGGAATAAATAAAATACATTCCACAACTTTAATTTACTGTAATGCTATGAAATCAAATTAGATGGTAGTGGGTTGATATGTGTGTTGCTTTCTCCCTTTTTCTCATATTAAACTGAAAACCTGTCCCTGAAATGTGACAGAAATGATGATGAGATAATTCTCCGAAATCGCTGACTTAAATATCCAATCGGTAACACCGTTTCTATGGCGTTTTCTATGATGCAAGGTGAAAGTAAAACGAGTAAGTGAAGGGAATGTCAGATATGGCGTTTTCTACGACAGATCACCCCTATTGACTGATTGAAAGTATTTTGTAAAACTAGATAGTTATAATTGCAGTATTGTCGAAGAGGTGTTGCATATATGTATATAAAAATATTTTTGTATCATTTATAGGTTGAAAGGCCTTAACATATTTAATTTAATATGTTAAGCGCATAACGATTTAAGCCTATTTTCCGAAACACCGAACGCAAAGTGTATGGATATCGGGAGTTGGAAGAAATGGGCCCTAGCGAGGTAACCGTCGGAGCGGATAATTCTCCGAAATCGTCCGAATCGGAGAATATTTGCTTCGAGGTAATTTTCCAAACAACTGTTCGGAACATTTTTCCAACAAAACCTAACGCACACCAGCAATATGCGTTGTAATATGATGAAGTGCATGTTTTCATGTTTTTGACGCAAGTTTTTTTTTGCGAAATCGTCTGAAAATATTTTGTCGCAGAATCCGATGACAACTACCTCGAACACAAATTGAATCCCCGACAAAGTGTGCTTTGGGGAAAATGTTCCGCTGCGACGGTTACCTCGCTAGGGCAGATTGTTTTCTTCGGTTGCTGATACGTACTAGTCTAAGAGCCGACAGCATATTTTGGGAGTGGAGGTATAACCAAAATTCATTTACTTGTTTGTAAAGGTACTAGCATCGTGATATCAAATGCAGTCGTCTGGCAGGGTTTTTTTTCGCCGGGGCTGAGGGCGGGGGTTTGAAAACGCTGATTTTTCGGATTTTTGTGTCAAGGGTATAACCATTTTTAAATATACACAAATTATGGAGAACTATGCACTCATTAAGAATTTTTGGGTCCCAGACGTTTTAAGTGTCGCATTCGCCCCGCCAGACGCCCCCCAAAAGGGGTAAAAAATCACTTTTTGGTGTCAGAGGTATAACCAAAAAAAAATTACATCAAAAAATCTGAAAAAATCCCCTCATTACAAAAAAGTAGGTGCCAGACGTTTTAAGTGTCGCATTCGCCCCGCCAGACGCCCCCCAAAAGGGGCAAAAAATAATTTTTTGATGTCGAGGTATAACCAAAAAAAAATTACATCAAAAAATCAGGAAAAATCCCCTCATTTCAAAAAAGTAGGTGCCAGACGTTTTAAGTGTCGCATTCGCCCCGCCAGACGCCCCCCAAAAAGGGGCAAAAAATCTTTTTTTGCTGTCTAGGTATAACCAAAAAAAAATTACATAAAAAAATCAGGAAAAATCCCCTCATTACAAAAAAGTAAGTGCCAGACGTTTAAATTGTCGCATTCGCCCCGCCAGACACCCCCAAAAAGGGGCAAAAAATCTTTTTTTGCTGTCGAGGTATAACCAAAAAAAAATTACATCAAAAAATCAGGAAAAATCCCCTCATTACAAAAAAGTAGGTGCCAGACGTTTAAATTGTCACCCGACCCAGCTAGACGCCCTGGAAATAAGCAAAAAATGCACTTTTTAATTATAATATATTGTTTTTTTTTTAAATATAATGTAAACAAATCAATCATTTCCAAACATTTAAATTAAAAGTTTTTACCACTTTTAATCCTAAAATAAAATTATTCCTCATCGGATTCATCAGATGACTCGTTTAGAACGTCTGCCTCATTGTCGGATGAATCTTGTTGGTTGTTTAAAATGTCTTCAATTGTGTCTGGCGCAGTAGTTCCGTCGAACCATTTTAGTTTCAGCCTATTATCTTCCATTGTCCAACCACAGTCCAAAAATTGAGGAATTTGTTTGTAAAATTTATCAAACAAAAGCCAGTAATGTAAATGAAGCACGTTTTGAAGTCTTTTACAAAGCCTGTAAGCCTACGTCGGAAAAAATTTTCAAAAATATCAAAACGAACTTTAAAATATTTTCATAGCAAATTAGTAGGTATCTTAATACTGTTACCTTCGATATGTAGGTTTTGAGGGAAGCCTTTTGCCTCCCAACCGAAGCGTTCTCTTACAACAAATAAATCGCTGTAATTATATCTGTCTTGTATGGAAGAATGCCTTAACAAATAATAAAACAGATGAGGTTTCCCCAATGGACTGTGGTTGGACAATGGAAGATAATAGGCTGAAACTAAAACTGGTTCGATGGAACTACTGCGCCAGACACAATTGAAGACATTTTAAGCAACCAAAAAGATTCATCCGACAATGAGGCAGACGTTCTGAACGAGTCATCTGATGAATCCGATGAGGAATAATTTTATTTTAGGATTAAAAGTGGTAAAAACTTTTAATTTATATGTTTGGAAATGATTGATTTGTTTACATTATATTTAAAAAAAAAAAACAATATATTATAATTAAAAAGTGCATTTTTTGCTTATTTTCAGGGCGTCTAGCTGGGTCGGGTGACAATTTAAACGTCTGGCACCTACTTTTTTGTAATGAGGGGATTTTTCCTGATTTTTTGATGTAATTTTTTTTGGTTATACCTCGACAGCAAAAAAAGATTTTTTGCCCCTTTTTGGGGGTGTCTGGCGGGGCGAATGCGACAATTTAAACATCTGGCACTTACTTTTTGGAATGAGGGGATTTTTCCTGATTTTTTTATGTCATTTTTTTTTGGTTATACCTAGACAGCAAAAAAAGATTTTTTGCCCCTTTTTGGGGGGCGTCTGGCGGGGCGAATGCGACACTTAAAACGTCTGGCACCTACTTTTTTGAAATGAGGGGATTTTTCCTGATTTTTTGATGTAATTTTTTTTTTGGGTTATACCTCGACATCAAAAAATGATTTTTTGCCCCTTTTGGGGGGCGAATGCGACACTTAAAACGTCTGGCACCTACTTTTTTGTAATGAGGGGATTTTTTCAGATTTTTTGATGTAATTTTTTTTTGGTTATACCTCTGACACCAAAAAGTGATTTTTTGCCCCTTTGGGGGGGCGTCTGGCGGGGCGAATGCGACACTTAAAACGTCTGGGACCCAAAAATTCTTAATTAGTGCATAGTTTTCCATAATTTGTGTATATTTAAAAATGGTTATACCCTTGATACAAAAATCCGAAAAATCAGCGTTTTCAAACCCCCGCCCTCAGCCCCGGCGAAAAAAAAACCTGCCAGACGACTGCATTTGATATCACGATGCTAGTACCTTTACAAACAAGTAAATGAATTTTGGTTATACCTCCACTCCCAAAATATGCTATCGGCTCTTGGTCTAAACGGTATTGCAAACTTCACATAATTCAGTCGAATATTGCTCGCTAACTGATACGGTAATTCAGCCCAGGCTATCGACGAACTGTGACAAACCAGCTTGAACACGGGCACAACTATCTTTTAAATAGCCGCTCAGAACGAGAAATGCTCAGGAAATCCGCTCGTCAAATTTCATTAACAACGGTGGCAGCTTATTGATGATGACTAACAAATAAGCAGAGGCAATCATTGAGTGTGTAGTTTTGCTTTATGGTGCCGATTGCTGTACGATATGTAGGAAAGGGGAGCTAATATTGGGTTCTTTACTCCATCGAGCGAGGATGGCGAATGTAGGAAAAGATACTCGTGAACTCTATGAACTGTACCATGATGTGGATGTAGCCCAAAAAGCAAAATCAGGTTGAAAAATCGAATTTTCCAAATGCTCCGAAAGGCAATATTAAACTCTAAGTTTTTCGTTGAAAAAGCCTTAAAACAAGCATAAAAGTGAACAAATTGGTTGCCCCCAAAGTTTAAAACATATAAGCTGTTGAAAAAAAAATCTGCAGAAAATGTATTACTTTCTTGAATCTCGGTAGGTACTAGCTGTCTGGCAGGCTGTTTAGTCAGCGCTATAGTGCTTGCTGAGTTACATCGCAAAATATTTCTTACCTCAAAAAATCGAAATTTCAAAATGCTTTAAAGCTAAAATAATAATATCGGCATTGTTTCATTTTGAGGTTTATTTATGTTCCTAAACAACTGCCAATAATTTATGCCGGTAAAATAAAATTTAGCCATTATTGTTTGATCGTACTTTTAAGACAACGGAGATCTCATTTCGTGTCAACCCACGGAGCATTACATTCCTACCATCGCGTAATTGCTTACTTAATTACTTAACGGGCTACCGACCCGTGAAGAGTCTCTGCCTGAGACATTGCAGCCTTCCGCCCTCTGCGACATTTCCTAGGTCTTTGTTGATTGTGTAAGCACAATCTTCAACAAGCTAAACGATAACTTTTATATAGTAGAACCCCGTCAGCACACATTTGGATAGATAACCTTTTAAGTTTTTGGAAGCTGATTGGTATACAGGAAAAAATTATGATGGTCCTAAAATCAAACCCTGAGGGACTCCTTTAGAAATCGAAGAAAACTTAAAATCGATTGTTAACCTGAATGCGCTTCTTTTTTTATCCCGAAGATATGATGAAGATATGATGAAAACGAACGCACCGCAGAGGATTTCAATTCGTTAATCGTCGAGATTTTAAAGTATATATTAGCATGGTCCACAGTTTCGAGTGCTTTAGAAAGATCACCCAAGGCAAGTCTGACATCTTTAACAATATTTTAAATGACGGTGGCGCAACTCTGCTTTTGGTAGAAATCGGACTGCTTGGATGGAATGATATTTTGAGCTGTGAAGTGGACAATAATATGTTTTTGCACAACCCTCTCGAGCATTTTAGAAATAAATGGTATAACAGAAATAGGCATACATTCATTCCCATGACGTTTTTACTAAATCGGTAAGGTTTTCCCTTTTTATTATTCTCCTTCCTTATGGCGATGTTATGGTAAGGATTAGTGATGGGCATAATCGAATGATTTAAAGAATCGAGATATTAGTAATCGAATGATTTGAAGAATCGAATGATAATTCGAATGATATTCGAAACAATATCATAGTAAAAAAAAGTAGGAATCAACGTAAACTTTTTTTAAATACATTTTTATTTTAAGAAATAACGAAAAAAATTATAATACATATATACTTTTTGTAAATAAAAATATAACATTAATAAAAACAAGTTTTTAAAAAACACTCCATTTAAAAGTAAAAAAGAAAAGAAAACAACAAAATATAGCAGTTTAAGCTTTGAAATAAATTAAATAATTTTATTATTATTTTATTTATTCAAATAATTTACAAAAAATTAATTTATAAACTATTTATAAAAAAGGCATCGGGGCAGCCAGGCCATATGATGCCGTCTTTTAATTGACGATTGTTTTAAAAAACTAAAGAAAACAGAACATATTAACAATAAATTAAATAAATATGGTCTTCAAATTAACTTCAACTAAAACTGTTCACTTTGTGAAAAATAGCTGTTCAGGAAAATTATTTTGTCAAGAGTTTTGCCCATTAATCGGTTTCGTCGATCATTTGTCAGCTGACCTGCTTTGGAGAAAACTCTTTCTGAGGGTACAAATGTGGCAGGAATACCTGAATATTTTAGATGCAGCTGGTACAACTCCGGAAAAGTGTTTTTTTGAAGTTTCCAAAAATTTAGAGGGTTTCCTAAAATCGGTACATGGGGTAGTTCGCTATACTGCCTTAACATCAAAGTTGCCCTAGTTTCTGGAGTAACAACTGTTTTTATTTTAGCCACTTTTTCTTCTAAGTGAGCTAGTAATGAGTCGTTATCTATTTCAACTGTTCTCGTTGAAATTGCTGTTTCAGAAAAAGCCTCAGATATGATAGTATTCTGACGAGAACAAATGCTTATTAATTCTTCTTTGAGCAAGTTCTCATCTTTTTTGGAATTTTCTTCAGATCCAAACGCCGTTTTTTTAGTCTTGGATCCAATAGTGTATACTTTGCAGCTATTTTATTTGTTTCGAATGCACCGAAACGTTTTAAAATTGTTTGCAACAAATCAGATTGGAGTTTAATGCCAATTTGTGTATTGGGCTTCGTTGCCTTTACTCTTATTTGGAGACCTCTTATGAATGGTATGACGAGGGACATGGTTTGAAATTTTTCTCCAGAAAGTTCTTTGGTAAGTTTCTCAAAAGGCTTCAGAATTGGAATACAATCCTGTATCAATTCCCATTCGGATGCCAATAAAAATTCGGGAGCTTTTGGTAGATCTGTAATTGCAACAGAGAGGGGAGCTTTAATCTCCAATAGCCTTTCCAACATAATTAATGAGGAGTTCCACCTTGTCACAACATCCTGTTTAATTTTTAATTGAGGTAATGCCATGTTTTCTTGTACTGCCCTAAGTTTTTCTGATGCCAAAATGCTATGTTTAAAATGCCCTACAAGGGTTTTACACTTTTTAAGTAAATCAGTGAAGCCAGCATTTCCTTAAAAGCATCATTTAAACTTAAGTTTAAGGTATGGGCCACGCAAGGATTGTGGATTTTTTGCAAATGTTCATTGACTGCATTTTTTATGTTTGCGGCATTGTCCGACACTATTGTCACAATTTTCTTATCTATGTTCCACTCTAAAAAGACATTTGATAAAACAGTAGCAATATTTTCTCCAGTATGCGAATCACGCATTTCTCTAGTTGCAAGTACAGGAGAGTAAAGGTTATCGTTAAAATTGAAATGGCATGTTACAGTATAATATGATTTATTGCTGTCAGAACTCCACATATCAGTTGTGACCGTAACAAACTCTACAGCTGACAGCATTGTTTTTATTTTTTCTGCAACTTCATTATAGATGTTTGGAAGTAATTGAGTTGATAACGTTTTTCAACTCGGCGGCTTGTACAGTGGTTGAAGTTTAACCGCATTTGTTTAGTAAGTTTATTACTTACCACCGTTGAATCCTGGGCAAGCCTTTTCGATGGAATGGTTGCCGACATAGGTATTCCTGTTTGAAGTTGAGGGAGATTCTTCGTTTGGATGTGCACTTCCACTTTGATCAGATTCCGAAACCACCAAACCTGTTTCATCTCTTAATTTGGCCGGATGGATTCGTTTAAGATGTTGTTTCAAATTCGTCGTATTTCCGAAATATTTTATTTGTTTTTTGCAGATATTGCAAATAACAATTTTTCCATCTTCGTGCTTTTGGTAAAATTTCCAAACAATTGACGTTTTTCCACCAGGTTTCATTTTAAATCACTGCCGATTGCACAAAATATCTAATGTAAATCACAGTAAACTACTGATTTATAATTTAATTTACCTACCTTTATTTATTGCTTTCTAAAATAATAAAACTAAACAAAAAATATACAAATTACTCGTATCGTACCTACCTCCTTCATCAGACTTCAACACAGAACAGAACAGTTAATAAAAGTAAATGAACAAAAACCCAACACAAAAAAAATCATAACATAACGGTTCTCGGTTCTCGCTTTTCATTTGCAATTCAATAGGTCCGTTCGCGAACTAATATGCAAACGTAAATTTATATAAACTTTCGTGCAAAATTACACAAACGCGTTCGCGTACTGAGAAAATGGTAAAAAGATGAACGAAAGAAAAATGTACTTTCGTTCATTTTTCTTCACACAGAATTTCAGCTGGTAAGAAATTGAAAACTGTCAAATGATGAAATCCTATAAGTTAGCCAGCAAAAAAAAAACAGCTGTTGCTTCTTTTCAAGCCAAACTAAGATGTTTTTTCAACTTTTTACACAAAAGCGTTCGCGTACTTTTCTTAGAAATGAGAGGATTCTCTCTCGATTTTGGAGATTTGACACTTTTCATTTTCCTACATATAAAGTACGCGAACGGACCTAATATTTAACTTCAACCCTCAACGATGCATCGATTACGTAAATGAATATAAAAAAATAACCCAAAGTCGTGCGTGAGTGAATACAAAACAAACACGAGATACCTACACAAATAACCAACTTTCGTTCAGTATTCTCTTCTCGGTCTCGAATCGTCACTCGAGTATCGAGTTCATCATTCGAATGCGCCCATCACTAGTAAGGATATAAGCGATCATAACGCTTACACTCTCCTTCCCTACTGGTCCACCTGTAAAGTTTACTGGTTCGAACACAATGAATATTGTCAGGTCTTCGGTTTCGGATCACTCCATTACTGAGACTAATCAAATTCTGATGTTGTTGCATGCTCCCATTATTGGTTATTGTTTGTTCTTCTTCCCTGTCGATGTATTTGGTCAATGCCAACTGCCTTTGACTAATAAAGTGTGAAAACAGGAGAGGAATATATATGTGCTCAGATACAAACGCTTTAGAACAAAACTTAGGCAGCAAGGGAAGTATATATTTTCTGTGATACGGCATTTACTATGTGTACCAAGTTCGAGTGATTGTTTTATATACAGACAATAAATCAGTGACGATTATTCTACGTGCGCAGGTGTTCTCCGCACACCCCAACGAAATTCGCCTGATTTTTTAACGCAACATTTATTTGTATAAATGTGTTTACAATATTATACTTGAGTTGCAAAAATGCTCAATTAAAAACACAACTTTAACCTCAACTTCTTTTTACTCTGTTTTGTCGCACCATAGAACACAAATTGATGTCTAATATCCAACTAACTGTCTGACGTCGAATCGGAGCGTTCTCCAGGTACTAGAGCATTAATCCAAAGGAAATACCCATATAAAAAAAAAATGTCTACAACATTCGAAGTCCCACCAACCATCTGAAAAAGAATATGAATTCGTGTTCTCCACACCCGGCTCGATACACCAACCAACCAAATTTTAAATTCAGTTTGACGCGCCAGTGTTCTTCAACTCAAAGAAAATATCCACACAAAAAAAAAAATGTTCACTTCATTCAAAGTCCCAACAACTGCCTGTAAAAAACGTGAGTTCGTGTGCTCCAGAAAAGTGTGCACTCGACTCGATCCAACACAGGTCCAATCTGGCTGGACATGATTTAATAACATTTACTTTTTAAAACGTACTCGTGGTAAACGTTTACATTTAAAAACCAAGCGCTTTAAAAATCACCCTTTACAAAGCCTATAAAGAGGCGTTTTATTTTATTTGCTATTTGTTATTGTTGGATGTGCTCTATATTTGTAGAACCCTACCCCACCTCGGCTGAAGCGAAAGCAACATTTTCTCCACATTTTCGTCAAGTAGGTACATATATACATAGGGTACCTTCAGAATATCGACTTGAAAGATACGTTTTCAGAAATTTGTAAACTACGATCTTTTATGCTTATACTACCAACAACAAGCAGTTAGGCGAATAAACTCTTATTCTAGAAATATAATGCTTGCAGAAATATTATTGTAGCTAGCTTTGATTGCCATAGAAAAAATGTTGCATAAGGAAAAGCAAGAACAGTGTCTATGATGAGGTTTTAGAAACTTTTGTCAAAAAGACTAGACCTATTGAACTTGTATAAATAAAACATGTGTAGATACTTATGGTATAATATTGTTTCTTAAAACGAAAATTAAATAAACATAAGTAAACAAAATAAATAAAAACAAATGTGAAAGATAGTCTACCACGTCCTCGTCATGGTCCTGGAGAAAACTAAGAACAGACACTATTACCGAACAAAAAAAAGGTGTACAACACCATGTTGAGAACATCACGTTCCTGCTATAAACCCGTAATTCTTTGGTTGAAAAAAATAAAAACAAAGTTTCTCTACAACAGCTACGTTATTTGGACCTATTATATATGTATATATAGGTCAACACAACATTTTTTGTTTATACGCTTAAGGGGTTTTTCTTTAAATGTTACAGTTGCCTTATTGTGCTAAGAACAAAGAGCAAGCCTTGTGTTTTGTAACCGCAAGCACCATCTAGCAATTGCGCATTTATAGAATAGAGAGATAGGAAAGAATGTTTTGGTGCAGCTGTAGGGGTTTTCTACACGGGTGGTGTCTAAGTTGCTTAGAGAGCTGAAGTGTGCATGTATTCGACTTAAAGTAATGGACTTGCACGGGATTTGAACCCACTCAATGCCAATCCGTAAGCGAATACACTACCAGGGCATCGTTGACACCCGCAAACGCAAACTTGATGCCAATTGATATTAGACCCAATGTCCGGTGATAAGAATATTATGTTATTGCAGACGCTTTTTCGTGAATAAACGAATTTTCCCAGCTCAAGTCCATATTAGATGAAGAATAAAAAGTGATAAACAAATAAAACATTCCTTCAAAGTGAGAAGCTTTTTTGCCTCCAAAACGAATCCAATTTTCGAAACCCTTCCTGCATTCGGGTGTTGGCTTCTTCAGACGATTTCCAATTTTCGGATCGGACAAACAAATAAGTGTGATAGTTCACTGCCTTATATTACACTTGCTCTTTCAACAGTTGAAACTTCCGAGATTTGATTAAATTCTCTTCAAGCAAGGGCGCTTTGAATTGTAGAAAAACCTAAAATAATCTGGCTCTATGCACTCTTCCTCAATCAACATCTTCGATAATGATAAGGAGGTAGTTCTTCATATTTGTAATAAATTCTTCACGTTTTTCTTTGTTGAAGATTTTGCTGCCACTCTTGTTTGACTATTTGTTCGGTTCGCCGTCTCCATACAGTTTTCTGCCAGAAAGATACGGCGTTGCTGGCCATTTGCATCTGCCAGGATCACTTACAATCTTCAAGCCGATCCTGAATGAAAATGTCAACGAATGGTATTCAACTGAGTTTTATTTCAGCCGGAAAGATCTCAATCTTTCATGCCAGACTAGATACTCTTCGTTTGTTTTAAAATGTCCATCAAAAACTCTACCCACAAAATGAAATCTATTTGTTTTATGTTCTTGATGAGGTTCTGCAAACCTTACTAACGAACATCACGTCAAATATAAAAAAAAAATAACAGTGATAGATAGACATCGGTGTCGTCGAAACGATGTCGTTAGATAGTTTTAATATATACGCTGAAAATTGTTCACACCTCACCTGCCATCTCTAGCTTTAGTCATCAATTGGTCGCTGTATTTTAAAGAAGTCAAGACATTGCAAAGCAGCTCGCCGCAATGATGAAACCGATTCCGTTCTTATACTGTAACGTTCCGTAGGAGAACACCTTTTAAACGTTTGTCCCAGTTTCCCGCCATTTCGTTTCTTTAACACACAAGATGTCCATTCGCCTTCCTGAGGAGAACACCTTTTAATTTGTCCCAGTTTCCCGCCATTTCGTTTCTTTAACACACAAGATGTCCATTCACCTTCCAACTATCATTTCTTAAGGGTGGCGGCGGTGTAGAGGTTGGTGTGTTGGCTTGTGACCCGTGCGGTGCAGGTTCAACCCCAATGGGGAACAACAACATACGCCACCCATTCTCCAGCCTCTACACCAAACGGAGGATTTCTGCCTGGTAGTACAATGGACCGTTACCGAGTCTGAGTGCTCTGGGATTTGGATTTCCTTTTTTTTATAAAAAAAAAATAAATAAAAAATTATCTCTTTCAGATCGCAGATTACGTAAAATGAAATTTATCGAACCACATCGTTTCAACTATACCGTATCTACAGAGATCGACAGAAGCTGTTTCTGCTACCATATACAGTGGCGTCGCGTCCATACAACGCGATTCCTATCGACTTCTCATTTAAAATGTCGTATAGTTTTTAATATTACTCCCAAGCCATAGTAATATTAACATTACGGTTGAAAGCCCGAGACTTGGACGAATAATAGGAGTAGGTGAAATTTTTACATGAGACTCTTTCTCACTTAAGAACAGAAAAGAAAAGAAAAAAAACACCTCCCTTCGAAACCTTCATACTACAACTAGGTTATTCCTATCTAGTAGTTTTATTTAAACTGGCAGGCAGCTTCCCAGTGGAGGCACCTGCTAATACCGCCATAAGCACGCGGTTACATCTTATTGCGCTAATTCAAATGGTTTTATCCTTTGTAATCGGCGCACTAGGTTAGTATCGTCTCGAATTTGTAACATGGTGTTATTGCAATGACCGTGAAGGCGTGTCTGTTGTTTGCGGGCAAAATGTTTTTCATCTTCGACGGTAGCCATACTTAGGTCTCTGTGGATATCAGTGTTTCTGATAAACCATGGTGCATTTATTATTTTTCTGAGCACTTTGTTTTGAAAAGTTTGTAGAATGTTGATATTACTGGATTTGGTACAACCCCAACGTTGTATAGCGTATGTCCAAACCGGTTTAAGTACTTGTTTGTATAAAAGCAGCTTATTCTTCATGCTGAGTTTGGAAAATGGACCAAGCAGCCAGTGCATTTGTTTACATCGAATGGCGAGGTCTTCGCGTTTCTTCTTGACGTGCTGTTTCCATTTTAATTTCACATCGAGTGTCATTCCCAAATATTTTGCCTCGTTTGCGTACGGAATTCGTACCGAATCAATGGGGTAAGTTGTCTACATTTCTATAAGTAAAAGTCTTTGTCCAATCACAAATTTTGTCAATAGCACGTTGGAGTTTATTAGTTGCTGATTCAACCGTATTACTGACCGCTAATATAGCTGTATCGTCTGCAAACGTGGCTACTATTGTGCCTTCTTCTTGCGGAATATCAATAGTGTATATTAGAAATAATAACGCTTCCTTGGGGAACTCCTGCAGCGATTTCTTTGAATTCAGATTAATCATTTCCGTGTTTTACAGGAAAGTCAGTCTGATAATTAACAACTAAGGATATCGGATAGCTGTTTCGGAAAAGCTTGTGTTAGCTTGTTTGAAACCCGTATGCCATTTTTTATCCTGACTGCTGTTGACAACAAATTTTGTGTATAACCCTTTTTCTCCTTTAGCTCTATGTTTGACTCCTCTCTTTCTGCGGGGTCAGTCACCTTGACGTGTGTACCATCACCGCAAACAATTTCGATGGTGCCGGTGCGGAGGCTTACGGCGCAGAGTCATCGGGCATCTGTTGAGGGACAGGCCGTCTGATGAGCGTCAACTAAGAACTGACCAGGACTTTACGTCCGCTCTCACCCTTATATATTCCCTCATTCACCCCCCCCCCCCCCTTTTTCCTCCCCCTTCTCCTCACCCCCTCCTACTCTCCGGTAATCACCGGGGAGATAACCCCGCGTATTCGGGAGTTTTTCGGGAGTAAACCCAATTTAAAAATCCCACTTTTAAGCCAAGGTAGAGGTACCCGTGCCGATGGATGCATGGTCAGTAAGTGGATAAACCAACTGATCGTTAACGGCCCCCTCCGATGCCCAGGCAAGGTCGGTTGTATAAGTGCCTTGTCCTGGTAAGACGGCTCTGCCAGGATGGACCACCCTTTCCGATCCTACTCGTGGGAACAAAATCTAAAAAAAAAAAAACAAAAATGGATAGAAAAGAAGACGAAACACAAAAAGACCAGCAGATGAGGGTGCCAGAGGCTGGTACCTTATCAGAGGATGAATTGCTGGCCTCCAGTCAGGAGACAATCGTCCCGTCACAAAGCGGCGAGAGTGCTAAGGCTAGCACCTCGCCGCAAACCAATTAACAAACAAACATACCCGAAACAAACCCAAACCCGCAGGGAAAGCTAATAAGAGCAAGTACCAGATGGCCCTCCATATCTTAGGTAAGATAGCGAAAAATGAGGCTGCCGGAAAGGTCCACGAAAAGGATCAGGCGGATAGGATCAAATACCAGGCAATCGTTGACGAATTCCACGAGAGCCTGAAAAACAAAAGCCGGCAGGGAGCAAAGCGTGACAGGTCTCAAGAAGAGATCTCCCACCGCCCAGACCCAAAAAAAAACAAGGTTGTTGAAGGTTCAGCAGCAACAGCCAAGCCAAGCACATCGGCGGCCGGTGCGGCCCAGAAGCGTCCCTTTACCGAGGTGGTTAGGGATCACCTTCAGGTCGCACTAGTGGATGATCTCTCGACAAACGGGAAATCCATAGCCAATGCGTGGGGAAGCATTGAGGCCAAGCTCTCCGAAATGGTGATAGACCACATCGTCAACAACCAAGGGGAACCTCTTCCCGACTTTGATTCCGCCGAGGTGGTGAGGGGATATCGGGTAATCAAGTGCGTCGACCAATTCTCCAAAGACTTCCTTAGTGGATGCGTTGCTAAGGTTAGCGACGCCTGGGATGGTTTGAAGCTCAAGCTTATCCCAGCTAAGGACATCCCGAGGAGACCTAGGGCCCGCATTTGGTTGCCCAATATGAAGATAGAAGGGGGAAGGCTCCTCCAATGTCTCAAACTCCACAACCCGACGGTTCCGATGGATGACTGGTCAGTCATCAAGGCGGAGGAACCCTATAAAAATACCATGTCCTTCCTCCTACTCATAAACAACGAGTGCCTGGGTGCTCTCGAGAAAACTGACCACAAACTTAGGTTTGGCATAAGGCATGCCAAGCTCAAAGTCTTCCTTTCCTCAGGTCCTGAGGACGATGTGGACATCGTCGATACCGACAAGTTGTTGGAGGACCTGATGATCGCCGACGAAACCCCTTCAACCACATAATGCTGAAAGTCATACAGATTAACCTGAGGCACTCAAGGTGTGTCTCCGATAATCTAATAGTTTTTCTAAGAGAGAAGAACATTGACATCGGCATTATCCAGGAGCCATGGGTGAGAGACTCATCCGTAAAGGGGCTCCAAGACACACAATACGACCTGTTTTACAAACACCAGGCCACAGGTAAGCCTAGAACATGCATACTAGCTAAGAAACATCTAAAAGGTTTTTTATGTCTCAATCTTAGCTCATATGATTGACAGTGATTAAACTGGAGTGTGCGAACCAAACAACATACCTGGCTTCAGCATACATGGCTCATGGGAGACCTGTATCGCCAGAGGAGGTGGAGCTGCTCATAGCCTCAACAACAGTGAAGGACAACCTACTGATGGGCTGCGACGCCAACGCCAGGCATTCTATCTGGGGCAGCTCAGAAGATAATGAAAGAGGTGAGTCACTTTTTGATTTTCTGTTAACCACTAACCTATCAGTCTGCAACAAGGGTACGACCCCAACTTTTGTCTTTCCGAGTACGGAAACGTACAGGGGATGGGAAGAGGTACTAGATGTTACATTAAAAACAAACAATAATAACTTTAAGGTCGACAACTGGAGAGTTTCCAATCTGGAGTCACTCTCAGACCACAGATGGATCCTCTACGACATGAGTCTCGAGGTCGAGACCACAAAACCTTATAGAAACCCCAAAAGAGTTAATTGGACCAAGTTTGGCCAAGTCCTTCGGACAAAACTCAAAAATATACCTGAAACAAACACAGCTGCAATTAAAGAACTGGAGGTACAGGTAAAGACTTTTGAGAAGGCTATGGATATAGCATACAAAGTCTCGTGCCCAGTTAAACGCAGTAAAAAAACGCTTCCCCCATGGTGGAACGAAGATCTCTCCAGTCTCAGACAGATGACTAGAGCGATTTTCAACATCTGCCACAAACACAATTTTTGGCGGCCTTATAAGGACTGTCTAAGTCTGTATAAGAAAGCCATAAAGGCATCCAAAAAGGAGGCCTGGATGGAGTACTGTCAGTCGATAGAAACCCTTAAGGACTCCGCTAGGCTAAGCACAATTTTGTCCAAGAAACACTCCAACCCTTCTTTTCTGAAAAGACCAGACGGAGGATGGACAGAATCTCCAGCGGAGACCCTGGAACTCCTTATAAACACTCACTTTCCCGGATGCAGTGATATTAGTACGCAACCCGAGAGGCCTCGGCAAGTACAACCTGCTCCCAACAACAACATCACCTCAATAATTTCCGAGGAAAAGATTTCCTGGGCTATTAACAGCTTCTCCCCATATAAGTCTCCGGGGCCTGACGGCATTATGCCTGTCATGTTACAGAAAACTCAAAACCTATCAATACCTTGGTTAGCGTCGATCTTCCGAAGCTGTTTATTGCTAAACCACGTACCACACTCCTGGAGACGCGCCAGGTTGGTGTTTATACCGAAGGTGGGTAAACGCGGGCACGTGTCCGCAAAGGACTTCAGACCTATCAGTCTAACCTCCTTTATACTCAAAACCCTGGAGCGTGTCCTAGACATCCATATGCGAAATTCTCTGCCAGAAACATCGCTCTCCAAATCACAGCACGCCTACCTCAAAGGCCGATCCACGGAAACGGCTCTCCACGAGGTAGTGCGAACTATCGAAAAATCCATACACTACAAAGAATACACCCTAGCCTCCTTCTTGGATATAGAGGGAGCCTTTAACAACGTACACACGGAAGCTATTCTTGAATCACTGGTCGAACTGGGCATAGAGGAATCTATTAGGAAATGGATAGCTTCTATGCTCGGAACAAGAGTCATTCAGGCAACATTAGGCAACAGCCACTTAACCAAATTTGCCAATAGAGGAACGCCACAGGGTGGTGTCATTTCTCCGCTACTATGGCTAATGGTCATGAACAAAATTCTAGTAAAACTAGACACGGAAAGGGTCAAAGCTGTCGCGTATGCGGATGACGTAGTGATACTAGTGTCAGGGAAGTTTCCCTCCGTGATAAGTGATATCATGGGGAATGCTCTAGACAAGGTAAGCACCTGGGCTACAAGGTGTGGCCTCGGCGTTAACCCGAGCAAAACCGAACTGATGCTGTTCACCACCAAAACCAAAATACCCGATTTTACCCTACCCCGCCTAAACGGTCAACCACTTACACTATCCTCCAGCGCTAAGTATCTGGGTATCGCGCTCGATCCTAAACTTAATTGGAAACATAACATTGAACACAGAGTGAGGAAGGCGTGTATTGCCTTCTATGCCTGTAGCAGAACCTTTGGAAAGAAGTGGGGACATCAACCAAAGATGACCTTGTGGATGTACACAGCAGTAGTGCGTCCAATCCTCACCTATGGATCACTAGTATGGTGGCCCGCGTTGTGTAAAGGTTACAATCTCACAAAACTGAAAAGATTGCAAAGGACAGCCTGTATAGGCACCACGGGTGCACTGAGGTCAGCCCCAACGGACGCCCTCACTGTGCTTTTGCACCTTTTGCCTCTTGACCTACACGCAAAAGATACCGCACTATGTAGTGTGGTAAGACTCAGGGAATCGGGGTGCTGGACTGCAAGGCCATACGGCCACAGCAGCATTCTGGACTCGCTACCAGAAGGCATGGCCACGTTTCCAACCGACTACATCACACCCAAACTAAACTTCACAAAAGGCTTCCAAGTAAGCTTCCCTTCCAGAGCTTGTTGGAAGAGGGATGAAGTAGTGAAAGATTTCGACACGGTCATATACACCGACGGTTCTAAGATGAACTGTGGTGTGGGGGCCGGTATCTACTCGGAATCACTAAAAATATCAATATCCCTTCGCCTGCCGGATTTTGCCAGCGTTTTCTAGGCGGAACTACTGGCTATCCGAGAGGCCTGCACGCAACTAGGGCGTGACACAGCGTACAAACAAAACATTGCTATCCTCATAGATAGCCAAGCCGCAATCAAAGCTATTGACTCGGCTACCATATCCTCCAAACTGGTGCAGGAGCGCCGAAACGAGCTTGCGCGACTGGGCGAACGTTTCAGTGTTACACTACTCTGGGTTCCAGGGCATAGTAACATAACAGGAAACGAGCGTGCAGATGAGCTGGCCAGGCAGGGCTCAGCTCTGGACGACTCAGTCGCTGCAAGGTTTCACATTCCGCTAGGTGCGGTCAAGACACAAATACACTCACAATTCCTGCAGAAAGCCAATCTTCAATGGAGAAGGTTAACTAACTGCATCATATCGAGGAAGATATGGCCTACTTATGACAAAGGGAGAACAGGGGATCTTCTAAACAGAACCCGCCCCGAAGTCTCCAGAATCACGGCGATAATCACCGGGCACTGGCCAATTGGAGACCATGTGGCCAAACAGGGTATCCCATTTAACACCCACTGCCGAAGCTGCGGCAATGTAAACGAAAGAGAAACTCTCTTCCACTTCCTCTGCGAATGTCCGGCACTATCAAGAGCTAGACTGCGGGCACTGAATCAACCATTCTTCGACGACCTTAGCGCTATATCGAGCAAAGGGATACAAGATCTTATCCGTTTTCTCAACTCCACAGGTTGGATATAGACACACACCAAATCTCTCACAACCACTACAACATAGGTAACAAAAAGGCACAATAAGTGCTAATTGGGTTCAAACCGAACCGCCACTTCTACCTACCTACCTTCAACACTACATTTCTTATCAAACCAATAACACACTTTCGATTTATTTAGTATGAATGACTGTGAGTAGAGAACTTTGTGTAGAACACGTGGATGCCATTGTCAATTGTGAAGATTTTTTATGCGCAAACTGAATTTTAATTTGCTATTGGATGCCTTACTTGCATAATACATAATATGCAATTAATTTTTTCTAAAATTTGTTTACTCATTTGCCGAAAACAATACCAACTGACATTTGACTGATTTGAATAAACCAGGTTAGGTAAAAGGAACTGAATGCTGTCGATTTTAGTTCTGTTTTTGTGTTAACAGGCAGGCCAGACTTAAGTGAAACCTTTAGAGTAAATGAAGTATTGTGAAGGCAATTTAAATAAAATATAATTAAAAGCATTGAAAAGCTTCTTGATACAGTTGAACCTTATGTTAGTTCTAAAGCTGAAGCTGTTGCGATTCTCTTCACTAATAGTTACAGTGCAGGTACTCAATTTGAGTGCAATTTTTGTTAGCTGAAAATGTATTTATATATTAATATATTGTTGATTACTACTTAACTCATTTTCTCCTGAAGAAAGCAAGTCATTTTTAAGAACAGATATAAAACAATTAAGTTAAAGAAATGCCTTTTTGTCCAAGGTACACATAATATACATATTTTTAACGTTTCCAGTTTTGTTAAGCTACTACTTCCCAAGTTAAATTTTGTACGCCACGCCACTGTACCCTAAAGCCTGTGAAAAAATCTAGGTATTTATTTCTGGGTGTAAGAAGCTCAAACGAAACAAAAATATCGACCACGAGCTTTATGCAGATAGAGCCTAAAAAAGACAAAACAAGTCGACTACATTCGCTCGGAAGATAAAAATCTGTCGAAGTTCGTTAAATCCCAGCTCAAAGGTTTAAAACAACATGGAACAGCAAGCCTCCCATTCAAAAGACCAAGCCCGCCCACTTGATCGAGGCCCCCTAACTCTACCAAAGAAAAACGTAAAGCTGTACTTGTTCAAGCAGTTGAATATCCGTTGAAAAATAAATTTTGTTCTACCAAAATACATCTAGCGATACGACTACTACAAAACTACTTCTCAGGAAGAAATGAGAATACTACCTTTGTTATAATGGCAGTCATTCTTCTTGCAGCAATTAAATATCCGGTAATTGAAACCAAGTCGTCCTAATCACAACACATTCCACTGAATGGAATTAGAAACAAGAATCATTAGTATCATCGTCTGTCTTACCTGCAACTGAACGTTTTCATCCAGCCATTTTTTAGATCCCTGGAAGTTCAAGAACATTCCCGATTCCGAAAGTAAGAACAGCAATCGAAACTTCGGGGCAGCATTCACTGTATTATGAAGCTTGCTAAAAAGATCGACAAGTGTCAACAAGACCGCAGTGTCGGCATTGAGGGGGTATTCCTTGGGAGAAGAACAATTTATAAGTTTTAATTACAGGTGAATGCAGGAGAAAGTTACATTATAGAGTCCAAATGTGTTCAAGTGCGATGTGAGAATGATCAATGGCAATTTTGTGTTCCCTTCTACTTCGGCCACTTTCAAGTTCTTTGAAGGTGCAAGCTCACCCTGAATGATAGGGATTTTACTTTGCTTGCTGGCGACATGATTAGCTCCCGAAACGACAATTTGATAGCCGTTGGCTGATATCATGTTAAGAAGTTCGGCCACAGCCGAGCTGCGTTCGACTTGGGCACCTGAAGTTTGCTGAGCAACCTTGGCAGCGTCACTTGCCTTAGTTATGTCGGCAATAACCTGGTCCAGTTCTTCGTTGTATGTGGAAAAGTACACGGGAATTGGTGAAACTTGAGCCAACATTGCTTGCTCAAGTAAATACAAATGCTATTGAATGGAAAACCTTATATTTGGATGGAATTTGAATGCATAAACCATTTACCTCTTTATCCTCAGCTGACAAAAAAGCGATGTTGTTCGGTAGAAGGATGACTAAGCCACCTGCCTTCTGGCGAATCTCTCGGAACTGATCTATTGTCATGTCTTGGAACCTAGAAGCAAACAGTTGTAGGGAAACTTTAAGATTTAATTTGCACTTACTTTGCTACAACGCAATGCCGCGATGTGCCCCACGAATACAGTGATTTAGCTTCGAGAGTCAATGCAGATGCACGGCAACCTAATTAACAAAAAAGAAAACACATTTTTATCAGATAAATTTAAGAACCGGTGCACATGGTTTTTTCTGTTTCGGATATCGCCTAATCATACAAAATCTTATCTATAGCTTAACCTAAATTCATAAAGTTGTGAAGGCTAGAACTTTCAATGAAGTTAGCTTTTATTAAATTTATAAACTAATAAGCAATTGGACAACATTACCATAGGCGACACCATTTACGTCGAATTGGGACATCCGCTGGACGGTGAATTCACTCGAAGCCAAGACTGGATTCGATGAGCAAA
Organism: Portevinia maculata; assembly: GCA_949715645.1. Taxonomy (NCBI): domain Eukaryota; kingdom Metazoa; phylum Arthropoda; class Insecta; order Diptera; family Syrphidae; genus Portevinia; species Portevinia maculata. The sequence goes on from OX454528.1 coordinate 91,459,723, forward strand.
TTATCAAAATTGGCAAGGTAATGAGTAGATAGTACGGAAGGCCACCACGGAATAAATCCGCAAAATTATCAGCTTCTTCAAACATTATTTCTTGAGGTAAATATAAGGTTGAAGTTATTTCAAAGAAAGAATTAGTTAATGAAAATAAATTTTACAAAGAAAATTTTGTGGGAATTTTTCGGCACAACTAGGAGAAAATTTTGGTGGCTGAAAAATTGACATTTGTCACTGCTCATTCACTCTGCACCTGAAACGTGACGTAAATACTTCAGGATTCAGGCGATGTAAAATGAAAGTGGTAGGGAATGGCGGCATTCAGCGGCCTGATAGTGGAATTCGAAGCGAATCGCTTAGGTGGCGGATTTGAAGTACGGTATTATTTTTTCTCTTTCGCCTCCTTCGTTTTATTTTCACCAAGTTATAGAAAACGAAAGCTAATTTGAAATGTCATTTCGTTTAGGTAAAATATTGAAGGCGCAAACTTTCAAATGAGTTTTCTGAAAACAGCTTATCGACTGGAAACAAATGTCAATTGACTGGGAATATTGTAAGGATTTGCTTCGAATTCGATAATCAAGCAAAACGAGGCGAATCGTAAAAGAGATATCAAATAGAAAACGATTTGCTTCGAACCCCGTTATCAGGCCGCAGTATTTCTTTTGTCTAAAGGTCCAAGTATAATAGTCTGGCAAAAACTGAAGCTAATGTCATAACTGAACGAATCGTTCCCTTTCTATTAATCAATTGCTTAAGTTACATATAAAAAAGGAAGTGAACGGAAACAACTGCGAAAACTATCAATTGCTTAATGTCGTTTTCAATTGAGCAAACAAATCTTTTTTTTTATCTAAATTCATTTTCCATTTGGGTCCGAAAAATCGTTTTTTTTTTTAATCCACAAACCATCGTGATTTTGGCCATTCGTGTCATCCCAATCCACTTTTTTTTAAATGTATTAAATAGGAAATTCAAATCCCAGAGCACTCAAACTCGATAATGGTCCACAGTACTACCAGCCAGAAATACTATTTTTGGTATGGACGTTGGAAAAAACAAGGTGTCAGCCATTCCTCCCCATCAATGGGTGGCGTTTGTTGTTGTTTCCAACGGGAATTGAACCTTCACCGTAGGGGTTACAAGCCAACATACTAACCTCAACACTGTCACTACCCCCAATCCACATAGTTGTTGGGTCAATAGAGTGAAGCATTCATTTTCAGCAATAAACAGGCAAAAACTGTGCAGCGTATGAAGTGGCGTTAGCAATATGCTCCCACGTGGGACGAGGATACCAAAACTATTTTCAATGGTACGGCGAGCTCTCGAAAGACTTTTGTTGAAATGCACGCTCTCCGATGGCAACAATACATGTAGGTTTTGGGACCAGAGGATTCATAATTGTAAGTAATAAGTTGTATAAAGAATTGCGCACTATCCAATTCTTTTATTTTTAAAAACATAAGAATTTAAAAAGCTATTTTCTTCAGGAACGTTGCTTTTTTTGGTGCGTGTAATTCATTTAATACCGATAATGGCTCCATTGTTAAATGTAGAAACTATTAATAGTTTCTACTTCGAACGTTGAACTCATTTTGACTTTAACTAACATTTAACTTCACAAACGCTAAACCAAATATGACATTAGCTTCCGCTTGCTTCCGTCTATTATAGTTGGGCCTTAAGGCTGATATGAATTTTTCGCTCATTTTTAAGGCTGTGGTATTCACCTACCACTCATGAACCGATTTTAAATCTAAGAAGCATATAGATTTAAATTGTTGATACTGTTAAAGCTGTAGGCTAGGATTCGAAAAGATTAAACTGTATTCAATTTATTTAACTTAATTAGTTCTCTGTCAATGTCTTTGTTCTAGCAATGCACTTATTACAACAATTTACTTTCATCTTTCGCTTGAAATCGCACTACTTCATCGCTGTTCAACAGTAATATATTAATAAACCCAAATTAAATCAATCAATGAATTAAATGAAAGATCGTAATAACGTTTTTTTAAGTAAACTGACGTTGAGAAATATGCAATCAAATAATTTACCGAAGGTGAATTAACGAGTAATTAAGTTAAAATTTAACTAAGAGCATTTTCTTCAGCTAACAGCGAATCTTTAAAACCAAATGGAATGTTGGAAGTGGTACCTCCCTACAATTTATTACTTAACGATTCTCAATTTTCATACCATTTATTACTTAATGACAATATGTGGATTAGCATGCATATTGTTTTTAATTAATGAGCTTTTAATCCACAACGTATTTAATTGGTGAATTAGAGGCAAATTAAGGAATTTTATTAATTCGGCTGTAAATGTTGGTTTTAGATAAGCAAATTTCAGCAACTTTTGTAAATGCTGCTTGTACGAATTTGTTACTGGCATCACTTTTTTCTTTTGATTGTCCGTCGTATTACTCCAAAAACGTCATCAATTAGCAATGGCTGCCGGTTGTAATGTAATCCAGTCGGGCTGGGTTGAGTAAAGTTCACTGTTTTTGTTCGTTTCAGTAATTTCGAAAATATTACAATCACTTCTATATAATGTGAAAATTAAGTAAACATATCAATACCAGTTCGCAATAAAAATTACGATCCAACGCAACCAGATTATTGTCGGTTCTTATTAGAATAAAAAGAAAGGTGCAAAGAATTATGGCTCAAATAAAAGAATTGTACATGGGAAAGAATCTCAAAGATTTGGAGAGGTATTATGACCTTCCTGATTATAGTCGCAGGAAACTAACAATGTATGTAAACAATTAAAATTTGTTAAGTCTGATTTGTCACGAGTTGTTTTTTTAGGCTTCTGTCAACTGCACAAACGATATTCCAACTTGCAGAGCGATCTTGGCTGGATGGCGACGAGGAACTGAGTTACGTCCAATACATGAAGTATTTCCACCTCGTTGTCTGTATTCAAAAAATGCCCGACTATAAGGAGCACAAAAAAAAAGTTCGACAAACTCTCGGCGGGAATGGTGATCTTAAAATAACGATGGACAAGCTAGACACGCTAGGTAGATCACTCAAGAAGCGTTATCAGCGTTTAACTGATAAGAAAAAAATCTCGGATCTGAGCTTGAAACTTGATAGGAATCACAGCAGTCGTAAGACGAACAATTATGAACTGAATAGTGACGACTCGGATGATGGTGCAACCGATATGAGTAGTTATACGTTGATGTCATGTGAGGAGCTCTATCGGCACATACACACATCATCCAGTTTGCTAATCATGGATTGCAGATCGAAGACAGACTTTCAAAATTCAAGATTACACTATCAGTGGTGTCTGAATGTGCCCGAGGAGTACATTCAAGTGGGGTAGGTTAAACGATTTGTTAGATCATAATAAAATATTTTCTGCAGCCTCCACTGTAAAATATTGGCCTTTCCATCAGCTTGCTACTTTTTGGTCATGCAATAAACTTTGTTTTTTTTTTCAATAGAATGTCTGCTGGCAAAGTGCAGGACAGATTGGATAGTCAATCTAAGCCACTATGGGCTTCGCGTTCAGTAAAAGACCAGGTTGTGCTCATGGATTGGAACTGCCATGAAGCAAATCCAACTGCAAATTCACCGATTGCTATTCTAAAAAGCATTCTGCAGGATGTAAGTTCAGAAAACAGGTAAACAAACAGTAATAAACTAATTTACTAAAGTCGCCACTCTTTTCAGTGGGACCCAGATGTTACATACAAGTCGCCGATAAAAATTCTTACAAAAGGCTACGAATACTTTATCCTTATGTATCCAACGCTTTGCACTAATCCTAGTGTTCAAGCACCGCACACGAAGGAAAAGGAAGCTGACATCGAAGAAATTGAATACCCTACCATCTCAGATATTACCATGAAGGATGACGAGACCAAGGTCACTAATGGCGCAATGTTTGTTCAACGGCCAAGTGTAGATCGTTCCAGCAAGATGGCTGCCCTTAAGACTTACGACGAGCGTCAGAAACCGATTGTTGACATCCTCAAGGAGCAGGAACTCCTCGCTGAGAAGGCTGTTGATAATGACAAGCAATTGCTGCAGGCCGAACACGAGTGGCAAACGGTTACTGATCAAACCGCAAGTGTTCAACAAGAAGAACAAAAGAAGGTTCTGATTAAGACACAACAGGAGTTGTTCTATAGTATACTCCAGATGGAGTCAACGCAAAAAGATTTAGTAAGACAAATGGAGACGAGACGGTGAATTAAATTATTATTTACAATTGTGTTTATTCATTTCAGATTCTAGAAAACAATCGTCTGCGGCAAGAACTTGAAGAGTCTAAGCGTCGAGATCGAGAAGAAATACTAGAAATCAAATCGCCCAAGGAAGTCCAAACCATTGAGGAGACCACCAAGAACATTGAAAGCAAACTTCAAGAGCAATTGAAGTTGCAGGAACAACGGGAGCGCGATAAACAAATTAGGCAGGAGAAACAGCTGGCTATTGCCAGGGAGCAAAAAAGACACATGAAACCACCAGCATACGACGATGAGGAGATATCTAAACCAAAAATTCCACAAATCGATAGATCGGTTAAGCCATCGGTGAGGACTGTGGATCGGGTGCGGGACTTCTCACCAACACCTGGTGCTGTGGTAAGTGGATCGGTTTTTTTTTTATAGATGATTGGGCCTTAAAGTAGTTGCTACAACAACAGTCAATTATTTGGTCCGATAAATCTTTCTATTGTCATTTGATTAGCCATGATGTCAATTGGAATGATTTGCACTAGGAATGTTCTCTCGGTCAATCCTCTTAAAACGGAGGTGCTAAAAGGCGCCACAATCAAACTCTCCAATGAAGCAAAGTATCTGGGAGTCATCATGGGTGGCGACGGTGTAGAGGTTAGTGTGTTGGCTTGTTACCCATGCGGTGCAGGTTCAATCCCCATGGGGAACAATAACATACGCCACCCATTCACATGCCTCTATACCAAAAGGAGGATTTCTGCCTGGTGGTACAATGGACCGTTACCGAGTCTGAGTGCTTTGGAATTTGGATTTCCTTTTAAAAAATAAAAAATAAAAAATAAAAAAAAAAAAATCCTGTTAGTTATCCTGGATAGCAAACTTCTTTGGTCCAAGCATGTTGAGCTGAAGACTGCCAAGGCGCTGTCGGTTTTCTGGCAGTGCAAGGGCATTTTCGGCAAGACAGGGCTTATCACCGAAAAGAGTCCTATGGATTTATACGGCTATGATTAGACCATGCCATACGCATCGGTTGTTTGGTGGAATAAGCTTTCGCGTAAATACGTTTCTACTGCTTTCGCCAAACTCCAAAGGAAGGTATGTCTCGGCTGCACGCGGGCTTTCCCCAGCACGCCTGGCTCCAGCCTGGATGCCATATTCAACCTCCCGCCCCTTGATGGTTTACATTGCACAATCCAAGCTATCTCACGTTTAAAAAGAGGTGGCTTTTGGTATAACTCGTACTTGAGTTTTGATGAACTTGTCCTTCGACTCCTGTCTTATGGATATGCCGTCCGATGCAATGACACCGGAACTTCGGCTGAAGCGCAACTACGAAGTCGACTTTCCTCGTGTTCAGGACTGGCTCTGGCCAGACTCTGAGCCTGGACAGCAATGCAGTCGAATCTTCACGGATGGCTCCAAAATGGATCAAGGATCTGGACTGGTGCTGGTGTTTTCATGGAGAGCGACAACATTAGACTTTACTTCTCGTTGAGCAAACATGCGTCAGCCTTCCAAACGGAAACTTATGCTATCCTAATGGCCATGGACTCTGTAGCGACAGTCAGAGTGCGCTTAAGGCGTAGCTCAACCCCTTAACCACCTCCAAAATAGTTCGTGAATGCAAGATCTCTCTGAATTCGATCGGAAGGCTGAATTCACTTAGACTTGGCTGTTTCCCGGGTCATAACGGGATCACGGGAAATGAGATCTCCGATGACAGGGCTCAGAGGGGGACTTCTCAGGACCTGAAACAGCGATTTGTCTGCCTGCGCCCTCGGTCAGGGCTTCCATTGACGGTTGGGTTTCATATGAACACAATCGCCGTTGGCATGACTCCAGCGTGCAGACAGACTAAGCAAATTTTCCCCGACGTATGTAAGAAATCCGCGGCATTCTTGTTGTCTCTCAACAGAAAAGACCGCAGACAGACTACTGGTATTCTTACGGGACACTACGCTTTTGCCAAACACCTTAAGGTGCTAGGACTAAGCGATACCACCAACTGCGAAGCCTGTGGAGAAAGCGACGACACTGCGGGACATTTCCTCTGTGATTGTCCTGCTTTTGCTCGTATCCGGTGGCAGGTATTTGGTGCGGATATGGTGAGTGCTGTAAACCTAAGCTCCTTATCATTGAAGCGCCTTCTCGTAAATTCTCACAGTAAAATGTGGGGTGTCTGCCTGGTAGTACAATGGACCAGTATTGAGTCTGAGTGCTCCAGTGTAGAAAGTCTCGCACCCCGGGAAAAAAATGCCTATTGGAAGGAGATGAATCATTATTTGAAGTACCGTTCGTTGAGCTTTTCCCACTTTATAGATACTTACATTCTAGATGTTTGCAGTTTGCAGGAATTTAACAAAATAATTCCTATTACCGCATCGTCTGTTCGTCCTACAAGACAGAGTGGGCTAATGCTCAACATCTCACGGCACACTTGTCAGCTGCCAGGACGTCTATATACCAAAAAACGTTTTTAACATAGAACAAGCAAGTTTTTAAAAACTTCTGAGAGACGTCTTTTCGGAAGAATACAATTTATTTACAACAATTAAAGAGTAGAAAATTATCTAACACTTTGCTAAGAGTTATAGGTTCTCCTTTCCTGAGAAAAAAAAAGGTGTGAACCACGCTGCACTCACGGTATGGTTGATGTGTAAACATGTAGGCACAGTTGCGCGTTAGCTACCTAATTTGTTATCTAGCTAACGCCACAACTAAGTAACTAACGTAGTTAAATTAGCTGAGCTAAAAATGCAATCGATTTGGTGGTTAGCTATCGTAATGACAACTAATTTTTGCTATTAGCTATTAGTTGCAGGTTGTGTAACTAAGCTCGTTAGGTTGCCAGAGTTAGTTGCGGATGACAACTAAAAGTTGGTTAGTTTTTAGCTGTAGCTTTTTAGCTGCCTAGGTAATAACTAATAACAAAATCAAAATTTTTTATTTTGCTATAATGGTGATAAATTTATTGGGATTTATTATGCATATTGCGTTCAAAATAAAAATTGATTGAATGTCCCTTTTATTTTACATCAGGTTATTTTACAAAGAGGTCCTTGGAGCAACAATAATTAAACCCGAAAAAGGATGTTTTCCCAAAATGTCTTTAGAAACGGTACGGTATATATGATCTCAATGTTATTTGAATGAGGGGTGCTAGGAACAACAAACATTTTGGTAAAATATCCTTTTTTAGACTTTTAATGACCTTTTTGTTGTTCCAAAGACCTCTTAGTCAAATAACATTGAATGCAGATATACCGTGTGGATTCTAACGGCATTTTGGAAAAATATCATTTCTTCGACTTTTAAGGACCTTTTCTGTTGTTGCAAGGACCTCTTAGTCAAATAACATAGAACACAGATATACCGTGTGGATTCTAACGGCATTTTGGAAAATATCCTTTCTTCGACTTTTAAGGACCCTTTTTTGATGTTGCAAGGACCTCTTAGTCAAATAACATTGAACGCAGATATACCGTGCGGATTCTAATGACATTTTGGAAAAATATCCTGTTTTCGACTATTAAGGACCTTTTTTGTTGTTGCAAGGACCTCTTAGTCAAATAACATCGAGCAGAGATGTACCGTGTGGATTCTAATGGCATTTTGGAAAAATATCCTTTCTTCGACTTTTAAGGACCTTTTTTGTTGTTGCAAGGACCTCTTAGTCAAATAACATTGAACACAGATATACCGGGTGGATTCTAACGGCATTTTGGAAAAATATCCTTTTTTCGACTTTTAAGGACCTTTTTTGTTGTTACAAGGACCTCTTAGTCAAATAAAATTGAACACAGATTCTAATGGCATTTTGGAAAAATAACCTTTCTTCGACTTTTAAGGACCCTTTTTGTTGTTGCCAGGACATCTTAGTCAAATAACATTGAACACAGATATACCGTGAGGATTCTAATGGCATTTTTGAAAAATATCATTTTTTCTACTTTTAAGGACCTTTTTGTTGTTCCAAGGATCTGTTAGTCAAATAACATTGAACATAATATAATGCGCGGTTTTTTAGGAGTTTTTGAAAAAAACTTTTTTTCGGGCTTAAGGACCTTATTTGGTTCTCCAAGGACCACTCGGTAGATAACCTTATTACAACTAAAAGTGACATTCTTAAATCGGCCAACGGTTACCGAAGTACAAATCGATATTTTTCCTCTTACCTTCAACTGATGTACAACAAACTTCAAGCTATACACCCTCAATTATGCAAAACAAATCTACTTCCACACAACTTCCCGGTGTTTCGTAAGGACATAATAATCTCTAAAATTGAACATAATTAAAACTGGAAAATGTATAACGAAATAAATAAAATAAAAAAAAAAAAACAACGACACGCGGTTGTTCTCAAACGGTCATTCATCTACGTACTAACCTCGCCAAACGTCGTTTAATTGCGGTGATCTGTCGAGCAGCGATTAACTCACGTGGTAATGAAAATTAACGGGAAAATCTGACGATGACGAAATCTGACGATGATGGTAACGCTAGATATTTCCAACTAGCCCCTACCGAGAAAAAATATATTTACACATCAACGAGAGCAAAAATGTTTACACATTAAAATTATGATGGAATTCCTCTTCAGGTCGGTGACATATACCATTACTTCGTACAGGAGGAACAGTCTTACTACCAAAGTGTATATAACACTTTATAAACTATGGTGAGCTTGCGCTATATAGGAAGTCATATCCAGCTGCCTTAAATAACAGCTTTCTTAGACTTAGTTTTATATGTCGCGATTCTTACTTCATTTTGGTGGGATGGACGTATGTGTTGGCTTTAATTGGAATTTGGGTAGTTTAGTCTTCTGCAAGAGTTCCATATCTCAAGGACCGTGTCTGTGCTCTACTTAAGGTTTATCTTTTTCATCTTTACCGATTTTGGATTGTTGGCTTCGTCCTTTTGGAGTCTTTTTCTTCTTCTTCCTTCACGGTGAGGCTATGATCAGATTTGGGATTCTGAAGGGCAAAATGGATTAAGAGATCATACTACTTACTTACTTAACGGGCTCCCGACCCGTGAAGAGTCTCTGCCTGAGAAACAGCAGCCTTCCATCCTCTACGATCCCGGGCACGCTGCTTCCAGTTATCCAGACCAAGCGCTCTGGCATCCGCGATGGCTTGGTCTTTGAAACGGAGGTTCAGTCTTCATTGCCTTCTCGAACCTGGGGCTGGGATTCGAAGATCCTCTTAGCTGGAGCATTATTGTCCATTCTCTCGATGTGGCCGAGCCAATGTAGTCGACGTATTTTGGCTTTTTGGACTACATCCACATCTTGGTACAGCTCATAGAGTTCGCGGTTGTATCTTCTCCTCCATTCGCCCTCCTCGCACACAGGACCACAAATCCGCCGAAGAATTTTTCCTTCGAAGGAGCCCAGTTTCAGCTCTCCCTTCCTGCTTATCGTCCAGCACTCGGCGCCATAATGCAGAACTGGCAGGATAAGGGTTTTGTAAAGCATACATTTCGTCCTCCGAGTTAGGAGTTTTGAACCCTGCTGTTTTGCCAAACCGAAGTAGCAGCGGTTTCCTAGGGTAATTCTTCGCCGGATCTCCACTAAGGTGTCATTCGTGGAGTTCATGTTTATTCCGAGGTAGATGAACTCCTTAACTACCTCGAAATTGTTGCTATCAATAGTGACGTTTTGTCCTAGGCGGTGTTCAATATCGTCTGCAGCTGGACGGACCTGTTGAAGATAGTGCCTTCCGTGTTGACACCTGCCCTGCGCACTATCTGATCCAGTACGAGATTGAAGAAATCGCACGATAGCGCGTCCCCTTGCCGAAATCCGGTGCATGTTTGAAATAGTTCGGAGGAGCTATTTCCAAACTGCACGTTGCACCGCGTGTTTTCCAGAGTCACGCGACACATCTGAATCAGTTTTGCCGGGATTCCAAATTCGGCCATCGCCATATAAAGCTCCTGACGATGTATACTATCATACGCGGCTTTGAAGTCGATGAATAGGTGGTGTGTCTCGACTTGAAATTCGTTGGTATTTTCCAAGATTTGCCTCAGTGTGAAAATTTGGTCTATAGTCAATCTGCCTGGCCGGAAGCCATACTGGTACGTGCCGATAAGTGTGTCGCAAAACGGTTTAAGACGTTCATAGAGTACGTCACAGAGAATCATAACCCTTTTGCATTTCTGCATTTAAACTGGTCAGCCGGGGTGTTCCAGGAGCTTTGGGACATGCTCTTATTCGATTTTGACGTGCATGCTCCTGTTATTAAATAATATTTGATCTTACGACACCGTTAACCTCCACTCTTGGTGTCAACCTACGGACAAATTTAATATGGTTCAATAGGTTCATCTAATTGTTTAATTCGCCTATACATATGTGATGTCTGCCCTTATTCGCCTATTACGACAATCACTGCCTGTTGGGCGCTGCAGTTATATTCTTAGCTGATCCTTGCACGGGAGAAAGTTGTTACTGGAGTAGTACTCAATGTTTCTCGATCGCGGGCTTCTCATGTTTTTAGTTGTCTTCGATATTCTTCCCTCCTATATCCCTATCCCTATTTTCCTTGCACTGTGAGCATTTCATATTCTGATCTGCAGGGCCGCTTCATTGTCTGCTTATGCTTTCTTGCACATTTCGTCAGGTGTTCTGTTGGGATGGTCGGCACATAAATTGCAGGACTTCTGATGGCTCTGTGAAAGAAACTGCTCCTCGGCACTTGTTGCTGGTTGCAAAGGACTGAATAAAAATTCTGGCGCTATATTGCGCTTACAGTCGTTCAACGTGGAATTTCTCGTTGTTTCGCCTTTGAAATATCCGTAGACGTACATAGGCTGCAACAATTAGTTTCAGAAAATATATTGGGGCGAATATAAAAGTATATAACTAAGAAAGATAAGCAATGGGTGGTAACAAAAACTAATTGCCAAGAGCATCTAGAGAGTCATTTAAAAAAAAGGTTAATATAAACATATAAGGAAAGTCACAGTGCAATTCCCAATGAACTATTTTTATAATCCACCGCGTATTTAAAATTCGATAGTAAATCGTTTCCTATTATTCCGTCATACACCATTGATAGTTCCCTTGCAGAGACAGTCTCTCCTCCCATTGGAGCCGTCAATAAAATATATCAGTACTTTCTTTCGCAGGCGAACTCCAGATGGAGCGGCCTAAATAGCTGTGTCATATCTAGGAAGATGTGGCAATGCTTCAATGCTAAACGAACCAACGACCTAACAAACAGAACCCGACAGGAGATTGCCAGAATTGTGGCGGTCAGCACTGGATACTGGCCTGTCGGTACTCACGCTGCAAGGTTGAGTATCCCATTCAATTCACACTGCCGCAGCTGCAAGGATCCAGTGGAAAAGGAGACCCCTCACCACTTCCTCTGCGAATGTCTGGCCCTAGCTAGAGCTAGACATCGCCCACTCGGCAAAGCATTCTTCGACGACCTACCAGAATTGAGCAATACTGAATTCTGCAGTATCATCGAATTTCTCAATACCACAGGCTGGATTTGTAACACAAATTGACACCATTGCTCACTTTAGTGGTGGCATCAAAACGGCGCCTTTTAGCTAATTGCGTCCTGGTTACCAGGCAGCCACTCCTACTTCCCCTTCCGTCATACGGAAGATTTATCTGTTTGGTAAGATGATGGAAAGGATGATCTAAAAACAAGGTGTGTTTTTCGGTTTGAAATTTTAAAGTACACCATACCAACCCCAGGGTTTTTAGCGTATCCCCGGCTATAGTGAAGATTTTTAAGAGGCTTATGTCGCATCCGGTGTCAATCAGCAAGGTCGTATATTTTTTTATCCGAGGGAGTTAACCTGATGCGTATCGTTGGTTCTTTGAATTCAGGACAGATTTAGTTCTGGGTTTGGTGTACGTCGGCTTGGGCGATTACTCGAGAGGAGTTGCCGTGAGTGTCCTCCCGCAAATTCTCGTTTCCCGACTCCTGCATCTGATTAGTATTGGAGTACCGAATACCTTGGTCATCGTTTTGCCTTGCGTTGCGAACCTGGGTTTGCAGCGTCGTTCCTAGTCCTTGAATTTGGTACTGCCGGTGCACCTTGAGGGTAGTGCCTTGGTGCATTCGTGGATAACCATAACCTACACTCATTTTGAGTGTGATTGGGTTTTTGACAGTATGTACTCGTAGTTACATTTCAGATATTGATCTGCGGATTTTAAATGTTTACTCTCGGAAATTAGGAAACTGGGTATTTTGATAACACCTAACTTGGATGTGGCTTACCTTACCACAAAGTTGACAAGAAAATTTAGAAGAATTAGTTGGTCGGTTTTGTTCCATTACTCATTGTTTGTGAAACATTGCCGCTGTGTTGCAGGACGGTTTGAGACGTTCACAAGTTGGATGGGATCTTGCATGCGACACTTAGCAGGGATATGCCTCGATAGTTCTTGCAAGACATAGGATCGCCTTTCTTGTAGATGCGGCATATGGAGCTGATAGTAAAGTCATCAAGCATGCTTTCTTCCACCCATACTTCGTTGATGATTTGGTGCATGCGCCCAACGAAAACATCACCACCGCATTTTAAGAGCTCCGCTGGTAAGCCATCAGAGCCGGCGGCCTTACTGTTCTTAAGCTTTCTTATAGCTAAGCCAATCTCTTCTATACTAAGTTGTGAAATCGGTCCTTGTTGCACTTAGTGTACTTTGTTTTAAGTTTTTTTTATGATCACTTATTCAAGTAAATAGGCATTTTTTTCTATTCATGTTTTTCAATTTGGAGGTTTTTTTTATACCCTATTCTAAGGGTATATTAATTTTGACGCATAGTTTGTAACATACCTTAATACTGCCCGTAGACCCCTAAAAGTTACTATATTTATGATCAGCATCGATAGTAATGTCGATCTAGCCGTGTCCGTCCGTCCGTCTGTCGGCAAAAATTAGGCCTTTAAACTGGGCCTAGAGAGCTGAAATTTTAACCATATACTCTCTAGGGTCCCGAAATAATCAAGATTACGAAACTCAAAAAAACAAAATTTTGGAAAAAATCGAATTTTGAGCTAGAAAACTGAAATTTTTTATATATGATCTATGACTCCTAGAACTGCTCGGGATAGAAAATTTTAAAAGTCCGCCCACTGACACGCCCAAAATTAAAGAAAAAATATTATATTGAAAAACCAAAGTTTGAGCTATGGAGCGTTTTTTTTTACAAAAATCCTTTAAATGTTATATAACAAAATATGTAGAGCGTTCTTAACAATTTAACCATACTAAGACTTTTGTCACGCCCACTTATGAGGGATAGGAATAAAAATAAGGTATCTAACAGTTCGCCCAAGCGGACTGTAGCCCGTCCCTATGTTTTTATATATAATTTGATGTTATTCGGTAACCTTTTAGAATTGTCTTGCAGTAAAAGATGTCAAGAAGTAATTACGGTGCACTTGTCTTAATAAAAAAATACTTACTTACTTTTGGTGGCGCTTACAGTCCGCGGTGGACCACGGCCTCCACCAACAAGCCCCTTCAATCAGCTCGGTCCCTCGCTAGCTGCCTCCAGTTGCGCACACCAAGTTGGTTGAGGTTGTTTTCCACTTGTGTGCGCCACCTAGTGTGGGGTCTTACTCTGTTGCGTTGACCCTCAGGGGTGGATTCGAAGACTCGTCGGGCTGGTGCGTTGTTGTCCATACGCTCCACGTGTCCCAGCCATCTCAGCCGTTGTATTTTTAGCTTTTTGACCAGGTCAGCGTCGCTGTATAGCCCGTATAGTTCGTCGTTGCATCTTCTTCTCCACACTCCATCGTCACAAACTGGACCGAATATCACTGGAAGAATCTTTCTCTCAAAGCATCCCAGAAGGTTTTCATCCGCTTTTGACAGGGTCCATGCTTCTGCACCATACAGCAGGACCGGGATGATTAAGGTCTTATACAATATCTCCTAGTTTCTATGAGAGAGGGCTTTACTTCTTAGATGCCCTCTTACCCCGAAACAGCGATTGCCAAGATCGCGATGATACTTCGCTTGATCTCTGCGCCGATGTCATTTTGCGAAGTGATAGCGGAGCCCAGGTAGACAAAGTCGTTAACTACATCGAAGTTGTATCTGTCCATCGTGACGCTTTGTCCGAGTCGCCGATGTTGAGAGTCCTTTCTCGTTGACAGCATATACTTCGTTTTGTTCTCATTAACAGCCAGACCCATCTTCGCCGCCTCCTTTTCGATACTTGCAAATGCGTCACTGACAGCTCGCCGCGTTCTCCCAATAATGTCAATATCATCAGCATAGGCCAGTAGTTGAACTGACTTTTGAAAAATTGTACCTCTGGTGTTGGCTTGTGAGTTCCGTACAATTGCTTCAAGAACGATGTTAAAGAAAGTTCATGGTAGCGCGTCGCCTTGTCTCAAACGTTTTTCGACATCAAATGGCTCGGTGATGTTCTTGCCGACTTTGACGGAGCAGCCAGATTTCTCCATCGTCATCCTGCACAAACGGACGAGTTTGGCGCGGATGCCAAAACTTGACATGGCTTTGTATCATTCGTCCCTATATACGCTATCATAGGCGACTTTATATATCGATAAATAGATGGTGTGTATCGATCTGAAATTCCTGGGTTTTTTCCAAGATCTGTCGGAGTGTGAAAATTTGGTCGATGGTTGACTTTCCTGGCCTAAAACCACACTGATATGGGCCGATCAGATTGTTGGCGAAGGTTTTAGGCGTTCACACAATACAGCCGACAAGATCTTTTACGCGACATTCAGGAGACTTATTCCTCTGTAGTTGGCGCAGTTCAGAGTATCTCCTTTCTTGTGGATGGGGCACACGATGTTGAGGTTCCATTCGTCGGGCATGCTTTCTTCCGACCAAATTTTACAGATGAGTTGGTGCATGCTCCTTACTAAGCCATCTTCCGCTGCTTTGAAAAGCTCGGCCGGAAGGCCATCCGCTATAGCAGCTTTGTTGGTCTTAAGTTTTGATATCGCTATCCTCACTTCGTGTAGGTCGGGTGGACGGAAGTTTTGGCTATCATCGTCGAAGCTGAACAGATCATTCTGCCTGACAGCGGGTTGTTGGCTGTTTTCGCCGTTTAACAGTCTGCAAAAGTGTTCTTTCCAAATCCTCAGCACAGACTGTGAATCTATTACTGTATTCCCATGCTCATCTCTGCCTTCTGTTCGGGCCTTGTATCCTTGGGTGGATCGTTTTACCCTTTGGTAGAACTTTCGAACATTGCCTCTGCAGTAGCGTCCCTCAATTGATTCGATCGCTCGCTTCTCGTGCTCTTTCTTTTTCCTTCTGAAAAGTCAGTGTTCCTCCCTTCTTTTTTGCCTGTCGAGCTCGCGGGCAGTACTCTCAGCCGCTCTGGTTCTTGTCTGCAGCATTAGTTGATAGGTCTCGTTCTTGGCTGCATGAGCTCGGCGGCATTCCTCATCGAACCAGGGGTTTCGTTGTGGTCGCCTAGTGAAACCCACACTTCGGTTGCGGCACTCCCGATGGCACGCTGGCAGTGTTGCCACTGGTCCTCTGTGCTGATGGTGGTGAAGCTGAGGATTCGTTTGGTGAGAGGTTTAGGAAGACGCGGTCTGCATTTTTTTTTTTTAAAATGCTGCCCTTAATTGCTCCTGTACATTTTATCGCCCCTTACGTGTATCTGGTTTATTTAAGGTTTTTAACAATAAAATAAATTCATTTGCTTGAAGGATCGTCTGGCTTGGGCATTCTAACTTAAACACCTATGACAAGGCTTCAGTCCGCTTGGACTACACATTAAGTTATAACTGCTTTATACGTATTTTAACGAATTTATCCAAAACTATTTTTTTTTTGTCAAAAACCCCCAAGAAGTGGGTGGGTAAAGTACTTTGTATGAGCGAATTGTTAAGGATTTTATCTACCTAAGTTAGGAAGAACACGACATTGATTTTCATGAACTTATTCTATAAAGAGGTTTTTTTGTTTAAATAGTTATCGTGTCAGTGAGCGGATTTTAAAAATCTTTACATTTGCTCATTTGCGGCCCTTCCGAGTATATGTTCCAAGAAATAAAGAAATAGCGTTGCTTTTTTGATGCAAATACCCCTATGTGCGAAGGCGGTGTACTGCCAAACTTGATTAGAGTGTTTAAAGTCTAATTTGCGTCTCATTTCAATTAATTATTTGCAATTTGGAATATCGAAATTGAAAATTTTGTTTTTCCTCAACAGACATAGTGGCAATTTTTGCGTGGCAATTATTTTTAAGCTAACAACATTATCGTTGTATTCTTAGCTGTCCCCAAATAACCCCTGCAACAATGTATCACTTGCCTCAATGCACACTCAACAAAACATCATAACATAAAATAGATTATTATTTTGTTTAAATCTCTTCAAACGTAGTCTAAAGTTCCTTAACTATTATCCTCCATTTTGCTGTTCATTGGTGTGTGCAACACGTGGACAAACTGTATTGAACTTGACTCTGACCAATACATTGTACGAACATGAGTGGCTAGCGGCTGTTACAATAGTTAATCTGATTAGTGAAATCCACTTTTCTTGGTGTTAGGTAAATGTGGCTTCAGGTCTGTAGGAAATGCGCATCAAGTCAGTTTGTCGCGTCTTCCATATAATGAACTAGTCAGTCATCATGGTCATTGTTCTGCCTGGTGTTAAAATTCACTTTCCAACGTACAATTTTATAAGTCATTTAAAAAGGGTGCGTGTGTTTTGGTGTGGAGAGCTCATTTAAATTGTATTCTATTTGTAGGGCCGCGGTCTAACTGGTCTCAAAAATCTCGGCAATACCTGCTACATGAACAGCATCCTGCAGTGTCTAAGCAATACACAACCGCTGACGGAATATTGTATCACGGATAAATACAAGAGCAACATCAGCCGTGCCAACAAAACCAACGGTCAGGTGGTGGAGGAAGTCGCTGCTCTCATCAAAGTCCTTTGGAATGGTAACTACAAATGCGTAGCTAGCAAAGACCTGCGGGTAGTTTTTAAAAGATTCCGTAAATGTATGATTGAAAATGACATGTTTGTTCCCTCAGTATATTGTAGGTCAGTATCAGCAAATATTCCGAGGCATTGAGCAACAGGATTCACATGAATTCCTCACTATACTAATGGACTGGTTGCACTCGGACCTGCAGACGTTGCCAGTTCACAAGCCGCCGGGTGAAAATTTGGCGGCATCGGAACGAGCGTGGCTCGAGTTCACCAAGGCGCGAGAGAGTATAATTCTGCGTTTATTTTACGGACAAATCAAGAGCACAGTCAAGTGCGTGCACTGCAACAAGGAGAGTGCCACCTACGAGTGTTTCTCGAATTTAAGTTTAGAATTGCCGTCGAACTCAAACATGTGTGCGCTAAGTCAATGCATGGACATGTATTTCAATGGAGAGCGGATACACGGTTGGGTATGCCCAAACTGCAAGCAGCCTCGAGAAGCTGTAAAGAAGTTGGACATATCTAAACTACCACCAATTTTGGTGGTGCATTTCAAAAGGTACATTTACGCGTCAATATCAAAAAGTCCTTATCCCCAATTCCGTTCTTATTTGGCAGATTCTATGCAGACCCAGAAGGAATTGGACATTCCTACAAAAAGAAACTCAATTACATTACGTTTCCATTGGAGAATCTCGATATGACGCCATATATTGCCAAGTCAGAGCTACGTTCAATGTCACCGAAGACCTACCAATTATATGGTGTATCAAACCATTACGGTTCAATGGAGAGCGGCCATTATACAGCGTTTTGTAAAAACGGCGTTTTCGGAAAGTAAGTATCACATTTTAAATGTGTTTTTCTGTAAGTCAGTAATAACTCATTCGTCATTCTAACTGTTAACCAAAAACAAATCTGTACTCAGTATCACTTTGTCAGTAAACCTAGAACTCAGTAAAGTTTGATAAGATTGAAAACCAGCCGGACAACGCCGACATGAGTTGAAGAAAAAATGTTGCACAAAAAAGTCGTCAGAGACCATAACAAAACAAAAATAACTAAAAAACATAGGGGCGGCCTACAGTCCGCTTGGGCGAACTGTTGGATTCCCTATTCTTATTCCTATCCCTCATAAGTGGGTGTGACGAAAGTCTAAGTATGGTTGAATTGTTAAGAACGCTCTACATATTTTGTTATATAACATTTAAAGAATTTTATCGGAAAAAACGCTCCCTAGCTCAAACTTGGGTGTTTCAATGTTTACACATGAGCATAAAGGCCCCCCTAGAGAGTATACCTATATTATAAATTTCAGCTCCCTAGCTCAAACTTTGGATTTTCAAAAAAAGTTTTTTTTTAAACTGTGGGCGTGTCAGTAGGCGGATTTTGAAAATATTTACACATGAGCTTAAAGGGCCCCTAGAGAGTGTATATTATAAATTTCAGCTCTCTAGCTCAAATTTTGGTTTTTCAATAAAATTGTTTTATTTATTTGTGGGCGTGTCAGTGGGCGGATTTTGAAAATTTTATATCCCGAGCAGTTTTAGGAGTCATAGATCATATAAAAAAAATTTCAGCTTTCTAGCTCAAAATTCGATTTTTTCCAAAATTTTGTTTTTTTGAGTTTGTGGGCGTGTCTGTGGGCGGATTTCAAAAATTCGTAAACTTGATTATTTCGGGACCCTAGAGAGTATATGTTTAAAATTTCAGCTCTCTAGGCCCAGTTTAAAGGCTTAATTTTTGCCGACGGACGGATGGACGGACGGACGGACGGACATGGCTAGATCGACATTACTATCGATGCTGATCATAAATATAGTAACTTTTAGGGGTCTACGGGCAATATTAAGGTATGTTACAAACTATGCGTCAAAATTAATATACCCTTAGAATAGGGTATAATTAGGTACATACATACTAATGTAAGAAATACCATTAATAGCAATTACTGACTTTAATTTATGGGACATAAAGTTACTTTACCAAGAGATCCCTGGAAACCAAAAGAGGTTCTTAAAACCCAAATTTTCCTTGGAAACCGCGCAGTATTTCTCTGCTATAGGGTATTTTATTTAATTTATTTTACCAAGAGGTCATTGAAACACCAAAAAAGGTCTTCAAAACCAGAAAAAAGGATATTTTTTCAAAAAGTCCTTGGAACCGCGCCAGTTGTAAAGGTGTTTGCCCCTACAACTTTTTTGCTCAATTGCACTGCTTTACATACAAAATAAGAAATATGATCAAAAAACCAGTTTTCAAAATCGTAACCAAAATCCCTTACCAAAGTAAGGCCTTGTAGTTTTTCGCTTCTTAGCGGAAACGGTGGGCCCAATTAAAAAAGGATCAGTTTACCTTACTTTTTATGATGAAAAAACCCTTTTTTATATTGGTAACCAGAGCCCCTTACCAAAGTTAGGGATTTTGGTTTTTTGCATTTTAATAGCACAGAAGCAGCAAAAATGGGTTTAGTAGTGAATTAGGGCAAAACAAAATATATGCTGTCAACAAGAAGGGACACACAACATCGACGAATCGGACAGAACGTCACGATAGGCAGCTATAGTTTTGAGGTAGTTAGGGACTTTGTCTACCTCGGCTCCGCTATTAATTCTGATAATGACACCACAGCGGAAATCAAACGAAGAATTTCACTTGCCAACCGCTGTTTCTTTAACCTAAGACGGCAATTGATTAGTAAAGCCTTGTCAAGAAAAACTAAGTAAGACCCTAAACTATATAAGACCCTCATCATCCCAGTCCTGCTCTACGGCGCAGAAGCGTGGACATTTCAAAAGCGGATGAAGATCTTCTTGGTCGTTTCGAACGCAAAATTCTTCGAGTGATTTTCGGTCCCGCTTGGATTAACGGGCTTTGGAGGAGGAGATTTAACAGCGAACTCTACGAGCTGTACAGCGACATCGACCTGGTCAAAAAAGTGCGAATCAGTCGACTAAGATGGGTAGGACATGTAGAGCGAATGTACACCAACGCTCCGGCCCGAAGAGTCTTCGATTCCAACCCGGAGGGACAACGCAGCAGAGGAAGACCTCGCCTAAGGTGGCGTGCGCAATTGGAAGGGGATCTCAACCAACTTGGAGTGCGCAACTGGAGGCAGTTAGCCAAAGATCGTGCTGGAGAGGCGTATTGGTTGAGCCCCAGGTCCACCCCGGACTGTAGCGCCACCTAAGTAAGTAAGTAAAGTAGAGCTTAAATATCCCACCAAAAACGATAGTAAATGGGGTGTGATCATTTTGGTTCCGTGGTATTCGTCCTGATATCACTGCGCAAACAGCGATGCTGATGCATCGAAAGCATCGACAATTTTCTTGATGTGATGTGTGGCAGGGCTAATTGAGTTTCAACTGTGCAGTGATGCGTTTCTGAATTTAACATTGGTCATACGAAATATGCTGATTAGATTTCCGTTCGACCTACTGAAGTGTCTGTTCTTTGTCTACTGCAGACCCTTTCCTTGCCAGTTCATCGGCTCGCTTGTTGCCGGATATGTTCCCAGATTCGTATTATGCTGCGAGCCAAGAGCCTCGATTTAATTTCGGTAGCAGATATCCGCTTTAGTGACCGCCTGGCTATCAATAAACATGGTAATATCAGTTCGTGGTATCGTCATCATTGAAACCAAGCTTGCGACTTCAGTAATTGCTAGAACTTCTGCTTGAAATACACCACAGTGATCAGGTAATCTAATCGACCTGTGTGTGTTTAATTCCTCTGAAAATAATCCAGCACCAGTTCCACAGTGCATTTTGTATAAATCTGTGAAGATGGATATCGATTTTCTCCGTGCTCGGAAATGAGCAAACGAGTGATCTTTTAAAGTCTACGTAAGGAGAAATGTAGTCAGAGTTGACATTGTTCTCTACGTACATTTCCAGAATCAGTGCATGCCCTAAATGACTCCGATTCTAGCTAGTTGTTTGGTTGATCCTCAAGGCACTTTTTGCAGCCGATTTTTGCATGTGTAGATCCAGGAGTGGTAAATTGAGAATTGCTTCCAAGCCAGCGGTTGATGTCTTTCGCATTGCACTAGTTGTCCCTATACGTACTGGTCCTTACATGTGTGTCATCATCTTGAGATTGGTTACCTTATGCGTGGCTTGGCAGCAGACTAAGCTGCCATATGTAAGTATAGGTCGCACGATTGCTGTATACATAAATAGAATTATTTTGTGGTTTGGTCTCTACTTTTTGCCGAAGATACAGTTGTATACGTAAAAAGCATTCGCTGCTTTCCTAACTCTGTTTTCTGTCGAGGATAATTCCCAAATATTTCGCTGCCAAGGTCGCGAAGAGATTGAACGAGGGGTATAGGTTGACGATGGAGAAGGTAAAGGCGGGGAGGGGACTTGTTTAACTTGCGTGAAAAGGTAATAGACTAGCGTTTGGCGATATTGAGGTCTAAGCTGTTTTTGATGCACCAGGTGGGAAAAGTATCTAGATCTTGTTGTAGAAGACAAGAGTATTGTGGTGAAGATATGGACATAAAAAACTTAGTATTATCAGCGTAGAGCGAAAGGACGTAATGTTTAATGATTGTTAGGATAAAGAGAAGGCTACCTAGATGACTACCTTGTGGCTAGCCGTTCTCTGCCATGTTGTGCCTATTGTTCTTTTACAAAAAAAGAGGGCATTTTACGCTTTCTTAATTCTTTCCCTTATGTTGATATTCCAATTTAAATTTCTATCTAGGATTATGCCCAAATACTTTGCACTGTCCGTAATGGACAGTGTCTACACTTACTTACTTAAAGGGCTCCCGACCCGTGAAATGTCTACAATCTCACCTTAATGTAAAGCTAAAAAAGGTAGACGCTTACTTGGAAACGTTCATCTCTTTATCACTAACAGGTGGCAATGGTGCGATTGTACTGTATTCACTAAAGTGATTGGCAGGTCGTGCGTTCGAATCCCGACCAGGGCCATGATTTTTATAAATTGAATACACAAAACAAAAACAGATCTCCCTAAAGCAATTTAGGCGCCACCTTTTGAGAAAAAAAATCCCATCGCACCAAACTTCTTTCCTATCCTTCTATTCTTTCATACAGTAAGTAGCACCCAGAAATAGGCAATGAATCATTTACTGGGAGCTACTTACAGCAACAAACAAAATGCCTGCGCTGTGGTTTCCACTATAAGGGTACTGTGTACTACAGAAAAAAAGAAATCTCTTTAGCGCACGCAAATTATAAAAAAAAAAATCACTTACAGTGTTCTTTTTCCACATTTTCTTAATTTCTAAGACCACTGTCAATCGTAAATAAACATTAGTTTTTTAAGATCGATCCAGATCATCAAATCTGTTGAGGGGTTCGTGAGTCTATAAAGGACATACACAAATAACGAGCTATATATAAATAACACGATCTGAGTATGATACTTTTTTTTTCATAACTGCCAATGAGTTTATACGCAAAGAATGTTTTCGAACATCTTCATTCAGCTGATTATATTCTTCAGGCTTCTGTACCGTATCCGCCCTTATGCCGAACACTTTAACAACAGATTTCGCGTCAGCATAGCTCTCGATTTTATTGAATTTAACATTTTCAAATTAAAAAATGCGCACTTTTTTGTTCTCTTCCCTTTTTAGATGGTTTAAATTTGATGATCAGGTTGTATCTCCCATCGACAGATCAGATGTTGTATCCAGCGCAGGTTACATCCTCTTTTACACATGGTTGCCGCAGACCTCACCACCTGTGATGAACTAGCAAATGTTTTTTTTCAATAATCAAACAATAATTTGTTTCAGTTTTTGTACTTCCTTCCTTTCCTGATAGTCAAATGTTAAAGAATTACTAATTGTTTTTGTTAATTTTTATTTCTCGCTTATTACTATTGTTTATGTTATTCTCATGAGTTGTGTAGTTTTATTTCTTCATAATTAACTTGTTAAATGAAGCAATGGTTGCGGATGTACATATTTTTAAATTTTAAAGCAATCAGTGTTACAAACGATATATATAATATATATACACACATCCACATAAATTCATTTAATTATAAATTAAATAACAATTATTGACGCAATTTAATACTTTTTAATTTTGCATGTTTAAGGCTTTGTTACACGATCCTTTAAGGATTTGTTAAACAAAGTTCCAGATAAATACTATAAAAAGCCATTCTCATTTAAAATAGATTACATACGAGAAATGTATTTACATAACTACTACTTGTGCATTATTTAATTAAAAGTTAAAAGGTATTATTTTTTATATCGCTAAAAGAACTAAAGAAAGTTTACAAAAACAGAAATATATATGTAAAATTTATTCGAAAACAAAACCGAAATAAACATTTAATAGAAGCGTTTTTTCAGTTTTTCTCTTGGAAGTTAAAGCAGGCATACATCCGTGCTCACCTGAAATTGCACAATTTCTGCAGTCACCCCACAGTTAAATATTTCTTTATTTTGCTTTGGTTCTCTGAGCATTTTCCGCTGTTTAAGTTTTGCAGAAACTGCCCAGTCGAATAAACTGCCGAATATGCTCGTCGAAAACTTATAGCTAACATCATTTTTAACTCAAGCAAACGGCGCGACAGATGCAATTGTTTGCTTTTTTAAAGAGAAAAGCTAACTTTTTGGGTGAGCTGGCAGCTATATCCGCCACTGGTTGATAAGTGATTGCAGTCGCGTAGTAAATGCAATTCAATTCAATTCAATTTATATGGTATGTACTTTAAGATAAAATCTTTTTTTAGTACTTAGTAGTAATTTAAATATGAACATAGACAATGTTTCAAAACTTAAAACTATGAACAATAATTAGACTTAACCTAAGAGTTGGGCGAACATATGGAAGGGTAATAAGGATATATGTAGTTGGAATAAACGAAAGTAGGTTAACAAGACAAGAATATGGTAACAGACAAGAAGAATAAGTAAGGACAGAGTATGGAGGATTATTTTTATGTTGTGCTAGTGAAATGACAAAAGATTGCCCTTTTAAAATGTGTGGCGTTAGTTATAGTTTTCATTTGAGAGGCCAATGAGTTCCATAATCTTGCAGCGTGAATGAAAAATAAACGTAATGAATTAAAGTACCGATAATATGGTAAAACAATATTGAAAGTCCTTGTACAACGAGCGAAATTGAGCCTGTCAAAAAGATAGGGAGGACACCGATTATTAATAATTTTATGCAAGTCCTTGTAGAACGAGCGAAATTGAGCCTGTCAAAAAGATAGGGAGGACACCGATTATTAATAATTTTATGCAAGAAGATACAGTTCCTGGCATTGATGAGCTATTGTAGTGTACAGTCAAGGAGGCCCCTGGAGTGGTCAGAGATGTGGTCGTATCTACGGAGGGCATATATGTACCGCACTGCGTCGTTAAGAGCTACCTGTAGTTTTCGCTGAGACAATGAGTCGAGTTAACAATAAACCACCTCAGCATAGGTAATGAGGGGTAAAACGAGGGCAATAATTAGCTTTCTTCGAGTTTCAATGGGAGTAAAACTTGCAGTTTGCCACAGTTTGCGAAGGCAGCCGTAGATACGACCAATGATGACGTTGGTGTGATTATAGCCAATCAAATTGCGATTAATAATAAATCCAAGACTTGTGACCGATTCGACGGATGCAATTTTCTTGTCGGATAGCCAAAGATCAGAAAGATGGTTGAGTTCCATAACTTTACTCGATATTGGGATGATCTTGGACTTGGATGGATTCAGCCGTAAGCCATTAGCAACCGACCAGTGATGAATTAGTGACAAGTCATCGTTCAGTCGAGACGCCAGTTCATTTATTTCATTTACCGGACGAGACAAGTAAAGCTGAACATCGTCAGCATAAAGATGAACTGATGAATGTTTACAGATGGGTGGCAGATCATTAATAAACATACAGAACAAAATCGGCCCCAAAATTGATCCATGTGTTACGCCTTGTTTGACGGGCTTTAAAATCGAGCAACTATTACCAGAAAAAACACGTTGCAGTCTACCGGAAAGAAAACTACGAACCAGTTTAGTGACTTTTTCGCTGAGGCCAAACATGTTTTTGAGTTTCCAGCAGAGGACTTCATGATTAACCATGTCAAAGGCCTTAGAGAAATCAAGCAAACAAAGAAATGTGGTATATCTTTTGTCAAACTCACACCTTATGTCATCAATAATGCTAACCATTGCCGTAGAGCAACTGTGGTGGGCTCTAAAGCCGGATTGATAAGGACTTAATAGCTGATGACGCGATAAGTGTTTGTTAATCTGTTTAGCTATGAGTTTCTCGAAAGCCTTTGACAAACATGGTAAAATGCTGATGGGTCTAAAGTCTCCAGCAGACACTGGATTGTCTGCTCGGCTATTTATTTGTATTCGTTGTCATGAGATATAGCCATGAGGTGTTTTGTTTTTACACAACACAACTCCCGGTCTGGAAACCTGTGGCTAGTCGAATCTGATTCCTGTTTAGTTGTAGGAGTTGGTAGTTGTTTTTAGTTTTTATGATGTAAAATAAAGTAATTTATCTTTTAAGTGAACGAGTATATTTCTGTTATTGTAGTTTGTAAGAAACTAAGGGGAGGACGTTTAAAGTGTTAATTGTACAAATTGTACTCAATTACTGTATCTATTGTATGTAGTCATCGGTTGACGGCCACATACATGGCTGACGAGAATAGACAAGCCAATCAGCGAGAGCATCGAGTCAGTTAGTTGTTTTTGGATTGTTGTTGAAATAAAAGGTTACCAAAGATATTTAGGACGGTGTTTAATTTATTTTATACAAAAACAAAACAGTGAATAATATGATTTTGATTATAAACTTTTATAGTTCAACTTCTGCAACTCCCCGGAGAGCTATATTGTAATATTTTTGTATTAACTGCCAGTTTGCCTTCTATGAATCTTCAGAGGTGGTATTTTCTCATACTTCAATGTTAAACTGTCAATAAATCGTAGGTCTTCAAACTTAAATGATGTCGAAAACCGAAATTTCCGAAGAATCTGCACCATAGCGACTTTCACTATGATCCCTGCATACTGCCAACCTAATTGAAAAAAAAGACAAAAAAAAACATCGGACGCAAAGTTAGTGTTTTTCCAACGACGACTTGACTTTCACGTACCTATACAGTTCCGCTTTCCCTTTGAAAATGACATGAACGAATACTTATGTTTATCGATTAAATTTTCTGGCAGAAAGTGATCCGGATTAAAGGTCAGTGCGTCTGGGCCCCAAACGTTTTCATCTCTTTGAATGTTAAAAATATCCACAAGGACTTGCGTACCCTTTGGAATTGCAATATCATGCGATAGGGCTAAGTCATTTGCGACATCTCGTCCGATCATCGGTATACCAGGTGCAAATCTAAGTGCCTCTTTTATGAACATATCCATGTACACGAGCTTTTTAATATGTTCGTTTGTGACTTGGAATTCTTCATCTGGAAAAATTGCTACGATTTCGTCGAAGAGTTTTTCTTGATATTGTGGAAACATTGCAACATATAAAAAAGTTGACATCAAAGTTATGGCTGTTGACTCAGAGGACTGAGAGATTTGGTATAACTTAATAACTTGCAAAAACGTCGTTAGTGATCGGCGACTTACCGCTAATACCATTAAAGTTGCCTCGAAAACAACATCATCTAGAGTAAACAATTTGTTCAGGTTAATTTGTATGGCTCGATCCATAAAACAGTTGTTGACCTTCTTGATGTTTACCGACTGCCCCTCCGTGGAAGCTCCAATATTATTGGTGTTCTCTTCTTGGTGTTTTAGCACTTTGATTTTATTCATAGCCAACTGAAATGAGATGATTCAAAGGCTTTTATTCAAATTTCTACACGATTGTCAAAACAGATATTCAAATTCACCTGTTTCGTAATATAATACATAATTATTATTATAGCATAGATCCCCTCTAGAGGAGAAGAGGAATGAATGCTAACGTGCTAAAATTCAACCGATATGTTTGCATCAGGTGCTATTCATGGAGCAGTGGTGGGAAGATAATTCTCTTCGAAACTCCAGTGCAAGTGGTGCCAGAAAATTAAACGAACATGCGAGCGACAAAACAAACACACATAACTCGAGTAGCGATATACGCTCTAATGGTATTAGAGACCGCGGCTAAAGGCTTGCACTTGGCACATCTAAACAGTCAACACAAACACGAACCAATACAAATGCGGCGGCCCATACAGGGCCTAAAACGTAGCTTCTGCAACCATTTGCTTGTGCAAAGTGGAAGGGACGTACAATTATGAGATGAATCCGAACGGCAATTTCGAGAAGCTTCTAATGACAATTGATATTCTTGGAAGTTTGTCAGACGTTCGCAAGACGTGGGCAGTGGAAAAAAACTTTAGGTCTTACTTGGGGCCGGTGGGTTTTGAACAGGGGATTTTTCGATTAGTAACAACACGACAACAAGTTTAGTAGTTTTTAATTAAAAATGTCCAGTTACAAATCTGATTTTACAAAGCATATCAAACAATGTTTACATACCAATATCGATGCAAAAACGGTTGCGCTTATTTAGGAAGTGTTTGTATTTCTTTCATGTACATATCTATCTCTTAAAATGATCATGATCTCAATTCAATTTCAATTTCATTTTACGAATTTTATATGATACCTACATACAAAAAATACATCTTAACATTTTATTGCCATTGACGGCACCGAACACTTTACAATTTTTATACAACATCTACTTCCTACATCACTTATTTCTCATTTTTCATAATCTACTCCAATTTCAAATGCTTAGCCCATTTCTTTATTTCAATATTTGGAATTATAAACATTTAACAGAATTGTGTGCAGTTTTATTATTTTTTATCGTTATTGTCATCATAAGTTCTCAAACGAAATAGCCAGTTGCATTCCTCCCCTTGAACATTTCAACCGCAATATACGCCATGCAAGGAATGCTCATCAGTTCACCCATAACCTACAAACATTCAAAACCAATGTGCATCGGCATCTCCCCTTTTCTTCTCACCCTAATCTATATATTAATACGGAGTTGCCTATAACGTGTTTCCCCCCTTTTTTGCTATAATACTTCACATAGATATGCCAACACTATATATATTTGTGTAGGGGACAGTACATAGAAGTGCACAAAAAAAAATTATCCACATATCTAATACACATTATGAATTACAGCAGGTGAAAAGTAGCAAATTGGATCAAATTACATTTACAACAACAACAACATTGCTGTGTGAGGCAATAATCTGCCAATCTGAACGGAAAAATTTTATATCATGTGATTTTTTTTTTTTTTTTATAATTTGCGTGTGCTAAAGGGATTTCTTTTTTCTGTAGTGACACAGTACCCTTATAATGGTAAAACCACAGCGCAGGCATTTAGTTTGTTGCGCAAGTAGCTCCCAGCAATTCATTGCCTATTTTTGGGTGCTACTTACTGAAAGAATAGAAGGATAGGAAAGAAGTTTGGTGCGATGGGATTTTTTTTCTCAACAGGTGGCGCCTAAATTGCTCTAGGGAGATCAGTTTTTGTTGTGTGTATTCAATTTATAAAAATCATAGCCCTGGTCGGGATTCGAACGCACGACCTGCCAATCACTTTAGTGAATACACTTTAGTGAATACACTTTAGTGAATACACTACTTTTTTTTGACTTTTGACTTTGAAATTCATTTTTTTTATTCATTGATAAATATCTACTTACATACTAGACAAAAATGATTAAACCTAACTTAAAATTAACAGGATACTTATTCTTATTTATTGGTCCTTATGCGAACGCTCTAAACTTAACTATATCTTAGAATTATTGCCTTTCGGCCTACGAACTATTTTACGAACTAATCTTACATATATATTCCTCGAGAAAATTTATTAAAACTCGGTTTCATTATTGAGATTTTATATAAAACAAATTACAAACTACCTATTCTACTTACTTAAACTACTTAACGTATTCTAACTATAATTAGGATTCTGAGCACTCGTTGCCTTGCGCAACAAGTGGTCAAAATCCCAATTGCTTTCCGAGCGCCTGGCAGTCGTCAACGTGCACACGCGCCGCCGTGAGCCGACTGAAGCCTTACAGCGTCAGTCAACTCCCAGAAGCACCACCACACGTTGGCGAGCCCGGCCTCTCCCAAAAACGCCCTAGCTGACTTAATCTAACTTATAAGCTAAGAGGAAGTTACCTAGAGTAACGCACCGTCCTGGGAGGGCATGTTGACCCCTCCCCCCTCAACAAGCCACCAAAATTCGGCGAATTGCTTTTCCGTGTCGAATCTATCCCTCTCCGATATTGCGGTACTAAAACGGAGGAGCTCATGAGCATTGGCGACGTCCCCGTAATGGAGGAGCCGCTTATCTCTCGCGCTGCGGTAGCGATGGTATAAGACCGGAATACCATCCCTCGTCTGTACCAGCCCTTTTGCATCAATATGGATAAATGCCTCTGGCGGGATAAAGCCAGACCGGAGTGTACTCTCAATGTACATTTCATTGGGGTAGTAAGCCCCAAATATCAGACTATTGTCGCTGGCCATCGCCCTTGCAACGTGCCTTCGAGTGACCTTAATGAGGAAATTGTCAATCCTATTCAACTGAGCCCCATCGTATAGGACCTTGTTGGGATAGTATTTTATATAGTTGGATTCAGGCGTTCGGAACAATCGGAGACAGGTCCTAAGACATTGTCTCTCCAAAACCCGAATCTTTTCCATATAGCTGGGCGCTATATTGAACCACAATGGACAACCATAAGCGATAATTGGCCTTATAAGGGCCACGTAGCAAATGACCTTCACTTTGGAGTCAAGTTGACTGCTATGAAACAGTCTCCTTGTCAAAGCATAAGCCTTCTTGGCCCCAGCAAGACAAGCAACTATATGTCTATCGAAAAATAGATACTGGTCAAGCCAGATACCTAGATATCTAACTACGCTTCTCACCGCCAATGGCTGCCCATTTTGTCCAATAATGGCCAATTTTTTCCAGTTTTTTCTGGTATCCCTAGAGGCCCCAGCCAATGGAGTTCTGAACAAGATTGTTTCCGTCTTCTGAAAGTTGATTTTCAACTTCCAGTCGTCGCAATATCGCTTAATTTGATCGAAGTCACGCTGCAAAAGGATATTAATGACCTCGATTTTAGAACCTGATCTGTATGCCACCAAATCGTCGGCATACGCTATAGCATGTCTGAGTGAACCCACCAGATCACTCGTGTAAATGTTAAACAGGATCGGAGAATTGACCGCCCCCTGCTGTAAACCATTTTTAATTTGAAAGACTCTGCTCGAAGTCACGTTGCCACATTTGACTACGAACTTCTTTCCCATAAGCATATTATAAATTACATATAGCAAAGGTTTGTGCATCCCCCGCCTGGTCAACTTGTAGAAAAGTCCCTCTAACCATACGGTGTCGAAAGCCTTCTCAAAATCAACCAGACAAGCACCCGTGCATTGGTTCTTGCATTTATTCCACTGAATGTCGGAAACCAGTTTCGACGCGGCATGAATAGTGTCATGCCTCGCCCTGAAACCAAACTGGTTGTCCGGGATTATGTTATTGTCCTCGACCCACTTTAACAGGGCTCTATTGACAACCTTTTCAAAGACCTTGCTAATATTCGGAAGTAAGCTAATTGACCGGAGATTGGCAGGGTTCGTCCTATCTTTACATTTTTTCGGGATAGGGTGTACCACAGCTACCTTCCAATGCGCCGGATAATGTGCATTATTCAGCGCATTGTTAAACAGCGTGGTGAAAATATCTACAGCCTCCAAAGGCAGGTGTCTCAATACGACGTTTGGGACACCATCCATCCCCGCCGACTTTTTATTCTTTAGTGACTCGAAGATGCACAGAAGATCATTCTTCGACACGAACAAGTGCGATGCATCTCGGCCATTGGCGACAACTGCATTAGCATGGTTTTCATCAGTGAACACGGTGAAACCGTTATTCTCAGATCGCCAATTCTCAAGTTCGGTGCGCAGATAGAAATGGCTCACCAGAGCCCTATTCTCAATGTCGTGGTTACGGCGAACAGGACTGTTCACCGTATACACGGCCTCGAAACAAGCGCCCAGCAAATCCACTTTCTCGTGTGGGTCCTCGACCACGAAAAAATCGTCGTTTGAAGCGACACTTTCTGGACTTATTCCAGCAGTCAGTACTGTCTGTCTGTTCTCTGCTGTCTGGGAGATTCGAACACAAGGAATATCATTGTGATCTTTCCTCCTGAACAACTTATTTATCTGTAGTGAATACACTACCATCGCACCATTGCCACCTGATGTGATGAAGTTACTTGAAAATGCTTGAAGTTAGTTGAAAATGCTTGAAGGTACTTGAAAATGCTTGAAGTTACTTGAAAATCTATCTATATATTAATACGGAGTTGCCTATAACGTGTTTCCACCCATTTTTGCTATTATTCGTGACTTGGATATGCAAACACTATATTACATATTTGGATAGGGAAAAATACATAGAAGTGCACAATACAAAAATCATCCACATATTATATAACACACATGATGAAATACAGCAGGTAAAATAAAGCGAATTGGATGAAATTACCAAAACAACAACATTGCTGTGTGGGCAATAATCTGCTCTCTACTCCAAAAACGGTCAAATAAATGCATTTTGCTAACTTTTTTATTTTTTTAAGTGAAAAATAACAAACTCACATTTGAACCGGTACATTGGGAGTTTGACTGCGTTCATATTATACAGTGGCCTAAGTTTTTTTTTTTTTTTTTAAATAAAAAATAACAAACTAAACAAAAAAATTGTGAAAACAAGTGTTAACAACAACAAGTGCTTTGATTTATTGTGCATTGTGAATACATTTCAGATTGTAAGTAAAAAATAGAAACAAACGTTTTTTTTTTAAATTCAGTCATCTCAATTATCATCATTAGATTTTTAGAACCGTAACCACATTCGAACCGGTACATTTGGAGTTTGACTGCGTTCATATTATACAGTGGCCTTACTTTATTTGAGATTGAGGAGGTTTTAATTATTCATAACTTAAATTGTGAAGCATTTAATTTACCTGTGCCAAGAAATTTGTCAGTCAATGATATAGATACTGTGGACGTATTTGACGAACAGTTCATTTATGAGCAAATGTATGATGATGCAAATAACTCATCATCAAGTTTTGCGTGAAGTACAATACAAAGATACTGGATCAAATGTTTTTTGTCTGTCAGCGCATGCTGGATGTGGAAAGACATTTGTGCAAACCGCATTCATCCATAGAATGAATGCGTTAAATTTACGTTGCATAGCTACCGCTTACAGTGGAATTGCATCAACTTTACTTACAAATGGTCGTACGTTACACAATGTTTTTAAATTGCCCATACCTATTTTAGAAAATTCTTCAGCCAATGTGCGACCAAATAGTAGTTAAGGGCGTTTTATAAGTGCAGCATCTTTGATATTGATAGATGAATATTCAATGTGTCCGAAAATTGCACTTAAAGTAATAGACAAGTTATTGAGAGATTTAGCTTCAGGTGAAGAAAAAAATAAATTATTTGGAGGCAAATCTGTCTTATTATGTGGTGATATACTCCAAATTCTACCCGTTGTACCTCATGCATCAAGATCAGTTTTGATAGAAAATTGTATTATAAGTTGGGAGGAATTTCATAAATTCCATAAAGTTAAGTTGAATCAAAATATGCGAGCTCTTCCCGAAGAAGTGGATTTTATAAAAATTTAAAAAAAAATGGGAGATGGACATTTGACTACTTATGATTTATTTGGTGAAGATATCATTGAGATACCACAGAGTGCAATCGGAAATATGAATAATATCATTGAAGACATTTACGGTGATATAAGAGAGACAATTTTGTCGGATGAAGTGCTTAAGCGAGCAATTTTAGCACCAACGAATGAAGATTGCTCTCTCATTAATGGTGATATTTTGAACCGTATCGATGGACAAAAAAAAAAACCTACAACAGTTACGATAAAATAATGGAAAACGAAGGTATAAATACAAATGATTTTCCAATAGAATTTTTAAATTTATTAACAATAAGCGGGATGTCACCACATAAGTTAACTTTGAAAGAAAATTGTGTTGTTATGTTAATACGTAATTTAAATACAGCTCAATGTTTAGTTAATGGAACAAGGTTGAGGGTTAAGCGCATGCGCCATGCTCCACAATACTTTAGATTGTGAGGTATTAACGGGAACAGCAGTGAAAAAACAAATTTTGATACCAAGAATTAATTTGACTTTTTCGGGAACTGTGTTACCCTTTCAATTTCAAAGAAAACAATTCCCTGTTATACCTGCATTTGCCATGACGATAAACAAATCGCAAGGACAAACTTTTAATAAAATTGGAATAATTTTGAGGCGACCAGTGTTTTCACACGGTCAGCTATATGTTGCGTAAGGTCTTTTAATGGTTTAACATTTTACGTTAATGAAGAAAATGGACAGGGAAAACTTTATAACGATGACAGAGTTTTTACAAAAAACATAGTAGGTATATAGAGAAATTTTAAATGTTCATTGATCACTTTACAATTAGTAAGATCAAAAAAAATGTTTGAATTGTTATTTAGATTTTTTAAGTTAAATTAGTAGTAACGAATCGGATATCATATAGAATCACTTATTGTTAATTAAAAGTTTTATGTATGAAAAATAAAAAACATATACAAATTGTAAACTATTTTGGTTATTATTGCCTTATTCTCACTCAATTGTCAATTGTTAGTGTGTGAGGAAGAAAACACAAACAAACTGGATTGGATGAAAGGTATTAGGTAGATAGTGATCTGCCAAACAAAAAACAGAAGGACGGGCTACAGTCCGCTTGGGCGAACTGTTGGATACCCTATTCTTATTCCTATCCCTCATAAGTGGGCGTGACAAAAGTCTAAGACCCGATTTATACGCTGCGTGCTTTGACGTACGATACTTCTCAATTCTCTTTTGGGCACGCACCGCGCATTTATACGCTGCGTGCTTTGTCGTACGTGCCCTGATTTTCAAATTATTTTTGTTTCCCATTTGGACATTTCCGTCCAAAGGGAATTTAGGCGGGAGTTTGGCGGCACTCCCCCGAGTAGATGGACCATTATGAGGCTGGGAAACATGTTTGCCGAATCTTTAAGCATAGCACGAAGACAGTACATTACAACGGATAATTCATGATGACTTAAAATTGTTTCCGTACAAAGTCCGAATTGCAAGCAAGTTAAACACTCTGGATTTGCCTATTCGCATTCGCTTGGAATTTTTTCAAACAATGATTGAAATGACCGGAGAAGACAACAGCTTAATAAATTGCTTGTTTATGTCTGATGAGACCCATTTTGATCTAAACGGCAGTGTAAATAAACAAAAGTGCCGTATATGGAGTGAATCTAATCCAGAAATATTCAACTGCATCCAGAACGATTCACTGTGTGGTGCGCAGTTTCATCAAGGTGCATTGTGGGGCCATACCTCTTTAAACAAAACGGTGTAATAGTAACTGTCAATGGGGACCGTTATTTAAAGATGTCGAAGGAGTGTTTTTACCCAGAACTGCGCCGCAGAAGTATCCGTTTCAATAGCATTTGGTTCCAGCAAGATGAAGCAACAGCACATATAGAGGGAACCGGTTATGGCGGAGCTCCAACGAAAATTCACAAACAAATTAATTTCCAGAAACTCCACTTTCCGCTGGCACCCAAGGTGACCTGACCTGACTGCACGAGACTGTTTTTGTTTGGGGTTATATCAAGCAAGAGGCGTACAAAACGAAACCAAGTAATTTGACTGAATTGAAGCAGTCCATTAAAACAATAATTGAGGCAATCCCCACTTCAACCCTTCAGGCCGCAATGAATAATTTTCTGATCATGTGTCGCATAAGTGTGGATGAGCATGGAGGTCATTTACGGTCTATCATCTTCGAAAATAATTAGTTATATAAAATAAAATTGAATTTTCTTTACAATAAACAAAAAATAAATGAAATAGTGAAATAACCGACATAAATTGTAATAATCACGTTCTTTATTTGGTAACTAAATAAAATGGCGGATCCCTTCACAAAAAGCGTGTTTCTCCTTCTTTTTCCTTTTCAACAGTGAAGTCAGCCACGGCTACTTCGTTTTACATCTCAAAAAAACATCCAGGTGGCGCAACCCGAGTTACAAAAAGGGTGCGTCCACCAAGTGTATGATAATCGTTACTTTACATTCTTACAGTTCGGCCAATCTACATAACAATCGACCTCGATACATATACACACATTTCTGCTTAAGACTAAGTTATCATATACCCAGTGTTGCTTTCAAAAACTGCTTTAAATCTCATCATCGTTTTTACTTTCAACCCATTTCCGCATTCGAGCGGCTTCAATGACGTTATTATATGGTCGCTGAGTCATTTGACAGTTCTCGACATCGCGAACAACGTATCGATCATTTCCCAACACTTTACAGACTACATACGGACCGCGATATTTAGGGATTAACTTTTTATTTGTCCCGGGGGTAACATCCACATTCCGAATAACAACAAAATCGTTCACCGCGTACTTCTTTGCCGGCGAACCCTTCTTAGCCGAATATGCCTCGTTATAGGCTTGTGATCTTTGGATAGCATGGTTTGCATCTGCACGCATAGTTTTCAAATCGCGAGCAACTGCGGGGCCAAACTCCGCCTGAAGATATTCGGAAAATTCATCAACAACCTTTCCACGCTGTGCCACCCCAAAAAGCAACTCACTCGGTAAATGTTTGGTCGAGCTATGCCTCGAGTTGTTCAAAGCAAATTCTATCGGTGGAAGCATCTGGACCCAATCGGCATGACTAACTGGCTCGCACATTTTCCCCAACATGGCCTTTAGAGTCCTATTCACGCGTTCCACCTGACCGTTGGCCTGCGGGGACCCGACCGCGACCTTGACATGCTCGATGTTGTTCCTCTTGAGGAAATTAGCGAACTCTAAACTAGTAAAACAGGTGCCTTGGTCCGAAATAATGCGACGGGGTCTACTGTAGTATGAAAAATACTTTTCAAGACAAATCAGAACCTCCCGGGTACTAGTGGAGTTAACGGCGTAAAGCCTAGTGAATTTCGTGAAGGCATCAGTGACTAACAGAATATGTTTTCGCTTCGAATTTATGGATGGGAGTGGACCAAAATGATCTAGATGAAGTGTGTCAAATGGCTCTGGCTTCTTTTCAATACTATATAGTGTCCGCTCAGACGACCGAACAGGGGCGGCGTACAATATGCAGCGAATGCAGTTCTTAATAAAATTGCAAACTTTATCCCTCATATTCGGAAACCAGTAATGCCTACGGAGGCCATCAACCGTCTTATCAACCCCCAAATGACTTAATTTCTCGTGCATCAGCCTTATGACATTTTCCTCCATCTCACTCGCTACGTATAACAAAAGTCCGCCCCCCTCGTCTACCTTGAAGACGAGACCATCCTTCATCTCAAACCCATCCATCGGGCCGTCCTCTAGCTCTTCTCGCACCTTCACGATGCGTTCATCACGGCCCTGGGTGAGCTGTACCCGGAAACAGACTTCGTTACCATCAATCGCATGGATGGTACGACAAAACATATTTGGGGACGCCTCGTCACCCCGGACGCACGAATCATTAACGGCTAACACATCATTAGAATCGTCAAGCGGACTCACGGGCCTCAAAGTTTCCTTGGGGCTAGGATGCAAACGACTCAAAGCATCTACATGCCCCATAGCGAAACCATGCCGGTGTTGCAAAGTGTAATCGTAAGCTTGCAACTCAAGTGCCCACCTAGCGATCCGGGCGTTCATCTGCTTACGCTCCAGGGTCAGTTTAAGCGAATTACAATCAGTAACGATTGTAAACTTCAATCCCTCCAAATAAACTCGATAGCGCCTAAGGGCATATATAATAGCTAACGACTCTAATTCGAAACTATGGTATCGTTGTTCCGCTGGGGACGCTGTCTTTGAAAAAAACGAGACAGGATGAAACTTCCTATCGTCCTGCCTCTGCATCAGCACTGCTCCGAAACCTAATGAACTAGCATCGCAATGGAGCTCAGTCTCCTTGGTTGGATCATAAATCGCCAGAACTGGGCTATTTATCAGCTTGTCCTTGAGCGCATCAAACGCACTTACTCGCTCTGTAGTCATTGCAAAAGGAATGCCTTCACGGGTCAATTCAGTCAGCGGCTTGACTATCCTACTGTGTCCCTCAACAAACATCCGGAAATAGCTAAACATTCCCAAA
This sequence comes from Portevinia maculata, assembly GCA_949715645.1. Classification (NCBI taxonomy): domain Eukaryota; kingdom Metazoa; phylum Arthropoda; class Insecta; order Diptera; family Syrphidae; genus Portevinia; species Portevinia maculata. Next base: position 91,497,100 of record OX454528.1, read on the forward strand.
ACAGAGCGCAACTCCTTCAAGTTACGGGGAGGCTGCAATCTTTTTATTGCTTCGATATGGTCATCATTCGGGCGTATGCCGTCAGAAGTGACCGAATAACCAAGGTATTCTATCTTGTCATAGGCAAACTTACACTTGGATAAACGCAGAACTAAACCCTTCTCCGTCATTCGTCTCAAAACCTTCTTCAACAATTTGACATGCTCATCTAAGGTTACCGTAGCCAGCACTATGTCGTCTATGTAAATCGAGATCTGCCCAGAGGATATTAGGTCTGAGAAAATTTCACATATGTATCGCTGAAAAATGGCAGGGGCGTTTTTCAAACCAAACGGCATTCCGATATACTCGAACTGACCATGAGGCACCACAAATGAAGTATATTGAATCGAATCAGGCGCCATCGCCACATGGAAAAATCCATCTCTCAAGTCTAAGGTGGAAAAGTATGTCTTTCCCCCGAAATACCCCAAACAATCTTCTATCAGCGGTAGCGGGTAATTATCCCTAGCTGTGACTTTATTGAGTGCCCTGAAGTCAACACACATACGGAGCTCTCCCGATTTCTTTTTAACTAGGACCACCGCCGACGCATACGGAGATTGGCTTGGCCTAATAACCTTTTGTTCCAACAATCTGTCTAAAATTTTCTGTACCTCTATCCTCTCATAGTATGAGAGACGTCTAGGAGTTGTGTGAAATGGCGTCTGATCCGTTAACCTAATTTTCATCTTAAAGTCATGCGGCTTAATCTCTATGTCGTCAGGGCCCAAATATTGTTCATAAATAGTGCGTCTAATTGCATCTACCTCTTGCTTTGTTAGTGAATCATTAATAGCTAATAACTCCTCTGCATCAGCATTATCACTCAATTCGACTGTGTGCACCTCGGGACAAACAAAAATATCTTCTTTAACCTTCACACCATCATTACCGTCAAATAACACAGACGTACCAACTTTCGCCACCGATGGCTTTTCTAAACCTTTGCCTTCTGTTGGTGGGGGTTCACCTGGGTCAAAAATGCAAAAATGCGAACTTTCGTTAAGAATATTTTTATTGGCCATATCGCTGCTTACATGAGCGAAATTTTTGTTCAACTGACATAATTTGATGTTACATTTTTCTAGAAAGTCTCTACCCAAAATGAGTGGAATATTGGTTTGTTCGTCAGGAAGTATTATTAGTTTATGCTTAAGGTACATTTTTCTAAATTTAATGATGCAGTCGATACAGCCAAATGATGAAAGAACCTGATTCCCCAAGCCTCGAAACGAAGTCTTTTGCTTCTTAGATGAAATGGGTTTGTTGATTGTAGAGTACCGGACAAAACTAACCGGACTACCGGTATCAAACAAAGAAAGAAAATTCGTAAAGTCGCGTTCGAAAGCAGATTCAGAATTGAAAACAACACTTACCCAGTTAACAGACCCCAACACCCCTATATCAGCAACAGCAGCACCATCCGGTTCAGTGGTATCCACAGCAGCAGCCAGATTTCGGGGTGTCAGAAGCTTCGATGGATTCGGACAACGTCGGTGGTCATGGCCCATTTGCCAGCATTTGAAACATGCGCCTGGCGGACGTACTTCGTATGGGCATTTACTTTGATAATGCCCCATCTTACTGCAGTTAAAGCATCGAACTGGTTCGCCGGATCTCTGTTCCGGGCTAGCAGCAGTAGTAGTGGGAGCCGATCGCATCGATGGCCGAGGTCGGACTGTGGTCAGTCGTTTAATGTGATCCATGATGCGTTCCCGGTGTATCCCAACAGCGGCCTTCAGTTGTTCGATCGTAGTCGTACCACTCAGCAGCAAAACAGTGTCCTCAGGTGGCAGATGCATCCCATCCACGATTATACCCACTATCTCGTATTCGCGTAGTTGGCTATGCTTAGCCAAACCATTCATTATGAGAACGTAGTGATGCATTTCCTCAGCGTCCCGATTCCATTTGCGCCCACGCAGTCGCTTGATTAATTCGGTGTGACTCAAGACGTGGTCGAACTCTTGGGTTAGAACTGCTTTTAGGCCACGGAAATCTCGTTCATCACTCTGCTTGGCGCAGTCAGCAGCAGCGCCCGTCAACAGACTGCGTAGGCAGATGTATTTGAATGCATCGTCACATCTGTATGTTTGGCAAATTTGTTCCAGGTCGTTGATGAAATGCTTGACGTCATAGCCCGACTCGCGATCACCACTAAATTTTGGTACCACCCGCACGATATCTTCTACTCGAGCCCGGTTAACAGGTTCAGGACTCATTTGTTCTAATTGACGTGTGAGTTGAATGATCTCTTGCTTCCTGCGCAGTATAGTTAACTGTTGCTCCAAAGCGGACAGCTCAAAATCGGCATCGCTTAGTGCTGGCTCTCTCTGTGTAGCAGACGCAAACGTGTTCCAGGCAGTGGCTCCACCCATAGCCCGAGAGTCGGCAGCATCTGTGGTCGTACGGACATTCTTAGCGGTAGTGGCAGCGGAGGCGGCAGTGGCGGCGGTGGTGGAAGTAGCAGCGGTGGCCGCAGTGGTAGCAGTAGCAGCAGTGGCAGCAGTAGCAGCAGTGGCAGCAGTAGCAGCAGTGGCAGCAGTGGCAGCAGTAGCAGCAGTGACAGCAGTAGCCTCAGTGGCAGCAGTAGCAGCAGTGGCAGCAGTAGCAGCAGTGGCAGCAGTAGCAGCAGTGACAGCAGTAGCCTCAGTGGCAGCAGTAGCAGCAGTATCAGTAGCGGCAGTGGCAGCAGTGGCGACCTTGGCAGCGGTGACGGCATTTGCGGACTCGACCCCAGAAGTACTCGCTGCAGCGGAATATGATGAATGGCCTATCTCCGAACAAAGCTCATCCCCAGCCTGCGCGTTATCATCTTTAGCTAACGTCGAGTCCAGCAATGCCCGTAATTGGGATACGGTGGCCGACGCAGGAAATTCGACCTCGTATTCCCGCAGTATTTCCATTAAATCGGATTTGCTTTGTTTAGGCATCTTGAATATTCGTATTTGTGAGAATACCCCACATCTGATGTTGAAATAACCGACATAAAGTGTAATAATCACGTTCTTTATTTGGTAACTAAATAAAATGGCGGATCCCTTCACAAAAAGCGTGTTTCTCCTTCTTTTTCCTTTTCACCAGTGAAGTCAGCCACGGCTACTTCGTTTTACGTCTCAAAAAAACATCCAGGTGGCGCAACCCGAGTTACAAAAAGGGTGCGTCCACCAAGTGTATGATAATCGTTACTTTACATTCTTACAATAGATTGATTAAAAAAAAGTTATTTGAGTTTCTTATTGTAGCACAATTGGTGCGCCACCCTGTGTCTGTTGTAGGATATTGGTAAACAATTGAAATGTCTCCACTAAAGAAAAGGGGCATTCATTCATAATTGTTATTTAAAATCCTATTATTTTGTTTACATCCTTTACACATTCGAATCTCCAAATATCAGCAGAATATTTTTATTTATTTTTTCTAAACAGCTGAGTTGTGTTTATCAGTTTGGGTAGATAAATATAATAGATTGATTTCTTCTTTCTGTTACTTTAACTGACCCAAACTCTGTGTAACTAAGACGTGATGGAAAATGTTTTATGAAGAGGGATCAATGTAACGTAACTGCTTGACTATCCCGCTCAAAGATGTATTAGCGAATCCTAATACATATGGCTGTGTGTATAAGTCTATTTATAGAAATTTATCAGTTTTGAAATGCATTATTTATTTATCTGTTGGTTGCATTTACAATAGGTAGAATAGGTTTGATCAAAACGCCGTTTGAGAGCGTGGTAGCGCTTGTTGTGATGTATGTAACGGTGTATAGCTTTATCCATAGTTTTTAATGAATATTAGTAATAGTTAAAGAAGAGCTCAAACTGAATTTCATACAATGGATATTCAAGGACTTATGGTCCTGTTATTAACTTCCCAGTGGAAGTTCTTGTAATGGGGCCGATTTTGCGAATCGCGGATTTTGACATATCTCCACGTTTTAAGGTCACCAGAACCCAAATTCAACGTTTTTATAGAGATTTCTGTCCGTGTGTATGTACGTATGTGCGTATGTACGTATGTGCGTTCGGAATTATCTTTCGCCACGATTATCTGGAGAGCCAAAGATGATATTGACATGGAACCGGGTTTATTCAAAGCGTAATTAACTCAGAACTGATTAAGTTTTCAGCGAGATCGGTCAAGCCGTTTTTTGTTAGTAAATAAATAACTAAAAAATTCAGCTAGTTTGCCACGTTTCAAGGTCACCAGAATCCAAATCTAACGTTTTTATAGCGATGCCTGTGTGTGTGTATATGTATACGATGTACGTATACGCGAATGTACGTATGTACGTATGTGCGTTCGAAATTATCTTTCGCCACGATTATCTCGAGAACCCAAGATGGTATTGACAGGGGACCGGGTTTATTCGAAGCGTAATTACGTAACTCAGAACTGATTAAGTTTCCAGAGAAATCGGTACAGCCGGTTTTTGTTAGTAAATAAATAACTAAAATAATTTGGCTTAATTTATACTATTTATTGTCATTTGTCATTGAACAAATCATTATTACATTGATATTATGGGATTATTATATATGGCGAGTGTAATAAAATTATTTTCGATATTCACCATTTGGGAAAGGAAATAATTTCTTATATAAGCCGTGTTTCTTTGCACGCGGATATAGGCATGACATTAAAAAACGACCATCGCCGCTTAAGAATTCATCAAAAAAACTTGGCAGCACACATGCACCTATGATATGCACCGTGACACAGCTGAAGTTGTAGTTAAGAAATTTGTATTGAAAATCCTGAAATTGAAAAATATTTACTTCCGCCAATTGAAATTGATGCCAAGCATATTCTAAAATTATGAAAAACAATTTCACATTAACAGATTTGCTAAATTCAATTACCTTTATAATGAAGTTTGAAAAAAATAATAATAATAAAATCACGAACAAAATATTCGGCGGCATTAGTTAGTGGTCGGAGGGATGTCAAACTTTGACATTTCCTGAAAAATTCATCGCATGAGTTCATCAGAAACGAAGAATGGGTTTTGGAAGCACTGTTTATCCCCGCTAACTAACTTAGCGGCGATAGCTATCCCCGCTAAAGTTAGCGTATATAAGATAAGTTGTTGTTGTATTTTACATGCAAATTTCATATTATCCCTATATCCGCATGCAAATAAACACGGCTATTACAAAATAGATAGCAAATGCTCCGCAATCTATACCATTACTTTGTTCCTGAACTTTACGAAATATATGACTTTTTTCAAATCTATATAAAGTGTCACTGGGAAGTTAGTCGTGTGGACCTTGCGGGTCGCACCCAGACCACTTTTTTATTTTATTAAATTTGTTGCATACATAAGTATGCATACCTTTCCTCCTACAAGCATTTCAAATAACCGAATTGTATTTCAGACGATACAATCGTGTTATCTTGCAAATGCACCCGCTGTCGCAAGTTCCCATCATTTCCTATGTTGCATACATATGTATGCAACAAATGAATTATTATTTATAGTTTTGTTAAAATAACAATTTTTTAATTGTCGTTTTTAAGGTGTTTTTTCTCAAAATTAAAGATATCGATTCCAAGAACAATTCGTTTCCTTAAATTTTTTTTCTATGAATTACATTATTTGTCCGAGTTTAGATAGCTTTGTATTTACCTAATCAAAAAAAAATTCGCTTTGAAATGTAGTATATTTTCACAAATTTGTTCTAACTTCGGAATTTATTTAATTTTTTGTACTTTAAAATAACTTAAAATACTTCACATTATATTTTTTTTTTTCCAAACACAGCAACTTACTTGCAATATTATACAATTTATGTGCAATTCCTATAAACGGTAAGCCGACAGGACCAGGCATTTTTAACGATAACGCGTAAAATCTTCTTCTCGACCAAAGGAAATCAGCCAAAAATATTGTGACGAAAAGCAGAAAAACTACGAGTATCATTTTGAACCAACTTATTCTTCGAATTATTTTAACAAACTGAAACAATTTAATACTTTGGAGTCTTAAATACCCTTAGCTAATACTTTGCCCGTGCGGAATAAAGTTATATTTATAATTTCATGAAGAGGTAATTGATATTTTTTATAGCGTCTGACTTGTATGCACCTCACCAATTGCTAGTTACTCGTAGTTAGATACCATACAGCGGGATGGTGTTTGTAAAAAGTATCGGATTTAATGCGTAATCTTTAACCCAGTTTACTTTTGCTTAAATATTCTACGCTGGTGGTAGTTACACTCCGCTTCAACTGAATAAGCAAAAACATTTTCTAAGCTACGTTGTCCATTTTTCAAAACCTTGTGTCGTAATATATCATTTGATGATGCAAACTGTTTGAGTATGATGTTGACAAAATAAATCGGAAAGAATATTTCAAAAAGTACCGCTATTTTTTTTCTGGTTCTCTTGCAAAGCATTCAATATGGAAAAATGCAGTTTTATTTTGCGTCAACTGAATAGACACAAAGTCATTATTTTCGCTGGTTATGAGTTTTCTGTGGAGATTGACACATTAGATCAACAGTTGAAATACTTTTAGTGAATTTTGTTTGATTAATTGTATTTCAAAGAAAAATGGGTAGATCAAAATCTCTAAATAGTGTTGAAAGAGCTCAAATCGATTTACTAAAAGACCAAGGACCAACCGGGCCTTCTATCGCTGACAAAATTGGACAAAGTTCTAGTGTGGTCTATTCTTATTTAAGGAGCAAAGATTCGCACGGATAAAACATGAAAGGGGGCCAAAAAACGGCAACAACAGCGGTTGATCGAAGAGCAATTTTAAGATGTGTTTTTTTTTTTTTTTAATACACTATCAGCTCTGTGTCGTGGAGTGCTTAAAGCAAGCAACTATCACGAGCAGAAATTGCCGGCACAAAAAGTGCTCTCACAGGCTCATCATTTAGTGCAGGTGTTAGTAAGGACAAAACAATCAAAAATACAATAATTATGCTTCCAATTCCTGGGACTCTGCGGCAAAAATAAAGCAGAAAGCCGGTGTTACTGCAAGCGTTTCAACAGTGCGAAGGGTTATCAATAGTACCAAACATCTGAAATGGTTAAAAATTCAAAAGAAACCACCATTTAAGGTTTTTAACTCAAGCTCAATAGTGCCATAGTAGCTAACTGCTCCCCACACCATAACACCACCTTCTCGACTATGATGCCGCGCTAAAAATCGTTCTTCTTTCCTCATATCGTGGAAGTAATATTTAAACCCATCAGGGCCATCAAAATTCTTTTCATCCGAAAAAGCTACGTGACGTCATTCATTTTTAAAACTCATATGGAGCCTGGAAAATTCTAAGCGCATACACTTCCGTTTCTCGTTAAATGGTGGTTTCTTTTGAATTTTTAACCATTTCAGATGTTTGGTACTATTGATAACCCTTCGCACTGTTGAAACGCTTGCAGTAACACCGGCTTTCTGCTTTATTTTTGCCGCAGAGTCGCAGGAATTGGAAGCACATCTTAAAATTGCTCTTCGATCAACCGCTGTTGTTGCCGTTTTTTGGCCTCACTAGAACTTCGTCCAATTTTGTCAGCGATAGAAGGCCCGGTTGGTCCTTGGTCTTTAAGTAAATCGATTTGAGCTCTTTCAACACTATTTAGAGATTTTGATCTACCCATTTTTCTTTGAAATACAATTAATCAAACAAAATTCACTAAAAGTACTTCAACTGTTGATCTAATGTGTCAATCTCCACAGAAAACTCATAACCAGCGAAAATAATGACTTTGTGTCTATTCAGTTGACGCAAAATAAAACTTCATTTTTCCATATTGAATGATTTGCAAGAGAACCAGGAAAGAAATAGCGGTACTTTTTGAAATATTCTTTCCGATTTATTTTGTCAACATCATACTCAAACAGTTTGCATCATCAAATGATATATTACGGCACAAGGTTTTGAAAAAATGGACAACGCAGCTTAGGAAATGTTTGTGCTTATTCAGTTGAAGCGAAGTGTATATCTATATTAAATGAAATGGCAAACATATAAAGGTTGCAAGGTGTTGAGGTATAGTTGCATAATTTGGCTGCGTTTAAATAGGTATTTGGGTATGTGAAAGATTTGACTGCCATTTTTTATAAGTGCTGAGTTTTAGGCTTAGTATTGTTTTTGAATGAACAACCATATATCTTTCAATCCTTACCACGTGAAGTGGACGGCTGGAGTTACAGCGCTGTTTCACGGTTCGCCACAACCGATCATCAGACTCCTTCTATGGTGCTGGTCTGTCTTCTTCCTTCATTTGACCTATCCCGAAAATCCGTCACTTCCACTGGGATTCGAACCTAGACCACCGTCTTCTCAGGCAAGCACTTATGCACTGTGCCATTGAAGTCACGAGTTTCTGTTCATCCGGTTTTTATTTTGATTTTCTTGGACAGACCTGCGCCTTTTAGGCTTAGGTATGTTTGTCAGGGCTGTGCCATCGCTATCATGGAAACACTAGGCACCATGATGGGCCCATCGCGATCTCTGGGGAAACCAACAATAACGTCAGTTATCGTCCTAAGCCTCTTCCTCAAAGCATTTTATTTCCCTAGAAATACTAGTTTGTTGCGAAATAGCTACCCAGGCGTCTTCTCCTATGTCGAGCGGTAAATAAGAAAAAAATATAAGGCATTAACGGCCCATACGGGGCCTTAAACCTAGCTTCTCCAACCACTTTCTTGCGCGAAGTGGCAGGGACTTACAATTTTGAGCCGAATCCGAAGGGCAAATTTGAGAATCTTCTCATGACAATTGATACTCTTGGATGTTTGTCAGACGTTCGCAAGAGGTGGGACATTGGACAAAAAATTCAAGATGTTATTTGGCCCCAGCGGGAATTGAATCGGGGATCTTTCGATTAGTAGTCCGACACCCTTACCAATGAGCCACTGCGCCCGAGCGGTAAACTTGCATTCACAAATTATGCGAATAATGTTATTCCGTGACGCAAATATTATTGCACTATCTAAACGCGTTTGTTTCCGCGATCCCCAATCTTTTGGCGTACTTCCTCAGAACGCAATGTTCGGAAAGGATGCCGATTGTCATTCTTAGCTGACATGTACTTAATTTTTCAAATCTCCTGTCTCCTTTATGTTTAAGTTTTGCCACAGCGCCTTGGATACCTTTTTACACAATATGTGACTCCATCTTTGACCAGAAATTCTTTTGGCCGCTTCCGATAAGTTCCCTTTCACTACACACAGGGGGGGTTTACGTCCAATCCTGTGCTTTGTAGACGCATTTCTCCCCGTTTTCTTGCCAGCTCATCTGCGAGCACACTGCCATCTTTGTCGCAGTGCTCGGGTACCCAACACAGTCTAGCGTGGTGCTGTTCGAACAATGCCTTAGCTATTGTGCGACAATACCAAACTATTTCAGACCTGTTGACTCATGATTCTAGCGCCTTAAGGGCGGCCTGACTGTCAATATAAAAGTTGATACCCCGGTTGGATATCGGCTTCATTAGCAGTAATTGCGCAGCCTTAAGTACTTCCAGAACCTCCGACTGGAAGACACTGCCACTATTTGCAAGTCGCAGAGATTTCCTCAGCTCTGTTTCCGATGAGCAAATTCTGAACCCCGTGCTATCGTTGGTTTGGGAGCCATCTGTGAATACTGCAATGCCATATGAAATAATGACTGCGTTATTCTGCCACTCTACTCTATCGGGAAACAACTCTGTATCGGGTACCTCGAAATCAAGCTTGGAGAGGATATCCGATTTTCCTATATTTAGGTGTCCAAAATAGAGCAATTTAAATTTCTTTATTAAAATATTTTTTCAATATTTTTATAAATAAAATAGAAATTTAAACAATATACTCTCTCTCACAGCCCTCGGGGTTACGTTTTCAAGCAGCCGTACTGTGATTGAGGCTCCTCTTCCGCAATTCCTTTTTTGATGAGTCTGATCTTTACTCGACCAATGCTGCACCTCAGCAGGAGGGGTACAGATTCCTTGGTAACGATCAGCATGAAGTGCTGCTCAAACTTTTTCCTGGGTCCGTTCTTAACCCTCAATGCGTGTACTAAGTTATCGTGTACCTGGGCACTCACTGCCCTATAAAGTAAGTATGGAAGAAAATTGAATTTTTATTTTTTATTCAAATCCAAATTATGTACATACTTGAAAAAATAAAAATTGCTAACAATATATTTTGTTTAGCGGAATGTTTATGTCGGTGAGTAATTCCTGCTGCGCTTTAGTGTCGACGTAGAAGCGAATGTTTCATCAACGTCAGCCTGATTGTGAATATCGTCAATTTACTGGATCAAAACGATATGGTTTCTAACTACATGGCTATTCTGGCATCGCACGGTCTTGCCAGTTTTATCAATGAACCCACTAGGATGGTCTCTGGAAGATGTTTGGATCACTTTTTATGGACGATTGACCAATATCTCATTGAGCTCCTTCGAAAGTGGCATTTTCGATCTAAATATAACTGATCACTCTATGACAGCGTTGTTAGTTAACATTGGTTCATTTAAAAAAGCTAGTGTTGGGGAAAGTGTACCTAAAAGAGTGAGCAAAATTGATTTCGTTAAACTTAAAAGTAATCTTTATTTTGAGTTTTGGGATGAGGTTTACGCGGAAAGAGATAGCTTTGTTTCGTATTCAATATTTCTAAATGCACTTAGTAAACACATTGAGGACTGTACTTCCATTGTGCCTCTAAAAAAATCAGGCAAAAGATTTAAGCCCTGGATTTCAAGCCTTCTGGTTAAAAAAGTTCAGAAAAATCAAATTAAGAATCAAGTGTTTAAGAAACCCTAACAACTATAGATTGAGTGATCAATATAAATAATTATGTTCTAGGCTTAAAAAAGAAATTCGTAAGACTACTATAAAAATCGTTTCTTTTTTGCTAAAGGTAATCTTAAGAGTGAATGGCAAGTTGTCAATATTATTTTAAAAAAGTCTTCGTGTTCTTCCAAGCCTACAACAATTCGTACTAATGGCTGTAATGTGTCTGACGAATTCGATGTTGCTAACGCTTTTAATAATTAATTTTCGTCAATATAGCCAACAATTTGTCTTTACAAACAGGTCACCTGAGTTGTTCGTGTTGCTGTTACAGTGGAGAGTATTTGAATTGTAATAGTTTCTCTTTTGAGCCTATAACTGCATTTGAGGTTTTAAAAGTCATTGGGTCCCTTAACGGTTCTAATGCTTGCGGCTATGATGGCATCTCAAATACGGTTATAAAACGCATCGGATGTTTCTTCATAGATGTACTAGCAGTTATTTTTAACCGTAGCATATATTCTGAAGTTTTTCCTTGTGCTCTCAAATGTGTGGACGTAGTGCCTCTCCTTAAAAAAGGTTCAGCAGAGGACATGAGCAATTACAGGCCAATTTCTCTCCTTTCCATTTTTAGTAAAGTTTTCGAAAAAATCGTTAAAATAAGATTGTTATGTTTTTTAATTAGAAACAAATTATTCAGCCCTGTGCAGTATGGTTTTCAGCTTGGAAAGTCTACTGAAGATGCCCTACTAAATTTTTGCTCCAGTGTTTTCTCCAACCTTGATGCAAAAAAGCTCACTGCAGGTTTATTTGTGGACATTACCAAAGCCTTCGATATGGTTAACCACACCATCTTGTTGAATAAACTAGAAAAAGCTGGAATTGGTGGTTTTATGCTCGAGTGGTTCAGATCCTATCTTTCAAATAGATCTCAAAGAGTTAAAATTGGAGAAATCAGGAGTGATGTACAGTTTCTAAATTTGGGAGTACCGCAAGGTTCGGTGTTGTGTTAGTATTTTATAGGTACATAATTATTGTATTTTTAATTGTTTTGTCCTTACTAACACCTGCACTAAATGATGAGCCTGTGAGAGCACTTTTAGTGCCGGCAATTTCTGCTCGTGATAGTTGCTTGCTTTAAGCACTCCACGACACAGAGCTGATAGTGTAATAAAAAAAAAATAGCAAATCAACCGTCGGTTTAGCAATATGAAATATCGACCGACGGATTAGCAAAAAGAAAAGAAGACATAAAATTAAAACCATACCCAATTAATTTTCTATTAAATTTGTTTATTATGCTAAGGTTCTCGAATAACTCAACTTTAACTTACTACTAGTTGCTGACTCGGATGGTCATGAAACTGCTCGTGCGAAGGACGTCGCTCTTACATGAAATGCATCGTCCTTTGCAATACGAATCTTAGGAATTTTGTCGTTCCGTGAAAGAGATTCGATTTCGATTATGTCATCTTTATATTTTATTTTATTCATTATGATTTCAATATGTTGCACTCCTAACGCCTCCTTCCTTAAGACACGTTTTTGGGGAATCTTACCCTTAAACTGGACTCAATACGGACCAATTACACGGTATCTGTTGTAGGCGATGATGCTCTTTTCAATCGTGGCATTGTTTTTTCGTACTTTTCCTTTTTGTTGAATATAAAAAGCGTCGTTCGACCCCCGGAATTGAAGTTACACTTGTAGATAATGATTCCCAACATTTTAAGGACAATGACACCTGAAAGTCCTTGACGATTTTTCTGCTTTGTTCCGGGATTGGTTCAACAATGCGTTCCCAAAAATATTTCTGAATCTAAATGTTTATGCTAAGTCATGCAGTTCATACACATTTTTAATATTCAATTTTTGTGTTGGTTTCGTATCAATGTTTAAATTTTCTAATTTTATATTCACGCAACAATCTTCTAAATCATTTAACGTATCTTTTAATGTTTTGGCTGCTTACTATTTATCTGTTTTAATTACTGTCTCTATTGTTTCGAATTTACAATTTTTACTTAGAACTAATATTTCCAAATTTTGTAATAAGCCGTCTTCCTTTTCTTTAATACGAGTACAATTAAATTTAGTTTCCTCCGTTACAATGAATATAAAAATATTTTAAAATGCCTGGGTACAAAGTAGTGCCATTATACTTTCACCATCGCGGTCTCACCGCTTATGTGCTGCGTAGTGATGTAGCCTACCAACTTCAACCACAATATCCACAATGTGCCAATCCGGAGTCTAATTTTATTTGGCTAAAATTCTCCGTCCGTAGGCAATTAATTCTATAGGTACTGCTTTGTTACAGAAGCCCAAATGTGGACAGGCACTCAACATAATTTTACTGGGTATGAAATGCTTTATCTCTTACCGGCTAAAAAGGATCTAACCTAAGGTAAACGCTTGGTGTGACTCGAGCTGCAAAGAGGCTATCGGGATAAAAGAGGTAAGCTTGCGGTCATAGAATCCATCTGAGGAAAACTGCAAAAAGTTTAAACGCTCCAGAAATGACTGCAATGCCCACATTAATCCTGCCAAATTTTCCTACGATCAAAAGTTGAGACACATAATAATACAAAGTCCCACGGGTAGTAAAAACTTGTGGTCGTTTGTTAAAAACATTAAGATGTCGGCCTCGTCATCTATCCCGACATAAATGAATGTCAGTTCTTCGATAAAGTCAATCTGCTTGCTGCTCACTTTGCAGCTAGCTCAGCGCTCCCAGATTGAGCTATATCTCCCTATATCTATATATCTACTCGAGCGCGTAGAATACTCCGTTGGACCAATCCATTTTCGCACTCGTACCATGGCAAGAGAAGAGTACTTACAGATCTTCACATACACAAATCCGATGGTCGAGACCGGTATCTAAAGATGTTGAAGAAGTTTTTTTTACCCAAAACTGAACCGAAGAAGTATCCGTTTCAACAGCATTTGGTTCCAGCAAGATGGAGCAACTGCACACATAGCCAGACCGGTTATGGCGAAGCTCCAACGAAAATTCCCAAACTTATTAATATCCAGAAATTCCATTTTCCGCTGGTCCCCATGGTCCATTAAAAAAATAACTGAGGTGGCCCCGACCGACTTCAGGGCGCAATGAATAATTGACTGATCAGGTGTCGCATATGCGTGGATGAGCATGGAACACATTTACGGTCTATCATCTTCAAAAAAAATAGTTATATAAAATAAAATTGAGTTTTCTATACAATAAAAACAAGAAATATATTGATTAAGAAACCATAGGGACGGGCTACAGTCCGCTTGTGAGAACTGTTGGATACCCTATTTGTATTCCTATCCCTCATAAGTGGGCGTGACAAAAAGTTTAAGTATGATTGAATTGTTTGGAACACTCTACATATTTTGTTATATAACAATTGAAGGATTTTATCGTAAAAAAGGAGGTTTTGTAAAAAAAACCGCTCCCTAACTCAAACTTTGGATTTTCAATAGAATTGTTTTGTTTAATTGTGGGCGTGTCAGCAGGCGGATTTAACCTTCATCTCATCGTCAAAAAAAAAAAACGTTGTCTACCCTTGTGTGTAGATTTCTGCACATACGGGATTTTAGTGTTTTCCATCAATGTTTTTTTTTTTAATAAAGACAAATAAAAAAATTACTTCTATAATTTTGTTCTAAAGAAACAAGTGAATATAAATTTAAATTAGTTTTTCTTGAATGCATTTTACACAAACATTTCGATTATGTTGGTTTTTACAAGCAGCTTTTGTGCAAAAACAACAAATTGTCTCGTATATATTATTATTTTTGGTGGCAGACTTTTCTTCATAGCAAATGTGACATCTTACTCTACCTTTTATTTGTAGTGGAACGCTTCTTGGCCTTTTTGGTGGATTTGATGAAGATGATGCAGAAATATCATCTAAAGATTGTGCTGCTGAACTTTCTCCTTAAACAGTTGCAAGCAAAGATGCTGATGATGCCTATCTTGGTTTACCACTTCTAGCTGCCCTATATGGTTTTGCAATTGAAAATCCAAGTTCACGTACCTATTGTTCTTTTTTGTGTTGCTTGCCAATTCGGATTTACTTCTTTGAAAATAATTAATGAATTCAAAGCAAAAATATCAATCATTTTTGCAAATACAACCATTGGCCATCTATTTGTTTTTCTTTGAGAGCTGTAGCAAGAAAACATTTTGTCAACTGTATCTACATCGCCTATATCGAATGAAAACAGAAATCATTAGAGGAATTGAAATTTGAAGAGGCAGTGTGAACAAACCTTTTGTTTTATTGTAATACTCTATAATTGATGGTAACTTTTTTTCACCAGATCCAATTTGAATAGAGTTATGCATTATACGGTAAATGCGAATGTAGATTGATACAACGGCCTTTTTTATATTCAAGAAGCTTTGGTGGAATGCTTTTTTTATTTTTTCTCAAAGTGCAAACCATTGTAAGATTTTTTGACAACAATTTTTGACCAAGATCATACGAAGAGAAGAAGTTATCCATTCTTATGTTGTGACCTTTCAAACCAACGATATCCAAAACAACACGTTCCCCTTGTCCTTTTTCACATGAACTGGCATCAATTGCTTTTCCCAAATATGGTTGAATTTTCCAAACAAAACACACCAGCAACCAGAATTTCAATCCATAGTTTACTGGTTTCGACGGCATGTATTGACGAAATCACCAACATTTTCTTCTGACACAAATTCGTCATCACTGTCTCCAGAAATATCACTATCATTACCATCACTTTCATTCAAAAATGTTTCCATTATTTCAATTGTACGATATCTTCGTCTTGACATAGTTTTTTTTATTATTATTATTAATTTCACAATATATACGCACAATGTTCACTTCCGGAAAGAGACAAAGAAACTGGCATTTTATTTATGAAATGCACTAATTATTCATATGTGTAGAAATCTACACAAGTAGGTAGTGTTAACGTAATTATAACAATAACAACCGTCATTAACCTTTTTTTCATGGGGAAATACGTTTTTTTTATGTAAAATAAGGGTTTTAATAAAGTCAAAAAATTCTGGAAATTAGTAATTAGTGTTTTTTGAAAAAAAAAACAAGAAAAGCGGTAGCTTATGTGTAGTTTTCTACACAAGGGTGGGATGAAGGTTAAAAAATACGTATATACGTATAAAGGGCCCCTACAGAGTATATATAATAAATTTCAGCTCCCTAGCTAAAACTTTGGATTTTTAAAAAAAATTTCAAATTGTGGGCGTGTCAGTAAGCGGATTTTGAAAATGTTTACAGATGAGCATAAAGGGCCCCTAGAGAGTATATATTATTAATTTCAGCTCCCTAGCTCAAAGTTTGGTTTTTCAATAAAATTGTTTTATTTAATTGTGGGCGTGTCAGTGGGCGGATTGTAAAAATTGTATCTCCCGAGCAGTTTTAGGAGTCATAGATCATATATAAAAAATGTCAGCTTTCTAGCTCAAAATTCGATTTTTTCGATAAATTTGTTTTTTTGAGTGGGTGGATTTCAAACATTCTTAAACTTGATTATTTCGGGACCCTAGAGAGTATATAGTTAAAATTTCAGCTCTCTAGGTCCAGTTTAAAGGCCTAATTTTTGCCGACAGACGAACGGACGGACGGACATGGCTAGATCAACATTACTATCGATGCTGATCATAAATAAAGTAACTTTTAGGGGTCTACGGGTAATATTAAGGTATGTTACAAACTTCGCGTCAAAATTAATATACCCTTAGAATAGGGTATAAAAAGGTAATTGAATTTCTTATTGTAGCACAATTGGTGCGCCATCCTATACGAACGCTTTTATTTTGAGTGAATTTTCTCTTCTGTTCACAATTTGTTTATTTCGCTTTCGACGTCGCATATTTAACTCGACTTCAAACGCTGAAGTTCTCGCTCCTGTCAAAGTCGAAATCGGAGTTAAAGTGTTAATCTGTTCCCACAATAAAACTCAGCATTCATACAAAATGGCAATCAAATCTTTCACAAAGCCAAATACCTATTTACACGCAGACAGAATATACAACTACTCGTAAAACTCAACACCTTGAAACCATTACATATGCTTGCAATATTTGCATAAAATATTTCGTAGATTTCTTCCCAAAATAATGTAACTACGCATTAAATTTGAAAGTGTTTACAAAAAACATTTCCAAAACCACTGTAAATTGTATCTAGGTAGCTCAGATTTGATGAGGTGCACATAAGTCAAACACATTAAAAAATATCAAGTATCCCATCATGAAGTTAAAAATAAAACTGCCTTTCGCACGGAAAAATATTAGCTAAAGGTATATAAAGAAGTTCCAAAATATAGAATTGTTTCAGTTTGTTAAAATAATTCGAAGAATAAATTGGTTCAAAATGATAGTTTTCCTAATAATCGTCACAATCCTTTTGGCTTACTTCCTTTGGTCGAGAAGAAGGTTTTACGCGTTCTCGTTAAAAATGCCTGGTCCTGTCGGCTTACCGTTTATAGGAATTGCACATAAATCATATAATATTGCAAGTAAGTTTATGTGTTTGAAAAATAAAATACTACGTTAAGTATTTTAAGATATTTTAAAGTAGAAATAATTAAATAAGTTCCGAAGTTAGTACAAATTTGGGAAAATATTTTACAACTAATTAAATATCTATGCATACGCATAGAGCAGGTGGGATACGGCATCAGCTCGTCGTTGGGGTTGGATCTTGCTACTGTTTCCCTTGCGCACAAAAATATCGCTCCAATTAAAAAAGCAAATAAAGAAAAGATTAGATGTAGGAGGCGCGTCCAATTTGCAAGGCAACTACGAGTCAATACTAGTTAAGCCTATGTAATTGTATATCAGCTGTTCACTGAAAATTTCCCCTTCGAACAAGTGAAAAAAATCAACCCTAATTCACCCTCAGTGAGGTGCAGATGTGAAAAACATCTGATCCATCATGCTTCAGTGTTAGAAGTATTCTAAGGCGTCTCGTCGTCGTTGACATGCATTGGATGCAATGTACGGAAGTTAAACGCTTGTATTAAACAAATTCAGAAGATGTGTATGAATATAGGTATTACAAGAATACTCCTGAAAAGATTCGTTAGTGGATTATTAGGCGGAGAGCAATCTTCGATGTAGGACGAATCGTGAATGCGTCTAATGAGTTGCGCCGTGTCCAGAAGGAATAAGTTTTCACTACATCTGTGAACTTGATGGCAATAACAGATGTTGTTCAAATAATTAGTCTAAAGCTAACTTGCAGGCGACTTGTGTTGCCCAGGAACTTGAACTTTCCCATTATTAATGACTAGATGTTGTTGATACTCGTATTAACGCGGTAACGAAAACGGAAAAACTTTGAAAAGCAAAGGTACATAAACGTTATCAACGGTGGTGTCCTGGGTGTTCTGACACATGGAAGAACCATCCTCT
This sequence comes from Portevinia maculata, assembly GCA_949715645.1. Lineage (NCBI taxonomy): Eukaryota > Metazoa > Arthropoda > Insecta > Diptera > Syrphidae > Portevinia > Portevinia maculata. Next base: position 91,515,298 of record OX454528.1, read on the forward strand.
TGCAACTGGCACTAGCCATTGCCACATGACTATGCTCTCCTCAATTTACCTGAGGATAGACCCTAAGTTTTCCATCGCATGCATTTATAAGCACAATCCATCTCAACAATCTCTTTTAAATCAACACATACTTATTTAAAGTAATGGATCATAAATTCGAAACAAGAATGAAAGTATCATTTCAGATGTAAAGTTTAAGTATCTTAATAAAAGTATTTTTATTGTAACTCAAGCGATAAGGTAGAATAAGTAGGTTATAGTATACAATATAAAAAGTACTAAACTAGTTAGTTTATTTTAAATTCAGTAAGCAAAGCTAGTCTATATGAATATGTAAGTATGTATAACAAAGCTTCCTTGTTCGCCCATTGCTCATCTATGAAAAGATACATTATATTATACCTATAATATAATGTATTCACTTTGGTATTCGTTGCTTTTGATGATCTTGTTGCTTCGAACTTTGTGCGAAGTTAATTAGAAAGTTGAATTCCTTTTGTTTTCTTTTGTTTTTCAATTGTACACGTAAGAAGCGTACACACTTACAGAGATTATATACACTGGCGATCACAAGGATCAGGCCATATATTGTGCAATTGATTTTCAGTCTTTATACCTGTCGGAAATTTTAAAAACAAGAAACTTTTACTACCTGAGAACAGGTACATATTTTCCCAAGAGTAAGTCACAAAATTAAAGGGTTAATAAGAAACGACCGCTGAAATTTCTCAAGATCAAACCATGAACTAGTTGAAAAGCGTATGAAAAGATGCGCCACTGGGATGAAAGAAAGGAAAAAATGAATAAAATGTTTACATTTGATGGGTTTAAAATATTTATTTTGAAAATGTTTTTCACATTGTCATTCTTTTTGGGTGATTGTAACTTCATTTCAACGTCGGGAAGCTCTAAATTCACAGTTGGCTCGCAGTTTCCATGGGTTATATCCTCCATGTACTTTGCTCAAAATTATCTTTTAAATGAACAAATGAATTGAAATGGAGTCAGTAACTTGTTATTTTCTCCTCTCATGCGTAAAACCGCGAAAGTATTTTCCAGACAATTTGTTTTTCCTCTCGACCGCAGGCCAAACACTTTAAAGTATGTTTTCCCATTTCTTCTCACAATATTTTTAAATTAAAAAAAGTTGAACTTTATCTTTTAAAAAACACGTTCACTTTTATTTGTTTGCTCTGAGTACTAAAACGCGTCACCCCGTATTGTGTTTTATTCACTTGTTTCGCACGACTGATAAGAATTCAAGCCAAGTCGCCTTTGAAAATACATTATGAGAAAACGTAAGCACCGCCTACCCAACCTTATTGCAAATCCAGTGCCACCAACCACCATAAAAACTAGCAAATAAAGAGTCAAATCATTTTTATTAGTTCTACGCCGTACACCGGATTGCATTATTTTTAGCGAAATCAAAGCAAAGAAGAAGCATTTATTTTCATATTTTTGACCGAAGGGTAATTGTAGATGTTCATAATTAGGTGTAATCAGTAAAAAAAATAATCAGAAAAACCAGCCATAAACCATTTCAAAAACATAGGGGCGGGCTACAGTCCGCTTGGGCGAACTGTTGGATACCCTATTCTTATTCCTATCCCTCATAAGTGGGCGTCACAAAAGTCTAAGTATGGTTGAATTGTTCAGAACGCTGTACATATTCTGTTATATAACATTTAAAAGATTTTATCAAACAAAAACGAAGCTTTTGTAAAAAACCGTTCCCTAGCTCAAACTTTGGTTTTTCAATACAATTATTTCATTTAATTGTGGGCGTGCCAGTAAGCGGATTTAAAAAAAATTATCACATGAGCATAGAGGACCCCTAGAGAGTATATATTATAAATTTCAGCTCCCTAGCTCAAACTTTGGATTTTCAAAAAAAGTTTTTTTTTTGTAAATTGTGGGCGTGTCAGTAGGCGGATTTTGAAAATATTTACACATGAGCATAAAGGGCCCCCTAGAGAGTATATATTATAAATTTCAGCTCCCTAACTCAAACTTTGGATTTTCAAAAAAAAGTTTTTTTTTAAAATTGTGTGTAGAATTTCCACTTTCCGTGTAGAGCGGACAATTTTACCAGTAGAAGAATTCTTTATGTCCTCGGGGCTCATTTGTTCCCTGAAAAAGATCTTCTTTCTAATTCCATTAAGGGCCGGGCATTTACATAAAATGTGTTCAGCTGACTCGTCCTCTTCAAGACAGAGTCGGCGCTCAGGAGAGTCTGCTATTCTCATTTTGTGTAGATGATATCTTAAACCATGGTGACCAGTAAGGTAACCTACTAAATTCTTGATATCATGCCTGCTTAGGTTTAGACATTTGCTGGCATTTTGATTGAAGGGCCGAATGGCTCGTTTGGCCTGTCTTAGACCTGGGATGCTTTCCCAAAGATGGATACATTTTCTATGTTCCCAGCTTTTTATTGCTGCCATTGCTGCTGATCTAGGAGTGCAGCAGAAAGGTTCGGGACCTATGAAAGGTGTTTCTGAACCTTTTCTGGCCAGTTCGTCGGCCTTTTCGTTCCCTTCTACCCCGACATGACCCGGAACCCACCATAATTTGGTCTTGTTTCTTATTCCGAGTGTTTGTAGGGTATTGAAGCAGTACATGACCGATTTGGAGTCAATGGTATAAGAGCTAAGGGCGTTTATAGCTGCTTGACTATCCGTGAATATATGGATGGTTGCACCTTTTATGTCAGATAAATTAACGTGGCTGGCGCATTCTTGAATGACGTGGAGCTCTGCTTGAAATACGTTGGGACTTTTGCCAATGGGTATCGTGAAGCGTTTGTGTGGTCCGTATATTCCCGCTCCTACCCCCGTTTCCATTTTAGAACCATCCGTATACCACTTTATGCCGTTGTGGCTGTTTGGTGGGCTATTACTAACCCATGCTTCTCTCTTGGGGATCTCCGTGGAGAACCGTTTGTTGAAGCATAGTGTTTTTTGAATGCGGTCTGTGACCGCGCAGTTCATGTTAAGTTCTGGCAGTTCATCGAGAAGGGTATTTAGTTCCGGATGAACATTAAAACTTATCTTGTTTAACTGTATTAGACTTATTGCACTGCGGATCGCCACTTTTTGAATGTATATGTGGAGAGGTGTAATTCCTGTTATTGCCTCTATGGCAGCTGTTGGACAGGTTCGCATGGCTCCGGAGATACCAAGGCACGCAAGCCGTTGTACCTTTTTGAGCTTCTCTATTGCGACCTTTTGTGTGGATTTTGTCCACCATACTATGGAGGCGTATGTTATAATGGGTCTTATCATCACTGTGTAGATCCAGTGGACGATCTTTGGAGAGATTCCCCAGGTTCTGCCATATGTGCGACGACAGGCCCATAAAGCTCTATTAGCTTTAGTGATTTTGTTATTTATATGAGAGTTCCAGTTAAGTCTCTTGTCTAGGGTTACCCCAAGATACTTGACTTCGTCGGAATACTCTACGACCGTGTCGTTTATTGTGATTAGGCCTAGGTCTAATTTCCTCCTTTTAGTGAAAGGAACGATGACGGCTTTACTGGGATTTATGGAAAGATTTTCCTTGATGCACCAGTCTATGGCTGTCTTTAGAGCATTTTTCATTTTTGATGAGACTCCAATTGAGTCTTTGCCCCTGACAATGATGACAATATCATCGGCGTACCCAATTGTAGTGTAGCCCAAATTGCTCAACTTGTGTAGCAGGTCATCGATGACCAATGACCACAAAAGGGGTGAAAGTAGTCCCCCTTGTGGGCAGCCCCTTACGGCTGTTACTGATACTGAGGTCGTTCCTGACGAGGCAGTTATTTTGCGACTTTCCAGCATCGCTTTGATCCATTTAATAGTTGGTTTGTCTATGTTTCTATGGTACAAAGCATTTGATATGGATTCATATCCAGTGTTGTCAAAAGCACCCTCTATATCCAGAAAGGCACTGTTGACGCCCCAACATAGGTCATCGCCCTTCAGGCCAACGATCTATTCACATTATATTTCATTATCATCTGTCATTTCTCATTCGTTCTATTTTCCTTTTTGCATTGTTTATTTGTCACACTGCCGTCGCCACAGTTTGCCCACCCTCTGTGAGCCAATTGTGCCGACGCTGCACATTCCAGTCTATTTTGTACGATCACTGCCAACCATCCACCAGCGGAACTTAATCTCCGCGGTGCCAATGTGTTTTGCCTAACATAACACGCGCTTATCGTCTGTCATTGATACCCATCCGTGGGACGGTATCATTGGCAACGATGACCTCGTTTAATTCGGTGAAATAGCCCGACCGATCGTTGGCGGTGCATAATTCCCAGAATGGTTCCGTGGCGTATCATTGTTATTATTTCCTTTTTTTGTGTGGCTGGTTTCGTAGTGCACATTGTGTGCAAACTACATACGGCATATCGTTTGCTCAGCACCTTTCATGTGTGGGATTGGCTGAACTGACTGGGTGATGGACTTGTGGCAGTGATCGTCACATTTTGAGTTTGAGTTTCTTTTCAACCCTTGCGAGCGGTGGTCACTTTACGACAACTTACGTATTCTACCCATCTTTGTTACCCAAACGAGCGGTGGTCATTCCGAGATATAACATTATATTGTAGTTACAAATATTTGAAATCGTCATAAATTATACAACTTAAGAACAATAAAATCTTTGTAATTCAGTGAATAAAGTCTTTGAAATTATACAAGACGGATTCGGAAGCATTATTCCCCGAACAGGCACAAAGTGCGATGTCTTTGCAACGGTAGGCGTTTTTTATCTCTGTAGTTAGTCTTAACTTCCGTGGATTTGCCCTTTTGGTACGCATATTGGTGAGGGTGCAGAGGCATGCTTTTTGATATGCATTCTCTAATGTGGATCTCAATAATCCTTTCCATTGTTTTCAGAAAAAACGATGTCAAGATTATCGGACGATATGATTTCGGTAATTCGCTCGGCTTGTTTCCCGGTTTAGGTATGAATACTACGTTTACCTCCCTCCAGGTAACAGGTATATACCCCCAGTTGAAGCTGAACCTAAATAAGGCAATCATGGATATTAGTAAAAATTCTATTCCATTTTGAATGAGGGCTGGCAAAAAACCGTCTGTTCCTGATGCCTTGAAAAGTTTAAATGAGTTAATTGCCCATTTAACCTTATCCGGAGTAAAAAGTGTTCCGGATAAACTATTAATTCTGCTGAGGTTTCTTGGAATTGAGACCTCCGCTATATGGTCATCTGTAAGGACCATCGTGTGAGACCCTGGGAAGTGAGCCTGAAGCAAAGTTTTCAGCCTTTCTTCCCGGTCGCGTGTGATTGAACCATCTGATTTGATTAACAATCCCATGCTTTTTGCTTGATCCTTTGACAGAGCCCTTTGGAGGCGTGCCACCTCTGGAAGTTTTTCGATCTTCTCACAGTTTGCACGCCATGAGGCTCTTTTGGATCTGCGCAACTCTAAGTTGTATATGGTCAGCATGGATTTATATTGTTCCCATGTGCCGGTGCGTTTGGCTTTGTTAAAAAGCTTTCTCACTCTCATTCGAATAGACTCAAAGTTATCGTTCCACCATGGTACGCACCTTTTAACCACGGTTCTTTTAACCTTGCAACTACTTTTGAATGAGGCAAGAATAATATCATTTATTTGACATTGCGCAGCATCTGCATCATTTGTTGTTGATGGTGCTTCTGGCAGCATGTCAGATCTGACCGCTAGATTTTCGTGGTAAGTTCTCCAATTAGTCAGTCTGTTGTCATAACGGACTGACGCGTGTTCGGCATTGCATCTTATCTCGAATCGGATGTGCATATGATCCGATAGAGATGCCTCGCCAGACACATGCCACCCCTCTATGATATCTTTCATAAAAGGACATGTGATAGTAAGGTCTAGGACCTCTTCTCTTATGGAATTTCTAAAAGTGGGACTATTTCCCTTGTTTAGAAAGACGAGGTTGTTGCTATATAAAAAAAAGGGCCCCCTAGAGAGTATATATTATAAATTTCAGCTCCCTAGCTCAAATTTTGGTTTTTCAATAATTGTTTTATTTTTTGTGGGCGTGTCAGTGGGCGGATTTTGAAAATTTTATATCCCGAGCAGTTTTAGGAGACATATATAAAAAATTTCAGCTTTCTAGCTTAAAATTCGATTTTTTTCAAAATTTTGTTTTTTTGAGTTTGTGGGCGTGTCTGTGGGCGGATTTCAAAAATTCGTAAAGTTGATTATTTCGGGACCCTAGAGAGTATATGGTTAAAATTTCAGCTCTCTAGGCCCTGTTTAAAGGCCTAATTTTTGCCGACAGACGGACGGACGGACGGACGGACGGACATGGCTAGATCGACATTACTATCGATGCTGATCATAAATATAGTAACTTTTAGGGGTCTACGGGCAATATTAAGGTATGTTACAAACTATGCGTCAAAATTAATATACCCTTAGAATAGGGTATAAAAAGTAAAGCAGGTGGCACTGCACGAAGTGAAAAGTTGCACACAAGATCAACTTTAGTCGCCTTTAAAAAAGCATTATGAAAAAACCCGCAATCATTGGTCTTACGTCGCATGTAGTGGTCCGGCAAAATATATTGTGTAGGTAGGTATAGCCCGTCCCAACTTAAGTGAAAATTTCTAGCGCAGGTCTCTTCACATCAGGGATTTTATTCTCTAAGCGACAACAAAACTACTTTTCCAACCAAAACTACAGCTAAAAAAAATATGTGCGCATTTCATACAACAAAAAAACCCCTGCTTGCGAAAACATTTCTCACGATCAACGTTCGACGATCGAGACATGACTGATTGTTCACACAGAACCGTCATTGGTGCATGCAAAAGATATACATTTACCCACCCCAAAGAAAAGGGAAATTTGCTGGGTGTTGCACTTCTCAAATATGTGTATTGTAATGAAAGTCAGAGTTTTGTGTTAAAAAGGGTTGATATGGAATTTCCGTTATACTTTGTGCATAGACACGCAGGTCTTCACACGAACGCAGGTAGACAAAAAAGATAAAGTAGAGAAAAGCATTAACAATTTCATGCCATCAAAAATACTTTAAAAGAGAAAATATCCCTTAAATAAATTGCTACTGCGCATGTTGGGATATTTCTTTTACTTTGGGATGGACTATACCCTTTTTTCCACAGCGATGGTTCCATAAGGGTTAACACACATCTTTTTGACCTGTTCCATATATTGTAGGATTTTTTCTGCATTTTTCTTTGTAGTAGTAGGAAATGCATATGTAGAGAGAGTGTCCCTACTCATTATGGATATACTGTGGTCCCCGCACATCGTTGATGTGTTTCATTGCGCGCGGCAAGCTGCGCTGAGTGCCTAGCGCGAGTTTTGTTTAATTCGCCCCACAGAAACGCGCGTATAAGTGAAGATTATTTTGTATGGGAATTTAAACAGTGCAACCTAGACGATAGAGAATAGAATACGATACAATCGATACAGAGTCATCTAGCGGCAAACGCGAGAACTAGGTTGCACTGTTTAAATTCCGAATTTCCCATACAAAATTAAGTTAATATTTACGCCCATTATTGCGAGGCGGATTAAACAAAATTCGCACTAGGCACTCTGTTGCCAGCTCACCCACTCGCTCGACCACCGACCGATTAGACATTAGAGTAACAAGTCGGTGCTTGTTTTACGGGCGCTTTTAAAATTTCAAAATTTAGTGTTAAAATCAGGGACTCTCAAGCGCATTTAGTTTAAGTGTTTTGTCTCGGTCTAGTTGAAATATAGGGTAGATGCAATGTTGTTGTGTCCAATATTGGTTTTAAGCTTAATCGCTCATTATCAGCAACCGATCACATTAATTATGTTATTGGACGAATCTACGCCGGGCTGCGTAAACTTTGGCTATCTTCCACCTTTACTCCAGCAGCTACAAAGCTAAGGCTTGTTAAGACTCTGTTTATGCCTATAATTGATTGCGCTAATGCTGTTTACTACAAGCTTGACTCACACTCTCCGCATAAATTACTAGTTGCGTTCAATGACATGATTAGGTACGTGTATGGGGTGAATCGATATGAACATATTTCACAATATCACAAACTGGTACTTGGTTGTACTTTTCAGCATATTCCTCGACCTAAGGTGCTGCCTTTTTATGCATAAAATCATAATAAACAAATCTCCTGTGTATTTGTTCGAAAAATTGCAATTTCCCCAATCCTCCAGAAGTCTAAATCTTATCATTTCCAGTTTTACTTATTTGAACTCTTCGCGCCTCTTCTTCATACATGTCACCAGAATATGGAACTCCCTACCCACAGCGATACAAAAAAACTATTAGTGTCACTAATAAAAATGCAGTTTTAAGACACTTTGCTTTACCATAGCAATCTTTGCTTGTATTCCCCTTTTTTTTTTTTTTTTTTTTTTTTTTTTTTTTTTTTTTTTTTTTTTTTTTTTGTAAAAAAGGAAATCCAAATCCCAGAGCACTCAGACTCGGTAACGTTCCATTGTACTACCAGGCAGAAATCCTCCTTTTGGTGTAGAGGCATGTGATTGGGTGGCGTATGTTGTTGTTCCCCATGGGGATTGAACCTGCACCGCACGGGTCACAAGCCAACACACTAACCTCTACACCGTCGCCACCCTTTTGTATTCCCCTTACTTTCTTCTTTAATTTCAACTTTCTATTTTTCTTCTTCTTCTTTTCTTCTTTTATCTTTTCCTCCTTTTACTCTTGCATTGTTAATATTTGCCTTTTAACTCAAATTTATTATTATTATTTTCTTTTCGTTTTCCTTTTCTTTTTTTGTAGTTTATTGTCTATATTTGTAGTTATTATAATCATTTTGTTTTATATACTATTAATTCTTATTTTAACTATCCTTTAACTTTATGTACTATAAAAGACTGAAGTCTTATTTGTACTTTGTTTTTCACTTAAATAAAATTGAAATTGAATTGAATTGATGCTAGATTAGTGCATGCGAAGACACGATTTCAGCTCGCCACCCCCGATCCTCGCGCCATAGGCTGCAGCCTTATTAACCTAAGGGTTAATCAGGCCCTGAGTATATGGTTCAAATTTCAGATTTCTAGCTTGTGTTGTAGGGCCCAATTTTTGCGGACGAACGGACTGACATGGCTAGATCGACATGGCTAGATCGACATTACTATCGATGCTGATCACGAATATAGTAACTTAGGGGGCTACTTGTAATATTGTATGTTATAGACTATGAGGTAAAATTAATAGAAATTAATATCTCTGATGAACAGCATCGATAGTTAAACCGAACTACCAGTGTCCACCGATTTGTTGTCAATTTCGAGGCAATAAAAATTTAGCTAGTAAGCTGAAATTTGGACAGTAGATTTTCCAGGGTAATGATCATGTGTTAAGATTTTTAAGTTCCGCCAACTGACCGCCCATTATTTAAATAAGAACGTTTATTCAAATAAATTAATGGAAATGGTATCCCAAAGTATGTATATAAAGTCGTTCTTAAAAGTCCCTCCAATTCTTAAAAAAAATGTAAAAAAAACAGTTATGTATAACAAAATATGTCCGCTCCAGCGGATTGTATCCTTTCTATATGTTAAGGCTTTATTTTTTATGGGTTCATTCCCTTTCGAACTCAACTGAAGGGGTGACAATTCATTTACTCAAATGATTTTTATTAGCGTCTACCTTAAATGCAATACCTTAAGGATAAAATTGTATGTTTGTGACGTTTCCAAATAGGTATAAGGTGGCACAAAAGTCATCACCCAGTGGCGTTCACCAATCCGACTGAAAACTACATAGGATAGATGTCAAACGTCGTGGATCATTTAGAACATTGGCACACAGAATTGCCTAAGGCACCCCAAGTTCTGAAAACCCTATCGGAAGATGCTATAATTTTTGCAAATAGCGGCAAATGTCAATTTTACTTTGACATTTGTGAAGTAAACAGATGACAACTTTTGCGCCACCTTGTACATAATCATGGTCTTAAAATTGCTTAGAATTTGCTGAATTAATTTTCTTTTATTTCCAGATATGCTTTATGTGTTACCCGAAATAGCTTCTCAGTGCAAAGCAAAAACGTATTTCTTTTGGCTTGGGCACATTCCATTTATCTACACTAAAGATCCAGCAGTCGTTGAATTGGTTTTGAGCAGTGATTGCATTAACAAATCAAAAGTTTATGACACAATTAGTGATACACTTGGTGATGGCCTTGTCACAAGCAAATGTAAGCATTATGTTACTCTTTATCTCGCAAATGATTTTCTGATTTTCGTTTATGTTTATTGATTGCAGCTCCAAGATGGAATAAGCATCGCAAACTGTTAAACCCGGCTTTCAACTATCAAAATTTGCTTACTTTCATTCCGAATTTCAATCGATTATGTCAGGATCTCTGTAAAGATCTCGACATACATGCCGACGGCGATGAAGTAAATATGAACAATGTTTTTTTAGACCTGGGAATAACGACGTCAATTAGTAAGTCAGCCATTTTTCCAATGATTAAATGATTGCTGTCTAATCGATTATCGTGTAAAACTATGTGAAAGAATTTTCGCTTACTCAATTCCAAAACTACTTTTTACGGTTTTAATAACAATCCACCATTAATTTAATTCTATATTTTTAGCAACAACAATGGGACAAGATATTGAGTATGAGTCCAAACAAAAACTCCGCAAGTGTTTTGAAACGTCAGTGCGCATTTACGTATTTTTGACTCGCAAAAATGTAGTTTTTTTTTTCAGAATAATGATTTTGGCAGCTGCTCGTATATTGAATCCCTTACTTAGAAACTCATTTATTTTTAGGCTTACAAGTATGTATAAGCCGATGATCCAAGCGCAGACTTATGTCATGGACTGGGCCAATAAGGTAAATTAAAATCAAGCTCTATACAGAGATTTTCAGCTAATTTCGCAATGTAAAAACACTTGCACACTTCACTTTTTATGAACGCAACAGTTCGCCTTGGCTTCTTAAATTATTACACATATCATTTCTCCTTAGACAAACAACTCGGTGTAGTTGCTGTGATCAAATGAGCTGTTGCATCTGTTTAGGTTGTTTGGTAACGGCTAAATACCCAGCTCTTTAGCAACAGTGTATACTCATATATACTCACTAGCTGTTGCCCACGACTTCGTCCGCGTGAATATCAGTTATCGCGGCTGGATAAATAATATTACTCTGTCCTTTCTTGAGGTTGAATCTATACCTCCTTTATAATTACTGTTCCCGTGACATTTTTTACTATGGTTCCATTTTTTGTAGTTTTTTTTTGTTTTTGAAGTAACTCCTCCTGTCTGTCTATCTGTAACGCTTTGACGGCTAAACTACTCAATCGATTTTGACAAAATGTAGTAAAGAGGAAGCCTAAACCCCAAGGAAGGACATAGTAATATTATTTATCCAACCGCATAACTGATATTCACGCTGGCGAAGTCGCGGGCAATAGCTAGTTATTAAAATAAACTCTTTGTCCGTTTTACAAATGAACTGCTAAATGAACTACAGCCGGAAAACGTTCATGAATAGGAAGTTAGAAAATTCTCCAGAGCGCTTCTGAGGAACTGATATATCGACCATTTAGATATTTTTCTACTTCATCGTTACTATTTTGCAAAGAAAATTTTTCTCGATCAGAACCTTTAGCAGTGGCGGACTAAGCCCGTCAGAGGCCTGAGGCGGCAAAGCTGAATGAGGCTTAAAAAAATGTAATTTTACGAGCTTTTTATTCAGTTCACATTTGTATGTATAAATAAGTGTTTATGTTTATTTCGTTAAAATCTGGCAACTAAAATTTAAATTCGAATTAAATTATTTAGGCTTAATAAACACATACTCCTCGCCACTTGAATAGGACACCCCTTACGTTTGTTTTCTATCCTTCATTGCTCCCAAACCAAGCATGCTAGAGACTTAATTGTTTTTGTAAATAAAGTTAATTTAATTGCTGTAGTTTGATCAAAAGGAAGATTCAATGGTAAAGCATTAAGTTTTAACAAAATATTATCAACCAAAAACCGGCAAAATGCGGGGTCGAAAATTTGCACCACTTGAATAGGACACTTCAATAAAAAAAACATTTTAGAGATTTCTGATTCTTTTTATTACAAAAATAACTTAAATTTAAGATAATTTACATTTTACATTGAGAAAAAAAATTTCAATAGTGTATTGAGCCACCTTTCTGTTCCAAAACTTCACACATCCGGTTTGGAAGGGATGTATACAAATTAGCCAAATAATTCCGTGAAATCGAGCTGCAAGCTTATTCGATGGCTTGGGTTAGTTCGGGTATACTCGAATATTGTTGTCCTGATCCGTATACTTGACAGGTCAACCATCCCAAACATTTTCAATGATATTTAAATCCGGAGAATAGGGCGGCCAGCTTAATAGCTCCACATTTTGGCTCTGTATATAGGTTTTAACTACCCGAGCTGTATGTATTGGCGCATTATGATGTTGATAAATCCATGACAGAGGTCCAAAAAGGGTATAAAAGTATGGAAAGGCCTTTTTCAATATGCCATTGTAAGACAACGCATTCATTGTGGTTGACATAAATTGTAGTTGGCAGGTTCCATAATAGAAAATGCCCCCCACACCATCACACCTCCAACTAATGTGTTCCTTTGCGGAGGTCATGAAAATAGTAGCTATAGCCATCGGAGCCTTCCAAATACATTTTTTTTTAATCGGAGAAGACTACTTTATGCCACTCCGAAGTCCAGGTCACATGTGCGCGACAAAAACTGAGGCGTTGCTCTTTTCGAACCGGGTTGAGGGGTGGTTTCTTCGTGATGTTCAGTCTTTTTAGATGTTTGGCTTTCGAAATAACACGACGCATAGTAGTAAGACTTGCCTTGACACCGCATTTATTCCTGATTTTTGCCAAAGAGTCGTGACGCTTTTCTTAAAATAAGTCGCCTTTCCGCATTAGTAAGCACGCTGTGTGTCCGACCTTTCATGTTTTTTTCCATATTCATACTCATTACTTAAAAATGTGGATATAACGTGTCGGCTCCTCTCGATTTTTCTTTAGCTATTCTGGCAATAGATAAGCCAGCGTCCTTGTAAGTTTGATCTGTCATTTTTCCGCCTCGGTTAATGCTTTTCCTCGACCCATTTTAGGTTTTTTTTTTTTTAAATTAAATAAACGAAATTAACAAAAAAATCGATCAACGAAGAATATGAGTCCGCGTACCAAAGATAACGATCAAACTAAATGCATGTTCTATTCAAGTGGCGCAAAAATGTTGTTTCAATTCCAACGAATGTTAACATAAAGTGGAAAAAAACATATAACGGCTCTTATTCCAAAACTTGCAATTTTGTCACAGAGAAAGAAGAAGAGTTGGACAAAGATAACGGGCATAATATCATTATTTTATCATTCCGCTTTCGAGTTATGAGCAATTTCAAAAAGAGTGTACAGGGTGTCCTATTCAAGTGGCGATGAGTGTACATTCCTACAATATGGAATGAATATGGGTGAGGAAAATAAAATGCGAATCGATCGACAAAAAAAAATTATATAAAATAAATTAAAGATAATTTTTTTATTTTTTGTAGCGTGTTATATGTGTTTTCGTGCTTTCAAATTACTGAACTCCTCAATAACTTCAGTGAAATCGATTTCTTTTTAAATTTTTCTTTCTATTGAAAGCACGGCTAGATTAACCAGTCGCTCTTGATCCATTGTAGATCGAAGATAATTTTTAATTAGTTTAAGTTTCGAAAAACTGTTCTCGCATCCGAGATGCAAATGGTCAAGAAGTATTGAAGTATGAGCGATATACAGGGTAACGATTCACTGAAGTCTCATTTTATTATAAATTGAAGGATTTGGCGGCCCCCAAGACCGGAGGCCCGGGCGGGCCGCCCCTTCCGCCCCCTGGTTAGTCCGCCACTGACCTTTAGGTATGAATATTATGTACTTACATATGTACTTAATAGCTTTGACCGATTGACAAAAATCTACGTTAATGTGCGTTCGTGAAAGCAATGGATTTTAGGGAACAATCCACCTATTATCCACGCTCATTTCTGTAACTTTGACACGAACAATCGCTGTGTTTCCACCATTATCTGGAGACCTGCGCCTGTAGCTTGGGTAACCGTCATCACCAGTTTGAGTTTCAGAAATAAAATACTTAGGGTACTTTTTAGAACGACTATTTTCTTTCATACATGGTGACTCAGTATTGTGAAATCCGCAAGGACCATGTATCATATTTTTTTTATGACGATTATGAAGTATTGGATCTTGTTGTCTTGTTGTTTGTCAGGTATTTCATCTGTAGAATCTGGTTGTAGTTTGTTTTCCAGCCATAATAAAATGTGGGCGCGAGGTAAACAAGGGGTTGAGTTGTTCCAAAGATATATTTCTTCAGTTTTAAATGAAATACTCTAGAAACCAAATCATTGCTATCGTAAGAATTTTGATAGGGTAATAACTCAATTTTATTTCCATTCGGAGTTTCAGGTGAATGTAATGAAAAGATCTGATCTCCCAAATTTCCTGACGTATTTCATGGCAGCTTGACTTTTTTTATTCATGTATCTCGGAGATCCTGTAAATGACGACGGCGATATAACATGTTGGCCAATATTAGAAGCATCTATATTGCCATCATTAGTCACGGCATCTCTTAAATTTATGTATTCTTCTGCCCTCAATTTTGTTTGATTTCTTTTGATGAAGTTAAGTCTTTCAGAAATCATTTTTGCCGGCATATCAAAACAATATTGGTTGAAAAATCCTTTGAAATAATGTATGTGGTTAAAGTCATCTATTCTCACCATGAGTCTAAATACATAAAACTGCATACATGACACAGTTTTAGATCGAGCAGCACTATTCTGTTGCGAAATGTTTATACAGTATCCGTGGGTTGAAGTCGACCATCTCTCACATTCAACACAATATCTAGGGGACCTTTGTCTTCGTCTATCAAAAGAGCAGCTGCTTCGTCTACTATTGGCGCATTATACCGACCTAGACGCTCGTTAGGAGGTTTTACATCAGCATGGATAATAAGTTTTAAGTCACTCATTGGTCTATTTTCAAGATTGTATTTAAAACTTTGAATATACGTGTTCTGATCGTGAAGATATGTTTGTAGAGCGTCGATAAGATCGATTTGCAAGGTTGGGTTTAAATTTGAGCGCAAGGATACCTGATCTGCATGAGAAACAAAATATATTTTCAAAAACTCGGGTTGTGCCCCTTCAGCTGGAAGTAAATTACCGATCAAATGATAAACTTGCCCTTGCACTTTAAAAGTGGCATAAAGTTTCAATCTCGAATTTCTTTGGCACCAAATGAAGTCATCTGAAAAAGTATATTATATTGTCTTGAGTGATTCAAGAAATGCTTAGATGATGTATGTGAGCCTGTTATCAGTTCTTTTAAAACTAATGTTGGTTCCGGAATTTCAGGTATATGTATTTACTTTGCCACCACTACAACACAGCCCAGGAGATTCAGCCTTCTATTTTTTTGTTTGGCATATTTGCATATTTTACCCATTCTACCAATATCAACATCATTTAGCACAGAATAGTCAACGTTACAATGATAAGCAAAGGCAGAATTCAATAAATTGTGTTGCCTGCGAGTTCTACTCATTTCTGATCCTGCATTTTGTTATGCTAATCCGTAGGAACGTTCAGGGCTTGATTCCCGTTCACGGTTCGCCAAAGTTGAGAACGTTCAACGCTCGTGTCCCTAGCACGGTTTCGTTCATTGAACACTCGTTGAGTCCCCAACCTATGCATAATTTTCTTCCGCTGTTTCATTGCTGCGCAAAATTGGCAGCCGCTTTGCAGTAACAGACTGCTGAGAAAGCTGAGTTCTTTTTCTAGGCATTCTAAGATAAATAATTATGTAGGTGATACCTACTAATTTTATACCTGCTTAAATCGGAAAAGAAACATCAAAACAAAAGAAAACATAGGGGCGGGCTACAGTCCGCTTGGGCGAACTGTTGGATACCCTATTCTTATTCCTATATCTCATAAGTGGGCGTGACAAAAATTTAAAGGATTTTATCGAAAAAACTAAGCTTTTGTAAATAAAAACGCTCCCTAGCTCAAACTTTGGTTTTTCAATAAAATTGTTTTATTTAATTGTGGGCGTGTCAGTAGGCGGATTTAAAAAAAATTTAAGTATGAGCATAAAGGGCACCTAGAGAGTATATACTATAAATTTCAGCTCCCTAGCTCAAACTTTGGACTTTCAAAAATAAAATAAAAATAATTGTGGGCGTGTCAGTAGGCGGATTTTGAAAATATTTCCACATGAGCATAAAGGGCCCCTAGAGAGTATATATTAAAAATTTCAGCTCCCTAGCTCAAATTTTGGTTTTTCAAAAAAAATATTTTATTTAATTGTGGGCGTGTCAGTGGGCGGATTTTGAAAATTTTATGTCCCAAGCAGTTTTATGAGCCAAAGATCATATATAAAAAATTTCAGCTTTCTAGCTCAAAATTCAATTTTTCCCAAAATTTGTTTTATTTAATTGTGGGCGTGTCAGTGGGCGGATTTTGAAAATTTTATGTCCCAATCAGTTTTATGGGCCATAGATCATATATAAAAAATTTCAGCTCTCTAGCTCAAAATTCGATTTTTTCCAAAATTTTGTTTTTTTGAGTTTGTGGGCGTGTCTGTGGGCGGATTTCAAAAATTCTTAAACTTGATTATTTCGGGACCCTAGAGAGTATATGGTTAAAATTTCAGCTCTCTAGGTCCAGTTTAAAGGCCTAATTTTTGCCGACGGACGGACGGACGGACGGACGGACATGGCTAGATCGACATTACTATCGATGCTGATCATAAATATAGTAACTTTTAGGGGTCTACGGGCAATATTAAGGTATGTTACAAACTATGCGTCAAAATTAATATACCCCTAGAATAGGGTATAAAAAACCAAAAGCAATACTGCTGAAATAAATGACGAATTAAACAAATCAATAAACATGTTGTTCCAATTAAAACATGCAAACCATAAAAGCCTTTAGCTGTAAAGAAAGTTGATCCATAAACAGCATCTGCAATTGTAAATGGGGCTTCAATAAATTTCTAAGTTTGTAACATAGAAAACTACTACAAAATGGAAGTATTTAAATAGTATTATGTATTATACGATTAAAATTATGATGTCTTCGAAGATGTTGATTGAAATCAAGTGATGTCAAGGACAATTTTGTTCACAATTAAATACTTGTGATTAATAACATATTTATTTGGATAAGGATTAATATTATGTTGATAAATTCCTTCGCAAATAATGCATAATTTCGAACAAATTTGATTACCATAAAAAAGGTTACAGTGTCAATTTTAAAAGATAAACATATGCTGTTGCGGACTTTTTTTTAGAACTTTTAAAGAGGAACAATTCCATGATACATGATTTTTGCGTAACTTAAACCGTTTACGCAGCGCACGCAACGGAAGCTCTCAAAAAGGAATAATTTTCACGTTTTTCAACATTTTCCAATGATGCTTCCCTCCTACTGGTCGCAGCGTGATGCCATAAAGCCTAAAGCCTTCCTCGCTAAATGAACTATCCAACACAAATTTAAATTCAAACCAGTAGTTCCTGAGATTAGCGCTTTCAACCAAACAAACTTTTTAGCTTTATAGTATAAAATATAATAAATATAAAATATAAATATAAAATATGAACACATATATATATACGAGTATAAATATATAAATATTGATATATAAAGTATGGATCAAATATAAATATAAAATATGAAAACATATATATATATAAATATATAAATATTGATATATAAAGTATGGATCAAATATAAATATAAAATATGAAAACATATATATATATAAATATATAAATATTGATATATAAAGTATGGAGAAAAAGTATAGAAGTTAAAAAAGTATAGAAGTATAGATATATAAAGGGTCTTTCATTACCGACTTCACAACTTCAAACTTTCAGTGTGAATGCACCCTTAAACCGATTACCGAACTGTCAATGTTAAAATATTCAGCAAAAACATTTTTATCAAGGTGAAGTACACGAAGAAACAAAGTTTAGAAATAGTTAATATTTACTACCGACATTCCGACTCGGTGGTCGCAACTTTAAGAGCGTTAACGCCAATTTCCGGCCGTAATTCTCATTCAAGTATATAAGCAACTCATAGCAATTCAAGCAAAATTGAAGTCGAAATATTCGCTGCTTGATGTTGCCGTGCCAGAGAGAATATTGCTGCCGTAAAGGCGTCCGTCGCAAACCAGCCAAATCAGTCAATTTCACGACGTTCTCAAGAATTGGGACTCTCCCAGACAACATTATGGCGAATTTTGCACAAGGATCTTGGCCTCTACCCAAACAAGATCAAGCTGACCCAAGAACTAAAGCTATTTGATCATAGGAAGCGACGTACGTTCTCGAATTGGGCTCTGTTTATGATGGAAGGAAATGAAGAATTTCATCGCAAAATCATCTTCAGCGATAAAGCGCATTTTTGGTTAAACGGCTTCGTCAATAACCAAAATATGCGTTACTGGATAGGTGATAACCCTCATGTGCTTCATGAAACAGCAAAAAATCACTGTTTGGTGCGGTTTTCATGCCGGTGGCGTCATTGGACCGTGTTTTTTCGTCGATGAAAATGACCGTCACGTGACTTTAAACAGTATTCGCTACAGAGACATGTTAGAACATTATTTCTTGAGCAATCGCAGGAATTTCACAGCAGTGATATGTGATTCCAACAAGATGGTGCCACAAGCCACACGGCCGGCGGGTGCATCAATCGAGTTATTGAAGTCTCAGTTCGGTGAATGTGTTATCTCGAGAAACGGATTCGTCTATTGGCCGCCGATATCGTGTGGTTTTTTGAATATACGTGTTCTGATCGTGAAGATATGTTTGTAGAGCGTCGATAAGATCGATTTGCAAGGTTGGGTTTAAATTTGAGCGCAAGGATACCTGATCTGCATGAGAAACAAAATATATTTTCAAAAACTCGGGTTGTGCCCCTTCAGCTGGAAGTAAATTACCGATCAAATGATAAACTTGCCCTTGCACTTTAAAAGTGGCATAAAGTTTCAATCTCGAATTTCTTTGGCACCAAATGAAGTCATCTGAAAAAGTATATTATATTGTCTTGAGTGATTCAAGAAATGCTTAGATGATGTATGTGAGCCTGTTATCAGTTCTTTTAAAACTAATGTTGGTTCCGGAATTTCAGGTATATGTATTTACTTTGCCACCACTACAACACAGCCCAGGAGATTCAGCCTTCTATTTTTTTGTTTGGCATATTTGCATATTTTACCCATTCTACCAATATCAACATCATTTAGCACAGAATAGTCAACGTTACAATGATAAGCAAAGGCAGAATTCAATAAATTGTGTTGCCTGCGAGTTCTACTCATTTCTGATCCTGCATTTTGTTATGCTAATCCGTAGGAACGTTCAGGGCTTGATTCCCGTTCACGGTTCGCCAAAGTTGAGAACGTTCAACGCTCGTGTCCCTAGCACGGTTTCGTTCATTGAACACTCGTTGAGTCCCCAACCTATGCATAATTTTCTTCCGCTGTTTCATTGCTGCGCAAAATTGGCAGCCGCTTTGCAGTAACAGACTGCTGAGAAAGCTGAGTTCTTTTTCTAGGCATTCTAAGATAAATAATTATGTAGGTGATACCTACTAATTTTATACCTGCTTAAATCGGAAAAGAAACATCAAAACAAAAGAAAACATAGGGGCGGGCTACAGTCCGCTTGGGCGAACTGTTGGATACCCTATTCTTATTCCTATATCTCATAAGTGGGCGTGACAAAAATTTAAAGGATTTTATCGAAAAAACTAAGCTTTTGTAAATAAAAACGCTCCCTAGCTCAAACTTTGGTTTTTCAATAAAATTGTTTTATTTAATTGTGGGCGTGTCAGTAGGCGGATTTAAAAAAAATTTAAGTATGAGCATAAAGGGCACCTAGAGAGTATATACTATAAATTTCAGCTCCCTAGCTCAAACTTTGGACTTTCAAAAATAAAATAAAAATAATTGTGGGCGTGTCAGTAGGCGGATTTTGAAAATATTTCCACATGAGCATAAAGGGCCCCTAGAGAGTATATATTAAAAATTTCAGCTCCCTAGCTCAAATTTTGGTTTTTCAAAAAAAATATTTTATTTAATTGTGGGCGTGTCAGTGGGCGGATTTTGAAAATTTTATGTCCCAAGCAGTTTTATGAGCCAAAGATCATATATAAAAAATTTCAGCTTTCTAGCTCAAAATTCAATTTTTCCCAAAATTTGTTTTATTTAATTGTGGGCGTGTCAGTGGGCGGATTTTGAAAATTTTATGTCCCAATCAGTTTTATGGGCCATAGATCATATATAAAAAATTTCAGCTCTCTAGCTCAAAATTCGATTTTTTCCAAAATTTTGTTTTTTTGAGTTTGTGGGCGTGTCTGTGGGCGGATTTCAAAAATTCTTAAACTTGATTATTTCGGGACCCTAGAGAGTATATGGTTAAAATTTCAGCTCTCTAGGTCCAGTTTAAAGGCCTAATTTTTGCCGACGGACGGACGGACGGACGGACGGACGGACGGACATGGCTAGATCGACATTACTATCGATGCTGATCATAAATATAGTAACTTTTAGGGGTCTACGGGCAATATTAAGGTATGTTACAAACTATGCGTCAAAATTAATATACCCCTAGAATAGGGTATAAAAAACCAAAAGCAATACTGCTGAAATAAATGACGAATTAAACAAATCAATAAACATGTTGTTCCAATTAAAACATGCAAACCATAAAAGCCTTTAGCTGTAAAGAAAGTTGATCCATAAACAGCATCTGCAATTGTAAATGGGGCTTCAATAAATTTCTAAGTTTGTAACATAGAAAACTACTACAAAATGGAAGTATTTAAATAGTATTATGTATTATACGATTAAAATTATGATGTCTTCGAAGATGTTGATTGAAATCAAGTGATGTCAAGGACAATTTTGTTCACAATTAAATACTTGTGATTAATAACATATTTATTTGGATAAGGATTAATATTATGTTGATAAATTCCTTCGCAAATAATGCATAATTTCGAACAAATTTGATTACCATAAAAAAGGTTACAGTGTCAATTTTAAAAGATAAACATATGCTGTTGCGGACTTTTTTTTAGAACTTTTAAAGAGGAACAATTCCATGATACATGATTTTTGCGTAACTTAAACCGTTTACGCAGCGCACGCAACGGAAGCTCTCAAAAAGGAATAATTTTCACGTTTTGCAACATTTTCCAATGATGCTTCCCTCCTACTGGTCGCAGCGTGATGCCATAAAGCCTAAAGCCTTCCTCGCTAAATGAACTATCCAACACAAATTTAAATTCAAACCAGTAGTTCCTGAGATTAGCGCTTTCAACCAAACAAACTTTTTAGCTTTATAGTATAAAATATAATAAATATAAAATATAAATATAAAATATGAACACATATATATATACGAGTATAAATATATAAATATTGATATATAAAGTATGGATCAAATATAAATATAAAATATGAACACATATATATATACGAGTATAAATATATAAATATTGATATATAAAGTATGGATCAAATATAAATATAAAATATGAAAACATATATATATATAAATATATAAATATTGATATATAAAGTATGGAGAAAAAGTATAGAAGTTAAAAAAGTATAGAAGTATAGATATATAAAGGGTCTTTCATTACCGACTTCACAACTTCAAACTTTCAGTGTGAATGCACCCTTAAACCGATTACCGAACTGTCAATGTTAAAATATTCAGCAAAAACATTTTTATCAAGGTGAAGTACACGAAGAAACAAAGTTTAGAAATAGTTAATATTTACTACCGACATTCCGACTCGGTGTCGGTGGTCGCAACTTTAAGAGCGTTAACGCCAATTTCCGGCCGTAATTCTCATTCAAGTATATAAGCAATTCATAGTCTAGTGAAAAAATTTAAGTCGAAATATTCGCTGCTTGATGTTGCCGTGCCAGAGAGAATATTGCTGCCGTAAAGGCGTCCGTCGCAAACCAGCCAAATCAGTCAATTTCACGACGTTCTCAGGAATTGGGACTCTCCCAGACAACATTATGGCGAATTTTGCACAAGGATCTTGGCCTCTACCCAAACAAGATCAAGCTGACCCAAGAACTAAAGCTATTTGACCATAGGAAGCGACGTACGTTCTCGAATTGGGCTCTGTTCATGATGGAAGGAAATAAAGAATTTCATCGCAAAATCATCTTCAGCGATAAAGCGCATTTTTGGTTAAACGGCTTCGTCAATAACCAAAATATGCGTTACTGGATAGGTGATAACCCTCATGTGCTTCATGAAACAGCAAAAAATCACTGTTTGGTGCGGTTTTCATGCCGGTGGCGTCATTGGACCGTGTTTTTTCGTCGATGAAAATGACCGTCACGTGACTTTAAACAGTATTCGCTACAGAGACATGTTAGAACATTATTTCTTGAGCAATCGCAGGAATTTCACAGCAGTGATATGTGATTCCAACAAGATGGTGCCACAAGCCACACGGCCGGCGGGTGCATCAATCGAGTTATTGAAGTCTCAGTTCGGTGAATGTGTTATCTCGAGAAACGGATTCGTCTATTGGCCGCCGATATCGTGTGGTTTAATGCCTCTACACATATTTTAAGGGGCTATATTAAATAATTGGTCTATGCGAACAAGCCGTCGACGTTAGAGGAGCTCAGAGCCAATATTTAACAAGAAATAGCGGCCGTATCGGTCGAAATGTGCGGCCGAGTTCCCGTGGTGGACATATGAACGAAGTCCAATTAAATTCATAAATGTTTTGATAGTAATTGAAGCCAATAAATTTTGTTTTTGAGATATCTCAAGTAGTTTGCATTTTATTTAAAAACGAAGTTGTCAAGTCCTTAATGATATACCCGTTATTTAACTTTACAGAAATTGGTCTAAGTCTGTCTGACAGCCACCTAACCTAACTTAACTTAAGGTACTATTTTAAAATATCTACTCCAGTTCTGTGTGTTTGTTTTGTCGCTCATGTTCGTTTAATTTTCAAGTATCACTCGCACTGTAGTTTCGAAGAGAATTATCTTCCCACCCTGACCCATGCTCCATAAATAGCACCTGATGCAAACATATCGGCAGAATTTTAGCAAATTGTTTAACAATCTCATGGGGTTCAGATATTGGCATATTCGTCGAGTGTGAGCACTTCAGGCAAAATAGGTGTCTCTTCACCTATTTACGTATATGTTCTGTAGTGACACCCATGTAGAAATTTGAATGAAAGCTAAGGAATCATCTCATTTCAGTTGGCTATGAATAAAATCAAAGTGCTAAAACACCAAGAAGAGAACACCAATAGTATTGCAGCTTCCACCGAGGGGCAGTCGGTAGACATTAAGAAGGTCAACAACTATTTTATGGATCGAGTCATACAAATTAACCTGAACAAATTGTTTACTCGGGATGATGTTGTATGTGAGGCAAATTTAATGGTATTAGCGGTAAGTCGCCGATCACCAACGACCATTTTGCAAGTAATTTATTTACACTTAATCGCTCAGGCCTCTGACTCAACGGCCACCACTTTGATGTCAGCTTTTATATTTCTTGCAATGTATCCACAATATCAAGAAAAACTCTTCGACGAAATCTTAACAATTTTTCCAGATGAAGAATTCCAAGTCACAAACGAACATATTAAAAACCTTGTGTACTTGGATATGTTCATTAATGAGACACTTAGATTTGCACCTAGTATACCGATGATCGGACGAGATATCACAAATGACTTAGCCCTATCGCATGATATTGCAATCCCAAAGGGCACACAAGTCCTAGTGGATATATTTAACATTCAAAGAGATGAAGATGTTTGGGGACCAGACGCACTGACCTTTAATCCGGATCACTTTCTGCCAGAAAATTTAAGCGATAAACATAAGTATTCGTTCATGCCATTTTCGAAGGGACAGCGGAACTGTATAGGTACGTGGAAGTCAAGCTGTGTTTGGAAAAACACTAACTGTGATGTTTTTTTTGTCTTTTTTTTTAATTAGGTTGGCAGTATGCAAGGATACTTATAAAAGTTGCTATGGTGCAGATTCTTCGGAAATATCGGTTTTCGACATCATTTAAGTTTGAAGACCTACGATTTATTCAATCTTTAACATTGAAGTATGAAAAAATACCACATCTGAAAATTCATAGAAGACAAACTGGCAGTTAATACAAAAATAAATACTATACTATGCCATATAGGTCTCCGTTTCTTTTTAGAACTAGTTGAAGAATCGTCAACAATGACGGGGAGTTGTAGAAGTTGAACTATTTAAGGTGATTGGCGAAAGTTGATAATCAAAATCATATTATTCATTGTTTTGTTTTGTTTTTGTATAAAATAAATACCAACTTGACAATCCAAATGCAACTAAGTCACTAACTGCTCTCTGATTAGTTTGTCTATTCTCGCCAGCCATGTATATGACCGTTAACGGATGAGTACATACTAGAGATACAGTTATGGTGTACAATGTTAACACTTTTTAAACATCCTCCCCTTAGTTAATTCCAAACTACAACAGAAGTAACAAACTTATTCCCTTAAAAGACAAATTAATTCATTTTACATCTTTACTTATTGAGTAACAATTTTTTTTTAGAGCATAATATGTATTATTAAATATCCATAAAGAGTTTGCCTCCTATGTCAGTCAATACTCCTGTAAAACAAAACCATAGTATTTCATTTCATAGCAATCGCGCTTAAGACAAGCACACTATGAATATTCCTGTTTTATTTCTTCAAGTACCCACGAAAGAGAAATAAAAAACAAGCAACGAGTGAATACATGTTTTGCTTTTTTGGTAAGAACAGTTGTGATTTGTAATTTATTGTAGCTGAAATATTACATTGTTCTTAAGACTATATTGCACAATTTACAGAGATGTGGTATACTCTACCTTATTACTGAAATATTGATTATATATGTTTTACAGAATTATTATTAAAACTACCTTGCAAGGAGAAGCTACAATAAAAACCTTTTTTCATTTTAATATCCTTGGAACCAAGGCTGAAGAGAAGGAGAATCGGGAAAACGCAGAAAAAATCCTGATTTCATCAGATAGTGTTTACCAACTATTGTGACAACAATTTAAAGTAACAATTGATTAATAATTAAACGAAAAATTAAAAGACTAAAATGTTAACGAATGAATTAATCAACAGATAAATAAGTTAACACAAAAAGTTTAAAAAATAAATAAATAAATAAATAAATAATATATCAATAAATAAATAAATAAATAAATAAATACATAAATGAATAAACAAATAAATAATAAATAATTCAATAAATAAAAGGGTAAATAAATTATCACAGTTCCATAATAAGAAAAATTAGATTTTAGATCAGGATGTTGTCAGAAGAAATACATGAAACATTTTATCGGTCATGTAATTTAAAATTCTTTCTGATACTTTTTAATATTTGCCAAAACGAAGAGCAAATCAAATAAAATTACGTTGAATGCTTTCGATTCTGGATACATGAACACGTGAAAAGGGACACCACGTTTGGCTAGCGAACTCCAGGAGGGGCCGAACAAAAGTGATGATTTTGAAAAATTTGGTGTCGTCAGCATAGAGAGAGAGAGTGCTGAGTGTTGAATGACCCTTTCAAGATCGTTAATTGTAAGAATAAATAAAAGGGGACCTAGGTGACTGCCTTGTGGAACACCAGAACTGGCTAAGTAAGGTGTTGAAAGAACGGGCCTGAAGCGAACACTGTAAAAACGGTTTTCCAGGTATGAATCCATCCATTTTAGCAAAATGGGTTCAAAGCCAAGGACAGAGAATTTGAAAACTTTCAATGGAAAATCTTGTCAAAAGCCTTACTGAAATCTGTTATGACAACGTCGAACGAGTTTTTACTTGGCAGTGCATAGCTCTAAAGGTCTAAAAAAATTATTGTATTGTTGTTTTCGGTTTCTGTAGTCACTTTTATTTTGTTGTTAATGTTGTTAATATATTTGTATAGTATGTGTATTTGTCTATGTGTACCATCGAATATCACGAACGTGTCATCGACGTATCTGGAGTAGGAAATTATTTTGTCTTTTTGTGGATTTTTATTTGATAAAATGTGTTTGTTTTCATAGTGGTTTAAGTAAATTTCTGCAATTAGTCCGCTGAGGGGAGATCCCATGGCTAGTCCTTCTGTTTGTCTGTAGTATTTGTTGTTGAATGTGAAATAGTTTTGTTTGAGTATGATTTCTACTATGTATATTAGTTCTTCTATTTGTTGTTTATTGATGGTTCCTGTGGTTGTAAGGTTGTTTTTCAAAATGTCAATAGTTTCGGTGATAGGGATATTGGTGTACATCTTGCTTATGTCAAATGAAATCATTTTGTAGTTTGGTAGTATGTTTATGTTTTTTAATTTGTCAATTAGGTCTGTGTTATTTTTTATACTGTTGTTGTTGTGTAAATTGATGTTATTTTTGATAATTTTTTGTAATTTTTTTGCAACTTTGTAACCTGATGCTGTGGTGTAATTTATTAGTGGTCTAATGGGTGTTTCTTGTTTATGAATTTTTGGTAGTCCAGTGAATGTGGGTGCTCTTGCTTGTGGTTGTTTTAATGTGTTTTTATTTGAGTCAAAGTAAAGTTGGTTGCATTTGTTAATGGCATAGTTTATTTCTTTGGTGTACACTATGGTCGGGTCATTATTTAAAGTTTGTATTTTGTTGTTGTTAAAGAATGTTTCTGTTTTTGTTATGTATTCTTGTTCATCAAATATTACTGTAGTGTTACCTTTGTCTGCTTTTGTTATTATTGCTCTATTGTTCGTTATTTATTCTTTTATTGTTTTTAGATTGGTTATGTCTTCTTGATATTTCATTTTGAGTTTTTGGGTTATGTTGTTGGTTTTTGTTAAAAATTTTAGTTTTTTGTTGATGATTACTCTTGTTTTATTTTGTGTTTCTTATGTTGTTATTGTTTTTATCGCTGCTTATGCGTTTATGACTTCTTGGTTTATGTTGTTTTTGTTTATTTTTGGTATGTTGTATTTGAGTGCTTTGTTTAGGGTATTGATTTCTGTGTTGGTGAATTGGATGTTTTGTATTGTTTATTAGCCTGGGATAGAATGTGTGTGTATTTATGAGTGTTTTGTAATGTTTGTTTTTATTTTTAAGTTTCTGTATTTTATTGTATTGTTTTATAGTTATTTCTGTAGCTATTGTGTTTATGTATTGGTTTATTGATTCTATGTATAGGTCGGCTGCAATGTTGTGTATGTATTTATATATCAGTAGATGAAGTTTATATAATTTATTGTTCAGATTAGCTTTTTTGCTTTGTAAAAACTTTATTTCTTCTTTTATTCTGATTACTTGTGCAATTTTTTTTTGTTTTTTGAGCTGCTATTGAGTTGTTTTTTATTTTTATTTGTGCATATATGGGGATAACTTGTAATTTGAGGCAATTTTTATTAAATTTTATATTTAAGTTGGTCTTCATTAACTTGATTTTGGTGTTTTTGTATCTATAGACAAATATATTTGCTTTTTCAGCTTTATAATACATTTTGTTGTTTTTGTCTCCAGTTGTGTGTTATCTGTTAAAGGTACACAAAACACTTCCTGCTTTGTGTAATGCAGTTTAAGCCAATAAACACCACTGACATAACAATCGAATTTCATTGCAACACTACAGTGTCGGGTATCGCATACAGAAAGTATGAATAGAACTTTTGGCGATTACACTAACATTGTAAGTGGATCGATGAATTGCACGATCTATGCTTTGGGTGAAAATTAAATGAGTACAATGTGGATGAGTATGATGACGATGACTTAATTTAATGGCACGCGACCATTTTTGTATCAATGTGTTTCGGTTATGCTGGGAGGGAAAATTAGTATATAAGATGTAGTATTTGTAGTATTTGTAGGAAAAAATCAGAATCTATCAGACTCTAATTAGACGTGTTTCATTTATTTTGGCAGACCTCTATGGCATTCGTGCCCTGCCTGAGACACTGGACTATTTGGCAAACCTATGGCATTCGTGTCTGCCTGTCTACTCTTCTACGTTGTTAGTCAATACTCTGGGAAGTCTTTCATGTTGATGAACATTAGTTACATCCAGACGTCCACAAAATCAGATATTTTTCCCATACACCAATACGTGTGTACCTTTCTGAATAATAGATGTAATACATAAATAAAATTAATACAACTCGTTTTGAGATAACAATTAAACATGACATTACGATGATAGGGAAGTAGGAAAAAATGTTTTGGAAAATTTTGCTCGTCGGTCTGTCTGTTCGCAGATCAGCGGATGGGCCGATTTGCAAACATGGTTCATAGTGTTTATTTAGTAGTCTCGCACTAGATGTTGTTGAAATTGGAATTTTAGCTCTAAAACAATTGTATATGCCATATAACGGTTTGTTAAAACTTAATTTTTCTAAATACGGCCTTAACGATTTAGATAAAACAGTCTATCTTTTGCTAAGAATGGATTTTGCGAGATTTATATAGATTATAAAACCGAGTTTTTAACATTCGAATTTCTCGCTAACAACAAAACCGATTTCAATTAAATTTAAAATTTAGGAAGGCTTTTATGATCAAATTCATACATAACTTTTTTGGTTTTTTGAATATGCTGGAAACGGGTATATTGAATTTTTGCAGATTTTTTTCCAGAAACCTACAGATTTCCTTGTATTGAAATACTCAAAATATTGCAAAATATTTAAAAAAAAACCGTTTAAAAAAACTGCTTTAACAATTTTCAATATTTTTTTTCCTAGGTAAACTATTGCTTATAAAATACAATTGCATACTTAGTTTTTCCAAGAAAACTCTCAAACAAATTTGAAAAACTAAAAGATTTTTCCAATATTTCTTTTTTAAAAAGTAATCAGAGTAGACATTGTTCAGTTTTCCTCATAAAAGCCTGTGTTGCTTTAGTTTGATCTGTTAGATTTTGATGATTTAAATTTATTATGCTAGAGAAAATGTTTACCTTTAATTTGATGTATAACACATTATTGTGAGTTTGCCATAAGTTTAGTAATGAGTCAAATAAAATAAAAAATTTCTGTTTGGTCGGCAGCTATGTTCTGTGCTTCTGTTGTATCCAGATAGTGGTAGTTCGGAGGTAGGTGTGAAAAAACTGCTGTAGATTCTAAAGTACATGTCTGATTGGGAAGTATGAGGAATCATAAGAAAGCTTAAAATAGTTTCTTTTTGATGATTTATAATAAATTTACACCACCCATACAAAAATTGCCGTGTAGGACCTTGGGAAGAACATTTAATTTTTTTTGCGCATATAATGAAAAGTGAGTGATTGTTGATTTATTTATTGTTATTATTAATTAGTTTATTTATTTATTTCTATATTTCTTTTTTTTTGTATAATCGAGTCAATTTTTATTAATTTAATTATTATAATTTATTTTTTTATTTTACAATTTTTATTTATTATTTTATTTATTGTTATTATTGATCTATTTATTTACTTATATATTTATTTATTTATATTTATTTACTTATTTATTTATTTATTTATTTATTTTTTTACACTGGAGGTTTTTCTCGTTTTTTCCCCCAAATTATAAAATTATTAAATTAAAAAATAAAAATTTTTAGTCACTAGGCAAAAACTTATTACACAAAATACACAGTGTTTTAGAAGAAAGATATAAGTTATGTGTCGTTTGGGGTTGTATTGTTACCTTACTAAATTCATCGAAAATTATGTAGGTACTTCGACTTCGGCTTAAAGCTAAAATAAATTTTGATCATAATCAATAATTATTTGAGTACAAATTTCATACTGATGCGGAAAAGTGTGATTTACAGATGCATTTATAAAAAATTTCGGGGGGGGGGGGGGGGGGGTTCAAACCCCTGTGATCCCCCTTCTGGCTACGGCCTTGCATACGGCCGCTATTTCTCGTTTAATATTGGTTCTGAGCTCCTCTTACGTCGCCGGCTTGTTGGCATAGACCAATGATTTAATGTAGCGTCATAAAAAAATATCAATATATGTCCAATTCATGCAATTGCTCAAAGAAATAACATACCAACATGTGACTGTGACTGTAGCGAATACCAATTGAAATGTGTCCACTAAAGAAAATTGTCATTCATTCATAATTGTTATGTAAAATACTATTGTTTTCTTTTGCAGCCGTTACACAATCGAATCTCCAAATACCAGCAGAATATTTTTATTTGTTTTTTCCTAAACAGCTGAGTTGTGCTTATCAGCTTGGGTAGATAAATACAATAGATTGATTTCTTCTTTTTGTTACTTTATCGACATCAGTAACTTAGCGAGATCAGGTTCTAAGCGCAAAACAACGCGCACTCAAGACCGAGTCCTTCTACGGGAATTAAAAAAAATATTTTTCTGAAGCCTCAATCATCTGCATATCAATGGAATTTGACGGCCAAGAACCCAATCAGTGAGCGCACTGTCCGACGAATTTTAAAGGAAAACGATTTTAGGGCAATTAAAACTATGGACCTGCCGTATATATCTAAGCAAACAAGCTTAAAAGTCTGGCCTTTGTAAAGGAACACCTGCACAAGTCAAAGGAGTTCTGGAGAAACGTTTTATGGACAGATACCGTTAAAGCATGGCGTTGCAGATATGCATCATACATACATACAATCTGGTTTTCCGGAAAAGCGGGTAACCAACCGGACATTATTTGTTCGAGTTTAGATAGCTTGTTTCAAAAATATATGTTTATTTACGCTAAAAAAAATTTCGCTTTAAAGGGTTAAATGTAAAATATTTTCACAAATTTGTACCAACTTCGGATTTTTTTTAATTATGTCTACTATAAAAAAAACTTTAAATACTTCACGTTATATTTTATTTTCCAAACACAGCAACTTACTTGCGACATTATACAATTTATGTGCAATTCCTATAAATGGTAAACCGACAGGACCAGGCATTTTTAGGGAGAATACGTAGTATCTTCTTCTCGACCAAAGGAAATTAGCCAAAAATATTTTGGCGAATATCAGAAAAACTATCATTTTGAACCAACTTATTCTTCGAATTATTTTAACAAACTGAAACAATTTAATACTTTGGAGTCTTAAATACCCTTAGCTAATATTTTGAGCTTTGCGAAATAAAGTAATATTTATAATTTCATGAAAAGGTAATTTTTAATTTCTATAGCGATTGACTTGTATGCACCTTACCAATTGCTAGTTAGTTAGATACCATTAACAGTGGGCTCAGAAGGTGTTGTCTGTAGAAAGTTTCAGATTTAATGCTTAATCTTTAACCCAGTTGACTTTTGCTTAAATATTCTAGTTGGCGGTAGTTATATTTATTTTAAATGAAATGGCAAACATATAAAGGTTGCAAGGTGTTGAGGTTTAGTTGCATAATTTGGCTGCGTTTAAGTAGGTATTTGGGTATGTGAAAGTTTTGAGTGCCATTTTTTATAAGTGCTGAGTTTTAGGCTTAAGTAAGGTTTGTCAGTACTGTGTCATCACTACCATAGAAACACTGGACCCATAGCGATCTCTGGGGAAACCAACAGTACAGGGCCTAAAACCCAGCTTCTCCAACCACTTTCTTGTGCGAAGTGGAAGGGACCTACAATTTTAAGCTGAATCCGAACGGCAAATTTGAGAAGCTTCTCATGACAATGTCCAATCCCTCGCTTTGCAGACGCATTTCTCCTCCTTTTCTTGCCAGCTCATCTGCGAGCACATTTCCCTCTTTGTCGCAGTGCCCGGGCCCAACACAGTCTAGTGTAAGGCTGTTCGCATAATGCCTTAATTATTGCGCGACAATACCAAACTATTTCGGAACTGTTGACACATGATTTCAGCGCCTTGAGGGCGGCCTGATTGTCAATGTAAAAGTTGATACCCCGGTTGGATATCGGCTTCATTAGCAGTAATTCCGCAGCCTTAAACACTGCCAGAACATCCGACTGAAAGACACTGCTACTGTTTCGAAGTCGCAGAGATTCCCTCAGTTCTGTTTCCGATGAGCAAATTCTGGACCCCGTGCTATCGTTGGCTTGGGAGCCATCTATGAATACTGCAAATGTCATATGAAATAATGACTGCGTTATTCTGCCACTCAGCTCCATCGGAAAACAATACTTTATCGGGTACATCAAAATAAGCTTGGAGGGGATATCATCCGATTTTCTAAATTTCCTATATTGAAAGAGTCCAAAATAAAGCAATTTAAATTTATTTATTTAAATATTTTTTCAATATTTTTATAAATAAAATGATTTATATTGAACTGCTGTTGAACAGGCCGAAATTGGTGAGACGTATCGCACTATTTCCTGCCTGGTATTTCACCTGTACAGGCAGTAGGTGCAGATACATTTCCAGTGTCAGTGTGTGCGTTGTACACAAGGCACCCGTGATAGCAACAGTAGCCGTTCTTTGTACCGTTGTTGATTTTCCCTGTATATTCTTCAGACACTGGTCCCATAGGTGAGGATGGTTCCAAATATCATTATATACAGCCAGTGCAACATTCCTGGCTTAAGGTCTCACTTTTTTCCTACTGCCCTTTTGCACGTTAAGAATGCGTTGTAGGCTTTCTTGATTCTGGATATTGAGATTCCAGTTTAATTACCTATACAGAATAATGCCGAGGTATTTAGTATGGTCTGATAGGATCACTTCAACCCCATCAATTTGTGACGGTTTTAAAGATAGGTCATAGGTCATAGGTTAAAAAGGGGTATGCAATTTGCATACAGCACTAGGCACCAGAAGGGCCCATCGCGATCCCTAGGGAACCACTTGAAAAAACTTCAATTGGAGAAAAACCTAAAAACCTAAAAAACTTTTCCTAGACAGAGCCCTATCCTCCTGCAGAACTTAACCAGCTTCCTATGGTCTATGCCGCTCAGCTCCCATAGTTCCTCGAAGAAGTATTCCCCTAGAATCCTCCTACGATTCCGTGCTATACCCTCGCACTCACACAATATGTGTGTTATGTCTTCCTCGGCTTGTAGATCACCACAGAACCTGCACGTGTCCACATCCACCAGACCAAGTCGCCTAGCATGCTTTCTTAGAAGACAGTGCCCTGACATAATCCCAATTACTGTTCTAAGCTGTTCCCTGCTCAATTTTAGAATTTCCTTAGATCTTTTCTTATCCAAATGGGGCCAAAGGGCTCTAGACACCCTATGTCCCACTATGTTCTGCCATCTGAGGTCAGCCATTTTTAAAATCTTTTCATTGATTTTTCCCTTAAAGACGCCCAGGGGTGGTTTAATGTTCACACCTCCGCTGTTTTCCAGCTCCCCTCCCTTTCTTGCTAGCTCATCGGCTTGCTCATTTCCCTCTATACCGCTGTGTCCCGGTACCCAGCACAGTCTTACTCGATTCCGTCTACATACTGCTTTTAGCATTGTGCGACAGTTTCTGACTATCTCAGAGTTAATGTTAGCAGATTCAAGTGCCATAAGTGTCGCCTGACTGTCAATATAGATGGCAATGTCTCTTCCCGACAATGATCTCATCTGCACTATCTCTGCCGCCCTTAGAACAGCCAGAACTTCCGATTGGAAGACACTGCTTGTGTCCGGGAGTCGTATAGACTCTCTCAGGTCTGGATCAGCAGAAAAAATGCCAGAACCCGTTCTCTCCCCCGTCTTAGAGCCGTCAGTGTAGATAGCAACCTCGTTTGCTATTATGACTGCATCTCTTTGCCACTCCTCCCTTCGCGGGTATGACACCTCATAGGGGATGTCATGGTCGACCAAGGGGCAAATCTCATCAGTCCGTATAGGATTTCCGGGTAGCACATCAGCTAAGATCGTGCAATGCCCAAAACTACAGTCCTTAAACTGGCCTAATTTTTTTAGGCGCAAAGCGCTGTTGCCAGCAAGTTGCTTTATTTTTAAATCTAGCGGGATAAAGTGCAGGAAGGCGTCCAGTGCTGCCGTAGGAGTGGTACGGATTGCACCAGTGATGGCTATGCTTGCCGTTCTCTGCACCGTTGCTAGTTTTCCAATTATGGTTCTTTTATTTGTTGCCCTCCACCACACAAGTGAGCCATATGTAAGTATGGGTATCACCACTACTGTATATATCCAGTGTACCATGGCGGGTTTCAGGCCCCATGTTTAGCCTATTGTTCTCTTACAAATAAAGAGGGCATTATACGCTTTCTTCATTCGTTCCCTTATGTTAAGATTCCAATTTAATTTTCTATCTAGGATTACGCCCAGATACTTCGCACTGTCCTTGAGGAGCAGTTCCTCTCCGTCAAGTTTCGGGAGATTGAAGTGCGGTATTTTGTGTCGTCTCGTGAACAGGACTAACTCTGTTTTCGAGGGATTGACATTTAGTCCGCAGCCCTTGGCCCAATTACTAATTTTCCTTAAGGCGGTCTCTGTGATCTCACTTAAGGTATTCAAATATTTTCCCTGCACTACTATGACCACGTCGTCCGCATACGCTGTGGCACTTATACCCATTGACTTAATTTCCTTTAGGACGTTGTCAATGACCAGAACCCACAGCAGTGGCGATATGACTCCCCCTTGCGGGGTTCCTCTGGTTGCAGACATCCTTATGGAGCTTTGACCAAGGGAGCAGTTTATGTTCCTGTTGGCGAGCATGTTGCATACCCAATTTATAATTCCCTGTTCTATGTTAGCGCCTGTTAATGCGCTTTTTATAGCTCTACACTCAACGTTATTGAAGGCTCCTTCTATATCGAGAAAAGAGGCCAAAGCAAATTCGCCGCAGTGTAGACTATTTTCAATTTTACCCACTACGTTGTGTAGAGCAGTTTCTACTGATCTACCCTTTAAGTATGCGTGCTGTGACTCGCATAAGAAACCATTGCTACATTTACTTCTAATGTGAGCTTCCACCAGACGCTCAAGGGTTTTGAGCAAAAAGGACGACAAACTGATTGGTCTGAAGTCCTTCGCCGTCGTGTGACCCTGCTTGCCGGCTTTGGGTATAAAAACAACCCGGACTTCTCTCCAGGCTGTTGGAATATGCCCTGTTCTTAGGCTGAATCTCAGTATATCCAAAATCTTTTGTTTTGCATGCTCTGGCGCTTTTTGGAGCATGATCGGTAGAATACCATCCGGCCCTGGAGATTTATACGGTTTGAATGTATGCATGGCCCACCGTAACTTTTTTCGGTTGATGATATTGTCAATTTCTTCCCACTCGAAAGAGGGACAGTCGACTTCCTCCTGCCCTTGTAGGCCTAGGTCCGTTGTGGTTTTGGAACCGGGGAAATGGGTTTCCACCAGGGTAGCCAGAACCTCCTGACTACTCACGGCCCATGTCCCGTTGCTATTTTTTAGGTAGCTAGGTACGCTAGCCTCCTTTGAGAGCATTTTACGCAGTGAAGATCTCTTGGATTTCCTCACTAAGTATTTAAATTCCCTCTTGCTTTCGCTATACTCGTCCCATGTGGTATCGTTTTTAATGAGTTTGCCCTATTATAAAGTTTTCTTACCTCCCTTCTTTTAAGGCCGATTTCCTTATTCCACCACTTCGGTTGAGCCCTTTTTGGCTTTTTGTTTGCCGGGCATGCCTTTTCGAACGCTGTGTTTAGGGTTCTGCTCACGGCTTCTACTGCCCTATCTAAGTCCACCATATTTTCGCCGGTGATCGGCTGGGTATCTAAACGTAGATTAATGAAATCTATGTATTTATCCCAGTCTGCCTTTCTTAGGTTTCTATAGAAATTACACGCCCTATGCTGAAAATTAATTTTGAAGCGTATCCATCTGTGGTCAGACAGAGATGCCTCATCAACTACCCTCCACTCCCTGATTTCCATTTTGTCTGTGTTGGAGACAAGTGTAACGTCTAAAACCTCCTGTCTGTTACGTGTAACAAAAGTAGGTGAATTCCCTCTATTACATACCGTAAGGTTGGACAATATAATAAAATCATAAAGACACTCACCCCTTGAATTTGTGTCTCCACTACCCCATTGCGTATGATGGGCGTTTGCATCACAGCCCAGTACGTGCATCCAGTTTTGACCAGCCAAGTCCTTTAGATCTTCCGCTATTACGACCGCAGAGTCGTAGGGAAGATAGGCTGAGGTCAGACACAGAGATTTTCCATCTTCCCTCTCGCAGATGACCGCCGTCAAGTCGCCAGAGCTGTAATTATTCAAAAGAAATGCCTTTATGTGGTTTTTAATAAGGATACAAGTCCTGATTTTACCTTCCGCCTTGTAGAACAATGTATAGTTCTTTTGCCGGAGCCCCTGAATCACGTTCTTATTGATCCAGGGCTCCTGTATGAGTACGGCTGCAATGTCCTGCCTAATGACGTACTCCATCAGACAGGCCGTCGCAGCCCTACTGTGGTGCAGGTTTATCTGCAGCACTTCCATCATCATCATGGGGGGGCTCCTCCTCATCTCTGCCCTTGGTCGATGTTTTGACCATCAACCTCCCCATGCTATATCTTACCATCCCATTGGATTTCTCCAGGTATGGAAGACATTCCTTATTTAGGGCCAGTAGGAAGTGTTGGCCGTATTGCCGTCTAGGCCCCGTCTTTAGGACCCTCCATGTATCGGCTTTAAGTTCCCGATTTTGAACATGTAGGAGCCCTAGGAGCTTCTCCGGGTATGTGTAGGGACTAGGTACCCAAACCCAGGCTGTTGGCGGATTGTATTTTGCCAACTCGGCAACCGTTAAGCATTTTAGCTTAATACCTTCCCATGCATCGGATACCTCCGTGACGAAGTGTCTGAGGAAAACTACCGAAAGCTTGTTTCCACAAGCAACAACCTTGCGCCCGCCTTCCCAACCAGCGCCATCAAATTGAAGCTCCCCGTTTCCTGCGGCGGATAGTTCCTTCCACAGGGCGTCTTGGAACCTCTCCTCGACGTTTTTCCACTGGTCGATTGTGAGACGACCGCAAGGCTCCAGCTCGTTTATCACAGCAACGAGATGCTCGTCCTTCGGGTCGCTGTGTCCGCGACGCATTGCCGGTGTGGTCACAGCCTTCACCTTTTTCGCTGCGTTGGACTCGGCGGCATCGTCGGATCTGCCTCTCTTGCTGTTGAAACTCGTCTTCCTTCCCGAGTCATTTTTCCCTTCCTTAGCTTTTGCTGCGTAGGAGGTGGAGGGTGCAGTCAGTTCAACCTCCACCTCCTCATTGGCCAGCTTTTTCCCCTCCTTTGCTTTTTTCAGGTCGGCCAGAAAAGTCTTGGCCCTCGCAAACGCTGCCTTTTCCCAGTCACTGAGGGTGCTGGGTTCACAGCTCCCATACTTGGCTACCTTGCGATTTGCATTACGTAGCAAAGCCTTAGCCCTCTTTTGTGCGCTCTGTTTCGCACTCTTCGTTGTTATATTAGAGGAAACTGCAGATGCAGCGGCTGAGCCAGCTGTGTCTACTTTTCCCTCTATTCTTCCTGTCTTTGTTGACGCTGCTTCCAAGATGGTCCCAGGAACAGCGGATGATCCTGCTGTCCCGGGCATCTCTTCGGCTGCCTTCTTGCCCTGTATGTCTATGTCACCGATGAGAGTTCCAGCCTGCTCACCGGTGACTTCGCTGTCGCTAGTGAGGGTTTTTACCGACTCCTCACTGTCGCTAGCCAAAAGCGCCGTTTCATCCAATTCCTGTGCTAGAAGAGAGATGGATGAAGATGATAAATCGTCCTCACACATCTCCTTATCCCCCTTGACAGGAATTGCATTTAGTTTTTTTATATTTTTTTTTTGTTTTTTTTTAATTTTGATTTTGTTTTGTTTGTTCCATTTTTAGTTTTTAATTTAGATTCCCACGAGTAAGGCCGGAAAAAACAAGGTCAGCCCAGGCAGCGCCGCCATACCTGGGTAAGGCTATATACAACAGGCCCGCGCCAAGGCGCCTGAGGGAGCTCAGTTAACGGTTGGTTTAAGCCGCCGCACCGGCACCATCGAAGGCAATGATGGTACACACGTCAAGGTGACTGACCTTCGCGGGGATAGGATTCTATACTTTCTGGTGAATAGAAGTTATTCCGTTTTGGCTGGATTGACGTTAAGTCCACAGTTTTCGGCCCATTTGTTTAGAGTTTTAAAGGCAGCCTTCATAATTTCACTCATTGTATTGAGGAATTTGCCCTGAATTATGCACCCCTATTTCTAAGTTTGCTCAGAATATCACCGATAACCAGGACCCGTAGTAGAGGGGAAAGACTCCCATCTGAGGAGTTACTGATTTTCTGATATAGTACTAATCGCAGTTGTTGAACAGATTCTCCTTGCGATAAGCATTGTGCATGGCCGATAGATGATACCCTGTTCAATATTTAGCTTTTCAAGAGCATGCTTGATCGCTGACCTTTTGACATTATTAAAAGGCACCTTCTATATCAAGAAAAGCTGCAAGAGCGAATTCTCTATAATAGAAGCTTGCCTCGATTTCCGCAACTACCTCATGTCTGGCATTTTCCAAAGATCTACCTTCAGGTAGGCGTATTATACATTTTGTGTCATTCCCACAGAGACTCATGATGTGAACACATAGGTAGACGTTTTTCCAGGGTTTTTAACGCAAGAAGGAGGGACTGATGGGACTGAAATCCTTCGCTATTCTTTATAGGGTATATTTATTTTGACTTATAGTTTGTAACATATTATTATATTGCCCGTAGACCCGTAAAAGTTACTATATTCGTGATCAGCATTGATAGTAATGTCGATCTAGCCATTTCGTCCGTCCGTCCGTCGGCGAAAAATAGGCCCTAAAACTCTACCTAGGTTAGGTAAGGTTAAGTTTATGTGGCTGTCGGCAGAAGCCGACACACTTAGACCAATTTAGGTCCATTGTGTTACCACGTATTTTTTATCTACATCAACTCTGTAGATGGGACTGGCCAACGACACGCGGTTGTTCTCAAACGGTCCCCCATATACGTACTAACCGCGCCCAACGTGGTTTAATAACGGTGATCTGACGAGAACCGATTAACTCGACGTGGTATGGTCGTGGTTAAAAAAAAAACTCTAGCTAGAAAACTGAAATTTAAACCATATACTCTCTCTTACGTCCTGCGAGATTACGTATTCGATCAAGCAGACCGTCTCAGCCTTACTGTGATGGAGGTTTATTTGTAGCACGTCTATTACATTCCTTCGGGGAGAGAGGGGGACCAGCGGGACACATAGGACTTTCTGTTTAAAACGATAAGTAAGTGACCTATCCAAAAAGTTAAACGAAATAATAAAAGCGCCCATCTAACTTCTCAGTTGGTTATTGTCTATCGTGCGCGCGAGTACTCTCCATAATATTATTAATAAATAAATTAATATTTAATGTTTTTCAAGGTAAGTTTATAAAAAAAATGAATGAAAGTGTGCGTGTTTACTATTTAAAGGCTATCAAAATAAAAATTTCAAGTTTTTATGTCGAAAACAGTGAAGTTTAGTGGTGCTTTGTGCAATTTTAATTTTGTGAAATAGTCGTACTCAAACATGTCATAGCACTTTTTAAAAGGCATTCGTATTGGGGCACTGAGGACTAGGGCGGTCTCTGTGCCCAATATAGAAAATGAACCCGATTTTGATGGTTTTTGTTAAAGATGGGTACGCAACTATAAAAAATTGCAAAAAATAAAAAGACGACCACTAAGGGCAATCCCAGTCGCAGAAGCTCGAGCTCCTCCTAGGAAGACAACAATGACGCCAATCCTTGTTGCATTTATTGCACCGATAAAATCAAAAGAAAAACATAGGGACGGGCTACAGTCCGCTTGGGCGAACTGTTGGATACCCTATTCTTATTCCTATCCCCCATAAGTGGGCGTGACAAAAGTCTAAGTATGGTTGAATTGTTAAGAGCGCTCTACATATTTTGTTATATAACATTTAAAGGATTTTATCAAAAAAAACGCTCCCTAGTTCAAACTTGGGTGTTTCAATAAAATTGTTTTATTTAATTGTGGGCGTGTCAGTAGGCGGATTTAAAAAAAATTAACACATGAGCATAAAGGGCCCCTAGAGAGTATATATTATAAATTTCAGATCCCTAGCTCAATTTGAATTTAAAAAAAAAAAAAAAATAATAATTGTGGGCGTGTCAGTGGGCGGATTTTGAAAATATTTACACATGGGCATAAAGGGCCCATAGAGAGTATATATTATAAATTTCAGCTCCCTAGCTCAAACTTTGGATTTTCCAAAAAAATTATTTTATTTATTTGTGGGCGTGTCAGTGAGCGGATTTTGAAAATTTTTTATCACGAGCAGTTTTAGGAGTCATAGATCATATATACAAAATGTCAGCTTTCTAGCTCAAAATTCGATTTTTTTTCCAAAATTTTGTTTTTTGAGTTTGTGGGCGGATTTCAAAAATTCGTAAACTTGATTATTTCGGGACCCTAGAGAGTATATGGTTAAAATTTCAGCTTTCTAGGTCCAGTTTAAAGGCCTAATTTTTGCCGACGGACGGACGGACGGACGGACGGACGGACGGACGGACGGACGGACATGGCTAGATCGACATTACTATCGATGCTGATCATAAATATAGTAACTTTTATGGGTCTACGGGCAATATTAAGGTATGTTGCAAACTATGCGTCAAAATTAATATACCCCTAGAATAGGGTATAATAAAGGCTGGATCCAGTGTCGTGGTTGTAAAAAGTGGGCATATGATGATTGTGCCGGAGCAGGAACGACGACAACTATATACCTTGCTTACATTGCGTTTAATTTCAGCTTTAAAAAAAAATATTTATAATATTTATTATTTTTAAATTGTTTTAATTTATTTAATTTTTACCAATGAAGTTTATAGAATGTTCAAGTTCAATTGATTAAGAGGTCAGAAAATCCGAGGGAAAATATGTTGAGATCTCTGCTGAGGTAAATAGTTTGGCCCAGGTTGTAAATGTGCCGACACGAATACATAACCAGTCAAACCGCCAGCGCACTGGACTTGCTTCTTATCTAAAATTTTGCTGGGTATGAAATGCTTTTTCTCTTACCGACTTAAAAGTATCTAACCCGAGGTAAACGCGTGGTGTGACTCGAGCTGTAAAGAGGCTTAAAAGATTCGGGATAAAAGAGGTAAGCTTTCGGTCATATAAGGCGAATCCATCTGAGGAAAACTGAAAAAAGTTTAAACGCGCAGAAATGACTGCAATGGCCTTATTAATCGTGTAAAATTCTCCTACGACCAAACTGTGAGGCAACAAATACTACAAAGTTCCACGGGTAGTAAACATGTTTGATCGTTTGTTAAAAATATCAAGAATTTGGCCTCGTCATATATCCCGACATTTATTTAGCTGTCAGTGCTTTAGATAAAGTCGATCTGCTTGCTAGTTACTTCGCAGCTAGCTCAACGCTCCCAGATTGTGCTATATCTCCCCTTGAACTCATTGGGCTCACTTCATGGGACCAATTCATTTTCACACTCGTACCTAGGCAAGAGTACTTACAGATCTTGACATACACAAATCCGCTGGTCGAGATGGTATTTCCTCTATCGTTCTGAAGAGGTGTTCTTCTATGCTGGCAAAACCACTGCGTAAGCTTTTTTATCTGTCCTATTTTCAAGGCTCTTTCCGAGAAGATGGAAAACAGCATTTGTCCAGCCTGTCCCAAAAAAGGCGAATCCTCTTCTTCTTCTTCTTCTTCTTCCTATCGACCAATTGTGATTTAATGATTTATCAAACCGAAAAGTGGAGCCAATCACTTCACCAGGGTGGTGGAAGTAAGATTGTTGCGCTTGATATTTCAAAGGAATTTGACAGAGTTTGGCATCAAATACCTCTGTCGAAAATGCGTGCATTTAGAACCGATGGTATTCCTTTTCGATGGATTAAAAACTTATTTTCGGACCGTTCAATTGAATTTGTTTTGGGCGGTTACAAGTCCGCAATCCACCCAAAAAAACAAAAGCTGTTGTTCCCTACGGCTCCGTTTTGTCCTCGACCCTCTTTCTCATTTCTATAATTGATTTCCTCTCTGTAACTTCTAATCCAATTCAAGTGTGTTTTATGTCCCCGAACATCTAGTATAATCTCTCATTACTAGAAATTATGTTTTCGCTACACCAACACGATAAATATCAATGACATTGGCCGTGTTCCATTCAATACTATTTTGCCTTTCCTCATTGATCAAATACTCGTAACTCACGTGACCATCGTTTGGCAAGTGATAGAAATTTATGTAGAGAACTCGCAGTTGCCTTGCAAATTGAACGCGTCAATTATGAATGCAGGCTATATGATCGGTGAAAATGATTTTGAATTTATGACTTACAATGATGGAATATTTATTGTGTGTAGATTGACGTTCGTATAAACAAAAGTTAACCAAATGGGTAATGCAAATATTTCGAACACCTTTTATTTTGTTTATGATTTTGTTGAAACATATGAGTGTCTACAAAATGAACGACGGAGAGTATAATCACTTATTTTTGAACTACTTTCACACATGACGCATGGAAATTACAAAAAAATCACAACGACTTCGTGAAATCATTAACAACTCGTCAAAAATATTTATTTATAACACTTATATCATGGCTAAAGCCATATCGACTTTTGAAAACAAAAGAAAACCATCGCTCAACGCCCAAACCGCAATCACGATTTCGCGCATGCGTTGCTTTCGTTAAGTCCAAAGGATTTGCATGTGCTTTGACCTTGACTCAAACCAAAAATTCAAATTTACTAATCCTAATCCAAGAAAAAGATTGACTGTCAACACTATTTTCTACCTTCGCATTGACACACAACGCTTTACAGCAACGTTACAAAACATTACGTTCTGGTGTAACGAATACCATTTTGAAGTTGAAGCAAAACGCAGCTCTGTGATACGTTTCACTGATTTCCTATGATTCAACTTGATGGGTTTTTTAACGCGACGATCCAGCGTGATTGTATTTCAACATAAGCTGTAAGAATTCGTTAAACTTGTCACTTTTGTTTCGCTGGTTTTCCTGTCTTTCAGCACGACTCTCAAAAGCGTGATTGTGTTTTACGCATCAGTCAACTTAGGCTGTTTTAAAGTTTTGTTTAGATAGATAGATTTATTTCGCATATAAATTTACAAATGTATGTTTACCACACATTTTACAGTAGGTATACAGAGATATGATAATTTGTATCTGTCTTCGGAAATATTATCTACATAACATTAGTGATTTAAATTGGAAAAACGAAAAATTATACAATACTGATAACTGATATAAATACGATATACTGAGGACAATACGAAAAAACCTCCAATTAAAAAAGAAACAAAAAATGTAATACATAATATGTAGATATTGATATTTAATAAATTTATGAAGCAATGTATTTTTGTCTAAGGAC
Source organism: Portevinia maculata (assembly GCA_949715645.1). NCBI lineage: Eukaryota > Metazoa > Arthropoda > Insecta > Diptera > Syrphidae > Portevinia > Portevinia maculata. The sequence continues at coordinate 91,558,705 of OX454528.1, forward strand.
AACAAATCAGGTACTAATAAAAAACGTATTATTAAAATTATCACAGATATAAATAAATATAAAGTAAATCAATATACTAATAAATGAAAAAGTAGATATATAAATAAATAAGTAAATAAATAATCGATTAAGTTAATATAAAAGAAGAAAATTATCACACACATAAATACATTAAAATTAACAAATAGATAAGTAAATCAATATTATAAATAAATAAATAAATAATTTGGTATATAAATAAATAAATAGGTAAATAAATAAATAGTATAAACAAATAAATGAAACAGTAATTAATGATTTATTATACAAATAAGTTAATATAGTTATACAAGCAACGAATAAACACAAAAAGGAAGAAATAATAGCGTACATCTCCACTATAAGGTATTTAAACTATTTACAAGAGGATTGCCAGCAAATTCACAGCGGTCTAGGAAACGTAAGTTAAGTCGTTGAATTCTATCTAAGATCAATTCAACATACGCTTTATCGTGAATGTCCAACGTTGAGTGGTACCACGGTAAATTAAGCATCATTTTCAACAACTTATTTTGAGATGTCTGTAGTTTTTTAATATGGCACAATTTCCCCATGCTTGGCATCCATATAACATAATTGCCTGAAAATTTACTTTATGGATAATTATTTCTATTGATAAGAGGGTACAACATTTTAATCCCAATCGCAATTTTTTTGAGGGTATTATTAATATAAATACAATAGATTGCAAGCAAATATGGTCTAATGCTCCATCGTCTGCTGCTTCTGACATAAACTCTCTCTTTTCTGATGTTGCCGCTCTTAATGTTCCTGAAGCTGCCGTTTCTGCTGTTACTGTTCTTGTTGGTGCTGTTCCTGCTGCTGCTGCTAAAACTGCTTATGTTAATGCGTTTGACTGTGTCAAGTGTCACTCTTTATTACCAGAATGTGGGAGGCATGCGTACTAAAACAAATCAGTTTTACTCCTCGAACTTGGATTACACACATGCTGTAATTGCGCTTACTGAAACATGGTTACATACTTGTCTCTTTCTCTTGTCTACGGAACTATTTGACTCACGCTTCGCTGTCTTTAGAAAAGATCGCAGTGCAAGCTGTACTGGATTGAATAGGGGAGAAGGTGTACTGGTTGCGATTAATTGGTGTTTTAATAGTAAAGAAATCGAATTGTCAAATTGCTCTGGATTGACTGAACAACTTTGTGTTTGTGTTGAATTTTTGATTTGATCTCCTGGTTCAAATGTAAGAACGATTTTTGTTTACTTTTTTGTTTCGTATGTACCTCCAAATTCTGGCTTTGCCATTTATAACTCTCATGTACAGAATATTCAAAATATTGTTTCCAAACTTGATGAAAATTCGTTTGCTGTAGTTTTAGGTGATTTTAATCTTTCTAATATAAAATGGCTATATTCTCAAGATGATAAATGTCTATTTCCAGTTAATGTGTTAAGAGATTTTGAAGTTTTGTTTATCGATACCTACCTTGTTTTCTTTAAATTTCTCGCAAGTAAACAATGTCGTTAACGAAATTGGCAGAACATTAGATCTGGTTTACATTCATAATGAACTTGATGTATTAATTGTTGAAGATGCAAACCCACTATTAAATAACAGTGTTCACCATAAAGCTTTAAATTTACTTATTAACTTTACAATTTTTCAATATTTATCTAATACTTGCCCGACTGTAAATTATAAATTCGATTTCATCAAGGCCGATTACATTTGCATTAATAATTACCTTCTTACATTGGAATGGGATTCTCCTTTGTCTCATTACAGTTTATCTTCCAGTTATTCTATGTTTATCAAAATAATTGAAGATTTATTCGAGAAATTTATACCAAAGAAGGCTATTAGAGGTAAGTCTAATAAACCGATTTGGTACTCAAATGGTTTAGTGCGATTAAAAAATGCATTAGTTAAAGCTTGTAAAAAAAGCATGACCAATTCAAGTTTTCGAAACCATTACTGTCGTTTGCGCAGGGAGTATAATTTTCTTAAAAAGTTTTTACATAATCAATATTTATGGTCACTTGAATCAAGAATTAAAAATAATGCTAAGGCTTTTTGGCAATTCTATAATGTAAAAAGAAAATCTGTTGGGATTCCCTCTAATATGAAGTACAACGGAAAGTTAAGTAGTGATCTCTCTGAAGTCTGTAATATGTTTGCAACATTCTTTCAATCGAATTTTATTATCGATGACTCTTTGGAAGTTTTGCCTTGCATTTCTCCAATAACTAATATGGGTTCTATGTCGATAACCGAAGATGAGATCTATGCAGAACTTTCTGGTCTTGATGGCAACCTAAGCATGAGTCCGGATAATATACCTTCAATATTTTTAAAAAAGTGTGCATGTAGTTTGTCGAAACCTCTGCATATTACATTTAATCAGTCACTTTCTAGTGGTAAGTTTCTTGATTTGTGGAAATTTTCTTTCATCACTCCCATCTATAAATCGGGCCCCAAGCAAGTAGTTGAAAACTATAGACCCATCGCTAAACTGCAGTTGCTTCCTAAGATCTTTGAGTCTATTGTGAAGAAAAAAATGTATAATGCTGTTAGGAATCATATATCTGACTATCAGCATGGATTTGTTCATGGTCAATCTACCACAACTAATCTGACCCTTTTTACGAATTTCTGCCTAAAAAATATGGAAAACAAATATCATACAGATATTATTTTTACGGATTTTTCCAACGCTTTTGATAGAGTCAATCATCGTATTCTATTAAAAAAACTTAATTTTCCTGGTTTTCACTCTACCCTTCTTGAATGGATTACAAACTACCTGACGGGTCGTTCTCAATATGTAAAAATTGGGTTTGAAAAATCGTTTGAAATACTAAACCATTCTGGGGTACCACAGGGCAGCCATCTAGGTCCCCTATTGTTCCTGCTTTTCATAAATGATCTCCCCTAAGTGATCAAGGCATCAAATAGTCTAATGTTTGCTGATGTCGTCAAGGTATTTAAGGCAATCAGGACTGTGGCAGACTGCTGCGATTTGCATGCAGATATCGATAAATTGAATGCATGGTGCTGTTCAAACTGCTTGCAATTGAATAGTAATAAATGCGCCGTAATTACTTTTTCCAGATCTGTAATGCCTATTGTCTTTGATTATAAGCTACAAAATCAAAAACGTAATCAGTCAAAAGGACTTAGGTGTTATTTTTGATTCTCATTTATCTTTTAATTTGCATTTTGATTATATTGTTTCAAGGGCTAACGCAATGTGGGGATTTTTATTTATTCCATTTAGTCCATTCCCTTACCATCTTTATCTTATAATAGTCGGTGTGCATTAATTGGCTTAAAGCCTCTATCGTGCAGAAGAACATACTTTTTTATTATGTTTGCTAGGGATGTCATAACGGGACATATCGACTGTGCACCTCTTTTAGCTTTATTTGGTATTTATGCCCCTTCTAGAACTCTTAGGCCTCGAATTGATGGTTTTTTCCACATTCTTTGGCACGCGACAAACTATGTTCGTAATGAACTAATCACTAATGCCTGCTCAAATTTTAACCGTTACGCAAATGTAATCGATCTTGATGTAAAGAGCAATAAATTTAAATGTATTATTCTGGAAGCCATAAATTAAACAATTATATTTTTTAGGGATATATTTAGGTATTTTTTTTTGGTAGTCTAAGAAAGTTTGTAACTTATAGACGGAAATAAATAAATAAATAAATAAATAAATATGAGTACTAAATGTCAACTTGGTATCTAAATATACTCCTTAATATTTAACAGCAGGCTCCCAACTAATGTCTTTCCCATTTACTTTTAATCGGTCACTGGGGAGAAAGCAAGCTTTTCTCTTTCTAGTGAAAAGGATCGCTTTTATTTTCTCCTCATTTAATTTTACTTTCCATTTATTGTAATACCCTTGTAGTATTTCCATCGCATTGTTTAGATTCCTCTCAATGTCAAGAGCGAATTCATGAGATGAGAATATTGCAGTATCATCAGCGAAAATAGCTGCCTCACAATGTGAAAGACGCGGAAAGTCCGATGTATACAGGAACAGGTTATATAAAAGTTTTGTTTAATCGAATATTATTCTCAATGTTATGGTGCGAAGATACAGCGTTAACTTTGAAACATTTTTACATAAACTAATTTGTTATCCTGCTCTTGGAATAGTAAAGTGCGTAGAATTCAAAATTCATTCGCTGCATTTCCTCTACAGATTCTGCCAGAAAGATTGCTTCCACGATATTATTTATAAATAAAATAAAAATTAAGGTACTCATGACACATCCTTGTTTGACAGGCAATTGCGTTGCAAAGTCTTCTGAGATGGATTCACCATCCCAAACAGATGGCACGTTGCGTTCATCGCTTCAGTACAATCTTTCTTGAGATTCCCATCTTATAAAGCTTATAAAAAAGTGCCTCACGGGCAATAAAATCAAAGGCTCCACAAAAATCTACCATGAAGGATGGAATTTCTTGTTCCCTCTTTTGAAACTATCCGCTATGTTGACCACGGTGAATATCTGGTCTAAAGTCGAGTGATTTTTCTTAAAACCAGCTGGAAAATCATTTAAAGCTCCTTTATTGGCAGCCCACTTCGATACTTTATTGTAATCTTTGTAAATGTTTGTTAAATAATTAATTGTTCGATTGAAAAAGTAATCTCAAGCGGCTCTACTTTCCGTGGATAAGGAAGCAACAGCTCACCCTCCGCTGTGCAGTGAATTGGGATCAGCCTAAGGTTCGATTGTATCAGCCACCTCACCCTGATCCGAACCCATGTTTTTGGGGGTCGGCCTGAGCTCAACTACACTAGTCACTCTCGGCATATTACAGCCACTGTAACCATACTGATACCCACCAGGGATTTGAGCGACGGGTTGGGGTTGGATTGATTTCAGTCTGCTCTGCTCCTCTTTCAATGTTCTTGAACCTGTACTCCTGCCAAGGAAAAGAGATCGGACTGAGGTTAGATTGCAACAGTCACTTCAGTCAGCACTCCACTCCGAGAGCGAAACAGGAAACCTGGGGGTTTGATTGATACAGTCGTTCCTTCCCGCTGAGCAGACAAAATGGGACCGGAGTTAGGGTTCGATTGTAACTGTCACCCCCACTCTGCTCCTCTTCCAAGGTCCTTGAGGTTGACGTGTGTTCTAAAGCCTGATTACATATCCCCCCTGAATTTATTCACCATAAGTATCAGCCTTTAATCCAACCCGACTATGACAGCCGCCTCTCCCTGCTCCCTTTCCACGGACCAGTGTAGCTTGTGGATCGTATAGCAACAGTCAATCCAAGCTGCACTCCCTCCGCGATGCGCGTAGCACTGGGTGTTAGACTGCTTCAGTCACTCCCTCAAGAGCAGTTTGAAACCTACTACTCGACTGTGCAGCCGATTTACCCCGATCCCCCTCCATGGTATATAATAACTTGCTCTAGATTCGATGGATCTAAGGTTCGATGGCATCAACTACCTCATCCTGATCCTAACCCATGGTTCACTGTCAACATATCGCAACCGTTATGCGAATTACAGCCAGGCTGCGTCCCCTGACTCACCATGAGTACCTCCCCCACAACCACTACCTCGCAGTAGGCAATCGCGGGGCTTCCAGTAGTCCGAGAGACGACTGGCAAAACAATCCCCCCCCCCCCTCCCTACCTAATAAATTAAACAAATAATTCGTATAAACTTCAAAAAAAAATATTTAATAACCCCAGCAGGTCAGGGCTTTCTATAATAAATCACAATAAATCACAGAGCCTTGTAAGTTTTTTTTATTTACTGTCAGTTTTTCTTCTATGAATTTTCAAAGTTGGCATTTTCGCATACTGCAATGTTAAACTTTCCACAAACCGTAGGTTTTCAAGCTTAAATGATGTCGAAAAAATATATTTCCTTAGAACCTTCGCCATAGTTAATTTCATTAGCACCTCTGCGTACTGGTAACCTTATTTATAGAAAATAAAAAAAAAACATCGTCCATGCAGTCCATATTAGTTGTGTCCCAAAATGTACCTAACTTTGTAACGTACCTATACATTTCCGTTGTCCCTTCGAAAATGGCAGGAAAGAGTACTTATGTTTACCGGTTAAATTGTCTGGGAGAAAGTGATCCGGATTAAATGTATTTGCATCTGGTCCCCAAACGTCTGGGTCTCTATGAATATTAAATATGTCCACCAAAATTTGTATACCCTTTGGAATCACGATATCATGCGATAAGGCAAAGTCATTTGTGACCTCTCGTCCGATCAACGGTATAGTGGGTGCAATTCGAAGTGTCTCATTAATGCACATATCCATGTACACGAGCTTCTTCAAATCTTCGTTCGTGACATGGAATTCCTCATCCGGAAAAACGCTTACAATTTCCTCGAAGAGTTTTTCTTGATATTTTGGATGCATTGCAAGAAGTATAAAAGCAGACAGCAAACTACTGGCCGTTGTTTCAGAGGCCTGAGCGATTATGTGTAAAGTTATTATTATCAAAATTACCGTTCCTGATCACCGACTTACCGCAAATATCATTAAATTTGATTCAAAAATAACATCGTCCAGAGTTAACAAATTTTTCTGATTGAGTCGTATGGCCTGATCGAGGAATATGTTGTTCTCCTTTTTTATATCTACTGACTGCTCCGCCGTGGAATCATCTATATTGTTGTAATTCTCTTCTTGGTATGTCAGTGCTTTCATTTTTTTCATAACCAACTGAAATGAGATCATTACCAAGTTATCAATTTAATTTCAACAAAATTATGAGGGTCTTGGTTTTTATAATTAGCGTGCGCTAAAGGGATTTCTTTTCCTGTAATTGATACAGTACCCATATAATGTATATACACAGCGCAGAAAATTTTCAATTCTTCACGTACGAATGCAATGCTATTGTTGACATATTTCATTGCCTACTATTAGGTACTAGAACTAGGAAGAAGTAGAACGATATGAAATATTGGTTTGTGCATTGGGTAGGGTTTCTTTCTCCACGGGTGACGTCTAAATAACGTAGGGAGCATTTAAGTTGAAGTTTTGTACTCAAGTTTAATTCGCAGAAACTCATACAATAATGTTAGTGTAAATACGAGCAAGCATACATGGATTAGAACCCGCAACTTTCCGTCCATAACATTAGATTAAATCTAGTGTGCAGGTTCAATCCTATAAAAAAGGAATGAAACGAACGACTAATTCAAAATCCACATAAAATTTGTTAAATACTAATTCAAACCTTTCGCCAGTTGCTCAAAATAAAATGCAAGGCTATTCAAATAGCATACATCTTCGTTTAAAGGACCAGACGAATAACTCTTTATAGTACATTGTTGCGGATGTCAGCAGACTGCATTACCTACTTAATAAATTGATTAACTAACTACAAACTAGCCCTTACAGAAATTTTACTTTAGTTATGATCACCAAATTCTCCAAAACACAAACGAAGAAGCAAAGTAAAATGGAAAAAAATCTCCACTAATGGGTCAGGGCTTACAAGCTATTCCCTGTAATTTTCCTTTTGATTTTAGCGCTGAAATAGGAGTGATTGTGCGATCAAAAAAATTATAAAAACATTGAGTGAAAAAAAATAAACCAAAAGATACTTAAAGTTTCCTAAAGGGATAAACTTAAAATTATATAGATAAATATATATATGGTAAATTAAAGTATACGGTAAGCTGCTTAACAGTGTGACAAATACTGGAAAATAATAGTAAGTTACATTTATGCGAATTGTTAAACATACCTACCTATATTCCAATATATTTGTATGGATATAATACATACACATATTTATATTCTAAAATATGAAAACTTGATTACTATTCATTAAATTGTTAATCATACACTTACCGTTTCATTAAAATCCTAACAATTGCATATACATTAATTTGCCTATAAATACGTGAATTGCTATGAATAACTACTTTAAGATTGTCTTAAATTTGCTTCAAATAACTACTTAAGCTACATACTACATAAACTAATACACTTTAATAACCTAAATACCTACATAAAACTATATAATTTAATCATATACATGCTTTATAACCACAATTCTTAAACGGTGCAGGGAAATAAGTCCACGGGAACTAAGTTCACTGAGGGACTTAGTTCCCACATAGTGGGAAATATTTAAAACCACTTTCGCCAAGTGGACTTAGTTCCCATGTAAGGTGGGAAATAAATTCCGAAAACTCTAAGTGGTTTTAGTTCCCTTTTAATGAGAAGTTAATTCTCACTGTCAATAAGAACAAAATAAAATTAAAGAGTCAAAGAGTCAAGTAGGTACTTTGCAATTTTTATTAACAAAAGAGAAATTAACTTTTAACTGAGACAGAGTAATATAGGCACAGTGACCTTGCACCTACTCCAAATCAAACAGTGAGCCCAAGTGGGCGTGACAAAAGTCCAAGTATGGTTGAATTGTTAAGAACGCTCTACATATTCTTTTATATAACATTTAAAGGATTTTATCGAAAAAAACAAAGCTTTTGTAAAAAAACGCTCCCTAGCTCAAACTTTGGTTTTTCAATAAAATTGTTTTTTTTTTAATTGTGGGCGTGTCAGTGGGCGGATTTTAGAAATTTTATCTCCCGAGCAATTTTTGAGGTCAAAGATTATTACAAAAAAATTTCAGCTTTCTAGCTAAAAAAATGCCAAATTGGCCTTATTTCACTTTCACATCATTTGGTGAGACATAAGTCCCAAAATTTACTTTTGAGAGTAATGTCCCACTTAAGTGAGACATAAGTCCCAAATCAATTTTCGGAGTTATGTCCCACTTGAATGAGACATACGTCCCAAAATAAAAAGTTGGTACTTATGTCCCGGGGACTTATGTCCCTGTGCTTTTGTGGGCTTGTCTGTGGGCGGATTTAAAAAAATTACGATTTCAAAATAATATGTAGTTTAACTATGCAGTATTAAAATGTTAGATTATCGATTAAGCGAATTAACTTACTTTGTCAGTAAAAATCTTAATTAAAAGCTCCTAAGCCAACTTAAGTTTGCACTGCAAAAAAATTTTGAAGTTCGTTCAATAACAAATGTTATTGGTTTACCGATACTCAGAATATTTTTTCTATGCAATTAATTATTCGTGGATTTGCGGAAGGTTCTCTCCAATGAATCCTGTGCACAACATACATTTAAGGTCTGGATGATATCTAAATTCAGTATTTAAAAGAAATGGAAACTCTTGTGATTGCACGAACCTCACAATAATTCTAATAATTGGAACATAATATGTACATAGCTTTTTATATAATTAATTATGCACAGGCACATGCAACTGATAGATAGTCTTTTCTTTATATACATATTACATTATGATTTTTTTTGCTGTCATCTTAACTGCTGACTCTTTTGCTTGATGTTGGTAGCTGACACTACTCCTGTTTTGTTGGAAAAACTATGCGTACTGAAGTAGCATTTACACGTAATACAAATACAAGATCCCACTGCGGACCACTGCGGATAAAAGCAGAAGTAAAATTCTGCTGCGGATAGGTTGAATGAACGTTGAATGAACTTTTGGTTCTTTCGTTCTTATATATTGGTACGATTGATAAATTTTTTGCTTCGTTCGTAGAGTAGCGTGGAAATCTCGATGCGGGTTTTCGACTCATGAGTTAAGATGGATTTGGAGTTGAGTTGAAAATTAGTAGAAATGATAGAAAAATAATGACACTAGTCTATTTATTTCACAACATACGAGTTGGTTGGTTGGTTGGTTGAAAACGGCCCTCGGTGAGGATGCACTTAGACCAGAAGTAGGTCCATTGTGCTGCCGATGTGTAAGGTGGGTGGGTCACCCTCTTACTCAGGGAACCATTTGCTCCTCTGAATGAAGGAGCTAATCCTTGCTGTGCAGGCGTTGTTAAGATCGTTTAGATCATTGAAAAGGTATTCACCCAATGTAGCCTTCCTAATGTTGGCGAGTGCAGGACACGTGCAAAGGAGGTGACTGATGGTCTCCTCTTCTTCCTCGTCCCTACAGCTTCTACAGAAGTTATTGTAGGGGATGCCCAGCCTTTGGGCATGTCTTCCTATAGCACAGTGCCCGGTGAGGGCATTTACTAATTTCGAAAGGGTTCCTCTCTTATGCCTCAGAAGTCCGATGGACTTTGGATTTGTTAAATGTCGGCCAGAGTAGCCTTGCGGTGTTGCACTGGTCGAGTTGGTGCCAACGACGGTTGGCTTCGTTCACCGCATTGGTGTCTATGAGGTTTTTAGCATAAGACGTTGGCGCCTCGATGTCGGTGACGCTTATGCTATTTAAACCAGAAGAGCCTCGTCGGGCCAGTTCGTCAGCTTCACAATTCCCTGGTATGTCGCAGTGACCCGGCACCCAGTAAAGGGTGAGGCTATACTGACCGGCTATCTCGTTAAGAGATGCACGGCAGTTTTTCACTGCCTTGGATCTTGTAGTGCTGGATGCAAGGGATTTGATGGCCGCCTGACTGTCGATGTATATTACAATATCTGATTTCGATATCGTATTAACCGACAGCCAGGCAGCGGCTTGGCGGACGGCGGTGACTTCGGCCTGAAAAACGCTGCAGTGTTCTGGAAGGTTAAAATAGAGGTGAATGTCCAGGTCTTCAGAGAAGACTCCGGCACCGACTCCGTCCTCCGTTTTGGACCCATCCGTAAAAATTGACAGCGATTCGTGGTGTAGGACATGACGTTGTGTCCACTCGGTTCTGTCTGGGATTAGATGTTTGTAGCCCAGGTTGAAGTTGTATTCAGTGGGCAGGTGGTCGGTGACCTTAGGGAGATGTCGATACATCGATAGTACATTGACATGTCCAGTGTGCTGCTCTTTCCATTGTTTGGAGCTTCTCAGTCTTATTGCTGAGCTGGCAGCCAATTGTTTGCCGACGATGTCGGTCGGAAGAAGGTGGAGCATGGCTTGGAGCGCCGCAGTGGGAGAGGTTCTCAGCGCACCGGTGATGCTGAGGCATGCAACTCGTTGAGTTTTGTCCAGCAAGGTTAGGTTGGACTTCTTCTCCAAGGCGGGCCACCAGACCAGTACTCCATAGAAGAGAATCGGTTTAACTACCGACATGTATAACCAGTGCATAATTTTTGGTTGTAGGCCCCACGTGGAGCCTACCGCCTTTTTGCAAATGTAAAGAGCAGCTAGGGATTTCCTGGCACGTTCGACTACATTTTCCCTCCAAAGTAGCTTGCGATCAAGCTTCAGGCCTAAATAGCTAGCGCTATTTGAGAGTGCCAGAGGAGTGCCTCTAATCTTCGGGGTGGTGAACTCAGGGAGTTTATGTCTTCGTGTGAACAGGACCAGCTCAGTCTTTGTTGGATTGACGGACAGGCCGCATCTTTCGGTCCAACCTGTCAGTATGTTGATAGCAGATTGCATGACATCGGCCAGCGTCTACGGGTATTTGCCTGTTACAAGTATTGCGACATCGTCTGCATAGGCGATAACTTTACATCCAGTGTGTTCAATGTTCAGAAGGGCTTCGTTGAGCACTAGGTTCCACAGTAGCGGAGACAATACTCCCCCTTGGGGAGTGCCCCTGTGTGCACGTCGTTTGACAGTGCTACTTCCGAAGGATGCGGTTATTACCCTGCTTTTGAGCATGTATTCCACAAAGCAGCAGATTGAGTCGTCGATGTTGAGCCCGCGTAGGGCGTTGGTAATCGAATAGGTTTCAACGTTGTTGAAAGCTCCCTCTATGTCGAGAAATGTCACTAAGGCAAGTTCTTTGATAGATAGGGATTTTTCGACGTGGTAGACGATGGAGTGCAGGGCCGTTTCAACAGATTTACCTTTTTGGTAAGCGTGTTGTGATGTGGATAGCAAGTTTCTATCAATGGTGGCCTTGATGTGAAGATCTAGAATTCTTTCTAGAATCTTGAGGAGGAAGGATGTTAGGCTTATGGGTCTAAGGTCCTTCGGGGAAGTGTGCGATGTTTTTCCTGCCTTGGCTATGAATACCACTCTTACTTCAGTCCAGGCGGCCGGCATTGTTCCTAGCATCAAGCAGCCCCTCATAATACGGGACAGGTGCTGCCCCGTTATGCTGAGGCCCGCTTGAATTTGCGCCGGAAAAATGCCGCCTGGCCCCGGGGACTTGAATGGCTCAAAGCTGTTCACTGCCCATTTCAGTTTTTCCTCGCTTATGAGGTCCGGAGGTGATGGTAGGCGTGCAGCGTTTACAAGGGCAGGGTTTTCGCTAGGTATAGGCGTGCAGCCGGGGAAGTGGGTGTCCATAAGCAGACCAAGCGATGCTTCATCTGATTCTGTCCATGATCCGTTGGGATTCATGAGGACACTTGGTATGGTTGGGTTTTTGGAAAGGACTTTGCGTAGCCTAGAGGATTGAGACGTATTGTCAATACTCTGACAGAAACTGCGCCAGGATCTACGCCTGGCCTTACGAACTTCCGCTTTGAAGCTCTTAAGGCTTGCTTTGTAGATATCCCAGTCCAGAGGTAGCCTCGTTGTTTTGGCTTTGTTGAATTGCTTCCTGCAATTACGAGTAGTACCTAGTAAATACAAAGTCTCATTGTAACCATATGAAACCAATTTCAACCCGAGACTCTAATGTCGACTATGCGACGAGTTTCTATTTTGAAAATACTCTACGGACATGCTCCTCTCACTTTGGTGGTATTGTTTATATAAAACAGCTGATATCATTTCGCGAAAAAAATGTCAAAGAGGAAAAAGCCAAAATTATTAAAAAATATCTTTTAGTTGAATAAAAATGTTAGATTGTGTTTATTATTAAAAATTCTAGGTAGTTTTGGCTTGACACGGATCTATTTGTTGGATTTGTTGATTTTATCTGCAAATTTTTCTGAGAGCTCGAAGCTGTTATCGTAGTAAGTGTACCAAATTTGAAATAAAATAGAAACAGGCTGCTGGGGATGGTTTTGGTGGGAATTTCTACTTCACTATGGATAGTTTTTCCAAGAAAACAGGGGAACTGACTGCTGTCTTCTGATGGTCGGTACGATGGCGTGATGAATTCAGGGTGGTATCGGGTGGATGGTGGCGTTTCCACTGACTTGTGGTATTTGCGGCAGATACCTGGTCCGTTTATCACATCGTTAGCAGCTCATGAAATTCACCACATTTGGTCGGCGAGATATGAGATTGAGAGTAATATTCCTCTTGTTGGGGAGGTCTGCGGAGCACGACTTTGTGGTGGAGGATATCTATAAGCGCTCTATAACACCCCCTTGGCGTCGTACCTTAAGTCGATGCTGGGTTCTATGGGAGAAGCCCGAACGGAATTTTGAAGTTCTCACCCCTGGTGCGACACTTCGATTTGTGTTACCTTATCCAATTTGGAAAGATGGTGGCCCATTAATTATTATTAGCTTTGTTTTTTTTTTGTTATAATTATCGGACAATTACATACATACTTCGGGAGAGATCAGACCACTACAAAATGATAGAGGCCGAAAACAAATCTCTCGCTGGCCAAAAAGTACTTTCGATAGCCAACAGTAACATGACAAATGATGACATTGATCGGCATTTATTGCAAATAAACGGGCCCACCAAACGAACGATGGAATGAACAATTCCTCGGGTAGGCAGTTCCGATGACGACCAGACAGAAAAGTACAGAAACCCTTCAATCCACGCACTATACCGACTACCCCCACCCACGAAAATAAAGTGCAACAAATTGCCTTAGTTAGAAAGCAACTAACAGCTTGAAGTAGTGCTTCAACTATTGACAATAAGCTGCATAAAAATGTGTCACTAAAACTAATTGAGTTGTGTCTATGAAGAGTGATATTAATTTACCTTATGCACGAAGTCAAGAATAACAATCCGAGCTTGCACCATCGACTTATACATACTTGTGAGCTTGAATACAAAACGGAGTTTGAGCCAAGGTTTAAGTAAACGAGCATTTGTCAAAATACGAAGTCTGAAACAAAGAATAATATTAGCGGGGCAAAAATTGATAAAACGCCGACTTACATTTGAAAACTTTCAAAGAATTCCTCTTTGGACTTTTGGTCAAAATCTTGTCCCATTGTTGTTGCTAAAAGTACAGAATTGGATCAATGATGGGATTTCGTTTAAAACGTAAAAGAACATGTTCGGAGTTCCGAAAGCAGAAATTTGTTTAAAGAATTTTACACAGAGTTTTGTTAGATAGACTTACTCACTGACGTCGTCATTCCTAGATTTAAAAAAATATCGCTCATATTTACTTCATCACCGTCGTCATATGATTCGAGTTCCATACAGAGATCCTGACATATTTGATTGAAAATCGGGAAAAAACTAACCAAAACATGAGAGTTGAAAGACGGGTTTAATAGTTTGCGATGTTTATTCCATTTTGGAGCTGCAAAAAATAGCACAGAAGAAAGTATTTCTTTATAGGAACTTATTTTTCCGGGATGTCAAGTGAAATTTAAATATTCGTACATTTGCTTGTGAGAAGTCCTACACCAACCACATCAGAAACGACGTCGTACATTTTGGATTTGTTGATACAATGGCTGCTGTTTAAAATTAATTCGACCACTTTTGGTTCCATAGTATAGAAAACTGGAAGAGGACCAACCCAAATTAAAAATGTCTTTGTTTTGTAACTAGAAGCTGTCTCGGCCAACATGTTAAAGAGGTCTGAAAATTAAAGAAAATTTATTAGGCAAATTCGAAATACAATTTTTGAATTTTGAGAACTCATTTTTCCGTCCCATCACGTTACTTCTCCGCTTACTTCTTTCATCTTTTCTTGGTGGTTTCCGGAAGACAATTATACCTTCTTACTCTTCATCTATATTATCGATTTAAAAATTGAATGGGTTTTTGGTTTGGCTACCGAAGTAGCACTTTCGGCTTCGACTTTAGCTCGCAAAATCTTATTTTATCACCCAAGAAATACAATGAAAGTCGGCGCTTTGTTGTAGCGCTTTTGGTACAATTGCGCTTTTTTTTAAAGCCGACCTTCTTCTCTCTTAAGGACGGTTAGGCTTTAATCAGGATAAATGGGATCATTACCCTTCCACTAAACTCATCCCCACTGCTCCGCCAGTGGGTAGGTAGGTAGGTAGAGGTGGCGGTTCGGCTTGAAACCAATTAGCACTTGTGCCTTTTTGTTACCACGATTCGTGTGACCTATGTTGTAGTGGTTGTAGAGGATTTGATGTGTGGCTATATCCAACCTGTGGAGTTGAGAAAACGGATAAGATCTTGTATCCCTTTGCCCGATATGGCGCTAAGGTCGTCGAAGAATGGTTGATTCAGTGCCCGCAGTCTGGCTCTTGCTAGTGCCGGACATTCGCAGAGGAAATGGAAGAGAGTTTCTCTTTCATTTACATTCCCGCAGCTTCGGCAGTGGGCGTTAAATGGGATAACTAGTTTTTCCGCATGGTCTCCAATTGGCCAGTGCCCGGTGATTATCGTTGTAATTCTGGAGACCTCGGGCGGGTTCTGTTTAGAAGATCCTCTGTTCTTCTTTTGTCATAACTAGGCCATATCTTCCTCGATATGATGCAGTTAGTTAACCTTCTCCATTGGAGATTGGCTTTCTGCAGGAAGTATGAGTGTATTTGTGTTTTGACCGCACCTAGCGGAATGTGAACCCTTGCAGCAAGTGCCTGCCTGGCCAGCTAATCTGCACGCTCGTTTCCTGTTATGTTACTATGCCCTGGAACCCAGAGTAGTGTTACACTTAAACGTTCGCTCAGTCGCGCAAGCTCGTTCCGGCACTCCTGCACCAGTTTGGAGGATATGGTAGTCGAGTCAATAGCTTTGATGGCTTCTTGGCTATCTATGAGGATAGCAATGTTTTGTTTGTACGCTGTGTCACGCCCTAGTTGCGTGCAGGCCTCTCGGATAGCCAGAAGTTCCGCCATGAAAACGCTTTCAAAATCCGGCGGGCGAAATGATATTGATATTTTTAGTGATTCCGAGTAGACACCGGCCCCCACACCACAGTTCATCTTAGAACCGTAGGTGTATATGACCGTGTCGAACTCTTTCACTACTTCGTCCCTCTTCCAACAAGCTCTGGAAGGAAAGCTTACTTGGAAGCCTTTTTTGAAGTTTAATTTGGGTGTGATGTAGTCGGTTGGAAACGTGACCATGCCTTCTGGTAGCGAGTCCAGAATGCTGCTGTGGCCGTATGGCCTTGCAGTCCAGCACCCCGATTCCATGAGTCTTTTTTATTATTTCATTTTATTTGTGTCGGTCAAGAGGCAAAAGGTGCAAGAGCACAGTGAGGGCGTCGGTTGGGGCCAACCTCACTGCACCCGTGGTGCCTACACTGGCTGTTCTTTGCAATCTTTTTAGTTTTGTGTGGTTGTAACCTTTACTCAACGCGGGCCACCATACTAGTGATCCATAGGTGAGAATTGGACGTACTACTGCTGTGTACATCCACAAGGTCATCTTTGGTTGAAGTCCCCACTTCTTTCCAAAGGTTGTGCTACAGGCATAGAAGGCAATACACGCCTTCCTCACTCTGTGTTCAATGTTATGTTTCCAATTAAGTTTTGGATCGAGCGCGATACCCAGATACTAAGCGCTGGAAGATAGTGTAAGTGGTTGACCGTTTAGGCGGGGTAGGGTAAAATCGGGTATTTTGGTTTTGGTGGTGAACAGCATCAGTTCGGTTTTGCTCGGGTTAACGTCGAGGCCACAACTTGTAGCCCAGGTGTTTACCTTGTCTAGAGCATTCCCCATGATATCACTTATCACGGAGGGAAACTTCCCTGACACTAGTATCACTACGTCATCCGCATACGCGACAGCTTTGACCCTTTCCCTGTCTAGTTTTACTAGAATTTTGTTCATAACCATTAGCCATAGTAGCGGAGAAATGACGCCACCCTGTGCCGTTCCTCTATGGGCAAATTTGGTTAAGTGACTGTTGCTTGGTGTTGCTTGAATAACTCTTGTTCCGAGCATAGAAGCTATCCATTTCCTAATAGATTCCTCTATGCCCAGTTCGACCAGTGATTCAAGAATAGCTTCCGTGTGTACGTTGTTGAAGGCTCCCTCTATATCCAAGAAGGAGGCTAGGGTGTATTCTTTGTAGTGTATGGATTTTTCGATAGTTCGCACTACCTCATGGAGAGCCGTTTCCGTGGATCTGCCCTTAAGATAGGCCTGCTGTGATTTGGAAAGCGATGTTTCTGGCAGAGAACTTCGCATATGGATATCTAGGACACGCTCCAGGGTTTTGAGTATAAAGGAGGTTAGACTGATAGGTCTGCAGTCCTTCGCGGATACGTGCCCGCGTTTACCCACCTTCGGTATAAACACCACCCTGGCGCATCTCCAGGAGTGTGGTACGTGGCTTAGCAATAAACAGCTTCGGAAGATCGATGCTAACCAAGGTATTGATAGGTTTTGCGTTTTCTGTAGCATAACGGGCATTATGCCGTCAGGGCCCGGGGACTTATACGGGGAGAAGCTGTTAATAGTCCAGGAAATCTTTTCCTCGGAAAGTATTGAAGTGATGTTGTTGTTGGGAGCAGATTGTACTTGTCAAGGCCTCTCGGGTTGCGTACTAATATCGCTGCATCCGGGAAAGTGGGTGTTTATAAGGAGTTCCAGGGTCTCCGCTGGGTATTCTGTCCATCCTCCGTCTGATCTTTTCAGAAATGAAGGGTTGGAGTGCTCCTTGGAGAAAATTTTGCTTAGCCTAGCGGAGTCCTTAAGGATTTCTATCGACTGACAGTAGTCCATCCAGGTCTCCTTTTTGGATGCCTTTATGGCTTTCTTATACACACTTAGACAGTCCTTATAAGGCCGCCAAAAATTGTGTCTGTGGCAGATGTTGAAAATCGCTCTAGTCATCTGTCTGAGACTTGAGAGATCTTCGTTCCACCACCGGGGAAGCGTTTTTTTACTGCGTTTAACTGGGCACGAGACTTTGTATGCTACATCCATAGCCTTCTCAAAAGTCTTTACCTGTACCACCAGTTCTTTAATTGCAGCTGTGTTTGTTTCGGGCATATTTTTGAGTTTTGTCCGAAGGACTTGGCCAAACTTGGTCCAATTAACTCTTTTAGGGTTTCTATAAGGTTTTGTGGTCTCGACCTCGAGACTCATGTCATAGAGGATCCATCGGTGGTCTGAGAGTGACTCCAGACTGGAAACTCTCCAGTTGTCGACCTTAAAGTTATTATTGTTTGTTTTTAGTGTAACATCTAGTACCTCTTCCCATCCCCTGTATGTTTCCATACTCGGAAAGACAAAAGTTGGGGTCGTGCCCGTGTTACAGACTGATAGGTTAGTGGTTAACAGAAAATCAAAAAGTGACTCACCTCTTTCATTATCTTCTGAGCTGCCCCATATAGAATGCCTGGCGTTGGCGTCGCAGCCCATCAGTAGGTTGTCCTTCATTGTTGTTGAGGCTATGAGCAGCTTCACCTCCTCTGACGGTACAGGTCTCCAATGAGCCATGTATGCTGAAGCCAGGTATGTTGTGGGACTCGCCGGTTCGACCTTAGAAAACAACGGCAGACCTTCCGATTTCGAATAACTTCGTCGCTGAGGCCAACAAAATCTTGGGGCTGCTGCATTTATGTGATCCAGGAGTTTCAAGGCCTGCCCTCTTTCGCGATTGTATTGGAACGTTGATTAATTATTAATATTACTTTTTTGATCTCTCCTTTGAACATGATGCGCTCATACTTTTTGTACGCTGTCCAACGTTGTGAATCGCATGTGAGACCCGGGCGCACAACTGCGGTGTGGAGCCTTCCTTTTAGTTAAGTAGCATTTTTCGATCACAGAAGGTTTGTGAGTGTTCCCGACACTTCAACCACCCTACGCTTGCACGATGTTTAATTTCGTCATGTCGGTTTTTTTTGTCGGGCTGCGGGACTTTCTACACTGGAGCACTCAGACTCAATACTGGTCCATTGTACTACCAGGAAGACACACCACTTTTACTGTATAAATTTACTCGTTTTCCTAAGAAAGACGAGTAGGCGCTTCAATGATAAGGAGCTTAGATTTACAGCACTCACCACAGCAGCACCAAATACCTGCCAACTGATACGAGCAAAAGCAGGACAATCACAGAGGAAATGTTCCGCAGTGTCATCGCTTTGTCCACAAGCTTCGCAGTTTGTGGTATCGCTTAGGAGTAGCACCTTAACCCTCTAACGGGCAAACTCGTAAAATTGATCAGATCAAACTGAAATTTGTTTTCCAAGTAAATATAGGTAAAAGAATCTTAAGTTCCAGGCACAAGTTTTGTGTGAAACGATCGCTAGGTGAGAAATAGTCAAGACCGTCTTGGGACGGTATAAAATAATAAGGTATAAAATATATTATTTTCTATGGTGGTAGTCCCAGAAACAACTTTTATCGACTGTTCCACATAAATGAATGTTGCATTTGGAACAAATGACTTGTGTATTTGACTTTTTACAATGTTTGTACTTTTTTTACCTTTTCTATCAACCCAAATTGGAAAATGATTTTCGCCATCAAACCGAACATCCTCAACTTGATGAACAGCTATCTTCCCAACACTTGGTGTGCAAGCATTAGTTATATTGTCCGATCAACAATTTGAGCCGATAATGGTCGACCTACAGGCCGTTTCTCTTTGCAGTTAACAAGTCCAGCAGCTATTTCCTCACGGAATTGTGGAAGCTGCAGAAGATGTTCTTCTTCGGACACATGGTTGGAATTATTTGATTTCACGCTATGTATACTTTTGTATAAAATTAACACATTTGTAGCGGCCATGTCCACAAAATGGCAGAGGAGTCTAATCATTATGTCACGACACTTAGTTCGAATGTGATACACCGACCCATAGGGCTGCCCATAAGATCAACTCCACCCATGTGATCATGTGGGCATTATATTCTCGGATGATTTGCGGGTAGTTTATTTCAGTGAATTTGTTCTGCTTTCTATTATACCGAGGAGCCTTCGCTGTTTGTTGATCAAAATGTATCCCTGCGAAAGGTTCAATACCAACATATGTAGATGCCAGGCGCACACACTTGTTATGTTGCCACAAAACAGTATTCACATCGATTCCTTGGATTGAGGTCATGTATTCTGTGGAAAATCATCTTCTCTTTGCCCACTTCTCTGTCAGTCGGCAGCTTACACGCTGTTATACGATTGGCTATGAATAAAATAATGTAATTTTGATCAACAAAATTACTAAAAAAACAATCGCCTCTCACTGTGATAAATCGCCACAAAAAGCTTCTCCGCTTACATATAAACGCATGGAGCGTTTGCTCCACATCAGTTTGGATAGCTCTTTCGAGTCCTTCCTAATTTCGTTTAGAGCTTTGAGAAAAAAAGGTATACCTCCTCCAGTGTGGCCACCAAATTGAATGCGGATTCAATTCGAATCGAAACAGGATTGACTTAATGTAATCTTAGAAAATATTGTAAAAAAATTTTGTGAACGTTAGAATGAGCATTAAGGATACTATCATTTAGAGGCAATCGTGTTTTGTGTGGGTTTTTCTTTTCTAGATTAAGAATGCGTTTAGTTGCGTTGTGAAATCACAGGTAGATCCCATAAACAGTACAATGTGTATGGGGGGACATGCTGCCCCCTGCAACCTCCGTGCTTGGGTTCACTGTTAGATTTGGGATAGGTGCGAGGTACGTTGTGAAACCACAAGTAGATCCCAGAAACGGTACAATGTATATGGGTGGGGGGGGCATGCTGCCCCCATGCAAGCCCACTGCTTAGGTTCACTGTTAGATTTAGGATAGGTGCGAGGTTAATTATAATTTTCAAAAACATAATAATCAATAACAAACCCTATTTACAGTTTTGTTATTAATTATATATATATTATATATATATAATATATATATGTATAAATATATGTATGGAATAAACAAAACATTTGCTCAAGTGTGAACGCTTCCACTCAAATAATTTGTTATCAATTTCACATATCATATTACACTCACCCATGTAACCATTTTGACATTTTGTCAGTGATAAATTAAATAAATTTGTATGGAAAAACCTTAAATTTGCAAATATTAGTTTCCTTAAGTAAAAAATGATGCAGAACATATTCTAAAAAAAGTGGTCTGGGTGCGACCTGCAAGGTCCACACGACTAACTTCCCAGTGGGATCAATATGATTTATGCGATTAGTGGGAAATTTTGAAATGTGGTTAACCATAAGATATGGTTAAGAATTATTTAATATTAAAAAATGCTCTTTAATATTGTTCATGGAAATTAAATGTTGTTAATAACAGTAAAGTGTTATATACATACATATATTAATGCAACCATTGGTATGAACACGGAGACCTGTAAATTTACATGTATACGAAATAACGGAGCACAATGTAATAATGATTTGCCCAATAACAAATGGCAATAAATAGTACAAATAAAGGCAAATTATTTTAGTTATTTATTTACTAACAAAAAACGGCTGGACCGATTTCGTTAGAAACTTAATCAGTTCAGAGTTACGTAATTAGGGTGAGAGGAAAAGGAGAGATGCCGATGTACATTGGTTTTGAATGTTTGTAGGTTACAATATAAAGGAAAAACAATGCGTGAAAAAGTATTCCACATTCGTGTTGTACGGCTGTTGAAAGATTCTCTGAAATAACGATAAAATAACGAAAGACAGGGGACATAGTCGATCTCGCGATGTCTCTGTCGTCAATAAGTTTTATCGCGCGTTTTTGGATCCTGTCAAGTAGCTCCAAATAAGTTATTGGTGCACCGGAAAAGATATGAGCGTTGTACTCGAGTTTCGGGCGAATAAACGCCTTATAAATTGTAGCCAGATCAGAAGGGGTGAAATATTTCTTACAACGCTTAAGGAAGCCTAGACATTTCGCGGCGTCCTTGGCGACATCGAATATGTGGTAAGTCCAACGAAGGTTGTCATTGACACACATACCGAGAATGGAAAGTCTTTCGGTTTCAGCGATGCAAGTGCCATTCATGGATAATGGCAGTGTTTGTGGGTTTTGCTTTAATGACAGGAGACAGCATTGTGTTTTGGAAGCATTAAATTCCACCCTATTGGTTGTACCCCACTGAGTTATGCTGTTAAGATCGGAATTGAATAAGCTTAACATACTTTGCCGTTCCAGTTCCACACCCGAAAATGAGGGGCGTTAACCAAGAAACGAATATGAGAAGCTGAGGGTACTGTCATGGGCAAAGGAATGGATTGGATTGTAAGTAACAGAAAGGAGATCATTTATAAAAATGGGAAAGAGAGTCGGGGACAGAACAGAGCCTTGGGTGACAGCAGCATTTATTTGATGAGTTGCAGACTTGAAACCATCAAAAACAACTTGAATTGAACGGTCCGAAAAGTAATTTCTAATCCATTGAAGAAGAGTAACATCGATTCCGAATGCACGCATTTTCGACAAGAGAGCTTGATGCCAAACTCCGTCAAATGCCTTTGAAATATCAAGCGCAACAATCTTACTTTCACCACCTTGGTGAAGGATTGGTTCCACTTTTCGGATAGATATGTCATCAAATCACCAGTGGACCTGTTGCCATACTGCCTGTCATTAAGAAGTTACGGATAGGCATGCTGCGTTTTCTTTTCTGTTTCTCTTGCTGAGAAAGGGAATATGCACTAATACATTTAAACTTTTATACATTTTTATACACTTTCATACAGTATAAAACATTTTTATACCGTTTTATACACTTTTATACACCATTATACACTTTTATACGCCTTTATACATTTTTATACGTTTTTTTACAATAAAATGTAAAAAACTCCAGAAATCTGACATTTACGCAACCCTGGTGTCAACTGATGAAATATGACAGATACACTCGATTTGTATACCCTATTCTAAGGGTATATTAATTTTGACGCATAGTTTGTAACATACATTAATATTGCCCGTAGACCCCTAAAAGTTACTATATTTATAATCAGCATCGATAGTACTGTCGATCTAGCCATGTCCGTTAGGGTGGAGCGTCAATGTATGGAGAAAAAAAAAAGTTGATGTATCAATTTCGAATATCTCCATTTCGTTGCATTTTAATGAGTAGAATAATTTGATATTAAATTTTTTTTTTGGATAAAGTCTTTAGCCCTCTACCTTGGCTTGACGTTTTGAGGTTTTGAAAAAAAAAATTTTGTTAAAGAAAAGATTCGTATACAAGTTTGAAATATCTTAATATTATATCATTAATGAAATACGAAAACAAAAATCAATATATATTAGCTTTATTAGGACAAGGAATTTACATAAACTTAAAAATAGAAATCTAAAAATTCATAGTAAATAAATTAAAAAGCTACCAATACTAGATCTTTATTGTTTAATTTTTCGCGTTATTATTTCTTTTTTCTGTGGGAAACTGTTAATATATTTCGAGAATGTATTTTGATCTAATAAGTCCATCTCTGGCCTTTTAACCAACTACCTACTGTGGTTGAAGCTTCGGTCACCATCTTCAAACAGCGCTCAACAGCGCTTTGGAAATGGCATGTCAATTGAAGATTTGTTTTGCAAAAGTTCTTCCTATTCCTGATCACTCATTCTATCGAGCAATGGGGGTGATGTGACTTGTGGTTCAGCCCAGATTATTAAGTCAAGATAATCATTTGCTTTACAATTTAATTTTGGAAGTTTAAAAATTCTAACTGAACCCCCAACTCGCTGTTTTTTTCTAAGCCTAATTCTCTAATATGTGGTCTTTCATCGTTTAGCATTGCCATCAATATGATTTCTGGGTGTGCGAAATATAAATTGCGTTAAATAACGGGGTCCATTATTTCCCTTACAACAGACCTAAAAATCTTGACACATTTATTAACTTGAATACATGCTTTGGGCCATTTTTAAATGAACTGTCTTTTTGAATACTGAACCAAACTTTGCCATACACTTTTAATATATATTTAGCAAGTATTGTCAAATTATCGATTCGATGTGAAGCCTCAATATGCTATTGGCGGTTGTTAACCTTCTCGAGTGCGCCATTTTTCCCGGGTTTCTGTTGGAGAGATCTATATTACAGGAACCTTTGCTTATAGCATCACACATTTAGAACAAATATTTTTGATCCATACTTAAGGAATCTTGAATAGTTTTGGATAAAGTAGGTAGGTTACCTGGGATTGGTGAAAACTGAACAACGGAAATGTCAGCACAATTTTCCAACGCCTTTCCAATGGGTCCCGAATAGAGTTGAGGTCCTAATGTAGCTCCATCTAATTTAATAAATAAATGACGTAGTGGCAATTCGTTGGCATGTAGTTGACATATGAACCATTGCAACGGTCTCCGCAAGTTCAACTCCATAAGACGGAAAACCCCACTTCTCCATCCAGTGTTTGTAGCTGTACCATCGCAACCAATAACAGATAATTTGCTCAAGTCGAGGTGTATGTCCGAAAGAAAGGAGTTTATCGAGTCCGCTATAGTTTTCCCTGTTGGAGAAGGTGTGCTTATAGTTGGATGTCAGTATGAACCCGGCTCGGTGAGTAGTGAAATATGCTCCTTTACTTTGATCACTCTGTGAGCTCGTTGACCTCGTTTTTCACAAACCAATTTCTTGCCTTTTCTTCCATCGAAATAAACACTTTCTATGGATGAAAGACATTCTTCAGTTTGGAGAACTTCACGTCGCCGTTTTCTGGCCCTACGAACTTAACTTCGATCTATTAAGTTTTCGATATTCTCTGCGGTTACCAAGCCAACATCTTGTAATCTTGTATTTTTTTTCTAAATATTTGCATTAAAAAAATGATTTTAAGTTGTGTCCTTATGGCGCCTTTTAATAAGTATCTCAAGAACGGCTTATCGAACATAAAAGTTGTTCATATCTTTTTTATAGGAAATTGAATTATCTTTCTCTTTTGTTTAGAATATTTTTCTTTTGGAATTATACTTTCAAAGTTAAAGAGTCGAAAACAAAAATTAAGGCTTTTTTTGCCAATTTTGCAAAACTTTGAGTTCTGGTAGAGGGCTAAAAAAAGTGAAATTTATTTTTTTTAATATTTTTTACGGTTAGTTTACGTAATTATGCAACTTTTTAACGATCAAAAAAAAAAAATTGTACGCTCCACCCTAATGTCCGTCCGTCCGTCCCTCGGCAAAAATTAGGCCTTTAAACTGGGCCTAGAGAGCTGAAATTTTAACCATATACTCTCTAGGGTCCCGAAATAATCAAGTTTACGAATTTTTGAAATCCGCCCACAGACACGCCCACAAACTCAAAAAAAAAAACAAAATTTTGTAAAAAAATTGAATTTTGAGCTAGAAAGCTGAAATTTTTTTTTATATGATCTATGACTCCTGCTCGGGATATAAAATTTTCAAAATCCGCCCACTGACACGCCCACAAATAAATAAAACAATTTTATTGAAAAACCAAAATTTGAGCTAGGGAGCTGAAATTTATAGTATATCTCTGGGGCCGTTTAAGCTCATGTGTAAATATTTTCAAAATCCGCCCACTGACACGCCCACAATTTAAAAAAAAACTTTTTTTGAAAATCCAATGTTTGAGCTAGGGAGCGGAAATTTATAATATATACTCTCTAGGGGCCCTTTATGCTCATGTGTTAATTTTTTTTCAAATCCGCCTACTGACCCGAACACAATTAAATAAAACAATTTTATTGAAACACCCAAGTTTGAGCTAGGGATCGTTTTTTTTCGATAAAATCCTTTAAATGTTATATAACAAAATATGTAGAGCGTTCTTCACAATTCAACCATACTTAGACTTTTGTCACGCCCACTTATGAGGGATAGGAATAAGAATAGGGTATCCAACAGTTCGCCCAAGCGGACTGTAGCCCGTCCCTATGTTTGAGTTTAATTTGGCGAAGTGCTGCCGTGTTTTATGTGATAAAGAGCGAATAGCTAGCACAGGGGACAAATATTTTTATTAATCAGAAAAGTTATCATATGGACAAGTTCGCTATCCGTGTGCCAGCTAACTCGTGTGTTAAGGAGCGGATAGTGTTTTTCTATTAATATTTCTGTAAATGAAGAATTAAATTATAAACATATAGGTGAAATAAAATACAAATAAGTAAAACAAAATTGCAAACAATTATAAAAATTCGAGGTCGCTGACTGGATGATTTTTTACATTTCGACATTTAGACATAAAATTTCCGTTAAGAATGCCAATCCTTCTTGCGATCTGGATAGCTCCGGTTCTTTCATGTAAATCTTATTTTAAGCAATTTGAAGCCTTTTAATGTGTGTTCTAGCACAGTTTCCACAAAAAAGAGAGCCATACGTCATCAATGCTTAAAAAAACACTTTAAAGATTATTATTTTATTTTGTTTACTTAGTAGTGACCTGCGATTTATGAAGGGATACAACATTTTAAAGCAATGTGAATCTTATCTAAAATGTGTTTTATGTGAATCGGTTATTCCGAACGCCTGAATCCGACTGTATAAAATACTATCCCAACAAGGTCCTATACGATGGGGCTCAGTTGAATAGGATTTATAATTTCCTCATTAAGGTACCTCGAACTCACGTTGCAAGGGCTATGGCCAGCGACAATAGTCTGATCTTTGGGGCCTACTGCCCCAATGAAATGTACATAGAGAGAACGCTCCGGTCTGGCTTTATCCCGGCGGAGGCCTTTATCCATATTGATGCGAAATTGCTGGTACAGGCGAGGGATGGTATTCCGGTCTTATACCATCGCTACCGCAGCGCAAGAAATAAGCGGCTCATCCATGGCGGGGACGTTGCCATGAGCTCCTCCTTTTTAGTACCGCAATATCGGAGAAGGATGAATAGCGAAGGTTAGTTACTTGTCTAATTACACTCCCAGATACTTAACAGAATCAACCCACGGTATATCACAATTCCCCAAGTTAAGTCTGCCGTTAGGGAAAAAGCAATTCAGTCTTTTTCTAGTAAAAACGATAATTCGACTTTTCCAGCATTTATTTTTATCTTCCAGTGCTTGTAATATTCAGAAATTGTAAAGGGTCTTTCATTAAGGACTTCACAACTTCCTTTTTAAATAAAATGCAAACTACTTGAGATATCTAAAAAAATGTATTGGCTTGAATTACTATTAAAACATTTAAGAATGAAATTCGACTTCGTTCATATGTCCACCACGGGAACGTATGCAGCGGTCGATGCGTTGAACCCAATTTTCGATGACTCGACCGCACAATTCGACTGATACGGCCGCTATTTCTCTTTTAATATTGGTTCTGAGCTCCTCTAACGTCGCCGGATTTTTGGTATAGAGATAGACCAATGATTTAATGTAGCCCCATAAAAAAAAGTTCTAGAGGCATTAAATCACACGATCTCGGCGGCCAATAAACGGACCCGTTTCTTCAGATAACATGTCCATCGAACTGAGACTTCAATAACTCGATTGTTGCACTCGCTGTGTTGCTTGTGGCACCGTCTTGTTGGAACCACATATCACTGATGTCCAATTCATGCAATTGCTCAAAGAAATAATGTTCCAACATGTCCCTGTAGCGAATACCATTTACCGTAACGTGACGGTCATTTTCATCGACGAAAAAAAAAACGGCGCAATCGCTCCACCGGCAGGAAGACCACACCAAACAGTGACTTTTTGCGTTTCATGAAGCACATGAGGATTCTCACCTGTCCAGTAATGCATATTTTGCTTATTGACGAAGCCGTTTAACCAAAAATGCGCTTTTTTGCGATGAAATTCTTCATTTTGTTCCATCATGTCCAGAACCCAATTCTAGAAGGTACGTCCCTTCATATGATCAAGTATCTTTAGTTCTTGAGTCAGCTTGATCTGGCGAAATTCGCCATAATGTGGTCTGAGAGAGGCCCAATTCTTGCGAACGCCGTGAAATTGACTGATTTGGCTGGTTTGCGACGTACGCCTCTACGGCAGCAATATTCTCCACACTTCGGGGAAAACGAAGTCTTACTGGCACGGCAACATCAAGTAGCGAACATTCTGACTTAAATTTGTTCACTAGACTATGAACTGCTTGTCTACTGGGCTGAGAATTACTGCCGAAAATTGGCGTTAACGCTCTTAAAGTTGCGACCACCGACTCGGAATTTGGGTAGTAGATTTAAATTATTTGTAAACGTTGTTCCTCCTTTACTACACCAAGACGGAAATGTTGATTTTACTGAATATTTTGGCATTGACAGTTCGGTAATCGGTTTAAGGGTGCGTTCACACTGAAAGTTTGAAGTAGCTAATGAAAGACCCTTTATTTACACCGAATGGTAAATTATTTTCTACTACTGAACCAAACGCGTGTGTTGAGAAAAGGAATAATTAACCTCTCATTATACATAACTAGCTGCACCCGCCCGGCTTTGCCCGTGCCCGAGAATTCTATTGGCCAATTTGTTCGAGTAGACTTCCTTATTAATGTCTATAGCGGGTATCTGGCGTACCTATGTTGCTGCCCCTAAAAAAAGAAGACCGATTTTGGCCAAACTTCACAGAAACACTCTCAGGCCAATACCGAAGATTGCCTGATTTGAGCTCAACCTGTTCCGCTTAGGGTAGTTGCTTTTTGTCTGGCAGGCGCCTATGTCAGCTTACTTGTGCGAATCAAACAACAAAGCGAAAGTAAAAAACTTCGATAGAATCAATTTTCATTCACTTTCACACCGATTGTTATTAATGTGGGAAAAGCAACTTTCCGATGTCCGATTCACAAAAAAATGCAAAAAAAATCAATAAGAGTTATTTGAATAAAACATTGAACACACGATATCTCAAGAATGAAAGTGCGCACAAACATCACAATAGGCTTGAAACGTTGGTCTGGTCTCCCTCTTTCATATGCGCGTTCAGATAACAAAATAGGTGACGTCTGTACGATGGTTTTTTTATATGTGCGGTCTCTGTATCTGCATCGGAATTTACACGCATATGCACATATGCAAGTGTACTCACTCAAATGCCCATAATTCACACACCGATGCAGATACAGATATCGCACATAACAAACATCCTTTGTACAGACGTCACGTTTCATGGAAAAAAATTTCATTGGAATCGGTTAACGCGTTTGGCCAAACGCCGGCAACAAACTCAAATATGGATTGATTTTTATATATATAGATGTATTTGTGCGAACAAATTATGAAGGTCATAAATTAAAGAATAGGTTTTACATAATGTAAATAAAAAATATTTGAAAATTTTAATTATTTCTACATCAAATAAAACGTTTATACCTATCGTTTAATTTTCCAAACAAAATGACACTTTTTTTAAGGCACTTACTTTTCATATTAGACATTTTATACAGACTTCCAATCAATGGGAAACCCATAGAACCGGGCAATCTTAATGCGAGCGCATAATATTTTCTCCTTGACCAAAGGAAATAAACCCAAAGGACTGCGATGATTATGAAAAACACTATCATTCCGAAACAATTTTTTTGAATTATTATAACAAACTGAGACTTTTGCATGTTGCGCAACCTCTTTATATACCGAGCTTCAATTCTGTACATACCAAAGGTGATTTTAATGTTAAATATAAATCAACTTAATGATCTTTAGCTATAAAAAAGAACTATATTTGTCACAACATAATAATAATTTAGCTAAGAGTGAGTTAAGGGGTTAAAGATTACGCATTAAATTACAAATTGCTTGAGACAACTACAAAAGTTCTTGGCAACGACGTTCTCATTCTGATGCGATCGTGCTAAAAACGGTACGAAAATGAGAATATTTTGTCTACGTGGTATCATACAGAACTTAAGGCAAATATGATTAATAATTATGAATCATTCTCCCAGCGCTATGTTTACATCTACGAAAGGCTATTTGGTGTGATGAAGCAGGCTCTTATGGAGGTTAAAGTGGCAAAGAGGCGACTGCAATATGATTTTCATTGGTTGCGAAATATAAGAATAATGAAAACCTTTATCTGAATTTATTAGGAGTCTGGATGATCTTCAACAGTTATCATATATTTGCGTTCAAAAATTTTTGATAAACTATGTTAGAGAATTTCAGTTACACATTTGATCCAGTAAATGTGAGTTTTGAAATGAATATTGAGTACACCAAAAGTAGAACTGCTAATGACTTGACGATTGTCCAGCAGAATGTAAGAGGTATGAGAACTAACTTTGACACCTTCTATGCATATTTCGACAATGGTTTTTCAATATTACCCCAGTTTAAATTTTTTACTGAAACCTGGGAATTCAACAATGTAATTAATAACTTTCATCTACCGGGCTACATTTCTTATCCGAATTGCAATGAAAATTATCCATCGGGTGGCACAATTGTTTTTCTAAAGAGTGAACTTAAAAATAATTATTTTAAAATTAAAAGTAGGTAAGAAGTGAATGTGTTCTTTGTGTGTTATAGTTTGTTGAAGTTTAAACGTTTCTCAAGGATCTTGAAGGTTTGTTGTGCTCGATCAGCTGTTTGAATGTCACCTTTTGAGGAAGAAAGTGTTGCATATTTGTCGCATGTTCGGAACATGACAATGGTGACATGCGTTAAACAAACCAAGTTCACGACATGTTGCATGCGACATACATGCGAGAAAAGCAGTCACATGTCCTTTTGTCGCATACTCGGCATATTTTCAGCTCTAACACTACCATTTTCTATATTGAAAGTGAATGGTCTATTTTTTATTGTGAATAGTGGAGAATGTAACTTTTATTAAATTACTTAACGGACTCCCAACCCGTGAATATTATCTGCCTGAGACACTGCAGCCTTCCATCCTCTTTGATCCCGGGCACGCTCCTTTCAGTACTCCATACCAAGCGCCTTGATCCGCGATAACTTGGTATTTCAAACGGAGATTCGGTCTTCCTTACCTTCTCGAACCTGGGGGCGGAGATCCTCTTGGGTGGAACCCACACACGATCAAATATCCGATGGAGTATTTTTCTTTTAAAAGAAGCCAATATTAGCTCCCCTTTTCTACTTATCGTCCAGCACTTGGCACCATAAAGCAGGACTGGCAGGATTAAGGTTCGATAGAGCATGCATTTTGTCCTTCGAGTGAGGAGTATTGAACCCGGTTGTTCACTTTAAACTGCATTAAATTATTTTTTTTACAATTTTTTGCATGTTTATTTTCAATCTCGCTCTTTAATTTTTTTTTATTTTCATCAGCACAAAAATCATAAATTTTGTAATATCAAAAGTGTATCTTATATATTAACTAGGGGTCGCCCCATGGTCGAAATTCGACCAATTTATTCTATAAGTTGAAAAAAAAAACAAAGTCGACTGTTATACATATTAATCGGAGAATGAAATTTCGACATTGCATTCTTTGATTTCACATGATATAAAATTTTCCGGCATTTTCAAGTAACTTCAAGCATTTTTAAGTAACTTCAAGCATTTTCAAGTAACTTAATGATATACAAATTTTCCGTTCCGATTGGCAGATTATTGCCTCACACAGCAATGTTGTTGTTGTTGTAATTTCATCCAATTCGCTTCATTTTACCTGCTGTAATTCATAATGTGTGTTATATATGTGGATAATTTTTGTGTTGTGCACTTCTATGTATTGCCCCCTACCCAAATATATATAGTGTTGGCATATCTATGTGACGTATAATAGCAAAAATGGGTGGAAACACGTTATAGGCAACTCCGTATTAATATATACTAGGGGTCGCCCCGTGGTCGAAATTCGACCAATTTTTTCTATAAGTTCATTCCCCCCCTCTCTCTCTCTCTCTCTCCCACTCTCTCTCCCACATACCCTCAAGCACAAAACTTAAACTGGGCGCATACAATGTCGTTGCTCGTGGTTGTTACTGCTCTGTGAACGGAGTTACTACAACAAATGCATGCACATATGAAAACGCCCTTCGCGGCTAAGTCGCCTGTTCGCGCGTTTATTGACGTTTATTGACAAAGTCGCCTGTTTGTTTTTATACCCTATTCTAAGGGTATATTAATTTTGAAACATAGTTTGTAACATACCTTAATAATATTGCCCGTAGACCCTTAAAGTTACTATATTTATGATCAGCATCGATAGTAATGTCGACCTAGCCATGTCCGTCCGTCCGTCCGTCGGCAAAAATTAGGCCTTTAAACTGGATCTAGAAATAATCCAGTTTACGAATTTTTGAAATTCGCCCACAGACACTCCCACAAACTCAAAAAAACAAAATTTTCGAAAAAATCGAATTTTGAGCTAGAAAGCTGAAATTTTTTATATATGATGTATGAGTCCTAAAACTGATCGGTAAATAAAATTTTCCAAATCCGCCCACTGACACGCCAACAATTAAATAAAACAATTTTATTGAAAAACCAAAATTTGAGATAGGGAGGTGAAATTTATAATATATACTCTCTAAGCGCCTTTCAAGCTCATGTCTAAATATTTTCAAAATCCGTCTACTGACACGCCCACAATTTAAAAAAAAACCTTTTTTTTGAAAATCCAAAGTTAGAGCTAGGGAGCTGAAATTTATAATATATGCTCTTTATGCTCATGTGTTCATTTTTTTAAAATCCGCCTACTGACACGCCAACAATTAAATAAAACAATTTTATTGAAAAACCAAAGTTTGAGTAAGGGAGCGTTTTTTTACAAAAGCTTCGTTTTTTTTTAATAAAATCCTTTAAATGTTATATAACAAAATATGTAGAGCGTTCCGCATAATTCAACCATACTTAGACTTTTGTCACGCCCACTTATGAGGGATAGGAATAAGAATAGGGTATCCAACAGTTCGCCCAAGCGGACTGTAGCCCGTCCTTATGTTTTTTGTTTGGCAGATCACTATCTACCTAATACCTTTCAAATCCAGTTTGTTTGTGTTTTCTTCCTCACACACTAACAATTGACAATTGAGTGAGAATAAGGCAATAATAACCAAAATAGTTTACAATTTGTATTTGTTTTTTTATTTTTCATACTCGTACATAAAACTTTTAATTAACAATAAGTGATTCTGTATGATATCCGATTCGTTACTACTAATTCAACTTAAAAAATCTAAATAACAATTCAAACATTTTTTTTTATCTTACTAATTGTAAAGTGATCAATGAACATTTAAAATTTCTCTATATACCTACTATGTTTTTTGTAAAAACTCTGTCATCTTTTTAAAGTTTTCCCTGTCCATTTTCTTCATTAACGTAAAATGTTAAACCATTAAAAGACCTTACTCTACTACACGCAACATATAGCTGACCGTGTGAAAACACTGGTCGCCTCAAAATTATTCCAATTTTATTAAAAGTTTGTCCTTGCGATTTGTTTATCGGGGAATTGTTTTCTTTGAAATTGAAAGGGTAACACAGTTCCCGAAAAAGTCAAATTCATTCTTGGTACCAAAATTTGTTTTTTCACTGCTGTTCCCGTTAATACCTCACAATCTAAAGTATTGTGGTGCATGCGCTTAACCCTCAACCTTGTTCCATTAACTAAACATTGAGCTGTATTTAAATTACGTATTAACATAACAACGCAATTGTCTTTCAAAGTTAACTTATGTGGTGGCATCCCGCTTATTGTTAATAAATTTAAAAATTCTATTGGAAAATCATTTGTATTTATACCTTCGTTTTCCATTATTTTATCGTAACTGTTGTACGTTTTTTTTTTGTCCATCGATACGGTTCAAAATATCACCATTAATGAGAGAGCAATCTTCATTCGTTGGTGCTAAAATTACTCGCTTAAGCACTTCATCCGACAAAATTGTCTCTCTTATATCACCGTAAATGTCTTCAATGATATTATTCATATTTCCGATTGCACTCTGTGGTATCTCAATGATATCTTCACCAAATAAATCATAAGTAGTCAAATGTCCATCTCCCATTTTTATACCCTATTCTAGGGGTATATTAATTTTGACGCATAGTTTGTAACATACCTTAATATTGCCCGTAGACCCCTAAAAGTTACTATATTTATGATCAGCATCAATAGTAATGTCGATCTAGCCATGTCCGTCCGTCCGTCCGTCCGTCTGTAGCCAAAAATTAGGCCTTTAAACTGGACCTAGAGAGCTGAAATTTTAACCATATACTCTCTAGGGTCCCGAAATAATCAAGTTTACGAATTTTTGAAATCCGCCCACAGACACGCCCACAAAATCAAAAAAAAACAAATTTTGGAAAAAATCGAATTTTGAGCTAGAAAGCTGAAATTTTTTATATATGATCTATGACTCCTAAAACTGCTCGGGATAAAAAAATTTCAACATCCGCCCACTGACACGCCCACAAATAAATAAAATAATTTTTTTATACCCTATTCAAAGGGTATATTAATTTTTGAAAATCCAAAGTTTCAGATAGGGAGCTGAAATTTATAGTATATACTCTCTATGGGCCCTTTATGCTCATGTGTAAATATTTTCAAAATCCGCCCACTGACACGCCCACAATTAAATAAAACAATTTTATTGAAACACCCAAGTTTGAGCTAGGGAGCTTTTTTTTTTTGATAAAATCCTTTAAATGTTATATAACAAAATACGAGTATGTAGAGCGTTCTTAACAATTCAACCATACTTAGACTTTTGTCACGCCCACTTATGAGGGATAGGAATAAGAATAGGGTATCCAACAGTTCGCCCAAGCGGACTGTAGCCCGTCCCTATGTTTTTTTTAAAATTTTATAAAATCCACTTCTTCGGGAAGAGCTCGCATATTTTGATTCAACTTAACTTTATGGAATTTATGAAATTCCTCCCAACTTATAATACAATTTTCTATCAAAACTGATCTTGATGCATGAGGTACAACGGGTAGAATTTGGAGTAAATCACCACATAATAAGACAGATTTGCCTCCAAATAATTTATTTTTTTCTTCACCTGAAGCTAAATCTCTCAATAACTTGTCTATTACTTTAAGTGCAATTTTCGGACACATTGAATATTCATCTATCAATATCAAAGATGCTGCACTTATAAAACGCCCTTGACTACTATTTGGTCGCACATTGGCTGAAGAATTTTCTAAAATAGGTATGGGCAATTTAAAAACATTGTGTAACGTACGACCATTTGTAAGTAAAGTTGATGCAATTCCACTGTAAGCGGTAGCTATGCAACGTAAATTTAACGCATTCATTCTATGGATGATTGCGGTTTGCACAAATGTCTTTCCACATCCAGCATGCGCTGACAGACAAAAAACATTTGATCCAGTATCTTTGTATTGTACTTCACGCAAAACTTGATGATGAGTTATTTGCATCATCATACATTTGCTCATAAATGAACTGTTCGTCAAATACGTCCACTGACAAATTTCTTGGCACAGGTAAATTAAATGCTTCACAATTTAAGTTATGAATAATTAAAACCTCCTCAATCTCAAATAAAGTAAGGCCACTGTATAATATGAACGCAGTCAAACTCCAAATGTACCGGTTCGAATATGGTTACGGTTAGATAGATAGATAGATAGTTTTATTCATTTCATACGTAAACTACTAACAATATTAATGAAAGAGAAATATAGAATAATAGTAATCATTCTTTAACTACAAAGTTAGTGGTGAATGATACAGGAAATATTTAAAAATTCAAAAGGTATCTGATGTGGGGTTACAATCAGTGTATTGGTTGCTTATAAATAATTATTTATGTATATCTTAGGCAAGAGATCTTTGCACATTTGTTTCTATTTTTACTTACAATCTGAAATGTATTCACAATGAACAATAAATCAAAGCACTTGTTGTTGTTTACACTTGTTTTCACAATTTTTTTGTTTAGTTTGTTATTTTTCACTTAAAAAAAAAAAAAAAAAAACTTAGGCCACTGTATAATATGAACGCAGTCAAACTCCCAATGTACCGGTTCAAATGTGAGTTTGTTATTTTTCACCTAAAAAAATAAAAAAGTTAGCAAAATGCATTTATTTGACCGTTTTTGGAGTAGAGAGCAGATTATTGCCCCACACAGCAATGTTGTTGTTTTGGTAATTTCATTAAATTCGCTTTATTTTACCTGCTGTATTTCATAATGTGTGATATATATTTGGATGATTTTTGTATTGTGCACTTCTATGTATTTTTCTCTATCCAAATATGTAATATAGTGTTGGCATATCTATGTCACGAAAAATAGCAAAAATGGGTGGAAACACGTTATAGGCAACTCCGTATTAATATATAGATAGATTTTCAAGTAACTTCAAGCATTTTCAAGTACCTTCAAGCATTTTCAACTAACTTCAAGCATTTTCAAGTAACTTCATCACATGATATAAAATTTTTCCGTTCAGATTGGCAAATTATTGCCTCACACAGCAATGTTGTTGTTGTTGTAAATGTAATTTGATTCAATTCGCTACTTTTCACCTGCTGTAATTCATAATGTGTGTTATATATGTGGATATTTTTTTTTTGTGCACTTCTACGTACTGTCCCCTACCCAAAAATATATAGTGTTGGCATATCTATGTGAAGTATTATAGCAAAAAAGGGGGGAAACACGTTATAGGCAACTCCGTATTAATATATAGATATAGATATAGATTGTTACGTTTATGTATTTTTGCTTTATTTCTTAATTGTGCAAAGATGTCATGTTTTAAGATACATGTAATTATATAGATTTAACCAATGCACTGATTGTCACCCCACATCAGATATCATTTGAATTTTTTAATATTTGATGAGTCCTTCACCACTAACTTTTTAGTGAAAGAATGATTACTATTATTCTATTTCATTACTTCATGAATATTGTTTGTAGTTTAAGTATGAAATGAAATATCTATCTGTCTATCTAAAAGTTACAATCGGGTTTTCGTGCGCAACCTAATTGTACCACTGCGCTGTTAAAGGTATGTGAAGATATGCGCCAGGATTTGGACAAAAATGGGATGTGTTGTATTGTATTTCTAGATTTTTCTAATGCTTTTGACTGCGTGGATCATCGTATCCTGTTACATAAGTTTTCAGGGATTCTTTGTGTAAATTAGTAACATCATATATGCAAATCGTTATCAGTACGTTATACTTTATACACCCCATATTAAATGTTCCTCACTCCTCTCCCCGACCCCGGTGATCCCCAAAGCTCTGTCCTAGGAACTCTTTTATTCTTCATCAACGATATCTCAGCGATTTGCACCATAAATAATAATCAAATATATTTGGATGATGTACAAATATAACGGCAGTTCCCGGAGTCACAAATAAATCCTTCCATATAAATACATAGTTATGGAAGGCTCTATTAAGTTTAGTTTTGGTCGAAAGTAAACAAACTCCAGCTAAATCCAACGAAAACGAAAGCTTTGCTTATTAGCGGACATAATTATATTTACGAGACACATCAATTATAATTAAAAAGTTCTCCTACTAAGTGGGTTAAAAACATAAACAATTTATAAGTTCATATTACCCAAAACTTTCGTGGTCATTCCATATATGTACATAAGATTGCCTCAACAATTTATAGCGCACTTTGAGGTTTAAGTCCCACTTAAAAGTATCTTTCTTCAGAAGTTAAACGTAAGCCAGTTAAAGGCTTTATTTGCGCGAGGTTAGCCACCTTGTTGACTGTACCATCGTGGAGTGGATACTCTGGTCGTCAAAGGGTCGCCCATGGCAGACAGGCTGTATGAAGAGCGATGACCAAGAACCAACCAAAGGACTTTGACGCCCCCCTCTTTTTAGCCCCCTCTCCATACCCTTAGAATCCAATGGGGAGTAGCCCCAATATCAAATGTCTAACCCAAGATGGATCAGCATACTCTGTTGGATGCATGGCCAGGAGAGTGCTTAGTCGTAAGTATGCGGATTCCGAATACCAGGTAACCTTCGGTTTTCATACAGCCATCCTGTGCCATACAAATCCCTGGCATGGGCGTGTTATTTTTTGCCGGATACTCGTAGGATCATTGAATCTATAAATACAAAAAAACATACAGGCAGATGCCTATGTAACGCATCAACCTCTAATATTGCTTTATTAAGAGGATAAACCAAGTCGAGTAGATATTGGGCTCAAGGCGGCCGACATTCTCTGCCTTCAAAATCACAATACGGCCTCAACTCCTCGGTCTACCGAATTTCCCCCCCCCCCCCACACTTATTAATAAATCTAATTCAATGCTGGGCTTCGTAAAAAGGTGGGCCAAAGAATTTAATGACCCTTACGTTTCTATGTCATTGTACAATTGTTTTGTAAGTCCGATTCTAGAGTATGCCTCTCAAGTTTGGACACCGTTCTACAACATTCATTCAAATCGAATAGAGGCCATTCAACGTAAATTTATTCGATTTGCACTTAGAGGACTTCCATGGGATGATCCATTTAACCTTCCTCCCTACAGTCAACGTATCAAGCTTCTTCAAATGTTACCCCTTTCTCAACGAAGGCTTAATAGCGATATCATTTTATTACAGCAGCTTATATCCGGTCAAATAGATGCACCTGACTTGCTGTCGTCAATTGGCTTTAATTTTCGTGGTGGTGCCCATAATTTGCGCAGTGTTGAATTATTGTTTAGCCCCCATCATAGAACGATTTATGGGAAGCATGAGCCTATTAGTCGCATGAGTAGAATCTATAATCTAAATGATCATGTGATTGACTTGCATGTTAGTAAAATACAGCTAAAAAATATTTTGCGTAATAATGCTTTAATGTCTTAAATTGTTTGCATTATTTTGTGTCTGTGTTAGTATTTTGTAGGTACATAATTATTGTATTTTTAATTTTTTTGTCCTTACTAACACCTGCACTAAATGATTAACCTGTGACACTTTTTGTGCCGGCAATTTCTGCTCGTGATAGTTGCTTGCTTTAAGCACTCCACGACACAGAGCTGATAGTGTATATTTTGTCATACCACTTTCTTGAAGTCCAAGCCAACCTTTTCTCGAAATTTAGTTCTGAGCCGAACGGCGCTTTGCCGTATTGTTCTGAAACAGTGCATTGGCTTGGCGCAGCAACAGTGCAGACTTAGTTCCAACTAATTATGCAAGGGGGTCAAACAACGAGAACTTCCGCGACAATGCAGAATAGACACAACACTGGGCATTGTTCGGATAGTCAAGCTGCACCCCAAGCACTGTCATCCTGTTCAACGGGCTCTA
Source organism: Portevinia maculata (assembly GCA_949715645.1). NCBI lineage: Eukaryota > Metazoa > Arthropoda > Insecta > Diptera > Syrphidae > Portevinia > Portevinia maculata. The sequence continues at coordinate 91,597,742 of OX454528.1, forward strand.
TGACAGTCAAGTGCTGATACGATGCATTGCAATCCATAGCCAGATACAATAATACACGCGAGAGCACCAATTCCGTCCAGCTCATCGAGAAAATGTCCCGGGACTGAGATAATCCAAACGATTAATCAGGCCTTATTTATGTAAGATAAGGCAAGTATTACAAAGCTCGTAAGCGACCTGTTAGGCCTTGCGACTTGAGATAGAATCTTCACACAATGAACTTGTGCTCAGAGACAGAGTGTAGGTTTTGCATGCATGAGGATAAGTCCTTCGGCCATATTCTCTGTGAATGCCTAGCGCTAGCGCTACATTGGTTAAGAAGATATATCTTCCAATGAAAAACTCTGATACCAAGGACGTGCTGGCCTTCATAACAGAAGTGGCAAGCCTCTTGAAATAATAAACCCTTCAGATACAATAGATAATTAAGGTCGCAGTGTCGGCAATTCAGGCAGGGGTATAATAAAAAATAATCCGCTATTGTTTAGGGAGTGTGACTGATCTAGTGCACGGGGTTTTATTATAGGTACCCTATTCTAAGGGTCAGTGGCGTGGCGTGGATAATTTTAAAAGGGAAGACGTTGAAAAATTTAGTCACCTATAAAAATAAAAATCTTTAAAACCTGAAATAAAATAATTTTTAATTGGGATATTGTATTTACATAATATGCATTCCACATTGACTTAGCAAAAATATTCTAGCCACATTTTTTATACTTCAAGACATTAATATTTCAATCAACAATGAGCTTAAAGCATAACAAAAGTGGCTTCAAAAGAAGCCGGTCTTGACAGACGCATGATACAATAACTTAAAAAAATTCAGCATAATGTGGATAGTAATTTTAAAATAAGAAAATTCAGAAGAATTATATGGATAATTCTTTATATTTGTTAAAATATAAAAACGATACAAATAATAATGTCAGCAATAAAAATAAATCAAAATTAAAAACAGCTAAAATTCACACACTTAAAAAAAAAAAAGTGAAAAGTTTTGTTAAAATATTAGTTCTTTATAATTATTTGTATTCTAATGCTATTCGACGATCTTTTTTGATAAACTCTGCCAATACCCTTTCATATAAGTTTGGTCTATTTTTAATTTTAAGAAGAAGTCTTCTTTCTATCGATATGAGGGCTAAATCAGAGAGCCTATCCTCGCCCTGTGAGTTTCTTAAATAAGTATGAATTCTTTTTAAAGCAGAAAAAGACCTCTCAACGGAGGCGAAGGAAATGGGAAGTGTTAAAAGTAAACTACTTAAGTTTAAGACTTGAGGGAACACTTCTTTCAATGCTTCACTATTCAAATGGTTGTGAAGGTCGAGAACCTCAAACTGCCGAAGTGACGACGAAGAATATAAAACATTAAGTTCATTTTTTAATGCCGTGAAGTCAAAAATTCTAGGAAAAAACTTAATTAGGGAAGATATTTTTACATCTGGACTGGAACGAGAAAAAGTGTCATACTTCAAATTATTTAGTAAATCCAAAAATGTAAGATTACTAAATGATTTATATCTGGCATTTATTTGGCTAACTATATTGTCTTTAATTTCAACAAAAAGGCGCTTATAATTCGTCTTCAAATCGAAGTCAAGCAACCTGCGTTTACGTGGAGGTTCGATGCAATCATTTACGCTGTCATAAATAACTTCAAACATATTTAAAAAGTCAGAGCTTATCCATGACTCAAAACGTTCGATTTCTTGCTTGGCATAACTAACGTCTGTTTGTTTTTTTTGAATTAAATTAAATAATACATCGGTCTTTGCAAATATTTCAGAAAGGGTATGAAGCAAAAAACAGAATTCCTTGCTCTCTAATTTATTTAATAAACTTTCTGCCATCGAAAGTGTGTCAGTATCCCATTCCCTAGAGTCATTAATTATTTTACTAAAAGTTTCAATTATATCTATTCTACAGTTAAAGATTACGTTTATTATTCTTGAATGATAATGCCATCGAGTTTCCGATACTCCTGGCATGCGTCGATTGGAAATTTGTTTTAAAAGATTGGACCGCTTTGTGGATTTATTAAAAAATCGAACGATGCTATTAGTATAGCCAAAAAATAGTTTAAGTTCTGCTATGTTTTCTAGAGATCGGGATAGTACTAAATTTAAAACATGTGCATAACAAGGAATAAAATTTGCCATCGGGCATTCATCAAGGACCTTCTTTTGAACACCACCCCCCTCGCCGGACATAACTGCGGCACCATCGTAGGATTGTCCTATTAACTTTTCCTTGCAGTCGTATGTTTCAAGAATTTTAAATATATGATTGGATAACTCATTTGCATTACGACTTGCGCTAACGTCAAAAAATCCAAGAAATCTTTCTTGTATACCATCCTCTGACAAGTACCGAAATATGGCACTCAGTTGTTCCCTATGACTCAAATCTGGTGTTTCGTCGATCATAATCGACACGAACCGAGCATCCTTGATTTCCGTTTTAATTTCGGATTTAATAACCGCCGCGATACTATGTATCAAATCGTTTTGAATATCGTTGGATAAACCTGAAAAAATTGGATTGTGTGTACTTGAACACTGCTCTAAATGGGATTCCAATAAAGTGTCATATTTAGATAAAAAATAAACCGCTTCGACATAATTGCCACGATTATCTGAACTAGACCTTTCATCATGACCGCGAAATGCTAACTCCTGTCTGCCTAATAAAATGACCGTGTCAATAAAACGTTCCATTAGTTTCCGATTTTTATCTACTTTTTTATTATGAACAACGAAAGAATTTCCTAAAGAAGTTTCAATGCGATTCGTGCCGAATTCGTGTAGGGATAAACAACAACGAATATGTTTTTCTGTCTTAATATGTTTTTTCGAAGAATTAACTAAATTATTTATATCAGTGAAACCCGTTCGGCTCCAAACTCTGGCGGAGTTTGAAAAAAGAAGACAAGGAAAACAAAACATTTTATTAAGCTTGCAACTCCCAGTTAGCCACTTATATTTTTGGTATAAGGAAACATTAAAATGTGTCACAAAACCATCTCTCCTTTGGTAATTAATATTTATAAAAGGCATAGAGCGCCCTACGTCTATAACTTTTTTTTTATCAAGAAAAGATAGCTTACTAAAACTATTTGAATCCTCCAGGAGGAAATCAGTTAAACAGCAATCTACACTAATCAAAGACATTTCCAAAAAAAAAATCTAAAACTGCACTAAAATTAAGAAGCTAAAATGTTTTTATCAGTAAGTTGGTAATAAAAGAAACTAAAAAATTACACATTAACCTTCACTTTCACTTTCACATCTAACTTTTCACTATTTTAATTTAAGATTTTATCAAATTGGCTTTACAAAACACTAGATTTTTTCAAGTTATTGCACTTGTGCAACGCAGTCTGTCAATAAATTCCAACTGATTCTAAATTAAAATTTGAATTCCTGCTTAAAAAAAAAAACAAGTGTCGGTATTTTATTTGACATGAACTTCTCTTAAGCGATATGCTGAATTTACTCTGCTGACAAATTGCCATATTATTCTACCATATTTTATTTCATAAGACAAAAGTATAACAATAAATTTGTAAAAACATCGAAGCATTAACTATCACAAGAGAGAAAAATTAAAGCTCAACTTCTTACATCAACACGCATATCAATATCAACATCAAATTCAAAATCAAGAATCAACCCACATAACACATTCAGATATTATGTCATAAGAAAAAAGAAATAAGTCAAAGAACACCGTGTTATTAGACACAATGTTGCAAAAAAAACGAGTCAAACGTAGCCCCTGCATTCCTGCAACATGTTGATATCTTCCGATTGAAACGCAATGCTAATCGCAAAGGGAGAATGAAATGAAACAATTCCAAGTATTCAGCGTGAGATTTGGTTTATAAGACGAAATGTAGCGTCTTTTTCTTTGAATATAAAAGCGGGTGTTGAACAAAGAGGATCGGAACCGCAATGCTTGTAGAAGAAAGGGATATAAAACAAGTAAATAAGACGGAAAAATATTTTTTATTCTATTATAGAGAGCAGCGGTAGTTGAAAACTTTTTACTAAGAGTATTTTTGTGACTCTTCGTTGGTTTGTTGTTTGTGATTTGTGGATTGTGGAATGTGGTTGAATCTTGATTCTTGAATGAAGTATGAAGATACAGACGAGAGGTAGAATGAAAATATTAAACTTATTCGATAGCTTATGTGTGAGTGTGTAGATTTTATTTTATAATTAAAATACGGGACGGGTTTCATTTTTCATATATTTATTTGGCAGATAGTGCTTACTTTTGGTGGATTTTTAAAAGGGAAGACGGTAGGAATCGTGTTATATGGACGCCACGCCACTGCTAAGGGTATATTAATTTTGACGCATAGTTTGTAACAATACCTTAATATTGCCCGTAGACCCCTTAAAGTTACTATATTTATGATCAGCATCGATAGTAATGTCGATCTAGCCATGTCCGTCCGTCCGTCTGTCCGTCCGTCTGTCGGCAAAAATTAGGCCTTTAAACTGGGCCTAGAGAGCTGAAATTTTAACCATATACTCTCTAGGGTCCCGAAATAATCAAGTTCACGAATTTTTGAAATCCGCCACAGACACGCCCACAAACTGAAAAAAAAATTCGAAAAGATCGAATTTTGAGCTATAGAAAGCTGAAATTCTTTATATATGATCTATGACTCCTAAAACTGCTCGGGAGATACAATTTTCAAAATCCGCCCACTGACACGCCCACAATTAAATAAAACAACTTTATTGAAAAACCAATGTTTTAGGCTAGGGAGCTGAAATTTATAATATATACTCCCTAGGGGCGCTTTATGCTCATGTGTAAATATTTTCAAAATCCGCCTACTGACTCAATCAACTTTTTTTGAAAATGCAAAGTTTTAGCTAGAGAGCTGAATTTTATAATATATACTCTCTAGGGGCCCTTTATGCTCATGCGTAAATATTTTCAAAATCCGCCTACTGACACGCCCACAATTAAAAATTATTTTTTTTTTTGAAAATCCAAAGTTTGAGCTTTTTTTACAAAAGCTTCGTTTTTTTCCGTAAAATCCTTTAAATATTATATAACAAAATATGTAGAGCGTTCTTAACAATTCAACCATACTTAGACTTTTGTCACCTCCACATATGAGGGATAGGAATAAGAATAGGGTATCCAACAGTTCGCCCAAGCGGACTGTAACCCGTCCCTATGTTTTTTTAAAGTATTTGGGAATTTTTCGCTCGCGCGGTGTACCTATACCCTGGACAGATAACCATTCCTTTTCAGAAACAAATTAAAACACATTTCCGTGTCTGTGTTATAATTTATTTGAATTATTTTTATTTATTTTTTAATTAAATATTATCAAGTATAAAGATAATTCTATGTTCAGTAAATAGTATTGTATAATATTATTTTATATGTAACTTAATTTAATTTTTAATATATATATATAGATTAATATATATAATATATACACACAACAATCTTTTATTTTTCACATTATCCGAGAGTATTAAATTCTCATACCCTAATGTCTTCCAAAATTTGTATTTGTATTAAATTTTTTGGTTTTCAGTTTTTTTTTATTTTTTTTTGTTTCCATATATTCGAATTTATTACCATTTATCATAATAATAAATTGTAAAACTACAAAAAGCTAAATAAAAATTTAAAACATTCCCATTTTTTTTTTGTAATAATTTTTTTTAATTAAATTAAAAAAAAATAAATTTAATTAAAAACAAAAGCAATCGCTATTCAAATTGTTTTTGTTTTTTGCAATCATGTTTACTAACATCTTAATACATTCATCTCCTAAACGCTTATGTTTATATCGTATTTCGCAATTTTTTTTGTTTATAAAAAATCCTAAACCTTAACCTATTCCTTAAGACCAAGCACGCATTCTCTTCTTAAGTAATTCTTTCGTAAAAAAATATTTTTTTTAAGTATTACTTAGTTTTCTTCATGTTTCACGCCATCGATTTTTGTTTTTAATTTGTTTCGTACTAAAAATCAGGATCAATTGTAGATATTTAACTCTATTGCTATTTGTTCTGATACTCCACTCAAGGGAAAAAAAACAAATAAAATTCAAAAATTCCTTCTCATTTTACTCTCAGTCGGTTGTCGAAGAGAATGAATAAAGTTGTATTGTCAACATTGCAATTTTGGGTAGGCAAATTTTATCTGATTTGTAAAAATAATTGGGAAATCATTTAAATATGAAGCTGCTAAAATCATACAATAAAATAAACTGTCAAAGTCGTGTGACTTGTGGTTTTCGTATAAAGAAATAAACTGAAAAAATGTGGCATCAACGTCTTTGTATGGTGAGAGCATCCGCGGTTTTGTTAAACTCAATTTATGAAAATGTGGCGAAGTCCACGAAACTGCATCGGTTATAATTTACGGATATACTAACAAAAATCATTCGAGCCTAGGTTCTGTCAATCGACTGAAGTGCACTGCTACCCCCGCCATTAGTGGAGAGAAGATAAGCCAAAGTCCATGAAATCTTATCGACGGAAATACTCGGTTTTTCAAATCCCATAAAATATCTACTGCCTCCCCTTCTAGAAAACTGTGTATAACCTTTTATGAGCATCGAAGAGCTACCTACCGCCGTTTTCGAGAAAAAGCCAAAAATCGCTTCTACAAGTATTGCACGTTCAACTACAACGGAATATGGAAGGTAGCTAGTGTGTCACTGGTTCGTTAGCCAGGGAAATCTCTTAACTACAAATATCGCTTTTACCAATAATGTGAAAGGTGTTTGAAAAAAAATCTATTACCCAGTAATCAGTATTATCGACGGAAATACTCGGTTTTTCAAATCCCATAAAATATCTACTGCCTCCCCTTCTAGAAAACTGTGTATAACCTTTTATGAGCATCGAAGAGCTACCTACCGCCGTTTTCGAGAAAAAGCCAAAAATCGCTTCTACAAGTATTGCACGTTCAACTACAACGGAATATGGAAGGTAGCTAGTGTGTCACTGGTTCGTTAGCCAGGGAAATCTCTTAACTACAAATATCGCTTTTACCAATAATGTGAAAGGTGTTTGAAAAAAAATCTATTGAAACGATTACTTTGAAAAACGGTGATCCTGAGCTCCAACTCGGCTTCAAAATCAAGCATTTCCCATTGATCAGACTCACCGAATCACCAATGCAATTAAAAAAAAACATAGAGGCTTGAAAACATTAACTGAAATTATCAAAACAATTACACAACATCATAAATATTAAGCTCTTAATAAGTTCATTTCCGAACTTAACTCTTTTGATATTCCTGAAAAATGGAGCAGGGATATAAGTCTGAACTGCTGGATTCGAAAAAGTAAGCTGGCGATGCCGCGAAGAAAAATAAATTGAGGGCCTTTTTGAGGGCCATTTCCAAAAAGTGCGGACCACTACCCTTCAGAGAAAATTTAAAAAAAATAGAAAGGTATAGGGCAACATTCAATTTATTTATATACGAGTATGTACATAATACATATTAACATGTTGGTAATAAAATAACAATTCACAGCTCAAAAAATTGTATTCTTGCAATTCTTCAAACATTACCTCATTAGGGCAGCTAAATAAATTTGGAAATTTTACTAGCAGAGTCGTTAAACTACCTGAAAACAATCTAAAATCATTTTTACTTTTCTTTAAATAACTAGGATCAATAATTTGAAACGTTGCTAGTAAATTGTCACTTATGTTCAATCTTTTTTTAATTTGTTGACAGATTTCAATATAGTAGTAGTAGCTTTAATAGTATCTCATTAATTTTAAAATGTGTTTCTTCTCTGAAGAATGACTATTCATCAGGTCCTGATGGCATTGCCCCGATAGTTCTTAAAAAATGTAGTCATGCAATTGCTCCACATCTTAAGTATCTGTTTGGATTGTAATACTGGTAAATTTCCTAAGCTATGGAAAAGTGCTTTTATCACACCTGTATTTAAAAAAGGCGAACGTGGTGATATCACTAATTATAGGCCTATTTCAAAGCTTTCGTGTATCCCTAAGCTATTTAAACAAATTGTTTGTGAAAAGTTAATATTTCTTTGTCGCAATATAATTTGTAATGAACAGCATGGATTTGTAAAAAACAGACCAACTGTCACTAATCTGTTAAGTTTCTTGCATGATTGTTCTAATGCCTTAGAGAATAAGGACGAAATGGATTGCATATACACTGACTTCTCTAAGGCTTTCGACCAGCTGTCCAGCTCAGGCTTTCCCCACCATCTTTCATAAAATGGGTTAATTCATACCTTATATCAAGGGCTTACCAAGTCAAATTTAGAGGATCACTATCTGTATCTTTCACAGCTCAGTCTGGAGTTCCCCAAGGAAGTCACCTCGGACCGATTCTATTTATACTAGCCATCAATGAAGATAAGGCATGTATAAATCACAGTAATATCCTGATCTACGCGGATGATATGAAAATACATATATAAATCTATCACTAGTCAGCAAGACAGAATTTTACTTCAATCTGACATTAATAGCTTCGCCAATTGGTGTGATAAAAACGGATTATCCTTAAACCCTACTAAATGTCAACATATGACATTCTCTAGGAAGAATATCCCTTCCACCTTTCAATATTCTTTGTCTCAACATATTCTTTGGAAAGTTGATAACTTTAAGGATCTTGGGGTTTATTTCGATCCCAAACTGGTTTTTGCTAAACATATCAATTTTATTGTTAATAAATATAATTCCATGCTGGGCTTCGTAAAAAGGTGGGCCAAAGAATTTAATGACCCTTACGTTTGTATGTCATTGTACAATTGTTTTGTCCGTCCGATTCTAGAGTATGCCTCACAAGTTTGGACACCGTTCTACAACATTCATTCAAATCGAATAGAATCCATTCAACGTAAATTTATTCGATTTGCACTTAGAGGACTCGCATGGGATGATCCATTTAACCTCCCTCCTTACAGTCAACGCATCAAACTTCTTCAAATGTTACCCCTTTCTCAACGAAGGCTTAATAGCGATATTATTTTCTTACAGCAGCTTATATCCGGTCAAATAGATGCACCTGACTTGCTGTCGTCTATTGGCTTTAATTTTCGTGGTGGTGCCCATAATTTACGCAGTGTTAAATTATTGTTTAGCCTATTAGTCGCATGAGTAGAATCTATAATCTAAATGATCATGTGATTGACTTGCATGTTAGCAAAACTAAGCTTAAAAATATTTTGCGTAATAATGCTTTAATGTTTTAAATTATTTGCATGATTTGTGTCTGTGTTAGTATTTTATAGGTACATAATTATTGTGTTTTTAATTGTTATGTCCTTACTAAAACCTGCACTAAATGATGAGCCTGTGAGAGCACTTTTAGTGCCGGCTAATTTCTGCTCGTGATAGTTGCTTGCTTTAAGCACTCCACGACACAGAACTGATAGTGTATAAAAAAAAAAAAAAAAAATAGTAAGATTGCCTGTCAGACAACCAGCACATGTGTGACATAATATATCGCCTGAAAAATCAATTCATTAATTGACTGCTTTTTGAAATTGTGACCATTCAGTGAGATCAGAAGACTGCAAGTCATCACTAAAGTGTGTGCATTTACATTTATTTGTATTGCAGTCCTTCGCATTCTTTTTTAATGTTAAAATCGGTTGCATTCATTTGCAGTCTTTTGCATTAATTTGATGTCTTCTTCGCATTCATTTGCATTATTTTACATTCAATAATTTTACAATCTTCTAAGCCATTCACCATTCATTTACATCCAACTGAATTCTTTAAAGTAGCTTACATTCATCGTGATTATTTTTCAGCAATTTGAAGTGTTTTACAGTCATTTGAAGCCTTTGTTGGTGAGTGGACAAAACTTGGTATATTGTTCTAAATGTGTGCAAAACTACGCACATTAATTTCAGGCTTGATATTTGGGAATGCGACTAGATGAAAAAATTATATCGGTTGTTAAAAAGAAACGCGAGAGATAGTTAACAGATGCCTGGCTGCCGAGTTCGCAGGATGGACCACAAAAAGTATCGGCAGTATTCCCGGTTTGGAATCACTTTCTCACTAAGGCCAATCAAATGCTGGGTATTTTGCTTTTGTCCAGGTCGATCTCTTTTCTTTTTTACTTGCACGCTCTATCTATTGATTTGTTGCTTGATCTTTGATACCAGTGATCTCCAGTCGAAAATATTCAAACCTTTACATATGGGTTCGGCTACCGTCGAAGACGAAATACATATTTTGCTCGCGAACAATAGACATGCCTTCACGATCATTACAGTAATGTCATGATACGAGCCCTTTGTAGACACAAACTCAGCGTTCTGATTGCAAATATTTAAACGTTTTCAACTAGTGCTTTAAGATATAAAAGATGTTACTGGTGGTATCAACAGGTGCCCACGCTGAAAAGTTGCAGGTTAAGCTAAAAGAATACTGAATGAATAGGTGCAACGTTGTGTGTGATCATCTCAAGTGGTTTCACAATACACTGGAATGATCAACAATAGACCCATAGAGACTCACGAGTGACATTCGCTTTCCATTGGAATCTTTTATTTACATGGCGAAATTGATAATTTTTTTAAGAAAATTAATAGCTATGTTGGACCAATGGAAAGTCCCACTAAATATATCACTCCTTCTGGATTCATATTGATAGTGGCCAAACGTGTGTAACTAAGCGATTACAAGGAGCCCGTAATATGCGCCCATAAAGCGAGTTGCTCAATTTCATCTAGGTTGGTTCACTTTTACTTATGTCCGTAAACAGCGATCCAATTCGAACTCCACGTCGTTGTATGGAAACATACAGGCAGTCGCTTTCGTATATGTGCTTATCTACTCTTATTTTTCGCTTCTTCAGCGGAAGCGGTAGGCTTCGTTTAAATTGGACGTTAGCTTCTGTTCACTTTTGTCTATTATTGTTGGGTCTTCAACTGATCCTCGGATTAATCTTTAACAAATAGAAATTATCAGAATCAATAAAATACGAATACTTAGACATTGAACCAAAGTAGTCAATTCAATTCAATCTAATTCAATTCAATAGGGTGGGGGGCATAAACAGTAGAGAAATGTAGAATAGATACATTGATACACATAGAAAAATGCGCGAAGAGTTCAAATAGTTTTGCCAAAAATATAGAATATTAGGCCTAGGGGGCCATCAAGGACATAACATCCAGCTCCTATAACCATCTGAGTTTGCGATGCCATATTTTTCGCATTTATGGAACGAACTTACAATTTAACGGCGTTTCCGAACGCCAAATTTGAGAAGCTACTCATGACAATTTATACTTTTGAATCACTGTAAGCCTTTCGCAAGAGGTCGAGGACAGTCGAAAAACGTTAAGGGGTTCAAACCAATTTATTTTTGGGTAGAAATTCAGACTATGTCCAGGCGAGGTCTAATTTTAGTAGGATGACGCTTTATGCCACACTAAGTTCAACTGTCGTGTAATTAGACGTTTTGGTGATGTTACTTGATTTCCGCTGATCTGCGACTTGCAAGCTGTTGTGATGTACTTATATTTTTTTCTATAAAAACAACCAACAAAAATCAAAGATGAAAGGTTTGTGATCAGTAGTTTGTTGCAACCGCAAGTGTAAAATGTTGGTATAGGGTTAGAGCCAGAGAATGTGGAATCGATTTTTGGCGGGTCTTTACTGAACAAATAATTGTATCACTTAGCTGGTTTTCTCATGGCCATTAAGATTGCGAGAATATCTCAGACTTCCTATGTGGAGCAAATGTTTCGGTTACATATTAAATATAAAAAGACTCAAAGCTCCATAAGGCATGCAAGAAATACTTGGAGAGATATCATTTACCAACACGGTGAGCCTATGCTCGGATAGACTTAAGGCGTTTCGGATTGCTCTTTTACTTAATAGATCAAATCTAGATGCGACCTTTTTCGTTTTTGCATGTTTCATTAAAGATAAATGGCAATTCTAAATTTGCTCCTTAAAAGAGAGAGGCGATCTCATATTAAAATAAACTCAAATGTTTTTGTGGAATCGACAAACTGAGGGAAAACTTGTTTTGATTTGGTATCAAACGAATATTTTTTGAAATGCATAATGGATGGAAAAATAAGCAGAAATGTGCATACCAAATCTGCGGCGATAAAATTGTTTAAAATAGTTACTTGTACATATATGCTCCTTGGTATATGCTATCTGGATTTGAAAATGCGAAAATGACAACACTTGCGCGTATTTTGCCAATACCACAATAATACCCGTGCTTATTGAGAAATGTATCCACGGTTGCTCATAAGAACGATTCCAAGAATTATAGCCAACAGCTATACATTTTTGTTTGCAGCACAAATTATTTTATCTATCTGCAGCATGTATCCAAAGCAGCTCTGCTGCGGATGTTATCGGCAACTATCACCAGTATTGCTGGCGATACAATGTTTTTGTTGTTTAACGTGTAAAATTCCTGTGAATAAATTTCTCAAAGCAACACACCTATTGAAACGTAAAGGGGCCCTTACATGGTCAATCGAATGACATCAATCACTAGCATGTGTTTGTGAAAATGTATCTGTATGAGTCACACACATTTGGTGAAATCTGATTGACGAAAATCAAAGCAAGTTTGATTTTGCATGATGACCGTCATGCCGATTGATACGTGTAAGGGTTTGACTGACGTAATTTCTTCATTGTGTTTTGTGTCGCGGAAGCGAAAACATGTGCGGAAAACTGAAGGACGATGAAGACCGAGCATTTGTATCGGAATTAATTGAAACGTATCGGTTATTACCGAGTTTATGGGATGTCAAAGGGAAAGATTATAGCGACCGAAACAAAAAAATGCAACAATATTAAGTTTTACTGCAAAAGTATAAAGAAAAGTATCCTGATGCACAAAAAGCGGATGTCACCAGAAAAATAAATACGTTGAGAACGAATTTTCGGCGCGAGCCAAAACGTTTAAATGAATTAAACAAAAGCGTATCCGGTGTTGATAATTTCAGCGAACCAACTCTTTGGTATTTTAATGAAATTATTTCATTAAAGACATCGAATATCCGTGTGTATCTCGCAGTACAATTCAAGAATATATTGCAAGAGCAATATGCAATACAATCGTCCGTTTCCTTCATCGCACATCCGTACTCCACGAAAACTCACAAAAAATAAAAAAATGACGTCAATCGATTGAACTGTGTAAGGGGTAGCGTCAATCCACACATACACGATGCATGATGTCGAGCGATTGACCATGTAAGGGCCCCTTAAGAAGCAAAACATAATTGATTGAGCGGAGCAAATCTAAATTGTGAGAGCAATTCTTTCGATTTATAATAAAAAACGCTATATATATTTTTGGTAGATATATTTTTGATTGAAACTCTGCAAAGTGAAGACGTCCAACGTTCCTGAGATTCATACATAGATCTGCGCAGATCTGAAGAGAAATATCAGACTCTTCTCTGCTAAATGTTCTTTGTATCTCCTATCCTAGTGGTATTATAATTTTGATAAAAAGTTTGTTAAATGTCAATAGCCGTGAATGCTCTACGGCAAATACACATGATGTTGCTATCATATCTGGATCACATTATATGTCCGTTCGCGTACTAATATGCAAATTTATATAAACTTTCGGGCGAAACTAAACAAACGAGTTTGCGTTTTTCACACAGAATTTCAGCCGGTAAAAAACTAAAAACTGTCAAATGATGAAATCCTACGAGTTTGCCGGCAAAAAAAACAGCGTTTGCTTTTTCAAACTAAAATTTGACGTTTTTCATCTTTTTACGCAAAAGCGTTGGCGTACTTTTCTTTGAAATGAGAGGATTCTCTGTCGATTTCGGAGATGTGACAGTTTTCATTTCTCTACACATAAAGTTCGCGAACGTCCCTTATATGATCTATAAACTTGTTTTTACTATTTCCCACTAGGTGTCTTCGGTGCCAATAGGTTATCATTTTATACCTGAATTTATGTTGCCATACCAAAATTGAAATCATTTCAAAAAGCCAAACATTATTAGACCATATTTTGTACCATGAAATGAGCATACCGCCATTTATTTCATTGCTCCTTAAGGCTATACACCATTATCAACTAAAATAAAAAAAGGTTTGGCAGTCAGTTTATGTACCGCATCTGCTCGAAAAATGTTCAAGGGGTGTGTTTTCATATGTGAAAATATTTTTATGGAAATTTTTGTTTGTATGGTAACTTCGGACAAGATTTCAAATTGGAAATTCACCTGTCCAAGTGTTCGATGAAACAAATTGTTTTATTATTGTCGTCAGATCTTCCCAGATTACAAGCTATAATAAAACACGGCTAATATTGGTCATAGACCGCTAAAAGTATGCAAACGCATAGCCATTCCCGTCCGTCAACGTTTTGTATGCCTCAAGTGCTTGAACTAAAACACTGAAATTTGGAACTTATACTTTCTCTTAATGCCGGGAAATACAAGTTAAGGCCTTTCCACATAAGCGCGACTTGACCGAACGAACGAATGCATTTATAAACAAACAGAAAATTGCAACTATTACTATTCCAAGTGCTAGATATGTTCATGAAAATGTATTTAAAAACATAGGGACGGGCTACAGTCCGCTTGGGCGAACTGTTGGATACCCTATTCTTATTCCTATCCCTCATAAGTGGGCGTGACAAAAGTCTAAGTATGGTTAAATTGTTAAGAACGCTCTACATATTTTGTTATATAACATTTAAAGGATTTTATCAAAAAAAAACGCTCCCTAGCTCAAACTTGGGTGTTTCAATAAAATTGTTTTATTCAATTGTGGGCGTGTCAGTAGGCGGATTTAAAAAAAAATTAACACATGAGCATAAAGGGCCCCTAGAGAGTATATATTATAAATTCCAGCTCCCTAGCTCAAACTTTGGATTTTCAAAAAAATTGTTTTATTTATTTGTGGGCGTGTCAGTGGGCGGATTTTGAAAATATTTATACGTGAGCTTAAAGGGCCCCTAGAGAGTATATATTAAAAATTTCAGCTCCCTAGCTCAAATTTTGGTTTTTCAATAAAATTGTTTTATTTTTTTGTGGGCGTGGCAGTGGGCGGATTTTGAAAATTTTATATCCCGAGCAGTTTTAGGAGTCATAGATCATATATAAAAAATTTCAGCTTCCTAGCTCAAAATTCAATTTTTTCCAAAATTTTGTTTTTTTGAGTTTGTGGGCGTGTCTGTGGGCGGATTTCAAAAATTCGTAAACTTGATTATTTCGGGACCCTAGAGAGTATATGGTTAAAATTTCAGCTCTCTAGGTCCAGTTTAAAGGCCTAATTTTTGCCGACGGACGGACGGACGGACATGGCTAGATCGACATTACTATCGATGCTGTTCATAAATATAGTAACTTTTAGGGGTCTACGGGCAATATTAAGGTATGTTACAAACTATGCGTCAAAATTAATATACCCCTAGAATAGGGTATAAAAACAGGTCCCTCATCAGGTAAGGCTGAAGATCTCGTATTCGACATATAGCAATGCTTCACGTAACACTCGCCTCTGATTGATATCGTTACAATGACTCAATATTTACTTCACATAACTCACGAAACGTCAACAGCTGTCGTCGAGACGATAGCATTTGCGCGATAGCTAATTAGGCATCGCCTCGCATCGATTTAAATTTTAAGCACTTTCGTGATTTTTAAAGTTAACAATGGGTTTTAGATCTTTTCTTTATAACTGCAGAACGTTGTCAATGCAATTTATTATGAATTAAAAACTCTATTTCATTAGGTCTGTTCGAGTACTTTTTGTGTAGAAATATGAAAACTGTCAAATCTACAACGTCGAGAGAGATCCCTCTCATTTCAAGGAAAAGAACGCGAACGCTTTTGCGTAAAAACATGAAAAACGTCAAAGTTTAGCTTGAAAAGAAACAACCGTTGTTTTTTGCCAGCAAACTCATAGGATTTCATGAGTTGATAGTTTTTATTTAATTTTTCAAAACAAATTCTGTGTGAAGAAGAATGAACGAAAGTACATTTTTCTTTCGTTCATCGTTGTAACATTTTCTCAATACGCGAACGCGGTGGTGCAGTTTCGCACAAAAGTTTATAAAAATTTAAGTTTGCATAATAGTAGGCGAACGAAAGTATTGTTTTTCTCCTTGCGATTCAGAAATGTCAAACAAATATAACGTATCCGCTGATGTCATCATTGAATAAGCTAAGACATTAAAAAAGGTTCGGACATTGAACAAATTTACCACCCTGAAAATATTGACACTAGTTCGATAACAAGGGATAAATAGTAAAAAGGATAATTGATTTGTTAAAATTAGAAAAGCTGTACTGAAATAAATAGCTAATAAAATTGAGATTTGCCTTTCTGAAGATACGTATAAAAACACATTTGAGTTTAACCGAAAATCAACTGTTTCGCAAAAGTGTGGTAACAACGCCGTCTATTTTTTTTATTATTTTTTTTATTTGAAAAAGGAAATCCAAATCCAAAAGCACTCAGACCCGGTAACGGTCTATTGTACTACCAGGCAGAAATCCTATTTTTCGTGTAGAGGTTGGAGAAACAAGGTTTTATTCGTTTCTCTCCTTTAATGGGTGGCGTTTGTTGTTGTTCCCCATGGGGATTGAACTTGCACCGGGTCACATGCCAACACCATCGCCACTCCACTCAATGCCGTCTATAGTTGACTAGGAGTATGATTCCAATTGGATTCGTTC
This sequence comes from Portevinia maculata, assembly GCA_949715645.1. Lineage (NCBI taxonomy): Eukaryota > Metazoa > Arthropoda > Insecta > Diptera > Syrphidae > Portevinia > Portevinia maculata. Next base: position 91,614,442 of record OX454528.1, read on the forward strand.
CAGATTTCGTAATTGGAATCATAAGCAATTGACGACAGAGGACACAAAATACATATTTAGAAAATATCCTTCTTGGCAACTCGCTTGAAATTAATAAATCCCCTCATAAGGAACACTTCAATAAAACCGAACAGCCGTTGAATTAAATTATTCATTAAATAAAACCGTTAATTATATTATATTTTATATGATACCTTTTGCAGTTCCTTTCAAAACAAATTTAGTGACAACAATTGGAACATAAAAGTTCTTAATAAACTTTAACGTTTTGTTGAAAAAAAAATAAGTGCGATGGCAATATCTTTCTCTTTTTTACACTAAAGTATAAGAGAAAGTAAAAAAAAATAAGTTGCGTCGAGTTTCCACATGCTAGAGTACACTAGTAAACCGTTACATATATATTAACTAAGCCCAGTACTTATTGATGGGCTTGTGGTAGCTGTCCAGGTACCGGTATACTCGCGGCAGCTGCTTGCAATAAGCAATCCACGACATAAATTTGAGAGTGTAACCGAATTACCCGAAAAACTCAGCAAGTTGACAACTACAAAATATACATTTGAACACTATAAACAAATAAAAACTATATAGTAAGTTATGTTATTCTAAAAAGAATAATAGTTTTATATTATTTTCAGTAGCTTTCATACGCGCCAATTTTTTTTTTTAGTTTTTCTTCATTTAAATTCTTCAATAGCAAAATTACACAGTTCCTACCTAGAGTTATAAAAACCATTTACTTACGCTCTTTCGCGTTCTAGTGTTCTTAACGATTAAGCTTGTTTAAAAAAATCGAATAAATAATAATTACACAAAAAATGCTTTGCGAATGCCTTACATTTTTGTGTGGTCAAAATTCTTATCTTAAAACATAAATAATAGTAAAAAGCATTATGTGAGGCTAAATACATGCAATGTATTTGTGAAGACTTCTATGTGATTAAAAACAAAATTTGCGATTATTACATCTGTTCAATTAGAAAAATAAGAAAATGAAATCACAGATAACAAATGCTTAATTGTTCCTCTGAAAACATATTCTATCCAATCAAAGCCTCTTTCCTTCTTCCTTTTTGTATTCTTTAATATCCTATGTATGAAAAACTATCTGATTCTGAATGTAAAAGTGGACTAATTATCGTCGATTTCTTAGTACACTAGTCAGCCTTTTTGACGCAGAAATGAAATAAGAAACAAAAAAAATCAATCTTTCCAATCAGTCCGTTCAATCCGACACATTTATTGGATTTTTTATCAACAAAACGGGCACCGCTTTAAAATTTAGTTGGGATTCATTTTTTGTAGTTCTTAAATTAAAAAAAAAACTTTATATGCCATTTGTATAAGTGAATTAATTTACATACGAGTTTTGCTATACAATAATTTGTTTGTGGATTTTTTTTAGACATTTACTATTATGTACTTAGCTATCTTATTTAATAAATATGTTTTCCTTTTTACTTAAAAAACAAATTTCTCTTATTTTTGGAATTATTACATATATGTATTTTAACTTTTATTGCAAAATTTTGGAGGCTTTATCCCTGAGTTTATTTATCTTTTTGTTCTTTTTCCAAGAAAGCATTTAAATTGAATGACTTATGTAAAAACATTTTTTTAAATATGCTTGATTTTCTTAATTAAAAGTACATACACAATTCACAATTATTAAATATATTTTTTTTCTTGCCCAATTGCTGTTTCTTAATTTAACGAGTAAAATATGTGTTTAAATATATTAAAGGGAAGTTTATAATTTAATACTCGTATGATTTAAATACTCGTGTAGTTTTGAACCGGCAATAAAATTGAAATATTTTTTAACCTAGGTGTAAAGATGAGCCTAAAGAAATGGAGAATTGATGAGGTACAAGAGCCAGTAATTCGATGTCTAGATTCCAGTATAACAAATTGGAATTTATTCCTCACATAACCAGACAAGCCCTGATAGCTGCAACCATAGATATTTTTTCCACCAGAGGAAATCGACGCAGCCACAGAAACACTGATCAAAAGTCTGGAAAATGCATACGATTGAGCCTGACCTTTACGGACATAAGGGAATAGAAAGTCTCCACCGTGGTGGACAAAAGATTTATTTCAAATTAGGAAGAAAACTGGAGCTCTATTTAATGTGGGGAAAGCCGAATGAAATTAAAATCAACAGCTTTATAGCAAGTGCTAAAAGGACGGACTGGAACCCATTCTGTAGTGGCATAGAAGGCACCCCGGACTCTGCCAGGCTCAGGAGAATGCTCTCCATACCACCCGCTGTTCTGAAAGAGTTTTCTCAAAGATGAAAACTGGAACTGGACACAGTCCTGAAGAGATACACCCAACCTCTTATTACAGACACACTTTCCGGGGTGCACTTCAAGTCAAAGATATAATGAGGTAGATACCACTCCAATAACTGAATCAACAGGTCCAGAAATTGATATAACCAAAGAAAAGTTAAACTGGGCAATTGATACATTTTCTACCTTCAATTCACCTAAAAGAGATTCGATTTTTACAATTATGCTCAAGAAAACAACCACTCATCATATCGGTCCTCAAAAGACTTTTTTTATACGCAGCTTAGAATGCGGGTTCATTCCAAAAGCCTGGGGGAAAGTGAGGCTGCTCTTCACTCACAATGCAGGAAAATCTGGTCACATAATTGCCAAGGATTTCATACCGATAAGTCGATTATAGAACGATTTCAGCTGCCCAAAACGCTTATGGTAAGGACAGAGGAGCGGAAAGACGTCGCCAGCGCAAACGTCTCTTAAGAACAAAGAATATACACTAGCTGCATTTTTAGACATTGAAAGGCCATTCAATAATGGCCAAACGTGTGCAGTGGAAAAAGCGTTGTCCAACATTGACCAGTCTCTCACTAAGGTGATTATGAACCTGCTCAATGGAAGGAATATCAATGCAGCACCTTGGCTTTATTCACCTAAGGGTCACTGCCTCCAGAGGCACGTGAAGTAATTTCCCCCTTACTGTGGGTCCCCATCATGAATGAAATACTCTTGAAATTCAAAAACAGAGGGGTCAAAACAATGGCATACGCAGATGACGTAGTATTGCTTGCGATAGGAAAATTCCCATCAACCCTGAGCGAGCTATAAGAAAACGTAGCACGTGGTCAAATTAGAGAAGAATGGCACAATTCAAACCACCAGCGATTGCTGGAATACCCCTGAATGGATATGGAATGGAATACCGTGCGTATTTCATACAGTTTTTCATCTCTTTAAGACTTGTTCAAATCTTTGACGATGAGCAGTGTTGCATTTGCAGGGTTATCATTCGATAACATAGATGCAAGAGTGCTGTCATCAGCGAAACTATACAATTTCGATCTACAAATAATCGATTCTTGCCATTCCACTTACAGGAAAGAAGCACTACTTCACCGATAATTTCAAGAAAATTTTGCATCCAACCAAATACTTGGTTCGATATTCCGTAAGTAGTCAGTTCATCATATGCTTGATTCGCCTTTTGTTCAAATGCAACTGTTCATATATGAGTTATATTAAAGCCGTGTTTTCTCCTCAAGCAGATATACGAATACGCTTAGATAAAAAAAGAGTAAAATAAACATTCGACTTCGACTTGGCAGCACTATGCTGGCTGTCATTTTACATTTCGGCTTTTTTCTCCAGTCAAACTAGAGTATATTGAACCTGGAACTTGAATTCCAAAATACTACTCAAATTAAAAATCTATTGCTTGAGCATTTCATCCATTGAGTGTCGGATTTGAAAGCCATATTGGCTGTCATTTTTTAGTCGGTAACTTTCTAAATGTTCAATTCCTCACTTATTAGGCGTTTTTCTTTTTTAGCTCCGAGCGGGGCACTGAGCTGTCAAAAAAAGAACTGTGTTACTTTTTTAGCTCGGAGCGCTCTGAGCACAAAATTTGTATTTCTTTGTTATCTCTGAGCTAGCTCAGGGCTCGCTCGATGAGCTCGATTAAAAATGACCGAGCACATCGAGCGAAAAGCTGAGCGCGGCTGACTTCATTCATTATTTGTGCTTTTTCCATAGTTTATTTACTAGAAATTATAATTGAAATGGAACAATCCTTGACAAACACCAATTTCAGAAGCAAACCTGACTATTTTGAAAATTAATAGAAAAAAAATTATCTAATGACAGTTCAGTGCCCAATTCTGTTTCTTAATTAGCTCGGAGCGCTCAGGTTATGTTCAGCTCGGAGCGAGCTCTGATCGCTCGGGCCCCGTTCTGTTCCCCGCTCGGGGCTAAAAAAGAAAAACGCCTATTGCGTTCAAGCGATAATTTTGTGTTTGTGTTTAATGCGAGCGTTATGACGTTTTGAAATGTTTGGATAAAACATTTTATAGGAGAGTATTGCAACGAGGTAGGGGTAACACTTTGCGTCGGATAGAGTGAGGCCGTGTCTCGCTTCCTTCGCCTATCGAGGAGGAGTGAGACAGACGGTCCCCTCTCTTTATTTATATCTACTTGACCTCTGTAATATTAACTATACGTTCAGATTGCTTTACGATCATAACCAACGTTTTTTGCGTGTATTGCTTAGTACTATTAAGCGCGTTTTATTGGTTATCTTAGCTCAGCAAAATGTTACATCTTAAACAGCAACAAACCAAAAGTAAAGATTAATTGGTCTGCACAAGAGTAAACATATAATGTGAAGATAACGGTTTTGAAACCTTTGGAATGGAATGACACATGAGCGGATGTCTCAACCTTAACTAAGATTTTCTATGTCTAAGCTAAGTTGCGGAAATTAAACAAATTTAATACACCGCAATAATCTACACTCATTCGCTCACAGTAGAAAGGAAATTTGATTTGGAAAGTAAAAATTAGATTAAATGTACGGGAATAATAAATTTGAGACTTGCTTTCGTGTAGAGTTTTATTGGGAATCCTATTGCTGAACTTGAAATAAGTTCCCGATAAAATGCCCATATTGAATAAAAACATTTGTGGCGACATCTATCAACTGGTATTTGCAACAACAGCACTGAACACATCCATCAGAATTCTATCTAGTTTCCCAGACAAAAGAATTATTTCTGATGTCGTTCGAGTATTCTCTCCGAACAAGTTGTTGGTGGCACTTCGATAAATATTTTCTCTATTCAGTTACAACAAACTTTTATATCAAATAAATTAATATTTAATTTACATTTAAGTGGTAATTGTTTTATTGTTCTTTCATCAAGGAACATTCGCATCAACCCACACAGTTTACCTATGTTATTGAAAATTGATTAGTGAGTAATTTAAATGCTGCCTTTGCCTTCAAACAATGAGAGGTTTCACTTCTGTGTTCATGATACAACAACCCTTTTAATACTACGTATAGCAGGTATTCCTTATTACAACCCAGTTGTAGAATGCGTTAAATTTCTCGAGGTCGAAACCTTATGTTTGACATGACCATTTTACTCTAGGAATTCTTCGTGGCTGCATTTGCTTAGGATCCAGTGTTTAATTTTCCGAAAACATTTTTGCAAAAATATCAGGATACTCTTTCAGGAGGGGAAGAGTATGTGAAACTGTTCTGCAATTATCCACTCTGACGGGACACAACGTTGTCGATGTGGCACTGCCGTCCCATTATGGCACTTTTGCACTTGAGTGGCACAATTGTAATAAATTGTATATGACACTCTCCTACTTTGACCAAAATAATAACATATTTTTTAAATCGCACGCGACTGATTTTTATGTGAATGGCCGTATTGTTTGTTAAAATTACTCGGAATCAATCAGTTTCAGATTTGCACATATGCCAGAATTGTGAAAACTTTTTGTTGCTCAGTTTTTGTTAAAAATTTCAAGATCTATGTAGCTACATACAAGTATATATTTCCCTAAAACTTTGCGGCACCCAACTTTTCAATACGACACTTTAACACTGGTGGCACTTAATATTTGTTTGCCGCGGCAACGCTCGGCACAGTCAATCAATTTTACATTGTTATTCCACCGCAGCTTTACTGAGCATACAAATCCTTTTATCAGCCTTGAAATCTTTAAAAATACCGCAAATGTAAAAAGCCTGGCTGGCCAAGTATCAATTTGTCTGGACAAAATATTTTTAGTTATCCTTCGTGACGCTATAATTTAAAAAAAAAACGAGAATGTTAACCAACTACAAAAGATGGTGAGTTTTCTTCGGTCATGTGTCAAAAAAAAAATCAGATTTCTAAGGACAACAAATATTTCTTTGACTTCTTTGTTTAAAAAATGAATAAAACACTTCTGACAATATGGCATAAATTGATGAACTCAAAACTATAAATCTACTTTCAACTAATATCAGGTTCACCAACTCTTATCAACTACGAGTATTTAAATTTCTTGCAAAAATTTGCCTTTGATGTAAATTCATTCACTTAATATAAATATTCAAATATTCAAACCTTTTTATTAAAATTATGTATTTTGTGTCTTTTAAAATTTTATTTTTACTGAATTATTGAATATTTCAAAAGAAAACAAAATGAAATGAACTTTGTTTTAACTGTTTTTTTTCCTTTTAGGTAAAAGTGAAAAAGTTTGTTTATTTATGTTTATAGACAGAAATAAAAAATGTATGTAAAAAATAAAAGGATTGTTTTTTCGTTATAAATTGCATTTTTATATTTTATTATTTTTGTTGATCTTACACAATTATTGAAATTTTTAAAAATTTATTTATTTGTTTTCCTTTTTTAAACCACTTACTTTAATTTATTACAAATAAGAACTTTAAAATGTAATGGTATTTTAAATGTTTCTTTTCTTATATTTCTTACTTTTGTTTCAATTTGTATAGATTTGTACTTTTTGCAAGTATGCAATTTTTGTTGTTGTTTTGTATTATATTTGAGGAATTTGTATTCAAAAAAATATTAAATGATCACCATTCTATTTTGTTATATTACATTATGCGTTTTTAAGTGTTTAATTTTTTATTTAAAGAAACGGAATCATTTTTTTTATATAATCTTCTGTTTATATCATTCTCACGAATATATTATTGCAATAAAATTTATTAGCCATTGGTATGTAATTTGTTTTTCACTTATTGGTGTGCTAATTTTTAATCTTATTTAAATACCTATAGATAACCATGTACAGATTTTGGTTTGTTTTGTTTTTAAGAATTAAATAAATAAGTGAGTTGCTACTTGATTTTGTTTGTTTAGTTTATTCTCTGTTATTTATTTTTGTTTGTGGAGACTTTTATACTTTGAACAGTATTTTTATTTTGAACTTTGTTGCTTTTGCTTTTTGTTGTATAAAAAATAATGATTTGTTTTTCTTTTGGTTTGTTTGTATTTGTTGGTTTTTTGTTATATTATAGTTTACAATATCTTGCACTTTCGTTATTTGTTTTTGTTTGTTGCATGTAGTCTGTTTGGTTTTTGTTTAATATATGAATTATTTTAGTGTGAGATGAATATGTTGAGGACAATTGTTTGATGAAAAAAGTCAACAAAACTAAAATATAAACGAAAAGGAATATTTTTCTTTATTTAATTTTAACTTTTGAAAAATAAACTTGAAAGATATTATTTATAACTAGATACTAATGAAAATGTTAATTTTCCGTTTATTACTCAAAACCTTAAAGTTAACTTGTTAAACAAAAATTAAAAGATTTTTTGATTGTTAAGGAGATAAAGGGGTCTGCAATGGGATAAGCAATAGAACATATTGCGAATGTGTTTGGTGAAAAAATTGTTACATAACGGGTTATTTCATTCGCTCATGTATAAAGTGCAATCAAAGACGCTTTTCACCAAAATACAAAATATTGTAAACTGCGGCACATTAATTATCGGGGCACATTCGTCAAAGCCGATTTAGACGGGATGCACTTTGAAGTAAGCAACAATTATGACGGTTAATCCATCCATTCTTGAATACATGAACACGATAAAAATTTGACACTCGTGGTTAGGCGCTCAAAAAAGTTAGGTGTGCTTTTGTGTTTTTCTCCTCTCCGTTGTTATTTTGTACAAGATGTACGTAAGAGATTTTTTAAGTCAATTTTATTGTTTTAAAAACAGATTTTTGTAGCCTGCTAGTATATTAAATTGTAAAGTGAACTATATATTCAAAAATAGGCTGTAATTAAAAGTGACAAGAATTTGTGAAGAAGAAAAAAATTTGAGAAGCTGGGGCACATTCAGCATCTAAGGTCGGGGCACTTTCAACAGATGCCGAATATGCCCCAAGATTAAAATTTTCGGATTTTTTTACATGTAATTTTTATATAACGTAGATATGATACGAACCTATCAAAAGAAAACCAACATGGTTTCTATAAATGAGGAGTCAGTGAAAAGAGCAGTTGACGATGTTGTTAAGAAGAAAGAAACGATTTCATCTGCAGTCAGAAAGTACGATCTTCACAATAAGGGTAAATTATTTTAGTCATTTATTTACTAACAAAAAACGGCTGGATCGATTTCGCTGGAAACTTAATCAGTTCTGAGTTACGTAATTACGCTTCGAATAAACCCATATTAATATCGTCTTTCGTTCTCGATATACGTACATACACACAGACAGACATCTCTATAAAAACGTTGCATTTGGATTCTGGTGACCTTGAAACGTGGAGATATGTCAAAATCCGCGCTTCACAAAATCGACCCCATTACAAGAACTTCTACTGAGAAGTTGACAAGTTTTTTCAAAGGCTGAAGAAGAAGAACTAGTCACTTATGTTAAAAAGAGCGCTTTTCACTATTTTGGCTTGACATATGCTTCTTTTCGAAAGTTGTCCTATGAATATGCACTCAAAAATAATATATCACATCAAAATAATTGGGAGGTATCTAAGGAAGCTTCGGAGGATTGGCTATATGGATTTTTAAAAAGAAATCAAAGCCTGGCTTTGAGAAAACTGGAAAACATCAGTGTAAAAGCCCTGAACAGAACAGACGTTGAGATTTATTTTCCAAATGCTCGAGAAGTTTATGAAAAATATCGTTTTCTCGGGAATAACAACTACCTTAACTTCTAGACCTCGAAAAAATATAATTTTAATTTGGACTTTACAAATTATAAAGTCAAATCATTTAAATAATCACCAAAATTATTCTCAGCATTTTTAATCAACAATATTTAATTAATTCACTTAGTATTTATTTGTTATCTTCAACATGCTTTGAGTTTCATGTGACCGTTAATAAGTTTTCCTTTTTTGACTTGAATTCAGCCTTATTTTATTTTATTGAATTAAATTAAATTGTTTGTTATGTTTTTATAAAAAAAAATACAAAATTTAAAACAAAACAATTCGTATTTTCTATAGAGACACTTAAATGCCGAATGGTCCCCACCAAATGCCGAAGCTGCCCCGAGTCGGGACACATTCAGCAAATTGACTTGAATCTTAAAAACACGAAAACTATTTACGAAAATCAATATTATATGCACTTTGTTTTTTAAAAATGGATCTTCAATATTGAAATTATCTGTTACTTCAAAGAAATTTGCATTAAGCGTATTAATGAAGTCAGTGCGAAGCTCAACAAAAAGTTAACGAATGTGCCCCAACTGCACGCATCTATTAGGTAGGCTCCATTAGTTTTTTTTCTTTAGGTCTGTCGGAAAGTTTCATTCTATAGGGGTTATGTTAGGTATGGTTAAAGCGGCTGACACACTTAGACTAATATGAAGTCCGTTGTGATACCACGCGGATCTGGGAGTGCTATTCCTTCGCATTTTGACATTTGTCAGTGATTATTTAAATAAATTTGTATGGAAAAACCTTAAATTTGCAAATGTTAATTTCCTTAAGTAAAATATCCACATCAAGAGTTTTGCCAAGTTTGTGCTGCAAGTTTGCGATCCATATTCATAGACGAACTGCTAGAAAAATTAACTAGCTTTTGTATCAACTGTCAGAGTGTCAGATATATGCCGATGATATAGGGTAAATTCGGAATTCGCATCAGTGTAGAGTTTATGCTCAATTAGCCCTGCCACACGTTCATTTACGCAAACATTTTGCATCACTGGAAAGGAATTTCTTAAAATCCCCAAAATTTTTATATAATATTAAATTGCCGTTTAATACAATTACACCTCTATGAGCATTTGCAAAAAGGAGACTGCGGAATATGCTCTGAGCTGGATGTCCTTGCCAAAGCTGCAAGCGCAAAGACTATTGCTCTCTTTAGTTAGGTAGACTTATAAAATCTATCTTGGAAAAAAAAACATCTAACCAAACCCCTACTCTACTAAACAATCAAAAATCAATTAAAAACACACTCGCACACATGTAATCAACAGCAAATAAATATAAAAAAATAAACATGTAGTCATTCACTATAAACATATACTAAAAACAATAATAAAATAATTGCACACATGTGTTTGGAAGTATAAAATAAAAAAATGTATAAACAAAATTTAAAAACTAAATAAACAGAAAATAAAATGTATAACACTAAATTGCAGTAATTGTTACAAAAGTAGGATCACAGTGATCATTTGTTTGTCTTCCTTTTTTTAGTTACTCGTATATGAACAAGTAGTTTTTTATTAAGTTGCATAATGATTTGATTTTTTGTTTGTCTCATATATTTTGTACATTTCAATTGCTATTAATATTAATCCATTAAATGGTGTAAATTGAAGACAATTTAGTTAACAATTTCCACGTAAAATTGTACATTTAGATATTTTTCATTTTATGTAAAACTTGTGCGATTAATTATTCATTTTATGTTGCAATATACAAATGTAAAAATTTCTTCATTTATTTTTATTTTTCCATATACTTAAAACAAAATAAAATTGGAAAAAATAACAAAGTGTATACATATATAAAATAAAAAAAAAAACAAATTAAAAAAAATATTGCAAAGAAAAACTTAAAAAAAAACGAAGTAATTCTACGATTACCTAAAGTCACACCTAATTGATCAATACTCAGTTTCTTTTTCGTCTTTAATGTAATTATGCACTTATAGAAATGAATTGATTCTTATTAAAATATATGTATGTATATTTATAATGTATGTATAAAAGTACCATTGATACATAACAGTACATTTAAGTGAGAAAACTAAATATATTTTTATATGTAGTTTTGTTTGACTGAAAACGAAAAATAGTTTCGAACCAAAAGAATAAATATGACGCTCAGCAGGACCCATGATAGATTTGAAAAAATTTCCTTTTGGCTGTTGTAAATACTCAAGCTAGGCGTTTGCTACATAAACCGTTTCTTTTTCAGTTACATATAAACGACTCTTGTTTGAAAAATTACAGACCAGTGAATGAAATTTTAAAAAATCTACCAAAAGTCCTTGTACGATCCTCAGGAACCATGTAGCGTACTGTTCTGGTTGCTATTGTTGTTACCGTTGACATTTTGAGCGGAAACCTCGGACTTGACACGCCGCGCAATATGCGATCGTGTGTGCTTTCTTAAATGATCCTTTCGATAGAAACCTATATTTTTGGGCGAAGTGAGTTATATCAAAAAATTGTCCAATAATGATTGAGTGTGTTAATATACCTTTTCCACATTCTATACAAACATGCTTCTTCTCACCAGAATGTATGACGATGTGAAGTGTAAGCTGCTCCTTGCGTTTGAATGATTTCATGCAAATCTGTAATAATTTTCAAATGGGTTAATATGAGTAAAGTCCGGGTTCATATTCATCACGAAATAGAAAAATATACTTCTGGTGCTAATACCCTCAGATTTTATTTTGTTGGTCAAGCGATATCGAATGACTTGTTTCACGTTAGGCGCCAATGATTCTGACGCTATACAAATAATTGGCAAGCATTTCAGCTCCGCCACACAGAACGCGATTTAACGCCGCGGTAAGATTATTTTACGTAGCGGGAGCGGTAAGCACCGAAAACAGCGAAAAATAATATTAAATTCATTTTTCTATTATATCAAGCAAAAAACACAAGCCAAAGGACATTTAACGCGCAGGTGTCAGGAAATAATCTGTAATTTTATACAACGCAGGGGTGAGTTCAGCGCGGCGTTGCAAACGCTGTATGGTGGACAAAATCCACACAAAAGGTCGCAATAGAGAAGCTCAAAAAGGTACAACGGCTGGCGTGCCTTGGTATCTCCGGAGCCATGCGAACCTGTCCAACAGCTGCCATAGAGGCAATAACATTAATTACACCTCTCTACATATATATCCAAAAAGTGGCGATCCGCAGTGCAATAAGTCTAATACAGTTCAACGAGATAAGTCTTAATGATCATCCGGAACTAAAGACCCTTCTCGATGAACTGCCAGAACTTAACATGAACTGCGCGGTCACAGACCGCATTCAAAAAACACTATGCTTCAACAAACGGTTCTCCACGGAGATACCCAAGAGAGAAGCATGGGTTAGTAATAACCCACCAAACAGCCACAACGGCATAAAGTGGTATACGGATGGGTCTAAAATGGAAACGGGGGTAGGAGCGGGAATATACGGACCACACAAACGCTTTACGATACCCTTGGGACAAAGTCCCAGCATATTTCAAGCAGAGCTCCACGCCATTCAAGAATACGCCAGCCACATTATTTTATCTGGCATAAAAGGTGCAACCATCCATATTTTCACGGATAGTCAAGCAGCTATAAACGCCCTTAGCTCGTATACCATTGACTCCAAATCAGTCATGTACTGCTTCAATACCCTACAAACACTCGGAATAAGAAACAAGACCAAATTATGGTGGGTTCCGGGTCATGTCGGGTTAGAAGGTAACGAAAAGGCCGACGAACTGCCCAGAAAAGGTTCAGAAACACCTTTCATAGGTCCCGAACCTTTCTGCTGCACTCCTAGATCAGCAGCAACGGCAGCAATTAAAAGCTGGGAACATAGAAAATGTATCTATTTTTTGGAAATCATCCCAGGTCTAAGACAGGCCAAACGAGCCATTCGGCCCTTCAATCAAAATGCCAGCAAATGTCTAAACCTAAGCAGGCATGATATCAAAAACCTAGTAGGTTACCTTACTGGTCACCATGGTTCAAGATATCATCTACACAAAATGAGAATATCAGACTCTCCTGAGTGCCGACTCTGTCTTGAAGAGGACGAGTCAGCTGAACACATTTTATGTGAATGTCCAGCCCTTAATGTAATTAAAAAGAAGATCTTTCTCAGGGAGGAAATGAGACCCGAGGACATAAAGAATTCTTCTATTGGTAAAATTGTCCGCTTTACACGGAAAGTGGAAATTCTACTAGTTTAAACTTTACTGGCCAATACGCTATAAAAGATCTTTTAGGTCGAAGTACTCCTTGGCGAGCCAAAATTTAAAAAAAAAAAATATATACGAGTATATATATATTGTAGTAGAATAGAACGTGGTGTTAAAACGCGTTCTGTGTGGCGAAGCCTCAAAACTAATTTACGAGGTGCTACATCGTGTGCTGTGTGAACAGAAGGAAGAAAAAAAACTAAAATAAGTGATTATGCCAGTGCGAAAAAAATAGACTTCACAGCGTTGGGTATTCCACGTCGACCACATCCCACTTCGATGCAGTTGCTTCTATTTGATTGGATATTTTTTTTTTTTTTAATTATGTATGCGCACTTAAGGGAGTTTTTTAATACCCTTATAATGTAATAGCTAGACAGCGCGGGCTTTAAGGAAACTAGGATTAGTAGATAAGGAGAGATGCCGATGCACGTTGGTTTCGAATGTTGTAGATTATAAGGGAAAATGAAGAGGGGAAGAGCTTCTGCATTCGTGTTGTACCAGCTTGGAAAAACTATGTATTCGACGTCGCCAAGAAGGCAGCGAATTTTTGTTTAAGCGGTGCAAGAAATAATTTAAGCTCTTCTGTTCTGGCTACAAGGCTTGAGTACAATGCTCAAATCTGGCCCGATGAACCAATAACATATTTGAAGCTACACGAAGGAGTTATAAAAACGTATGATTGAACTCATTCGTGACCGAGACTTCGCGAAATCGCTTGACTATCTAATCTATCGTCGCAATGTCTCCTACCTTTCGTTATTCTGTCGTTATGTCCACCATACGAGCTCAAACGAAATAGCCAGTTGTATTGCTCTCTAAGTACATTTCAACCGCAATACGTACCATGCATAGAATGCACATCAGTGAAATACAAATAACCTTTTCTTAGTCATATCGGTATCACATGAATGTGGAATGCTCTATTACGCTCTCTCTTTCCTTCGCATTACAATTTACAAACATTCAAACCAACGTGCGTCTGGATCGCCCCTATATCTAATCCGAATCACCCTTCTGCCCGCGATTTGTAGCTATCTATATTATAAGGATACAAAAAAAAATCGCCAGTGCAGATTAATAAACAAATTAAAACATAAAAAAAGGCTATAGTCTGCTTGGGCGAACTGTTGGATACCCTATTCCTACTCCAATCCCCAAAAAAGTGGGTGTGGCAAAACTTTGAGTATCTATGCTTGATTTATAACTACAATAAAATCTGTTACATTCCAAGGCATGGACGTGAGCGCGCATTATCGCATTTGTGGCAGTACTGAGTGAAACAGCAGAGGAAGATCTCGTTTAAACTTATTTGCTGCAACCCAGTTATATATACTAAACACCGGCAATAAGTCCATTTTTATGTCATTGATAAAGCAGTTGCAACTACTGCTGCCTCTGGCATAGTTTCGTGTTGGAGGGTTTCAAGAGATGAAACTGCATCTGATCATTGGTGTGTTATCTTTGAGTTAAGTGCAGAAATTAAGCTTACACTACCAACAATTATTTAATTACCTAGCGTTGCTCTGCAACAGTTTCCTCTGACTGGAAGAGAGCAAAGACGGTTTCGACTCATAGACCAGGGAAAGCAACATATTATGTCCCCAAAAGCTTCAGGACTTATCATCATTATTTTTAGCCTGGTAAATGGCCTTGAATAATTAATTGACGTATAGCTTAAATAAAGTATTTCAGCACCGCTAGATAGCTAACACGCCTATAAAAAAGACAAGTCCACTGGAACGGCGCTAATATGGATGTTAAGAGCAGAGTCCGGAAAGCTCTTGCCCGATGGATCGATGCACTGTGTTTGTGCGCCCAATAAAAAAATAATAATATTTATCCCGTACAGGGTCGGGCTAAAAATATCACTACAGCGCCTCCCAAAAAGAACAAGACTTGTCGTAAAAGGCAACTAAGGGGAGAAATCACGTCTTGTCAATATTAATTTTAACATTCAAATGAGCCTAACGATACATTCAACATTATGAAACATGAAACTCTCCAAACAGGTGTGCAGGCCACTCCATGGGTTGACACGACTAGAGATAACCGGTGTCTTAAAGGACGATTAAATCAATAATCAATAACAGAAGCATGCACGTGCACACAATGCAACTCATTTCATAGGTCAAAAGAATTGACTGCTCTTAAAAAAAATATTACCCATACATATTAGGTACATCAAGCGTATGTTAGTGGTCTGCTCTATTCAGTAAAGACTTACACAAAATCCAAGGGTTTTCGTCTGAGACATCCTAATGATGTAACAACTAAATTAATGGTTTAACAAATAATTGCTTTTGTGCCGTACGAACATCCGAGAAAGAGTAGAAATTTAGCGGCTCAAAAAAGGGCCTTAAACAAAACTTTCCCAACCAATCCGTGGGTTGGTACGACTGGAGATCACCAGCGTCGTAAAAGGACGATCAAATAAAAATCAATAACTGGAGCATATACGCGTCGAAATTGTAATAAAATAGACATACCGGTATTAAACAAATGCAATGGCACCAATATTTTATTGGACTAGTAAAGAAGTGATCTAAAATCTAGAACAGAGAGCTGCATCAATTCATTCTTTGTAGTTGTAAATCGTTTGCTATAAAACGAGAATTACACAATACTGCTGTTTTGTTGGGAAAGCTATCCATAGTGAAGTAGGAGTTCCCAACAAAACCATCCGCAGTAACTTGGTTTTTATATTTCAAATTTGGTACACTTACTACGATAACAGCTTCGAGCTGTCAGAAAAATTTGCATGATAAAATGAACAAATCCCGCAAATAGATCCGCGCCAAGCCAAAACAAGCTAGAATTTTTAATAATAAACAATATCTGACATTTTTGTTCAACTAGAATGGATATTTTTTTATAATTTTGCGCTTTTTCCTGTTTGACTCCATTTTACCTTCCTAGTGAGTAGGATTTTACACGTATTATAAATACAATAACCCACTACGGACCACTGCCGATAAAAGCAGAAGTGAAATCTTACTGCGGATAGATTGAATGAACTTGGCTGAACTTTTAATTGGTTCGTTCTTATATGTTGGTACGATTGATACATTGTATGCTTCGTTCGTAGAGTAGCGTTGAAATCTCGATGCCGGTTTTCGACTCATGAGTTAAAATGGATTTGGAGTTGAGTTGAAAATATGTAGAAAATGATAGAAAAAAAACTACTTACTAGATCTCGTTCAAACCAATTTTCGGTGGAAGTTTGCATGGTAATGTCCATCATACCTTTTTTTAGTTTTATCATTCCCTTATTTCAGAAGTTAGAGGTGGGGGGGGGGGGGGGGGGGGGCACACATTTTACCAATTTGAAAGTGTCTCTCGCGCAAACTATTCAGTTTAGAAAAAAATTATATTAGAAACACCCAATATCATTTGGGTACCTATCCATAGAAACCCCACACGTATGGGTTTCATGAAGAAAAAAATTTTGAGTTTCAGTTCTAAGTATGGGGAACCCCCAAAATTTATAGTTTTTTTTTCTATTTTTGTGTGAAAATCTTAATGCGGTTCACAGAATACATCTACTTACCAAGTTCCAACAGTATAGCTTTTATAGTTTCGGAGAAAAGTGGCTGTGACATTCCCGGACAGGCAGACATGACGAATCTATAAGGGTTCCGTTTTTTGCCATTTGGCTACGGAACCCTAAAAACCAGGCTGCTGCGCCTGCGAATGGTTTTGGTGGGAGTTCCTTCTTTACTATAGATAGCTTTCCCAACAAAACAGGGGTATAGTATCGTGTATTGTGCAATGAGCTACTGAACTAAGTGACCTTAAATGAAGTGAGATTGTGAGCTTGCAGTTTACCTACTTCTCAGCACTATTTTTTGAACTATTTATAGTTCATGAACTACACAAGCCTGTTAAGTATTCACACACACTCACATTCCATCGATCATATTAAGTTGATCTCACAACCATGCTAACAGTAAATCCACGGTTGCACAAAAGAACGATTCCATCGTTCTTATAAGTAAGCGTGGATACATTTTTCAAAGAAACGCTGCTATTATCGATAGCTATCTACAGTATTGCTTTCGATAGAAAGTTGTTGTTTAACGTGTAAATTCGAGCACTCCTGTGGATATGTGGATACAATTCTCAAAGAAACACACCTGTTATCGAAAGCTATCACCACTTTTGCTGGTGATAATATCCGCAGCAGGGGCTGCTTTGGATACATGCTAGAGATACATACAATAATTTGTGTTGCAAATAAAAATGAATGGCTGCTGGCCATAGTTCTTGGAATCGTTCTTTCGTGCAACCGTGGACACATTTCACAATGAAACGCGGCTATTATCGAGAGCTTTCAACGGTGCAGGGAAATTACTTCACGGGCAATAACTTCACCTCGAGTGGGCAATACCTTCACTTTTTTTGTAAAGTTATTGCCCACTGATGGTGAGCAACAACTTCACCCAAATTTTGTGAAGTTATTTCCCACCTATAATTTGAGAATTTGTCTATTATAACTAAAGACCCTTGCACCCACTCCAAATCAAACAGTGACCCCAAGCAGGGGGGTTGCAAGTAGATTCCATAAACAGTGCAATGCATATGGGGGGGCATGCTGCCCCCGTGAAGTTATTTCCCTGCACCGCTTTCAACAGTATTGCTGAATTGCTGTCAATGGAATGTTGTTGTTGCTTAGCGTGTCAATCCAGCACTCCTGTACACATACATTTCTCAAAGGAACGCCCCAAATAAGCGTATTCAAGCAACGTCGTAAATTCTAATAAATAAAATAAATGAAAGGTCCGAATTTGTATGAGAATTCTTTTACAACAAAGTTGTAAACTTTCGACACGAATTTGGTGGGCAAATCAAGATGGTAAATGTGGAAAACTTTTTCAACCAATCAACGGTTCAGCTGCAGTTAGGCCGTAGCATGCTGAATGCCTCCTCTTTCACACTGCGCAGATGAAACAAACGCGCGTATCTAACCTGATTGATTTCCATTATAATACGAAAGCAGTTTTAAGGGGTATTCATGAAACGTTCGTCGTAAACTTACACTTTGCAAAGATGGTAAACTTTCAACTTTGCATGAATACCTATAATATGTTTTCCCGGTCTTGGCATGCCCCTTAATTTTTTGTAACATACTGTTTTCATATAAAAATAAAAATGGTTTATATATACTCACATTGCAGACATGTGGCCGGTCTGGTATATGCGACAATTTATGCCTGGTTAAATGATCCTTGCGTTTTAATGCTGCATTACAAATATCGCACACAAATCTTCGCTCTACGGCATGCGATATAACATGCTGTTCAATCAGACTACGATCCGGATAGGCCATTTGACACTCCGGACAACAGTATAGCGTTGAACCGTCCAGTGCTTTTGTCTCCCGTATTTCGCCGGGCTTTGGTCGGGGTTTCTTTTCTTTCGGTGCCTTCTTTTTTTTAGTTTTCTTGCCAGTTGTCGTTGTACCAGGAGTAGTGGTGCTTGTTGTGCCAGCCGTTGCTGATGTTGTAGTTGGAGCTCCTGCTTCTGAAAGACTGGTAAGATGTCCATCCATGCCCACTATTCCATTATGGTTATGGTTACCATTTGTACTGTTCACCGAGGGTAAACCCCCCAGTGCTAGGCTCAAATTGGTACCATTCTTCAGGACTTCGCCCTTAATATTGAAACCAGAGGCGGCATCTAAATTCCCTAAATTTAAATTCCCTGAGTTAATTTGTGAACCGACTATCCCTGAAGATTCCTTTTTTATTGTTTCGGAGTATTTGAGGAAGTGCTGAATTGAGATTGGCAGTGTTGCTGACAGCAAATGTGATGAATAATCAACGGTGTTCGCTGTGTTCGCCAGTGTTTGCCAAGATTGGTTAACATTTTGCAAAATTTGTTGGTTAATCACTGTAAAAGGAGAAACATTTTTATTTTTCTTATTTGCTTTTTTATTATAGAACAGAAAATAAATTCTTGATTAAAAAAACGTGTGTGTTTAGAGAATAATAAATAAAATATTGGCTAAAGCTACTTGACACTAATTGTTCCCTACTCGTATATATTGTGTGGTCACGTTTAATTGGCTAGTGTCTTCGATTTTAACCCACAGAATTCAAAAACGAAATAAGCTTTTTGAAGGATAACGCTAAATAGGTACAATACATTTTATATACAGCCGGAGCCGGAGTTTTTAAGCGGCAGAACTTTAAATCTAGTTAGAGCAATTATGCGTCGTTGGGAGCCTTCATCGAGAAACCTGAATTGTTCCTTCGGAATTGTCTACCAATCTCATGGCTATTGATAATTATGAGCCTTATTGCGAAGATCAATCGACAGTTGATAATTGACTATTTTCAATGTGTGCTATTGTGAACGAACGATTCTAAAGGATTTTGTCAATCGCAGTCAATTAAAAAAGTGCGATTGACAAAAATACCAAATGAATTGTTCGTTCACAATAGCACACATTGAAAATAGTCAATTATCAATTGTCGATTGATCTTCGCAATAAGGCTGTATGAAAGGAAAAATTCGCGCCATAGAAAGAATTAACATATTGTCCTTAATAATTAGGTTTGTCAATGCCCTGAAGTAAGATGTGATTAATCTGCACAGCCTAGGCGGCATCTTTGAACCCAAGAACAAAGTCTCGGTGCTTATGGGAATGTGTCCCACGGTCATACAGGCTGAAGTCCATGCCATTGAGGTGTGAGCACGATAAAACCTTGAAGAGGGTATTAAGATCAGCTGAATACATTATCATTCAAGCAGCCCTTCAAGCACTGTTTTCTAGCTAAGTGAAGTCTTTGACAGTCAAGTGTTGGTACGCTACGTCACATTGTGTAGCCAGGCATAACAAACTAAAGTCCGGCCATCAATAAATTGCGGGCAGTGAATCTGTGGATGAACTAGATAGAGCCATAGAATATTCGTTATCACGACCAAAACCTTATGGCAGATTAAACTGGACTTCTGCTCTAGAACTGCAGCACACTGGGAAAATGTTCAAGGGCTCAGACAATCCAAACAACTTATTTCTACAGGGATATTGTAATGTTGGATAAGGAAAGCGTTAGAAAGCTGTTGAGCCCGGCGCACAGAGAAACATGTTCGTCAGCAGAGTTGGCACTGCATTTATTTTTGTTGAATTGCGGTGGTGCATGACTTGTATGCACGTCTTAACCTTTTCATGATTCAAACATGCTCAACAGGCAAGAAATAAGTTGGTGAATTTCTAAGGCGGACTTTTTTTTTTTTTTTTTTTTTGAAAAAAAGGAAATCCAAATCCCAGAGCACTCAGACTCGGTAACGGTCCATTGTACTCTATTTGCGCGAATATTTCATAAAAAGATTATAATGAAAATGAAACCGTGAGAATTGCGTTGTTGTGGCAAAAAAATATTAATAGTTGAAAAATGTTCTATAGATGCATTTTATACTACAAAATACAAACGAACAAAAGCAATTATTTAATTAAAAAATTATACCAAAAAAAGTGAAAATGCTGTAAATTGCTGCATCAACAGATGCGCAAGCCATTTTGGTCACCATTTTCAATGTTTTTATTGTTATACCCTATTCTAAGGGCATATTAATTTTGACTCATAGGTTGTAACATACCTTAACATTGCCCGTAGACCCCTAAAAGTTACTATATTTATGATCAGCATCGATAGTAATGTCGATCTAGCCATGTCCGTCCGTCCGTCCGTCTGTCGGCAAAAATTAGGCCTAAAAACTGGACCTAGAGAGGTGAAATATTAACCATATACTCTCTATCGCCCTGAAATAATCAAGTTTACGAATTTTTGAAATCCGCCCACAAACTCAAAAAAACAAATTTATCGAAAAAATCGAATTTTGAGCTAGTTGAAATTTTCTATATATGATGTTTGAATCCTAAAACTGCTCGGGAGATACAATTTCTAAAATCCGCCAACTGACACGCCCACAATTTAAAATAACTTTTTTTGCTAAACCAAAGTTTGAGCTAGGGAGCTGAAATTTATAATATAGACTCTTCAGGTGCCCGTTATACTTATGTTTAAATATTTGTTAGATCCGCCTACTGACACGCCCACAATTAAAAAAAACAATTTTATTAAAAAAAACAAAGTTTGAGCTAGGGAGCTTTTTTTTACAAAAGCTTCGTTTTCCTTTAAATGTTATATAACAAACTATGTAGAGCGTTCTTTACAATTCAGCCACTTTTCTCACGCCCACTTATGAGCAATAGGAATAAGAATAGGGTATCCAACAGTTCGCCCAAGCGAACTGTATCCCGTCCCAATGTTTTTGTTTTGCTTTAACATACTTTCTCCGGTTTTTTGTCTATAAAATGGTAGTTCCCCTTCAATAGCTTTTGTTTTCGCTTAAAGGTACACTTTATAAACAATCACAATAATTTTCCCATACGATTTGTGCAGTTTACTTCTATTGTTTCCTTCAATTTTTTGTTGGCGTTTAAGAAAGAGAATCGGCACTCCAGAAAGGGATAACTTCACGAAGTGCTCTCTAGAACAGAAATGATTGCTGCTGCTGATGCGCACAAAATTACATTTCCATTAAATTCTATCTGATTTGAGACTAGTATACACATTTTGATGAAAACCCCGAGTTTTTTATATGAATATGGACGTCATGTGATCATACTCCACAGATAGAGCCGAAAAAGGTGTGTTGTGTATACACATAATTTACGCGAACAACCCTATTAGTTTTTACTCATTGTTTGTAACATGCCTTAACACTGCGCGAATACCCCTAGCAGCTACTGCATTGGTGATCCTGATCAGCAGCGATAGTTTTGGCGATCTAGCCACGACCGTCCGTCCGTAGGCGAAAATTGAGCCCTCAAACTCGAGCTAAAAAGCTGAAATTTGGACTATATAAGTACTCTCTAGGGGCCCGAAATAATCAAGTGCACGATATTGAAAAATCCACTCACTGACCCCCACTATTTAAAAAAAATTATTAAAGAGATTATTGGAAATGAAAATCCTATTATTCGCAAAGTATGTAGATAAAGTTATTTTGAACACTTCCTTTATACAAAGTTTTCTAATATGACTACTTTTTAGGGGCGTTTCTTACTTTGTTTTTTCGATAAATCCATTTAAATGTTGTATAGGAAAATATGTGGCAAATATCCTTCTTAACAATTCACCCATACTAAGATGTTTGCCACGCCCACTTTTTGGGGGACAGGAAAAGGGTACCCAACACTTCACCCAAGGGGCCTGTAGCCTTTCCCTATGCTTTTATGTTCACTTTCCAATGCAACTGGAGAATATCTGTGTTGTCTTTTGTCAAAAACTAAGTACGCCAATCTCTGACCTCCACTCCAGATAATTAAAACACCAACACAGATCAAAAGCGTTAAAGCCGTTTTTAGGAAAATTAAAGTTTTAGAACATTTAAAAAACTGTTATAAAATTTAAAAGCTTTTAAAACAATCTTTTAAAAATCTAGCTATGCAAAATTGTTGCAGATAGTAGTACATACAGTGCCGCTCACTTGAATAGAACCCTCCTTCGTACATAATATAACTGACTATAAATCCAGTTATCAAGATGCGTTGCTTTGATATTTTGTTCATCTCTCAAAACACCTTCTCTCTGAGCAAGATCATGCATTGGAAATATTCCGTTACAAAGTTATTGTTGAATTACTGTGAAAAGGTGTTTTCATATTGGTTCACTTGAATAGTATATGGGAAGTTCACAGTTAAGTTTTTGCCCCCTAATGTTGCAACCTATGGACCAAAGTGTCATTGAAACTTTAAAACGTTTATACAGAAAGCAGCTACTGCGTCGTCTTTTGTCAACAGAATAGAAACGATGTTAAAGTTTTATTAATTTAAAAGATTGTTGTTATATGCTGGTAGAAGCGTGGAACTCTGTGAAATTGCAAACATTAAAAAGGGCATGGAATAAATTATTAAAATTAACTCTATCTAACCGGACGACGATTTTAAAGAAATAACGGAAACAATGAAAATTCTTAGCATTGGTGAAGGGTGCGATGAAGAGAATATTAAGAAGTGACTAAACTGCGATAGTGAAGATCCTGGATTCCAAATATATACAGATGAAGAAATCATTGAGGATTTGAACAGTAACGAGAGAGAAGATGAAGAAGAGACTGTTAAGTACCATCTCACGCAGAATCTTTTGAAGCTCTAGATGTTGCTTGTAAGTGGTTTAAAAGACAGGACGAATCGGATCCCATACAGTTGTTACAACTGAAGCGCGTCAGGGACTTGGCCGCAATAAAAAGATGTGATTCATTACGTCAAAGATCAATAAAAAGTTATTTCCAACCGAAATTTAAATTACATTATCTATCGTTATAGCTCGTTTTTTATATATCGTATTATCTAAACGACGCATGTAAAACCCATTACATAGTAAAAATATTAACATTTAAATATTGTTTGATTTGCTTTGAAATCGATTATCCGGATTTTCGATTATACGGAATACCCCTGGTTTTATTAGATCCGGATAATCGGGATTCTACTGTAATTACAGTCAAAATGGGACGTGGTAAATCATTGGCCGGGGACGATAAAGCTAAAATTAAAGCTTATCGCGAGTCTGACTTGTCTATTCACCAAATATCTAAAAAAAACATAGGGACGGGCTACAGTCCGCTTGGGAGAACTGTTGGATACCCTATTCTTATTCCTATCCCTCATAAGTGGGCGTGACAAAAGTCTAAGTATGGTTGAATTGTTAAGAACGCTCTACATATTTGGTTATATAACATTTAAAGGATTTTATCAAAAAAAACGCTCCCTAGCTCAAACTTGGGTGTTTCAATAAAATTGTTTTATTTAATTGTGGGCGTGTCAGTAGGCGGCTTTAAAAAAAAATTAACACATGAGCATAAAGGGCCCATAGAGAGTATATATTATAAATTTCAGCTCCCTAGCTCAAACTTTGGATTTTCAAAAAAATTGTGGGCGTGTCAGTGGGCGGATTTTGAAAAAAAATTTATCCCGAGCAGTTTTAGGAGTCATAGATCATATATAAAAAATTTCAGCTTTCTAGCTCAAAATTCGATTTTTTCCAAAATTTTGTTTTTTTGAGTTTGTGGGCGTGTCTGTGGGCGGATTTCAAAAATTCGTAAACTTGATTATTTCGGGACCCTAGAGAGTATATGGTTAAAATTTCAGCTCTCTAGGTCCAGTTTAAAGGCCTAATTTTTGCCGACGGACGGACGGGCGGACGGACGGACGGACATGGCTAGATCGACATTACTATCGATGCTGATCATAAATATAGTAACTTTTAGGGGTCTACGGGCAATATTAAGGTATGTTACAAACTATGCGTCAAAATTAATATAGGTACCCCTAGAATAGGGTATAAAAAATGCAGCGAAGCCGCAAGGTAATATCAACATTTCTACGCAATGAGTCCAACTATGGTAAAAACATGAAATGGCGAATTGTTTGTGCCGTTACCGCTGCTGACAAAAGAGCAATTTTGGGACTCGCGTTAAATTCGCACGATTCTACAGTCAAAATAAAAGAAAAAAGCGGTGTTATAGCTAGTATTTCTACTGTAAAGCGGGTTATTTCAAAGGCTAAACACTTTAAGCGTTTAAAGTTAAAAAAAAAAATACCGTAAGGAACAATGTCTTTGTTTCTGTCGCGCTAACATGACCTAAAGTAAGGAATGGAACCGTTTTGTTTTCTCCGATGAAAAAAAATAATAATTTTGAGGGTCCTGGCGGATTTAACTACTACTTCCATGATTTGCGAAAAAAGAAGCATCAATTGGATCGATTACACAGCCGCGTGGGCGGTGTTATGGTTTGGGGAGCCATAACGTAGGTTTTCCCTTCAATGAATGAGCTGTTTGGTGACTTGCCGTGGAAACAACAGGATAATGCACCAATACATAACGCCAGATGTCTCAATTTTGGACTGGCCACCATACTCGCCCGATTTGAACATCATCGAAAATGTTTGGGGATGGCTTGTTCGGAAGGTCTACGAATCAAGCAAACAATATTCAAATAAAAATAAACCTATAGAAGCAATTAAATGTAGCTGGGCCTCCATTTCATTGGATTATATCAAGAAACTATATGCCTCTCTGCCTAACAGAGTTTTTGAGGTTATTCATAACCAGGTTAAAAATCCTGGAATGGAATGCTAATGGTATCGAGAACCGTAAGGATGAAATCCAAGTAGTCCTCGACATGAACCAAATAGATATATGTCTTGTCTCTGAGACGCACTTAAAATTCAATACAAACTTTAAACTGCAAGGGTACGAATTATATCACTCCCCACATCCCCATAATTCAGCAAAATGCGGGGCTGCAGTTATAGTAAAGAATACGATCGATCACCATATAGAAGCCAAGTTCCAATCATGCGCGATGCAAGGAATTTCTATTAACATTCGAACGAAAAGTGGACAAACTATATCAGTTGCATCAATTTACTGTTCTCCCAGTTACAATCTAAAGAAAAATGACTTTTTAGGCCTCTTCCGAATATTTAACAATAGATTTATTGCAGGGGGAGATTTTAATGCCAAAAACAAGTATTGGGGATCTAGATTGACAAATACAAGAGGAAGAGAACTTTATGAAGCAATAAACGAAATTAACGGCAAGTATCACTCAACGGGAAAACCTACGTATTGGCCAACAGATAGAAACAAAATCCCTGATCTTGTCGACTTCTTCGTAACAAAGAATATCTCGACTAACAATATGAAGGTAGAAGAAGGACCAGATCTTGACTCAGATCACTCCACAATACTTTTAACACTTGGCGATAAAATCACTGTTAAAGAAAATAGCGCAAGGCTAGGAAATAAGCTGACTGATTGGAGCTACTTCAGACAGCATCTAGAGGATAGTATTCAGCTCTTAGAAACAATAGAAACAGAAGATCAATTAGAAGATGCTGTTCAAATATTGACTGTCAATATCCAAAGAGCTACATGGGCTGCAACACCTAAAATGAAAACTAAAATCCAACAAAACTCGTATCCAAAAGTAATATGTGATATAATTACGGAAAAGAGACGAGCTAGAAAACGTTGGCAACAAACAAGAGCGCCCAGAGACAAAACAATACTAAATAATCTAAACAGCCAGCTTAAAAGATCGATAAGAGAATTTAAAAATGAGTCTCTTAAAAAATACCTTACCAATCTTACAAATGATGCTAATACCGAGTACTCACTCTGGAAGGCAACAAAGAAAATGAAAAGGCCAATTGCTCACATTCCACCAGTTAAAAACAGTGAAGGTAACTGGGCAAAAAACAACCAAGAAAAAGCTAATTTCTTTGCTGAATATCTTGAAGGCGTCTTTCAACCATATGAAGATAAAGACTGTCAAGAAAGCGTAGAATTGTGCGAAGAGGAAAGTCACATCCAACCGGTAACGGCTAAAGAAATTGCCAATGAAATAAAAAAAGGCATCAGTACTAAAAAAGCCCCGGGATTTGATTTAATATCAGGGGAAATCCTTAAACAATTCCCAAAAAAAGGCCTAAAGAAACTAGCACAGATCATAAATGCTGTATTCAGGATAAGGTATGTACCTAGCATGTGGAAAGTCGCGGAGGTGATTATGATACCAAAACCAGGCAAACCGCCTAGTGAAGTCACCTCCTATCGCCCCATATCTATACTACCTATGTTGTCCAAGTTATTTGAAAAGATGTTGATTAAACGTCTGAACAAAATAATCGAAGAAAAATCGCTAATCCCAAACCATCAATTTGGTTTTAGAAATGAACACTCCACGATCGATCAGGTGCATAGAATAACAGATAAAATCGAAAAAGCATTTGAAGAAAAAAAGATATGCTCTACTATATTTCTCGATGTAGCACAAGCTTTCGACAAAGTATGGCACAAAGGACTGATCTACAAATTGCAAAAGCATCTGCCAAAACAATTTTCAGAAATTTTAGAGTCCTATATATTAGAGAGATTCTTTAGAATTAAGCAAGGAAATGACTACTCCACATTAAGAGAAATAAAAGCTGGTGTACCACAAGGAAGTGTGTTAGGTCCTGTATTATATCTCTTATTTACTAGCGACTTGCCGAACAGTGATGAAACAACTGTGGCAACATTTGCAGATGATACTGCTGTACTTGCTGTGGGAGAAACAGTTGAAGTAGCGACAAAAAAACTACAGAAGGCAGTGAACAATATAACAAAATGGACAAAAAATTGGCAAATTAAACTAAATGACCTAAAATCGGTCCATATAAATTTTACAAATAAAAATGTTCAGCACATACCAGTGTTCATAAATGATAAAGAAGTAGATTACGCAAACACAGCCAAATATCTAGGCATGACACTAGACGCAAAACTGCGCTGGAAAGCACATGTAAAGAAAAAAAGAGAAGAACTAAATATGCGCTACAGTAAAATGTATTGGCTTATAGGGAAATACTCTTGTTTGTCAAATTACAATAAATTACTGCTTTATAAGCAAATTCTAAAGCCAGTATGGACCTACGGGCTCCAGCTATGGGCATGCACATGCAAAACAAATCTACAGAAAATTCAAACATTTCAAAACAAAGTTCTACGGAATATAGTAAATGCACCATGGTACATAAGAAACGCTGATCTGCATAGAGATCTAGAAATAGAAATGATTGAAGATGAAGTCAAAAAAGTAGCTAATAGACATAAACTTAGGCTTTTCAATCACGTCAGCTCAGAAATGAAGGAACTATTAAATACTAGCAATATGACTAGGAGGTTAAGAAGAATTAAACCTTTTGAACTAGCTACATAGCTCGAAAAATAAAACAAAAACAGTATTAAATCCTCTATGGACAAATACTTAGAATATGAATTGTAAAATTAGAAAGACAAATTGCTGATTGGTTTAACTACTAGGTGCAATAATTGGAAAGCTGGCTAATCCCCGCCCTGCGGCAATGAAATACCAAGAAGGTTGTATCGCAGGGAAAACGGGAAGACGGGAGAAGGGGTTAGTGGGTAGAAATCACCACACTGTTACTGAGTACGGGCTCGGTTTCGTCTTTGGAAGATTACCACCTCCCAGCGTAAAAAAAAAAAAAAAAAAAAAAAAAAAAAAAAAAAAAAAAAAAAAAAATTCATAACCAGGGTGGAAGCACCCATTACTAATTTTTGTTATTTTGTTCTGAAATTTAATTAAAATTGTGTTCCTATTCCTAAATGCATTTTTTATGTGGAGGTTCTAAAATTTAATACAAATATTTTGAGTCCTATCACTTTCGGACGGTCCGAAAATCAGCAGAGCTAAGTTTTTGCTTGGACTAAACAGGAAAGACTTGAGACCCTTGATTGGTCTCGTCACCGGTTTCAGTCCTCTTAACGAGCACCTCAAAACCATCCACATTAGGAGCTCGGGCCTATGTGAGTGCTGCCTGGAGGCGGATGAAACGGTATCTGACTTCATCTGTGAATGTCCGGCTTTCGCCAGAACCAGGCTCACCACTATAGGCAAAGAATTCGTCAACTAAGATGAGATGGGGGACATTGAACTTGCTAACATTCTTCGCTTTGCCAAGGCTACTGGTAGGTTCTATCTCACTATATCTTACTAATCGCCAATAACCAGCGAGCGGGCAGCTATGCTGAAGTACAATGGACCAATAGGTCTAAGTGCTTGTCATCTACTGATGACCCCACTGCACATACAATACAATACAATACAATACAATACCTATCACTTTAAAATGTATAGTAAAATTATCACTTTCAATATAGAGACCATTTTTTTATATTTTTTACAAAATTTAATAAACTTGAATTTAAAAGAAAAATTAAGTTGTTTTCATTATTAGTTTAAAAGTTATTGAACTTGGAAGTCGTAGCAAAGGGGGGTTCTATTCAAGTGAGCGGCACTATATAAGACTATATAAGATTTCTTATAACTTCACCGGTTCTTTAGATGTAGCCGTTTTTCTAATATTCCGTAATTCGAGCATTTTGCAAAAATTTGATTGCACCATATTTTCACATTTACTTTCAGTATGTATTGCAAATTACAAAAAATCGTCAAAATCGTTAGAATGAAAAGTGATGTCATTCGAAATTTAAGTCACTCTTAGAAAAAAGTATTATAAAAAATTGATAATGTTTTTTCTGAAAATCTGAGTATGCAAATTTATTTCTAATACATATTTGTATCAGATCAATTTTCTTGGAAATGACGTGACGCGTTTTTGAGATATGGTTGGTATCTTAAGTAGCGGTTAACATTTTTTTGGGATAAAAAGAGTAAACCATCTTCTGGCACTCAACCCAAGTATTCAAGACCTCAAAATCGTTAGAGCCGTTTTTGAAAAAAGTGAAATTTTTAAAAATTCAAAAAACTTTTATATGTATAAAAAAGTTATAAAAAAATATTTCAAATTTGTTCATAATATGCAAATTCATTCCAAATAGTAGAATAAGTCGGTGCGTAATTTTCTTCTAACTGAGTACGCCATTTACTTACGCTCACAGCAATAATTTTATATTTCAAAAATGATCCAATTCGTTAGAGGCATTTTTAATTAAATCGGTGTTGGAAAAACCATTTGTAGGCTGGTACCGTTATTTACAACGATAGAATAAAAATAAAAAATAATAGCCGCGAGTTCTGAGCCTAGAAACCCCAAATAAAAAGTTTGAAAAAAATCCGTCCATACCAATTGTGGCTGGAGCCTCGGCTACAGACGGACAGATAGATCGACGGACGGAAATGCGGGGCACACTTTTTTGGACTTTGGACTATAGTCGTAATATCATTGAGTTCGAAATTCCAGCATGGCTGCAATATTCTTTCTTTTTAACCAAAGTATACGAAAAAGTTAAAAATAAACTAATGGCCCGCCGATTGCGAATGTTACACAAACAAAGTATATCTGCCATGAATCCTGAATTCGAATTTCTCATAAAATTGAAGGTACATAATACAAGGAGTGGGAGGTTTAATAATGCATCTAGGCCGGAGTCAGGCGTGCTGGGGAAGGCCGCGGTGCAGCCGAGACATACCTTTCTTTGGAGTTTGGCGAAAGCAGCAGTAACGTACTTACACGAAAGCTTATTCCACCAAACAACCAATGCATACGGTAGAAATTGTCTCATCATAGCCGTTTAAATCTATAGGACTCTTTTCCGTGATAATTATCATGTCTTACCGAAGATGCCCTTGCACTGCTAAAAAACCGAGAGCGCCTTGGCAGTCTTCAGCTCAACATGTAGGACCAAAGAGGTTTGCTATCTAGGATGACTCCCAAATATTTTCCTTCGTTGGAGATTGAGATTGTGATGCCTTTTAGCACTGGCTGCGTCAACCCCATCAGTCTTCTCGTAAAGAAAACAACCTAAGTTTTGAGGGGATTGACCGAGAGTCCATTCGTAGTGGACCATTCGTCGATCACGTCTAGGGCCGCCTACTCCTTGGGGCAGAGAGTCGCTAGGCTTGATCCAACAGAAAGTGTGGCAACATCATCCGCGTACGCCTGAGCGTAGATGTTAGAGCTGTTCAGAGCGTTCAAGAGAGAGTCGACCAGCATGCACCATAGCAGTGGGGATAGAAGATTCGCGCTTAGTTGTGAATTTGCTGATGCAGAAAATATTTATATTACTAAGACGACTAAAATCTTGAAGGAAATAATCTCGAAGCGCGGACAAATTGCCCTGGTATGTTGGATTCTTCTTCCTTCACTTCTAGGCAAGTTCTAGAGAAATCGTTAAAGAATAAATTCTGGTGGCATGCCAGGCTAAGGGGCAGTGGCCAGGTATTGCTTTTACGACAAAACTAAAATAATAATTATAACTTAGGTACTTATAATTTGTGTAGGTACGTACTTATTTCATCTACAGATAGATTTCTTGAGCAATGCTGCGGCTGGCATATGGCCACTTGGACAAGCTGCCAACACGCCAAGTATTTCGGCAGGCAGCTCTTCACCAAGTGAATTGTCGATTATTTTAATTAAATCGATTGAATGAAAGCAGACGGAACCCAGAAACTAACACAGCGATCTACAATCTTCATTGAATTGCTTTACCAAGTGGGATCATGGCTGCCTGGGCGGAACACGGCCGCAATCAACAAGGTCTTTCAGGTAGCTTTATTAAGGTTACTCTCCACTTGCCTGCGCCACCTAAGATGAGGTCTTTTTTTGCTGTGTTTTCGGGTTGAACTTAATGACTGATTGGGCTGATGCATTATTAAGCGTGCACGACACGAGTAACAGTCAGTATAGCCTGCAAAGTTTGTCGTTGAATTTTCTCCTCCACACCCCATCGATACATGAACCGAATATCGCCATCCCAAAAGGTATTCATCCACTTAGACAAAGTACATGGATCTACGCCATACAGGAGGACCGGGATGATAAGGCCCTTGTGTAATAATGGAGCACAGGTAGACAACAAATCTAAGCTTGTAGATAAAGGGTTTTTCAACAGGGACGCTACAAAAGTAGAGCGACAGGGACAGCAAACGACGCCGAATTTCTTGCCGCTCTTTTGACATTTCTCTTCAGTAAGGTTTGCCATTTCATGATGGAAAGATATTCGAGCCAACAACGAGTCGAAATTATTAAAATTTACTACCGAAATTCGGAGTCAGTGGCCTCAACGTTAAGAGCGCTACGTCCAATTTATGGTCGTCATAATCGTCCTAGCAGATCAACAATTGAGCGTCTAGTAGAAAAAATTGAATCCACAAGCACAGTACAAAATGCTCCCGTGCCAGTGAGATAAAGAAGTGCCCGTAGTGTCGAGAATATTGCTCCCGCTGAGGCTTCAGTTGAAGAAAGCCCAAATGTGTCTCTCACACGTCGTTCTCAAGCGTTGGGCATCTCTGTGACGTCGTTGTGGCGAATTTTACGAAAAGATCTTGGCCTACATCCTAACAAGATTAAATTGTGGCAAGAACTGAAGCCGCTTGACCACCAGAAGCGTCGTATGTTCGTGAATTGGGCTGAGCAACAACTTGAAAATGATTCGGATTTTCATCGAAAAATCATCTTCAGCGATGAGGCTCATTTCTGGCTGATTGGCTTTGTCAATAAATACAATATGCGGTATTGGTCAGGCAGCAATCCACACGTACTCCATGAGTCATCATTGCATCCCGACAAAATTATGGTTCGGTGTGGTTTATGGGCCGGCGGCGTCATTGGGCCGTACTTCTTCCGTGATGATCAAGACCGGCACGTTACTGTGAATGGGAATCGCTATCGTTCAATGATAACCGAATATTTTTGGCCCCAATTGGATGATATGGACTTGGAGGACATGTGGTTCCAACAGGACGACGCCACAAGCCACACAGCGAATGCCACAATCAATTTATTGGAAACCAAGTTTGGAAACCGTGTTATCTCACGAAATGGTCCAGTCGCTTGGCCGCCTCGGTCGTGCGATTTGATGCCGTTAGACTATTTCCTATGGGGCTACGTCAAGTCGATGGTCTATGCCAACAAGCCAGCGACGATTGATGAACTTCGTACGAATATCGAACGTGAAATTGCAGCAGTATCGGCCGATTTATGCTTGAAAACCGTCGAAAATTGGGTTCAGCGTCTGGACTTCTGCAAGCGTGCCCGTGGTGGCCATGCAAAAGAAATCGAGTTCCATACATAATGGCATCGAGCGTACTTTCACAGGAATAAAGAATTTCATTGATATCCAAACCGTTTTTGTTTTGTTTAAAAAAAAACTTTTGTAGCGCTCTTATTGAAAAACCCTTTACAAATTAATTTTTGCGCATACAGTTCCTTTTAAAACAACGCTTGCTACACTCTGATTGGATAGCCAGTCTCTGAGGTTTGATTTTATTTAAATACCCACCTAAGATTCTTGTCCAAAAAGTTAAAAGCCGCGGGCCCACATTGCACTTGCAATTTGACAATCGCTGTTCGATATTCGGTTACCGCAAATATTGCAGCGGCACTAGGTACCACAAATTTAGATCCTTCTTTTTAAAACAAGACCCAGTTGGCGGCACTATACATAGTTTTCTTAGTTATTGAAGTTTAATATTACTTCGGCAAAAAATATCGCTCATTTAGTCCCGATTGTCTCTCACCCTCACACCGGCATCGTTTTCAAAGACGATTTTAAATCAAAACGCAAACGGGACGTAATTAGCGATTTTTTTTTTATAAAAAAAGGAAATCAAAATCCCAGAGCACTCAGACTCGGTAACGGTGCATTGTACTACCAGGCAGAAATCCTCCTTTTGGTGTAGAGACATGTGAATGGGTGGCGTATGTTGTTGTTCCCCATGGGGATTGAACACAAGCCAACACACTAACCTCTACACCGTCGCCACCCATCCATAATTAGCGGAATACTCATAGCTGTAATTCCGAACCAAATGTACAAGTTTAGAACTAGAGTTTAGTGAGCACGCAAATAATGAGAACAGTGTTCAACAACAAATAGGTTAGGTTACTGGGTTGACGGGGCAAGAGAATCCTGCACCCGTCACACTTAGGTCAATGTAGACCCTTTGTAATACCCTGGAGGTTATGATTCCCTTACTTGGAACCAATGAAAAACCTAGCGGGCTTACAAACCATCCCCATGCGTTGATGAACTTGGGCAAATCGTTCACAGCCTTGCCGGAGAGTTCTTCTAAGTCCTGGAAGAAATATCTGCTGAGGACATTGTTTCTAATATGACAGAGGAAATGAGGGTTTTCCTCATTCACCTCCTCGTCCCCGCATCTTCTACAGAATTCATCTGTGCTGAGTTTCAATTTCTTTGCATGGTAGCCCAGCATGTTGTGTCCGGTGATAACACCTGTGAG
Source organism: Portevinia maculata (assembly GCA_949715645.1). NCBI lineage: Eukaryota > Metazoa > Arthropoda > Insecta > Diptera > Syrphidae > Portevinia > Portevinia maculata. The sequence goes on from OX454528.1 coordinate 91,648,474, forward strand.
AGAGGACAAAGACTTTTTATTCATTTGAAGGATTCTCTCGGTCTTTTGTTTAACATATGTATAGTGGCTACATTTTCCTGGTAATGAAACAGGGGCCAAGGGCACTCGATATTTCGTTTGCTGCCATCAGTGTTTCATCACCAATCACCTGTTTAAGGTAACAGACAGGGTGGGGTTTCTACTGTAGTGTCAGCCTCCCTTAATTCAAGGGAAGATCCTTTTCCAACAAATAGTAGTGTTACAAAGTGTCAAATTAAGAATTCGAATACTATGTATAAATGAACTGTCACTTTTTTAGAATTGGTAGGTAGCTGCCAAAGCTTGCTATTAAAGCTTTCAAGACAATGTCTGCTAGGTAGGTACCACTTTTCTACATAAGTTCCGCCTACATATCAATAGCGTGCAGCAGCCGAGATACTCCCAAACATATCTTAATTGGTTTAAAAGAACCCTTAAGGTTAAGCCCAGCTTCTAGGCCGCACCCAAGAGGAATAAATCCTCTGGTAAAGCTATTCAAGGTCTTCCTTTTTGCAGAAATTACCTAACAACTGCTTTTACGGAAATTTAATGGTCCATTCAAGTTGCTATGCCGTTTGTACACACGGAGAGACGTTGATTAAAAATAAAACTTCAAATTGATTATTTTATATATTATATATGACCAAACCGTATATAACAAAGAAAATATTACATACAAAAAAATATATAACCCAAAAAGGCCTACTCATAAAAAAACATGTATTGAAACACTGACCCCACCTAACACACGAAATGTGTGTAGGTGAAACATTATTTTGCTTGTTGGTCTTGATTTTTCCAAGTATCTCAATCCCAACCTATGAATAAAATACCCTGTACATGTACATCTGTAATAAACCGACACGAGCCACTAGCAAGGACACACCATGCCAACAAAAAAAAAAAAAAAAAAACACCCAAGAAAGACAGCCACCAGCCCAAGAAAATCCTTGAAACTGTACATTTCCGTTTGCGGCCCGCCCCGGCCGCCCATAAAAGGAATTTATTTAAATTGAATTTCTGAACAGAAGCCGGGGCTTATATCCTTAGTTACCAACTGCATATTGTCACTTTTTTCTCAACAGGATTGTCTGGAGGTCATAACGATAAATCCAACCAATCCTTTCACTGCATAATTATTAGGCAATTTTTCGGGGTAGGTAATTATCTTATTGATTATAAGTCGATCTAAATTTGGGTTACCTACATTATATTCTAGTTGGACGGGACAAGTCGATCAATTTTTACATATATATATGCCGCCTAAGTACCTTATGTATTCGCCACACACAGGCGAGAGAAGGAAAAAGAAAATGATATATTATATAATTGTTGTGTCTCATCATCGTTCTTTCCGGGAACCGGATAAAATATCCCCACACCCCAATAAAATGATATTTTTATTCATCATTAACCCCTACACGTATTATGTGAGGCGGTTAACTAGGTTAACGTCTAGGTTACCTACTTCTTTAATTGGTGACATTTTATAAATAGGATTTTCGTTTTATATTTTGTTTATTAAAAAAAAAGATTATATCTAACAAAAATCTCCACACGTGTAACGGAACCACACATACATATATATCTATATTTATACATATAATAAATCAGGTGTCCTTGAGCGGATAGAAAACGAAAATTTACCTTCTTCTCGGTCTCGTTCGATTTTTGGATGGATTTTTCCCTTATGATCGCCCGAACTGAGGAAGTTCAAATCGCCTTGCTGTTGCGAATATGGTATCGATATATTCTGTCCGTATTGCATATTATTGGCTAAAACAACAACAAAAATATGAAAAAGAGAAAAACAATCAACTATTTATTTAACACTTCACAACAACATTTAAGTTTTGAAAAAGAGAAAAAAAAAATGCACACAAAAAAGCCAAACGTCAGTCGCCAAAGCAAAAGTGGTAGCAGTAGCACCCGGTTTCGTTGTAGAAACAGAAAGTAAATCTCTCCGAAGAGCAGCAAAAGCAGACAAAACCAACGAACACAGCGCGTGCAAAGAACTTCAGAACACGAACCTTCACAATCGTATCTAGGATATAATGTGCCTACTGCCTGTGCCAGTGCTCTCGAAGCGAAGGAGTCGAAGAAGGAAGCAAGCAGAGTAAAGCAAACTTTGGTAAATTTCTCTCTCTGACTTTTCACTTTCGAAGGATTCCCCAATGTACCAAAAATGCCGACCGATAGAAACCAACATAAACACACTCTCACTCTTTGCCACCATGATCGCCCAACCACTACCCAAATATGGATTACAAAAAAAAATAAAAGAAAATAACAGAAACACAAAGTGAGAATCAGCGAGCACGTCGGCCTATCTGCTCTCTAGTGCTCCGTCTCGTCTACGTACATACATAGCGCGTAGGTGTATGCGCCTGCTGTTGCTGTCGGCTTTTTTATGGATTTAACTGTGTTTGTAGCACATATCCCAACCATCCAGCCATACCCCAATTTTCACACATTCACATAGCGGCGAGCTGAACCGAGTTTTATTCCATACCGACACGGGCGGCAGGAGTAAGAGAAGAACAAGACATCAAGCATATACTCACCGAACGACAACGACTAAATTCCTTTATAATCGCATTCCCCAAACAGCTTGGAGAAGGGTAGATATATTAAACAACAACAAAATAGCAGAAACAGCAGTTTTCCTCTTTAAGTTAAGTGTTGCTGGTGGAAAGATTTTGCAGGATAATGGGGTTTGGCAGTGTTGCCGTTTAAATGGGTTTGTATTGAGCTAAAATATTGAATGAAAGACTTGGTAACGCAGTGCTCGCAATGTCGCAATGGTATGTAGCACGAAGTTTAAAGGACTAAGGACTCTTGTTGCTGCCGAATTTAGAGCTCAACGGTCCAACGAGAAAAAGATGAAAACTGAACAGAATAAGAAATTTGACGTTAGACGCCTTAGCACAACTGGAGTAACCACAATCTATTGAAAGCGTCGAGAAGCCCTCTCTCCACTGTACATTTACCTACTATCGTGATGTCATTAATTAAATAGGCATCGGAAACCCAAACCAACGTAGGTTACCAGCCACCCCAGAGAGAGCCCCGTTGTATGATGATATATGTATGCGTATACCGAAGAAAAGTGACAGGGTAACGGGGAAGAGATGTGAGCCAGAAGAAAAAAATCATGCATAAAAGCAAAGGGCTTCCTCAGGTCGAAGCAAGATCCCCATCTATACTAATATTATAAAGAGGAAAGATTTGATGGTTTGTTTGTTTTGAATAGGCTCCGTACTGGACCGATTTGAAAATTTGATTTACCATTAGAAGCCGACATTATCCCTGATGATCATAGGCTACCGCGGGAAAATGCTTCATTCCTACTCGAAAACGGGTAATAGGACAACGGGTAGGGTTGTGACCGATATATTAGTATTCATTAAGATATCCTTTCTAAACATCCCTCCACCTTACCTAGAACTCATGAAACAAGCAATGGTAAACACCTATACGCTCATCACAGAAGATGAATCAAATTCCAACATAGCTCACTCTGTAATCCTACGGGAACTCAGAGAACACGAACTACTTGGAATACACCTAACAGACAAATGTCTACCAAGATACAACTTCCGACACAACTTCAAGGTTACATTCCCAGACCGTCTAAACTGGGAATAGAATAAACCTACATTTGCCAAAGATTCACACGTATGGTACACAGACGGATCGAAATCAAATGAAGGGGTTGGAGCAGGAGTATACGGCCCTAGCACTAAAACGTGCCTATACGCTAGTATGGACACAAGCAGCACCGTATTTCAGGCGGAAATTTACGCGATAGAGCTATGTATTCGAGAGAATCTAAAGAGGCTTTTCAAAAACAAAAACTTCTACATTCTTTCCGATAGCAGGGCGGCCCTAATCGCAATCAACGCCTTTGAAATAACATCAAAACTGGTCTGGGATTGTCTCCAACTTCTACAACTACTGGGCACCACAAATAAAGTTCAACTGATTTGGGTGCCTGGACACAGTGGATACGAGGGCAATGAAAAAGAAAAAGCAGACGAACTATCCAGAACAGGAACCGCATCCCCATGCTATCAATAAACACTATTAAAAGTTGTGTTAAAACTTGGTTTCATTTCTGGAGGGAAACCGAAGGAAACAGGCAAGCTAAAAACTTTATGCCAAATAGTTAGCACAAAAAAACGAAACAACTACTAGAACTTAGTAGAAGTCAGATTCGACTAGTCACAGGCTTCCTCACAGGGCATTTCCGTGTTAAAAAACACCTGATGACTATGGGCATATCACAGGATAATACCTGCAGATTGTGCAACGAAGACGTTACAGCAGAACACATACTGTGTGAATGCAACTGCTTAAACAAAACGCGTCAACGTTATCTTGGTAAATTCTACCTTGAAGCAGCAGACATAGCTGCCAGCTCTTCAAAACAATTAGCCGCCTTCCTTAAAAACTGCGGCATTACGGACGAGCTCTAAATGGAGGATATCACAAGCGGCCGCAGTGATCTGGATACAATATACCACCTCCCCCCAAAAATCTAATCTAATCTAAGATATCCTTACTACTCGTATAATAAAACTGTAACTTTTTTCTAGCTGTAAGGTGTTTGATCGGATTTGATTAAAAAAGTACTGCACGAAATTGCTTCCGGTTTTCACAGTTGCATTGAAAATTGTCGAGATTACAAGATAGGGTATGTTTTACCATTATCCGCTGTCCGGAAGCGGAGATCTACATAAGCTGATATCTCAGAAAAATTGTAACTCTCGAATGCTTTTTAGCTCCTAGCTTTGGAATGAGTCATCCAAATGAAATAGGATTTTTTTAATATAAAGTTCAATTATGTACAAAGATTTTGAGATATAAATCATCTTTGTAGGTTATCCTGAAGTTGAACAATAAGCATTAAACTATAAATTTTATACAATTCAAAAAAGTAAAATGTTCGATTGAAGCTAGATCGTTCGATTTTCCCAGCGATCAGTGGAGGAAAATTTGTATGTGGGTGCGCACAAATCTGTTTCTCTCTCTGTACCTTTTGTGCTGTGTGCTTTTTCTTTCTTTTTTGTATGCACCTTTTGTAGTTTGTGTTGTTGTTTTTTTTGTAGCGCATGAGATTGAGAAATATAGGGTAAGAAATGTAATTGAGATTGAGAGGGAGTCACACTCAGAGTATATCCATATAATGAAAAGGGACACTCTCGACGTTTTCTTTATCAGTCGTTATAGCAAGTATTTTGTTTTAAATTTGAGAAGTGGCAGACTGGCGAAGCAAGGCGAGCACGGGTCAGCTAGTTTTTTTTTATAAGAAAGCCAAGGTTGCCGGCTGTTATACCGGAACACAGGCTTTTCGAAGCAGCGAGGTTTACCGTATCACAGAAACGCAGGGAATAAATGATGGGTTTAAGCAATATTACCCGGAGTGTCCAGATGAACATAATGTAGATATAGTCGTGCAGACCAGGACGAGGTTGGCTTAAAAAAATTAAGTGTAATGTGGCAGTCGGGTGCAGTAGTATGCAGAGAAAAAACAGTCAACCAAGTATGGTTGGAAGGAGATAATCCCGCCTGGTTACATATTATGCAGTTTTGTAGGAGGAAGAACTTATTGAAAGCAAAAAGACCATTACTATAAAATAAAATTTTAATTTGTCAAAAACAACCCAAGAGAAACGTAGAACATAGTAAATTCAATACTCGGCAGAAAGAAGACGAACCTCGATGCCATTCAACAGAAGATTCAGAACGAAGGGAACTTTAAAGGTCTGGCTATTAGGGTTGCAAGAGAACCAAAAAACGATACAACTAATACGGTTCACCAATGCAATATTCAAGTGTATCATAACCCGATGAACGGTATAAAACGGTTAATCTATGTGCACCGAGCTTCAGTACTTGAAAATAAAAAATATACTCATCTTCCTAAAAGAAAATAAATCCGTTGGCATTGACGGAATAAGGCCTAAAGATCTAAAATGTAATTGCACGTCACTAGCTCCAACAATGTGGGCGCGGGGGTTAGTGCGTCGGACTACTCCGGACAACCAGTTTGGTTTCAGGGCGTGGCATGATACGAAATTGGTTTTCTACATTCAATTGAACCAATGCACTGGCGCTTGTCGGGTTGATTTTAAGAAGGCTTTCGACACTGTATGTTAAGAGGGACTTTTCTACAAGTTGACCAGGCGGGGGATGCACTATATGTAATTTTTAATATAAATATGGGAGAAAAGTTCGTTGTCAAATGTGGCAAGATGACTTCGAGATGAGTCTTCGAAATTAAGAACGGTTTACAACAGGCGGCGGTGAATTCTCCGATCCTGTTCAAAATTTACACGAGCGATCTGGTAGGTTTACCAATGACAATTTGGAAGCATACAGATCAGGTCCTAAAATCGAGGTCATTCACATTCTTCCGAAGCGTGAAATCGATCAAATTAAGGGGATATTGCGACGACTGGCAATAAAAATCAACTTTCAGAAGACTGAAACAATCTTGCTCAGAACAACATTGCTGGGGCCTCTAGCGGTACCAGAAAAAACGGGAAGAAATTGGTCATTAGTGGACAAAATGGGGAGCTATTGGGGATGAGAACCAAATTTAGATATCTGGTTTGACAAGTATCTATGTTTCGATAGACATATAGTTGCTGGTCTTGCTTGGGCCAAGAAGGTTTATGCTTTGACAAGGAGACTGTTTCATAGCAGTCAACTTGACCTTCATAGTGAAGGTCATATGTCACGTGGCTCTTATCATCGCTTATGGTTGTCCATTGTGGTTTAATATAGCGCCTTGTTATATGGAAAAGCTTCGGGTTTTGGAGAGTCAATGTCATGCCCTAAGACCGATTATTGCGAACGCCTGAATCCAACTATATACAATACTATGCCAACAAGCTTCTATATGAGCCCCATCGCTAAAATACCCCAGTTGAATACGTTTGACAGTTTCCTCATTAAGGTGCCTCGACAATAGTCTGATCTTTGGGGCTTACAAACCCAAAGAAGTGTACATAGGCAGTACGCTTCGGTCTCGCTTAATCCACCCGGAGGTATTTATCCATATTGATGCAAAAGGGCTGTTCCAGACGAGGTATGGTATCCCGGTATTATACCACCGCTAACGCAGCGCGAGAGATAAGCGGCTCATCCACGGCGGGAACGTCGCCAATGCTCATGAGCTCATGCGTTTTAGTACCGCAATAGCGGAGAGGGGTAACTTCGATACGGAAAAGCCAATCACCGAATTTTAGTGGCGTGTTGAGCGGGAGGGGTCAACATGTCCTCCCAAGACGATGGGCTACTCTATGTAACATGCTCTTAGTTTATAAGTTAGATTAAGTAAGCTAGGGCGTTTCTGCGAGAGCCCGGGATCACCAAACATGTTGTGGTGCTTCCGTGGGGTGATTGACGCTGTCAGGCTTCACTGGGCTCACGGCGGCGGCACGTGCGCATGCGTACGACTGCCAGGCGCGTGGAAAGTTATTGGGATTTTGACCACTTGTTGCGTGAGGCAAAGAATTTTATTAAAATTGGTCCCAAAAAAGGTTGAATGTGGAATAAAACGCTAAATTTAAAGTTTACCTTTCGTTTGGCTTTTCAAACGGTGAAATAGCCCTTAAAATTGGTAAAAGTGAATACCTATTTTGTAAAAAATCGTGCATCCCATGGAAAAAATTACAAATGTGAAGTCACATTCGGATTTCTAGACTGGGGAAAGGACCCGCAAATGCAACAACTTTCTATTGGATTTATAAGACACTTAGCATAATACCCAACCTCGCAAATATTCCAACATGGACTTAAAGCAGGGGTTTTGCAGTGACAGCATGGCCCCAATTGATGTGTCATCGAAAAATGGCAATTCTACCATGTAGTGTGATAAGTAGTATGCCATACACATAGCATATAGCAAAAATAAGCAGCACAAGTCATCGTTTTAAGCCAATTTAAAATCGATGGTCAATCTTGATCGTAAATGGGTGATTAGGGGAGTGCACCACTTGCAAAGAAAAAAAAAGAAACGTTAGCCATTATCCGTGAAGTCTCTGCTTGAGACAACCTTCGATTTATCTGTGTTTCCGGGCACGATGTGGGCAGTGGAAAATAATTAGGTGTGACTGGGCCCGGCTTGATTTGAACCTGTGGCCCCTCGATACTGAGCCACTGCGCCCATGACAATCGCGATGGCTTGCTCTTTAAAAATAAGATTTCGTCTATATTAATATTACGCATGTTGTCTTGGTAATATTATAGGCTGGGTAAAAAATGCACCTAAGAAAAAAAACCAACAACTCCTAAAGGTAGAATTTTAATAGTCTGAGCGGTGCGTAAATTGGCACACTCATTTATATATAATGCGATTCTAAAACGCTATTAAATTAATGAATTATATTAAAAAAAATATCAAATAAAATAATAATAAAATAAATAATAATAAAAGGGAGAAAGTTCCGTACCGTCTGCCCGTCCGTAACCAGCTTCGGGGCTCCAAATTTCGAGTGGAGCATATACTCTATGGGCGCCGTAGCTCAGTAATCGAACTACTACTGCCCCACCTCTTGCGAACGTCTGACAAACATCCAAGAGTATCAATTGCCATGAGAAGATTCTCAAATTTTCCGTTTGGATTCGGCTTAAAATTCTAGTTCCCTTTCTTTCCGCACCAGCAAATGGTTGGAGAAGCTAGGTTTTATCTAAGAAGTCGATTAAATTGAACATCCTGTTCTTCGAAGGTCTTTCTTGACTTTTCAAATTACTTTTTGACAAAAAACATTTTTCTTGTTCGATAAAATCCTTAAAATTTACGTTTTTTAAGGATTTTATCGAACAAGAAAAAGGCAATATCCGTCTTAATGATTCACCCATAAAAATTTGTTTGCCACGCCCACTTTTAGTGGCGGTTTTAACAAAAACATTGCTTTTTTGATTCAATCATTCAATTCATTTAAAAAAAGTATACACACGGTGTCCTTAACAACTCGGCTTAACATAGCACGACCACTTTTGCGGTCGTTTTGATGAAATGTTCAAATTTTGGTATTTTTTTTTTTTGAAAAAATAAGTTCTAAGGATTCCCAATGCTATGACTTATTATGGGGCAAAGCCTTCAATACCAGTCGTAAGTTAACTCTTATGCGACTTGTGTTGCCTTGGAACTTGAACTTGCCCTATAACCGGCACCTTAATAACATTTACCTAATCTTTGTTGGTGTATGTTCTAAGACGGAAATATATGACTTCAAAACGCTATGTGTACCGCTGAAATACCCCACATATATCTTTAAAATATAGAAAATTGTGGTGTTTAATAGATAGAAAAAATATTCTTTGGACGTCACAATATTTTACAAACATTTTATAAACATGAGCAAAGTCTAGGGCTTGTGCTGTTTCTACAAACTGCCTATATAATCTATGGCTCCCTCATTATTCCATCTAAAGGCAATGTGTAATGCATGCGAGTATATCTTTTCTGTTGTGTCATGAGTATGAGGGTTGGAAAAAAGACCCATCTATGTTGTTGGTGTCGTGAAGTTTGCTTATCCAGATTTTGTTTATATAATAATCGAGGGCTAATTTACAAATATGTATTTTCAATTTTATTTAAATAAAAAGATAAATACGAATTAAGTACCTACTCATTGTTAAGAGTTACAACATTTACGGAAATATTTAAATCAATTTTTTATTTTCAAATTTTATCAAAGTTAAAATTCACATAGAGATGTTCGAAAGAATGACCAATATACAACAAAAATGTACACAACTGAAATGTAGTTATGTATACATGCTTCCGTTGAGGGTGGATGAAGTATATATATTTACATACAAATTATGCATTGAACATACCCAAACACAGTGCATCACCCACACTCCGCAGAGTAAGGGTTTGTGAACAAACATTTAAACCCCCTCTTTAATGGTAAGTTTGATTTGTTGAGATTCTTATTGAAATATCTTGGTAGGGTTGTGCAAATGACGACAACAGTGTAAATGAATGTAAGAGGAAGTAGGCCAGCAATAGAATACAAATACGGGTATATCTCTAATTGCTGTTGCCTACGCCAGATCAAAGGAACGAATAATCGGTTTTCGCCGTGATTAAAAAAGGATCATACCTCGTCCCCATAAGAACCCTTTATATGGTTTTCACCATGGTTATCATAAGTTATCTTTATTTGCATGCGATTGTATACCCTATCCCAGGGTATATACGTTTTGCATAACAGTTTGTAGAATTCCTTAATATTGGTCATAGACTTCTAAAAATTAAACATATTTGAGATCAGCTTCGAAAGTTATGCCGATCTAGCCACGGCCGTCCGTCCATCGCCAATTTTGAGGCCTTCAAGTTCGAAATAGACTCTGAATTCGTAATTTTCAATTTCCTCAAACACCAGAAGGCAAAAAACCATCGGTTGTACGTTATTTTATAATTTTAAAAAGAAAATCTTATGAAACCACGCATATGGTCATTTAAAAAAAAATGTTTTTTGAGCGATAAACAATTTATATTCCGTGAAGATATGTCCACAGAGGATGACATTCTGAAATTGTGCAGCAAATTATGTTCTAGTCTTAACAATAAAAAAGGACAGAAGATTTATTTATTGACATCAAGGCATTTGATATGGCCAATCGTAATATTCTGTTGGATAAACTCTATAAAGCTGGATTCAGTGGGTCGGTCTATAATTGGTTTGCCTCATATTTAAGTAATAGGTCTCAAAGGGTCAAACTTAATAATATCTTCAGTGAAGAGATGGAAATAGGAGTCGGTGTACCACAAGGCTCTGTCTTGGGTCCGATTTTATTTTTGATTTATGTGAATTCCATATTCGAACAAAATTTTAGTAGTAATATTACAGCTTTCGCTGGCGATATGGCACTTACACAAGCAACAATTTATTTGCGTCCTTAATCAAATTACAAAGGGATAAACAAATTTTAAGGCGAAAAAACAAAGCTTATGGTTGCAGTCTTAAAAATTCGGAACCGATTGAATGTGAGATATATTTTCACTCTGCTGCATGTGAAAAAGCATGTCCCTGCACACTTGTGATAAAACAAATTTTTATACAAATGCTTTCTGTTCCTCGACTTGTTCAGTTGATAGTTTCAAATATTTAGGAGCTTTAATCAACAAGAATTTGAACTGGAAGGTACATACATCTGAGATACAAAAATATATGTTGGCTGTTACTCGAAAAGTGTTCATCTTAAAACCGTATTGTTGTAGAAATCTAATGTTAAAGATATATTACGGACTTGTACATTCGAAACTGAAGTATGGTATATCGAGTTGAGGAGGGACTTATCTCAATACCATTGAGCTTCTTGTATTAGCCTAAAAGCATATAATAACGATTATTTACAACAAGAATAGGTTAGCCAGCTGTTGGCCCCTGTTTCAGGAACTCCGCATCTTACTCCTTAAGCATCTTTACGTTTATAAAGTACTTAAAGTGTTCTTCGACCGCAGTGGTTTTACATCGACAAACCGAAGCTCAAATTTATATAGTTTAAGAGTCAATACTAAAGCTCTTGTTAATGTGCCAACCTCAAAAAAGACTCACTATTCAAATTTTTTTACTGTAACCTGCACCCAAACTTTTTAACAAACGACATAAAAGTTTTAAATATATTAAACGTTTTTTTAAATAAAGTAAAAAATTTGCTTTTCGAAATGGATAGCTCAGAAGTTAAAATAATATATTATTAATATTGCTAAGTAACAACTAAAAAAAATCAACTACAAAATTTGTCATTTATTTATACACTTTAGTTTTGCAATACCTAAACTTCAATATTATATTATATATATGCATTTATCAAACCCATTCATTTATTTTTCTTCTTTTCTCTACGGTTATATACATAAATAAAAAAAAGATACTTTCGCTTTTTTTAATTTTATAGAACTATATTTCGCTGAATAAACTTTTAAAATTACGTTTTACCTCACAATTTATTTATTAACTAGATCGTTTAAAAGGATCATTCGCCACTAGTCTTACATGGCTACGGAATGATTTCCTGTTATTTTTTTTCCTTTTTATAATGTATTTTAGAAATGTGTCATTATTATTGTTTTGTAATTATAAAACGAAAGGAGATAATAAAAAAAAAAAAAATAATAAAAAAAATTAAACTTGACTTACAAGTTTAGTTGAACAACAGATTCCTGGCTTGACAAATAGTATTGTAGTATGTTTTTGCAAGTGTTGCCGTTTTCCGAAACGAAAAAAAAATTGAGTCCAATTTTAAGAAAATTGCCCGCTCCTTTCACATTAAAAAATGTTTGCATTCAGGTAATTTTGTGAGATACCCATAAGCAATTTGGGCGATAGTAATATAGTAATATAGATTAGGTATGGAACAGTTCGTCCAAGCTGATATTTTCATTTGTTTGATTATACTCGTACATACAATATACATCAGTGGCGAGGCGCCCATATAACTCGATTCACGCCTGGTTACCTTTTAAAATTCTACCTTTGAACAATGTTTCAATCCAACGACCAACATGCATCTTAATGTGTGTATATAAACATAAGATTTGTATGTTTCCTACACCTGCACTTGCAAGCAACAAATTCTACCAACCCACTACCTGCTATTCACCTGCTCAAATATCGTTCTACTGCTCTACGCACACAAATACACCATTGCATGCCTATTCTCCAACATCACATACTCCTCTCCATACCCCATAAGAAACACATACGCAAAGCGATAGCAAAACAAAGCATAGTAACCCGGAAATTTTCGCGTTATGAAATATGTGGCTGGTTAGAACAAATTGGCTTTCTTTCCTTGTTTTCCCCTTATCGTTCACCGCGTTTGACTCCTCTCTGTTTGATACACACTTCCTTATGCAAAAATATAACCCGCTTGTCAGCGACTTATTTGGCGAGTTTTGTATGTAGCTGAGGTGAGTTCTGTTTGAAAAATTCACTTGTGAAGCAGACTGCGATGTGTAACTTAAAGTAATGTTGCATGTTTGCTTGAACTGTGTCATTAATTAGTCAACTACGCCATCTAGTAGAAAGTAGCCATATTACCGATTTTGGCAGCATTGGAATAGCAGTTTGAGTAGCTGTGGTATAACTTGGTATGTTGTTCTCGAACCTTCTGAACTTAACGAACCTTCTCAACGAATCTGGAAATTTCGAGAGGTGTCACTAGGAGATATAAATAGATGTCGCAGGAGCACCCAAGACATTCGAGTTGTGAACCGCGATAAAGAAGGGCGATAGATGACAGTAGTGAAAAGTATAGAGAATATTGAATAAGAGAAGTGATTGTTTATTTAAAGTGATTAATTGTGAAAGTGAATTGTTGAATTAAATAAGTGAATTATTAGAATAATAATCAAGAAGTAAAAGACATTGAAAGAGAACTAATAAAGATTAATTAAATAGAATTACGTTTTATCTTTTCGAATCCTAGCCTGGATGTAACATTGGTGTCAGAAGTGGGATAAAACGTATTCAGTGTGAAATTAAAGTGAAGTGAATTAGTGAAAAAAAAGGAAAGCAAAAATGGGCCGCACATTGAAATTACTACAGCTCAGTATACCGCAGTTAAAAGCTGAGCTAGAAAAGCGGAATCTCTCCACAGCTGGAGGAAAAAGTGATCTGGTGCTTCGACTGCAGGAAGCTGTTGAAAACGAAGGAGAAAATCCCAAGTCCGTTTTGTTCGACGTAGCAGAAGAACAAGTAAGTACAGCCGTTGATATGACTGCTATGATGGAATTACTTGTCTCTATGGACTCTAAATTTAATGAACAGAAGAATTCTCTAGATTCCAAATTGGAATCAATGGACTCGAAATTTGATGAACAGAAGAATTCTCTAGATTCCAAATTGGAAGCAATGGACACTAAATTCGAAGAACAAAAGAATTCCATAGTTGCCGCCCAAAAGAGCGCTGTGGAAGATTTTAAAAATGTTCTCGAAGGAAAACTCGAAGAAATTGACTAAAAGTTCGAGAAGGTAGAAACCAAATTCGACGAAATCGATACAAACATCGAGAACTTGGCTAAAGAGCCCGAGAAAGTGAAGAAGCAGAAGGCTCGAGAAAATTCTGCGGACTGCCCGAGAAGGAAAGAGATGCAGCCTCCTGTTTTCGATGTTCAAACATCATGGCCAATTTATAAGAAACAGTTTGAAGCAGCTGCAGTGGCGAACATCTGGGACAACGAGGAAAAGTCGATTGCGCTAACGCTCGCACTAAGAGGTACAGCTGCGGAGTTACTCCAAACCGTCTCAGAAGAGAAGCAACACAACTACGACGCCCTGGTCAAGGCTATAGAGATGCGCTTCGGTGATGAGCATATGCAGCAATTGTACAGGGTTCAGCTACGCAGTAGAGTTCAGAAGAGGGGAGAAACACTTCAACAGCTGCAAGCAGATATCGAACGTCTGGCACATTTGTCATATCCTAATGCTGGTGAGATTCTCATCAATGAAATGGCTGTGGAGGCGTTTATCCAAGCCATTGAAGATAGACAACTGCAAATGGCCGTAAGAATGGCTGGAAAGAGAACTCTCGCTGAGGCCCTAGCATTTGCCTTGACAATGCAAGCTGCTGATCAGGCATCGAATGTGTTCCACCGCGTAAGGGAAATTACAGCTGTAGAATGCTTATGTCAAAGAGCAGACATCGTAGACCGGAGCAGAGATAACAGAGGTCAAATGCGCTGCTGGAACTGCAACAAAATAGGGCACCTACAGAGACAATGCAGAGCTCCACCCAGACAAGGCAGTTGTCCACATTGCGGGCCTAGGAGGCGCAACGAAGAAGCATCTGGCAGATATAGCTTCGCAGAACCAGCAATCGGGAAACGTGTAAGGGGCAGCTTCTCGGAGCAGAAGTGGGTTTCCGGAATCGACGACTCCAGGACCACAATTCAAGTCTCCCAAACCAAACAAGGAAACCAGAGTTTAACAGTGGGAGCCTATATCGGTCAAAATAAGTGCGTGGCAGCCATCGACACCGGTGCCACCGCTTCCATTATAAGGAGGGACATCGTCCGTCAGTCTTGGTTGCACAACACCAGCAGTTACTGTCTGAAAACAGCAACAGGAGCGACAGCGAAAGTGTACGGAGATATCATGCTAACAACAAATTTGGCAGGATTAGCATTCTCCCACGCTTTCTTAGTAGCTGATATATGTGACGAATGCATCATTGGAATCGATTTCATGAAGGCGAATGATGTCGTATTGGACTTTGGTATGCAAGTACTCAAGTATCGAAACGTAGAGATTCCGATGGTGTACGGGAAAGAGAACACCGCATCCCTGAAGACAGTCACTAGTGAGGACGAGGTCCTACCACCTTCTTCAGAGACAATAATTCGGACAAAGCTGGAAGGTGATCCTGGGGCTCACCGATTCTTTCTAGTCGAGCCAGAAGACAACCACTGCCGAAATTGCGTGGTTGGAAAAGTGCTTGTCGAGCAGAAGAACAATATTGTTCCCGTACGAGTTCTTAATGCTGAACACAAAAGCGTCAAATTGAAGCAAGGTGAGGTGGTTGGAAAGGGTGTACCGGGTACTGAAGTCTACCGAAATATTCATCCGATATCCAGCGACCGCATGAAGACGAGGTACGACACAAAAGCAACCACCACAGGATTCCAGGAAGGAGATCTGGTATGGCTATACTACCCTCATCGCCGAAAAGGCATGTCACCTAAACTACAGCAGGATTGGGAAGGACCCTATAAGATAGTGAAGCGCATCAACGATGTTGTCTACCGGATCCAGCGAGGAAGAGGCAAGCTAAAAGTTGTCCATGTGGATCGTCTCCATCGCTACCATGGGGAAAATATTGACGTGCTTGTTCGGGACGAACAAGTTTAAGAGGGGGATATTGTTGCATGTTTGTTTGAACTGTGTCATTAATTAGTCAACTACGCCATCTAGTAGAAAGTGGCCATATTACCGATTTTGGCAGCATTGGAATAGCAGTTTGAGTAGCTGCGGTATAACTTGGTATGTTGTTCTCGAACCTTCTGAACTTAACGAACCTTCTCAACGAATCTGGAAATTTCGAGAGGTGTCACTAGGAGATATAAATAGATGTCGCAGGAGCACCCAAGACATTCGAGTTGTGAACCGCGATAAAGAAGGGCGATAGATGACAGTAGTGAAAAGTATAGAGAATATTGAATAAGAGAAGTGATTGTTTATTTAAAGTGATTAATTGTGAAAGTGAATTGTTGAATTAAATAAGTGAATTATTAGAATAATAATCAAGAAGTAAAAGACATTGAAAGAGAACTAATAAAGATTAATTAAATAGAATTACGTTTTATCTTTTCGAATCCTAGCCTGGATGTAACAGTAATATTGAGTGGAATTATTGTTGTGCAATATATAATTATTTAAAGTGATCGAAAACAGTGAAAAGTGTGAGAGGTGTGAAAAGTTTAAATTGTTTTGTTTTCAGTTAGATTCAGCAAAGGAGAAAATGGCATTATTAACAGTAAATTGTTGTTTAGTAGATTTGCTTTTGGAAGAAAAAAATTATTTTTGTAAGTTGAGTTCTTTAAAAAAAAAGTTATAGAGATAGAACGCTCTACTCCTTCTATGAAAATAGATTATAAGCGCAAGGATGGTTTTGTTTCGCATTTCAACGCATCCATATATCAAAAATATACTTGGTTGACTGGTAGTTGTAAGCTCAATAAAATGTTTTGTTTTCCTTGCCTCCTTTTTTCTAATTCTCCTAGTGTTTGGAGTCGCACGGCTACGCTGACATAAACAATTTAATTAATTCGGCAAATAAACATGTCAAGACGGAAAAACACATTCGTAGCTGTTTATCTTTAAATATCTTTGCACGAATTCGGTACTGATCATATTGAAACCTCGTTAGGTAATTCCTTTGTAGCTCACAACAAAAAAAATGATAAAAACCGTAAACTAATGGAACGTTTTATAGATACGGTAGTTCTTTTAGGCAAACAGGAACAAGCATTTCGGGGTCATAATGAAAAGCCAGATTCTAATAATCGTGGCAATTATGTCGAAACACTTTTATACTTATCTAAGTATGACCAGTTAATGGACTCTCATTTGGAACAGTGTTCAAGTGCACGTAATCCGGTTTTTTCGGGTCTATCAAATGACATCCAAAACGATTTAATACAAAGTATAGCCGCAGTGGTCAAATGCGAAATTAAAGTAGAAATAAGTGAAACGCGATTTGTGTCCATCATGATTGATGAAACACCAGACACGAGCCATAGGAAGCAACTTTGTGCCGTTTTGCGTTACTTATCGGAGGAAGGAGTAGAGGAAAGGTTTCTTGGGTTTTTTGACGTGAGTGAGAGTCGAAATGCCGATGAGCTCTCAATATACTTGATGTATACGGTTGCAAGGAGAAATTAGTTGGGCAATCTTACGATGGGGCCGCGGTTATGTCAGGGGAAGTAGGTGGTGTTAAAAAAAAGTCCTGGATGCTTGTCCAACGGCTTATTTTATTCCTTGCTACGCACATGTTTTAAATTTGGTGTTATCTCAATCACTGGAAAATATACCTGAATTGAAAGTTTTTTTTTGACAATATAAACACTTCTTTAATAAATCAACTAAACGTTCAAATATTTTAAAACAAATAGCAAACCGACGCATGCTGGCATTACCATTCCTGAATAGTTAACGTTATTTTTAACTGTAGATTAGATATTATTGAAACTTTTAAGCAAACATTAGACCATCCAAAAGAATGGGACACTGACGCACTTTCAATGGCCGAAAGTTTATTGCTTAAGTTAGAAGGGAAAGATTTTTGCTTTTTACTGCACGCGGTTTCCGAAATATTTGCTAAAACCGATGTATTGTTTAATTTAATACAAAATAAACAAACAGATGTTGAAGTTGCTAAGCGAGAAATCGAGTGTTTTGAGTCTTGGCTTTCTACTGAGTTTCTAAACAAATTTGATTTAATTTTTGAAAGTATAAATGATTGTGCTGAACCTCCACGGAAACGCCGATTACTTGATTTTGATTTAAAGACTCACTACAAGCGCCTTTTTGTAGAAATAAAGGACAATATTATATCTCAAATTAAGACACGATATAAATCTTTCACGGATTTAATTTTTTTGGATTTACTCAATAAATCAAAATACAGTCGTTTTACTCAGTCAAGCCCAGATGATAAAATATCTTCGGTGATTAACTTTTTCCCTGGAATTTTCGATTTTGCAGGTTTAAAAAATGAGCTGAAAGTTCTCTATACTACGTCTTCACTTCAACCACTTGACGTTTTATCCCTCTATAAACATTTAAGAAGTGAAATATTGTGTGAAACAATTCCCCAAATCTTAAAATTAAGTGGACTATTTTTAACACTACCAATGACTGTTGCTTCCGTGGAGAGATCTTTTTCCACTCTGAAAAGAGTTCATACATATTTGAGAAATTCTCAAGGAGAAGACTTTCTGATTTAGCACTTTTATCCATAGAAAAGCGACTCCTTTTAAAAATAAAAAGTAGGCCTAACTTTTAGGAAAGAGTTCTTGCAGAATACGTGAAAAAAGGTAGAAGAATAGACTTATAGAGTACAAATAAAAAAAAAATATTTAACAAAACTTTTCACATTTTTTTCCAAATTCTACTGTTTTTGATTTAAAAAAATATTAATCATTAATATTTTCTCTTTTTAACTTTGTACAAAAACTATTTTTAAAATATTTTTATATATTAAAATATTTTTATATATTATAGATATAAAATCTATACATTTTTGTAAATATTATGCGTGAAGCTTTTTAATTTAAATTTTTATTTATGTATTTATTTATTTAACAAACCGTGATTTATGACCTTTTTTTTATTACTTACTATCAATTTTCTTTAAGGTGCAGCATTTGCATCTGCCAAAAAGGTTTCTTTCGAAGCCACTTTTATTATACTTTAGGTTCATTGTAAATTTAAGCTTAAATGACTTGAAGTATAAAAAATTGGCTTGAATTGCTTTACTTCTATGCGATTTGCAGTACACAATATAATTTCAGAAAGCGTTTGCAGGTGCATATTTTTTCCGACTTACCATTTAAGATTTTCCACGCCACGCCACTGATATACATATATATTTAAGTTCCAAGGTAGCTTTTGTGGAACATGTCACTTGTTTCGTGACATCTGTTTTGTCCAAAACTCTACGATGCAATACTTGACAACATTTTATCTTTTGACTTACAGCTAAAAACCTGTATAAAAAAACTGCAACAATCTATTTATCGATCTAGTCTTTTCCTCTGACTCTGTTAGTATAGCCCGTCCCAACTTAAGTGAAAATTTCTTGCGCAGGTCTCTTCACATCAGGGATTTTATTCTCTTAGCGACAACAAAACTACTTTTCCAACCAAAACTACAGCTAAAAAAAATATGTGCGCATTTCATACAACAAAAAAAAACCCCTGCTTGCAAAAACATCTCTCACGATCGACGATCGAGACATGACTGATTGTTCACACAGAACCGTCATTGGTGGCTGGTGCATGCAAAAGATATACATTTACCCACCCCAAAGAAAAGGGAAATTTGCTGGGTGTTGCACTTCTCAAATATGTGTATTGTAATGAAAGCCAGAGTTTTGTGTTAAAAAGGGTTGATATGGAATTTCCGTTATACTTTGTGCATAGACACGCAGGTCTTCACACGAACGCAGGTAGACAAAAAAGATAAAGTAGAGAAAAGCATTAACAATTTCATGCGATCAAAAATACTTTAAAAGAGAAAATATCCCTTAAATAAATTGCTACTGCGCATGTTGGGATCTTTCTTTTACTTTGGGATGGACTATACTGGTTTCTAGAATCACGCTCCAGTATAACTAAGAAAGATAAAAATCCTTCGCCCTTGGATGTATTTTCAGAGACTTTCTGATGAAATTAACAATTTTAACTTAAATCTTACTATTTTATATAAGTTTGAAGATGCAGTAAGTTCTTTTTACTCTTTAATTGACATCTGCATGAAAAAAGCGATTCCTGTCAAATTATCCGGGAACGTCCCTGGTATACTTAAGAGCTCAAATCGATATGAAATAAGGCTGGGAAGAACAATTAAAAAAACCAATGAATTTAAATCTTTATCCTGCAGCTTAAACATATGTATTTCTTGCATGCATATTCCAATACCTTCGATAAAAAGAATGAAATGAATTGCACTGACTGCTATAAGGTTTTCGGACAGCTATCTCATGAAATATTCGAATTAAAGCTCAGGGTTGATGGGTTGATCATAAAGTCAAATTTAGAGTATCACTATCAGAATCTTTCACAGCTCAGTCTGGAGTTCTTCAAGGAAGTCATTTCGGACCAATTTTATTAATACTAGCCAGTAATGATGTTAAGGCAGTTATAAACCACAGCAATATTCTACGCTGATAATATGAAAATACATAAATCGGTTAGTTATCAGCAAGGCAGAATTCTGCTTTAAACCGACATTAGTAGCTTCGCCACTTCGTGTGTTAAAAACTGTTCCTTAACCCTACTAAGTATTAACATATGACTTTCGCTAAAAAGAATATCCTTTCCACCTTTCAATATTCATTGTCTGAAAATACTCTTTGTCATGCTGATAGTTTTAATAATCTTGAGTTTATTTCGATCAAACTGAATTTTACAAAGCATATCAATTTTATTATTAACAAGTCTAATTCTTCGTGGTGGTCTAAAGAATTTAATGATACCTACATTTCTATTTCATTGTACAATTGCTTCACAATTTGGACACCTTTCTACAACATTCACTAAAATCGAATCGACGCCATTCAACGTAAATTAATTCAACTTGCCCCAAGGGGACTTCCATGGGATGGTCCATTTAACCTTCCTCGTTGCAGTCAACGTATCAAGCTTCTTCAAATGATTTCCCTCTTTCAACAAAGGCTAAATAGCGATATAATTTTTTGCAGCAGATGCATCTGATTTGCTGTCCTCTATTAGTTTTAATTTCCGCGGTGCCGCCCATAACTTACGTAGTGTCGAGTTATTGTTAAGCCCTTATCATTATATCGATTTAAGGCAGGCATGAGCCTATTAGTCGCATGAGTAGAATCTATAATCTAAATGATCATGTGATTGACTTGCAGGTTAGTTAATCTTGAAAATATTTTGCGTATTAAAGCCTTAGTGCCTAAGAGTTGCATGATTTGTGTCTGTGTTAGGTTATTGGATAGGTACATAACTATAATACCCTATTCTTAGGGTATATTAATTTTGAATCATAGTTTTTAACATATAGGGTGACGCACGAATCGTGCTACAAAAACCAAACTTAATAACTGTTTTTCTGTGTGAGTAATTCGCTTTTTTTTTATTTGGCAGGGTTCAAGACACAATCGCGGCTGTAGCATCGTCAATTCAGGCAAATCCAAGCGTTTTGACTCGAAACATATCGGCGCAAATTGGAGTCAGCAGACGATCATTACAACGGATAATTCATGATGACTTAAACTTGTTTCCGCACAAAGTCCAAATTGCAAGCAGGTTAAACGCTCTGGATTTGCCTATTCGCCTGGAATTTTGCCAAAAAATTATTGAAATGACCGAAGAAGATAACAGCTTAATAAATTCCTTGTTTATGTCTCATGAGGCCCATTTGGATCTAAACGGCAGTGTAAATAAGCACAATTGCCGTATATGGAGTGCATTTTTTTTATTATTATTTGCGTGCACTAAAGGGAATTTTTTTTTCTGTAGTGACACAGTACCCTTATAGTGGAAACCACAGCGCAGGCATTTTTGTTTTGTTGCTGTAAGTAGCTCCCAGCAAATGATTTATTGCCTATTTTTGGGTGCTACTTACTGTATGAAAGAATAGAAGGATAGGAAAGAAGTTTGGTGCGATGGGATTTTTTCTCCACTGGTGGCGCCTAAGTTGATTTAGGGAGATCTGTTTTTGTTGTGCGTATTCAATTTATAAAAATCATGGCCCTGGTCGGGATTCGAACGCACGACCTGTCAATCACTTAGTGAATACACTACTAACGCACCATTGCCACCTGCCAAGAGTGAACTACATCCAGGAGTGAATTAAATCCAGAAATACTCCATGAGACGGTACTGTACCCAGAACGAGTCACTGTGTGGTGCGCTGTTTTATCAAGGTGCATTGTGAGGCCATGCTTCTTTGAAGAAAACCGTGTAACAGTAACTGTCAATGGGGACCGTTATTTAAAGATGTTGAGGGAGGTTTTTAACCCAGAACTGCGCCGAAGAAGTATTCGTTTCAACAGCATTTAGTTCCAGCAAGATGGAGCAAATGCACACATAGCGATATCGGTTATGGCAGAGCTCCAACAAAAATTCTTTAAGAAATCAAGATCCAGAAACTCCACTTTCCGCTAGCCCCCAAGGTCACCTGACCTGACTACACCAGACTTTTTTATGGGGTTATGTCAACAAGAGGTGTACAAAACGAAACCAAGGAATTTGACTGAATTGAAGCAGTCTATTAAAACAATAATTGAGGCGATCCCGACTTCCACCCTTCAGGCCGCAATGAATAATTTTCTGATCAGGTGTCGCATATATGCACATATATGCGTGGATGAGCATGGAGGTCGTTTACGGTTTATCATCTTCCAAAACAAATAATTAGATAAAATAAAATTGAATTTCCTATACAATAAAAATAAATTAAATGCAATGATTAAAAAAGGGGTTATTTGAATTTCTTATTTTAGCACAATTGGTGCGCCACCCTGTACCTTAATATTTCCCGTAGACCGTTAAATGTTTCTACATCTGATGCGATTCTCGTTTTTATCGTATTGAGCTGAGGTGGTTTAATGTAAAGTGTGTTCCCCAATTTACTTACTTCAAATCCTTTTACTTATTATACCCTATTCTAAGGGTATATTAATTTTGACGCATAGCTTGTAACATACCTTAATATTGCCCGTAGACCCCTAAAAGTTACTATATTTATGATCAGCATCGATAGTAATGTCGATCTAGCCATGTCCGTCCGTCCGTCCGTCCGTCTGTCGGCAAAAATTAGGCCTTTAAACTGGGCCTAGAGAGCTGAAATTTTAACCATATACTCTCTATGGTCCCGAAATAAGCAAGTTTACGAATTTTTGAAATCCGCTCACAGACACGCCCACAAACTAAAAAAAAACAAAATTTTGGAAAAATCGAATTTTGAGCTAGGAAGCTGAATTTTATGTATGATCTATGACTCTTAAAACTGCTCGGGAGATAACATTTTCAAAATCCGCCCACTAACACGCCCGCAATTAAATAAAACAATTTTATTGAAAAATCAAAATTCGAGCTAGGGAGCTGAACTTTATAATGTACACTCTCTAGGGGGCCCTTTATGCTCATGTGTAAATATTTTCAAAATCCGCCTACTGACACACGCCCACAATTTACAAAGAAAACTTTTTTTGAAAATCCAAAGTTTGAGCTAGGGAGCTGAAATTTATAACATATACTCTCTAGGGGCCCTTTATGCTCATGTGTTAATTTTTTTTAAATCCGCTTACTGACACGCCCACAATTAAATAAAATAATTTTGTTGAAAAACCAAAGTTTGAGCTTTTTTACAAAAGCTTCGTTTTTTTTTTGATAAAATCCTTTAAATGTTATATAACAAAATAATAATAACAACCATACTTAGACTTTTGTCACGCCCACTCATGAGGGATAGGAATAAGAATAGGGTATCCAACAGTTCGCCCAAGCGGACTGTAGCCCGTCCCTATGTTTATAATTTTCTGTTTAAGACTTGCAATAGTAAGAGTAACTAGCCTTAGAAAAGTTTATTTCGTAGTAACAAACTATTTTTACGACCATACTCGATTTTAAAATCAGCTTACACATATTGGAAGAGCATAATTTTAAAAAATAAAATTGACAAACGCATAATTGCTCTCAGGTTATTTGTCTATTCTCGCGGTTGTGAGTGTGACTGTGAGATAACAACAAAGTGCGAGGGTTAGTTATTTATTAAACAGGTAAAATGGATTATTGGTGGAATTCTGTCAAAGTTCGGTACTAAATATTAACTTTACCACTAACGAAATGTCGACATTTTTTTAGCTGATTTTTTAGTTAGGCGTTATAAAAACAAGTTAAAAACCGAATAATCACGGCCCAGGCTGTCATTAGAGCATGAAGTTGAAATTCAGCAGGGGCCTCTATATGACTAAGATAAGACGTTAGGTAAGACGGGATTTTCACAAATTCATACTTTAAGGGGTAGAAAAGAGGTGCAATCTTTTTTTTTTGACTTTATTCCCTTCAACTTGTCATTCCAGTAACAAAACTTATTAAATATCAAAAAGGCCAAAGTCCTTTTTAGGCAATACCCTATCGAGCCTTTTAAGCTATCGCTCAGCTTTCTACTCCGTCTAGAAACTAAGCTACAGTAAATCTTAAACAGATTTTTTTTATCAATTCAGAAAATATTAAAAAACGATTGCAAACAGAAAAGGAAAAAAAATATCTGGAGAATTCTGTTGTCCTATGTAAGTGTTTGGTAAAGTGCTAGTGATTGTTAAATAAAACAAGATTGTTGTGGTGAGTTCTATTTGATAGAAATCTGTACACACAAGTTTATTTCTGCAGCAATTTGCTTTTACTTTGTATCTGCTTTCCTGTAAAACTTATAAATAATATTTTTTAAAGCTCCGTCCATATTTGTGGTTAACGTTTCCCAAAGTTCCTGATTTTATTTTTGTGGTGACTGGAGTGTGTGTTTGCTGAGTGCCGTGGTAGGCTTGGGATAACAAATAATGAATGGAACACATGGAAATAAACAACTTGGTATTATATAGCAGAAGTTGTTGCAACTGTATGGTGATCTTTTTTACTAATTCATGTGACGTATGTCATTTTAATTTTTTGAAGAAAAACTTCTTTACGCACGCTTGACGTGGGGAGTAAGCTGGTGAATGCGTGACGAGAGCGTTACGAAAAGTGTGATCGGGCGAGGCTAACGTAAGTTGAGATGGAGATATAAGTAAGTGAAGATAGAAAGAGAGAGAGTTACGTCGTATATTACTGTAGGGGCAAGAGAGAGAGGTGCGAACACACATTTTCCTTCTCTCTTTCTCTCTTAGCCAGTTACGTTTCGTATATCTAAAACACAGTGCAGGCATATTAACTGTATCACACTGTAGGAGCAAGAGAGAAGAGTGCGCGCACATTTTCTTTCTCTCTTCCTCGTATATATATCTCAGTCAGTAGTTCGTTTGCTAGCGTTACGCGAAAGGTGATTTCTTGATTTTTTCGTAATTTCATTTCGTTCTTCAACAATTTTATAAATTAATATTTTGTTCAATATTCAATACATTAAATATTCTACGTTTAAAGTGAAAAAATTGTAAATTCATTTTAAAGTGGATATTTTGTGCATTTTCGGGTGAATAGTAACAAATTATGGCAGAAAGTGACAAAGACTCTGAAGCGGTGCTCCAGGACCATCAACTAAGAAGAACTTCCCTACGGAAATTGTGCATAAAATGTGTGTGTCAACATAGGCAAGATTTTAAACCTAGTGAGACCCAATTAAGTTTTATTTCAGTCGTGTGGTCTAAAGCACACTCGTTTTTTTGTTAATATAAAGCATCGAAATGGTTGCAAGTGTATGGTAATCTTTTTTAATGATTCATTTGACTTATGCTATTATCATTTCTTTGTTAATTATTCTTATTTTGTTTGAAAATTATTTTATTCGTACAATTTGATGACCTCGAACGAACAAAAAACCAAATGATATGAAATGGTTAACAAATTGGTTTATGAATCTGTGATAATAAATTCAAGTTTTTGGAACGACAAAATAGGTTTAGCTAAAAAATGTTTTAAATTTAACGATGTACCTTAAGTGGCAAGATGATTTAATAAATAAATATTGAATACCTTTGGAGCTTTGGTCTTATAACATTAAAAATAATATTCAATTAAACATAACTTTAAAACAGCTTAAGTTGACTGATGCAAAAAATACAATCACGCTTTAGAGCGTCGTGTTAAAAGACAAATATAATTGAACCACAGGAAATCAACGAAACAAATGTCAAAACATGTGTTAACAAATTTATATTGATTTTTTTTTGTCAACATACCAACGAGAATAATTTAATGGAACATAACTTTACAACTTGTGTTGGAACAAAATCACCCTGGAACGTCGCGTTCAAAGACCCATCAAGTTGAACCATAGGAAATCAGTGAAACCTATCACAAAGTTGCGCTCTGCCACTTCAAATGGTATTCATAAAACCAGAACGTAATGTTTTGTAACGTTGCTGTGAAGCGTCGTGTGCCAACGCGAAGGTAGAGATAGTAATGACTGTCAACCTATTTCTTGGATAAGGACTTGTGTCTTTTGTAATATTTGAATTTTCGATTTGAGTCAAAGGCCAAAGCGCACGCAAATCTTTTAGACGTAACGTAACGCACGCGCCAATTGTTAATGATTTGTCGATGTCATTGGGATTTTCTTGTAGTTTCCATGCGTCATTTCGGAATCCTTAAACATCGCAAAATCATACAGACTTCCGGATACTGCAAGCGTCTTCCAGGCGGAGCTACTGGCTATCCGTGAAGCCTGTCGCCAGATCAAACTTCACTCAAATATAACACCGAGGCAAAGGATCGCCATACTTATTGACAGCCAGGCTGCCATTAAAGCGATCGCTTCGGTCACTATATCCTCTAAGTTAGTACTAGAATGCCGTAATGAGCTGGCCCTGCTTGATAAGTTCAAGGTTACCCTGATCTGGGTTCCAGGGGACAGTAACGTTTATGGAAACGAACATGCCGACGAACTGGCCAGGCAAGGCTCAGCTCTCCACTGCTCTCTGGCAGAACTAGTCCACATTCCGCTCGGAGCAGTTAAGGCAAACATCACCGCAGAATACCTTAAGAAAGCCAACCTCAGATGGAGCAGGCTGACTGCATGCGTCATATCCAGAAAAACGTGGCCAAACTACAACAAGGCAAAAACAACCGACCTTCTAGGTAGAACCCGAAAAGACATCGCAAGACTTACAGCGATCTTCACGGGACACTGGCCTATAGGTGACCATGCGGCCAAGCTGGGCATCCCATACAATACACACTGCCGCAGTTGCAAAGTGACAACTGAAAAAGAAACCCTAATTCACTTTTTATGTACCTGTCCGGCTTTAGCTAGGACCAGACTACGTACATTGGGAAGCCCTTTCTTCAATACACTTGAGGAAGTCTCCGAGAAAAGTATCAAGGAACTGATAACTTTCCTGAACTCCGCAGGTTGGATTTAGCCTCCCCCACCAATCGATAATACCCAGGTTTACGTGAGTTAGTGGTAACAAAACGGCACTCAGTGCTAATTGGGTTTGACTTATCAAACTGCCACACCTACCTACCTACCTTCCATCCGTCATGTATAAAGAGTTTCGCTCTGTTATTAATGGTAATTAATTTTGTAGACATTCATATGTTTCAACAAAATCATAAAAAACAAAATAAAAAGGTTCGAAATGTTTCCATTACCGATTTGGTTCATATTCATACGAACGTCAATCTACACACAATAAAATCATTTTCACTGATCATATGACCTGCATTTATAATTGCCTTGATATTTATAGTGTTGGTGTAACAAAAGATAATTTCTAGTAATATGAGATTTATAGCAGATGTTCGGAGACATAAAACACACTTCGTACGAATTACTGAAAATAATATTTTTATTAGTACATAAGGAATCAGATTTTAGTAATGACCGTGGTGGGTGGAGAGCTTAATTATTACTAGTAACAACATTATCATTGACCATGTAGGAGCAGCAACGCACACACTTTCATATATCGACCTATATACGAGTAACGCACCTACTTGCTTCTGATTAAGGGGGTACAGAGTGCAGAAAATTAAACTATTTTCGCCTATGTTGAAATCTA
Source organism: Portevinia maculata (assembly GCA_949715645.1). Lineage (NCBI taxonomy): Eukaryota > Metazoa > Arthropoda > Insecta > Diptera > Syrphidae > Portevinia > Portevinia maculata. The sequence goes on from OX454528.1 coordinate 91,676,434, forward strand.
TATTTAAGTTTTTATACCCTATTCTAGGGGTATATTAATTTTGACGCATAGTTTGTAACATACCTTAATATTGCCCGTAGACCACTAAAAGTTACTATATTTATGATCAGCATCGATAGTAATGTCGATCTAGCCATGTCCGTCCGTCCGTCGGCAAAAATTAGGCCTTTAATTTGGACCTAGAGAGCTGAAATTTTAACCATATACTCTCTAGGGTCCCGAAATAATCAAGTTTACGAATTTTTGAAATCCGCCCACAGACACGCCCACAAACTCAAAAAAAATTTTTTTTGGAAAAAATCGAATTTTGAGCTAGGAAGCTGAAATTTTTTATATATGATCTATGACTCCTAAAACTGCTCGGGATATAAAATTTTCAAAATCCGCCCACTGCCCACAAAAAAATAAAACAATTTTATTGAAAAACCAAAATTTGAGCTAGGGAGCTGAAATTTTTAATATATACTCTCTATAGGCCCTTTAAGCTCATGTATAAATATTTTCAAAATCCGCCCACTGACACGCCCACAAATAAATAAAACAATTTTTTTGAAAATCCAAAGTTTGAGCTAGGGAGCTGAAATTTATAATATATACACTCTATGGGCCCTTTATGCTTATGTGTAAATATTTTCAAAATCCGCCCACTGGCACGCCCACAATTATTATTTTTTTTTTTTTTTTGAAAATTCAAAGTGAGCTAGGGAGCTGAAATTTATAATATATACTCTCTAGGGGCGCTTTATGCTCATGTGTTAATTTTTTTAAATCCGCCTACTGACACGCCCACAATTAAATAAAACAATTTTATTGAAACACCCAAGTTTGAGCTAGGGAGCGTTTTTTTTGATAAAATCCTTTAAATGTTATATAACAAAATATGTAAAGCGTTCTTAACAATTCAACCATACTTAGACTTTTGTCACGCCCACTTATGAGGGATAGGAATAAGAATAGGGTATCCAACAGTTCGCCCAAGCGGACTGTAGCCCGTCCCTATGTTTTAATTTTTATTTCTTTAAAAAAAAACATTATAAATGATTTAAAGCATTATTATGTCAAATTTATAATATATTTTTTACTAATTTACTTATTCACCACACAACGAAGAAGTTTGCAGGTACTTTATTCCACAACGCAGTACTACTGTATTACTGCTTAATCAAGCGTTCCAAAATGCAAATTTGACTGATTACTATGATGCAATGCATATTTTTCTAAAACGCATTGTGAACGCATCAACTGCGCAAACAAAAGCAAACAGAGCATCGTGAATGATTATGATGCAATGACAATTGACATTACTTTAAACCGCCAAATAAAATGGATTCATCGCCGGAGTCGTAAGCAAAATAATATATTTTGTAATAATTTGTCAATTTCACTCTGATTTGCAGTAATAAAAAACGGCGAATGAGTCCATTAAATTATTGGTGAGTACCAATTTCAATTCAATTCAATTTTTACCAGAATGCAATTTGAACCCGATTTTTGTAACAAAAGAAGGAAGAAAAAGGTATTGTAGGGAGTCGTTCTGGAGGAAATCAAAAAAATTAAGCCAGAATTCTATTTTTCCGTGGATGAAGATTAACTCGACGTGGTATGGTCGTTGGTTCACAGCTACAAAAGAATTAAGGACTTGTACGTTTGGAGAAGTGGCAACATCGTGGGAGTTTTTTGAAGTCTTTGACAATGTGTAAGGAACACGACATTTGGTCGTTGTTCCACCTGATAATGTGGATGCGTCTTTGGAGGAGTCAGATGAAAACAATATGGAAAATTTTGAGGAAGTCATAGACGATCAGGAGGCTTCTGAAGCGTGCAACCTCGGACCACCACACAATAAAAAAAGAAAGAAAGCAAGCGAACTGATTGACTTGATCCAGTCAGAATCAGATAAGGATAGAGAATATCTGAAGCAGTTAGTGGATATTGAAAACGCCAAGCTCAAAGTGGATCAAGAAAGGGTGGACGAAATGAGGGAGTTGAAAGGTCTCCTAATTCAATTAATATATTTTACGATAGTTCGCATCAAAGTCGTTCCAAAACGTCAAAAAATGCAAAGCATAACAAATGCAAAGCAGTGCAAAAGCATTCATAACTTAGCATTTTTTTGACGTTTTGGAATTCATCCACACTTATAGCGTTTCAGATCCAGATTTGGCCAAGTCTGTTTCGTCGCTAGACAAGTTGTACCACTTGTCCACCTAAGGTTAGTTTTCTTGATGGCATCATTGAAATGCATAAGGAACCTTTAGGAGGTAGATGGAGCAGTATAGATCCTTGTTTGGCGAGGTCATCAGCCCTAGAGTTCCCTGGAATGTCACTTTGCACCGACACCAAACACAGGTAAAAAAATAAGCACTAAAATTGCAATTTGGCTACCAGTATGCCATTTGGGCGTACTTCCCCTAATTCTGTATATCATTTTCATATACATATATGCAGTGAGACGTCATTGCCCACTTTAGGCAGGGCATTAATAAATAGGCAGCATGAAAATGATCCTTGCGTTTAAGTTAAAAGAAGTGAACAAATTGACAACCGATTTCCAATAATTTTATATGATTATGTTAAACAATGTTTATTTACTACGAAAAGCCTACTTCAGATGAGACCGTAGACCAACTGGATCTGTTAGTGTTATCCTAAGAAGTCCCTTAGAAGCGATTGCTAAGAAATAAGCTCTGTGAATTAAAATAAATCTCTGACGAAAATGGGCGGACTTGCCATCGATAGTTTTAATTTTCTACCTGGGCACTCCGCAATGTGCGAATGAATGGATACTCGTAAAAGATAGAAATCGGAAATTGTATTTCGCCTATTTTAATTCGTTTCTTAGAATGATATTATGCAGATATGGACATAGGTATATCCAATGAGATGACACCCGATTACAAAGACTATCGAATTCAAAATTGTACTTGCGGATTTTTTTCAGTGAAAAAATGCAAAAAATTCTATCCTACTTCGACAACGCAGATATGAGATATTTATTTCCTTCCCATTAGTATTCACAGGCATTCAAAATCGACATGCATAATTTTTCTCTGTCTGTTTACACTTAAAGAAAGCTACCTTAAACTAAGCCAATAGGATCAATCTTGTTTTTATACGGAAAATCATTTTTTAAATGGAAAGCTCTCCATTCGACTTTCTTCAAAAGATGTTCATTTTTCTCAAAAAGTTGTTTCAAAAGTATAAGTTAAACATTCCAAGGCAATTGTTATTGGGAAAATATATTATTTTGTTGTGCTATATAGCTATGTACATCAGAACCAAATTGGTTTTTCAATTAAATTGCGGGCAATTTTTTCGATGGCATTCAAATTTGTTTAACGCATAGGTAAAGATTTATAAGTCTAAAACCTAATCCAAGAAAATGATGGTTTGTGTGGTGTGCAAATGAGACCCATTATGGGCGCCTTCATTATCGAAAATGTATTCCCAAGGTTACCTAATTAACACGAAATAAAAGGAAATGTGTATCAGAAAAGTACGAAGGTGAATACTTCAAAATACAGGCACAAAAATCCTCAATCGCTTATGTAAAGCACATCCAAATTAGCTTTCATTGTTTTGCAAATACTCGTAGATACTACTGGAAATGGAAACCGATTTGTGTAATATAAGAACAAAGCATATGCTACAAGTATACGCATGTCCGGGACAAAAAACCTTAATCATAAGATTCCAATTGGAATGATGTACCTGCGAGCCGAGACAAGGGATGAGGACACATCCGAATCTCAGCTGTTTTCCCCCGTTACTAAGTCCATTTTTAGTTGGGCAAATATTAAATATCGAATAGAGAACTAAACCGGCAACACTGATACTCATAGTTATGGGGTGTTGGAAGTGGAAGAAAACCGACAACGACGACGACAACGGTGGCGGATGGTGGTGGTGGTTTTTACCCCACAATATAGAAAGAGGGTGGAAGCAGCACCAAAGCATATACATATGTGCAAACCATGCATACATATGTATTTCTACACACGGAATACAAACACTATATTAGTAAACTGGCGATATCCCGGTAAAACGATTGTAGGACTGTAGGAAAAAATCAATAAAAACGCCATTAGCCGAGACGAGGAGCAAGAAGAAAATCAAAATTCGAAAACGAAGTATCGCCCCCCTTGTGTTACTATGGCTGGAAAAGCCCCTTTAGTCCATCGAGCTGACCCATTATACACTCGATCCTCAATCATCAAAACGATCACACACTTGAACTTAGATTAAATAGAGAGTTGAGAGGTTGGGTGGGACTTACCTGAAGGTGCATTCTGATTGAAATGATTGCCGTTGGTCTGGTAGCGTTGGGCCGCATGGTTGTCGTTGGCGTTGCCATTAACTCCCGGTGTGGTGAATGCGCCCGGCGTTTGTGCATCGTGGCCAAATTTTGCCGCAAACTGATGAATACCCGAGAATGGACCCCCGAACGCCGAAAAATTCATCATTTCCTGTTTTGGGTAATCTCCACACACTTTTTCTCGATAGAAATGGCAGACGTTTCCCTGTTGTAGCAAAGGTATTGCCTTTGCCTAGCCTCCTGTGTGTTACGACGATTGCCACCCCTTCCGCAGTACTAAATGGCAGCAGCAGAAGTCACTCTCCCTCACACGCACCGAGCACTACTACTCACACTGGGACACTTCTCCCCTTCAACACCGCGTTCTGTGACAATGACGACGACCAACAAGGAAGGATGGCTGTTGATGACGATGATGATGGTTGATGGTACCAAAGACAGTGGAAGACGAACAAGAACAAAACGAACCAACAAGGAGGAGAACACAACACAAGAATTCGATGGTTATGGATAGTGTTGTATCTGAAGAGGATTCTCGGATTTGTCGCCGCACTACCCGCGCGACAGAACTATACTAACGGGAAAATAGCGGATGACGTGATGAGGGTTGAAATTATAATTTTCCTTTTTATGTGTTTTATCGTTTTTCGTTTTTTTACGTATATCAGCGCCGTTGTCGTTTCTCAGATTTTTCTCTATTTTCCGAGGGTGTGTGTGTGTGTGCGCGCGTTTTGGTTTTCTCTCCGGCTTTGAGAGTATGTGTGTTAAAAAAGGTTCTTTTTCTTTTTTAGGCAGTGTGGTTATGTTGCACCGCGTACCACTACAGCGAAAATTTTATTATTTTCCCTGCGCACACACGTATACACGGATAGAAACAAACACTGTAAGCGGAAAATTTATTAGAATTTTCATGTTGTCTTCCCAATAAGTGAACAAAAAAACAAGTTTTTCTTTTTTTTATTGTTGATTGCACCCCTTTCACGGGAATAACAATTTCACTTTAACTAGCCGATAAGGAAGATTTTGAATAATTTTCTTTTAGAAAACGTTTCACTGTTGTTGTTAAACGCGGATGGAAAGCAGAAAAAAAGAAAAACAACCGAAGCACTGGAACAGATATTTTTTTATGTGTGCCGCGGTAGAACTGTATGTACACACTATTCCATGCGAGGATGATGCCATTACCAAGAGCCAGCTATCAAAATGACGAAGACCAAATCGATGTATCGCGACTGGGTAGGTATAGCGTAAGCAGCGCGAGAGCGAGCGAAAGTCCTTGAATAAACGACATTTGGCTGTGTATGGAGATAGTGTGTTTGTGTATGGCTTTCTCACTTTCGCTTCAGCGGCTGCAAGTGAAAGAGAATGTCGTCCCCAGCAAAGTGAATGCACTTGCCCGGCTTATTTGAGGGTTGGTATGGGTGTGGTTGCCATGAAGGAAGTGACATAGTAAATGAAAGCCAAAATACCCATTTTGATTGTTCCTTGTTACAACAGATGGAACTGTTATATCGACGTTATGTTGGCCAAAAGTATATTGTTGTATCATGTTGTTGTATTCCGGATTCAGAAGGGAATAAGCAATTGTAACAAAAATTTTACTTAACGATTTAGTTCCAGAATTCAATGTTGAAATTTAAGAAACTGTTCTGCGAAAGCGACGTTGTTGAAGAGGAAGTAAAGGTCAGCGACATCTCTTGCGGAGAAAATTTACTAACACGGATTGTGTTTAAGTTAAGAGTATTTTTCGTCGCCGACATTTAATTTTAGCGTGGTAGATATAGGAAAAGAGGACTATGGGGAATGTGAAGGAGAAGATTTTTGCATATGGTTCGATTGTAGAGTAGAGGTAGTAGAAGAAACCCAGCCCACCAAAACATCTTATGGTAGAAACAGATCAACACTTCAACTCTAACTTCTACTTTGATAGGAGCGACACTTCAGTGCTTGAAGTCGAGTCAAACGCATTAAAAAATGCATCTTAACGAGCGAAACAAAAAATGGTTGTAAACAAAAGAGATAATTACGTTAAAATACAAGCAAGCGAGAAATTTCGCTCAAAGTATAAGCATTTGTATGGTGGGAAAACTGAAAATATAGTCGCAAGGTTGGTGGGGTTTGCACCTCAACCTTGAATTTAGGATTAGGTATAACGTTGAAGTTGAAGTTGGGGTGCTACTGTGTTCCATCCCATTAAAAGCATTGGTTTTAAAAAATGCCGCATTGTTGTCAATGTTGAAATCGGAGTTGAAGTGTTGATCTGTTTCAACCATACGAGTAACTCTTAGAAGGGGCTAGCAGCAACATCCACCGCTTTAAGGTTATCTAGGTAACTCTGACGTGTGAGTTGCAGTCGCATATTAAATGATCCGCCATTTCGCCGTCTTTGTTGCACATTCTACTGACATTCATGCTTATTTTGAGATTCGAATAAATAGTCTATCCGTTCGAAAAATTCCGGTTTTCCTCGAATAACCTTTCTATTCAATCGGATCTTAAAATACAAATTATTCGAATTGGACAAAACAAACGATCGATGATTCTCTTTTGACTCTACACATTTCATGGTTGTACATGGTAGGGGTATCTCTGTATGTTTCCCAGTCTCCATATTGCGTTTAGGCCTGTTGAAAAGTTTTCTTGTTTTGGGTCTTAATTTGGCAAGTTTTGTATATCCCATGGGGAAAGTCGTTTGCCTATTGTTTTCTTTTCTGTGCATCGCGCATGCCTGGTGACCGTTTTAAGGTGTTCACATGTTACTTCAAGGTCATCGATATCTCTGATATTTGTTTTGCACTTGACCAAGTTATCCATGACTCTTGACAGTATACGTCCCAACCTGTAGATTTTGGTTGTCTCTACGTTTTAGATAGAATGACACCTAGATCTAGGTCAAAAAGTTGTGATGATACGACATGGAGGTTTCTGACGAAACATACCACTTCCTGATAAAATATTTTTTAAATGTTATACATAGTGTGAGATCTATGATATCTTCCCTTATTCTGTTTATAAAGTAGGGTTAATAAATTCTAAGAGAGACTCACCTCTTCTGTTTATGTCTGACCTACCTCAGATCGTGTGTGGGCATTAGCATTGCAACGTATGATAAATCCATGTCTCTTGAGTCACCAGGCAGGTAGACTGAGCATACAACTGCGTCTGTCTTGCCCTTGTTGGTGGGTAGCTCAACTAATACCGCTACTATATCCTTGTTAAGGGTGGCGACGGTGTAGAGGTTAGTGTGTTGGCTTGTGACCCGTGCGGTGCAGGTTCAATCCCCATGGGGAACAACAACATACGCCACCCAATCAAATGCCTCTACACCAAAAGGAGGATTTCTGCCTGGTAGTACAATGGAACGTTACCGAGTCTGAGTGCTCTGGGATTTGGATTTCCTTTCTTTAAAAAGAAAAAAAAAAAAAAAAAAATATCCTTGTTAGTATATTCAGGAATGGGAATAGCTTCAATTCTATTGTTAAAAAGGATGCAAGCTCTAGGTCTTCCATCGTTTGTGGAATCATAGCGTAACTCACTTGATAGTCCCTTTATCTGGTTCTTTTGCCAAATCTTTGTCAAATCCATGACGTGCTGCTGATTAACTTGGAAGCACGTTTTTTTCGCCGGTCGGCAAAGTTGCCAGTCTCCATAGTAAGCTCAGATTTTGGATTGGCTTCGGATGTTCTAGGCATGAAGATTCGTTTTTCCGATGCCGTAGCCGTATAGTTTTCATTTCCTGACCCATAAGGTTAGCTAATTGTGCCTGTGTTGATTGATATTCGCGGCTTTACTTGCTCCAGACTGTATTTTAGTTCTCAGGTGATTCTCAGGAGTACAGTGAGAAATGTATGGCCGCATCCGCAGAGCAGAGCCCTCCTATAGGAGGGTAAGGCTAGTTTATCCAGAGTGCGCCCGGTATCTAGACAAACCGTGGGCCCATGGGACATTAAGCCTCTCGGAAGGCTTTGAGCGCCGCCGTTGATTAATCAAGTGGCTCATCTGAAGACATCTCAGCCAAACATTTCAGCCCATTGTAGCTTCTCCAACCACTTTCATGCGAAGTGGAGGGGACCTACAGTTTTACGCCGAATCCGAACGGCAAATTTGAGAAGCTTCTCATGACAGTTTGATACTCTTGGATGTTTGTCAGCCGTTCGCAAGAGGTGCCAAGAACACGTGGTATTCCCAAGTGGTCCCCCCTCTAAATACTAACCACCCAAAACGTCGCATAATTGTGGTGATCCAACGAAAACCGATTGATTCGACATGGCAAGGTCGTTGGATGGTTTACCAGAGGAGGCCTTAAAATCCAAGAGTGATGAAATGTGATGAAAGGGCGCATGCACCAAGTTTTTGTAAATAGAGTTCTATAGTAGTCTCACTTCGAGTATTCGACTTACACACTATCTTACGACTTAAGTATGTCATTAAAAAAAGCTACATTTATACAACCACATTGTAGAACCTTTTCTACAAAATGCTAGTATGCCTTTGAATATGCATATTCGTAGTTACTTTTGTTGTCTTCCATTCTCCTCATTTATCGAATTTATTTTGTTTACTTCTCATGATTGGGATATGATGTGTTGGTCAGAGGGGTGCGGGATATGGTTGGTATATTAGTTGTTGGTTTTGATGATAGTTTGCGGTAGGTCAGGGGTAGGTATTCATTTATTCATAATCGGTATCAAAAATCATATTATGTGCATATTGCGACTGCATTATCTTGCGCAAATAAATTTCCGAATATTATGTATAAGCTGAATTTTTTCATTTGGTTTTTCACAAACAATTGATTTCGACAGTTTGGACAGCTAAATGTAATTGATTAATGTATTCTTTTTTATACTTTCATCGACACAAACTGTGCATAACTTATATGTTTTTTACACTGTTTTATGAATAAGGATTTATGCATAAAGGCTGGAGAAATATTTAAACACTGCATAAGAAGATATGCAATCATTTTGAGATGTTTAAGCGAATTCTATTGAAGTATGCTCTAATAATGCTAAATAATTACTGTAGTTTATATTCCTTTTTATAATTTCCACGGTTGAAATATCCCTCCTTCAGAATATCCTTTTTTGTGAGTCCAAGAGGTATCCAGAGTTTTAATTTTTGTGAGTCTATCCCAGGAAAATATCATCCCGCAAAACACCAGAAATCGGGCGCGTTTCTTGGACGTTAGGACAAAAGCTTTCAAGATGTTCTACTACGGGACTTTTGTTCTTTGGCGGAGATTTGAACGGTAATGTCGGTAAGTCAAACGAAGACTATGAGAACTGCCATGGAGGATTGGGATACGGCACCAGGAACTCTCCGGGTGAAGGTATCCTAAGCACGTGCAAGTCATGAGGTCTTATCGTTCTCAAACAAAGCCGTCACCTGGTCACTTACAGCAGTGGCAGAAACGAAACCCAGATTGATTGCCATTTGGTAGCACGTTTGCGTTAAAGATTGCAAAGTGATCCTGGAAGGCAAAGAAATATTTTGGTCGGCAGATGAAGATAAAGCAGTAATTACTAATTAGTGACAAAAAAGTGTCTTTCAAAGCTTAGTCAAAGTACTCCACTAATTATGGAGATGAAAAAGGTCAATCGGAATACAGACTTTACAAGAGGCTCGCAAAGAGAAAGTGCGCTCAAAAGATGAAGTTTGTGGAGGGTCTGTATCGGTAGTTAGAAGAAAATTCTTCCTCGGCTGCTGATAAAAATCAGGCTGTCCACGAACGCCGACAAAGCAGCTTGAACGGGAATAGGTCTATATACAAAGACTAAGGTAAATAATGCAAAACATTTTATGTTCCGGCGAAATATTGTTTTCCATCTGAAGATACTTCTGCAAGCTTGAAGGTTTTTTTTTTATTTTTTCTTTAAGAACATCCAGAAAACCTTTTACAGTATTTAAATAATTAGTCTCCAAAACTGATTTACTTCGCATCCATAAAGGAACACAACAATTTTCAAAATTTGCCGCTGAGAGAAGGAAATCCGTTCGCCAAAGTTCATCAACAATGCTCAAGGGCTACTTCTTGTGGATGACCAAAAACTTCTAATTGAACAATGGCCTAGCATATATTTTCCGAGAGCCGTTTCTAACACTGAAAAAGTACACGACATTACTGTCGAAGAAGTTAGGAACGCGGTCAAAGACCTCAAAAATCGAAAAGCCCAACTCCAATCGTCTTAAGAAGAAAATAAATAAATAATAAAATTTAAATAAAATAAATATTGATCGTATAGGTAGAAACCTATTAACTATTAACCCATAAGTGGTGGTGCAGCATGGTGCAATACTGACACAAAGTAACATGTCATTTCTTTATAAATTAGATTGAATATTTCTGAATCAATTACAAAAGAAATGATACAAATCGGAACATTTTTCGACAAGATATAGCCAAAATACGAGTAGTAACAGTCTAAAAAGCGATAAACTCAAAATTTCTTATTTGAGGAAAAAGACTGAAATCAGATTTTATGAAATTTTTCATTTCAAAACTTTTCGTCCCTTCCACCATCCCCCTCATCATACATGCTACTTGCCGAGGCGACGATGCGATGTTAACTCCCACAGCATTTTGGGCGCCTTAAGACAATATATTCAACATTTCAGCTTTCTAGCTCACAAATTTGTTCCTTTGAAATTGTGGGCGTGTCAGTGGGCGGATTTTAAAAATTCTTAAAATTCATTATTTCGGGCCTATAGAGAGTATATGGTTTAAATTTCAGCTTTCTAGCTCCAGTGCAAAGGCCTTAATTTTTGCCGACGGGTGGATGGACGGACGGACGGACATAGTAGATGCGCATTACTATCGATGATGACCACGAATATATTACAAAAAAATGCAAAACTACAGGTGACCTGCCTCAATATTAATGTAGGTCATCAATTCGCTAATAGATAAATATAGGGGAAGGTTGTGTACCTTGGTCCGAGTGCCAATATCCAGAAAAATAGAAAGCACGCAAAAACCGGTTCTTCTGTGAAATGTAGCTCTACTGTGGATTTCTCTTCTCATTTAGTTTTTGAACGTGCAGCTGTACGAGTCGCCAGAAAAATAAATAAACATTGTTTTCAGTGAAAAAAGTAATTTTTGTGTCTCTTTTCTGAAGTTATGTAGTGCTTAGTTTTCTGTCTCTTTTCCGCTACTTTAATCGATTTCGGTAAGAGTATTAATAATCACATTGTCGTTCGTATGTGGTTTGAATACTACGTTAAAATCTAATTTGTTTGGCTAAAGTGGTGTAAGTGTACATTGGACCTATCATAGCGCGTGTACCTTGGACCATAGGTTTGTCCTTTAATGCAAATTTTTAAATAATATTGAAGTGATAAATTTGTTTTTCTTTTATGTTGTTCTCTTAAAGTAAGTTTTTAAATAATATTGAAGTCCTTTGTTAAGTTTTTTTTAGTAAAAGATTTTTTTTTATACTATTATTTGAAATAAATATTTTTTAATCAAGCACAAAAACTTTAAGATAATGGTTTGTTTGTTTGCTATTTTTTTTTAAATAAATAAAGAATGGTACTATTTTTACTTTTTATTGAAATAAATTAAAGTTTTCACCTTTAAACTATAGGAAAACTTTCAATAATATTTTCGGTCCAATTTACAATACTCCGTGGACCAAGGTACAATCACGTCTTGTACCTTGGACCGTTTGAGGTTAGCCTATAAAAGAAAAGTTTTCTAAGGAATGGTTAGCAATATCCTTTTTAACATATCATAGAAGACTTCAGGTAGTAACAAAAAAAAAACTAATCAAAAAACGACACATAAAATATTGGCAAAAAACTGAAATATGGACCGAGGCACACTACCTTTCCCTACCTATCCAACAACTATTTCTTTGAATAACGGCTGATAAAACACAAATTGAATATTTCCGAATCAAATACTGAAAAAATGATATAAATCGGTACATTTTTGAACGAGATACAGCGAAAATTTTTTGATGGAAAATACCGAAATTAGCTTTTATTCAATTTTTTCTTTCAAACGAATCGCCTCTTTCATCATACATTCTACTCGCGGACGACAAAGCCAGATTTCTAATTTTTCCATCATCCCTCTCATCATACATACTATTTGCCGAAGCGACGTAACAAGACAAATCATCAAAAGTATTCGGCTGTTACACAGAAAAATAAATACTTACATAATATCAGAATGATTCAATAAAGAGAGACAGCAAAATTTAAGACACAAACCTTCAAACGCCACCACTTTTGCTCCCGCCTCTGTCGAGTTTGCCGTTTTCAAATTCGTGTTGATGAGACTACTATAGTGACATATCCACATTGGACACAAATGTAACAGAACCAAATGTTCGCATTTTTTAAACATCAATTTGCCTTAAGCAAATTGATACTATGTAATAGCAAGTCGCCTTCTGCGACATAACCACATTAATAATTTGTAATCACATTCAAATCGCCTTCTGCGAAACAAACATATCAATACATTGTAATAAGCAATCAAATCGCCTTCTGCGACATTAACATGTCAATAATTTGTAAGCACAATCAAATCGCCTTCTGCGAAATAAACATTATCGATACTTTGTAAAAAGCAATCAAATCGCCTTCTGTGAGAGAAACATATCGATACTTTGTAATAAGCAATCAAGTTGCTTCTGTGAAATAAACACTTCTGTTTGTCCACATCCAATTTGTTAAAACAATAAACGTCGCCTTCTGCGACGAAGATAACTTTTGAATGCATCATAATTTTATAAAGATCTTTGCATCGAGGAATCACTTCGAGCAAAATGTAGAAGTTAGTTCAATTCGAGCAATCGAGAGAAGCGGAAGTCTAACAGAATTTCAATAAAGATATTTTTGTACTTTAAAATAAAATCCGTGTTTTATTTGGCTCCTTCTGATCAGTTGATCGGAAGTAAAACTTAATATATTTTTTTGTAAAGTTCAAACAAAAAGATATTTTTGGCGCAGTCGGTAGGATACCAATAAAAATTGGTATCCGTAAAAATGAGCTTAAGTTCCTATTTAGCAAGATTTAGCGTAAAAAAAAAAGTAAAATATAATATAATAATTTTCCTTCTTTAAAAGAACAAAGGAAAAACCAAAGTGTACAAAAGTGAATAACAAAGTGCAAAATGAAAATTAAAAAGCACATAATAATTAAAACCCTTAAGTCGATAAAACCATTCGACGGGAAGTCAGATGAGCTGGCTCAGTATATAAGGAGCATAGAATATGTTTCAGAATACTTAAACGAATTCACGGAGGACGAGCAACGACTTTTCCTGATGAATATCATCAACACCATTCAAGGAGAAGCGACTAATGTTGTTAGGAAGGCAACTATAAGCACTTGGGAGGAACTAAGGACAAAACTTATACAGGAATTCGGTGAGAAGACAAGCATAGCAAATTTACTGATAAATTTCAACAGCATTATATTTAAAAATTGTGTAATAGAGTTTTATAAAAATATTAATTGTCACTTGTGCAGAATTTTAGATAGAATTACCTTAAGTAACGAAATAGAAGTCATAAAAAAAATGTATTTAATTGAATGTGAAAAAAAAGCATTCGAAGCTTTTCGGAATGGTTTGCCACCCCACTTTCAAGCAGTAATTCTATATCGCGGGTTATTTAAAATCGAACCAGCTTTTGAACTATTACTTGAAAATAATTTAGTTTCATATTGTTTAACGAATATAACAAAACCTCAAGTAACTCAAAAGCCGATACAACAGTTCCCTTCTAATTCAAATAGGAACTACCAAAGTTATAGACCCCAATGTCTACAACAAAGTTATAGACCCCAATATCAGCAACAAGGTAGACCTCCATATTATAATAATAATATAAATAATAACCCCCAAAATCAAAATGTTAACTTAAACAATCGTACACCCATAAAAAGGCAGAGGCAAAACTATAGTAACCAATCAAGAATAAGAGAATACGGTGCTCCAAGACCAATGGATGTAGTTGAAGAAAATTTTCATCAACAAGCCCCAGAAAATTACCCCACATTAAACAATTAATAAATAATAAAATATATAAAATATTAATAGATAGCGGATCAACTTTAAGTTTCGTTAATCCAAACACATTAAATCTACCATTAATACAAACTGAAAGAAAAACTATCAGAACTATGACAGGAAAAACTACAGTGAATAAAACACAATTAATTGATGCAGTAGGAACTATTAAGGGCAAATTAAAATTATTTGTCCATCAGTTCAGTAAGGATTACGATATCCTCTTCGGTAATGACATATTAAATGTCTTGAATTGTAACATGGATTATAAAAATAAAAAAGTTACTTTAAATAATAAAGAATATTTACTTCATTGTAAAAATGAGACAAAGGAAGAGGAAAATTACAATATCGTATTAAGCAAACAAAATATAGAGATAGAAAAGGAAAAAAGGAGTGAATTTAGGTTAGATCATTTGAATAAAGAGGAGAAGGTTGAGATCAGCAGAACACTTAGAGAATTTCGTGACATATGTTACCATGAAGTCGAAAATTTGACTTTCACTAACAAAATCAAACACGAAATTAGAACAAAACATGAGGATCCAATTTATACAAAACTGTATCGATATCCTTACGTCCATAAGAATGAAGTAGAGAAACAGATCAGGGAAATGTTAGAACAAGGAATAATACAATTTTCACAATCACCATATTCTGCACCCATTTGGATCGTTCCAAAGAAAATGGATGCTAGTGGCGAAAAGAAGTGGAGGATAGTCATCGGCTATAGGAAGTAAAATGACGTTACTATTGATGACAAATATCCCGTTCCAAACATTGAAACCATTCTGGACAAGTTAGGAAAATGCAATTATTTTACAACACTTGATCTAGCAAAAGGATTTCATCAAATAGAGATTCAACCAAACAGTATGGCAAAGACAGCATTTTCCACTGCCGATGGCCATTATGAATTCAAGGGAATGCCGTTTGGGCTAAGGAATGCTCCAGCCACTTTTCAGAGGCTGATGAACAACGTCTTATCTGATTACGTTAATAAAATATGTCTAGTTTATCTTGACGACATAATTATTTTCTCGACATCCCTACAGGAACACATTCAATCAGTAAGAAAAGTATTTCAAAGATTGCAAGAAGCGAATCTCAAGATACAATTAAATAAGTGCGAATTTCTAAAAATGGGAACGGAGTTTCTCGGTCACATAATTACAACCGAAGGCATCAAACCGAACCCTAATAAAATCAAAGCTATTTCAGGTTATCCGTTACCAAAAATTCAAAAGCATATAAAACAGTTCCTCGGTATGGCCGGTTTTTACAGGAAATTTATTAGAGATTTCTCAAAAATAGCTAAGCCCATGACAAAGCAATTAAAAGGCGATGTCAAGTTAGTCAATTATCAATCCGATGAATTTAAAAAATCGTTTGAACAATTAAAACTTTTAATTAGCTCTGACCCAATTTTGAAACATCCAGATTTCGATAAACCATTTGTTCTAACAACGGACGCCAGTAACTTTGCAATCGGGGCTGTTCTTAGTCAAGATCATCACCCCCTTTGTTTTGCAAGTAGAACTCTCAATGTACATGAGCTGAACTACTCAACTACCGAAAATGAATTACTAGCAATCGTTTGGGCAACGAAATACTTTAGACCATACCTTTATGGGAAGAAATTCCAGATATTAAGTGATCACAGACCATTACAATGGTTACACAACTTAAAGGAACCCAATGCCAAATTACAAAGGTGGAAAATAAGGCTTAATGAATTTGACTTCGATATAAAATATCTACCAGGGAAAGAAAACCATGTGGCTGATGCACTGTCACGGATTAATATTGAAGACAATTTTAATAATGAAGATGATAATGACGCAGATATGCGATCAGACTTAGCCACAATCCATTCAGCATTAGAAGATAATACATCATATATAGGAATTTCAGAAAAGACATTAAATACTTTTAAACACCAAATAATTTTTAAGGAAACTGATAGAGTAGGGGTACGAGTTACAAAAATTCAGGACAAAACAAGATATGAATTAAAAACAGAAAAATTTACGGACAACTATTTTAAAGACATGATAAAAAGGTACATTTTAGGAAAATATGTCTGTGGCATTTACTTCAGTAACGATGAAGGTTTTAATCACTTTCAACGAGTATATTCAGCTATTATTTTACCATCCTCGAACGTTAAGGTTTTAAGGACTAAAAGAATAGTGGAAGATATAGAGAATTATGAAAAGTTTAAAGAGATCATTTATGAAATACATCTGAATGGAATACATGCAGGTAAAAATAAAGTTTTGAAGAAAAATACTATTTCACAAATTACGGAAGGTTAGCACAACAAATAATTAACGAATGTGAAATGTGTAACACTTGTAAATTCGAGCACCAGGCTACGAATAGACCTTTTAAAGTAACGCCACCAGTAACACAAAGGCGAGAGAAATTTGTGGCCGACATCTGGGTCTAGGGACAGCAAAGTTATTTGGCATGCATCGATCTCTATTCAAAATATGCAATGGTAGAACACATCACTTCACGTACATGGCTAGAATCGAAAAAAGCTTTGTTAAAAATATTTAATACAATGGGAGTACCAAAAACAATTAAAATGGATAAAGATCCATGCTTAATAAGTAATTTACTACACACTACAAAAATGGCTAAAAGATTTAAAGGTAGAACTAGAAATTACCACAGGAAAGACAGGTATAGCTGATATTGAGAGACTTCATGCTAGTTTAAATGAAAAATTAAGATTGATTAACACAGGATCGGATAACGAACTTAAGTTAATAGCTATAGAGCAAATATTATAACATATAACCATACGTTAATACATTCTTCAACTAATAATCGACCATATGAGATTTTCTTTGAAAATAAAAGCCCTAACATTAACCCACAAGACATTAAAGAGAAAAGAATAGGCAATATAAATAAAACTAGGAAGGATTATAAAGTAGATCTGCGTTATATGACCAACAAAAGACATCTAAAATCAGATAACCTATTATTAGAATAAAAAACCCAATTCAGCAAGAAGGAGATCATATAAAAGTTAGAGTAGATAAGCAGGGCCAAACCAGGAAAAAATTTACATACGATTTTCGCAAAAAGAAGAAAACTGAACATGAAAATACCTCACCTTCTAGGGAATCGGCAGAGGAAGCTACCCAAACAAAACAAGTTCCACAAAATGGAATATCATAAGTTCAACAGATTAATTCAGATTCAATATGGTCTAGTCCTTATTGTAGCAGTTGCAGTAATCACATCACGTCAAGTTATCGAAATTCAAAAACTAACTACCCAGCAGGGATATGTTATAATGCAAGTCGGAGAACAACCTATAATTCAAGAGTATAATGAATTGACTTATACACTTAACAAAACAGATATATTAGAAACTTTTATAACACTAAAGGAAACTTTAAACTAAAGTGATTATTTAAATACAAAACTAATAACGAAGCTTATTGCAGAAATCGAATCTGAAATTAGAATCTTTGAACACAATAAAAATAGGAAAAAAAGAGGTTTAATAGATGCAATCGGAACAGGATTTAAATACTTATTTGGCACACTAGATAACGACGACCAATTAAGAATTAACGAACGACTAGAAAAATTAGAGGACAAAATTCTTACAAACGACAATATCGAAGCACTTACTAAACATATTAATGAAGAAGTTAAAAATTTAAACAATCTTAATAAAATATCCAACGTCCTCATGGATAGAATAACTAAATTCACTGCTATAGATTCGTTTTTTTAACGCCGTATCGGAATTTCATGACTACATAAAGGAAATACAGCTATCTATAACATTAGCTAAAATTGGAGTGTTCAATCCAAAACTATTTGACATCGAGTCATCTGAACACATTACTACGAATCAACTTGAATTCATAAAACTATCTTTATGGCAAAAAAATGAGTTACTAATTTTTATTTTATCCTTACCTATGTATTCTGACCTAAAACCCATATATAAAAAATTATCCCTATACCTAATGAACAATATGAGGAATTGGACTTCAATAATATAGACGACCTATTTATAAAAGAGAGCAACGAATTTATGATGGTTAATAACGGCAAACTATTTCCAATATACGACGAATGTATCAAAAATATAATAAATAATAATGACACAGAATGTAATTTTAGAGTAAACACTTTAGAAGAAACTGTAAGATTAAATGACAATTCATTAATTATTAAAAATATTAAGAAACAGGAACTACTTAACAATTGTGGTACCTTAAAAATCAATGTCGATGGTAACAATTTAATTAGAATTGAGAATTGTAAACTTGAAATAAATAACAGAACTTTTCAAGTCAGTCGGCTAGTAAAAACAAATATTATTACACCTGAAATCGACAAAAACATAAATAAAAATGTATTTGATAATATAACTTTAAATGAACTACATTTAAAATATAATAAATTGCACAAACATACCTCCAACGGGGGAATTATACTTTTACTTTTTATTATATATTGTATAACAAATATTATTACTTTATTACTGTCAAAATAAGAAATCATAAAAATATTAAAATCATAAATAGTCCCGAGGACGTGCCTCTATCAAAAGGAGGGAGGAGTGACACATTGGACACAAATGTAACAGAACCAAATGTTCGCCAAATGTTTTTTAAACATCAATTTGCCTTAAGCAAATTGATACTATGTAATAGCAAGTCGCCTTCTGCGACATAAACACATGAATAATTTGTAATCACATTCAAATCGCCTTCTGCGAAATAAACATATCAATACATTGTAATAAGCAATCAAATCGCCTTCTGCGACGTAAACATGTCAACAATTTGTAAGCACAATCAAATCGCCTTCTGCGAAATAAACATTATCGATACTTTGTAAAAAGCAATCAAATCGCCTTCTGCGAGAGAAACATATCGATACTTTGTAATAAGCAATCAAGTTGCTTCTGTGAAATAAACACTTCCGTTTGTCCACATCCAATTTGTTAAAACAATAAACGTCGCCTTCTGCGTCGCCTTCTAGAAGTTAGTTCAATTCGAGCAATCGAGACAAGCGGAAGTCTAACAGAATTTCAATAAAGATATTTTTGTACTTTAAAATAAAATCCGTGTTTTATTTGGCTCCTTCTGATCAGTTGATCGGAAGTAAAACTTAATATATTTTTTTGTAAAGTTCAAACAAAAAGATATTTTTCTATAAACTCTATATACAAAGACCAAGTCATCGATCAGGTATGGGTTGAAGAAAGCGTGCTTGAAAGCTGGGCTCTATTAGCCCAATATGCCCGAGGTACGAGAGGCGATCCTATATCTTGCAAAACTAGAGGTGTGTTTATATATGGCGTTGGCCGACTTCGGGTTCCCGCCAAACTGATCCAGCCTTGTCGCATGACGCTGGAAAACCAGTATCTTGAAAAAAAAGTGTCGGGTAGGTGACGGCATCACTCGAAATTAAATGAAACAAACTATGGACTGATCTTCGACTCACCATGTGCAATGATAACACTATCTATACCTTCCACTGACAAAATTCACAACTAAATGAAGCAATTGTGAACAAATTGAAAGCAATTTTGTATTCGAGTTTTTTTTAGATCTTGTTTGTTATGATTACTTTATTTGAAGTATGTTATTGTGTTTAATTTGTTATATTCATTTTTTCTGACCTTTTTTTTAATAATTTAATTTGCTGTTTTACTTTCGGAATCCTAAATGTTTGGAGATTATAAGTTTGAAGGATTTTGGGGATACATGATTTAGTTTTTCCGCAATCTGTTAGTCTCGCGTAGAGATTCTCCCGGCGATCGATATATGTACCAGGGAAACTGGCTTAATCTTGAAGTCAACAATAACAAAGCAAATTACATGCTGTCTACAAACAAACTTTGAGCAACTTAAAAAAGTTAGCGAGTTCAGCATCTTCGGAATAAACATCAATTACAAGAATGGTGAAAATCCAACAAACAATTATTCCAGGTATCCGCTACTATACTTGAGTTCAAAGCGCCTATTACGAAAAACAAGAGAAGAGGTTTTCTCTTTCGTGGGTTTTCTTCATTTTTGATGTCTGTTCTTTTCTCGATTTTGGAAGTTGACTGTGAAACGAATTGGTCATGGAAAGGAGCGGAAAAGGTAAAGAGTGAGTGTGAGGGGGACCAGTCGTTACAGACTACGTCAGGTAGGCTAACAATTTTGAAAGTTTATTTTTAAATTGCAGCCCTTACGTCCCAACTCCTATAGAAAAGACGACAACAGTTATTAATTGCGTGCAAAGGGCTAAAGGGAAAAACATGAATTTTCCAAGTCGTTCTGGAATTCATACCCTTCTGTTCGACCAAATGAAATGCCTTTTATCCACATGGAAGGAAACGAACATAAGGCCAAATACTTACCGCGTTCGGTCCAGAGATTGACCAAGTCACGCACATTATCACATTTTCAAACAAGTATACGTGGCGTGGTCAGTTCAATACCTTTGCCCCTACAACCTCGCTATTCATTCAAAAATCATCCACCAAAATGACGAATAGCATCGAAGAAATAGGAAATTTGGTCAATTCACCTCGAAATCTGCTGATAATCCTGCTGAAAAGCCATCATAGAAAGAGCGGAAATAGATAATCCAATGGAATGTAGGTACCGTTCAGCAGATATTATTAATCGAATGTAATATCGTTTTCAATTGGGCCATTGGGACTAGGTACTCTGTTTCTCTTCCGGAAAGAAAAAGCATTCCCAAAGTAGCATAGCAAAAAAAAAGTACTCCGAGAGGTCCAAAATATGTACGCTTCTTTGAAAAGTGTACTGTTTAACAAAAATATATTTTCAAAAACTGTTAGTTCCAAAAACAGCTACTTAGAAGGTAAGGGAGAAATCAAAATGTTCATTATGTTCATATTAGGCCGACGCTCAACACGAGTTATGCGATGATATACCCCTACATTCTAATTTCAATTCTGTAAAAAATGTCATTAATTGTTTTTTTGTTTTAGGAAGATATACAAATTTGCCAAATTCGGCAACACCCGAAGAATATGTTTAGCAATAGCACATACTCCAAACTTAAAAAGTTTTGATTTTCCACATACTCCTGGTCATGATTTCAGTCAACACCTAGAAATTTATTTAGATCGACCTGAAACGAAAAGGAACAAACACGTTAGATTCACTTGAAAACAGAACAATCTATTGCAACTCACCGATGCCAAAGTTCTGTAGTCTTTCTTAGAGAGATGGTTGGCCTTCTTTCCAAAACCACTGCGATGGTGATTATTGATCGAGGTCACGGTTTGAGAATAATATCAATGTTTCTCTGGGCAGCTAAACAAATAATCCATGAATCCATGAATTTGTCTTCGCATATTTGGGAGACTTTCTATGGTCTTTATCGTTTTTTTTTTATAATTAGCGTGCGCTAAAGGGTTTTCTTTTCTGTAATTGATACAGTAGTACCCTTATCAAAAAATACAAATGCAATGTCATTGATAAAGACAGTATATCATTGGGTAGGTTTTTTTCTAAAAAACTTAGGGAGCATTATGTTGATTCATGTTTAATCCGCAGAAACTTATACAATAATTAAAAGTGCACATATGAGCAAGCATTCACTGCACTCATATTGATTTTCATTCTGCGGATTTTTGCTTCATGGACATGGTCGGGATTTGAACACGCAACCTTCCGATCAGCAAGTAAATACACTACCACTGCACTATTGCCGCCCGCAATTCGTTGATGAAGGACTTATGGTCGTAAAAGAGTTGTGATCTTGGGTCGCCTTTGTCGAACATTATGAGAAGAATTCGTCCCAGAGTTTTAACAGTCGTTAAAAAAGATTCGAATGAAAAATCTTCCAAAATGAACTATTTATTTACCGAAATCAAGGTTTCACAAAGTTGTTCATCTGAGATGGCATTGAAGGAGACGGTTATTATTTTTGGTACAAATATAAAGACAGTATCACTTGGTTAAAACACTGTCATTAGGCAATCCATAGATGCAGCTCTGGAAATACAACAAATACTTTACGCTCCTTGGAATGACGTCGCTACTAGCACTAATTTTCGGTGTTTCGCATTGATAATAAACTCCACGTCGCGGTCGTCTGCGTTAGGAATGAGAATTGAAAACCGACACGACTCAGGAAACGACAGAAGTCCTTTTCAACAAATTTCAACGGCAATCGAGGTGATTTTATGATGAAGGAGGGAAGATACTCGTATGTAAATACTTGTGGATGAACATTGGTTTGAAAATATTGGAAATTGCAATGGGCAGCAACGATATTGGTTGGTAAAGCTATACAAACTTGCTTGGACAGGACTCAGACATAGGATAGAAGAATTGGTGATAGTGAACCGCCTTTAAAAAGCCAATATATGTTTTCCTAATTTCAGCACCAACTCCTGTTCGCTAAATGTCGCACGGAACACATTTTGAAATTACAAAACAACGTCCCAAAATCACGGTCGTATTTAGGAATGACAAACATTTATTAATAGAATTTTTTATATTATTATTTATATTTTGTGTTTACAATATATTTGCTAATTTAATTATAAACATAAATGTTAACGTTTAAAAGAATTTTGTTTTATTTTATTCTCTTTATCATTTAATTTTATAAACTTTTACTTTAGCGCTGTGTCTTTATTTTAACAATTTTAACATTCACTTTCTCATAGCAAAACTATACTATAATTTAAAACTTAAGCGTTGGTATAAAATTTAAAAGATTTAAATGCAAATTAACATACTTTGAACTGCATTTAGATGTTGTACATCGCATTTTAATTCATAAGCCATAGTGAAAATATTAATTTACTTAAAAGCGTTTATAGTAATAATATTAAACTTAGATTATTAACATTAGTTTATTTTAAAGTATTGCAACAAAACAGAGAATTTCCGTTTTCCGTAGAAAAATGAGGGATCGTTAAGTTAAATTTTAAAGTTTTAAAAGATTTTTTAGTCAATATCTAAAATAAATTTTAAATTGCGATGTTGTGTTTAGAAAAAAAAACCGACGAAGAAATTACAAATGCCCCTTCAATGTTTAAATGATGTCCTAGAAGCAGAACTAAAATATTATAAATTCTACAACCTTATTGGAGTGGTATAATTTAGTGGTTGTCTACACTTTTTATTTTGTAAGTTCTAAATCTTGAAATTAACAACGACAAGAACTAGTACATGCTATCAACAAACAAATATCTGTTCACCGCCTATGAAAACACGTCACTGTTGATTGCAATAAATTCGAAGTTCAGTGTGCTCCGGATATTTAAGAGTTTTTCTGATTTACTCGTATTTGGACACTTTAGAGGTAAAGTTTGCTATCTGTAGCCGTTTATTTGAATGAAAGTTTTTGAAGCCTGACATTTTTAGTTGGCAATGAGCTAAGCGAGAAAGTACATATCCGGGTATTACTGTAGTTAAGGAGTTCATCTACCTTGGAGTAAACGTCAACTTCGCGAATGACACTTTTTTAGTGGAGATCCGAAGGAGAATTATTTAAGGAAACCACTGCTACTTCGATTTAGCAAAAGAATGGGTTCATGCTCTATCGAACCTGAGTCCTGCCAGCTGTGCTTTATTGCGTCAGCTGGACGATAAGTAGGAAAGGGGAACTAATATTGGGTTCTTTCGAAAGAAAGTACTCCGTCGGATATTTTGACCTAGGTTCGAGGACGGCAAATGGCAGAGAAGATACAACTGCGAACTCTATGAGCTCTACCAAGATATGGATGCAGTTTAGAAAGCTCGACCCATCGGGCGAATGCACAATACTTCTCCGGCTAAGAGGATCTTCGACCCCCATCCCACAAGTCCGAGAAAGCAAGGAATACCCGAACCTACGTTTCAAATATCAAGCCATCGGCGATACCTGAGCGCTTGGTCTGGACAACTGGAAGCGCCATGTCCAGGATCGCAGAGAATGGAAGGCTGCAGTGTCTAAGGCAGAAACTATTCACGGGTCGGGGCCGGTTGGCTAAGTAGTAAATTTGCGAGCTGTATCTGTCTGTGATGTGTGAAAGTGCCATAATGGAATATCATCTGATCTTCGCTTGCTCATTTTTTCCACTCCATATTTACGGATCTATTTTATCGATAATGACACCAATATAAGCTTTGAGAGCTTCAATTGACTGGCAATCATTGGCATAAATATTTTACATGACGCAAAAGAAAGAAGTCTCCAGGTCTTATATCACACCACTTTCGTGGCCAATTTTGACCACCATTCCGAGAAATGCATCGGCAAGGTTTCCTTACTCGCAGGTGAGCAATGATTTAGTGTTTTGTGTTGCACGTAGCGCTCTCTAGTTAGAAATAAACATAGGGGCGGGCTACAGTCCGCTTGGGCGAACTGTTGGATACCCTATTCTTATTCCTATATCTCATAAGTGGGCGTGACAAAAATTTAAAGGATTTTATCGAAAAAACTAAGCTTTTGTAAATAAAAACGCTCCCTAGCTCAAACTTTGGTTTTTCAATAAAATTGTTTTATTTAATTGTGGGCGTGTCAGTAGGCGGATTTAAAAAAAATTTAAGTATGAGCATAAAGGGCACCTAGAGAGTATATACTATAATTTTCAGCTCCCTAGCTCAAATTTGGACTTTCAAAAATAAAAAAAAAATAATTGTGGGCGTGTCAGTGGGCGGATTTTGAAAATTTTATGTCCCAAGCAGTTTTATAGGCCAAAGATCATATATAAAAAATTTCAGCTTTCTAGCTCAAAATTCAATTTTTCCCAAAATTTGTTTTATTTAATTGTGGGCGTTTCAGTGGGCGGATTTTGAAAATTTTATGTCCCAATCAGTTTTATGGGCCATAGATCATATATAAAAAATTTCAGCTCTCTAGCTCAAAATTCGATTTTTTCCAAAATTTTGTTTTTTTGAGTTTGTGGGCGTGTCTGTGGGCGGATTTCAAAAATTCTTAAACTTGATTATTTCGGGACCCTAGAGAGTATATGGTTAAAATTTCAGCTCTCTAGGTCCAGTTTAAAGGCCTAATTTTTGCCGACGGACGGACGGACGGACATGGCTAGATCGACATTACTATCGATGCTGATCATAAATATAGTAACTTTTAGGGGTCTATGGGCAATATTAAGGTATGTTACAAACTATGCGTCAAAATTAATATACCCCTAGAATAGGGTATAAAAACCGCCCACATACATATCTTCAAGTTCCAGCCATAAATTTGGAATTTCTTCTGCCCGAAAACCGCATCGGTCAATAAAATAAATGTTGTAGAAAGAGGCTTTTCTAAAATCATTCTTGGATTTTCGGAGCCCCAAATGCGACAGTTTTGCTACCTAGCAAAGTCTTGAAGTGGGTAATGTGCCTTATATTTGTTATGATTTGATGTGAAGTTGTGAATCAATTTCATGCACTTCCAACAGTAATTATTATTGTAAATTAAACCAATTTTAATGTGTTATTGAAGAGTGTTTCGTTAGCTTTTTGTTAATAGCGTAGTTTTTACTTGTCATCTGTTTCTGTAAACACATTTTTTCTTTCCATAATACGGCATCTACACGAGCAATATTTCATAAAATGCAATATAGCATTCTATGAAAATTGCATTCTTTATATTGTTCAGTTCATCGCTTGCTTTTGATAAAGAGTTCTATGGCCTTGAAATAGTAAGCTACGAAATTCCTACCGTACATTTTATGGTATTCTATCTTTGTTTCTTTCTATGAAAAATGACAGATGGCAAGTTATGAAATATTGCTCGTGGAGATGCGGTTCATCGGGCAGGCTTTGATCTGAATTAGACGAATCATTACCCTTCCACTTTATGGCATCGTCCAACCCTTGCATTTCACTGCATCTTTGTTGGTTTTAGCTTTAGTCCTCAAAAAGTTTCGGGAGGTCTGCCGGTATCGGATCACTTATTTTGTTATCCAGAGATTTTCCGGCCTGCTTCTTTTCTTACAATTTCGATATATGCATGCTTCTGGGCCCTGATAACGAATTACGAGAAGAGAGCTACGCCTAACGATGTTGCTGTTACGATACCTACGACTTATACATATTACAATTAACGATAACAACGACATGAAAAAGTTGCCATTCAAAATTCAAATAAAGCACAATTTCCCATAATTTTGAACTGCATCCACCTTAACGTTTAAAGACAAACGACATAAAAAAACCAAAACATAAAGTTAAATGATCAAAGATTTGTTACATTTTTTTTTAAATGCAACAACTTAACGATTATTGTTGAAATAGTGACAAAGAGTTTGACAGTCGTGCTCCGATAAGGCAAAAGGTCCGTTCGCGTACTTTATGTGTAGAAAAATGAAAACTACCAAATCTCCAAAATCAAGAGAGAATCCTCTCATTTCAAAGAAAAGTAAGCGAACGCTTTTGTGTAAAAAATGAAAAAAGTCTAAGTTTGGCTTGAAAAGAAGCAACCGCTGTTTTTTTTGCTGGCAAACTGATAGGATTTCATCATTTGACAGTTTTCATTTTCTTACCAGCCGGAATTCTGTGTGAAGAAAAATTAACGAAAGTACAATTTTCTTTCGTTCATCTTTTTACTATTTTCTCAGTACGCGAACGCGTTTGTGTAGTTTTGCACGAAAGTTTATATAAATTTACGTTTGCATATTAGTTCGCGAACAGACCTAAAGTTAACATGCGTCTGTTCCAATAAGCTCTTTGACTAGTGCACGAGTATAATAATAACATAAGCAATGCAATATCAATAGATATTTTGTTTTTGATATTTTAAAATTCATACAACTGAATGTGTTTTCTTTTTATTATAGCAAATTGTTTGTGCTTCCAAATATTTGAAAATAAAAAACATTTTATTGAAAATCGGAGTATTCAACAAAAATGTTTCCTTCCATATTTACATAACGACAGCTTAAATTCTGTGGTTAGGCTAACGATACCTGCGAACGATACCTCGTTACTTGTAATTGCTTTTTGGCAGTAACGGTAGTCAGGCAACGAGAATCGTAATTCGTAATCAGGGCCCTGGTGTTGAAGGATCAATATAAGCATTAATTGACATCAAGCTGGCGATGCCCAGTGCCGTAATAGACTTCATAACAGGTGTGCTTGTCAAACATCCCCGTGGTAACAACCGGCTACTGGTCATGTTTCCCAGACTTGAATAGCTAAACTAATAAGCGCGAGTGTTGGACAAGAAGAAAATAGCAACAATGTTATGCTCTGTTGAAAATGCCTGGCTGATGAGTCTCAGAAGTAGTAATAGTAGCTCTACGCTGACAATCATGAAATGATTCCGTCACTCGAGCTAATTTTTTATTTGAATGCAAAAGGGCTTCCCAATTGCAAAAAGTTCAAATATCTAGAATCTATGATCAAAAAAACGGCGGGCGGCGGAATACCTACCTCATCTTCAAATCTAAAGGAAGTCTCTACATCGCAGTTGGGTTGGAGATGCCTTGCATGACAGCAAAAATAACAAAGACCAGCAAAAAAAAGTTCGAAGAAGCGCGACCGTCTCAGGTGGCATCGTCATGTTTAAAGCAGAGATCCTAAGAATGTTAACCAAAGCTTCTTTGTAATCGCGGAAGAGAAGAATGACTCAAAGCTCCTGGGTCACGCAAGTGTATCAAGGTTTTCCGACTGTTCAATATAATGAGCCTTATTGCGAAGATCAATCGACAGTTGATAATTGACTATTTTCAATGTGTGCTATTGTGAACGAACGATTCTAAAGGAATTTATCAATCGCAGTCAATTAGAAAAATGCGATTGACAAAAATACGAAATGAATCTATCGTTCACAATAGCACACATTGAAAATAGTCAATTATCAATTGTCGATTGATCTTCGCAATAAGGCTCAATAATGAAACATACTAGCACTTGGTCTTAAACTTATCTATTCATTAGTACCACACCAATAATTTTTATTCTACGGCGAACTCAACACTCAAAAGTATGTATAGGGATGCAGTAAAGTGACTGGTTAATGATTTTTTCTAATCCAGATCATAACCTCGGCGGTAATTATAGAAGAAAATCGAGCTATTCGTGAAAAAGGGACGCATACTTGCCTGGATAAATAAGCATTTCAAAAGTTCAATCATCTAATACCACATACGCCAAGCGGTGACATTTGGTTTAGCGGTTAACGAAGCTAAAACGGAGTATATACATAAGTGATAGTTTCATGAACCTGAGCTGCACAGAAAAGATCAGAAAGGGGCAGGACTCGGTGTTCCGGGATTAACAGTTTTGATCAAAGTGTTCTACATTCTGTCACTTTCTGTTCCATAACATTACGCTTTTTTTAACATAAAATGTTGCATTCATCATTCCAGCATTGTATTCATAGGGCATATTTGAGTCCTTTTCTCTTCGTTTAGGGAACTATCCTTTTGTAAAGTTGTGTATTTGATAAACTATTTTAATACCCTATCTTTAGAATTTATCAATTTTGATATATTGTTTGGAATATACTGGTCGTAGACGATAAAATATATTTATATAATCATCTCAATTACACGGCAAAGGTCATACAAAAGTGTCGAATTTCTGTTTGTACTAGTTAAGCAGTCGTCACACGACTTAACTTTGATTACCTAAGAAAACCCAACACGGCATTTGGCCTTTAAACCGACCTTTTAGTCGTTTGCGATTTGGTATATGTTGATAAAAAAAGTGTATTTTATTAAATTTGTATCAACTTTTTTATAGACGTTGACAAAATAAATACACAATTTTTAATAAATTAATTATTTTTTATAATTAAGAGGGCGCTAATGGGATTTCTTTTCCTGTAATTGATACCGTACCCTTATGATGTATGTACACATCACAGCCCTTTTTTCAATTCTGCACAAACATATGCAATGCCATTGTTATCGTACCTCATTGCCTCATATTAGGTGCTAGAAGTAGGAAGAAGTAGAACGATAGGAAAGATTGGTTTGTTGCATTGGGTAGGGCTTCTTTCTATTCAAGTTTAATCCGCAGAAACTTATATAATAATGTTAGTGCGCACACGAGCAAGTATACGCTACACTTCTATTGATTTTTATTCTGCGTGTTTTTGCTTCATGGACATGGTCGGGATTTAAACGCACAACCCTCCGATTAGCAAGTGAATACACTACCACTGCACTTTTGACACCCGTGCCTTAATACAAACTATTCTTAACCTGGATTGGAGTTTACCGTCATTAACTTGATTGATTAGGTTTTCTATATTACCAAGAATTATATTTCTGAGATTTTAACAACACTCTTCTAGGGAAAATAAATCAGAGCAAACTTTTTCTTCACTCTCTGCCAATAATACAATTTTATTTTTTTTACATATTTCATTGCATACATTTAGGTAATAGGAACAAAAAGTATGCATTGAGTAGATTTTTCTCCACGGGTGGCTTCCAATTCACTTAAGGCTCAACTATAGTAAACGTTACATTCTTTACTTATTGATTTTGATTCTTCGAATTTTAGTTTCAACAACGAAAACATTATCACTGCACCGTTGCCAGCCACTCTTGGATAAAGAGTGAATCTAAGCGACTGTGCATTAAACTGTGTTGATATCCCTTAAGTTGTACATGTAAATATACTGCTTGTTTCTTATTGGCGGTGAGGCAATGGTCAGTATTAAAGGGATTGTAACCCTCACATTTTCCTGCATCCCTACTGGTCTGCTTGTGGGGTTCGCCGTTTCGTCATCAACGAATATTGGCAGTCGTCCAGATTTCAGCTGTATGCAAATATACTTCTTCCTTAATAGCGGTGATGCTTTGATCAGGATTTAAGGGATTTTGCGGCATTTATGTGATAAAAGAGTTTTTAGGCCTGCCTCTCTTTCGCGATTGTATCGAAGGGTTGATTAATATTGCTTTTTTGACAGGGATCCTAGGATCTCTCCTTTGAACATGACAAAACTAACAGAGCCGGCAGCGCTCCATTTTTCTTGATATAGGTTCTTTGACTCGAAGACTTCCTCGGATCTTGGAACCTGCTGTCATGCGAAGCATCTTCAGATTTGGGGGCATTTTTCAGTTATAGAAAACGCTTTCTTGATGCTTAATGTCGTCATCACAGCTTGTTTGGCTATTGATCATAGATTAAAAATATTTCAACTTTTAGCATTTGGGAATAAATCGGAGTGGTTAGAGAACGGGAGGCACAAGTCATCTGTTTTTTTTTCTAACTAATACAATACCCAATCTCCTCCAAAAAACTCCTCCCATACATCAAGTGTTCGTAGGGGCGACGGGGTAGAGGTTAGTGCGTTGGCTTGACCCGTGCGGTGCATGTTCAATCCCCATTAGGAACAACAACATACGCCACCCTTTAATGGAGGCAATGGAATTACACCTTGTTTTCTCCAACCTCTACACCAAAAAAGACGGTTTCTGCCTGGTAGTACAATGAACCGTTACTGAGTCTGGGTGCCCTGGAATTTAAATTTTCTTTAAAAAAAACATAAAAAAAAAGTGTTTGTCGCAAGGACGTTTGATCCTCGCTTATAATGGGTCCATCGTCAGCAAAGAATAACTGTTGATAATAAATATTTAAATGTACATTGTCTAAAAAATAAAAAATACAACTATTTTAAGTTTAATTTTATGTTTTGTTGTTAATATTTGTGTATTATGTGAATATGTATCGTTATATGAGTATTAATATTGTTCCATTCGTTATTGTTGTCAAGGTCATTACATTTAAATGATCATGCTTATTTCCTTATTTGATTTGTTTTTTTATATTTACGAGTAGGTATATTCTCCCGAGAATCCTTAAAAATCTAGTATGACCACTATGACGGTTAACGAATCGAAGGTTCGACTCGAATGGCATTAAAATTGTAAAGTAGTTAACACTTTTAACAGTTACAACTCAACTAAGTTGTATCTCACACAGTTCAACTTTGACAAGACTGAATACATTTTTCACATTATGTAAGACATCGTTTTTCACTTGTAATTGTTGAAAGTGTTGCCTACTTTTAGATATTAATTCAATTCGAGTCGAACGTTCGATTCGCTAACAGTAATAGTTTAAAATTTTCTTAACTTTTATTTAATATGTAATAAGAAGAAAATGGTTTTATAACGGTTTTGTGCTTTTTGTACAAAAGTGCTGGTTTGCAACCTAACATGGAATGCTTGTTTGAAAATCCAAAATAAAAACAAACTGATATCAGGAGAAAGGTGCAAACCTCTTCACAATAAATACACTCCAACAACAAACAGAAAAAAATTAATCAGATTGCGCACTTCGGTTGAAAACACACCGGATTAGTCAAAATGTTTTTGTTGTTTCATAGGCAGAGGGCATATTTTTTTTCAACACACACCAAACGAAACACAATGCAACGCAAAAAAATCGATGTGTGTTGCTCCATAAAAAGCTGTGCTGGTTTAAAACAAAATTGTTTCATTCGGTGCGTTTTGGACGCATCCAAGGTCATGTATTTTTGACAAGTAGTCACGATGTTTTTTTTATTTCGCCTGGGGCACTACTCTCGTTTCAAAAGTTAAACCTAGTCGAAGTTTTTTTTTTTAAAGGAAATCCAAATCCCAGAGCACTCAGACTCGGTAACGATCCATTGTACTACCAGGCAGAAATCCTCCTTTTGGTGTAGAGGTATGTGATTGGGTGGCGTATGTTGTTGTTCCCCATGGGGATTGAACCTGCACCGCACGGGTCACAAGCCAACACACTAACCTCTACACCGTCGCCACCCTCGAAGTTAATAATAATAATAAAAATATTCAATTAGGGTATTACACTGCGACCTTTTGGTCTATTGTGTCCCCTGCTTGTGCCTCGGAGAGGTTCGTGCCCTCTTCAGAGTCCTCTCCAGATACTTCTTTTGTGAAGAGTATCGAGGTATTGCTCTGATTTATCCTTGGCAGGTCGCACTCCTTAGAGCACAGCGTCCAGTCCAGTTCCCTTGATGAATCTGAGTCGAAGTTGTTCTCGTTTCAATATTAAAATTGTACTTTGAACAACATTTGCATTCCGACTTTCCAGTTGCAGAGTAATTTAACTTTCGAAACAAAATGCAGAGTAGGGCCCCTGATTGAGTATGCGTTGGCTCATACGAATCATTGTATTGTTGTTTGATTAGTCAAGATAAAACTTTTTGACTAATCCGGTTTGTTTTCAGCCTAACAACATAGGGAAATACCCTTGGAAGAAACTTCACACATTCATTCAATAAATAAAAATCCAATTAAATACAATATGCATGTTTATATTGCTGTTTCATTTGTTCTTGTATAAAAACAGGGAAAAACTTATTTGCAAAAAAGCGGAATATCTCTTTCAAATTATGTACCAGACACTGTTGAAAGCATACAAAAAATAATCACAATTCGCTTAAAAAAATCGCAAAAAAAATAAATTAAAGAGAAAGGATATCAAATAACATAATTCTACTTAAATTATAAAATATTAAATATTTAAATAAAACAAAAATATCACAAAATTATGTAACAAATTTAAAGAAATGTTAAACAGTAATATTCGCTTGTTATCCAAGTCCAATAGATAAAATTTGAATACAATGATTATTATGTAGTTAGTTTTTTTTAAAGATAAGAGTATTACTAGTCTAGGTCATGTACTCGTATATAAGTAATTTAAATATTATGTATGTGCCTCTGTATATGTTGCAAAAATATGGAAAAATAGCCACCAATCATGTTTTTTTTTTTTTGTTAGCACACGTGAACTCACATACAGTCGGTCGGTTCGCTTATAATGGATAGCCAAGAGCAGCCGATAGAAGAGGTTCCCACGATCGCTGAATATCCATGTAGAGAGCAGTACACTGCTCAGATACGGTGTCATCTTCGTCCAACACAGTGATGGGGAATAAATCGTTCTGAAAGAATATTTAAATAGAATTTTATTCTTGGGGTTTTGTTTGACGAGAGGGTATTATTCAAGTCAAAACTAAGACACTTTTGACCCTGACTTATCACCTAAATTTAAAAATATATTTTATATTTTGAACAAACTTGTGTTTACTTTTTTTTACAGTGTAGAATTCCGCCCCATTCTCTCTATTGTTGTCTTTTCAGCTTCCTCTTCTTAGTTCAAAACCCATCGAGGCAACCAATCCCAAATTGTTTGATTCTTTTGTTTCTATTTACTTTTTCTGGGGATCGTTCCAATATTCCAACAGATACATACAAAATATGAGTGACAAACGAGGTTTCTCTTCATCTTCTTCTTTTATGTAATCTTGTATCAGTAAAAGCGAACCTATAACGCCTTGAACCCCGCCTCAAGCTGCTTTCAGATGTGTTTTTTTTTCGTTCTATGGGAAAGATGTTTTTCATCGTCTTAAGTTGGCTTGTTCTAAAGGGTGTTCTTTTATACGTATACAAGAAATAAAGCACTTGAAGCTTATGTTAATGTCTATGATATTAGCTTTTTTAAAAGAAGCTCGTTCGAATGAAGCGTAATCATGAAGTCCAATTTTGGACAACTTTATTGAGCAACTGGGCCGTATATCAGCAACTAGCGACCCGCCCCGGCTTTGCACGAGTGCAATGCTGATACTAAATATACTACAGAATGTCTTTATACACAACGTTCACAGCTTTTTTGTCATTAGACAATACAAACATGTTTTCTTTAGAGATTACTTTTGAAAGAGTGACATATAATTGGCCATGCAAAAAAAAACTCAACGCTGAAAGTTTGACCCTGCGATTTATTAATGGTCATTGCAAAAGATATTTTTACCGGAAATTGTAGGCGTTTAAATTGCAACGGTAAATCCGATGGTATCAGAGGAATTCGGGGAATCAATACATCTTCTCCGGTACCACATCCGGTGAGTATTGAGCACTCTATTATGAAAGTTTTTAATGATTTTACCAGCAAACGCGTGCCATTGCAAAGTTTAGGTGGATTCAGGTAATAAACTAACAGGACAACCTACTTTGAACACCATTTTATGAGGAGGGAGTCTAGACGGGTTCAAAGAATTAAGAAATTCTGTAGGAAAATGAACAGCTTCTTCTAAATCGACCGAGTATCGACCGAGTAGTATATTTGCGTCGGCGCATCAATCTTTGAAGGAATCAAGTTATTTACCTTGTTTACTTGTCCCGACTAAAGTACGAACATACAATTTCAAAAAAATTGTCGCGCTGAAAAGCACGTTTTGTCTTAAAAAAGAATTTACTTTAGTATTTAAATACTATCATACATTTATCCTTTGTATATACATTCCTATAGTAGCGCCAATCCAGTAGTACCAGTATCCTAATAGGTGTCGCTACTCATACCAAATCGAGAATTAGTTGGCTGAGAGCTTTTGTGCCTTTGATAATTTTATTAATAATAAAAAAGCATTCGTTAAGATTTTTGTTCGTTCAATCATTCAATATTATAGTTCGTCGTTCGTCGAAGAGAAAAGAGAAAGAAAGAAGAAAGAAACGAAGAAATAAACTGCTTTGTCTCTCCTTATCGAATCATTCTGTTATTATGTAAGTATTTATTTTTCTTTGTAAAAGCCAAATACTTTTTGAAGATTTGCGTTGTTGCGTCGCTTCGGCAAATAGTATGTAGGATGGATAGAGGGAGATCATGGAAAAATTAGAAATCTGGCTTTGTCGTTTGCGAGTAGAATGTATGATGGAAGAGGCGATTCGTTTGAAAAGAAAAATTGAATAAAAGCTGATTTCGGTAGGTATTTGAATTATGAATTTATGGATTCAGATAATGGAGCAGATAATCAAGGACAATATGATTAGACTTAGGACGCTTCCCTGGTGTACACCTCTTTGATTGCGAAATCCTCGGTGACGCCAACTATACATCTTACTCTTGTCTTTACTCGCTCATATATGTATACATGTCCATGACCATCCAACGTAGATTTCTGGAACTCCTCGTTGTCTTAGCGCTACCCATAACAGATCCGTTGGTTGTTTATTACAGGACTTTCCAAAATCAACCAACACCATATGCAAATCCTTCAAAGAATCACGATGATGTTTTTCCATCATGATCATTATACTTTGGATAGCATCTGTGGTTGATTTACCTGCGACAAACCCGCACTGGTCTTCAGATAGCCGTACTATTTTACGGATTCGGCTATTTAATAACCCCTGAACGATCTTCGTGGTGTGTGACATCAGATTGATTGAACGGTATTTATCAGTCTCGCGTATCGCCTTTTTCTTTGTACAAAATAAGAAGAAAACTCTCCCTCCACGGGTTAGGCATTGGATCGCCACTCATCAGTTTGGAGATGAGAATCATGAGCCATTTGGACCCGATGTCTGCCATCTTTTTCCAGAACTCAGAGGGTTTCTTGTCCGGCCCAACTGCTTTTCGATTTTTGAAGTCTTTGACCGCATTCCTAACTTCTTTAACAGTAATGTCGTGTACTTCTTCAGTATTAGAAACAGCTCTCGGAAAATATATCCGATGAAATTGGTTAATTATTAGTTTTTCGTCATCCACAAGAAGCAGCCCTTGAGCATTGTTGATGAACTTTGGCGAACGGATTTCCTGGGCATTCCTCCTTCTCAGCGGCAAATTTTGAAAATAGTTGTTTTTCTGTTCAAGCTGCTTTGTTGGAGTTCGTGGACAGCCTTCTGACACTTTTTTGTCACTAATCACTGCTTTAGCTTCATCTGCCCACCGCCATGTTTCTTTGCCGTATTGTCAACTTTGTTGATGATGCGATGGAGATAATTTTGCATATTTGCAATAAATGCATGATTTTTTTTTGTCCAGGTTGTACCATTTGATTCTCATAAACACTTTTCTGTCAGGAGGAGGCGGTTTTGTTGGACGATTGCCTCTTTCAGGATCAGTTTGCTATCTTTAACCCGAGGCTTCATGAAACGTGCTACCATATGGCAATCAATCTGGGATTTGTTTCCGCCACTGCTGTAAGTGACCAGGTGACGGCTTTGTTTGAGAACGATAAGACCTTATGACTTGCACATGCTCAGGATATCTTTACCCGGAGAGATCCTGGTGCCGTATCCTAGTCGTCCATGGCAGTTCTCATAGTCTTCGTTTGACTAACCGACAGTACCGTTCAAATTTCCGCCAACAAACAAAAGTCCCGTATTAGAATATCTTGAAAGCTTTTGTGCTAACGTCCAAGAAACGCACCCGATTTCCGGTGTTTTGCGGGATGATATTTTCCTGGGATACCCTCACAAAAATTAAAACTCTGGACACGTCTTCGACTCATAAAAAAGGATATTCTGAAGGTGGGATATTTCAACCGTGGATATTATAAAAACGAATATAAACTACAGTAATTATTACTAATTTTTGAAGTGGAAGTGGCCAACCGCTAGTGCCGGTTCCCTACCTACTCCACACACACATCAACGGGCAAACAACTTAGAGCATTCTTCAATAGAATTCGCTTTAACATCTCGAAATGATTGCATACCTTCTTATGCAATGTTTAAATATTTTCCCAGCCTTTATGCAAAAATCCGTATTCAGTAGACATCCAAAACATGTAAGTTATGCAATCTCTGTGTCGATTAAAGTCCCAAACCAGTTGTTTGTGAAAAACCAAATGATAAAAGAAAAAAAAAAATATTCGGAGATTTGATTGTGTAACAAAATGCAATCGCAATATGTACATAATATGATTTGTGATACCGATTATGAATGAATACTATACGACTATACCCCTTTTCTTTGATGAATGCTACGGCCTCCCTGCAATATGCCATAACCTACCCCAAACTTCCATTGAAAACAACAAATAATTTATAAACCATATACCACACCCCTCTCACCCACACTCCACACATCATATCCACATCATGAGAAGTAAACAAAAAATTCAATAAACAAACGACAAATTACACACTTATGAAAATCTTCAAATATAACGGCGCTGGTCGGAAAAATGTTACTTTTGTTTTGTTCATCACTTCATTTACTTTCGTTTAATATAGCTTTCGTTTTGACGAAAACTTTCAAAAGAACTTAAAGCTCCATCTAAATTAATTAAGGACACAAACCAGTTTTCATTATTGATCGATTGAAGCGCCAAAGCTTCTGCGGGATACATGTACAACATTATTATTCGATTTCTTGGCGCTACTATAGGAATGTATATACAAAGATTTATCGTAACGTACTTATAAGTACGGATTACGTTGTCGCACTGAAAAGCACGTTTTCATTAAGTATTGTTATTTTCCTCGCTAGAGATCTCCGATAAACGCGTGCGATCGCTGCTAATCATAAAGTGTTATAGGGCGAAGTGCGGCCTTGGATGCGCGCCCGGTACCGCAGCAACCGCTATGTCCCTGCATTTTAAACTTGTAATATCTTTGAAAATATTCATTTAAATTACATTCTGTAAAGCGCCATATTGATCTATATTAAATGCAAAATGTATTTAAGGTACTTAATTGGATAATGATTAATTCTGCATTGCTTAAAATCGCTTCGTAAATAAGCCATTATTTCTCGTAATAAGACTTTTTAAGGTGTACATTACTGTAGTACATTATTTTGATGTATCTCGTAGGGTTCAGTCAGCGTTTGCAATGTAAGTGCAGAAAAATGTGTTTATTTACGCCATCACATTAGAAACCTCTAAAATTGTCAGTGTTTCTCTACTATAATATGCATCTATTATACATATAAACCTTCCTCTTGAATCACTATATCTATCAAAAAAAACGCATCAAAATCCGTTGCGTAGATTTAAAGATCTAAGAATACATAGGGACAGACAGACAGTGGGAAGCGACTTTGTTTTATACTATGTATAGTGATAACACGGCGAATGTTGACTTCCAAATCGTCCAACGCCTCTGGTTTATCGGCATAGACTAGCGACTTCACATACCTACGACACGTATAATGGTCATGCGGTTTCGACTCTTGCACAAACTGGATCTTATAAGCTTTTAAGCACAGATCTTTCCGTAAAATCTTCCACAAAGTGGATGGGCATAGCTCCAATTGCTGTGCACGATGGCGAATCGACTGTTCGCACTGTTTGTCGTCTTTGGGGATGTGCATTATGCACTAGAGTGTACTTGGTGCGAAAACAATTCAACGATACCCCTGGAGAGAAGCACAATGGAGTGACTGTTTCAGTCGTACCCCAGTTCTGGTCCCATTTTTCTCCTCGGTGGGAACATAGCATACCGAGGATGACTGCTTCAGTCTAACTAACCCCTTGTATCTTATCTGGTCCTCAGTGTGGAGTGCTGAATGAAGTGACTGTTGCAGTCGAACCTCACGCAGTCCTCTTTCTTTGGCAGATGACTGATCTCTGTGGAATCCCAGCTTGTTGCTCAAAATCGCTGGTGAGGGACTATGGCTGCATATCTTAAAGAGTGACTAGTGCGGTCGCGCACAACCCGATTCCAGAGACCATGTGTTAGGATCCGAGTGGGGTGACTGTTATCAGTACAAACCCTAGACTGATCCCGATTCATGAGCTACCTGGGGTAACTGTTTCAGTACGAACCCCTCTTGCTTCCTAATCCACGGAAAGGAGAGTGCTTTGTGGCTTCAGTCGAACCCTGAAAACGTTATTTGAATCCATGGAGAGGATGTCGGGATGGGGTGGCTGCACAGTCGAATTTTGGTTCTTGAGGATAGTGGCTGAGGCAACCGAACCATTACATGTCACGCTCATCGTGGGTGAAGTGGGCTTGGGATGACTGTTGCAGTACGAACTTCAAGTGGCGCTAGTCCACGGAAAGGGGGAGGGGAATATACTCTAAAAAAAAAACTTTATAAAAACAAAGGATAGGTATTTTGTCCTGGCAGTTTACAAGTGCCCCGATCAGTGGCGGATCTGGGATCTCGACTAGAGGGGGGGGGGGGGGGGGGGGGGGGGTCCATAAAATGTATGCTGTCATGACCTAACTTAACCTCATTTTCTCATTCTTTTGATACATTTTGCATGAAACTACGATAGTGCCGCTTGTGTGGACACACGGTTACCACTGCAAACAATTTTAATTCGGAACATGTACTTCGCGACACAGTGTCGATAATTTTTTGCTACACAGATATATATATGCACCAGTTATGAGTGGCGAAGTAAACGAAGTGCAAGCCCATATCAGGTCTCATTTTCCTCTTGCAATCTACGTTCATTGTGCCGCGCATGGCTTCAGTTTGGTCATCAATGCCGCTTGCCGAGTTTCGGGTATAAAAAATGCGTTAGGAACTATCGGAGCAATAGAAGCATTTTTTCACTGGCCGAAGAGACAAAGCATTTTAAAGGAAGACATTTTGAAAATGCCGAAAAAGAGTGACCGGAGTCTCATGAAGCAGTTTCAACTTACCTCGAACCTTCAACCGGCCGTTATAGAAGCTTTGGAAGAAATAAAAAAAGTGGAAAGATCGAGAAACTTCACAAGACTTTTCAGCTTTTTACCGCGATTTTGACAATCGAATTTCAAATCTTCTGTCATATAATGGAATCGATCAATTCTATCGTCTTGCCTCTGAGTCGGGAATTGCAGACGAAAAATCAAGATCTAGGAGAAGCCACAAAGTTAGCTGATGATGCTACGAATGATATCAAGGAAAAGCGGGAAAACGTTGATTCAAATGTTTGTATCATTTACGACAATGTAGCAGAAATCTGTTCTTAATATGAAATTGCCTCGTCGTTGCAGTCAACAGAAAAACCGTTGCAACGTTGAAACACAAAATGTCGAAGATTATTACAGAATTGCCTTCTATATTCCATTCCTTGATACTTACATTTTTCTCCAAAGTCCGTTCGAAAAACACAAATCGATCTTCCACAGTTTCGGACAACTATTTCCTTCCAAGCAGGAATTTGATGAGGAAAAATGCGCAGATCTTTACAAGTTTTATAACGAAATATTGGACTGTTCCGAAAGGAATTTTATCTCAGAGAAGAGAATGTGGAGGCAACGGATCTTTGATCAAGATATTCAAAATGCGCTCGATGCACTATCAGTGAGTAACTTCAGATCAAAATTTTTACTTCCAGAATCAGTTTCTATAACCCATCGAATACTTAACTTTCAATGGTTACGTTATTTTTTAGGTTATCAATGAAAAATGTTTCAAAAATGTGAACACGATCTTACGAGTATTGGCAGTGTTACCCGTAACAACATCAGTTCCAGAACGATCATTTTCGACCCTAAGAAGAATAAAAAAAACTATCTTAGAGGTACAATAGGACGGGAGCGCCTCAATGGACTCACTTCTTTGAGTATCCATCCTGAAATTGGACTAACGGAAGACGAAATTCTGCAAGAATTCTTCAAAAAACCGCGGAATTTTAAAAACGATTGAGATTTTCTCTAGATTTCGCACTATTGCTAATCTGTTGTATGTAGTAACATGAATTGAATAATAATATTATGCATGACAAAATACGAAAAATCATTTATTTGCACATTACAATCTTTTTTGGATTTTCGAATCGTAAAATAGAATATGCAAATTTTCGGCGACAGAATACCTGCATTTCAGATTCAGGTCGGTTCGGACCTCACTGGGTGGGGGGGGTCCGGACCCGATAACGGAATATACACCGTTGTTTAAGGGGTTCCAAACACGATCGATTTTTGTTCAGCAGAAGTAATATGTGACGAGAATGCTTCAAACAATACACCAGATGTTTTGGAAGATGTAGGTGAACCGTTGAATGCTCCCAGCACGAAAAGAAAGAGGCAGGGTTCATTTAATGATAGTTTAAATGATTTTATGAATCAACAAAATGAATCTATTGCAAAAGTGGGAAATGAAATGGAGGGTATTTTGGAAGCTTCAAAAAAAATCACGTGTTAAAAGGTGTCGGGCATGGGATAAGGAAACTCCAAAAATCAATGGACAATTTAGGAAGAAATTATTTTGAAACAAAAGAAACTTAAATTAAAGGAAATGAAACTCCAATTTTTGCAAGGCAAGGTTTAAACCTCGAACTACTCACAATTCAACACAAAAATGTGAAAATAAAAAAAATTACTAAAATTAAAATAATTGTGTAGTATCTCTTTGAGAGATATCAGCTGTTTTTAATTTCACTTGAAGTGATTTCGAAAAAGTTTCGAATATTATAAAATGGGTGAAATGTGTAACACAGAAAACAAATTCACTCGATTTACAATTTCACTTTCGATTTCATTTCACTCGTTTTATGGAACCTAGCTGTCATCTCTTCCTCGCTCCATTTTTCCTACACATTATAATCTACAAACATTCAAAACATCTCTACTTATATTCTAACCCTAATTTCCTTAACGCCCACGCTGTGTAGCTATTACATTGTAAGGGTATTAACAAATTCCTTTAGTACATTATAAATAAAAAAAAATATTGTAACCAATCAAAATGAGGTATTCGTTTTTATGTAAACGTAAACGAAATTGCGACATACTCTTATTCACGCCGCAAAAATAAAGCACAGTCTTACACTTCCCAATCGCTGCTTCTACGGCATAAGTAGCCAATCGATCACGAAAAAAAAAACATACTCGTATATAAAAGACTCGTATCATCCCAGTTTGTTTAAAATAGCTCATAGGAAGTCTTTCCAAATTTGACCGTCGCCTTATATAATTTGTCTTGCACCTTGACCAAAAAAGCACTTTAGAACATCTAACGCTATTAACTCCTTCGTTAAGACCTCAAATTTCCTACATTCCCATCAAAAATTTGCTAGCCAAACTAGAAGTGCTAATGGAAAAGAGTTTAATCCACCAATACCGGCCACCAGTTTTTGAATATCAACTCATATTTTACTTACATTCTTGGCTTGCCACAACTGTTCCAGCATTCGCAGAAACCTCTGCATTTCCGAGCTGCTAGCGAAGAATATGACCAAATCATCTGAACTCTCACGAACTTCCTGACATGAAAACTCCAGTACACACCACCAAGTATCATTGTGCGAAGGAATCTTAATGCCAGTCATCTCCTTAATATCAGCACACGTAAGTATCTCAATGCCCGAATTCTTTCCATACACACTGCTCATGTTTGTCGAACTGCGTCCCTCTACCAATGGCTGCTGTTGGTGTTTAGAATTATAAGTTGTTGTCAGTGTGGATCGTGAGGTTTGTGAAGTTCGAGTGGGCGTAGAGTTGAGTGACGAATTGGAACGACCAGTGTTTTTTGTTGGTGTACTCATAACAGAACTTATCTTTAAATCAAATTCCATGATTAATGTGATTAAAGAATGTCAATCAAAAAGGAAACTTACAACACTACTGGTGTCGGTTACATTTGCTTCGAACAGCTCCTTAAATGGTGATGTTTTTGTGTTATGGGATGCACTATTATTCTTGTTAGGACTTTTGTTTATCTGCCTCAATGGTGCGGTAAAATCTTCTCGTAAAGTAATCAAGTGATTTTGGGTCACCACCAATGTGCAACCCAAAGTTTTGTGCTTCTCTTGCATTTCAAAGAGCTGTTAGGGAGAACACATAGACAGATACCATATTGAAAAGAGTCATATGTTATACTAACACCCACCCCACTGGCTGATTGCAATAGAGCTTGAAGCCATTCAGATGCTACATACTCATCGGGGGCTGCCAATTGCAACAGTTGATTTCTCAGTAAAATTTCAAAGCAGTGTGGACGTCCTGCCTTGAGAGAACGACGGGCACCTTGGCATTCAGCCAATGCCATTGCCCATGTTGGTAGCTTTTGATTCGAGTCATGAAACATATATAAGACCCCCGCCCTAGCGGGTGACACAATGATTTAGCAAATGGAAGTTCAAAAGAGCTAAAAACTTACTTGAGTAAAAAATATCCGGGATGCCATGATTCTCTGGAATTTACTGCGTGCTCTTTAATGCGCCGGTGCATAAGGAATCCCTTCACATGAGGTCCTAGTGGCTCCTGCTCAATACCCAAAGTACCAGCTGGCACATTAATCACGGCATAATACATCCAAATATCGTCCTTGGTTACCGATGAATTCTCACGGACAAATGCTTGCAGGGGGGAAAGGTGCTGCAGCGTTAGTTGCCCAACAGCCGGAAGATTTGATCCACCGCGACGGGCACACAGTTCTAAATTGGCCACCAAACCATCTGCAGGATACGGACCACCAGCCAAAAGAACTTGTTGCAGATCACGATCACTATTGCTGAGTAGGACAGTGTTGCCATATGGACCCATCTGTGATTGATGATAAGCTTATGGATACGCAAAATGCAACGTAACAATCATTCATTAACTTACCAAAATAACATCCAGCTCGGAATAGGGCAGCACAAATTTGCTGCACAATCTATTCCGCACCAAATCAGCCACATA
This sequence comes from Portevinia maculata, assembly GCA_949715645.1. Lineage (NCBI taxonomy): Eukaryota > Metazoa > Arthropoda > Insecta > Diptera > Syrphidae > Portevinia > Portevinia maculata. The sequence goes on from OX454528.1 coordinate 91,720,052, forward strand.
CAGCGTCTTATCGGTAAGAAATACAAGCACCGGTGTCATAAAACCTTCTCCACTGTAGCCTGTGTACAACTTGAATACCTGTGACGAGACCCAATTGAAAAAAACTGCTTGCCAACTGCTCCAACTTACCTTCATTAAAATTTCACTATCATCCCGCAAAATGTGCAAATAGTTTCCATTGAAAATGTCAATAGAAATCTCGCCAATGCCCAGCTCAAAACGAGAAATGTCTCCTGACAGACCAGCTTCCATGCCGCCTAATTCGCGACGCGGCGAATTCGCGGCAGACATTTCAATTTCCATGGCAATCTCGGCATTCAAGTCCTCTATCAAATCGATATTCTTAGGCTTAACGCCCTTCACGTACAGATTGCCGGAGAAGAGTCTCTGTTCATCCTTTATCTTTCCCGCAAAGAAGTTATTCTTCCTAATGGTAGTTTCGATTATCTTCTTCTGCGTAACATTCCTCAGGAATCGATTGATTAGACTCGTCTTGGTTTGGGGCTTCAGGAGGTTATTGTTCTGAATGTTGGGCGGTGTATAATCGCCATGATCACTGGATGTCCCCTCCGGGTAGTCTACTATCACAATATCACTCCCGTTTTTGTCCGTATCTGTTGTTATGGTTAGAATGTCATCAAATTCTTCGCTGAGAATGGTGCTCTTGGAGTCCCGGCCACAGCCCCCACCGTATAGATTGAAGAGGTCTGGACTTATTCGATTGGGGTTCTCGAAGCGGGCGGGTACTGTTGTCAGCAGACATGCTCCACTTGAGCGTTTCTTCATCGGCGAAGGAAGGTGCCGATTCTGTTTTTCTACATTGCTGCGCAGATCGTATTTGTTGCTCGATGGTGGTGACGAGCGACCACACTTTTGCCAGGACGAGGCCGTAGTCGATGTAAGGTCTGAGCACAATGACTTAGAATCCGATGGTTCACTGGGCGATGTTGTGGTGGTGACGGTGGTGGCATTGGAAGTTCCTCCCTGCTTTGGTGGATCTTTGGGTGCATTTGGGATCGTCATATTGCTCATCATTATGTTGGTGTAGTCGTCTTGCTTCGCTGTCGGCGAGGTGGCCGTCTCTTTTAGTGTGCGGAATATGTTGGCGAATGTCTGCTTCACATTTGGCACCGACATAAAGGCACCCTTTAACTGATCTGCTTCTGGTTGTGCAAGTGGAGTCACGTTTCCCACTGTACTTGCAGCATCTACTTGATTGTCATCGCTGTCCAGGCCATAGGACTCGAATGTGTACGACACTCCTGTGTGCTCGAACACTGTGCTCTCGCAGTTGACGATAAACTTGTTTCGAAATTGGCTCATCCCAGCAACTTCTTTAGTGTCCGGAGAGTCCTGCTTCGTTTGATTCTGGTGCTGCCTATCGGCAGCGGCAACCGGCTTGTCATCAGCGCTGTTCTGGCGAGTGGGTGCGAACATATCGTCATCGTTGTTGCGGCGCAACTGCTCGTCGACATTGTGCATGAAATTGGTCTTGTTCTTGTCCTTCGACCCGTCTAAGCTCTTGCTAAGAAATGGCTTCGATCGTATTGGAGAAAAGTTCTTCATTGGGCTATCAGCCTCAGGGACACACTCAAAGACAGAGTGCTGGTCCTCCGAGCCTTCCGGGACACCCCGCTCGGGAAGTGGAATAGCAAAGATGCTCTTCAACGAACCGAAAATCATTTTGCTGTTGTCAATCAGATTGTTCATGTCGTGAACGTTAAACTTCTTCACTTTCGTGTTGAGATCCTGCTCGTGGATGATATTGGTGTGACGCTTGGTCTTCTTCAAGCAGCTAGTCTTCGGTCTCTTCTCCTTGTTCCACACAGACTTTCTCTCATTCAAGTTGTCTATATTCGGATCAGAGAAATAGCAGTTGTCATTGATAAAATTGTTATTGGTGTGATTCATGCCGATGCAGTCGCATGAGTTGGACTTTGCTTGAACGTAATTGGATCGACTGTTTGAATTCTTGTCTGTGTCATCCGAATCCAAGCTGGAATTTGAGCTGGAGCAGGAGCACTTATAAAGCACCTGTTTTCCACCTTCCTTGCCAGCAGCAGCTGCAGCAAGCTCTTGCTGCTTTTGCTTCTGCTTCCGCCCATGTTGGGGATGGTATTCAAATACCCCTGAGTTGTCGTACTTCAAGATGTTGCTGTCTGTGTTCTCGTAAATGTCAGAGTTCCCATAGTCCAAGACATCTGAGCATGCGTTCCTATAAACAACTCGACTTTCTGAATCATCGGACTGTTGTCTGCACAATTCAGTTCCGCCGGCATCGCCCTCGGAACACCAAGAATACCGCCCTGCCATTGTTGAGGGCACAGCCTTCCTGCCGTTCTTGTATGTGACAAATCCGTGCTCAATATGGATGTTGTCAGTGCGAGTATTCTTTAGGATATCTTCGTGGAAGGAAACCCTCTTTTTGGGTGTCTTTGCGGTCGCATGCGACTTTCGAATTCTTCGACGATAAACGATATTCTCAGTGTCAAAAGTGGAACAATTACTGGCCGTCATCACATCGTCGCCACTTGCTGTTGGCTGATATTCACCAGCCGATACATTCGAATTGTCCAAGTCACTGCGGATAATTAGACCAGCTTTTGCTGACATCTGATTCGGAACAAGGTCTGGCAATTGACTGACATGCAGCTCGGTCTCAACCATCGGTTTTAAATCTTCAAAATCAAAACCAGTTTGTGAAGTTATCGAGTCAACCATTAATCCATCACTCGACTCGGAATCTAGCATTTGCACGCCCGAATCACTGGGCGTTGTGTCCTCCATATTGCTGCCCAAACTGGAGGACATTTTCAAATCGGCAGAGGTTAATGGTGTTACTGAAGTGGCAACCACACCGTCTAACCTGTTTTTCTTGCGTTCGAACAACGATTCCATAACCACATCATAGGTCATGGGCCGTTCAACCAATGTTTCTAAGTGAATCGGGGAGAATTGAGTAATTTTTTTAAGTTTGTCTGTCTAATTTAAGATGGGAATTAGATGCAATAAAACTTGAGGAGAGAAATGAGGTAAAAAAAAAACAACGTAATGATTACTGATTGAATTTTGAATAAATGCGAATTGGAAAGTAAAATTACTTTTTATGCTGAAATATATGGAAACAAAAATGTGTTAAATAAAGCAGAAGCAGGTGCTGCAGTGTGCAATAGAATTAACTTTTAGTCTAAAGAAAAAAAGATCTAAGGGCGGTCATTTCATACACAGTTGTCGGAGGAGTTGGTTCTGACCAAAAAAAATGTATAAAAAGCTTAGAAGTGCACCAAATTTCAATGCTACAGAGGATTTTCTTACTGAGTGCATTTCTAGCATGCAACAATGCGTATAAAAACGCAGAGCAATCAGCAATTGAGAGATTGGCCGAATATAACGTGATCTTAAAAGATGGACCATTTGATTGAAATTATTATCTATAAAAACAACTTGTGGTATGTGAAAGTTTGCCTTTTAAGAGAGTACTCCAAATCTGGTCGACCAATTGAAAGTATTTTAGCCACTGTCGGTTTGGTCAAACGTAATCGATGGAAGAAATCTTTATTAGCCCAATATTCCATGTTGATTCTTTCTGCCGTTTTGTATTGTCTACGTTCGATGACAAGCGTATCATCATTAAAATCCAACAAATATTGGACATCATTGTCCACAAATAAAGAAACAATAACCAAATGTAATACATACACGAATTTCTTCATTCTGAAGGGGCCAACCCATACAATCCGTCAATATAGAATACACGTATTCTTATGGAAGGCGGCCCATAACCCACGGATAAACTTCGACGGATAAAGTAGGTCTACTTTCCACTTTTCTGTCCGTCGATATACGCACACATTCAAACATTGAATTTCACACATTTCAGAATAGAAGCTCACGTATCGTAGTTGATCGAAACATGGAAAACTACAGAAAACGACTGTACTTTCTGGCATTGTCTATTGACATACTATTCAGGATACCACAGCGAAACTGCAGCTCGACCGCTGATTGGTTTGAAATGGCGACGGATTGTATGGGAAGGTTCCTTGCGTTAAGTACATTAAAGTCGACGGATCCGTCCAAATAAAGGATGCAACGGATTCTACTAGCTGGGCTCTTGAGTCTGCTTTTTCTGTTGTCCAACTGTCAACGCCTATTCAGAGTGAATAAATAGAAACGCTCTTTTAAATCCCAATTAACGCGAAAAATACCTCTTAAATTGCTGATTTTGACCTATTAGCTAACATCGGATTTAAATTTATTACGCCAATAGTTACTTGCAGCAGACTCCATTAAAATCTCTAATCGAGTGTGAATTTAAATTTAGTTGAGGGTCAATAAATTGGGCCTAAGTGAAATAAGAACTTGTTTATTAAAACAGAGACTGGAACTTATGCTTATGCTGCCAGCACGCCCAACAGAATATTGCGTTTTATTCATGCAAATGAAAATGAAAATTCAATCATTGAACTAGCGAATTAGATTATGTTCATAATTCCTAAAGAGGATGTCCCTGATTAGATCGCGGGTGTACACCTGTCTCGATATGATTGTCAACCGAATCGAAACATGTTAATGATGTTAACCACATCTCATTTTGGTTTCACCACGCTGGATCTGCACAATATTTTCATTACCAATTTCCATAGACAATGCACCTGATATCTGTGTAAGTGGATAGATTATAAGGCGAGTGAAGGAAAGAAATTCAATGGAAGTTACGCAAGAACCAAAAAAAACTCTGTTGCATGTAAATTTGAATCTTATCTACTCTTTTAAAGCTCATTTCCCATATCGTTTGTAACAGAGTACACAAATAGCAGGACGGAAGTCATTTCTGTAGACAAACAGCTCACCACAAATATTGACCTTCAATAGTTAATTGATTGTTGACTACGCTGCTTTCAAATGTGATACATTGGTTTAGTAAAATGCTGATAACGAAGACTTCTGGTGATGCCATCATCATTACTCAGAATTGCTAAATAAATTATTACAACTCACACAGACAGTGCCTTGTGTCAAATAGCAGTCCATTAACATTGACAAAAACAAACGACTTGCAAATTAATTTAAAATATCCACAATCATTTGTATTTTATTTTCAATTAACATAGAATACGCAAAAGGAACAACACTATATAAACGAGTGTCTCGAGAAATTGATAATCAATTTTCTTTGATCGGAAAATAGATTTGGCCAGGAATTTGGCAAAAAGACAAAATCGAAATACTGCAGTGATAGATTTCAATTGGTTTTGTTTAAAAAAAATCACCTGCAACAGCAGCCAGCAAAATAAAAAAGAAAAACTAAATAACTGTAGTCTGGGTTGAGATAGGCAGTCTTACCTTCGATTTGCTGTGGAAAATCCATGTTGGGCGCAATTGTTTATTTATATCTCTTGCACTTTATGTTGGTTTTTATTAATTACACAGTTGGCAGACATAACTCTTTTTAACAATGAATAAGAGTAACTTTTGCCGAAACGTAGTGCATTTTTCCCATGCCCGTACTCCTTTGTGAAAATCGATTTTTTATTTTGACAGCGACATAGTGGTTAAGACGAAACATAGGTGGCGGAGAGATCCGTTAAATGTTAGGTGGGTTGGGTTTGTGTATGGGGTACATTTCAAGTGCATTCTAAACAAGTGTTCCTTAAAGGGTGGCGCCGCCGGTTATGTTAAAACAATTGTGCAGCAAAACCTGTGCAGTAAGATGATTTGCATTTCTTATTTCGTTGAACTACTAATCTAAAGGTCTCCGGTTCGAGTGCGGGTGGGGCCAAGGAACATATAAAAGTTTTGTCAACTGCCCCACCTCTTGTGAACTTCTGACAAACATCCAAGAGCATATATTGCCAGGAGAAGCTTTAGAAATTGCCTTTCGGATTCGGCTTTAAATTGTAGGTCCCTGCCACCGCCGCACGAGCAAATGGTTGGAGAAGCTAGGTTGGGGGTTGGGCCGTTGGAGATCATGTACACGGTTCTCGCCCCACAGCTGTTTCAGCCGTAATAGGTAATTATAAGCCCGCTCGCGTACTTTTATGTGTAGAAAAATGAAAACTGTCAAATCTCCAAAATCGAGAGAGAATCCACTCGCTTCAAAAAAAAAGTACGCGAACGCTTTTGCGTACAAAGTTGAAAAACGTCAAAGTTCGAAGTACCTATTGTAAATGAGACGTTAAACTGAAACATTGGATTTCGCAATTCTTCGATCTCGGATTTGCAATTATTTTTATCTGAAAATGTGTGAAAACGAATTAGATGATATAATTTTAAATGAACACAAGGCCAATTAAACGAACATCCGAAATTTTTTTATTTGACAAATATTTTCGTCAGGCAGTTTTCATTTTATTAACAACCGAAATTCTGTATGAAAAAAATGAACGAAAGTTTTACGTTTGCGCATTAGTACGCGAACGGACCTTATATAAATTTCCATTTCCATATTAGTACGCTGACTGTAACGTACGTGGCTGCTGTTGAGTCCGGACCGGCCTGTTCGCTCGCCGGAGGGCGTAGAGAACTTGACCCAGAACGCTACAAAAGAATCATGCCAGTCTTTGGCGATAGCTGGAATTCGCCTGCGAGAAAAATGTTCTGTACCCACCCTACCTGGTTACCATACTCGCCTCGGTAACCCCTTTGCTGGCATCTTCTCTTCTCAAAATTCCCTCATCACTTTGTCCTCTTTCAGCCTCATCTCCTCATCCTCTCATTGAACTCTTATTCACCAACCATATTTAAATAAATGTTTTTCAATTTCATTGGTAATTCACAAACATTTTATTGGTTTTAATTCTACTTTACTTAATTATATGCAATTCAATTAAAAGAAAGTAAGCTTAAGTTCTAAATATCTGCACTTGTTCAATAAAAAAATTCACTTAAATTTCAATATATGTAATTTCAAAAGACACTGGTCCCCAGCGCACAATTTATATAGACTATATATATTATACGTCAATCAATATGACTCACCAAATTATTATTACAATTACAGCAACTGAGGATGAAGTGGCCACAGGGTCAGGTTACTTATCGTATACAGCTTTTCTTTTGTTCCTGTATCACTTTAGAAAGTTATATATATATATACTATATAAATTTATTCAATACTACTCTACTTCTTAGTTGATTTATAAAATAATCTTCATTAATTAAATTTACTTTCTTTTGAACAAAGTCTCAAATTACTAAAAAAAATATGAACAAAATTTCTAATCCAATTATATTCAAAAAAAAATTGGTGTTCTCAATAAAAATATCACCAAAAAGTAAAAAAAAAAACGGAAAGAAAACGCTTCTTCTTAACAGGACTCGAAAGTGCGACGCTGGTCATACGGTGTAATTTCTCGGTGCTTTAAACCGCTCCACCAACGGGTGTATTCGCCAACGGCTTTCCAAAATGCCACTTCGGGTTGACGGGATTTCAGCTTTTTGGTATATTCCCGGACGGAATTTAATTTTCCCAGGAGACAAAATCCTGGGCGACAATTAGCGTCCTTTTTTAATAATTTCTTGAACTCTAGGAAATTATTAGTTAGCGAGATCGCTTGAAAATTTAAAATTCATTTTACCTCTATAGCTTTCAGCAACTTCTCGCTGCTTTTCCACTATTCGTGTATTTTGCTTTTATGTATATTGTTATAGTTTTTTTTTTTTTTGTTTCACTGCTGACCTTAGCCGGCTTTTAATTTGTTTCTTATTTGATTTGTAATTTAGCAAACTTTACGTGAAGACTGAAACTGAACCGCCGACTTTGAAATTTGAATTTGAAATGCCGGTTGGGATTTCTTATTTCTGCCCTCTGCAAATTTCCCCTGACTTGGGTCAGAATTCTCCCTGTTACTCAAACAGTATTCAATACAGTCTGAAATCTGTATATATTAGGCGTTTTTCTTTTTTAGCCCCGAGCGAGGAACAGAGCGGGGCCCGAGCGATCAAAGCTCGCACCGAGCTGAACATAACCTGAGCGCTCCGAGCTAATTAAGAAACAGAATTGGGCACTGAACTGTCATTAGATAATTTTTTTCTATTAATTTTCAAAATAGTCAGGATTGCTTCTGAAAATGGTGTTTGTCAAGGATTGTTCCATTTAAATTATAATTTCTAGTAAATAAACTATGGAAAAGCACAAATAATGAATGAAGTCAGCCGCGCTCAGCTTTTCGCTCGATGTGCTCGGTCATTTTTAATCGAGCTCATCGAGCGAGCTCAGAGATAAAAAAGAAATACAAATTTTGTACTCAGAGCGCTCCGAGCTAAAAAAAGTAACACAGTTATTTTTTTGACAGCTCAGTGCCCCGCTCGTAGCTAAAAAAGAAAAACCCCTATTGTTGCATGTTTGCTCAAACTGTGTCATTCAGCATCAATTACCGCCATCTAGTAGAAAGTAGCCATATTACGGATTTTGGCAGCATTTGAATATCAGTTTGAGTAGCTGTGGAATAACTAGTACACTCAACGAATCTAGAAATTTCGAGATATTAGGTCCGTTCGCGTACTTTATGTGTAGGAAAATGAAAAGTGTCAAATCTCCAAAATCGAGAGAGAATCCTCTAATTTCTAAGAAAATTACGCGAACGCTTTTGTGTAAAAAGTTGAAAAAACATCGTAGTTTGGCTTGAAAAGAAGCAACAGCTGTTTACTTTTGCTGGCGAACTCATAGGATTTCATCATTTGACAGTTTTCATTTTCTTGCCAGCTGAAATTCTGTGTGAAGAAAAATGAACGAAAGTACATTTTTCTTTCGTTCATCTTTTTACCATTTTCTCAGTACGCGAACGCGTTTGTGTAGTTTTGCACGAAAGTTTATATAAATTTACGTTTGCATATTAGTTCGCGAACGGACCTATAAATAGATGTTATGTTGTTCTCGAACCTTCTAAACTCAACGAATCTGGAAATTTCGAGAGGTGTCACTAGGAGATATAAATAGATGTCGCAGGAGCACCCAAGACATTCGAGTTGTGAACCGCGATAAAAAAGGGCGATAGATGACAGTAGTGAAAAGTATAGAGAATATTGAATAAGAGAAAAGTGATTGTTTATTTAAAGTGATTAATTGTGAAAGTGAATTGTTGAATTAAATAAGTGAATTATTAGAATAATAATCAAGAAGTAAAAGACATAGAAAGAGAACTAATAAAGATTAATTAAATAGAATTACGTTTTATCTTTTCGAATCCTAACCTGGATGTAACATTGGTATCAGAAGTGGGATAAAACGTATTCAGTGTGAAATTAAAGTGAAGTGAATTAGTGAAAAAAAAGGAAAGCAAAAATGTGCCGCACATTGAAATTACTACAGCTCAGTATACCGCAGTTAAAAGCTGAGCTAGAAAAGCGGAATCTCTCCACAACTGGAGGAAAAAGTGATCTGGTGCTTCGACTGCAGGAAGCTGTTGAAAACGAAGGAGAAAACCCCAAGTCCGATTTGTTCGACGTAACAGAAGAACAAGTAAGTACAGCCGTTGATATGACTGCTATGATGGAACTACTTCTGGCCAAGTTCGATCAGAAATTCGACTCTATGGACTCTAAGTTAATTGAACAGAAGAATTCCCTAGAACAACAGATAAATTCTATTGACTCTAAATTTGATGAACAGAAGAGTTCTCTAGATTCCAAATTGGAAGAACAAAAGAATTCCATAGTTGCCGCCCAAAAGAGCGCTGTGGAAGATTTTAAAAAATGTTCTCGAAGGAAAACTCGAAGAAATTGACCACGTTTTGCAAGCATGAAACAAACTTCGAGAACTTGGCTAAAGAGCTCGAGAAAGTGAAGAAGCAGAAGGCTCGAGAAAATTCTGCGGACTGCCCGAGAAGGAAAGAGATGCAGCCTCCTGTTTTCGATGGTCAAACATCATGGCCAATTTATAAGAAACAGTTTGAAGCAGCTGCAATGGCGAACATCTGGGACAACGAGGAAAAGTCGATTGAAACGGGAAACGTGTAAGGACCAGCTTCGCGGGGCAGAAGTTGGGTTCCGGAATCGACGACCCCAGGACCACAATTCAAGTCTCCCAAACCAAACGAGGAAACCAGAGTCTAACAGTGGAAGCCTATATCGGACAAAATAAGTGCGTAGCAACCATCGACACCGGTGCCACCGCTTAAATTATAAGGAGGGACATCGTCCGTCAGTTTTGGCTGCACAACATCAGCAATTACTGTCTGAAAACAGCAACAGGAGCTACAGCGAAAGTGTATGGAGAGGTCATACTAACAATAAATTTGGCAGGATTAGCATTCTCCCACGCGTTCCTAGTAGCTGATATATGTGACGAATGCATCGTTGGAATCGATTTCATGAAGGCGCATGATGTTGTATTGGACATTGGTATGCAAGTACTCAAGTATCGAAACGTAGAGATTCCGATGGTGTACGGGAACGAGAACGCCGCATCACTGAGGACAGTCATTAGTAAGGACGAGGTCCTACCACCTTCTTCAGAGACACTGATTTGGACAAAGCTGGAAGGTGATCCTGGGGCCCACCGATTCTTTCTAGTTGAGCCAGAAGACAACCACTGCCGAAATTGCGTGGTTGGAAAAATGCTTGTCGAGCCGAAGAACAATATGGTTCCCGTACGAGTTCTTAATGTGGAACACAAAAGCGTCAAATTGAAGCAAGGTGAGGTGGTGGGAAAGTGTGTACCGGTTACTGCCATCACGAAACTATCACAGGAAGGTGTTGCGAAGCCTCGTTCACCAATGGGAATGACTGATGTGAAAAGAACTTTATTCCAGCACTGCGATCTGAATCAGGAGCAGCAAGCCATGGTAGGGAACATCATCAACGAGTTTGCTGATATATTCGCTTCGCGGGAATGCGAGTATGGCCGAACACACCTTGTACAACACCGGATAGACACTGGAGATGCAAGACCGATTCGTCAGCCTCCCAGAAGATTACCATTGGCTAAGCAGACGGAGGTTGCAGAGATGGTGTCGACGATGGAGAAGGAAGGAGTAATCGAATGCTCCGTGAGAAAACGGCTTTCACAGCAGGAAACGGGCTCTGGCAATTCACAGTAATGCCATTTGGACTGTGTAACGCGCGGCAACTTTTGAGCGTCTAATGGAGCGTGTTTTGTTAGTGCTAACGTGGAAAACGTGTTTGGTCTACTTGGACGATGTCATCGTTGTTGGAAAAACGTTTGAAGAACATCGAGATAACTTGAAGGAAGTGTTCCAGAGACTACGAAGTGCGCAATTAAAGCTTAACCCGAAAAAGTGTGATCTCTTTAGATCTGAGGTAAAATATTTGGGGCACATCATCTCGTCCGAGGGAGTAAGGACTGACCCAGAGAAGGTCAATGCGGTGAAAAATTGGCCCGTTCCCAAAGACAAACACCAACTGAGAAGCTTCCTGGGACTTGCAACTTACTACAGACGGCTTGTGAAGGACTTTGCAAGGATTGCGAAGAGCTTGCATCAACTGACGGAAAAGGGAAAACTATTCAAATGGTCAGGTGAATGCGAAACGAGTTTCAAGAGTCTCAAACACCAACTGTGTGATGCTTCAATTTTAGCGTACCCTACCCCAGGAAAGACATTTATTGTAGATGCCGACGCTAGTAATGTTGGGATCGGAGCCGTTCTTTCGCAGATCCATGATGGCCAAGAGAGAGTAGTTTCCTACTTCAGTAAAGTGCTATCCAAGCCGGAGAGGAATTATTGCGTAACCAGGCGGGAACTCCTGGCTTTGATCCTGGCAACAAAGCACTTCCACAAGTACTTATATGGGCAGAAATTCATCCTGCGTACAGATCATGCGTCTCTAAAGTGGCTGCTGCAGTTTAAGAACCCTGAAGGACAAGTCGCGAGGTGGATTGAACGGCTGCAGATGTATAACTACGAGATACAGCACCGAAAGGGAACTCTTCACTCCAACGCAGATGCCCTCTCCCGGCGGCCCTGCAAGGCTGATTGTAAACATTGCGTACGCCAGGAGGAAAAAGATAAAGTATCAGTCCAACGGTTGAGAGCTGAGCCCATTAGCGGCTGGAGTGCACGGGAGATCCGGAATGCTCAACAGGAAGATGCGGATATCGAGCCGATTCTCGCCTGGAAGGAATATGAAGGCAAGGCGGACTGGCAGCAGATCTCCAATAAGAGTCCGGAACTGAAGGCATACTTGGCACAATGGGACTCACTTCATGTTCAGGATGGCATTTTGAAAAGAAAATGGGAAAGTTCGGATGGAACATCAGCCGTGATGCAACTTGTGGTACCCAGATAGAAAGTCAACGAAGTGCTTAGGGAACTGCATGATGGAGTGTCCGGAAGTCACTTGGGAGTAAATAAGACACTCGAAAAAGTGCGAGAACACTTTTACTGGATCCACGCAAGAGACGATGTCGAAAACTGGTGCCGAAAATGCGCCACTTGCGCAGCCAGTAAAGGCCCGAGAGTAAAAATGCAAGGCAAGATGCATCAATACAACGTTGGAGCGCCCTTTGAAAGGATTGCATTTGACATCGCAGGACCGTTTCCTGAAACCAACAGTGGAAACCGCTATATCCTCGTAGTGATGGACTACTTCACTAAATGGCCTGAAGCATTTGCTATACCTAACCAAGAAGCTAAAACCGTGGTAGAGCAGATTGTCCACAACTGGGTAAGCAGATTTGGCGTACCAATGGAATTGCACTCGGACCAAGGTCGAAACTTCGAGTCGAAGATCTTTCAAGGAGTATGCCAGCTACTAGGGATTAAGAAGACAAGACCCCGCTTCATCCACAATCGGACGGAATGGTGGAACGCTTCAATAGAACCTTAAACGAACACCTTTCTAAGGTTGTTGGCGACTGCCAGCGGGACTGGGACAAGCAGATCCCCATTTTCCTATTAGCTTATCGGAGCGCAGTTCATAACACAACAGGTCATACTCCATCCGAAATCCTTTTTGGTCGAACCATCCGGTTACCTAGTGAATTGATGTTTGGATCTCCGACTGATGAAGCAACGAATGAAGATGATTATGTTGCGGATCTCAGAGAAATCATCAGAATCATTCATCGGAAAACTAGAGATAAGATTCGGATATCCAGCGACCGCATGAAGACGAGGTACGACACAAAAGCAACCACCACAGGATTCCAGGAAGGAGATCTGGTATGGCTATACAACCCTCATCGCCGAAAAGGCATGTCACCTAAACTACAGCAGGATTGGGAAGGACCCTATAAGATAGTGAAGCGCATCAACGATGTTGTTTACCGGATCCAGCGAGGAAGAGGCAAGCTGAAAGTTGTCCATGTGGATCGTCTCCATCGCTACCATGGCGAAAATATTGACGTGCTTGTTTGGGACGAACAAGTTTAAGAGGGGGATAGTGTTGCATGTTTGCTCAAACTGTGTCATTCAGCATCAATTACCGCCATCTAGTAGAAAGTAGCCATATTACCGATTTGGCAGCATTTGAATAGCAGTTTGAGTAGCTGTGGAATAACTAGTACACTCAACGAATCTGGAAATTTAGAGATATAAATAGATGTTATGTTGTTCTCGAACCTTCTAAACTCAACGAATCTGGAAATTTCGAGAGGTGTCACTAGGAGATATAAATAGATGTCGCAGGAGCACCCAAGACATTCGAGTTGTGAACCGCGATAAAGAAGGGCGATAGATGACAGTAGTGAAAAGTATAGACAATATTGAATAAGAGAAAAGTGATTGTTTATTTAAAGTGATTAATTGTGAAAGTGAATTGTTGAATTAAATAAGTGAATTATTAGAATAATAATCAAGAAGTAAAAGACATAGAAAGAGAACTAATAAAGATTAATTAAATAGAATTACGTTTTATCTTTTCGAATCCTAGCCTGGATGTAGGTTAGGTTAGGTTGAGGTGGCTGTTAGCCGAAAGCTAACACACTTAGACCAAAGAGGTCCATTGTGATGCCACTAGGATCGGGAGTATCTACCACTACCCGCTAAAACCATTTGGAGCTTCTAATGAAGCGTGATAGACTTCTAACATCTGAGTTAGCCAAGTCACTGAGTTCATTAAGGAAGAAGGCTCCCAAATAGAGATTTCTTTTATGGGAGAGTGCAGGACATGTGCAGAGGAGATGAAGTGTAGTCTCCTCCTCCTCCTCATCCCTGCAACTTCTGCAGAAGTCGTTAGAATAGACGCCAAGCCTTGATGCGTGCTTGCCTATTAGACAGTGCCCTGTGATGGCACCTATGACAGAGCTAATATGCAGTCGGTTAAGTGAGATCAAACTCAGAGAGCGTCGCAGGTCCAGCTTTGGCCAGATATGCTTGGTCGCTAGACACGTATCACTACCTGTCCACCTGAGGTTTGTACTCTCGACTGCGGCTAGCTTAAGCATGAGTTTACAAGTAGCGATGGGCATACCTAAGAAACCTTTATCAGGTAGAAGAGGTAATGCTGTTCCTTTTTTGGCGAGTTCGTCTGCCCTACAGTTCCCTGGGATGTCTCTGTGCCCTGGCACCCAAAAGAGGTGAAAGTTGAACTGCTCTGCCATCTCCTCAAGAGACGAGCGGCAGTCTATGGCTACGATGGAGTTTGAAGAGACTGAATCCAAGGATTTCAGCGCGGCTTGACTATCCGAGAATATGCGGATGTCCTTAGCGGATATCACGTTTCTCTTTAGCCACGACAAGACTTCCTTAATCGCCATGATTTCCGCCTGGAACACGCTACAATGATCAGGAAGACGGAAAGAGAGACTGATATTAAGTCTTTCTGAGAAAACACCACCTCCGACCCCATCACTAGTTTTTGATCCGTCGGTGTAAAAGTGGATCGAATTATCTTCCATGCAATCAGCCTCCTCCCAGAATGATCTGGAGGGGATAGTGATTTGGAAGTTCTTTTCGAACTGTAGCTGGGGTATAGTGTAGTCGATGTTTCTTGGTAGGGACCCATGGGAGTCCAGAATGATAGAGTGGCCAATATTTGTATTGATCCACTGTGATGTGGCTTTTAAACGGACAGCGGAGCAGGCAGCTGATTGCCTGCTGAAAATATCCAGGGGTGTTAGATGCAGTAATATGTCCAGTGCAGCGGAGGGGGTCGTACGGAGTGCTCCGCAGATACACAGACAAGCTGTGCGTTGCACCTTGCTCAGCTTATCACGGTTTACCGCTTTGTCTAGAGCAGTCCACCAGACAACCACCCCGTATGTCAGGATCGGTCTAACTACCGATACGTATAGCCAGTGTGATATGCGGGGCTGTAGGCCCCACTTATTTCCGATGGCTTTTTTGCAAGAGAAAAGTGCTACTGTAGCTTTCCTTACTCTTTCTTGTACATTGGGTTTCCAGCTTAACTTCTTATCGAATATTAGACCCAGAAATTTAGCTTCGTCGGAAAAGGTTAAGCTTGTACCGTTGATAGAGGGAGGGTCGATATGAGGGACTTTATATTTCCTGGAGAAGAGGACAAGCTCGGTTTTGTGAGGGTTAACCCCCAGCCCACAGCTTCTTGCCCAAATTGAAAGCTTGTTGAGAGCGTTTTGAAGGAGTTCCTTTAGAGTGTTGAGGTATTTCCCTGAGACGGCAATAGCAATGTCATCCGCATAGGCAATCACCGTGCAACCCTCCCCTTCCAGGCATGTCAGTAGTTTATTCACCACCAAGTTCCACAGAAGGGGGGAGAGGACACCACCTTGTGGCGTGCCTCTACTGACAGACCTTCTAGCGGATGAAACGCCCAGTTTTGAATTGATAATCCTGCTTGTTAGCAAAAGACTGATCAATGCACCAAGCGATCCATCCACATTTAGTTCTGTTAGTGCATTTGCGATTGCAGATGTGTCGACGTTGTTAAAAGCGCCCTCTATGTCTAGGAAGGCAACCATAGTGTATTCCTTGTGGTGAAGGGAGTATTCTATGGTGCGTACCAAGGAGTGAAGGGCAGTTTCCACTGATTTACCCTTAATGTACGCATGTTGTGCCGCAGACAGCAGTTGCGGGCTTATATTCATGCGAAGATGGATATCAATCAGACGCTCCAGCGTTTTGAGGAGGAATGATGATAGACTGATGGGTCTGAGGTCTTTTGGACTAACATGGGAGTATTTCCCAGCCTTGGGTATGAAGACTACTTTAACTTCCCTCCAAGCCTGAGGAATGTGAGTAAGCCTTAAACAGCTATTCATAATCATCTCCAGTGTTGGTAGAATGATGTCAGAAGTCCTCTGAAGTTCGGCAGGTATTATGCCGTCAGGTCCTGCAGACTTGAAGGGCTTGAAGCTTTGTAGTGCCCAAAGAAGCTTGTCCCTAGTAATCAGATTTTGAGAATTTGTTACCTGTAAATCCATAGGTGACCTGTTTGGGTTACTATGGCCGGTAATGTTGGAGCTACCAGGGAAGTGTGTGTCAAGTAGCAGATTGAGCGATTCCTCGCTGGATGTAGTCCACGAGCCATCTGCTTTCTTTAGGCAGCTAGGCATAGTTGGATTTGAAGCAAGGATTTTTCTTAGCCTTGATGCCTCTGAGGTTTCTTCTATTTTGCCACAGAAGAGTCTCCACGAAGATCTTTTGGCCTTCCTTAATTCTTTTTTGTATGATTTGAGGGATACTTTATAGGAGTCCCAGTCAGTATTGGATCTTGAGCTTTTAGCTCGATTGAAGAGTCTCCTGCAATCATTTCTCAGTGGTCCTAATTCAGGTATCCACCAATGTGGCTTCTTTTTCCCCCTGGGACGAACGAGTGGGCAGGAAACAGCCATCGCTTCCTTAAAAGCCATCGTGAGCTTGTTGACTTTGCTGTCAAGCTCGCTAGGATTGCGTGGGGGACTTAAGAGTTCAGAGGTTATATGTCTGCGCATAGTATCTCTGTATTTGGGCCAGTCTGTTTTCCGAGGGTTACGGAATGTGAATTGGCAGGGGATGTCAACGTTTAGGTTGAAGGTAAGATATCGGTGGTCGGAGAAGGAATGGTCAGACGAAACCCTCCAACTCGATATGAATTTGTGGATGTTATTGGAGACAAGAGTAATGTCTAAGACTTCTTGTCGATTCTTGGTGATGAAGGTGGGCTCATTACCCATGTTGCACACAATGAGGTTAGTACTTAAAATGTAATCGAAAAGTGACTCACCTCTGCTGTTGATATCAGTGCTTCCCCATACGGTGTGATGCGCATTAGCGTCACATCCGATGATGAGTGCAGCTTTCCGCCTCTCTACTTCCGCAATAAAACTCTCCAGGTTAACACCAGGAAGAGGTCCCAGGTTGTCATGGGCAAGATACGCTGATGCCAACCAGTATGTGCTACCAGCAGTCTCCAGTTTGGCAGCCGTCGTATCTCGATCGCTGAAATTAGGGAGTAAATAAGCATTAAGGCTACTCTTCACTAGTATGCACGATCTAGGTTTACCTTTGTCGGACACATATAGTGGGTAGTATCCAGGGGTCTTCAGTCCACGAACCAGGTTATTGACGACCCAGGGCTCCTGGACCAAGACTACGTCTTCTCCGGTTTTTGCTAGACGGAGAATAAGGGCGGCCGAGGCCTTAATCGAGTGTTGGAGGTTAATCTGAATGATCTGCAGCATTGCTACGATCTTGTGGAGAAGCCTCCATCACTGTTTTATTGAGGTCCTCCAAATCAGAGGACGAACTGAGAAGTTCATCCTCACTCAGAGGATCCTTGTTGGACAAGCCTTCCAATACAGAGGATGAGCTAAGGAGCTCGTCTTCCCTCAGAAGGTCATTGTCATTGGTGTCGTGTGTGTCCATAACCGACTGGGAGTCGATCACAGGGGGTAGAGACATGGTTGGTTCCTTAGAGGGCTCTAAAATGTCATCCTCTAGGGAGGGGAAGGTGACTGATGCGCTTGCATCCGACACAACAGATTCGGAGGGATGATGGGGTCGCTTATCAGCGTCCAAATCATCCTTCTTGTAGACCTTCAGCGTGATGTCGTTCCACCCGAACCGAATCATGCCTGCGGTCGCTGCCAGATGAGCAAGGGATTCCTGATTGATGATGATAACAGCGCATCGGTAGGAACCCTTTTGTTCTTCCAGTTTTGCGACTTTCCAGTCGTGAGTCGGAAGGGATGGGTTGCTGATTTTGAGGAGGTGCAGTATCCTTTCAGGGGAGGAAGGGCTAATAGGGATCCAGGCACGCGATCTCGGTCGGCAAGGGATGTCCTCCCTTGCAACAACATCAAGCTTAGCCCCTGGCCAAAGCTCACCAAGCTTGTTGATCGCGACCTTGTAGAGGTCCAATGATCGCTGATCATCGCACGCGATAAGTTTAACTCGTCCTTGATGCCAGCCACCATCATGGATTATTGGCGGTGGTCCGGGGATATCCTTGTAGAAATCCTCGAAGTTTTCCAATAAGGAGAGCATAATGAGATCCCACCGTTCAGGTGAGATCCTACCATCGGCGTCGCTGCGGTCTATAACTGCGACCACAATACCTTTTTTTAGGACGTCGCTAAAAGACCTATGAGATTTGACGGTGGACGCGCTAGGAGGAATACTGGTGTTGTGCATCCTCAGGCGCTTGGAGACCGAACTGACCTCCTCCACCGATCTCTGTCGCTTTGACGCAATGTCTCCGCTGGTCTTGTCCTTTCCTGTGAGTACGTTCTGAGCCCAGGTCAGTTTACTGATCTGAGCAGGGGTTCTATCCAACTCAGGGATAGTGCCGATAGAGCCAATAATGCGATTTGCATTGCGTTTATCCTTGTAGTGCGACGTCGAGGTGTTACGACGACGCCTACAAGACGCGCTGGTGGAAGTAGGACCATGTTGCACAGTCCCACTCCCCCCAGGGGTTTGATTGTGACTGGTAGTAGCATCCAAGCGTTTACTGCCAGCGGAAGGACCATGAGTTTGCACAGTCTTACCCCTGACTAGTGTAGCAGGAGTTTTACCAGGGGGCAGCTTTGGGACACTGCCTGAGGGGTTGCTGCCAGCAGAGGTGGGACCATTTTGCACAGTCCCACTTTTGCTGGGAAATTTATTTTTATGCTCGCAATCACTGACGGAGGAACCACGGTTATCCACAGTTCCGCTGCCAGCTGCCATAAGAGCATTGCCGGTAGACAGCTTTGTCGCCGTACTACCGTCCGGTTTCAAAGGGATACCGGCCTTAAAAATTTGTTTTTGTTTTTGATTAGGTTTCATAATAGTTCCCACGAGTAGCGGAGAAGGGAAGGTCCGTCTGTACAGAGATCCGCATTGTACAGATAAGGCTAGCTGTTCCGGAGGTCGCCAGGTATCCGGATACTCCGCTTGCGACTGAGCTATTTTTTAAACCTGGGCCCTCAGCCAGGCTGACTATCGGCACGGGTCTCCATTAGTCCAGCCCAGGGGATAAAGGAGGGAGAGAGAAGGGAAGGGGAGAGTAAGGAATAGAGGAGTGGGAGAAGATTGGGGGAGAGTGGGATCAGGACGGAGTGTCCTGTGGGCAGTTCTTAGTAGATGCTGAAAAACAGCACCCTTAAGCCTCCACACCGGCACCAACAAAGAGAGGTGCGCTCGACAAGGTGACTGACCCTTCGTGGAGGTAGCCTGGATGTAACAATATGTTAAAAAAAATACTGTTCACTCCTATATAATTTTATTTTCGTGTAAGAGTTACACACATACACACGCGCATACTCCGAATGTGTATCAATGTTGCCATTTTTCCGCATTTGGCTGTCAGAAGGATAGTGACAAGTGACAACTATGAACTCGGCATGTCTACAATTCTGTTTTGCAACATGACCGTATATGTAATTATTTTATATTGTGTTCTCAACCGTACTGTTTGATAGATTGAGGTTAAAAGCGAGGATTTAAAATGCATTTTTGTAATTTAACACATTTCCTACACCAAAAATTGGTGAAATATTAGCGGTATTCACGATCTGGTACAACAGAATAAGTAAAATTGCGAAATCAAATTTCTTTTTGTAGATCGGGAAGAAACTTTTTCTAATCTGTAGCAACACTGAAACACATCTCAAAATCATTACCATATATATATTCCTTTTAGTCCACTTTTTGCTGGTTTTTCCCTTCGGGGGCGCTTAATTTGCCTTGATTGTTTATTTTAATATGTATTTTGGACAAACATAATTTTAAATGATATTGAAATATTTTTTTATTTGCCTGCAAAAGTGCGTGGAGCTTGCCAAATTACATTGTTACTGTATGACATTTGTCGAGCTTTAAAAAACACAAGCCAAATTTTGCTCTATTTTATTTTTCTGTAGCCATAGGTGTGGGGTAGCTAAAGTACAAAATATTTGCAATATTTCAGTCAATATATTTTGTTGTAGTAGCGCGAGAAAATTGTGCACTTTGGCAATAATACTAGACCAGTTGCATCTTATTGTGAATATCACTGTTGTTTTTATGCCTATCATTATCTAAAAAAAAATACTAAATTCGAAAGAAACTAGATTACAATTAAAGGGATTCTAAAACGGTCATCCTTTTTATCCAATGGAAAGCATTTCTTTCCTTAAAGTCCTGAATGCTTTCTTTCCACTTCCTGAGCCCGCAACACACGCAACCATCTCCAAAATCTCTCTGAACACCACCTTCGAAACTGTCAACAAAGTGTCATCGCAGTTATAAATTTTGCGGTTATCAAAGTATTTTTCAAGTATTTTAACTCTTGTATTTAATTGATGAAATTATTTCTCCGGGAGTTAGAATAAACCATTGCGATTGAGCAACGAACTAATATCAGCAGGATGCCGCCTACAATAAACAACGGCAATGGCGCCCCCTCAGCAGAAAAAAGACCACCGCGTCCCACCGAGCGAAAGTAAGCGTGATGCAAAAATGTTGGCTGAAACTTATTTTTTTGTTTTTATTGTAGGTCGGAACTCATTTGTCGTGTTAAATATGGCAACAGTCTTCCGGATATTCCCTTTGACCTGAAATTTATCATGTACCCCTTCGATGGGCATCGTTTCGTGCAATATAACCCGACCTCCCTAGAGCGGAACTACAAATACGAAGTTCTCACCGAACACGATCTTGGCGTGACCATCGATTTGATAAACCGCGATCTATATCAAGCAGATGCATATGCTCAGCTTGACCCAGCTGATGAAAAACTTCTTGAGGAGGACGTCCACACACCGCACGATTCCATTCGTTCGCGGCAGCACTCTCGGTCAGTATCTTGGTTGCGGAAGTCTGAATACATTTCTACGGAACAAACTCGCTTCCAGCCACAAAATATAGAGAAGATCGAAGCAAAAGTCGGTTACAATGTCAAGAAGAGTCTGCGCGAAGAAACTCTATACCTTGACCGCGACGCACAGATCAAGGCCATTGAAAAGACTTTCGAGGACTCTAAGGTTGAAATCACTAAGCACTACAGCAAGCCAAATGTTGTCCCAACGGAGGTGTTGCCGGTGTTCGCCGATTTTAAGAACTGGAAGTACCCCTGCGCTCAGGTCATATTCGATAGCGATCCGGCCCCAACCGGGAAGAATGTGCCCGCTCAGCTTGAAGAGATGTCTCAGGCTATGATTCGTGGTGTGATGGATGAGAGTGGCGAACAGTTCGTCGCGTACTTCTTACCCACTGAGACCACGCTGGAGAAACGCCGTAATGACTTCGCAAACAATCTGATCTACAAAGACGACGAGGAGTACGAGTACAAAATTGCCAGGGAATACAACTGGAACGTCAAAAGTAAAGCATCCAAGGGCTACGAGGAGAACTACTTCTTTGTCATGCGCCACGATGGAGTGTACTACAATGAGCTCGAGACGAGGGTGCGTCTTAGCAAACGGCGCGTAAAGGCCGGACAGCAGCCAAACAACACCAAACTCGTGGTCAAACATCGTCCTTTAGATGCGAACGAACACCGAATTCAGAGATATCGTGAGAAGCAGCTCGAACCTGCCGGCGACGACGAAGAGGAGGAGGACGAAGAAATGGAGGAAGAAGAGGTTGAGGTTACTCAGCCAACCGAGAAGCCATCTGCAGAAGAGAAGCAGAAAGAGGAAGCTGCTCAAGCTGAAAAAGATCGCGTATCTCGCTCGAGGTCGAAGTCACATGGAAAGTCCCGCTCCAGATCCAAATCGCGTGTCAAATCCCGTTCGAGATCTAAGTCGATGGGGAAGTCTCGCTCCAGATCCCCATCCGGATCAAGATCTAGATCACGGTCGGGCTCTCGCTCAAAGAGTCGCTCCAGGTCTGCTTCCAAGTCCCCGTCGCGCTCAAAGTCACGATCGCGCTCTGGTTCGCGTTCAAGAAGTCGGTCCGGATCCCTTTCCAGTCACTCTGCATCCAGGTCACAGTCGAGGTCTGTGAGTCGATCACGCAGTGGTTCCAAATCCCCATCACGTTCCCGGTCCCACTCAAAATCAAAGTCAGGCTCCCGATCCCCTTCAGGTTCGAGGACTGGCTCAGGTTCACGGTCCCCCACCCGCTCCAGGAGTGGATCGCCCAGCGGATCAGGTTCCGGCAGCGGTTCCGACGAAGTATAAAACATTTCGATCATCATTTTCCCAATTTATTGTATCAAAATTGTGTTAAATAAAGATATACCCTTTTCAATGCAAATGAACACCTGTTTGTCGCATTTACTTCTTTAGTCCCAAGGCGTCTGTTGGAAAATCGATTGACACCACACTTGGCCGGGTAGAGGTATTCATTTTTGTGACGGAATTTAACGATCCGCTCGATCGAGACGACGCCATTTCTGTAAAGAGTTAGTTATGTTTTGTGTAAATAAGCAAAAGGCGGAAAGTACCTACCCTTTGATGAAGTGAACGAAATGTCTGAGAATTCCCCACGCCACGAAGAGAGAGTGTGGCACTTGCGTGCCTTAGGGCACTCGATACCCTTTGCGTAGAGCAGCTTTGTAGCATGTGGAGCCAAATTCACATCGGTGTCGATGAGGTCTGCGAAAAGCTGCAGGGCTGTAGTGTTTCGTTTCTCAAGCTCGTGCAGGTCGAGTTCCTTGTTGTAATTGGACAAAAATGTCGGATCAAATGAACGCTGATGTGTTGTCTTCCACGCAGATTTTACCTCACGGCTAGCGCGTTGGATTTTCACCGCCTGATCGAGCAGCTCCTTGTGGATTTTTGTCAGCATTTCGTTGTTATCCAACCTGAAAAGAATTTAAAATTGAAATCGACTGCCCTACTACTTGCTACTCCCTATAAGTTCAACGAAAGCGTGTTTGAATTGATCTCTATTCCGTTGATGAGCGAAGATAGAGAAGTATTTTTCAGCTTAGAAACTGTACCTGTCGATAAATTTCTGTTAAAGCTGTCGTGGTTCAGTAATCTTTTGGACAGCAGCCCTTTATTCATTCTTTTTAAACACATCATTCTCAGGAGCAAGTAGTTGGACAGATTAATGAAAAGCTGTTTGTGAAATTTACTATGTAGTGGCCAATGCAGTTCCATTGCAGTTCAAAGAAAGACGCAATTTTTACCTTTCCATATTTGGTGATTCAGATATTGTATCCTAAGCGGCCATAATAGGACTATGGAACGCTCAACCAGCTCATTGCTTCGCAATTTAGTTTACTAACATTCGAAGCCAAACGTACGTCGGTATCTCTACTCGTCCTCTCATCCTCGATTTCTTATCTACAGATTACAGATTACCTAATGCTGAGTTCTCAACCGAAGTCCCAACTTCATGGATTTTGCTCCGGTAGGATCAATGGACCTAACAAGGTACAGCAAGATCATTCAAAAGATTGTCAACCAAGTCCCGTAAGGGTCGGCTTAGGACAACTACGCAATTTCGGAAATCCAACTTGATTTCAGAGCGGGGCATAACACTATTAATGCCGCGTCGAAGCTGATATCCGATTTAATGTACTGCGCAACAATTGCACAAACCAATGCCCGGGTACTTGTGTTGGCTTTGAGAAGTTGTTATTTCGAGTATGTTTTGTTGTTTTGAAGAAAAATATATGTATATGTATTTGGAGCTAAAGGTCCGAACGATTTTTTAGAACTTCTACGAGTTTGCCAGCAAACAAAACAACGGTTGCCTCTTTTACAGTGAAACTTTGACGTTTTTTTATGTTTTTACGCAAAAGCGTTCGCGAACTTTTCTTTGAAGGAGAAGATTCTCTCTCGATTTCGAACGGACCTAAATCGTTACCAGAACCCAGAGCTTGTGGTTTTTCCTTCTGGCGGGCAGACCAAGCTCTCAGTGATGAAGTAATTCGAAATCTGGAGGCCTTTCGATACTTTTTGGGATCAAACCGAGGAAGGTGCGCCCAGTTGAAAAAGTGTAAACGACTCATCTGTTTCCTGGCAAACACCTTTTAATTAAAGCTTATCACGGTTCTTTAGATACCGAACTGTAGAAGTTAGGATCAAATACACACTTTTAATCAAACAACTCTACAATAAGTAAAAACATAAATACATATATTATATTTACATGTACCTACAAATTAAAAGTATAACAATTAATAATTGAAAGAGACAAAATAAATATTTATATATTTGCTTTCCATTCTCACTCAACGCCTAACCAAGTTCTATGAGCGAACAGATTAGTTTAATGCTATCTCTCGAATCTCGATTTGTAAGAAATCAGATTCGTAAAACTTTTACAGTGCCTTGATGCCAAACCGAAACCGACGGCGTTTGGCTCAAACAGAACCGAACAGTTGGAAAAAAAACCAAACCGGACCGTTGGGAAAAATCAAAACTGAACCGTTTGGAAGGAACCAAACTGAACTGTTGGGAAAACACCAAACCGAACCGAATCGAAAAGCTAACTTGGTTTGGGAACAATCTAAGCCGGTTTAACTAGGTTTGTGCTAAACCCGGTTTGAACCGGTTGGTAAACCGAGTTGATACATCATACGTCACTAGTTTTTACCCTCGCTATTTATCTGGCGAACAAACGGAGTGCTCCCAGAGTGCACTGAGGGTGATTCTTGTGTCGAAACCAAAACGATTATTTGCCCTGACAGCAGTTAGAGTGCACTCGGGGTAAACAAAAAGTTACCAATCGAAGTCGACATTAAAGGACACATACCTTTTTCTGAAATGTTCTTGCACAGCTTCCTCCAGCGCTTGCCTTTCATGTATCAAGTTTTCAATTTGACGTTCCTGCAGTATAATCTTGTTGCGCAGTGTCTTAAGTTGTGTTAGTAGTCCGCAATACTCCGATTGAAGATTCTTTAATTCCTCAAGGTCATCGGCTAAGTAAATAATAAAAATCTAATATGAGGAAGAAAATCCATCAATTGCTAATTTACCATCCTCATCGACCTCTTCGAAATTCCGACGATAGATTTCATTGGAGCAATTCATCAGCGCCAATGTATGTTCTATTGCCTTTATCTCCTGCTCGGCCGTCAGTACGTTTGCGTTGAGTGTATTACCCTCCTCTAACAGCATTTGCTTCTCTTGGGCATTTTCTATTTTCATTTGAGTAGCAGTTACCATGGAACCATCGACATTGGTTCCCAGCAGCTTAGACGTTAGTTCATAGCGCGCTTTTGATGCCGCAATCTTTATGTTCCTATCGCCAATGTCACATTTCAAAGTGCTCAGCTCTTCCAATAAATGCTTCCGCTTTAGGTACATCAACTCGTATTGAGAATTTATTTCTACCATTCGTTCTTTTATGGTTTTAGTCAGCCGAAGCCTATGTTTGTCCAAATTATACGATTTATCCTGGCACTGCGCAATATTGGTCTCCATTTCATTGACTCGCATCTTTAAGATACTCAATGCAACGATTTTTTCCTGATTTTCACGAGTTTTCGATCGGATTTTTTTCTGGCCACCTTCGCAGTATAATTGGGCTTCTTTTATATTAAAGTTCTGGAAGGAAGTTAAATTATGTCGTTATAAGAGAACAACTACTGTAGGTACTTACAATTGATTCAATTTCCTTCAAGTCATTGTTGAAGCAAATGGTAAAATTTCTCATATCATATTCCAATTTTGTGGTTTGAGTCTGCAGGGTCTGCAACGTTTTTGATATATTATCAAAATATCCTTCCAACTCAGCTAGTTCCATGAGTTTTTGTCTTTCTTCTTGTGGATCAACTAGTGTGCCCTTTATTTTTCCTATTCGCCTCTCAAGGAGGACAGCGTTTAATGACTGTAAAAATAAAACAGAATAATCTCGATATATAATCGTTCTTACAAACCGTATCGTAATGCGACTCAATATGTTTATTCAAGGACTTTCGGGTTTCTTTAATAGTATTTTCCACGGCAGTGATGTTCAAACGGGTTCCCCTATTTTCCACCTGAAAATAGGACCAAGCTGTATTGAAAACTGAATTTTTAAGTAAACACTTCGGCGGGCCTACTTCTAGAATTTTTTCATCATCTTTGAATTTCACTAAATGCTGTTGGGTACGATATTGAAGATCGTTCATTCTGTTAGTTTCTTGAGTTAATTTTTCCTTGGCCCGTTCCTCAGAATCAATCATCTCCTCAAGAACTCGAAGCCGTTCTTGGGCATTCATGTTCTTATTTAAAAGATGTACATGGCTCTCATTGAGTTTCTTATTCCGATCCATACAGAGTGCGAGCTCATGTTCTTTCTCAGACTTACGTTGAACATTTTGACGATTTTTCTGACGCTGCAATTGTACACGATGCGCCAAACCCTGTAGCTCCCTCTTCAGAATATCCACCTAAAAGAGAATCAATATGAAATACGAGATTTTCGGTTTCATAACAATAGAACTCTGTATCGTACTTCATTATCCCGCAAGGCTACCAAATTATCAAGGTTTTGGAGTTGTTCTCTTAGCTCAGAAATCTCGTCATTCAACAGCTGGATTTGTTCTTCAACTTCGTGATTATTGGCGATTATTTCATCCAACTTGCCTTCTTCAGCTTTCAGATCAACTGTTTTTTTTTCGCAGTTAATAAGGATTCTTTCCATCCCAGTTTCGGTCTGAAGTATATCATGCTCGCGTTGATTCATTTGGTTGACCGCTGTTTTCCATGTATCCACCATTTCCCTGCGTTCCGTATGTGCATTGCGATATAGATTTGCGGTCCGGTCAAGATTTCGCTCCAGAGATTTTTGTTCTTCTACTAAGTCAATGACAGTTTTACGATCCTTATTTATAGTATTCTGTAAAAGACGACGCTTCGTGTCAACATCCAAATACTTCTTTTGATCGTCTTTGCAGTATTTTTCAATCAATTCATTGGCTTCATTACCCTCTTCCATGCATTGGCGCCACTCGAATAGAGCAGTCTTTATCCAATTTATACGATTGCTAAGATCGTTGATGGTCTTGTTCCGCTTTTTGATGTCATCTGTAGATGATTGGATCGAAATAGGTTGGGTTATGATAGGAGAAATAGTGTAAGTATCAGCCAGAGGATAAAAAGACCCATTGTGAGTACCCTATCAAAATACTTGATTAGCTTTGTAAATGAATCAACATTAGGGATTCCACAAAAACTCTCATAATCTACATCGAAATCCGAAGATTTCCCATAAATAATATCTTTCATTAGCGACTTGACAACTTCAAACTTTCAGTGCGAACGCACCCTTAAACCGATTACGGAACTGTCAATGTACTATTCAGTAAAATCAACATTAGGCGTTTTTCTGCCAGCACTGAGCTTGTATTTCTTTTTTATCTCTGAGCTAGCTCAGGGCTCGCTCGATGAGTTCGATTGAAAATGACCGAGCACATCGAGCGAAAAGCTGAGCGCGGCTGACTTCATTCATTATTTGTGCTTTTTCCATAGTTTATTTACGAGAAATTATAATTTAAATGGAATAATCCTTGACAAACACCAATTTCAGAAGCAAACCTGACTATTTTGAAAATTAATAAAAAAAAATTATCTAATGACAGTTCAGAGCTCAATTCTGTTTCTTAATTAGCTCGGAGCGCTCAGGCTACGTTCAGCTCGGAGCGAGCTCTGATCGCTCGGGCCCTGCTCTGTTCCCCGCTCGGGGCTAAAAAATAAAAACGCCTATGGTGATGTACACGAAGGAACAACGTTTACAATTGGAAATGTAGTACCGAAATTCCGGGTTGGTGATCGCAACTTTCGTTAACGCCAATAATTCTCGTCCCAGTAGACAAGTAATTCATAGTCTAGTGAAAACATTTGAGTCAGAATATTCGCTGCTTGATGTTGCCGTGCCAGTGAGACTAGGTTTTGCCCGAGGTGTGGAGAATATTGCTGCCGTAGAGGCGTCCGTCGCAAACCAGTAAAATCAGTCAATTTCAAAGCGTTCTCAAGAATTGGGCCTCTCCCAGACCACATTATGGCAAATTTTTGAGTAAGGATCTTGGTCATATGATGCGACGTACGTTCTCTAATTGGGATCTGGACATGATGGAAGAAAATGAAGAATTTCATCGCAAAATCATCTTCAGCGATGAAGCGCATTTTGGCCGTTTTTTTTATCTATGAAATAGCCCGTCACGTTACGGTAAATGGTATTTGCTACAGTGACATGTTGGAACATTATTTCTGGATTGGACATCAGTGATAAGTGGTTCCAACAAGATGGTGCCGGAAGCCACACAGCGGGTGCAACAATCGAATTATTGAAGTCTGAGTTCGCTGAACGTGTTATCTCGAGAAACGGACACGTCTATTGGTCGCCGAGATCGTGTTATTTAACGCCTCTATTTTTTTTATGCGATTACATTAAATCAGTGGTCTATGCGAACAAGCCGGCGACGTTAGCGGAGCTAAGAGCCAATATTGAACGAGAAGTAACGGCCGTATCGGTCGAAATGTGCTACCAAGCTATCGAAAAATGGGTTCAACGTATCAACCGCTACATACGTTCCCGTGGTGGACATATGAACGAAGTCGAATTCCATTCATATATGTTTTTATAGGAATTAAAGTCAATAATTTTTTTTTGAGATATCTCAAGTAGTTTGCTTTTTATTTAAAAAGAAGGTTTCAAGACCTTAACGAAAGACCCTTTATATTTAAGAAATCTATGATATAGGCTTATCGCACTGAATCGAAATCCGACATTTCTTAAAAAAAAACTCGCAATCAACATCGGAGTCGGAAGTCGGCGTGATATAGCTTTTTGGACTCCACACCTCTTTACAGCTCATAGAGTTCGCGATTGTATCTTCTCCTCCAATCACCCTCCTCGTACACAGGACCAAACAGCCGACGGAGTACTTTTCTTTCAAAAGGACCCAGTGATGAAATCCCATGAGCCAAACTTTGATTTTTTTTCATTTTGCCTTGCAAAGGCAAATGCTTACTTTTTCTTAAAATGAGAGGATTTTTTTGAGATTTTTTTTAATTAATAGTTTTTAAAGCTACGCCAACGGACCTTATGTGAGGAAAACTGAACACGATAAATGTCAAATGATAAAATCCTAAGAGTTTGACAGGAAGAAAAACTGAGGCTTATTTTTGAGGGAAACTTTGATCAGTTTAATTTTGTTCTGAGAAAGCTTTTGCGTACTTTTCTTTGAAATGAGAGGATTATCTCGATTTTGGACATTTGACATTTTCATTTTTCGGAACCAATATGTTCCTTACTGCTATTGACGGACTGCAAGCCGCTCTCTAGCTAATAGCCCAACGACAATGTGCATAAGCTTGCCTAGATAGGAGCTTAAAAAATCAACGAATGTATGCCTATGTACTTTTAGGCACAAGAAAACTGTCAAATCCTCTAATTTCAAAGAAAAGTACGCTAAAAAGATAACTTGAAAAGAACATTTTATTTCCGTTCATGTTTTTACTATTTTCTCAGTAAGCGAACGGGTTTGTGTAGTTTCGCTCGAAAGTTTATAGAAATTTACGTTTGTATAGTAGTACGCGAACGGACTTATTCATGCCTTCACACTCGAATTCGATAAAAAGTTTGTCGAATTAGAAGAATTTGTATTTTGAGTTTCAATCGAATAGAAAGTTGATTCGAGGAAAATTGGTTTATTTTCTTATAGCCAGTTGCATTTCTTCCTTATAACGTTTCAACCGCAATACCCGTCATGCTAGGAATGCACATCAGTTCACCCTTAAGCCTATTATTGAGCCTTTAGTGAAATACAAAGAATCGTTCCTCTACCATGCTATATCTTTCCTTCACATTACAATTTACAAACATTTAAAGCCAACGTGCATCAGCATCTCTCTCTCACCCATCCAAATTTCCCTTCTGCCGGCGCTGTGTAACTATTAACATTATAATGGTACACACAAATCCCTGGAAGGGTCGTGATCCTCTTATTCCTGTTCTCAACCTCGCCGGAAGAAGAGGACTCTTGAAGACTAACGTAAGTATTCTAGTATAATGCTTATAAAAGATATAATAAAAAAACTGCGTCAAATGCCCTTGATTACTTGGGCGGATAAACTTATTTTTCTGCAAGAAATCTGCGTATGAGATTTCATCTTCGCAGGCATTTCCACTGAACAAATTATGGCGGCAGTAAAGCAATTAAACGCGGTATTAACGAAGTAAACTTTGTCATTTCTTGCATTTTGAAAATTGTTATAGAAATTCGTTTTAGAAAAGATTGATTTCAACTCTAAATAAATACTTATTATATCATGATAATTAACTTAAGAAATAAATAAAAAATTGCAGTTGCTACACATATGTTTCTTACTCTCTGTGGCGTCTTCATATTGAGAAACATTGTGCATCTCTTCATGCATTTGTTTGAGGTCATGTTTCAGTTTTGAGCTTTCGCGTTCAGCTATTTTGAGCAAACTTTGCTCCGTTCTTAAGTCCGATTGAAATGCATAAATGAGTTTCTAAAATTAAAAAAAAAACAGTTATGATTATATTTTTAAATCCATTTTATTCTCACCATATTCTGCGCGTGGCTGATCTCCGAATTTCTGGCATGAGTAACTATTCTTTCAGCGCGCTCGCAAAAACCCTGGAGTGTGGTTTGCAGTTCGTTTTTCTCCTCACCCAAGTTATTAATTAAAAGTAAGAGTTGTTTATTTTCATCATTGGCCATCGGTAGCCCATTTTCAGGACACAAACCCATTGAGAGGGCAACATCCTGAATGCAATTCAAAGCCATCTCAGGGAAGAATTGCTAAAGATAAAGTTTCTTGACAATCCTTAGACGTTTTTTTTTGTGACTTTTATAATTTAGTTTTGTCAATAAAACGTTTTAGTCTATTAAGATCAACATGGTAACGGTCTATTAGTCTTGTACATTAAAGAAAGAAATAAGTATTTGTTATTCAACAAACTGGTTGAATATGGGGTGGTATGGTTGTTAGGAATAATTTATTTGTTAACGTTTCAGGTTTTCTTAGCTTAGGAGTGTATATTTCCTAATACATATGATGTTGTTTATATGCACTTTCAAAAGCATACTTGTACATACATGATCTTGGTAAACACTTCAATATTATGTAGCGGTGAAGACGTTCGAACAAACAGCATTCGATACCAGAGTTAAAAACTGCTCACCAATGACTTTGGATGGTGGTTTGATCTATTGATGGCAACCAAATAAATTTTAATTCTTTGTATCAGTAGCGTCTGTTCCGGGGTTGCAGAAAAGTGGGTGAAAATTCTCGACTAATGACGAAGAAGTGAGGATTGAAGGTTGCTTACCTGGTATTTGAATTTGACTCATGACTCGGTGGTGGTTCTACTAATAAAATCTTATTCATTTAAGACACGAGCTGATGACCTGCAAAATTCAACTTAAAACTAAACACAAACACAGTTTTTTCAATACTTTATTTGTAATGTTATCCAAATGTTTACTCATGCATACACACATAAAATATGTATATATATACCTACATTTGGTACTCAAAGTTCACTAACAAACTGACATTTTTTTCAAGCACAAGGGTCATGCCTTGAGCTAAAATGGGCGCACGAAATCTTCGGTCCATTATGAGTTCTCGGTATTGCGATACGAAATAGGGAACCCTGCGGCATGCATGCACACATTTTATACTGCACACTACCAGTCCTGATGCCGAATTCCGTATTGATAATTGGAATCTTATCCATATCCAAAAATACCCCATCACCGGCCTGTAATATAGTTGCACCTTGTGTTGTATTTAAACCAATACTACTCTCCGCCATGAATAATGCACTGAGTCCATCAATGTTTATGCCTTCTGAACCCTTGACATAGATCTTAGTTTCCCCATGAATGCCTAAAGGACGACCAATCTGACTGGTTATTCTGCTAACACTAATCGCCTTTGCTTGTAAATTATCAGCACCATTTGGAATATTATAGTGCGGCCTGTGTGTAGTAAATATCGCATCGCCACTATTGGAATCCTTGATTTCAAAAGTGTTTACCCCCTTAAAATTGACACCCGTCTTATCCAGAACCATCTTACTGTGAAGCTGACCGTTGCGATTGATTTTCACAGACACACTTCCATCATCGCCGGTTATAGATACAGGAATATCTGTGAAACCGTCTATTTGACCGCCGCACTTGTTGTAGATTCTATCCAAATCAGTCAATCCATAGAACTTGACAATGTCCTGTTCTGGTATCATTTCCATTCCTTGAATTCCCTTACCCAGTCGCAGTACTCCCACGATGGTCAGGGTGAGAATAAGGTTTCCCACTGTCAAGATAAGCAACAAAGTGACTATTGTCCAGAAGGCGAAATTGTTCCTGGCTTGCATTGGATTCGGATACTCTCGGCGATCAGCGTAGGTAGAGAACCTTTGATCAAGAAAATTTTCCGAGCTTGTTTTATGGTCACCACCAATTGGGATAGCATTTTCTGAGGGCACATCCTCCGAGTACGAAGGAGATGGACCACGAATAAACGTATTTTCGAAATCATTTATCATTACTTAACACTTTATTTAACTTCAAATTCTAAAAGAAATTTTCTCGAATCAATTTTTCGCAATTTATGGTATACAGAAAGATGAAATTTGTTGGCACTGACAAGAAGTGAAACTCTCCACCCCCTTCAAAAATGTATTACAGTGGCCATAACATGATATTAATATAAACATTTTCTCCTGTGGAAAATCGATTTTCTTTTTCCCAATGAGAGGGAGAGTTCAAAAATAGATGCTTGTCATTTTGTTCCATTTGGAATTTGTCTCGACTCATGCATTTTATTAAATTCTTCAATTAAAATTTACTTTTATCTTCTTTGCGTTTGATTTATTTATTTATTAATTTTCTTACTTAACGGGTCTTAGAGGGTTGTTTATTTCTTTATTTATACAATTTAGGAAAGTACCTATTAAGCGATTTTTTTTAAAATTGTATTATAAATAGAATAAGTTATTTGAAACAATTCAATTATTTAGTATTTTGATTTACATTGCTAACAAGGGATTCCGGTAGGAATCTATTCACGATAGCCCTGATTTTAGTTGAATTAAAACAGCGCGTACAATCCAGGGCAGACTTGGGCATAAACCAACATGCTTCTGCAATCAGCGCCATCTATAGCTAGCTGCCTGCAGTACGCCTAGTTGGTTGAGGTCCCCTTCTAACTGAGCACGCAACCTTAGGTATGGTCTTCCTTTACAGAGTTATACATCCGCTGTGGCACCCAAAGATATCCAAATACAAAATATGTTCTAGCCATCTTAACTATCGTACCTTGACCATTTTCGCTAGATGAATACCGCTGTACAGTTCTTAATTGTATCTTCACATTCACCCTCCTTTGGTACAAATTGGGTCGAATATCACCCGCAAACCTTTTCTTTCAATGCAACATGGGAATACTTTCATCCGCTTTTGACAAGGTCCATGCTTCAGCGCTATACAGCAGGACTGGGATATATGAGTCTTGCATAAAGGGTAAATTTGAAACGCATCACTGCACAGTTGATGCTCAATCAGCCCCGGCACACGTTCTTAATGCAACCAATTTGCATCACTGGAAAGGCATTGCGTTAATTTCTCTAAAGTTGCGTAAACTGATGCGCAAACTTCAACGAAGCTTTCAGCTTTCCACATCGGCATCATTATTTGTGTATTGATGCACCACCGATGCGCATTTTGTTGGCGTTTCCGAATTTACCTCAAGTTTCTTTTGTTGCTCAAGAGGCGGCTTTGCTACTCGATTGCCTTCTTAACTCTTAGAAACTGCGATTGGCAAAATAAATTTTACGTCTGATCTCTGCACTGATATTAATGTTGGAGTTCACTCAATTTCCATGTTTTTGGAAAATCGTAATTAGTGAGAGTGTTTTGAGATGACCACAAAACTAACCTTTGCAGGTAATACCGTGTCGGGGGACTGCGTCAGTCGAAACCTAAGAAAACGTTATTTGAATTCATGGGAGGGATACCGTGATGCACAGTCGAGTTTCGGTTCTTGAGGATAGGGGCTGAGGCATAGGTACCTCTACATGCCACGCGCATCGTGGATGAAGTGTGACTGGGTATGACTGTTTCAGTATGAACCTCAAGCCACACTGGTTCATGGAAAAGGGCATGGGTTGGTGGTTGCCGCTACGACAGCACTATAAAACATCCTTATTCTAACAGGCGTTTATATTAAACAACAGGTGGCGTCTTTTTAAATCGGTAATACATCTGATGTTTTTCAAGTCGTTGTACGTAGTTTAATGCTTCATAGCGTTTAAGTTGTGTGGAACGTATGTTCTACAAACGTTATTCGTATTCCAGCGTATATGTCGATTACAAATTTGCAAACGACTGGAAGGTGAATTTGAACTACAAATGCAATTGCTTTGTTAAATTTAGTTTAGTAAATTTCATAGGCAACGAATTTTAAGTGAGGTGTTCCGCAGGGCGATGATCAAAAAAAAACGGATGGAAATCGGTAGTAGCAACACTTAATTACTTAGGACCACTAGACCAGAATTAAAAAAAAAATGGCGGAAGGCCAGAATGTAAAACCTTCATTAAAATAAAAATTTCTTTATAATTGCATATTTACAGATTTTATTTGACCTCAAATTCAAGGTAAAGTAGAAACTGCTCGTTAACAAGAAGCAGTTGACACCCGTGGAGGAGGGCCATTCAAGCAGAAGTATCTCAGTGATAAATATACAGTAATTGCCCAACTTCTTCACCTAAAAATTGTTGTAGAACCAGGGTGAAACGTATTCGATAATTCGAAATCTGCAGCTAAATTAGTATGTAATCCATCGGCATCAAACAACCTCCTTGCCTTTTTATCTGTGTCTCCAAAAACATAAACCCTCACACAACTCTATTAACAATAGCAACCATTTCATCAGCCTCATTAACCATTTTATATGCCGTAGCTCCCTTTTTGGAAGCTATCATCGTCGTCGTCTTCGCTTCACCATAATATGAACATTGCAATGCTATTCATATTTTTGTTTATATGTTTTTGCGAATCAACACAGTTCAATATATGTTTTTTTAATTCAAATAACAAAACAAAAATAACGATCTTTCACTATCAGCGGTCTCTGTGGAATTCATGTGGGATGTAAAATAAATGAGAGCGGAGGCGTTTGGAGAATAGCATACCTATAC
This sequence comes from Portevinia maculata, assembly GCA_949715645.1. Lineage (NCBI taxonomy): Eukaryota > Metazoa > Arthropoda > Insecta > Diptera > Syrphidae > Portevinia > Portevinia maculata. Next base: position 91,755,440 of record OX454528.1, read on the forward strand.
TAAGAAGACACTAAAGTGACTTGACTTGAATAACGCCAGCTGTCGTAAAATATATTCTCCTGTTAGAATAAGGGTGAATATTTAGTCAATTATGGGCCTTCCCGGCCGAAAACCACAATGATAAGAACCCATCAGATTGTTGACAATAAGTTTATGGCGCCCTCAAAATAAGGCAGAGAAGACCTTGTATGCTACGTTGAGAACTTAATTTCTTTGTAGTTGGCGATGCTCAGAGGGCCTTTCTTGGGGATCGGGCAAGCGATGAGATTCCGTTCATCGGGCATGCTTTCGTCCGGCCATATCTTACAGATAAGCCATACTTATTCCTTACCAGGTCATCTACCTCTGACTGTAGCTATGTTGGATTTGAGCGTAGATATTGCTACCTTTACTTCATCCTGATTCGGTAGAGGGGCTTCTTCTAAAACACGGTTAATATTAAATGGCTTATCCTGTCCTGGAATTTTGATTCTATTGTGAATAAATTCCTACTGAAAGTACATTTCCGCTGGCAGAAAATTAATTCAGAATGCTAAATGGGACACTTCGCGATAGGCCTGATTAGTTCAGCTTCTATAGCGTGAATCCGTTTCTGACATAAATACAACTGAAATACGAGCCTAGTTTTCGTGACATGTTTTTAGTTAAATTCTTATGATTCTGACCAAGGACATAAATACATCAATGGGAGCTCTGTAACTATCTTAGAAGCTTTCTAGTGTGAAATTTCTCTCTTTGTTGACAGCATATCCATGGCGTTATTCGCATTACTAATCCCAGCTCCGCTGTTCAAATACACCCGTTGTATATAAGTTGCTACTCAAAAAGAATAAATGGTCCGCCAGATTTAATGACAGGCGATTCTTCATGTGTAAAAAAAACAAACGCATTCAGTAAATTTTCATTTTTTTATTTTTAGCCTTAATTTGCAATTTTGTTTCATTGTTCGTCAATTCTAATTCAACAAGTTTAACAGTTAAAGCTTTTGAAACGAAAATACTCACAATTCAAAAGTGTGTGGCATGTGTCTGAGGCTATTGTGTGTGATAAAATAATAATGTTCAAATTCATTTAAATTTAATCTTTGCACAATTTAAATCAATCTATTAGTTTAGTATGCTTGAGTATTTTCGTTTGATGTTTGCTCAAACGTATTTTTTTTTTGTTTTTTTTTTATTTTTACTTAAGCACTAGTCAATAATATTATAATTAAAAATGTTGTTAGCTTTTTACAAAAAAGAACAGAAAAACGTTACGTCGCGTATAGACGGTAAACGTAACGGCCTAATTAGACAAACATTTTCAATTCATTCTTTTCTTAAAGTTTTGAAAAACATCACAACTATTCAACTCGTTAATAACTATACACATCGAAATGAGTAAAATATTTAATATTTTATACAAAGCCTAGGGCTTGAGCGGTTGTTCCTTGCGTTTGCTTTTTAAAACTAAATACATCTAGGTTAAGTGTAAAAATGAAAAGAGAAAAGGGGAGGGGGTGGGGGAATATACAATTATTTCTGCAGTGGTGGTAGAACAGCAAGAATGCAGACAGTAGGGGAATGAGATGCGTGTGTGTGTGAGAGTGTGTTAGCTGCTGTTTTATGAGTTCAGCACTTTGTTGAACGGAAAAAATAGTGCAAAACCATGAGGTAAACGCAGTCACTGTAAAAAGTTTTGTTCAGTTGTATTCGCTTTCCAGTCCCGGTGGTGGCGGCTCTGACCATCTGGGCCGCTTTTCAGGAGGTGGCTCTGCGGTGTCGTTTTTATGCGACGAACTGCTGGTATCGATATTGATATCATCCGGCACCATACTAAGAAGCTCAGCTTCACTTAGTTGAGCTAGGCGACTCTGTTTTGGGTCTATAAGGAAGTATTTGCTGTTGTCAATTGTTTAACAAGAAGATTAGTCGATTAAAGATTACCTCTCGCATTGTGGGAGCGGATAATTGGCTGCTCTGGTGTGTAGTCGTCATCGTCAACGTTATGTGATAGTGATCCTATCATCGGCGGCGGCGGAACCATTGATGGTGCTGCCGAAGAAGGAGATGGTAATGCAGGTGGATCTGGTTTACTTTGGATACTGGCTAATATCTGATGAATATTTGAAGGTATTGAGATGTTTGCTAAAGATGGTCCGGACCCTGATGTAAATGACTGTAAATATAAATGAAATTAAAGCTGTTGTGTAGACTAAGGTAACAATTAAAACGTTCAGATGAAAAAGGGCTTATTTGACCAATAAAGAGGTTATATTACAATTTCACAATACAAAGTTGTGTAAGATGTGGTGAAAGAGTTTGTTCAAAACTCTTAACTTCTTTAAGCATTGCAAATACAAAATCAACAACTTTTTTGTGCACGAAGGAGTACAACGATTCATTTACCTCCTTTATGCAACTGAGGAAACAAACTTATAGACCTTCATACAAAATTGTAAATTCAACGATATAATAGGGTTAATTCGGAAACGCATCACTAAACAGAAAATGCTTAATCAACCCTAAGGGGAAGTTGTTGTAATTGGTAAGCAAATGAAAATCGTAATTTACAACATAAGTATTTGGAAATTTGAAGATCACATTATGTATTTCTGTTTTTAAGAAGTGGTATATGTGGATCCTATCCAACGAACTGTGTAAACGTCTCAAGCCGTTCTGCAACACACTAATCGGCCAAATGAGACCGAAGTTTTGGCCGAAGCCGAAGGTTTAGTTTATGGATGTCGTGCGATGTGGTAGGCGCCGAAAAAAATTCAATTTCGTTTTTCTTAGAACCGTTATGAATGCACAAGAGCCGGACAGCTGCCGTCGCATCATTAGTGCACAACAAAATCTAAAGATAAGTTCGTATCTAGCTACAATTGTGATCTTTTTATTGTTTTCGTTATCCTTGTGCTTCTAGAAGACACTTAAAAAACCCAAGTAATTACATATTCGTATTGTTAGTATGTATATATATAGACATATGTATCTACCTACAAGTTACTGTTTATCCGCTTTTAAATCGAGTGCAAGATACAGCTTAGTTTTGGCGATTTTTGTATTTTAATTTTATTTTATTTTTATTTTAGGTAGGTAGATACATGATGACATCTTTGGGACAAAAGCCTCTCTGGGAATATATCTTCCAAAAAATTATTATTTTTCACTTTTAGTCAATTTTAAACGGAAATTCTTTAAGTTATTAAAGCTTCGGTTTCGGCCGAAGGTTGTTGTTTAGCCGAACATTCGGCTTCGGCTAGAAATCGACCTTCGGTCGGTCACTACGGCAAATCTTTACACTAAGGCAAATCCTGGAAAAGACCAATGAATTTCAAGTCGAGACCCGCCATCATCATTGACTTTTAAGCCGCATATGATAGCATTCATAGCCAGGAGCTCTACTTGGCCATGGCCGAATTCGGGATCCCGGCAAAACTGATCCAGTTGTGTCGCGTGACGCTGGAAAACACGCGGTGCATTGTGCAGTATAGAAACAGATGCGCTGTCATGTGACTTCTTCAATCTTGATCTGTAGCAGATGTGCGTAGGGCAGGTGTCAATACGGAAGGAACTATTTTCAACAGATCCGTCCAACTACTGGGATACGCGGAGGATATCGACATCATCGCCAGATCTCAGCGTGCCGTAGTAGAGGCTTACATGGCGATTGAAGAACAGCCAAAATTGGTTGGCATTCAAGTCAACTAGGGCAAAACAAAATACTTGTCGACTAGTACAAAACACTCTTGATAGCAATAACTTCGAGGGATTTCACATACCTCGCAGTAAACATCAACACCACAAATGAAACCTTAGTGGAGATCCGACGGAGAATTACCCTAGGAAACCATTGCTTCACAAAACTGGAAAGAATCAGTAGTTGTACCGGTGGAAAAAGTAGTTAATACGATAAAGAGTGAGGAATTCCGCCCTGTTAATACACTTCCAACTAGTGATGGGCATAATCGAATGATTCCAATAATCGAGATATTAGTATTCGAGTGATCTAAATAATCGAATGATCACTCGAGATATAAAATTTCTCTGAAAATGGGTGTAGTATTTCCAAAAAACTTCAACCTCTTTTTGCATAATTTGCAAAGAGCAAAATTATTTCTGTCTGCATCTGCATCTTTTTGAAAAAATTCCAAACGATTGATGTTTTTCCACCAGGTTTCATTTTAATTTTCAGTTAAACTTAATTTCTATATAAAAAGAAACATATACGTAACATAGTCTATAAAATAAAAACTACAATAACAAAATTTATAAATTACCAATTTACCAGCAAAAATATAAATCCAAACTTGATCAACAAACAACAACACAAAAGGATGCAATACTAATACTAATACGAAGCCAACGAAAATGCAATCAGTTGAGCTGAGCAAACGGCTAATACACTTAATCGTTATCTTATCGCAAACATGTCTATGTGAGTGAAGTAGTAATTCATATAAAGTTCTCGAATGTCGATTCCTTTGAAGAGTAGTAACTAATAAAAAATAAATATGGAGTAATGCTATACTGTTTTTTCATTCGAGATCGAGTACGGGGAATAGGTACGAAAAAGGCAGCTGCTTATCATTCGAATGGACAAAATCAAAAACACAGTGCAAGCCATGAGAATGTGAGCTGTTATCTTTTCATACTTAAATAATCTAGAAACAGGTATTCTTCTCACACAAACTCACCGTCACCGTTGTAAGTGTAACTACGAGGGCGGGTCAATAAGTCCGTGACTTTTGGAATAAAACACAGATTTTTTGATAAAAAAAAATTTTATTTTTCAACGTAGTGTCCCTTGAGCTCTATAAACTTTGTCCAACGCTTCTCCAATTTTTTTATCCCTTCCAAAAAAAATGATTTGTCGAGGTCCTCAAAATAGGCCTTTATTTGCGAGATGACTTGATCATTGGAGTCAAATCTTTTTCCACCAAGCCATTTCTTCAGGTTTGGGAACAAGAAGTAGTCGCTTGGAGCCAAATCTGGAGAATAGGGTGGATGAGGGAGCAATTCATAGCCCAATTCATGGTTTTTTGCCATGGCAACTGCACATGTGTGCACCCTTGCATTGTCTTGGTGGAAAAGATCTTTTTTCTTGGCCAAATGAGGTCGGTTTTTTTTCAAATCGTCATTGAATCGGTCCAATAAGTTGGCATAATATTCCCCATTGATTGTTCTTCCCTTTTGAAGGTAGTCAATGTGGATTATCCCGCGTGCATCCCAAAAAACAGTCGCCATAACTTTATTGGCTGACAAACCCACCTTGGCCTTCTTTGGCGCCGATTCACCCTTAGAAACCCACTGTTTTGACTGTTGTTTGGTCTCTGGTGTGTTGTGATGGATCCATGTTTCGTCCACGGTTACAAAACGGCGCAAAAACTCCTCCATATTGCGATTAAACAACGCCAAACCTTCCTGTGAAGTTGTTACACGATTGCGTTTGTGGTCGACTGTGAGCAAACGCGGCACCCATCTTGCGGAAAGCTTTCTCATGCCCAAGTGATCATTCAAAATTGAAACCACTGAGCCATGCGAGATACCTACGGCTTCCACAATCTCTCGCACTTTCAATCTTCGGTCGGCCAACACCATATCGTGAATTTTTTCGATTGTTTCGGGTGTAGAGACCTCAACTGGGCGTCCAGGACGTTCGGCATCTTCAGTGCTTTTACGGCCACAACGAAATTCAGTAAACCACTTTTTTACCATTGAAATCGATGGTGCAGAGTCCCCATAGTATTTTTCAAGCTTAGCCTTGGTCTCGGTAATGGTTTTTTTTCGCAAGAAATAATGCTTAATAAGCACACGAAATTCACTTTTTTCCATTTTCTCCTCAAATTAGTCTGATAAAAATAGCTGTCAAACACAAACTAACTGACGCAGCAAGTTTAAATTTTGACAGGAGTCAACTGACAGATGCCTGTTGACAGGAGCAGTGTTGCCGTTTTAGTAAAGAGGTCAGAAATTCAAAAAGTCACGGACTTATTGACCCGCCCTCGTATTTTTTTTCATTCGAGTTATGGGACTTGGGGTAGTTGCGCATCATTATTCATTTCATTCGAATGAAAACACACACACAAGGTTTTTATTTTTATCACATTTGCTTTGCGACGAATGGGTTGACTTGGTATGTGCGTCAGGAAAGTGTGTTCTCTGTGTTTTATTTAGTAGTTGTGTGTGACATTTTGCTGTAGTGTCGTCGAGTCGAGCGCATGCTCATTCGAATGATTATTTAAAATGAAGAATCGAGATATGTCGAGATATTGGAAGAATCGATTATAATCGATTCAATCATTCGAATGCGCCCATCATTACTTCCAACCTTCTAAAAAATTCTGTAAAAATTAGTGGTTAACCAACTACAAAAATATGTTTAAACGAACAAGATAATAATTGAAGAGCAATCAGGTTTTAGAGCAAATCACTCGTGTGAAACCGCTCTTAATTGGTTGATGTTTGAGTGGAAGAATAAAATAGATGACGGTCACTCAGTCATAGCAGTTTTCTTGGAGCCTTTGAGACCCTTGATAGAGGTATCTTAATAAAAAAAACTAGAATTGTATGGTATAAGAGATAAGGAGCTTAAGTGGTTTGAATCGTATTTATCGGGAAGTTCGCAAGGGACCAAAGTGAATGATGTGTTTTCAGAATCAGTGAATGTGCGACTCGGTGTTCCCCAGGGTTCGGTGTTGGGAGTATACCTTGTTTTTACTCTATATTAATGACATTAAGAACTGCATAAAGTTTTGTAAGATTGTACTGTTTGCTGATGATACGCTCATTTACATAAGTGGAACGAATGTTGACCTAATGTGTGAAAGATTGAATGTGAACTTAGAGAATATAAATAATTGGTTAAAAATGAACAAATTAAAGCTGAATGTAAAAAAGTCAAAATGTATGAAATTTAAATTGAATGATCCTATTATTTTGCGCATGGATGGCGACGTTATTGAATGTGTGGATAAAAGTAAATATCTTGGCTTCATATTAGACTCCAAACTAAATTTCAAAGACCATGTTGACTACATAAAAAGATTGAGAAAAGAACTTACATATGAGAGTTCAATTATAATTTAAAATGCTCTCATATTGCCACATTTTGACTACTGTTCCACTCTTTTGTATGCTAGTCAACAAGAAATAAAAAATAGACTCCAACTGTTGCAGAACAAGGCTATGCGGGCAATTTTGAAGTGTAGTGTATATAACTCAATTCGAGTGCTGCTCAGCACATTAAAATGGATGAATGTGGAGCAAAGATTAATATTTAGTGCGATGGTGTTTATTTATAAAATGAAAAACAAAATGCTCCCCGAATACTTGCGGGCCAATTTGGTAAATGTTGGTGATGTGCAGTCATATAAGCCGTGTTTTTTTGCACTCGGATATAGGGATAATTTGAAATTTGCATGTAAAATACAACAACAACTTATGATATATCTATCGCCGCCAAGTCCTTTAGCGGGGATAAACAGTGCTTCCAAAATCCATTTTCTTCGTTTCTGATGTTTGACATCCCACCGACCACACATTCAAATTTTATTATAAGGGTAATTGAATTTAGCAAATCTATTAAGTTCAATTGGCGGAAGTACATATTTTTCAAGTTCAGGATTTTCAATACAAATTTCTTAACTACAACTTACAGCTGTGTCACGGTGCATGTCATAGGTGCATGTGTGCTGCTAAGTTTTTTTTGATGAATTCTTAAGCGGCGATGGTCGTTTTTTGTGCCAATCGCAAAAACCACGGCTATAATCTAAGAAGAAACTCCAATAATTTCTGGCCGAGCAGATGTAACCTCAGTCGAAAGAATAGTTCCCTGATGTACACGGGCTTAACATTTTATAATACATAGTTTACAAACTACAATAAGGGATGAATCACGCTTTGTGGCCAAGTGTAAGCTATACAAACACTACCAGACCTGTTTCACGGCACCGAGTGCTGAATGATAAGCAGAATGGCAAGCTTGGGTTCTTTCGAAAGAAAAATACTCCGTCGGATATTTGGTCCTGCGTGCCAGGAGCGCGAATGGAGGAGAAGATATAACCGCGAACTCTATGAGCAGTACCAGATGTGGATGCAATAGTGGCGACGGTGTAGAGGTTAATTTGTTGGTTCGTAACCCGTGCGGTGCAGGTTCAATCCCCATTAATGGAGAGAAACGAATGACACCTTGTTTTCTCCAACCTCTACAACAGTGGAAAAAACTTGAGAATGTCTAATTAAACGATTTTTTGGTTCACATATCAGGTCCTAAAATCGATGTTATCACCATTCTTTTGCTTGACGTTGATCAAATTAAAGGGTATTGCGACGACTCGAAGTTGAAAATCAACTTTCAGAAATCAGTACCTTTGCAGAACTTCATTGTCTTGCGCCTCGCAATGGCAAATGGACAAAATTAGCGTATATGAAGATGGTGTGCGTGATTGCTGAAGCCAAGGCGGCTTTTGCTTCGAACAGACTGTTTCACAGCTGTCAACTTGCCACCAGGTCGAAGTTCATATGATACGTGGCACTGATAAGCACAATCATCGGTTATGGCTGTCCATTAGGGTTCAATATAGTGAAAAATATTACTAAAACAAGGTCCTTTACGATGGGGCTAATTTGAACAAACATTTTTTAAATCCCTTTACTCGTTTTTTTATAGCTATGAGCATGTTCCGAAAGAACTGTTGTTTTAGTCTTTGGATTTAACTAAGTATGACACAGATCAAAATCGTTTTTGAGAAAGGAAAAGTTTAAAAAAAGAATAGAAACTATTATTTAAATTAAAACTTATTATGTGAAACGAGGGACTGCCAACAACTTACCGATTGTTCATTACTTAGTAGTCCAGCGATTTCTATTTTCTGCGCTTCAATTCGTCGATTAATCTCGTCCATTTTACGCTTCAAATCGTCATCTCTTACTGTCATCGGAACCATTTGCACATCGTCATCAGAGCTACCTCCCGGTGAGTAAGGCTCATCAGCATCATCCCGCTTAGCAGCAACAGGCGCTTGAGCTGTAGAAAAAAATAAATGTTCAACAATCGATTTGAATATATTTTGCAGAAACAAAATATACCCTTCTTTGAGGTGATAGGCGCCTTTATGATCGCATCGATATCGATATCAACGTCATCAACCGATTTTTGTGGCATTCTCATTCCTCGGGCACCTCCTCCAGTTCCAGATCGGCTGGGGTCTGCCCTCGCCTTGGGACTACCCGGAGGTGTAAATGTCGCTGAACCATCTCCGTCCGAAACTGACGTGACCACACGATTTGATATCACAGTAGCTTCCTTCTTACGCTGTTGAAAAACAAACATTAAAATTACAACCGAACAAATGATGTTCTTTAAATTTACCCGCATGGCTGCATTCGAATGCCGCTTGCCCATTATGCGTATGACGATGCCCAAGAGCATGTCCGGACGCATTGCATCGTCGTAGAATTTCAGGTTCTCACTCGGTTGCAGAACAGACGGCATCTGCTGTCCGACACCCAGGGGCATAATGTAGAAATCCTTAATGTTGGGCGACGTCGTCTTTATTACGCCAAGGCGCTTCCGCTTGTCTAAATACTTGTAGAGAATCGTGTAGGCACCGTTCTCAGATTCCGCCGACGGCACTAGCCGTATGATGACTATTTCCTTGTTCGGACTTCGCTTAATCTTTCCAATGTAGTCCCATACGGTTTCGGGACTGATGCGACCAACAACGTCCAGTTCCTCAGGCAAATCTTTGCTTAGGAGATATGTGTTTCCACTTGCGGTTTGTACGCTGACTTGGAATGAGGCAACATCTATCATATTAATGGACCCAGACCAAATCGAAGCATCTATGTCAGATGAGTATTTGTAATACGGATCCTCGGGCGGTGTCGAGATCGACACTGTGCTGGACGGTTCCTGATCACTGTCCAATACTAAGGTACATTGTGGCTTCAATTTCTGAGGTGGCGGCGGTGGAGGTGGCGGCGGTTGTGGCGGCGGCGGCGGGGCCATCAAGTGTGATGCTGCGGTTGATTTTAGGGTCGTGTTCACTGTGGCAGTGTTAGCAGCACTTGATCCAGCTTGTGGTTCCTTCTCTTTTTCGTTGAGTAGATTTGCCGCCTGCTCGACTGTCTTTGTGGACTCAAGAATTTGATCGATTAAATTGAACTTTTCTATTGGTGCTTTTGTACTTTTCTTAAATTCACGTTTAGGAGGTGTCACTTGTTGCTTCGATACCACCGTGGATCCCCCCGACAAAGTTATCTTCAACGGCGCCACTAGCTTAGGGATCTTAGCAGATGATTCGTGATCATCGTTTCGGGCCACGCGTTCGTCCTTATCTCGGCGTTCATCCTTGCGTGAACTGGTTTTATGATGACGTTCGCGACTGCGGCTTCGACTGCGCTTTCTTGTCTTTTCCCGATGGCGATCCTTGCTCTTGTGGCGTTTCTCTCGGTCCCTCTCCCTACTAGATGACTTCTTCTTGTCAGAACTTGAGGTGGCTGATGCATCTTGTCCGAAGTTAACGCTACTATCCAGTTCGTAGGAATGGTCCTTTCGTGGGGTCAATGACGACGCCTCAATCTCCGTCGTACTACTCACAGTGGCGTTATTCAGCACAGCGACAACGTCTTCCACGGGTATGCTAATGTCCAATTCAACGCGATCCGTCGATTTGCCTTCAATAACCTCTTCGCCTTTGTGCGTCTTCAAGACGTAGTTTTTTGTGCACGAAAGCATATCCAACTCGGACTTCTTGATCATCTCCAGCTGATGTTTGGCCTCGTTCTCACGCCACTGAGCCAATTCCTGACTGGCCAGTTCTTCCGGCGACATACGTACGAGCTGCCGCGGTTCGATCAGCTTGCCGCAAATCTTCTCAAATAAAGTTTCATTTTTGCGATCTTTGATGTTAAACATTAGCGAGCGGTACTTGGCCTTGTATTTAGTGCCAATATCCTTGTTGAAAAGTCGATACATTTCAATCTCTGTCGCCTTGACGAATTCCTCCACCTGTTCCGTGGTCAACTTCTTGTCGTCGCTTAGCTCATTCATACGAATTAGCAACTGATCCTTCAGTGTTCGGCGAACATTAACCCGCACCGGTTCACTGTAGTCGCTGCGCGTTGCAGTTTGTGTAACGGGGGCTTCCTTTTCGACCGAAACTTGCTTTTTCAAGACTTTATGAGAAGCGGTCGACGACGACGATGGCGAGGGTTTTTCTTTTTCCGGCTTGTCAGGCTTTATACCCACTTGCTGCGGATACTTAGACAATTGTTTGGGGGTCGACGTACGTTGTTGCTGATTGATGGTTGGGCTCCCGCTTGATTTGGTATTCAACTTATGATCGACTTGAATTTTAATTTTCGGCAGTGGCGGCTGTGTGGACAATGTTATCGGTGTGAGCGGCATACTTAAATTCGCAAGGTTTGCATCTGTCTTTAAAGGCATGAAGGTGTTGTTGTTAGTGGGCGACTGTACACCCATCCGGACTTTCTGTTTGGATCGCTGGAAAGGATTTTAATCAGCATGAGTGGCTTTCTAAGAAAAATAGTTAATGTTACCTCGATTTGCATTGCTTGAGGGCTTCCAGGTTGCACCACTTCAAATGTTGGATTATCCTGTAGCCACTTCTTTAGGTTGACTGTAGTTGGAGCGTTGTTACCAGCCAAAATTCTTCCAGTTCGACGTTCAAATACGTACACCTGCAAAAGGGACACATTTCTGATGAATAAACCGCTCTTCAACCCAACATCCCATACTTACCCTTTCAACTTTCGGCTTGCGATCGGCCATGCTTAGAAGATCTTCAAACAGTCCCTTGCTCTTTTTCTTCTTCTCGTCGGGGCCGAGTTTGACCGGCATTGGCGGGGTAACTGGCTCTGGGCTTTTCACTGCGTTTTTCGACACGTTTATCAAAGCATTTTGTGCATGCTTCCTAATGCAGTCATCGCTGCAATATATCGAATTCACCCGAGCAGATTTTTTGCACACTATACACGTAAGTAGCTCATTGGACTCTTTATTCTTTGCGGGCGTTTTTTGAGGTTGGCTGGTATTGCTTGGCAACGGTATTTCCGACTCGGCAGTAGCGATTTGTGCGACGTTTTTAATTTGTTGTTGTTGCAGTGACTGTACTTTGGCAACAGCAAATTGTTTCTTCTCGGCGGCAGTTGGAACTTTTGTAAACTTCAAGTGCTGCTGTTGTGCAGTGTTTGCCTTAACCATGGCTCCCCCTTTTCCGGCAGCCGTTCGAGTTGTCGATGGCAAGACAATTAAACGCTTTGTCACATTGCCAACCGAGGGGGCAATAGCTTCTGGTGTCTTTTTCAGTGAAAATTCTGTACATTTTTTTGGGATAGGCTCAAGTGTCGCCGTTGAGGTTTTTTTAACGGGTGTTGTTACAGCCGCTGGTAGTTGGACAGTATTTGGAGTGGTTGGTTCTAAGCGCGGCTGAATTTTTTTCGGCATATCAACCCTTGTCAGACTGTAAATTTGCCCCGGCTGAAGTTTCTTTAAGTCAATTAGCTGTTTCTTGTCCGCTGGTAGTTCCGTCACCGTGATTGTTGTGCTCTGCACTGTCGATGCAGATGCTTTTGGAAGATCATCCAATTTCGGCATTGGTTGCACCAGCGTTTTCTTGTCAAAAAGGTCAGTGATTTTGCGCTGCTTTCTCACGTCCTGCTTCTTCACACACTTTGGACAGGTCCACTCGATGCCTTTCTGTTCCATCTCAAGGCCCATGGCCTTTGTTATGCTAACGCAGGTGCCATGAAACCAATCTTCGCAGACATCGCAGCAGATCATAAAGCGGTTGTTGTGCGGTTGTCGGCAGATGCACCACAATCTGAAAAGGACAGCTATTAATTTAATTTTTTTTTACTAGCATTATACATTACTTGTTTGGATCATCCTCATCCTCCTGGCTTTCTTCCTCTTCGAGCTTAAACGTAACCGCTGCTTGCTTTGCTGCTTTTCCAGCGGCTTTCTTTTTGATTGCAGAAGTGACCTTTGTTGTAGTGACACGTTCCTTTAATTGAATTGTAACGGGAGCCTCAGGTTTTTCTACATCTGCGAATATAGACGTATCCGAATGCAGTGAAACATCACCACTTTCACTGTCATTGAACGAGGTGTCCGCCGAAGGATGCGCCTGTGCACGACGCTTGGCACGCGTGGTCGGAGCCTCAATGGGCGGCAGTGTTATAACACGACCATTGCCACGGATGATTTGAATTGGCTCCTTGCGTCCAAATGAAACCGCGTACGGCCTGCTTGTCGTTGGTGTGGGTGTGGTGTCACGTGATGAACTGGGTGTAGTTGTATTAGAAATACTCGCCTCGATAATACTTTTCGGTTGCTTTACAGTTGGCGTAGTTGCAATTTGAGGATGGCGCAGAGGTTGTGGCAGTATAATTTGCTGGAGATGTGGCTTGGGTAGTTGTAACGGCTTCATTTGTAGCTGTTTCTGCTGCTGCTGTTGGTTCAATTTATCTTGCTCTTGCTGTTGCTGCAAAACCTCCTTCTCGACTGCTTCCTGCAAGCTTTCATCCTCCATCAAGGCAACGACATGCTGCAATAAATCGTCAGGAATCTCATCATCCGGAGTTTCCAGAAGCGGAGCATTTGCGATATCAATCGCCTCGACGGACGACGACGTCGTAAACGAAGATGTCAATTTGGTGTTCTCCAAAACTGCTTTCTCGGTACTCTCCAGCATCTTAACCAGATCAGGAATACTGTTCTCCTTTGTCGGAGGTTGCCCAATCGATTTTAATGACTTCTCCAGTTCATCCTTGACAATGGAATCAATCAGATCCAGTTGCTTGTCATTCTCTGCGGCTATTTCTGACGAGCTCTGATGCGTTTGAATGGAGATCTGTGCCGGCAGTTGATTCTTTGCAGCCGTATCGATTCCCAGCGGCATAAAACCTTTCACCGACGCAGCACTGGCTGACTTGTCTGCTTTTAATTCGTTCACCCTCACGTTAGACTGCAGATTATCGGTCCTAGACATAAGCGTGCTCAAGTCGGTGAAGCCACCCTTAGGACTCGCTATAACCTTGTTGATGACAATTTGCTTTACAGCCTGAGGAGACTGTTGCAAGTTCTTTTGCATTGATGTCGCATCCACTGATTTCTGTGACATCGCAATATTTGTTGCTGGCTGAATCACGCGAACCGATTGAATATTAATCAACGGCTTAGCCGTAGTAGCTGTAGGAGGTGGTGGCGGCTGAGAAGGTCCCGTCATTGACACATCATCAATTTCCGGCATTTGCTTCTTGGCAATTCCTTTGACTGAGTTAAAGGCACTGATGGACTTGCGCGCATCGAGTGGCTGCCGGGTCACCTTCATTGGTGTTAGCATTAATTTTTCGTCGTCGTGTGTTGTGCTATTGTCTTGACTATATTGTCGACGTTTGTTGATAGCCTTCTGCATCTTCACGCTTCTGGCACGCTGTTTCTGCTTCTTCTTCCGAAGTCCAGCGGCTGTCATTCGCTTACGACCATTTCGATTATTGACATCGAAATCTAAATCACTGTCACGATCATTCTCACTTTCCGCGCTCTCTGCACTGTAATCGCTTTCATCATCGTCTAACTCTTCATCCAAATCGTCTTCTTGGCTTTCATTGATGCGATCGTCATCGGGCAAGGGTTCCTCATTATCTGATTGGGACGCAACACTCTTCTCCTTTTCATTGAGTTTGCTGCGTTGCTTTCCGTCTATAAGCAGTTTACGTTTGTTTAGATATTGCTTCACAGTGGTGCTTGCTCCTGTCACCTTTCGTAAATTGGAAGCCGAAAGCTTGTGTTCGTCCTCCGCAAATGGTTTAGTTTTATTCAACTGCGATGGTGAGGTGTATGGGGTGTAGCAATGGTCATTTTTGATGACATAACGTTGAAACTCGAAGTCCACATTGCACTTAAGCGGAGTAACACCAGCGTATTCTGAAAAGGACAAGGAGATGTGTTAGATGGGCAGGATTTAAATGAAAAAGTAAACATTTTCTTTGCTATTCATTCGAATGTTAAAGCGGGTAAAGCTGCAAAAACACGACGCTGCGTCGCTTTTCAGTAACAGCACACTCAAAAAAAAAAATAAGAGGCGCTGCAAAACAAACTAGTACTAGAAGCAATGATGCTGTATAAGTATAGGGCATAACATTGTGTTTCTGTTCTTTATTTTCACATTTATGGCCCAATCAAATCTTTTGTATTGGCGAGCAGATACCTAACACAAAACACAATACTTCTTCTTTTTTTTTAACGGCAAAATTATTATCAGGATTTAAGGAACCATTACCTTCCCACTTTATTGCTTCTTCACTGGTCCGCTTGTGAGGTTTGCCTTTAACGACAGGCGCGCTGCAGTGATATTTTTAGCCCGTTCGTGCACGGGGAGGCAAAGTTGACAAAAACACAGAACACAATACACTTGTCGTTTGTTGAATAAAGAAGATCACACCAATAATATTTACTTTATTGCCCACCAATTATAAAGTCTTTTTGAACCTGGAAAGTTTACCATCCCAAATCACTGTCCTGATCATTCGTACTTTGCGCGCTATCTGCACTGTAATCCAAATCGATGTAGACACAACTTGCAGCACGAATCGACATTGTGGCATTGTGTCATTTTACAATCGTAAAGATTTTGCCGCACGGGTCTTGCTCTAGGGTCTAGAAACATTGGCGCAACGACGTCAAGCAATTGGCAGCCAAACCCCATCATTACATTTCCTTTGCCCCACCTTGTACAGTTGCCTTTGGTAGTTTAAAGTGTTTGTGTGTGGTGAAAGCCGTTGTTTGACCGTCGACCATCTTTTTATTTTATTTTCATGCATAAAGAAGTTGAAATTCAAATGAAAAATAAAGTCCAACTCGGCAGATATGGAAACAAGTTTTGCACACCCATACCACAAATCGCCGCCATCATATTGCAATAGTGCTTGTATAATTGAATGAAAAAATACCTATTTAAGTATTGACTTATTTTTGCAACGTGAACCCACGTTTATTGTTAATAACTTTTGAATGAATGAGAATTTTGAAATTTCAGTTTGAAAACTCAAATAAAGATGGTTTTATAGTATTTATTCCTTCTTCGTCTTCCTTTAATAGGGGTGAGGCTATGGTCAGGATTAACCCTCCCACTTAACTGCGTGGGGTTCCCCGGTTCGACCTCAGAAAATTAAGGCCTCCCGTTTTTGAATCACTTCGTTACAGAGGCCAATCAAATTCTGGTTTTGTGTGATGAAGAGTTTTAACGCCTGCCTCTCCTTTGCGTTTGTATGGAAACGTGATTGATATTTTTGCCACGTCAACTTTTTGGGTAATATGAATAGGGTATCCAACAGTTCGCCCAAGCGGACTGTAGTCTTTCCCTTTGTATCTAGGTAAATAATAAGTTTCGTGACCACGTACTTCTATTCTTTTATCGATTTGACCCTTATGCGTTTGTTGTTGGTAACTACGTATTCCAACAATGATATTGTGTTTCTGGTAATTCGCGTAAGTTCGCAAACCAGTTGAAAACACGAGTTATCGGTGATTAATTTTGCCATTTCCTCTTTATAAGTGTCTGTTATTGAAAGCCAATTTATATTATCGTTACCCACAACAATGGAGTCATTGAAGCATCATAAATCTTTGCCCTTAGCATACTTTTTCACTTGTGATATGAGGATAAACCTTTTAATGTATACCTTGGATTTAAAATTAACAGACTAAGTTGTTGTGATGCCACATCTGATACGATCAGAAAAGTCTACGGTGGGCTACGAAGCTTGAGAACATCCGCGCATATGCTCCTTCCGAAGATGAAAATGCACCTCATAAAAACCCTGGTGCTTCCATTTTGGTCCTTTAATTGTACAGTGTACCCTAGTTTGGATTATGAATGCAGGCGTAAGATGAACGTTGCCTTTAATGATTGCATTCGGTATATTCATGATATCCCAAGATGTGTTAGTGTTGCGCAACAGAAAAAGTCTCTGTTAGGAATGAGTTTTGACGAGTATTATGATTTTAGAGCCATCCTTTAGCTTCATGGAATCATTCATAACAAATGTCCTGAATATTTGAGTGAGTATATTACGTTTGTTCAGTCACCAAGAGGTCTTAGGCTTCTTTTACCGCGATTCACACACACAGTGGGAGAGCGATCTTTCTTCATCAAAGCTGTCCGATTGTGGAATTTTCTTCCACTTCAATTGCAAAGAATAAGTTAGTCCGTTGTATTTCGAGAAAAACTATTTCTACACATGTCAACATGGCAACAGAATTAGTCATATTATATCAATGAACATAAAATCTTTAAAACCTTCCTTTTATCATTTATTATTAGTTATCTGTAATTAATAAAAAAATCGATACTTAATTTTAAGAATTATTTTCTTGTAGTATCATGTAAGCTTCAAACAAAATAAATAAATAAAAAAAATAAAATGAAAAAAAAAATGTATATTATAACACTGCAGGCATGACTACATTCACTATCACATCTTACAATACTATTAATGAATAGTTCATTGCCATGTGCGCAATGGCTTAGAGGTTAGTGTGTTGAACTACTAATCTTAAAATGTCTCAGGTTCAAATTCCAACCGGTTCAAGTTACATCTAAAAAAAAGTTTTTTCAACTGCTCCACCCCTTGATAAAGTCAATAATTATCATGAGAAGCTTCTCAAATTTGACGTTCAGATTCGGCTTAAAATTGTAGGTTCGCACATGCAAATGGTTGGAGAAGCTAGGTTTAACTCTAAGGTTAATGCCTAATATTGTTTTTGTTTTTTTTCGTCGCCATCTATTTATATTGTTAGTTACATGAATTCCGAAAAGCACGATAATGCCGAAATCATTATCAATCACTAGACTTAGCTCGTCGAAGCTGTTCATTATGCCACATATATTTGAGTAGACTATTTTCGGTGGATTTAATGAAAACAATTGTAATATGATTAGCCAATGAGGTGTTTCCTTCAAGTCTATAATGCGCTTTAAACGCTAAAAACAGATGATTTTATAACTCGTTTCTAATAACGTGCACGCCCAACTTTTGTCACTTTACATAATATGTAATGGGTTATGTGAAGAATTAGCGGTACAAGTTGTTCTTTTTTTTCTTGTTAAGCTGGCAAAAAAGATATGACAAAACAAAAATTTCAGAGAAGTTTACGGTGCAAGCAAAGGAGATTTGGAAGAAAGGAATGCGGCTCTGAAACCATTTCTAATCACGTGCATGCCACTGTATATGCCTTAGATTGGAATTTCAATTCTCTCAAAAGTGTCAGTAATTGATTTTTTTAAGAATAAATAAATTTTGGATAACTCCTCACACCTGTGTTATTAAGCGGTCCCTAGACGCTCAATATTATTGTCCGTCTATGGATAATATTGCAAGGACGGATATAGTGCAATAATGGAACAAAAACTAGTAAACATTGGATGGGGAAAGTACAGGGTGTTTGAGAACTTTAGAATTAAACGATGTTACAATTGCAGTGGGTATAATCATAAAGCAAGTGACTGTCATTTAAAAAAAGCTTGTCCTAAATGTGCCGAAGAACATGATTTAAGGGAATGTAATAATGAGAACGGTAAAAAGTGTATTAATTGCTTTATAGCTAAAAATAAATATAATTTAAAAGATATTTCATTTGACCACGACGCGCGCAGCGAGGAATGTAAAGTCTTTAAACGGCAACTTGCTCGGTTGAAGGAGAGGACTGATTTCTAGCAACCAACTGAATTCAGAGGGGTTTTAATGAATATTCAAAGTGTAGTGTCAAACTTTGCTGAGCTAGAACATCTAGTGCAGGAGAATAAATTTGATTTTATAGCATTGACAGAAACTCATACAACCAGTAAAATTAAAAAAAGTGAAATTAAGCTTAACTCTTATAATACTCTGAGATGTGATAGTAAATCAAGGCATACAGGGGGCGTGATTTTGTACTTAAAAAATGAATATCAATTTGATCCGCCGGAGATTATTTCGGACAATATGAACTTTTGGTACTTATCAGCACGCTTGTATTTAGGTTCAAAAACTATTATAATAATGATAATTTATAGATCGCCTAGTTCGTCTAAGGCATTATTCTGCGAAAAATTTGCGGAATTTTTAGAAAATGTGGTGGAGCGAAAGGAACCCGTGTTGATTTTAGGTGACTTGAATATAAACTGGCTAGTAAAGGACACTTATCAAAATAGAATGCAAAATATAATAAGTGATAATTTCTGTAAATTGTTGATTGATGAACCAACACGAAGGGCGTGTTCAAGTGAGTCTTTGATTGACTACGTCATAACAAATTTTTCTGAAATAAGTTCAGAAGTTAACAGTGAATTGAATATATCGGACCATGAAACTATTGAAATTAAAATAAAAAATGAAGTGAGATGTCGGAATAATAAAGTGATTAGATACATAAAAGCACTAAAATATAGAAAAGATACATTTTATCAACGTTTGTGTGATAGTCCTATATGTAGTTTGCAATATTTAGATATAAATACAGATTTATTGGCTCGGAATTTTCAAATGGAATTAATGAGAACTACAGACTTTTTTGTTAATAAAGTTGAAATAAAACAAGATATGTGTGGGTGGTTCAATAGAGAAGTGAACCATTTAAAACGAGTAAAAATAACAAAATATAATAAAGCTAAATTTACAAATAATGAGTTAGACTGGGATGAGTATCGACTAAGCAGAAATATATATAAACAAGCTCTAAGAAATGCCAGAAATATATTCATTCAAAATAAAGTAGGAAACAGTACAAATCAAAAGTCAATGTGGCGAAATATAAAAACCTATGTACTCAATAAAGGGGAAACGCAAATTAATACAATTACTTTCGGTCAAATAAAGTTTTCAAATAATAAAGAAATAGCTAATCAGTTCAACAAATATTTTATAGAAAGTGTGGAGCAAATTAGTGAATCGATACCAAACACTCGGTATTCAAATATCATCGACACGCGGACGGTATTATTTGAATTTACATTGATCGATACCGAGCAATTGAAGATGGCATTAAAATCGATGAACAATAAAAAGGATCCGTTCTTATTATCAGTGAGAATTCTTATTGACCAATTCGAAGTGTTGGGACCGGTAATAGTAAAGATAGTTAATTTGTCTCTGCAAAACGGCGTGTTCCCCGAAAGTTGGAAGCAATCTTTTGTGAAGCCGATTCAGAAAGTATCTGGAACAACGAAAGGGGAAGAATTTCGTCCCGTAAATATGCTCATATTGTTGGAACAGGTGCTGGAGAAAATAGTATATTCTCAACTACAAAATTTTGTGGAGGTCAATAACATAATTATCTCAAATCAATCAGGATTTAGAGAAAAGCATTCCTGTGAAACTGCACTAAATTTGGTTCTGGACGACTGGAGATGTTTGACTGACGCTAAACAGAAAATTATAGCAACGTTCATTGACCTGCAACGAGCTTTTGAAACAGTTGACAGAAAAATCTTGTTGGACAAACTGTACCAAAATGGAATCCGAGGGACTGAGTGGAACTGGTTCAATTCTTACTTAAGAGATAGATGTCAATGTACAATTTATAATGATGCATATTCAGATGTCATGGAAGTGAAAATAGGAGTACCGCAAGGCTCTGTTTTAGGAACGCTTTTATTTATATTGTATATAAATGATATGAATAAGGTTGTGGAGTACTCGAAGCTGTGTTTGTTTGCCGATGACGCTTTATTATATGTTTCGGGTGCTGATGTTAATTCGTGCGCGCATAAACTTAAAATTGACTTGAAATCGTTAAATGAGTGGCTGCAAAGTAACAAATTAAAACTAAATGCTAAAAAGACTAAAGGTATGATCTTAGGAGGATCACTAAATGAGGATTTATTTGTTGAAAATGAAAAAATTGAGATCGTTAATGAAATTAAATACTTAGGTATAATAATAGACAATAAACTTAAATTCAAGGAGCATATTGACTATTTGTGTAAAAAGGTGTCAAAAAAAATCGGATTTTTTAGTAGAGTTCGGGATAAAATGACACTTATGAACGCAATCAGAGTGTATAACACGATCATAAAACCGCATTTTGAATACTGTTCAACGGTTCTTTTACAATGTTCGACGGAAAGTATGTACAGATTACAAAAACTGCAAAACAAAGCGATGCGTTGTATTTTAAAAATGTCACGCTTAACGTCAACTTTACATATGTTGGACACGCTAAAGTGGTTAAGCATCAGACAAAGAGTCATATTTAATGTCTTAATTTTTGTATTCAGGTGTAAAACAGGTAGTTTGCCATCCTATATAACGGAGAACATGCAGTTTGTTGGGGAACTACAACCTTATAGCCTGAGAAATAACCAGGACTTCAGATTGGATCGCCATCGTACTGTTAGCGGACAAAACAGAACAATGTATAAGGGTTTATCTATGTACAACATGCTGCCGGCCAACATAAAAAATTGTGATAATGTGTTTACGTACAAAAACCTATTATTAATATATGTAAAGCAACATTTTTAAAGTTTTTAAATCTTTCTTTGTAAAAAAAAAAAAAAAAAAAAAAAAAAAAAAAAAAAAAAAAATGTATTATAAATCTTTTGTACAATATTTTTTAATGGCCACATGTGCCAAATAAAAGAAATCAAATCAAAAAAGGTTGTGCCGGCAGCCGGCATCATAACTTTATGTTTTGTGTTCGTCATACCAAAATTTTTTTTGTGAAATGTAATTATTTATGTTGTACAATAAGTTGTGTAAGTTTCACAATGTAAATGTGAATTGTTCATTTTATTGTCATAATACTTTTTCTTGACAGTCCCTGAAGATGACTTTCGAAGAAAGTCGAAATATTGGACAAAATATATAATTTAAAATACAAAAAAAAAGAGTATTTTTAAATTAAGACCTACAGCCCGTTAAACAAACATTATTTGTTGTGCAATATGTTAACAAGACAAAATGCATGGTTATAAATAGTGATGACAATGTCGACTTTCAAATTGACGGGAAAACCATTGACCAAGTGCAAAAAAATAAAATATGTACCTCGGTGTGATTTTGGACAATAAATTAAATTTTAAACAGTCACATTACATATACGTCAAAGAAAATCGCGAAGAAAATAGCATTCCTTAAACGTATTCGTGTATATATAACAACAATTTGCGCTATTAATATTTACAACACCATAATTAAACCTCACTTCGAATTCTGCTCAACAATTTTATTTATGGGGAAAATGAGCATACAAATCGGCTACAAGTTTTGCAGAACAAAGCTATGAGAACAATTCTGAAGTGCAGTTTTTATACGCTTACTTGGTGGATGCTATCCTGCTTAAAGTGGATGAGTTTTAAGCAACGAATAATGTGTTAACTTTTGTGTTTAAAATGAAGTACAATATTCTACCAGAATACCTAACAAATAATTTAAAATATGTAAGAGACTCTCAGCCATATAGCTTAAGATCTAACTCTGACTTCAGGTTACAAATGTATAGAGACTCCAAAACCCAAAATATGTTGTTATATCGAGGCTTACAACTGTTTAATGAGCTACCTAGTGAAATAAAAAATGAAACAATAGTCACACGCTTTAAAAAATTACTAATAAAACATATAAGAAATACAATCACTTAGTTAATAAGGTATAAATTATAAACTTTTTATTTATTCTGTTTTAGTTTTCTAAGATAGTTATTCTTTATTTTATTTTTATATGAAATGTAATAGTAAAATATTTACTAAATAAACGAATACATATATACTTACATACAATATATTGAGCAAAATCAAAACCCTTTTGATATTTATTGCACAATATAAAATATTGTATCGTCTGTGGGTACAATTGCACAATATTTGTTTATTTAATTTTCAAGTGTCGAAGAGTAAACACCTCCGCGAGTGATTTCAGTGAAAATGTCACAAGCAAAAGAGGATGAGAGAAAATTAATTTTAGTGTTGTCTACACAAGTATCAGCTGCCAACTAAATTATTGTAAAAAATATTGAACCGTCTGGGGGCCTAGCCAATAATATTGTGCAATATTTTGCACAATAATATTGAGCGTCTAGGGACCGCTTTAGGGCAAAACAAAAAAGGTCGCCTTATAAGACATCGGTCACGTCACTAGAAAAATTGACACTTCTCTCTCTTTTTAGTGACATTATTAATGTAAACTTCTTTCAAAAATTCTTTAAACGCTTTTAACAAAAATGGAATAATCAAGGGTTTGCTCACAATTCGAAAGAGCTAAACGTTTTTTTTTTTTTTGTTTCTTAATTCATATTTATTAAGATCCTTAATTAAGACCCTAAGGGTCTGTCTCGCAATGTAAAAGTAAAAAAAGCACTTAAATTACTCTCCAGTTAAATCCTTCCATTAGCGAAAAGTGCGTTTCACATCAATCCTTCTCATAAATTAAAGCCTTTTAATGGCCTAACCCATAGAATCCGTTTTATCCTTTGTTTCGACCGATTCGTCGACTTTAACGTACTTGACGGAAGGAACCGTCCTATAGAATCCGTCGCCAACTTTGTCAGCCGAAAACATTGGTTGCATTTAATATGCATAAAATAAATACCACTGAACGACCCAATTACTTTATATGCCAGTACAGTAAAATTTTTCATTTACTCTGTAGTCCAGTGATTAAACTAACAAAAATAAATATCCCTACCGGCTAGGAGAAAAATCCTAGAAATTTCAAATCTGTCACCATCACCATCTAATGCTAATACAAGTTTGGGGGTTAAGAAGCCCATTTCTTCAAGATTCAATTAACCATGTCGCAATAAAGCGGGAAGCAATGGTGCGATGGTAGTGTATTCACTAACTGATTGGCAGGTCGTGCTTTCGAATCCCGGATTTCAAAATACTCTCATAAATGCAGATTTCCCTAAGCGCCACCCGTGGAGAAAAACCCTACAAAGCACCAAACTTCTTTGTTATCCTCCTATTGTTTCGAATTCTAAGTAGCGCCTAAATTCATGCAATGCAATACTTCATTGCTATGTGCTGCTTACTGTTCAACTGTGTTTCAACACTAGCCGTGTTTCTTTGCACGCGGATATAGGGATGGCATCAGAAAACGACCATCGCCGCTTAAGAATTCATCAAAAAAAACTTGGCAGCACACATGCACCTATGACATGCACCGTGACACAGCTGTAAGTTGTTATTAAGAAATTTGTATTGAAAATCCTGAAATTGAAAAATATTTACTTCCGCCAATTAAAATTGATGCCAAGCATATTCTAAAATTATGAAAAACAATTTCACATTAACAGATTTGCTAAATTCAATTAAATTTACAATGAAGTTTGAAAAAAAAATATTAATAAAATCACGAACAAAATACTCGGCGGGATGTGTTAGTGGTCGGAGGGATGTCAAACTTTGACATTTCCTGAAAAATTCATGGCATCGGTTCATCAGAAAGAAGAAAATCTGTTTTGGAAGCCTGTTTATCCCCGCTAACTGACTTAGCGGCGATAGCTATTCCCGCTAAAGTTAGCGTATATAGGATAAGTTGTTGTTGTATTTTACATGCAAATTTTAAATTATCGCTATATCCGCGTGCAAAGAAACACGGCTACTATAAGGGTACTGTACATAAACAGAAAAACAAAAACCCCTTTGGCGTAAGCTAATTATAAAAAAAAAGTAAATTTTTCTAGGACCGCGACAGATTTCTTATAAGGAGATTTTGTTTGCCCTAACGGTGCCATGCTCAGACGAGTTAACCAAATATTTATTTATTCCTTAAACAAATAATGCCACTTTTGAATTGAAAAAAGAATCTTGACAAGTATAAATCATCGCCGTAGGCCAAACCGTTTGGGACACGACGTGGAATATGAGTATCAACTTTTTTTGTGAAACATATTCGTCGGGCGCTGCCGAACGAACAGCATTTGTGTTGGAGTAGAAATTTCACCGTATATTAAAGAAAATATATAATGTACAGCTTCTTTCTTTAAACGAAGAAAACGCGTCCGAAAGTCGACGTCGTCCAAAGTTTCTATTTAATTTGGTCTGCATTTTAATACGCGATTTCTCTGTTGCTCCATTAGAGTAATGAAACTCGTAAATATAATCTTCTAACATTTCTAAAGTGTTCATATTTTAATTGAAAAAGAAAATACACTGCCGCAAAAAACCGAAACGAAAACTATGTTTTCTTATTTTACCGACAGTTATCTGTGCTATTGAGTACTTATTCCACCCATTTAGTTACGTGGAACTTTATAATGTTTACACTTATTCGGTATTGTGAAACGCACATGTGGATGTTTAATGCCAATTAAGTTGCAAGTAGCTTAACTGTGACTTTAGTTTTACATTGTGAGACAGACCCTTAGAGACAGTAATTTGTGCGGAGCTTGAATAAGATGAAGTAATAAAAGAACGGGTAAACTAATTTTAACTCTACATACGATTTTTTTTAAATGTTATATGTTTTTGTTTCGAGCAAAGCTCGCTCTCCCAGATATTATGGTCTGAAGTAAATACTCCCCTTCCCCACTTGGCAGCAATTTTTTCAAACGATATGCATTCAGTAACGTTCGCCAGATACCTCAGACGCATGCATAGTAATGAAACTTTTAGACATACATGCGAAACTGTGTCTATCGAGAGCAGTTACGAACTACTGCAAAAACAACAAGTAATTACATAAACGTAGTGACGAAGCTTTTTTTATCAATGAAAGCTTAACGAAGAGAAATCATCTGCTGCAGCGGAAAGCTTTCAAGATGGGACGCAGATCTCTTGTCGCTAATGTCTTCACCGTTGATGGCCTTGTGAATGCCCGCTTATTGTCAAACCAAAGCCCTGATCGCTGATGTACACGGGTTTAACTTTTTAATAGTTTACCCACTGCAATAAGGGATGAATGAAGCTTTGTGATGTTTAAATGTATACTTACTGCATGAATCGAATGCACTCGCCAAGTAATTTGTATCACTACATATTATGTTTGCTTTTGTGAAGTGTGTTTTGCGTATAAGTTGATGCATTTTATTTTTACGTTTTATTGTATAAACGTTATATTCAAGGCGTTTGAACGCTGTGTCAGTCAAATTTATTATTATGCTGTTATTCAAGGTCTATGCTCCAGCCAAACCTAATCCCTTGGTTTTTTTACCGGGATAGGTATTAGCCAACTTCCCGCTGACATACAAAGCTTTAATCTGGATCAACTACTTAAGAACACGGACGATATCAACAACATCGTCCGAAGAATCCATCTTCTTCAGAGTGAACATCAACTTCAAGAACGGCATCCTAGTGGAGAAGCGGCTAAAAATTATCCTACTTAAAAATGCCAATGTATGACTTTGTCTCCTCAGTTTTCACACGAGTTTAGTATGACTTCTCACATGTTCTTTATGTAAAAGATATAAATGTATCTTTCAATTTCAAATAGGTAGTATGTATGCGTATCTTGAATTAATGAATTTCATTAAATTAACCTGGTTGAAAACTGGAAAAAATCAGTCTTAACAGCAATCAACAGCAAAAGGGACGAATAAGCTTATTATTTTCTTAAAAAGTAAACAAATTCAAGCGTACTTTGCCGCCTCGTAAGACTACCAAGGGACCCCCGGCTAAGTTTTTTTGTATAAAATTCCTATTTGGTGTCTCCCACTTAAAATGATTCGAATTTATTCTACTTACTTAAAATCTCCGTTGCCAAGGCTTTGGCAGCTTCAGCTGGATAAAATTCCTCAACAGTAAGTCCCAAAATCTCCGGTCGTGCCTTGGCTGGTGTTTTAATCGTCTTCGATTGCCTTTGCTCATCATCACTGTCACTGTTCTCTCTTTCGTCTTCGTCTTCATCCTCTGAAGCTTGGCTCTTTTCATCGTCTTCAGCATTGCGTTCCTCCTCCATGCGTATTTCTTTTTCTTCTTCCTCCTTCATACTCGGTGTCGGTGATGTTAATCGAACAACACTGATTGAGGTCAGTGTTTTCTCATCTAAAAAGGAACAGAAATACATTTCAACCAAATGCTATGTATAGAACAATTATGATAATAACCTATTAAATTTTTCAGTGCCTCACGATCGACATTTATGCCATTTTTACCATACACCACGACAAGATTGGAATCTGCATTAGACGCGGTATCACCATTAAGCAGAGCCTCATTTGGTGGTCGTGTCGTTTCCACGAAAACAGAACTCGACATGATGAAATTTTTTTTAGTTAATTTTTGATAGATTTTCGATAGCAAAAGGATTTATGGCATCTTTGCATAGGTGAATAATTTGTAAAAATATTGAAGATTTTTTATTGCAAGAAACTATAACGCCGCCATGACAAATGCCGTTCAAAGAAAAATAAACACTGACAATACTGGGCGGTGGATGAGGAAATTTTTTTTTCAAACTAACTGTGCGCGGTAGAAACGTTTTGCTGGTGTAATCTTTAGTGGAAAACATTAAGCGGATATTCATAATAACTTTGCATATTTTGAAACTGAATTTAACACGAGATTATATTGAAAATAAACAATTTTAAAGCAGCACCACTTTCAATAACCCCTATGTTGCGCGCAATAAAAAAAATTGCCTTTGGTTCGGATGCGTTCGTTTGATTGAATATGTTATTTTAAATGGGTGTATTCAATCAGGTATACATAGTCATCGCTCAATATTGGTCACTTTTCATTGAGCACTTTATAACGGCCATATTATTCACTCCCTTTAATCCGGGTTAAAGGTTACACCCGGATTAAAGATAGTTTAACCCAAAAATTAAACCTAAGTCCATAATATTCAGTCGTTAAACCCAAACATAAACCCAGTTTTTTAAACTTGACAGCGTTTAATCCGATTTAATTTAAATTGCACTCCGGAGACCAGTTTAAGTACTTTAACTCGGGTTAAAACTCTATTTCATAATATTCACTGTTTTTGTTTAGGTCACATTTTTGACATTTCTTTTGCTCGCAGGAGGCAGGAAATAAAAAAGTAAAATAAAATGAAAAAAGCTGGAAAAAGTACCTATCAAGACGCTGAAAAACTGGATTTCATTCGTGATATTGACGAAATGTTGATGTCTTCGTCGTAGGACGATGAATTTATTGAAGAGCTGATGGAACAGCAGATGGTGAGTCAACATCGTTCTAATCGTCGAACGTATCGAATACACAAGCGGGCTTGTGTAAAGGATTACGATACGTTAGATTTCCGGCTAAAAAAAGAGGCATTTTGGAAGTTACATTCAATGATTCGACAGGAATTGGATGGTAATGAACGTCGGTATTTTATTTATTACCTACATATCGTTATCGGTTTATTTAGTTTGTTTTCATTTTAGATCACGAGAGCTTTTAGCCGAACATAAGCTGTTGACCTTACCAACACCTTTCATTTTAAGATTTTTCTCAATTTATTTTACTAAAGATGGAAAAAACAAAACTATTGGCACATAACAAATTTCCAAGAAAAAATTGACAAACAACAAGAAACAAATGTCGTTATATGTGACTTTTGACGTAGGTTTAAAACGGATTAAAAACGGTTTAAAGTGTTTTAAATTCGCATTTAAATCCATCTTTAATCCAGCGGGTTTAACGCATGTTTTTCAGTGAATAATATGGACACAGGTTTAAATTGTCGGGTTTAAAAAATGCGGATTAATGGGCGGGTGTAAAATTAACTTAAACTTGAGTTACACCCGGAGTGAATAATATGGCCGTAAGCGTTTTTATTGTTAAGTTGAGAATAAAGCCTAAGTTGTCAAAAAAAGTAGAAGGCGTTTTTCTTTTTTAGGTCAGAGCAGAGCCTGAGTTGTAAAAAAAAGTTCGTGTTTCTTTTTTAGCTCTGACACGTGAAAGCGTTCAAACTGTATTTCTGTTTTTGTTCAGAGCTTTATCAAAGCGCGCTCTATCAGCTGAGAATTAATTGACTGAGCAGTCTGAGTAAAATGAACACAACCAAAGACAATCTAAGAGGACTAAAAATAAAGTAAAACAATCACAAAAACAATAAAAAATACGGTCGGGGTTGATTTTCTGGCGTAGAAAATAATTTAATTCAATAAAATAATTTTTATTTAAAACAAATATTCCACCTAAAGCAGTCTACTAGACCAGTCGGCATGGTTTAGTAGTTCCCTCGTTTTCCAAAGCATAGCTTTGATCACCCAATAGGGATCGTGTGCATCTTGTAATTTATGTGTCTTAATAAATTGCCGAAGGCCTGATGTGATTACTGGACGAGTCTGAGTATGCACTCCCAGCAAACGCGCCAAACCTGGGTCCAAATTGAAATGCAATGGCATATAGAAAGCGAATTGTACAATGAACGTTTATTTCACCAGGTTGTTTCACTTGGACGGCATCAGTTTCTTGAGTAAAATACGTTCGATGTCAATCTACGAGATGATTATCGGGTCCATATAGGTCTTTGTCGAGTTCATTGACCAGCCGTTTGAAAAATTATGAGAATTTTCTCTCTGTTTTGGTATTTGGATTAAATTTATCTTCAAGAAGACTGCCTTTAACACTTTATTGACACAAAACCACAGCTCCGTCTTCGCCATCACCTGAAAGTTGGCAAATAAAGACAACTTTGCAGATCAGTTCTTTCTCTTTACTGCTTCCAACTTCTTTGCATATTTTAATGAATCCATTTTCCTAAAAATATATCGAGAAACTATTGATTATTAATAAAAAAAACTTACTTTTGTTCGCTGATTCCTATTATTTTCCTGCCTATCGCTGATAATTATTTTGTTTGTTTACCCTCCACACTGTTGTTGTTTTTCGATTTGGCATCGATTTGACATCTGTCAAAAATGTGTGGATCCCTATTGCGCGATGGTTTCATTTGGTTGCTGAATTCAAGCGTTAACGTGTTCGTTACATTCCCGCAAAGTTGGGGCTCAACAAATCTTGCCTTGCATACTTCTAGCCATGATGTGTTCATCATCGTTTTGCCAGTTTTTGCGATACCAGTTAGTTTGCTTCCACTGAAAGTGGGCATAACTTCGTCGCTCCACTGGATTTCGGTTGGCAACACTATCTTCCCCGGTACATTTTTTTAATGTCTGAGTCATGTCGAGATTGAGAATGACATGCTGAACGCAGGGATTGGTTGAGTATTTGGAATGCTTGCAAATGAATCCTCTTTTCTATCATAATTTCAATCGTATCGATTTTGGTTGTGGGCCTTGCCCCCAATCCACTCTAATTTCATCCTTTAAGAAATCAAAAGTGAATTGCGTTAAAACAGAGGTGTCGCTTGAATCAATTGTTCCAGAAGGGGCATTGTGTTCCTTTTCTTTTTCGTTTGTTTTTCTCATTCGATTAACTGTATTGTCTTTTGTTCTTTTTTATTATTATAACTGGTAAATTATTAAGTAGTTCGAACTACCGACTGCGCCATGTGAGCCGAATTGTTGCTGAAGAAAGAATTAATTTATGGAAAAACATGAAAACACATTTTTACTTGTTCAGGATTACGTTCCAAATCAAATCTCTTTATTCAATCAGGATTTCAACTTAACAATAACTTAAGTGAAATATTGATTGAAGGGCTGTAATAAGAAAAAAAAATGAGTGTGCTTAAGACCACACGACCGAAGTAAAACCTCTTTCGCTCCATCTAATTTAAATTTTGGGCGTCTCAGTGGGCGAATTTTGAAAATATTTACACATGAGCATCAAGGCCCCCTGGCGAGTCTATATTATCTAGCTCCCTAGCTCAAACTTTGTTTTTTTTTTGTAAATTGTGGGCATGTCAGTGAGCGAATTTAACAAATATTTACACAAGAGCATCAAGGGCCCCAGGAGAGTCTATATTATAAATTTCAGCTCCCTAGCTCAAACTTTGGTTTTTTTTTAATTGTGTTCATTCACTGGGCGAATTTTGAAAATATTTACACATGAGCATCAAGGGCCCCTGGAGAGTCTATTTTAAAAAATGTCAGCTCCCTAGCTCAAATTTAGTTTTTTTTTAATTGTGGGCGTGTCAGTGGGCGAATTTTGAAAATATTTACACATGAGCATCAGGGCCCCCGGAGAGTCTATATTATAAATTTCAGCTCCCTAGCTCAGACTTTGGTTTTTTGCCGTCCGACCTGAAAATCTGACGATGACGGTGACGCTCTATATTTCCAACTAATGAACTGCGATTCATGGACACAATGACTTTACTCACTTCCGGTAAATTCCATCTGTCGGCAAGTGTTTTAGATATAGCTAGTATCTATTGAGGAGATTCAAGGGTGTTTACCCATTCCACGAACCTTTCCGCTGACTAAATTGTATGGGTTGTAACGGAAGTCTACGTTTTTGTTTACACTTCCGTTACACCGGAAATCTACATTGGTCTACACTTCCGTGTCGCATTCATCAGCTTACATCCCAAGTCAAGCGTGCGTAAAGAAGTTTTACTTCAAAAAGTTAACATTTTGACATTATGGTGTCGGTGTGACAGAGCGAAAGAGCCAATCTTTTCTTCAATGGAAAACGCCATTATAAGCTGAATTCAACCCATTACTGAATCGTTCAGCTGAAGCTGATTGTATCAGTTTATGACTTCTGCTTTTCCGGGAACCCCCGTGCCTTCAGCATTTAAAAAAAAAAATCAAAGCAATCCCAAACACACGCCAACTGCCATACTGCAATCTGCAACTGCATACTTTTCTTACTGGATTGGTTGTTGGTGTTTATAGACAGAGAGAGACTTAAATTTCCATTTTCAACGTTAAAGTAAGCATTGCCGGCATAACTGATAAATACATACGTAAATGCAAACTAAGCAACAATTTATTTAAATGCCATTTCAGCAATCGTCATGGAGAAACAAAATGGATCTATTCCATCTCCTACATCGGTTTATTTCAAGAATATCGACCATGTTACAAATATTTCAAATAAGCTGGAAATTTTCTATGAAAAGGGGGATCTTTACGACATCCTCCTTATTGCTGGAGTTGATAACTTCCAAGCGCATGCTCATCGACTTGTGCTAGCAGCGTCTAGCGACTATTTCTTGGCTATGTTTCGTAGCACACTTGAGGAGGCCAATGCGAAAGAAGTCACATTAGAAAATATAGATGGAAGAACACTGAAGCTTATACTCGATTTCTTATACACGTCCACTATTGACCTTGACACTAGTAACGTTGAATGCATACTTACGGCGGCGGATTACTTCCAAATACATGTTTTGGTCGGTGTTTGCTGCCAATTTATGATGAAAAACCTTGAACCCAGCAACTGCTTAGGAATTGCGTTTTTCGCAGATCTGCACAGCTACACAGAGCTCTATAATAAGGCTATTGAGTTTGCTTACTTGTCTTTCGAAAAGGTTTGTGCTGAGAATGAGTTTCTGAAGCTAGAGTTTGAGCAACTGCGAAGATTTCTCTTCAGTGAGGATCACGGTGTCACGACGCAGAAGAGTATATTTAACAGTGTCTTAGTATGGATCGAACATGACAGGGCAAATCGCGAGCTCTTCATTAGCAATATCCTATCGCAAGTTCGTTTTGACTTACTGGATTACGAGTTTATTTTTGAGAAAGTCCAAAATTTATGTAAAACTACCCAGTCGTATGAGATAGTCTGCAGCTGGCTTGAATGGCACGCGGTCCCTAAGCGCCGTATCAAAACAACTGAGTCTGCCGCTAAATCAAAGTTTACGATGAACAAACTTGCGTATTTAACTGGCACTGGAAGCTTTCAAGTTCAAACGTTTGATTCAAAACTGAACAAATGGTCCTACGAAGGATGGTCAGGTCCAGTTCGAAACCATGTGGATTACAGTACAGCTTTTATAAGTGGAAAGCTGATCATAGCTGGAGGAACGATTCGTGGACGCATCACAAACACCGTTCATTGTCTCGATCTCGAATCACTGGTGTGGTCTGAATTGCCTCCGATGAAGTTGGCGCGATCCTGGCCGGGGTTGGCCGAATTGGACGGACATCTGTATGTTGTTGGTGGACAGAGCGGTGGAAATTGGACAACTTCAGTTGAAGTATTCGATTTTTACTCTCAAACATGGACATATTCCCAACATATGCGTATTCCTCTTCAATATATTCAAGTAGCTGTTGTCAATGGGCTATTGTTCGCCGTTGGTAATAGCATGATTTCGTTGGAGTATTATAACCCGGATACCTTTAAATGGGCAACTACACCGCCTAAAAATGGAAACTCTGTAAACTTTGGATTTGCTGCTGTTAATGACGTCTTATACGCCGTCGGTGGAGAATATAACGATGCCAAGTGCGGCACGGTTGAGCAATACCAACATTCGAATTATTCCTGGAGAATGGTAACACCGCTACCTTTCGGCCGCTTATTTGTACGATGTGCTGCCTTGAATAATCGGCTTGTCGCATGCGTTGGTTATGATGATCTGGGGCAGTGGGTTAACACAGTGGACGAGTATGAACCCAACACAGAGGAATGGACAACTTTGGCTCCTCTGTTGTCACACGAGTTTAGTATGTCTTCTCGTTTGTTCCTAATTTGAATGTTAAATGATACGTTTAATTTTAAGAAGTCTCTAGACATGTATGTCCTTTGAAGTAATGTATTTCATTAAACTTTTCATCCGTACCGATTTTGTTTTAGGGTTCAATTTGAATGACCGTTGTTACCTAAACTTAAGTTGACTTGACGCACATGACGGATTGCATGACTTATGATTGTTCACTAACCCCTGGAGCAGACTTGTTTTGGTTTACAGTAGCGTTGCAGTGGCTCGGTAGTTAGGGAGTTTTGTTTTTGTTGACGTATGGTGAGTTCCAAAACGCATCAGATGCAGTTATAAATTCCGAAACTCAAATAAATTACGACAAAGTCGCAAGTTTCTAAACGCATCCAAACCGTTATTGATGGGCATCAACTGAGCAGACTACGCATTTTTTCTATGCTTTAATTTGACATTTACTTCAAGGTTGCATTGCAGATACGCATCAAAAAGAATTGCTATCGCATCGAAACTTTTCTTTCACCTGGAACTCTGATGTTATCCAAATGGTTGCTTATTTGTTATTGAAAAGCAACCAGTAGAATTTTGAGTGTAATGATAAAAAAGCGAGTAGGTACATACAGACAAATATTCACAAATATGGATGTGGATCGACAGTTAACATTACGTTTGTGAAAATAGTTTGGTACCTACGTAAGATAATGATAAAGAAAATGAGTTTTAAAAACCAATCAATAGGCGTTTTTCTTTTTTAGCTCTGAGCGGGGCACTGAGCTGTCAAAAAAAGAACTGTGTTACTTTTTTAGCTCGGAGCGCTCTGAGCACAAAATTTGTATTTCTTTTTTATCTCTGAGCTAACTCAGGGCTCGCTCGATGAGCTCGATTAAAAATGACCGAGCACATCGAGCGAAAAGCTGAGCGCGGTTGACTTCATTCATTATTTGTGCTTTTTCATAGTTTATTTACTAGAAATTATAATTTAAATGGAACAATCCTTAGGCGTTTTTCTTTTTTAGCCCCGAGCGGGGCCCGAGCGATCAGAGCTCGCTCCGAGCTGAACATAACCTGAGCGCTCCGAGCTAATTAAGAAACAGAATTGGGCATTGAACTGTCATTAGATAATTTTATTTCTGTTAATTTTCAAAATAGTCAGGATTGCTTCTGAAATTGGTGTTTGTCAAGGATTGTTCCATTTAAATTATAATTTCTAGTAAATAAACTATGGAAAAAGCACAAATAATGAATGAAGTCAGCCGCGCTCAGCTTTTCGCTCCATGTGCTCGGTCATTTTTAATCGAGCTCATCGAGCGAGCCCTGAGCTAGCTCAGAGATAAAAAAGAAATACAAATTTTGTGCTCAGAGCGCTCCGAGCTAAAAAAGTAACACAGTTCTTTTTTTGACAGCTCAGTGCCCCGCTCGGAGCTAAAAAAGAAAAACGCCTCTTGACAAACACCAATTTCAGAAGCAAACCTGACTATTTTGAAAATTAATAAAAAAAAATTATCTAATGACAGTTCAGTGCTCAATTCTGTTTCTTAATTAGCTCGGAGCGCTCAGGTTACGTTCAGCTCGGAGCGAGCTCTGATCGCTCGTGCCCCGCTCTGTTCCCCGCTCGGGGCTAAAAAAGAAAAACGCCTAATACAGCACAATGTTACAACCTCAAACCTAAAGGATAGTTTAGCTGACCTCGAACCTCGAACTTCCACTAATCTGATGCATCACCACAACAGCTTTTTGTGTAAAAACTTAAGAACAAATCAACTGTCATTAACATAAAAATAATTTAATAACAAACACTAGGTCAGTACAAATAGATTCCAAAAAAGCGTACAAACGCAAAGCAGTATAGCATTGGAGAATACATCCGATGTATGGCTCTCACATTCAGCGCCCCGTCACTTGGTAATAGGCGTTTTTCTTTTTTAGCTCCGAGCGGGGCACTGAGCTGTCAAAAAAAGAACTGTGTTACTTTTTTAACTCGGAGCGCTCTGAGCACAAAATTTGTATTTCTTTTTTATCTCTGAGCTAACTCAGGGCTCGCTCGATGAGCTCGATTAAAAATGACCGAGCACATCGAGCGAAAAGCTGAGCGCGGTTGACTTCATTCATTATTTGTGCTTTTTCCATAGTTTATTTACTAGAAATTATAATTTAAATAGAACAATCCTTGACAAACACCAATTTCAGAAGCAAACCTGACTATTTTGAAAATTAATAAAAAAAAATATCTAATGACAGTTCAGTGCTCAATTCTGTTTCTTAACTAGCTCGGAGCGCTCAGGTTACGTTCAGCTCGGAGCGAGCTCTGATCGCTCGGGCCCCGCTCTGTTCCCCGCTCGGGGCTAAAAAAGAAAAACGCCTAATGTATCTATAGCCAGCTATAGGCGTTTTTCTTTTTTAACCCCGAGCGGGGAACTGAGCGAGGCCTGAGCGATCAGAGCTCGCTCCGAGCTGAACATAACCTGAGCGCTCCGAGCTAATTAAGAAACAGAATTGGGCACTAAACTGTCATTAGATAATTTGTTTTCTATTAATTTTCAAAATAGTCAGGATTGCTTCTGAAATTGGTGTTTGTCAAGGATTGTTCCATTTAAATTATAATTTCCAGTAAATTAACTATGAAAAAAGCACAAATAATGAATGAAGTCAGCCGCGCTCAGCTTTTCGCTCTATGTGCTCGGTCATTTTTAATCGAGCTCATCGAGCGAGCCCTGAGCTAGCTCAGAGATAAAAAAGAAATACAAATTTTGTGCTCAGAGCGCTCCGAACTAAAAAAGTAACACAGTTCTTTTTTTGACAGCTCAGTGCCCCGCTCGGAGCTAAAAAAGAAAAACGCCTTATGAGGTGTTGGCCTAGTGACTTGCTTAACACGCTTGCAGCGAGGCATATTAAAATCCTTGACGGTTGTGTTTACAGAATCAGCTATTTCGCGACTAAATTTACGCGAATCATCCACATTAGGCGTTTTTCTTTTTTAGCCCCGAGCGGGGCACGAGCGATCAGAGCTCGCTCGGAGCTGAACGTAACCTAAGCGCTCCGAGCTAATTAAGAAACAGAATTGAGCACTGAACTGTCATTAGATAATTTTTTTTTATTAATTTTCAAAATAGTCAGGTTTGCTTCTGAAATTGGTGTTTGTCAAGGATTGTTCCATTTAAATTATAACTTCTAGTAAATAAACTATGGAAAAGCACAAATAATGAATGAAGTCAGCCGCGGTCAGCTTTTCGGTCGATGTGCTCGGTCATTTTTAATCGAGCTCATCGAGCGAGCTCAGAGATAAAAAAGAAATACAAATTTTGTACTCAGAGCGCTCCGAGCTAAAAAAGTAACACAGTTATTTTTTTGACAGCTCAGTGCCCCGCTCGGAGCTAAACAAGAAAAACGCCTATTGTATTTCTTGCCTAATAAGAAAATTAATATTGAATGGATTAGGCTTATCTTATTTCTTAATAATACCTTGAGAGTTTTAGTAAGGATCTGTTGAATGGTTTCTTTTATTGTTTTTGCTTTGAAAGTATCAGCCAACGACGGGAGCAAACGATAAGCAATTGGTTTAACATTTTCGCCATTCTCCAACTGAGAAGTGAGAAGAGGTTCCGATAATTTTTTTCAGTTGAAATATTTAATTTAAGACGAACAGCTGTAATTTTGTAAAAACGATTTGGCGCATTCTATTTGCAAGGCAACTGCGAGTTCTCTACTAATTAAATTTGCATCACTTGCTAAAGTCGATGGTCACGATATGACTATAGTAGGGACTAGTACCTAGTTGCCCTGCAATTTGAACGCGCCCATATACTTCAAATAAACATTTAGCTGACAGCCGACCATGGCTTTGTATATAAACTTTATAGTATTATCATTGTATATAAACTTTATAGTATTCTCACCATTGTATATACACTTTATAGTATTCTCACTTCGTGTATACGACGATACGCCACCATACCATTGTATATAAACCTTATAGTAGTGCAACCGTGCGTAAACGACGATACGCCCTCAGTGCGCATTCGCCCGCAACAAATCATGATAGTCTAGTTCTACACCATTCTCGTGCTGGGAATATGAGTAGGAAGATGATGCAGGTAGTGGTGGTGGTTGGCAAAGCAGGTTTCGTGTAGATTTATGGTATATTTTTTGTTTGCTTTGATGGAAGGGGTATGTTATGTTTTCTGGATTTTAACACAATTGGTATAGTGCGTACCAAAACAGTTGGCCATTCTACTGCGCAGGTCTCTTAAAATGTGTTTTACAATCTCTTAAATTGCAAAAACAAGCATAAAGAGACGAAAATGGGCGGAGCCATAATAAAAAACGACGTATACCCTGCCTTGTGTTCAAGATCGCTGTAGCGATCTCACTGAGGGTGGTTTCTTCATTTTCCTTCTTTTATACTGAAATTAGGAGCGGAGGAAAAATATAGACCATTATATGTCAACTTTACTTGGAGGCAAATATATTGTTTCGTTTTTTGTCTTGTCGGTTCTTTGTAGGAGTATGATGTGATCACGGTCGGATAGATTAAGCAAAACATTGCACATGAATTGATTGTGTGACTGTGTCTGTATGAAGGTGTACGGTTTTAGATTTAAACCCTATTTGCTCATTATGCTTTCGTTGATCATTATTAATTGTGTCGTGCATATTGATCATGTAGGTACTGATATTGGCACGCAAAGTAAAGTAAATTGCAGTGTCACACCAAATTTTTTTTTGTTTATATCATTGAATTTGGGCGAGGTAGGTAAATTTAATAAAAAATTTACAATTTGGGAATTTTTTGGAAATGTAAACGATTTTATGCCCAATAACAATAGGCACGATTTTCTGTCACAAAAAAGAGGATGGGGTATTAAACGGTTCGTTAAAGACAAAATGGTGAACGTTCTTGATTCTTCAATAATTTTTTTTTAAGAAATGCAGTTTTTAAAACTTTTTGAACTACCCACCACTTTTAAATTTGTAACCTTGATTAAAAGTGTAAATTATAGCGAGATAAAATTGACGATGAATTGCAAATATAAAACAGATTTACAGCGAGCAGCAAAACAAAACACCAGTATACCAAATGGGTGGTTCGGTTTGGTTTGAATTAAGAAGTAAAAACACACACGTTTTAGTACTTAGATAAAAATATTTATTGATTTTGCTACCTATATATGAAATAGTTAATATTAATGTATATTAAATTGAATTCGAAGAACTGTCAGTTTCATAATCGGTTGAAGAATCCTGGATTGATAATTATTGCATCCGACATTGTGTCCCACATGTGCTCGTGTGAAAAGTATTCCTCCTCTGTCCTTATAATTTTTTCACAAACTTTGCGCCAATCTTCAACTGTTATTTTTGAAAATTCTTCTTCAGCTAGTTTCTGAACATCCGATAATCTAAACGTTGTATTTCGGCTTCCGACTCTTCCCTTGACTGTTGCCCAGGTCTTTTCAATAGGGTTGAGATCTGGATGATAGGGTGGCAATCGTAGTACTTTGTGTCCCGCGCCGTGAATCATATCGTCAATCTTATGCTTGGGGTGGTGATTAGTCCGATGTCGCTTTATAAGGTCATAAAGTTCGACTTTGAGCATTTTTGAAGAATGCGGTATATTGTTGACGGAAAGCCATTCTAACATCTCCGATTTAACGGAAGCAGAAGTGATTTGCTTGTGTTCCCATTTGTTGTGATATGATGCGTTGTCCATTACAATAACCGATGGTTCCTCTAGGTTATTTAAAACTTGATCCTTCATCCATTTGGAGAAATTTTCAAAATTCATCTCATCGTGATAATCTCCTGTTTTCGACCCAGATTTAAATAAAAGCAAGGCATTATTCACGAAGCCCTTCGCTCCACCTGCATGCGCCATTATCAGCCTTTGGCCTTTTGAAATTGGCGCCTTTAAACCTTGACTGGTGCCGTCAGTCCATGCCCTTGGCCTTGTGTGAGAGCTGTGAATATAGCTCTCGTCCAAATAAATAATCTCATATCCTTCTGACCTGTACTCCCGCACCTTCCTCAGATATTTCACTCGTAAAAGTTTGATTTCATTTCTTTCGCAAAGAAATTTACGGTTGTTCTCCGTTTTCCTATAAGAAAATCCATTTCTTTTTAAAATCCTATGTAGCGACATATTGCTTAGGTTCAGCTCCAAATCTTCCTGCACCCGTTGTCTTAACATTTTTAATGTTATCATCATTTTTTCTTCAATGTGGAAGTTGTATATAATTCGCCGAACAGCTGTGATACCAAATTCGTCCAATCCAGTTTTCCATTTTGTATGTGGTACTCTTTTAGTTGGAGATTCAATAGCGCCTTTCTTCTCATATTCTTTAATTATCCTTCTTATTGTTCGGGCCGAAATTCCCGTAAACTCCTCTGTCTGTGAATTTGCGTATGTGATGGGATTATCTATACATAAATTCCTAGCTTCTTCAATTTTTTTGTAATATATCCTAACAACGATCTTACGTCCTAGACTTCCTATTGGTTTTCCTTTTCTTGAAAGATCCATGACAATTTATTTTATTTTAATAAACTTATGTCCTAGCAATGCTTTTGTTTTCGTGAAAGTGAATTCCAAATAGGAAATCC
Source organism: Portevinia maculata (assembly GCA_949715645.1). NCBI lineage: Eukaryota > Metazoa > Arthropoda > Insecta > Diptera > Syrphidae > Portevinia > Portevinia maculata. The sequence continues at coordinate 91,795,492 of OX454528.1, forward strand.
ATAATATATATGCGTTATCTTAAAATAAAAAACTCTAAAAACCAAGCAACAAATTTATTCCTTGCCCCTACAGGTAACCAAATGCAAACACTAATCATGTCGTAAAACTTTTACACTTAAGTCAAACAGGTAAAATCAAACATCATAAAATTAATGCTAACCAAGCACACCACCCATACAGGTACCTAGCGCTAAACCACGAAATGTTCAACCATAAAAAGGGTTGGGAATCCTTTCAAATACAATCGGACTTCTAGGTAGAAATGTATAAAAGTCGACCTCATAATAAAAAAATAAGTTTATTTAGATATTCAACAGCATTTTAGTTCTAAGCACTGTAAAGTTGGGTTACGCATTGTAAATTACAGGCAAAAACGCTTAGTGATTAAATCTCTTTCGCGTCATTTTTGTTCTCTTAAATCCTCTCTCTGCGCAATCGACCGTTGGCCAACTGTTTTGGTACGGACTATATGTGTGTGTATGATCGTTGAAGGAGAGTCGCATTTCAGCTACTGTGAGGATTCTCAAATGATTTTCTTTGTAATTCATATTTGCAAGTGAAAAATGGATATGCATATTTAATGGTAGGGGCGATGTTGGATAAAGGAAGGTGGGAGAATTGTCGTCGAGTAGTTGATGGTATATTATTTGTTGGCTTTGATGAATGTTTGGGGTAGGTTATGGCATATTGCAATTAGACCATCACAGTCACCTGTAACTTGTTTTCTTTGTTTTTAATACAATTGGTGTCTGTGTTCACATCGGTGAAGGAGATTCGCATTTGAGCAATGAGGATTCCCAAATGGTTTATAAACCATATTTGCATGTAAAAAAATATTAATTGAGGCAGAGATAAAAAAAGATAAGACAAGTTATAGTGTATTCTCAGCTACATTGCGAACGATCCTTAAGGGTTTCCACTTTAAAAAGCAACTCGTGGATATTTTTGGACCCGTCGAATGCAATTTGCCACTTTTCAATTTTACAAACTGAACTTACCTACTGAAGAAGTTTGTTGACTTATTGGTGGTGCTTGTCTGCGTTGCACAGTGTGACGAATCGCTGATTTAGCTTGGTTTAATAAGGAAAATGACATGCACAAAATTAAACAAAACCCGCTTAAGCCTCCTACGTAATGACTGTGCAATTTTTTTGTTGTTGCATAGTGCAACAAAAAAAAATCATCTCAAACTCCAAATTGTGTATAATTTTTTTTATAAGAAAGTCAATTTGAAGAGAAAGTGTTTATATCGGTTTTAATTGGTTCGCGTATATTTTATAGCTTTTTTTTATCTTTTATCAATAAGTTAAAAGTCAATTGATATAAAAGTAAGTTTTTCTTAAATAATTAAAGATTTTGTTTAATAGGTATAAGGGGTAAATGAAAGTAAAATTTATAGATAAAATATGTGTTTTTTGTATTCATTAACCGAAAAGTATACCTAGTTGTTCAGTGTTGTCCAAGTTGGAGACCGTATTTGTTCTAAAGCCTTGCATATGCACTGCTAAAATGTGTTTCAACAAAATTTTTAGTATTTTAGGATGCCCATGGAAATCACGAAAAAGCAAATTTTGTATGTTTGGATTTCTTAATTTAAAATTAAGCGCTTAGATGCTGTTTCTGCTTTTGTTGTGGGTTACTTTAGCCATATAATATTTTCTGAGGCTGCAACAAAGTCAATCAAATTAACCTTTAAAACTTTATGTTTAAGATTTGACGAGAGATGGGCCAAAAGTGGTCGGCATAGAGAGCGCTTCGAAAATTCAAATTCTCTGTCTAACAAATTCTAAATCTAACATTACCACAACATATCTTAGATGAAATACCTTCTTCATCTAGAGTAGGAAGACCGAAAAAAAGCTTATAGATTAGATGTCAAGTTGCGGCAGGTAAAAGACCAAGGCAGTAAAGAAAAAGTCCAAGCCAGAAAATAACTAATCCAAGAAAAATTTACAAGAGAAACAGGGTTATTGGTAGATATGCCAACTCAACAGTCTGGCAATCCTAATGACGGGAACAAGGCTAGACGATTTTTTAGAGATGATGAAAAGACTGCCCAAATTACAGTGATAGATAAAGAAATTATCAAAAAGTTTCATATCATCTTAGAAGCTCTTGGGTCTGGGTTCCCAATAGATGCAGATGCTTTCGAAAATTATGCCTGGTATTTTAAGCCAGTAAGTGTGCATAAGGTCTTCTTTCATGGAAAACAAATAATTTCTACTTGTATACTTCCAATCGGACAACTTTCAGAAGAATCGCAAGAGGCAAGAAACAAGGAAAATAGAAGGTTTAGGGAACTTCTTACTAGAAAAATATCACGTGTAGATGCAAATACTGAACTCTTAAATCGATTGCTTATAACCTCAGATCCAATTCTTAGCAAGTCTAAGATACTTTCCGAGAAGAAAGAAAAGCGTCATGGAACATGAACACTTGCAACTTTTATATGTACCAAATAATTAAAAAAGTTAAAATAAGCTGATTTGTATGTATTGTTTTGTCTTGAAATTTGTAGTCATATGTTAAAAAAATTTGTTATATTCTATTCTGCGAACAATTTCAATTAAAAAAAAACAAAAAATTTAATTTTAATTTAATTCCGTTAAATCAGCGATTCGTCACGAAACGTTATTTAAAAAATGTTCGAAGTCAGAACGAATGTTCGAAGGTCTCGTAAGATTCACATTGGGAGTAATTAAATTCAAATTCTCCAATCTTCCAACTAATTTATCTCTAATAGACCGCATTTCACGAATGAAAACTCGTTGGTTAGTCTCGAGTATTCGTTGGAATGCTAACGCAATAGCTCTAATGTCTGTGGCATCTTCTTGAACAGGTGGAGGATGTACGTTAATATCTCGTCGCTCATTATTATCATCACTACTGTGGTTACTTGCCTGACCGGATTGCATTGCTGCAGGAGGGTTATCTACCAGTTGTGGTAAAATCTTATCCTGTCTTAAGCCTACACTAGCCCCAGGTGGAGTACGACTAACTATTGGCTTGGATTCCGTTGCTCCTGAACGGGGAGTTATATTTCGAAAAGTGGACGAATTTCTCAAATTACTTGGCCTTCCTCTAGAACGTGTATGTGGAACTCTATTATCCATAATAGGAAATTTCGGATTTTAAATACAACTTCAAAAGTTTTTAAATTTCAATATCTTTTAAAAAATCTGTATTAAAAAAAATTAATACACGCATAATTTGGGGTCAGCGCGGTCGGTGCTAAATTCGATATTAAATCAGATATTAAATTTGATAAGATTAGGTACAATATGCTTAAGAGCAAGATATCTATCTTGGTAAACACACGGACTGTGCAAACAATGAACACAATACGAACAAGACTGTATGTAATTGGCAACTATAGGTAACATAGTAGCAACATAGTCCAGTGCAATAACTACCAGACAATGGACTACCTATACTAGGTATAAAAGAATTAGGATTCATATATTATAAAAATATTCATATGCACAACTTAGGTTAGGTTAGGTTGGAAGGGAAGTGCACAGCAGGGCTGCTGTGCTTGCACGGGGGCCCATTGGTCCATTGTGATCCCTTATTGTTTTATGTGGTAAACCTACATTTACAATAAAACACTTACCATACTCAGTTTAGGTTAATCTTGCCGGTTGGCCTATTGGAACCAACCTGTGTTCTTGACAAACCTGATAGTGTCCGTCAGTGGTACCTGCGCTACGTCCTCTAAGTCTTCGAAGAATCTGTTGCCCAGATAGCGAAGTCGAGATGTCTGAAGATTTGGACATTCGCAGAGCAGGTGTTTGATGGTCTCGGTTTCTTCTATATCTTGACAGCTCCTGCAGTAGTCTGGTGAGCTGATGCCCAGCCTGCTTGCCATTACACCTATGGTGCAGTGGCCTGTCAGTACGCCAGTTAAGATACGTATTTTCTCGCAGGATTTTCCGCGTTGATAGGCATGTTGCATCTGAGATAGTGGGTGCAATCGCAAAGCAGTTTTGCGCACGTGAAGCTCGACCAGCCTTTCCATGCTTTTCAGCAAGAAGGAAGTCAGACTTATTGGTCTGAAGCTCTTGGCGAGTGAGTAGTCACTTCTGCCAATTTTAGGTATAAATGCCACTCTAACTGTACGCCAGGGTGTTGCAATGTATGCCAGTGCTAGGACAGCGATGAAGATTTTCTTCATAGTCGGTAGCAACTGGTTTGTACATTGCTGCAGAAGGCTGGGTATATTCCGTCCGTACCAGGTGACTTGAAGCCGTCAAAAGACGCAAAAGCATATTTAATGGCCTCGTCCGTCACCACGGCCTTCGCAATATACCAGCTACGCCGAGTTTTTTGTCTTGGCTCACTCATAGTCTCGGTAATCGGGGCTGGTTGTGAACCAATTGTAATCTGGTTACCCGGAAAGTGAGACTCCAGCAGATAACTAAGAGTTTCCGCTTTCGTCTCAGTGAAGGTGCCATCAAGTTTTCTAAGCGAGTCCAGTTTGGCTGGTTTGCCCTTTTTCAGAACTTTAACCAACCTACTAGTTTCACCCAGCGTTTCAATCTTTTCGCAGAAATTCTTATAAGAAGCACTTTTCGATACCCGAATTAGCCTCTTATATTCCTTCTGCTTCGATCGGTAGAGATTCCAGTCTGTCTCCAAATCAGTCTTGAGTGACCTATTTAGAAGCTTTCTAGCTTCTCTACGTCAGTTCAAAACAGCTAGTAATGGCACTAATCAGGTCTTGAACAGCTTCCTCTACCTTTTGTCTCGTCCTAAGTTTGGTTGGAGTTTTCCCTAATTCCTCCCTGAAGCGTATCCAGTTGGTTTTTGTCGGATTCCTCCTCTCCTGCAAAGTTATGGCTTCGCATCCGATTTGGAATTCGATATATCTATGGTCTGAGAGGGACACCTCCGAAGAGACCCTCCAGTTAGTAACCGCCTTAAAGTATCTATTTGATAAAGTTAGGTCGATCACTTCCTGTCTTCTTGACGTCACAAAAGTTGGTTGCGAGCCAACATTGTTGATAGTAAGATCAGATGATAGAATGAAATCCAGGAGATGGTTTCCTCGCATGTTGCATTTGCTGCTGCCCCAAACAGTGTTTTGAGCATTGGCATCACAGCATATAACTAGGCCCATCTTTCTGGTGTCGCAATAGTCAATGAGTTCAGCAATTGCCCTCGGTGGTGGAGGCACTACCGAATCATAGGGGAGATAAGCTGACGCCACGACGAAGGTCTTCCAATTTCCATTCGTTTCGTAGCTAATGGCTGCAGCAACCAAATCTTGGCCACAAAATTGGCCAAGCTTAGTCGCTGAGAGAATGTTCGACACAGCAAGACAAGCCCTTGGTCTCTCGGACCGCTCGTCACAGAGTATCGTAGTGCCACGGACACCTCCAAGGCCACAGATGCGATTTTTCCACACCCATGGCTCCTGTATGGATGTTATGTGGGCTTTTGTATTCAACACAGAAAGCTTCTTACTGATGAGTGCAGTAGCAGCCTTGGAGTGTTGAAGGTTAATCTGAGTAAATTCAATCATTGGAAATACATCAGCTGGAAGTGTTCTAGTGGAAGGGCACGCAGAAGGTGCGCGCGCAGTTCCACCGACAGGAGTGCTTGAGGTCTTCTTCCTCCGTTTTTTCCTGTCCGAGCTATTGGAAGGGGAGGCATCGTTGGTTTCAGTCAGCTGGCTGGTTTCGGTTGGGGTAACCTCTGCCGACCTGCATCTCTTTGCCGTCGCCGCCGGGGAAGTGCCGTTCTCAGCGCTTGCGCCTTCAACTGGCGGTGCAGCACGATAGCCGCCTTTCTCCTTTTACTCTTTCGCTGGCTCTTAGATGGACGCTGACCAGTGGACGCCGCCTCTGTGGCCCGTTTCACCTGTTCGGTTTCACAGGCCTCGTCGGCAGCATCGCACCTATCGGCTGTCTGTCTATTAGTCTGAAGATTAAGCGTTTCAGGTTGAACCTCTCCGCCACTTTCTCCATTTTTCCAGCCCAGTCTACCGAACGTGTCCGAGATAGTGCTGCAGGAATCTTCGGAAGCAAACCTTTTCACAACTCGAAGGTCAACGCCTGTACAGGCGGGGGGTATAAATATGTCGGTTGGGGCCTCCAGAATCCGTGCCCCGACCGTGATCGAAAAGACCACGGGTGGATTTTCGCCCATGCGAGTACCACCTGGAGTAGTTATATCTTTTAGTTGTTCCTGCATACTTGTTTTTGGTTTGGTTCGCGATAGAGCTTTGACGGTGTATAAAACGCCGCTATAACTCTAAAACCTCGGATCACGAACGTATCGTACCGAGGTCCCCCTATCCACCACCGGGGGACGCGCCTGGTAGGTAACCAACCCGCAGCATAATTGCTATCCATAGTCACAATAAAAATTAAAAAATTACAGACATACATACATACATCCCTGTAATGTCAAATAGAGATCAATTCAATAATTTTTTCTTAACGTATTTTACTCAAGAAACTGATGCCGTCCAAGAGAAACAACCTGGCGATATAAACGTTCATTGTGCAATTCGCTTTCTATTTGACTATCTGCCGTTGCATTTCAATTTGGACCCAAGTTTGGCGCGTTTGCTGGGAGTGCATACTCAGACTCGTCCAGTAATCACATCAGGCCTTTGGCAATTTATTAAGACATATAAATTACAAGATGCACGCGAGCGTCAATAAATAAACTGTGACAAATATCTGGAGCAAATATTTGGTTATCCACGAATGAAGTTTGCTGATCACCGAAGCGTTTAAACCCACTGTTTCATCCCCAGATATAGTTGGGATCAATAAGTTGATTGATTCACGCTCGTGTGCATCTTGTAATTTATGTGTCTTAATAAATTGCCGAAGGCCTGATGTGATTACTGGACGAGTCTGAGTATGCACTCCCAGCAAACGCGCCAAACCTGGGTCCAAATTGAAATGCAATGGCATATAGAAAGCGAATTGTACAATGAACGTTTATTTCACCAGGTTGTTTCACTTGGACGGCATCAGTTTCTTGAGTAAAATACGTTCGATGTCAATCTACGAGATGATTATCGGGTCCATATACGTCTTTGTCGAGTTCATTGACCAGCCGTTTGAAAAATGATGAGAATCTTCTCTCTGTTTTGGTTTTTGGATTAAATTTATCTTCAAGAAGACTGCCTTTAACACTTTATTCACACGAAACCACAGCTCCGTCTTCGCTATCACCTGAAAGTTGGCAAATAAAGACAACTTTGCAGATCAGTTCTTTCTCTTTACTGCTTCCAACTTCTTTGCATATTTTAATGAATCCATTTTCCTAAAAATATATCGAGAAACTATTGATTATTAATAAAAAAAATTTACTTTTGTTTGCTAATTCCTAGTATTTTCCCGCCTATTACTGCTAAAGGATTTGGTTTGTTTACCCTCCATTGGTTTTCTGACATTTGTCAGGGGAAAAACAAAAATTTGACAGTCAAATGAGAATGGGCGCGTTCAATTTACAAGTCAACTACTAGTGACTACTATTTTATCTTTTCTCATTGATCAAATAACTCACGTGACCATCGTTTGGCAAGTGATAGACATTTAATTAGTAGTGAACTTGCAGTTGACTTGCAAATTGAACGCGCCGAATCTCTATACTAAGCGGTAAGTTGGAAGTTATATTTACACATAACAAAATGGTGGTGTTATACATTTTGTTTGTCTGCGGTTGTGTGCTGAATAAATATATAAAAAAATTATTATAAAACCAAAGGTTTTTTGCTTTATCACAATTTATTTTTCAGTTTAATCCATACTAATATTATAAATGCGAAAGTAACTCTGTCTGTCTGTCTCGTTTTAACGCCAAAACTACTGAACCGATTAAATGAAATTTGGTACACAGATAGTCTAGAGGCTGAGAATGGACATAGGCTTTTTACCGCGGGAAAATGCTTCATCCGCTGTCCAGAACTCTCGAATGCTTGTAACTCTCGAATGCTTTCTAGCTCCTAGCTTTGGAATGACTCATCCAAATGAAATAGAATTTTTTTCAATATAAAGTTCAATTATGCACAAGAATTTTATGATATAAATCGTAGGTTATCCTGATGTTGAACAATAAGCATTAAACTATAAATTTTATACAATTAAAAAAATTAAAATATTCGATTGGAGCTATATCGTTGGATTTTCCCAGCGTTCAGTGGAGGACAATTTGTGTGTGTGTGCGGCACAAATCTGTTTCTCTACCTGTACCTTTTGTCCAACGTGCTTTTTATTTCTTTTTTATGCACCTTTTGCAGTTTGTGTTGTTTTTTTTTATGGCGCATGGCCATGGGATTGAGAAAGATAGGGTATGAAATGTAAATGAGATTGAGAGGGAGTCACACTCAGAGTATATCCATATAATGAGTAGGGACACTCTCGACGTTTTCTTTATCAGTTCTTATCAGCAAGTATTTTGTTTTAATTTTGAGAAGTGGCAGACTGGCGAAGACTGGGGTTTCGGAGCTTCTACCCATCAGTTTATACGCCCGATGAACCTTGCGGTGCATGTTCAATCCCAATGGGGAAAACAATATACGCCACCCATTAATGGAGAGAAAGCAATGGCACCTTATTTTCTCCAAGCTAAATACCTTCCAAACGACGTCACACATAATACGTATTACGAGCGCAGTGGCTCAATGGTTAGTGTGTCGATCTACTAATCAAAAGGTGCCTGGTTTAAACTTCGCTGAGGCCAAGTAACACTGCTCCATCTCTTGCGAACGTCTGATAAACATTCAAGAGTTGTCACGAGAAGCTTCTCAAATTTGCCGTTCGGATTCGGCTTAAAATTGTAGGTCCCTTCCACTTCGCAAAGAAAGTGGTTGGAAAATCTAGGTTTTAGGCCCTTAATGCCTAATAATTATATTTTATATGTATTAAGAGCCCCTCAACAATACGATAGTCATCCATCTTCATCCAAACTACAATATAATTTCCATAAATTCGCATCAAATAGTCCAATAAATGTCCACAGTGAAAGCAAAATTCGCATCCGGTTTTCCAATGTTATATATACTATGTCCAATTTACAATAAAACATGCCAATTGCGGTATGAAGTTAACGAAGAAATTCCAGAACCTAGAAAGCCGGATCGCTAATCCTTAAACCACCAACAATTAATAAAAGAAGCCTCAAAAAACTGGAAAGAACTAAAAATAGCTAGAGATTTACAATATGGATATGCATCACCAGTAGTAATTGTTCACCAACCTCATCATCCAAGTACACCATGTAGATTGACCATCGATTATACTCACCACAACAAAAATTGTAAAAAGACAATTTTCCACCACCACACATCGATGACGCCATGCAAAAAACTAGTCCAACCTGAATCCAACCTATTCAATGTAATGAATATAAAATCAGCTTTTAGACTATATATAGGTAAAACCTTCAGATATCCACAAAACGACATTCGTGACCCGAGATGGAGTATTTGAATTCTTGAGGATACCAAGCAAACGCTCCTTAAACAATGGAACGCATTATTATTACACACATTCAAAAACACCACTAACACCTTTACATGGACGATATTAATCAATCAGCACTGAACATCGATACGGCATTAAATAATTTCGACAATGCTTTAACCAATGAGATTACAGCGGTTTTCGTATTTCATTAAAAAAATGCCAACTCTATAAACGTTTTCTTGGGACATGGCATTTTCGCTGAAGGAATACATCCGGATCTCGATCGCATCAATGCCATCGACCGTTACAATAAAGAATTGAAATCAAAAACGGATGCCAAGCCCTTCCACGCCTTGGCATCCCATCATAGAAAATTCATCAGACTTTTCCAAAATTTCGCTCCCAATACGTAATGCCCCTAAATCGACTCTATTCATCTGGTCTAAGGAAGCAGCAGAAACCGTTGAACTGTTCAAAAAAAATCTTTAATCAGCACCGATACTCGCGCACTTGATGCATTATTGCAAAACTGAGGTTCAAATTGATGCTTTATGAACCGGATTAGGAGCTATTCTGATACAAAAACAAAACAAACGAGAAGTCGGCATCGCATAATGCGGTCGTGCATCAGCGGACTCCGAGAAAAGCCTACACATCAACCAATGTCCCCAATATGAACCTAATCCGAATGATTGGTGTCGCAGAGCGATGCACCATCGCGCCCAGCTTCGGCTTCTGTCAAACGGCTTGCCATTATTTAAAAAAAATAACTGGCGGACAGGAGCCGAACTCTATAATTTTCTCTTTTTGTAAAGTGCATGCGTTTAATTCTTCAGGAACATTTACATTGCCAGTGGGTCCTGTCTGATTTTTAATGTAAAATCAGCAGCAACAATCAGTCATCTTGGACAGGAAATCACGAGAATGGTTCACTCAGGACAAATCAACAAAGCTGTGTTTAATAAAAAAAAGATCAGAACAGAACAGATCAGATCAGCACACATGAGCGAAAACTGTCAGATCAAGTGAGAACAAAAAAGTACAGCTTCATGTGGCAGCTCTCATATCAGCTGTTGAATTCCAATATGAATAAATCTAAATGAAAAGTGAGATTCAAAGTTGCTTTTGATAAATAAAACAAAATGAATACTTCAGACTTTTTAATAGTCGAGATGTTGGAAGATTCTGGCAGTAGCATCTTGTTAAGTTCGTCGGATATTACAACATCGGATACGAGCAATAGCGAATTTCATGCCAAACAAACAAATCAGCTGACATCAGTGACATTTGACGTCTTCAATTTGACACTTTTCACGCAGTTGCCCTTCCTCAAAAGGAGGTGCAGAAAATCCTGTACTTTTCTGATCTTAACTGAGCTGAACAGCGTCATGGAACACAAAGTGACAGAATGTAAAACATTTTGGGGCTAGATTTTTGCTCATGGAACACAAAATCCTGTACATACTTTTCTGATCTTTTCTGTACTTTTCTGTGCAGCTCAGGTTCAATAAACACACCTAAATTCAACAAACGACGAGAAAATGACAAATCAGCTGTTAATTGACACTGACCAACACCACAACGAAGGAGAAGAAGTAGAAAAGAGCTAAGAAATGTCCCGTTCTAAAATAATGACGACAATTTAAGGACACACACACAAGCACGCGATGATGATGAGACTACCAGTGAACACGAAAAGCACCAAAATGGTACGATAACTATGCAATTTAATTGACAGTCAATTTCTTAGGAAAAACTGAGAAAAAAGATGTACTTGTGTAAGATGATGTTAAAAGCGTTGTTTCCATCATCGCAACTTCGATGTAACTGAAGGCTGAAATATCAAGAACCGTGCAGCAAGATGATGTTTTATATACAATGGCAAATCACCTTCTGTAAGTCAATCTTGCTGCAAGTTGTTTCTATCGGCTGAAACAGATGTGCAGCAAGAATAGCGTGATAGTTTTGTATGTAAACTGAAAAACTGGTTACTGCATTTCAATAGACCTTGTCACGACAATGTCAGTGTCAAAAGAGAAAAAAACGACAATGTCAGTGTCAAAAGAGAAAAAAAAAACAAACAAACAGGTGAATGAAATGAAGGAAAACAATGGCCAATTTGCATGGCGGGAAATAAGTTCTTCGCGAATAGTTACTAAAAGTTTATAACAAACCCAATTTTAACAAAAAAAAGGTTACTGAACTAAGAAGTAGTATCCAAACCACGTTTTGGATAATTAAAAAGTTAACATTATAATCTGATTGTGTTCAAAAAATAAAAGTGAAAAAGTGAGAATCGCGTAGTTGTGACAAAAAATGTTTTCGTTGGGAATATCTCGTAATAATTTTATATTAAAGTAAATTATAACAAAAACAAATCTCCCGAACTAAAAAGGAGTATCCAAACACTATTTTGGAATACTCAAAAGATAACAATGCTGACCAGTCCACAAGCCACAAGGTAATTATTTACAAACACTTTCAATTTCGACTTTTTATTCGCGCACACATTTTTCAATTATTGGTCCACATATTAACTATTTTTATTGTTTTTTTTACTTTAACTTACTTTCTCACGTTTTTTCTCTATAAGCTGGTACTTTTTAATCTTCAATTGCTTCTGTTTTCACTTAAATATTAAATACACTTAATTAACAATCACAATGATTATTCATTTCATTCAGCTGTTTGTTTGTTTTTTTTTCTCTTTTGGCACTGACATTGTTATCATTCAATTTGCTTTTGACGTTTAAGAAAGGGATGCGGCACTTCAGAAAGAGATAGCTTGGTGAAAAGGTCTATTCTTGCTGCAAGTTGTTCCTATAGACCTCCTCTCGACAACGTCAGTGTCAAATGAACACAAAAAAAAAAACAGCTGAATGAAATGATGGTAAACAATGCAGAATTTGCATGGCGGGAAATACGTTCTTCGCGGATATTTCCTAAAAAGTTTATAACAAAGCCAATTTTAACAAAAAAAAAAGTTCCAGAACTAAGAAGGAGTATCCAAACCACGTTTTGGAATATTAAAAAGTTAACATTACAATATGATTGTGTACAAAAAATAAAACTGAGTCGAGTCGCGTAGTTGTGGCAAAAAATGTTTTTGTTTGGAAGCAAATTAGTTGAAAAGTTTTCTAAACGTACATTTTTACTTTTTATTCACACACATTTTTTAATTTTTGGTGACCATGCTCCCTGTTTTTATTGCTTTTTTGCTTTAACATACTTTCTTACGTTTTTTCTCTATAAATTGTTACTTTTTAACCTTCAATATCTGCTGTCTTCACTTAATTATTCACTTCATTATAAATAACAATGATTATTTCATACGATTTGTGCAAATTTTTGCAATTTTATCATTCAATTTGCTTTTGACGTTTAAGAAAGGGATTCGGCACTTCAGAAAGAGATATCTTGGTGAAAAGGTATATTCCTGATCTCGCTGCACCGTTTGTGAATAGTAGAACAGCACAATTTGGAACAATTTTTCCGGTTTAACATTTCGTGATGTGAAATTCTACGATATACCTAGGAGTTTAGTCTGTTCCGTCGTTCAGGGATATTTAGGTCAGGTGAAATTATTTGACAACGCCTAACATCTACGAATATTATCCTTTTAATTGTAATATCTGTAGTTAGGTACCTATATAAAGTATACATATTTATATATTAAACCAAATTTCTTATATTAAATATTGTTACGACGTGGATACGGGAAAAATTTAAATAAACGCCATCTATTACAATTAGCTGATAACAATACTACTGAGCAGTAGTTGGCAACGTGGTGTCGGTGTTTTGGAAGTTTAAAAATACCCCATTTTCATTGAAAACACCAGATAGGAACTTTCGCAAAAAATATAGTACTTTCGAAGAGCATTAACTTGCAAATAAATAAGCGTCACAGGAGCACCCAAGGCACAGGTTATTTTTTGAACACCGATGAAGTGGTTCGATTTTTTTAAACCGAATACAGTTTGAGGTTTTCAAATCTCCGACTGAATGTATCATTGGTGTCAGAAGTGGTATACAACTTACTGTGGACTTAGGAGGGGGTTTCGAAAATAGAAATTTAGCTTACAATATGAATTCCGACGTTAGTTAATTTGTCAAACCTGCGAAGCGTGCAAGTACATCAAAGTGACAAAATTAGAGAGAGAGAGAGAGTGTAATAAAAAACGCCTGAGTCTCCATCTGTGGGAACATTTTAACAAACACAACTTTTCAACCGCGATGCTCGTCAAACCAATCCCTGCTAACGTGCCCATTAACCACCGGGCGAACGCATTCCTAACTGCACTGAACACGTCTATTCACATTCCTTAAGGTAAGATTAGACTGTATGCCGAGTTGGCATTCAAATGACCACAGGCAAATGCCAAGATTATCTGTCCAATGACCAAAAGTTCCGCGCAGTCAAGGTAGTATATTAGACTACGTGACCACAAAGGCCATTTTGGTAATTTTTGCCCTGCTGGTCATTAAAGGCATTTGATGTTATATTTTCAGAGTGAGTTGTGGTAACGCCGCACATGTTAAAGTGAAACTTAATTTTTCAACAAAATAAATAAAACAGATAATCGGAAACATTGAAGTAATACCTTGGTATTACACAACAAATATTAAACTATGCACATAAAAACAACAAGAAAACCACTAATTAACACTGAACAAAAGTACAATAAAAATGTAATTATTACAATAATTTACGGCAAATGTTATCCACTAATATTATTATTATCATGCAAAAATGTTATTATTGAAGTATTAAATAACTGCACGCTTGGAAAAGATGACAATTTTCAGATGACAGAAATGACAGCAATGCCATAACCAAATTTCAATAAATTGCATATGGTCATTAGGTCATTATACTGGCATTCGTGCTTATTGTCCGATTACACTGCATGCAATTTTGTCATTTTTATCTGTCAGAATCAGCATGGTCATTTGTGGTCATTTGGTCATTAAGTCATTTGAGATATGCCGATTACACTGCATGACCCTATTTTGACAGCGAGAACTGTCAAAAATGGTCAATAAATGCCAACGTGGCATACAGTCTAATCTTACCTTTAATTCGCAAAATCCCTCAGCTGTCAACCTTTTCGCGAAGATATCTCGTTCTGTAGTACCGAATCCCTTTCTTAAACGTGAAAAGACAATTGATGGGTACAATTTCAGTAGTTTGCAGAAATCCTATTGAAAAATCATTGTTATTGGTAAAAAGTGCATATTTAAGTAAAAACAAAAGCTATTGAAGAGTAAAAACTACCTAAATATGGACAAAAAACCTGAAAAAGCAGGATAAAACAAAAAAAAAAACACAGCGCAGCCATTTCGTTTGTTGCTGCAAGCAGCAAATAATTCATTGCCTGCTTTTAGGTGTAACCATGAAAGAACAGGAGGATAGGACAGTAGTTTGGTGCTTTTGCAGGGTTTTTTCTCTACGTGTGACGCTTAAATTGCTTTCGGGAGATCTGGCAATCGGCTCCCATTGCGGTTCTCGATTTCTTGGTCGATTAACGACTTTTCGATCAACCATCGTCGTATTATGATTTTCGATTGTGGTCGACATTTTTCTATTTCCCAGATGTTTGCTGTCGATTGCAATTTTCTGATCGACGCTTTATGTATAATAAATATTCGCATCTGCTGATTTAACATGATTAACATTCAAAAGTAGGTGAAAGACTACAGTGCTCGTGCGTTAATATTTTTAAAATCCGCCTACTGACACGCCCACAATTTAACAATCAAAACCCTTCTATTATCGCAAAAACAAAGTAAGCTGAAAGGAAGCTGAAATTTATAATATATAAAGTCTAGGGGCGCAAAATGCTTATATGTACTTAAATATTTTTAAAATCCGCCCACTGACACGCCCACTTATTTAAGAAAAACCGTTGTTTTAAACAGAAATCATTGCAAATTGAAGTACTATTCTTCGCGAAGATTTGTAGGTACTTTCCAGTACTGGCTAAGTGATTGTAATTGTCCCGAAAATGATGATCGTGATATACAACATATATTAAAATTTGAAGGTCCACAGTATGTTTTTCAAATGTTTTTTATGAAGATGTATGTGTATGTATGTGTGTGTGTCTATATGGGCGTATGTTTGTACGTAAGTACGTTGGCGAACAATTTTGTTGTTCATGGTACCTATTTCTTGTATAAAAAATTATTTCGACTTCGTTCTGTTCCTAATCGACGCGTAGTTACCTATATAGGAGCAAAACAAAATTAAATTGAATTCGGTCCAGCCGTTTTAAAAAAGACTGAAAGAATATGGATCTTTTAATTTCTTGACAAAGACTTTTAAAATCTATTTTGTTCTGGTGGCAATCGATTTACTTAAAAATATCAGATATTTTCATTGAGTTTTTTTTATCAAAGAGCAACTAACAGTTTCTTATAATAGTAAATATTATGTAAAAAAAGCAATAAATAATCAATATTAATGATAAATAAGGAGAAGAATAAAATAATATTGATTTTATTGAAATTTCGCCTACCTATAATTATTTATAGATATTACTATTTAATAGCAGACCCGCTGAAAAAATTCATGGATATTTTCTATTCAAACCTATTACGTACTTTACTCTTAACTTTTTATTCATTTCATATCCAAAGTATGCTGGAAAGTAGTGTTAATAAAACATCGATTGTTGGAGTTTTCGATAGTATCGATTGTTTGTTAAAAAACAATCGATTGATCGATTAACAATCGATAGTGTTATTAATATAAATAATTAATAAAAAAAGTTTTGCAAATAACACAATTTCAAATTTTTTAAATAACATTTTCATATTACAAAAAATTAAACATTTTTCAAATTTTTAAAAAGACGTTAATTACTTCTTTTTTAAAATGCTGTCTTTAATATAAGTGTTCATATAAAACGTTTTGGTAAACAAATTTCATTTCAACCGGCTAAAAGGCTTATGTGAAAATCGAACCCCAAAAAATATTCCATGGCCGTTTTCCATGTTTGACCGTTATCCCGAGCTCAATTTTTTTTCCGAATCCAAAACTTACTAATAAATAAAAAATTAAATGAAATTCACAATCAAGTTAAATAATTTATTATATTTATTTTAAAATAGATTTCACTTTACAAGATTTTATATATCTTAATTCACAGCACATTTAAATACGTAGGTACGAAACAGATACGTAGGTACATATGCATTTTATATTTAACAAATTTACTTGAATATTTCATAATTATGATGTATAAATAGCAATGTATTTAAATTTTTATCTTTCAATCTGTTTCTTTTGACATTCATGATTTGGCCAGCTTTCGAAAAAATCCTTTCAGAAGGAACAGATGTCGCTGGACAACACAAATATTTATTTGCCATTACACATAGCATGTTATTGTTGTTTTTGTCCCAGTATTCTAATATACATTGGTTATTTCCTATTACAGGTTTTTCAAAATATTGACGAAGGTCAATTATTGAGTCACTTACTGGTGTTGCTATTTGATGCTGTTGCTGATTAGGTAAAAAGAGGAGACCGTTTGAGTTTAACCTGTCAGTTGAAGAGCACCTTGTAGCACCACTAACTGAACTCTAGCTCAGTTCAGATTTTTGTCATCCAAGGACGATTCTCAGTTTTTCTTAACATTTTTTTTTCCAACAACATAAACACATCAACTGGACGACTATCGATATTTTTTCCAAACTATCGATAGTCTCGATAGTTTAGAACAATCGATTAATCAATTAAACTATCGATGTTTTATTAACACTACTGGAAAGTGGTCCTCCTAGGTCGCACTCACTCCACTTGTTTTTCGAGATTGTATAGCTGAGATTTCGTTCTTCGAGATTTCGTAGTAGACATTTTGTTCTTCGAGACTTCGTGCCCAACCCGGTATTTGGACATTTTATCAATACATTTTCTACGACGTAAACGATCTTAAAAATGCTGCACGGTTCCAGGAACTAGCAGTGTAAGAAAGCTGTCCATTCCCAATGGCATCAATATGGACCTGTCTTGGTCTAAGAAACTTTATTGAGGCTATTTCCAACCAAAACCAACGACCATACCACGTCGAGTTAATCGGTTCTCGTCAGATCACCGAAATTAAACGACGTTGGGCGCGGTTAGTAAGTAGATGGGGGACCGTTTGAGAACAATCGCGTGTCGTTAGCCAGTCCCATCTACAGAGTTGAGGTAGATAATTATACGTGGTATCACAATGGACCTAAATTGGTCCAAGTGTGTCGGCTTCTGCCGACAGCCACCTAAACCTAACCTAACCTATTTCCAACCAACCAACGTCATCTTGCGGTATTGTGTAAGAATTGAATTCTAACAAGGTGTAAAAACACCTGTCAGAGACAGAAGTCTTGGTATACAACACAGACTACCTATTATATAGGTAGCCAGTGGTATACAAGTAGGAGTCGCATTACGGCTAACGGAAAATTTGCTATAGGATTCGTGTGCAATTTTGACAGCTATTTTAGTCCACTTCCGCTTTTTAACGTAAGTTTAACGTAAGGCATTATGTGTTAGGTTAGGTTGAAATAGCCGCCGGCCGAGATCCACTTACACCAATAATGTACATTATGATACCACGTGGGTCTATCTAACAGCAACTCTGCCAGAACATCAAATACTTCCATTAAAGATTTCAATGTGAAACGCGGCGAAGCATCAATGATGATTATCTGTGCATAGTGAAATGGATGAACAACAACAGCGTGTTAAATAGTTACCCAATCTCCAATGGAGGTACTAGCCAACCGGTCTACATTTACAGGATAGAGTATTATTTAAATGACAGCATGAATACAATTTTTCGAATTTCGGACTCAGCAAATAATAAAATTCTCTATTTTTTTCGAATAAATAATTTTATTGTATTTTTTCCTCTTTAAATTTCGTTTACTCTGTTTTTTTTGTTCTTTTATTTTTTTTATACAAACGGCAGTCTAAAATACATACATATTTTAGAAATAAAGTTACAAGATGAATTTGTTATAAATTGTCCTTCTTACCTAATAACTGGTTACAATTAGATGGAGCCATTGATATTGTTTTGTATCGGATTTTGATTTAATTTTATCTACTTAAGTTAAATGTACACTTTTTATGTAGTTGTTTAATTTTTTTTTCTTTTTTTCATTTATTTTTATGTAGATTATCTAGGTACAATATGTATATTTGTGTTCTTTACATAATAAAAAAGATTCACAATAATATATCATGGACTTTTGTGCAAAATGACTTAAATACTTATGTAGTCGTAGTTAAAATTGTTTTTCTTAGTTTAATTTATCATTTCATGTTTTTTCTCTAAGATTTAACATCTAGATCGATCACGAATTTAACTCAAAATGAAAGCGAGTATGAAAAACATCAAAATAATATTTATGTATATTAATTAAAAAAAATGTATTGATTCCATTTGGTGAACTGCAGAGGGTGTTGCTATTCGAACATTAAACTTTGGATTTTGGAAAACTAAAATCGGAAGTGATTTTGATTCAGACTTTCTTTACTTTTCTTTATTATTTATTAATATTATGTCAGGAAACCTTTTTTGACAGTCAGTATATGACGTAACACTGTCAGGAGATTTTTATAATATATTTTCTATTTGTTTTTTTTTTCAATTCTGCCGTTTTATTAAGAGTCGCGTTTTTTTTTCTTTTAATTGTCGAAAATTTAGTTAAACCTTAAAACCGACTATGTTTATTTTTTGCATCTTATTCCGTTAGTGTTAATTTTGTCCGATTTAGTTGAATATATGATATCTACCAAATGACGTTTCGGTTGGCTTAGTCATATGTAACTGGACGGCACAATGAGAATACGTACATTATGGCGTACCAAAGTTCGGTCAGATACAATGCTAGCATTAGTGTGCACATCAGGTATTCAAGTCTCAGTTTATAGGCTTGTAAGAGAAGAATATACGATACACCCAAGAAGCAGGGAACCGTTAGGAATACTGATGATATAACATGCCAATCTGTAAGAAAAAAAACAGAAGAACAAAATAAAGAAACCATTTTTAGCACATTATAAATTATATTTATGTTTATTTTTATTCCAGGAACCATGTTCCCAAGCGTGATGCATCAATTAAAGAGATGAAAGCACAGACTACCTATATTAGACAGCCAACTCTCACTACCCCCGTCCGCTGCGCCGCTCAAATGGGAGAGCGGAATCCTCTCTCAAAATGTCCTATCGGTGAATATATGTGAATCAATAAAAGTGAAGTTAGCGTTAGCCCCCGGTAAATTTTATTCTTCTGTCTGATTGTTAAATATGACAGCTTTTGTGGTGAGTTTGCCAAAGTTCTTGATTTTGTGTCGTGTTGAGATTGGGGTGTGTTTGCAGGGTTTTCAGTAACTGTGGTAGCTTTGGAAAAACAAATAACCAATGGAACAAATAAAAATTGTTGCAAATGTGTGGTAATCTGTTTTACTGATTCATATAGGTAGTCTGTGGATGAAAGGATAGGTTAACGTGTAGCATCCTTCGGAACAAAAAAAAATACATATAAAAGCTGAAATATTTTGCTACCAAAAATTGTCGTGGATAGAGTAATCGTTCTAGCTTTCGATACTGCTTATCAAAAATCTCAAGAAGTTTCAAGTGCTATTGATGGTATTGTGCAAAGCAAAGACCCCACTTCCTAACACTTTTGTTGCGGTTAATAAAATGATCTTGGGCAGTGTGTCATTCACCAATTTCTGCACATTTGAATTTAAGTTAAAAATGTTAACATTTAGAATTTAGGAGTAGACTCTACCCGAAATGATTGTTTTTAAAGATTTACTTTCTAAAAAAAAAATATCGTTTTCTTGACAAAACTGATGTTAATGAAGGTAGGTGTGCTTACTTTCATCCTCTCCAAAAATATAAGGAACGAGTTGTTTACGCAAAAATAGGCAATGCCAATTTAAACCAATTTTCCTGATGTATTTGCTAGCCTGCTGATGGAAAGCACTATGGAAATGTACTCTTATAGAAAACGCACTACCCTGCCAGGCACTATTTATCATGTTACTGAATCTTGGAACGGGCAGAAATGCTCGGGTCAGAGCTATTCGGTTTCCGAGGGATAGCAAAGTAATGATTAAAATTAGGCGAAACCTTAGAGTCGCGAGTTCGAACGTTGGAAGCATGAGTGGTTGTAGCTACGAGCTTAAAGGGATGATGATTAGAAGGCGAGTTCATATCTTATGTGTTCTTGAACGCGAGGACAAAATGTTTCAAGATGTTCTACTACGGGACGAAGTAGCAAGCAGGAACGGGATCGGTAGCATCCTTGCAGCAGAGCTACTTGGCAGCGTCATGACCATTTCAAAGCGCAGTGATCGTTTGATGTCACTCAAACTGGTGATGCTAGGTGAGCTGTGGAATGCTGTCAGTGCATATGCTCCCAAAGTAGGATGCGAGTAGAGGAAAAAAATGCATTCTGGATAGATTTTCACAACATCATTAAGAACTTCACAAAAAAAGAAGTTTTGTTTGGTTAGGTTAAAACGGTTGAGATTGGAACGGCCATGTCGGGAAATCAAAGGAGGACTGTGAAGACTGCCATGGAGGACTGGGATACGGCACCAGGAACTCTACGGGTGAAGATATCCTAAGTATTTGCAAGTCATACGGTAACATGTTTCAAGAACCCTCGGGTTAAATATTGCAAAGTGTTTCTAGCAGAGACTGTCAGCACCAACAAATTGTACTATCTCGACAAAGAGAAAGGCGAAGCATTTATTGCAAATATGCAAAATTATCTCCATCACAGCATCAACGAAATAACGAAATTAATAATGCAGAGTGCAGAGCACAAGATACATATAGGGAATTCCCCTTGAGCGACCTTGCTTGAATAGAGCCAAATCACTGCTAGGGTCTTCACAAGGACAATATCAACACGTCAAATAATCATGGTGGTGGACATATGAAGCTAAATCAGTGCTAAGTAACAAGAAAGCGACATTTAAATCTGATCAAAGTGCTCCCGTAATAATGAAGATGCAAAAATTCGCCTCGAATTGGAACATAGACTTCGCAAGAGGTTCGCGAAGAGAAGGTGTTCTCAAATATAAGCAAAGTGTGAAGCCACACACTTTGGTTATATATGCTGCTAGTAGAAACTAGGCTATCCACGAACTGCAACAATCCAGCTTGAACAGGAGCACAACTATTTTCAAAACAGCCGCTCAGAGAGGGAGGAATTCCCAAGAAAGCCGTTCGAAAAAGTTCATCAACAATGCTCAAGAGCTGCTTCTTGTGGATGACGAACAAATACTACACAGGTGGCAACAGTAATGAAATAACAATTTCCTCGGATATATTTTCCGAGAGCCGTTCCTTACAATGAAGAAGTACACGACATTACAGTCGTAAAAGTTAGGAAGGTGGTCCAAAAATGAAAAGAAGTTGGAGTGGATGAGATACCCTCTGAATTCTGGAAAAATATGAGAGACATCGCGCCTAAAAGGCTCATGATTCTCATCTCAAAACGGATGAGAGGCGATCTAATGCCAACCAGTGCAGGGAAAGTTTTCTTCTTCCTTTTACAAAGAAAAAGGCGATACGCGAGACAGTGACAATTACCGTTCAATCAAGCTGGTATCAAACACAATAAAGACTTTTCATCGGGTATTAGATAGCGGAATGCGGAAAATAATACGGCTATCTGAAGAGCAGTGCGGGTTTGCCGCAGGTAAATCCAATACAGATGCCTTTGAAAAGGCATTTGATAGACAAGCAAGGGATCTATTATGGGTGGCGCTAGGACAACGAGGAGGTTCAGAAGCCTACGTACAGAAAATCATGGACATGTATGAGGGAGTAAAAACAAGAGTAAGATGCTTCGCTGGCGTTACCGAGGAGTTCAAAATCAAAGTTGTTGTACACCAGGGAAGCGTCTTAAGTCCCTTCTATATTTAATATAGTCCTTGATTATCTGCCTGAAGGAATAGTGACGGACGCCAAAGTGTATCAGTTATTCTTTGCTTTGATGGAGCCATCATTAGGGAGGATCAAACGTCCCTGCAACGAGCAATTGATGTATGGGTGGACGTTTTGGAGGGGAATGGATATCGTATTAGTCCGAAAACAACAACTTGTGTTGCCCATGCTCTGATCCACTCCGAACTATTCCAGACATTCCAGACATTCTGGCATCTATTAACAATAGGGAAGCAAGCTTTGATAACGACATTAAGCATGGCATAAACTTAGAGTGGATAAAGTGTCAGGAAAACTCAGTCATCTTTTGTGAGCGAAAAATGCCCTTAAACTGACAGGAAGGCTATACACAGCAGTTGTACGCCCGGCGCCCTCACGCGGTTCAAAATGGTGGACAGCATACATGAAGATGCTTCGCATGACAGCAGGAGTAACAAAGATTGATCGAATAAGAAGTTCCAAGATCCGAGAAAGCCTTCACGTCAAAGAACCTATCTCGAAGAAAATGGAGCGCGACCGGCTCAGTTGGTACTGTCAAGTTCAAAGGAGAGATCCTGCGAACCCTGTCAAAAAGGCAATATCAATCAACGTTCCCGTATAAACTCAAAAGCGAGGCAGGCCTTAACACTCCTGGATCACACAAATGCAGCAACACCGGAATTTGATTGGCCTTTTCAAAAGGCTTGCTAAGAAGGCCATTGCCTACATATTCTGCTTAAACCATTTTTTCGTTTTTAAGGAATAAGTTCGTCAAAAATGGCTGCTATAGAGTAGGTCTTTCATATTTCAGCTTTCTAGCTCTAGCTTACAAGGCCTGAACATTTGTGTCAGACAAGGAAATGGCTAAATCAACATTATTTTCTATGCTGTTCACATATATAGTACTTTCAGGGGTCTACGGTCAATATAAGGGCTTGTTACAAACTGTGACGCAAAATTAAAATACCCTTAGGATAGGGTATACAAATACAAAGACTAGCATGTATAGCGATAACTAGTCTAATGAAAACAACTCCTATCGTTGGTTGAAGGCATTACTCAATCTGCTACCACTGGATGTGTTCATTCAAGAATCAGCTATCAAAAGCACCTGGAGTATCACCCAAACGAGCAGCTCGAGCACGGGTCTTATGCAAAGCATAAACATGCAAGGATTTTAAAGAGGTACTTAGAGAACCAACTAAATGTCTCCTTACCTCGACTTTGATACAACATTCTCTTGCTTCTTTGAGAAGGAAAGACACAAACGGTACACCCAAAAAATCGATATCCCACTGCACAGATTGTAAGGCTAAAAACACACCGGATAAAGCAAAACGTGTTTTTTTGTTTCGTAAAACAAGAGAACATTGTTTCTTATGAGACTACACACCCCAAAGAAAACGAAACAAAACACACGTTTTTGTTTTGAAGTGTTTCGGTGGTGGTTGTCGGAAATACATACCATTGTATACGAGCAACACACACCAAATGCAACAAAACTATTTCGAATCAGCGTTGTTGACGATAATTGGCTACTTTCTGATGGCACAACACACCAAATGAAACGAAACATGACAACCATAGCAAAACAGAAAAACAGGTTTCGTCACCAGTGGTTTTTTGCAAAACAAAATTTTGATTCCGTTTTTATTATTTTCTTCTTTCGTTGCACTTTATAGCTTTATTTGCTTCTATGTTTACTCTGGTGTTTGTTTTCACTTACCGTAGAGTTATAAATAATCTTTAAGTCGGAGTTATGCTTTAACGATAGTTCGTATCTTGTTTTCTGATAGCATTTTCAATTAATTCAAGCAAATAATCAAAATTCGTTAAGATTATATGGATGCACCGATCACACTCTGCTATTTGCGTAATTTTCCTCAATTGCTTCAAAAATTGTATTTAAGATTGGCACAACTTCATCGTCTGAGTCCACATGTTGAACAACAAAGCAAGTCGCGAATTAAATTTTATTTAATTTCAACGCACACCAAACGAAACAAGAAAACAAAACGTTTTGTTTTGTTACATTCTATTTCGCTTGGTGTGTGTTCAAATAAAAAACGTTTTTTTTGACTATCGAATCAAAAACGTTTTGTTTGATCCGGTGTGTTTTCAGCCTAAATTGTTGTTGGTTACTTTTTACTTAACCTAAGCAAGCATGCTAAGGAGAAAAGTAGGGAGGCGATTCTAGCTAGTTGATATGTCCAAATTCCAATAACCAGAACATTGACTTAGCATTAAAGTTCCGAGTGTTCAGAGCTACAGTAACCACCTGTACGTGTGTTATGGTGTTCAGGCTTTTGGTTATGTCCATCTTAATGAATCAGTCCCGAGGAACTTTTTTTAAAGGGTGTTCCGTTTACCATATATGTTGAGTCAAGTACAGCACCGATTTCTATATAAAAGCTAAAATCACATTCCAACTATTTAACCCAGGTGATGCGAAGAGAAACTGAAATAAACAAGTTAATCGCGGTATATCTATTTCCAACAAATGCTTCTTCTTTTTTGGCACATGATGCGAAAGTAATATTAACGAGTGGCAAAATATATTCACCAATTTGATGGCAAAAATTTATGAACAAATAGGTATATCTAGAACATTTAGAAATTGCATCTTTGTTAGCGAGCGCAAACATGTAGGAATCTAAACAACCAATTTTTGAAAGGAACTGGCAGAATGAAATCAGGCCCGAATGCAAAATGTCCCCAAAAATAAATGAAAAAGGCCTCAATGGTGCTGTATTTCATAATGAAATAACATTTATACAAAATCCTCCCAAAAAAAATTAAAAATTACCCTAAATTAATGCATGCAAACAACAAAAATAAAATCATTATGAAGTTGGGGAGCATTTTCATTGTTTTGGGGTCAATTGGCAAGTTTTTAATGCCTTTTTTAATTTTTTTCAATAAGCGAAGCGGGACAGGCAAACACTGTTTAATTCGAAAAACTAAGCGATATAGGCGTCTGCCAGACAACGGAGCAACGAAGCTGCGTAATCGGGCTAAACCAGGCGCTTTTTTCGAAATTTTTAGAGTTTATCTGTGGAGAGTATGTTTCTTTTTTTTAAATAAAAAACCTTTGCCCTATGGCTGACACTGCGACCTAAAAGATCTTTTATATCAGAGGGTTGTCATATACTAAAAGACGAGTTTACTCCCTACTGAAAGGCAATACGTCTTTTGTGGCAGATTTACGATAGCTCCACCTGTAAATGCATCTCAAAGCTCCACCTGTAAACACATCTCCCTATGAAAGATGCGTCGTCTCAATCAATAGAGAACTGGGCATTCAGAGAGAATGTGCTCAGAGGTTTCCTCGTCCTCCATGCAGAGCCTGCATTCTTACTCTGGACTTATGTTCATTTTGTTGAAAGGGTATCTCAACCCACAGTCGCCAGTGAGAAAGCCCAGCAGCTTTCTTATATTTTATTTATTTAGCGTAAGGATTTCCTTATAGGAGTATGGCATAATTAATGATTTGGATTGTCTTAAACCAGGGACACTTTCCCAATTTTTATAAGAAGCTGCTGTTCCCGTTCTTTAATAAGCCCTAAGGCAGCAGCCCCACTGACTTTGCAATAAGGTTATGGTTTAAAGAACACAGATTCGGGTCCATCTCTGGCAAGTTCGTCTGCAGATCCATTGCCCGCTATACCCTGGTTGCAAGGCACCCATCCGAGTTTGACCTTTTTGTATTTGGCTAGTTTTTGCAAGGCATTGTAGCAGTTCTTAACAGTAAAAGAGTCCATTGTGTTGGACGACAGTGCCTGATGTGCTGCTTGACTCTCTGAAAAGATGTGTAGGTATATTAGCGCCTTTAATTCCCTTATTATAGTTTAAAACAGCGCAGATCTCAATGGCATAGACTTCTGGCTGGAACACTGTGAGACACATTCCCATAGGTATCGAGACTTTGGTGTTGGGTCCAAAGACAATAACACCAACTCCGGATTCCATTTTCGATCCGTCGGTGTTCCATACAAGACTTCTTGGGTCCAATACTGGAGTACCCTTGGTCCAAATAGAACGGTCCATTATTTCTACCTCAAATAATTTCTCAAAACTGTATTCCTTAAACATTAAGTCAGGGATTGGGTACAATTTTTCCAAGTTTGGGATTGAGTTAAGTATTTTCAGGTGTCCTTAAGGTTTTGAATTGTACTTCTATTCAAGCTGCAGCTTAATAGCGCATCTAGCTGCCGTCTTCCCAATGAAGATTTCTAAAGGTGTGAGCCCAACAATAACTGCAATTGCAAACGTTGGAAAGGTGCACATAACACCTGTTATATCGAGACATGCAATGCATTGGAGCTTCTGGAGCTTATTTGTCGTTGTTCGTTCAAGTTCTTTTGGTCAGCAATCGATGGCGGCGTACGTGATGATAGGTCGGTCTAACCATCATAGCATACAACCAGTACAACCATATCGGGGTGAAGATCCCAGGTTCTGCCATATAGCCGTCTACAGGCGTCCTTATGGGCCCCATAAGCTCTAGCACGTTCGGTGGCGGACTTGATGTGCGAGTTCCAGTTAAGTTTCCTATCTAGGATGATTCAAAGATATTGTCGAGACTATGTTAGTTGTTGAATAGACATGGGACCCTAGCACACTGAGGCGTATGCGTAACCAATTTTTAATTTATTTTATTTGAGAGACTGTGAATCCAATAGAAGAAAGTGTTATATCTGAGTTTCATTTCATTTAAATTCTATATATGCCTGCTGAATTCCACAACGATTTTTATGGTCCATCGTACACAAGACTATTTCTACCGGCATAAAATCGGTTTCATACCATAATTCGAGCGCACACGGGATGATTTCTGCAGAACAAATTGTATACATGAACCCATTTTCACTGTTGTCGTATTTCGTGTAGTTCATAAAAGACGTTTGAGAGTTGAATGAATATACATTTTTAACTCGGTTGAACATTTTCTAACGTTTCTTACGCGGACATTAGTCCGCTTGCTTACAAAGCCGGTTTTATGCCGGTCGGTAAAAATAGTCTCGTGTGCGATGGCTGAATGATTTCGCTAATAATGACGATAGAGGTCTTTTAAGCTCTTATTAGTTAATTTGTCTTTCTGACAGCCACTTCAACTTAACCTAACCGATGCCAGCTGCTCTAAATAAAACGGCTTATTGAACTTGCGGGAACGGACTAAGAACATCAACGTAGCGGCGCCCAAAAAACTGACTTGTAAAAGCCGGCTAAGCGGAGAAGTCACATTGCGGCAATTTAACCATCTTGAAACTCTCCCGCAAGTGTACATAGGTTCACACTACTGACTACTAAAGATCACCGGTGTCGTAAAAGGAAGATCAAACAATAATCTATTATGGGAGTATGTACGTTTCGATATTGTAAAAAAAATGGCAGGCCTAAAAACTTCTGGATCACACAAACCAAAAACCACCAGGAATTAATTTACCTCAACTATGAAGTGATTTAAAACCAACTGGCCTGCCAATATTCATTGAGGTCGAACCGGCGATCCTATCACAGACGGACCAGTAAGGATGCAGTAAAGTGGGATGGTCATGATCTATTTAGTCTTGATCATAGCTAAGCCGTTAAGCAATAAAAAGATGAAGACTAGGACAACAACGGACCATATAAGGCCGCAAAACCTAACCATTAAACTCCGAACATTTCTGCTGGGCAGTTATATTTTCTGACACGAATCAGCGTTAAATGGAAGGGAGCTTCAATTTAACGCTGATTCTGAAAGGCAAATTTTAAGAGGCAGCTTATACTATTTAATGTTTGTTAGAATGTCACGAGAAGTGGGACAATGGTCCGCAGCGCCCACTGCCAGCTATTCTGAAATTATTTCATAAAGTAGGTACATCTTGGTGAAAGTTCAACAAAGAAAGACTGCTACTTGGTACTTTAGCAGGAATCAACGTTTTGCAAAATAAAGGGGGTCAGAGCTCCTGTCCCAAAAGACAACACGTTAGCTAAACTAAATACTTATCCTGTGAGTGCCATTAACTTAATGTTGTACAAGACTAAGGGACATTTGAATTGCCCCCTTAAGTCGTTACAGACAGTTCTGTTCAACCTTGTCTTATGGATATATTTTATTCAATTGGTTTTCACTCTTCGCTTTGGGAGAACTTTTATTTTTTTACTTGGAACGTATGACATCTCTGAAATTCCCACTTGGCGCGATAAAACATTACCAAAATTAGGTTCAAAATAATAAAATAAGAGGATCTCAAGGGATGAACCATAAGCAAGACCATATATTCGCCTGTGTAATTATTGCCATCGTAGCGAGCACAATATGATGATTCAACCATAAGTTTATTGGTACGCCTCATAACATACATGCGAAGTTCTACTAAATACATTTATATAGGAAATATTTGTCAAATTTTGTTTGCGCATTGCTTTCAGTTTTATTAATCCATACAAGCTTTTATGGCGTACACTTTTCCCTTTTCGTAGAACCACCCACACTCGTAGAACCACCCATCCAACTACATTATATAGGAGCATATTCAAACTAAATTTAGAGGGTAGTATCCCTCTCATTGAAAGGGAAACTAACAAAAGCCTTCTCAAGCATCTATATGTGAAATAACCAGACGGCCAGAGATAAGAACACAAAACATAACCCGAAAATCAATAATCTATGCGTTTAGTCATGTGTCAAAATCGAAACTCATGTTTATCATCTCACCTCGTTCAGCCAAGGATCCCTTACCACCCAATTTTATTCGAATCGTTTCCAAAACGCACACGCCAATGAGAACGCATGAGTCCTGTGCCAGCGTATGCCCGTTGTATGAAAGGTTAATCGCCTTCAGCAGCCCCATTCCGAGTTCACAGCAGGCAAACATGCCAAAGTAGAACGAATTCAAGTAAATAAGCACTTCGTACGCCAAACTAGGATTGCCCATATCGTGCAGCAATAACCTCAACAAATGTCACTTAACATCACTTGTTCTACAATGCACACGAGAGGTCACTTCATTTAGTGGCACATAATGAAAAGGGTCAAGCTCACTTAAAAACCACTAAAATACGGAGCACAATAATATTTTTATATGTATTTGAGATGTGTAGTTTCAGGTGGAAATATGCAAAAACACTGATTCAATTAAAAATAGAATATTCGTCGGCACAGAACAGAATTATACCAACGCGAATTTTTATCAAACAGTTCACCACCAAGACCAAACCGATAGACTATTGAATGTTTCAGAGCGGACTTTGTGCGGTATTCGAGTGTAATTCTTGTTAGTCGCCGGACGGTATTTTTAGACTGCGTCAACCGCAGAGGGCGACGCGCTACCAATATATACGAGGAAGATGAGTGAGTTTTCGATGGCAGGGTACCTTCAGTTTTATTTTTCTGACAATGAGTGTATAGCATACACAAATTGCAGCAATCAAGGAATATTTCCCTTTTCTTATAATTATATATTAACGTATATATAACCAAACAAGTGTATTGGGTGCCACAAAAGTTAAGTGTTACACATGAAATTGGCGGATACGAATGTACTCGTACCTTACAGCGTTGGTACTTGTGTTTTTTTTTAATTTCCAGAAGAATCTGCTTTTTTCAAACATAAATCTATTGGTAAGGTATTTTGTGTTAAAAAATGTATAAAAATAATATTTCTGAAAATTGTGAAAACAGTAAACGTATCTACATTCGATTAGGTCAAATGACCTGCACCTGAAATTATTTTGCAGTTTTATAGTCTCATATCCATACTGCCCGTAAATGTTTATAAACAGAATAGTTTATTGCATCCGACTTTTATTAAGAAGCGTACAGAATGAATATACCCTATAATAGTGATGTGTACACGTAGCAATTATAGAACTACAAACAGTACAAACTCGATTTACGCAACTAATAGAAATTGAGGCAGATGCAATAATAATAATAAAATGATGAAATAGCCATTTTACTATGTTTCTGCAGACAAAATGACATGGATGTACTAGGTGGGGCAAAAGTCATTAGCCTATCTTAAATTTAAGCCATCAATAACAGAATCCAAAAGCAGAATCAAAGTTTTTCATTAAAAAAAAAATAACAACCGGGTCACAACTTTTGCGCAACCTTGTATTTATAAAGAAATTGGTCCAGGTCCAAACAAACAGCACAGTACTATAGTGAAATAACGGCATAAATAACAAACCAAAAGGAGAACATGCAAATAAAAAATAGATGAATAAACGCAAGAAGTTGCACTAGTCGAGATAAATGTGTTGAAAAGTTTGTATTTTGTATTTGTATTTATTTATATCAATAATTTGCTGTGCAATAAGAACAACATTCTTTAAGAGTGCACAGTTAACATATGGATATACAAGGCGACATATTTTACGTTTATAGAAAAAAAAAATAATAAAAAAGTTGCACTTATAGAGTCAAGAAGTGCGACGACTTTAGTGTTGCGAAAATCGGGGAGTTGCGCGAATCGAGGGTTCCGTTAACCGAGTTCGTAATGTATTTGTAAAATTGTTTTTTTTTTAAGTTTTTTTTTAACAATATTTTTTTTTTTTACTATGCCCCCTTTTATTTTATAGTTACACAGCGCGGGCGTTAAGGAAATTGTCATTAGAAGAAAAGGAGAGCTGCCGATCTACGTTGGTTTTGAATGTTTGTAGGTTATAATGTGAAGGAAAAATAGAGCGTAGAGTAGATGAGTACTCCACATTCGTGTTGTACGGCTGAGGAACAATTCTTTGAACTTCACTGTACGTCCGAATACAGGATTGAGGTTCATTCCTTGCATGCCGGGTATTGCGGTTGAAATGTTTAAGGGGTGGAATACAAATGGCTATTTCGTTTGAGCACTTATTGTGGAAATAACGATAAAATAACGAAAAACAGGAGACATAAAACGGTCCAAAATACTTGAATTGAACGGACCGAAAGGTAATTTCTAATCCATTGAAGAAGATTATCATCGATTCCAGTTGCACGCATTTTCGACAAGAGAGTTTTTGATGCCAAACTCTATCAAATGCCTTTGAAATATTAAGCGCAACGATGTGACTTTCACCACCTTGGTGAAGAAATTGGTTGCACTTTTCGGTTAGATATGTCATCAAATCACCAGTGGACCTGTTGCTGCGAAAGCCATGCTGCCGGTCATTAAGAAGTTTTCGGGATTCAAGATATTTCATTAGCTGACGGTTGATCAGCGTTTCCATGACCTTAGGAAGAAGGGACGTAAGTGCAATTGGTCGGTAGGAGGAAGGAGAAGAAGATTTGCCCTTTTGTGTTGTACAGACTGGACAAATGCTGTTTTCCATCTCCTGAACAGGTAGAAAAGCTTACGAAATGGTTTTTGCCAGCGTAGAGGAACACATCCTTGTATTGCCAAGGGTAAATGGCTTGAGGTTTTTGAGAATTTTGAAGTGCTCTCAGCTGTTTTCTCCTGTCATATGCCCATAGTAACTTCAATATCACTCGAAAATGTAAGTGTTACAAAGAAATACGACGAATAAAGTCAGATGGATAGAGAATAGAGCTGAGCAGTATAGATTATGACTCAATGCCCACACTTTTTTTCTGACTCCACAAATTGACATCTCTTGCGATACTATGACTGAAATGATTCTTCAAGTCATTAAACAGTCCGCTATTCGGAGCAATACAACGTTTAACAATTATAGACATACTATAGTTAGCTGGTTTGATAGGGACTGTATGAAACTCAGAAAAAAATCATTCTTATTTCTTAAACTTTTTAGAAAAACCAATTCGGAATTGTTTAGATCACTTTATATATCGGCTAATAAAGATTACAAGCTTGTTTGTACTGCAAAGCATCAGAATCATTTCCACCGTATTGCAGAAACCCTGACAAGTTGCAAGGCTTCTAGATCCTTTTGGTCTAAGTTGCGACTTCTTGGCGGATGTAAGACTAGGTCGTCTTCGTTAATGCATGTTGAGACTCTCGCAATGCATTTCAAAGCTTTGTTGAGCCCTTTGGTGTGTCAATCGTCCGATTAACATGTCCGAACTACTTGCAGCGTTAAAAAATTTGAAAAACAATAAAGCCCCGGGGATTGACGCAATACCCGTTGAATTCTATAAAAACGCCACTCCAGCTTTTTTTAACTTCCTGTTAAAATATTATAATAAGCTTTTGAACGAAGAAATACTCCCCGAGTTATTTTTGAGGTCCTTAATTTTTGCAATATTTAAGAAAGGTGATAGTAGCCGACCCGAAAATTATAGAGGGATCTCCATTCCCTGTTCACTTAGGAAATTTTTTGCTCAAATTCTATACCACAGGTTAGTTAATTGGGTTGAATGGAACAACCGG
The DNA here is from genome assembly GCA_949715645.1 of Portevinia maculata. Classification (NCBI taxonomy): domain Eukaryota; kingdom Metazoa; phylum Arthropoda; class Insecta; order Diptera; family Syrphidae; genus Portevinia; species Portevinia maculata. The sequence goes on from OX454528.1 coordinate 91,828,189, forward strand.
TTAAGTATCTTTCAGGCTGGTTTTCGCCCCGGCTTCTCAACGGTTGATCAAATCTACGCGCTTACGAGTATTGCTAGGAGGCAAATAGACAAGAAAAAGAAATTATACGCTTTCTTTGTTGACTTTAAATCGGCCTTTGATACAGTCAAAAGGAGTGCGCTACTATATAAATTATCAGTTCTAGGTTTGTCTACTAAGTTTTTGAGACTTTACCAACAGTTTGTTTCCAATACTTCGGCTGCTGTTTGTAATGGTAGCGCCTCGTCAAACTTTTTTAAGACTGAAACGGGTGTTCCGCAAGGATGCATCTTAAGTCCAATCCTTTTTGCACTTTTCGTTCATCGATGATATATGTGAACACTTGCAAGTTGGCGGTATACAGTTTGGAGATCTGTCAGTAAAGGTCTTATTGTATGCAGATGACTTAGTAATTCTCGCAGATAATCCTGCGACACTGCAACTTATGATCAACAAACTGAAGCGATACTGCGACCTGTGGGATCTGCAAATCAATATATCAAAGTCTAAAATTATGGTATTTGAATCGACATCTCGAAGGAGCCTACGTGAACATTGGAGTTTAGAAGGGGAACCAATAGAGGTAGTTCAGCAATTTAAATATTTGGGTTTTCTCTTGTCACACAACCTTGACTTACGTCCACATGTATTCTAACCAAGTTTTTGGCTTCAAGTATCTGGAGGACTTTGAAGCTGTTCAGAGATTTTTTATTAAGAGAATTTTTAAACTGCCCCTGTCAACCCCTACCTATGCAATTTATGTGGAGTCTGGTTTACCGCAGATTTATATTAGGAACCTCAAGGCCAACGCATATTGCTTCTCCGCAGTATTGCAGAGATCAGACAGCAATTTGCACAAGCAGGTTATGTTGTTTGCATTTCGATGAAAATTAACCCCATTTAAAGAGTGGTATGAGCTCGCAGGACTACACGGGATTAATTTAAATTTAAATGTAAGTGGCACTTGGAAGAACATGTTTTATAGGTGTATTGGTAGGGTGGACGAGAGTTTCTATCAGCATGCTTAAACAGGGCGCTCACATCACCATCCAGAAGTATGTATAAATGTCGTGATCATGCCTTAGGTGCTGGCAACTATTTTAGCGACAGTCTCTCAGGCAATGTAATAAGCATGATTTTTAAAGCTAGAACCGACATTTTAGGACGCAACTATGTCCCGCATAGACAAGATCTTCGAGAAATCTGCAGCCTGTGTAATAATGAGATGAAAGATGTATTCCATTTTCTGGTAATATGTCCCATATTACGTGAACTACTTGTTCTGTACTTTTCTAGGAGTGCTCTTACTAGAGAAGAAGCTATATTAATATTGAATGGTGCCTATGGATGGAGTCTACTTTTTAAATATTGCAATCACGCTTTAACTTATCGTAATAGTTTCGTGGATTAATTTGTGGCCAAACATAAATGTGATATTAGTATTTTTTTAAAATTCTGCTACGTAATGTGATAGTTTTTCTTTTTTCAACCTTTTTTTAAGATCATATACATACATGTAGGGTTCTTTCTTCGTTAAATAAAAAAGACACGGTTTAAAAGTTATAAAATTCAATCGGTTTATTCACATGATTCTATTTGACAAACTACTGTGCGAAGCGCACTGCAAAACTACTACTACCTGCGGTGGTGGTTGACGACTGACTGACTGTCTAGGGTTTTGGTCGTCGCTCGTTCGTCTGTTCTTCGTTCTGCTCGGTTGTTCGCTGTGCGTTTGTGTGTAGTAAGTCGTTAGCGTTCGTCTGTCGGTCCTGTCTACGTATGCCCCAATCCCACATACATATGTATTAAAACTATAACTTATTAAATATGGAAATTATGCAATTTATAAAAAAAATATAAGTTTTCTTAACTAAATATTTCAAATCTAGATTGAAGTCAATCTAGGGCAGACGGCTTTTAGCTAACGCTTTTCTTTTTCTTTAACATAATATAATAATTGTAATTATAAGTCTAAATCAAGAATTTATCTAATCTAATCTATTCTCAGAACGATGGGGGAAAACCATCTGGACCAGCGGATTTGTGTATGTCAAGATCTCGAAGTACTCTAGCCACTGTACGAGTGCGAAAGTTGATTGGTCCTATGGACTATCCTACTCGCTCGGATACAGGGGGAGATAAAGCACAATCTGGAAGCGTTGAGCTAGCTGAAAAATGAGCAGCGAGCAGATTGGCCTTATCTTATCTTGCAGTCAAATCTGGCTCGTTTAAACCTTTTCCGGTTTTCCTCAGATAGGTTGGCCTCATAAGACCGAAAGCTTACATCTTTTAACCTGATAGGCTCTTTGCAGCTCCATTCACACGACATGTTTACCTTGGGTTTAATATTTTTTATTCGGTTAGGAATAAAGCATTTCATACCCAGTAAAATTATGTTTGTTATCATATCAACAGCAGCATCCACGTCGCTGTCGAGGAAACACAGTGACCAGTTAAATCTCTTAAAGAAACCGTTTAGTTTTTCCCAATTGGCTTTCTTGTATTGCCATAAGGTTCTTTTAGGAGTTTTTTTCTTTAACTACTATGTGGCCGGGGTACGAGAAATTCGCTGACATGACACAATGGTCTGACGAACCTAGAGGCGGTAATACGTTTATAGCGTATTTTTCCGGGTGAGAGGTCCAGTGTTTTGGCGGCTTCACGCTTATGTCCAGTATTCGTGTTGGTTGGCTCATTTACAAGCTGAGTCAGATTGTTTACCTTAGCAAAAATCTCAACATACCTTGCTTCGGGTGTTGTCTGTCCAGAATGTCAAGGCCAATGCGAATTGTGTATATTGAAATCACCCGCAATGACGATGGCAGTACGAGGATGAAGGGCCATAATTCTTATGATGGAATCAGACAGCGCATCTAACTGAATGTCTGTCAAAATTGCGGCTTCTGTAAATAAAACAGTAGTGGATTAATTGCATACGGACATGAAATTTGAGCCAAATATTTTAAAATTCCGGATTTTAATATTGACCATATTGGCTAAAGTTGGTATATAGCAGAGTCGTAGCTCTAACGTTATAATAGTGGCATGGTCTATGATGCAAGCAATTTTAATTGTTGAAAAAAGTAGCGATTTCCAATATACATTTACTGGGGTGTCGTGACATGACAAGGCCTTATAACGCTTTCGCCAAGCAACTTAAGTCCATATTTTAACGTATGGCCTTATGTCGCAACCCTTTTTGCGATAAAGCGCCATATTTCAGAATACTATAGTACCTGTTAATGTTTTCAATAACAAAAACATATTTGAACCTTGATAAGAAATCACCATTGGTATCTATAAAGAAGAAATGAATATACGTGGTTTTCATTCTTAAGTTTGATTCTAAGTGCAACGTGGTGTCCGTCCAGTGTGTGAAGCCTCAAATTATCAAGCGACAAAGGATCAAATAAGAACTTTTTGATTTGAATCTGTGTATATATATCAAAATCATTGTACCTTTGTATCTATGCAAACTTCTAGGCAAACTTTGGTATTGACCCGAGAGCGAACCAGTCCACAACTGGACTTTTTTGTTTTTCCCTCTATGTAATCTAATATATCGGGACCAAGTAACATCTAGTTTTTTTCCACCGCCCCACCTCTTGCGAACGTCTGACAAACATCCAAGTCAAACAAACATACATCAATCAAAATTGTAGGTCCCTTCTACTTCATAAGTGGTTGAAGAAGATAGGTTTTAGGCGCTGTATGGGCCGTTAATGTCTAATATTTATTTCCAAATCTAATATATAAAAATCGATGTTTATGTGTTCGTCTTCTCTTGGTTCGCGCATCGTTCATCCGATTGAGTTGAAACTTCGTATAGTTGTTGTTGGCATTCAAGTTAAGGTTGCAAGCATAGGGCCATCAACGGACAATATATCATCAATATACAATATTTGACACGCGAGTTAGAAGAGGGCTTCAAAACCAATGTTTTTTTGTACGATTTCGCGCATCATTCATCCGATTGAGTTTTAACTTCTTAAAGTTCTTATTGGCACTTGCATGAAAGTTTCTGGCATATTACCATCAACGCACAACATACCATCCACTCACAAAAGGTGAAATGTTTGAGACCAACACATGCAGTTGGGCATGAGGTTAAAAAAATCTATGATGAAAAACGAAAACTCAAAAACTGAAGGAAACAATTAAAATCAGTAATCGACAGTGACACAAATATTAATAAATATTAACACACCGATTCTCCCAAAACTCACTGAGGCCTCACAAGGTCAGAAGTCACAAAAACCTCAGAAGGCGATTTTCGAAGGTTTTTCTATAGTTCCGCGCCCACACTACTAGTGAGGCTCACAAAAACAATCCCAATTATGATCTCCTTGTGAGAAGGTCACAAGACCCTCAAAATTCTTGAATCGCAAGTGTCACTTGTTTTTTAATTTGTGTGTCACACACATTGAAGTTCACCCGATCCCGCATTGTTCACGCATTGCAAAGTTGAGAAATGAGAGAATGCTGTCATTGCCGATTGATTTTTTTGTGAGTATTCTTGTAAGGAATCACAACAAACCTCACAAGAAATCAGCCTCAGAACAGTTGTGACTTATGAAGCCTCCGACGGGAGAATCGGGGTGTGCATTTACTTTGTAGCATACAATGAGTGGCGTGCAAATCGCGTCGGTTCATTCGATTGAGTTGAAAATGTGTACAGTGATTGTTTTCACTTGCGCAAAAGTTTATGACGTAGTACCATATTACGTACAATTTGCCATCAACGTAAAATAGGTGGCGCGCGAGTATTAAGAATACTTCAAAGCTTTTGACCATACTGAAATCGAGACCCTGTTGCGCTATACTGCATAAAAATAATAAAAATAAAAAAAAAAAAAAAAATTATCTGCCCACTTTATTTATCTAATTAAGACGTACATAATTATTAAATATTTGAATTTATCCTTTTTTGTATCCTTTTTTCTTTTTGTTATAGATTGCTTTTCTCTCTAAATTGCTGTATAATTTTTATTTTTTCTAACTTCCTTTTCATTCCATCCTTTTTTTTAATCTGCCTTTTTACACCCCACACAAAGTACCAATTTCAAATGTGGCATCACCTCTATTTTTTTTTAAATATAGATGCCACTAATTATTCTGTGTGCACGAGCATTACCTCCATGTAAATTTGTTTGAATAATTTGTAAACTAATTTCTATACTACATATGTACATATTTGAATAAAGAAAAAAATTGAAAAATTGAAAAATGTAGAAGTTCTACTCTTGCTGTTGGGGAAGTGGCAAATAATAAAAAAAATCAATATATGAATAATGTTCCAATAAGTTGGTAGTCCTGTGTACAGTTCAGTTAACAACAATATGTGTTTGGTTCACTACATAGAAATATGTCTGCTTTGTATGTGTAAAAGAGACATTGCAACGCATGCCGCACATTAGCTAGTCTTTTACATATAAATGAATGTTTGTGTTTTTTCGTCTCCAATTCGTTCGCGCATCGTTCATCCGATTGAGTCGCAACTTTGTACAGTTGTTGTTAAATGTTAATACTTGCGTTAAGGTTTCTGGCATAGTATCCTCAACGTACAACACGACGCGCTAATTTTTGAGTGTTCGTCTAATAAGTCTTCACGCATCGATAATTCGATTAAGCTGAAAAAATGTGCAGCTGTTGTTGATGCTTGCGCGAAACTATCTGACATAGTACCATTAACATGGGCTTAACCATGCGGAGAAAACGGTGAAATCCTTTTAACCCGTAAAACCGTAACCTGGCGCCTGCCAGATAATTAGCACCTACCCCTAGCGGCGCGCGCAGCAAAACGCGACGGGTCCGCTGAAATGTTGTAATTTAGATTTAAAGATATCAGAAAAAAACAGTTTTTTATTTTATAATTTGCGTACGTTTAAGATGTTTTTCTGTAATTGTTGCAGTACCCTAACCACCTTATCAATTGGTTTATTGCATATTTTTAGGTGCTACTTACTACATTTTGTAATAATAGGAAGATAGAGAAGTATTGGTGCTTTTGTAGGGTCTTTTCTCCACTGCAGCGCCTAAATTGCTTTGGGGTGACCTATATTTTTATTAGTATTCAATTTTTAAAATCATGGTCCTGGTCGGAATTCAAAAGCGCTACCTGCCAATCACTTAGTGAATACACTACCATCGCACCATTGCCACCAGCCAAAAAATGTGTTTTTGATTATTAATTTATTAAAATATGAGGCGATCTTTTTTTTTATTTGGCATTTTAATTTATGTACAAATAAGACAGCAAGAAATCAGTGAAATACAAGGAAAAAACATTTTCTATGAAATGTGAAATAATTGCAGAAAATTAGAATTTGACCAACTTAGAAGGCTCTAACCTAAATAAAACGAGTTGTCAGGAAATTATTTGTTTGCTTACGAACAGGTAGTTTCTTGATTTAATTTTGTGATTTTTTTTTAAATACTTTGATAATCTGGGAAAAACCAAATGCAATATGAAAAAAGGTTTATGTTGTAAGAAAAATGGGATTAAGATTAACTAAATCTACTTGTCGTGATCAGAATCAAAAGTTATGCCGATCTAGCCGTGTCCGTGTCATTTTGGGCCCTGAAATTTAAGCTAGAACCCACCATTTAAAGAAAAAAAAACATTGTATCGAAAAAATCTAAATTTAAGAAAGAAAACTGAAATTTGGAGAGAGTATATCTCTCGAGGGGCCCAAAACGAGCAAGTGCGATATTTTTAAAATGTGCCCACTGAAACGCCCACTAACTGAAAAACCTCTTAATCGAAGAAATCAAAATTCGAGCAGAAAACTGAAATTTGGAATATATTTATACTCTCTATGGGTCAGAAACTCTTAGTAAATATTTTTAAAATCCGCCTTCTGACATGCCCACTATTTAAAAAACCTTTTATTAAAGAAAGCAATAGAAATCAAAGTCAAAGTCATATCCTTTGCAAAGTATGTAGAAAAAGTCGTTCTTACAAATTCCATCATACAAAGTTTTCGCCACACCCACTTTATAGGCGGGTTTTTTTTAAATAATCATTGTTTTTTCGATAATTTTTTTTAAAAACCGTAGGAAACAGTTAGTAGAAAATATTCTTCTCAACAATTCACCCAAACTTGGATTTTTGCCACGCCCCACTTTTCGGGGAATACGATATTCAAAAATTCACCCAATCGGACTGTAGCATTTCCTTATATTTTTTAATAAATTCACCTGCTTCAGAGCACATCAAACGAATTCAGTGTTGTTATTCAAAAGAATGAAATCATTTGACGTTAATTCAATAAACGCTAGAAAAGAAATGCATTAAACGGCGACTTCAAAAGAATAGATGATTCAGATTTTTTTAAACGCATTTTGTTTAAAAAAAAGTATTTGAAATTATTTTTGGTTGAATCCAAAAGAATTACCCTCCCAAAGTATTTCATTTTTTGACAACTCTGAAATGGACCTTTAAAAATAAAATAAAATGTATACATTCTGTCATTTTCTTTCGGTTCCCCAAAGCTATCCAGCTCAGAAACCGCATGCAAAGTTTCAAATGGGAAATGTTTACTGTGTACTGACACTGAAGTCAGATGATTAGTTTATTATTTGGCATGAGAAATATTTGCTCATTAAAAAAAAAAAAAAATGACGTGGAAAATGTAAAAATTAAATTTACTTCTACAAAGGGGGTTTTTTGCTGTTTGGTTTTTCAGTGTTCTATTTTTGAATGCTCGAAAAAGGGATTCAAAATAAGACCCTCCATACGGACCCCTTAAAACGTAGTCGTGATCAACATTTACATGAAATAATCTTGACAAAGTAAACGGCAAACAGGTCGATGCTCGATGACCTGCTACACAAGATGAGCAATTTGGGCTACACTACAATTGGGTACACCTATGATATTGTCATCATTTTCAGGCGCAAAGACTCAATTGGAATAGCATTAAAAATGAAAAATGCTCTAAAGACAGCCATAGACTGTTGCATCAAGGAAAATCTTTCCATAAATCCCAGTAAAGCCGTCATCGTTCCTTTCACCAAAAGGAGGAAATTAGACCTAGGTCTAATCACAATTAACGACACGGTCGTAGAGTATTCCGAAGAAGTCAAGTATCTTGGAGTAATCCTAGACAAGAGACTTGACTGGAACTCTCACATTAACAACAAAATCACTTATGCTAATAGAGCTTTATGGGCCTGTCCCCGCACATATGGCAGAACCTGGGGAATCTCTCCAAAAATCGTCCACTGGATCTATACAGTGATGATAATACCCATTATAACATACTATGGTGGACAAAATCCACACAAAAGATCGCAATAGATAAGCTCAAAAAGGTATAACGGCTTGCGTGCCTATGTATTTCCGGAGCCATGCGAACCTGTCCAACAGCTGCCATAGAGGCAATAACGGGACTAACACCTATACGGGACTAACACATATCCACATATACATTGAAAAAGTGTCGATCCGCAGTGCAACAAGTCTAATAAAGTTAAACGAGAAAAGGTTTAATGACCATCCGGAACTTAAAACCCTTCTCGATGAACTTCCAGAACTTAATATGGACTGCGCGGCCACAGACCGCATTCAAAAAACACTTCGCTTCAACAAACTATTCTCCACGGAGATCTCTAAGAGAGAAACATGGGTTAGTAATAACCCACCAAACAGAAACAACGGCATGAAGTGGTATACAGATGGTTCTAAAATGGAAACGGGGGCAGGAGCGGGAATATACGGACCAAATAAACGCTCTACGATACCCATGGGAAAAAGTCCCAGCGTATTTCAAGCAGAAATCCACGCCATTCAAGAATGCACCAGCCACATTTATTCATCTGGCATAAAAGGCGCAATCATCCATATATTCACGGATAGTCAAGCAGCTATAAACGCTTCACTTGAAACTTTATCAACTCAAACTCAAATAATAATTTTATAAACTTTTGCAATTTTCCTGTTTTTTTTTTTGACAGTTAAAACCAAGCTCTTAAATAATCACCCATTATTTTTCCAAAATCGGAAGTGTACCTATTTAAAAAAATTCGAGAAATATTTCTCTGCTGATAGGAGAACTTTCAATCTATAAAACACGATCTGTTCAATCCGGTTGCTGTTCTGGTCTAGTTAAGGTAATTTGCACTATATATGTTAAGGATCTTCTATCAGTCTTCTTTTAAAATGTTGGTTGGGACAGAACGATTTAGTAATGAATAGGCGCAGCCATCAAACGACAAAAAAGTTAAAAAGATTAGCCGTCCAGTGTCAATTCTATTGCTGATTACGCAATGCTCTGCCTGCATCTAGAGTCCCTAAGCGCGAAATGACACAAGACTGCGTCATCTCAAAAATGTGGGTCAGTGTGGATAGTGACGCCATTTAAGAAAGATTTCAATAAAGCTAAATCAAATCGGACGACAACTGAAATGTTCCGAATTGCTTCTCAAAAACTAAGACCGCATATTCGTAGACGATTCAAAACCACAACTTTTCCTTCAAATGAATACAGAATCGTGGCAAAAAAAAAACAAAAGAAAACAAATAAATTTAAAATCTGCATCTCACGCAAATCGTTGATGGCTAAACAGTGTGTTCCATAATACAAATTGAAAATTATATTTAAAATTGCTTTTGGGGTAAAGCACTTAAGTGCTACATCATTTTTCAAATAAAAGCTATAAATAAACATTTCCGGTAAATTGAACAAACAAGAAAGTTGCCCTTGCTTGGTGCTAGTAGCAGCACTTACAAGGAAAAAATAAACTTGCAAATGGTTTTAATTAATCTTACGGATACTAATTTACTAACCATTTCCTTACTCCTCCTCCTTCTTTTAGAACACGACACGTAGGCGAATCCCAAAACGACAGTTTCATTACAGTTCTCGCTTGTTTGTTTGCTTGTCATTTGGCCCGTATTTAACACACCCTCACCTTGTATCATATCCTTATTATTAAGGTTTTCAATAAGGGTTTCAAAAACTGCTAGGTATACGTAACTGGCTGACACATCGTGAAAATAAAGATTATCGCAAATACGAACTCAGCCAACTGTAGGGTCAGCATTAAGGCACACAGAATGTATTCGAGTTTTAGAATGTACGTTTGATAGAATAGAAAATATGTCACGCCAAGGATGCAGGGGAATGTCAAAACCGCCGACGATATCGCCTGCCATCCTGAAAATCAAATGGATAATTATACACAAACATACTCTTTTAAGAGATGTAATCATCTAGATTGCTAGATGATGCAAAATGCAAAGCAACCCCTTTCCTTACCCCGGTCGCTCAAACTGCATTTTCTGCCCAAGACAATGCGAATCGTTTCCAAAATAAATAGCACCACCATTAAACAGCTCTCCCACAGGAATCTGTTTTCCTCGTAATGTAAGTTGATTTGCTTCAATACAAGAATACCGATCTCGCTGACGGCGAATAAACCAAAATAGAACGAATTGAGATACATTAGTATTTCGTATGATAAACTGGCGTTGAGCATTCTTTATTTATTCCACTGCTGCTGGTATTCCTCCTTTGCCTCAGATTCCACCTATAATTATTTCGATTTCGATTCCGATTATGTATTAGAATAAATTGTTTTTGAGCGATATCCCCCTTGTTCGTATGTTTTTGGTTGAGGTTTGTTTTTCAATTTTATGGTATTTAGAAAATTTTGATTGCTTCACAATTTATTTTTGAGTGCCAAATGACCGAGTCACGACTTAAGCTGGACGATTTTTCCATCTGAATTTCCAGAACACCGTGACAGATTTGTTTGGATTTGCTCCCGTTTATATTTTGGGAGGATGAGGCTGCACGTGTCACGTATTGACAAATGAACTAATAAACATAGAACTAACTAGAGGGAGTTTTATTGGACAACTGGTTGTGTGTAATGTGTTTTGGTCACTTCTGCGATTTGAGAAAACATGGAAACGAATGGGACACAGCGACGACAACAACGGCAACGACAACGACGGAATATGGCAAGTAACCACAACACTCACTTGGAAACGACATCATCAACGTCGACGGGATGATTGTCACAGAGTGGAGGAGCCCGTTAGCTCTACGCGCGATGCGGTGTGTGTTCTTTGGAACTTTCTCCTGATTTCTGAGGTTGTTTTTGCTCGCTTTTTAAACATTTAGTACATCCGAGCACTGCGCATCCGCCGGATAAGTCGCTATGGAAATGACAATCCATTTGTGTACTAAAAAAATAATTAATGTATGGGCATATAGAGCGATACTCGAATATGTGTTTTTGCGCTAGGAGATTTGACAACCCGGGGGGATGTTCTAGCATGATGTTGGGAAAATTGCCAACGATAAGGATTGATACGAAAGTGACAGTTGGTGAATTGAAAAGTATTTTTGGAAATTGTGTTAAAAAACATTATTTTGTTGTTGTTTTACTTGTTTTGCTTTCGAAATTAATATTTTATAGTGATTTTTAATTGATGGCGATACTTTAATTAGATTTGGGTTTTTACGAGGAAAATATCAAGGCGATGCTATTTTACCATTTCGATTGGAAATCGAATTTGTTTGCATGTTTTCTGTTTTTCCTTTTTTTTGCATGTAGGACCTACATACATACTTTTTAGAATAAGTATGTATAACTTTGTCCAAATACCCACGTGAAAACGGTGCAAAACAAGGGCACTATGAGAAAAGTATCTAGGAGGAAGAATATCCTGCATATATAAAAGTGGGTCTACGAAGCCGCCCAGCTCAAGGATATCGAGGTTTCTCGCGATCGAAACAACATCTGAATGTTTTATCGGAAAGCCAAGTAACAAGCGGCTTGCAACAAACCCGAAACACAGATTTCTTCAAAACAGGGAAACAAACCTGGGGCCGAATCACAATGAATTGTTGGTGTATTTAAGCAGCGTTTCCAGTAAAGCAACTATTCAATGAGCATCATGTATCTATAGAGAGAGTTATAGCGAAAGTAAAGAACCCATATGTTCAGCAAATGAACCGTCTAGCAATGAAGAGGTTACCTATTACCTTACTAATTGAAAATCGTGATATCAGCCTGCGGCCTTTTGGTTAACACCAGCGTTGCTCTCCAGATACGGAGTTGAGTTTTTAGTAGGGTGCATGTACCAAATCAACACCCAAGTATGGGTGTAAAAGCGAATGACCGGTGTGTCTGTCATTGGCGGATATGCCCGTCTTCAAGAAAGGCGTTCCTATATGTGTAATAAGAACTATGGACGCATATCACTGCTAAATGTTGTCTGAACGACTCAAGCTTATTTTACGACGACGCACGACGCACCAGACTTTTATTGATTTTTTAGCCATACTAATTATTCTTCGTCATGAGCTCTTCATGGTATTACCCGAATTCTGAATCGAATCACCGTAACACCGGTTCAGCTGTGTCCCGTAACGCTGGAAAATATACGGTGCAATGCTGAATTTGGTGGTTACTCTTCCGAGTGCAAGACAATGAGCGAGTTTATATTGGGTTTTTGAAGTAAAACTTCTTTACGCACGCTTGACTTGGGGAGTAATCTGGTGAATGCGTTACGGAAGTGTGATCGGGCGAGGCAAACGGAAGTTGAGAGGGAAATATAAGTTAGTGAAGATAGAAAGAGAGAAAGTTACGTTTCGTATATTACTGTAGGGGCAAGAGAGAGAGGTGCGAGCACCTCTTTCTCCCATAGCCAGTTACGTTTCGTATATCTAACACAGTGCAGGCCTATTGTCTGTATCGCACTGTAGGAGCAAGAGAGAACAGTGCGCGTGTACATTTTCTTTTCCTCTCATAGCCAGTGCATGAAATATATATATATCTCAGTCATCAATTGGTGATATATGTGTTGCTCACTGTGTTTTGGACGATGGAACAAACATCATAATGGTAGTTGTTTACATGTCGCCCAATAACACAGTTAATAATATTATACAGTTTTTATATAAAAGACTTATGATTTACGGTCTAGTAGGCTCTGAAGAATTAGGAGAAAACTATCATACGTTGCCATGCCAACGTCCTTGCCACGTCGAATCAATCGGTTCTCGTATTCGGTACGGAAAAGCAATTTGCCGAATTTTGGTGGCTTTTTGAGGGGGGAGAGGTCAACGTGCCCTCCCAAGACGGTGCGTTACTCTAAGTAACATCCTCTAAGTTTATAAGTTAGACTAAGTTAGCTAGGGCGTTTCTGGGGGAGGCCGGGCTCGCCAACTTGTGGCGGTGCTTCTGGGAGGTGATTGATTCTGTAAGTACCAGGCGCTCGGAAAGCAATTGGGATTCTGACCACTTGTTACGCAAGGCAACGAGTGCTCAGAATCCTAATTATAGTTAGAATACGTTAAGTAGTTTAAGTAAGTAGAATAGGTGGTTTGTTATTTGTTTTATATAAAAATATAAAATCTAAATAATGATACCGAATTTTATTTAATTTTCTCTAGGAATACATATTAGTTGGAGAAGCTAGGTTCTAGGCCTAATATCCTGTATGGGTCGTTAAGGCCTAATATGTATTTATTGTATATGTATCATACGGTTCTTATTTCTTATTTCTCATACTATTAGCCTATTGTCTCGGTCTTACAATCAACCACAGTAATTACTGATGTATCCGATAATGAAAATAATAAAAATAATGAATTCAAATAAAAAATCTATTTAAAAATATTAATTTATCAATGAAAATCCATAATAAATTTTAATATTTGTAGAAATTTAATATATGTATATGTATATATACATACATATAGATGGAGCTAAAGAAGTTTTAATTCAGTCGTGTGGTCTAAAGCACCTCACAGCTGCTAAGTTCTGCGTGTCGTGTATTTGTGGGATGCGATTTTCACAGAGAAAGTGCTGAGCGGACACAGTCTTGTATAAGCTCAACTCCAATTCGGACAGTGGAAAGAATGCATCCCTTGTTGCTGAAATAGCCAAGTATATTGAAGTCATTTCATTCATATAACAGTCGGTGGTCTAGAAAATTGGAATTGGTTGTAAATTAAACAACTGGAACTCCGCAGTATCGGCAAGAGGAGTCCTCATTTCAAATACAATACTATCCTCCAAAATGCTGCCCTTCACTAACACCATTATGTACAAATCGATTGCTGATTCCTTTACCAACGTTAACGTGGTGGGCAAGTGTGCCAGTATAATTTGCCCAGTAAGTTGGGGTGGAGTTAGCAATTGAGCATTTATCCTGGCATGATTTAAATCGAAAAGCACATCCAGCAGTATTATTTGAATCCTTTCGACATTTGAAATCACCAAAAGCAAGTATGAAGTTAGCGAAGCGATATTTTGCTTGATCTCCTACAGTCCCAATTTTGTATTACTTGATTTTGCGGTCCTTCCTAAATATTCGTTAAGAGCTTGAAATTGTTGACTGAATTGAAGTGCACTACGTTGTTGTGATCTATAGTTATTAGAATTTTAGCGAACGGATTTGAACTGCAATTTTAAAAATGGTTGTGCCCCTGTTTAAGCTGGTTTGTCGGAGTTCGCTGACAGCCTGTTTTCTATCAGCAGCCGACGAAGAAATTTCGTCTAACTCCCTATACAGACCCTCCACACACTTTGTTTGAAGTTTAACGCACTTTCTCTTTGCAAGCCTCTTACAAAATCTGTATTCCAGTTCGACTTATCGCTGGTTTAGCTTCATCTGTCTACCACCTTGCTTCTTTGCAGTGTTGATAGTGCCCCTTTTGCCCTCGACTTCGTTGATGATGTGATGGAGATAATTTGCCTTTCTTTTTGTCCACATTGTACACATTTGATTCTCGCAGACACTTTTGTTTGTTTTTTTCTGTTCGTCCCATGCCGCCATAAAAATGTCTGTCAGGAGGAGGCGGGGTTGCTGGGCGATTTACTCTCTTAGGTTCTCTTTGCTGAGGCTTCATGAAACGTGTTACTAAATGGTAATCAATCTGGGTTTCATTTCCGATGCTGCTCTAAGTGACCATGTGCCGGCTTTGTTTAACGAATATGGTATTTAAAACTTCTTGAAAGCTTTTGTCCTAACGTCCAAGAAACGCGACCGATTTGCGGTGTTTCGCCATTTCGTTTCCTGAACATTCTAACCATCATCTCTTCGAGCTCGTAGCTATACGACCACTCATACTTCCAACGTTCCAACTCGCGACCCTTAAGTTCCGCCTAAGGTTAAGCATTACCCCCCGAAAATCGAATAGCTCGGACCCGAGCATTTCTGCTCGTCCCAGGAATAGTACAATGATAAGTAGTGCTGGCGGGGTCGTGCGTTTTCTGTTGGCGTGCATTTCCATAGTGCTTTAGTTTAAACGAGTTCGACACGGACATGCTCCTATTATTTCTTGTTTGATCTTTCTTTTACGACACCGGTGATCTCCAGTCGTGTGAACCCACGGATTTACATGCACACTTGTGGGACAGCTTTAAGATGTTAAATGTGTCGCTAGGCTCCTCTGGATGTTTAAATTGCCTAGATCCGATTTTCTCCCCTTAGTCGCCTTTTAAAAGAAGCGCTGTTTAGCAGTTACACTTATCTACCTATATTTTAAATTTTTTGATTCTAGTACTTGAAATCTGTCTGTAATTCCTTTGATATATTCCTGGAGGATCTTACTAAATATGAGGATGCCTTTAAGTATATCACACATGTTTTTTTAGGGAAGTCTCTGAAAATATCATTCAGTAGTCTTTGGAATGTCGCTGGGGCATTCTTCAAACCGAATGGCATTCTCGCGAAATCATATAACCCATGTGATGTTATAAAAGCTGTAATTTTATGTCCACTTCTTTAATCAATAGTTGATGGTATCCTTTAGCAAGGTGTATCATCGTGAAATACGGAGATCTTCCCAACTTGTCTAGTATAGAATCTATCTTAGGAGGTGGGAATTTATCATCTATCGTTATTTTTATTTCAAGTTTCCGATTCGATGACTATTCGGTACTTTTCATTTCCGGAATTAAAAATTTTCTTAGGTATTACTATTGATTGAAAACAATATTTGGATTTACGTTTTCGGATAATTCCTTGCTCCTCCATTTCGGCTACTTGTCTCCTTACTTCGTTCTCGTGTTTAGGATGATACCTATACGATTTTGAATTTATTTGTTGGTCGGTTTTGTCACAATTTCTTTTACTATTTCGGGAGCGTTAGTAAGCCTATCCCCATTCCTAAAGAATAGTTTAGTATATCTATTAACTAGTTTATCTATAGCTTCAAGTTCTTCCTTATCAAATGATCTTGTTTTTAATGAGTTACAAAATGTTCATTAACTTTTTCTAATGTATGTCTGTACATATTTCTTTATATGTATTTTTGTTGCCGACTAAATGTATTGTATAAATGGTATCGTCTGTTATGTAAATTGATTCCTTATGAGTTATGACTTTATAGAATTAAATGAGTGTTTTCCTGACTCATATAACCTTGCCACACTTTATTTACTTCGTAGCAAACATTTTTAAATTTAGGCAACACGGCGGTAACGTCCGCCAATTTCGCACGGGCTTTGATTCCGAATAGTATATTCAATAATATAAATTGTCTTTTCGGATGTGAATTTTTTTTATACAGCTCTTGTTCACTTCTCGTTCCAAAACATGCTGTTAACTCGTTTCGATATTTACCCGTTCACTTGCTTTTGGCATAAAGAAAGCTGTTGCACTTCGTTGGAAGACGGTTGCTTTGTGTCAAGTTACACGGCATTGGACCTGGTCGTATGGTAAGACTTTTTTCTTTTGTAATTAAATTCTTAAAAATGAGTGGACCAAATATAGTATCAAACATATACAATATGGCAGTATCGTGGCGACCGCCTCGCCTTGTAAACGTCTAAAATTATTTTTATTATTATATAAGGGTATTTCAATTTTGACTCATAGTTTGTAACATATTTTAATATTGCCCGCAGACCCCCACTAAAAGTTACCATATTCGTGATCAGCATCGATAGTAATGTCGTGGCACTATCGCCGTGGATTAAGGACTCCACGCAACTACGCGGACGATCCGGTACACGTACAGTCACGAACACCCCCTCGAAATTATTCGTTAATGAGAGGCAAAGCAACCAGGGAATGCTAACGCTAATGGCAACGTTGTAGTATATTTTTTTCCCCCCTTTTCACTCATATCTCCTGCGTTGGGACCGATGAATCTTTTATCTGTGTTTATGTGGCGACAATGCCACGATTAATCGCCACAATTTAAGCAACTACGAGTATAAGGCTTTCGTAAACTTAACGCCAATATTTGCGTTTAGAGAATGCGTAAATTCAATGTAAGAATATCGGTCGTCAATGTGTGAAAACTCTCAACTAACAAAAAACTCGCTATTTCAAGAACAATCTGTGAAAAGGAATTGGCTTTAATTAAATGTTTAATCTCATGTTTTTGATATTAGAGTGCTCAGTTTCATAACTTATCGAGACATGAACCTAGTTTAATAAACACACAAAGAAAAATTATTTATAAATTTACAACAACAGTGAAGCTATAAAAAGTTGTGGAAATGCTTCCACGATGTCTACGCAACCATGTAGAGGTGGTTTAAGGGAGTCTTATCACGGAGAAAATCTCTTAACGTGGCTGAAATATTCAATTATTTCACCCAGATGAATTTATTTGTACCGTTAATTTAGTGCATTTAATTGTAAACGTTATATGTATTACGTTATGATTTGAGTAGTGCCATCTAGAGGATAACTAGTAACTGAGTCATTCTGTTTGAAACGAAACATTTCTATGTAAGCCTAACCTCAAGAAAATTGTATAGTAGTCGTAGTCAAATTCACACTGCTTTTTAACACACAAGCGACCGCCATAGTGGCAAGTTCTCTTTTATTAAAATTGATTAAATAAACTGACAAGATTATAATATAATTATTTGTCTACATAAAACACATATCAAACCCTACGCAAAATAAGCAGTGTTCTGGGTCTCCACACATTCCATTTTTGTCCACCAGGGGCATATAACACAATACAACAAGGTTAGTCTTTTTAAACAAGTGAAAATCAATTCAATTCAATATCGAATTTCAATTGTCTAACAACACATATTGTTTTGTGTTACAGGTGTCAAATGACATATTTTCCAATCGTCCACTTAGCAACGCTATATGGCACATCAATGCGTTCCGTCATGTTAAACTTCCAAGTCACGCCTGTTTTACCGCTGAAAACATTAACGGTACCGTTTATGTTGTGCCACCACAGATTGTATGAAAGTGACAGTCAGTGCGTATCCATGTATAATATATGCCTGCGTAAGCCAAGAGCCAGCTATGTGGTGTGAAACTTATTACCACAGCAACAGCACATAGCGAAAAACAAATCATTTCGTAAACAAGAGAGATTTGTCTCAAAAATACAAACAAAGGATAAAAGTAGATAATTCTTATATGTTGGTACGACACATTTATTTTTTGCCTCATTGGAAGAGTAACGTTGAAATCTCGATGCGACTCATGAGTTAAGATGAAAATTAGTAGAAATGATAGAAAAAGGAATGGCATTTCTGTATTTATTTCACAATATACTCGTACTACCTTATCAACGGTAATTATCAAAAATATAAATGTCAAATATCAAATAAATATCCAATTCCCATACAACCGTAGGAAGCCAATTTCAAGTTGATACTTTGGTGGGTTTTTTTTATATAAAACGGCTAATATCATTACGCGAAAAAATGTCAGAACAGGATAAATGGCATAATAATCAATATTATCCATTCTCGTTGAATGAAAATGCTATATTTTGTTTATTATCCAAGCTGTTATCCTGCTTACAGTACCAAATTTCAATTATAAAAACAGTTCCGATGTTCTGTAATTATCGCATCGTTATATTTATCACATAAACGATGTGAATTGAAACAAAATTTCATTATATCACATTTTCGTGTTCTGTAACTATGCGATGCGAAAACTATACCACATGGAACATTGAGAAATGAAACCCCTGAAAGTATGTGATATATTCAGGTTCTGTAACTTTGAGTGTGATAAATTATTCACTTCAACTGTCAAAATTTATCACATTTCAATTGGCTTGCGATAAACATTTTTGATTTTTTATTTAACAAAATATTCAGTCCATTGATCAAGTTCAACGATAAAAGAATGCAAAAGAAATAAAAAATAACTAATAAAAACTTTCAGAACTGATGGAGAAGAATGCAGGTACATCTGTCGAATGAATTCAGCAAGCACTTCAATAAGATCCATTTTGAATATTCTTGGAACTGTGTTGCTACAAAAAGGTACCGTCAACTGCCCTAACATTGACCACTTTTCAACTTTGAGTTTGAATTTCAAAGCTTTGTTTATAAATATCTACAAAGTGCGACTTTTAGTTTAAGGGGACTATCATTCTGAGCTATTAAATCATGGTTTTACTAAACTAGGTCAATTCCTATTGGATTTATATAGAAAATAGTGAATGGTCAATGTTAGGGCTCCGAATTCCTAACATTGACCGGCTTATGAAAATGTACCATAGATATTGAAGTATATTTGATTATTATCTTACTTATTTTTTTCTCCAGTTGTTATTAAGAATTATGTTCCTTTAAGAAAAAAATTATATGTCAACTCGATTTTTCTTTTATTGATTTTTTAATAACATTTTTTTGAAAGAAATATCCATTTTTTCAATATCAAAATACAAATATAAATAAAAAGTAACCTAATACTTTCTAATTACAAAAAAAAAAACATTAAAATACTGCAATGAATTCATTTTATGAAGTAAATAAGGCAAAATAAATAAATTATTTAAACATATTTCTTATAAGAAATAAAAAAATTAAATAAATACATATTATGTATTAATTATTAAATATAAATAAATTCAGGTAGGTAGGTATTTTAGGTATGTCAACATCAAACTTTTTATTTACAAGAAGATTAAATTACATTTACAAAAAAAACAGTAACTAGCTATTAGATACTAGTATATTCAGGTAGGTAAGCAATTAATTCAGGTCATTACCTAATAGCAAACAAATTTTATCAGTCGAGCATTCATATTATAAATACTAATTCAGTTTTTCATCACATCTTTAAATTACTAAAATTAACTAAAACTATTTCAGCATTTAAGATGGTCATATACAAATAAAATTTAGGAAAACAAAGAAAATACAAATTCTTGTTTTGAGCTTGCAAAACCTTCTTAGAAGCTGCGCACTATTGCCTGGTAGAGTTCTGCGATGGAAGATTCACCGTCTTCCGAACCCACAAAATCAATTTGTAACTCCTGAGTTACACCACTTGTGCTGGCAATGAGCTCTTCAGGATCATCAGCATTTTGGTCAAGGTTTTCAGGTGAATCGAAATCTGTCACTTGGTTGTGCTCTTAGTCTTGATTCATTGTTAACTCAACACCGCTTAAATCCTCTATTGTTATCCCAAGACCTGGCTGTGTCTTAACTTTAGAGCGCCGTTTGCGCGTTTGTGTAGATTCATTTCCATATCGCAGCTCTTTCAGGACAGCAATTACTGATGTAGATGTTGATATCTTTGCTTGTACAGTGTTTACGTCCTGCATTTCAGCATCTGAATTTGGCAAACGTGAAAGAACTTGATTTGGGTTGAATGGAAAAACCCCACATTTTTTGAAACCAGCTTCTAAATTTTGGGACTTACTGCTTTCATTGAGGCACCCTTCAACCAATTTAAGCATTGCGGGAAAAGCATCCTTCGAAAGGAGTTGCAATTTGTGGGTACGGTTATCCTTCCATGAATCTAGGATTTGTCGATATGCTTTTTTTAGAGGACCATAGAAAGCGACGTCGAGAGGTTGGCAAATATGTGTGGAGTTGGGCAAGAAACAAACGAATCGAATGTTGTTTGACAGAGCTGCAGCAACAACTTCAGATGAAAAATGACTTGCTAAATTATCCCCAATAAGCATAACGGGACCAGTTAAGCGTCTAGTATTGGGAATAAAATGATTTAAAAACCAGTCCATAAAAAGAGTTCCGTCGAACCATCAAGATTTGCTGCGGTTGTATCGGGTTTTAGGGGGACCACCCTGCATCCAACTTTCCCACAATTGTTCCGCTTTATATACCAAATAAGGTGGAATAATTTCCCCTAGAGCAGACCCACAAAACCTAATCGATATATTGGACTTGGTGGAGTCCGTAACATTTTCCGGGTACCTAACTCCTCTTTTAAAAACACACTTCTTGGAACTGGGATCATCGGAGAGATCGGTTTCATCATAATTAAAAATGTTTTCAGGAGGTATCATCGAGCCTGACTCCAATGTCAAAGTTACCTTAAGGTTATCAAAAAATTTTTGGACATCGTCTCTTGATATTTTTGCTTTTGACGGTTTTAAATTTTGGCTCGATCGCACACAAATTTCATCTTTATGCCTTTTTAAAAATGACCTTAACCATTTTTTCCCTGGTAGGTTATTTTTAAATGTTGAAATATTATGTCTGCTGTTTACATCTAGATAATTTTTTGTTAGGCTCCTTATGTTATCCCCAGTAAAAGGAAATCCCCATTCACTAACGGTGATTAAAATTTTCACCAGCTCTGTTTCTTCATAGCCTGAAAGTACGGTTGGACATGCGATTGCCTTTGATCTTTTGTTATTTAGCCGGTATAATAATGTCCCCTTCGCTATATTGTACTTCAAAGCACACTTATTAATTGATATTGACCCGCTTCGAATTTCATGAAGTGCTTTTTCAATGTTTTCATCGGAAGAGCTATTGTATTTCCTTTTTTCTACGGACATTCTGTTGTATTTAAAAAATTACAAAGAAAGAGAAAAACGAGTGGTCGATGTTTGGCTTCTCAATGGAATGTCGCGTACACCAACATTGACCAGCCGGTCAACAATTGGCACTTTATCCAAATGACAGGTGCCTTAACGTTGTCCACTGGTCAATGTTAGGATCCAGGCGGTCAATGTTAGGAATTGTCATGAGCATTCGAATTGCTTTCACAAAAACCGTATTATTTCTAATTGCCTAGTATTTTTATACACAATCTATATATTTTTTAATATAAAAGAACTCTTAACTACTCACCTTAAATGTTTATTTTGTTATACAAGCGATTGTTTAGGTATAACGGACCAAAGTTTGCAACACACAAAACTACACTACTTTAGCACCACCTTGAAATTTGCCGCCAAAACTCACATTCATTTGACTGTAATCTTTAACGTATAATATGACATCTATTGACTAATACATGAACATAAAAAAACAAGAATTACTTTGAAATCGTACATGAACTACTCGCCAGAGTGGTTGAAAACATTTTCCTGTTTTTGGTCAATGTTACGGGCCCGTTCAATGTTAGGGCAGTTGATGGTACATCCAACAAGAGACGGCAAAAAGTTCTTGTGTTTTTTAAGAAAAAGTTTTTATTTCATTTATTTTTTCCATAGAAAATGCAAAATTTTAACATCATTATATTCATCAAGATAATGTTGTCTTAAATTCATCAACATAATGTTGTCTTAAATCAGCGTTAGGATGAGATATAATTCAAAACGTTTCGTCTAGGGCTAGCAGAACCGAGCGATCATCGTAAAAATTCAACAGAAACGCGTAATTTTCAGATAATCCGCTATAAACTCGCGCTACACCACTCCTATCCCAATAACATGTAAATACACACTGAATTTCCTCGCTAAACTACCATTCGATTTTCAGTGTTTTGACAATCCTTCCAATTTCCCAAGATATTAAAAGTTACCAAGGTATATTTTATCGCATAGAGTTACAAAACACCATTTTTTTCAGATGCGATAAACGGTGGAATTTTGTGTTCCAAAGATTTCGACGCGAAGAGTTATTGCATGAGTTACAGAACATGGGCACAGGCTGCTGCGGATGGTTTTGGAGGGAATTCCTACATCACTGTGGAAGCTTTCACATTGAAACAGAGGTAATGTTTGCTGTGCCTGTGAAAAACGCTGTCTCTGTTGCTGTGGTAATGTGTTGGAGCTTCAATTCACACTGATCAAAACCAAACTTGGCATCACTTTTACCTTGCGTCATTCAAAAAGCGTCTGTCCGACAAATCGTATTTTCATTCGTTCTGTTTACTGTACTTTCTGCGAGTCGTAATTAAATATCATTAATTTAGTTATTTTCGACGTAATAAAATAAATGAATATGCCGAGCGACCAAATACAATACTCCGAGAAGTACTTTGATGACATTTACGAATACCGGTGAGTTCTCGAAAAGTCTAGATACCCGACACCGAAATTGTGAAACGTAAATCATACCTGTTGAAATCGTTCCGTTGCGAGTGTTGGAATTTTTGTTTCTTTTAGATACTTGTGTAGCTATTCGTGTTATTCATTTTATTTACAATTTCAGACATGTTATCCTTCCACAGGACCTGACCCGCTTGGTCCCAAAGTCGCACCTGATGACTGAAACCGAGTGGAGGAATCTTGGCGTACAACAGAGCCCAGGTTGGGTGCATTACATGATGCATGCGCCTGAACCACATGTGATTCTGTTCCGCCGGCCACGGACTGACTTGCCAGCATCCTCGTCCAATGAGGTGACAGAGCAACAGACGCAAACAAATCTTGTTATGGGAGTTTGAGTACCGGACGCACCTCATTTTTGTTGGTTTCAACCCTCTTTTCTAACACAACATTGTATTATAATAATCTAACTTTGTGAAAAAGTTTTTGTACAAAATATATATTTTATCGAGTAAGCTACATCATAAGAATCCTTTCCAAAAGGAATATATGTAGAAATAAACGAGTAATGCAAAGCATCCCAAATTTCAGTTGGTTTCTTACTTCGCCGCCGAATTTGAACTTGAAATCGCGGCGGCTTAATTAAGTTGTGTTGTTGCCAGTTTGAAATCGCAGACTCAAATTTGTGGGAAGATGTAATTAGGGATTGTTCTGTTTAGATTAGAGATGGATTTCGGCGAACATGTTGTGATGGGCAAATAATGGCCATTACCGTTTTAAAGCTACAATTGAGGGTTTTAGTGAAACTACTATAATAATTACACAAATACAAGTGTTAGTAAATATAAATAGTCAATATATAGGAAAACAAGTAAAATACATTTAGAAGTGTAGAACTCATTTTATTACATAGGGTCGTGTCATTGACATAAAGAATAATCAATAACCAGGCAAATGTGATAAGCCTCCTTGCCGCGTTTTATTTCATTTCTAGTTATCGTCCGCCGGGGACATCAGCACGGGGACATGGTTTCTTGTGCCTTCGTCTTGATGACCCAGTTATATATCTATAAAATGCTGCCGCCAGGCATTCCGCGAAAGAAATAAATTTATGCCAGCGACAAAGATAGCCATGGTAAGATGGTACTGGGCGCTGTTCTGACGCTCGTGACAAAAATGCTGAGGTGGTATAATGTTCTGTGTCATTGGGCGTATGAAAATGGCTCCAACGAGGAGAACGACGGCGATAACGTTGGTTCATCACATACGATAAGCGGTTGCGGTTGCGACTTAGTTAGCAGTCTCAAGTTCTAATTGTAAAAGTAATTGTAAAAAAATAAACAAATATCATTTATGTTTTGACTACCGATTTATTGAAAGGCCCTACATACAAAAACATAGTTAAACCCACTAAGGCATTTATATTTTTAAGCATTTATTTACTATAATGCAAATCAATAACTCGTTTATTTGAATAATAATTCCAACTAATGCGACTGATAGGCGACGGTGTAGAGATAAGTGTATTGGCTTGTGACCCGTGCGGTACAGTTTTAATCCCCATGGGGAACAACAACATACGCCGGCCATTAATGGAGAAAAAAGAATAACACTTTGTTTTCTCTAACCTCAACCCCAAAAAGAGGAGTACAATGCCTGATAGTACAATGGACAGTTAGCGAGTCTGAGTGCTTGGGGATTTGCATTTTCGTTTTTATTATACAAAAAAAAAGATAGGCTCATTCCTTCCAAGTTCGTCCTAATATGTTGCGGGCTAAACAATTAGTCAACACAACGTGGGTTATAGGCTCCACCACGGAAATTAAATTCATAGAAGCAACTCAGGCGCATCTATATGGCCGGAAGTAAGCACCTGTAAAAACACCATGTCGCTTTTGAGCCTTCGTTGAGAAAGAGCTATTACTTGAAGATGCTTGATACTGTAATATCCAGGATAAGATTCAAAAAGATTAAACTATGTTCCATTTATTTTAATCTTTATTAGTTCTATATCAGTATCTTTGTTCTCGATTATTATTTGTGATGCACTTGTTCCATAAAAAAAATTACTTTTTAATCCACACATTCGATAAACAATCAAATCTCTTATTCAGTATTTCATTCTTTTTCATCTATCGTTTGAAATCGCAGTCCTTCGTCGCTGTTCATAAGTACTATGCTTCTTCGCGTTTTATTAAAAAGTTATTGTATAACCACCTGAAGAAAATTTTACAACTTAAGCAACATGTCCGAACCTTAGCTAAGATTTTCAATGAAAGGGTGGCGACGGTGTAACGGTGTAGAGGTTAGTGTGTTGGCTTGTGACCCGTGCGGTGCAGGTTCAATCCCCATGGGGAACAACAACATACGCCACCCAATCACATGCCTCTACACCAAAAGGAGGATTTCTGCCTGGTAGTACAATGGAACGTTACCGAGTCTGAGTGCTCTGGGATTTGGATTTCCTTTTTATATAAACAAAAAAAAAAAACAAAAAAAAAATGCTTTTTGTCTGAAAATAATACTGGTTCGAGATTCTAGAACAAAAGTGCTAACAGAGTCAGAAGAAAAAACTAAATAGGAAATTCGATTATTGATGTTTGTTATACAGCTTGTTTGCTGTAAGTCAAAGGATGAAATGTTTGTTTTAAAGAACAGAGTCAATGGATGGAGTGAAATGAGATTCATCATCAGAAGCTGTACCCATGCAACGTGAAGCAAATTAAATGCAATTGTAATTTATATTTCTTAATATATTGCCAAAGACCTTATATGATTACTGGACGAGCATGCACTTAGTATGCACTCCCAGCAAACGCGCCAAACTAGGGTCCAAATTAAAATGCAATGGCAGATAGTCAAACAGAAAGCGAATTGTACAATGAACGTTTATATCACCAGATTGTTTCATGGTGGATTTGGTATCACTTATAACATTGTCGTGAAATGAACACAAGGCAAAACTACAACCAACTTCATTTCGTTCACCTGCCAAAAAGCAAGGAAAGTACTTTCATGTCGCAGTTCTTGTTGAAATCGTGTTAAATTTTCTTCTGTGGACCGATTAAGTTATAAAAACTAAAAACTGTGAATCATCGCAAAAGCATCCGGGTAAGTTTAAAATGAAAATAGTTACATTATATTTACCTCGGCTGTAAATGGTTAACCAAAATGTCACCACCATAATTAAATCGAACAGAAATTAATTTATTCAGTCCACATTTATCATTGCTGTGTAGAGATTGGAGAGATATTTCCTTTTCATGTTTAGTCGTGTTCTTTCTAGTTGATTGGATGTGATTTTGACACAAATGTTTTTGTACTAGACTTCATTTTGCCCTGTTGGTGTTATCTTGTCATGTCATACTTTTGGGTAGTTTTTCAATTTTGATGAAGAATCGCCAATTTAAATTTTTTCATATAGGAAATTCAAATTTTATAGGTGGAAAAGAAGTTTGGGATGGTAGAAAAAGGGGTCTAATCAAATCACGAATGTTCTCGAAGACGAGTCAGAATATCGGATAAATTTACTTTTACAGTTTGCGGACTTTTTTTTATAGTCCAATAATCAGTGAACTTGATAGTTTTGCATCGGAATGTCTAAAAATAGGTACACCTTGAAAAATGTATTGCCAACGGAAAGTCTTCATTGGAAAACATGGTCAAATCCGTTTTGGACAAAACGGTGGAATTTGAACTCTGAAAACCCACATACCGTCGTTCACCTTATCGAATTCTCGCTGTCTGTGTTTGAAGAAGTACAACTTTAGCAAGATTGCTCGTTTGCCTAATTGCTAAATTTTTTATTTGGATTTAATTGCTTGATTGTCACTCCGTTCATCGTTACTTGACTGTCTATTATGTAGTTCAACTAACTCGACACATTGTGTTCCAATTTGTATACAAAAATGTATTGGGTCATGCTCAACGTCCAAACATGTGCACTTGCGGTGAAAGGGACAACGAATCGGCAAGCTACTACCATTGAAATAGTATGCTTTTGGATATCTGTTTCAATTAGTATGCAATCGCCAAACCCCTAGCACCGCAACGATCTTTCCATTTCAATCACGTTTTTGAGCCGCAGATAAAATTAACATAGAGTCCATGAATCTCTGTTCTCGTCCTAATAGAATCCAAAGTCCCATTACATAATCCGCACAAACTGTGTCTTAGCAACAGTTCATGCAGCGACTCTTTTTATTTCCTTAGGTAAACTGCCAAATGTCCGTCACATCTATCTATCAATAAGTAGAGCAAAGAAGAAGTGAAAGATGATGAGTTGCGCAAGCTAAGAAAAGCCAAACAACCATCTAGCAATGACGTAATATTTGCATGAACATTCTTTTTATTATCACAAGAGTCAAATCAACCGTTCCGAACCGACTCGACACGAGCAAAGGCTTGCGACCCATCCGAACAAAAAATTAGAGGCACAGTAAAAATTAAAAAAAGTCCAAACGGGCGGAGGATGTTGGGATGCTCATTAAAATGAAAGAAAATTCGACCTAAAAGATCTTTTGTACCGTATGGGCCAGAAAAGTTTAAACATTTTTACCAGTAGAAGAATTCTTGGTGTCCTCGGGGCTCATTTGCTCCCTGAGAAAGATCTTCTTTCTAATTCCATTAAGGGCTGGACATTCAAATAAAATGTGTTCAGGTGACTCGTCCTCTTCAAGACAGAGTCGGCACTCTCATTTTGTGTAGATGATATCTTAAACCATGGTGACCAGTAAGGTAACCTACTAGGTTTTTGATATCATGCCTGTTTAGGTTTAGACATTTGCTGGCATTTTGATTGAAGGGCCGAATGGGTCGTTTGGCCTGTCTTAGACCTGGGATGCTTTCTCAAAGATAGATACATTTTCTATGTTCCCAGCTTTAAATTGCTGCCGTTGCTGCTGATCTAGGAGTGCAGCAGAAAGGTTCAGGACCTATGAAAGGTGTTTCTGAAACTTTTCTGGCCAGTTCGTCGGCCTTTTCGTTACCTTCTACCCCGACATGACCCGGAACCCACCATAATTTGGTTTTGTTTCTTATTCCAAGTGTTTGTAGGGTATTGAAGCAGTACATGACTGATTTGGAGTCAATGGTATACGAGTTAAGGGCGGTTATAGCTGCTTGACTATCCGTGAAAATATGGATGGTTGCACCTTTTATGCCAGATAAAATAATGTGGCTGGCGCATTCTTGAATGGCGTGGAGCTCTGCTTGAAATACGCTGGGACTTTTTCCCATGGGTATCGTAAAGCGTTTGTGTGGTCCGTATATTCCCGCTCCTACCCCCGTTTCCATTTTAGAACCATCCGTATACCACTTTATGCCGTTTTGGCTGTTTGGTGGGTTATTACTAACCCATGCTTCTCTCTTGGGTATCTCCGTGGAGAACCGTTTGTTGAAGCATAGTGTTTTATGAATGCGGTCTGTGACCGCGCAGTTCATGTTAAGTTCTGGCAGTTCATCGAGAAGGGTCTTTAGTTCCGGATGATCATTAAGACTTATCTCGTTTAACTGTATTAGACTTATTGCACTGCGGATCGCCACTTTTTGGATGTATATGTGGAGAGGTGTAATTCCTGTTATTGCCTCTATGGCAGCTGTTGGACAGGTTCGCATGGCTCCGGAGATACCAAGGCACGCAAGCCGTTGTACCTTTTTGAGCTTTTCTATTGCTGCCTTATGTGTGGATTTTGTCCACCATACTATGGCGGCGTATGTTATAATGGGTCTAATCATCACGTGGACGATCTTTGGAGAGATTCCCCAGGTTCTGCCATATGTGCGACGACAGGCCCATAAAGCTCTATTAGCTTTAGTGATTTTGTTGTTTATGTGAGAGTTCCAGTTAAGTCTCTTGTCCAGGATTACTCCAAGATACTTGACTTCGTCGGAATACTCTACGACCGTGTCGTTTATTGTGATTAGTCCTAGGTCTAATTTCCTCCTTTTAGTGAAAGGAACGATGACGGCTTTACTGGGATTTATGGAAAGATTTTCCTTGATGCAACAGTCTATGGCTGTCTTTAGAGCATTTTTCATTTTTGAAGTGACTCCAATTGAGTCTTTGCCCCTGACTATTATGACAATATCATCGGCGTACCCAATTGTGGTGTATCCCAAATTTCTCATCTTGTGTAGCAGGTCATCGATGACCAATGACCACAAAAGGGGTGAAAGTACTCCCCCTTGTGGGCAACCCCTTACGGCTGTTACTGATACTGAGGTCATTCCTGACGAGGCAGTTATTTTGCGACTTTCCAGCATCGCTTTGATCCATTTAATAGTTGGTTTGTCTATGTTTCTATGGTACAAAGCATTTGATATGGATTCATATCCAGTGTTGTCAAAAGAACCCTCTATGTCCAGAAAGGCACAAAGTGCGATCTCTTTGCAACGGTAGGCGTTTTTTTATCTCTGTAGTTAGTCTTAACTTCCGTGGATTTGCCCTTTTGGTATGCATATTGGTGAGGGTACAGAGGCATGCTTTTTGATATGCATTCTCTAATGTGGATGTCAATAATCCTTTCCATTGTTTTCAGAAAAAACGATGTCAAGCTTATCGGACGATATGATTTAGGTAATTCGCTCGGCTTGTTTCCCGGTTTAGGTATGAATACTACGTTTACCTGCCTCCAGGTAACTGGTACCCCCAGTTGAAGCTGAACCTAAATAAGGCAATCATGGATGGTAGTAAAAATTCTATTCCATTTTAAATGAGGGCTGGAAAAATACCGTCTGTTTCTGATGCCTTGAATAGTTTAAATGAGTTAATTGCCCATTTAACCTTATCCGGAGTTAAAAGTGTTCCGGATAAACTATTAAGTCTGCTGAGGTTTCTTGGAATTGAGACCTCCGCTACATGGTCATCTGTAATGACCATCGTGTGAGACCCTGGGAAGTGAGCCTGAAGCAAAGTTTTCAGCGTTTCTTCCCGGTCGCGTGTGATTGAACCATCTGATTTGTTTAACAATCCCATGCTTTTTTCTTGATCCTTTGACAGAGCCCTTTGGAGGCGTGCCACCTCTGGAAGTTTTTCGATCTTCTCACAGTTTGCACGCCATGAGGCTCTTTTGGATCTGCGCAACTCTAAGTTGTATATGGTCAGCATGGATTTATATTGTTCCCATGTGCCGGTGCGTTTTGCTTTGTTAAAAAGCTTTCTCACTCTCTTTCGAATAGACTCAAGGTTATCGTTCCACCATGTTACGCACCTTTTAACCACGGTTCTTTTAACCTTGCAACTATTTTTGAATGAGGTAAGAATAATATCATTTATTTGACATTGCGCAGCATCTGCATCATTTGTTGTTGATGGTGCTTCTGGCAGCATGTCAGATCTGACCACAAGATTTTCGCGGTAAGTTCTCCAATTAGTCAGTCTGTTGTCATAACGGACTATTGTTTTTTTTGTTACTTCGTTTATTTTGAAACCCACGAGTATTCGGGATATGGTGTCGCCCGTGGTCTACCCATCTAACCACCGGAAGGCTATCTTAAAATCGGAGGTCGCCTGGTATCCGAAGTTTGCAAACTAACGACTAAGCACCCTCTTAGCCATGCATCTCTCGGCGCTTGCCACCTTAGATTAGGGGTTTATTGGGTAGGATTTAGGGATTTGATGGAGGGGGGATATGGGTAATTGGCGAGAAAGAGGAGAAGGGTGCGGACGTGTAGTCCTGATCAGTTCTTAGTTGACGCTCATCAGACCTGTCCCTTATCAGAATAGCCCGATGACTCTTTACGCCGTAAGCCTCCGCACCGGCACCATCGAATTTGCGTTCCATGATGGTGCACACGTTAAGGTGACTGACCCCGCAAGGAGGCTGATTTTGACTTAGTGATGAACTTGTTTATGCAGCGAATATCCGCAATCTTTGAAAGGGAATTCTCTTATGTTTCCCCATATAAGCAAGTGCGGGGCAGTTAGTTGTTCACTATTATGTATTAGCCTTCCAGTTGGCTGTTGGTCGTCCCAAATCAATCGTATTTCAATAATGTCAGTGAAAAAATTGTCCCAAATGTCTTCCAACCGCATGAACTTACAATTCTATCTCACAATATTTGCAAAAAACAGGTTAGGTACTTTTATGTGTAGAAAAATGAAAACTGTCAAATCTCCAAAATCGAGAGAGAATCCTATTCTTCAAAGAAAAGTATGCCAACGCTTTTGTGTAAAAACTTGAAGAACGTCGAAGTTTGGCTTGAAAAGAAGCAACCGCTTCAGTACTCGAACTCTTTTGTGTAGTTTTGCACAAAAGTTTATATAAATTTAAGTTTGCATATTAGTACGCGAATGGACCTTTTGTCAGAACATTGTCAGACTGCTAGGTATCTGTCAGTGGTCTGAACACACAATTGTACTATTGTCAGACGTTTAGGTCATTTGCAGACTCATCTGCTATTGTCAGATATGCTGTCCTTACGACGTCTGACAATTTCTTCAGATAATTATTTCTCATATTTGAACGAGCAAAACCGACGTTTCGGTGCATTTTTTTTTTATATTTTTCAGTTGGATTTCTTTGTGAAGATGAGTGTACCACATTGCGAAAACGTTGACCTAGAAAACGGCCCATCATTTCGGCCTGCTGATGTTCCACCACCAGTCACCGACGAAGTTTCAGCTCACCCGCTGAAATGCTCAAGCGCATATTTTTTTTTGCTCTTGGATATGTGGGGTCATTAAAGCTAGAAGATTATTGTTAAGAATCCATACGCGAAAAATTGCGAGCGATACAATGCTGGGTACGGGCTACCCACTCCTTGGTTCAAACACTTTGACATTTTTGTGGCAATTCATCATTAGTCGTGTTTCTTTGCACGCGGATATAGGGATGGCATCAGAAAACGACCATCGCCGCTTAAGAATTCTTCGAAAAAAACTTGGCAGCACACATGCACCTATGACGTTTATTAGTGAAACAGCTGTAAGTTGAGTTAAGAAATTTGTATTGAAAATCGTGAAATTCTAAAATATTAATTTCCGGCAGTTGAAATTAATACAAAACATATTCTAAAATTATAAAAAACAGTTTCACATTGAAAGATTTACTAAATTTAAAAAAAAAATTATAATAAAATCCCGAACAAAATATTCGGCGGGATGTGTTAGTGGTCGGCGGGATGTCAAACTTTGACATTTCCTGAAAAATTCATCGCAACGATTCATCAGAAACGAAGAAAATGGGTTGTGGAAGCACTGTTTATCCCCGCTAAAGGACTTAGCGGCGATAGCTATCCCCGCAAAAGTTAGCGTATATAGGATAAGTTGTTGTTGTATTTTACATGCAAATTTCAAATTATCCCTATATCCGCGTGCAAAGAAACACGGCTATTGTAAACAGCAGTCCTCGTGCTGCTACTGCTACCAAGAACACACAAGTTGATATTGAGACAGCTCAGGAATTGTAGATAGATGACCCGCCGTTTGCTTGAAGAGAGACCATTCACATGAGTTTTTTTTCTTTCTTTTGACCTTTTCACATAGCATTTGTTAAATGGACTATCTGGAACATCCACTCCCAAGGCATCACGGAAAATTGTTTGCAATACACTTTTGGACTTGCTCTGCTCAACATTATGTAGTCTGCAAGACTCGCTGCTCCCAATTTTGCCGGGTCTCAAGACTAGATTTTGTTTTCGAGCTCTAAGTTCTCTTCACTGATCGGGTTTCCGGATTAGAGCATAGCAATGCGGGAGCTGTTGACGATGAATATTTGCATATAGGTTAGGTTAGGTTTATGTGGCTGTCGGCAGAAGCCGACACACTTAGACCAATTTAGGTCCATTGTGATACCACGTATGTATTATCTACCTCAACTCTGTAGATGGGACTGGCCAACGACACGCGGTTGTTCTCAAACGGTCCTACATCTACGTACTAACCGCGCCCAACGTCGTTTAATTGCGGTGATCTGACGAGAACCGATTAACTCGACGTGGTATGGTCGTTCGTTATTGCATATACATTATATATAGAATTAACATTATTTGAGCGACTGGTTTCAAACTCGCATTGTCTGCAAATAAAAAATACTAGAAAATATTTATTACCAATACGTTGACAAGAGCTGAATCTTGTGACGCTTCACCGTTGCTATTTTCTTTTCCAAAAAGCAAGTCAAAAAGCTAGAAACTACGTGGAATTGGAGGTCATGTGAGCCCTCAAATCTTTATGCTTCCTCATTGTCCCGTTTATTTGCCCACAAACGATTGATACACTGCATACGATTAGTATTTCTTCGCTGCCAAAATGTTTTTTTATTTCACAATCCAACGCAATCTGTCCATGCATTCATGTAAAAGTCAAACCCCAATTGAACTAGCCTGTTCGCCTTCATTGAATTCAACTTGATGAGATGAAGCGTTTTTTTGAAATGGAAAAAGCAGAAGTGATTGGTAGGTTTGTATGGAATCAGCTAATAGCAAGTAATAATGGATAAAAAGACGGTTTTAGGTGGAGGTTCAATGTACAGTTCTTGCAATTTGCAAACAAATATTTTTTAAACTATGCACCTCGCATTTAATTAATACGAATTTTGTCAACGAATTGATAACAGACAATGTTATTGACGACTAAACTTGGAGGTCTATCAATAACAATATTCTTTGTCTCAGGGGTATTTGTTTTTCGTTTGCTTTGCAGTTGGAAATCCTATTAATGGATACTCATCGGAATATTTCAGTTAATTTTGGAATGTTATATATGCAAATTAACCGAGTGAAGCTGGAACAAGTTGGAACTTTTGTAATCATTGACGCATTGACTTTAATGTGTATTGGGATTGGTTTTTATCGTGAATCGGTTTTTATGTTATTGGTATCAATATAATGACAGTATGGAGCGTTCAGCTTTAAAACAGGTTATGGTCTTTTTTGGCAGTAAAGGTCTGTAATCGTGTGTTACTATTTACTAGCTTGTTAGTTTCCTTCAGCTCCTTTTCCGTCGAAGTTTGTCCCATTATCACTAAAGATTTTATAGATCAAGTGGTGTTTCTCGGCGCGCAATGAAATTTCTAAGTGCACGTTTGCATGAGTCAGTGGTCAGAAAGTGCGCGACCAAGGAAGGGCTCGTAAATTCATTACAAACTTAACATTATAAATTAAATAAAACTATTTTTTTTTACATAATCCACCAACTGTCTCTTGAATCTTGACAAATTTTGTTCATTTTTTAAATAAATTGGTAGGCTATTATATATGTATATTCAAACCTCTGTGTAGAACCATATTTTTTTTGTCTTTAAATTTCTAAACCGTGGCAACCAAAGTCACCCGCATTACGTAACGCAAAAGGTTGTACATCACTAACATAAGACAGATATTCATTTAAATAGTTAGGTAATAACTCGAATTTGATTTTAAATACAAATATGATCACATTGTACATAATTCTTTGGTTTACACTCATCCAAGACAATTTAGACAACATTTCTCTGATTGAAGTTAATCTATCACACATTAAAACAATTCTCATTGCCCTATTTTCGAGCTTTTGTAATCTACTCATCATTAGATTATTACACATAAGCAAAATACTTGAGCAATACTCAAAATGACGTTTAATCATTGTATTGTATACATTAATTGTTGTTTTTAGCGACATTTTTTTCCTAATTCTACCCAAGAAGTAAATTTGTTTCGCTATCTTTTTACATACATAATTTATATAAACATCAAGACAAATTTAATTTCAGAGACTGTCTCAATGTTCTGATTGTTTATGCTGATGTTTTTGACAGTACTACCATTTAAAATCATAGCTTTGGTTTTGTTTATATTCA
This sequence comes from Portevinia maculata, assembly GCA_949715645.1. NCBI lineage: Eukaryota > Metazoa > Arthropoda > Insecta > Diptera > Syrphidae > Portevinia > Portevinia maculata. The sequence continues at coordinate 91,863,155 of OX454528.1, forward strand.
ATTTTAACATGTTTCTGTCAAACCAATCTTGCAACCTATCTAGATCTGAATTAATTTTATCTATATAATCATTGACATTACAACCAGAAATAAACAATAACGCGTCATCAGCAAACAGCACCATTTTTGAAAAACGAACAGCACTTTCCATATCATTGACGTACACCAAAAACAGCAACACACCAAGCAAAGATCCTTGAGGGACACCATGAAGTACAGGAGCAGGGTTTGAAAGAACATCGTTAACTTTTGTTTTTGGATTCTGTTTTCAACATATGATTTAAACCAATTAAGTGCCGTATTTCTCACACCATACATTTTAAGTTTATCTATTAATATTAATTTGTCTACAGTTTCAAACGCTCTTTTTAAGTCTAGAAACACGGCCACAACCACTATTGTCATGAATGTCAATTTTCCACTTAGTGATCACTAAATTCAGAAGGGATTCACTATTATGGTTTTTTCGGAAGCCAGACTGATAACATGAAATTTAATTGAAAGATTCCAAGTAAGCTTGCAGTTGATTATACACAATCTTTTCAATGATTTTACTCCCTATGGTCATCATTCTCCTCAGGTTAAGTGCGAGTATAACTTGGGAAACTGGGCCCTCAGTTGTTCATGGATCATGAAGTCTAGGGTCAAAGGTAGGCCTTTAATCTAAGGAACGCGGTTCCACTGAACCGCTGCCTTCATGTGTTCAAGCTGGATATTTTTTTTTGTCATTAAGTCCCTTTGTCGGTCACGCGAAAATGGTCGTAGAATCGTGAATTTTGCTCATCCGAACCAAAACAATTTTGTAGTCGGACGAGAAGACTTTCTCTCAGAATGACATTGTGTGAGAAGCTATGATGCTCTTAACAAATCTAACACCAAGCAGAGCCGCCTGAACTACAGTCTGAGAATCAAGAGGCTTTTAAGCGGGCGACTTTTGTTGTTACCCCAATCAGTGCATCTTCAACTAAATCGCCTAGAGTAGATCCGGCGTAACCCACTGCTGTAAATCCGTTTTCGCTGGCATCAGTTGCTGATTGCCTCCCGCCTGTTTGTCTGGAAGAAGATGGTCTTTCACGTATTACGCGGTGCAGACGGGAGCAGGTTGTCCAAAAGTAATTACATTCATGACGTACCCATCCAGCTTGTTGTCTCGGCTAACCCACAGGAACCTCTGATAATCTTGGTCTTATTCTCTTATGCAAATCTGGGGAAACATCTCTTGGATGCGGCACATAGCGCAAAACTTGCTCAAATAAACAACAGCAAATGATGTTGAGTGAGAACGAGAAGGTACGATGCTCTTAACAACAAGTCTAACACCAAGAATAGCTGCCTGAAGCGCATGTCCGGGAATCAAGAGGCTTTTAAACGGTGCGACTTTTGTTGCAACCCCAATCAGTGCACCTTCAACTCAATCGCCTAAACAAGATCCGGCGTAACCCACGACTGCAAATCCCATTTTGCTGGCATCAACAAGGACCTCGGACCACGGTGTGCTTCCAGACAGATTAGTCTGGAAGAAGATCTTAAGTGTAGCTTTTATCCTTTTTAAGGGCACATCCTGGGTGGTATAGAAGGCTTTTGACGGGCGTTGTATGCTTAATTCTTCAGTACACATTCCAATCGGGGCTTCATTCTTGATGGCAGCCTAGAAGTAAAAGTTTCTGAATGATTTTTGTCGATGAATGATATCTGGCCTTCTATCGGGTATTAGCTGGATGTTGGTACCTGAGTAACGAGATAAATTTGCAAACGATGCCAGGGGTTTTTGTTGTAGGTTCACGTTCGCACCCATCAATGTCGAGTAACCAGAATTGAAAAGACTGTGGAAATGGGGTTGGTGAGGATAATTTGTCTCACAGAGAAAAAGTTGGCTTGGTGGTGGTAAAAAAGGCATAAAACGTATTTGATAAACGCTTAACCTTGCAGGGGCGGGCTAAGAATATAACTGCAGCCCCATCCCCCTCCCCTTTTCAAAAAAAGGGATTGCGGTAAAAGGCGACTAAGTGGAGAAATCACATCTTGGCAATTTCAACATCCAGGTGAGCCCAGCGACACATTTAACATCTTAAAGCCCGCAAATGTGCACACAAATCCGTGGGTTGACACGACTGGAGCTCACCGGTGTCGTAAAAGGTCGATCAAACAAATAACGGAAGCATTCACGTGTGTAAATCGTACAAAAGAGGCAGCCCTTAAAACTTCTGGATCACATCAATGCAACAACACCAGCATTCGATTGGCCTGAGTGATAAAGTGATCAGACACTAGGAAGCTTGCTTACTTTTATTGCGATTGAACCGGCGAACTCGGCAGGACTAGTAGGGATGCCGGTAAATCGGATGGTTTGTGGTGCTCTTAGTCCTGATCATAACATCGCCGTAAAGGAGAAAAGATGTTTGATAAACGCAAAAACATGACTTGGTGCAAGTCACTTAAACATAGAGTTTGAATCAAGAATATAAAAAAAGATTAAATTTTTTTTTATTTTTTTAAATTAACACGTTTCCGGTCTTGTTTTCAATCTATGCAGTTTTTTTTACCCCTATTAAATGCAGTTTTTGTTTAAATAGTTGCTTAAAATGCCGCTACTTTTGACTGTAATTGGCTATTTTAAAGATTTGCCTATGGTTCGCTTGGAAACAACAAAAATGGCTGCTTTCAATGCAATTGAAATTCAAAGTCTGATGCCGTCAAAATATTACTTTGTTTACGAGATCGTATAATGTAAACACCTCCAGCCGCCTATTGTTATCGTACTAGGTTGGTAGGTATTTTTTGTTGGTTTTTAAATAAATTAACAAAACTGTGTTTCGTATGTCTGCCGTCGCTTAATTTATCATTCGGGCGTTTTCAATGTTAAATTAAAAGACCTTCAAAGTTTAGGAAAACAGGCTATACATTTTTAATAATTGGGAAAGGTCGACATAGATTTATTTTTAAAATACAAAATTAATCTTAAGCGAATGAAGGAACAAAAATCTAGACTTAGCGCTAATTCTTTTGTATTTTGTTTTTAAGCTTGATAGAACGCGACAAAGTAATGCAATAGATTTATTAACTGATGAAACTTGCCATTGGGGAAACAATGCTACAAAACTTACTTAGTGAAAGGTAGGGCAAAGCCTCGAATCATAATGAGGACTCAATAATCTCGCTCGTTGATATCAATGAAACTTGCATTTCATCACGATTTACCAAATTTATAAAAATATTGCATAGGACGTAGGGTTCAAGTGGAGACAAAGAAGAGCGAAATCTTCTAACAAAAGAAACAAACCGTGCAGTACAATATCACAACATCACCCGAAATACACACCCAGAAAGACGTAAACACGACTTTATATTCGGTATCTGTTTATTTGGGTTGTGTTGTTGTTGTTGCCTCAGAGAAATTCATATGAGAACAAAATGAAACTGAAACAAAAAGTCTGTTAGGTGTGTATTCGTTGAACAAGCAAAATTGAATTGATATGCGCAGGTAGGTGTTAGATGCACACATCAATCCGTTTTCGATATATTAAGTAGGGTTACCAATGTTATATTAAAAGTGAACAGCTGTTTCATTTTATCGGTCATGAAGCAAAAAGTGAAGGTCAAACTGCTGCCTTGCGGCAATAGAACGCGATTTTGAAATCTTGGTTATAAGAATGATTTAAGTGTTGCAAATTCAATTCTATTTATTTTTCCATTTAACATAAATACATTTAAAGGCTAAAAATTAACTTGTTACTGTGGAACTTATAGTAATTTACTTCTAATCCTTCTTTGATATTAACCATGTCGATTATGAAACGGTAAGTTGAACACTGTGATATTATATTCAGTACAAGGTTCCAGCTGTTAAATATATTTTTTTATTAAAAGTGCCGGCAGGCTTCCCTTTCGCGCTCTATTTTTGCGAGATTGATTCTTTGACGTGAATACGTCCTCGGATCTTGGAGCTTCTTATTCATTCAATCTTTGTTGTTCTTTCTGTCATGCAAAGCATTTTCATCTCAGCGTCCGCTCATTCTTTTTGTACGCTGTCCCACACTGGGAACCGTGTGTGAGAGCCGGGCACGCCATTGCGGTGCTTTCAGCCACTTCATAAATCCTACGCTTGCGCGATGCTTATTGTCGTCATCACAGCTAATTCGCTATTGATCATAAATTATTAAAAAAAAAAAAAAAAAAAATTGATTTATTTAATTTGATCGGAGAACGGGCAGCACAAGTATTCTGATTTTTTCGGACTAATACGCACTCCTTCTCCTCTAAAACTTCCATCCTTACATCAAGTGCTCGTTGCACGGACTTTTGATCCTCGCTTCTGATGGCTCCATCGTATAATAACTGAATTACTTTGGAGTCTGTCACTTTTACTTCAAGCAAATAATGAAGGACTGATATAAATATCAATGGACTTAGGACGCTTCCCTGGTGTACACAGACTTTGATTGCGAACTCCTCGGTGACGCCAGGGGCATCTTACTCTTATCTTTACTCGCTCATAAATATCCATGATCATCTGTACGTAGGTTTCTGGAACTCCTCGTTGCCTTAGCGCCCCCCCATAGCATATCCCTTATTTGTCTTTCAAAGACCTTTTTAAATTCAACCAACAGCGAATCCCTTAAGCAACCACCATGTTTTTCCATCATGATCCTTATACTTTGGATCGCATATGTGGTTGTTTTACCTGCGACAAACCCGCACTCGTTTTCAGATAGCCGCATTATTTTCCGCATTCGGCTATCTAATACTCGCTCAAAGATCTTCATGATCAGCTCGATTGATCGCTAATTGTCACAATGGTAATTGATTCGACGTGGCAAGGTCGTTGGGTCGTCTTTGATGTGCACTTTGATATATTCTAATTGACATGGCACACAATGTTGTTTGTCTCTCGCTTTTATCAATTTGCAAAATGTATATTTTTGTAGCCTTTTTCTTAACAAATGGGAACCTACATAACGCTAAACTAGCTCCCCAAAATGCTTTCAGATTTGTTGTGCTTCTACTTTTGGCAGATGTTACTCAAAAGCGAGTTGCAGTGATGGTGATCATTTTCTGAATGCCTACTTCTTTTAAATTATGCATTTCTTACTTTGAATTATTTCGTTTGTGATTTTTCAGATCATCTCCCATTCGACGAGTCTTTGAATGTATGTAATTGCTTTTACGCTTTTTGTGTCAAAAACATCTAAATGGAGTTTTTTTCTAAGCAATCGCACAGTCATAAAGCTAATGCTTTATAGTCGACCTGTGTGTCAAATAGGTCAAGTAACTATAACAGTTATTGTGGTGTGATATTACTAAGCAAGCGCTATTTGTCTTATGAATCCTATGAAAGAAAAACTTTAAACCAACATTTTCAAGTCTCTTGGTAACCCAGTCAGCCTCATCATAATATTCTTTCGAATCCAACACATCTTAACATACTTTTGCATACAATCGGCCAGAAGAAGACTCACACTCAACATCAACAGCACAACTACAGTTATATCTGAGTAATCATGTTTCTTCCCCCCGCTCGTAGCGCCCTTGTTCTGTCAACTTTTGCACTCTACACACACAGAAATTAGTTTCTATATTTCTTGTGTATACACTTTGTATTTTTGCGTTATGTTTTTCCAATCATTCAATTTCAGTTTATGTTTGACAACAACTGAGAAAGGTTCCGTGTATTTCGGTTTTTAATTTTATTTTGTTTTCCAAATGGGAAAAGTGTTGTGAGAAAAAGAAAGATATAATTTCCACAAGCGGAACACAAATAAAAACGAATCAACGAATTTGGTTGTTCGTTAATTTTTAAAAAACTTTCTTTATTTTTTGTAAACATATGTACATGTTTCTATGTAAATAAAATAATAATAATGGCTGTCTTCTAAAATAGTCACTCTATTGTGCGTCTTCTACCTACCCGCGTATAAAAATAATTTGTGATTCTAAGTACAAATTAGACTAAATAAATGGAATACAGTTATTCGTAGTATTTAAATTAAAGTCCAGCAAAATTTATTCTAACATCATAAAAGTGCAATAGTAAATCATTCTATCAACATGTAAGAATTTTATTTTGTTTTAAACTTGTTCTCTTTAATATGATTCTGTATAAAGAAGAAGGAAAACACCGAATTTTTGTGCTAACTTTTTGATAAATAATAAATACGGCAAGAACAAGGAAGAAGAAAAATTGTTTTGAAATTGAATTTGCAGAGAAAGTTTGAACAAACAAAATGCAAACGCTATTCAATTTAGGCGTCCAAGTCTCTATATGGAGGAACTCATTTTTTTTCACTAGTTTCCAAAATCCAAACAAAGAATTTAAATTTTTCCCCCTACAAAACTGAAACCAAAAAGAATAATATCAATTCATTTGGAATTAGATGGGAACTGTGCGAGAAAATGGAATCGGTTTGTGGGAGTGCTGTCGTTGTAGGGGCAGAATTAGTGTTCCCACTTTTCGCAATACTTTTGAAACCGAATTGAGAGATTGAATTGAAGTAGAATTCAACTTGCTACTAAATACGTTTTTTTGTATAGCTTTGTGTTATTAGCGACAAAAATCGCAGTCAAATGAACACAACAAAGGAAAATAAAGGGCGCGCACACACTCACTTGTCCATATATCAATCTTTCATTTCGTGTATAAATGGTGATTTTCAATCCAATCACAGAAAATTGTTTGATCGGATTGAGTGAATCCTTTTTTTTAATCTGCGTTTATATGGAATTCAATTAGGATTGAATCAAAAATACAGTATATTATTGTTAAATAATTTCATTTTCCACTTGCTTCTGTACAAACACAAATATTCTCGAAATAAATACTCGGGAGTGACAAATGTCCAATGTTTTTGTATGAGTGCAAGTAGGTATAAATCTTGCTTCGAAATCTAGATTTACAAAAGTGCTCTAAAACCTGGAAAAGGTTGTTTTGCTTACCAATAAAAAGCTACATAAAACTTCCGCAAAGCTTCAAAAAAGTTAACCCCAAATGAGAACATTTATAGAACCTTAAATTTGAAAGGGCTTTTATAGCTTTGTAAGAAACTTCAACGAAGGCTTTACTGAACATGTTTCGGAAATTAATAATTTCAATAATGTTTCGTTTATAATACAAATAAATGTCTTCTAGAGTTGAATATTATTTCCGCATTGGGATTCTAATATTTCGTGATTATATATTGTCGTTTATATTAAATAAATACATGCTTTATCGAATCAATAAAAGCCGAGTGTCTTATACATTTCCAAAACATAGCTCTCTTGTCGTAAAAAGCTACAAATAGGAGAAGTCAATTCCAAGCAATTTTAACATTCATGTATCATGTGAGTCTAGCGACACATTTCACATATTTAAATTGCTCCGCAAGTGCCTCTGAATCCGGGTAAGATCAATAACGGAAGCATGCATTTGTCGAAATCGTCATAAAAAGACAGGTCGCAAAACTCTCGAACCAAACAAATTCGACAACACCACTTTTGTTTGGCTGTTCAAAAGTGCTTAAATTTCAAAACTATTCAAAGTCTAGCATATGGCGCTTCACGAAACTTAATGGCTGTAGTGCTGCTATATTGTATATTGGTTTATACATAAATGACCATAGAAGTGAAAGTAAGTAGATTCGAATAAATAGTTTATGTTCTAATGTTTCTATTCCTTTGAATAAAACCATTATTCCCCGAATAAACTTTCTTTCGATCGATCGAAGTTGAAAATACAGATTCTTTGAACTCGACAAACTTTCGATTGAATCTTATGTCAAAATGCTTATTTATTTTTTTCGGAGGTATAGATAGTCCTGTCGAACACAGAACCATACCGCCGTTGTCAGAGTTGCTTACGGCGAAATCATTAATTACAAAGCACTATATTATCGTTTTTAAATCATTGAGAACTTTTACTGCAGCTTTTGCATTTACCCCTAGATTTGTTTAACTTTTATTATTTGAAGACAATAGTATTGCAACATCATTATGGAGCTGCACCAGTTCAAAGTACATATATCGACCTCTGATTGCAGTACGATTGCGAAGACTATAATTGGATGCAAAATTGCAATTGTTTTTTTTTTTCCCCAATCCAGATCTTTAAAACCAAGTTGCCGTCCAAATTTGACATCGTAATTAAAAGGAAACAAAATCCAAATCCACAATTATATGTAAGAGATTTTCGAAAAAAAAAAACATTTTACTTCTGGCAATGTCCTTCACATTTTACTCAACAAAAATATTTGCCACGCCCCCAATTGATGATCAGGTTCAAAAGTGCCATGCTGGTTGGCTCTTTCTATGTAAATTTGGGTAAGTTAGATTTAACTTCTATTAAACGGGCCCCTGACCTGTGAAGTCTCTATCAAGACACTGCTGCCTTCCATTTGCTGCGGTTTCGGGAACACTGCTTTCAAATGTCCAAACCAATCATTTATCTGGCTGAGGTATATTTGCCTATAGTCCATTCGCTCCTAGCAAATACTTTATCAGCAACTCGATTCAGCTAATAGACTTTGCGGTTGTGTCTTCTGATTATCCGTCCAGTGCTCGGCGCCGCTACAAAGAAAAAATGGCAGAACTATAGAATTTTTTATTTTTTCACTGAACTGAAAGCAAGTCTCGATTTTATTATTGCCGTACACCTCGGACCTCATTAGCTTTCGCGCGATTGCCATAGTTTTTTAGTTACGTTAACCAAATATTAAATCGCCTGGTTTAAATATTGTGAAATGATATTCAGGTGATAGTGCTTTGCAAGGTTGAGTGAAGCATTACGTTTGAAAACGAAATCGTCCGCCTTAAGTGATGATCATACACTATTTCGCTATAAAGTCTTTAAATTTTCTATTGCATCATATACAATAATTACCGACTGGCAAAAACACTCAACTAATCTCTCACAAGTGGCAACTCTGAGCATACGCTGTTTTAGTTTCATTCGTTCCCGCTTAGTACCTTATTAGTTTTTCCTTTGTTTTTCGACTTCTCCCTCTTGACTCCTGTCGTCTTCATCGACCAAGGTTTAAATATTGGGAAACACATACTAATATATCCATTTATTTTGCATTGCATATTACTATATGAGTGGTATATTCCCTTGTACACCTATACTTGTATTAGGCATTCATATCTAAAATGTATTTGCTTCGCTTGATTAAAAGCGACAAAGCAAAGAGCGAGACAGAACTTAATCAGGTTTTAACAATTGCGTCAGAAATTTTCAACTTGCTCTGTGCGTATTCTTCTAACCCTTCTTTTTGTTTAGCACACACAGAAAATGTTTGTGTATTTAGTATTAGATACTCAGTTCTCAGTTATATAACGAAAAAACCTATATATTTGCGAAGTTTGTTGCTCCTTCCAATTCGGCAGTTGAACGATTTTGTATTGTTTCTATATGAGCCCGTTTGTCCTATAATAGGTCAACTAAATTATCCGTTGAGGTTGTTGTCGTTCGGTCTGTTTTGCTTTTACTTATATACCTCCCACTTTTATACAATTTTGTTGTTTTAGAGTTTGTTTTTCTCTGCGATCAACCTTGCGTGGGGATGAATATAATATGTGTGCATAAAAACGACAGCGATTAAATAAATATTAATTGCCCGCCCTCCCCAAAAAACCAACAGAATTTCACTTTTGTATTCTTAAAGCTATTGCAATGCATTGTTTTAAATTAAAAAAAAAAAAAAATAAAAAGTCTGATGAAATTTCGAATACGAAAACTGTTAAAGAGTAGGTAAAACACGGAAAAAGAAAACAAAATTAATTGTTGTTCGTATCTTTCTACCTAGTTTGTTGTGGGTCATGGAAAATGCATTGATTTCTTTGTTCATTTGACTGACCCTGTGTGAAATATTATTTGTTTATCTTTAGCTTATCCGTAATAAACAAAAATTCTCCGGTTTCATCTTGTCTCCCAGTGGATTTCGGTTTTCTAATTACGGTTGTGTCTACATTGCTATAATAGGTATGATTGATTTATACTTTTGTTGACTGTCTGAGTCTGACTTATTAATAAACGCGATTCGGATTATCTATCCAGTCGTGTGCTCGTAATTTGAAGACTGCACTGCTTTTTTTTCAATTGACAAAGACAAAGGACGGGGGTCTGTCCTACAAATGGACTCCCTAATCGAAACCGGATATGTTAGGTAATCTGCCTACCTACATACATTTTGTGCTTTAGAAAAAAATGAATCAGTTTGGTTAACTAATTAAATACCTACATATTGTGCTTATTGTGCTATTTTGTGTCAAAGCTGAGTATAATCATATGCACGCCTATTGCTTTGAAAGTTTTAGGTACCTACCCAAAGTTCATTATTTGCTTGTCAATAGGTTTATGTTAATAATAGTTTGGGTGAATGACACGACGGTTAATGTTCATTGTCAAATGATGTAATGGCGTATCTATCACAATAAAAGAATCAAAGTTTCATCGACAAATTAATAAAAATTAAATAAATATGTATAAGGCATTAAAGGCATTTACAAAGCCTAAAGCCTAGCTTCTCCAACTATTTGTAGGTAGGTACCTAGGTATGTGTGTGAAAATATGTTTTTGACACAAATGGAAGGAAGGAAATTATTGCATCAAACCATCAATTTTTCCGCTGAAAATTGGGATTTTCAAAAACATAACTCCTAAACGGGGCGAAATAGACCCCACTCGTATATTAAAAATGCTTATACAAGGTGGCGCAAAAATAACCTTCCGATGTCTTTTGGTCACCGACCGATTATTGCTCAAATAAATAGTCACCAATATTCCGCGTTCTGGAGCAGTGTAGCGTAACATTGTTTATTAACGTGTATTTCGCATGTGTTTACTACACAAATGTCAAAACAGAACTGACATTAGGGGCCAATCGCAAAATTTATAGCATTTTCTGATAGGAGGATTACTTTTGCGCCACCTTGTATATTGTATCTCTCCAGAAAACAGTTTAGTTTTTTGCGGCGCCATGATACCTACTATTCGTACTCTCGGTTTTTTTTTATTTTGGTTATCGTGATTGTTAGCTGTTTTTCTTATTCCTTACTCAAGATGGGATGGTTGAATCAAATGTTTCTGATCTGCGTTGACATGATCACGCGCCTACTATCTCTTGATACGATCACCATTCCAGTCAACAGGTACTTGACCTTTTCCGAATTGCTTTCCTAATTCTACGCTTAAGATCCGTTCTTGAGTTAAGAAAGATACGTTCTTGTGATGACACAACGCAGCTACTGCACTAATGAGATTATACCAAATATTATTTTGGGGTCTTAACATTCATCATTAATCCCGTTTACATGATTGATTCATTCCGGATTCAATCCGAATTGAATTCAATGTAAACGTAGATTGAAGAATTCACTCAATCCGATCACACAATTTTCTGTGATTGGATTGAAAATCAGTATGTAAACGCGAATTGAAAGATCAAGATAAACAAGTCAGAGAGAGTGTGTCCGCCCTTTGTTTTCTTTTGTTGTGTTCATTTGACTGAAATTCAAAAACCCGCCTCGAAAACCAATTCGGTTTCAATTCGATCTTTCTATTCGGTCATGTAAAGGTACCAGGTGTTGTTGAGAATTTGAAGAACGAAGTTCAATACATACCAAGAAAAGATGAACCTTATTCACGAAGCTGTTCGTCGTGTTTAAAAATCAACACGCGTTGTTAACATCCGTAAACACGCTATGAATTTCGGTTCATCAGTTTGTAAAACGCGTGCCAACTTTAAGTCTGAATAAAGTCATCGAATGCCGCTGCTTAACACCCAGTCTGCACTAGACATAATTTCACTCATGGCACACGTTTTCCTAGTGTAGATTGGACTTTTGTTGACTACTCATAAGTCAGGACGTTGTGGTCAGACATTAAGTCTCGACGTTGCGGTCAGACTTTCGTTCCTGAGGACATTTGAGGCTTGGCAGCAGCTTTTGAAAATCAAACTCACATTTGTTTTGATTGTTCTGGTGAGAGCAAGTGTTCTTTTATTTTTGATATTTTCTAAATTTTTTAAATTCACTTAACGTTTTTTAAGCAAGAATCGGTTTGACTTGTTTCGTTGTTGACAAAATGGTTAGAAATTAAATGTCACAAGATAATTTGCCCAGCCAAATAAAACCAAATATGGCCGACAAGAATCCTGACTGAAAAGTTAACATTTTTCAGTCTCGTGGAGACTTAACAAATCCAATTTAATGTTAGAGAGGGCCTTATTTATTTGATTTTTCACATAGCTGCTATGCTAACGCTTCCGTGTTCTGTGTCAAAAAGTGTAAATTTTTGTTTTTGCTTTATCTATTTTTTTTCTCACTCAAACCAATAAATACCGAAAATTCTCGTGTGCCTTACTCCTCATATGGTTTTAATAATAACGGAAGTACATACCTGTTTCCTAAAAAAACCGATTTCGCCAGAGTATTTTTAGTTTTTTTCAGGAGGGTTTGTTTAGGAAATGACCTCAAAATAATTAACTTTCCCCATAGCAATGATTTGAATGAATATGCTTGCGTGCGTTGCCCAATATTCAGCGTTCTATAAATAACTCTCTTTTCGCAGGGGGTAGTCTTTTAGTAGAGCGCGTAACAAAATCAAGACACTGTTAATATGGAGGTCAGACCGGTGTTAACTTCATTTAAAATGAACGCGTTAGCATTTGTAGAATTATTTCAATTGATAAAAGCGTGGATGGAATGTTTAGCTAAAGTTTACATGCACAAATTTGAGTCAATTAAGGAATGAGTGACTCTCGCCAGTTGATATACCTATACCTACACTCTTTTTGAATACAAAATTTCTGTTTGAAATAAATTTCATTTAAATGTATAAACAGGTAATGGATGACAGAATTCGATATCGGTCGAAAATAGAGAAAACAAAACATTTAGCATTTCATGTGGTTAGCGTATTATAAAGGAATAAAATAAATAAAGAAAGAAGGAGTGTATTATAAAGCAAACTAATTTGACAATCAACATAGTAGGTTACATGTATGTGTGTATATACACTCAGCTTCAACTGTCACTAAATTAGGTCAGTTTTTAATTATAAATCCGCATAATTCAGTGACGTATTGCTTACTTACTGATGCGGTAATTCGGACTCAGTTACTTCCTAACCCTAATCTTACAACAGCTTGCATCTGTGCGCATATAAACCCTCAAATGTCAGAGAACATAGCAATTTCATTCGATGTGACGTTCCACTTAGGTTCCATTGCGTGTAAAAATAACAAAAGAGCAATGTTTTAGCCCTATCAGTTTGTCATTTAAGGTTAAAGCCCTTTTTTGCTTCATAGTTTATTGTCTCCCAGTCATTCACTTCACATAAATATGTATGTAGGTTCCAAGCGATTTGAAAGTCAATCAGCCTATCAAATGTTGCATGACTTGAACAATTAAATTTTAGTATTGTTTTTAAATTTCTTTTTTTGCTTGCCAAGTTATAATTTCCGCTGAGGTTATAAATTAATTATTTAAAAACCTCATCTCGAATGGAACATTTATTTTGTCTTCTAAAACGTTTATCCGTAAACTGATTTAGCTTTCATTATCCATTAAAATTAAAATTCAAGTATAGAAAGTTCGCACTTGAATTACGAATACATAATAATAATAACAATAAACAACATCGAGATGTGATTAAGAAAAAAAATCAAGTGTGTCGTTATTTTATCTACGCAGTAGCAGCACAAGAAACAGGGTAGCCAACAATTATAATATATTCAGAAATTTTGTACATTTCTCTCTTTGTGGTTGTTACGCGCTTTCAAATAATTGTGAAACAATCAAAATACGACGGCACAGTTACCATAGAAATGTCTGTAGGTGACGCATGTGAACAATTCTTGACCGGCGATTCGGTCTAGCTGGGTATTAAAAGAATAGGGTTCTGTGCATATGAAGGGAATGATAACGAACAGTCGTTTAGTACAAATGAATTATGTATACATGTTCCCTACTGTCGAGTAAGTGTACCCGTAACCTGGCAGGCGCTTCGGTTTTTGTTTTATCCAACTTTAAGTTGCTTACAAATTAGAGGGTCTTATCAGTAACAAACTCAGTGGAATTGAAAAAAGTTGTCCTGTTCTTTAAATTTTCTTTCGCATAGGGACTACATATTTAAGGAATGTTTTTCAATCTAAGGTTGGAGAATGATTTATCCGAATATATATAGAGTAAATTCATTGTCCACAGTGACTTCCATAGAGGTACACATCTGTGCACACGATGGTGCCATCCATCCTGTAGCCAATCCATTTCTCCATGTTCAAAACGATTCCGAAAGAGAACCCGAAAACTAATACCTATCAAAAATTAGTGTTGTCGTTTTCAGGTCATCCTTCCTGAAGGGCAGGAATGGAACAGTGAGGGCAGGAATGGATTTAGGCCGGGTGATATCACTTTCTATTCGGATGGCTCACTCATTGACGGATCTCCGGAGCCGGGGTCTACTCTAGAGACTGTCGGATAAATCTATCTGCAGCCTTGGGTAGACGAACTACTGTTTTTCAGGCAGAAATCTGCGATTGCCACTGCCGTTAATATCCTGTTAAGGAGAAGGATTAAGGGTAAAACCTTTTACATCTGCTCAGATAGCCAAGCCGCTATCAAAGCCTGTTCGGCTGGTTCTCTCTCATCAAAAACCATGAAGGAAACCATATATGAGCTTAACCGTCTGTGAAGATGTAACTCGGTATCAATTGCCTGGGTTCCTGGGCACACATGTATCCAGGGTAATGAAAGAGCGGATGCTCTGGCCAGGAAGGGCTCTTCAACAGCCTTCATTGGCCCACAACCATCCATAGGATGCTGCTCATCCGTCCACAAACGTGAAATGGCTGAGGCTCTACACCAATAACACTCGGAATACTGGCATGACCTGGTCTCATGCAGGTATTCGAAGAAGCTAGTGGACGGTTCAAAAATCAGCAGAGCTAAGTTTTTGCTTGGAATAAAAAGGAAAGACTTTAGATCCCTGGTTGGTCTCGTCACTGGTTTCAGTCTTCTTAACGAGCACCTAAAGACCATCCATATTAGGAGCTCGGGCCTATGTGAGTGCTGCCTAGAGGCGGATGAAATGGCATCTCACTTCATCTGTGAATGTCCTGCTTCCGCCAGAACCAGGCTCAATACTATAGGTAAAAAATCCGTCAACGAAGAAGAGTTGGGGGATATAGAACTTGCTAATATCCTTCGCTTTGCCAAGGCCACTGGCAGGTTCTCTCTCACTGACTCTATTAATAATCGCAAATAAGCAGCGAGCGGGCAGCTATGCTGAAGTACAATGGACCACTAGGTCTAAGTGATTGTCATCTACTGATGACCCCACTGCACATACAATACAATACAATACATTGAGTGCTCGCTCCCGATGGCCAGGTGTGCATCTAGAATAACCCTGAGCCTAGAACGTCTAATTTCTTTGCTGATATTGATCTGCCTGTAATCCAAGTACGGCACATATGCCATAGATTTTATAAAGCTTTGAGACGTCGCTTTCAATAAAGAATTTCAATGGCAATACATCAGAACTTCTATAGATGCAATATGGAGTTCAACCAACGACCATACCACGTCGAGTTAATCGGTTCTCGTCAGATCACCGCAATTGAACGACGTTGGACGCGGTTAGTACGTAGATGGGGGACCGTTTGAGAACAACCGCGTGTCGTTGGCCAGTCCCATCTACAGAGTTGAGGTACATAATACATACGTGGTATCACAATGGACCTAAATTGGTCTAAGTGTGTCGGCTTCTGCCGGCAGCCACCTAAACCTAACCTAATATGGAGTTCCTCTTATTTGAAGATTGAAGATTCCTCTCATCGCACCTGTAATGCACGCGCAAAAGATTTGTATAATTCGTCCAATATCAAGAGACACAGAGCTCTATAAAAAAAACAGTGGTTTACATGGAAAGCTGTGTCTCTTGATATTGGACGGACTTATACTACTTACTTACTTAACGGGCTCCTGACCCTTTAAGAATATCTGCCTGATACAAAAGATGTTTTAGCTTAGATAAATGTCTCTTGCTCTTGAGGATGTGAGCTCACACCAAAAAGTCGCACCCTACCTTGGGGTTTTTTTTTTTGTGCTTTTCAAGGGTAAGTTTGTTGTTCACGATCGCTACTGGCTTATTGTTTTACTGCACAGCGAGGAGTACAAAAACAAGTTCTAAATTTTTTTTTTAACATCCATCAATCACAATCGGCATAAAAACTTACAAAATGTATTGAGTGTATTTAAATGAATATTTATTCTTTATTCTCTCAGCCATGGTGGGACGGACAATGATGTAAAAGAAAATAAACTTGCAAGTACATATGTACCAGCATATGTTGCCACACAGGCAACAACAAAAGATTTTATTGAACAGGTCATCCTCTTGTAGTAGGAATTTTTAAGTCAATCGGGCAAATATGCTATCCATAGACTGAAATCAAAATCAAAATCTTTACTATTGATTTATTCAGTCTGCTGTTCCAATTGGCATCACAGAAACTTGCTTCGTGTCGTGTTATAGAGTCATGACTATCCCCTTTTATTGCGTTTGTCCCTGTTTCGTCTGACGTTGCCATATGAACCTATAAATAGTACCCCGTTATGGTAAGCTTTTAACCACGAAAAAACATTCAACAACATTTTGTCTGTGGTTTTGTAAGATTTTACATGCAAAACAAACATCTTTATTTACCACTTTTGTATAAAAAGATGCAAAATATTGTGCGCTATCACAAGTTACCTAATTTAATTTTAATCAGATAACCGAACAATAAACAGCTGGTTAAGCTCCAACCTCCAACCAAACCATAGGATGAATAACTTATCAAAGTTCGTTCTCAATCGATAAGACTGCTTGAGTGGAGGGGGGAGGCACCTATATATACGAAAGTGTTTTGGTTGTTGCCTTTGTTCACTTCACTCGGTTGAATGATGTTGCACGAGTTTTCATTACATTTTTTGTGTTTTGCTTTTATTGCAAAAGGCTCATTAAAACTTGAAAGAGAAATGACCTACCTATCAATTTAACCTTGAAATTCAAATTTCGCACAATAACGCAGCCATCTTAATTTTGTTTAATGAATGTGTCGCTGTAAAAACCAATGCTGTGGTAATGTTTGTTTTAATGATAGGTTTTCGATTAGAATTTAGAGATACTAAGTTTGAGTATTAATAAGGAGAGTGACATAATAATCAAGATTATTGCATTATAATTGATTTTTATTAGAAATCCCGTAACGATAAAGTGTGCCTTTGTTTGCTGTTCCATTTCCAAAGGAAATCCATTGTAATAGTCAGGAACAAAGTCCAAACTGATAAGTGTAGTTTATTGGAGGTTTCTAATTTTTGTATAAGGGTCTTTCTTTTGTCATACTCTGTATTGCTGGCAACCGTATTTAAATGTGTGGATACAAATACATATGAACAACAGACAGCTGATCTCAGCTGCGGGCTATGAGGGAAAATTTATGTCAGTCAATTTCAAATCGCACAGTAATGTATGTGCATACTTACACCATTTTTTTTTTGTCGGGGTGTGCGAGACTGCACTGGAGCACTTAGACTCAATACTGGCCCATTGTACTACCAGGCAGACACACCACATTTTACTGTGTGAATTTACTCGTTTTTCTAAGAAAAACGAGAAGGCGCTTCAATGATAAGGAGCTTAGGTTTACAGCACTCACCATATCCGCACCAAATACCTGCCACCTGATACAAGCAAAAGCAGGACAATCACAGAGGAAATGTTTCGCAGTGTCGTCGCTTTCTCCACAGGGTTCGCAGTTGGTGGTATCGCTTAGGCCTAGCACCTTAAGGTGTTTGGCAAAAACGTATTGTCCCGTAAGAACGCCAGTGGTCTGTCTGCAGTCTTTTCTGTTGAGAGACAACAAGAATGCCGCGGATTTCCCACAGACGTCGGGGAGAATTAGCTTAGTCTGTCTGCAACCCTGGAGAGTCATGCCAACGGCGATTGTGTTCATAGGAAACCCAACCGTCAATGGAAGCCCTAACCGAAGACGCAGGCAGACAAATCGCTGGTTCAGGTCCTGAGAAGCCCCCCTCTGAGCCTTGTCTAGCAAGTTCATCGGAGATCTCATTTCCCGTGATCCCGTTATGACCCGGGACCCAGAGAAGTTTAAGTGAATTCAGCCTTCCGACCGAATTCAGAGATATCTTGCATTCACGTACTATTTTGGAGGTAGTTAAGGGTTTGAGTAAGGCCTTAAGCGCTTCCTGACTGTCGCTACAGACGCAGATACTTCGCCCCCTCCACCTGTTCCTCGTAACATAGTCCATGGCCATTAGGATAGCATAAGTCTCTGTTTGGAAGACTGACGCATATTTGCCTAACGGAAAAAAAGTCTAACGTTTTCGCTCTCCACGAAGACACCAGCACCAGATCCTTGATCGGTTTTGGAGCCATCCGTGAAGATTCGACTGCATTCCCTTCCAGGTTCACAGTCCGGCCAGAGCCAGTCCTGAACGCGAGGAAGGTCGACCTCGTAGTTGCGCTTTAGCCGAAGTTCCGGTGTCATCGCATCAGACGGCATTTCCATAAGACAGGAGTCGAAGGACAACCGTTGCGCAAGTTCATCAAAACTCCAGTGCGAATTATACCAAAAGCCACCTCTTCTTAGACGTGAGATAGCTTTGATTTTACAGCCCATGATGTAAACATCAAGGGGCGGGAGGTTCAATAGTGCATCTAGGCCGGAGCCAGGCGTGCTGGAGAAGGCCCCCGTGCAGTCGAGACATACCTGCATTTGGAGTTTGACAAAAGCAGCAGTAACGTATTTACGTGAAAGCTTATTCCACCAAACAACCGATGCGTATGCTATAAATGGTCTTATCATAGCCGTATAAATCCATAGGACTCTTTTCGGTGATAAGCCCCATGTCTTACCGAAAATGCCTTTGCACTGCCAGAAAACAGACAGCGCCTTGGCAGTCTTCAGCTCAACATGTTTGGACCAAAGAAGTTTGCTGTCCAGGATGACTCCCAGATACTTTGCTTCATTGGAGAGTTGGATTGTGACGCCTTTTAGCACTGGCTGAGTCAACCCGATCAGCTTCCTCCTTCTCGTAAAGAGAACAACCTCAGTTTTAAGAGGATTGACCGAGAGCCCATTCCTAGTGCACCATTCGTCGATCACGTCATACAGTCGCTAGGCATGATCCAACAGAAAGCACGGCAACATCATCCGCGTACGCCTGAGCGTATACATTAGAACTGTTGAGTGCGTTCAACAGAGAGTCGACCAGCATACACCACAGCAGTGGAGACACCGCGGGCAGCCTCTGTTTACCCCCGCCATAACATAGCGGCCACAATCCGCATCCGCATCCGCAACCAACGTTCTATTCATTAGCATTACTTTAATCCACAACACCAATGGTTCGTCTACGTCGTGTTGTCTGGCGGAGCTGCACATGCTATCAAAAGTCGCATTGTCAAAAGCACCCTCAATATCGATGAAAATGCCCATCGCGTATTCTTTTCTGTCAAGCGCGCCCTCAATTCTACCAACTAGATTTTGTAGCGCAGTCTCGCAGGATTTTCCGCGTTGATAGGTATGTTGCATCTGAGATAGTGGCTGCAATCGCAAAGCAGTTTTGCGCACGTGAAGCTCGACCAGCCTTTGCATGCTTTTCAGCAAGAAGGAAGTCAGACTGATTGGTCTGAAGCTCTTGGCGAGCGAGTAGTCACTTCTGCCAATTTTTGGTATAAATGCCACTCTAACTGTACGGCAGGGTGTTGGAATGTATGCCAGTGCTAGGACAGCGGTGAAGACCTATGCACCATTGTCGTCGGTCTTACTGTCCTTTGCTAGCCCCACAAGGGCACCTTGTTTGAGTGGTATGTCCCAGTTGTATGTACTTGTTCTAAGACACGGCATAGAAAATAATATGTGAATAGAATATATAATATTTATATGACATATGTGTAAGGTTGTCAGGCCTTGGACTTTAAGGGGTTTATCTGGAAGGAGTGCGGTTACAAACCATCACTGGAAGGTAAATTCTGGTACTGTCAGTCACTGTCATTCTCATACTGAGAATAATTGTTGTGGCTGTCGTTTCTTAAAAACGCGAAAGCTAAAAGGTGATCATGGACACAATGTTTTCATGTTCACAAGATGTGCTATGGGTAGGCCTCGCTCTCCAGCAAGGGCATAGTTCGTGTTCCTTCACATATTGTACTAAATTGTACTGTTTGCTAACCCCTGCCTTGGGGCGTTGTCGACGCTTTTCTAAGACCCCAAATGTGGGTAGGCCTACCGTGTTATTTAGCCGCCAAGGCAGGTGAACACGTTAAGACATAATTTTCATTTTTTGGTCCTTTGTTAGTATCTAGTGTCTGCGAATAGTTTCTAAGTTATGGGCACTTGATAAGAATCCATTTAATATGTGGCGCAAAACTGTGCGTTTTTGAGGATTTTTGTGCACGTCTCTTTGCTCCTTTCTATTAATACAAATGTGCTACCGGTTACATCTTCTTTTGAAGGTGCGCTGTTGAGTTCCCCACGAACGCGTGCGCTAATGAAAATAATAGCTGCACCATGTATGTAGAATAGGTGTGTGCATCTTTTCGTTAACCTATAAACACAGATGTTTATGCGCATGCTCTTTTTTAGATTCAGTTTCATGACCTGTATATAGATACTAAGTTGTCTCCGTTGTTATGTATACTTTTACGTAGATATGACTTGTTCTCAAGTAAATGTTTTCATTATACATATATTATGCGATTTGGCATGTACTTCAGATTATATTTTTCCTTAACTTCAAGAAAGAGGTGTGCAAGACTACTCAACATTCGCCCATAATGGCAAATTGTAAAAAAATAGGAACTTCCCAGACTCATGTAGGTACGTAGGTGCGCACCTGATGCCTAAGTCGTCATGGTGAACAAAGTGAAGTAGCTCATTTCACAAGCGTGTCATTAACAAAGTTAATGCTTCTAAAGAGGCAGGCTTACGTCTAAGCTTATGGAAATCTTACGTGTGACGATTATTGTGTGGGAACTTCAGGGCGGTATTTAAAAATCAATCCATTGAAATGATGAGCGATGTTTGTGAGCGTCTATTGACCCTCACTAGTTCTTTTCACACCAACTTTTTGTTGATTTTAAGAACGCGCTTCCATGTTTGGATTAATTCAGTGGTTAACTAAGGTGTTCCTCTGGTGGGTAGCGTCGGTTAGAGATTCGTGTATTGGCTCGTGATCCGTGCGGTGCAGTTGCAATCCCTCACGGGGAGCATCAATATAGGTTTGTCACCCATTATAAGAGAACAACGAATTACTTATATGTATGTACATACACTAGACTCCCGTTAGCGTGAACACCGGTTAGACCCGATTTATACGCTGCGTGCTTTGTCGTACGTGCCCTAAATTTGTTGGTAAAGGGGATGAAAAGTGCAGGGGATAGCCAAACACGGATGGGCCGCGAATTCTCATCCGATTCCTGTATTCTCTTTTGGCCCTCTTTCGTATTTTTCTGTGTTTGCTTTATTTTCGAATTTGGTTCTGTCGTGTTACGTTCGCGCTAGACATTTGAATGAAATTGTGTGCATTCTCTATCTGCTCAGATTTATACGTACCTACGGGTAATAAGGATTTCCCCATTCCTTCATTGAGAATTGCTTAGGTAGGCATTCTTTCAATTCCTAGAATTAATACATCGGAACAAAGCAATAGTATTTACGTTTGATAATTGTAAGCTATCAATATTTTAACGATTATTGAATTTGTAATTTATTTGTATAATTTTGTATTTCCAAGAATATTATTATTAATGTATTTCAAGCATATTAACTACAACCTGTTTCTCCTCATCATTGTTTGGATTCATACCCGCAATCAGTAGTAGTAGTTAAATTTAGTAAATCCACAACTATGTATTTCGTAATTCTGTTTACTCATTTCGTAATAAAGTAAACCTACCACCGCAAACGACGAATAAGAAATAAAGGAAACAAAAATAATTTGAAAATCAGGGCACGGAAAGTGAAAGCACGCAGCGTATAAAAGCGCGGTGCGTGCCCAAAAGAGAATTGAGAAGTATCGTACGACAAAGCACGCAGCGTATAAATCGGGACGTATAAATGCGCGGTGCGTGCCCAAAAGAGAATTGAGAAGTATCGTACGACAAAGCACGCAGCGTATAACTCGGGACTTAGTGTGAACACCGGATAACGTGAACAGATTTTTCTTTTCCTTGACATCTCTAAAACGTGAACAAATCATGAACACTCTAAAACGTGAACAACAATTTTTGCTTCAGGTTAACAGTAAACTGTTTGAGCAAGTGTATTTTAGCTTCAAATTCCTTATTCTTAGTGCAATCGCAATGCTTTGTCTTGTACAGTTTCTGGTTTGTTGCACGTGAGTTCGTGTCAGTTTGTTCCTCGTTGTTCCTTACAATAATTGTTTTTGATTGATCTGCTCGATTTCCGGGATTTTCTTTGTTTTTTTGTCATCATACGTTTTATACCTACGCGTTACAGTTTTGGTTTTGTAGTTCTTTGCTTAAACATGTCCTCAAAGAAACTAAAGTTTTTGTCACTTAAGTACAAATGAGCGATAATTAAGCAATTCCGTACTGGCTCCAATGTAACAAGTTTGGCAAAAAAATACGACACGTTGCAAAGTCTACAATTTGTGCCGTTAATAAATAATGTGAACAAATTTTAAAGTGTGTAAACAACGCATTTTCGGGGCTTTAGGGAAAAGCCGTGAGAATGGTTTTGGAGAAGAAGAAGATGCAAAAACAAATGACGAATTTTGTCCATTAAATTTTGTATCGGTAATGCCCGTGCTCAGCCAACATTTAATGTTACTTTTTATACCATAACCTTTTATTTAATATGTATGTTCCTATGCAATAACTTTTTGTTTAAAATTAAATAAATGAATTAATATACTGTTATGTAATATGTAGTAAAAGCGCATTATTTTTAATTTGTTAAATATAAGACGTTTTAAAATGAAAATCTACAGTGGGATTGCAATATTCTTTTATTAATTAATTTGACCTTCGCAAACGTGAACACTCCCGCAAACGTGAACTCCCTTGGTTTTTAATTTTTCACTTTATCGAGAGTCTACTGTAGTTTCTTTTATCTACACCAACAATAGGATTTCTGTTAGGTGGTGCAATGGATTGTTATAGAATCTGAGTGCTCTGGGATTTGGATTTTCACTTTATTCTGAAAGAAGGTTCTCCCTGTATCTGCCACTTTACCAAACCACCGGTAAACTTCAAGCCCGATTGGAACTGTTTCTCCAATTAAAAACATCGGCATTGACGTAACATTAATGTCCATCTTATTTATTTCCTGATTGTATAATTTGGCAGTAATTAACCTGCCATACAAGGTTTAACTCTAAGCAAAAAGCCTACAAGCAATGAACAGCTTTTAATTTACTATTATTAACCTCTGAGGTATTTGGCATCACGGTCATACCTAAAATTGTACTGGAACTCTATAGGAACCGATCGTTGTAAAAGCATTCTTTCACACTTACTAAATGACGTGCATGTTTCCCCATTTCATATAAAACTGTTAAAGCCATTCGTAAAGAAGGGCAAACTTCCACTTTTTCTCACATGCAATTTCAACAAGTTATGTACCTATCCATCAACAACACCGCATCTAACCCAAACGAAAATTTCCATCTTCGAATCCTCTCACTCAACGCTCAAAATTTAACGTTTATTGACACATAAGGTAAGGTAAAGTCAGTATCTTTTCAATAAGATGCCAGAGATTTGCAAATATATAAAATGAAAAAGAAAAAATGAAACCTCAACTCTATCCAAAAACAGCAGCGAAGACGTGACGAAATGAATCGAAATACAAATATGACACACTTATTCGTCTGCCCCGTTCACTCCGCTGCAAACTTTTTTGATGAGGTTTTTATTTTTACAATTTATATATTTCTTATAAATTTCTTTCTTCTGTTTCTTCTTTTTAGCTGTTTAAGTGTGACGCTTGAGAATCGCACACAAGTTGCTTAAGCCTACTATTTCGTGTATTTGCGAAAATTTCTTCTTTTCTCTTGTGGCAGGTATTGCACTTGCTTGGAGGAAATTTCTCCACCTCCTAATAGGTTAATAGGTTCATCTGTTACTGCAATTGTCTCGGGGTGGACTTCGAGGTGAATTGTGATGTACCTACACCTACCTATATATTTGTGAAGTATTGGTTGTTGTCCCAATTGTTTAACGATACACACTGAACATGTTAATAAACTTTTTGAGGGAGAAAGTGCTTCAATACTCAGTAGACTATGCGTAAGCGAAAAATAAAAAGCTCCAAAAAAAAAAAAACAGCCCAAAACAACAAGACACTTGTGGTGTCGATTTCGATTGAATTTCACCAACTATTTGTGTGTATCATAACCGCTATGTTACAGGTTCCATTCTTAGTAACAGTAGTCTAAACATAATGGCGGTAAGGCGTCTATGGTTTTGTACTCTTTTTCCACTACATGTGGAACCACCACAGTCAGTGCCATCAGCAAAATTGTGGCAAAACTAATGTAATTGAGACGCTCTACACTGGTAGTGGTTTGACAATGAAGGGACAACTTGCCTTTGCTAATTTTTTTTGAATGACGGTCGCATGGAATATTATATTTCCTTTTTACAAAAAAACCGACAGCCAAAATAAGTATTGAATTGCATTTCGTATTTGGAGTCACGTATTCCTGGGAATCGGAATTTCTTTCATTTTATTTTTAGGAGGACTGAGAATGGTGACAAAGCTTATTTTTACACTACATACTATAAAAGTTGCCTAAAAATCTAAACTAAAACTTAGTCATGTCACTATCACTCTAGGTACACAGATATGCTTGCACTTATACTTCCTCTTTCATTATTCATGGGCTTCGGTGGTGTCAAGACACCAGTTTTATCATAGATCTAGAAACCCGTATTGCATTCAGAAGTAATCAGACACGCTCTAATCGATCATACATTTCAATCATCACATATTCGACTCATCATATTTCAATATGAAATCGATTATCCATTACACACTGCATCGCGTCTAGCAATTCAAGTACAACATTGCCACTTTAGCTGGTGCATCAACATACATTTCTACATGACGAGAAATTGCATGATGCATACAGACATTGCATTTGATAGATGAACCATTTGGTCGTTGCTCAGTTTACAATCTATGAGTACACCGTAGTGGAAGCTGATACAGACGAAGTATGCATTGAATGGTATGTACGAGGATAGTTAAACCGACAGTTGAGCATGTAGCATGTGATGAAGACGTGATACAATTACTATTCCCCTAGCCCCCATTCGTTATTATGATTATTTTGTTTTCCCTATGTTTAGTTTGGTGGTACGTAGGTATAATCAGAGCTGACGAAATAGAACGAAATGCGTACGCTGTGTGAGAAATTATTTGAGTACTCCAAACATTAATAGATCGATGCTGTGTTGCTTTAATTTCAGGCTGTAGGGCTGCATTACAACACAGACGTATACGTATTGTTTATATCCGCGTCTATTTTTGGCGATAGTTTATTCTTCAATAAGTACTGCGATGCTAGGTAGTTAATTATTTGTTTAGATTCAAGAGATAGAAGCCAGGCAAATGGCTTTGCGAATGGCTTTTTTGTGAATTCTTTAGTATCTAAGCCTTGTCATTCTTTGATGTACGTGCTTATAGAAGGTGATTTTTCATATTGGCAATAAATGCTTCGCCATTTTCTTTGTTCAGATTTTACTAGTTTATTTTTGCATACACTAAAGTTTGTTTACTTTTCTTCTTCGCCGTATCCATAGGTTAGGAGGCTGAGGTTAGGTTAGGTTAGGTGGCTGAGTTAGGCAGTGCACATCAGCCTCGAGTGGGTTCATATCAGAGCCGCATCTGGCCAGCGTATCTGCTGTCTCATTCCCTTCCACACCAACGTGCCCCAGGAACCCAGCAGAGTAGTACCGAATGATAGCTAATTGCTCCGAGTGCTGGATGCAGTCATTGACGCATTTCGCGCGTATGAGCTTAGTCAATCGCTTTAAGAACTGCCTGACTGCCCACGCAGATGGTTAATTCCATTGCTGCAAGTTTCATCGTTAGGATTGACATAAAAATGTGTGTCAGGAGGAAACGATGTTGATGGGCTTATTTTTAATCTTTACCTGAGGCTTAATGAAACTGGCTGCCAAATGGTACAATCGGGGTTTTTTACTACCGCTACTACTGTAACTGGTCACGAGCTTTGGCATTGAAATGGTCCATAAGTTGCTAATTAGCGCTACCGCAAGGATGATAACGATTCCGTTTCGTTTTTCTTTTTTTTTACTATAGTTCATATTTTTTTTTTTTACCAACAATCTCAAACGATTCACGCTCGAAAGCGAAAGCGATCCCTTTTTTTGGTTTGTTACAACACAAACGTCGACGTCGCACGTCCCACGAAGAACCGGTTCCTAAACCCAGTATTGAAGAGTTTAGCAAAGCTGTTAAAAAGCTTAAGAACAACAAGATAGCCGGCTCTGATGGTTAACCAGCTGAGCTGTTCAAATACGGAGGTGATGTTTGGGTAGGGCACATGCACCAAACCATCAACCAAGTAAGGATGGAAGAAAGCATGCCCGATGACGTCTGAAGCCGTTCTGCAACAAACTAATCGGAACGTACCAATGTGGATTCAGGCCCGCAGATCGACAATAGACCAAACATTCACACTAAGGCAAATACTGGAAAAAATCAAAGAATTTCAAGTTGAGACACACCATCTTCACATCGACTTTAAAGCCGTATATGTGGCGCCGAGTGCTGGAATCGTCCAGTAGGAAAGGAGAGCTAATTTTTGGGTTCTTTCAAAAGAAAAATACTCCGTCGGATTGTTGGTCTGTGTGCGAAAACAAAGCCAATATGAAGTCTTTTTATCTTTAAAACATGTCTACTTGCTAAGCATCAGTCTAATCTACATTCCTTCCACATTGTCGCAACATCCCAACCAACGAAACGATTCAACATGAGAAGCAAGAAATATTCATTAAGTCATTTACCACTTCACTGCCTCACCCTACAAACTCCATGAACAACTACTATACACACTTTTTTTCAGGCTCAAGTCGTTGTCAAAAAAAACTCGAACAAAGATAATCTATGTATAGCGTTCTGCATGACGCACTTTGCATTCGTTATGCGAACAAACACACGCGAATTAATTTGATTTTTCTTTCCTTTTTTTATATATTTTTTTTAATCAATTTATCTTCCCTTCATTCAGCTTTTACAGATCGTAAGTTTATTTAAAAGAAACAGATTCACTCTAAAGGATATCCAAGCATTGTATTTTGCCACGGTCGCAAACAAACATTAGTTGTGTTGTTTTGCAAAAAACAAAAATAAAGCTTTGAAAGACGCTTTTAAACCAATTTGAATTTTCCTACAAGAAAATAAGCGTACACCACAGCAACACGCACAAATACCTGTGTCATTTGTTTTTGTTTGCAAATTGTTTTTGAGATAACAATCAAAAGAATAGTACTAAGGTTGATAGATACATAACCAGAGCGAGCCATAGAACGCATAATTTTTCGCATACTAACCTCCTCTGCATCTGTCTGACCAGTGTGTACAAAACAAGTAGCAAACAAGGATTATTACAAATTATATATTGTATTTGGTTGGGTTTAACAATTTCTACATTAATTTGCTTCTTTGTCTTATCAGAGAGCACTCTAGTTTCCTTCTTCTTCGTGCGCATTCATAGTCATTGTTTTTTAAAAATTATTCCTTAAACGAACATTTTTAAGCGAAAAAGTGAAGTTGCTTAAAGATTTTACAATTTGTTCTGCACAATTTGGAACGTTGCAATAGAAAAAACAAAAACCAACCAACACATATTTTTTAATTAAAAAAAAATCACAGGTACTAGGCCAGCCCTCACAATGTCTGTCCCTGTACGCTACTCTGCTGCTGCCAATTTCGCCGTCGTTGACAGTGGTTTGTCATTAAATCTACAACAAGAAGAACAATACCACCAACTTCAACAACAGTACCAAGACCAACAGCTACAACAACAACAGCAGCAACAACAAGAACAATTCTTTGCTCGTCAAAATTACAGCGAGGAAGAGTTTAGGTACCAGCAGCAGTTGTTGATGCATAAGCAGCAGCAGGAGGAGCAGCAGCAGTCATCGATGATGTCGGAAACTTCGCCATCTTGCTCTGGTTCGTCGTTGGAAAAGGAGTCGTCATCCCATCATTATCAACATATGATGATGTCTACAGAACCAACTCAATCAGCAGTGATGGCGTCAGCGGCAGCAGCACATGGCAGCGGCAGCAGCGGCGATGATGATGAGTGGATGTTGCCAAACGGGGGTAGGCTTGGAGCACCGGGTGCTGCGGGAATACATTTTCAACATGAAAATAATTTAGTAGACCAACAGCAACAAAATATGCAGCAACGCCAACCTTCGTTAACGGACAATGGAAAAGAACACACTGGCAAGAATTCTACATCATCTTGTACAGCAAAATCATCATCATCATCATCTACAAACACTTTATCATCATCATCGATCCAACAAGAACAACGTGAAATTTTGGAGAATGAACTTCACGCAATGACATCCGAAGAGTTGTTCAACGCGCTTAAGGAATATGATGCCCTGCAAGATAAATACCATACTGTGCTGCTATTGCCTAAAGAATCAAGGGTAAGCTTTTTTAAAGGCATTTTATCTTTGACAGTTAATCATTAAGTTACTTCCCTTTGAAATAATTAGCGTGAAGTCACAGCTGGTGGACGTGACGGCTCGGCATACGTTTTACGATGCCTTAAAATGTGGTATGAGCTACCGTCGGATGCCCTCTTCTCGGCCATGAGTTTGGTTGATCGTTTCCTGGATCGTATGGCCGTAAAACCAAAGCATATGGCATGCATGAGTGTGGCATCCCTCCACTTGGCGATCAAGCAATTGGGATTTAAACCTATCCCCGCCGAGGATCTGGTGACAATATCTCAAGTAAGCTTGACTTGTCTTCATCTCATATTTCCATTCCAAATCTCATATTTCCTTTCCTCAAAAAATAGTGTGGTTGCACAGCTGGTGACTTGGAGCGAATGGCGGGAGTGATTGCCAATAAATTGGGCGTACACATGGATCATGCACCCATTACAGCGGTCAATTTTTTGCGCATGTATTATGCCCTCTTCCGCAACATGGCCAAGGAGTTGAACCCAGAGTTCTTTAACTTCTACACTCAGCTGATTAAACTGCAGGAGCTGGAAAACCGTTTGGAAAATTTATTATGTGACGTCAAGACTACTGTCATTACACCATCTACACTGGCATTGGTATTGATTTGCTTGCATTTGGATTTCCACATCAAGGAGTCCTACACCAAGGGCAGTCCAGAACTGAAGCATGTCTTTGAGTATATACTGTTCTTGCAGCAATTTATGAGGGTAAGTTGAAACAAATTGATTGTGCATATTCGTTGAATAACCTCCTTATTTCTTTTGCAATAGATTCCAGATCGTGTATTCACTTGCGGTTTTAGTATTGTCTCTGGCATTCTATCACACTACAATGGTCAAAATAAACAACCGTATAAGCAGCGTTTAGTTTGGAAGTTGTCAAGTCGCACATTGCGTGTACTTCGTCCAACCAATCGCTTCTCATCGGACCTGCCCACCATCGAGGAAGGAATTTCGAACAATATGGACGACGGCTGTCGATCAAGGTGAGTTTTTAGTTCTGTGATTCCTTTTATCTGATAATTGAACTCATTTGTACTTGGGGATCTGATTTCTTGTAAGCTGGGAAAAGCGTTGGTTTGCTTTTATTCCTTAAGTTACAACTGTGTGGTATCGACTCTCCTATTTTTTTTCGCTTATGATTAAAACAAACAGAGGGAAGTTATTTTTAAGTGCTAAAGCGGCGTCAAAGATTAACATGCTGTTAAGTGGTCTCAGCGGCGAACCCCACAGGCGGACCACTAGGGATGCACTTAAGTGCGAGGGTTATGATTCCTTTAAAAGTGATCATAGCCTCACCGTAATTAAGGGAAAAGAAGAAGTGGTCATTTATTACACTTGATTCGTTAAATTTCACCGCTGGTAAAATTTGCCCTCAGAAATACAAGCAACATTGTTTTCAGGGAAAAGGACATGTCCCAAAACAGGTGCCGGTTGCAATAGACAACAATGCATTAAATAAAATACGCTGCAAAGAATAACATGCCTAAGTTGTGGAATGCATATGTCTAAAACAGTGTCACCTTGCATGAGATAGGGCCTTAAACATGAGACATTTTTCATGTTTACTCTTCAACCTCTGACGATCGCAGCAATTTTTGTGCCCATAAATAGTTTTATAAAATATAAGTCAACACATTATCACACTGTTTTTTGGGCAGCATATTTGACATATTGACATTGAATTGCACGAGCCAGGACGTCTTTTTTATCAATCATTATGCTACTGTGTGCTTCAGATTAGTTCGCCCCGTCTTAAACATGAAAGCAATGTTTAGTGCTTTTGTTTACTAAGATAAGTTCTCGGTGAATATATGTATTTGAGTCTTCGATAAACACAGCAAATGGTATACGTTTAACTAAATTACTTAAAGTAAATTTTCCAAACAGAAAAACAAAAATTGCTCACCCTCACATAAATAAAATTCAAACAATTTCACTGCCAAAAAATATGTATAACGAAAAATCGTACAGTCATTCGCGAAATGTTCAATGTCAATGTCGTAATCTAAGTTTTATAGCTTGCAAATACTTTAATTACTATTTCTTTCATTTATTTGAATGAAAGTTAATTACGCACCTAAAATATATCACATGATTGCTATATTATATCTTTCTACATTAGAATGAAGTTGTGTTATCAATGGTGAAAGGGCGGTTGTCGAACACCGTCAGTAACACACGCGCGCTAAAGCAGTTTTTTGTTTTCCCCTTTTCCAAAATATGACAACAATATTCAACGTTCAAATTTTGGTTCAAAACAAAGATGTCTAGAATTAAACAGAAGATTGGTATACCAGCTGTTATGGCGTACGTTATGTATTTTCAGACGTGTTTTCGTTATCCACAGAACTTTATTCAAATTCTATTCGTTGAATTGTTTACAGACAGACGTTGCCTAATGGTGGTTTTTGATAACGTTGCCAAGATGAAAGGCATCTTACCGGATGCATTGCAAATATGAATTTTTTGCAATTTGTAGAAGTAGATGTAGGTAGGATATTATTATGAAGCAACTGTTATGAACTTTTTTTTTTTTTTAAATTTGTGTGTTGTTTAGTTGTTTTTTAAAAGTGAACTTTTATTTTGAACTGACTGAACTATTGAGTCAAGTCACTATCATCTATGATTTATTTACAAAATTGTTTTGACGGTGTTTTTTGAAACATTTGATACAAAAAAATGGTCATAGAAGGAAGAAATATTTTAATAGCTTGACAATGTTTATTGCTATGTATGAGATAGTGAAGTATGTACTTACTTTGGGCGGGCTAGACTATGATCTAGATAATTGGGATTCTAACCCTCCACCCTTTCCCATCCATACAAATCTTTCTGTAACAGGCTTGCCGGTTTCGATTCACCATTATTCAGGCTGTGATTTCTGCGCTAAGTCGCATTTTTAGAACAACTACTATGTATCGGGAAGCGTTTCAGTGATATACTTAGCCCGTCCCTGCATACTACCTCTTTTATACATAAAGAGATCCATTTGTTTCTTTTACGAAGAGGAAAAATGGATAAGCTTAAGCAATTAAGCATCTCTGAGGAGTTGTTGTCTTATTTTTTTTTGAACAATGAACAATTAAACTAAGGTTTAGAACTTGGCGTGATGTTAAACGTTTTCTTGACTACAGCGTTGCAAGTATGTAGTCAAAATGAGTACAGTTATCTTCCATTTGTCACTTAACCTAGGAAATATGTTAAAGAAGGAGCGGAAGTGCTGCAATTATTAATTGAATTCCCTTCACATATAGCGACCATTGTTCATGCATATTACATGTAAAAGAAAAAGTGACGTGAGAAGTGAAGTGACAAGAAAGACTGAATCAGACGGCTACTAGTTTCGAAATATATGTTCGTACTAGCCGGTACCATTGAGGGAGGAGCTTTGTAGTTCCTTTTACTCCTATGCAAAAGTTAACTTAAAACAACCTCTAAGTTTAAACTTCACACTACATTGAATTTATAATTGTTAAGGACACTCTCTTTAACAACGCGAAGTTCCTTGCCTGACATTGCTATTTTCAAGGGGCAATACCACTAATACAATACCTGTGTTACAGAACACGGAAATGTGAGAAATTTTGTTTCAATTCACATCGTTCATGTGATAAATATAACGATGCGATAAATACAGAACACGGGCACTGATCACGACAGAATTATCCGTCTCGGAGTCAAAATAAAAAGTACATTTGACACACAGATAAGCAAAGCGATTGCGGCATTGACTCGTTCATGGATTCTTTGTTATGATTTAGAATTGTTACCCAATGAAAGCTTTTAATAAATTTTTTTCTTGAATTCCACAAGAAAAACCTGGGCAATATTTGCAGGCACAGCCTTTGGATAAAATCATTTTATTAAAAATCGAAGTAACTAAAAGTATTCAACAAAAATGTTTCCTTCACTGTCACTACAGTTGAAATGGTGTGGTTAGGCTAAGGATACCTGCGACGATTTCGTAACTTTTGCTTTTTGGCAGTAACGAAAGTCAGGCAACGAGAATCGTAATTCGTAATAAGGGCTGTGGCGTTAAACCGTCGAGGTTTGTTGTATTTTGTTTTTCGTATAGAGCCGTCAGTTCAACAATCCTCAAGAGGAGAAGTCCTGAACCGTTAAATAGAGCGATCTTGCCGTGTGGGCCAGTGCAAATGATTGCACCGTCTAATTTTCAACGGCAACAATTCGTTCATCAGCGCTCACCAGTCACAGTACCAATCAATTATTTTATTGAACAAACCGTGCCTTTGACAGATTGAATGGCTCTTCGTGCTTTACAAGTAGATTTTCTGTGCCCTAGAATCGATTTTGTTTGTACACATATAATGTCCATTCTCGCTCATACTGATTTTCGATGAAAAACCATTTTTAACCGCATTGACACAATTATTATGCTGCGTGTTTGTTTACGTGGATTGTGCTTCTTGTTTCACAATTGTCAAGAAGTCACAATGACAATATGCCATTTGGACTCATTCAGCAAATTTTATTAACATTTTGCTACGGTCAAATAGTCGGAAGATAGCGTCTTATTCTAATTCCTTTCGGCCGAAAAATGAATGAATCATTAGAACTCAACACAGATGATAGTCCCCAAAATCGTTGGGATTGTGTGTGTATTTTTTTTAGCGATTTCTGTAGTGCAAATGTTTGTTTATATATAGAAGAAGCAAC
This sequence comes from Portevinia maculata, assembly GCA_949715645.1. Lineage (NCBI taxonomy): Eukaryota > Metazoa > Arthropoda > Insecta > Diptera > Syrphidae > Portevinia > Portevinia maculata. The sequence goes on from OX454528.1 coordinate 91,896,581, forward strand.
TCACATAACGTACACAACACAAGAGAAGTCGACTTATATGTAATGTACCTACCTTTCTTATTTACTAAATTAAGTTGGTTATCCTTTAAAATTTCACCCTCATTAAATTGTGTAAAAAGAATTTCAATTCATAAATCACTAACAACGTGATGAATAAAATAGTTTTTAAAATTTCTAATATGCAATACAACTTAAATCATATTTTTGGAACTCTTCTGAACACAAACAAAACTGTGCTGTTCAATATGCGAATCATTGTATCAATGTCATCACAAGTAAAAAAAAAACATGATCAACAAGTTTTCTGAGTTTTTATTTATTCCAAACGCAAAGCAACTACTACATATTCATACAAAAGAATTCCACCATCAAATAAAGCAACAAATCGTGTTTGTGTTTGCGTAATCTTTGATTTGTGTGGGTTACACAGGCGTACATGTTGTGTATAGTTTTTTCCTAATTGAATTTAAATCAAATCAAATAGAGATCAAATTGAATTGTTTCACAGTTCTATATTCTATTATCAGCGAGTTTGAGTGCTCCTAAATTTAATCCAATTAGGCCAGCTTCCCCTCATCATCCATCGAACATACTTGAGTACATAATTAAAATCTATTTTTAGATGTTATACTTGTTGTTTGTTACCACTTGTTGTTTATTTTTGAAAAAAAACATGTTGTTATTCTAAGAAAAAAATTGTAGTTCATAAGGATATGTGTACGCTTGGAAATAAAACAGATAAAAAGCTTGAGGTGGGTCTGAGTAGGAGGCTTGTCCAACTTTCATCTTGTTTCTTAAGTACTACCCTGACTGATATTGAACACATTCTGTTAATAAATAAGATTGGGATTGTTTTAATCTGTTTACATTGAATTGTGACCTAAATAACCCCTATCGTCTTGAAAGGGCTTATCTGACACGTGAATTACTCGCTCTAAAAAATTGTGAAATTGTGCGTTTGCAGCCATACAATAAATTTACGACATTATAATTATTTAGAGCGCGTGCAGGGACGGTATACGACTATCACTGCATCGCTTGAAAATACGTCAAGCCTTGCTATAGGCTTTTGTATATGAGTAACCACTGATGACACCCAATGTTGCGCTAATGTGTAGCATTTTTGTTAGAGAGAACAAACTCGAGCGTTTCAGATAGACATGTTGTAAAGCTTGTCCACCTAAGGTTTGTTCTTTGCTAAATAAGTTTACAGTTGGGCTGGACAAGATTACCTGTGAGTTCTGGAAAAAGATGTCAGACATCGGCAAATGGCTGATTTTCATCTCCACACTGATGCGAGGCGATCCAATGCCTTACCAGTGAAGGGAAAGTTTTCTTGCTTTGTAAAAAGGAAAAAGCGATACGCAAGACAGATAAATTACCGTTCAATCAAGCTGATGTCACACATCAAGACAAGTAAGGGATTTGTTATGGGTGGCGCTAAGACAATGAGGAGTTCCAGAAACCTACGTACAGATGATCATGGACATCTATGAGGGTGTAAAGACAAGAGTAAGATGCCCCGCTAGCGTCACCGAGGAGTTCGCAATCAAAATCGGTGTACACCAGGAAGCCTCTTAAGTCCCTTGATATTTATTACAGTCCTTGATTATTTTCTTGAAGGAACTCCAAAGTGCATCAGTTATTCTTTGCTGATGATGGAGCCATTATTAGCGAGGATTAAATGTTCCTGCAACGAGCTCTTGATGTAAGGGTGAACGTTTTGCAGGTTAATGGGTATCGTGCTAGTCCAAAAAAAAACAATACTTGTGCTGCTCGTTCTCTGATTATCTCAGAACTGTTTTCAGACATTTATATGAAGTTCGAAAAGTTCAAATAACGAAGCAAGCTTTAATGACGCCATTAAGCATCACGTAAGCGTAGAGTGAATGAAGTGGCAGGGAAACTCAGCCATCTTATCTGACCGAAAACTGTCCGCTAAGCTGAAAGGAAGGCTCTGCACCGCAGTTGCGCGTCCGACGCTCTATACGGTTAACAATGTTGGACAGCGTACAAAAAGTATGAAGGCAAATTAGCGGCAGCTGAGATGAAGATGCTTCGGAGTAACAAAGATTGGTCGAATAAGCGTACAAGATTCGGCGAAGCCTTTACTTGAGAACCTAAAAAAATATCATTAAAATTAAAATACAGGGTCTTGCTTCTCCAACCGAGTGGAAGGGACATCCTCTTCGCCATTCTGCCCACTTCAAAGAACCAATCTCCTACGAACCTTGTCAAAAAGGCAATATCAGTCAACGTGTTCATACAAACGCGAAAGAGGGGCAGGCCTTAAAACTCCTGGATCACACAAATGCAACAACACCAGCATTTGATTGGCCTCCTCAGTGACGAATTGATTGAAAATAGGGAGGCCTGCCGTTGTTTTCTGATGTCAAACCGGCGAACCCCACAGGCGGACTGCAGGGATGCAGTTAAGTGGGAGGGTTATCCGTTTCATACTGATCATGGCCTCGCAGCCATTTAGGAAAAAGAAGAATGCATAATAACCCAATAACTAAGAGCTCGCTGGTCTTAGAAACTCCCTGCAGCCTCAGGGAAGCACCCAAACACCCTGAAAGAACTTCTCCAAAACGCTCTTAACAAGCTTACAACATGGGCAGATCGTTGTGGGTTAGGTGTTAACCCCCACAAAACCGAACTTGTTCTATTCACTAGGAAACATCATATTCCACACATTGATCCCCCCTCAATCAGGGGCACAAGCTTTGTCTTCTCTGACGAAGCTAAATACTTGGGTCTCATTCTGGATAAAAAGCTCAGCTGGAACCTAACATACAAGAAAGAGTTCTTAAAGCTACGGTAGCACTCTTCTCTTGCAAAAAAGCCATCGGTAATAAATGAGGGCTTCAACCCCGCATCACCAACTGGCTATATATCTCGGTAATAAGACCGTTACTTATGTACGGGGTGGTTGTTTGGTGGACTGTCTTGGACAAAACGATAAAATCGCGATAAGCTAAGCAAAGTCCAACGAACAGCGTGTCTCTGCATGAGTGGTACACTGCGCACTACTCCCTCTGCTGCAGTGGCAACACTTGTCTAGCGACAAAACAGATTTGGCTAAAGCAGGATCTGAAACGCTCTAAGTGTTTGATATCTCTGAACAGACTGCACATTGGTGCTACACCGGACGTAATTACCGGACACTCTCATAGGCAAGCATGCAATAAGGCTTGGCGTCTATACAAATGACTTCTGCAGAAGCTGCATGGACGAGCAGGAGGAGAAGACAATTCTCCACCTTCTCTGCACATGCCCTGCTCTCTCTCAAAGACGAAAACTCCATTTAGGATCTTTCTTTTACAATGAGCATAGCGATCTCATTAACACTGACATCAAAAGTCTGTTAAGCTTCATCAAAAGCTCAAACTGGTTTAACAAGTTGGAAGATGATATATCCGTGTGGATCACAATGGGCCTTTCATTGGTCTAAGTGTGCCGGCCTCTGCCGACTGCTACTATAACCTAACCTAACCTAAGGCCTCGCATCGAACGGAATGGACGTACTATTCCGCCGATTTCGAGTCGCATATTTTTGATTTTTGAATTTCATTATATCACATTTCCGTGTTCTGTAACTATGCGATGCGAAAACTATACCACATGGAACATTGTGAAAAGAAACCCCTGGAAATATGTGATAAATTGGTGTTCTGTAACTTCCGAATGCGATAAATTATTCACTTCAACTGTCAAAATTTATCACATTTCAATTGGCTTGCGAGAAAGGGATATTGAACAATTTTAAACAGATAGTGGACAGTGAACATTTTTGATTTTTTATTTAACAAATATAGGTACAGTTCGTTGATCTAGTTCAACGTTTAAAAAAATGCAAAAGAAATTAAAAATTACTAATAAAAACAGTCAGAATTAGTGGAGAAGAATGTAGGTATCTACATTCTATCGAAAGAATTCAGCAAGCACTTAAGTAAGATCTATTTTGAACATTCTTGGAACTGTGTTGCTACGAAAATAAACAGCTTGGTACATCCAACAAGAGAGAGCAAAAGGTTCTTGTTTTTTTTTTTTTAAAAATATTTCATTTATTTTTTTCATAGACACAAAATAAATGCAAAATTTTAACTTCATTAAATTCATCAACATAATGTTGTCTTAAATCACCGTTAGGATCAGATTAATTTCAAAAAATTTCGTCTGAGTCTAGCAGAACGAGCGATCATCGTATTTTTGAAAATTCAACAGAAACACGTAATTTTCCGATAATCCGCTAAAAAGTCGTGCTACACCACTATCCAAACAACATGTAAATACACAATTTTCTCGCCAAACTACCCTTCGATTTCCAGTATTTTGACAATCCTTCCAATTTCCCATGATACTCGTATTTAAAGTTACCAAGGTATATTTTATCGCATAGAGTTACAGAACACCAATTCTTTACACATGCGATAAACGGTGGAATTTTGTGTTCCAAAGTTTTCGATGCGAAGAGTTATCGGGAGCGGGTCGAAATTCTGCTTTCAAAATTCTGCTTTGCATAATTCTGACTTAACACAAAAATTCTGCTTTTCAAAATTCAGTTTTTTTCTGTTCTGTCTTACATAATTCTGCTTTTCAAAATTCTGTTTTTTAAAATTCTGACAGGCAATATTTTAAACAAATAAATTCTGCTAATTCTGTTTTTTTTCCAATTTACGAATTTAAAAATAACAAAATATTTCATAATTGAAATTACCAAAAAAAAGAAACAACAGCATTAAGGAGCTAAACAAAGCACACGTTCACTCACAAAGGTATACTAACAGAATATTTGTCTAAACCAAGAGAGCAATCTTAAAACCAATAAAAAAAACTAATTTTAACTCTTCTTCTTTAACAAGTGAGTGGTGGAATGTTTTACAAAATTCTGCAAATAATAAAAAAAGGTTTGGAAAATGTTAAAAGCGCGCGCTTTTAAACATTTTCCAAACCTTTTTTGAAGCAGAATTTTGAAAAGAAGAATTTTGAAAAGCAGAATTTTGTAAAACAGAATTTTGAAAAACGAATTTTGGCCTCGCCAGAATTTCGACCCCAACCCAGAGTTATCGCATGAGTTACAGAACATGGGCACAGTTTTATGATTACATTTTTTTTGCAACTTTGGCTAGCGAAAATTGTAACATTCAAATTAGTTAGAGCCCATATTGTAGAATAGATGTTTTGAAAGAAATGTAATGCAAGGATGCTCTGGAATAGGGAACCTTTCATAGGCTGAATACAAGAGTTTCTTTTTATATTACTGACCAAAATCGAAACATCAATTTAATTGTTCTAAAAGGGTATACCTACACATTTTACAGTACGCTTTCTTTGTAACATACATACATAATTATATTTAAATTTCACTCAATCAACGATTCATCAACCTCGTTTTTCTTATATTTACAGAACCGAAAGCATAAGTTCAGAGGAGGAAGAGGATTGGCCAACTTCCCCAATAATTCCAATATTTGAGCAGTGTTAGTACAGCATACATCTGTGGTTAGCAGCAGTAGTTATCCTAGATCCACCATCAACTAAATTCAGTTCCACGACCAAGGCCTGGTCAACAAAACTAAGCGACTATCAGATGTGTGTGAGCGCGCTTTTGTATTTTGGTTTTTTTTGCATCATATAAACGTTCCGATTTTTTTTCACAAAACAAAAAGAAAAAAAAATCATTAAAATCTCCCTGGTTAAGGTAAGAAATAAACAAAACCATAAAATAAAATTATAAAACTTTGGAGGCAGGATATTATTCCGGAAGCAGAAAACAAACTAATAAAAGTTAAAATTTGTATCAATCATCCAACCTAACGATGCTTAATGGAATAGATTAGCAGAAAACAAAATTATATTCTAATAGTGGTAAAAAGTAATAGTTTCGTCTTTAAATGTATATTTTTCCTTTTTGTTTATACAAAATCTATACCAATAAGAAAAAACTTAAAAACCCCTACCAAAAAAATATAAAAAAATCAAAAAAAGACTTAAAAAAAATCTTTAAAAACGCCGATTAAAAAAAATCTTAAAAATGTACAAAAAAAACTTATTTAAAAAAAAATGATTTTTCTGTTTTTTTTCTTAATTGAAAATTATAATTTTTATTTTCTTTCCTAATAAAAATGTATTACAACACCATAAAATTAAAATAATGTTTATAATTTAACGTAGACTTAAAAAGGAAAAAGTAAAAGAAAAAATAAAAAAAAAATAAAAAAACATAATAAAATCTCATCAAGAATACATTTCCTTCTATATAAAAAAAAATTATATATCAATGATAGAAGCAAACAAAAGTCCACCAAATAAAAGCGAATCCCCATAAAAAGAAGAAATCTTCATATTCGAAACATTTTAAACATAAAATTAAAGTTGTTCTCTTGTAAAAAAAAATGCCAGTAATGTATTTTTCTTGTTTGTGATTTACAAACAAAAAATTCAAAAAAATTGCCCATAAGTATGTATGGTATTTTTTTCAATTGTTATATGTATATATATATTTTGTTATTTTTCATTTACATGTATTTATTACTTTTGAAAAGAAACAACAGTTTGTTTATAAAATAAAGTTAACTTCAAAAAAACTACTTATTTTCTTAAATAAAACTAATTATTTCACTTAATCATGGAAAAGGGGGAAAAGCGAATTTTCTGAACATAAAAAACACTTCTGCTTCTCTAAGTTTTTTAAGTTATTTTTTTGTAAAAAAGGAGAAAAAAAATATCAAAACAAAACTCGAACGGAATAAAGGAAACACGTTTTGCGAGGGAATTTCGGAGATTGTTGTCTGAAATTTCCTTTGCAAGGCGCGAAATTGTGCAAAAAAACAAACAAACTCGGTCTATCATTCATTTTCTTGCACAGATTAGATTTGCACTTTTTTTCTTATTGCTCCTGCTCTGCCAATGGCTCGCTGGCTTGGCTGTCCATGACTGATGCAAAATTGTGTGAGTATGACATGCATTTTACATTTGGTTCGTTTTTCCTTTTTTTTTAAATAAAAATCGTAAACAAGAAAACTTAAATTCAGGGAAATAATTATGCAGCATTTATAAGAACCAACTAACAAAACAAAAGTATTGTACAAAATGGCTGCCACTTAATATTAAAAACAAACTAATAAAGAACAATTTTTAGAAAAAAAATAATTGTGATTATAAAAAAAATGCAAGAAGAAAGCTTTGTTTATATACATAAATTTGCATTTTGACAAAATTCCGAGTTAATCTCATTAACATCACAAAAAAATCACTAAACGTACATTATGTAAAAACATTATAAACTTTGTACAATTATAAAACAAACAAAATAATTATTAATTATATAATAATAATAATATAAAATAAATGTGATCGACGTTAACAAAAGTGATATACTGAGCATAACATGAAAATAAGAACAAACTTAAATTAAATTAAACAAAAACAAAAACTCCAAGAATTAGGTAAATTTTTCAATGCACTAGAAAAATGTTTTTATTTTAAACTTAAAACATCCTAATACAACTTGAAATGTGTGTATGGAAATATGTATACATAAAAAAATAATTGTAATTACGAAAACTTGAATAAAAAAAAGTTATAAATGTATGTATTGGTAAAAATGTAGCGAGACATCGAAAATGTTTAAAGAATAGACAAAGTGGTGAAAACAGGGAAAGTTGGGGTTGAATTAAATTAACAGCCTTATTGCGAAGATCAATCGACAATTGATAATTGACTATTTTCAATGTGTGCTATTGTGAACGAACGATTCTAAAGGATTTTGTCAATCGCAGTCAATTAAAAAAAAGCGATTGACAAAAATACCAAATGAATCGTTCGTTCACAATAGCACACATTGAAAATAGTCAATTATCAATTGTCGATTGATCTAAACAATAAGGCTCTAAGTTTTATATTTATGAAAATTAGGTCGATTCTTAAAGCGGCAAATTGTCCGATTTCCTCAAAAAATAGATCCCAAATATGTTGGAAGGTTATTTGACCAAGCAAATTGCTTAGTTTTTATTTATAATTTTTGGTTCTTAAGTGTGGCCCGATGTTGGATATTTTAAACGATAAGAAACGTCTTACCAGTAGTAATAAAAAATTACACTTTGCAAAGCAAAAGTAGACGTCAAATCATGGGAGGCGACGATGTGCAGGTTAGTGTGTTGGCTTGTGACAAGTGCGGTGCAGGTAAAATCTCCATGGGGAATAACAACATACGCCACGCAATAATGGAGAGAAAGGAATGACACAAAAACCAATTCTAAATATTCCCCGGAAAAAACCCCTGCGAGATGTTTTTGCCGAGAGTAAAATTCCCCCATTCTCAATTCCCCGGGAGACAATTTTTCCCTTCGAAGCCTTAAAGTGAATTTTGAATGTTCGTAACAGCTGTTTAGCCAGCATGTGACATTTAGAATAAAACAAATAAAATAATTGAATTCAATTAAATTTGTTCTGTGTTGATTTAATGAACAGCATTGCATTTCAAATTTAGTGCAAGAAGTGGATGCTGAAGAAACCACGATTTTTGTAAGCGGCTCTATATTTTCGGTCTCTGCTTTTCTTTCGAGCTTCTTCAGAGACAAATTTTTCATATCCGCATGCAACAACATCAAGACCAAATGGCATTACAGCAACACCTTAAACATCCTCTTTCATTCCAATTAAATTGAAAATGACCTGCTCATTGTAGGAGAATCGTTGCTCTTTGTTGGGTCTACCTCCGGTTCCATTCATGTTGGGACCCTTATAATGTATTAGCTACACAGCGCGGGCCTTTGCCCTTACATATTTTTTTTTATCACTCCATCCCTACAAGTGAAATTTGTTAAATAAACAGACTGTTTTAAGAAATTAATGTATTATGTACTTTTTTCGACTCAGAAATACTCTGGTGGTCCCCGCTGAATTTAGTTCAGTTTCAGATTTTTGCCAAAACAATACCATTTCTTCTTTTGTTCTTTTGTGGAAACCACACGCAATATCCCAGTGTTCTTCCATTAAATTTAGGAGCATTTGAAGCTAAAACCTGTTTGTCGTTTAAGACATAAATAAATTTCACTTACATATATTTCATTTTCGTTTGATTTGATTTCGTTCAAATGCTCCCCTCTTTTTAAATTTGTAATGCCTACTTCTTTTCCGGAGTTGTTTTCTCTTTTTCGAAGTTTGTTTAGAATAAGGGAAAAGCGAAAAAAATCCCGGCAATTTTATTTAGTATAGGAGTAAAGGGAAAGAGAACAAATTCCCCGGCAGTTGTTATTTACAATCGGGCCGACCTTGTTTTCCCCAACCTCTACACCAAAGAGAGGATTTCTGCAAACAGTAGATACGGGGGCTCGAACTTAGACTATATTCTTCGGAGGCAAGCACGTACTCCGCCATCGAAGCCACAAGTTCGGATGATCGGCGGTGAGGGCCCATGAAAAAGCGCTTTACTCAAGCCGCTCCACTTCGCGTGGCAGCAATCAGAAGTTGTTCTTCATTCAACCCTTTCAATGTTAAGGCTAGGCTAATGTAAAATTGGCGGAAGCTTGGCAGCCAAATTGCACACGTAATACACAAACATTTTGTATAGTGTTCAGTTATAGTAGTGCCAGTCGTCCCATAGGTAGGCAACTCGTCAATTTTGAAATTAACTCTGAACGAGGCTCTCAACGCTGTCCAATCAACGTGCTATATAGTTGGAGGTCATTGTTCAACGTGCTGCGCAGCAATTGTACAGGTAGTGTACGAGCTCGTGTTACTTGTTGGATATAATTGTGCAATGCGTTGAGCAACGATTTCAAAGTACATAGTGCTGCACATTGTGTCTTAACGAGTTTCTTGATTTTTCCCGTTTTAGTTTTGTTAAGGGCCACAAAATATGCTTGCTGGTTCTGCTGCTGTGTGTTTGAAAGATTGCTTTCATTCGTTCTGTATTGCATTGACTGTGGACTTGATTTCTGTCATACACGTAAAAGAAAAGCGGTGGGACTGAGTGCTTTCAACGTGTTGCTTAACGTTCGATGTTTGGTCTTATATACGAGGGTGTCAATGTGTGCAACAATTTGTTTAATTTTTTTGTTTGCCAAAATCACACAAGTTGATCGACTGTACGAGTATTTAACAATTCTATGAATTGATCGTTTAGAGGCCGTTTTCAAAAACGTCAGCTGCATGAAAAATGTGTGCAAAATGTTCTTAAAAGCAAACTGCAAAAGTAAAGTGTTCGAAAACGCAAACAATAATTTAATAATTATTATATTATATGTATAATTAAAAATTATTAATAATTTCCACGTCTTTGGATTTTCCATATTGCAATTCCCTAAATTATAGTCAAATATGACACCTATTTGATTGTGTTTGAAAACATCAAATGGGCTTGCATAAAAAGTCATTTGACGATGATCAAAGCATGCTTGCAAACATGGCTATTGCTTTTTTGATGATTGTAGCTTCTGCGTCATAAAATGACGATTATCAACGATCAAATTGAGAGTTATAAGAACTTTTGCGTTTATGAACTCTCTGCTTAGCATAACTTCCGCAATGAACTTATGAATGGGCCCTCAGTTTAAAATTTCATTCAAGAATCAAACGCACTATTTTTACATTCCTTTGTTGTCAAAAACCTCTCATCGCCATCAAACATTTTTCCTCTACTGGCTGAACACAACGATGCTGGTCCTGAACGAGCTTTGCAAATATATTGAATTCTCAAAAATTCAATCAACTAAAAAAAATTATATAATTTAATCTCATGCCGCTCCAGCTCCACCATACAGTTACAGAACTGCATTGTGTTCAGCTAGTAACTCTCTACAATACAATACAATTATTTGCAAGAGAAAACATACACATTTTTTCAATACCACTAAAGTTTTGTTAAATTTAAAAGGCAAACAGAAATGTGAAAGAACAACTCAGTTAAATGAAAAAAAATCAGAGCTCTTTTAGTATATTTCACACTTTTGTTAAACGTTCCCCTATATATCTCTTAAAATTTAGTTAATTTTTTTTATAAAATGGACATATATTTGTTTATTTTATTCCTTCTTCAATTATTTTTTATTTGGTTGGTTTCTATAAAAACAAAACAAAAAAAATGAAAACAAATAAATTCTTAGTCATATTGAGTTGCAATGTATTATTTTCTATTGAAATATTCATCTATTATTTGATATTTTATATATTTTAATTTATTTCTTATATAAAAAGCCACTATTTATTTTAAATCATTCCTTATATATTTTCTGTGTGGATTTTTTTTAAATGTAAAGGTTTAAAATGAGTGGTAAAATATTTTAAATGTTTTATCTATGTTTTTAAATATTTACAAAATAAATCTAATATATTTCTCTTATGTTTTAATATTTATAAATAAAATATCATTTAAATTTATTAACGAAAGGAAAATATAAATTTAAATTTTAAACTAAAAACTTGTTGTAAAACGGAGAAACCTTTTCATCTCGAAAGTATATTTTAAATAATAAATTACAATTTCGTACAAATTTGTGTACGCGAGATTATTATTATTATAGCTATATATTTTGTGTGCAGATGTCTTAAGAACAAAATACAATGAATGAATATTTTGAAAAATATAATTTTGCAGAAGGAATAATTATATAGTGGCGCAGATGAAATTTAATAGTTTTAGTTATTGTTTTCAATCAATTTTTTAAGAAATATTTTATTGTACCTATTTTGTAATTAATATTTAATTAAGTTTCATTTAACTGATAAGGAAAAAAAGAACGATTGTGTTAGATTTATAAGAACATGTTGATGAAATGACGAACAAATGAAATAAAGAACAAAATATTAACGATGAGTGCTGAAAAATTTGACTTTTTTGTTCAGAAGTTTAGGATCCCGTATACTCTGCTGCTTTTACGGCTAGGTATGATTTGGATTAGATGGATTATCACCCTCCCACTTAACTGCATCCCTACTGGTACACCTATGGGAGTCGGGCTAGACGCCGTTGATCTCCAGTTGTGTCAACCCACGCTTAGTTACTTCGATTTTTAATAAAATACTTTCATTTTCAAATATTTGGAAGTACAAGCAATTTGTTAACAAAAAAAGGAAACGCATTCAGTTGTTTGATTTTAAAAAAATCCTAAACAAAATGTTTACCGATAAGCACTGTATCAGCAAAAAAATCCACAATTTACTGTGAACAATTTTCTATTCTTCTATGGCAAGTGCAAAGTAGTTTCACTCTCGCGTGTGATGTCGCGATTTAATGCAATAATGACTCAACTAACATGATGCTAAATGACATGAACCTGTAATTATTTAAAAAAGTGATTAATCAATTTTTGAAGTTGGATGAGGTCACTAAAACAATTGACGAGCCTAGAAATCCTGTTCAGCACGCGTTAGTCTTACTTCAACTCCATTGAGAAGCAACTTTCTAAAATGAATAAATGAATCAACCCCAAAAAAACGCACGATATGGTTACCAAAACTCACCTCAACACTGAGTTGATGAAATTCTCCGTTCCATTTTCTTCGCTTAATTCCCAAATGGTAAAATTTAACTCGTACATGCGCGACCATTTAACAAACCTTTGGGATCTGCACGCAACAGAGAAATCAACGATGAGCCACTCAGCTGTGATTGAATCCAACGGTGCCGCAAACCGCAATTTCGATAGTATCCATTATAGCTCCACCAACTACTCTACCAAGTGGTCACGGTGCCTTAAATAATCCTGCAACCAACAACAACGACTCCTATAACCTGTCCTCCAGCAACGCTCTAGTGCCCACAATCAGCAATAGTTCGAACAACAACTCTCCCAAGTAACCTTCAGCCGACATTAACAACGCCTACGTTCTATCTTACCAAAGCATTAGGAACTTTGCCAACAATCATTTCTTCGGCCGTCGCTGCACCCACTCATTTAGTAGGTACAATGTGGACACTAACCGATTCGAATAGAAGGATTGATAAAATAACTAAGAATGATCGTTTCATCGTAAAGAGCGCCTCTTAGCATGTTGACGGCTCTTGGTTAAAAAAATCTTTCCAGCGGAACTACGCTATCGCCATCAGCAGCTGTATGAAGATTTCTCCGGTGGAGTCCAGCAATAACAGTTATAGAATCGATCTACCTTCGAAATACTCGTGGCTGTTCTCGAGTTCCTCTAGCGATGTCTTGAACCTGGGAAATATGACTATGACCAAATGGACTTACGCATGAGAGGTACCTAAAGCCTAATATTCACAATCAATCGGCAATTGATAATGGACTATTTTCAATGTGTGCTATTGTGAACGAACGATTCTAAAGGATTTTGTCAATCGCAGTCAATTAAAAAAATGAGATTGACGAGAATATCAATGACAAAATCCTTTAAAATCGTTCGTTCACAATAGCACAGATTGAAAATAGTCAATTATGAATTGTCGATTGACACTCGCAATAGGGGTGATTGCTATTAAAACTAGATCCAAGAATAAACGTGATCGAAAGTCTCATTAGCAAAGCCATAAACCTGATCCATATGTTGGAGATACATTTACACTCCGCAACAAACCCACATGTGAACATAGCATGTGTGTGCAGCCTAAACGCAACTTGACAGTACACTTTAAGTTTGCCTACTGCAATTAATCTTTTGTTTTTTATCTCTGTCAAAATTCCACCTCGTGGCTTAAAAGATTCTTTTTCGTTTCTTCAATAAAACTTTTCACTTAACGTTTTTTAATCGAACTGTCTTTTATTCCAACAGGTTATGGGCCCAGGAATCGCAACAGATTGAAAACTAAATATAAAGGAAATTCAATTAACCCATAATGGCTGAAGGAACGAAGTTTAACGTAGTGAAGCTGAATAATGAAAATTATTCTATATGGAAGTTCAAGCTAGAACTGCTGCTTATAAAGGAAGGCCTTTGGACTATCGTCAATGAGCCTAAACCAGATGCCGTTGCGGGAACAGCTGCTGCTGAAAATGAATGGCAGAAGGGCAATAACCAGGCGAAGGCACTCATTGGTCTGTTGGTTGAAGACGGACAGCTTGTTCATATAAGGCGGGCGGAATCTGCGAGGGACGCATGGTTGGCCTTGCAGGTATACCACGAGAAAAGCACATTAAGCAACAAAGTGCATTTGATGCGAAGGATTTGCAGCTTAAAATTGGATGAAGGTGGTGATGTCCAGACTCACATTAATCAAATGACAGAATTGTTCGAAAAATTAAGAGACATCGGTGAGAAAGCTGCTTTCAGAAAATTGGAGTGGATATGCTTCTTAGCAGTCGGCCAAGAAGTTATGATACGTTGATAACTGCGCTCGAGATACGAAGGAGACTTAACTTTCGGTTTAGTACAATCCAAGTTGCTGGGAGAGTACAGTCGTCGGATTGAAGCAAATGCGGTTAGCAAAGAGTCTGCTTTAAAGGTAGTAGATAAAAGGGAGAAGAGCTGCTTCTTCTGTAAAGAAAAAGGTCACTTTAAGCAGGATTGCATCCAGTATAAAAAGTGGAAGTCTAAGGCAAATAAAATTAGAGTTAGCCAGCCTCAATCGAATAAGGCAAATAAAGTTCAAAACAGTGCTGAGCTTTTGTTCTTGGTAGCGAAGAACTTAGACGGTTGGATAGTTGACTCTGGAGCCACATGTCACATTTCAAGTGACAAGCATTTCTTTGTGCAACTTGACACAAATCAGCGCGAAAAGATAAATGTTGCTAATGGTAATGAGATCACAACTGAAGGTCGCGGTAACGGAGTTATAAAGTTTCTGAATCAGAATAATGAAGAATTCCCTGTGAAACTAACTGATGTCTTATATGCTCCGGAAATTGGAGGAAATTTTTTTATCCGTGAGAAAGCTAATTGATGATGGTTTTACAGTGGATTTCAAAGGGGACCTGTGTGAAATAAAGCATGAAGGTCGACAAATTGCAGTTGCGGACTTACACTCCAGTCTTTATAAGTTGCGGCAGTCGCATAAAGTTTATTCGGCGCATGAGCATAAAGGCAATTGCATTCATTATTGGCATAGGGTTTGCGGACATCGTGATCCACAAGTCGTAAAGGAAATGTGCTCAAACGGATTGATTAAAGGTGTTGAATTGTTTGACTGCGGAATCCATTGCCGATGCGACATATGTTTGCAAGGAAAGGCCACTCGCTTACCGTTTCCAAAGCAATCGGCTAGGCGAACGTATGCACCACTTGATCTGGTACACACAGATGTTTGCGGACCGATGCAAACAGTTTCACCAAGCGGCAAGCGTTACATGTTAACATTCATCGATGATTTCACCAGATATACTGTGATTTACCTGTTAAGACAGAAATCAGAGGTCTTGGGTAAGCTGAAAGAGTATGTGGAAATGGTGAAAAATAAGTTTCAAAGAAAGCCGGAGTTGATTAGGTCAGATCGAGGAGGAGAGTATACGGGTAACGAAACAGTCGCATACTTAAAGAGCGAGGGTATACAAGTTCAATACACTGCAGCATACACGGCTGAGCAGAACGGCGTTGCAGAACGTAAAAATCGGACATTGATTGAGATGGCTCGGTGTATGTTGCTGGACGCGGGTATGCAATACATGTTTTGGGCAGAAGCGGTAACAGCGGTTAATTACATACAGAATCGTTTACCAACCAGAGCGATGACGATGACGCCTTATGAGGGATGGAATGGGTCGAAGCCAGGTATTAGACATTTTAAATTATTTGGTTCTAAATGCTTTGTCCATGTTCCCACAGAAAAGAGACAGAAGCTAGATAGAACTGCGGTGCAAATGATTTTTGTTGGCTATGATGACAATTCGAAGGCGTATCGCTGCTATAACCCAACGTCAAAGCGAGTTGTAGTTAGTCGAGACGTTCAGTTCGTGGATTCGGACCATAGCCCACAGGACCAGGAGCCCATCACAATACCTGTTGAGGATAATCGGAAAAGAAGGACGTGCCCGCACCGGTGGAGTTTCAAACGGACTTCAAGGTAAAATCAAACCGAATTTCGCTCGGAACTTCAGAGCAAGATGTTGAGGAATGGCTGAATGCATATCTGACCAACAAGAGGAAGGCTTGGAACTGATTCAGGCGGATGGTGCGAGCATGAGGCGATCCAACAGATCAAATAAAGGGGTTCCACCGACGAAATTAATCGACGTCATGAACATGGTTCAGAGCTTCGAGCCAGAGCCAAAAAGTTTGAAGGAAGTCATGACAAGCCCTCACAAGCAAAATTGGCTCAATGCAATGGAAGATGAAATGGATTCATTGAAGCAAAATGGAACTTGGGAGTTGTGTGAGCTGCCAATAGAGCGTAAGGCCATAGGCAGTAAATGGGTTTTCAAAACAAAAACGTGTTCAGATGGTACAAAGACACGATTTAAGGCTCGTCTTGTTGCTCAAGGTTTCTCGCAAAAATAGGGGAATGATTACGATCTTGTGTATGCGCCGGTCGTCAAGTTAACGACATTCAGAATTTTATTGTCAATCTCTGCCAAGGAAGGATTTCAGGTCGAGCACTGGGATGCTAAGACGGCGTTCCTAAATGGTGAATTAAAGGAAACTATTTACATGAAGCAACCACCCGGCTTTGAAATCGAAGGGAAAGAGCACTTGGTTTGCCTATTGAAGAAAAGTCTCTATGGACTGAAGCAGGCGTCAAGGTCATGGAACGAGGCAATACATGCGGCGTTGATAACCATGCAGTTTATTCAAAGCAGTGTTGACCATTGTCTTTATTCAAAGATGGATAAAAAACATAGGGACGGGCTACAGTCCGCTTGGGCGAACTGTTGGATACCCTATTCTTATTCCTATCCCTCATAAGTGGGCGTGACAAAAGTCTAAGTATGGTTGAATTGTTAAGAACGCTCTACATATTTTGTTATATAACATTTAAAGGATTTTATCAAAAAAAAAAAGCTCCCTAGCTCAAACTTGGGTGTTTCAATAAAATTGTTTTATTTAATTGTGGGCGTGTCAGTAGGCGGATTTAAAAAAAAATTAACACATGAGAATAAAGGGCCCCTAGAGAGTATATATTATAAATTTCAGCTCCCTAGCTCAAACTTTGAACTTTAAAAAAAAAAAAAAAATTAATTGTGGGCGTGTCAGTGGGCGGATTTTGAAAATATTTACACATGAGCATAAAGGGCCCATAGAGAGTATATACTATAAATTTCAGCTCCCTAGCTGAAACTTTGGATTTTCAAAAATTAATATACCCTTAGAATAGGGTATAAAAAAATTATTTTATTTATTTGTGGGCGTGTCAGTGGGCGGATTTTGAAAATTTTTTATCCCGAGCAGTTTTAGGAGTCATAGATCATATATAAAAAATTTCAGCTTTCTAGCTCAAAATTCGATTTTTTCCAAAATTTGGTTTTTTTGATTTTGTGGGCGTGTCTGTGGGCGGATTTCACAAATTCGTAAACTTGATTATTTCGGGACCCTAGAGAGTATATGGTTAAAATTTCAGCTCTCTAGGTCCAGTTTAAAGGCCTAATTTTTGGCTACAGACGGACATGGCTAGATCGACATTACTATTGATGCTGATCATAAATATAGTAACTTTTAGGGGTCTACGGGCAATATTAAGGTATGTTACAAACTATGCGTCAAAATTAATATACCCTTAGAATAGGGTATAATGAGTGGTGCTTCATACTGATATATGTAGACGATATAGTTGTGGCAAGCAAATCTAAGCGCTTGATTCGTTCAACAGAGGAGATACTCTCGTCAAAGTTTCAGATGAAGAACTTGGGCGACATTAAGAACTATTTGGGTCTCGAAGTCAACAAAGATAACAGAGAAAATTATTATTTAAACCAACGAAATTATATCGAGCAGATAGCAAGGGACTTTGGTTTAGCAGATTCAAAGCCTTCAAGTGTTCCAATGGACCCAAGCTATGGCAAGCTGGCTGACAATTCGGAATTTATGATTGACAACGTTAAATATCAAAAGCTTATTGGGTGCTTGCTGTATGTTTCAGTGACACGACCTGATATATCCGCTAGCGTTTCAATTTTGGCACAAAAGGTCAGTCAACCGACTCAGAATGATTGGCTTCAACTAAAACGCGTCGTTAAGTATTTGAAGGGAACATCAAAATTTAAGCTGGCATTATGTGGACACGACGACATTGGATTCTTCTACGGTTTTGCCGATGCGAATTGGGCAGAAAATAGGACCAGTCGAAAATCAAACAGTGGCTACGTCTTTAAGGTAAATGGCGGAGTTGTCAGCTGGTCATGTCGCAAACAAACTTGTGTAGCACTTTCGTCGACAGAGGCGGAGTTCGTCGCACTGTCTGAGGCATGCCAAGAAGCATCATGGAATCGGCGCGTGTTGGCGGATATGAAGCAGGAGGTTCTTCATCCAACAATCATATACGAGGATAACCAAAGCTGCTTGAAATTGATTGAAGAAGAGCGGTTTTCAAACAGAACTAAACACATCGATACGCGTTATCATTTTGTGAAGGATTTCGTCAAGAAACAGATGGTGGCTGATTTGCTTACGAAACCATTAGGAGCTGGAAGACATAAGATGCTGCGTGATAGATGTGGGCTCATTGTGTAAATGAGGAGGAGTGTTGGAGATACATTTACACTCCGCAACAAACCCACATGTGAACATAGCATGTGTGTGCAGCCTAAACGCAACTTGACAGTACACTTTAAGTTTGCCTACTGCAATTAATCTTTTGTTTTTTATCTCTGTCAAAATTCCACCTCGTGGCCTAAAAGATTCTTTTTCATTTCTTCAATAAAACTTTTCACTTAACGTTTTTTAATCGAACTGTCTTTTATTCCAACACCATACTGGATTCAAAGTTTGAACTTTCCCTTATTCTTCCCACAGATTTGTCAATCCACTTTCCATATTTCTACAGTCACATCCTTTTGCACCTCTAATTCAACTCCCCCTCAAGTTTACTCCGTTCCCCCCGCTACTGATACAAAGCCAGGGTGTTTTCATAAACGTCGAAAATCTGCGCTAGTACAATCGTCTTTCTTCTTTGTTGCATTATTGAACACACTTATTCTGCAGAACGTGAGCAGGCCTGCTTAAGTACAATTTTAAGTAGTCACTGCCCTTCAAGCAAGAGACTCCGTTTTACGTCCGCAAACGGAGTCAATGACATATGGGCTACTCCGCATACGGGTCCGAAAAACGACGTTTTTCGGATCCAATTAGTATGGAAATTGTAATAGCCGCGGACTCACATGTGTATGTATTGTGACAGATTGAGCTCGCTGTGCTCAGTAAAAAACGAATCCAAAACTGATCCAAAAAAAAGGTACAAATCGAGGTTAGATAAGAAGAGAAACGAGAATCGAGTATCGCTAAAATAAAAACCAGAAATGTTTGTTCATGTTTATTTTATTTCTTAAAAACAATACATTTTTCCATTTGGTATACCTGCAACCATTTCTCCTTCTCCTGCAAAATAAATGAATCAAATAAATGTGCATGTTATCTATACATATGACTGTTACTTACTTTCAGCATGAATTTGTGCCGGTAGCAATAATATCAACGAAATGCGGCCCATTGGTAGTTTCGCCTTCATCGGTTGCTATTTTTTTTTGATTTTGATAAATCTAAATTCAAACAAAGTTAATTAAGCAAATAATAGTGTGCAATAATAAATTCAATTTTAGTTTACCTTTCAAAGAAAATTATATCTGCAGCTGCAGCCAGAGGACAGATGAACGAATCGCCATTACAAATAACTACTCTCGACTCTCGCTCTTCTTCTTATTGGCAATGTAGTTACATTCAATTTACAAATGTGTGCGTGGAACGCCTCATATATCGCGGATCCAAAAATGACGGGAAAAGTTGGGTCAGTGTTTTTGCTTGAAGGGTGAATGTTCATAAACGTCAGATTTTTTGATATCCAAGACATCAAAGGAGAAGAATGGATTAACTTTTTTCATTTCATATAGCACAGTCCTCCACAAAGAAATCTTTTTCTTTTTCCCTTTTTTGAATTAATAGCATAGTTTTTGCCAAATTCCACGCCGCAGCTTCTACTTCCCTTAGAAAAAAGTTAAATTTGGTTGTAAATAAAAAATTATTAAAATATTGCCAATAAAACTAACATTGTTCGCACTTTAAATTTTTGTTTTTTCCTCCCGCGCTTTCTGCAGTCAAAAAAATATGGAAGCACAATCTGCCAGACGCTGATGACATTTATGACGTTTATGAACATATCTTCTGCAATTCATCTAAGTTAGTTAGATCAAAAATCTGACTTTATGAACACGTCTAACGCAGGTCTTAGTTAGGCAGACGTTTATGAAAACACCCCCATCTTAACCCCTAATTCCAGTCTCCACACAAGCCATACTAGTGCTCCTGCTACCACTTCCTTCACCATCAATAACTCAAATTTTGTTCACTCCCACGTTCTTAACCCAACCCCGCCTAAATCTGTTTCCACCACTACCCATAATAAAACACCTGACCCACTCTCCGTCTCCCCTGGGATTTTTGACCCTTTACTACCTCCAAATCCACCGTCCACCCTTTACTACCTCACGTCCACCGTCCTTCACTAACGATAGCGACGGCCGTTATGTTATGACACGCCTGAGAGATCACAGCCTTTTCGAAATAGTTCGCTTATACCTTGCCTACTTACACGACAAGCCTGAATGCTGAATCTATCCGCATCGACGGCAAAACAAAAACGAGCGTTCAGCTTTTAAAACAAAAAGAAGGTCTTCGAACTGATCTTGCTGCACTGCGCAAAATGTACACCCTTTTTCATGAGAGCTTTGAGATCTCATCTTCTACTGTTATCTTCTGTTGCCTGCCATTTCAAATTCGGCTCATAAGTCGATGAAATTCGTTGGTCTTTTTCAGGATTTGCATCAGTGTAAATTCTCGATCTGCGGGCCGAAAGATACACCGGTACGTGCCGGTTAGTGCGTTGCAATCTGACTTGAGGCGTTCACACACTACAGCAGAATCTTATACGCGCCATTAAGCAGTTATATGCCCCAATAGTTCTTGCAGAACATATCTTTCTTCCAAACATAATTGATTAATGATTTGGAGCATGCGCCCTACATAAACTTCACCTCCGTATCTGAAGAACTCTGCTGGTAAAATATCAAAACCGTCGATCTTGTTTTTCTTAAGTTTCTTCTTATGGCAAAGACGACCTATTCTATAGGGTGATAGAACCACTTGTTCATTGACATTGGGGCGTAGGGTTTAAAAAAACTCGTTACTTATGCGTGGTGTGACTCGAGTTGCAAACAGGCTATTAGGTTAAAAGAGGTAAGCTTTCGGTCATTCAAAGCCAACCCATCTGAGAAAAGCTGAAACAAGTTAAAACGAGCCAGAAATAACTGCAATGCCCAGATTTATCCTGTAAAATTATCCTATGATCAAAAGTTGAGGCAAAAAATACTACAAAGTTTCACCGGTAGTAAAAACTTTTGATCATTTGTTAAAAACATCAAGAATTCGGCCTCATCATCTGTCCCGACACTCATTTACAATGACATTCCAGCTGTCAGCTCTATAGATAAAGCCAATTCGCTTGCCGCTCACTTTGCAGGCAGCTCAGCGCTCCTCCTGTACTCGAGGGCGTAGAATACTCCATGGGACCAATCCACTTCCGTACTCGTACAGTGGCTAGAGTACTTCAAGATCTTGATGTTCACAAATCCACTGGTCCAGATGGTATTTCCCCTATGATTCTGAAGAGATATTTCTCCTTGCAAACCCATTGCGCAAGCTTTTCTATCTATCCTTTTCTTCAGGGTTCTTCCCGAGAAGATGGTAAACAGCATTTGTCCAGCCTGTAATAAAAAAGTCAAATCTTCTTCTTCCTCTTCCTACCGACCAATTGCACTTACGTTCCTTCTTTCCAATGTCATGGAAACGCTGATTAACCGTCAGCTTATAAAATATCTTGAATCCCGAAAACTTCTTAATGACCGACAGTACGGTTTTCGCAGCAACAGGTTCACTGGTGATTTTATGACATATCTAACCGAAAAGTGGAACCAATCTCTTCAGCAAGGTGGTGAAAGTAAGATCGTTGCGCTTAATATTTCAAAGGCATTTGACAGAATTGGGCACCAAGCTCTCTTGTCGAAAATGCGTGCATTTGGAATCGATCATACATTTCTTCAATGGATTAGAAATTACCTTTAGGACGGTTGTATTCAAGTTGTTTTGGACGGTTTCAAGTCTGTAACTCACCAAATCAATGCTGGTGTTCCCCAAGGGTCTGTTTTGTCTCCGACTCCCTTTCTCATTTTTATAAATGATCTGTCTATTACCTCTAATCCAATCCACTCCGATGACAGCAACCTTAACTTCTCATATTCGTTTCTTGCTTCACGCCTCTCATCTTTGGGTATGGAACTCCATCTCCGATCTCCACAACATAACTCAGTGGGGTGTAACTAATAGAGTGGAATTTAATGCTTCCAAAACGCAATGCTGTCTTTTGTCATTTAAGGAAAACCCTAACACCATGCCATTCTAGGTATGTGTGTTAATGACAACTTTCGTCGGAATGACCACATATTCGATGTCGCCAAGAACGCTGCGAAATGCCTACGCTTCCTTAAGCGCTGCAAGAAATATTTCACCCCTCTGATCTGGCCACTATTTTATACTCGTATATTTATACCCTATTCTAGGGGTATATTAATTTTGACGCATAGTTTGTAACATACCTTAATATTGCCCGTAGACCCCTAAAAGTTACTATATTTATGATCAGCATCGATAGTAATGTCGATCTAGCCATGTCCGTCCGTCCGTCCGTCCGTCCGTCCGTCCGTCCGTCCGTCGGCAAAAATTAGGCCTTTAAACTGGACCTAGAGAGCTGAAATTTTAACCATATACTCTCTAGGGTCCCGAAATAATCAAGTTTAAGAATTTTTGAAATCCGCCCACAGACACGCCCACAAACTCAAAAAAACAAAATTTTGGAAAAAATCGAATTTTGAGCTAGAGAGCTGAAATTTTTTATATATGATCTATGGCCCATAAAACAGATTGGGACATAAAATTTTCAAAATCCGCCCACTGACACGCCCACAATTAAATAAAATATTTTTTTTGAAAAACCAAAATTTGAGCTAGGGAGCTGAAATTTTAAATATATACTCTCTAGGGGTCCTTTATGCTAATGTGGAAATATTTTCAAAATCCGCCTACTGACACGCCCACAATTATTTTTTTTTTATTTTTGAAAGTCCAAAGTTTGAGCTAGTGAGCTGAAATTTATAGTATATACTCTCTAGGTGCCCTTTATGCTCATACTTAAATTTTTTTTAAATCCGCCTACTGACACGCCCACAATTAAATAAAACAATTTTATTGAAAAACCAAAGTTTGAGCTAGGGAGCGTTTTTATTTACAAAAGCTTAGTTTTTTCGATAAAATCCTTTAAATTTTTGTCACGCCCACTTATGAGATATAGGAATAAGAATAGGGTATCCAACAGTTCGCCCAAGCGGACTGTAGCCCGCCCCTATGTTTTTTAATTGCCTTTTTCCGCCCAAAACTCAAATGAATAGACAGTTTCACTCCACCCCTAGAACATTTCAACCACAATACCCGCTGTGCAAGGAATGCGCATCAGTATACCCTTAAGCCTGTATTCGGACGTACAGAGAAACACAAGGAATCTTTTCTTAACCGTACAACACCAAGGTTCGCAGAACGATAAAATATGATTCGTTCTCTCATGAAAAGTTCGCAAAGGAATTTCGATCGCGAACCTAATTTTTCGGTTCGTTTAAAAAAAAAAATTGTTTTCGCGATCGAATCAAATCTGTTGCGATCTGTAAAATAAAGTTCGTTCGCGAATTTATCACTTGCGAACTATTGGAGATCCGTTCGCGAATTATTCTCATACAAAAAAAAAGGTCATTTTACATGAAAATTATATTGCATATTTTAATATTGAAAGAACATAAGTGAAAAGTATTTTTATTACATATTAAGATTTTGGAATAAATTTGCATTCAGTTTCTAACAAAACATTATTTATTGTTTCTTTGCATAATTTGTTTCTGTTTTTTGTCAAAAAAAACTGGTAGAGGCCGTTCAACAGAGACTTGAGTTGATGGCACTGCCACCACTACTTGTGCAAGTTTTCCTAGATCCTAAAAGAACCTCTTTGCTGCTCAATGTTTTCCAATGCTCAATTTTCTCTCACAAAGTTAGCAAGTTGATTCGTCACGTCAGCTTCTTTATTAACTCAAATGTCTTTATTTTCCCCATTTCAACCAAAATAATAACAATTGAAAATATAAATCGCGAATCGAGAATGATACAGAACAAAAGGATACAGTTTGTTCGTGAGAGAACTATACATTTTTAAAGATCGAAAATTTTATCGTTTGCGAACTTTTTTTTTATGGGTCGTAAGAAGATCGATAAAGAACGATAAAGATCCTTATTTTATCGTTCGCGAGCGATATTTTACGAACCCTGTACAACACGAATGTGGAATGCTCTTCCCCGCTCGATTTTTACTGCACATTATAAGCGCATTTGAAACCAACGTGCATTGGCATCTCTCCCTATCTTCTAACCCTAGTTCCTTAAGGCCCGCGCTGTGTAGCTATTACATTTTAACGGCATTCAAAAATCCCTTTAGTGTGAGTGGGCGCGTTCAGTTTGCAAGGCAGTAAGAAGTCCCTACTAGTTACTCCTCTGTGATTGGACGGATAGCTCACGTGAATATCAGCGGCTCACTGACAATGTTTCCTTCGAGCAAGTGAAAGAAATCCACCATCATTCGCCAGTGCAGTACAGATGTCTAAACATATGATACATTTTGCTTCAATTTTCAAAGTATTCTAAGGTCTCCTGCACAGGAGCGTCTATCCGCCATCGACACGCTTAAGGTGTAATGTACGGAACGCATACCCTTCTGTGCTGCTCGCATTTGTTCCAATGAGCAACTGCACTTAAGGAGTAGGCTGTTGAGGTTGGAAATTTTTTAATTGAAATTTTTCTTAAAATGGCGGATAAAAAAGTAAAAAGAAGCAATTATTAAAAAATTTCAGAAAATATGTACCTATATGTTTGTACATTACAAGAATACTCCAGAAAAGATTCGTGTGCGGGTGTAAAGGGCGAGAGAAGTTTTCAGTGTAAGACATATCTTGTACGCGTCATGAATAGCGGCTCTATGTGCAGAAGCCATACGTTTTCACTTTTTTCTGAAAAACGAAAACACATCTGTGATTTTAAAGCGCAATAAGAGATGTTGTTTCACTGTCGTGGGCATTGTTGAGAGTTGGTAGTTTAGTTCTCCGCTGATAAATGCACCACCAGCGTTCCCAATAACAGGGTGCCCGTTCTCAACAAGAAGTCGATATTTTATAATATTCTGATACGCCAAAAATATAAGTTTCGAGAACCTTGTTTAAAATTCAGGAAATGCCTTGAATGCATTCTTAATACACAAATCCCGCAGAAGTGCGAAAAACCGAACTTTACTATTGAAACTAAAAATTGAGGCCGCCTGAACTAATGTTTATGTAAAAATGTCTGACACTGACAAGTCAGTCAACCACAGACGTGCTAATTTTTATATTCAATAGTTTGCCAACTATGGTGCAAGCATAATGTTTATGTCATGAAAAAACGATAAATAAAAATAAAATGTATTTTGCTTCAAGCGTGCGCCATTCATTGACGAAATGGTTATTCCAATATAACCACAGTGAGTCAGCCCGAATTACAATTGACCTGAAAAGCTGACATCCGAGTCAACGATAGTTGAAATCATATCCACTTTACAATTAAGTTTAAGTAAAATGTTTCATATGTTGGCAAATAATGGCAAACATTTTATTAGCTATTCAAATCTAACGACCTTTTTTTATACAGGTTGCCAACGAGTTTGACATTGAAAATTTAAGGTGCCCCCCGTACAAGTTTATTTCCCTTAAAATGACATTCTTATTCAGCAGTAGGGGCGTTAAATATTTATTTCGGTATGACGTATGTATATGAAATGAGTTCATTAGTCAAACTCACTAGAACAATTGTACAAAGTTTCAACGCAATCGGATGAACGATGGGGGCAAACGCAAAGAAGACGAACAATTTGCCAACACAACTCGCGCGCCACCTATTGAATGTTGCTGGTTTTATGTCAGAAACTTTCGCGCAAGTGCCAACAACTACTGTAAATTAAATATGTTATAATATTTGTTTCACTGTCGTTTACTGAATTTAATTGTTTACTAACGTTTTTGAGTGTTTTTTTTATTTATTTGTCTTAACTCGGGCTGCACTGGATTACCAACATATTAGATTTTTGTTCAACCTTTTGCCCAACTGCATGTGATGATCTTTAACATTTGTTTTGGAAGTCTTGTTCTTACTCGCGTGTGACCTGTTGTATATTGATGGTATATTGTACGTTGATGGTCATATGCAAGAAACTTTCACATAAGTGCCAAGATCAGCTGTATTAAGTTTTAATTCAATAGGGTGAACGATGCGCGTACCAAGAGAAGACGAACACGCAAACATTGATTTTTATATTTTAGGTTTAAAGAAGAAGAATCAGTTAACGAAACAACAATACTTTATTTAAGAAAAATACATAAAAACTAACAGAACTAAAGATTAGAAAAAAAGGAAAAAACTGGAGTATAAGGTGCCACGGAATCATATTATGGTAAGAAAGACGAGTTGGCGCTTCAATGATAAGGAGCTTCGGTTAAGAGCACTCACCACATCAGCACCAAATACCTGATACGAGCAAAATCAGGACATTCACAGTGGAAATATTCAACAGTGTGATCGCTTTCTCCACTGGCTTGGCAGTTGGTGGTATCGCTTAAGCCAAGCACCTGAAGCACCCGCGTGCTGCCGAGATATACATTCCCTTGGAGTTTGGCGAGAGCAGCAGTAACGTATTTACCTGAAAGCTTATTCCACCAACCGTGCATATGCTAGAATTGTCTTATCATAGCCGTGTAAATCCATAGAACTCTTTTTGGTGGTATACCCCATGTTATGCCTGAAATGCCCTTGCAGTGCCAGAAAACCGAGAGCGCCTTGGCAGTCCTTAGCGCAAAATGCTTGGACCAAAGAAGTTTGCTATTCAGGATGCCTCCCAGATATTTTTCTCTATTGGAGAGTTGGATTGTGACGCCTTTTGGCACTGGCTAAGTCAACCCGATAGGGTTCCCCTTTCTCGTCAAGAGAACAACCTCAGTTTTAAAAGGATTGACCGCGAGCCCATTCCTAGTGCACCATTCGTTGATCACGTCTAGGGCCGCCAGCGCTGTGGCGCAGACACTCGATAGGCATGATCCAACAGAAAGTACGACAACATCATCCACGTACGCCTGAGCGTAGACATTAGAACTGTTGAGTGCGTTCAACAGAGTCGACCAGCATGGACCATAGCAGTGGAGACAGGACGCCGCAATGCGGGTAGTCTCTACTTACCCTCACCATCACATAACGGCCCCAATACACATTCGCACCCAACGTTCTATTTATTAGCATTACTCTAATCACTCGCAGCAATAATGACTCGTCTAAGCCGTGTTGACTGGCAGAGCTACATATGCTGTCAAAAGTCGCATTGTCAAAAGCTCCCTAAATATCGATGAAAATGCCTATCGCGTATTCTATCTAGTCCAGCGCTCTCAATTCTACCAACTAGATTTTGGAGTGCAGTCTCGCAAGATTTTCCGCGTTGATAGGCTTGTTGCATCTGAAATAGTGGGTGCAATCGCAAAGCAGTTTTGCGGACATGAAGCACGACCAGTCTTTCCATGCTTTTCAGCAAGAAGAAAGTCAGACTAATTGGTCTAAAGCTCTTGGTGAGTGAGTAGTCATTTTTGACAATTTTTGGTATTAATGCCACTCTAACTGTCCGCCAGGGTGTTGGTATGTACACTGGCGATCACAAGGATGAGGCCATACATTTACCAACCCATTTTCATTCTTTAAACCTGTTGGAAATTTTATACCCAGAAACTTTTACTACTTGCGAACAGGTACATATTTTTCCAACAGTAAGTCATAAAATTAAAGGGTAAATAAGAAACGACCGCTGGAATTTCCCAAAATCAAACAATGAATTACTTAAAAAGTGTATAAAAAGATGCGCCATTGTATGCCAGTGCTAGGACAGCGGTGAAGATTCTCTTCATAGTCTCGGTAGAAAGTGGTTTGTACCTTGTTGCAGCATCGCTGGCGGTATTCCGTTCGTTACAGCTGACTTGAAGCCGTCAAACGATGAAAAGCGTATTTGTTATACTCGTCCGTTACCACAACCTTCGCAATATACCGGCTACGTTGAGTTGCTTGTCTCGGCTCACTCCCAGTCTCGGTAATCGGGGCTGGTTGTGCCAATTATTAGGTTACCCGAAAAGTGATACTCCAGGAGATGACTTAGAGTTTCCGCTTTCGTTTCAGTGAAGCATATAGTTTCATCTGTCTGAAAATTAATCCATTTTTTTTATGGAAAATGTCTTTAATCTCCTTCTGCGACAAAGTCTGAATGCTCAAGGTCATTTACTTTTCTAAACTTTTCTTGTTGTGATTCATTTCTGTATCTACGTAAATAGTTTCAGTTGTTTCATTAAAGCGGGGAATTTTTTACTTAAGCGGGTTTCAATAAAGCGAAGTATGTAAGTTGTATGAAATTTGGATATAAAAACACGGAGACAAAATAATTATTTGAAATAATCGGGATTTCCCGTTTAACGGGTTTCAGATAAGCGGGTTTGAGTATACAACTAAAATTTGACTCGCCCACTGTACTTTTAAATGAGAAAACTATACCATTTTGTTATCATCAAGGTTCATTGAAATTTCGTAAAGATTATCAAAATACCCAAGTCAACAACTGATGATTCAAAATAATCTTTCATTTATCATTGCGATTAGCAAAGAACTCATTTGTACATTTAAAATTGAAATAAAATAAAATTTATTTCTCTTGTCATGTTTTTACGGACTCAAGCGAATATGCAAAAACCTTTCACTACCGCCTCCATTTGAGCTGCAGTGGAACTCTTTTATTACATTGCTTAAGTGGCCTAAAATGTTCAGCATCGCGTATTATATTTTTGCTTTTTCAACTATATTGCCAAACGACGAAGAAAAAAAACAAAACAAATCTAAATGGTTAAATAACTGAAACGAATAAACCCGAAGCAAAACGAAAACGATGATGCTTATGCAGAAGCTGAGACACTTTTGCACCACATCTTTGAAGTTTGGAATGAATTTGGCCGCTGCGCCGTCGCGCCGATCAGTCGGTCGTCTCGTAAAACAAAGTATTACAAAACCCCCAGCGCGATGACGATGAATGCTCATTAAAAAGAAAAAGTGATTATGAGTCGACATCACGGACCGTGAAATGCTTCGGAGAAATGGTAAGAGCAGCTGTCGTGCTCTTGTGGTTGCCGCTCAGGAGTAGTGGGGTTCCATCACCACTAATAATGCTCTGGAACTGTATCTAAAAGCCCGTCTGAGCCTCAAAGCCACAACAAAGTTTCGGTCCACCACGACTGGCATTCACCTTCCGAAGGTGTAACAATCGACACAAGCTTAGCATACGTGAACTTAAGCCAAACCAGGCGCTGTTTTGGCTTAGTTTTTGTCACCGAAACGAAACTTAGCTTAACCTCTCCGCCTTCGCAGCGTCGTACATTTAAAAAGTGAAAATTGGTTGTTGTTTTATTTTCTGTTTGCATTATTTTATATTTTATTTTCGTTGTGCACGACTGTTTAATTCATATTTAATCTGGCGACTGTAGTATGTGCGTAGTGAACGTTTTGTGCAGTTCATGCGAGTTCCATGAAGGAAGATATACTCTAATAATCGGCAGCCCTTAGATTTGAATTTGTTACCATACCGTCATCGTCGGCCATTCATTACTTTTGTTTAGTTGAGTCATATTGATCAAAGACTTTCATTTTCATTTACTTATACAGTGCTGACCCGCAAAAGATAACCCATCGCAAGTGTTAAGTTTTTGTTTTTTTTTTTGTGAATGTGTGAACAAGGAATTTATCATACAATACTCTACGAATGTGCGCATACCACTAATTGGATTATAACTTTCATTATGGGAACCCCAATGGCGTTGATATGTTTGGGTAAGAAGATCAACAATATTATCAGATTTATATTTCTTTCGTTTCTACCCACCGTACGTAGATCAGTTTGACTACATGCTGGATAAAAATGACTATTATA
This sequence comes from Portevinia maculata, assembly GCA_949715645.1. Taxonomy (NCBI): domain Eukaryota; kingdom Metazoa; phylum Arthropoda; class Insecta; order Diptera; family Syrphidae; genus Portevinia; species Portevinia maculata. The sequence continues at coordinate 91,926,795 of OX454528.1, forward strand.
GAATCAGAGTCCGTTGGTGATTTCTAAGGCGTCTAAAACAGTTTAGTGGTTATAAAAAATACAACGCTTAACAAAAAGAAAACTCATTAAGAGCAATGGAAAATAAACGTACATATAACTTTCGATTTTCTCCTATTGTAGTTTAACTTTATGGTGTCTCAGTTTGATATAGTGAGTTCAGAAGCGCAGATGAAGTGCTTGAACGTAAAAATATATCTTATTGATGCATTTGACTGACAGGACAGTAAACAAAAGAGTTTAATCACGAACTGGGTTTAATGAAGTTCATAACTGTGTTTAATAAACGAAAACTAGATCAGAACAGAACAGAACAACACAAGTGAATAAAAACTGTCATATCAAGTCAGAACAGAACAGATTTGGATTTCCTTTTCAATAAAAAAAAATCAGAACAGAAAAGTACAGGTTCAATTCTTATGTTCTCCTCTCAGGTGTGCAATTTTAAATAGACTAGGGGTCGCCCCATGGTCGAAATTCGACCAATTTATTCTATAAGTTAAAAAAAAAACAAAGTCGACTGTTATATACATATTAATCGGAAAATGAAATTTTACAGATTTCACATGATATAAAATTTGTCCGGCATTTTCAAGTAACTTCAAGCATTTTCGAGTAACTTCAAGCATTTTCAAGTAGCTTCAAGCATGTCCAGGTAACTTCAAGTATGTTCAAGCATTATAAAATGCATAACATGCACAGCAATGTTGTTGTTGGTAACTTCAAATAACTTCAAATATTTTCAAGCATTTTCAAGTAACTTCAAGCATTTTCAAGTAACTTCAAGCATTTTCAAGTAACTTCAAGCATTTTCAAGTAACTTCATGATATAAAATTTTTCCGTTCCGATTGGCAGATTATTGCCTCACACAACATGTTGTTATTTTTGTAATTTCATCCAATTCGCTTCATTTTACCTGCTGTAATTCATAATGTGTGTTATATACGTTACTGGTCACCATGGTTTAAGATATCATCTACACAAAATGAGAATAGCAGACTCTCCTGAGTGCCGACTCTGTCTTGAAGAGGACGAGTCAGCTGAACACATTTTAACTTAACAAAAGATCTTTTTAGGTCGAAGTATATAAATCGCCTTGGCGAGCCAGAATTAAAAAAAAAAAAAAATATATGTGGATAATTTTTGTATTGTGCACTTCTATGTATTGTCCCCTACCCAAATATATACAGTGTTGGCATATCTATGTGACGTATAATAGCAAAAATAGGTGGAAACACGTTATAGGCAACTCCGTATTAATATATAGATAGTCCTCACCGTGTTCTGACTGAGTGAGGATTGCACCTGGTGTCACTTTGTTCACAATTTGAATTTGTTCCATGTTATTCTCTTGATATTTTTTTTAATATGTGAATTATAACATTTAACTGAGAAATACGATTATGTCAAACAAATAATTTTAATTTTTTTAAATACACTATTAGTTCTGTGTCGTGGAGCGCTTAAAGCAAGCAACTATCACGAGCAGAAATTTGGCGGCACTAAAAGTGCTCCTACATGCTCAACATTTAGTGCAGGTGTTAGTAAGGACATACGCAAAGTAAAACATATAGAAAAACATTAATTATGCACCTATAAAATACTAACACAGACACAAATCATTCAAATAATTTAAGACACTAAGGTATTATTACGCAAAATATTTTTAAGCTTAATTTTACTAACATGCAAGTTAATCACATGATCATTAAGATTATAGATTCTACTCATGCGACTAATAGGCTCATGCCTCCCATAATTCGTTCTATGATGGGGGCTAAACAATAAATCAACACTACGTAAATTATGGGCACCATCTCGGACTTTTGTTTTTGTGTCCGCTTTGCGCCCATGCCTTCTTACCATCCATACCTAGCTTAGGCCTGACCCGTTGTTGGCTTTCTTTGGCGGTGCTGTATGCACTATTGGCCTTTTCGGCTGCGCTTGGTCTTGCGCTTGTAACTTCTTTTTCTAGCACCGATGTTGCCGTTCTTGAAGCTGCTGCCTTCGCGACAGTACTGGTACTGGCCCCAATCGGTTTAGTTGCGGTGCTGCCGTGAGCTGCGTTGATGTGCTTTTGAGGACCTTTCGGGCCCAGTTTGGCCGTCTTATCAGCACTTTTTACGATGAGTTTGGTCTGTCCGAATCGGAACGAGACCATCCCCTTCAGCTCCACAAGTCTCCTCATGGTGCTCTCATCCGATCTTTGCAGAACTCTCTACGTTATCGTATTTAGTTCTCTGTTTTGGCCGTCTAATAAGGCCGGGATCCTTTCGCTAGCTACCCCGGAACTCTGCGGGAAAAACTCTCTGATGACATGTGGTTTTGGAAAATTGTCCTCTCCCACGAGCATCACTTCTAACCCGCATTTCTCCTTAAGCTTCGCGAAAATTGTCTCCATCCACTTTGCAGTGATGGCCAGATAAGCCATCCGGCTTTGAAAGTAGTACCGCGGAATGCTGGTTTGACCTCCTCGTCAGGTTTTTCAATCATGAAGTCCATAATCCTCTCTTGTATCAAACCCATTTGTTCGTTGGAGAGAGGATTACGATCGATGTCCACTGGTACAACCCCCAGTCTGACATAGCGACCTCGCTTCGCTTCGGATTGAGGCGGGGTATTATCCTCGGATCGCACTCGCTTCACCTCGGGACCCTTGTTGATCATCGTTTGTTTCGAATAGATTCGGGCCTACTCAATAGTGCTCCCCTTCTTCTGCGCGCGCCTTAATCTGCGCTGTTCCTATGGTGTGAATCTGACGTCCTCAGACTCAGTCCGTGCGACAATGCCGACTGTCTTAGGTACGTCTTTAGTATCGAGATGTCTTTCATCCGATAATATGCTATTGCATATCGTACTATATTCTGAAATAGAGTCACTGAGTTGAGACAAGTTCTCCTCAGGTTCCCCCATTTCAGAGTCGATGATTACAGACTCTATCCCATTGACAGAAGTTGCTTCCTCATCGACAGGGTGTTCTAAAACATCCGTATTTGATGATGCAATTTTAGAGGCATCACTCTCTATTGGTTTTTTTATTGATTGGTTTATTTTGAACCCACGAGTATTCGGGATATGGTGTCGCCCGTGGTGTACCTGTCTAACTACAGGCAGGCTATCTTAAAAGTCGGAGGTCGCCTGGTATCCGAAGTTCACAAGCTAACGATGAAGCACCCTCTTAGCCATGCATCCATAGGCACTTGCTGTCCACCTTTAGATTAGGGATTTGTTTACGGGGTTATCTCGCCCGGGATTGTCGGGGAAGTAGGAGGTAAGGAATAAAAGAAGAATGAGGGGATTGGTAAGCAAGAAGAGGGACGAGCACATTATCTACCACAGAGCAATTCAATATGGAAAAACAATCGCACATATCATTTTGCGTGAACCTCAAATTTCGCGATTGTCGGGCGAATGGTGGTTATTTCGATTCCCGGCCGGGCCAAGTAACATCTAGAGTTTTTTTTCCACTGCCCCACCTCTTGCGAACGTCTGACAAACATCCAAGAGTATCAATTGTCATGAGAAGCTTCTCAAATTTGCCGCTCGGATTCGGCTTAAAATTTTAGGTTCCTTCCACTTCCCACAAGAAAGTGGTTGGAGAAGCTAGGTTTTGTTCCCTGTATGGGTCGTAAATGCCTATCTTTTATTTATTTTTGTGTACAGATACGTACATATAAATATGGTGGAACAAAAGGGAAACTCAGATGGCTATGATCGCTTTAACAGCTTTGCTGTTAAGAAAGAAGAAGACGATACAGATATGTGTGCACCTCCTTTTACGGTAGTCATTTAACCGACTTTTTGAGAAAGCAGTCAGTGATATGGAGTTTTGATGCTCAGCCAGGATCTGCTTAAGCTTGGTGCAGGTCAAGCAGGTCAGTCCCAGAGAAGATGGTTGTGTCGCAAAAGATATTAGGTACCTTCTAAAAGCGTGATCTCGCCAGCGATAGTAAAATCGATGTAGACTTCCCACAAACGTTCGAGTATGATCTAGTAGTGCGTCTTTATGAGACCCAGTCGTCAACAGAAGCCCTAACATGGGAGACCCACTAAAAAAATCAGTTTTAGGTCGAGAGAAGACTTCCTCCCAGTCTTAACGAGCTAGTTCGTTGAAGATCTCATTTCCTGTGATTTCAGTATTACCCTGAACCAAGACAAGATTCAGTGTGTTCAGTATTCCAACAGGATTTAGAGAGTTTTTGAGTGCAGATTGAATGTGACCACAGGCACAGATATTTCTGCTCATCGCAATACAATGCATAGCCGATAGGATGGCGAATATCCGCTTGGAAGACTGACACATATTTGCGTGATTAGGAATGGATCCCAATTGATGTTGCTTTTCGTTGCTTCGACATCAGGGGCCCGATTCACAAGACGAAGTTTTGCTGTTGGGGTGTCTGTTTAAGTACAAACTCCTTTTGCTTCCTAATCCGAGGAAAAGAGAGTTTTTTTAAGGCGACTGTTTCAGTCGAACCACAAAACTACCCTCTATTCATTTGCAAGTAATACCGAGTCGGGTGACTGCTTCAGTCGAACCCTGAAACACGTTATTTGAATCCATGGAAGGGATGCCGGGATAAAACGGCTGCACAGTCGAATTTTGGTTCTTGAGGATAGTGGCTGAGGCATACGAACCCTTACATGCCATGCGCATCTTGGATGGAGTGTGGCTTGGGATGTCTGTTTCAGTACGAACCTCAAACCACACTGTTCCCATGAAAGGGAGCATCGATGGGTGGTTGCCACAGTCGTAGGGGGATTCGACCTCAGTTAGTCTAACCATTTGAATTTTGTGACGTAAGATCGCTTAGATCTGCACCACTTACTCTTACTACTACATTTATGTATTTTGATGTCGTAACTAGAAAATTATAAAGTTAGGGAACACACTTTATATTAACTCACCGCAGCTCAATATGATAAAAATCTTAATAATTCGATTGGCTCTCAATTGCGAAAAAAAACATAGGGGCGGGCTACAGTCCGCTTGGGCGAACTGTTGGATACCCTATTCTTATTCCTATATCTCATAAGTGGGCGTGACAAAAATTTAAAGGATTTTATCGAAAAAACTAAGCTTTTGTAAATAAAAACGCTCCCTAGCTCAAACTTTGGTTTTTCAATAAAATTGTTTTATTTAATTGTGGGCGTGTCAGTAGGCGGATTTAAAAAAAATTTAAGTATGAGCATAAAGGGCACCTAGAGAGTATATACTATAAATTTCAGCTCCCTAGCTCAAACTTTGGACTTTCAAAAATAAAAAAAAAATAATTGTGGGCGTGTCAGTAGGCGGATTTTGAAAATATTTACACATGAGCATAAAGGGCCCCTAGAGAGTATATATTAAAAATTTCAGCTCCCTAGCTCAAATTTTGGTTTTTCAAAAAAAATATTTTATTTAATTGTGGGCGTGTCAGTGGGCGGATTTTGAAAATTTTATGTCCCAAGCAGTTTTATGGGCCAAAGATCATATAAAAAATTTCAGCTTTCTAGCTCAAAATTCAATTTTTCCCAAAATTTGTTTTATTTAATTGTGGGCGTGTCAGTGGGCGGATTTTGAAAATTTTATGTCCCAATCAGTTTTATGGGCCATAGATCATATATAAAAAATTTCAGCTCTCTAGCTCAAAATTCGATTTTTTCCAAAATTTTGTTTTTTTGAGTTTGTGGGCGGATTTCAAAAATTCTTAAACTTGATTATTTCGGGACCCTAGAGAGTATATGGTTAAAATTTCAGCTCTCTAGGTCCAGTTTAAAGGCCTAATTTTTGCCGACGGACGGACGGACGGACGGACGGACGGACGGACATGGCTAGATCGACATTACTATCGATGCTGATCATAAATATAGTAACTTTTAGGGGTCTACGTGCAATATTAAGGTATGTTACAAACTATGCGTCAAAATTAATATACCCCTAGAATAGGGTATAAAAATGTAATATTGAAATTAAACCTTTTGTCTTCGGTGGAATCGTATTAAGACACATGTTTTATCTGAGAAGTCGATAGAAAGGAAGGTCGTGTAGACAAAGTCCCTTTTAACAATTCGCCCATACAAAGTTTTTTACCACACAATTGTATTCGCTAACGTCGTCAGTTGGTAACCTAAGATATGAAAAAGGATCGGACATTTAACATATGTTTCTATCCCGCAACCATGCACACGGTGCCATAACGCCTACTTTTATAATTCGGCCTTATTTCACTTTGGCTTGCTTCAAAGCTCATGAGGTATGAAATAGTTCAACAGCTAACAGCACCTGCGTGGCCTGCTTCGCGGGTACAACGGTTTAAGACTCTGGAAAAGCATTTGCATAATTTCAATTTCCTAGGTGAAATAAGTTCGAATTTTCAAATGCGGCGTTATTTCACGGCAGCCATTCACACTAATTCGCTCAGAGTTAAAAGAGAAATTGATTTGGAAAGAAAGAATTAGAAAAAGTGTACGAAAAAAAAATCGAAACGTGAATATACGTCTAAGAACAAATGTTTAGTTTCACCTGTTCCTCAAAAGAGTGGTAGATAACAACGACGTCTACACTTGAGCAGTGTTGTTCTTCCAAGTGATGTTTCGCCGATTGAATAGTGCTTTCTAGTTTAGCAGAGTATGCAACTTTTTCGATGATTTGACAGAAATACTTTATTCATGCAGTCATTAATCATAGAAAAAAGAACCTATCGCATCATCAATATTGGAGAAAGTAGACATGTTTACTCGTAAATCCAAATTAATAATTTCATCAGAAAGCCTCTGAACATGTGCTCTCCGAAAACACAAATGAGGCCGAAGGCCTATAAGAACTACTATTTTCATATAAATGTCCGTCTAAGTTTATAAATGCATCCATGGTTGAATGATTTTTATCTATGTCAGTATTGCTAGAGTCGGATATAAGAACAACAGTGCCATGAAAAGAAAAAACTAAATCGGGAACTCGATTTGTTTTTTTTACACCAAATAAATTTCTTTTCAAAAGCTTCGCGCCAATTGATTGATAGTGCATGTTCTTCTTCGAAATTTGCTCGTTCCGTTCGATGCCACAGATTTTAACCTTTAATACAAACAAAGAGTACTTGTTTTCGAGTATTTTCGTCGCGCCGCTCTAAGCAGGAGCGGACTAAGAGGCAGTGGCACCCGAGGCGGTAAAGTAAACTTAACCCCCTTAAAAAATTTAAGAGAAAAACATAAACACTAACAAAGATTTTATTTGATGGTGCTTTCGAGCTTTTATTGCACTGAATGTTTCGATAAAATTATTAAAACCTATATTTTTTGTGTGCTCCTTTTCAATTGAAAGTATAGACAACCTTTTTTTTGGCTCATTGTTGATCTAGGATAATTTTTAATTAATTTTAACTTTGAAAAGCTTCGTTCGCATGATGCCACTGAGACGCAAATCGTTAAATAAATTCTCATCGCCAAGGATAGACTCGCGAGTCTGAAAAGTCCCACTTAACGATAAAGCTTAAAAAGTCAAAAGCTGTCCAAATTTCAGAATCCTTTAAATTTATCTTTGCAGCTACCATGTGCCGCCGTATACGCCTGATTTCCAATATGATACTGTTGTCTGCTAGTTCTGTAAATGTCGAGGTAAGAATTCGAACAGCAGCACGGAGTTCTTCTTCCGTTCCATGGAGCAATATTTTAGGTTGAAGAGCTGAAAAAACTGACGCAATGTCTTTCATGGCCTGAGACCGATGTATTAGTTCAATGAAAAATTTGTCTTGACATTCTAGCATGGCTCTGCGCGTTTCTTCTTCCAAAGTCAAGCCAGCATCTTGAGCCTTTTCGGCAGGCATAATTTTCTTTTTTTATTGCCCTTCCCCGCCTTTCAATTGAAATGTCTAACTCTGCGCATATTCCTCGTGCGTAACTATTGGCCTTTTTTATGGTTTTATCACGATTTTCATGCAGAAAACTCGCAAGTGCCTTTAGTTTTTTAAAAGTTTTTTCTAAAGTGAGTCCTGGTTTCTGCAAATATTTCTGTGCTGCATCAACTTCTTCCAAAATATCGGACCAGAAAGAAAGATAGCACAAAAACGAAAAGTCGCACACAGCAGATAAGAGAATGGTCGCAGCACCCATTGTATCCATTTTCCTTTTGAGGATCACAAAGGAGTTCGAGAGGTGAAACTATCTTTACAAAATTTTCCTTCAATGGCTTAACAGCCTCGTGATGAGCGCTCCATCTAGTGTCCACAAGTCTCTTGACTGACACACTTACATTTCTTATTAGAATATCCCAACGATGAGCAGATGCTGAGAAAAAGATGTAAAGTCTTTCCACTGTCCCAAAAAACGCTGTACTTGAAGAAGTGCTTCCCAAAGAGTGAACTCCACAAAGGTTTAAAGAGTGGTTTGCACATGGCGTAAAGAAAGCTTTTGGAATAATTTCCCGAATTAATTTTTGAACTCCTTCATGAATACCCACCATAGTCGCAGCATTATCATATTCCTAAGCCCGGCAAAGGTTAATGTCAAGACTATCTTCATTGAGTTGTTTTAAGATATCGTCGGTTAGTTCTTTGGCAGTCTTTCCAGATGTTGGAAAAAACCCTAGAAATGATTCCCCCACCTCAACCTTTCATCCTGAATGTAAACGTATCTTATAACCTCGCTCATTTGGTCGATATGAGATTCATCAGGTGCGCTGTCAAATATTATGCCAAAGTATTTTGCTTGGTGAATGTCTTTCACAATTTTCGTCCTAACTTCTTTCCCCAAAAGGCTTATAAATTCATTTTGAATATTCTTCGACAAATACGAGCTGACTCGTGTCTTATTCTTATCACCTATCGAATGCTCGATTTTCAACAAATGCTCCTTAAAACTGGGTAATATTTGGATATAAATTTCACCAATTCTAAGAAATTGCCCCTATTGTCCGATGACAAGTCCTCTCTGTGGCCTCGAAAAGATAGATTTTGACGAGCAGAAAACAATATTACGTGCAAAAGACGACTTAGAATATTACGCCATTTTTTTTTTCGCACCCATTGACATTTGCAAATTGTTGTCGAATATGTTTTGCAACTTTAAGCCCATTTCCAAAGTTCTCCTCTTTTCTAACGACGTTAGGTGGCGATCAGATGCCTCGTGCTCGAATACCTTGGGGTTAAGCTTCCACCACATATTAAAACCGGTGACGAAATATTGTGATTCATTGCATGCAAATAACCGACAGCAAAAATAAAACGAACGGTTCGTTTAGGTTATTTAGGAATCAACTTTGTTTTACATAATTGTGTTTTTATTTTGTTCTATGTGCAAAAAGTTATTTTTGGGTCAGCGATGGCACCCTCTGTTAGGCTGCCACCCGGGGCAGACCGCCCACTCCCCCCTTAGTCCGCCACTGACTCTAAGAACGTATGTATTTTAGCATGACAATTTTAGAAAGCCATTGAGTGAAAAATGTGCCCTTGTTGCTAAATGATTCTTTTTCTGATTTTTGGGTCAACTGCGAGGTAGTCCATCAGCAAACCCATGACTTACATCATGCTTTAAGCTGCTGATTTGACATGGGCTCCCATCACGTAAGACGGTGATCGTTCGCCGATATCGTTTTGACGATAGTTTAGCTTTATGTAACCTTCAAAGGGCTGTCGTCTCAACGTTATCGTTTGATTCACTTTCTGCTTCACATAACTCACGAAACGTCCAAACACCATCAAAACGATTAGCCTTTGCGGGATAGCTAATGAGTTACAGTCTCGCATCGATTAACATATTTTGCAGACAATTAGGCTGAAAACACACCGCATAAAGCAAAACGTTTTTGATTCGATAGTCAAGAAAACATTTTTTATTTCAACACACACCAAGCGAAACAGAATGTAGCAAAACAAAACGTTTTGTTTTCTTGCTTTATTTGGTGTGTGTTGAAATAAAACAAAATTGAATTAGTGACTTGCTTTTAGTGTTTTCAACATGTGGTCGGACTCAGACGATGAAGTTGTGCCAATCTTATATACAATTTTTGAATAAAATTTAAATTCAATGAAACTTACCATGGCAATTCATTTCAGTTGCTATTTCTATCTACAGCTTATCAATAGTAACTTTGTTAGCATATTCCTTATCTTTATAATTATAGATAGGGCTTCTTGCCTCAATTAAAAAAATTAACTTCTCCATCTACGTCCATATTTGTTAAAATTTGCGCACAGAGTAAACCAGAGTATATTCATATAATGAGTAGGGACACTTATATTTTTGACTGAATGGTTATTGTAGAGGTTCATAATTTGGTGTAATCATTAACAAAAATAATCAGAAAAAAGAGCCATAAACAATTTTAAAAATAAATCAGGTACCACCGCACGTAGTGAAAACTTATACACAACGAGGATCAAGTCGATGCGTCTAAAAGTAAGAAAACCCCACAATGTTTTGCAGAAAACAACAGGTCAGCTAACGGCAACGAAGCACGTTTTCTTGTTTTTCTTTTGTTTTTATGTTTCGTTGCATTTGGTGTGTGTTGCCCCATAAGAAAGTATGCAATTATCGTCAACGACGCTGGGTCGAAACAGTTTTGTTGCATTCGGTGTGTGTTGCTCGTATACAATGGCATGTACTCGTATTTTCGACAACCACCACCGAAACACTTCGAAACAAAAACCGGTTTTTTATTTCGTTTTCTTTGGTGTGTGCGCTCTCATAAGAAACAATGTTCCCTTGTTTCACGAAACAAAAAAAAACGTTTTGCCTTATCCGGTGTGTGTTCAACCTTAAAGCAGCTTTCATGGTTTTTAAAGTAAACAATTGACTTAGATAATTTCTTTAAATACTACAGAATGTAATCAGTGCAATTAAAAAAAAAACTCCATTTCATTGCTATTCCTGTCGCAAATTAAGAAGACAATTCATACTTATTTGCATACAAAGGATAAACAGCAGATAGATAAGTTGTTCGGGAGGAGCTATCAAAAGGATATTCCTTGTGACCAAATCTGCCAGACAACAGAAACCAGACAGAGAGTACTGACTGCTGGAATAAGCCCAAAAAGTGTCGCTCCAAACGACGCGACGGGTTTTTCATGGCCAAGGTATCACATTAGAAAGTGGATTTGCTAGGCGCTTGTTTAGAGGCCGTGGGTGCCGTGAAATAACGCCGAATTTCTATGTTCGGTCTATTTCACTTTGCCAAAGTGAAATAAAGCCGAATCGGCCTTATTTCGCTTTTAATTTATTTGGACAATCAGATAAAGATTCCTAATTGATTTGCATCCCTGAAAATGTAGGCGCAGGGACATTAGTCCCCGGGACATAAGTCCCGAATTGATTTTTCAGGACTTATGTCCCACTTTAGTGGAAGCAGAGGCCGTGTATACGGTAAACAATTCTGCTCGCCGTACTACGACATTGAGAATACTGCTCTGGTGAGCCAATTCCGGCTGCGAGCCGACCTTGAGAATCGGCGATCTGAGAATAACGGATTTACCGTAGTCAATGATGAAAAAGGGTAAAGATAAGACGAACCCTGCCAATCTCCGTACGATTAGTTTGCTTCCGAATATTAGCAAGGTCTTTGAAAATGTTGTTAATAGAGCACTGTTGAAGTGTTTCGAAGACAATAATATCATTCCGGACAACCTGTTTGGTTTCAGGGCGGGGCATGACACTATTCATGCCGCGTCGAAAGTGGTTTCCGACATTCAGTGAAATAAATGCAAGAACCAATGCACGGGTGCTTGTCTGGTTGATTTTGAGAAGGCTTTCGACACCTGGCGGGGGATGCACAACCTTTTCCTATATGTAATTTATAATATGCTTATGGGAAAGAATTTCGTTGTCAAATGTGGCAATGTGACTTCGAGCAGAGTCTCGAATTCTATGATCCTGTTTGACATTTACACGAGTGATCTGGTGGATTCACTCAAACATGCTATAGTGTTTGTCGATGATTTGGTGGCATACAGATGAGTTCCTAAAATCGAGGTCATTAACATTCTTTTGCTACGTGACTTCGATCAAATTAATTGATATTGCGACGACTGGAAGTTGAAAATTAACTTTCAGAAGACGGAAACAATCTTGTTCAGAACACCATTGGCTGGGGCTTCTAGGGATTGGACAAAATGGGCAACCATTGGCTGTGAGAAGTGTAGTTAGATATCTGGGTATCTGGTTTGACCAGTATCTATATTTCGATAAACATATTTCATAGCAGTGAACTTGACTCTAGAGTGAAGGTCATTGGCCTTATAAGGCCGATCATCGCTTATGGTTGTCCATTGTGGTTTAATATAGCGCCTAGTTATATGGAAAAGATTCGGGTTTTGGAGAGACAATGTCTTAGGGCATGTCTCTGGTTGTTCCGAACGCCTGAATCCAACTATATAAAATACTATCCCACCAAGGTCCTATACGATGGTGCTCAGTTGAGTAGGATTGATAATTTCCTCATAAAGGTGACTCGAAGGTGCGCACGTTGACAACTGCCATGCGATCGGAAAGCAACGAGTGCTTAGAATCCTTTTTAAAGTGAGAATTTGTTAAGTAGTTCATGTAAGTAGAGTATGTAGTTTGTTATTTGTTTTATATAAAATATAAAATTTAATTGCTGCCGAACTTTAAAAATGTTCTCGATGAATACATATGTGAGATTAGTTTGTAAAATAGTTTTTAGGCCGAAAGGCAATAATTATAAAGATAAAGTTAAGTTTAGAGAGTCCGCAAAAGGACCAATAATTTAGAATAGGTTAGGTAAATGGATGCCCTTGTTACTGGTGTCACGGCTCACTTAGACCATCAGTTTGGGTCCACTGTGTCCATTGTTGGGATTTCCAAAATTTTGAAAACCTGCAAAGAAACAAGAAGTATGCCGCTGTTAGTGTTACACAGCTCAGTGGTCCGCCACCCGGATCTATATGTAAATCTCAGGAGTTTCCTCAGCTCAATATCGGTCAGATCCTTCAGCTCCTCAGATTGTTCAATTGTATTCTAATGCGATTGACGGTAGACGACACGATGATGGTACGTGGAGCAAATGGATGACGCGATCTTGTTCACTATGGTCGCATGGACGATGATCGTGCGTAAAATTATGTGATGGGAGCCCTGATCTTTACGACTGATATTTTAGTTCAGCTGAGGGTGATATGTGAATATGATGAATACCTAAGTTGAGCATGACTCCAAATTATGATGTTTTGACAGGCACGTGCGTTGTTATAAACTTATGGCTTGAGCTCTGATTTTTTGTTAAACGGGTTTTTTCATGAGAGATCTCGCCCGGATATTCGAAATTCTATCTTTGTCGTCTTATTTTATCTCCAAAGATACGATTTAGCTGAAATCTCATTGGAAATAAGAAATTGTAAGATCCGACACACCATTTTTAAAACACCTATAGCTTAACTCACTGAACACAATAGGGTTGAGGTCACTCGTTAAATACTCGCAACACCATGAACGTCGAGAAATAAATGTAACAAAAGACTAGAGTCTCCAGCCACTACATAGTTTTTGTCATTTAAATTTCCATAGCAACCATGGAAACAAATCAGCGACATTTTCTCGAAAAATATTTGTTCCATAAGAAACAGTAAACAAAACAGTGATATCTTATCTAAAGACATAACTCCGTTGATAATGGCGTTTAGCTCTCGATAATTAATATTTAAATTAAAATAGATGTCACCCATTATCTGGGCAATCATTTAAAACTACTTTTTCAGCCGTTTTTTATTTTGATTAATAGTCTGAAATAAAAGACGAACACAACATTTTTTTTCTCTAAATAATGGGCCCAAAAGCAGAGAAAATTTGGTTAACTTATTTCATATTCATTTATTTCTTGTGGTCGTTAAACTATTTTTTTTATGCGATGATTGATGAACCTGTTTCACGCTTACTCAGTTATCAGCAGGAACACAATATCGCCTGGTTTTTTGTACAACCGTAAATCTGGCTACTGGCAGTCCAAATAATTATAATAAGTCAATGTATGACCCAATGCCACGCATTCTTTAGGGGATAGCAATGTGGAAAGTGGATCTAACAGTTCGCCAAAGCAACTGAATAAAGCGGGTGCGACTTTATTGTTTTGAGCCTTTTTAATGTGTAAATATTTTTGCTCTCGTTGATGTGTAAATAAATTTTTTTAATTTTTTCTCGGTAGGGGCTAGTTGGAAATATCTAGCGTCACCATCATCGTCAGATTTCGTCATCGTCAGATTTTCATTACCACGTGAGTTAATCGCTGCTCGACAGATCACCGCAATTAAACGACGTTTGGCGCGGTTAGTACGTAGATGGGTGACCGTTTGAGAACAACCGCGTGTCGTTGTTTTTTTTTATTAATTATGTATGTTCAATTATCACCGCAATTAAACGACGTTTGGCGCGGTTAGTACGTAGATGGTTGACTGTTTGAGAACAACCGCGTGTCGTTGTTTTTTTTTAATGTTTTATTAATTATGTATGTTCAATTTTAGAGATTATTATGTCCTTACGAAACACCGGAAAGTTGTGTGGAAGTAGATTTGTTTTGAATAATTGAGGTTGTATAGCTTGTAGTTTGTTGTACATCAGTTGAAGGTAAGAGGAAAAATATCGATTTGTACTTCGGTAACCGATGGCCGATTTAAGAATGTCACTTAAACGACAATCGATGCTATATTTTCCCGGTACATCGACACACTTGAGTCGACGGTGTACGTCTCCTACTTCAGCTTTCACAAACCAATTATTTATTTGTTCGGTCAAACATTAAATAAATTTTGTCGTTGACATTAAATATATATCATGGTTTTATTTCAATACAATACCCAAATCTCTTGTTTATCAAAACCACAACCTCTGTGATATTTCCACATGCAACACTGACGAGCCTACATGTTTACACATCAACTATACCGTGAGTGCAGCGTGGCTCACACCTTTTTTTATATAAACCCTATATAGTTATATGTGCTTCGGCACATGAGAATTCAAGTCATTTCCATGAACATAACAACCTGCTGAGGAAAGGAAATTTGGTCTATTATCGATCAACAGTGCATGGATGTGCCTCGATGATGATAATAATTTCATGCATGGGCTCTACCAAAGCACCACCTCCGTATTTGAAGAACTCTGAATAGCTGAGCCAACCCCTTCTATGTTTATTGGGCGGTTGAACAGGTTCTTTATTGACAAGAAATGGTTTGTTCGACCCCATCACACTCTGATAATATATGAAGCCCATTTAAAATTTGTCGGAAATGCTGCTTGAACACACATTTAGTTCCCTGGGTTTCCTGACTTGTTTTCCGTAGTTCTTTCGAAGAGCCTGCATGGCAAGACTTTCAATATCATTGAGTTCGAAAAGCGCTTGGAAAATAACGGTCAAAAACAGCAGGGCTATTGTGGCTTTCAATTGTAAGCCAAAACCTGAAAGCAGTTTAATCAGCAGGTGTTTACAATTTTATGTAAACATTTGAAAGCCGGAATGCTGTTTGCCTTGCTTTGAGTCCTGAAGTGTTGTGGCAGCAGACTCAGAGACGGAGTATAATGATATCAATGAAATCTTGTATCATATTTTTGGCAACGCTGCCCATTATCAGCAATGAAACGGCTTGAAGCGGTTGAAGGTTTATTATATGGTTTTAAGATCATATTTGAATTAATATCTGTTTGTTGAATAATCTTTTACTGAATTTCTGCTCCGATACTCGAATATTTTGTTCGATGAGTTAGCTATCGCTTTATCTTTCACATCGGTTTCTTTAAAATTTGGAAACACATAATAAAGTGCAAATAGTCTAGGTTGATATCGGTTTTAGCTTGCTATTAGGCGCTGGACATAAACCACTGTCCTCAGTCGACTTCTATCCAAATTATCAGCTTAAATGAAATTTATCGACGTATTTTACGCCAAAAATTACCCTGATTATTTTGTCCAATAAACCAATTGAGAGCTTAAGTGTCTGTTAACGAGTATATTGTTATTAATTTTTTGTAGCTCATTTATTGTTAACTCTTGTTCTCGTTTTCATTCTCATTATAATTACTCATGTTTCATCTTTAAAATAACCAGTATTGTTGCCAGTAGAGACGCGTGCCAAAAATGCGTAGTCGTTCAGTGACGTTTTAATTGCTATAGCTGTAAGATCATTTTTAACAGTAAGTAAGAAATGTTGAAATTAAATAAAAGCATAGGGACGGGCTGCAGTTCCTATCCCTCATAAGTGGGCGTGACAAAAGTCTAAGTATGGCTGACTTGTTAAGAACGCGCAACATATTTTCTTATATAAATTTAAAAAAACGAAGCTTTTGTAAAAAAAAACGCTCCCTAGCTCAAACTTTGGTTTTTCAATGAAATTGTTTTATTTAATTGTGGGCTTGTCTGCGGGCGGATTTAAATTTTTTTTAAACATAAGTATAAGAGACACCCAAAGAGTCTATATTATAAATTTCAGCTCCCTAGCTGAAAATTTGGTTTTTCAAAAAAAGTTTTAAATTGTGGGCGTGCCAGTGGGCAGATTTTAAAAATATTTACACATGAGCATAAAGGGCCCACATGGAGTATATATTATAAATTTCAGCTCCCTAGCTCAAACTTTGGTTCTTCGAAGAAATTGTATTATTTAATTGTGGGTCCATTTAAAAAATATTTAAACATAACTACGAGTATAAGAGGCACATAGAGAGTCTATATTATTAATTTCAGTTTTCTACCTCAAACTTTGACTTTTTAATAAAATTGTTTTATTTAATTGTGGGCGTGTCACTGGCCGGATCTTATCTTCCGAGCAGTTTTAATAGTCAAGGATCAAATACAAAAAATTTCAACTTTCTAGCTCAAAATTCGATTTTTTCAATAAATTTGTTTTTTTTTGAGACACGCGGATTTCAAAAATTCTTAAACTTGATTATTTCGGGCACCTAGAGAGTATATGGTTAAAATTTCAGCTCTCTAGGTCCAGTTTGAAGGCCTATTTTTTGCCGACAGACGGACGGACGTGGCTAGATCGACATATAAAGGGTTTTTCAATAAGAGCGCTAAAAAAGTAGACTTAGACTATTTCCTGTGGGGCTACGTCAAGTCAATGGTCTATGCCAACAAGCCAGCGACGATTGATGAACTTCGTACGAATATCGAACGTGAAATTGCAGCAGTATCGGCCGATTTATGCTTGAAAACCGTCGAAAATGGGGTTCAGCGTCTGGACTTCTGCAAGCGTGCCTGTGGTTGTCATGCAAAAGAAATCGAGTTCCATACATAATGGAATCGAACGTACTTTCACAGAAATAAAGAATTTCATTGATATCCAAAACCGTTTTTGTTTTATTTAAAAAAAACTTTTGTAGCGCTCTTATTGAAAAACCCTTTATTATATTAAGTTATGTTACAAACTATGAGTCAAAATTAATATATGTACCCTTAGAATGGGTATACAAATAACGTTTACATCGTTTTAAGCAAGTTTATTTAGCAATTCGAATTTTTCAGACTAAAGGAACGAAATGTGTTTTTATATTTAGATTTAAAAAAAATATAAATTACGTTTTAATAAACAGGCAATTGATAAGTACGAGGGCGGGTCAATAAGTCCGTGACTTTTTGAATTTCTGACCTCTTTACTGAAACGGCAACACTGCTCCTGTCAACAGGCATCTGTCAGTTGACTCCTGTCAAAATTTAAACTTGCTGCGTCAGTTAGTTTGTGTTTGACAGCTATTTTTATCAGACTACTCACTAATTTGAGGAGAAAATGGAAAAAAGTGAATTTCGTGTGCTTATTAAGCATTATTTCTTGCGAAAAAAAACCATTACCGAGACCAAGGCTAAGCTTGAAAAATACTATGGGGACTCTGCACCATCGATTTCAATGGTAAAAAAGTGGTTTACTGAATTTCGTTGTGGCCGTACAAGCACTGAAGATGCCGAACGTCCTGGACGCCCAGTTGAGGTCTCTACACCCGAAACAATCGAAAAAATTCACGATATGGTGTTGGCCGACCGAAGATTGAAAGTGCGAGAGATTGTGGAAGCCCTAGGCATCTCGCATGGCTCAGTGGTTTCAATTTTGAATGATCACTTGGGCATGAGAAAGCTTTCCGCAAGATGGGTGCCGCGTTTGCTCACAGTCGACCACAAACGCAATCGTGTAACAACTTCACAGGAAGGTTTGGCGTTGTTTAATCGCAATATGGAGGAGTTTTTGCGCCGTTTTGTAACCGTGGACGAAACATGGATCCATCACAACACACCAGAGACCAAACAACAGTCAAAACAGTGGGTTTCTAAGGGTGAATCGGCGCCAAAGAAGGCCAAGGTGTTTTTGTCAGCCAATAAAGTTATGGCGACTGTTTTTTGGGATGCACGCGGGATAATCCACATTGACTACCTTCAAAAGGGAAGAACAATCAATGGGGAATATTATGCCAACTTATTGGACCGATTCAATGACGATTTGAAAAAAAACCGACCTCATTTGGCCAAGAAAAAAGTTCTTTTCCACCAAGACAATGCAAGGGTGCACACATGTGCAGTTGCCATGGCAAAAAACCATGAATTGGGCTATGAATTGCTCCCTCATCCACCCTATTCTCCAGATTTGGCTCCGAGCGACTCCTTCTTGTTCCCAAACCTGAAGAAATGGCTTGGTGGAAAAAGATTTGAGTTCAATGATGAAGTCATCTCGCAAACAAAGGCCTATTTTGAGGACCTCGACAAATCATTTTTTTTGGAAGGGATAAAAAAATTGGAGAAGCGTTGGACAAAGTGTATAGAGCTCAAGGGAGACTACGTTAAAAATAAAATTTTTTTTTATCAAAAAATCTGTGTTTTATTCCAAAAGTCACGGACTTATTGACCCGCCCTCGTATGTTTTGTCTTGTTTTTGTATTCGTTTTCCACTTCATACCAAGCTTGCCTCGTTCAAAAGCGACTTGAACGAAATGGCCCATACAACACGTGAAATTCTTTTTTTCTTTGTGCCTATACTTTCCATTGTATCATTTCGTTGCCGAATCGTTTGAACGAGATGGAAAGAAGAGTTGGAAAAAAGCCACGGTTGGTGGTGCTGGTGGTTCACTTCTGTGTGCAAATGTGCAAATAGGGAATGTACGAGTTGGAATATAAAAAACTACAGCAATGGGAAGAAGAGTATAAATGTGTTGTATAGAGTTTAAAGAACGCAAAAATTGAG
Source organism: Portevinia maculata (assembly GCA_949715645.1). NCBI lineage: Eukaryota > Metazoa > Arthropoda > Insecta > Diptera > Syrphidae > Portevinia > Portevinia maculata. The sequence goes on from OX454528.1 coordinate 91,945,959, forward strand.
ATTACTTCTTGTGAAAGTTAGTCGTTCATGAACGACTTGAACAATATGAGGCTTCGCCACTGATTGTTGCTTTTATTAACTTTACGGTAATGGGTAAGTTATTGTAATATAAACGATTCCACGAACCCAGCAGACGAATAATCGATGCCACGAACCCAGCAGACGTCAACCACTCTCCCCAAGGGAATGCCTTTAGGTATTACTTCGTGAGGCTGGTTAGCAACTCATGCTATGCGTCTTGTCTTGTGTCAGTTGTTCTGACGCTTCTGGCTGCTTCTGATGCTCTCCTTTGCTTTTTTACTCTCCGCAGTTCATTTTGGATAGTTGTTACCAGATTACAAACTGAATTCCAATTGTCCTCCGATTGCAACATATGGTCTATTAGGAACAGTGGATTGGGCAGATTCGTTCTCCATCCTACGAATCGCCTACAACGAAAAACTGCGTGCTTCGTGTCTTCCTCCTAGTCTCTAAAATGTGGGCAAAATGGCGAGCTATAGTGTCCAAATCGATGTAAAAATTTGCGGTAGCCGCCGTGGCCAGTCAGGAACTGCGTAATGTGGTAGTTGTTGTTCCCATGTGCTCGTTTTGTCCAGGTATCAATAGACGGAATCAGCTTGTGTGTATTTGCCTTTTGTAGTCTGGCTGCTTTGCCATATAGCAATTGAAGTTGTTCTTTCTTCTACTTTAATTCTTGCCATTTCCCTTGCATCTTGTCCGGCCGGCATTTTTGTGTTGTAGATCCTCAACATCTCTCCCGCTAAAATGTCTATGGGTATCATTCCAGCTATGAAGAAGGCCGCTTCGTCCGAGATGGTTGGCTGAAGCGAAATGTGATATCCACGAAGGACATCCGTATCTTCTCGGACAGTCAAGCCGCGATCAAGTTAGTGGATTCAGTATCTTTAAACTCCATCACAGCCCTCGACTGCCGTTCATCTCTTAAGGAGATGGTGGAACAGTTTAACATTCACTTCTGTTGGGTGCCGGGGCATAGAGATATTCCAGGAAACTGCAGGGCTGATGAACTCGCCAAAAATGGAACCAAACTACCTTTTTTTTTATAATTTGCTTACGCTAAAGGGATTTTTTCTGTTGTTACAGTACCCTTACGTGTTACGCACTATCGCATTTTATTGCATGCTTTTCGGTGATACTTACTATTAGAAAGAATAGAGAGATAGGAAAGACGTGTTTGGGTGCAGTTGTAGGGTTTTTTTCTCCACGGGTGGTGTCTAAGATGCTTAGGGAGATTACGATTTCATGTATTCGATATAAAGTAATGGACTTGGCCGGGATTCGAACGCACGACCTTCCATTCAGTAAGCGAATACACTACTACTGCACCTGTTGCCACCCGGTTCTCTGGGTATCCCAATTGCTACCTGCAAACTTTTGTTCAAGCTATCTGCAATCGAGAGAACAAACCTTAGGTGGACAAGTAGTAATACGTGTCTAGCGACTAAGCACATCTGGCCAAAGCTGAACCTGCGACGCTTGCCTGGCGTTTATTCAAACGATTTCTGCAGAACTTGCTTGGACGAGGAGGAGGAGGAGACTATACTTCACCTTCTCTGCACATGTCCTGCTCTCTCCCATAATAGAAATCTTTACCTTTGAGATTTCTTGCTTAATGATCTTAATGACTTGGCTAACGCTGACGTTAGAAGTCTATCGGGCTTCATAAGAAGCTCTAAATGGTTTAACTAGTAGCGGTAGAAACCCCTCGATCCGTGTGGCATCACAATGGACTTAACTTTGGTCTAAGTGTGTTGGCCTTACGCTGACAGCAACTTTAACCTAACCTAACCTAACCGAGATGGTTCGAAAACCGCAGATTGTCCTGCTTGTTTCTTTCGTCGCTAGTGCCCCCGCCCAAACCGCGGCGGCGTAAAACAGGACTGAGCTGACTGCTTTCGAAAAAACGGTCCTCATAGCGTATCCAGGTCCACCGATGTTAGGTAGTATGTGTGAGGTAGCTCCCTGTATTTGCGATGCTTTCTTTGTAATATAATCCACGTGCGTCTTGAACTGCAGTCTGTTGTATAGCATGACTCCAAGATATTTGACTGCTCCTTTGGATCTGATGATCTGGTTCCCCACCTGGAAATTGGCCAATTCAATTTTTTTCCGACTCGTAATGAGAACAGCTTCTGTTTCATGGTCGGCTAGTTCTAGTCCGGCGGATACTAGCCAGTGTTTTATCCTGGAAATTGCTTCATTTGTATATGATTCCACTTCATGGATCTGTTTAGTTACTGTCACGATGGCAATGTCGTTGGCGAATCCGATTATCGATACTCCGCGAGGTGGCATTAATCGTAGGACTCCGTCATACATAATGTTCCACAGAAGCGGCCCCAG